>OV121133.1:56610040-61610040 GCA_921294245.1 Brassicogethes aeneus | reverse complement strand
CTAAAATCCACCATTTTTTTCGACTCACCACAAGCTATCGAAGTGCATCTGGCCAAAGCCGGGCTGCTTCCTCGTCTCCCAGTACTTGCCGTTGTACTCCCACACCTCGTCGCGTTGCGAGGAGAACCAGCGCGGCTCGTAGGGGATGCCGAGCTCTTCGCGCCGCTTACGCCGCTCGCGCTGCGAACCTTCCAGCTGCAGCTTCAGCGTCTCGGCGGTGTTGAGGTCGCCCTCCTCGAGGGCGCGCTGGTCCGGTCGGAAACGCGTGTCCGTGGGCGGGAGCAGGTTGGCCTCGGGGCCGAGCTCGTTCAGTTCGATGGCGAATCTACCAAAAAAAGGTTTTGACATTGTAAATCTCATCGCTCGAAAACCCCAATTATTGCACCGAAAGGCGCTATCGTTGCTAGTTACCATCACAACCATACGGTTCTAGGCACTTTTTACGTTGCTATTCCCATAGCTACGACGAGTTTTCTCTCGTTTATGTCAGTTATGTTTATTTCACATAGGACATTTTAAATGCCGTTTTTTGAAATTAATAAATATTAATTAGCAATTGTTTAGCAAACTTGATTAAAAACTGACTTGGTTAAAAAATTACTGGGAAAAAGTAGAAGCAGAAATGATTATTTTCCGAATTAAAAAAAATATTAACACAGTTGATTTTTTCTCTAACTTTACTGAAACTTAAACTCCAAATTGAACTTAACAGTCAGTTGGCTGCAAATCGAGGTTGAACATTCAAACATTTTAACAATAAAACATATATGAAAAAAAAACCAATAAAAAATATCCAAAAATTCATAAAAATGGTAAAAATAAAGAAATCCCTTCTTTAAATTTGTTTTAGAAAATATTAGAGTCGAAAACGAGGAATGATTTTCCAAAAATATTCATGAGCGAGAAAAAATTTCAAGAATTAATTAAACCTCGCGCGGTATTCGGTAATTCCACATCAAATTTAGTTTAAAATAGAATTATTTTTTTGACTTAAAAATTCCTTTTTTCTACTTATTGTAGTTGCACGGAAATACCATTTTAAGACTGGGCCAAAAAAATCAACTATTTTTTTTTGTGAAGTATATCGAAAATATTGTTTGGGGTGACAAAAAAAATTATGGTGAAAGTTTGAGTCCATAATATTAATATTAAGAGGTCTATCATCGCAATTTTAGATGAGGTGATGAGTGAGGTTTTGTCTCAGAACTCCCAAACCATTGAGTTTAACAAATTTGACGTCGGAATATTTTTTGAAGAAAATTTAATGCTCTACAAAAAAGGTTTGATTGGAATTTCCCGTCAGATGAACCTTTTTCTTACAATCATGCCTTAAAAATTTGTATAGTTTTACAATTAGATCTTTTAACTTTGGAATTTTGTAATTCATGTAAAGATTAGATCCCGAAAAAAAAAACGATAAATATTCTTATGGGAAATCAAATGCTCTACAAAAAAAGTCTTTTATCATTTTTGGCTAAATTCACTCCATCAAAAGTTATTCAAGGTTAAATTTGAAGTCAAAACCAAATTTTAACCTTGAATAACTTTTGATTGAGTGAATTTAGCCAAAAATGTTGAGAGGCTTTTTTTGTAAGGCATTTGATTTCCCATAAAAATATTTATCGGTTTTTTATGGGTACTGATTTTTACATGAATTACAAAATTCCAATTTAAAAGATCAAAATGTAAAACTATAACAATTTTTAAGGCATGATTTTAAGGAAAATTTCACTTTAACCTTTTTTGTGGAGCATTTAATTTTCTTAAAAAAAATATTTTCAAGTCAATTTTGTTAAACTCAATGGTTTGCGAGTTCTGAGACAAAAACTTGCTGAGGAAAAAAAAATAAATTTGCGATGATAGACCTCTTAATATTAATATTATGGACTCAAACTTTCACAATAATTTTTTTTTGTCACCCCAAACCATATTTTCGATATACTTTTCAAAAAAAAAAATACTTGATTTTTTTGGCCCAGTCTACTAAACATAGTACATTCTTAAATTTTACATAAACTTACAAGTGGTACTACAAGTGGTAGAAAATGTATCAAAATTAAATAAATAAAGAAATTAAAATTAATATTGTAAAAAAAAATTATTGTGATTATGTCAAAAAAATCCCATGCAGCGAAAAAAAATTCCACAAAAATACATGGGTTGCATGGTGACCCGTCAAAAAAATGATTGGTTAAAAAGTACTGGTGTGGAATTTTCTAGAAAATTAAAAATAATATAACAAATTATTATGAATCATAACATATTTTGTAAAAAAATTATTCCCTTTTGTGCACAATATCGTATTCCCAAAATTAGACGTAAGACAAAGAATCCATCCACTATTGCTCATTTTTTGGACTAAACTGGGAAATAACGACAATTTTCGATAAATTGGCATATAATCGTAGTAAGCCGCGATATTCACAAAATCTCGAAAACGTTTTACCTTACTAATATTAGGGAGGGGTATTACGACTATCAAACTCAACTGCCTCATAAATGGGAATAACTTGAAATTTCGGAAAAAATACATCTCTTCGTTTAACACCCTGTAGTATAATGCTATGTGCAAAATATCGTATTCCCAAAATTAGACATAAGAGTCAAAGAGTCAGCTATTCAGAATTTCCAAAGATTTTCAAAATCGATTCAGTAATTTTCCAATAACGAGCTTTCAAATATTTTCCAAAAAACTAGGTGCGTCGATTTTTATGACGAGCAGTTTATATATAAATTAGGGTTGTTAAGATTTAAATCGCTGATTTAAATCACAAAATTACGTACTGTAATAAGGATAAAATGAAAAAAAAAAAACGTTCAACTAATTCATGGAAAATTTAAATTTAATGAAAAAATTGCATGTCAGAGCGGCACCATTTAATAAACCGCTTCTTTCTAAAGAGGTCTTGCCAAAAAAAAGATGTAATCATTTGGAGGTCTGCACTTTATAATTTAACAAGTTGTTCCTACACCTAACCCGCACAAGCCATTCAGTTGGGTTCTGGGCTTCTTAGGAAGTAAGGGTGAAACAGCACTTTTATATTAGACAAATATATAATATAACTGCTTACTGCAATCGCATCTTCGGCAGGGGTCCTTTAATCTTGTGCATAGCAAAATACAAAACAAATTGGAGACAGAAAAGTCAGCAAAACTAAGGTTTTTGTTAAAGTATTTTAATATTCAATAATAATGATAATAATAATAATATTAATTTTATAGAGAAAATGTGGTATATTTTGTTGTATACAATAGTTGCATTCAATAGTTGTATACTATAGTTTTATAAAAAATTACGAAATTTATATCATTAGAAATTTTATTTCAAATAATATTTGTTTGTTAGTTTAAGTTTTGTACTAAGAGAAATTTGGAGAAGTTTATACTTTATGTTGGTTTATTTAAATACAAAATAAATATTTTTTGTCTGTTGTTAAATTTATGTTTAAAAAAAGGTTAAATTATACACTTATTAAGTACAAAGTCTATGTGGACCCATTACAAATTAGGTTAACATGTAATTCTTATTAATACAAGAAAGTCTACTAAAAATCCAATTTAAATAAAACAAATTTGATTTTTTTTAAATTTAAAAAAATAACCTTGATAAAATAATTCTTAATAAGAAAACAAACTAAAAAATGCAATCCGAATTAAATAAAAAAATCAGGTTTTTTTTTAATCCAAAAAAAAACCGCCCTGATGAAAATATATAAATATAAATTTAAAAAATCAAGATATTCTTAATAAAAATAAAAAAGTAAATGCAAAAATAAAGAAAATAAAAAATAGTTTATTTTGTAAATTAAAAATAATACAAAAATCATTATTATTTTAAAAATCATGGATTTATATAAATAAATGTAATAATTAGTAATTATTATAATAATTTCAACGTAACAAAAATTATTTACCTACGCGATTTATTTTGTTAACTACCTAATTATATATTCTCCATAGTGTACTTTTGGTGCATTAACAAATAAAACAAGTTTTTAAAGTCAAATTTAGAAAAAATTAAATTTACCTCGTAAAACCGTAAAAACGCTCGTGATTGGGAGGCAAATTCCCGGCCCTCCATATACAACGAGCAGAAGGTGCCACACCGCAATAAATTGCCTCTGACCACTTGCCAAACAATCTCCTCACTGGCCTGTCATATTCGTCAAAAACAGCACCCACAACCTAAAAGAAAGAGAAAAAGTAAACTTTATTTCTTAATTTAAATACCTTAAAAACTATAACTCGTACCTCGTGTCTTTTGGCAGACCAATAACTAGCCTTATTAAAAGTGAGCTTGCACTTAATCCTCCCGTTGCTGATTTTTAACTCTCCATACTGATCGACCCACCGTTGGCCGCTGAACAGGTTGTGCACGCACGTGGTCACCTTGTTCCAAGTGTACAAATCGCCGGTTTTCGGTATCAACACGTGCACGCTGCCCAGCGGCTGAAATTCCATGCTTTTGCCCCAAAATTTCGTTTTAACTCGCGCGTCCTGCCAGAAGGTGAAGTTGGGGGATTCCGCGTAGCACGCCGACACTGGCGGGTGGTGGGACACTTGCTCCGCAAGAAATCTGCATAGAATGATTTTTTTATTTTATTGTAAATGCCACTAAAAACCTAATAAGTCAATTCTGGGTAAAATTTCTGTAAATTCGTAAATCTATAGCATACGATGATCTGTAACCGTAATGCTTATAGAATCGTAAAAGTGACAATTCTGGGATGTTATCTGTAAAATTCTAATTTCAAGCGGTATAAACTAAGGCTGGGAATATTTTTGTTTTAGAAATTCGAATACTCGTTTGAAAATAATTTTGAATTATCGAATTATTTGAGTATTGGAATATTCGGGTATTCGAATATTCGTGTACCTACTCGTATATTCGAATATCGAGTACCTATTGGAATATTCAAATAATGGAAATGTTAAATATTCTAATATTAAAATATTTACCAGGTCCAGTGAATTTTAACCAGTTTTACAGACTTTTGAGCCAATCTAGGAATTTAATAAAAACATCTTATAATATTTAATATTGTATCTGTCCTTATCAAACAGATTATAATAATAATAATTATTATAAAAAGTTATTATTAAATCTCTAGGCTATACTTTTCTCCGCAAAAAAAACGATTTTTTCCTATGAAATAATATTAGTTTATCATGCTTTAAAATCCCTCTTCAAAAATCAGCTCAATTGATTAAAAAAAAATTAATGGTCGAACAATAATTCTGAAAATTCAAAAAAAGTTTTTTTGCACCACCCTTACATATACTGATTTAAAGTGTTTTAATATTCGAGTATTTGAATGTTCGAGTATTCGAATAACTTAAAATCGATTTCCACCTCTATTTGAATACTCAATATCCGAATTTTTCGTAATCGATTCCCAGCCTTAGTATAAACGAACTACTGCAACTTCACGCCTATTTACTTACGATCAAACATATAGTAAATTTAAAAGAAAACGACGCACACGTCATCGATGACGTAATAAATTTGCGCACTGGTACCAACACTAAATGTATAAAACGAAGTCTGTAATTGGATATTTTAATGCATTTTAACCAAATTAAGTTGGCAGGAATTGCAATGTTGGCATGTTTAGATTAAAATTCCGCTTAATAAAATGACGCATAGAAAAAGAAATTGACGTTTTAGAATTTCGAAGCTGTCGCTTGTGTTTTTAAATATTTCGTTTAATTCGTGTATAATTTCGTTTATTTTGTTTGTTGTTTGTGTTATTTTATATCGTTATAAGTTTTCATTGCCGTTTTTGTGTTTGTTATATATCGTTTTTCCTATAAATAAAGCCGAAGTATTTAAATAGTCTGACTCAAGAGTTGGTATCATCCTTAATAGCTGTTAGAGAGGTAAATAGGATTATTATTAATTATATATTAGAATATTTAACAGAATATATGTTGGATACATAAAATAAGAATATATATACCAGAGACTGACTTTAGATGGCAAAATTTCTGAGTTTTATAGCTGAAAATGTCTTTAAAAATGGCTGAAACATACTTTTGGCGGTGCATAATATTATAATAACCATAGCATAGAAAAACCATAGATAATAAATAATAACTCTGACTTTTGACATTTTGGTATTATTTATATAATCGCCATCTATCGCCCTGTAGTTGCACTACCACTTTCACTTAATGCAAGGATTTTAGCATCACATTGACAACCATGCCCGATCAGCTGATTGATGACGTGTACGTAGTTTACTT
This sequence comes from Brassicogethes aeneus, assembly GCA_921294245.1. Classification (NCBI taxonomy): domain Eukaryota; kingdom Metazoa; phylum Arthropoda; class Insecta; order Coleoptera; family Nitidulidae; genus Brassicogethes; species Brassicogethes aeneus. The sequence continues at coordinate 61,603,794 of OV121133.1, read as the reverse complement.
TTAAATTTACTATAAACAATATTTTTATATGTGGATAGCGTTTATTGAAAAGGAACCAAACCTTTTGAGAAAAGTTCCAAACAATGATCAACCTTTTGAGCATTATTAAAAATGAGTTATTCCATAAATAATTTTAAAAGTTTTTGGCGCTTGGTTCCTTTTGGATAAGCGTTATCCATTTATTCTTTTGTTTATCAGTTTATCAATGGTGTACCAGCATATAATATAATTGTTATTATTATTTTAATGTGCTTTCAACAGGCACCAGACCCAATTACAGGAGTACACACTGACACACACAAATAAACAGCCATCTAACCCACGACCTCTCGGTTTGTAGTCCGCAGTGCGGTTAATATAAAAAGTAAGAAATATAAATTAGTTGAGGAATAAAATGGGTAAGATAATTTTACATTTAAAAGAACATATAATATATAATAAATAAATTTTTAATGGTAACGCAAAAGCAACAAAGAGAAAAAGAACAAAGACACCACAGTTGAAACTACATTTGGAGGCAATAGGAGATTATGCATTGGGCCAAACTTTTATCAGGTTTGGCAGAAAACTTAATAAATTTAAACAAGGAGCAGAAAATCAAAAAAAAATGTTGAGCTTTTTAAAAACTATTCAAAAAATTATATAAAGCTGAAAGAAGAACTATTAAGATTTGAAATTAAAAAATTAAAATTTTTAAATCCAAATTTTGATATTTGACCTATAAATTTTTGACTAATTAGAATATTTATTTATTTTGTTATTTCTTTTTTGGCAGCAGTTAATATTTTTAAATATTATATTTTATTTTATTTTCATATGTTAAATAAAAAATGGAAAGTTTTTGTATTGTTTTATTTAGTCAAAATTAAAATTATTTCCAATGTAGTTGGCCCAGGCTGCTTGTCCCAATTCATAAATATTACCATAATCATTAACATTATTAAAAATAGTCATGTTTTTAAAATAGCTTGACACAACCTAATAAAAATAAACTGTAACTAGCGACGATTGACAAACACCTGATCGTAAATATTTACGATTCTATAACATTTTCAGAAATGCAAATTGTCTATAAGCTTATAGAAAGTTATAGATTTGCTTTTGACCTACAAATCTTATTTCTCACCTGAATCCTTTATCCTCCCTGATACATTCGTACGTCTCGCCGAGCAGCGGATTAAAGGGTTTGTTCCCAGCCCTACTCAACGTACTGCCGTAGCTGGAAACGGCGAACGCAGCCACCTCCACCATCCTCTCGTACGGATCGTCGATTTGAGACGCTCTATCCAACAGCTCGGAGTACTCGAGCTCCTCGCACAACCTCTGCAAAACGTTAAGGGGCTCGTTGAGCGCCACCGGCATGCTGATCTGAGAAAGGTCCTTGCCGATGTTGCGGCTGAGGAGGTTCCACAGAGAGAGGCCTTCGGTTATGGGGCGAGGCGCTGGCAACACCGTGCGCCGGCCTGTCAGACCTTGGTTGCCTGAATAGAAGAAGTCATTTTTATCATTTCTTGCTTAGTTTTTGTTGATTTTTATGGTACAGGTTGAAGCCTAAAAGTAGTATTTTTTTTAAATGGCGAGTAATCGGCCATTAGGCAAGGAGGGGTCATGTGGAAGTTTTACTTTAACCCTTGGTTTATAGCTTTTAACTAAAAGAATACAGGGTTGACAGGTGTGGCGAATAATCGCCAAAATGGCGCTTTTTACTGATCGCAAAGCGCCAAAAATTGAGCTTTGGCGCCGGCGCCAAAAAGTGTCATTTTCTGATTGCGGCTATTATAATTTGAATCTCTTCATTAAATTTTAAATTACTTTTATTTGCAATATTGCATTTCCAAGGATTTTTCAAAATCCGTAGTAACTTTAATAGATTTTCCACTAAATATTTTGGTTGTAGAACGAATGTTTAGTGTAATGAATATAGTAAAAACTAAATTGAAAAATAGGATGCAAACAGAGTTTTCTTTAACAACAATAAAATCTACATTTTATAATAAACAGCCCAGTAAGCACCAAACAGTCGGCCTTCGCTCGGCATAGGCGGTTCGGCTTGCCCCAGCCGGCCCGCGTTATGATACCCCGGTACCGTTTAGCCATGTTCTAGCCGAAGCAATACGGCCTGCCGCGGCAAAAGCGATACATCTCACGGCTGCTTACGCACGCGAGCTAACTATACATAGCGATTGGTTGCAATATTTAGTTGGAAGTGTGCGTCCGTAACAGGGACCCGGACCGAAACCGAAAAAAACCGAAAACCGGAACGGAACCGGTTTTTTTTTTCCGAACCGAAACCCGAACCGGAACCGTTTTCGCTTTTGATAAAATCTGTTGGACCGGAACCGAAACCTTTATTTGCTTTCATTCTAATAACATTATATAACATATGTATATATATATATATATATGTGAGGTTATAGATTAAAATTACGTAAAACAAATAACCTCACTGGAACCGCTTAAAACCGAAAAGAACCGAACCGTTATAACTCCACGAAACCGGAATCGGAACCATTAAAACGAAAATAGGGTGAACCAAAACCGTACCGGAACCGATATTTCATTTCGGTCCGGGTCCCTGGACTCCGGACTCCGTAATGGCATAGCTGAACATTAATTGTTTGGAATCCCCATCTCAATCCTCATCTGCTCAGTAACGAATAATGTCTAGCTAGTCGAGTGTGTTAAAGAAGTATCTTGCCATTCAGAGAATTTCAGGACTGAACTGATAGAAAATATCTCTCCAGGACATGTGTAGGCTTTTTTGAATGGCCAGGCGGTTGTGGCCGGCACTCGGCAAACTATACACAGCCGACACTCGGCCGAGTAAATATAGCCGACATTCGGCCAGGCGGATATCCCCGACAGTGGCCAGGCGGACATGCCCGTTCTACACGCCGGAAGAAATACGCGTGTCGGGCCGCACGCGGCCGATTCGGCAAAACGTATTCGGGCCGTATGCGGGCCGGCTAGCTTGTGCTTACTGGGAGATATGTTGCACAAAGTTTAAACCTACTCAGTCAATGTTTCAAAAATTTAGTAATACAATTTATAATATCAAAAAGTGAAACAAAGCCAAAATTATGAAATTTATCAATTAGTAGGCGAAGATTATAATATAACTTGTATTAGCATTTCATAATATTTTAATTTTCAACAGTATTTGTTATGTACAAAAAAGTGATATTTATGTTTTAACTTCTTTAAGATTTTTGTTTTAAAAAATATTAGAGAAGTTGGAAAAATCCTTGAGTTTTTTATGATCTCAACATTTTTTTTTATCTCTAATTAGTTTTTTACAGTACTTACTATTACGTAATATATAAAGATAAAAAACATAATGTAGGATAAAGACAATATAAATAATATTATTAATATTATATTAAAATAAAAATATAATATTAAATTAATATTTTATTTTTATTTTAACATAATATTATTAATATTGTCTTTATTTAATATTGTTAATAATATTGTATTAAAATTTTTAAATAGAAAATAAAAATATTTTATATAGAATATAAAAATATTTTACTCTTTATTTATTTTTTTGAATTTAATGTTTATTTTTTATTAAAAAATGTTTAATAAAATTTTATTAAGTGTTATTTCTTTCTTTTTAAAACTGCACCATACACTGGGTTTTTGTCCGGAGTGCCGCAGAATTTTATAAAATGAAAAAAAAAATCATGTTTTTCTAAACTATGAATTCTATTTTTTTCCAAACTATAAATTATAGGTTATAGTGAAGAAAAACAATTTTTAATATAATATAATTTTAAGATGAGGGTTGAATCACTGACAACATTTGGCGCCAGGTGGCGCTTTTTAACGAAGTGTTTGGCGCTTTCAAGATTTACAACCTGGCAACCCTGCGCGAATAGGATCTTTAGAAGTTTTGTTCTAAATTATGAGTCAGTCCAACAAATATTATTCTAGCAATTGGAGCAAAAATTACAGTTTTTATGATTATTTGTACAATGAATACTAAGATTTGGGAATAATTATTAAAAAATTCTTAGATTAGCATAATAATATTTATTAATAATATTAATTATTATACGCTAAAGAAGCATCGCTAGTAGCGCCACAACGTGGCCGTTATAATCGTAACCAGAATTCAGCTTTTAAAAGGCAGCTGTCAAACGCGTATGTTACAAACGAGTGTTTTGGAGAATAAAGCCGGAAAATTTTAAAAATAAGTAAAAAACCGTGGCACGATTTGTTTTTTCGAGAGGAAAACCTGGGTTGAGTTTTTACCGGTTTCCCAATAAACAGAGGAAATCCGAATGAAGAAATAAATTGCATAAAGTGCCTGTAAATATAAATTGTACCTATTAGATACAATAAATACACATTTTAATAATGATTTACGTGAAAATTGTAAACATTTTTAATTCAGTAAAAATAATAAAAGAAAGAAGTCGTCTAAATTCAAACAGCATTTAGCATCATTAAAAGCGTTGATTAAGAAAGTCTCCACTCAATAGTAAAATAACAAGAACCGGTATTATATTCTGTATAATATTATGTTGCCATGAATTTGTAGGTATATTTTGTAGTGTAAAATGCAGTTTTCTGCGTTTTTTTAGAGGACACAAATATAAAAATATTCGATTTTAAGGTTATGTTTGTACAACAATTATTTTTTAGTTATCATAAGTTAATTCTGCACCAACAAATATACGTAACGATACGTTCTTAAATTTTATTTACAATTAAAAACACAATAATTCAAAATGATCACTTGAATAAAATACACACACTAACGTAACTATTTAAGCGTATATGCGTTGAGTTTATTAATCAATGATAATAGAAATAATAAATCGAAATGCAGTACTAAACCAAAGTATTTTAGTTTTTACTTGCAACGCGAACCCGAAATAACGTGCGCGATTTAGCTGTGCAATGAAACAAAATTTGTCGAGTAATAGTTTTGCCTTCCTCTCTTTTGACGTGCTTTTTCGTATGCTTTAAATGTATTGATGACAATTCTTGAATTCACACAATATTATGTGCTATCGAAGTTCGATTAAATCGAACACCACCAGATGGCGCGCGCGTGGCGAAATCCCGTTGCCCATTTCTTCTTCTTCCTTGGTGGCCTAAGGCCTTAATGGTCTCGGTTTCAATGAACCACTTTGACCAGCAACAAGTTTTAATGTCCATGTGCTTCACGAAGCCATCCACCCATAGACATGTGGATTTTCCAAATCTTGGATCATCCACTCCATGTGTTGTACAATTCACAAAATACCTCGCTAGAAGGTCAAAGCTTGCGATATTGTCCAAAAATACAGGTATATTTCTATACCCGGAATTCCATTTTGTCCCTCCTGGGTCAAAGTCAGCTATGTTTCAGACTTTTCATCGAGCAATGACCCAGAGATGAAAGTACGATGCACCACACACGAAAGACAAAATCGAACTTGCCCATTTAGCGTATTATTTTCATATACTATACTGGTAAGTATATGATTATTTTAACTGTTTGTTTATTGTCATTTGGGACATTTGAACTAATTTTATTAAATCGACGTAATATGTTATTAAACGTTCAAAACACTAAGTAGTTCGAATGTCTCCGTGAAATTTATTTTGGGTCATATACGAGGTGTGTTCAGAAAATAACGGGAATTTTTAAATTTCGCGGGTTTGGAGAGTCCGGTTGTCATAAAATTGTCTTTATTATGTTGGTATACATACCCCTGAAGAATAATACAATTTATATATGTTTTCATTGTTTACTTTGTCTGTGGCAGCCGCTAAGGTTAGACGTGTTTTATGAGCTCGGCGATTTTCGTTCGTTAAAAGAAATGGGATCAAAGAATTTGTATCAAATTTTGCGTAAAAAATGAAATAAAGTATGTGAAATGTTAAGAAAGGCCTATGGTGAGTCTGCTATGAGTAAAACAAGAGTTTATAAGTGACATATGAGTTTCCAAGATGGCCGTAAAGACGTTGAAGATGACGAACGCCCCGGACGCTCAAGCACATTAACAACCGATAAAAACATGGAGAAAGTGGAAGAAATGGTTATGAACGATCACTGAATCACAATCACAGAGAAGTCGCTGATGATGTTGCAGCAAAATTGTTGAATTTTAAACACAATTTTTTGCCAAAAACAATACTGTAATGATGTCTCAGCCTACATATTCGCCAGACATGGCTCCGTCTGATTTTTTCCTATTCCGCAAAATAAAGAGAACCTTAAAGGGCCGTCGTTTTGCAAGCATAAATGACATTAAAGGCGCATCGCTGAAAGAACTAAAGACTATCCCAAAGATCATGTTTGAGAAGAGTTTAGAGGATTAGAAGAAGGGCTGGAACAAGTGCATAATATGTAATGGGGACTATTTTGAAGGCGACAACTTTAATGTAGACGAATAAATCAATATTTAAAAAAAAACGAACATTCCCGTTACTTTCTGAACACACCTCGTATAGTTTTCCCGGCGAATGTTTCAAATTGCGTCATCAAATTCTGAACCAAGCACAGACATTACCATTATTGTTGTTTTCTTTTACGTATATAATCTAAGAAACCGCTATGTTAACCGTATGTCGAGAAATCGGTTTTTGACATTCGACATTGATGACGCAATTTGAAACATTCGCCGCGACGACTATACCCAAATGACGTAAAATGTCATAAAACGTCAAAAACTAAGTAGTTCAAACGTCAACTACTCATAAAACCTATTTACTGTTTGTCGATTTCTTATAGTATAATTTCAAAAATAAAAAAAGTATAATATACTATAAATTTGGGTGATTTAATTGTAATGGAATCATAATCATACAAACAATCAAGCCTAAAACAACGAGTTTAAGAAAATGCTAATAAAAAACATCTAAAATATAATAATAATAGGAGATATTTAAAAATGCAGCATAAAAAACGTTACAAAAGATAATTTTCCAAAAAAAAACCAAACCAAATACAGAATCAATATTTCTCTGAAAAAAACTTAAGAAATAGAAAAATATATGTAAGTAGCACAAAAACGTTGGCATATACAAAAAAATTTAAAAATCTACTTACATTTTTTATGTCACTTTTTGTGTAATAAAAAGCAACAAGGGCTATGATAAATAAAAATCCCTCACAATTGACAATAAAACAATAACCATCATCCAATGAACAATTGTTTATTTTTGCAGTTAAATAGGTACATTTTAAATTAAATAAAATCCTTATAAATTAACAAGCAGCTGCAAAAAAAAATGAACATCAAAGTTGTGACTTTGACAAAAAATATTTGTATGCCAAATTATGAAAAACGCAAATTAGAGTAAATTAATATTTTTTAAACTCACCAAACTCCAAATTGCTAGCCGGTATCAGCTCCGCCCCTAGCTCCGACTCCGAACTAATGCTACCTTCTCCGCTGCTCAAAGAGCCCGCCTCCGAACTGCTCTCCGATCTCGTTCTAACCTCACTTTCCTCATCGCCCTGCTTCTCCTTCTCCCCGGACCGGTGGCGGTGGTAGCGGCGGCCGCCCCTTAAGCTACCCTCGCCGTTACTGCCGCCGTTGCCAGCACCACCGCCCCCAACTGTCCCCTTGTCCGTCGGCAGATCCTCGGCGTCGAAAAATTCGGTCGCACTTACGCACGACGAGCTGTAGCTCAGCGAGGCGTTGTAGGCCCGGTGCTGCTGAAAAATGCAGTCATTTTTAACAGGGAAGTCCATTTTTGGACATAGTCTAAGATCCCAAGTAAGGTCGACCTTCGCCCATCTGCTTACCAGATGAAAATTATATTTTATCAAATAAAATATGTTTCTGAACATAAACCAATAGGGTTGCCATAAAAAATATGATCATGGCTATAATAAATAAAAAAATTAAAAAATAATTTATTTTTTAAATTTCACCGACTTGCTTGCCAAATGAACGAAATTCCAATGGAAAGCATACATCATACAGAATATGTAACAGCTAGGTTGCCTACCTTTTTCTGGTCCCTATTACCTGGTTGATTTGTACAGGGTGATCCCCTATAATGTCGCCCCCCTTTAACTTTTTTATTTTAAGTGTCCCAAAAAATTTAAAAGTGTGGTTATGTAGGAACTAAAAAATACTTTTTTTCTACGTATAAAGAAAATTGGAAAATTGATCAGTATACAGGAAAAACAAAAAGTTTATTTTTTTCAATGGATCACCCTATATATGAATTTATTTTTCGATTCCTTGTAAAATTCTAAGCATATTTCATATATCATACCATATACCTAAATTCAACCGTTTCTGAAATATTTAAATTATTTTTAAGATAATAAGTTGAAATAGTTTGTATTTCTCTGTCTGAGTACGCCATTTTTACTTATTTAACAACACTTATTGACATAATGTCACTATAGTAATTTATTTTCAATAAAAATTTTGGTATACTGAGGCTTCTTGATTTCCAACAGTTTAAAAAAACATTTAATGATGACATTTCGAATGCGAATATTTCAGAAACGGTTGAATTTAGGTATATGGTTTGTTATATAAATTATGCTTAGAATTTTACAAGGAATCGAAAAATAAATTCATATATACGGTGATCCATTGAAAAAAAATAAACTTTTTGTTTTTCCCTGTATACTGATCAATTTTCCAATTTTCTTTATACGTAGAAAAAAAGTATTTTTTAGTACCTACATAACCACACTTTTAAATTTTTTGGGACACTTAAAATAAAAAAGTTAAAGGGGGGCGACATTATAGGGGATCACCCTGTACAAAGCAACCGGGTAATAGGGACCAGAAAAAGGTAGGCAACCTAGCTGTTACATATTCTGTATGTTGTATGCTTTCCATTGGAATTTCGTTCATTTGGCAAGCAAGTCGGTGAAATTTAAAAAATAAATTATTTTTTTTAATTTTTTATTTATTATAGCTAGCCATGATCATATTTTTTATGGCAACCCTATTGGTTTATGTTCAGAAACATAATTTATTTAATAAAATATAATTTTCATCTGGTAAGCAGATGGGTGAAGGTCGACCTTACTTGGGATCCTCTACTAACATTTGAACTACTAGCGTTCAAATGATGTAGAATGCAGTGCAGTGCAATGCACAATCCACAAAACAAGGTCTCGTTTCGCGCATACTAAAAATCACTGCAACACTGCACAGAGTTTAACGGCGGCCATTTTTGTTGCTTACAATTCTTGTTCTTTGGGTTTGTGCTGTTTAATATTTGTTTTAAACGTTGTGTTTCTTCCAGAGGCACTTGTAAGCCTAAAAAGTGCCAAGGACAAAATTTTACTCCTCTTTTATAAAAATAAATCTTATTATCAGGGCTAATTTGTGTGTTATAAATTAACCTTAAAAATTGACATTTGACAGTTGATAACAGCACTGATATTGGTTGTGTTTCGTAATTTACTGTCAGTACTGAAAACGCATTCCGAAATCCACTTTCAGTTACTGACACAGTGGTCTGTGGTTACCAGGGTTGGGTCAGTAGAAAACCTTAGGTAAATTACCTTGGTAGAAAAGGGTAGAAAACTTGTTTTCGACTTGCGTCGAAAACCTATAGGGTTTTCTACCTACGTAAATTACCTTATTCGACCTTCTCCTTCCACTTCTCTATAATTGATAAAAATTTGCCCTCATGCCAAAAATTATGTTGGGGTCTCCCAACCAAACGTGGCCCTTTTTTTCCCACCATAATAATGTTAAAAAACTTCAAATAACTTCAAATTTATGGTAGGTGTCTGATTTTTCACAACATTTAACAAATCATAATTATGATTAATAAACAACAAACTTGCATAACCTCACATTTTTTGATATTTGACAGTATTCTACTTTTTTACGTTTTCTACCGTCGAAAACGTCGAAAAAGGTTTTCTACATGTCGAAAACAAAAATGTAGGTAGATACCCAACCCTGGTGGTTACTGAGCTCAGTGGTAAATACTACCCTTTTACAAATGTACGGCAGATTAATTTTACTGAAACAACTGGTGACAGAGAGGTGCTGTGGCTCCAGTAAAACACATAACCAAACTTTTAAACAAAAAATAGCTATCAAATAAAGTGAAGGAAATAAATTATATCATATAATGGTATTTGGTGAATACCTATAGAACTAATTATTTCAATATTTATTCATAAAATATTAATTGAAAGTACAAGCAGCAGTGACGAAGACGAAGAGTAATTTTTGGTATTTGGCGTATTGTTGTGGTGTCAGTGAAATTTTATATTTCCTATTCCTATATACATTTTTCGACGCGGACGACGATAACATTAAATTTTCCATATTTCTCTGCCATAAACCAAACATTATATTTCTTATAACTGTTATATTTATTTTTTATTTATGTTCTCTGCTGTTCTCTGCTGCTACTGAGGCGCGTTCCAATTTTACTATTGCGTCAGTACTGAATAAATTACGGAACGGTCTTTTTTCGCTACTGACAGTAAAAATACTGATAGTAATGGCAGTAAATTACGGAACACAACCAGTATAAGGTGTATTTTTTTACAAAAGAGGAGTAAAATGGTTGTCCTTAGCACTTTAAAGCCTCATTTGAGGATTACATTATGTCTTGGGGTATTTCCACGAAACCTTACCCCACCTTGACAAAAAATCAGATGTGTTATTTAACAAAATAAGAACTATATCTGAAGTCAAATAGTTTAATTGCGACGTTATTTAAAACCTTAAAGTATTCGTACATTGTGATGCTAAGAAGCTAACATTAAGAATAAACACGGAAGAGTTTTAATACTCGATAAAATGTTCAAATTTCGCACCCGTTACATTTTGAGAAAACTTTAGAAAATAAAGTAAACAATATTTGTGCATTTAAAATACGTGCTTGTTTAATTTTACAGTATCAACTTTAGAAGCCAACTCGGTCGCATTTGCCGATATTCTAAGGACGCGCCCGTTACGCTATTGATGACGTTATAAAAGGTTTTCTATACAAGTTTTCATTGACATTTTGTTTGAGTTAAATATCTAATTTTTTATACTATTTTGTATATTAACGTATCTTGATATATATAAAGAAACACTTTGTTATCATGAAAAACGCAGTTTTAGTGTCGCACCCGTTACAATGGAAATACCCCTTATGAGAAAAGCTTTCTTCCACCTCGTGTTAATGCACAGTCGGCCTGACGGCCTCGACCAACTTAAACACCCGCATGAAAAAGCTTTCAAACACGGCGTTCTCTACCCAGGCGGGAGTGTAGCCCCCACTCCTGCATCGAAACTGTGACGTCAGGAGGCCGATCTGATCAACGTCCGCCTATTGTATTACATTGCTTTGCAACCAAAGTTGTGGATTATTATTGCTTTTAAGGAGTATTTCTTACCAAAGCAGTGGACAATGCATAGTACATATTTTATCAAAGCAACAGAACAATATGTACTAAGTAATTTATTAAAAACAAACAGAGAACTGCTATTAAACTAGAAATTTATTTAAAACAAACAGAACTGCACACAAAAAATAATTCTTTAATTTTAAAATAACGATTTTTTTGGATTTTTATATTTAAAATAAGTATAGTCTAATTTTTATAATATAGAATATGAAATAATAATTTTGTTAAGTTTAATTTTATAAAAAAATTAGTTTAATTGATCTATTACTATTATGAATAATTACTCTAATTAAATTTTCTTGTATTTTAAATATAGAAATTATACTCTTTTAAATATTAAAGTTTACTTAAAATAAATTAATATAGGTATTCATTTAAAAAAACAAGTTTGCAACAAAACATAATAGATTTAATTTAAATAAAAAAGTAAACTTATATTTGATTTGAATTAAGAGTACCTACCTATAATATTTTTGTGTATATACTTTAAGTATAATACTTATAACCATAAAAATGTTGGTTATTTAATGTAAATAATTATTTTTTTGTGTATGCTCTTAAAATAGTAATTTATTTAAAACAAACATACAACATTGGATTAATTTATAAGCGCAATAGAATAATTTATATTGCGCTATAAATAATAAGATTAACCAGTCTTTTTGGATAATGTCAAAGGGCCATTTGAAGCATGAAAAAGGGGCAAATCATAAAACTGTCTTTATAAAAAATATTGTAGGTAATATAGTATTTTGGCAAACAATTGTTAAATATATTCTTCTTTTATTAGGCCGTACAATAAATAAAAGAAACCCAAGCAATACTTCTACAAAAGTAGAGATAATTTTAATAATTGATAGTCAACAAAAGAATTTTTCTGCTGAATAAAAAGGGGACGGCAAAACTGTTCAAAAAAACCTCAGGCCGGCTTTGACAATCAGTAATTCATATGAAACTGTCTTGCATTACCTCGATAATACATTAATTTTCCTGTTAGGAACGCAACATTTTCTTGGTATTTTTTATTTATTTATAATGTTATAAAAGCAGCAAACTAATGCAATAATTAAATTGACGTTAAATCAAGCGATATCGATGGAAAAGCAATAGATAATTTATATGAAACCGTCTTGTATTACTGCGGTTATACATTAATTTGCCATTGCAGTCGGCCTCCTGACGTCACGCCTCCCACTACCACACTCTCGCCTGGGATAGAGAACGCCGTGTTTCAAAGCTTTTCAACACTTGTAAAACAAATAACTATTTGTTAGGGTCATTAGATGACACATTCTCGCAAATGTTTTCATATTTTTAAATTCTCTAAGAAACCGGTTATTTTCACCAGGTTAACCGGAGCAAATTAAACAGGAATTTTTTTTATCGGTAAATCGAAAACCGTTTTTTTTCTAGAACCGCCCATCTCTAATTTTTAGTATGCGCGAAACGAGATAGAACAGACTTTGTTGTGCGGATTCTGGTAGGATGTAGAAAAGTCCACTTTCAACTATAGTTAATCGACGAAGAAATGTTGAAAAACGCTCAAAGTCCATTTTGCAACACTTAAACTACCATTTAAAACTGTTAGTAACACATAAATCGGCAAAATCAAACTGAAAAACTTACTAAACTCAAATATAAAAAACTGTCCAAAAAAGCAAAACCACGCTATAATTTTACAAAAACTGTATGAACTACTACTAATAAAATCGGTTGATATGCATTACACATAGCGTGTGTTGCTCTATCTTTATCTCTATTCCTCGATTTTTCCTTTTTATTCGCCTAAACCAAAATAACATTAACAACTACACATCAATTTTTTTTAAACTTACATTTTCCGTGAGGTGTTCCAATGAGGAGACATCGGCCAAATCGCTGGTCTCGTGTATCCTCAACAGCCGGCTTTTAAGTTCGGTGTTTTGCTGCAACACCTGATTAAGATTGTTCTTTAAATTGACTACGTTTTGATTCGAATTGCTAGGAACTTCAGAGTCCAAGGCCGTTTTTAGACGCTCCCTCTCCGTGCTCAGTCCGAACAGGAGCGTCTTCAGACTACTTAAGGCTAAAAAAACAGAATAGTTCATTTGAGACAAAAACTACTTTTGTTAAATCGAAGGAGTGTCATAAAAAGTCCAAAAATATCAAGTGGTTCAAAGCTCTCATTGTACTTGTACTTGCGTCATATGAACTACTCATGTCCAAACGACGTACAATGTCATAAAAGTGGGAGTCAAATGTCCAATTTCTTACCGTTTTTAGCCAAATTGACGAAATCGTCCCTCAACTGATTCTCAGTTGAGAGGGAAATAATATCCACGTTGCTCAAGCTGTCCGGTGCAGGTATGGTTGCGTTTGCAGGAACTGGCAACGTTGACGAATTAATTGAATTGAGCGGTTGAGGGGAGGTCGATAAACCAGAGAAAGAGTTTGCCTGAAAAATTTAATTTTGGTTGTTGATTGGTAAGCTAAAATGAACATACACCATGAGATACATGCGCTGAATGTAGAACTAAAAGCGTATATTCGGGGTAAAGGAAAAACTATTAAATCGTAAATTTTATTGTCGATAAAAATAAGTACAATACATTGAGTGACATGCAGTATTTAGGTCATACACTACTTAAAAACCAAAATAATGCATGCAAAGCACTACAAAAACTTGCATGAAAACAGAGACAAAAATGATTTTTGCCAGGCACACAAAATGATAAAAAAATAACAAAAACCACAGGTCAAAAGCACACATAGCAATACGGTAACAAAAGTTTGTTCATACCGATAACGGAGACGTGTTTTCAGTATCAGTACCCGTAGAAGACTTATTCGCGCTAAATTGTATAGTCAGATCTACGCTTCCGCCTTTTGAGGATTTTTTCTTTTTTAATCCGAATTTTCTTCGGTCTTTTTTAACGCACGGCGATTGAGCCTCGTTTGCGCTCTAAGGATATCAAATCCGATTTAATTTTCACAAATTTTATTGTATTATAAGACTTACCTCTGAAATAATAATGGTGCTAGCTTCGATTTGTTGCAACAAACGCGTCAATTTGGTAATATTTTGTTCTATAACGGTGGCATCGCGTTGATATTGCTCCAAAGAAGCCAGAGATTCCTGCAACCAGATACTAAGCCTTCCTGTAGCCCCTGGAGGCCCTTTTAGACCCCTGGTAAGGCTTCCATCCCTGCTGACCATCTCTGGAGTACGGGGAATGCCTAAAATGAGTCATTGTCAATTGGACATTTGAAATACTTGGTGCCGATCGAAAATGTTTTTTTCTACGACCACAATGTAAGTCATATTTCATAATGGCATCGTTGCTTTGAAAATAAATCTTTTCATTGGCAAGGCAAAACACGAATGTAAAGTGACATTTTTGTGTGAAAAGTGACAGGTCTGTGTGAAAAGAAATTGACAGCATCGTTTGACATTCGTTTTAAAATTTGTATTGTATTTGTATGTCTAATGTTAATGCACACTCGGCCTGACGGCCCCGTGAGCTTGAAGAAAGCTTTTCTCACAAGTGAAACACAATATTTTTTCTACGACCCTTCAATTTTTTATTTTATTTAATACAAAACAAAATAACATAAAAACGTGTTTGACAGCTGTTAAAATTACTTTAATCTTATTCTTTTAATTTTTACGCTGTGACTAGAGAAACGCTAACGTGCCGCGATTCGAAATGTTAAAGGCACGTTAGTTACGTCATGAATATTATACGTCAAAATTTTAAGATTTTAGGTTACGATAAAACTAAAACAAACCAACCAAACCAACCAACCCAACCCAACACTTTTTAACAAAGAAACAACAAATTTATGAAATAAAAAATGAAAAAATTTCGACAACTTCTGAGTATCGAAATATGAGCTATCTAGCTTGACATCAATTTTAAAACGCTCGGGAAACAAAAACGGATTATTATTATGACGTAACTAACGTGATTTCAAATCGCGGCACGTTAGCGTGCCTCTAGTCACAGCGTAATTTTTAAGGTATAAGTTACTTAAAATCAATAATCTCAATTTACGAGTAAATAAAGGCTCTAAAATTGGAATTTATTATACAAACTCAATTAAAAGCGTTCTAAATGATATTTAGACATACATATACAAATACAATACAAATTTTGAAACGAATGTCAAACGATTTATTTTCACACAGACCTGTCACTTTTCACACAGAAATGCCACTTTACATTCGTGTTTTGCCTTGCCAATGAAAATATTCATTTTCTAAGCAACGATGCCATTACGGAATGGGACTTTTACATAGTGGTCGTAAAAAAATAAATATTAAACGTTTAAAAACACCAAGTAGTTTAAATGCAACGTTCGCTTGGGACATTTAAACTACTTGGTGTCAATCGACTTCTTCTTCTTCTTCTTTCCTTGGTGGCCAAAGGCCTTAATGGTCTCGGTTTCAATGAACCACTTTGACCAGAAGCAAGTTTTAACGTCCATGCGTTTCACGAAGCCATCCACCCATAGACAATCTTGGAATATCCAATAAATCTTTTTTACAAATCACAAAATACCTCGCTAAAAGGTCAAAGCCTGCGATATTGTTCAAAAATACAGGTATATTTCTATACCCGGAATCCAATTTTGTCCATCCTGGGTCAAAGTCAGCTATGTTTCATACTTTTTCATCGAGCGATGGCCCAGAGCTGCGAATGCGATGCACTACACACGAAAGACAAAATCGAACAATCACTTAAAATTTTTCAAAACGTTTAAAACACCGAGTAGTCCTAATGTCCCACAATAGAGTAGCCGTGTTCATCGGGACATTTAAACTACTTGGTGTCAATAATTAAGACGGGATGGTACACACAAGTTCGGTTTTGCCTTTCGTGTTTGGTGCATCGCACTTACATCTCTGGGACATTGCTCGATGAAAAATAGCTGACTTTGACCTATATTTTTGAACAACATCGCAAGCTTTGACCTTCTAGCGAGGTATTTTGTGATTTGTACAATAAATTAAGTGGATGATCCAAGATTTGAAAAATTCACGTGTCTATGGGTGGATGGCTTCGTGAAGCGCATGGACATTAAAACTTGTTGCTGGTCAAAGTGGTTCATTGAAACCGAGACCATTAGCCACCAAGGAGGAAGAAAAAGGGATGGTACACAGTTCGATTTTGTCTTTCGTGTGTATCGCTCAATTAAAACTTGTTGCTGGTCAAAGTGGTTCATTGAAACCGAGACCATTAGCCACCAAGGAGGAAGAAAAAGGGATGGTACACAGTTCGATTTTGTCTTTCGTGTGTATCGCTCGATGAAAAAGTGTGAAAAATAGCTGACTTTAACCCAGGAGGGACAAAATTGGATTCCGGGAATAGAAATATTCTTGTATATTTAATCAATATCGCAAGCTTTGACCTTTTAGCGAGGTATTTTGTGATTTGTACACGACAATTAGTGGATGATTTGGGATTGGAAAATTCACATGTATGTGGGTGGATGGCTTCGTGAAGCGCATGGACGTTAAAACTTGTTTCTGGTCAAAATGGTACATTGAAACTGAGACCATTAAGGCTTTTTGCCACCAAGAAAAAAGAAGAAGGAATGGTACAAGTTTGTTTTTTATTAGTAATTTGACACATTTGATTATGTTGGTACTGTATAATAGGGTGACCGCAAAAAATCGATGTCGGAATTTTGTTCGTCTGGACCCCACAAAACGATTCCCCTTTCCAGATATTGAGATAGACGAAATTTGAGCTCGATTAAACGACGTTAACCCGTGCCGCTCGTCGCTCAAAGTTTGAAAAAATCCAAATTTTTGGTCAAAAAGCTGACATATGGAGCCATAACTCCAGAACGGTAAATAATAAAAACACGCTTAATATCTCAAAAGAAAGCTAATGTTGTTCTTCAAAATTTATATTCTATACATAATTGTTGTTATTTTAAGTCAAACAGAGTTACAACAGCCTTTGACCCCAAACACGTGCCCTGGCAGCATTAGGAGCCAGTTTGGGTGTATTCTAAGAGTTTTACGGGTTTTTACATAATGTGTCTCGGAATTAACATTTTTTATTAAAAACTATTATGGAACTTGATTTTCAAACAAAAAGAGCCTTTTGTTCAAATATAGTCAGACTAATAGTCAGGTAATTCCCATATATATAATAAAAGATTAAATTTAAACAAAAGGCTCTTTAAAATTATTTTTACTATTTGCTCCAAAAATTATTATTTAGTTTTACCTGTGTGTATTTTACTAAATAAAGGTAAAGGTTAAGTTTTAACAAAAAATCAGGTAGGTAATTATATTTAATTTATAAAATTATTTGCATTAATCATTTTATTAGGTATGAATTAGCAAAATATAAGACGGCCTATAGAGTGGTATGCTTATGTTTTACAGATAAAATGGCATCCACATCAGGTGTACAAAGCCGAACCAAGGATAAAATATTTCTTGTGGGCTATCCCATTCACCACATCACCGGTTGTAAACTACCCTCAAATCGTCAAGTTTTGTGTGTTTTATTTTATAATTTACGTGCTGTGAAAGAGAATCAGCAAAACTTGCCATTCGAGAAGTGTTTATTTTTTGGGAGAAAGCTCGAATTCCGACTAAACATGAGCAAGATGCAATTACTAAGCTGTAAAAACTTTACGCCGAGTGGAGAACTCTTCAAAAAGACCGGAAGAAAACACCGTTGAAAAGTTGGATGATCTCTTTGATATTGCTCAGCAAGATGCCTTGGCTCTGATGAAATCGGAAGAAGATAAGGCGTTTCTCGTGAAACAGAGGTAGAAGGGCCGCCCAGGTTCCATGACTTGAGTGGATATCAAGTTGTCTCGAGCTGAAGAAATCAAGGCGCAAAAGGAACTTGCAAAAATGAACCGACAAATCCAAGAAGGTATTTGAATGCAGAGTTGGTGGGATTATCTTTTTTTGATCCCACCATTACAGACGATGAAAAGTTGTTAATGGCTAATAAATTAGTCAGTAGCACTGATGAACCATCAGAGCATGCTAGGGTTGGTTGTAAATCCAAAAGTTAGAAAAGAAAAATTAAAAGAGGTAGTTGATGGAGGATTGGTAAATTTACTTACCAAAGAAACATTTACATTCTTTAACCGATTTAATATAAAAACAGATTTCCCAAGACAACATCCAAACACCTGACCTCAAAATAATGACTGAAGGATTGAAAATTGTCAAAACATTAAAGGTAGTTATTAACTACTAGTTAATGATATGGCTGAGCGTGGAGTTAAATTAATAACCGACTTTAACAACCTTCTGACTAAAGATGAAGGCCAAAAGCAATATGTCCTGCAAGTTGTAAGCAAATGCCGAGCATTATATCCTGACGTTTCAAAAACTACTTTAACAAAAGCTCTAGAATAGATTAGATAACTATGTAAAATCAACTCATGTAGTTACTACGTCTGTGTCTGTTTTGTATGTATTATACGTTTACCTAATTTTTAAATTTAAAAAAAAAATTAGATTTATCAGTATTACTTGTTTTTTTATTATACTTCTACTTTAAACTCAAAAATATACCAAAAAAAGCAAAATTTGTCACATAATAACAAAATATACGAAGTATGCTCCTAGTGGTACCAGGTCATGTTTTTGGGGCTAAAGGCTGTTGTAACTCGGTTTGACTTCAAATAACAACAATTATGTATAGATTACAAATTTTGAAGAATAAAATTAGCTTTCTTTTGAGATATTAAGCGTATTTTTATTATTTACCGTTCTGGAGTTATGGCTCCATATGTCAGCTTTTTGGCCAAAAATTTGGATTTTTTCAAACTTTGAGCGACGAACGTCGTTTAATCGAGCTCAAATTTTGGCTAACTCAATATCTGGAAAGGGGAATCGTTTTGTGGGGTCCAGACGAACAAAATTCTGACATTTTTTTCCACCCCCTATGAGTTGCGGTCACCCTACTGTATAACAATATACTTTAGTAATTTTAACGTTTAAAATTGGTACTCCTGTTCAATGCATTAATTTTATTCTGACATTTATCATTTAATTATAATTATAATAAACAAAGCCGAAGATAATAAAAAATTCTACACGAAAAAAAATTAAAAATAAAACAGAATTTTGATAAAATACCTAATTAATTTGTGCTGCATAAATACAATAAATTATTTTGTTTTACTAAATGCAGCCAATTATAAATTTTGGTCCCCTAAAATTTTCCAACTAAACCGCCAAACTTTTAACGTAATCTTCAGAAAAAAAAAAATTAATTTAAAAAATTATACACAATATCCCACACTAGAGACGCGGAGTCCATTTCTGGACATTTAAACTACTTTGTGTCGATCGACACAAATTTTAGAATACCCTAAACACAAAGTAGTTCAAATGTCCCGGATTTTAATTTTAGCAATGGACTTACTGTGGAGTCCATCTCCAGGACTAAAAAGAGCACCCACGTTGCTGCCGTAGGTCAGAATGTGCTGGCGATAGAGCCGGTGAGCGGTTAGTTGTTGCACCCAGCTGGTAAAGGCGTCGTCCGTTTTGGCCTTAAGATGGTAGATGAACTCTTCGGCGTCGATGTCAATTCGACGTCGTTTTACTTTCGTCGAAATGACTGAAAGGCCGATGTCCAAAGAGCCGTGGATTTTGCCTTTGTTGATTTCATTTGGGCCTTTGCCATAGACTAGGATGCCCTTGTCTATTGTAAAATATCGCTAAAATAGATTATTGGTTTTAATTATTAATATTCCCTGGATGATGGAAAGCATTAACAGAGCTTCCATATTTTATTTTAATTAATATATTTCCGCCCCCGAAAAAAACAATTTATGCGTGTCGTTACTAAAAGTCCGTTATTGTTCTAAATTATTTATAGAATGTCAACTTGCTAATTATTAATTTAGAGCAAGGAAATTGATTTATCGACGAATTTCGATAAGAACATTGTTTGCTGCAAAACAGATTTACGTTTATTTAAAAGTTCTTTATTTAATATATAGAAAAAACTGGAATGTAAAATTTAACATGGCAACAAATTTATAACTTAAAGGTGTTTTTCTGTACTTTTCACAATATATATTGAATTCTACGTAATTAATGATATTCAAATTATAGATTAAGTGCGTTAGACGTAAGGTTACAAAACTTTATGATGCAATAACATAAAAAATATAAAAAACCTTTTAGCAAGACCATTTAATTAAAAATAAAGCACAGGGTTCTTGCCAGGTGCAAATATTATGTCTCTAAAAATAGCAATAAAAATATACAAGCAATTTCTATGAGTAGCTTGTATCAAGTAAACCTATTGCATTTATAGTTTAATGTATTGGTTTTGAGTTACATAAGTGGCATTTACATAATGCTCAATATAAATTATGCATAATACTGTTGTTCTCGTTTTTTATTTATAACTTAAAAGGCCTTTTCAATAAATATTAATACCTATCCACTTTGTAAAGGAAATACGTCAAAATTGAATAAAATTAAATTAATTTCATGATAATTAACTTTTTAAATTAATTGTAGGTACCATTTATAAAAAAACACTTTATAATGGAAGTTAATGTAATTAACACATGTTTTTTGTAATTGTAGTGTTCTTTTTTATATAGTAAGACCTTGCAAATAACGTAAATTAAACGTTTTTGGTATTTTTTATATCAATTTAAAATTACATTTTATGGTTTTTGTTAGCTATACAATTAAATAGGTAATAATATAATTATTCTTAACAAACTTTCCTGTTTTAAAATTAGGTTGATAATATATTATTTATTTTATTATAATTTGTCCAGTACATTTGAATCCCATTTTGGGATGTTTCAACTACTCAAAACATTACCTTGTGCCAGCCCTTGAGGGGCCACTTTCGTTTTTTGTGCAAATACCCATTAAAAGGGTTTGGTTTGCTTTCAAATCTTTGCCCATCCTTTAAACCTTCCATAATTTCCCACTCGGAACCCCTGCGGATTTTCTTTTTCCTTTTATCGTTCTGTATGGTAGTCTGATTTTGCTCTGTTACGCTTTCGGCGCTTAGGCTGTTGGTTTCAACGCTGGCGTCGCTATCGCTCGCCGTCACTATGCTATTTACTACTTTCACTTTAATTTTGCTCAGTTGCGGACTTTTTTTAGCTTCATTTAGGTTGGCCATACTGCCAAGACAAGTCTGGAAAGAAAAGAAAATTGTATAGGTGGTAATTTAGAACATCCTTAAAATATGGAACTTCTCTATTATTGTATATATAAGCATGATAGAAAAATAGAAGAAAAGTAAAAAAAACATTTTTTATTTTAATACAGGATGTTTAACTTCCAAGATAATACTGTGAATGAACGTGCATTTTATTTTAATATGATAGTATATGTATGATAGGTACTGGCAAAATTATAAACAATAATTTAAGGTCATAATCACAATGTCAAAAAATACTTTTTCACCCAATAACCTCAAAAATATCTGTCATTTGGATGAAAGTTACCTGCCAAGTTTGACAAGAATATTTCAAGGTTATTGATCTAATTTTCATTCTAAAAAAATAAATAAGTAGGTAGCATTATTAAAATGCTAGCGCAAATATTTGCTATAATAAATCACATAAACTCTTTATCTAATTAGAAATTATAATAGTCCCCTTTTGAAACGCAAAATTATTAATAAAAAAAAGGATACGTTAATAAAAACATTTATAGTTAATTTAGCCAATTTAAATTTTACTTTGCTTAACCCTTCGTTAATGTGGTGGAAAAAAGTTACATCGTTAGTGTGGTGGGGTATGTCATACCCCAAACGGTTTTGTCCCTAAATTTTTGAAATTTGTAAATTTTGTTATATTTGTTATAAAAATATATTTATTGTTTACATATTTATCAAATAAAACCAAAAAAGGTCAAACACCAATATTTATTTTTAAAAATATTAAAATTATTAAAAATAACTGCATTTATACTTAAAAAAAAACATAGTGTGATATTCATGTAATTTAAAAAATATATATCTTATATTTAATTTTCAACTAAAAATATACCTCTAGAAAAAGAACAAACAAAACGAATAAAAAAAGTCTCAATATTTTTTTTTGAAAAATAAAAAAGTTATTAATCATTAAAGTGAGCGCATTTTGGGCACAAAAAAATTGAGTGATCCAAGCACTTTCTGAATTATCTTGAGACAAATCGTCATTTTCCGATGCATCGATAGCACTTTCTGAATTATCTGAGTTATCTTGAGACAAATCGTCATTTTCCGATTGAACATTTTCTGTTGATTGTTCAAAATCTGGAGGCAGTTCTTCTTCGTCAGATTCAGAATCTATAATTGGTTCTTTATCCGAAATTCCTCCGAATTCTTGCCATAATTTTTGCAGCCTCTCTTGCTCTTGTTCGTATGACATTTTGTTATTTATATCGCTAAATAAAATAATAAGTATGTCTTGTAAACTAAAAAGATATACGCGAATTACCTTTAAAACGTATTTACACAAAAAGTTACACGATTAGTGTGGTGGGGTATACCATGTCCCAACCAACTTTATCGAAATCTTACATTAAACTGAAAGTACATAAATAGTCGGTAATGTAGGTATTATCTTTGTTTATGTGTAATCTGTAGCTATTGGGCCGCAGAGGTCGTTAGTTTTCTTAATTTTAATTTTACAGTTGAAAACAATAGCACTGGGGTATGTCATACCCCAGTGGGGTAACCCCACCACACTAACGAAGGGTTAAGGAAAAATCATTGAAAACACACAAACAAGTCCTTTTACAATATAGGTTAAACATTATAGATTTTTAAGCCAAGAAAACAAAAATTACCCAACAAAACAACTAAAATACTTTACAAAAGCATTAAAAAACGTTAAAAAAATTAGTCAACAACAATATGCAAATGGGAATTCGTTCATAAAACAATTTTAGCTTATGATTTAATATTTTGACGTACCTGATGACAAATGAACAAATCAATTCAGCGCGCCCCTAATAAATACAAACACATTCGAGCCGCGAAAACTCATCACATAATGAATTTCACACCATCACGACCGAAAACTCAAGGCGTACGCATAATTAGCAAGTGTAAATTTAACGTGAGAAACAATACGAAAACTTCGTTTCTGCACTTTAGACTTTTTTCATTGACTGTTCAATGCAGTACAACCAAAGATAGATTATCTTTGAGTACAACCATCGGTTGTCAAGGTTATTTCGCGGCAGCCAAGGAAGATGTAAGAGATTTCGCTTCGACGCGGTAGGAGATACCGGACGGTAGGGTGACGTCACACATTGGGATAAAAGTTCTTATTTTGGAGTTATTTATTGAAATATATGGTTTAAAATGTGGTAAATTTTATTGTACAGTATATTTATTGTAATTCTTTTGGGTTTACGCATGGATATTTTTAAGTTAACCTATTTTTAGTTGTTACAAAAACATTCCTAGCATTTGCCAAAATATAATTTATGTGAATTTTAATAATAAAAAATAGTAATTTGGCACACCTTTAAAAATATTCCTTATCGTACCTATACTTACAAAGACATTTTTTAAATAACACGTGTTTAATTATGGCGCAAACATAAGGTGATTTTCTAAAATGAAAAACCAGGAAACAACATGCCCTTCCAAAAAAAACAAAATTTATTTATTATTTTAAAAAAAGATGCGCTAATAACGCCAAAAATTTAGATTTTTTAATTAATTTTTAACCTGAGCCCCGACCACTTTTACTAAAAAAGTTAGAACAAATCCCAAAAAAGTGGGAAAAACTCACAATTAAAAAAAAAATCAAACGAGGTTTTTTACCTACTCCAAAAAATTTAGATTTGTAAATTAATTTTTAGCCTGAGCACCGACCAGAACCTGTCCTGGGTAAACCAGGACGGTTGCTGCTAACACGCAAAATGGAGGTATTGACCAGAAATGTGTACAGTTGTCCCCCAAATAATTAAAAACTATTAAAGGGGAGTGTTGCTTCTCTTGGGTTGCTCTGTTTCGGTTTTTTCTTTAAAAGATTTTACTAAAATTAGTACTGAAGTGTATTCAAATCCAAGCTGGACTAAACAAAAACGCCCAGACGCATGATAACTTGTTCTTATTGGTCGATTCTGATGGTGTGATTTGAATTGTGAGTTCCTATTGGTCGATTCGGAGGATTGTGTTTACATTTAGTCCAGCTTGGATTTGAATAGACTTTAGTCTTAGAAGACTTTAGTACTATATAGTACTTTATATAGGTAGGTACTCTTAAAATGTAAAAATGGATTTATCGGTTTTTGCATGTTAACAGCAAATTTGCAGCAAATTATAGTAGGTAGTTTATTTTGCACAACGTGAATTTTATTAATATTTACTAAAATGTATAGGCGGTAAAATTAAATAAAATTATTGTTTACCGGATTGCGATTTTCCTAAATTGGCCAATTTCCAAAATAGTTACTTAAATAATACATTATAGGTACCTGATTTAACATTTCGTGCATAATGTGCATTAGTTAAATTACTTACCTACTACCTAATTTATTTTTGTTAAGATGTAAAGTTTTACACTTTATTAAAAAATTGTAGAACCTATAATAAATAATATAATACCTATTATCGTTGAGTGAATAATTCAATGCTATTATAATAATGGATATTATTCATTTTACCAATTCACCAGAATAAACAATTTTAAGGTAATAAACACAGGGTGGTAATATATTACCTATAGCCACGTGCTCTGTACGCTATTAGGTAATCGGGAACAAGACTTTGTTTCATGCTGCACACTGGCAGTGACACTGCACCACAATATATTGTGGTGCAGTGTTATAATATATTAGACTGGGCCAAAAAAAATTACTATTTTTTTTTTTTGAAAAATATATCGAGAATGTCATTCAGAATGACAAAAACAAAATTTTGTGAAAATTTGAGCCCTTAATATTAATTTTAAGAGGTCTATCATCGCTATTTTTGATTTTTAGTCATAATTTGATGTTTTACGTTAGAACTGTCAAAACATTAAAGTGAAAAAAATCCTTTTCATTTGTTTTTATATAAAATTAAATTCTCTACAAAAAAGGTCTGATTGAAAATTTTCGTCAGACGAGCCGTTTCCGAGTAATTGAGCTTAATAAATCGATATGTTTTTTCGATTTGCCCTTTTTACTTTGAAATTTTGTAACTAATGAATCAATGAATATTTAAAAAAGCTCACGTCGGATTCTTAAAAGAAATTTAATGGTCTACAAAAAAGGTCTCTTAACATTTTTGCCTAAATTTAATTCTTCAAAAGTTATTCACGAAAAAAAAATTGAAATTTTAAGTTTTTCTTCAATTTTAATCGTGAATAACTTTTGAAGAATTAAATTTAGGCAAAAATGTTAAGAGACCTTTTTTGTAGACCATTAAATTTTTTTTAAGAATCCGACGTGAGCTTTTTTAAATATTCATTGATTCAATAGTTACAAAATTTCAAAGTAAAAAGGGCAAATCGAAAAAACACATCGATTTATTGAGCTCAATTACTCGGAAACAGCTCGTCTGACGAAAATTTTCAATCAGACCTTTTTTGTAGAGAATTTAATTTTATATAAAAATAACTGAAAAGGAATTTTTTTCACTTTAATGTTTTGACAGTTCTAGCGTAAAACATCAAATTATGACTAAAAATCAAAAATAGCGATGATAGACCTCTTAAAATTAATATTAAGGGCTCAAATTTTCACGAAATTTTTTTTTTGTCATTCTAAATGACATTCTCGATATATTTTTCAAAAAAAAAATAGTCAATTTTTTTGGCCCAGTCTATAATATATAATATATTTATATATAATAAACATTATATATAATAATGATAATAATTATAATTATAATAATATTGGTGAATTGGTAAAATGAATATACTATACCCATTATACAGGGTGTCGCACTAAAGTACCTAATCTAAATTCGTGACTAAAATGGCGTTTATCAAACTCAATGCATAATTTACTATTAAGTTATAGTGTTTCTTAAGAAGTTATACTTTAAAATAGTATAACTCCTTGAAAAATACCTACTAGGTATAAATTAAAATTTATAACTTTTTTAAATAAATACAACCCACATTCAGATATGTGTATTCTGAGTTGCCTAATAACAAATAATATTTTGAATATAATATATATATAATATACCTTGAAAAATACCTACTATAAATTAAAATTTATAACTTTTTCAAATAAATACAACCCACATTCAGATATATGTATTCTGAGTTGCCTAATAACAAATAATATTTTGAATATAATATATATATAATATACCTTGAAAAATACCTACTATAAATTAAAATTTATAACTTTTTCAAATAAATACAACCCACATTCAGATATGTGTATTCGTAGTTGCCTAATAACAAATAATATTTTGAATATAATACGAGGGTTGCCTTTTATATTTCGGGAATGGCCGAACCTGCTGATGCTATCGGACAACAGATGTCTACGATGGTTCTTAAGGGCCATCACTATGTTTTTTTTTAGAAAAATCAGGCAGTGCATGTTTTTAAGTTGCACTGTTAGATTTTAAGTCGCAGTGCCAGATTTTAAGTCGCACTGCCAGATTTTAAGTCGCACTGCCAGATTTTAAGTTGCACTGCCAGATTTTAAGTCGCAGTGCCAAATTTTAAGTCGCACTGCCAGATTTTAAGTTGCACTGCCAGATTTTAAGTTGCACTGCCAGATTTTAAGTTGCACTGCCAGATTTTAAGTCGCACTGCCAGATTTTAAGTTGCACTGCCAGATTTTAAGTCGCACTGTCAGATTTTAAGTCGCACTGCGAGATTTTAAGTTGCACTGCCAGATTTTAAGGCGCACTGACAGATTTTAAGGCGCACTGCCAGATTTTAAGTCGCACTAAGAGATTTTAAGTCACAGTAGTTTCGAATGTAAATAATATAATAATTATAAAGTATGTATAACATAATAATTTGTTTATTTATTTAGGTAGGTAGGTAGATTGAAAGTAAAACAATTATTTAAGACGCATACATTTTTATTATATAGATGTTTTTTATAATAAATGTCTATAATGGAAATAAAAAAAATATTTTGGTTTATAAATAAAAAAATAAATTACCTATATCTGAAAGAACGGTGATAAAAAATGTCTTGTCAAGCAAATGCAAATGTTTGTAAATTATCACTATTTCAAGATTTTCCCTATTTATAAAAGGAAATTAAGTACTATCGTCCACAACAAAATCGCTCACTTTGTCATTTCATTGAGGAACGCAGCCTTTTGTTCACAAGACATTGTATATTCAACGTAATTTTAAAGTAAAATTGTATTTTAACGTTTGCATATCATTGACATGCAAACGTAAACATACAATTTTACTTTAAAAAAATTACGTTGATTATACAATGCCTTGTAATCAAAAGGCTGCGTTCATCAATGAAATGTCAAAGTGGGATGTGGATGATAGTACATTTGGTTTTAAAATAAAAAATAATTCTCCTTCCCAAAAGAGGCAAATCTTTATGCAAACCCAAATGTTTTTAAATTTAGGAATGCTAAATCCATAAATATTTAAAGTCATGCATCATAATCCATATGACAGGTCGGAATCCTTAATTCAGTGACACATGTATTAGCTGTTGGATATCTACTATCACCTTGAAGAAATGTTAATCGGGCGTCAAATGGAAAACCTAATGGCGGTATAGCATCTGCCCCAGTAGCAAATACTAAAATATCGGTTAAATGTACACCATTATCGAAATTTTCTGAAAATTGTTAAACAATAAAATAAAACTACAAATTCCCCACCACCGTAACATTTAGAACTCACACGACTAACAAAGTTTGTTAGTTAAACAAACTTTACCTTCTGCAGTAGTTTCATGTGAAATGTGACTTTATATCTGGCAGTGCAACTTAAAATCTGGCAATGCAACTTAAAATCCGGCAGTGCGACTTAAAATGTCGCAGTGCGACTTAAAATCTGGCAGTGCGACTTAAAATCTGGCAATGCGACTTAAAATCTGGCAGTGCAACTTAAAATCTGACAGTGCGACTTAAAATTTGGCAGTGCGACTTAAAATCTGGCAGTGCAACTTAAAATCTGGCAGTGCGACTTAAAATCTCGCAGTGCGACTTAAAATCTGACAGTGCAACTTAAAATCTCGCAGTGCGACTTAAAATCTGGCAGTGCAACTTAAAATCTGGCAGTGCGACTTAAAATCTGGCAGTGCGACTTAAAATCTGGCACTGCCTGATTTTGCTAAAAAAAACATAGTGATGGCCCTTAAGAACCATCGTAGATGTCTGTATCGTTAAGTTCGACCTTTTAGACGGTGTTCTTACTTAACACGTTTTGACGTGCGGGCGCAATTAGTATTTATTATTAACAGTCACTTGAAAAATTAATGTCGGCCAAAAAAATGGAATTGACCCGTGAACATTTTCGTGCTATAATTTTTACAACTTTAACGTGGATTATCCCAACAATAATGCATCGATGAACTTAATTTGACTTTTGGCGACAAAGTGCCATAAAAAACAAGTGAATATCGGTGGTGTTCCAAATTTAATCGTGGCCGTGGTCCGCTCACCGACGAATTTCGTGAAGGTCGTCCAAAATCACTCGTTCTTGTAAAAAATATTGATGCTGTGCGTGAACGGGTAATGCAAGATCATCATGTGACATATCGTGAGATTGGGTCATCCTTGGGCATTAGTGGGACCAGCATACATTCAATATTAACCTTTTACTGGTGGCGCACGGCCTAACAGGCCCAAGCGATCTTATTTAGCGGATCATTATGAAAATAATTAAGAGACAACTCTGTATTTTTCAGTACCTTCCTAACTTTTGCGTAGAAAAGTATAGTGCAATGTTTATTTACTTATAGTTCAAACTTAAAAAGTTATAACCTAAAACGGCCTGAAAGGCCGGGCGCCACCATTTATGCTATACGACTATTTTGTGGTATATTAATTATTTAGCATATTTTTTACTTTATTTTATCAAATATGGTCATATTTTATGGGCTAATGAATGTGGCTGGAATAAATGCCCAAGTAATACACACTGCGATAATTCAAAATATTAATGCGAAGGCTCTTGAAGAACGTCGCTATGTCCTAGTAGAAGCATTTGAAACGCCATTCTATGGAACAAAATTTACCAACTGAGGTACGTCAAAAGCGACAAGAAGTAGCTGGGACTTTTGCCGATAATGTTGAACCTCAACTAATTCCCCCTGGGACCAGAAAAAGGTGTGCAGAATGTCGCATAGACAGAAGGACCACACACTTCAAGCCAAAAATTTCTATGTATGACCTATGCCAAAATTATGTGTCATAATTGTGTGGAAAAAAGTCAAAACCACGTTTAATACGATATTTTTTTATTCAAGCTTATAAACCATTTGTTGTTTTTTTGGTAGAATACATTTTTTATTTAGTTTTTTGTAAAATAATATTATGTCACCTTATAATCCTGTCCCCATAAAATTAACCCCATATTTCAAACATATGAGGTTTTTTTGTTAAAAAAATCAGTGATCTTGGTCACAATAGGATTAAGTAATAAATTAAAAGTAAAAAATTCACAAAGAAAAAATACTAGCATAAATATGATTTTTTTAAATTTACGGGCCTGACAGGCCGGGCGCCACTAGCAATGTTAAATATAAGGCGCCACTACTACAAGGTTAAATGAACATTTGGCCTTCAGAAAAAATTGTTACCGTTGGATCCCACATAATTTGAGAATCGATCAAAAAAGGTCTCGGGTCTAGTGGTCAAAAGAAATGCTTAAAAAATACGATGGCGGTGCTTCAAAACATGTTCATGACATTGTATCAGGTGACGAATCATGGATCTATGCGTATGAACCTGAAAGTAAACAGCAGTCGACTGTGTGGGTCTTTAGAAGCGGTTGATGCGTTCAAAATGCATGTTTTGGAGGTGCCTCAATTGGAGTGAAAAAAATGCTTCGAAAATTGGTTCAAGTGCATGCAAAAGTGTGTCGATCTTCATAGAGAATATTTTAAAAAACAATAAAGCCATGTACGATGATTAATTGTTGTTTGTTTTCTCTATTCCCGAAAGATAAAAGGCAACCCTCGTATATATAAAGGTATATATACAGGGTGACCCAGTGCTCTGTGATCGGTCCATATTTTCTTTGCTATTAAAGATATCGATGTGAAATTTTTATAGAAAATATGATCCAACTAAACCTATTGGCCAAAATTATTTTTAATAAAATTCCACTTCCGGTTTTACGGGAAGTGACATCAACATTGTTATTTCAAATGGAATACCCTGTATATTTTCTGATTTTTAAATTTCATATGTAATTCCTAATAAAATTTCTATAACATTCCCTATACCTAAACTCAATAGTTTTTGAGTTATTAATTTTTTTCGTAAAAATTTGACAGTTGCGCCTTCAACAAAAATAGCCTATAACTTTGTTATTAGGTCTATTGGTATGCGGTTTGGATTTTTGGAATCTTGAAACATTGTTTTAAATATTTCGTATCAAACTTTGCCATATTTCTAACCAATTACTTGATAAAAATTAGGGTGAATTTGGCAAACTTTAAACCTTAATAACTTTCTTATTTTTAATGGAACGCTATGTATATTTTTGCAGAATTAAATTTCTTATTAAATTACCTTTTGATTGGTATAACCATTCCCTATACCTAAAGTTAATAATAACAAAGATATTTCACAATTTTGTAATAATTTAGGTATCAACACACCTGAGAAATCGACAAGCGAGTTATTTTGACGTATCCATGGATACCAATAACAAAAATTGTTTAAAATCTAATTGTTTAACTTTTTCTAGTATTTGTTCAGTTAAAATGGATTTTACGCGACAAGATATGATAAATATGGTTTATTGTATTGGAGAAGCGGATCTAAATGTTCTGCTAGCTAGTAGAATTTATCATCAAAAATATCCTTAAGATTGCCCCGAGTAATTTCATTTCAAAAATCGAGGGAAAGATTTGAATTGACGGGTAATATTTCTTACAAGAAACTAGAATTGATTGGACGGAGAATTGATGAAGACCATGAATTAGAAGTTCTTTTGACGATAGAGGAAAATCCTTTTTTGAGTACCATATTTATCATTTCTTGTCGCGTAAAATCCATTTTAACTGAACAAATACTAGAAAAATGAAATAATTTGATTTTAAACAATTTTTGTTATTGGTATCCATGGATACGTCAAAATAACTCGCTTGTCGATTTCTCAGGTGTGTTGATACCTAAATTATTACAAAATTGTGAAATATCTTTGTTAATATTAACTTTAGGTATAGGGAATGGTTATACCAATCAAAAGTTAATTTAATAAGAAATTTAATTCTGCAAAAATATACATAGCGTTCCATTAAAAATAAGAAAGTTATTAGCGTTTAAAGTTTGCCAAATTCACCCTAACATTTATCAATTAATTGGTTAGAAATATGGCAAAGTTTGATACGGGATATTTAAAACAATTTTTCAAGATTCCAAAAATCCAAACCGCATACCAATAGACCTAATAACAAAGAAGTTATAGGCTATTTTTGTTGAAGGCGCAACTGTCAAATTTTTACGAAAAAAATTAATAACTCGAAAACTATTGAGTTTAGGTATAGGGAATGCTATAGAAATTTTATCAGGAATTACATATGAAATTTAAAAATCAAAAAATATACAGGGTATTTTATTTGAAATAACAATGTTTATGTCACTTCCGGTGAAACCGGAAGTGGAATTTTGTTCAAAATAATTTTGGAAAATAGGTTTAGTTGGATCATATTTTCTATAAAAATTTCAAACCGATATCTTTAATAGCAAAAAAAATATGGACCGATCACAGAGCACTGGGTCACCCTGTATGTATATAATATATATATTATTATATGGGGAGGTGAATTCCAAAACTTGGCTTTTACATATTAGGTGATTTTGAGCAAAATGTCAAAAACCTTACTAACGCATATCAGGCCAACAGAATACTTAATTAAAAAGGTATAGCTCCAATTTGAAAAAAAATTAAAATTACATACATAAGCCAGTTCTGACATGATATATAATCTATAGATAAGACAAGTTTTGGAACGATGGTCAATTTGTAAATGAATTTTAAATGGAATAAGGTGAGTTTTAGAACATTATGACCTTTTCAGGGTATAGGTGGCAACATTTTAAATGTATCACAGCCCTCTGAAATAATCAATATAACCAAGCATTTGAGTAAAATTTTCAGAAATTAAAGAGTAGGGTATTCTTAA
This sequence comes from Brassicogethes aeneus, assembly GCA_921294245.1. Taxonomy (NCBI): domain Eukaryota; kingdom Metazoa; phylum Arthropoda; class Insecta; order Coleoptera; family Nitidulidae; genus Brassicogethes; species Brassicogethes aeneus. Next base: position 61,571,203 of record OV121133.1, on the reverse strand, counting down.
AAAGCAATGGTAATATGGGAAATAATATAAGATTTGATATTTTTACCCATTTCAACTGATGTTAACAAATTTGCTGCAACACATGTGTTTGATATTAGCCCCCTAATTTTTTTAACGCAACATAAATCTTACCTAAAAACATTTAAAAAAATGATAATTTAAAATATTAAATAGAAAGATATACATACCTATTGAAAAAATAATTTTAGCATCATGCCACGAAGCAAGACTGGCAAAAAAAGAGAAGCTGTTGATAAAAATTGTATGGAAGAATGATGTTTTGCAAAACAATATGAAGTTAAGGGAAGCAGACTAGACTCCATAATACTTGTAAATCTACTCTTGCTCGTCATGTCAAATTACACCGCCAATCTGAAAATCCTGTATTTCAATACTCCGTGACGAATGCTATAAAAAAATATTTACCGAAGAAGAGGAGAGGCACCTCCAATAGTATCTGGAATTTTCAGCCCGTTTGAACTACGGTCTAAATAAACAAGATATTCGCATATTGGCTTACCAATATGCAGATGCAAATGGTAAAAAAGTACCTGAAAAATGGAACGAAGAAAAAAAAGCAGGCAGAGTGGTTGCGGTGGTTCTTACAACGTCATTAATGTTATCACTTAGAAAACCTGAAGGAACCAGCCTGTCTCGTTCAACAAGCTTTAACAAAAAAAATGTTAATGATTTTTTTACAAATTTAATGGATTGCCAAGAAAGGTACCAATTTACACCAAATAACATATACAATGTCGATGAGACGAGTAATACAACTGTTCATGTCTCACCTCGTGTTATAGCTCCCAAAGGATTAAAACAAATAGGAAGCATGACTTCAGGCGAACGTGGTATCAACATAACCATGATTGCTGGTATTAGTGCCATAGCCCAGATAGCACAAGATGTCCTGAGGACATCCGGTTTAAATCCTTTACAGACGGTCGCGACCAGAAAACCGATGGACGTCCTGAGGCCTAGGCCTATGGACGTCCTAAGGCCTAGGCCGATGGACATCCTGAGTACGTCCATCGGTTTTTTGCCTGCGACAATAGTTGAAGATACAAGTTGATATATCACCCTTTATAAAGGCCTTTATAAAAGGTGATATATCAATTTGTATCTTCAACTATTGTCGCAGGCAAAAAACCGATGGACGTACTCAGGATGTCCATCGGCCTAGGCCTTAGGACGTCCATAGGCCTAGGCCTCAGGACGTCCATCGGTTTTCTGGTCGCGACCCGGGTCTAAGTGAAAAAAAATTACACCTTGTTTTTTATTAAAAATACTCCTTAATCAAGCACGATAAAAGATTTTAAAAAAAAGTTGTCAATTTTTTTTCACTTATATGTCTATAGATAGACCCTTTATCCACTTAAGTGGAATTGTGTCTTTAGTTGTCAAGTATTTTTAGCAATTGCAATTTTCCATATCTCTAACTTATTTAAAAATATCTAGTAAAATTAATTAATTCATTGCATTAAAAATATCATTACAAATTTTAAAAAATTATTTTTAATTATATTATATATATTAGGTATATTATATTTTTAATTTGTTGAATAAAAAATATCACATTGGCCAAATTAATAATTTTAATTAATAATATTATATGAGAAATGTATAATACGAATTAAAAATACCATTGGAGAAATTTCTCCACTTTAACATTTAAATTATTTAATTTGTCCTATAATATTTTTAATGCAATAAATTGTAAGAGTTTATTTCAAATTTACCGCCAAATAAACAGTTGGTATTGGAAGTAACCAGTTTAGTGACTTTAAGTTGGCAGTCTGAAATCCGCCATGTTGGCATTGTTCATAAAACAGCGTGTGCTGTTTTTAGTTAGCTCCCTGTTTAGTTAAATTTCTGTGTATTTAAATATATATATGATATAAGTGAAAACAACTTTTATTATATGGAAAAACCCCTACAAAATTTAAGTTTTCACTTGATATTTTTAAATAATTTAGAGATATGAAGGTATGTGAAATTCAATGGAGAAATAAATAAAAATAGTATTATGAAAGGTTTATTGTTTTAACTTAAGGAATATATGGTTAACGGATTGACCTCCTTTTCCCGGACACCCTGTATATATATATATATATATATATATATATATATACTCATATATATTAACAAAACACTTGTTAACACTGTATTACATTTCCCTATTATAATAAAACTATGTCCTAATTCGGTCCTCATATGTCCCGAATTGGACAGCTTGGGGTCAAATACGGACGTCCTGAGGACATCTGAAACAGTCTATTTCGGAAGTCTGTGGACGTACTACGAACGTACTTTTGCAGACCCCGGACATCCTGAGGACGTTCGGGTTGTCCTGGGTGGAAGTCCTACGAACGTCCTACGAACGTACTTGTGCTATCTGGGAGGAAACCACGTACCACCAATGTTAATTTTTCCTCGCGTTCATTTCAAACAACATATGTTAAATCGTGCTCCACCAGGAACTATCGGTGCTGCAAACCCAACCGGTTGGTCCAACGAGGAAAAATTTCTTGAATACATGCACCATTTCATCAAACATGTTAAACCAAATCGGGGATCCGGTCTTGTTGGTTTATGACAACCATGATAGTCATATCTCCGTTCCATTGATTGATCTGGCAAAATCTAATGGTGTGGTATTACTCACGTTTCCACCGCACACTTCCCATAAGTTGCAGCCATTAGACCGAACCGTTTTCGGTTCTTATAAGACTTACTACAATCAAGCTCTAAATGAATGGATGCTTCAAAACGCAGGGAAACCGATTTCTTTGTATCAAATCGCTGAAATCGTTGGGAAAGCCTACCCTAGAGCATTTACCCAACAAAACATCATTAAAGGGTTTCTTGTGACGGGCATTTTCCCTTTAAATAGACATATATTTAGTGATGACGAATTTTTAAGTGCCTTTGTAACAGACCGACCAAACCCAGAGGTAGAAAATCTAACAGAAGAAGAGCTTCCAAATATTAATGAACCCGGACCATCCAATCAACCTCAAAAGGTTTCAATAGAAATAGGTGATGTTGTAACCCCTGAATTGATCAGACCCTTTCCGAAAGCAGCGCCAAGGAAGACCAAAGGAGGCCCGAAAAAAGGAAGGACGAGAATATTGACGGATACTCCAGAAAAAACTGAGTTAGAAATTGACTATTTTAAAAGGCAAGCCAAAAAAAATAAAACGAAAGTTAAAGTAATCAAAAAAGTGCTACAGGAAGAAAGTTCGGACGATGAAAATATGGAAATGGTAACACGGGATTCCAGTAGTGACGATGAAAATTATTTAGAAAAGATGGTTGAAGAATCAAATATGAAAATGGAATTGGACAAAGAAATGGAAAACACTTCACTATTGAAAGGAGACTTTGCGCTAGTTGAATTGAGAGGAAAAAAGTCGGTGCGTCATTACATTGCAGAAGTAAAAAATACTCTAAAGGAAGGACGTTTTAACGTTACATATATGAAAAAAATTATGGGCAGCAACAAGTTTGTCAAAACTGAAGATATCTACGAACTCGAAGAATCAGATATGTTAAGAAAATTACCAAAGCCAAAAATAGTTGGAGGAACAGGGCGCCGAATGGAGCAATTTTCTTTTTCCACAGACTTCATGTCATATAACATGCAGGGCCGGGCCTAAGGGGGGGTGTAGGGGGGGAGTCACCCCCCCCCAAAGTATTGGCAGTTGGTTCCAAATCCAAACACGGTTGGCAAAATCTATAGTATTTGGGTCGGTTCTTTAGGTATACCTACCCTACCAACCAACCCATCACAATAAATAAAATGAAATATAATTTTTAAACTTTACCTACATATTACAAAATTATAATTTTTAATCTATTGTAACCTCCTATAATCGTTACCGTCAAGAAAATTGTATTGGTCAACCTTATTTTTATTAAAGGACATTATATTTCACACAATTGTGCTTAAGCGGCATGTACAAAGTCGGCACCGCCTCGCGGCTTTGTCTTTCTAAATTATTTATTAGTTGAAGCTTATCTTAGCTGAGTAAAACTAGTGTCAATAAATAGGAATTAATTTTTTTTTAATATGGAAAAGAAAGCTAGACCGGGCCGAGTTCTAGTAAAATGCTCATTATGTGGATCTGTGTTTAACAAGGACTAGAAAAAAATGCACGAGGAAAATATTCACGGTGGAAATTTGGTTAAAATTAAAATTGTTACTGTTCCGGATAATCCACTTACATTGGTAGCAAATAAAAAAAATAGAGACTTCAAAAGAGCATGGAAATTTGGTTAAAATTAAAATTGTTACTGTTCCGGATAATCCACTTACATTGGTAGCAAATAAAAAAAATAGAGACTTCAAAAGAGCATGCTAATGGTAGGTAAAGACATTCTTTATCTACACTTTACATTCATGATAAAACTACTGAAAATTTTTACTATTACTACTAAAGTATCGATAAAAAAATAAGTTGGTTTTTTTTATCGTCTCCACCTCCCAAAAAAGTGCGCCTCGGTACGCCCCTGATAACATGTCATAATTTGTTTTAAAATAAATTTATTTATTCTTTAAGATCTGATAATTGGTAATTTAAGGAATGTCCCAAGGTACATTTAATGCCGTCCCAAGGTACAATACCCTGTTGTTCTTTGGGACAATGTGGAACTCTTTCTTAAAAAAATTGCATTAATGTCGAGACGCAACCTTTGACCTTTAAAATATTATCCTAAAAAGTACAAAAAACTCTTTATTTGACTGTGTCTTGAGAACCCAATTATTTTGAAAAATGTCAAAATAAAAAAATAAAACGTTAAAAATGTCCCAAGGTACAACACCTTCCACTACTACATGTCTTCAATTGAAGGTGTATTTTCTACATAATCACCAAAATCACTTCGATCAGCAATTGCCAACTGAATCGGACGAGCATGGTGAAAGATTTCACCAGGTTTCCGCCCAGCTGAAGCACTGGTACAGTGGGAAAAATTAAACTCACCTTTGCTGGAATTTACAAATGGAAATGGAGAAAGATTGATATTCCATAACTTTTTTCTTTGGTTTATGTAATCCTGTGATGTTCTACAATTTTTAGTATTTATTTTTGTTAAGAAATAAAGTCTATTTAAGTTAAGTCTTCCTTTTTTGTCGACATGTTCACACGCAGAAAATTGTTCAAATTGTTTCTACATAGTGAATGCCTATACCGAAAATTCTACTGGAGCTGTACAAATGGGCTTAAATTTAAGCTTAAACTTAAGTGACTCAAAATCCTAAATTTGTAGCAAAAACAAAAAAATTATTTTCTCAAAATCCCGACGTGATGGATACTTTTGGTGGGGATTCTCATATTTGTGTACTTTTTTTCTGGCCTCAAAACTACAATATCTACATAACTACATTTTAAATAATTGTAATGCGTTAGCGTTACAATTATTTCAAATGACTTACCTTTATTTTAAAATAGAAACCTTTTAAAAGATTTTAGGTTTAGATGCAAGTCGGCACGGCTTCCCGTTTATAGAATGAGCTGAAATTTTTACTGGGAGTATATAAACACGTAATAAATATAGTAATTAGAGGGTATGCGTAAACAAAATAAAAATAAGGGACACCCTAATATATATGTATATACAGTGCGGACGTTAAAAATCCCCCCTGTTATCTTTTGAACGAAAAAAGGTATCGACATCGGACAAAAACCATTGTCAAGGACATTAAGAATACTACTTTTTGACGTCAAATTGATAGGTGCCCATTTAAGGAGCGCCAAGAGGGCAGTATCAACTTAAAAATTTCAAAGGGAAAGGGGGGCTTGTGATACCTCATTTGGCGCTCAATCTTGTTGGAATATTACTTCCATGTCAAATTCGTCAGGATTACCTTGAACTATATCTTGAATCATTGGATGAATTTGTGTTTGAAGCATGTTTAAGTGGTAAATTCTCATATAACTTGTTTCGATGCTGTATCCACTTATTTTTGTGAAAACTAATTCTCGCTCAAGGTTTTTTTAGTGTAATGAGCAAGTAGCATTTTAAGGTAATGGGAACTTAAATTATGACAACCCTAATCTATTAATTTTTTCCTAAAATGCAGGCTTTATGTTGCAAATGTCACATAAGTTACCGGTCACCAACTGCAATATCCTAACATTGATGAATATTTTAACAAAATGGCTGTTGAAACAACTAATGTTAGTGCTTGATTAACTCAAAATAGACTTAATTAAGATTGACGAAAAATTCTTTTATCCGAAATCGGCAGTAAAGTAGAACTTTACTGCCGATTTATTTTAATTTACGATTGTTGACTACTTTACTGCCGATTTCGGATAAAATAATTTTTTGTCAATCTTAAGTCTATTTTTAGTTAATCAAGCACTAACATTAGTTGTTTGAACGGTCATTTTGTTGAAATATTCATCGATGTTAGGATATTGCAGTTGGTGACCGGTAACTTATGTGACATTTGCAACATAAAGCCTGCATTTTAGGAAAAAATTAATAGATTAGGGTTGTCATAATTTAAGTTCCCATTACCTTGAAATGCTACATGCTTATTACACTAAAAAAAACCTTGAGCGAGAATTAGTTTTCACAAAAATAAGTGGATACAGCATCGGAACAAGTTATATGAGAATTGACCAAGTACAAGATGCCTGTTAAATTTCCTTCCAAAAAGATGGGTCCTACAATATGGTTTCCCAGTTGTCCCGCCCATACATTGACTTTTTGTGGATACTGGGTATGACCTTCACGAAAAGCATGTGGGTTAACATCTGACCAGTAACGTACATTTTGCCGACTTACATTGCCATTTAGGAAAAAAGTACTTTCATCACTATAACAAATTGATTGCAAGTACAGGGGATTTTGTATTATGCGCTCAAACATAACTTCACAAAACTGTACTCTGCGATCCGGGTCATCTTCATTAAGTTGATGTAATATTTTTAATTTATAGGAATGAAATTTGTTTTTTTTTAAATATTTTTTAACAGTTGATATTGCTACATCACAATCCCCTGCAACTTGCAGGCTGCAAGTGCCGCCATCGATTGTTGTGGATTATTGACGACGGAACCGACTATTTCTATTTGTTTGTCTTCTGAGATTGATTTTCTACCCGATCCTTTCTGCCTACTCAAACTTCCAGTTGTTTGAAATTTAGTCACTAACTCCCGTAGATATTTTCTGCAAATAGGGTTGTCTGGGTACCTTTCATTCAAATTACGTCCAACTTCAGCATAAATATAAATTGCTTCTGTTTTTTCTTCCAACGGGCGAGCGCGAACCATTTTCCAATGAAATAATAAGTAAAATTGCAGGCACAACTGATAAATAGTGTTACAATAAAGAGTAGAATTATTTTATAAACCGCCTTATAACTAGTTTGTAGCTACAATGGTACGTTTTTTTTACAAAACAAAAACAAAAAAGTGTAAAAAAAAAATGTTGATACAGATTTACGATAATTCGCACCGCCAGGGCCGGATTTACCGAACAGGCAACGTATGTAGCTGCCTAGGGCGGCAAGAAAATGTATTAGTTTGAAAAACTGAAATGCTCAATTACTTAGCAACCGTTTAACGGATTTTAAAAATTTAAAGAGCATCGAAATTTTTAAGTTGATACTGCCCTCTTGGCGCTCCTTAAATGGACACCTATCAATTTGACGTCAAAAAGTAGTATTCTTAATGTCCTTGACAATGGTTTTTGTCCGATGTCGATACCTTTTTTCGTTCAAAAGATAACAGGGGGGACTTTTAACGTCCGCACTGTAATATATATAATATATATACTATATATATATATATATCCCACACAGAACACGCTATCCAATGGATATCCAATGGCTATCCCAATGTCCATATAACATCCATGCCTTTTACGATATCCATTGGATATCCAATGGATATCCATACTGGATGTTCAAAAAAAAACAAAAACATTAAAAATATTTTTTTCTTTTTTAAAATAGCCCCTTATAGGATAAATTTATGTAATGATTAATAAATATGATTTAAATCGTTATTAAACCAATTTCAACAAAGTATCTCTAATATATATCCAATGGATAACTAATGTATGTCTAAAGTATATGATATACTGTATATCCACTGTACATCTAATGTATATCCACTGGATATCCAGTGGATAACTGATATGGATATCTTGTATATATACTTGTATGTATACATGTGGGATTTTGTGATGGTTTAACTGAGAACTGGCATATGTCAAAAAACAAATTTACGGTAAATTGATTTTTTGCCAAGAGCTACGAAATTTTTAATTTTGAAATGTTCACTTTACCTATAGATATTATTTCTGTTAATAATATGACTATGACAGTATGCAATACAATAAAAAATTACTTAAGTCCCTTTTGTTTATTATTGTATTTCATAGTAGTACGCACGCGCTGAATTTGAGAATCTTCCCAAATAGCATTTGAACGTCCGGCCAACGTCGCTTATAACAACCCGACGTCGGTACACAACGTCTGCGCGACTACGTATTTACTTGAATCTGCACCAAAATGGGGAATAAAAATCCTGGTCGGTACGACGTCGGACGCGACGACGTCGGATTAAGAAAGAATTCCTTACTAAATTCAACGTCGGTTTGGACGACTCTCCCGACGTCGTCTTGTTCCAAAACAATATACTCGGGACGACCTTTCTAACACTGGCCGCTAGTGATTAGCGCCCTCTTGATTAACATTGTGTAATCATAGAGTACGAATATATTTTAACCAACAGATGGCATCGTGGCATCAAACACAATCATCCATACAAACGAAACAATCATGTCGCTTACACTAACTAATTTATAGATATTATTTTCGTTAAGAATGGAATTGTATCGCTGAGAGATTCTTGAAAAATACAAACACAGGTCACTTTACTGATGAATTTGACCGAGGTGGATCGAAAAAAATTAATGCGCCCTAAGAAATATTTAAATTAACAATATTTTTCGGAAGAAAAAAAAATAAACATATTTTTTTTTGTGCAGATATCAATGTGAAAATGCACCAAAACATCTTTAAGAATTAACTAAAAACTACGAGACATAATTTTTAACTTTATTTTAAACATTCAATGGGTAAAAGTGAATATTCGTGATGATCATTACTCGAGTTGCAAATATGGATGATATAAAAATGGCGTAGTTGGGAAACTCCAGATATTTAACCGTACTCCGACGAAGTGTCTATAAATTTTTACTGTTTCATTACTTATTTGGACCAAGAGGACAACCAAGTCTTAAAGCGCGCACCATTTCCGACCGCGGTGCACCCTTCGTATTACATTACTACGTCGGTCCGACTATTTGCCCCAACGTCGTTCCGGGTCTGTAGACACAACTATCACTGTGATAGTATCACATGACTAAAAATAGTAACCTTCTTTATCTCTAACCTTACTTATTTTGGATGGTGACTTGTTTGTTGATTAATTCTTTGTTGGTCTGTGTCTGTTTTGCACAAAAAATGGGCGAACATCATTTTAAAGTTGTTCAAATATAAGATCTAGGGGAAGTCGAGCCGGTACCCCCATCAATGGGAGGAAAATGGGGTTTTATATTGGCCCATAGACCCATATATAGACAACTTGTCTCTGCAACAAACGCAAGATAGAAAAACGCAACGCAACTATAACCTCACTTTCAACCATAGAAAAATAAACAAAACAACACATTTTTGACCTACAGTCCGACGTCCCATTTGTCTTACTTCGCAACGTTGCCTTCGAGGGAAAGAAGCCAACGTCGGACCATCGTTGCCGTACTCCAGTAATATTTCCTACATATATTTAAACGTTGCGCGGACGTCATCAGTGGACAGATTATAATACTCTATAGGTGTTATAGTCGCAGACGTTGTGCAGTCGTCGTCTGGACGACTTTTTGCAACTTTATGTTAGAAGTTCGAAAACAACTTTGATTTGCACAATGACCGACGTTGGTATTGGTACAAATTTGGTCGGGAGTCGCGAAGCTCTAATGAAAATGCTATTTCAGTGTTGCCGGTTAGAAGCAAAATAACTAAACGAAATATATTTCCGTACTTTATTAAGTTTTAATAAATAAATTAAATAAATTTAAAATAATTACTCGCTACATTTATGTTAAATAGGTATACTAGGTATACTAATTAATTAAGTAATAAAGATTTAATAATATAACCGCCATTTTGATAAGCTTTCTGAAATTATTTAAACGTCTGACAACACTGCCGCCGAACACATAAGATAAAGAAGCGTCCTTTTTCTATGGTAGCGTCCGTTAAATATGATGCCATGATTGTTAGGTACATGCAAAGGGTTTTCATGTTTATTTGCTTCATTCCACAGATTGTAAAGGTTCATTCACCATCATTGCTATTTTTTATATGTTTGTCATAAAGTTTATTGCCAAGTTATTGTGTTTTGTGGTTATTTGTTTGAGGTCTATAGTGGTAAGTGAATATTTTATTAATTTTCTAATCATAGTTATCATTTTAAATTGTATTGGTCTAAAACTAATACAATTTTAAATTAAATAGGTACCTATATTTAAGTGCAATTTATAAACTTTCGGTTAGCATTGAAGGTAAAACATTAAAGGTGAATACATGCATGCATTTATATACCGTACCTTTATTTGCAAGCTATACATAGGCTCGAGGGTAACAAATAGGCTGATGGATTGGCCAAATTTTGGGGATCATAAGGAGACAGGTGAAATAGGCCCTAAATGATTAGGCTGATAAAAAGGCAAATGACAGCTGGAGGAGTGATGGCAAGCCAGAGACTTCACTTCTTTAGTTATATGTAGTTTTCTGTTATTTTTTATAAAAAACATATATGTTTTCATAAAAATAAATATTTAAATTAAAGAATAAGACTTTTATTTTAAAACCCAATGTTATTTATTGAAAAGTAAATATCCATTGATTCCCATATCCAATACAGATGACAACCATATTGCATTAAATACCCTATCCATTGGATATCCATACAATCTCCATATTGAATACAGATTACAACCTTATTGCATACAATACTATATCCACTGGATATCCATTGGATATCCACACTATGTCCAGGAGGGTCGGACATTTATATATCCAATGGTTATCCATTGGATATCCCGGATGTCCTATGTATATCCTGGATATCCATAAAAGAATTCCATTGCATATCCATTGGATATCCATACAATCTCCATATTGAATACAGATTACAACCTTATTGCATACAATACTATATCCACTGGATATCCATTGGATATCCACACTATGTCCAGGAGGGTCGGACATTTATATATCCAATGGTTATCCATCGGATATCCCGGATATCCTATGTATATCCTGGATATCCATAAAAGAATTCCATTGCATATCCATTGGATGTAATTCCGTGTGGGTATATACAGTGCTTGCAAATCCAAGTCCGACCGGTTTGAGAAGGACGCGTGAAAATAACAAGGATAGAACGCCAAACAGAAGGCGCTTACAATACGCACGCCTGACGCTCTGACCAATCAATTTCTGTTTGGCATTCTATCCTTATTCTTTTCACGCGGGTATTGAACAGCCATCCTTTCCAGTGCGGTCGGACTTGGATTTGCAAGCACTGTATGTATATTGTATTTCTTTTTTAAAACTGTATAATTTGTATTTCCAATTTCTCTTGTGTACCTGACGTGTGTAAAAATTTTATAATTTAAATCAGGAATAAATATTATTATTATTATTATTATAACTTTTTAATGGATTACAATGTTACATTGCCGTTATGAAAGTAAAACATAGCTATAACGTAACATTAACCAAAATTTTATGCAACAATCGTAATATGTAACACATTACAGTTACATAACCTGATGATTCAATGTTACGTTGCCGTTACATTTTCGCAAACCAAGTTTTGTTACATAACATGGCCTTTACGGTTATGTAACATTGTTATGTTGCAACGTTATTATGCTCGACATGAGAAAGTCCCGTCAGTTTAACGCTAAAGCGTGTCAAATGATACATATGTATTCTGAGTTTTCTTAACTTCGTTTATATACCTAGCCGAGGTTAGTAACACGAGCGAGATGTAAATTATGTGCACATGTATAAGTATAAGTATAAGTACAAGTATAAGTTTGTTACGTAACATAAATGTAATTGTTACGTTACAAACTTATTACAATTATCACTATTATAGTATCGTAATGTTACGTTGTTGTTACATTGCTAATTGGTAATTTTGTTATATTACAATAGTTTCACAATGTTACGTTATTCTTAAATTGCTTATTGGTAATTTTCTTATATTACAATAGTTTCACAATTTTACATTGTTGTTGCATTGCTTTCTGGTAATTTTGTTATATTACAATAGGTTTACAATGTTACATTGTTGTTGCATTGCTTATTTGTAATTTAGTTATATTACAATAGTATCGCAATCATTGCGATACGACGCAATGTTACGTTGTTGTTATATAGTCTATTGGTTAACTTTGAACAGTAACAATGTTACTATTATTTTAGGTAACTGTTGCGTTGCATTTTAGTAACATCGTGACATTGCAATGTGACTCCTATATTACATAACAGCAATACTGTGTTACGTTAAATGTTTACCGGGATATTAATATCTTTGCATAACATTACAATTACAATTTTGTTTTTAATCTGAAAATACTTAAATCTTATTTTTATTTTATAATGACAATTTAGAACAGGGAAAATTGTCTATTTCAGCTGGATAAAAAATGCAATAAGATTTTTCTTCTACTACCACCTTTAAAACACCCGTTATCGTACATGTTTCCATGACACTAAGTGACCTTTTAAATACTCATTGACAAGTTGTGGCTTTATGGCGTTTTAGTTACGGGCTGAAGTTAGCAACAGGTTTTTAGTCTTACGGACTGTTAGTTGGCAGTTGTCAAACGTCATACAATCTTTAAAATAAATTGTCCTTCTTGTAAAATAATACTAAATGTATAAATTATTTTATTATCTCAATATAAAAATACTAAAGTAATATAATATGTTTCTTAACGCCAATATTTGAAAAGTTTATAGGTATTCACCCATAATATAACAAGTGGTATGATTTTCATCGATGATATTTTCGAATTGAAACCGAGCTGCAGAGTCCGCAGGACGAGTGAAATGTGCTGCTTCGGTTTCAATGAGTAAATATAATCGATTATTAATCATACCACGAGTTATGTTTAGTGAGAAAATAAAATGAATTTTAGGATTTAAAGAATTGTCAGTTTGACATTTGAAATTAAAATGTGCTTTAAAATATAAAAAGACTTTAATAAACCTTATTTATTCAAACTTACTTTAATTTCATTATCGTTTATGATATAACAAACACAGAATTTAAATGTCAACAAATGTTAAATCAAGAAATCAAATGTCAAAATCCTTAGTAACGTGTAAACAAGATGATAAAAAATATAAAATGCGTAACTATGGAATACTGGCATTTTATTGGTTATAATATTCATGAATTGTATTGTCAGTTGTATTATACAACTTGTATACTGACCTTTTGATTTCGCCGCCAGTAAACTAAATTTAACTAATTTTTGTACTCCCATACTTTAATTTGTTTATTAGACATTTTCTACCTGTACGTGAAATCCATTATGATACAAATTTTTCTTTACGATACAGATTTTTAACCAATAGAAATGGAATACGGCTATATTCTGTCAATATCAACTATTGCCTTGGACATCTGACAGATATAATATTTATTAATTTTGTAATTACCAAAGTGTTTTTTTAAATTATTTTCTTATTTTTTATTATGAGAGTGGTAGAAAAAAATAGTGCATGTAACTTATAAGTTACATGCACTATTTTTTTCTACCACTCTCATAATAAAAAATAAGAAAATTATAATGGGCTATTAAGACACTCGCACTCATTGTGACATTCGCCTTCGGAACGTCATAATTCTCATGATCATGTCTTAAAGCCATGTTCGTTGCATAAAATACTATTTTATAGTTTGTATAATTTTATTTTATTTTTGTATACATGCAACCCTACTTATTTTAGGATTTGGCTATAGGATGTATAATTTTGCAAAATCATTTACATATAAATAATTGAGTTTAATGAAATTGAATACATACCAAGATCCATTGCTATTTGGGACGAGGTGGATAAAATTTGCATCAAATTGGAATTACAAAATCTTCAATATAGGATGGGGGCTTAAAAGACATAGGCGTGCAATGATAAAAGAACGTTGAATTTTATTTCTCTTCTTTGATTTCTTACAATTTTTTGATAATACTTTTAACCCGATCGATATTATTATTATTTTATTTTTTTCATTATAATATATTTACTTTTAATGTTTTGAACTTAACAGTTCTTTGGTGCTACAGCCTAAAGAAACATTGACGGTAACTTAATAACTTTTAAGTAAGTGGTTCTTAAGCAAACTTAAAGCTAATTTAAATATTAAATGCACAGGTCCAAAATATTTTTCAATTATACAGGGGTGGATTCGCCATAAAAAAACTGAGATTTTAAAAAATAAATCAACTATAAATTATTGCTTATATTATATATATATTATATAATTAAATTATTTTTTTATTATTTACTCCCACCTTTAAAACGCCCTTTAACGTACACGTTTCCATGACACTAAGTGACCTTTTAAATACACATTGACAAGTTGGGGCTTTATGGCGCTTTAGTCACGGGCTGAAGTTAGCAACAGGTTTTTAGTCACGGGCTGAAGTTAGTTGACAGTTGTCAAATGTCATACAATCGTTAAAATAAATTGCCTTTCTTGTAAAATAATACTAAATGTGAAAATTATTTTATTATCTCAATACAAAAATACAAAAGTATTAAATAGTTTCTCAACGCTAATATTTGAAAAGTTTAAATTTCGCCGGCAGTAAACTATAAATAAACTTAAATTCGGGCACGGGCTCCACTGTAAAGTGCTCATAAAACATTTTCTTTACTTTTACTGTAAAAAACTGCCAATTTTCAAAAAATACATTTCGATTTATAACCTTTATAATCTGTGTTTATAAAATATAAAAATTTGACATTTGACGGTGACACACAGATTCCCCTGTTGTTTTATAGATGGTGCTCTATACAAATTTTTGATTTAAATCATTTTAAGATAATAATAAGTATTTGTTGTAGAAAAAGTATACCTAGTATGCGCCTCGTTTATAAACTTTTCTATACACTCATTAATTTAAGCACTCGCTCGCAAGCTCGCTCTTGCCTTAATTTAATTCGTGCATAAAATGGCGTTTATCAAACTTGATACATAATATACTATTATCTACTCCTATTGCATAATATTGGGTTTTATCGGTAAATAATGATAAAGATTATAAATTCTTTGCCTAACAACGTGAATAATGAACTCATTAATGATAATTATTCACGTTGTTAGGCATCAGTCTTTGGCCAATTTCAATATTCACTGTGATTTGAACCAATCGGGTTTAATATTTAATATTTTTGAAAATCATTTAATTAACTACTTATTGGAGTAGATAATAGTATATTATTATACGAGAAATAATGCGCATAATCTCGAGCAGGGAATTCATAATGTTAATCATTATTCACGAAAAAAAACAATGTTATGCAATAACTCGAGATAATGCGCATTATTTTCCCGGATGATTTAAGTCTCTCCTTTAGCGACTCGAGACGCAAGCCTCATCCTCGTGAATAATAGCCTGCATTATCTTTCGTATAATAATATACTAAAATTATTTTTTATATTCTAATAAAAATAAAAATAAAAATAAAACAAAATAAAATCTCCTAATAGAAGAAATTCGTAGTTGAAATATTCTACAGGTACCTTGAGATAGGCATGTATCAAGTTTAATAAAAAATGAGATTGTTTTATGAGATATACGAGTATATGTACGTATTTTGTTATTTATTGATATATCCGTTAGTGGAAGTGTCACTGAGCTTCTGTCTCTTTCTATAGTACTTAAGTCTTATAAGACGCATATATGCGCATGTCCTAGAATTGACACAACGAATTGCAGAACGCGTTGACATTCTGCTATTCTTTTAATTTAATTCTCGGACATGCGCATAAGACTAGAAGTACTATAAAAAGAGACAGACGCATATCGATGACTTTCTGCCAAAGTATCGCAAGCAACATAACTCAAATTTCGGTAATTGAAATTTTGTTTTGTTTTAAAGTCTGTTTTAAACCATATATAACCTATAGGTTTTATAACAAGTAAATAGCTATAATTATAAGCTATTTAATTGTTATTAAACCTTTGGGCTATATTTAATTTAAAACAGACTTTAAAAGAAAAAATGTTTTCAATTCCCGAAATTTGATTTATGTTGCTTGCGATACTTTGGCAGAAAGTCATCGATATATGTATGCACCGTAGCGTTTTCGTCTTTCTTCCCTATTCAACTAGCAATTTAAGAGCATAAAATAAATGAGAGTTCTTAAACAAAGATTTAATATAATATAAATAATAGGGTGGTCGTTAAAAATTGAATTTTTGGCGACGCCCCCTGAAAAGCTTCTTTTTGATGAAAAAATACTGGAATTTTTTTTTTTAATTAAAAACAACACGTGACTCAAGACGATCTGATTTTTTGGTAGGTATATTCATGTTTTTTTGTTTTTTTTTTTATGAAAAATAAAATTTTATTCGAAATATAAACAATTATAGAATCCAAATCAATAAAAGAACAATAGTTAATCAAAATAACAATATACGAAAATTTAAATTCAAAATTTTTCCCAGTTGATTTGGTCTTTTAAATAAAAAAATTAAAGATATTCAAATTGATATTTTTATTTTAAAACTAAATTAGTACAATCGTAATTTTAATATCTAGGTTTCTTCACTCCAAGGTGAAGTTATTTCATTGTTAAAAATTTTTAAATCTCAAAAAAATTATTATCCCATATTTTCAGAAAAGACATGATTGTGGGGCATTCCACGTTACTCGGTAATTTTTGTCCCGCCCGTCACAATTCAAAATTGTGAGTAAAAACCACAAGTTATAAAATTAATATTTTATAATATTATTTTTATTGTGCTTATAACTTATTAAAAGCATAATAAAACAATATTTTTAAATAAATTTTATAACGTGTAGCTTTTACTAATTTTTAATTGTGACGGGCGCACAGTAGGCTAGAGCGCGCTTCTAGTGCGAAGAAATTCAAAATAAGTAAGTGTTTTATTTCGACCAAATTAAGGGAATTTTGAATTCTTTAATATCTGTAGATAATGTAACATCTTTAAATTACCTTTAAATCTGTTGAATTTTTATCAGGTAACCATTCAAAGTTTAGGAATTATACTTTCTTGCTTCCTGTTGATAAATTGCGCGTAAAGGTATTGCTTCTCTTACAATGTTTATTATTAATTTATTCTTACTTTTTGACTATAATTGTATTAAATATTGTCATACGTTATGGCTGGAACGAATAATGGTTAGTTTTTATTATTATTGTACTGTCACTACCTTAATAAAGTAACCGCTGCATACTTTTAATGTATGTATGGACATTATTAAGGTTTTAAAAAATGTCACTCACTGTCACACTTTGTGTTTAGGTTTTTTTAATAGCTTACCGTTCTGTCTTTCAAATAAATCTTAAATCAAGTGCTAGTAGGCGCAACAAATATGGTTTGTTTATTTTTTTCAGTTAATACATTATCCCTAACTCATACGGAGCTTTGTGAAAAGTGTTTTAGTTTGAAGCATTTTAATATAAAATTAGTTTTTTACTTCGACAAAATTTAGTGAATTTTGAATTCTTTAATATCTGTAGCAAATCAAATAATGTTATATCACCTTCAAATCTGTTGAATTTTTATCAGGTAACCAGTCAAAATTTAAGAATTATAATTACTTGCTTTGTGTTGGTAAATTGCGCGTGAAGGTTTTGCTTCTCTTACAATGTTAATTCTTAATTTATTTTTAATTTTTGACCATCATTGTATTCAATACTGTCATACGTTATGGCTGAAACAAATAATGGTAAGTTTTTATAATTATTGTACTGTCCCTACCTCAATAAAGAAAGCGCTGCATATTTTTTATGTATGTATGAACAATACTAAGGTTTTAAAAAATGTCACGCATTCTCACACTCTCTGTTAAGTGTTTTTAATAGCTTTTAAATTCTTTTAAATAAATCTAAAATCAAGTGCTAGTAGGCGCCACAAATATTTTTTGTTTGAAGCATTTTAATAGAAAGTTGCTTTTAAATTACAAAAGTAAATGGATCTCGGAAAAAACTTAATTCAAAAATTTAATTTTTTTCAAAAAATATAAAAAACGCTGAAAGCCCAGAAGTAATTTTATTGTAGAAAATACTGTCATACGTAACAATTAGGTTTTATTTTTATATAGTTCAGTTATATTTTTGTAATTTACTCATTAAAACTATATATCTTAATTTTGCCATCACACAAATATACTTTTGTTAAAGTATTATATTGTCGATTTGTTTTTCTATTGGTAGTAAAAAGTAATTTTTATTGAAATTTTATCAATAAGACCAAAAAAATTAACATTAACTAAGAATTACTTAACCAAATAATTTCTTCGCGTTAAATTGGCTCTCTAGCCCACTGTGGGGCGGGACAAAAATCTCCGAGTAACGTGGAATGACCCTTGTACCAAAAAATTAACTTAGATCGTCTTGAGGCACGTGTTGTTTTTAATTAATTAAAAAAAAATGTCCTGTGTTTTTTCATCAAAACAAAGCTTTTTAGGGGGCGTCGCAAAAAATTTAATTTTTAACGACCACCTTAATAAATAATATGTCTATGGACGCGTTGCACCTTACCTCTATTCTTGTTGACAGTCATGTTTCTGGCGGTATATGTATTTACAGTGTAAATTTTACACTATATAATATTTTTATTGAATCCTGCCCTGTATTTACATATTTCCTTATAAAAACAGGTGCTGGACCGCGTTCGTGACAATATTTAATATTTGGTTACATAAACCATTTTACTAATGGGTTGGTCAACATTTAAAACCGAAATGTGAGCAATATGTATAAATAAATAACCCGCCTCGAAAAAGGTACCGAGAAATTAAAAATTCATTTTTTTATTTTTTTAATAATTTGTTACCCTTTTCCGTTAGATTGGCCAGGTGGTCGACAAGATTTTTAAAAATACTTCAAACTGCCCCTTCAGCTGTGTTTGCTCTTTTTAGAAGAGCAAATAGGAAATTTGTGAAACACATTTTTGATATAATTTTTATATTACAGTAAACTGTAAAGTCGTTTTTTTAATCAAAATTAAAATGTTATTAAAATACTTATTTTTATTGAAGGTTAAAGTCAAGCGTTTTTATAAGAATTACTGATTTATTCTATATCAAAAGAAAGTTTTTGATGAGCTGAATTGAATCCGATCCCAGAATGGGTTTGGGACAAATGAGTACATTAGATGCACAACTCTGTATTTGCAGGATAAGTGATTTTAAGAAAAACACGAAAAACCGCTCATAAGGTCATATTTGAAAAAAAAAATACAAAAATCGTATAGACGTGCTTTTGCATCATTTCTTATTTAAAAAAGTAAAAAAAGTCCTTTAAAATTAAGTAGTTTAGTAAATAATTGAAATCAAAAAATTTAAAAACATAGTTTTGCATCTTCCTCGTTCAAATACCAAGTTTTGCAAGTGAAAAGTGCAAATACCAAAAAAATAACAATTAATCAGGTGATTGTTATGCCGTCAGTTAATGCGTATACTAGCGACGTGATTGGTGATTGGTCAAATACCGAGTTTTGCATCCGACAGGAAGAAACAAATACCCAGTTTTGCAGCTGCGGTAAGTTTATAAATGTATTTTATTCTACAAATATTAACTTATTCATCTGGTTTACTTAGGTATGCTGTGGGCAGTGCAGTTATGAACATAAATAAGATAAAATATATATTTTTTAAAAATGTGCAAAAACCGAGTTTTGCATCTAATGTACTCAAATAATCATTATAATCTTCTTACTTATATATACTTATATATAAAACCTTTTACATCGTAGTTTAGTTTAAAGTTAATTAAACTTTGTTTAAAATTTAAAATTCGCACCTCTAGTGTGTACCTTGATTTTTAAATGATTTATATGATTTATATAAGACCGTGCTAGAAAATATGTAAAATTCATTCTTAATTCTTGACACATTGAAGCGTTTTTTAAAACGCTGTGGCGTTCTTTAAAATTGTTTGAGGGACGTAGATTTAAAATATGCAATAAAAAATCCATAATTATAAAGAATAAAGTTTATATCAACTGCCGAAAATCGATCACCAATAGAACGAGTGGATGTTTTGCGTTCAAATATGGAGAAAAGTTGCTTCGGAACCGTATTTCGACCCTTACCAAAAACCTTTTATCTGGTTTTGTGGATAATCCTTAATTAAAAAAAAGCCGTGGCGTGTTATTTTTTTGTTCAAAATATATAATGTCATTTCAGTGTGCCACTGGTAAAAGTAGAACAAGTAATTGTAATGTAAAAGACAAATTTTCACATAATAAAAAAATTATATACAGTGGTGTATAGGTTTTTTAAAAATTTTATTCACCCTATAGAGATTTAAAAACCCTATGGAGATTCAGAGGTATATAGTAGGGATGTCAATCCCGGGACCCCGGGATCCCGAAATCCCGGGATCCCGAAGAAAAAACCTGTCTCGAAAATACCGGGACAAGATTACCTAATCCCGGGATTAATACCGATTTTGTATGCATATATTAATAAGCTTACTTACGCTCAGGGCCGGCTCCAGGGTACGTGCAGCCGTGCCCCTGCACGGGGCGGCAAAAATTGAAGGGCGGTAAAAATGAAAGAGCTTCACAAATCGAATAGCGGCAAAATTCGAAGGGCGGCAAAAATCGAAAGGAGGCCAAAAAGTTATTCAATACAACACGATATAGGTTCCAAATTAGATACTTCCAATTTAATTTCAACGTTTGCTGAACAAAAAGCCAGAAGGCATTCCTTTTCTTAAACTTTTGTTTGTAAACAGATTTTTCTTATTTTTATTACTATAGTAAACTGACTATAGTCAGTTTAATAATGATAGATAAAATAATTATTATTAGAATATATTACTGTTTTTTAGAATGCGATGATATTTTATTTATTTGTTATTAAATAATACTTTTTTGTTAATTTTATCTTCCCATTAATGCTACAACTGAATAACTCGAAATTTTACGAATCCAGTTCTACTAAATACTTCTATACCAATTTTAGAATATTGCATTTATAAATGTGTTTTTCCAGAAATCTAATTGTAGCATTAAGGGGACGATATTATTTAGGTAGTTTTTTTTTAGAAATGATACCTAATTAATGGTCACTAAAAAGTAGGTTAGAGGGGCGGCAAAAATATTTTTGCACGGGGTACCAAAATGTCTGGAGCCGGGCCTGCTTACGCTATTTCAAAATTAAAGTAATTAACGCGAAAGCCGACAACCTGCAATTCGAAAACATGACGCACACTTAAACCTGAATTTGGGGATTCACCGCGGCACAATAATTATAATTTACTCGCTTAGATTACATCTATCTGTGATTGTATTGAATATTTTATTCAAAGAAGAAGAATTTGTTAGTTATTGTGTAAAATGGATCTAACGTGCCAAGAGATAATAAAGAAAAAGAGGTAATGCACGATTTTAATTTTAATACTAAAATAATGTAAAGGACCCCGCACAAAACTAATGGGAGTTTGGACTTCAATGAAAATATCTGAATTTTGGATATGTTGTAGTTTATGATCTATTGATAAAAAGTTCTTCTGGTACTAAGAAAAATTATTGAACAGATTTCTAGCTATTGAGGTTAGAAGGTCACGAATCTGAGAGGATTTTTATGTAACAAAATACGTTCGAGGCTGGGAGATGAAACTTTAGACGCACTAATATTATTACGGTATTTTTTTAAAAATGTATAATCCTTTAAGTTCGTTTAAGAGTTTTTTTGTTAATTTTCCTTTTTTATAATAAAAGTTTTTGAATGTTATTTGATTTTTTTTTTGAACATCCAATCCCGGGATTAGTAGTACAAATCTCGAAAATCCCGGGATTACGAAAATGTTTCGGGATTGAGATCCCTAGTATATATATATATATTAATCCAAAATTAAGCGGTTGGGTACCTTAATGGATATGAACCTTTCCCTCCAATATTGAGAAATATTAATTAAGAAAGGCAATGTACATTTTTCTCAGTGTAAACTATACATCAAGTAATTGTCTATATCTGTATGGTATAATTCCTTTTCAGTTATAATAACCACTTAGACGGCTATTAACAATGCAACCCATATTTTACCCACTAAATAAATCTAACCATAAGCATATAATAGTAAAACGGAATAATCTGCAATTTATAATTTCCTAACAATAGTTAACGGTTGCAGTCCATTATTACGCGAGCTCATAGCTCGAGCTACGCTGTACGCCGAGGACTAGTGCAGAGCAGATAATAAATAAACAAGGGATTATGATTACTCAATTAAGCAGGGCGAGCTGACGTGAAAGGAAAAATGCAGGCCACAATGGTGCGCCGTTTTAATTTTCGAACAACAATCAGATTTCAAAATTCGTTTTAGCACAAGTTACTCCGCCCATCGTCGAGTGCCTACTCCTGTCTTTCTTTTCATTATTCTTCAAAACTAACACAGACATTTCTCTTTTAAATAAGTCAGTGATTTTATTCTAAATGTTTTAAAAGGGGATGGAACTTTTTGAGTTTTCTGAATGAAGAGATTTATATGTAATTTTTATAAAACTGTTTAAGTTTTCTTAGAATTTATCTACACTGAGTTCTTCTTTGAAAGTTTTCGTCGGTTTTCAAAAGAGAAAGACAATGCGTTGAAAGGGTCCATTATAAATTATTATTTTACCTCCATTTAGTTTATCTTAATATGAATCGCTCATTTTAAAAACTTTAAAATTTTGAGGGATTATAGAGATTTAGTTTTTTCACCTTTCTAATATATTTTGTCAAATGCAGCCAGGAGTGAATATAAAATTTAAAAAATATTAATTTACTGAAGGTATCTTTACAAGAGAGTTTTTATTACCTCCTGTGAAATAGTTTGGACACAGTATAGAATAGGGGAGTTGACTTTTAACTCCAGGGTATTTCCACGAAACCTTACCCACCTTTACAAAAAATCAGATGTGTTATTTAACAAAATAACAACTATATCTGAAGTCAAATAATTTAATTGCGACGTAATTTATAACCTTAAAATATTCGAGAGTTTCAATACTCGATAAAATGTTCAAATGTCGCACCCGTTACATTTTGAGAAAATTTTTGAAAATAAAGTATACAATATTTGTGCATTTAAAATAAGGGCTTGTTTAAGGTTACTATTCAAGTTTTACAAAAAAAATTATTACTATATGCTTTCTTACAAAATTTTACAGTATCAACTTTAGAAGCCAACTTGGTCGCATTTGTCAATTTTCTAAGGTCGCGCCCGTTACGCTATTCATGGCGTTATAAAAGGTTTTCTATACAAGTTTTTATTTACATTTTGTTTAAGTTAAATATATTTAACTTAAACAAAATGTAAATAAAAACTTGTATAAGGTATACCTAATTTTTTATACTATTTTTTGAGTTTGAGAGGTACACCTTTTTAATGGTAGCCGAACTGTTTAATCGAAAAATTGCATCAAATGTTACAAAACCCTAACCTCAAAGTTTGTATGGGACAATAAGCTTAAGCAACCCCTGTTTCTACGACACTGTGTTCACTCGAACAATTGTAATTATGTGTGAATATGTGTTTTGCTAGTAAGTGACTGTTCGCAAAATATCACCTTTCCAAATCTACCATAGTAGAAGTTATATTAAAAAAACTGAAATGATAAGTAACACTTTATCACCCTGTATCTTTTAAACATACGTAATTAGGAAAAATATTTATTTAGATTTTCGTCTTATTTTGACTTGCTTAATCTGGTCCTAAATTTATGCCACTAAGTTTAGGGGCACCTTGTATATAAACAAACACTTTATTATTATGAAAAAACGCAGTTTTAGTGTCGCAACCGTTACAATGGAAATGCCCTCCAGCAAATTTTGGTGTAGATTTTTGTTTAAGTTCAGTTATTTGATCTAGTATTAAAAAAATACTGGGTTTTGGGTTCAACTGTGAAAATTAGCGACTTCACTGAAAAATTTGGTGTTTTATTTCTATTGGAGTGGATAGGGCTGTTTTATCTTTGCCGTTTCTAGGCAGAAAAATACATAGAAAATTTCCCAGAGGGTGATCAGTAATTTGGTCTTCTATCCTCTCCTAGTTGGTGAAAATTAGTGAGATGGGGCGATAGTTTGTGGGAATTTGGGATCTTGATTGCTTTTGGAATTACAGATATATCTGTCCAGCAATCTAATAATAATTATAATTATGTTTATAAAGATAATTAAAAGAATATAAGCAAGAAAATAAGAGGGTATCTCTAAACCACAGAAGGTGGGCGAATTTTCGTTAAATGTACATTTTGTATATATATTTTGTCCAGGCAGGTCAATTTGATCGATTTTTTTTCCTTTGCGATAGAACAGTGTAATATACTGCAAAAAAAATTCTATAGGTTTATAAATAACAAAAATAAACTTTAAAGAAAAAAAACTTATAGGGTTAATCTGAAATAGGGAAGGAACACAAGGAAGAAATGAAACATTGTCCTCCTCCTAACGCATCTTCCTGAACGTTTTATGACACATTGCTTTTGACTTTTTCAAACGTTATTTTTCAGAAATACTGTTAAATGTAAATATCTTTCGGCATTTGTTTGGAATTTCTACTCTGCTATAATACAAAATGAAAATAAAAAAGTTAACTTCTAAAACAAGAGTTGTTTGTAGCGTTTTGTAAAAGACACCAAAAGTGTACGCAAAAAAATCTTACCTTTAAAATATTTACAAAAAAATTCACACACTTTACACGTGCTCACTTGTTGTGGCCGAACTATGAAACATGTATGCCCTCTAGAAATAACACGATAGTATCTCTATCTCGTGTCTCTATTTCGAAGCAGTCGGCATAGAAGACGACGTTAGGAAAAAGATTTTTGAATGTCAACTTAATTATTTTTTTCTGTTTAAACTACTTTGTAGAAAACTATTTTATTTTTATATACGAATAAAAGAACTTTCCATTGTTCAAAAATAATTTATTTTTTCAGAAGAAAGCTGCAAAGAAGAAGAATATAATAATTTAAATTAAAAAATCGCCTCTGGGGACAGTTAGGTTACAGGACATTTCACCTAGTTTTTCTGCCATATATAGAAACATAAAGTAATTAAAAAAAAATAGGATGGGTCCTAACAGGAAGGGGGTATTTAAATATAATAAATACAAAACTTATCAACAAAGGTCTAAAATAAAAATAAAATTAGCTGGGGACAGCAAATGTACATTTAACGAAAATTTGCCCAGGTATAAAAAGAGCTGTACTATAGCTTATATTCTATGAAATTATCTTTATAAACATAATTATAATTAATATTAGTATTTCCTAAAAACATAGTTCTTAAATATCTTTTACTACATTTTTTGTTTTATTTTTTTCAGTTATATTAACAAGTTAAACGGTGAATGAATTGGCGTATCATGTAAGTCTTAGTACCGGAAGAGAGACGTTAAATTACAATAATATCCAAGGAACAGCCTTTCTTCCTCCTGAAACCTAAAGAGTCGAGTGCGTATACCTTTTCAGTAGCAACGAGAGCCCCATACACACAAAAAATAATCAAATAATAATACAATGCTTCAATGTTTTTGTCGCAGCATGTGCTCACCCACCCACCGGGTTCTATTCATTGTTCTAAACGGTCTAAAGCGTTTTTCAATTGAATCCGTGTGTACCTTTGCGATATTTTTTGTTCATGGGCTTTTGTACTCCCATTTTTCTCGTTTTTTGTTCCAAAGTGATTAGGCAGTTAAAAACAATGTCCGATGGGGCTCTGGCTCTGCGGGGCGGATCGCTTTGACTGCCCTTCGCTCCGAATCAAAATTGGAGTGTTAATATCGCTTTCTTTCTGTTCAAATTTACTCGATCGAGATCCAATCTACAGATGGTGTTCAATTGCCATTATAATTTACTAACCGATATCCCATCGGGACAATTACGGTTAACACTTTAAAGAACAAATTAACAGATTTTTATCGAATTTTATTTTATAGGGTAAAATGCTATCTAAAATGAATTAGTCAAAAATGACTAGTTACTACAGTTATAAGTGGCTGGTTTTTAACTTATACCATGGTTAACCATGGAATACCATGGCATCCCCAACATTTAACAGCCAATTCCTATATTAAATTTTTCCTGAATTCGAAAATACCGTCAAAAATTATGAAAGTAGAGCAGTTTTTAAACTATATTTAATTCCATATTACACTGTTTAAAATATCTGTGGTGTAAAAAGTAATCTTAAAATGGTGTCAAAATCCAACACCAAGTGGTGTTAATATAACACCATGAATTATGGTTGAAAATGTGTACCGATCGCGGCAAAGGCGGTGTGGATCACGTGATGTTTTTAAATCTCGCCTCTGTTGACTTACATGAAGAATATATAAACTCAGGTGATCCTTTGCTTTGGTGTGACACTACAAGTTGTTTGATACTTAAGAGACTTTAAATAGGTGGAAACAGCTGTCAATACTTGAAGTATTTTAAGTTAGTGGAACGCACTAAAAACATTATCTCTAGCGAGTTGTAGGTTCCATTTTCTGGAATAATACCACTGGTAATATACTAGTAATGCGTCAAGGAACTTCCTGTTTCCTTTTTTTTTTCCTTTTTTCTGTGTAGTATGAT
The DNA here is from genome assembly GCA_921294245.1 of Brassicogethes aeneus. Taxonomy (NCBI): domain Eukaryota; kingdom Metazoa; phylum Arthropoda; class Insecta; order Coleoptera; family Nitidulidae; genus Brassicogethes; species Brassicogethes aeneus. The sequence goes on along the minus strand of OV121133.1, from coordinate 61,544,323 downwards.
TTAATTTGACCACAAACACATAATATTTAACACTGAAAAGGAGTTCAATTTACACCAGGTAAAATTTATTTTAATACTGTGTGAAAGTTAAATTAACACCATTTTAGTATTTGATTAACACCGGGCCAACGGACCACATTTAACACCATTTTGGTTTGTATCGATATAGACCATGTATGGTGTTAATTTGGTGTTAAAATGGTCATGAAATTTTGAACAGTGTACATAGAAAATTAGCTATATCTAAAAACTGTACTTTTCCAATTTTTGACGACATTTTCGGATTCAGGGATACAAATTGCTATTGACGAGAATTATTAATGGCTGCTTTTTTGCTCTGACAATTAGTCATTTTTGACCAATTCATTTTTGGAGAGTAAGGTAATACGCGTTAATTAGAAGAATTTATTTATGAGGAAATTTAAAGTAAATGTTATTTTAAGGAAAAAAGTTCATACCAACAGGTCTGCAATTTTTTTTAAATATTTATGAAACCGCCATATGTATATATGTAAGTTTTAAAATTCTATTAGGTAAAAATTAGGCATAAAAAGATTTTTTCACAACTATAGTTGTTATAATATTATTTACATAACACAAAAAGAGAAATATAGATAAATCTGTGGTTAGGGTTTAAAAATTTCCGAAAAATTAAGCCGGCGGAAAAAAACCGGAAATTTTTTAGAAAAATTGACTTATTTATTTTTTAAATTTTAATTAAAGGGTAATACGCAAAAATGCAAGTCAATTTATCTGAAAATTTACCAATTTTTATGGATAATATCAAGAAAAAAAATGAATTTCCGACGCTGATTATAATCATAATATTATGATTATAAAAATGATTCCTTTTATTTTAATTCAGTAAGGGGCCGCAAAAAACATATTCGATGCTGAACTAACATAACTTTTATTTGACACTTCGATATATATAAATAGCTATTTGTGTATTAAGAGCGCAAAGATATATATTTTCGCTCTGAGCGAGAAGTTTGATGGCTATCTCGCGAGAGCGGCAATGTCACTTTGCGCTCGAATTACACTCAGGATTTTTTCTACAACCGGTCTTTTTATAAAAATGTTTGGTAATAATTATTAATTATTGATAACCTCAAATTTGGCTTTTTTGTCAAAAGTCGCAGTGTATACTTGACGGTTCGTTATTATGGTTTCCATGGTAACTAAGCCAGCGTTTTGGTTACTTTGTCGCTCGGCGAGCGACAAAGTAAAGAAACGCATGCTCCTCGGAAAAGTGCAACTTTGCGTTTTCTTTTTGAAGCCCAAATTTGTACTTTTCGTACTATTTTTAATGGACTTCTTTTTGCAAAAAAGACCCAACCGACAGTATAGTTTTAGGTTTTTCTTGAATCAATTTATTTCAGTGTTTAGTTATTTTCTAATAAAGGATATTTTTTTTAAATTAAACTTATGTTAAGTTGTTAATTGCAACTTTTTTTAAATGTGCATATTTTCCAGAAAAAATTCAATTTTTCTCAAAAGAGCCAATTTTTTCAAGGCCTGGGAAAAAACGAAAAAAAAAAACGAAAAAAACAATTTTTTTCCAATTTTTATGTTTTTTTTCTATACTTTAAAACCCTATCTATGGTGCTGAAAAGCTTGGCCAAACTTCAGTAACAGATGTATGGAACAAACTGTAGGCCTTTTTCATATTTCAATAAATATAACCTATCATTTTCAATTGCAATAACAATGTTTTTTGACATTTCAAACAGCCATAAGGCAAATTGCTAAGCGAGTTCTAGCTTAGCTTAGCTTAGCTCGTGTAAAGGTTCTGGTAAAAAAATTTAGTTAAAACCCAGTGTAAACTTAAACATTATTTTAACTCTAAAATCCAATCCATCCAATATACAAATTATGCACAAATAAGTTCGCCACGTAATTAAATCAATTTAATTAATTTATATTAAAAAAATAATTAAAAAATAAGCTTTTTTACTTTACCTAGGTACTTATTATTACAATTATTGGTCAAACTTATAAGTTTAGGCTAATAGGCTTAAAAAATCCTGAAAGAAAAATAATAAGAAAGTTTTAAAATATCAATAAATTAAAATAAAAAATATAAAAAGGTCCAATTCCAATTGAATTAGCCGTTCCCTCAGGCTATTAATTAATTGGATTTGTTTCGCTCTTAATCGCCTATTAAGGATATTCTACAAGTTTTCCATAGGATTTAGGTCTGAACTACGGACTGGCTATGCCATCGTAGTAATTTAAACCTCTTTCAGATAATTTATGACAACCTGTGCAATAGGCGGCCTGGCATTATCTTGCATTAACAGGAAATTGAAAATTTTAAATTGTCACTAATTTATGGAGGAAAAGATGCTGCATGTTGCTGTCAGACTTACATTATGACCTAGGTCCATACGTGTCGTCGAATAAATACCCCCCCCCAACCATAATGTATAAGCAATATTGGGACTCAAAGACCAATTTGCATGTTCTCTGGCAAAACGTAGTCTTTCTCTTCGTTGGTTTGCAGGACCTTGGGCAGCAATTCTAGCTAGGTTTAAAATTGGATTCTCTGAGGCGTAGTCAAACAGTTTCAGCTCTAAATTGCAGACCATGAACCTCGCGGAGTTAAATTTGTAAGCTATGACATGTCACAAAACGCTGTCGAAGAGCCAAAATTATTCGAATTTGATCCTGGTTTGGTGTGCTTACTCGATTTCGTCTTTGTCCTACTCTTCGGGCTTGAACTCATGTCTCTAAGAAACTTTGTAGAACACGTGAGATGGTTCTATAATACACATTAAATCGACGACCAATTCTTCGGTAACTCCAGCCTTTTTCCCGTAATAGTACGGCTTGGGCACATTGGTTTAAAAAAAGGCTTAGACATAACACAATTTGTTATCGAGGGTTACAACTTTTTATGGACAAATTCAGTCACGCACCTTTACCCCCTTACCCTTAAAAAATGTGTAATGGAAAGGGGTATGGAGTAATGCTTCATTTTAAAAGTCTTCTAATTCCCTAAATTTTGGAGTTCGTCTGCTGTCTATGTCAAGGTATTAAAATTAATATTAGTATTATTATTATAAACAAAAATATGTACTAAAAATAGAAATATGGTCAAATCATGCCCCAACGTCAAAATATGCATTTTTATGCACTATACAATTTTGGCGGTTTACGTAATTTCAAGAGATTTGTCGTTACATCATGTAACTTACATGCAAGTTATATTTACAGGCATACCAACAAACAATGTATGCATTTGCATAAAATTTACGTAGAGGCAAGTCGCCTAATTTTGGATAGTGGTGTATCTTTGAAAGTAATCAAATCATTAAACGAAAATTGACTCTAATGCAATCTAAAAAGTCCAAGCAAGCATTATCCAGTGTTATTTAGATGATACTAATCACTCTCCATTAGATATACCATATGGTAGTGGTATCGGAACAACGTTTCGTAGTTTTTTTTTGGTCACAGTTTAAGGCGTGTTTTTTTTATAAATATTCGTTGTAAAAATTTGTATTTTTTACCTGGACAAGGTAACTGTTTGTTTAAGACTGTATGTATTTGTCAAAACTACGAAATTTTTTCAAAGATTTTATTTAAAAAAACTTAACGCAAAAAGTATAAAATTGCCTAATTTCTGATGGTTCACGTTTCTCAATTTCCCCTATCCGAAATTAGGAAACCAAAATTATGAACTAAACAAATTTCAACATTTAGAGTCGCCTAAGGAATATAATGTTTATATACGAGGTGTGTTCAGAAAATATTGGGAATTTTCGTTTTTTGAAACAAATATTTATTTATTCGTCTACATTAATGTTGTCGCCTTCAAAATAGTCCCCATAGGATATTATGCACATGTGCCAGCTCTTCTTCCAATACTCGAAACACTTCTAAAACTCGATCTTTGAGATAGCCTTTAGTTCTTTCAGCGATGCGCTTTTAATGTCATCTATGCTTGCAAAACGACGGCCCTTTATAAAGGTTTATAAGGTTCTCTATATTTTTGGTAATAGGAAAAAGTCAGACAGAGGCATGTCTGGCGAATATGGAAGCTGGGGCATCATTACAGTATTGTTTTTGGCCAAAAATTTTGTTCAAAATTTAACAATTTTGGAACAAATTTTGCTGCCACGCGTTTCATACCCAAAACATTTAAAACAATTTCATGGGATGAGCCAATCGATATACCAACATCATCAGCGACTTCTCTGATGGTTTATAACCATTTCTTCAACTTTTTCCATGTTTTTATCGGTTGTTAATGTGCTTGTGCGTTCGGGGCGTTCATCATCTTCAACGTCTTCACGGCCATCTTGGAAACTCTTATACCACTTGTAAACTCTTGTTTTACTTATAGCAGACTCACTATAAGCCTTTGTTAACATTTCACAGAATTTATTTCATTTTTTAAGCAAAATTGTATACAAATTCTCTTTGATCCATTTCTTTTAACGAACGAAAATCGCCGAGCTCATAAAACATGTCTAACCTTAGCGGCTGCCACAGACAAAGTGAACAATGAAAACAGCTTAAGTTTTTATCATACTTCGGGGGCATGTATACCAACATAATAAATAAAATTTTATGACAACCGGACATTCCGAAGCCGCGTATCTAAAATTAGACAACTTTCCTCTAATAATATTGCCATACTTAAAAATCCACTAAGTAATGCCTAATTGCTCTCTTAAAGCCATAATCAATTAATAGCTGTAATACGTAAAACGTGCACTAAAGAAATTCCCCATTGGTATCTCTGACCACTTGAAAACGTACATATAGAGAAACATAATAAAACATCGAACAAAAAACCCACACACAGAAAACGGACCGAAGCACAAAGCGAAGCAAAGATTCAAAAAACATTTTCGATAACTGTTAAACGAAAAAGACAACTTTATAATGTCTATGCGGATAAACGTGTTCCAAAGGACTCATTGCATAAGGTCGCTTTTGCCGGAATATACGCTGTGGCCGGTCGAGAGTCCTTGAAAAGGAATTATCCTGAATCCCGAAAACCTATACAAGTATCTCGTTATATTCTCTTTCTATTGAGAGATATTATACGTTTACCGTGTATGTGCACACTTGATCATTTTCAATGCGATGCCTTCCAAAACGCTTCTCGGTCCATTGCGAGAGCTTAAAGGTTAGTTTCGGGTTAATTTTATATCCGAATGACATAAATTTACGCTCATATGACTCCGATATTTGTCGTTATATTTCTTTTGACAGTGTCCAATATTATTATTTATTAGGATGTTTGCTTGAAGCAGATTGCTTCAGATTTTTACCTGATATTTTTATTTAATTCAAGAAAATACAATTCCATTTTATTTTTATTTTGATCTATAAATATATTTTTATATAATTGTATCCATTTGAAATTATTTTGTTATTCTCATCTATAAAATAAAACATAATATGGTATTCTTTTTACGACAAGTACATGAGCATAATAGAATAAATATTGCAGAGTAAAAAAAAAACAAAAGTTCATTTTTTAAAGGATTAACTTTATTTAATAACTTGCCTAACACAGTAAAAATTGTCAAAATTATAACACGTTTAAAACATTGTTAAAAAAACATATTTTAGAAAATAACGTTGGCCTTTTTTGAAAGAAGAAATAATTATATGGATGTGTGCATATATATGTGTATTAGGGTGAGCCAAAAAAACAACCTATCGGATTTATGGGTTAAAATGAACCTACATACCGAGCAAAAAATTTCCCTGCAAGGCAAAATTTTTTGCTCAATTTTAAAAGGTGTCGGTGAGCATTCTAAGTTTTCCATTGAAATAACACGTAAAAAAATCTTTTTTCTTACTACCTCGACTCAAAATACGTTGTTTCGTCCCCGATTTCACGGCAGAAAGTTTACGTTTCTTGTATTGGTCAAGCTATACGCGCACACTCTAATAGCGGGAGTAAAAATTTTTTAGTCGTGTGCTTAACATTCAAATTTCGTACTGCCAACATGAGAAACACAAAAATATGACAGTTTTAAACCATAATTTTGCAATTATAACAACAAATAAACAATTTATGTTTTTACTTTTTTACTTTTTATGTTGTTTTAAGTGTTTAATGGTACTTTTATTTGTTATAAAGTAGTAATTTGTTAATTAAAATACAACCTTTTATTTTTACTGTATTGGCACCGCTGAATTACCATGACAACGCTACAGTTTGATTGATTTTGAATGTAAACGTCAGAATTAAATTAAACGTCAGATTTTAATTTTGACACAAGTTTTTTTATATACATTTAATTTTTTCCCGTATTTTCTGCGGGGTAGCAAGAAAAATAGTATACACTACACGGGCAGAAAGTGTGAGAGCCCTGAACTGCGCGCCATGATGCCCTCGGCTTCGCCTCGGGCATCATGGCGCGCAGTGCAGGAATCTCACACTTTCTGCCCTTGTAGTGTAATATACTATTTCATTAAAAATACCATAACTTTTGAACCGTTTGAGATAAAATTTTTTACGTCGCAGAGTCTTGTAGAGCATAAAATTTCCCAAAGAATCTATACCAGGATTATTTTTTTTAATTCAAAAATTCGTATGTTTGAAAGCTTTGAAAAGTGTAAAAAATAGTCTTTTTAATGAAAAAAGATTTTTTTTACGTGTTATTTCAATGGAAAACTTAGAATGCTCACCGACACCTTTTAAAATTGAGCAAAAAATTTTGCCTTGCAGGGAAATTTTTTTCTCGGTATGTAGGTTCATTTTAACCCATAAATCCGATAGGTTAGTTTTTTTGGCTCACCCTAATGTGTATGTATATACGTTTATACACAATCCACACAACAAGGTCTGTTCTATGATAGAACTTCTATCTCAGGCTAAAAATACTAAAAATCACTGCAAAACTGCACAGAGTTTAACGGCGGCCATTTTTGTTGTATACCTACAATTCTTGTGCTTTCGGTTTGTGCTGTTTAATAATTGTTTTAAACGTTGTGTTTCTTACAGAGGCACCTGCATGTAAGCCTCAAATAAGGCCTTTAAGTGCTAAGGACAACCATTTTACTCCTCTTTTATAATAAATATACCTTATTCTATCAGGGCTGTCAAATGAAAATTTGAAGGTTAATTTGTGGGTTACAATTTAACCTTAAAATTGACATTTGACAGTTTTATGACAGCCCTGATAGAATAGTTTATTTTTTACAATAGAGGAGTAAAATGGTTATTCTTAGCACTTTAAGGACTCTTTTAAGGCTTACTATGAGAAACACAACGTTTAAAACGATTATTAATCTGTACAAACCCAAAGCACAAAAATTATAAACAACAAAAATGGCCTCCGTTAAAGTGTTGCAGTGATTTTTTGTATTTTTAGTACGATATAGAACAGACCTTGTTGTGTGGATTGTGCGTATATAATTATATACGCACAATCCACACAACAAGGTCTGTTCTATATCGTACTAAAAATACAAAAAATCAATCAATATTATAATATATAATGTGTATACATAGATGGATAAAATATGTAAATAAGTGTATACCTAAATGAATTTGTTGTATTTTGATATATTTTATGAACCTGAATTTAACCTTATATTATTTAAGTTTTTAATATAATTATTGACTGTTTTATCTTTAGCTAAATAAATGTATTAAGTATTTATTTATTTACCAATTTCATAAACCTTTAATGTTATAACCTGTTCAACATGAATTTTGTCTTTGAAATAAAGATATAAAATTATATAATAGATTTATCGACATCCAAAACAAAAATATATTTCATACAAAAATTTGCTTTTGTAGCCAGAAGAAAATATATGATTTTAATTGTCATATGTTAAAACAATAAATATACTATTTGTTTTGTTTTTATTAAATTTAACTATTATGTTAGCCTATAAAATATTTGACAAAAGTTTAAAAGTGAAGCCCCTTTACTCTTTCTATTAAGTTTCTTCCTCTCGTTGAACTCCAAAAATAGTTTTTTATCATATTTTTATCATTGTTTATTTGATAAAGGCGTTTAAGTCCAAAACATCATAATGGAAACGTTCTGCATATTCCTGTTAGTACGCTCCAATGTATTTAAATTTATCTAAATGAGCATGTGGCTGCCATTGGGGCATATGGAATTTCAGAGACACCCTGTAACCAGGCCCTGAATCTGGCAACACTGAACCAGGGCCTTTAAAAATTTTACCAAGTTCATTGTTTTTCTCCCAAAAAAATAAAAAACAAAGTTTACTGTAGCAACTTCAATTTTAAAAATCTTGAAAACGAATAAATATATAAATATATATATATATATATATATATATATATATTAGGGTGATTCATTTCCGCAAAAAACTTTTTTTTTATCGGAGCTCAAGCAAAATATTAATCTACCTATAAAAAAAAAATTTCACCAAGGTAGAGCTCTTAATATCAATTTTAAGTACTTGCAGTTTAAATTTAAAGTTTTCCCATTTAAAATGCATGTAAAAAAAATGTTTTTTTTTTCAAATTTCTAATGCTCGCCCGCTCTTTACAATATTGTGAATCGGTTTTATGGACCTTATAGGGAATTTCACGCTCTTCAAAATTGTCTTTGTGTTTTTTTGTGTAACTCGTAGTGGTTCGCCAGTAGGAGTCATCAAAGTTCAATTTTTTGAATGAACATTTTTTTTTGCAATTTTTTTTAACAATTCGCAAAAAATAGTGAAAAAAAAGAGCTGAATCGTAAAAAATAGTCTTTTAACAAATATTTCATGAATTTACGGCCATTTTTATATATTATATTTACTATCGATATAATTCTCTACAACAATAACTTTTCCAGAGTTATTATGATTTTTGACTTATAATAAATATAAAAAAACACATTAATTTATAAAAAAACAACAAATATACAATTGCAACTTAGATTCTGCAATTTTTCAACATTTCCGTAATATAGCAATAAATATAAATGAAGGTTATTCAATTTTTTTAACAAAATTCTTAAATTAACGAAAAAGTAAATTGTTTTTATTGTCAACTTCATTTGCTTCAATATTGTATAAGTAGAAATTGCTATTTGAATAATTGCACTAAATAATATTTTGATGGCATATTCGAACATAAGTAAAAAAATAATGATAATTATTTGATTGGGAAAGCAACTGTTACAATTTTATGATTGCTCTAGTTAATTAGTATGACGTTAGCGACTCTATTGTCTTTGTAAACGGGTTTGATGCTTTATGTTATACTTAACCCCAAAATGTATTGATTGTTGTATTTAGTGATTAGTCCGAGAACAAAGTACGAAGTGACTAGGTGCAATTTATTTTTTACGGGCACGCTAGTGACGTAATAAACTGCGCACCACTCAATGTGTCGCGACCAAAAATTTCGTCCTTTTTCAAAACGACATAACTTTTTTGTTTCTTGAACGATTTTATTTTGGTCTGTGATGTCTGCTAACTCCATTCTCTGGCAATTCATGCTATAGATATTAAGCATACGGTTCTTCAAGTAAATTTCCTACAGGGTGATATGTAAAACGGTGAAAAATTTCAATAACTTCATCCAAGCCCCGTTTGTAAAACAATAAATTTTTTTTCGTTTTTACTTTGAAATAATGAAGTATTATGTGTTACCTTGAAACGTTTTTCAAATTTTTCGAATTGGAATCTTAGCAACGAAAATATGATTTTTTTTTTCCAAAAGAGTACATTTAAGGCTTTTTGGTAGGCAATATATTCAGTCTTTTTAAGAACAAGAAAATAAGATGGTAAAAGATTGTTCCTTGAATAATTCTGAACAAGCGACAAGCAACAAACTTCCATTATTTTCAGAGGGGCCTAAGCAAAGACCACTTTTTCAAAATGACATTTTGGTGAAAATTTGCGAAAACTAAACCTGAACCGATATTTACTTTCGTGACATGTTTTCTTTATAATTTTGACCTCCTGATTGTGATTCAGTTGTCAAATTTAAGTTTCAGTTAAAACCAAAATCATCAAGAATCAAAATTCGAAAACAATTCCCTGTTGTTAAATGTCTTAATAAAATCCGATTGCTGTCGTGTTTCTTGCATATTTATGATGAAAATGCCATTTGGGGATTCATTTTTGGGGCGAAATTACAGCAATTTGTTTAAGTGGTTAGGATAATGTTACATAACTTACATTTACATTGCGCAGTAGTGATAACATCATTGATAAGTACCTACCTAATTTATAATAAAGTTACTGGTATTACTTGCCCTATCATGTCATAATAATTATTAACAGATTATTTGAACACTAGGGTGCTTCAAAAATTAAAATTCAATTTTGTTTTTCGCTCTTACCCTCTCAAATGTTTCTATTTAATATAAAAAATATAACATCAAATTTTCTACTATTTTCTATTTTATGGTACAATTAGCAGACGGGAGGTGAAAGGGGGCAAAATAAGGCAGCGGAAGGGGAAAATGGGGTACCAAAAATTTCGCCAAAAAAAATTTTTTTTAGATTGTTTTTTTCCGTTTCTAAATTATTTAAACATATATTGACTCACCACGCTTTTAATAACACTGTGATACAAAATTAAGGTTTGCGAAAGGGAATGGAATAAAACCAAAAGCAAATGAAAGTTAATACTTTCCACAAGAAAACCCTATCAGGGTTTTTTTATATCACGTCTCAGTTTTTTTTTGTACGCATTTAAAGATGGTAAATTTTTTGACACCCTATAGGAAAAACATAAGTAAAACTATGTTAATTATTAAAATTAATTTTGTCATTTTGATCGAGGAATCTATTTGTGATGTTAATTTTTACCAAAGACTAATTTTTACTATTTTTGAAGGGAAGAAATCCATTTTTGTCATCCGTTTGTTGTAAAATATACCCTAGGTGATATTCGAAAGCAATTTTTAATATTTTGGATTTATTAGTATAGAAAACTTGTTTTTTTTAAGAAAAAATAGCATCTTTACTTCTTAACTAAACATTATTAAATTAGCTATTTTATTTTTATTTAAAAACTATCACTGCTGTAACCGGCAGTAACACGAGTTTAAGTACTGGTCAGAAGTTCCAGCTGTTCATCCAAAAATTGATAAAAATGCAAAATATAATTAATATAATCAAAAATACCATGTTTTAGTATAAAAATAAAAAAAAATACCTGAATTATACCACAACATTGGAACACCAATTTTTTTTTTTTTGTGATCATTTAATTAAATTGTTATTACAAGTTCTGCAAACTTTTCAACATATTCAATTATATGTATACCGTAATATTGTAGGTACAATTTTTTACATTTTTATATTTTGGAACTAAGTTTTGTTTTATATTATATTGTCCTTTAAATTAAAAAAAATAATTTAATTAAATATATTAATTAAGAAAAACGTTTTATGTTGCTGTCACTGATTTACTATATAGTACATATGTACTATATTATATAATATTATGTGTTTTTAAGTAAACAAATCAATTTTACCTTTAAACAACCTCGTTTTTGCTACAAAAACTGCAATTTTTTGTAGTAATAATATTTTTTCAAAAGGGCGAATACGCCGAAATACTTCTTTTTTGTTTTTATCAAAACAGGAAAATGGCATATTCGCTCTTTTGCAAAAATACCATCGATATATTACAATATATTACCACAAAACAATGTAGTTTTTGTATACAAGTATTGTGTTTTGATTAAAGCATTAAAGAGAATATTTTTTTATAAAAATGCCCAATTTTCTAGTAAAAATGCTCTTTACTTGGAATGGATTCCTCGACTATATTGCCAGAATAATTTAAAAAAATTAAAATTGTTTTACTTATTTTTTTCCTATTATAAAATCTACCAACTTTAAATTCGTATAATAAAAAACTGAGACGTGATCTAAAAAAAACCTCATAGGGTTTTTTTGTAGAAGCTATTACCTTTCATTTGCTTTTGGTTTCATCCCATTCCCTTTTGCACTGTCGCACTGTGTAATTAATAATAATTATTCTGAGCCTGTATAGCGAGAAAAAGGATGGTACAATTTTGGAAAACTTTTCATTTGCTCATTTTTTGGGTACCCCCATTTTGCCCCCCACGATGCCTTGTTTTGCCTCCTTTCACCTCCCGTCTGCTAATTGTGCCTGACCTCGAATAACTCTAGAAGAAATCAATTTATCGAAAAATAATAAGATACCTTTTTTGTAGAGCGTTACATTTTATATAAGAAACAGCAATGATCATTGCCATAAGTTACTTTGATACAGAGGTATAAAATTCCAAACATAAAATTATTTTTTCCCATGTTAATTAAATGGTTAAATGGGAAACTAAAATAAAAACAGCGACCTCTTAGAGTTGAGCTGGAACCCCCATATTTGGTGAGGATTTTTTTATATTAAATAGAAACATTTGAGAGCATTAAAGCGAAAAAAAATTAAATTTTATTTTTTGAAGCACCCTAGTGAACACTTTTTGGAACCGATAAACGCCCAGTGGTTAATTTTGGAAGGTTTAAATATACAAAAATTAATAAAAATCTGTATTAGTACCACCACTACAAAAGCAAACTTTAAAGAGGATGTGGATATTTTTTTTTCATTTTGGTGAACGATAAAATGAAAAATCATAAAATAAACCCGAGGACAACGAAAAGTTTTTGTTTTGTCGAGTTGTGTAATCAATCCATTTAGAAATTAAGAGAACTTTAATGGTAAGATTTTAAATTATTGATGTTAATTTTCTATATAAATTTAAATAGAAACCAAACCAAATGAAAAATATTTTGATTTATCAGTAGGCATACGTAGGTAGTATACTTAATTTTAAATCGTCAGATAAACGAATAATTTTTTGATTGACCCCATTAACAACGGCTCCCCGTGCCACGGGCCATTCGCGCATTATTCCTCCCAATACACACTGGAAAACAAAAGGAAACAGGTCCTCGAACTGTCAATGAATTGACTCTCTCTGTGCGCGCTCCAAAATGAAGTGAAGAGTGCCGCGGCACAAACGAATTTTCCTAACGCACGCGTTTAGCGGAAACAATGGCACGACAATGGCGCCGTCAAGTGACGTGTACTACGACATGTCACTGTCGGCCTGCATATCGACGTCAGTTTTAGATAATTGATAATGACGATGACGATGATGGGTGGCTGTGTGTCGCGGACGGTAAATGATAACCAACGGTCATATGCGCCTTGATGATGCCCATGACACATTACATATTACATAGTAAGCCAGGTCTTGTCACAAGCAATAGGCGTTATCTTTGTATACTCTGTACAATATATAGACTATATAGATCATCGTTTGAAGTTTTGATTGAGATTTTGGAAATATTACATATACAGGGTGTTTCAGAATAAGATGCTGAACCTTAAGGGTGTGAATCCATAAAAAGTTCAAATAAACCTATGACCTAAACCTCTTAATTTTTGAGTTACAGGGTGTTAAAGTTTAAAAAAAAATCATTTTTAAATCATAACTTAAATATCTTCCTAGATATTTTTATAAAATTTGGCACACGCCTTCTAAGCATTAACAGTAAGTTTTTGATGTAGAATTTTTTTTATTTTTTTTACCAGTGGCGTCCGACGTGGTCTAGATATTTTTGGAAAAATATTATGCACATCACTGCTATTTTTCAAAATAAAAATTATTTTTTAAATCCCCATTCATTTTAGGGCAAATTTGATTTCTTGTCCATTTTTCGTACGACTAACGGTTTTCGATGAAAAAAATAAAAAGCATTTGATGCGCATATTGCCATGTGCCTATAATTTCTGAAAAGGAGGCTATAAACTTTGTTGTTAAGGAAACAGGAATGATAAAATAAATAATTTTTAACAGTTTTGACAGATATTTAAGTAGGTACACGGCTTTTTACTTAAAATTTAAAAACGTATACGTGTTATACTGCCGTGCTTAATGAAAACGCCGTAACCAACAATTTTGAGATTTTTGTTTTACGGCATTTTCTACTAGAACAATTCATCCTGCGTCTATCCCCTGTACTCAAAAAACCGTATCTATATTTCATATATATTTTTGAGTACCGTGGATAGACGCAGGATGAATTTTTCTAGTAGAAAATGCCGTAAAACAAAAATCTCAAAATTGTTGGTTACGGCGTTTTCATTAAGCACGGCAGTATATATAACACATATATTAAACTTATAATTACAATTGTAAATTTTACAAATGCTAGAGTCTAGATTTTTTCCTATTGGGACATCTTAAGGCGTTGCAACGCGTTGGTTTACAACACCCCAACAAATACTGAGACGGAGTTGAGAACATAGATAATAAATAAATAATGAGAAACCGCATAATAGTTTGTTCTGACACTATCAGAAATACTCCAGGAATTTTTCTAAGGGAACGAAACTCAATGAGGAGAAGAGCTGAAGCATGCATACTTGCAGGTGGTGGCCACTTTCAATAGCTAATCTAAATTATTTTTGTTTTTGTTTAGCTTATTTAATGTTATTTCTTTTAAAATTATTTTATAATTAAATTTAATTTTGTTTAATTTTATTATGTTAATTAATGTTTATTTAATCATGGCATTGTTTTCTCAATATGCGCATTAAATGCTTTTTATTTTTTTCATCGAAAACCGTTAGTCGTACGAAAAATGGTCAAGAAATCAAATTTGCCCTAAAATGAATGGGGATTTAAAAAATAATTTTGATGAATGATTTTGAAAAATAGCAGTGGCGTGCATAATATTTTTTCAAAAATATCTAGACCACATCCTGTACGGACGCCACTGGTAAAAAAATAAAAAATCTTCTACATCAAAAACTTACTGTTAATGCTTAGAAGGCGTGTGCCAAATTTTATAAAAATATCTAAGAATTTATTAAAATTATGATAAAAAAACGATGTTTGTGCCCTGCATGGCACAGCAAAACTATTTACTACATGTATACATACATATACATATATGTTAAGGTTTACTTGGATTAATAATATTGGTATTAAGCAATAAAACGAAGTAAATCAAAAGTTTTTTTCACGTACGTATGTAAAACAATACTATTGTAGTTAACAATTTATATACAGATACAAAGCCAAACATCCCCTGAAGGGGTCTCTTCCAGTTATTATATAAAAGTCAGACCTACCCCCTGTAATGATGTGTATACTGACAAGTTGTCAGTGACAACAAAATAACAATTTAGTTTATAATCTTTTCCTAGCCTTAGTTTTTGCAAAAGTATCAATGACATCGGTTAATTCTAGGCTTGATTTTCGATTGCTATTAGCTATACTTAAATGTCGGAGTCGAGCTTGGCCCATAGTATTTTTTATTATTTTTAATTTGCTAAATGATCTTTCAGTTTCTGCAGAAGTGACAGGAATTGTATGGAACAGTAGCATTGCTGTAAATACTTCTGTTAGGTTGCATTCTAGCACTCCATATTTTCTCATTATTTCTTTACAGAATTGGTGAATAGTCAATGCCTTACTTAAATACAGGGAGAATAGAGAGCATTTTTGACCGTTATTTATTAATTAATTTTAGGCCCTTAAAAATTGGAAATTGAGACACATAAATAGGCAATAAAAACTTACATTTTAGGCCGTTTTAAGCCAAAAGTGCCTAATATGTATTTTTTGTTATATTATATGTCTCTCTTAATATGTATTAATAAGGAAATTACAGTAAAACCTATGAAAACAAAGTAAATAATAATTTTCAACCATTATTTTACAAAATTAATATTGTCCATAATTATTTTTATTAAATATTTAGATAGCAAAAACATAATTACTTTTTTATTAGGTTTTCCCTAGTTTTGTAATTTGTGGTCCTCGTATTCGCAAAGGGCTCATAAAAATGTCCTTTTAGGACAATAAATCAAAATTTCGCCATTTTAGGCTTTTAGGCAAAAACAAAGAGGTGTCAAACGCTTTATTTTTTATGTTTAGGATTACTTTCAAGGGTCCAAACAAATGCATAAAATAGAAACAAAAAGGCATTTTGCCTAAAATCCTGTCCTTGTTAATTATTACTACCACATGTTCTGAAGCAGTAATTATTTGTCTTAATTAATATATAAAACATTTAAATGTTTTATGTATTATTTTCTCTATATTTTCTTAATAACGGTACTTTTTATAAAATGAAATAAAAACTGTGATTTCATATAAGCCTCAATGTTAAATGCAAAAAAATTTAGTCCAATATAATTTACTGGTTCTATGTAGTTTTTCAAAAATTTGACAAGATCATATCTGCTATCTATAGATATAATATAATATAATATATTATGCCAAATTTTAGAAAATTTTAAACGGTAACTCTCTAGAGGTCAGCTGACCGACATGTCGCGACAGTACGACGTATAAGGTACCTTAAAGTCGTATTGCAACCTATTTTATTTACATTTCAAAGGTGGGAGATATTTTAGCTAGTTCAAGAATGTTTCCGAATCGAAAAAACGGTTTCTTAAGATATCTCTTAAACAAGGGCTAATTGAGCAAAATTATGGTTATATTTGGAAACAGCACACCCAAATTACCCTAGAAAAGTTGTTGGCCACCATGTGGCAAAATGGCTGGTGACCAGTGTAATTATTTGAGTATCCAATTTTATGCAACACATTTTTTGAATATAGACCACCTTCATCGTCTTTTAACACATTTTTGACGTCTTCGATTGACGCGTAAACTGTTTGCGAAAATATAAATGGCAAAAGGCGTTCCCACGCACCATCCTCATAATAAAGAAACCAAATAAATAAAACACACAAACGCACAAGGGATAGAACATCCACAATAAACTTTGGTACACTTTGTTCGGCTGTCAGTGTTTTTCTTCTGTTTAATTGCCAGAAGCAACTTGATATTTCATGTGCTACCTCTATAAAAAGTAGAACAAAAAAATTGAATTGAATGGTGGACTTTTAATAACCTTTAATAAATTATTTGTGCGATGTTAAAGAGCGGAATAGTGTATCGAGTTTCCACGTGTCAAACGAATGTTTTCCCATTAAAAAAGTTTATATTTAGAGACTTTTAACTTGTTTAACGTAGCAAAACAGCAAACCGTTTCCTTCTTTAATTAAAAGCGCAAAAACTGACTTTTTAACACTTAAAAAGCATTTACAAAAGCCACGTTAATTGGTACGGCAACGTGTAGAAAAACAATAATTTTCCAATTAGTTCTTTTGGATTACATACATAGTTTAAACACACCTTCGCGTGGTAAATGGCATAAAAGTGGGCATGGAAATGCAAAAGGAAAAGTTGCTCGAGTTGTATTGTTTTTAAATTAAGGTGCAAGGTAACTGCAACGTTTCGCCGAGGGCTCTTGCTTTGTCGAGTTATTTAAATTTACGTGATTTTTTTAATGTAATTTTTCGCCACCGTTAACACCACAGTCTGAGTAGAAGTCAACCCTTTGCGGTCTTGAGACAGTGACGGTCTCAGGATTTAGTATTTTTGGTATTTTTTATACATTTGGAATTCGGAAAAAATAAAAGAGTAACCATTGCGCGAACAGTAAAGCAGTCAATGTACACTGTTATAAAAAACAGATTTGTTAAGTTGGATTTGAAGTTTTTTATAATTTTTTGTAGAAAACCCGCGGGTTTGTAATTATTTTAACAAAGGAAAATATTTTACCGAAAGTTTTGTAAAGGTAATATGCAATTTTGTAAGCATTTTGTTAATTTCAAAGATTACAGATTATTTTGTTAATATTTAACAAATTATTTCGTTGAACGTGATTTTAGGCAGCCAATCAAAACATTTCCCACTGACTTTTTTATCGTTATACATCTAGCTTCAGACAACATTACGCATCTACAAGTTCAATTGACTTCAGCGCCTGCAACTTATGTTTCTGCTTACTTTATTCTAATTCGTAACTGTGTGTTGTTAATTTTGGATGGGCAGTCATTTCACACTACGAATATCGAGACCCTCCAATTTGTAAAAGGACACGAAATAATACCTTTATATTTACCGCAACACTACACACTTTCTACAATCCTTAGATCGATGTTTTTTAAATAGGTTGAATTTTGGAAAGCTGTTGAGCGACGCATAAGGAAAAACAGTGAAGAACGCAGTGTCAGGTTTTATATCGACTGGGATAATGCCCTTTAATCCAAGTGCTATTCATGATCTGGTTGAACCCGTTGTAGCAAATAATGAAAAATAATTAATACCTGAGCAACGAGCGGAATAGCCACAACCTGGCCCATCTGAACTTCAAAATTAACAAAAAATAACATTTAAAAAATCCACTCCGATGCCGGTTATTACTTGCAAAGGCGAAGAAACTTTTCCAAAACTTAACTGGTGTTACACCACTAATAAAAGAAAATCCCTACTAAGAAAGATAACCTA
Organism: Brassicogethes aeneus; assembly: GCA_921294245.1. Classification (NCBI taxonomy): domain Eukaryota; kingdom Metazoa; phylum Arthropoda; class Insecta; order Coleoptera; family Nitidulidae; genus Brassicogethes; species Brassicogethes aeneus. The sequence continues at coordinate 61,526,012 of OV121133.1, read as the reverse complement.
ATATGTATTGTGTAAAAGATGACTACATGAAGGGTTTACTAGTTAAGAATCACTTTGCCACACCTGCGGAAAAATCATCTAGAAGACGCTCAGGTCCGACTCTCCTATCCAAGGCGGTCCAACAATCCATCAATGGGGAGAATAGTTGGACCAGTGTAAGAGTTATTTACTTTTTTTATTGCATATTACATGACAAATATTATTTTTAAGTTCTATGTCTTTGTTATTTTTTTTAAATTTAATAATGATCTCAAATAATTTTTAAACAGTTTGTGAGGCGATATATTACCACTGCAGTTTGGGAAATAGTCTGTATGCAATGTCAAGATTGGGAAACACTGTATAAAGATAATTTTTACTAATAATACCAGTAATACCCAAGAGGTTAAATTATTTCCGGACATTTTTTCGAACTTGAATGATAATTTTGAAAATTATCCCTAGTGGAAGACGAGGAATAATTTTATAAAAATTTACCAAAACGCAGAAATAAAATTATCTAAATGAGGTTTAATTGTTAGGGATGTTACGAATCCTAAAACGGCTAAAGAAGCATTTTTTTCTGAAAATAATTTAGATAATTTTTTAATCAAACACAAGTTCTTTAAACCAAATGAAAACCTTTACAAATTTTATTAGATTATGCGCCGGACAAAAAAACATTTCCGGCTAAGTATTGTCTTCATGCAAGTGAAAAGTCCCAAATCTTAAGAAGCTTTTATAAACAGAGTACCTATAGTCGAATTTAACATTGATAAAAAGAAGGAAAAATAAAATCGGGCTGTAGTGTTGACGGATTCTGAACAACTGATTAAGGCTGATATTTAAAAGTAACCATATTAGAAATCCTAAAATTAGTTATGGCTGATGGAGGGCAAGGTATTTAAAAATTTGTTGGTCGATTTTATTACTCCCCTGTGTTATATAAAGAGTTAGATGGAAATCAAGAAATAGTAGAAGACGAACTAAATGTAATGGATCGAGGTAAACGATCTACATCTGTATGTAAAAGGGGGAAGAACAGCAAAAGAGATCTTACCTCTAGAGGTCAAATAAGTGGAGTGATATTTAATACCAAGAATGTCGAGAAATTTTATCAAAGGTACGTTAATATCAGAATTAATAAAATACAAATAATAGCAAGACAAATATTTACGCAGGATAAAAATAATAGTAACATTTAAAATAAATTATAAGATTTATGAGAGTATCCCATCTCTTCGTTTAGCTTTGATTTAACCGAACTTTGTTTTGGTGCTGCCAAATATTCAACAATAAGCACCCATAAAGAGATTTCGTTGACATTTATACCTGTAAAATCACTGTACTCTGTACACAGTAAATAAATATTTGTTAATTTTAACCAAATAATAACCAGATTTTATGTTAATCCAGGTCCACATAACTTTTTGTTAAGTTTACAACCAACTGTAATCTGTTAACTAATTGAATAAGTATACTATAACTATAGTTTGTAATTATTACAGATATTTTAATAACAAAATTTCATGTCAATTTCAACCCTAATTCTTGTATTTTTTAAAAACTTTTATAACATATATGTAGAGTCTACATTGTAGACCCAGTATCAAAAGTATTTGTTGTAAATTAGGAACTTTAAAAAAGAGAATTTGTTATAAGAAATGTTGCTTTATTAAACAATTTTCTAAATAAAACATAATTAACACATAAATTAACACAAAAATAACATACACAAAATTAAATAACACACCATTCTGAAATCATCAGATTATATAGAAATTTGGTACTAAAACACTTACTGATTTACTTTATCGCCTAATTTTAATTTGAAAACCAATAATAACATTATAAACACTCCTGTCACCGTTAATAGTTATTTACGATATAAGTGGGATAAGAGCTTTATTAACGTACGCATGCGAAATTTGCCCAACGAGTGCGTAGCACGAGTTGGGCAATCGCAAAAGTACGTTAATAAAGCGTTATCACACGTATATTGTAAAAATTTTTATCTACGCCTCTAAATGAAAAAATAAACGGTAATTATTTTTGTCTAAGACTTAATTAAGGGTTATTTTGACATTTTGACTTTTTTATTTGATTGGTTAAAAGCAGAGAAAAACGCGTGCGTTAATGAACTTCTTATCTCACTCAAAATGAGTGGGATAAGAAGTTCTTATCTCACTGGCGTAGATAAATATTATAAACACCCGATGACGCTGATACAACTTTGTTAATAAGTGTGTTGTGCTTGGAAATGTTTTGATTGGCTGCCTGAAATCACGTGTACTTTTTCAACGGAATAATGTGTTAAGCTTAATTTTCATGTATCCGTTTGTCTGTCATCCGTATGTCAGTTTTACAATAAAATCGTCCGATAAGAAATGTTCTAATTTTCATGCATACGTTTTTTAATGACGTTTAACGGATTGATTTTGCGACAAATAGAAATTAAGTGTCAGTATATTCACTTACAATTATGTCAACAATAATTGTAACTTTAACAGTTATCTGTCTAATAAATTTAAAGGTAGGTAAATATACCTTATAAAAAGAATATACTAGCCCTAATATACATTAAAAGGTATAGTTTTAAAAAAGCAGTTCCTTTTAGTTCTAGTTTTAATTTTTTTTGTTTGTCCTACAGTAAAACATTATTCACATAACGAACGTAATATTTTCGTTTTACAATCTTATTGAAAAAAATATAAAAATATTTGAAAATAAATTATCTTAAAATAACGTTAGGCGTCAAAAACAGATGTTTAGTGACGGATGAGTTAAAATTATTTAACCTTTCTCTGTTAGACGTACGAAGTTGAAACTTGACGGACCGATAAAATGTCATAATTTTCGAATTATAATTGAACCAATAAGAGCGCTCCCGGATGAACGGACTGACGGACAAACGGATACATGAAAATTAAGCTTTAAACATTAACAAAATAATCTGTAACCTTTGAAATTAACGAAATGCTTACAAAATTGCATCTTACTTTTACAAAACTGTCGGTAAAAAATGTTCCTGTGTTAAAATAATTACAAACCCAGGTTGTATACAAAAAAATTTGTAAAAATTAACGAACTACAAACTCATGTTAACAAATCTTATTTTTATAACAATGTAAACAGTCTGTTTACCCCTAGCTTATGGAGAGAGTGTTAACAAATTCAAGACATTTTTGACCATTCTTATGAGATGATCAACTCTTTAAACTGTAAAAGGGGTTTACAGCAGAACATAATATAACAATAAAAAAGCTTTAGCATTAGCAATCGAACGTACTAATTGAAATGGCTGGTAAAAACGTTGGTAGAAGAGGCAAGCTTGTTATTAAACCTTGTTATTCCTGGCATGCGTCGCCTGGTCCGCGATTTGATTTTCAAGTATCAGAGCATTCGAACGTGCAGCATACGAACCGGGAACAAAAATGCACCCGCCACGGCACACCACCACTTAATTGATCTCGTTATTTGTTGTAGACGTTACTCTACCGAGCGAGGCCTGCTTCTCGTTATTTAGCACGCCACGGTTGTTATGTTGTTGTTTGCAACCGCGCGAGCTTTTTGTTTTATTTCCTTTCTCCTATTTTTTTTCGTCGGGTTTTTAATTTCGCCGGCCGGGAAGTAAACGATCGTGAAAACGAGTAGCACGTTGCACAATTAAGAGTCGTATCAATTATTTTTACTGTGCAGTTGCTCACGAAATTATTACGAGCGTTTGATTTGATTTGATTTTTTTTATTGCAGATGTGTATTGTGTGTATGCGTTCTATCGGTTTCACATTCGCCGGTAGGAATTTAATTGATGACATTTTTTGCCAATTTGTTAAAATCGTTTTTATGCTTCAGAAAATAAAAAATGTAAAACGAAATAAAAGAAAAAACAATAAAACTAACATAAATTGTTTTATGATTTTTAAAAATATATACTGTAAAGAATTCTCCTCGTTTAAAACTAGTTTTATGAAAAGTTAATAAAGGAACTATTTTGTGACTTTGGCTCGTCATCGTCTTACCCAAATTTGGACCTCTACGTTGTGTTTACTTACATGATAACATTACATGATTAGGCATTGTTTCTTTTAAAAGTTTATGCAAATTAATGTGATGACGCGCCGCTAGTTACTTTATCTAGCCCAAAGGTTCAAAAATAGAGAAAAAGTTGTTAGTTAACAGCGCATTTAGTTAGTCTGTCAACGTTAAAGTTGCCCTGTGGGAAACGAGGTCCACACTGGAAACATCTCGCCTAAAGATGAAGAGTCGGGATAAAAGTTGCGATGTCGACTAGAGAACCAAGGTGACCGTTTATCCCTCACGGTGTGGGGCATTTTAAAATCTACTACAAGGCACGTGCACTAAAAGAAAAAAGAGCATTCAAAGTTTAAAATTAATGGTCAATACTCCCTTTTAAGCAACGAGACGTCCCGTATCAAACCGATATTTGTTTTAAAATAACCACTAAAAATGCATATATGCATTTTTAAGTATACTTAATCGTGTTAGGGAAGGTCTAAACATTTTAGTTACAGTGGCAGTGTACAACTAAATTAAGTTTTGAACATTAAAATAATGGAATCAACATTTTTACATCAAACAGTAAACTTAAAAGCTAAAAGAAAAGGTGTTAATATCGAGTAAATAAATGTAAACGTAGTAGTGTAAAATAACTATAGAATCATTATAATGATCAATTAAATTAAATCTAAATCGTTCTACGTTTAGTGGACTTTACTACATAATTTGGGCTACTAAAATTAAAAACTAATCTTTGAGAATATGAATGAACTTTATCTTAGAATTGACTTAAGATTTAAATCATTTTGATTTTAGAATTGACTTAAGACTTAAGACTTAAGATTTAAGTCTTTTTAAAACTGACTTGTTGCAGCTCTGGCAGAAAGTTTTGGGAATGGTATCGCTTCTTATAAATTTTTGAAATTTATTGTTAAGTTTTGTTTAAATAATTGTAACAAGTGTTTGTGTATACACATTACATTAAATCATTTTCTTTCAAGTCAAGTCATTTTCGCAAATTCTTAAATCAATATAAAGTGATTTAAGTTATCTTATGACTTAATTCCTTTAGTAAGTCGTTTTTATGACTTAAGTATATATTTTTTTATTTAAATCGTGATCTAAGAGTTAAGTCAATAAAAATGACTTGAACAAAAATTGTGATTTAAATCAAAATAATTACCTTAAGTCAATACAACGATTTTTTAAATGTTAATAATAATTTTATGGTATTAATGATACTGATATTATTAATCTATTGTAGATACAGATGATAATAAGAATTTAAAACGATTTATTTTCAGAACACTTACAAACAAAATAAAAACTTAAAACACATTTTTTGAGTATATAGTAGACAATCAAAATAGAAACTTAAACCACCTTTTTTAGTAGAGTACACTGTTCAAAATTTCATGACCATTTTAACACCAAATTAACACCATACATGGTCTATATCGATACAAACCAAAATGGTGTTAAATGTGGTCCGTTGGCCCGGTGTTAATTCAAATACTAAAATGGTGTTAATTTAACTTTCACACAGTATTAAAATAAATTTTACCTGGTATAAATTGAACTCCTTTTCAGTGTTAAATATTATGTGTTTGTGGTCAAATTAAATCATACTACACAGAAAAAAGGGGAAAAAAAGGAAACAGGAAGTTCCTTGACGCATTACTAGTATATTACCAGTGGTATTATTCCAGAAAATGGAACCTTCAACTCGCTAGAGATAATGTTTTTAGTGCGTTCTACTAACTTAAAATACTTCAAGTATTGACAGCTGTTTCCATCTATTTAAGGTCTATTTAGTATCGAACAACTTGTAGTGTCACACCAAAGCAAAGGATCACCTCAGTTTATATATTCTTCATGTAAGTCAACAGAGGCGAGATTTAAGAACATCACGTGATCCACACCGCCTTTGCCGCGATCGGTACACATTTTCAACCATAATTCATGGTGTTATATTAACACCACTTGGTGTTGGATTTTGACACCATTTTAAGATTACTTTTTACACCACACATATTTTAAACAGTGTACATACAGGGAGGCTACTTTTTTATATACATAAATGGTAATAGATTCAAACTGTTAAAATAGATAAAAGTTACAAATTAGACCTAACTACGCACGCATAACACGACGAATGTTGGCAAACAAAATAACAAAATTATAAATCCGCATTTTTTTTTCATTTATTTTAGACAAGACATTTGTAGATAATGTAGCCGTCAAACGGTTCCGAAAAGCTAACTTTACCGCGGCGGTTTTTTTATTTACTAGCGGTAGCAATTGTAGGTAGGAAATTAAAGGAGTTTTTGATCTGCTGCCGCGTGAACCCCTGGCAGTTCAAAAGAAAATTTATAAAAAAAAATATGAAAAATCTGACTATACTGAAATATTTTCTAAAAAATCTTTTTCAAAAAGACTTAAATATTTTTAAATTACTTGAATAATTTACCGACTTTTATTAAGACTTAAATCTTTTTTTGATTTAAATCGTTTCTATATGACTTAAATCGTATGTACTGATTTAAGCCTTTTATTAATGACTTAAGTTTTTTCTATTTTGAAAAAAATATTTAAGTCACAAATCATTTTGAAAATTACTTAAATTTTAAGTCTTAAGTCAGTTTTAGAGAAATGACTTATTACCAAATGACTTAAGTCATTAAAACGATTTAAATCAAAAAAACGATTTAACTTTTTTGAGAGCTTGCAGCTCTGCTTTCTGCCTGTTTTCTTGCTTCTCTTTACTCGCTTCGTGTACCTGGACCATCATTTCTTGTATCATTTGGACACCAGATTTTTCTTTACTTAATGTCTCTTTTTACATCTTTTGCAAAGCTTTTTGCCTTGAACACCATAATTTGGAAATTCCAAATTTATTCAAAAATAAATTTGTAAAATATATAAAACTATATTATTTTACTTGAAAATAAGATATAAGTATATATACTATATAAGATATAAGTATATATACTATATAAGATATAAGTATATATACTATATACTCGTCATGAATCATGATGCTTTTATTTTTTCTTTATTTACTCCTCAAAATTTTGTTGTAACAATCAACAAAATTTTAGGGCGGGAGTAAAAAAACATTTTAAATGCACCATCGTACACATTTTAAATTTGTACAATCATCATTATTCATGGTAATTGTATGAATTTTAGACAAGAGGAGCTAATAACTTATCTATGTTTAGTAAGCGTTCGTGCAAGTCCCGGTCCTGATTATTATACATAATAATAATATAAATTTGTAATAATATTATTATTACATAGTTTTCCTTGATATTAAAAAGTTTAATATTACATTTTCTTGATTTTATTCCATTATTTCATATAATTTAAAAAATAACCTCAAAAATATTTCTAATTTCTTTCAATATTTGAACTAATGTAAAGTATAGGTGGTATAGTGTGGGCATATTGGCGTGAATGTTCGGGTGGCGAGGAATGCGTCGGCGGGGTCGTCTTCTCGTTGAGGGGGCGGGCGTCGAGGGAGCGGTTTACAATTTTCAATTCAAAGTCTACGCGAACATCTTCAATATTGCAATATGAAAGGTCTCAAACCCGGGAATGTGGAGAATTACAGCCACGCCGCAAGTTACTTAAACATCTTACCTACGTTATAACCAAAAGCAGGGTCGGACTAAGGTAATTTTAGGTGCCCGAGTCCAGATTGTATCTGTAAAATCTCTTTAATAAGAAAATTCGTTTTAAAGAAAAATTTTGAAGATTTTAATTTTTTTAGATCTTAATATAAATACAAATAAATCCTTAAAAACAGTATACAAAAATAAAATGAAAAACATATTTAACAAAGGAAATATATTATTATAATAATATCTCTTCTTTGTTAAATTGTCTATAGACAAAATGAAATAAGAAATTTTAGAAAATTAAAAAGTCAAGGATTAAATTAATTGGCGCCCTTGTCCTCAGGCCTACCTTTCTTAGTCACGGCACTGATATCCACTACAGTGGTTTTCATCGCTTGACTTAATACGTTTGAAAATGTCGTCAATCCCAGAACGGTTAAAATGGATGTCTTTCAGGGTGAATACCAAATTGATTTTCTTCTTAATTGAATTTCGCATATTATAATGGTCAAAATAACTTCACTACTCTATCAAACTTACACAGAAAGAAATATAATGCCAAAACGTAAGCTAATAATAATAAACTTGATGTGTATACAGGGTGTTTACCTAACTGATTCATTAGAGGTTAATAAATAAATAAAAAAAACATTAATCCGAAATTTTGGTAACAGCTATACCACGATCTATTTTTCTAAAATTTTCTCAATGCGCTGTCACTTCCGTTTAAACTGGCCGTAACTTTGTTTTTTCAAATAGAACCTTATAAATATTATTGTATTTTTAAATTCTACGTAAAATTCTGGAGCTATTGTATTTTGAATGGTTTTCCAATATTCCCTATTTTTTTTTCAAAAAAATTTTCACAGATGGAATAACTAACTAAAATGTTTGTATTATTCATAATTGTTACATTGACAACTTCACTCTTGGCAGTGGCAGATTTAACGGGCGGCAAACGCGCTGTTGCCGCCTGAGCCCCCCCAACAGAAAGGCTCTAGGCCCCCCAGAAGAAATGTTATAATTTTTTTAACTATAAATTTCAGTTATCTTTGAAACTTTGCCGCCTGGGCCTTTTTTTATTAATTCGGCCACTGAATTTAGTGCATCACCGAAATAAAATATAGTAGGATTTTTATAACTTGTCCTTTACGTCATCACTGTGAATCATCTGAATCAAATTAACTGTTGAACAAGTGGCGTATCGTAAAATTTTATTTAAGGATACATGTTGAGTATGGATATGTAAGCCAGAAATCATTAAGTTCTTTGGTTGCGAGGCAATATATATCTATGCATCTATGCATATATCAATCAGCGCCGCTGCTGGTAAAACACAAGACCTAATTTGTGCATTTTAGTGAGCAGGTTTTATCTTTTTCCCCTATTAAGTTCGGACTCCTTGTGTAGGCTCCATGATTTTTACTGTCGAATGGACACCAGGGACAATACTAGGATTTAATTTCCGGAGAAATTGTGTCGGCGGAAAAAAACCGCTTTTCTGAAAAAAAACAAAAGTCAATTTTTATGAAAATTTACAAATTTTTACGGATAATATCCGTACACTAATATCGACGCTGATCGTAAGATATGATGATTATAATAATTATTTATTTTGTTTTCATTCAGTAAGAATATTCTACCGAACCGCAAAAAAGCATATTCGGTTCTGCATTAACATAACTTTTGTTTTATTTGACGCTTCGATTTATAAAATTATAATTTTGTAATTTAAGTTCGTCAAGTCCCAGTACTTGACAGAGTAAGACGCATCGTAGCAGCGCGAGCTCTTAAAACGTAAAACGTAAAAACCATATCCAACTAATAACTTCTCATAAAGTGCAAACAAATTATAGTGTAACAACACTGAACCAAAAAGTAGCGTAAATACAATAAAAAAGTTCATTGTATAGATAAAATGCATCATTAAAATTGGTCCAACGACCGATTTTATCAAATCAATGAAATCCATTTCATTAATTGATAATAGAATTTATTAACCAACGAATAGTTCATTGTATTTATAAAAATCAATTCATTGAAAAGAAAATGTTAGTTTTGTTTATTCAATGAAATATGTTATTGTTGTAACGAACACTATTTATTTTTTAAATAACTATATTTTGTTAATTCGACAATTGTTAGTTATTAATTATATGTATTTGTTTTATTAGTCTTATCAATATTAGTAATAGTTAGAAAGAATAAAAATTATTATTACAATTAATTTTATTCGTTGATACTGTAATCGTTAAATATAGATCAAATGTATATATTCATACTCTTAACGAACTATTGTAGCTGATGCAACAAATGACATTGTCAATACAATGAATTTTAGTAATTGTTATAATAATTCAGTTTATTAATGTAATGAACTTAATTTTTCGATACAATAATTCTACTCTCTAAAAATGAATTAGTCAAAAATGACTAATTTAATAGTTATTAGTGGCTGCTTTTTCACTTGTACCATGGTTAACCATGGTATACCATGGTATCCCAAAATTTAACAGCCAATTCATATGTAAAATTGTCAACCGTCAAAAATTATAAAAGTGGAGCAATTTTTAAAATATAGTCAATTCCATATTAAATGGAAAATTGACTATATCTCAAAAACTGTCCTACTTTTTTAACTTTTGACGACATTTTCAGATTCAGGGGACAATTTTACATAAGGATTGGCCGTTAAATTTTGGGATACCATGGTATTTCATGGTTATCCATGGTACAAGTGAAAAAGCAGCCACTAATAACTTTTAAATTAGTCATTTTTGACTAACTCATTTTTAGAGACAAGTTGGAAAAGACATAAAAAACCTTAACGTGGGTTCGATCACCACACTAACAAATTTTTTCTGTCATTTCCCGCATGTGCGCTTTGCTGTGAATTTGACAATGTTAATGATGAATTTCATAGACTTGCAAATACTAATAATTTTTGAAATGACTTTTTACAAAGGAAAAATAAAAAAAAATATATTTATTGTTTTATTTTTATTTTTTTTTAAATAATACAAATATAACTTAACTTAAACCTATTGAAAAAAACTAAATGTGATATATCACATAATTATAATTTGTGTATATAAGTTGTGTATAAGTTGCCACACATCATTTCTGAGGAGCTGTTCCAAATTAAAAAAACCTTTTTTTCGCTTTATCACTTCGCTGAGTATAAGTGCTCTTCTAGTTGGAAAACTTAAAAAAAAACAAAGATTAAAAACAAAAAATATTTAAAAACATAAAAACTTAAATCTAATGTTGTTAAAAAATAAAAATTTCTTTGGTAGAAAATATATCATTACCTATGCAATAAATAAATGGTTGTATATTTTAATTCAATTTAAATGGGTAATGTGACTTGCTTTTAGAAATACTACTATTGGTCTTTGGGTTTTCCAAAAAAAGCTTTAATATTCTTGTCTTTAACATTATTTTCATTACTTAAAAATTCAAGGTATGTACTTGCCGAAGTTCTTGCTCCAAATAATTAATAGCACATCCGCATTATCGAAGACAACATTAAAATCCCTATCGATCTGTAAGTATAAAATAATATTGTTAAAAAATTAAATTATAACGCATACCTACCAATTGATATCGGATTTTTATAGAAAGGCCATTTCTCCATTATCGCATCAGTATTCCCATTTTTTTTTAAATTTTTTAAACGATATTTACTGCAGGCCTTCCAAGTGTTATTGAATTGTTCAGAAGTTAAATTATAATTATCAAACCATAACGCTCTTAAGCTTGCTCCCGCATCATCTTCGGGTTCTAAAAGACAATACTCAACTTCAAATTTTATTCACATATCCACAAAATTAATAAATAAACGAAATATAAAACGTACTTAATTTGAATCAGCTTACCAAATGTTTTAAAATTCGACTTTTTTTTGCTGTTACATCAACAACATGTTTACCAACCACAAACTTGGTGGAACGATAGTACTCCTAAAATATAAAGAGAATATTTTGTGACAATCTTTTTAAGGCGTAATGAATAAAGATCACTAAACATACCAATTTTTCAGTCGGAAATCTGTCTAGAATTTCTCTTTCTCAACTGATTGCTAAGGTAATTGGAACACCTTTAACTTTAATAAATTGCGCTACCAAGTTTGAGGTTAGCTGTTCATCTTGAAATTTTAAAAATATATTGTAATATTCCACAAGCATAGAACCTTTTTTTTTCAAAAAAATTATTGTTTAAATGTTTTCTATTGATATGTTTTTTAAAACTACTTAAGTTTTAAAAACTTTGACCACAATTAGGTATCTAAATACTGAATTTTTGGTAAGATCTTGATTTCGTTTAAAATGCAATATAAGTAATTTCAGGAAATTAATTTTATTTGCAAATAAAGCATAACATCGTGTTTCGACTATAACTATCCGAAATTTAAATTAGTTTTCCTACGCTTTAGGACAAGACGCTATAAGTGTTTTTTAAACCTGTAAAGCCTAATACTAATAAATCAGTTTATCAAAATTATATTTAAAAACTAAATTATAATTACCTTTTTTTAAATAAAGCCACTCACTAAAAAATACACTGTACTAAGAATTATCCTCTTTCATGCAGTTGATGCCCGCACTATTTTTCAAATGAAGAAAACTAAGCATAGCTATTTTCCAAACTCGTCTTGTCAAGAATTTTTATGTCCTTATTATTGTTCCAACGTAAACATTTATTAAAACAATTTAATCCCTACGTGGAGACAATATTAATAATTTTTATTATATTTCATTTGTTTGGTTGTACGTTAATATAATTAACATTAACTGTGTACATTAATTGATTGTTTTATCGTTAGGACAGTACATTTATTCAATGAATACGTTTGTTAATATAAAGTATGCGTTTCATTAATCGATGCATACTGTACATTAATACCGTGATATTAGAGTAGCGGCGGGTAATATGAAATACATCGGCTAATATGGAATACCATATAATTGGCTAAACTTATGCTGCCATCTACAAGGCGGTAGCAAAAATATGCTTATCTTAAGTACGGATTTATACCCAAACACGCGCGTAACTCTGTAATCGTTCGTTAAATAGTTATTCGTCAACACCTGTTTTTCAGTCATGCAGAATTTTTGTTGAGTTTCGTGAAAATTTAGTTTATTATCATTTAGTTGGTGATTTTTTATTCATATTCTCATCAGAGAGCAAGTAAGGACTGTAGATTAATATAAGATGTAGTTATTGCGGGTCTATACTCGTCTAGACATCTTAAAAAAATTATAACCTCAACATAACTAAGAGCGGCTAATATGGAATACTATTCCATATTACCCGCAAAAGTTTCCCCATAAAAGTGCCATCTAAAAATTAATTTCTTTTGTTTAAGAAGTCTTATTCGAGCACCAGGTTATCAACAATGCCTAAAACTAGGGTCGTAGATAAAAAACGCAAAAAGTGGAATGAAGAAAATATGAGGAAAGCAGTGATAGCAGTCAGGTCCAAACAAATGGGTTATTTGAAGGCTTGTAAAACATACAATGTTCCTCGAGCTACACTTTTCAGGCTGTGCAAAAAGAACATGGAACCTGAAGTTGTGTGCCGTACCAAATTAGGCCGTAAGCCCGTTTTACCTGATTTTTTGGAAAAAGAATTAGTTAAGCACTGTCTAGAGATGGAGAAATCGTTCTTTGGCTTGACGCGTCGCGATGTTTGTAATGTTGCTTTTCAATTAGCAAGAAAAAACAATATTCCTCATCCATTTTCATTACTAAGAAAATCAGCTGGCAAGGATTGGCTTCATCACTTCAGAATGAGGCATAAAAATGTTTTAAGTTTGAGAAGACCTACTGGAACTTCGTACGCTCGCGCCTTAGGATTTAATAAAGAAAATGTAGACACATTTTTCGACCTGTTAGAGACCCTAATGGAGACGCATAATTATTCGGCAAGCCAAGTTTATAACGTGGATGAAACTGGTTTAACCATTGTTCAATCAAGAAATCCAGAAGTTTTTTCTCTAAGGGGAAAAAGGCAAGTTGGGGCAATGACGTCAGCCGAACGAGGTTCACTTATAACCTCAGTCCTTTGCATTAGCGCAAGTGGCAATTTTGTACCCCCCCTTCTGATTTTTCCCAGAAAAAATGCCAGTGAACTTCTAAAGAAGGGTGCCCCGCCAGGAACCATTTTTTCCTTTCATCCGTCAGGCTGGATTCAGATGGATATCTTCACACAATGGTTCAAACATTTTCTAAAACATGCTAAACCGAGTGCAGAAAATCCCATTCTACTGATTCTAGATGGTCACCATACTCACACTAAAAATTTGGACGTTATTTTGGCTGCCAGAGAAAACCATGTGACTTTACTTTGCTTACCGCCACATACAACTCATAAGATGCAGCCATTGGATAAAACTGTTATGGGAGCATTAAAGACATATTACAGTGAGGAAGTAAGACTATTTTTAAGAACTAATAATCGGCCTGTCAATCATTTTGATTTAAGTGAACTTTTTGGTAACGCGTATCTGAAAATTCAAAGTGGTGAAAGATCTGTTAACGGATTTCGACAAACTGGATTGTTTCCAGTTAACCGGAACGTATTCTCCGAAGAAGACTTTATTCAGGAGGCACAAAGAAATGAGGTCCAAGTAAATTCAGAAGATGATGTGCTCCGGGAGAAACCTCAACCAGAAAACACGGCTCAGAATGCCACCATAGTTTTACCACGGGATATAATTCCCAAGCCAACTTTGAGGAAGAAAGAGGGCACGAGAGGTCGGAAAGCAGGTCAAGCCAAAGTTTTGACGTCGACCCCAAACAAAGAAGAGTTGGAGCAATCAATAGAAATAGCGTCAGTTAAAGAAAGGGATAAAGTTAAAAGAAAAATAGAAATAACTAACAAAAACAAAGAGAATAAAAAACCTAAACATGCAGATGCAGAGGTAGCTGGACCAAGTGGCGTACAAAAATTTCAAAAAAAGGCAATAAAGAAATCAAAAGAAGGTAAATATTCATCAGAAGATTCCAACAGTTCTGCATCTTTACATGACTCATCATCCAACGACGATGAAGAATTTCCTGTTTATGATCGTCCATCTGAAGAGGCTGAGTGTTTGTTTTGTTCGGGATTATATTCGGCTGATACAAGGGGAGAAATCTGGATTCAGTGTGCAAGATGTGAACTTTGGGCTCATGAGTTATGCGCCGACACGCCAAAGGATGTTTACATTTGTGATTTTTGTCGCTAAAATTTCCCTATAAGCATATATTTTCTAGTTCATTTAGTATTTCATATTACCCCATAGTGGTATTCCATATTACCCGACCATTTTTTTGTAATGTCAGAATGTACTTATTTTATTTAACCTTATTTTTTTTTTTAATTCATAAAGTTTTTGAAATTCCAGAGTTTTATTTGCCTAGATGGATAGTTATCACAATATTTAATGACTTTTCTAATGCACTGTACTGCACCTAGAGGAATTTATTACTATAATAGAAAACAGTATTCCATATTACCCTCCGCTACTCTATATATATTATAATTAAAACCAAGTACATTATTTTAATGAATGCATTCGTCAATGTAATGTATACTTTTAATCAAGCATTTTATTTGTTCGTTGCGGAAATTAATCGCAAAACATGAACACAATGGACAAATTATCATTTAATACTTTATTACATTATCATAACGAAACAATTTAGTAAATGTTGTTCATACAAATTAATCAACAAATTCATGTATTTAATGAAATTGTTTACTGGACTAATAAAAATTTGTTGTCAAAATAAATATTATACATTGACTAATGTAAAATTAATTACTATTACAATAACTACTATTTCATCATGATGATGAACCACGTGATTAGTTAATAAAATACCGTAAATAAAATTTCTTTACATTAATGAAAAAATCGTTGTCCCAATAAAAAATAAGTCAATAAACTGTATTAATTGATATTATGAACTAAATTTTTTTCAGTGAACTACAGTAAGTACAGACTACTCTACGGTCAAGAATGAATTAAGTGCTAACTGATAAGGAATAATTAAGCGACAAGTGCAAACTAATATAGTGAAACGGTCAATAAGGAGTTAAGTGTTAAGTGACAAGAAAGAGTTAAGTGACAAGTGTCAGCTTCTTAGCGGTCGCACCACCTGTCAACTGGACGATTTTCACTGGCCAAAAAAAAGAGGTCAAACAAGGGAGGAATAGGCCATCTGCAAAAATTTGATAAGTATCCTCAACTCATCTGCATGACCTAACACATAATTTGCAAAATTAAACAAGACAAGGCACATTGCATAATCTCTATAAAAAACCAATAAACATCGGTAACAATAAAAGATAATACTAACCAAAAACAAAACTTCAAAACCGAATCTATCGCGGCCATGCACCAAAGCTGAGTAGTACAATAAATCTGTCAACAAAACAATCCAAGATTAACAAAAACGAGACCAAATAAACATTTGACACTTAAAGTGTATTCAAATCCAAGCTGGACTAAACAAAAACGCCCAGACGCACGATTCTGATGGTGTGACGCGGATTGTGAGTTCTTATTGGTCGATTCGGAGGATTGTGTTTACATTTAGTCCAGATTGGATTTGAATAGACTTTAGAACATAAACTAACATTCAATAAATTAAGAAAACCCAAACAAAGTAAAGAAAGCACACTAATCAAACTCTAATGGATTTTGTAAACACATTAGATTATACACTAAAAGTATAAAAAAATACCCCCCACTGGCAACTGCCTAATTGCAGCGATTGCACGCCAGCTAAACAATCACTTATGTAATAACCTCGGAACGTACACATCCTACACCGAGGACGCAATAAACGAATTAAGCAGTCGTTATGAGCACATAAGTGATAAAACAGGACAAATTAATGCGTAACTAAACGACCACGGTAAATACGGCTTTTGGGCAGGATTGGAAACAATACTAGCCGCCTCAGACGTATTCAGCGTCGCAATCGAAATTTACTAAACTATCTATTGATGGTTTTCGGCCTTAAGACTGAAGACACATGTGCAGGAACAATCCTACTTGGACACGAACAATAACGACAAAAACGTAGACCAAAACGTAGGCTCCTGCTGCAAAATAACAACTCCCGAAACTCCAAACAGTAATCCCAAATGTTTGGAGTAATACTAATTGCCTGGTCTAGGGGGTTACCGCGTCCTACTTAGATTTGAGTCGGCGTAATTCTCCCCCAAACACCAAACTGTCTAACCCGGGAATGGCTACTAAAGCTATGCGGTAGCGAAATGCCAGCTCTCGAGCCCTAATTAGGGGACAGTACGGAACGCAGTTGACATTCGCAACCAGCAAACACGGGTGAAGACGCGCCGTTGCTGGTGGCAAAAGAAAATCAGCGCAAGGAAACAGAGGCCTATGCGGGGCCAGGGAGCGATGACGCAATGGGGCCGGTTATACGTCTCTTATACTCATATATGAGTATACTCATATAATTTTGTAATTTAACTTTAATTCATTATTTTGCAATTCGATATTTTTAATGCACTCCTTTTTGCAAAAAAAGACCCAACCGACAGTATATTTCTTTTATTTTCTTAAATCAATTTTTTTTTCTGTACAAAAAAATAATTTTTACCAAAAAGCCAATTTTTCCAAGGCCTGTGAAAAAACGGAAAAACATGTTTTTCCCCATTTTTCCGATACTTTAAAAGCCTACACATTGCGTACTACACAATACCAATCGCACGCGCAATACGAACAATACGGTCGCGATTTTAGGTACAAGTGCGCATGTCCCTGACGTTCGTTTGACAGTGCAAATGATTGGTAGGAACAGAATAGAAGCCTGTATACAGTACATGTAATTTCAAAATGCAACAAAATATTTGTTAGTTTTGGGCTTTAAAAAAATCATAATAGAAAATAAAATATTATCATTTACATTAACCCTTATAGGTAATTGAAGAACATCTACTAAATTAATTGCATGTTTAAAAGTGGGGAACATATTATAAAAAATGTACACTGAAAATAATATTAAGTTTTATGATTTATATTCTTAATTTGTTAAATTTAAGTTTTTGAAGTTGCATGATGCAATCACTCACAAGTACTATCAAGTACTTCATGGATTTGTTAATTGAATACGTGAATAATAATAATAATACACTAGGATGTAAATTAACAAATTATTTCACCAGACACTCTATATATACACTTATAAGTGTTTTGATATTATGCCATTTTTTGCTAGATATAAAATCAATCCTGCCAGATTTTTGCTAAACTATAATTTGATATTTTTGGTTGCTAAACTGTATGGCGATTATGACAGATCTGGCTATAAAGTTACCAAGTTATCAAGACTGGACAAGTTATAAAAATCCTACTATAACAAAATTTGTATTAACCGCTCCCCTGTATGCATTTATTAACAAAGGAGTATTCTATCGGGATCCATTAGTAGTATTTCAAAATGTTAGACTGGGAGTTTGGTATTTTCGTTTTTGTCATATCTTTCTTATTTCAACTAAAATAAAATTTGTACACCATTCGACGCGGAATATTATTCTCTATTTGGAGATTGAAAAACAATTCAAAATGCAATAGCTTCAGGATTTATTGTAGAATTCAAAAATGCAAAAATATTTGTAATGGTTCTGTTAAAAAAACAAAGTTACTGTCACTTCCAGTTAACGTCGCATTGAAAATATTTTATAGAAATAGATATTATTGCGTTATTCAGGGTGTCCCATAACTAATGGACAATAAAGCAATTGTAGAAATATGAGGTTAAAATATATAAGATATATAAAATATATAGGTCGATTAACACAAATATGTCTTAGTAAAATGTTAATAATAAACAAGATACAGGGCGATAAATGTGATATCTGATTTTTAAAAATTTGTTATGTTAGAAAAACTATTTAATGTATCAAACTCAAAATTGTAAAAATTTGTATTTCTCGTCCTAAAAAACTATTGTGTACAAATTTTGTGTTCGATACATTTACTTAATAGTTTTCCAAATATAACAAATTTTCAAAAATTAGATCTCACATTATTGCCCTGTATCTCGTTTATTATTAATATTTTATTAAGACATATTTGTGTTAATCGACCTATTTTGACCTCCCATTTTTACAGTTGCTGTATTGTCCATTAGTTATGGGACACCCTGTATATAAAACTATATAGCTGCAACCAAAATTTCATATTGATTTCTCTTTTAGTTCTCTATAAACTTCTAATGAATCAGTTAGGTGAATCACCCTATATAACGTTTATGATACAATAAATTTGTTAAAGGCACTATTGTATAAAATATGTTTTTAGTTAAATATCTAATTAATTTAAAAAGTGAAATATAGATTAAATTTTAAAATGTTAAAATTTATCTGTCGACCAAACCTTCTCAGATAGAATTACAAGATCCTTAATCGTTAATTTTTTGTTTCCTTTTCATATTAAATATCCATCTCTCGAAATTAACGTAACCACAAAAAGAACATAATTGCACAATGGTTGACAATTTCTGCTCCATTATGCTCTAAATTCTTGCATTCTCTCCTCGGAAACATTATCCTTAATTTCATTTAGGACCAACAATGGAGCCCATTCATTGACTACAAAACAATTCAATAAAAGTATTGAGTTTCTTTGGGCGATTCTTAGACGACGACGGGTGCTGAGCTGAAGCTGCCCTTTCAACAATTTCATTATTCATCTCGGATCGTTATTTAATTTGCTAGCTAGCGTTCGCTGGAAACCACCACGGGTCTGCCCTGTAGCAATTATTATGCGATTTTTATCGTTTAATATGGGTTAACCACCAATAGAGAAATAAACCTTTTCAATTCTTTTGTGGAAAGAGTTTTCAATCCTTCTTTATGAGTCTACTAGGTATAGACTGTGCTTAACTGTATTTAAAAGGATTTAACATAATAATTATTATTATAGATTTATTATAATATAGAGTTTACTATATACAGTATCCTTATAAGGATAAATATTATTATTAACATTGAAGGCATTTTTTGATTTCTTATGTTTTTTAGTATAATTTAATCAATAAAAGAGTTATTTTAAAAGTTTAAATTAACTATAAATAAACTAACTTATTGGTTATATTACTTATAATTTAATAATAAGGACATTTTAAAACTTACATAACGTTATATTAACCTTTTAACCTTTGAAAATGATTAAGATTATTTATATTTTTAGACATTTAAACCTTTAAGTAAATTAGGTTTATTTCAAGAGTTTAAATTGACTATCAATAAAACAAATATTTAACTAGTTAGTAACATACATATATGTATATATAAGTTAAAAATTAGGTTATTTTAGAAGTTACATAACGTTATATTAACTCATAATTTTAACCTTTGAAAATGGTTAAGACTAGTTATTTTTTAGACATATTTTGGTTTAGTTTAACTTTTGATATAACTTTTTGGTAAATTAACCACAGCTTTGGTTAATCTGTAAATATTTTTTTAACCAACAAGTTATATTTTAGCAAATATATTTTAAGTCTCTGGTAAATTAACGTTTATAAATAAACAGGTTAAAAAAGTGATGGTTTTGCAGTTTTCATTGTTACCTGCATATAAAAATATATAAACCTATAGCCTATAGGTTTATATATTTTTATATGCAGGTAACAATGAAAACTGCAAGGCTATAGGTTGTGAGTTTTGTGTGATAATGGAGCCTAAAAAAATAATTTAAAAAATTATAGACTTTCTTGTAAATATTAATTATTTATCTACAAATCTTAAAACAGCCCCCTCACATTTAATTAAATAAACCAAATTGTTTAAATAAACATGCAGGTTAATTTGCATTGGTTATATAACCAACACTGCAAAAAATATCAGTGTGTAAATTCTCTTTTTTTTGTGTTAAAATTTTGGTGTAAATTTTGTGTAAAAATCGTGTAAATACTTTTACACGAATGTTCCTAAATTGGGAATTAACACTAAAATGTGTAACGTGTTATAAACTCATATTTAATAAATATCGTGTTATGTTACACAAAGTTGTGCAAATTTTAACAAATATCGTGTAAAATTTGCCCTTTTGCTTCTTACCCCTTTATATGTAATATGAAATTTAACCTTTGACTTCAGGAAACATAGTGGGTAATAACAAATTTGCCAGTAACACATGACATTTTAACTTTTTTAGGTAAGTAAGTTTTAAACAATTAAAATGATCTTGTTTCCTTTATTACTTTTTTTAAATGTTTTTATAATTTGTTTTATATAAAAATATTATAATATAATATTTTGACTAATTGAAATTATAAAATATTTTTCTTTAATAAAAGTATGTGTTAAAGTTTAATTATTCTTCGTGTAAATTATTACACGATATAAAAAACAAATCAACACACTGATGCTGTGTTAAAATTTTACACGATTTCGTGTGGACTTGGAATAACACGGTTTGGTGTTGGGGCGTGTAGACTTGTGTTAAATATTTTTTACAGTGAATAAGTAAAATCATCCTTAAACCTCCATATTGTTTGCTGTCCATTCTAACAAGAGGAAATGCCATTAATTTTAATCAATAATAAAACATAATATTATTTTATGTTTAAAAGTATTTTAAATCAGTTCCAAACAAAATATAGAATATATAGAAAAAATAGAGAAAACAAATATTTTTTAAATTTTTATTTCCCTTATTTCCTATTTTTTTCGCATTTAAAATATTAAAGTATTATGGACTACTTAATCAGAAAAAAATGTCCCATTGGTTTTTTCCTTGGAACTTGAACCAGATTGAATTTGGCTACAAAATCATTAATACTTAAAAATTTTGAATAAAATTTAGTAAATCGCTAATGGGCGATTCTATGATTACTAACGGGACCAACAAAAAGAAAACAAAATGTTTTATGAAAATTTTTGAAGATGTGATGTTCCTATAATAATAATTTTGATAGTTCTCAGCAATACAATTAAGTAATAATAACTATCATAAAATTATTATTATAGAAACAACATATCTTCAAAAATATTCATAAAACATTTTGTCTTCTTTCTTTTTGTCCCGTTAGTAATCATCGAATCGCCCTAATATGAATTCTTAAAAATTTACTCTCAAAAACTGACATAGTAGGCCTTGCATTTTGTAAACATATGTTTTTTTGCTCCAAAAATACAGTTTATCAAGATCTACACTTAAAAACAAATCCGGTAAAATCTCACAATAAATAAAAATTTTACCGGGGTGAGTCGCAAACTTATTTTTAACCAAAAGGTACCTACATTAACCAAGAAGTTAAATTTAACCAACATAACGTTAATTTTACCATAATTGAATTCCCCACTTTAAGGTTAATTTAACGTTGTGGTACAGTATTACTTAAATGAATTAACCAAGCATAACGTAAATTTAACGTTAATTTAACCAGTTGTGCTACTTGGGATATAATAATTATAATTGTATTGTTCTATAGTGGTTCAGCAAGCGTGCAAGATAGTTTAAACATAAATAATAACCAAATAGTTAAATAAAAGGATAATAATTATTGCAGCAGTTCACAACTTAGAGTCTAGAGAGTCTTAGACGACCAATTGGGAAATGAACTGATTCAGTTCAAGTTTTTTTAAAATAAGTTTAAAAAAATAACTACAAAAATAAAAAGTTAGTATAGGTGAAAATAAACTCATCTTAGAAAACAAATTTACCTACCAATTATGGTCACAAACGAGTCCTAGTTAAACTAAAAAAAAATAAATGGTACACATTCATAAAGTTATTCCATTTAAAAAATCATGTTGTTCTTAAAAAATTACTCTCAAAAACTGACATAGTAGGCCTTGCATTTTGTAAACATATGTTTTTTTTGCTCAAAAAATACAGTTTATCAAGATCTACACTTAAAAACAAATCCGGTTAATATCGCACAATAAATAAAAATTTTACCGGGGTGAGTGGCAAACTTCTTTTTAAACAAAAGGTACCTACATTAACCAAGAAGTTAAATTTAACTAACTTAACGTTAATTTTACCATAATTGAATTCCCCTTTAAGGTTAATTTAACGTTGTGGTACAGTATTACTTAAATGAATTAACCAAGCATAACGTAAATTTAACGTTAATTTAACCAGTTGTGCTACTTGGGATATAATAATTGTATTGTTCTATGATGGTTCAGCAAGCGTGCAAGATAGTTTAAACATAAATAATAACCAAATAGTTAAATAAAAGGATAATAATTATTGCAATAGTTTACAACTTAGCAGAACCATGAAACATTGAGTCTAAGTCTTAGATGACCAATTGGGAAATTAACTGATTCAGTTCAAGTTTTTTTTTAATAAATAACTACAAAAATAAAAAGTTAGTATAGGTGGAAATAAACTCATCTTAGAAAAAAATTTACCTACAAATTATGGTCACAGACATAACCGAGTCCTAGTTAAACTAAAAAAAATTAAATGGTACACATTCATAAAGTTATTCCATTTAAAAAATCATTTTGTATCTTTGTATTAAAAATTAATTAATTAAAGTATATTTTTTTAGATTTGGAATAGGTAGACACTTTTAGGTAACTTCATCTTGCCCCTCTGGCCCATTGTCTGGCAAATAAGTAGAACTTTATGTATATTTTTATTAAATTATCAGTATTTTTTACAACATTCGGTTTGAACTACATATTAACTCGTTAATCTTTTATTTAACTATTTCAGAATGTTTCTGACAAATCCTTTAAAAACTTTACATAACAATTACACAGCTACTGCAGTATGCATGCATACGTGCATACGCGATGTGTGGTGTAAAAATTTAAAATCTAAATCCGCAACACACGCCCCTTTTACAAAAAGTATTTCACACTTAAGCTCTTTAAACTTCTGTGAATGACACACATAATTAAAATACATTTAACCACGTATTGAACTAATCAGTGTGTTTTGCGGGCGGGAATTAAAAAGGGTTCATATAATTTGTTTTTCATAACTTTCTGTACTTACTATTTAATAAATTTTTTAAATAATTAAATAGTTTTAAGACATTTTAGGCCAGTGATAAGATAGTTAATACAGTTTCATGACAGTTTTCAGACAGATTTAGTAAATTTTAGATAAACTAAATATTTTTTTAACAAACTCCTAAAATCTATACAAATAATTTTTAATAAATGTTTGTAAAAAAATAATTTATTGAAAATAGAAAATATGCTTTCAGTAAATTATGAAATACACACTTTTCCGTTAATTTAAAATTTATTTGAGGGAAAAGCCAAAGAGTACATTGTTTAGTTTTGAGATGTACTTGTTCAAAGGTAAAACCATCTTGTAATTAAAACTCAAAATTGTTTTATGACTTTGTTTTTTCAGCTTTATTTATTGTGTAATTTTTGTGTAAAAATCGTGTAAATACTTTTACACGAATGTTCCTAAATTGGGAATCAACACTAAACGGAGTAACCACTTGTTAATTTACACGTTAATGTGTTATAAACTCATATTTAATAAATATCGTGTTATCTTACACGAAGTTGTGTAAATTTTAACAAATATCGTGTAAAATTTGCCCAACCCTTAGTGCCGAAGCTAATCGCCATTGTTTTTGCTTGTTTTATGCGTGTCTTGCCTTCGGTGCATTTATAGATATATTGTTCTGGTGGTTTTATAAAAGAATATTTTGTGTTACAAAGTAAATATATTTATAAATACATCCATATACATATTTAATATGAAATTTAAACTTCGACGAAACAAAGTGGGTAATCGCAAATTTGCCAGTAGCCCATGAAATTTTATCCTTTTAAAGTAAGTAAAATTTCAACAATTAAAATGATCTTGTGCCCTTTATTACTTAATATTGTAGATGCGGCCTTTAGCTAAGCAGGGCAGTATTTGTTTTTAACTCTTCAGAAATATAATTTTTTTATGTTTAATTTTAAAGTTTTAATATTTTTTTTATATAAATGTATTATAATATAATATCATTGATTAAGGTTTACTCCTTCACACAACTTAAAATATGATGTCTTATTGAAATTATAAATTACTTTTTTAAATAAAAATATTTTTTTACACGTAATTTTTATTTACCTACCCAATCAGGGCCATATTACCCATTAGGCAGGAAAGGCAATTGCCTTAGGCGCCACGTTGAAATAGGCGCCTTGTCCCCAAGCAACTTAAAAAAAAAATAAAAATTGTTACCAAAATGTTTATTTTTTCAAAAATAAAACAAATAAACAATATACAATTGTAATAACAGAATATTTTTTACTGTTTTTATTATTTTATAAAAATTTACCTTCCTTTGTAATAACGAGGTGTAAAGCCGACAAAAATCGTGCCGCAAATTCACTTCTGTATATATAAACATATCTTTAGCACTCTTTAAACTATTTTAAAACCCCCGTATGCTTCAAGCACACGGATTCCTCTTGCATCGGGTACCCGCTGTGATGTGCTGCTCACCCTAGCGGGTACGAGCTACTAGAGGAAACTGCTGCCGGAAGGACTTGGGTGTTTTCGCGTTTATTCAAGAGTGGCACTTCTATGTGTTGTGTGTTTGGTGATAGCAGTCTGTGTTCGATAGTTAAGGTTGATTTAGACTTGCTTTTAATTTAAATTACGTTACGTTAGATTACGTTACAAAAATGCTGGCTAAATCCACATTTAGATAGTGTTAATTTTTCTGTTTGTTTTAAGGTATTTCTGAAATTTTAATATTAAACTAATTACAATAAACCAGCAGTACCTACATCTAACATACAATACAGAAAATTAAAGTTGATTTTATTTTTTTTAAATACTTACTAATGACATCTTGCAGAAAAACGCAGTTATAAGTCCTAACACTTTTTATTTACATTATATTTGTTATTTTTGTATGTTATTTATGTTTTTATGTATTTTTTTAATGATAAAAAGTATTCTAATTCATAGGGAATAATTAGGTTATAATGCTCGGGCGCCCTTAAGCTAACAGTTTGGGGTGGCTCTAATAAGCTTTTTTAAAATTTGCTCCGGGCCCCGTAAGTATAGTATCTAGTTATAGGAGCCAAATTTTTAAGTGCCTAAGGCGCTCAATTGCCTTAAGCCGGCTCTGTACCCAATTTAGTATTAAATTTAACACGGTAAAATATTAAAAAATAACACTAGCTGGTGTTAAATTTAATACCTAAAGTTGTGTAAATCTTACACAAATAATGTGTTAAAGTTTAATTATTCTTCGTGTAAAATATTACACGATATAAACTGCGCACCACTCAATGTGTCGCGACCAAAAAGTTCGTCCTTTTTTAAAACGACATAACTTTTTTGTTTCTTGAACGAATTTATTTTGGTCTTTGATGTCTGCTAACCCCATCCTCTGGCAATTCATTCTATAGATATTAAACACACGGTTCTTCAAGTAAATTTTCTACAGGGTGATATGTAAAACGGTGAAAAATTTCAATAACTTCATGCAAGCCCCGTTTGTAAAACAATAATTTTTTTTTAGTTTTTACTTTGAAATAATGAAGTATTATGTGTTACCTTGAAACGTTTTTCAAATTTTTCGAATTGGTATCTTAGCAACGAAAATATGATTTTTTTTCCAAAAGAGTACATTTAAGACTTTTTGGTAGGGAATATACTCAGTCTTTTTAAGAACAAGAAAATAAGATGGTAAAAGATTGTTCCTTGAATAATTCTGAACAAGCGACAAGCAAAAAACTTCCATTATTTTAAGAGGGGCCTAAGCAGGGCCGAGCCGTGCCGGGGGTGCAAGGGGTGCATGGCACCCGGGCGGCACTAACACAGGGCGGCAAAATATCATCAAAATAAAAAAGCCACCTTGCAATATGCAAAAAACTTTCTAAAAATCACTTGCGTTTTATTGATGTCGGCGTTTCAAGGAATCATCGTTTTTATTCTACACATAAAAACAATGCCAAAATTGTGCTGTCAGGCCGCAATGATAAAAAAGACATAACCAAACGCGCGATAGCCACAAAAAATGATGATGACAATTTTCTTAAAGCCCGGTTTATAGATTGCCGCCCGCCCGCTTCGCTTTCCGTCCGTCCGCTTCGAGTTCGTCAAGTTTCATGTTTTACGGAAGCGGGCTTACGGGAAACCAATCAAATCGCACGCTGTGTACCACGTGATATTGTTTACAAGCTAAACTGTTAAGTTAAAGCATAATTTCTTCCGATTTGACGGCTGCGTATTTCAGCAATTTTTAGTTTTTCTATTAACGTGAGGCAAATAGGATGCAAACATAGTAGTTTCTTTTGTCTTTTAATGCGTTTAAGTTAAAAACTAGTTAATGATTTAAAAGGCATCTTTCCGAATTTATTTGTAGCTTTAAGAATATTTTTGACGATGCCAGTTACTGTTGCATGCCCATGGAGAGCGGTCATTTTCGAAATGAAAACTAATTAAGACCTATTTAAGATCCAGTATGAGTCAATTCAGGCTTTCAAATTTAGCAATTATAAGTATTGAAGAAGATATTTCTAACAACTTGGATGTAGGCGACTTGATTAGGGAATTTGCTATTAAAAAAGCGAGAAAAGTAGATTTTAATTTTTTAGTTTAGTTTAATTATTTTTGTTTTTTTTTCCTGAATGTATTTTTATTTTATTCTTTTATGTATTTGTTAATAAATACTTTGTTATTTTACTATAAAATTTGTTATATGTTTATTGAGAATGATAAATTATGAACTCCTTTCCCTACCGACAACCTAATTTTTTACATTAATGGGGGCGGCAAATTTAATTCTTGCACCCGGGCGACAGATACCCTAGGCTCGGCCCTGGGCCTAAGCAAAGACCACTTTTTCAAAATGACATTTTGGTGACAATTTGCGAAAACTAAACCTGATCCGATATTTACGTTCGAGACATGTTTTCTTTATAATTTTGACCTCCTGATTGTGATTCAGTTGTCAAATTTAAGTTTCAGATAAAACCAAAATCATCAAAAATCAAAATTCGAAAACAATTCCCTGTTGTTAAATGTCTTAATAAAATCCGATTGCTGTCGTTTTTCTTGCATATTTATGATGAAAATGCCATTTGGGGATTCATTTTTTGGGAGAAATTACTGCAATTTGTTTGAGTGGTTAGGATAATGTTACATAACATACATTTACATTGCGCAGTAGTGATAACATCATTGATAAGTACCTAATTGGTAATAAAGTTAAATACAAATATTTTTGTTCATTTTTGAAAATTGTATGCGTAGATATAATCATAATCAAAACTTCAACATTCAACAGAAAAATGTAACAAACAATAACAATAATACCTTTTAATATTTCGTTGGCCCTCCCCTAAGCCGTAATAATTCGTTAACCCTCCTGGGCATTCCCTCGACCAAGTTCCTTAGAAATTTTTGGGGTACCCCATTCTTCCTGAATAGCATTTACCAATTCATCCAAATTTTTTATGCCTCCTTCCCTCTCTTTCATCTTCAATTTTATCCTGCTCGACACATGCTCAATGGGATTCATATCCGGAGACAAAGGTGGCCAATTCATTTTCTCAATATGGTGGTCCCTTAAATACTCATTTACGATATGTAAAAAAAAGTAAAAACCAGCAATCGGATTTTATTGACACATTTAACCGCCAGGAATTGTTTTGGAATCTTGATTCTTAGTGATTTTGGTTTTATCTGAGACTTAAATTTGACAACTGAATCACAATCAGGAGGTCAAAATTATGAAGAAAACATATTACGAAAGTAAATATCGGTTTAGGTTTAGTTTTTGCAAACTTTCACAAAAATGTCATTTTCAAAAAGTGGTCTTAGCTGAGGCCCTCTAAAAATAATAGAAATTTGTTGCTTGTCGCTTTTTCAGAATTATTTAAGGAACAATCTTTTACCATCTTATCTTCTTGTTCCTAAAAATACTGAGTGTATTGCCTAAAAAAAGCCTTAAATGTACTCTTTTGAAAAAAAAATCATATTTTCGTTGCTAAGATTCCAATTCGAAAAATTTGAAAATTGTTTCAAGGCAACACATAATACTTCATTATTTTAAAGTAAAAACGAAAAAAAAAATATTTTATTACAAACGGGGCTTGGATAAAGTTATTGAAAATTTTCACTGTTTAACATATCACCCTGTAGGAAATTTACTTGACCAACCGTGAGATTCATATCTATAGTATAAATTGCCAGAGGATGAGGCTAGTAGACATCACAAACCAAAATAAAATCTTTCAAGAAACAAAAAAGTTATGTCGTTTTGAAAAAGAACGAACTTTTTGGTCGCGACACATTGAGTGGTGCGCAGTTTAAATAACAAATCAAAACAATGAAGCTGTGTTAAAATATTATACGATTTCGTGTGGACTTGGAATAACACAGTTTGGTGTTGGCGCGTGTAAAGTGTTAATTATTTTTTACTGAATACAAGCTTAGAATTCAGTTATATCCCTTTGCTCCAAGTAAAATTTGCCTTTTAATATCAAATTCTTTACTCCATTTTTTGTCACTTACATTCATTGGCTTCTAACGGCCTCATTTGTTTCATTTTTCTATTTTTAAGGTGTTCTCATGGCATTTCTAACCATGGGTTTATTCGATCAGAGATTTTTGCTGCTGAAAATTACAAGGGGGTATTAATAAGTAAATATAATTTGTCAATTAAAAGTTTTAATTGACAATTAATTTTTAAATTATCGGTCGAAAATTGGAAAAAACTGGAGGATTGTAAGCAAGCATTATCTTGAGTTAATGCCGAAAATTTTCAATTTAAGAATTTAATTATGATAAAAAACGTGGAGGCATCGCAGTTAAAGAAGTGGAAAGAGAATACTAATAGTATTTCAATTAAGTTCTGCTGGGGGTGGTGCGAAGGGAAGGGTGCGCTGGAATAAGAATAAGAGAAGAAGTTGTGAAAGAGTGGCTGCGTGGCGGTGACAAGCGTGGCCAAGATATCATTTCCAATTTTATCCGGCCGCAACCTTCTGATTCAATAAAGTCTCAACACCATCCCAACCATCGGCAACCCTTGTACAAATCAAATTCGATCTAACGCTTCTGCCGCCGCCGCCTCCCAAACCACTTCTCCTCGACAACTTTTACGCACAGTAGTCAACTAGGTATCAAACTAATCAAATACACTGTTATGTTAATTTGGATTTTTTTTAATATCTTCTTTAGATTTAGCGATTGTAGCCCAATTTGAAACACTATTAAAAACTTGCAATGGAGTATATACATATCTTTATTGATATATTCTTAACCCATTGCTTATACATTTTTTACAGTTTTTTTTATATATTTTGTAATACCTACCTATTAGGTAGTACCTAATAAGTGAATAGGATAGGTAATTTAATATAATAATATATAATATATAATAATAATATATAAAATATATAATTGTTAACGTTTATTTTGTCTGTGTGAACATAAAATTCAATAAAAACAATAAATAACTTAAATATAATGATAACATAATAAATAATACATATATTAAAACATACGAGGTGTGTTCAGAAAATATCGGGAATTTTAGTTTTTTGAAACAAATATTTATTTATTCGTCTACATTAATGTTGTCGCCTTCAAAATAGTCCCCATTGCATATTATGTACATGTGCCATCTCTTCTTCCAATACTCGAAACACTTCTAAAACTCGATCTTTGGGATAGCCTTTAGTTCTTTCAGCCATGCGCTTTTAATACCATCTATGCTTGCAAAACGACGGCCCTTTAAGGTTCTCTTTATTTTTGGGAATAGGAAAAAGTCAGACAGAGGCATGTCTGGCGAATATGGAGGCTGGGGCATCATTACAGTATTGTTTTTGGCCAAAAATTTTGTTCAAAATTTAACAATTTTAGAACAAATTTTGCTGCCACGCGTTTCATACCCAAAACATTTGAAATTTCATGGGATGAGCCAATCGATATACCAACATCATCAGCGACTTCTCTGATGGTTTATAACACTTTTTCCATGTTTTTATTGGTTGTTAATGTGCTTGTGCGTTCGGGGCGTTCGTCATCTTCAACGTCTTCACGGCCATCTTGGAAACTCTTATACCACTTGTAAACTCTTGTTTTACTTATAGCAGACTCACTATAGGCCTTTGTTAACATTTCACAGAATTTATTTAATTTTTTAAGTAAAATTGGATACAAATTCTTTGATCAATTTCTTTTAACGAACGAAAAATCGCCGAGCTCATAAAACACGTCTAACCTTAGCGGCTGCCACAGACAAAGTAAACAATGAAAACAGCTAAAGTTTTTATCATACTTCGGGGGCATGTATACCAACATAATAAAGAAAATTTTATGACAACCGGACCCTCCGAACCCGCGAAATTAGTTTAGTTTAGTTAGTATACACAAATTGGTATCATTAACTTTGTCCTGTAATTGGATAAAATATCTGTTGGGCAATAAACATTATTATTATTATTATTATTATTATTATAAATTTAACAATTCCCCTTATTTTCTGAACACACCTCGTAATAGGTATATGTATAATATATTATACATATTATAACATAGAATATTTTTTAATAAACTTTAAAATCAAAAAGAATATTAAAAAACAAAAAAAAATCTTTTAAAAATGGACCTTTTCACAAAGCATTTGAAGTAAAAATAATTGGTATACCAATCGAGTTAAAGAAAAATCAATATTGCATATTTACTATACTATACTTTAGTAGTAGTAAACATACAATTCCATAAAGACAATACAAAATTTATGTATAATGATATCACAATATATAATATTCTAACATAATATACATACTTAAGTATACATATATGCTTTGGAATATAATAATTACTATATTATAATATAAAATTTTTTTTTAATAAACTTTAAAATCTAAAATAATATTAAAAAACAAAAAAATACTCTTTTAAAAATGACATTTTCACAAAGCATTTGAAGTTCCAATAATTGGTATCCCAATCGAGGTAAGAAAACCAATCGACTTTTCAAAAAAAAACAAAATTGCATTTTTTAATATAGTGCTTTAGTAGTAGTAAACATACAATTCCATAAAAACAATAGAAAATTTATATATAATGATAACATAATATACCCCATGACACTAAGTGACCTTTTAAATACACATTGACAAGTTGTGGCTTTATGGCGTTTAGTCACGGGCTGAAGTTAGCAACAGGTTTTTAGTCAAGGGCTAAAGTTAGCTTTAAGTTAGTTGACAGTTGTCAAATGCCCTTCTTGTAAAATAATTTGAAAATTATTTTATTATCTCAATACAAAAATACAAAAGCATTAAATAGTTTCTCAATGTCAATATTTGCAAAGTTAAAATGAACATTGCTTCGCTGACAGTAAACTAAATATAACTTAAATTCGGGCTCGGACTCCACCCTGAAGTGCTAATAAAACATTTTCTTTACTTTCACTGTAAAAAATTGTTGTATTTGTCGTAGAAAAAGTATAGATGCAACTAGTTTATAAACTTTTCTAGGCACCAGGACCGGATTAACGCAAAAGGGGGGCCTGGGGCTAAAAAACATAAGGGGCCCTCGAAGTTCTTCATTAAAAAAAGTAATTATTAGTTTTAATAATAATAATAGAAATATTCATAATAGATCTTTATTTTAAAATTAGTAAATACATAATTGGAAAAGAAAAATGCCGAAGATCAGTGTTCACACACTCATGTTTATAAAATTTTCTAGACACTCATTAATTTAAGCACTCGCTCGCTAAAATGGCGTTTATCAAAGTTGATAAGTACCTACTTAATATACTATTTTCATAAACTTTCAAATCTAAAAGAATATTAAAAAACAAAAAAATAGTCTTTTAAAAATGGACATTTTCACAAATGATTGGTATACCGATTGGTACCAATCGAGCTGGGAACCTATTACGAATAATTCGAGAATTCGAATATAGGTGGAAATCGATTATAAATACTCAATTCGACATCTCGAGTATTCGAATATTAAAATATAATATTTTAATCATTATACAGGGTGTCCCGCCAAGCATGTAAATCTCGCTGTCTTTAGAAATACATAATTGGATAAATTGGGAAAAAGTTGCGCATTTTTACTCCGATCAATGATCCAATAAATTTGACCTAACATTTTTAGTTTTTGAGATATCGTAATAAACGAGATTTTGTAATTTTTAATTATAATTCAGATATTAGTAAATTAAGAACGAGGATTTAATTTATTTTTTAAATATTTAATAGCAATATTTAAACTTAAGCGTTTCTCGGAAAAACATCATTAGTCCAAAATCGTCGAAATTTAGATATTAGCACCAACTGTTTCCTAACCTCCATATATACGTATACAAATAAGTGTTTCTCGTAAAAATGTCATAGGTTCCATAATAATTAAATATGAAATTTAGCTTGTTCTTCTAAAAACATCACAAGTCCACTCCGTTTCGTCTAAGAAAGTCACATGTGCATAACATGTGACTTTCTGCATACGATCTGCCAATACCAATTAAGAAAACAAACACTCTAGAAAAGCTTCTACCTCTTTTACATGACCACAGCAATAGAAAATTTTATGATAACTTGATAAAAGAGCAGAAGACCATAGCACCTGACAGTCGGTCGACAACGATGATAACAGCAGTGGATGCGAAGACTGAGTGTGGCAGTAATACAGTTTTTAGTTTTTTCATTTATTTTTTTTACTCATAGTTAATATTAAGTTTGTAGTAAGGACAATTGTTCGTTTTTTTCTTCTAAAAACCTCACATGTTCATGTATTTTTTGTGTTTTTTTCATATTCGTTTGAAAAAAAAACATGAGGAATTCTGGACAAAGTATCTTAAATTTTTTTACATGCAGTGAATAGGCCAATTAATTACTTTGGTCAAAAATGCGAATGTCGGAGAGTTTTTTTCATTTTCCCAAATATGTTAATTTTGGACTAATGATGTTTTTCCGAGAAACGCGTCAAATGTACCTATTATTCTAATAATATGTAATACATATTAAATTTTAAATAGAGAGTGAATGGGTTGACCAATTTATTTAGTAATTTTGGTTACAAAGTTTTAAAATTTAATTTATTATTAGATATTAAAATTATATGGATTCAAAACTTGACTCAAGTACCTCTTCAAGTAACGACTGGTAAAACCAGAAAGTAACATCCTCTTTTGCTACATATTATTAACATTAACATACTCCCCATTCTCTCGTCATTCATTGGTACCAACTGGTTTAACAACGCCCATTTTGCCAACATTTGTATCACATTACTGTCAGTTTGTTTGAATGGCCCCATTTTTGACGTGGGCTGTCATTTAAACTCCTAATCCGGTAATTGAGCGTCCGACAGAACAGAAACACTGTAAAATTATACGGCGATTGTTGCGTAAATGATCCCCTGTTGCGATTTTTATTTTTTTCCAGCATGGGGCACCGTTTAATGTATTTTTCTATTGTGTTGACTGGATGTGTTATTATATTACCTCTATTGAGGTTTAAAGTTACGGATGCTGATACCTAGATTATTATTTAATGCCGTTGTTATTTACTTATGTTATACGTACTTAATGGTATACCTAAGTGCTATAGCGAAATTATGTTGTCAAATGTAGGGCACTGTTAAAAAAATAATTTAGGTTTTGTATAAAAATTTAAATTTATAGGAAAATATATCGGTATAGCACTATAGTACATTAAAGACAAAAATCATCAATATAGATAGGGACATAATTTTTACAGAATATAGAATAAATTTAGTTAAAAAAGATTAAACAATATTATAGTTTTATCACAAGTACATCACGGTGTCCCTGAACAATTTTTAATTGAAAGGTTCAGACGTATTCGATTTTTTTTCATATTTTGATAAAAAATCACTTACAAGACAATTTTTTTTCAGGATAAACTCAATTCGCTTGGCACTTTTTTAGAAAAATCAATTTTTATAAAAACATTAATGATTTTTAATCAATTTTTTGAGATTTTTAATTAGTGAACATCAAATAATGACTAACAGCTTTTAATGTATTTGTTACATAAAATGTGCAATTCATTAGACTAGTGAACTATTGACATATGTCACTTGTCACATGTTACTTGTCACATGTCGAAATCGTGATTGAAAATACCGTTGCGTTATTTTACCGTTTTTTTTCAATTTGTCGCAGATTTATTTATAAATTAGATATAAATAATTATATTTGCATTGATTATAGTATATAGTGCAATGAAGCTAATAAAAAACCATGAAATTTTATTATATAAAGCAGCTAAACAAGAAATTTTTTTCACAATCTTTGCATACATCTTTTGGTAATCGTTCATTTGAACTTTTTCCAGAATCTTGCCACATATTTTAGACATTTCACAGTTTATACAGGCATTTTCAAAATTTCAAAAGCCATTTAAACTTTTATATATTTGACTATTTCACCCCCATTACACTAAGAAAAAAGTTTAAAGGGTGGTTTTAGACCAAAATATTTAAAATGTATAGGTTTTTTATTTTTAAAAGTCTAATAAAGAGGAAAAAAATGACTGAAACATGACGAAACTTGCAGTAAATATTGTCCTTTTGATAACAAATAATAAAACGAGTCGATACAAATTTTTAAATTTCATGTAGGTTATTTTTAACAATTACGAACAAAAGTGACCTAAAACTCACAATTTTATTTTTAAACATTATATCAATACACACATATATCATATATGATATATGTATACAGGATTAGAGGTGCCGCGAGACACGAGACGTCTCGTCTCGTCTCGTCTCGTCTCGAAGCCATTTTGTCTCGTCTCGAGAGCATTTTGTCTCGAATTTCGAGACGAGACGAGACGAGATAACATCCTTCGAGACAAGGCGAGACGAGACGAGACGAGACATATTCGAGACATATTCGGAATATTTTAATGACTTATTACGCTTTAAACGAATAATAATAACAGCATTTAAGTTTTAATAATTGTTTTTAACTTTAGAATTAGCAAAAAACAGCATTATAGGGTATGAGCTTGTAATTCGTGCATATAAATTGTTAAAATAAAACTTGTAATAAAATATAAAACCTTTATTCAAAAACTGCATGGTGTTTTCGAGGACATACATACATACCTTATAGAGAATAAACAGTAAAAAATAAACCAAATAAATGTATTTTATAATAAACAAAATAAATCAATAAACTCTAAACTGAAAATAAATATTCAATATATCATTAACATTGTTAGTACGAATATCACATTACAGGGAAATAGGTAAGTATGAGTATGAGTATATGAGTATAAGAGACGTATAACCAGCCCCATTTCATCATCACTCTCGGACCCCGTACAGGCCTATGTTTACTTACGCCGATTTTTGTTCACCCCCAGCAACTTCACGGCTTCACCCGTGTTTGCTGGGTGCGAATGTACATTGCGTTCCGTACTGTCCCCTATTTGGGGCTCGAGAGCGAGATGCAAATAGTTTTAATAGCCATTCTCGGATTCGCCGAGCCGATGCTATACGCCCAATAAGGTATAGGAGGAGGGACGGGAGGGTGTTGGTTTTTGGGGGACAATTACTCCGACTTAAAACTAAGTACGATGCGGAATCCCCCTAGACCAGTCGATTAGTATTACTCCAAACATCTGGGATTACTATTTGGAGTTGGGGAGTTGTTATTTCGCTGCAGGGGTGTAGTTTCCTAGTCGAGGTCTTTGTCTTGTTCGTTATTGTCATTGTCCGTATCCTGGTCAATAGTTCCTGCACTTGGTAAAGTGTGTCAGTTGTTTTTAATAAATTTTGTCCCAAGCACGTTTTGTGGTAGAGTTTTGTCTTTTTTTCTTAAATTCCAAAATTAAGTTTTGCATTTATTTATTAGTTAAACAAATGACAAGCGCAATTATTCTGTTATCTAATGTTTACAAATCTAGTAGAGTTTGGTTATTAGGCTTTTTTTTACTGTTAGAGTTATAGTGATTAATGTGTTAGTTTATTTTGTGAGTCTAGTGTTTATTTTCGGTTTCGTTTGGGATTGCATTACGCATTTGTTGTTGACAGATTTATTGCCCTAAAGATATATGCCGTATTTAAATTGCAGATTTTGTATTAGGTCATGCATATTCTTAAGGTAACTTATCAATTTTTTTTGCGGATGGCCACCGCCCCTCTTGTTTGACCTCCTTTGTTCGTCCAGTGAAAAGCGTCCAATGACAGGTGGCACTTAACTCATTCATATCACTTAACACTTCACTCCTCAATGACCGTTACACCATTTTAGTTTGCACTCTATGAAAATTGTTTGTTTCACTTTATTAGTTTGCACTTTTTAAAAATTATTGTTGGTTTTAATCTTTAAACTTTTACGTTTTAAGAGCTTTCACACACATCCTAAATCATTAAAAAATATTTTGGTATTACAGCATGGGGTAAGTATAGGAATAGGTAAGTTTCACTAATCAAAGTTTAGCTTATCTTTTAACGTACCTACAAGTGTACCATGAATTAAGACATAATAATGAACGAGCCGACTCAGCATTAGGTCGATTCCGAAGTTCAGTGACTACTAATCCAGCTTTTGAAAAAAGGCGTTCTGAAGGAACGCTTGTTGCGGTAATACTTAATAGGTCTCTTCTTCTTTTCCACCATTCCAACAATATTTCCCCTTTTGATGCTCTATCTGAATAAAAGTATGCGTTTAGTTCTTGTTTTCAAAACGCTTCAGTTTCGGATTGAGGAGTAGCCTTTTTGAATAAAAATTCAATATCCATATCTTCATCTGAACCAGATTTTTCTTCAGTTTCTTATATAGGTGGAATTGGCCTAGTCGGTGCGTATTTTTACAATAAATTGTTTCAAATTTTTGGTATGATTTATTTTTCATTTCTGCACCACAAAAAGTCATTAAAAAGGTTTCCAATTTGTGACGTGGATCTATTAAGAGTGAGGCGAATAAATGCGTTATCATTTTAGTTTATCCCACTTTTAAGAGCTTATATCTTTTTTGTTTTTTGAGTAAGACATTTTTTATTGAATTTATCCGATAATTCAAAATTAAATTGAGATAAACCAAAAAACCAAAACAATTCGAGACAAACGAGACAAAACGAGACGAGACGAGATAAGGCCTTGTCTCGTCTCGTCTCGAACTTGTCTCGTCTCGTCTCGAAAAATATTATCTCGAAATTTCGAGACGAGACGAGACAAGGCCTTATCTCGTCTCGTCTCGTCTCGCGGTAACTCTATACAGGATATACCAACGGTATACCACATTGTAGTGGAGGTTATTTTAAGTAGATTTAAAAAAACAACTTTTTTCTGACAAACAGTTTTCGGATAACAAGGGTTTAAAAATAAAATTTTGTTTTAATTAAGTTTAAGTCTTAACATTGGTTTATATGGATTCTAATAACGTAGTAACCATGCATTTTTCGGTCAAACTGTATTATACAAAACTGTGTATTAAAATACTGTTTTTGTAAGCTTAAGATCACTTTTATTCTTAAATAATAAAAATCACCCCAAAAAAAATGTCGAAAAAATTAATGTTGTACCTATACGCTAAAGAAGCATCTCTTCCACGTGTCCGTTATCATCGTAACCAAACTACAACTTTTAATAATCAGCTGTATGTTACAAACGAGTGTTTTTAAAAATAAGGCCGAAAAATGATAAAAATACCGAGAAAAAAAACGGGGAACGATTTGTTGTATTAACAATTGTAGGCTGTTTTTCGAGATGGAATCCTGGGTTAAGTTTTTACCGGTTTTCCCAATAAACAGTGGAAATCCGAATGAAGAAATAAATTGCACACAGTCCCTGTAAATGTAAATTATACCTAATAGATACAATAAATACACATTTTAGTAATGATTTACGTAAAAATTGTAAACATTAGAATATTATGGAAGTATGTATATGCTTCTGCAGCTCCCGTTTGTTGTCTAAGGTAAATGTTTTCTTCAGAAAAATCTCTGTACTTAGTAGTTTTATGTTTATTTATTGGTGCTTCAATAGGTTTATCTGTCATTATAATTTGGGCCATGTGGTCTGATATTAGTAAATCAATAGTTTTTTTATGTGTTATATTTTTTCCTCCAAAATTAGTAAATATGTTGTCTATACACGTACTTATTGTGTTTGATATTCTGGATGGTTCCTATTTTAAAGGTTAACATGGCTGATTTGTGTTTTATTTGTAATAAGTTACTTTCTGAAGGCGATTCTGTGACTTTTGTGCGCGGTATACCATATAAAGACTTTAAAAGAAGCATTTATTGAGAGAAATAAACATAAACTACCTAAATACTTTGACTTCTGTGAACGTTCATATTGAGTGTGGAAAATTGTACGCTATAGCGTAGGTACTATAGTAAAATTGCAGCAGCAAAACGTCGCCTTGAAGAGACTGGACCTTCAACGTCATCAACTTTACCTCGTAAAAAAGGGAATGATGTGTTTGATTTTAAAATATTGTGCTTATTTTGTGGTGAAGTCGCAGATGAGGCAACAAAGGCAAAGAAATCTGCAAATTACAAACGCGGGGAGCGATGATGAGAATGAGTCTGAAATTGCTGGCCAACCTGAAGAAGACGAGGATGAAGAAGATAAAGATTAATAATAATAATAATAATAATATTGATATAAATATACATTTTTTCCTTCTCCCATCCAATTATCCTTCATTAAAATTAAATAAAAATATAAAATATATATGAAGATAAAATATATTTGATTTAAAATAAATATAATTTATTATATAATTAATTAAAAAAACGGTATAATAGATTGGGATTCACGATTTACCAGTAAAAATCATAAAATAAGTAAGTTGCATTATAAAAAGTGTTGATTGAGAAAGTCTCCACTTAACACAATACCAAAAACAGGTATTTTATTATATATATAATAAAGCTAATTGAAAAGGAACCAAGCGCCAAAAACTTTTTCTGGGCTTAGTAAAATTATTTGTAAAATAACTAATATTTAATATTACTCAAAAGGTTAATCATCATTTGGTTGGAAGGTTCCCAATGCATTATTAATGTTTTGAGCAGCATTAAAAATGAGTTATTTTGCAAATAACTTTGTTTACATCAGAAAAAGTTTTTGGCGCTTGGTTCCTTTTCGATAAACGCTATCATATTATGTTGCCATGAATTCGTAGATATATTTTGTCTTTTACTATTAAAATGCAGTTGTCGGCTTTGTTTTAAGAGGACTCAAATACACAAATGTTTGATTTTAAGGTTATGTTAGAACAGCAATTATTTTTTGTTAGATTTCTTAAAAAAGTCCAAACTTAAATATAAATTATATTAGGTATATGTCTTTAAAGTATGGTTTTGTTTTTTGTAGCTTTCTGAAATACATTTAACTATACTAAAATACATTAATAGTATCTACAATTATTGGAAAAGGTGTAGTACACAAACTGTCTGTGGTGTAGTACCTATATTAAATTTGCACATTGTAGTGTCAAAATATATGGTCAACGCAGTTTTACTAGCTACCTATTTTTTGCTCCTATATGTGTGGCTAGCATATTAAGTAACTGCTTGCACTTATTATCTAAAACAAGTCTTGATTCGTCTTCGACAAGCGTGGTGTCTATGTAAAAAACAAAAAAGAAATCAGAAGAAATGGCGTTCTAAAATATTAAAACTGTTGATTATTAAATTCAATTAATCAAACCGTGTAGCATTTCACTGTCTACTAGAAGGGGGTCTTACGCACAGTTAGTCAGTGTCCAAAATGCGTGAAATGTTCGGTAACTTGAGGCAAATTAATTTGCCCACATCAAAGGTGGCTTGGAAATTGTTTTTAACACGCACGCCCCTCAGCACTGCACACTTCGATGCTCCTTGCAGACTCCACCCTCAACCAAATTTAGCCGAAAGTCTTATCATTTTTGCTTCTTGTTTTATTCAGATAAGATTTACCTTGCGAAGAAAACAGAGACAAGATTCAACATGACAAAACAAAGGGTCTCAATTTAACTTTCCGTTATTTTTCATTCGCGCTCCGCAGAATTTCAATCTTATCTCCGCCAGTTTGCAAAGTTGTAATTGCTAGAAGGAAACACAAGTAAAAACAGTCGCTCTAAGAGAGAGAGTTTGTCTGAAACAGACATCGCCAGTGGAAATATTTAAACGGTTGCTTTGCCTGGCGGTTTTTGTGTCCATTGGACCGTGCGAAAACCGACGCTCCCGCCTGCCACGTTCTCCACACCACCTCACACGCCTACTTGACTTTTTGGGGGTTTGCAAGGCATCTTTGTTTCTGTGTGTTTACTTTAAAAAGGACTAACTAAGAGAAGAGTATAAGGTCAAGATGGACAAATTTTAAATCAGATTTATAAAAAATGTAGACTCCCTGAAATGTTTGATCTAAAAGTTAAGTTGCAAATTTCAAGTATTAAAATTTATTTTTCTATATTAATCCAAAATCTTCTGATGCCAGTCCTGTTTTCAAATGGTTTCTGGGCGGTTTCCCAACAGTATTAAGTCGACTTCGCAAAGACATCAGCAACAAGAAAAATGTAAATATTCTTTAGTGGCCCTCTTTAATGTCATATTGCGGCGACTTTTTTATTGCTCTCTGACACTTTAAAAATGTAATTTGTATTTTAATTTACCCTCTTCGGAATTTCATAATTGCTTTCTAATTGTGATGGGGTGAAACTACATTTCTGAATACATTAAGACACCATTAATTGTTTCTAAAAGTTTGTTTGTGGGTTTTTCCTTCAAATTTGTTTACAAAACAACTTCTGTACATAATTATACATATATATTTCTTATATCGTAAACTTTAAAGATGGTACTGGCAATTAAAAATAATTAGGATTATCCTGCAGGATATGGTATCCCTAAATTAGAAAACCATCAGAAAATTTAATAAGCGACATTTGAATTTTGTTATTTAATAACAATGCTATAATTGATTGTTTTTTTATTTCTCCAATAAAAGTTAAAGTTTCTTCAATCAAATATGTTTGGAACAATTGAGGGTATACCCTTATAAGGGATTGATGTTATTACAAATGGTATATTCAGCCCTTTAGATTTGAACCTAATGGAAATGTTTAGTTCCTTGAAAATTTTAGAAATTATTGAATTCAAAGTTTATCTGATCAAGGTAAAATTAACAATATTTAATTAAATATAAAATTAATTTATATTAAAAGTTATAATGCTTCAACCAAAAATTAAAAACAAATGAAATAAGAATAGTCTTTGTTTCTTTTAATGTTTATGATTTTTATTCCAATGGAAACTAAGGTAAAGTAAGTTTTTACTGTCTTATAGTGAATACCAATGTCACTGTCTTGAAAAATACTTGTTATTTGCCCAATTATCATTCCCATTTTTTCAATGCGGCCTATATTCAATTTAATGATTCAGACAAACGGGCTAGGGCATGGGTTATCCCTGATGAAGGTAGTGTTTGGTTGTTTGTTATATTTGCTAATTTCTTGGGGGTTGTACTTCCTAATCCCGAATTTTCAAGGTAAGTTGTACATGTTTTTGTATGCCCGCCATGCATTGTCCAGTAATTTAATTACTATATCTAAATGATAACAAAAAGGTAAATGTGTACTCATATAGGTATATACCATGGACACAGTTTATCTTTATATTCGGTGTCATGCCTTAAAATGGCTATTTTGCTTAAATGGACAAAGTTTTTATTTATTTATAAAAAAACTTCTCTTAGTCTTTTAGTACCATCATGATATCCTTGCAAGGCGTTCTGAAAGTATATATTGCTTTAGGGCTTTCAGCAATCTTTAGGATTCGCCTCTAAATACATAAGATGAAATTCCTATTTCATTTTAGAATAAGCATGTGCTATGGCAGACAGATCCTGCACATCCAGTACAGTAACTGTTGCTAGTGATGGGTCAGCAACTTTCTTAGAGCCTAATATCACCAAAACTTCTAGTGGGTCTCTAATAGTTCCTACAGAAAACAGAACAATTTCATTTTATGGATCGAAAAACCAGTTTACACAAGACTACCAGAAGAAATTTCCGGAATTAATTTTATTTAAAGTTCATATTAATGTATAAAACAACTAATATTTGCACGAGAATATATATATTTAAAGGAAATAGAGCTTTGATTGCATTTAATGTAGCAATTCATTAGAAACCATAACTTTATTTATGCCAATGATAGTTTTTCATTAAGATTCATTGTGGCTTCAATTAAATAAAAATTTAATTCAATAATTTTTTGTTTTAACTAAGTTTTTATACGACTTTAATAGAATTACAATTTAATTCAATGACTTCTTATGTTTGAACTAATTTTAAGCAGTTTTGCACAAATAAAAGTAAGACAATCATTTATTTGATCATAACTGTAATTCAGGTATTGCAAATACAGTACACCATTGGCTCAAAGGTTAACCCATTCACAATATAAAAGCTTTTTCTCTGTGTAAACTTTAAAGGCCTAAATTATATTTGCCCCAAAAACGTCTCGTACCAAATTATGATGATGACTAAACCCATAACTTATACATAAATATAAAAAGTGTGGTGGAGACGCATTTAAAGAAACAGGGATATCAATTTTATGTTCTATTACCCTTTTTTGCCACCCCTTTAAACCGAATGGGGTGTTGCAAATTGTCGACATTTTTGTGTTTCACTGCGTTTTATTGCCCGACCACGCTCGTTTCTTTTCGAATATCTTTTTAATATGTTCTGGTCTCAGGTTCTATGTGTAATATTATGACACAGGAGCTGATTCAGAAAAATTGTCTTCAATCCCAATTTCCTTTCATCGCCTCTACGTGGATTCTTTATTTGATTTAAGATTATATGCATATCGTTATAGGTAATTGTAAATAAGCTACTTTAACAATCAAAATTTGCATTGTAATTAATATTGAAATGGAACGTGGGAGAGCCTTAACATCAAAGTTTAAAGACTGTTAAATGCGTGGTGGCAGTCTCTTTTATTTCACTCTTTATTTTTTCTTCAGCCTTTCCCCCATACATCCAGTCACCCGCGCTTTTAATTTTATTAACCCAAGTAGCCAACTTGTGCACCCCTCTCTTTATTTCTGCCGATGACAGACAGACAATCGGACATCAAGAAGGCGACCCCAACCGCATTAAAACGGTTGGCAACAATGATTGTCAAACATACGCTGCACGCGCACTTCAAATTAATTGCCAATAGATAGATTGTTACCGTATCAAAGTTGAAATCGACATCCACAAGGGATGCAAAGTACGTCTGTTGACTGTTTTAATATTAAATGTAATAACGAAATGTGCTTCTAAAAACCTCTTTCATCAACAGGTATAAGGCAAACTTGCTGTTTTTTATTGAACGACTAAAAGTAGGTAATTAAACAAATTAATTACGGTTAAATACCTAGATTTTTCTATAGTTAAAAAATAATATTTTTGGTATTAACAAACAAAAAGAAAACAAACACATTTTATCGCAAAGTAAAAACCTTTCATTTCAATACATTCGATTAAAGAAAAAGATAAACTCTGGATAAAAGCTGGAAGATTTCTTTAAGATTGTTGTTGTTGTTGTTGTAAAAGATATCAATTATTTTGCGTGATATTTCCATATCCGTTTGCCACCCTCGAAAACCCAGCCACCCAGCCACAAGTGCAGATTTCCGTCGTCGCAAAATTCTATTTCAACTGTGCCCGGTTTTCAATTGAAGTATTCTGTGTCGCACAATGTCACATGAATCTCGTTTTATTTCATTTTTTTATGTTTTCTTTGATCCCTACCGTTTA
This sequence comes from Brassicogethes aeneus, assembly GCA_921294245.1. Classification (NCBI taxonomy): domain Eukaryota; kingdom Metazoa; phylum Arthropoda; class Insecta; order Coleoptera; family Nitidulidae; genus Brassicogethes; species Brassicogethes aeneus. Next base: position 61,481,677 of record OV121133.1, on the reverse strand, counting down.
CTTTTTAATGGCTTTCAACCATGATACTACATAAGACTTATGTAGTATCACGCTTTTAACTAAAGCTAGGAAACCTTGATTATGTTTTGGTTAAATGTATTTTATTTCTGATTGAGTTGTTTTAGTATGTCGTCATCTTTGATTTATTGATTTTACTACATTTCGAATGGTAGTTTCTAATCGTCCTCAGGTGATAATGAGAAAAAATATATAAATATATATGTATAGGTATTAAGGGTTTCAATCCCGGGATCCCGAAATTCCGGGGTCTCGGGATCCGTTAAAAATACGATCCCGAAAATCCCGGGATTAAAAGTCCCAATCCCGGGATCTAAGTAATAAGCTAGAAAGAATAAAATATACTTTTTTTAAGCGTATGACAATTTTTATATTAAAATACTCAGCATTTATAGAAATACTTCATTTTTTTACGCAGTTCAAAGGTCAAAATATTATATACCGCCGTCCAATAATGAAAATACATTGAAATTACATAGCAAGAGTGATTCAGTAAAATTACAGGCCATGGCCAGTGCACTGTAGAATAAATTCATGTACATAACATATAATATAACATATTTCAAACTCGATAATTTCATTGTAAGTTACAGCCCCAATTGGAACTCACCAAGGCCCGATTAATAGAAGAAAATGAATTGTGTATTTGTTAATGAGGGTAAATGGGGGTACAATGTGCCTACGAATTCTTGAAAAACATTCCTCCAACTATTGTCAAGTCTGAAAGATATCGCTCGTTAGTTTTGTTTGTTCCTTTATTTTAAATTGGTTTTAAAATTAATGATATATATTTTTTCGGGACTGATCCCGGGATCCCGGGATTAGTTACCTTTGGTCCCAAAAGTCCCGGGATTGGAAAAAGGGCTCGGGATTAACACCTCTAATAGGTCTGGCTTAGCAGGGCAGGGTTGCCAGGTTACAAGCCTTAAAAGCGCCAAGCACCTTGCTAAAAAATCCTGTCGACAAATGTTGGAAATCCACCCTGACGCCATCAGAACAGCCTATTTGAAAACAATCAATTCACATACGTAGATTCTGTCAAAAAAGTAACAGATTTTTTGCGAATTGAACTGATAGAAAAATTTACACAAAATCTATACATTTTTTGACAGAATCTGGTAACGGTGACGGTAGGCCAAACCAAATTAGTTTTTTTTATAAGCTTGGCTACAATGAGAATTAACGCGTTTGTTTTTTTTATTTCAATTTTAAAACTTGATGACAGCATTTTAAAACTTGATGAAACTCAAATGTAAGCGGCCTAGTCCAGAGGTTATTAATCTATGGGCCTAGTATTTTGATGAAATAAAAAACAACCAATCAAAAATGGGAAAAACTTATCAAGGAGCAGTTATTTATATCAAAGAAAATATTAATTTGACATATGACTTTACCTCAAATTCCGAGACCCTTTTGGATCTTACTTAAACTAGTTTTTAGTATACTTTATCAGTTCTACCTTACAAATTAAAGTAATTTAGAATTTGATAGAGATTTAAATCATTAAAGCGTTGCTTTTTGGCGCCAGCGCCATAACCGTATTTTTGACGCATTGCTATCAACAAAAAGCGCTACTTTGGCGATTAATCGTCACACCTGGTAAACCTGTAGCAGGGTATGCATGGAAAAATTATCACATCTAACGAAAATCTTCCGAAAAGAACCCAACTGGTGGAAACGAAAGTTTCTTGAAGCCGTATATATCAACCAAAACCTCAACATTTTTAGCAACCCTAATGTAGACATCAAACCGGTGTGGAAACCATTGTTGACGGACTATAGGACGTACTGTAAAGTTTTTGACATGTTTTTGTAAAGAATTGAACGCTCTACAAAAAAAGGTTTTTTATGATTTTTTGATAAATTTGATCATTCCAAAGTAATTTAAGGTCAAAGTTCAAATTATACTATACGAATTTTTGGGTTTTTAAACTTTTTTGGTGAGTCTACCCGACTCATTTAAAATTTGGAATATTTTTAGATTTAAACGCTCTACAAAAAAGGTCAAAAGTAATTTTTCGCTAAGTTGAAAGTTATTCAAGGTTAGAGTGAAATTAACCGTCAATTTAGCCGTTTTCTCCAAAAAAACTCCTCAATTTACGATTTTCTAGAGTTTCCGAGCGAGCCGATAGGCGGTTGCGGGAGTAATTGCTATTTCACGAGAGGTAAACACTATACTTTTATGTTGAGTGGGATGGCTTACAAATACACAATTCGCAAAAAACTTGTGTCAAAATTAAATCTGACGCTTAATTTAATTCTGACATTCAAAGTGATGGTAGCTGGAGGGAATGAAACATTTCTTACCTGATAACAGGGAGAGAATACAAATATATACTAGGGAAGAAATAAGCTGAACAATCTAGATTGTTCAGAGCGGAAGAAATGCATTTCATTAATTATTAACAATTGCGAATTCAATCGGCGCATTATCAACCACTCTACAAAAAAATGTTTTGGCAAATTTTATTTAGGTAAATATACGGTTAAAAATAAGTATTTACATATATAAATATAATAGTATATTATGTATCAAGTTTGATAAACCTCATTTTAGTCAGGAATTTTAATTAGGCACGAGCTAACTTGCGAGCGAGTGTGTAATTAAATGAGTGCCTAGCAACCCTGGATTAAAGGGGGGCGTTTGGAGGCTATAGCCCCAGGCCCCGCTACTCAAAGGGTAGTATTTAAAACTAGATTAATAATACACATTACATACTTTTTATCAAAACATCTCGAAATAAAATTTATGTTTTGCAGGGGTCCGACAATATCCGCTAGTCGCCGATTGACCGAAGTGTGACAGGCACACTTCTAAAACAATCCTTTGAATGCTAGGATTGTTTTAGAACTGCGAAAAAAGAACTTTTTATTTCTGGATAACAAATGACTTGATTAGTTATATTTGCATAGTGCGTGCATTAGGTAAGCTAATAAAGTTGAGAAGAACTGCACGAACAATTATTATATACGTTCAAAAACAAACTAATGAAAATACAAACTATAGTTAACTATATAATATAAATGTATATTATACAAGTATACTCCTATTAAAAAAAAATATTAATGAGAAATGTAGAATGTAGGTAATAATATTATGTTAAGCAATAAAAACTAATGAATTAAATAATTTCATTGTTTCTAAAAACAATGTTAATATTTATTTTAACCTTCATTAAAAGTACTTAATTTAACAATTTTTATATTTTGTTAATTTTTGAGCGCTCTGTATGATATAAAAGAAATTTTTTTAATAAAATAAATGAAGAGTTATATTTGTGTTGTTTTTTGTTCGTCTATTATAGTTTATATACAGTGTATATTATAATAATAATAATAATAATAATAATAATAAACTTTATTTATCTTCGGCATTTTTCTTTTCCAATTATGTATTTACCGACTTTAAAAATAAAGATATATTATAAATATTATTAAATTAAGAAGTAATTATGCTTACATAAAAAAATCTTCATTCTTAATTTGAAAATTTTAAAATGTAAAATTAACAATTTTTTCTAAATTAAGCAGTATTAAATCTTGAAATATAAGACTGTTCTTAAATCAAGTAGATCTCCATTCTTAAATTAAAATCTTTAAGTCTAAAATTAAGAACCTTTTATTTTCAAATTAAATATTTATTCTCAAAATTTAAGAATGTGTTTATTAAATGAAGAAAATCCCCATTCTTAAAATAAACATTTTCATTCTTAACTTAATAATTACTTAGTCTAAAATTAAGAACGCTATTCTTTAAATTTAAGATTGTGTTCAGTAAATCAAGAACGTATGAAATGTTAACCTTTAAGCAGTTCATTCTAAGAATGATGTGTTAATTTAAACTTTTCATGCTTAACATTAGAATAAGAAAAAACATTCTTCAATTATTCTCAAAATAAGAATAATTTGTGCTTGAGCCATTTTGAAGAACGACTTGTTTTAATTTAAATGTCATTTTTCTTGTTTTTAAGCATTTATTTTATACGTAAATAGCATTTATTTTATACGTAAATAGTTAAAGTTTGAGTAATTTAAGATTAGTCACCATCTTTGACTATTTCTGAGAGTTAAAAGTAACTAATTTTTTAATCGTTTGCGGCCAACAACAATGTAATATTTGATTTTGATTTTGATTTTGATTTTAATTTTAATTTTAATTTTGATTTTGATTTTGATTTTGATTTTGATTTTGATTTTGATTTTGATTTTGATTTTGATTTTGATTTTGATTTTGATTTTGATTTTGATTTTGATTTTGATTTTGATTTTGATTTTGATTTTGATTTTGATTTTGATTTTGATTTTGATTTTGATTTTGATTTTGATTTTGATTTTGATTTTGATTTTGATTTTGATTTTGATTTTGATTTTGATTTTGATTTTGATTTTGATTTTGATTTTGATTTTGATTTTGATTTTGATTTTGATTTTGATTTTGATTTTGATTTTGATTTTGATTTTGATTTTGATTTTGATTTTGATTTTGATTTTGATTTTGATTTTGATTTTGATTTTGATTTTGATTTTGATTTTGATTTTGATTTTGATTTTGATTTTGATTTTGATTTTGATTTTGATTTTGATTTTGATTTTGATTTTGATTTTGATTTTGATTTTGATTTTGATTTTGATTTTGATTTTGATTTTGATTTTGATTTTGATTTTGATTTTGATTTTGATTTTGATTTTGATTTTGATTTTGATTTTGATTTTGATTTTGATTTTGATTTTGATTTTGATTTTGATTTTGATTTTGATTTTGATTTTGATTTTGATTTTGATTTTGATTTTGATTTTGATTTTGATTTTGATTTTGATTTTGATTTTGATTTTGATTTTGATTTTGATTTTGATTTTGATTTTGATTTTGATTTTGATTTTGATTTTGATTTTGATTTTGATTTTGATTTTGATTTTGATTTTGATTTTGATTTTGATTTTGATTTTGATTTTGATTTTGATTTTGATTTTGATTTTGATTTTGATTTTGATTTTGATTTTGATTTTGATTTTGATTTTGATTTTGATTTTGATTTTGATTTTGATTTTGATTTTGATTTTGATTTTGATTTTGATTTTGATTTTGATTTTGATTTTGATTTTGATTTTGATTTTGATTTTGATTTTGATTTTGATTTTGATTTTGATTTTGATTTTGATTTTGATTTTGATTTTGATTTTGATTTTGATTTTGATTTTGATTTTGATTTTGATTTTGATTTTGATTTTGATTTTGATTTTGATTTTGATTTTGATTTTGATTTTGATTTTGATTTTGATTTTGATTTTGATTTTGATTTTGATTTTGATTTTGATTTTGATTTTGATTTTGATTTTGATTTTGATTTTGATTTTGATTTTGATTTTGATTTTGATTTTGATTTTGATTTTGATTTTGATTTTGATTTTGATTTTGATTTTGATTTTGATTTTGATTTTGATTTTGATTTTGATTTTGATTTTGATTTTGATTTTGATTTTGATTTTGATTTTGATTTTGATTTTGATTTTGATTTTGATTTTGATTTTGATTTTGATTTTGATTTTGATTTTGATTTTGATTTTGATTTTGATTTTGATTTTGATTTTGATTTTGATTTTGATTTTGATTTTGATTTTGATTTTGATTTTGATTTTGATTTTGATTTTGATTTTGATTTTGATTTTGATTTTGATTTTGATTTTGATTTTGATTTTGATTTTGATTTTGATTTTGATTTTGATTTTGATTGACAAGCTTGGCAAGTGACAGACCTGAGTTCAATCCCCGGCTGGGTAAAACTTTTTTAAATGAAATCTACTAATTTGACTATTTTATTCAGTAGAATTTGACTAATTATTAGTGACTGCTATTATGACTTATAATAAGTTATTTTTGACTAATTCATTTTAAAAGAATACAGTATTAATGATTTTATGCAGTCTGTATTATGCTATAATCTATCTATAAAACAAACGAGTTTGTTAGATTTTACTACTTAAGGAAAGTAGTGACTAAATTGTAAGTAAGAACTGACCTTTTACCTTGTCACCGCGCTTTAGTTTCAAGTATGCGTCCACAAACATGCATAGACAAACAACCTGTTTTCAAGCGCGGATACAGGGGTCACAACCCTCCCCACAAACCAATTTATTATTGTATTTTTTATATTTTTAAGTCAACGGCCTAAAAAATTAATACTTTTTGTTAAACTCATCCCACGGTACGTGTCCCCCCCCCAAACGAAATTTGTGGATCCGCCCCTGCCTGTTTCGGTATTTTGGGCCTTATTAGTGTCGGGTAGCCAGGTTGTCTATCGGTGCCTATTCATGGAGGCATATTTCTAATGGTTTTGGATCATTTAGACATTTTTTCAAGTTAAACAGTAACTTTTGTAATATGCGTTTCTGGTACCAAACGTCCAAAAAGTATTATACATAAATGTTTTTGAAAAAATAGACAATAAACGGTCAGATTTTTCATTGTAAACAAATAAATCCGTTGAATTCGATTAATTTGAATAAAATTTATGGATGTTATTGGATAAAAACACGGCAAATAAACAAAATTAATTTAAAATAACAAATTTAAAAACGTTAAAAATATAACCACTATATCATGATTTAATTATAAATCATAATAAATTTAATTAAAACATCAAAATCGTTTTCATGCATTGAAATATCCGCGTATTTATTACTAATTTGCGCTGTGAATTTTGATATAGGGCCTCTCGTTGTTTGGTAATATTTGTTGTAATTGTAATAATAAAGTCCATTTATAACCCCGGTATACAATATTATGGTCATTGTGTTTTCTGCTTTTCATTTACGTACGTCCATTCAAATGTATGTATTGCCTGAATTTATTTTCCATAAATCATGGCAGTTGTGACCTCAACACAAAACAAATGAAATAATGTTTAATGCCGATTTGATTCAATACATTATTTGATCGTTCTGCAAGCTGAATCATTCGGTTAACTTTTTAAAGTAAAACTTAGCGAGGTGTAAGCAAAGCGAAAAATATGCCACGAAAGATATGAAAGGCTTTTAAGCACCCGTATCAGGAGAGCACGAAGTTGCAGATGTAAGTCACGTAGATGGGTGCGTGTTTTGCATAAAAAAAACATTGAAGATAGGTTTTAAAGAATGTTAAGTATAGGAGAGCATGAAGCCACAGAGGTTACGTCATTTATTGAAGTGGCTGTGCAAAGTACACAGTAAAAAATTTTGCCCGTGTAAATTTTTTAGTGTAGGGGTAAAAATATTAGAGTTGATTTGTAAGTGTAAAAGTTACACTACAAAATACACTAGGTAGCATTTAGTGCTTATTAACTTTATTAAACACATTTAAAGAATATGAACATTATTCATTGGTACATTAATGGTCATGGTAATTGGTAATTCGCACTATTTATTTATTATTAAAAGGGTAGAAAAACTTAATGCGAGTGTTTATTACCCCTTAATGGGTTAAATAGTGACAAAATGTACACTACAGTGCATGCCAATTTCTTTGGCTGTTTTAATGTTACCAAGAGCTCTTTTTTCTTTACACTACTAGTGCACATTGTATCACAAATTACACCAATAGTGGCAAAATACACTGAAAAAACTGGTAATAACCGAAATGCGTTTTAAAATGTTTGGTTGGTAGGTACCTATCTACCTACGCAGTGCATATCCGGAGATACCGCGTTGTGGAAGTGTGGCATTTTTGTTCAGTTAGATTTTAATTACGGTGAATCCATAAGGATACATTCTTATTTTTTGGTAAGTATTATACTTCCTTTTTCTTTAATACTCAATAAATACCAATATGTTAAAAGGATGTCCATACCCGACATACCGCCGCCTGACGCCTCTCTACCAATGGGATCACCCATTTTTTATAGCAGAAAAATGGATTACTGATGAATTCTCAAGATAATTCATTGCTTACAAGTTGACAGCCAGTAAAACATTGCATTGATCTAAAACTTTTACTTTTTAAGGAACCATTTTGCTTAAGCCAGCCATACGACTCAAATATAAAATTATATTTTAAAAGGCACCTATTTTGATAATTGCCAAAGATTTTTGTTCCAAATAAATGTTTCTCTTTATTTACCTTTTTGTTTTATTCACTACCACCAATAGGTTTTACTAATAATAGTGTTAATTTACACTATAGTCGCATATCTCGTATATATGAACAAATCTGACATGTATATACTATGCTTTTTCTACTCCAATGAAGTAATTTTCATTGATAACAAAATTTATTTTAACCCCACTTTTTCCCGATTTTAAAGATAGTCGCATATCTCATATATGAACAAATCTGACATGTAAACCTTACTTTTTCACAATTTAAAACCCGATTGGTTCAAATAACAGTGAATATTGAAATCACCCAATGACTGATGCCTATAACAACGTGAATAATGAGTTCAATATTCCCGTTCTTAGGCCGGGTGGTTATATTAGTTACTATTATTTACGAAAAAAAAAAACAAATAATGTCAATAATATGCAGTAGGATTAGAAAAAAAATATTGTGTACAGCATGCTGCAGGGATAAGTGAAAGAATGGTCCATGATCAAACTTCGCCCTTTTAATGTAAAGTCGAAGTTAAAATAATGAAATAGTTACCTATGAAAATAAATAATAACAACACAACTTTAATCAATACTCTAAAACTAAAGTTTAACTTTAACAGTGACGTTATAAAGGTAAGATTCATTGCTTTTTTTAAATATAACTTTTTTAAAGATGAGCATAATATCAAAATAGTCTCGTTTCTTTAATATGTACAATACATAATAATACAATACATACATACACTGTTCAAAATTTTTATCTTTACTTTAGAGCCATTCCACGCGTAACGGATAGGACAGTTGCCGTGTTTTTATTTACAAAATAATATTGTTCTATTATATTACCAATGTCAAATTTTTATAAATAGTTCTAAACTAAAGCTGTTTAACAAGGTTTTTATTTGGCAAAATTAGGTATCGTGGTTGACTGTTTAATTCCTTAAAAACTAATAATTTAAAGCGTAACGGACGGGACTATTACGAAGTCCCGTCCGTTACGCTTTAAATTATTAGTTTTTAAGGAATTAAACAGTCAATCACGATACCTAATTTTGCCAAATTAAAAACATTGTTAAACAGCTTTTGTTTGGGACTATTTATAAAAATTTGACATTGGTAATATAATAGAACAATATTATTTTGTAAATAAAAACACGGCAACTGTCCTATGCGTTAAGCGTGGAATGGCCCTTTACAATAAATAATAAAGTTGTATGGCTAATTGTATAAGTAGGTAATATTAGGTACTGTATTTTTCCTAAATTTTTTACAAGTTGTAAATTTTTAAATTTACAACAAAAATCCTTGTAGTACTGTATATTTACCATTATTTTAAACAGTTTAATTATTTTTTTAATCTTCTTGTTAGAGATGCTTCGTGTTAAAACTATTATATTTTATTCAAAATTTCTTCCAATAAACGTTTTTTAAGCATGGACAAAACTCAAATATTAACGGTCAACAGATAAAATATAATTTTTTATAATTTACATAAAAGATAAGTATTTCACACACAACCAAAAACTTCCAACTAAAAAACAAACATGAGCATATCCTTCTTGTGTGCAATCAGATATGATTGAATTTGGCTCGATTCAGCGATCTCATTCACATTCAATAACTACAAACCCGTGCATTATTATTTAACTGGCCCATTATCTTTCCGACCATACGCAAGCAGAGCAGATATCATCAAGGAATATCATCTGTAGTTTCTATGAATTAATTTTTTTTATTAAACATGTATTATATGTATGCATTATTGTTGTGTGTTGTGGCCCCACTGCCATTTCGCATGGCTGAATTATGGGGATGTAAGTCTACCAAAAAGAAGGTCTGAATTGTTTAATTTGTTTGATTTTGTGATATGTTTGGGGTAGTTAATGGACTTTGTAAGTTATTTGTGAAAGAGTTTTTTAATGAAACAAAAAATTAAACGATGTTTTTTTTTGGTGTAAGTAAATGCTTTCCTTTCGACTAATAAAAAGTATTGTACTTTCTTTTTATTATTGATATATTATAAAGTGTGTTTCAATAGGAGCGCAATTTTGGAATTGCTCGCCATTTTGGCTGCCATGATTCGTAAGGTAAATAATTGTGACAGGTCGATAGGAGTAAACATGGAGCATATAGGAGTTAGTAAACATGAAGGGCTACACGATAAAACAACTACTATTAAAATGGTGAACGTTTGGTTGCTTCGATTCGTAAAGTGCGTCCAATTTTTTGTAAACTAAAAAAAATTAACGAAAACGCCGAAACTCGTTGCCCGACCATCTTGGATTTTGCTCAAATTTTATAGAAATATTCATTAGGGTCCCATAGGACAAAATCCACCATTATTTAATTTTCGTCATTTTTATGCTTTAATATAAGCTGTAGTTTTTATAATAAAAATATAAATTTACTTAATCAATATTTCTAAATAATTACACGGTGCTGAAAAAACGTTTATTTTACTAATTTTTCGTTTTTTTAAAATGCGTCCCGTGTCTCGGCTGTTTAATAATATTATGAACAGCTAATTTTTTTCATATATTAAGTTTACATACCAAAGACAAAATAAAACTTACAATTGCTTGAAATTTTGCAATTCTAGGAAATCGCATTATTTAGGCCATTATATAAGGATGTTGACTTCCAAATAGAATTTTGAAATGTACAGGATAATTAGCTACAAGCTTAATGTTCAAATACCTGGTAGTTTGGTTTTATTATTTTCATCTTTAAAGGTTATACAGTAGCTTTAGTGGTAGGTACACAGATTTTTAAAAATTAAAAATCGCATACGAATTAACGGCTAAGGATAACAATCACAAGGTAGTCATGCGCAACGCGTTGCTAAGAGAAATGTCTTATTGATAAGGAGTTTTCTTACTACCTCGGCCAAAAATACGTTGTTTCGTCCCCGATTCCACGGTAGAAAATTTTCTTTTGATGCATTGGAGAAATTTACGTTTGATGCATTGGAATCGGGGACGAAACAACGTATTTTCGAGTATATTACACTACAAGGGCTACGAAGGCTTCGCTCGTGCCGCAAATGTCGGGGCAGGCATCAATATGTTTTGATATACACATTTAATTTTTTCCCGTATTTTCGGCCGGGTTGGGTTGGGTTGTATTTTCGGCCGAGGTAGTAAGAAAAATAGTATACACTACACGGGCAGAAAGTTCGAGAGCCCTGAACTGCGCGCCATGATGCCCTCGGCTTCGCCTCGGGCATCATGGCGCGCAGTGCAGGAATCTCACACTTTCTGCCCTTGTAACTACACTTGTAATATACTATTTCCTTATTGATGACTGATACGGAAAAAATTAGAACATAACCTTGAATGTTGATTTTAAAGTGGTTTACCCTTCGATGAATTAAATAGTTACTTGATGAAAATGTTTATGCCATTGTTTTTAATCTCATATATAAGTTTTGTAATTTTTAGATTTATTATTATTAATTGACTCAATTGAGTCAATCCAAATGAAAACACCAAAAATGAATTTAAAAGTGCGCTGCATGATTTTTTATTTTAAAGAAAAAATTTGAGAATGATCTTTTAGGTATCATATATGAAAAACCGTTGCCGTTTTAATTTTTAGTTGCTTTATTTTTAATCGGCACCCTTTAGAAACCTGAAATCGTTTCATTTTCTTACTCTCTTATAAGAGGCTAAAACTTTTTTTCTGTGGCAATTATTGAAATGATTGTAATTTTATTTTACTGCCTAGTAAGTATGTTTTCAATATTTCAATATTAATTAATCTATTAATTATTATCTAATTAGTTCATCTAATAAAAGAATGGTAAACCACTAAAAATTTGTAATAATTTGCCAATTTTTGTGATTTTTGTCTGGCTCCTGTGCCTATTCTGCTAAATATCAAGTACTTATACAATAGAACAAGTAACTAAGTTTCTAGACTATCATTTTCTTTATTAAAAAAATTATTGAAACTTGATTTCATAAATATTATTTGTGCGTATTAAATTGTCATTTCAAAAAGTTTGCAAGTTTGCAAGTGTAATAAATTACGGAGTGTTCGACATTCATGATTTTAATTGCAATTAAAAATGCAAGAACTGTTCTTGAAGAACATATCATAATTTTGTACCTCTTTTTCATAAAAATATATTCAAGTTCTGAGAAGTTTTAAATTGGTAAAAATAAGCAAAAACCAAAAAATATTCTAAATAAACCCCTTTATTATAACATGTTTTATTTTAACCAGTTATAACTGGCCCTGAATAGTTAAAAGTTATATGTATGTATTTTAAATGTTAGTGTTGGAAAAAAATTTACACAATCTGTAAATACTTCTTTAAATTTTAGTTTTTAGGTAAAATTTAAAGAAGTATTTACAGATTGTGTAAATTTTTTTCCAACACTAACATTTAAAATACATACATATAACTTTTAACTATTCAGGGCCTTACTAAAGGGATCAAAATAATAGAACAAGACTAACTTGGTTTAAATTGTAAAAGAAACCGACAAAAAACTGCTTAACGCATTTTTTATACGTTTAAATTAACTCTTTATTAATTTCACTTATTATACTTTACGAGATAAACCATAAGGATCTTGAATATATTGTTTACATTCTTCTTCTTTAAACACCAATTAGCCAATTAAATACTTCATTATAATGTATATAATATACAATCATATATATATATATATACATATATAATTATACAATACATGAAATATAACATAACTACCACATATATCAGAACTGTCAAAAATATTCCATAATTATTATTTGTGGTAGGTATTCCTTTGGTGATTTTAAAAAGTTTTGTATATAACATAATATGACATATTATGTTATATACAAAATTTATCAAAGAAATACGCGCAAATAATATTTATGAATATTTTTGACAGTTCTGACATTTCTCTACCAAACATGAATTGACCAAGTCAAAGTCATCTAAATTTTAAATTATAAATAAAACTAACAATATCGCTTCTTAACTGCATTAAACAAATTATTATATCTTTTACATGGATAAAAATAACAAAACAAGACTAACTAGACTGAAAAGATGAAGGTTGGGACTACATTTCCTAAAAGTTTCAGATTTTTATTTTTTCCTCAACATAATGATTTCTGAGGGCAAAATTTCAATATTTTTTTTAATAAAGAAAATGATAGTCTAGAAACTTTAAATAATAGTTACGTTTTCTATTGTATAAGTACTTGATACCTGAAAAAAAATAACTCTCTAGATTTAGTAGAATAGGCACAGGAGCCAGACAAAAATCACAAAAATTGGCAAATTATCATGAATCTTTATAAAGACTATAGTGGTTTACCATTCTTTTATTAGATTAACTTATTGGATTATAATAATTGTCACAGAAAAAAGTTCTGGACGGTCCAGAACTTTTTTCTGTGACAATTATTATAATCCAATAAGTTAATCTCATAAAAGAATGGTAAACCACTATAGTCTTTATAAAGATTCATGATAATTTGCCAATTTTTGTGATTTTTGTCTGGCTTTCTTACTCTCTTATAGTGGACCACTATAAGAGAGTAAGAAATTGACACGATTTCAGATTTCCAAAGGGTGCCGATTAAAAGTAAAGAATCCAAAAATTAAAACGGCAACGGATTTTCATATTTGATACCTAAAAGATCATCCTCAATTTTTTTTATCAAAATAAAAAATCAAGCAGCGCACCCCATTTGGTGTTTTTATTTGGAATTCTGGAATTTGGAATTCTGGACGGTCCAGAACTTTTTTCTGTGACAATTATTATAATCCAATAAGTTAATCTCATAAAAGAATGGTAAACCACTATAGTCTTTATAAAGATTCATGATAATTTGCCAATTTTTGTGATTTTTGTCTGGCTTTCTTACTCTCTTATAGTGGACCACTATAAGAGAGTAAGAAATTGACACGATTTCAGATTTCCAAAGGGTGCCGATTAAAAGTAAAGAATCCAAAAATTAAAACGGCAACGGATTTTCATATTTGATACCTAAAAGATCATCCTCAATTTTTTTTATCAAAATAAAAAATCAAGCAGCGCACCCCATTTGGTGTTTTTATTTGGAATGACTCTATTTGTAACAGAATTTATTTTTAGGTTTTTGTATAATTTTTTGTTTTTTTTTTAATAAAATATTTGACTGTTTTCTATCCTAAAATTATCACCGCCCTAAAATATACTACTTAAATTGAAATGGTCAAAATTGTACTATTTGAATTAGTACCAGCATTGTTTACTAATAAAATAGTCGTTTTCACTAGTATGTATAGAAATGTAAGTAAAAAATACAAGTGTATAAATATAAACACATTATATATTTTTGCTATTGCAACTAAAATTGAAAAACTACAACAGCCAATAGAAAACAACTGAAATAATATTTTTAATAAAAAATAAAAAACAGTAAAAAAGGCTGGCTACAAACAACAAGTAAGTTTAGTATGAAATCACTCCAGGTCCGAATCTGAATCTTTATTTTCATTTGTAGAGCGCTGCAGCGGCGCCATACATTTATACTTACTGATGAATAGAATTTTAGAAAACAAAATATTGATATATATCAGGATAAATATCGTCGCATAAATATCATGATATTTTTCCAGATATATATCAATATTTTGTTTTCTAAAATTCTATTCATCAGTAAGTATAAATGTATGGCGCCGCTGCAGCGCTCTACAAATGAAAATAAAGATTCAGATTCGGACCTGGAGTCACTGATATACAGGGTGTCCTGAAATTAGTGCACCATACTTTAACAGCAGATTCTCCATGCTAAAATAAGAAAAAAAGTCCCTATAAACTTAGGTCAAGAAATGCCTCTTAAGGGAGCTACAGCCCCCAAAAGGAAAGCCCCTGAAGATGGTTTTTATTTAATATCTCCAAAACCGTTAAAGATAGAAAAGTGAAATTTGGGGAATTAATTAAACTTTTTATGACCAATAAGATGTAACAATAACAATTTAAAAAATTTCATGAGGTTTGGGTCAGATTGATAGGAAGTGGGGTTAAACTTTTTTGTACGAATCTTTTAGCAGAATTTGATGTCAGATTATGAAATTTTTGAGTTTTGCACATAAAAAAGGTCATCTTGTTGAACTTTGATAATATACACCATTTTCGCTTAAAATCGATTTGAATATTATTTTACGTGGCATAAAAATTCACAATTAAATCTCGCGTGGTCCTTGGAATAAGGCTGCCATGTTTAGGAAAAAATTAAATAATTTAAGACAGGTGACAGTTTCATGTAGTAAGTGACAGGGTGTTTCTATTTTTTTTTATAAATATTAGATAAAAACCATATTCAGGGGCTCCCTTTTCGGGGGCTGTAGCTCCCTTAGGAGGCATTTCTCGACCTATATTTATAGGGACTTTTTTTCTTATTTTTGCAATCTGCTGTTAAGTATGGTGGACTAATTTCGGAACACCCTGTATATCCCGCCAGCCTTGTTTTTGACTAATTTATTTTAAATGAGTACACTAAATCATTAAAATTAGTCTAGAAAATGGTTAATATATCTAAATTTGCTAATACCATTGATTAAGGTTCACTCAACGCTAATACTATATCTACTTCTAAAATTCAACTTAACCAGTTTTTAGACACAAATTAATATTTATTTCGCCATATTTAACTCAACGATATGTTAATAAATAAAAAATGTTTGACTTGTATACCGTGTATGTTAATAAAAGGGGGTGTATTTTGTATGTCGGTATATTTATTTTAAAATGAGTAGCCTCATTTTAAAATAAATATACCGACATACAAAATACAGCCCCTTTTATTGATATGTTAATAGTTAACGTGCCTCGTTTACAACAAATATTTGTTTTTTTCAGTGTACATACATAATTCTCAAATGTCTACCTCAAAAATCATTAATATAAATATTTCAATACTTTTAATACTGAAAACCATGTTTTATTTCAAATTTACACCTTGTGCATTTATTGTAACACTCTTTTTATTTTTTTAATGAAATACAAAAATATATATTTTTAATTTTTGTAATAAAATATTTTTCTTATTTCTAATTTTCTTCATACGCTTTTTGGTCACTAAATCTTCTAAAACCTGAAATTAATTTCAATAAATATAAAATATTCGTTGTAATAAATAAATTGTAATGGCTTAGCCGGTTTATCAGTATCTGGTTCTAGTTCCAGTTGGTTATCTACTAGATAAACCGTGCTCTAAATTCGAATCCGATCTCAAAATTGCTCCATCAATTCAGGGTTTTGAGGAATTCTAAATTAAGTTACACGACAAGATCAAGATCCTTTTTGCATTTTTGCAATATCTTTTCTCCTTTAGATTTTGATTTTGAATTCGAACTTTGCACGTCAGAAACCTTAAAAAATATAGTCTTTTTTATATTTAAAAATTTTAGAAATAAAATTAAGCAATAAGTATACCTAAGATGCTTTGATTTCCTTTTTTCCAAACGACATAACTCGATTAATAAACAACAAATTAATGAAAAAAAATCTTTTAATTTTTTTTTTGTGTGGAATAACCTGATTAGATATTAAACTTTTATAATTATAATTATTATTATAACTATAGTTTGCCAAGCTATGACTTGCCATTTATTTGTTCAATACTAGATAGGTAAACTGTTTACCGTAAACATATTTGAATACTAAATAATTTTACGACTCACTTGAATCCGCAAATTCCACACATAGTGGTAAAAACAATGAACAAAATTAACTGTATTATCAACATAATGCCCATTAATATAGAAGCAATTATTAAAAACCTTTTCTTTTTCTGATTTACGGTATAAAGCAAATATGATTCTTGATCTGTCGCGACGTACATTTTCAAACTGTCAAATCTCAATCATTCTACCAAACTTACTTTTTAAAATCTTAACCCTACTTTTAAATGTCAACAATTACCGTCTTCTATCCGTACAATAATAATTATCATGCATATGAACCAAACGATGGCGAGCAAAAGGTGAAATCCGATCAAAAGTAGCTTTATTATGGCCATTTTTTCCTCGTAACTAAATCGTCTTTCTTCGCATGGTATCGAAACGCCCAAAACTTGTATGGAACCTGATTCGCTTTCCGGAAATATGTCGTTTTCCGAAGACGGCACATTTGGTCCGAACGAAACGTCTCCTTTTGTAATGTTTGTCCTTGTAGTATTGTTTCCCCTAGAATTATCACCTCTTTGATAATTAGACATGTTGGTTTTGATACTTTTGACAGTTTAAGTTTATTAAGATTAGATACCCGGTATATATTTTTGCCATTTGTGTTAAACATTTAGAACAATACAGTGTGTTCTTATATAATGTTTCTTAGACAAGGGAAGGGAACTTTCAATTTTAAAGAATGTAGGTTCGAATTCAGAAAGGCATATCCAGAATTCAATAATAGGAAAACTTACCTTTTTACCTGTAAATATGTTTTGAATAGGAAATAAAAAGACATTTTATATAAGTAACACATAATTTATTTATTTTTTTATTTACCTCGTATACAATACAATTTGGCTATTTTTAAACAATCTATCACTACTGATATTATGTATAATACATTTATTATTACACTTATTGTTAGGTAAATAGAGTACATAGATAATTTTATTCTACAATTATACACATATTATATTTACAAGTTAATTTTTACCAATAAAAGTAAATCATATTATATGAAAATCATCACTAAATATTTGAGACATTAAAGCATTTTTAGTAAGTGTATTTACAATATATTTACAATAATTATCGACATGGCCTCGACCAAATATATACAGGGTGGTTCACAAAATTTAATAAGCAACGTTCGTTTTAGTGAAATTTTAACTATTAAAATAAATTTGTAATTTTTTTAAGTAAAGCTAAATAAATAGATTTCTTATTTATTAAAGCTAATAAAATTAGAAATCATACTACGCATTACAATTATCTCCTTAAGAAAGTATTAAAAACGTATTTCATGATTTTGATCTTCTAAAGTAGTTTTAAAATACCCTGTATATAATGTTTAAATCCGTGAAGCGTACACAACAAACAGATCGGATAATAATACAATACACTCCTTTTTAAACTTTAATTTTGAATAGACATCCTTTCTCTGATAAAAGGTGCAAGCAGTAGGTAATATCATTGACACAATATATTAAAAAACCTCCCGACCAATCGTAAGCTACGAACAATCGCATCAGAATTTAATTATGAAACATGTATGAATCAAATTTCACCCCCTCCCCTCTCTATCTATTCACAATTGAAGTGCAGGGGTCGAAACCCCTTGGCTTCTAAATCAGTTATTAGCTTGTTCATTGTTTGACTGTGTACGAGAAATTATTTTGTAAACACTACATTAAAACGCGATTTTGACCGAGGAACCATGTTAATTATTCGAGAAACAGTATTTCATCTCCAAAAATCTTAGTAATAATAGTCACCTTGGTACATCATTCGCTATTCAGAATAGCTCGTTTTATCCGACCCGGTGTTGGACCCTGGCGACGATGCCGTGGCTTTTTCGTTGCTGTAGAGGTCATGGACGGGGGTCACCATGGATAGGTAATCCGGGGGTGGTCTAATGACGGTGGGGAGGTACCCGGTACCTGCATAGGGGGCGGATAAAAACCTTCTGGAGGGCGAGTATCTGTGGAAATTCGGTGGTGGGCCTAGAGGCGAGAAGGCTGATGGGGTTTGGACTTCTTCGTGAGACCCACTCACCATCATTTCCATTGCTTGAAGAACATCGCCTTTACATCTGTAAAGAAATAGTTTGTTTGACAAATATTTGCTTAACATACTTTTTTAATTGGTAGGTATTCAGCAAACATTAAACACTTAAAACTATTATACAATATATTATTACCTTTGTAAGATTCCTTCGATATCTGATCTTCTTCTGCCAGGAAAAACCCTTAATAAAACATCAATTGGACTCCTCTGCATTGGATAATGAGGGAACTGTGGAAACTGGCCAAATTGCTGGTACGGGATAAAATTTGCATTATTTCCCACCACTGTTTCTGGACTTGTCGACTTTTTTATCGACAAATTTTCAGGGACTTCGCTTTCGGTGTCATCTTCCACGTCCAGATCTGGATCTGGACTAGTCACTGGTTCGGGGGAAGGGGTAGGTTGCGACGGTGTCGGTTGGTTTGGTTGAGGGGAATCGCGCGATCTTTTTATGTCGACTTCTTGATCGGAGTCTGATTCCTCCAGGGAACAGTTGTCCTTTACCCTGGGCCTCTTAAGAGCTGTAACAAAAAGTGCCCAATTAGAAGAGTGCTAATATCTTTTATTAATAAAATTAACATACAAAAAATCTAAGTGTATTTATAAGTACTAAAAACTAAAATGAATGTACTATGTACTAATGTTATTGTTATAACTTTTTTAAAACAATTTTTCTATGATACATTTGACTAAGTCGGCATTTCTTTAAGACGAATTTTCTTCGAATATGTCACGTGAACTTATATTAATTACTTTTATATAATTACTCCCTTTAATTTAAACTTCCTTTAACTCGATCAGTTTTAAAATGTCAGATGAGTGTATTAATTTAAAACATTTTATTTTATGAAAAAAGTAAGAAAAGCATAAAAAAAGATCATCATTAATCTAGGTAGTGAGTTTTAACAATACCGTATTTATTAAGATACTTAATATACTATTCAACGTTTTCTTAATTTATAAGTGGAACAAAATTAGAGCACAAATGCGGTTAGGGTGTGAGAGTTCGTATAAAAGACTCGTCATTTGGCGCGCTTAAATGATACTCAAGGAATTTGCAATAATGGAAGAATGTGCGGGTGATATGTGTTATAAATATGAGTATCCATTTATTATGTTGTTTGAGCTTAGAGCAATGAAGTAAAATGGTCTGTTTTATAGGTCGTATCTGACCCCATAATGGAGATATTCGGACCGTTAGAATATAGACAACAATTTTATATTTTGGCCCTAAGAGTTAAGTATGTTTTTCAAGCGTAAAGCAATTTTCATATTATAACACTCATAATTCTATAGAATTTATATATAAAGAAAGACTTCATATTTGTACTTGTGGTGCAAAAGACAAATTATTATACAACGCCGTACAATAATGAAAATATATTGAAATTACTTTCAAAATATCGTAAACTAGATAATTTTAATATAAGTACGGAATTATTAAATGCTTAAAAAAATTGTATATACAACATGTACTATTTCTATATGTTCATAATCCTAATTCTAATTATCTCCAGATAAGATAAGTACATGTATACATTCAACCAGTGGCGGCTGGTGATTTTGGGTATACCAATATCTCAGTTATTAGACATGGGACCCACACCAAATTTATTATAGTTTATAATGACATTAAATAGACAAGTTCGGCGCAAACTGAATTTAAATTGAAGTTAGAGAAAAAAAGTTAGCTTTTCGTGTCGCCTCACCCGCCTCCTGGCCTCCCTGAGATAATTTAAATTAAAGTGTGCAATTTATAATCTACTATAATTTATCGACAAATTTAAAATTTTATTTAAAAAATCCAAATATTACAGATTTTCTACGATTTTATTATTTATTTTATTAAAATAAAAAAAATATTTAAAATGGTTTGGATTTTTTAAATAAAATGTTAAATTTGTCGATAAATTATGGTAGATTATAAATTGCACCTTTAATGTAAATTATCTCAAATAGGGGGGCCAGGGGGCGGGTGAGGCGACATGAAATACTAACTTTTTTTCGCAAACTTTAATTTAAATTCTTTTTTATTTAATGTCACTATAAACTATTATAAATTTGGTGTGGGTCCCATGTCTAATAACTGAGATATTGGTATACCCAAAATACACCAGCCGCCACTGCATTCAGCATTAAAACAATTTTATGAAAAAAGTCTCCAGGGGGAACCAAACACGTGTACTTATGTATGTATTTTAAATATAATTTTATATAAATTTTTCGTTTCCTTTATAAAGTACTAAACGAGGAATATTATCGAGAAATTCAGAAATATTTCACACTGTTTCATAAGCGATGCGCGCTCCACAAGAGCTAAGACCAAACTACGTAAAATAGGCTAAAACTAATATTTTTTTAAAGCAAGAGTTCGTGTTAAGTTGTCCAATGGAGCGGTGAAGAGCGGTCTTTAGTCGATATCTAAGCTGAAAAAATCCCGCTAGATAAACATGGTTGAGTTAAGGAGACAGTGGTAAGTAATAGCCGGGTGCCGAGGCAAATATTTGATCTGAGACCGACATGAACCGTGAACAAACACATCCACATTAGTAGAAGGAAAATTTGCCTTTGCTATCTACGGTTACATACATACGAGCCTCTTTAAGAAAAATCTTACATTTGTGTCTTCTTCTGAAATTTTAATATTTACCGATCATGATTAAATATGAGTACCTAGTTGTGTTATTACTTACTAAAAATGAAATAACACTTGAGAGTTTTAAGAATTTTTGTTTCGTAAGTTGTTTACTTAATACAACCTTGCAAAAGTAACTTAAAATTCCTGGGACGTTGAATCAAAAATGACCATAATTTTGCTAATCGCTTTTTTAGATATGCAAACTTTATATATTTTCATAGGAAGGTAATAGCTATTTTGAAAATTTTTGATTTTTGTCTACAAAAACATGTTTTTGTTTGTTAAAAACATGGCTATAGTATTATTCCTGTTGTTTATTTTTTAACAGCGTATCTAAAAAATACTATTAACTTTGCATAGGTTGTACACTCAGTTTAGTACATACATAAGTTTGGCAAAACTCGAAAACCTATTCGACCATTTATGCGAAACAAACGATCGTCCGTTGGCACTCGAGCTTCGGGCACTTATTAAAAACCGTTTTACGAAACGGGTTTTCAACACAAAATAACTGAATGAAACTGAATAAAACTGAAATCGGACTTTTTAAATCCCCGTCCTGGCTGTACTAACTATAGAAAGAGCTGAAATGCATTATGGTCAGTTCAAGTGGCCACTCGCAAATTGAAAACAAAATGTTAAGCGCCGAGAATTTTGTATAAATTAAGTTGGGGGAGGATTGAATTTAGCTTGCCAAACAATTACAAGTGGTCAGGTTTATTTTCCCTTTTTCACAAAAAGTTTTAAATACAATGAAATTAATTTCAATTATAAAAACACAAAATTTGTTGAGTATATTTAAAAGTTTCTTAATTTGAATTGTGTTATTGCAACGATATTTTTGACTAATTTGCATAATAACAACAATGTTTAGATAAAATCATTTAAAAAAATTATTATATTTTGTAAAAATGCATTTTTGAAATATATAACTGATTTTATAAACTCTCTAAAAAGGAATTAGTCAAAAATGACTAATTTAATAGTTATTAGTGGCTGCTTTTTCACTTGTACCATGGTTAACCATGGAATACCATGGCATCCCAAAATTTAACAGCCAATTCCTATTATATGTCGTCAAAAGTTAAAAAAGTTAAACAGTTTTTGAGATATAGTCAATTTTCCATTTAATATGGAATTGACTATATCCTAAAAACTGCTCCACGTTCATAATTTTTTACGGTATTTTCGGATTCAGGGGACAATTTTACATATGAATTGGATGCTAAATTTTGGGATACCATGGCAGCCACTAATAACTATTAAATTAATCATTTTTGACTAAATCATTTTTAGAGAGAATAGAATCGAGTTTAATATGCTTTATGTATGTAAAGTTATAATAAACAGGAAAAAATTCCCTAGCACAACTGTTACGTAACTATAGCATGGAATTCCCTAAAGTCCGGCCTACCATTCGCAGAATGTATCTTTTACGGCTTAATTCTTACGTCAACCAATCAAAGTACTTTAATTTTAATCATTTTGAATGCTTGACGTAAACCGTAAAAGAAATATTCTGTAGACTGGGCCTAACAGTGCCATCGTCAATTTTAGACACACACATACACTGAAAAAAAATATTCTTGATTCAAAACAATCTTTGTCTTATATATAACGAAGAGAATATATTCTTTAAAATAGTAAAGTATTTTCTTAATTCACGTTGATTTACTTCAAGAATATTTTCTTAATGTAAGAACATTAAGAAAAGATTCTTGAAGTAAATCAACGTGAATTAAGAAAATACTTTACTATTTTAAAGAATATATTCTCTTCGTTATATATGAGACAAAGATTGTTTTGAATCAAGAATATTTTTTTTCAGTGTAACGTTTACTAAGATTGTCAGTTGTACGAAATTTGGTTGTAGATAAAGCAAATTTTACAATAAAATTGAAATTATAAAAGTGATGTTAAAATATTTACGTTAAAAGATTTTTTTATTTTGTTATAAAAGTAATATTTTTTACAAAAACAATTTTTTTGGATTTCAAACTTATTTCGCAATAAAACTTTGATTACCTACAACATGTTTAGATAAATCATTTAAAAAAAAATTATATTTTGGTCGATATCTTCTTACAAAAATGCTTGTTTAAACTATAAAACTGGTTTTATGTAAAGAAATGCGTTTTTTCAATTAAATGGAAATTACAAAAGAAATATTATATTATTCACAAAAACAATTTTGATTACCTAATATGGTGTTTGAATCATACAAAAATCGCCGAAAATCATGAAAACAATGAAAATCTGAAAAAATACTTGTTAATTATTTTAAAACCCTGTAAAATAATGTACAGTAATGGAAATATGTTTTGCACTCTTTTCAATTTTTTAACATGACCAAATTGAAAAGGGTGTTTCGCTATATTCCTTACTGTACCTTAATTAATATATAAACATATACAGCCCGTTCAGAATAAAACCGAATATATCTATGTATATATATATGGGGCGTGGCCTCGCCTTCCTCCAACGCGCGACACAGTAGCTAAGCAAATAGCCTGCATCGCTAATAAGATTTTTTGCATTATTATCATTTAATTTTTTAAGTCGTCTTAGCTGCTCGACCTTTCGTCATGTCGTTTATCACACAAGCTACTGTGACGCGCCTTGGAGGGAGGCGAGGCCAAGCCCCATATATATATATATATATATATATATATATATATATATAGATATATTCGGTTTTATTCTGAACGGGCTTTATGTATAAAACATCTTTTAAACCTTAAATGGTTTCAATCGCGCAAAACGCACGAATTACAAAATTTTGTTAACTGCAGTTTTTATAAAAAAAGTAGATAATTAATTATATAATATTTTAGTATTAAAATTGTCAAAAATATTCTTTTGTTATAATAAGGTTTTACATTAAATAAAAAAAATGTAGTTAATTTATTATATATAATATTTTTGCATCAAAATTGTCAAATATATCCTTCTTTTATTAGGCTATACATTAAATTAAAAAAACCCAAGAAATATTTTATAAAAGTGGAGATAATTTTAATAATTGAAAGGTGTGGGACAAAACAGATTTATCTTATCCCGTCCACACCTGTCAGTTATTAAAATTATCTCTAGGTATTTTTATTAAATATTTCTTGCGTTTTTTTTTTAATTTAATGTATAGCCTAATAAAAGAAGAATATATTTAACAATTTTGATGCAAATATATTATAAATAATAAATTACCTATATTTTTTTTATAAAAACAGTTTTGTGATTTGTGTTTGAAATGAATCAATGAAGAAAAATTAATAAAAAACATTAAACTCAAATTTTAAAATTTAATAAAATTAATTTATCTGTAAGCTTTTTGTATCTGACACTTGATTATAAACGATGAAACTTCTTCGAAACTAATTCTTAAATTCGCCTTTTGAAAAGAGACTCGCCAAGCTTAGCTAGGCATTGATAAAACTATAGATACAGATTAAATTTCAATCGATAGGGAATGCACGACGCTGTAAATTTCCTGGATGTCAGTAACAATAGGTAGCCTATGGTGGAGCGCGGCGTCGACGAAATGAAATAGAGCGCCGGGACGCTGAAACTTTTTAATGAGGCATAATAACGCGGGCAGATAAGTCGTTAATAGCGAACAATAGCCGCTAACATTTAACTTCCCGACTTTACGATTTCGTTATTGAATTCGATTTCGTTTATGGCCTTTTAATTACGCCGCTCCTTGCACCGACCGCGCCAACTCTTTATGCAAAATGTCTTGGACTATCCAGAATTCATCGAGTTTTTAAACTTAAAAAAATGGAATTTTTAAATACATTTTATACTTTTTATGTTCTAAAAAAGACCCAATTTAGCAGGGACGTAGCAAAGGGAGGTATACCCCCTCAACTTCTCCATATTTCAATATTTCGAAAGAATGGGAACGAAAGTTTGGTAAAGATACGAAAGTGAATTTGGATCTGCATTTTTCTGTGACTAATCGGAATTTTCGAAAGTTTTATTAGCTGCCGACTAATGTCCATTCCAGCTGCAGCTTCTGCTGACTAACAGCAAGTTCGCTGTCTTTTTATTGAAAATCAAGAATGATTAATGGTTAAAGTATAAAGTTCAGTAGATTTATACAAAACTAGCTAGTGTATACCAGTGTTCTAACAGTTACAATATTTTCAGTATCTAGCTAAAGTTACAGTTACTTACCAAAATTTGTAACTAGATACATATACAGGTACATATTTTATTGCAGTAACTAGTTACAGATACAGATACCTTCAAAAAGTATCTATAGATACTTTAAGATACATACAAATTATTTTTTGCTTTAAAAAGTTTAAAATAGAAATAAAAGGGAATTTTAAAGTGACAACAAAATATACATATTTTTTTATAAAATTTAATTTAAAATAACTTATTTTTTATAATATTTTTTTTTTAATAAATAATAGTCGCAGTTTAATTAAAAATGTATACTGTATCTTAACACACCTAGTTACTTAGAATTTGTAACTAGTTACAGTTATAGTTACTAGATTTGGATAAGTAACTAGTTACAAATATATATCTATATATATATATATAGATGTATACATAAAAAGTAACTAGATGTATACATAAAAAGTAACTAGATACTGTATCTAGTTACTTGTAACTAGATACATTACAACACTGTTGTATACATTTCCGTGAAAAATTAGTAAAAGTGTATTTTTACTAGAAAATGCGTATATGCGTATTATTTACTATATGGAATGCATACATTAACTACAACCATCAAGTAAAAGTATACAGTAACTAGCTATAGCTTGTGTATACATCCACGTAAAGTGTTAATATAATACATTTACGTAACTTCAAAGTAACAAACTTACAATATTTTAGTGCTGCAAAAGTAAATTTAATTTGTAAGTGACATTTTTTAGTCGAGAAAGTAAATAATAAAGACTTGAAAAAATTTAACACATGTACAATAAATATTGTTCATAATATTTTAAAGTTGAATACCTATATTATTTTTGTTGCTGTTTTGAGCTAAACTTTTTGCATCTTTATTTGTTTTTATGGGTCATTTAACCATGGAGCTTAGGTATATGCATTTAATTCAAATAATACTTTGTTGTTGGCCGCAAACGATTAAAGAAATTAGTTACTTTTAACTCTCAGAAATAGTCAAAGATGGTGACTAATTTTAAATTAGTCAAACTTTAACTATTTACGTAGTAAAAAATTAAATTTAAAAGTGAAAACGACTATTTTATTAGTAAAAAATGCTGGTACTAATTCAAATAGTAGAATTTTGACTATTTCATTTTTGAAGAGTAGTGTTTTAAAATTTGTAGAAAAATTAAGCCAGCGGTTTTTTTTCGAAAAATAATGAAAAAACTGTAAAATTCAAAAAAAAATTGTTTTGCTTTTTTCCCTATTATCAATAGTACAAATTTCCTATTTTCCGAATTTTCATCAAACGAAAGTTAGTTTTTCTTATAATTGCCCAATTTTTGTGTTTAAAATGCTAGTAGCAATTTAAATGTGCGAAAAAAAAGTTTTTTTTGCAAGGGATTGAAAAAGTGTATTTTTTCGGAAAAATTGGATTTATAAAAAAGGTATGAACGGCCTTACTAAATAAAAAAAACATTTATTTGTAAATAACATAAAACATACATAACATAAAATAGTACTTTTATCGAGCCTTTTATTAAAATGTGCACATGAGGATTTTTAAATTGTTCAATAAATAAAATTCATAAAAAAGACAATTTTAAGGTCCAAAAAAACCGCAAATCAAATTTTTCTGACGCTTTAAAACGCTTGACATATTATGTTTGATCATTTTGTAAAATTTCGTTATTCGTTCGTGAATGTAAATCCCGACTAACGAATTTGCATTTTCGAATGATTCCAGCGTCAATTAAATTAATAGTCAACAGCAAAGGTTTTACAATTTTCGTTAAATTGAGCCCAACTTTTTCAAAGTAGAATTTGTAGAATGGATTATTCTTTGCCCCGGGCAAAAAATGTTCTAGCTTCTTCAAAAAAAATTATTTATCGCGAATTCGTGTCTCTTCTAAAACTGTTATAAGTAGTCGAATGAATATCAATCCCTCTGGGGTTTTTAATTTTTAAAATTATACAATCAAACCTTCTAAATACTAGGCATTTTAATAAAAAAAACACCCCCCCATAATCGGAACCCTTGCTAGGCTCCTAAATGTCAGTACTGAAACTGAGAAAAAAGCGAAAAACCTATGTTTCAGAAACCATTAAACCATTTGTTTAATACAGGATGATTAATTCATAATCCAAAAAAAAATAAGGAAGAGATTCTTTGCTCGACAATATTATATATAATATTATTATTATTATTATTATTATTATTAATAAGAAGCGAAGCCTTTCCGGAAACTAGTAATTAGGGTTTGTGTATATGTATAGTAATAAATGTTTTGGTTTTTGGCATGCGTAGGTGGGGGGGCGTCGGTATAATTCAAAACAGTGGCGTCGCTAGTCAGACGTCGTGGATAGAGAACAGTTGACATGTCCGCAGCAGCCAGCTTATAAATCCCGACATATTGTTGTAAGACAATGCGGCGGCGACGTGTACCAGCCGAATTTCAAACAATAGCAAGCCGTTCCCCGCAAAGGGTTGCTAGATTTATATACCTACATACCGCCAGCCGCCGCTGATTCCGGGGGCGGAACCGGAAAGCGGCATCACTCACAAATTAATCCGGATCATGATGTTTGCATGTAAAATTATACATACACTGTTAAAATTCTTTGTAAATTTACTAGGTACTTCTTAACTAAACAATAGCATATATGTTGGTTACTAAAAAATTTTGCAAATTGGGCATAGCTTTGATATTTTAGGAGTGAGCGCTCATATATTTAGCATAGTGTGCTGTTTGGCAACTATTCCTTGGTAGCAGTGGCGGCTGGTGGATTTTGGGCACACCCATATCTCAGTTATTACTAATAACTTATTAGACATGGGACCCACATCAAATTTATATGAGTTTATAATGACATTATATAGACAAGTTCTGCGCAAGCAGAATTTAAATTGAAGTTTGCGAAAAAAGTTAAGTGTGCCCCCCAGCCTCCTGCACCCCCAAATTAAGATAATTCAAATTAAAGTAGTGCAATATTTAATTCACTAAATTTTATCGATAAATTTCAAATTTTATTAAAAAAATTCAAGAATTACAGGTTTTATACCATTTTAAATTTTTATTGTTTCTTTCACTAAATTTAAAAAAAAATAGAAATGGCATAAAATCTGTAATACTTGAATTTTTTTAATAAAATTTGAAATTTGTCGATAAACTTTAGTGAATTAAATATTGTACCACTTTAATTTGAATTATATTAATATGTGGGGGCAGGAGGCTGGTGGGGCATACTTAAAAACTAACTTTTTTTCAAAACTTCAATTTAAATTCTGCTTGCGCAGAACTTGTCTATATAGTGTCATTAGAAACTCATATAAATTTGATGTGGATCCCATGTCTAATAACTGAGATATGGGTGTGCCCAAAATCCACCAGTCGCCACTGCTTGGTAGTAAATAAAAACCTAATTGAAAACAATACAATAAAGTTGTAAATGTGTCTTTTACGCATGGTTGTGATTTCTTAGTACCAATGTACAAACTTACAATTACTAGAAAAGTATTGCAGACAAAAACAACAACAAAAACAAATAGTAGGTACGAATAATTAGATTTAAGGTTAAGATTCGTTTTTATTACACGTGCATAAAGCAATACCTTAATAGAAATAATTAATAACTATTTTAAACTACCCAATAAATATACACAATTAGATAGTTAATTAATTTAACAGGATCAAACAATAAACAACAAAATGCACAATATAGGAAATACCGCGCGCATGGAATAAATGCATAGCTGATAACTACCTACATATAAAAATAATATTGTTGCTTCCAATGGTAATCATTCTTAAACTTTTAGTATTGAATACAAAATATTTATTAATAAATTGTGAATAGTTTTAATATAATTTAAGATTTTAATGTGTTCTAAATTATCTTAATTATGACACATTACTAAAATTAAATATCAATCTTTAATATTCAGAATTATTCATATTTGGTCAAAATTGAATGTTTTGTAATGGTTAATATAAAGTACGCATAATATTACAAAATATGTTTTGGTTTTATAAATAATGTAATGATTGTAATCATTGCTTGATTTTAATTTAAAAAAATTTAAATAACTTTTCTTAAAGTTATAACAATAAGTAATACAATTAAAAGTTTACTCTTCACGGAAAAAAGTAAATAAGTATCAGATAAATACAAAAATATAGCATAATTACTGAATCTATGTAATATTTTTGTATTTATTAAATACTATAGTATTATAATTGAAATTTTGCAATACTGTATGTTTCTTAGAAAAACAATTTAGATTTAATAGACATGTTTGAAATTTACTTTCTCACAACTATAGTACTACTATAATAGTAGGTATATATTAGTAACATTGAATTACATGATATTTTTAATAATTTAAGAAACATTATACTCTTTTGACAACTTCGTAATTTAAACATTTGCAATTTAATCTGACTTATTTTTATCGAAATTAAAAATCAGAATTTTTATCACACTAAATTTTTAAACAAAATTACAATAGGTAAAACATTGTGCAATTACTTAATTTAATAAAATTGAGCAAAATTATATACCTATAATTTTTGATAAATGATTAGTAATATTGCAACAAATATTATTTTACTTTTCCAAAATTGAGTTATTATGTAGTAAAATTACCATGAAATTTTTTTAACAAATAGTTTGTTCTTTAAAAACAACAAAATTTAGCTTAAATAGTTTTTTCAGTGTAGAAGGTATCATTTTACCCCATTGGCATAAATTTCCTACCCACCTACAAGCTTAAATATAATAAAAAACATTAAGGCAAAATTTGATTAAAAAGTGTAAAAAGCCGGTATTTTTGAAACGCTACACTACTTTGAAAGTGGAGATTTTTGTTTGATTTTGTTCCTACAGTTGCAGTGATAAGTAGATGATAAAGAATTTCAATACTAGCTTAAAAGGTTGTTTGTATATGTCTCGAAGTTTTATTGGGAAAAAGGAAATCTTACACCTTACAACGGATTACATTACTTTTTTTAACAGATACTGTAAACAAGATCCTATTCTCAGATCTCGCAAAAAAGAAGAGATAAAGAAAGCAAATTTTAAAAGTACCTTTTATATAATTTCGTATAATGAAAGCAGTGAAAACTTAGATGGGCAAGTAATGCAAAGTTAAAATTAAAAAATGTAATATCAACAGAAACCGTATAAAAACCTTTACCTTCGTTATTTCTGTAGTCAGTGATTCAAAATAAAGATAAAATTACCGACAAAAAAATAAAATTAACTTTTTATTTTAAATTACATTTCAGTTTTAAATTAAATTTATTCCGCCGAACAATAAAAAAATCGTCTGCCAATTTTCGTTGAATACTAAAATATTTTTTCGGTGTGCTTAAAGATGCGCGTCATTTAAAATCAATTTCAGATACGTTTTTTCATTATTTTCCACTCTGTATCGCGTAACATGACAGTCAATTATAGAGTTATAAGAAAGTGGAGGTTTTCTGTTCGACCGCATCCAAAAAGACAATAACGCTTATGTTAAAATGTAGAAAACTTAAAATAGTATTAAATAGTATTTATACATACATATATGGTATACCATATTATGGTAGTATGGCACCTATTAGTACTACCTATAGTAAATTAGATACCATTAAAAACGTTGAACTAAACAATAATTCGTTCATTCGATTTAATATACATAAGTATCATACTACACTGAAAAAAATAAGCTGTTGAAACAACAAAAAAAATATTAATTCAACTCTTTATGCACTTTAAATACAAGCAATGGTTTTTGCACGTTTACTTAACCATCTAAAAATGTCAAATTGTATTGTTTAATTGAACAACAAATAACAGTCAAATGAACAAAATAAGAATATTTGTTCTAATCTGCTAATTTGGTTAATTTAACATTCTTAGGGTGTTAAGGTAAATTTCTTGAAATGTCCAGGTAACCTTTTTAGCATATTCACTTAACACCAATAAAATGTTAAATTAACATTCTGAAAATGTAAAATTCTTTAAAGGTTGGTATCCAAAACAAAATTATGGAAAAAATATATTATTATATATAAATAGAAAGAATTGAACCTTCACCTCGCCCAGAGTTTTTGTTTTGAGCGTGTTCCACCCATGATACATCTTTGTATCATGTGTTCCACCTACTTCAAATACCAACAGACTGTTTCGCCCTGTATTGAGGGTCTTAACAGTGTCGGGCAATATGGTGTAGTGAAAGTTCTACTGTGGAACACACCTTAAACAAACAGATATCTCATCTTATATACACCTAATCGTAAGCTAACTAAGGCGAGATGTAAGAAAACGTCATTGTCTAATGACGTGGCGTGAGTGTTCGAAGCGCCATTCTCGGCAATTTTATGAATGCAAATTTTACATTTTAAATTTTAAAGTAACATTTTAAATTTGTTAAATGAACAAATTTAAAGTTTTGGATTAAAGAGCAACTAAACGTTAATTTAATAGTTTTTTTAGGTAATCCTAAAAATTTCAGTAGTTGATTCAACAAATTCCAGCTATTAAATCAAAGTACGATAAACATTTTAATTCAAAATATTAGTTTATGTTAAATTAATATTTAAACTGTCAAATGAACAAATAAACTTTGACAAACTCTGACTTTTGCTTTAACACCAAAATATAGATTAATCCAATAGGTTTTTTGTTGAAACAACATTTTTTAAAATGACATTTAGGCAAATGTTAACTCAACTACATTATTTTTTTCGGTGTATAGGTGCCAATATTATTCTAACATAGGTAACATGTAATTTTATAATAAGCCTATAGTTTGTTTTACCAAACTTTTGGTAATTGCGTTGTATTTCTGCATATATATCATTCTAATTTTTATATAACTTCATGACCTGACTTTCAAAAGAAACGTGGCTAAGTATTTTGCACCATAAATCACTTATTAGCGACACACGCTCTGTTTAATTGAGTTGGGGTTCGTTTAATAACTCTCGAAACTGATACTCATCGTTAGCAAATACTTAGGGCTAAATACCGGGGCAAATTTAATTGTTTTCTTTCAGACTTATATCGATCTTGAACCCCTGATGATATAGGTTAGTGATATTTGGAAGAATAAAATGTTTCCTGATATATAATATTTTATTTGAAGTGTGCCCCAAAATCTTTCCAGTCTCGTGCTTTTGAATAGCAAATTACCTCTTATAGGATTAACAGTATTTATTTGGAAACATTCCTGAAATCCTATAAACCGCAATTATTTGGCTACAGCAGGTAGTTAAATTCGGTAATGATGCAGAAAAATCAGTGAGTTTGTCTGGCTTTATGAATGAAGTAACAAAAAAGTATAGTTTTAAGTATTTAACAAAAATGCCAACAATAATTTTCAAGGCTTTTACATGTTTTTCGTTTTAGATAAAAATTTATTTTCTTTTTTATAATAATAATAATTTTGCTAAAGAAACTTTGCTTCTAAAAGAAACAGAAGTTAGCCAGCACCAATCCTTTTCGGTTTACCTATCTAATATTTTATTTTATCGTAATGTTTAGAAATGGTTCAAACCCATTATCAAAATTCGAGTTCTGCTCGATTTACTCGACAAGAATTTTGTTATGAGCAGATCTTTATTGGTTTTTGTTTTCAAAATTAAGATTTTAAAAGTTTTCTCCTTTACATTCTTCAGACTTGATTAATATAAACTGACACAAAATGATAACATTTTAAATAATTAATTAAGAATATAAACTTACTTGGACTGGAAGCTTCTGAAGAATCTGACGTAGGAAAGTTTCTGGGCATATTCATGGACATCTCTGATGAAGTGGTTACCGTCGGCGAAGTAGCATTATTTTGGTTTTGGCTTTCCACAACAGTTTGTGGAGTTGGGAATAAAATCCCCAATTCTCTAGCCTCATTCTCCTCTTGTGCTTGCTGCCTCCTCAAGGCGACTTGAGCCGCCATAACCCTCTGTCTTTCTGCAATTAACGTACATTTGGCACAGTTGCAGTCCCTCCATCTGCAATATCTTTTATGGCCTTTTAAAGCAGACACAACTCCGTGGTTTCTACAACGAGCGCATTTTGGTGTTCGCTGATATCTTTCGGACGCTCTAAGAAAAAACGCTGGCGGTATGGCACCGAGTACAGGGTGTTGGGACATCAGGGTGCTCATGTCGACTCCACTGCCTGAATTCATTTTTGACACTCACTATTCACGTTTAACTTTAACTAGTTCTTGACGCACATGGACTCTTGGGGTGAGTTTGATAAACTGACAGTATCTTGGTAGTGTTACGCTTACCCTTGGTCGTTACATAGCTTCAACTGTTGGTCGTTTTTCCGCCAATGGGACGCGTTCGTGCCGTTGGCTCCGCCTTCTTTGGTGACGTAGAGGTTGGGGTGACGCCTTTCTACCCTCCTTAGTGTGCATGTTTACTGTATTATAAGTTTAACAATAGGAGTACAGAGTACGAAACTAGTTATGTATTGTAAATAATATTATATGGCTATTATTGTGAAGGAGGGAATGGAGCTATGCTTTTAATGCTTTGTTGTAATACTGTACAGTGTATTTGGATTTTGGTATTGTTTTGTCGAATATTCAACTATTCTCTCTCTCGAATTTGCCTTCTAGTTTTACTGTTGACGTTTTTACAGATCGATTTCAAGAGTGGGTTGAGGATTGGGATTTTAGATAAGTTTTGTTACCTATTGCAGTTCAAGTGGCCACTTTGGAGGTTAACTATAGGTAGTCAGTATTATTTGATTGCTTGTTAAAATCTTATTTAAGTTTAAAGGGATTATAACTATTGCTATTAATTTGGATTTTGAAGTGAAATATATTTTTTTATGTATAGTGTGTACCTATGTATTTTAAAAATGCTACAAATTTGTCACCAGTATACAAAAATCATAAGATTATGTTGGAAATTTTATGAAAAATTAAAAAATTATTTAAAAATATTATGAATATATTTTCTTTAAATTAAAAAAAATTTAAGAAACATCAATTGAAGATACCTATAGAAAATATTATATTGAGGTAATTTGAGGTGATTTTGAAAAAATCGGATTTTTTGGAAAATTATTTAGTTAAAGACTGTTAAAGATACAAAAGTGATACGAAAGTGAATTCGGATCCCAATTTTTCTGTAAATTTACTAGTCGGCAGTTTCGAAAGTTTTATTAGTTGCCTACTAATGCCGACTGAAGCTATAGCTGCAGCTAATGCCGACTAACAGATAATCGATTTTAATACATCTAGTAGAGTCTGATAAGTCTACTAATTAGTAATCTTAGCAGACTACTTAAGTAGACAAAAGAGTTTACCCATTTACCTATTTTGGGAGCAATTAAAAGGATTATTTGGCAAATTCGCGGTCTTTTAAAAGATGGAAAATCTGGATGATTGAAAGATCGTTTTGTAGTAATTTTAAACAATAAATATTCATTTTTGTTTTTCATAAATGAATAACAAAAATTAATATTTATTGTTTGAAATTATAGTAGTATATTATATATGTAGGTATATAGTATATATAGTATATATATGTATATATACATAATTATTTGATATTAAATAAAAATGTTATTATTATTATTACTATTATTATTAAATAGACGATTTGCAGTGCCTTTACAGAAACTCGGTTTTTTATATTACCAAATTTTTTGGTCACAAATTCACAATATTTTGATGCTGCAAAATTAAATTTGAATACTTATGTCAAAATGTCGAAAGTTAATAATGAAGGCTTGAAAATAAATTTGAATCGTTATAATTGATTTTGTAAAATGTTGGTATTTGTTCGAGAATTTAATAATTTTGCATTTTTGAGTTATTCCAGAGTCAAACAAATTAATAGGATACAGAAAATGTTTTATGATATTCGTTAAATTGGCCCTGACTATTCTATTATGGATTTAAAAATAAAAATATTAATGAAACATTTAAGGAAGCAATTTTAAAAAAACCTAAAAAATGTGAGTAAAAACTACTGTAGATAATTATTATGCTTACAAGCTTAAGCTTAATTTATTACAAGCATGTTTGCAATAGTAACTATTGCGATCAGGGCCGGCCCGACGTTTTTTGCCGCCCCGGGCGAAGATATTTTTGCCGCCCCCTTGTTATTCGGCAGAAATAGTGGCAAAAGTAGTTTAACGTAATTATTTTTTAGTTTTTTATGCTTTAGAATCACCAATAGGTAAGGCAATATACTGGCTTACGTCGCAAAAAAGAAAAAAAAACTATGATTTTAATATAGAAATTTAAATATTATTTAAATAACGAAATAAGCGATAAATTTTACTTTATCTTTAACTTTTACTTTTACTTTAATATAATATAGTATGGATCTTTCTTTCTTTCAATATAAAAATCATTTTCAAATGTAACGTCAAAAAACTGTAGAACAAATCTTTATTTACTTAAAATTAAATAAAATAACTATATTTATTATAATAATATATTATGTTACGTAATAACAAAAAAATCATTAAGTATACTTATACTTATATAGTCTAGAAAAAAATGTAAGTAGGTAGTATACTACCTACTTACATTTTTTTCTAGACTATACTTAAAAGAAATTCACTTTTCTAGCTTTCGCTTCAGAAAACTTTTTGAGCAAATCACGAAAATCCAAATGTATCGCCAACTCGCTTTCTATAGAAATAACCGCAAGACCTGTTAATCTCATTTCTGAAATAGTCGAACGTAAGTAGTTCTTTATCAACTTTAACTTTGAAAAGCTGCGCTCTCCACTTGCTACTGTCACAGGTAAAGTCAGTAATATTCGCAATGCAATAGCAACATTTGGCGTAAAAAAATCTTGACGTGCTATATACTTCAATACCTCAAGCGGGGTTGTTTTGGGTTCAATTAATTGTGATAGAGCCAACAATTCATTATACAATTCCAAAGCGTCAACGTCTGAACTGTCTCCAAAAGTCAATGAAGAAGCCAAATCCTTGCATTGCTTCAAAAGATCTTCTTGAGTAAACCTTTTTTTTATCGCACCAATATCAAACAAGAAATTGAAATTATCTGCATAGTGTTCTAATTGCTCGAAACGGTCTTCAATGGAGTTAATAGCTTTATCCAAAATCGTAAAAAAACATTCAACTTTAAATTTCTTCTCGGGATCATCAATTGTTTCATGTGAAGCTTCGTAACAGAACATTTTTGTTTTTTTACGAGGTCTGATGGATTTCGATGAAGCGAAGCTTGTATCACATTCGAGCTCTTGTGCTAGCATTTTTGATTCGTCCAATACTTTTTGGAAACCTTCATCTGATCTGCACTCTTTTAAAAATAATAAAGTTTTACGCAAGTCATCTACAGCTTGAGAAATATCGCAATCTATGTGTTGCAACGCTTTACTTACTAAATTTATTTGATTTAAGATTTTGTGCCACAAGACCGTGAAAGCACAGAAAGAGAATGTTTTCATTTTTTTCGCCAATGATTCTGCTTGATATCGAGAGTCTACATCGAATGTCGAATCTTGGCTGATTTCAAAAAGCGTGTCATATATTTCTCCTATCGAATAGCGAAATGGATTTATTGCATCAATTCTGCTTTCCCATCTAGTTTCACTAAGTGGTTTTACCGTTAACCTATTCCCTAAATTTTTCTTCAAAATTGACCAACGATGAGTTGAGCCACTCAAAAAATTATATATTTCTTGGACATAAGAAAAGAATCTAACCCCATCTATTGAAGATTTAGCCGCATCATTAACTACTAAATTGAGCGTATGAGCGTTGCAAGGGACAAAAAAAGCTCGACCGTTCAATCTGAAAATACGGCCTTGTACACCTTTTTCATGTGCTTTCATATTTGAACCATTATTATATCCCTGACCGCGCATATCATCCACCGAAAGTCCGAATTTTTCTAACTCTTCTACTATTTTTTCGGTCAAAGCTTTACCCGTGGTTTCATCGACAGGCAAAAACTCGAGAAAATTTTCGCGAATAAGAACATTATTATTATCATCTATTTCGACAAAGCGGAGAGTTATAGACATCTGCTCAATTTTAGCTACATCCCGAGTACAATCTACGATGATCGCATAGTACTTTGCTTTTTTAACAAGCTTAATAATATGGTCTGTAATATTTTTGGCTATAAGTTCAATTAGCTCATTCTGGATTCTTTTGCTTAAGTAATGCACATGAGTTTGTCCACTTTTAATTTTTCTTACATGTTCAGTCATAAAGTCGTCAAACTGAGCTAATAACTCGACTAATTTTAGAAAATTACCATTGTTTTTTTCAAATAACTTATCGGATGAACCTCGAAAAGCTAAAGATTGTTCGCCAAGAAATTGTACAATTGCTAAGAGTCGTTTTAACAAATTTTGCCAGTATTGTGTTTCTGCATCTATGGCTTTCTGAAAATCTACATCAATAGTGCTAGCACATTTTAATCTGTTAGACATTTCAATCCACAACATACATGCACGTAAATGACTCGAACTTGTTTCATGACTTTTTAAAGCTTCATGTAAATGCTTCCAATCTTTGTACCCAGTAGTTGCCAAGATAATATCAGAATTACTAAAAAGCTTACAGCAAAAACAAAAGACACTATCGCAACTCATTGAATAAACGAGCCATAATCTTTTTGCTACCTCGCCGTTTTTCATTTTTTTCTCAAAGCACGATAACGAAAAATGACGATTTTCATCATTCAAGGGGAAATTAAATGTATTATACGCTTCTGGTTTTATGGGCCCACTAGAAACTAAAAATATTCTCTGGGCATCATTTATGGGGTTTGGCCATGTTGCAGGATCTAGACCACAATTTTCTTGGGGGCCTACGTTTTGAATTTCGAGTGTGACACAGTTGTCAATATGTGTTGACGAACTATGAATTAGGGATACTTCTTTCGAGAAATTTTCGGAAATGTGACTTTTATGCGATTTATCTATCAAGGAAACAATATAATTATAAAAATAATAGAAGGTAATATAATTTTTGTTAATAACAATGATTTCAGTGATTATAAATATTAATTAAGTATCGTCTGTTCATTTGTATAAAAGTCGAGGACCCAAGTAGAAATTTTTACTTTTTTTTTTTATCCTCTGAGTGAGACGTGTCACACTGCAAATTTGAGAATTTCTTATTGAGAAAAGTGAAAACTTCGACTCGAGGACAAAATATTTTACTTAATTAAATATTAGCATCTGCACAAATTTTAATTACCTATTACCTATGTAAAAAATAAAAATTAAAAAATGGTTGTAGGTACCTCGATTTGCACATTCTGTGTCTGCCCCTTCTATAAAGTGCTCTTTTAGTTCCACCCTTACATCCAAACTAAGATGTCCCATAAGCCAACTGAATGGCTTGTGCGGGTTAGGGGTAGGAACGGACCGACGGCTTAAAGTCCCCTCCGAAGGACTATACACAATGGACAAACACAAATAAACAACCATACCCAAGTGGGATTCGAACCCACGACCTCTCGGCTCGTACCCAGGAGCTCTGACCACTACACCACCGAGGCCGGATTATTTTCTGATACACTGAAAGAAATATATACTAAAGTTAAATAAAAAAATAATTAGGGCAAATATATTTTATGTTTCATTTATGGACTACCACATACATTGCTAAAACAAATATATTCGTTTGGTTAGCAGCCTATTGCTGCCCTAGCAATATAAATGTGTTTCTAGCAATATTTTTTTGCTGTAATTCACTTATAGTTTACATTTTATAGTAAGGGTAAGTTTATTTTTATTTAGATCTAACATATCTTCTTTACAATAAATGTATTACAAAATTTAACATACATTCATAATAAACAGTAGTATAAATGTGTAAAGCACTAGTATAAAATTTTTAGTATAAATTTGTATTTACTTTTAGCAACAAATTTCTTTCAGTGTACATTAAATTGTTTTTGTTCATTACCAGCATCAGTTTTGAGATCTTGAGAAATAAGATTATCTTTTGATTCTTCTACTGTAAAATATATATACATAATTGCATCACTTGTCAATATTATTGTGAATATACATAGGTAATTAAACAATATTTTTAAATTACAAGAATTCTTTGGTTTGTTAATATTTACTTTTTCAATATATCGCGATAGCTTATATTATTACATAATTGCTGTTAAAGTACAGTATATTTTTAATGTAAAAGTATAGGTACAGACCGAGCGCATCCGAACTAGTTACTTAGGTATTTACTTAATACTTAATTACGAAATGAGTTTAGCAGACTTTGGCAAAATCCGAATGCTGATGTGATGCGCGTTAGATCATTGTTTTTAGACCTATAAAAATGTGCACAATAAAAATAAAACCTTTTTTTATATACCGTAAACATGTTTGTGCACGGGTGGCTTTAGCTCACTTTAAAACTTAAGCTTAAAATATTTATGGTTTTAACAATCATAAACATTAAATATACATATTTAATGTTTATGATTGTTAAAACCATAACAATATATTGTATACCAAAATTAAGAAATCGACAGGTAGTTAACCAAGGATCATTCCAAAGGATTGCGCATAATATAGAAATTGAAACGCATGTATTTTTAAGACTTTTGCACTAATGCAATATATACAATTTTAAAGTGTAATAAATCCCATTTATTTCTTTAAAACACTGATTTTCCTGTAATATAAACTAAATAGAATCGCTTAATTGACAGGTTTTGACCAACAAATTATTAATGTTAATTTTATCGAACGCGAAAATATTTTTTAAAAAAGGTTCACCCGCGGGGTATGCAATATTATTCAATTATAGTATATTTATTATACCTTCACACGATGTTTTTTTTGCAAGAATTTGGAAAATGTTGCTGCTAGAACTCGATTTTCCACCTCACGCGCCTTTTTTTGGTTTCTATAAAAAGCTCCTGAATCTTTTTTGCGTTTTTCAGACATTTTAAACTTCTAATTATAAACTACCTTAGTAATTCACTGATTTTAAAATGCACGATCGTGAGATATTTTTCAATTAATTGTCAATTGTCAAACACAGTAAAGAAAACTACAGGATATGATTAAAGAAACAAATAAAAGAGGGCGCCAGCGTCGTCTTCCGAGAGCGCCTCTATTAAATCATTTGTAACAAAGATATTTCTCGAGCTTAATACTGGAAAAAAACGCCAATCGAAATTTTTGTTTTATGTTCATTGAAATTTATTATCATTAACACATCGTAAAAATGCCGCCCCCCCCATTGTGCCGCTCCGGGCGGTTGCCCGGTTCGCCCGTACCTCGGGCCGGCCCTGATTGCGATAGTATTTAATTTAATTACGGTAGTTTTTTATCACAATTTATTATTATTACGGATGCTACAAAAGCTGTGGAGTAACGTGGAATGGCTGATCTGCAAAAGCAGAAAAGTATCAATTGTAAATTATTTACAAAAAGCAAAAGTGAATCTTAAAATCAGTATACTACCTATGGGTATATAATATATACCCATAGGTAGTATACTGATTTTAAGATAAAATATATTATATTTTATCTATGGATAAAATAAACCTTATAAAAATTATCAATTAGGTACTTGAATAACTTTAGAATTTGACTGATTTGTCTAAGGTATTCTGGTATATTTTGTTTACTATAGTAAAACCTTCTACTATACCTTTAGTAGCGTGCCTTGGGCTGAGGGGGCGAGCTATTCTAAGAGCGACATTTTTTTTAAATTAGTTAAGATTCAGGGTTATAAAATGAGGCACAATAGTAAACACTGGCATTAATTATTATTACTGACATTAAAAAAAATATTTTCTCGATTTTTATGTAAGAATGTCATATTCTCGCACGCAAAATCGTTGAAGAATGAAGCTCATTCTTAAACGATTTTTGGTAACATTTAGTTTTTAAGTATTGGTACCCCCAAAATGTCAAACTGAATAATAACCTCAAATTCATTACTTTTATTGAAAATGAAGCCTTTATTATTGTTTTGTAATATAAAGTTTGCTCCAACAATGCATTTTAATGCAAAATTTTAAGTTTAATGTGTAAAAGTGCAGTTCAGGTTGTACTTGTGCAGGATAACAAATATTGTCATTTTGTGTTGCCAACTGACATTTTGCGAGAAAAATCCCCTAACTAACAACGACCACAAAACAATTAAAAAAACCTAAATAAAAGTTAAAATCGAGAAAATAGTATAAATCACACGTTGCAGAAGGCTATTCTCGCACTCATTCGTTCGTCCACTCGCTCCTTCGTCGCTCGAGGCCAAATTTCGAATTCGTGCGAGAATATGTGGCCTTCTGCAACTTGTACTTTAATATACTATTATGTTTTATAAAAGTATATTGTGTGACTAGTGGAAGAGGGGAGATTCCTCGAGCGTAGAGGTAACACTCGAGTGGAATCTCCTCTTTTAACCAATAGTCGCACACAATAATATTATTTTATGCACTGAGAAAAATGGTCGTTAACTGTTAAAGTAACTGGTTAATTTCTAACGAGCTACAACTTAGAATAGGGCGCACATAATGTGAGTTTGATTCTAAAATATGATTCGTTGGAGAAATTCTAATTCATCATGTATTATTTTTAAACAACTTATGTATTAGTGTGTAGTTTTAATGAGTTAAATGTTAACTAATAACTTGGTAATAGAAATCTAGCGGCGCTTAGTAACAACTTATGAATTAGTGTGTAGTTTTATTGAGTTAAATGTTAACTAATAACTTGGTAATAGAAATCTTATAAATCTTTACGTTACTTACTTTCTATTAATATTAGATTCTTAAATCTATGGTAGTTCTGGTGTTGACTTAATTATAAACTAATGCAATTTTAATATTAACTTATCAAATGTTGGCAATAAAACAGTTAATGTAAATAATATTGATTTATTTAAATATTTTATAAAAATATAAAAAAAACATTGCACATTCTGTAACTTCATAAAAACGAAATAATATTCTAAAAGGCGAACGAACTCGTTCGGGTAATGTGTACGTATGATCATATAGGATATTTGGTTAATAAGGATACATCTCTCTCCTAATTTTGGAACTAGCTCCTTCAAATTCTCCGGTGTTCGTGTGCACAACACTTTCATTGAAATGGCTTCCTCTGCATCTAAAAGACAAATTGTTTAGTACAAATTAGTTTATGTTAAAGAATTTATTAAAGTTTTAATGCTTTTCCATAAAAAACAGATGTTTGTTACAAAAGAGTAAATTTAAAACTGAAGAAATATACTTTTCTGGCTTGCTCCCTATTAAGTTTATATTTAAAACTGACTGATGTCAGTTG
The DNA here is from genome assembly GCA_921294245.1 of Brassicogethes aeneus. Lineage (NCBI taxonomy): Eukaryota > Metazoa > Arthropoda > Insecta > Coleoptera > Nitidulidae > Brassicogethes > Brassicogethes aeneus. The sequence continues at coordinate 61,438,839 of OV121133.1, read as the reverse complement.
ACATTATAATATGACAATTATATCAAAAATTCTTTGACGTAAACGTCTTTAAAAACATTAATATATTAAAAATATTAATATATTAATCGTGCATAAAGTTTTGTATACATTGCTGGCATAACTGGTTTTTATGGTCCTACGACGCTTTTCTAGCCCTCGCGCTAACGCGCTCGGGCTCGAAATAGCGCCTCGGACCATAAAAACCTTATTATGCCCTTAATACATAAATAACTATTATTCAACTACCGCAAGGAATTTTATTTGATATTATATCAATTCTTGGCCTAATGACATAAATAACTATTTTATTATCTGCTAGTTCTTTTCGCCACTGCGATATTATTTGGTAAGGTATATGAAGAAATTAAATTATTTGAAATTATAAATGGCCAATATTCTTCCGTTGTAAGACAATAATCCTTTTGAATTATAATTATTATATATACCTAATTAATTGTAATTACCATTAACCCACAAAACATTTTATTTACTCCTACATTGACGAGCTGTGACTTTATGGCGTTTTAGTCACGGGCTGAAGTTAGTAATAGTGGCTTTTGAAGTTAGCTTTATTATAAATTAGAGAAAAGTGAGGTTAATTCCGTTGACATTTGACAGATGTCAAATGTTTAACAAATAAAATTGGATTTAAATTCTTCTATGTGGTCATCGTAGATAAAGTATAGTATGCAACTCGTTTTATAAACTTATCTAGACACTCGTTTTTATTAAACACTCGCTTGCTAGCTTCGCTCGTGCTTAATAAAACTCGTAACTAAAATGGCGTTTATAAAACTTGATACACAATATACTATTATCTACTTCTACATTAACGAGCTGTTACTTTATGGCTTTTTAGTCACTGGCTAAAGTGGCTTTTAAACTTTTTAGTCACGGGCTGAAGTTAGCTTGATTAAGTACAAATGGGAAAAAAGTGAGGTTAAATTCGGGTGACAGTTGACAGATGTCAAATTTTTGACAAATAAAATTGGCTTTAACCCTTTGTCTACTAAAGGTACTTTTAAGTACCTTAAAATTGGCGTACCTTCAAATACCACACTAAGAATCCTACGGGTTAGATTATTTTTTTTATTGGAATTGTTTATTGTTTATGATTAAGTTATCACCAGAATTATTGTATAAAAGTTTAGATTTTGATAGATATAGATATACTTTTGTAAGTGGTACTCTCGTGTACCGGTGCACTACCACCGCGGTGGTAGTTCTGATCCATATATTGAAACACTAGAGTAATGGGCGAATAAAAATGAATGACTTAAAAGTACCGTTGGGCGAAAAGCAGGGTCGTCACAAAATTAAGTATTGGGAGACAAAGGGTTAAATTATGTTTTCTGTTCGTCGTATCTTAAAAATCTATCAAACTTTAAAATGTTTAACAAAGGAAAAGAAAATCTTCAAATCGACTGGTTAAAGTCGTAACACATTGTTGCCACATTTTTTCAGTGAATAGTTTCCCTGACCATGTGGGGGTTGAAATAAATTTAATTAGTCATTTAATTTTTTCACACAGCCATTCTTATTATTTTAACCTAAACAGATTTTTAATTCTCTATTTTGTTATAAACCATTTTTTTCTTCAATTTTTTTATGTTTTGGCATAATACAAAAATTATACTGGTTTGAATTTTTTATTTTTTTTTCTTATATTAAATATAATATATTATGTTGGAAACAAATCTTGATCTTTTAGTTTGACGATTATACATTGCTTTCGAATCCTTAGTGGTATCACAACCTAAAAACACCACTTGATATACAGGGTGTTTCACATTCGTGGTCCATTGGAAGTTTCTGGAGAACGGAAAAAATATAGATTTGAAGTCTATTTTTTTAAATATTTTGAACAAAATGCAATTTCCGGTTTGACCGGAAGTGACATCAACTTTGTTATTTCAAATAAAATACCCCATATATTTTTACATTTTTAAATTCTACATAAAATTGCTATACCATGTCCTATACCTAAAGTTTTCTAGATGTTTGCTATTAGGTTTACGGATATGAGGGTAAAATTTTTGGAATCTTAAAACATTGTTTAAAAAATTCCATGTCAATTCTTTAACATTTTTCAACAAATTACACGAGAAAACCCAGGGCAAATTGGGCTAACGGCATGTTAAGAAATTGGCATGGCATTCCAAAAATTTCACCCCCATTTCTGCAATCTTAATAGCAAGAAAGTTACCTATAGGCTATTTTTGATAGACGTGCATATGTCATATTTTAACGGAAAAAAATAATACCTCCAAAACTATTTACTCTAGGTATAGGACATGGTACAGTAATTTTACTCAAAATTGTATGTAGAATTTAAAAATTTCAAAATATATGGGGTGTTCCATTTAAAATAACAAAGTTGATGTCACTTTCGGTCAAGCCGGAAGTGACATTTTGTTTAAAATACTTTAAAAAAGTAGGGTTATCGATATCTTTTGCCGTTCCTCAGACACTCTCTCTCAGTTCGGTTTCGTCCCTGGTGGTGTGCGTTATTGCTCTATGAAAAAGAATTGAAATATAAGTGACTTTCCGACCCAGGAGGGACGAGATCGGATTCCCAGGGTAGAAATACACTGGCTTTAATCAAAAATATATAAATATATGAAAATACTCGAAAAAAGAAACGGATGAATTAAGATTGAAATATTTGAAGAAATCCTGTGCATATAGCCATGTGGTGCATGGTTAAAGAAAATTTAACATGGTGATATAAAAAATTGAATTAACCAGTAGATAAATGATTCAAGGGATGAGTTAAACTCAGATTCTCTTAAATGAGGCCCTTGATCAGTAAAGAAAATTAAAAAATATAATGTGCTGGCCAAATAGTCTAAGGTAGAAGAAGAAGAAGAAGAAACTCTCAATGGATTACGAACGTGAAACACCCGTATTTCGTAAATGTGCAACACCCTGTATATAATTAAATTAATTTTAAAATAAATAAATAATCTTAATGGTTGTCCATTTATTCAGTGAATAAATTTTTCATAAAAATATACTGTCCAGCTGTTATCGAATCTGTTATATTATGTCCCGAATACATTTTTTTAAGTCTATTTTCAAAATCTATAGAAATTTTTCATGGGAGGGAAAAAAATCAAATTTTGTCGTAGTATGTTATAATTACATAAAATATACAACAATGTATTGTTGTTTTTAGTATAGTTTTATTGTTGGGTTTGGCCACATTATCTATACAACTTATGGTATTTTTTTAAATTAAACATAATATTATTATAATAATATTATTATATCTACGAAGGCGTAGAAGGGCCAACAAAATTTTTCAGCCAAAACTAGCTTTTATTTCTATATTACAATTGTAGCTTCCGAAGGGCAAACACAAATTTCACAAGTTTCAGCAAAAACTAACTTTAATTTTTGCAAGTTGAAATTGCCAATTTCTATCCTAAAATTGTAGGTTCATCCTACAATTGTAACTTGAACTTTCAACTTTTAACCTACAATTGTAATTTAAACTTACAAGTTACAATTGTAGGTTCAAGTTACAATTGAATCGGTGAGAATAAGAACAGTATATGTCCAAATATTTGAATTTTGAGAAAACAAAATAAACTGTTTATTTTGTTTATTAGGATTTCTTCAGGTTCAAACGTACAGACAAGCTGTGGTGTATGAGTTTAGACGTCCATTAAACTAAACATATTTTTTTCACCATGTGCATGCTTTATTATACACAAAAAATAAACTTGGACTTGTACTGTTCTTAATCTCAATAAAATTCTGAGACAGAATTCTTATAATAATCTTTAGAATTTTGTTTCAGAATTGAAAAAAAAAAATCACGATGTGGTAAAGCATTTTTATTGATAAAGAGCATTTTTATTTTACAAAAAGCATTTTATTGAACAAAATAAACATTTTTATTAAACAAAAATATTAAATAATCAGATTTGGATACCGGCATCCTCATCCGTATTAGTGTTTGGCCAGGATTTTACATGGTGGTAAAACTCTAGGTCTTCTCCCTTGTTGTAGGTATTTCATTATATTTTTTATAGATATCATTTATTTTCTTTTTATTACATGGTGGTCCAGTTCTTTTTTCTTCGACAATTTTTCTTGATGTAGACATATAAAAGTCATATATGATATATTATAGGTTATGTACACATATGTGTCAAACGTCAAACCTGACAAAATGTCGCAAACTCGATAATTTTACAGAATTATTAAACGCTTGAGAAAAATAATAGTAATATACAACAAGGCGGAGAAAACATATTAACTGCCTCGCTCAGATCAGCAGCCTCGGCTACGAACACTGAGCTACTGAACACTTTATAAATCACTATATTGTAGTTGCAATACCAAATGTATTTTTATTTAAATTAAATATTGTCTGTTTTTTATTATTAAAAATTTTACTTAACCCATTAGCCCGTTAAATAATTTAAAAAAAGTAATTTAAAAATATTATACAAAATATTCATAAATAAAAGGAAAATAAAACATTACCAAGGAAGAGCTTAGCCAGCCAATGTGCAAGGATCGACCAAAAATGCCACCTTCTGCCAAATATTCAGATTCAAAGGTTTAGCCGAACATTTAACAGACCAAAATTTCCTAGTAGGCTTAGGCAAAACCTTGGGCTTAATTTTATCCGAAGCCGAATGTTTGGCCATTTTGTATACATTTATTAATTAAAATCATACACCTTTGACTTTGACTAAAGGTCTTAAAATAACGAACATCGGCTTCGGATACTAATAATTTGTAAATTTGTAAAAGTTGCCTGGGGACAGTCGTCAAATTTTGTTCCTTGAAAATGGATTGGATCAGTTAAAAACATTTCGAAAGGGAAATTGGGCAAACATAAAATACTATCTGAAGGTTAAAAGGACGCATTTTAAATAAAGCTTGTCATAGACTAACATAAATGAGTGTCATTTATGATTGACATTCGGGATTCAGGATCATGCATGACAATTGTGTTTTTTCATACATAAGTGTTATTTATGAATGAGTTTCATGCTTGACATTAGCTTGTTAAACAAGAAGTTTAAAAATGCACGATTAAATTTTATTAGCAGCGGCGTACGCTGCTTTAATTAAATATAAAAGAAATAAACATCAACAAATTAAACTATTAATTAATTAATGACAGCCATACATGAATGACATTCATGTATGACGCCCTAATAGTAGTAGTAGTAGTAGTAGTAGTACACTGTTAAAAATGTTTGTAAAATTACTACATTTTTAATAAGCAGTTGCATGGTAAAATTACAAAATGTTGTATTGTATTACAATTTTAATACGCATGTGTTATAATATTACATTTTGTTATAGCCAAAGTACTAAACAGGTTCCAATTTTACAATGTTTTTTTTAGATACTTATAGTAATTTTACAATTCTGTATTGTAGAATTGAATTTAAAATTTTGTAAATTTTTTACCATGTATCATTTTATTCATGTGTAAATTTTTTTTTTCTAAAATTACAATTTTTTTGCAAAACAAGGTATGAGTATGTACCTCTTGCGGCAATCACGTGATGTTCTTACCTCTCGCTTCTGTTGACTTAGATGGACAGTACTTATATAAGCTCAGTTGTCTTTCGTTTTTGGTGTGTTCCAATACACCAAATTGCCCGACATTAATGCAATTTTCTTAGTTTCTTCAAGAAACTGTCTTCACCCATTACTGTAAAGATTAAAAAAAAATTGAACCTTCACCACGCCAGAGTTTTTGTTTTAAGTGCGTTCCACCAACTTCAAATACCGACAGACAGCAAGACAGATAGACCTAGTTTGGGTCTTATCAATTGATAAATACAGCTAGACACATACTAGACCTAGTTTGGGTCTTATCAAATGGTAAGACCCAAACTAGGTCTATCTGTCTAGCTGTCTGTCGGTATTTGAAGTTAATGGAACCAGAGCTGGCCAAATACTGAGTACTTTTACTCGTATTTCAATTACGAGTAAAAAAGTACGAGTACTTTTTTACTCATAAGTATTTTTCATTTGAAAAACTTATTACTCGTACTTACAAACCAAATTCAATGTACTCATAAAAAATACTCGTGGAATTCACGAGTAATATATACGAGTATTTCCGTTTATTATATCGATGACTTTTTGCCAAAATATCGTAAGCATTAAAACATTTTGTTTAGAAGTTTTAAATTTTATAATATATAGTATAATATAATATAATATATTCCAGTATTGCCTTGACACTCGAAGTGGATAGACGCGTCAAGTAGTTAAAGATTCCTCTCCTAGCAGCGTATACTAGAGAAACGTAATAAAGGTCCAAAAACGAACCTAAGTATACGGAAATATCGGTAATCGGTAATAAATAAATAAATAAATAAACAATCAAGTGCGGAAAGTGTGATAAGTGCAAAAAAAGTGCAAGTGTGAAGAGCGCGGGAGATCCCCTGTTAAAGCCGTAAAAGAGTGCAACTGAATAAGTAATTAAGGCCAACCGGTCCAACTGGTCATCAGGGATAGTCACAACCAAAGCCTGTCAATAACCTGCAGGGAGGTCCAGAAATAACGGACAGACCGTGAAAGACCTAGCATCAGGATTATAGCCTAATAATCAAGCTAAGTAATTTTTCTAACTGCATGTCTTATTAAAAAAAACCATTTTATTCCAAAAAATCTAAAGTAAAACGTATATACCGAAAAGTAAATTTCAAGCCCCAGCAAATAAACATTCCTATTGAGACAGACAACACTCAAATCATTACATAAACAAAACAGAAAAGGCAGATAAGACATTAGCTCCACCACCCAAATAAACACTCGACTAATACCATAAATAAACCCCAAACCATAAATAATAAATAAACACAAACCATAACAAACATGGAAATAGTAAACACGATTGATCATTCGGTGGGAATAATTAAAATTCCATCCGACGGAAATTGAAATAGTGGCCAGCTTGGCTCATCAACTAGATAATAGCCTGACTGGGTCAAGAAGTACATACGCTTTAAGACAATGACTAAATAACCACTTACGAACACACATTGAGACATACAGCCCATACTTACAGGATGCGATCCTTGACCAACCCCACCGCTACGCGCATAATAACGACTGGGAACGTAAAACAGAGGCGTACCTAAAGGACCACGCACAAAACGGCTTCTGGCTGGGTTTGGAAACAATAGCAGCATCGGACATATTTAACGTCGCAATCGAAATACATCACGAACAGGGGCGTACACGGAGAGAGGAATTTTGCCGAAATGGCTATCCGGGGTATTGTTGGATGACGTATCGTGGGTTTGGTCAACTGTTTTATTGGGCTAAGGATCTGTATAGCTAATTTAGCCATACATATCCGCAGTTTAGTGGGACAGTTGACTGATTTCGCGATGCGTCGTTTGACGGTGCTTTGGATGGTTATTTTGGCAAAATTTTTCTCTCCATGTACTGACGAGATATCGCCCAGAGTCCTCCTAGAAGGAAAAACAATCACCAAACGTGTCAGGGTGGCACAACTAAAATACTGGGCACATGCCGACCCGGAGACGGACACAGAAACTGACGAACCGGAAGTAAACCAACAAAGATAGGAGTAAGCAAATAACTAACATACCCACCCCCCATTCACGAATACCAATTGAATGGGGGTACTACTAAGGCCTAGGTTCAGGAGGATTCCGGATTGTACTTAGTTTTGGGTCAGTTCAATGTCCTCCAAAAACCCTTCCTAAACTGGACGTATGGCCCGACCCGGCTGACAAAAATCCCGGGAGCGGCCTTAACCTTTGACACTGTCATCCACGAACTCCTAGGGTGGATCTACCAGCCGGCGTAAAAACTTCGGATCCAACAAACACAGGTAATGCTGTGATTTGGCGGGATACGCAGGAGAACGGAAAGGGGGTAAAATAACACCGGGAGATCAGTGGATGATAATATATCTGGGGCCTGTCATACGTTCCCATACTCATACTCATATAGTATAATATAATATATTATAGCCTATAGGTTTTAGAAGTATTAGAAATTTTAGAAGTATATAGGTAAAATTATAAACTATTTAAGTATTGTTATTTTTATTTATTATTTTATGTACCTAATTTTTAAATAAATAATTTTATAAATTTGTATTTTTATAGCTCAGGACCAAAGTATGTAAAATGTATAAAGAATAATCAATTATATTAAGTAACATTTTTTTTCAAAAGTACTCGTACTCTTAACTCGTGTTTTCACGATTACTACTCGTAACCTTAACCTCTCTTTACAAATGTACCTACGAGTAAAGTACTTACGAGTAAATATTTTAAGTACTCGTACCCAAAATTTTACGAATACTTTTTTTAGTACTTGTGCCCAGCTCTGGGCAAAGTGAAGGTTCATTTTTTTTTCTTTACAGTAATGGGCCAAGAAAGTCTCTTGAAGAAACTAAGAAAATTGCAGGTTTTTTTAGTAGTATAATAACAATACCATAATTCGTAAATTACTAAATATTATTAGTAATTTGTTGTACAAAATAACAATATTTGTATTGTAATATTTCGAAACGAATTTTCTTCAGTTCAGTAAAATTGTAAAATATATTTTGTAATTTTCTTAAACTGAGTTGAAATGAATTGTATAGTATATTTACAATACACCATTTTAAAATTACTAAACATATTTAGTATTTTTTTTAGGAAAATTTCAATACCTGTATAGTAATATTACTGGACAAATTTTTAATAAATGCTTAGTGAATTTCAACAAACGTTTTGTATTTTCCCAAATTGAGTTGTAATGAATCGTGTAGTGAATTTACAAAACTGAGTTACTATATCGATGGTTATTTGACAAAACATCGTAAGCTACAAAACCTAAATTTTACAGGAGAGATTTTTTTTGTGTGGGAGCTTTATTTTTAAAGTTATTTATCTGAAAACTGGTTAGGCATTATTTTATTAATGTAGAATTCAAATATTAAAATAAGATCGAATCCAATCTAAAATTTTCATTAAATTTTGTGGCATACGATATTTTATAAGAACATCTTTAGAAAATGTAAAATTAGTCTTGTCGCTTAAGTTACATTTACGTTACTTTGTGGGATTTAGATTTGACGATTACTTTTGTCAAAACATCGTTAGCGACATTTATTTTTTTCTTTTATTATTAAATAAAAAAAAATGCAAACAAATTAATTTATAAAATATCACCAACGATATTTTGCCAAACAATGTTTGAAAATGAAATTCTACAAAACGGGCGTTTTTATTCACAAACCAGTATCTAACCCATCGAGCCTACACAAGGAGCCCGAACTTAATAGGGGAAATTGACAAAACCAGCCCTCTAAATTGTACAAATTAAGTTTCTTTTTTTCACCACCAGCGTCGCTGATTGTCGATGCTAGCGTTTCGGTACAAATTAAACAATTGTTTCAGAATAAACGGAACAACAGTGCCCTCTTATCTTAGGAAGATTCCTGTTTACATGATGTTCGGACTCCTTGTGTAGGCTTCATGATCTAACTGATGGTACCCTGATCTAACCGTTATAAACTTAAGTCAAATTATTTGACGCTATAACAACATACAAATACTACAAAAAACACTTTTAACGAATCACACTACGTAAAGACAATTATAATTAGGATAACTATTAATAATGCAATGAAAAAAAGGAATTATAAGCTTTTGACCAATAAAATATTGTTTTAAAACTTGGTAGCAATCACCACGATGCAGGTCACGAATAAACTGTTTAGAGCGGAAATAACGCCTTGATAGATCAAGGCGGGAGCACAATATTATCGTAAGCGACACAATGATAAATCGCAAACGCTATGTATGTCTCGGAGTTGCTTACGATTATTTGTCGGGAACATATAGGCGCTTACGTTATAAAGAAGAGGCGCTTACAATAATAAAAATATTCAAACATGTGCAGCTTATCGTAACTGACACTTTGATAAAATAAAAAATAATTCAACAAAATTATCGCTTACGATGTTTTGTCAAATAACCATCGATATTGTGGTACGTAAAAACTTTTAACAGTGTAGTAGTAGCAGTAGTGGTAGTAGTAGTAGTAGTAGTAGAAGTAGTAGTAGTAGTAGTAGTAGTAGTTATAGTAACTAGATGGCCGTAACCAGGGGGTGTAAATCAGGGCGCTGACAGGCATTAAATTTGCCCTGGCAGAGAATCTTAAACTAATTTAATATAATTAATAATATATTAAGAAATAATTGTCTTCTTCCCCAATATTTTATAAAACTGAATTAAGGATTTCACGCCCTATATACATAATGCTCGTATTAGCTTATGATGCCCTGGATATAAAGACCATGACCCTGGCAGCACTAACACTCTGGATACAGTCCTGACTAGGTCAGGCTGACCTACTAAAAGATAACCATGGTGCATCATCGAATTAATTAAAACAAAATGGTCATTTTTTTAAAAGTCATTACTTTTACTTAATCGGTTTAAATTCGTTTAATTAAATGCTCCGTCAAAATATATTTGGAATTATACATCAGACAATAAGTGACTTCGCATTTGATCACATTTTTCCAGTCTTTAGGGCTGCCATCTTGCCTCTTGGCAACGACCATGCTTAGGCGTGAGGGCAATAAAAAAACAGAAAACCAAAACATTATTTTTAAATATCAAAAAAAATAGTGGAAACATTGTAATTTTGAAATTCCATCAACTTTGTTGCTATTTTTATAAATAAGCATTTTTTTTCAAACATAGGTACCTACAATTATTTTTATATTTTATTCAATAGTCCAGAGGTTCCAAAAGTGTGCGCCGCGGCGCCCTTAAGCGCCATGAAGGTAGCCCAAGGGCGTCGCGAGGCTCCCGTCTTCACCCCTTCCAATTGAAAAAACAAAATATTGAATGCTTTATTTGTATTTCCGTGTTGCTTCGGTTTCAATGAGTAAATATCATCGATTATTAATCATACCACGAGTTATATTTAGTGAGAAAATATAATACATTTTAGGATTTAACGAATTGTCAGTTTGACATTTGAAATTAAAATGTGCTTTAAAATATAAAAAGACTTGAATAAACCTTATTTATTCAAACTTGTCTTAATTTTATTATCGTTTACACCAAGCCATCGATCTTCTAGAGTTTATAATTCATTATTTTAATCATATAACAAACACAGGATTTAAATTTCAACAAATGAGGAGTGATTTTTCAAAGGGACGTATTTCCATTTGCAAAATCATAAAAAATATAAAAAAAATCCTCACCAAATATGGGCGTTCCAGCTCAACTCTAAGAGAGAAAAAATAATTTTTTGTTTGGAATTTTATACCTCTGTATCAAAGTAATTTATGGTAATAATCATTGCAGTTTCTATATAAAATGTAACGCTCTACAAAAAAGGTCTCTTTTTCGATAAATTGATTTCTTCTAGAGTTATTCGTGGTCAAAGTTTGATTAACATGAAATTTTCTGTTTTTTTAAATTTTATGGTACAATTAGCAGACCGGAGTTGAAAGGGGGCAAAACAAATTTTGTAAAAAAAATTTTTTAGATGGTTTTTTCGGTTCTAAATTATTTGAAAATATATTGACTTGACAAGTTCACGCTTTTAATCGAAAATACTTATTCTGAGCCTGTAGAGCGAGAAAAAGGATGGTACAATTTTGGAAAACTTTTCATATGCTCGTTTTTTGGATACCTCATTTTGCCCCCTCCTCCGCTGCCTTGTTTTGCCCCCTTTCACCTCCCGTCTGCTAATTGTACCATAAAATTAAACAAAAAACAGAAAATTTGATGTTAATCAAACTTTGACCTCGAAAAACTCTAAAAGAAATCAATTTATCGAAAAATAATAAGAGAGCTTTTTTGTAGAGCGTTATATTTTATATAAGATACTGCAATGATCATTGCCATAAGTTACTTTGATACAGAGGTATAAAGTTCCAAACATAAAATTATTTTTCCATGTTAATTAAATGTTAAACTAAAATAAAACAGGGACCTCTTAGAGTTGAGCTGGAACGTCCATATTTGGTGACGATTCTTTTTATATTAAATATAAACATTTAAGAGGGTAAGAGCGAAAATAAAAATTAAATTTTATATTTTCTCCACCCAAAATATCGTAGAATATGTCCAAACAAATATTCTGTTAAAAGCGGAGCTCATAATTTCAATTTTAAGAGGTCCCTCATCGAATCTGAAGTTTTGCCGCTTAAATAGCACAGAAAACTGTCTTTTTTACCTTATTTATTCTTGCAACCTAAGAAGAATTTTTTTTTTCATAAAATGCATGACCAAATCTTACAAAGCATTAAATTTGGACGAAAAAATCTTAATAAGCCGAATTTCTATTTTCATTATTTGATTTTTTACAGAGCTTTAAATTTAAAATTTTACGTTTTTTGCCTTTTTCAGCTAAACTATTGAAGTTAGACGAAAAAGTTAAATGGCAATTTTTTAGCTTGTCTGATGGACCACAAAAAAGTTTTAGGCGAATTTTTTGTATCGTCAATATTCTAAAAGTTACAGGCGTATAAGTTCATCATTTTTGTATTATTAATTTTAAATTTAAAGCTCTGGAAAAAATCAAATAATGAAAATAGAAATTCGGCTTAATAAGATTTTTTTGTCCAAATGTAATGCTTTGTAAGAATTAGTCATGGATTTTATGAAAAAAAAAAATTCTTCCTAGGTTGCAAGAATAAATAAGGTAAAAAAGTCAGTTTTCTGTGTTATTTAAGCGGCAAAACTTCAGATTCGATGAGGGACCTCTTAAAATTGAAATTATGAGCTCCGCTTTTAACAGAATATTTGTTTGGACATATTCTACAATATTTTGGGTGGAGAGCAAGAAAAAAAAAATATCGAGTTTTTTTGGCACACCCTAATATATATATATATATATATATTTAAAGACCTATAGGTCTGATATATCAGTGTAATAATATGAAAATTATTATAAACAAAATACATATACTCGTATTGTATTATTTTCAGAAAATAAAACAAAAAAACCTTTAAACTCACAAATAGGTAACCTCAATTATTTTTTTTCAAATGTTAAGGTGGGGCTGGTATACTACACACATTACAATTAAGTAAATTTTAATAAAAAATGTCTCAGAACACAATAGACTCGTCTTGGCGGTGTTCGGTATGTGGAAGGTTATATGTAGAATAAAAGAAAATGATAATGATCCTGCAGGCCCGCTCCTTCTTCTCGCATCTCGCCTTTCCCCGAACTTGGAATTTAATTAAATAAGGATTATGACGCGATATTGTACACATTTCCCTCTAGCATCCTTGCCGGAACAATGGATGTCCTGCGACCTTGGCCCCTGTCAGCGACTTAAAGCGCATTTTAAAATTCTCTTCTTCTCATCATCCGATGCTATATAGCGGATTATTCGAGTAATAAACTTTTTGAATACATTGTGTTTCAATTCAATTGAATTACGAAAGTTAATTTCAATAAAGGAGTCTTAAAATGAATGAATGAATGAATATAAATTAGAATGAGTAAAAATTTTCATTTCAAAATTATATTTGGTCTACGAAATTTACCTCTTTCATGAGTTTCTCTTTATTATTTATTGATAATAATATCTAAATTGGGCTAAAAATTAAATTGGTTTAGAAAATTTTAAATTAGACTTTACTTTTACGAAGATTTTTGATGCGTTAAATTGGGGTTTGAATTTTTTTACTTGAAGCTCGAATTTATATCACAAACCTTCAAAAAAATTTATTCTGGTTTTTGTTTAAAAAAGGATAATGACAATTAAGTTCATTAAAAGTCCGTGTACCTTATATGCAGAAAAGCTTGAACACACATGTTATACAGTAGAATAAATTTAAAGTTTGGAACTGATGACAATGGTGTGGATGGTTGAGCGGGCGGATAGATCATCGTATAGCATAGTAGATGTTGATGTATTAAGCAAAGAGAGAGGCAGACAATGCGCGAATTCAATTAACATCAACTACTCTGCATACATCTGCATCAAGTTTGAAGATATTGTGTATTCATTCATTCCCCCTGACAAACGGATTTATTAAGATTGTAATTGAATTCGATACGGGAACTATGGCATACCTACGCAGGGCGACTCGTCAGTCGACTAAAGAAAACAGTTTAGCGAGAAAAATTACTTCTATACAGAGTTCGGAAAGCAATCCCAATTTTAAGCTTTGATATATCTGATACCTGTACAAGGTGTGTTCTAAAGTAAACAGGAGGTTTTCAAAAATTTTATTCGCAAAATTGTTTTAATTTAATTATTTAAAATAGTCTCTTTAAGACTTGTTATAGATCGGTTGGTTGTGTTTACTGGTTGCCAGGAATAATGTGTCGGTAAGTAATTTACTTACCGACGCGTTAACTGATCGGTAAGTAAATTAAGTATTATTTGTCCACTCCCTAAAAATGAATTAGTCAAAAATGACTAATTTAATAGTTATTAGTGGCTGCTTTTTCACTTGTACAGCCACTAATAACTATTATATTAGTAATTTTTGACTAATTCATTTTTAGAGAGCAGAAAGTCGGCATTTTTGTTAGATATTTAAATTAAAATAATAAACTGCATAATATAGACTATAATATAGACATTATATAACTTGATACATAATATAGACCTATCAGATACCATATTATAGACCTATCAGATTTCAAAAAACAAGTATTTTTTTCAGTGTTGCAACGATAAAACTAATACCTATTTAGGTAAAATACCTCTCGTTTATACGACCAACCAATTGGTTGCTATGCGTCAATTTTGACGTTTCTAATTATAAAATAAAAATGTCAAAAAATATGCGTTTTGGTAAAAAAATCATACAGAAATTGACTCGGCAGTTAATTCTAATTTAAAAAAAAATATTCGTGAAATAGTCTTGCCGAATACCACTCGAAATAAAATTTTCCCTGAAAAAATTATTGATTTTTATTTGCTCAAGATTTTTCTTTGGAAATTTCACTCGTGGCGACGAACATTCGTATAAAAATCAAAAATTTTATCGGTAAAATTTGAGTACTAGTGGTATATAATATTATATAGGAATAATCATCAAGCTATTAAAAAAACGATGTGGCTCCCGTCCCGAGGCGGGACTTAAGTCCAGTCCCGATTGACGTCACACACTGTAAATCCGTTTTTATTCCTCGAGATTTTATAATTTTGTGTCAAGCTCGATGGCTTAGATGGTAGGGCGGTCGCTTGGCATGCGAGAGGTACCGGGTTCGATCCCACTAGAAGTTGTCAAACTTTTTTTATTTTTTTTGTTTTATAAATTTGTTGTTTCTTTGTTAAAAAGTGTTTTATTTTTATCGTAACATAAATTTGCCCATTTTAGTTGGGTTTTTTGCTCAATGGGGCGGGGGGGGCCAATGGGGCGGGGTCGGTTGGGTTGTGTTGTTGAGTTTGGGTTGGTTTGGTTTTATGACGTAACTAAAGTGCCCTTAACATGTATACAGGTACAATTTATTATTATTATTATTTTATTATAACATAACAAATCTTAAAATTATGACGTCAATCGGGACTGAACTTGGGTCCCGCCTCGGGACGGGAGCCACAGCGTTAAAAAAAACATAAACAAGACTAAAATTATTTATTGAAAAAACTATACAATATTTTGAAATTATTTCTCAAACAAACACAAAACACACATGGAATGCGCTGGGTCCTAATCTCGCAAATCTTGCAATATCGCGCATGATTTTCGTGCAAGACTAATCTTGCAGAATTAGTGCGAGATCTTGGTATTTCGAGATCTTGGTATACCAAGATTGCATTCCCTAGATATTGCTCAAAATTGAAATGTGTGATTTTTGTGGTCACTGATTACGAAATTGATATTTATTTTATCAAAAACAAAATGGCGGATTCAATATGGTGGTTCCAAAAATATTGTATTAAAATATTTTTTAGGTGACTGATAACAGAGTTGATATCCATTTTTTTAAAAACAAAATAGCGGATCAAATATGGCGAACAATATTCCATAAACAAAATTCCGATATCGCGCTAGAAAATAATATTTAGTTAAGTGGTTTCATCGCGAAACCACCAGGCGGCAGGGGGTTATTCATTAAAAAGTCATTATACCTATACTAAAATCTACTTAAAAATTTTTGCCTGCCAAAAAAAACTACCAGTTCTAAATATGGTTACTAGGGTGGTTCTTATTTGACCGATGTCAAAATTTTAATCGTGCCACCCCCTCATTTGTTTTTAAAAAATATAAAAAAAAATGTATGCCAAATTCGAATGTCCTAACTTATTTCCTTCTATTGCCTGTAACAACGAGTTTTCCAGATAGAGGATTTTTGCCTTTAATGTATTAATTTTTTAAAATTACTATTAATCTATGAAAAAGTATAATTTTTTGAAAAAATGTACAGGAAATAAGTTACTTTAAAACAAAAAAAAAATCATGTATTTGTATCCTAAGGTTTTTTTTACTTCGCTCGATTATTACTTACAGTTTTTCATATAGGGGATTTTTGCTTTAAAACGCAATAATTTTATAAAATCATTAATAATTAATGAACAATTCTAATTTTTTGAGGAAATGAAGGGAAAATATGGTAGTTTTAAACAATCAAAAAAAAGAATTCATGTATGTCCATAGTAAGGTCTTTTTTACTTCATTTAATTATTACTATTATTATTATTGTTATTTTATAAAATATATTGAAAATGGCATAAAAAACAAAATATCAGTGATAATTTGCATTTATTGCATAATTAATGTGTTTTAAAACGTAATTTTTTTACTTTTCTAATGTTGGTGCTACCTAAATATCTTTTAGGCAATCCTAAATTATTTGTTTTATAAAGGCCCATTTTCAATAAACTCTCGTGCTAGAGTGGGAGTCAGAGTGCAAGCTTGCTTTGTGTATTTTATAGTATTCATTTTCATTAAAATCTGACTCCAGCGCACAATCCGCCGTACGTGCTAAAGCTTCTTCTTCTTCTTCTTACTTATTTATTTCCTTCCAAAGGAAATTGGCCTTGAGACAATAGAGCTCTTACTGGCCAGCTACTAGTGTTTTTTTAAATTTACTTTTCTGTTCGTCAAGAGTGTTTATGGAGGTTTCTTCTTTTGTAAGTCAAATATTTAGGTTATGTAACAGCACAAACAAAGAAAAAATCAGGAACGGTAGGAAAACCTAAACATATCACAATTTAATATTAGAATCTTTAAGGAATCTATAAATGCATTTATAGGTATGCATCTAAAAAAGCGCATGCTATAATGGATTTGTAGCTACAAGGCAGATGATGTCCTTTTTGGACCAAGCTATTTATTAGTGCATTAGAGTTATTTATGTTATTATTACAGGCAAAAAGCAAGTGTTTTGTATCTCCGTACTCATAACAGTTCTTTTTTACTGAATTGTACCAAAAATTTTTTCCAACTAAAAAGCAAATGATTGTTGGCCTCCTTGTGGAGTTCATTTGCTGGAATTTTAAAATTTTCTACCCTTTTTTGACCCGTTTTTGCTAACTGATCAACCTTTTTGTTATATTTGATCCTGGAGTGACCAGGTATCCAACAAAGCTTTCTGTATCCTTTATTTTTAGTAATTTCCAAATATATTTTATTAATTTCTAACATTGTAATATTTAGAATTCCAAGAATTTTTCTTGATCTGTAATAAGCAATTAAAAGAATCTGATAATATTATGAATTTCTTATATTTTTTTTTTTCAAACATATTTTAAGTGCATATAAAATTGCAAATTGTTCCGCTAAAAAGATTGAAGATCCACTATCAATCTCATATGAACTTTCAATATTAAGAGAGGGGATGAATATTCCGAAAGAACTTGAACCTTTTACCTTTTGAACAGGTCCATCTGTATAAATTTGAACAACATCAGACCAATCATTATTAATTTTCTGTTCAAAAAGTTTTTTTATAAGACATGTGTTCGAACTCTTCTGAACTCCCCATTCCAATATCACCGATATTGGGACAAGTTGCTCAAAAAAGTTATAAGTAAAAATTGTTGTTTTGGATTTTCTTAAAAATGTTTTTGAAGTTTCATAATATTTTTTAAACGATTTGAAAAGGCAATTATTTTTTATTAATAGGGCTTTGGACCTCTTTGAGTAGAGGGGATCGCATTTTTCCAAACTATTTATCACCATATCTGAAGATATGGCAGATTTTCTTAAAATAAACTACGAATATTCCAATGGATTATCCTAATATTTGCCATATACGAAATTTATATGTTGTTTTTTTTTCCTTTTTAAAGCAAAAAGGATGAAATGAAATAAAATTAAATTAAAATTAAAATCAAATTAGACTTAATTAAAATTAAATTAAAATCAAAATTAAAATCGAAATTAAAATTAAAATAAAAATCAAAATTAAAATTAAAGTTAAAATTAAAATCAAAATTAAATTAAAATTAAAATCAAAATCAAAATTAAAATTAAAACTAAAATCAAGTTAAAATTAAATAAAATTTAAATAAACTACATAATTATTTATTCAATGCAACGTCAGTTTGACCCTGCACTGAAGTTTGAGAAAAATGTATATTTATTAATTTTGAAAGAATATCTGGGAAGTTTTTGGAAAAATGCATAAATAGCTCACTAAAATGCTCCTTGTTGGGAGACATTTCACTTGTCATTTCCTGTGCCTGTTGGGAGGTACTGGGAGTTGATATATAAGGGCGTTTGGAGGGTGTTTCATGTATTCTTCCATTTGAATTAAGAAAATGGTCTTCACTATATTGTGAGGACCTTTTTGCGTGTGGACGAGGGGTTTTATTAAGTACTTTTGTAAAAGTTAAATTTTTCCGAAGGGGAAATTCCTCTTCGATTATGTCATTAGAAATAGGAGGAAAGTCCTCTGAGAAAACATTTTTATTTGTACTTTGAACCATGGATGATTCATTTTGAGGTACTACCTCTTTTGTTTTTTGCGAAGCTTCAAAAAATGAAAGATTATACAAAGACATAATTGTTTTAATTTTTTTTTGACGTATAAATTCAGGACAAACACGGTTTTTAAAATCCGTACCTTTTTCTGTTGAAGAATGATTCTTTTTACAGAAAATACACTTTACAATACAGTTATCATGACTATTCTCTTTTTCTTCTATTTGTTCTATTCTTTCTAGACCGCACCTGTCACATCTAGGTTTACTTTTACATTGCGCCAGAGTATGACCATAACGAAGGCACCCAAAACATTGGGTATATACTTTTCAGTTGCAAAAATACACAAAAATAACTCAACTTTCTGGGGAATAAACTTACCTCTGCAAGTCAAAACGATCATTGAAGTATTCACAAGCTCTTTATTTTCCTTCGATTTCCTCTTAATCCTTCTTACATTTATAATTTTTGTGATTTTTCCCAAAGATTTTATATTTTTAAGAATGTCTGCTTCTGTAAATTCTGGATCTATTCCTCTAACTATTGCTTTAGATGTTACTAGATGCCTAGGAATGTAAGCTTTAAAATTATATTGTTTAAGAAATTCCTCATTACCCAAAAATTCATTGGCTTTGGTCATATTTTTAAAATAAACTGCCATTCTATTTCTACCCCTCTTAGTCACTCTAATGATTTCGTAGTTGTTATTATTTTGTGCTAATAACTTACCTACTCTTTGATAATGCAAAAATGTATTATCAGCTGATTCAATATTAATTATAAAAGGACCTGTATCGTAAACGGAATATAAAATAATTTCATGGTCATATTTTTTGTTGATGTTTTTTGAAGCGTCGAGCTCCATTTTTTGTGGAGATTTTACTAGAATATTAGAATGAATGTTAATTTTATTGTCTAAATCAATTCGATCCCCTTTTTCTGAGATCCAAAACCCTCTATTAACTACCTCATTTATTTCATTCTTAAAATCGTCATTACAGTCAAGTTGGGATAAAAATTCTCTATCCAAAATGGATGGGATATTATTAAGTTGGGATAAGTTAACTAGGCTTTTTACCGCTTCTTGAGTACTAGGAGATCTAATAATTAAATCGTTCACTGCCTGCCTGTAATAATTTAATGTTCCTCCCGGATCTCCGGGGGGAGAGCCATGACCACTCATGGTCACGGCCTAATTGGATATTGTATCTCAATTAAAGTTTTAATACCAAAAATGCTAGCTGATATGTATAAGCATAAAAAGGAAACGGTCAGAAAAAGGATGACTTACTTGTATTTAACCTCCAAAACGGAACCTCACTCTTCAACAGCACGTAGATCCATCTTTCATATATGAAAGATGGATCTACGAAGAGAACGTTTCAATCCAGCTAAAGCTAAAGCTAAGAAGGTGCAAGCTTTCGTGCTGGGTCTGGCTTGGATTTCAATATGATATGGCGGCAGACAAACAGCTGATTGCAAAGTAAAAACAATCCTAATTTCGAATATTTTAAACAGCTGATTGCAGAAGTGGAAACAATCCTAACCTACAATATTTTAATAAACTACCATTGAATATTGTTTATAGATTATTTATTAAATACTATTTAGTAATTAATAATTACAGAATTACGTGTCTATTATGGCAAGTCGTTATATATAATATATATCTTTTAATGGTACCAAAAAGTTCATGGAAATACCTGAATAATTGTGAATACACTTGCAAATTTTTGTTTGACAGTCAAACTTTGACTTATTATTTGTGAAGTGATTTTTAATTCTGATAATTTTTATCTGATTTTTTTTTTATTTTTTGGTATTAAATTTATAGTGCTATCGATAGTTTTAAATTTTGTATTTTGGAAATAGTAAACATTTGTACTATGTACAAATACTACAAATAAACATTTCTCATGTAGGTATTTAACTGTTCATTTTTGTTAAGAAATAAGATCATATTGATTTTGAAGACTGTGAAGTTGTTATTTCATAAAAAACAGCATGTCATAGTTTATTTACAGTGCATATAGGTGTTATGGATAATAATATACCTAATATGACATTTAGAAAGAGTTCAATAGAGTTTTCGCTACACCAAAACAACAAATGTAAATATAATTTACATAACCCCAAATTTTGACATTGTTATTGTCCATTCGCAGCGCCAGCTTATTTGAAATTCGGCGCGAAATTTTGCATGCATGCTGGAGTGCTTGGTTTAGTACTACTAAACCAAGGCTGGAGTGCGAGTATCGGTTGAAAATAGCAACTCTACGTGTGCGACACACTCCCACTCTAAAGCTAGCTTCAGAGTTGATTGAAAATGTAGCTTAAAACTCGGCAAATCTAGCATGAGACGTCAAATGTATACGCCCATCGAAGCGCAGTGACCAGCTCTTAAAATATTCATTTGCATTGAAGTTGTCGTATCGTAAAGAACGTTGCGTACAGTGGATTAAAATTAAAGTAAATCAAATTATTAATCTATAATTTTGATTTAAAATCCATTGTAAATACTACTAGGTTCTTCACAAATAATTATCAATTTGCCATCATTTCTTAACATTTATATCAATAAAAACGTACCTAACCCTAATACAATTTTATTATAACGTGATTTTATTTGTTACCTCATTTAAACATACCTTAACTTTAAAACATTTCTTGTTTACCTTAAATATAATTATATTTATTAATACCCCATCAATATTAAGGTAGAAAATTTTACCTATTTGATCTATTCCAATTGTATAAGTAAATTTAAAAAATTCAAAGTAAATCGAAAATTTACTATTGTTAACTCTTAAATATCTTTAATAATGTTGTTACACGGTCCGTAGTTGTCATTAAAATCTTTATTAGTTACACCCATTAAACTTTAATAATTTTTTAGCTCTAACCACAGCATATGGTGTGTTCTAACAATTTTATAACTTAATAATTTAAAATTTTACAAATACCACGTAAAACCGCTTTTTGGGGATTTTAGTCCTCTGTGCGGCCGATCTTTTCTTCCGAATGCGTTCTCTCTTTAAAATTTGCGCACCAGGCTCATATCTAAAGTCTCTTGCTACATTTGCCGAGTTGTAACATAGCATTTAACTTACATTGTAAGAAAAATTAAATCACATATGCAATGACCTCTACATTAAAATTAACACATTGACAAAGCCGTTCTTGAAAATTGGCATCGACTCTCTTTAGTAGGTCTATTGACGGTTTAAATTCTTCAATTCGTCTAACGTAAAGAGCTTATTTTCGTACACACGTCTTTTTACGTATCCTCATACAAAATCTCATGAAGACATAACACGCCACCTACACAGAGAAAAATATTGTGAATGGGTTAACCATTGAGCCAATGGTGTACTGTATTTGCAATACCTAAATTACAGTTATGATCAAATGAATGATTGTCTTACTTTTATTTGTGCAAACCTGCTTAAAATTAGTTCAAACATAAGAAGTCATTAAATTAACCTGTGATTCTATTAAATCCGTATTAAAACTTAGTTAAAACATACGAAGTTATTGAATTACATTTTTATTTAATTGAATCCACAATTAGTGCCGCCGATACGAGAGGGCGATTTTCTCTCGAAAAAAGGCTCGAGACGAGAGAAAGCCCTCTCTCGTTCGAGAATTTTTCGTTTCTCTTGATCTCTCTCGTTCTCTCGATTTTCCGGTAATAATAATAATAATAATAAATGCTTTTATTGGCAAACTGTTTTACATATGTATACAAAATAATATTCTATGAACACTAAAGAATAGATAACAGTTTGTCAAAGGCAGAGTTCAGACTAAAGTGTCTGCTCTTCCACTCAACCATAAAAATTAACTAAAAAACAAGTATATCCCAAAAATAAAACAACTAGTATTATACTATACACATGAACACAACATGAACACAACATTCCCGTAGTAGTTAAGAAAAATTAGATTAATTAGAAAAAATTTATACATTTATAATAACAGATCATTGTGAATTAATGTTTTAACAGCAGACTTAAATTTATTAGGTTTATAAGTTTTTAAATAATCCGGAATTTTATTGTAGGTATAGCAGCATTGGTATGAAAAACAAGATTTGTATGCTTCAGATTTGTGTTTGGGAATTGATAAAATATTTTTAAATCGGACATTAATATTGTGAATATCATTTCTGTATCTTATTTTATTATAAAGATAAGGTGGTGTTTTGTGAAGTATAACTTTATGAAAAAAGCAGCAACTATGTAGTAGAGCTCTTTTTTTTTACGTTGAGCCAGCCGATTTCCCTGTAATAGCTAGAAACAGGGTCAAATTTGCGAATACTAAATACTAGTCTAACACAGCTATTTTGAATAAGCTGAAGCCTATTGATATTCCGCTGTCTAAGAAAAGGACCGTATAGAATATTGCCATAATTGAGATGCGATAAAACTAGAGCCTCACACAATGTGGTTTTATTTTTCCTGGATAGCAGATGTCTATAGGAGTAAAGTAACTTTAAATTACTAAAAGATTTTTTAATAATGCTATTAACTTGAGTTTCAAAATTTAAATCCGTGTCAATGTAAATGCCCAAGTTTTTAGAAGATTTGACCAGCTCCAACTTACTATCTCCTATCACTACATTTATTCGGGGTAAGACTCTGGTTTTAGATCCGATTTTACCAAATAACAAAATATTAGATTTAGTTGGATTGATGTCTAGACAATACTTGTTAGAAATTGTTATGAAATTTATAATATCTGTATTTATATTTGCACAAGCTCTATCCGTCTCAGATTCGCCAAAGGAATAAACTAGCTGAGTATCGTCCGCATAAAAGTGAGCACTACAATGTTTAATTTTTTTTTCAAACTGGGATGTATAGATTGTAAATAGCAAAGGTCCCAAAATCGATCCCTGTGGTACACCGCAAACGACTTCTCTCGACTCAGAAATTTGTAAACAATGCGCATGAGGAGCGCTTGCGCATTATTCCAAATTTTTGCGATTTTCTCAAAATATTAAATCGATTTTAAGATTTCCGACCTCCAAATTTCAAATCTTGCCAATTCGGAGATCGTCGAAAAGTTTCTTTGGCCAAACTTAATGGACCAATGAGAACATTATTCGCATTTCATAATAAACAAAATTTGTTCCTGGTAAACGTTTTGTTATATAATGAATATTTCATTTAGTTGGAAAAGTGAAATTTTTAAAAATTTCAAATGAAATTTTCAATCCGAAAATTTCAACATTGCCTGTGAAAGTTTCAGAAATTTCATTCGCAACTTACTGAAAATTTCGCATAAATTTCACATGCGGCCTCCCCTGGGACCTTTAATAATAATTTACAACAGAATCCGAATCGACCAATAAGAACGAGTTATTAAGCGTCTGGGCGTTCTTGTTTAGTTCGGCTTGAATTTGAATAAACTATAAGTAATTATTGTTACTTATATGCATAAATTAATTTAAATAATTTAATTCAGTTACCAATTTAATTTGTAAATTAAATCAGACTTTAAATTTTTTTTAAAAGTCATGATTAATTTAAACTTTTACTTTTGCTATAATTGCATCGGAAAACAGATAAAAAATGCGTTTGGCTTATACTATTTTGATGAAGTTTCTTCAATTTTCGTAAAATTTCAGAAAAATATTTAAAAATAATAAATATATATAAATATAAAACAATGAAAGTGGCACAATCTCATTAGCTTACCAAAAAGTGCTATATCTCTTTTAGTTTTAGTAATTTTAAAAATATTTTAAAAGGAAATCTCAAGAAATTTATGGTAAACATAGGTATTTACTATTTATATTATTGGTGCAGGGGCCCACAGAGGGGTAGGAGGTAAGAGAGGCAATTTGCCATGGTCCCCGAGTGGGCTTATTTCAATATTAATATATTACACTTAAAGTGATTGAAATTTATTGAAAGTTTCAATAAATTTCATAAATTTCATGAAATTTCAGAAATTTAGGAAATTTTAATAAACTTCATAAATGTCATGAAAATTTCAAATAAAATTTCAAGTACGAGCAAAAAGTGAAATTTTCCCAACCCTACTCCTTATACTATTAAAAAACCATAAAATATTCAATAAACTTATTTGAGGGGCTGATTTCAAATTTGATATCCATTTCTTCAAAAAATAAAATGGTAAATGGGTAAAATTTAGTAGATATTTATATATTTATGCGGTCTCTGATTAAGAATTTGATATCCATTAAAAAAACAAAATTGCAGATTTAAAATGACAGACATCTATGCTCAGTAGATACAAGATGGACCTATGTGGTGTAGTTACATCTAGTATACAGGCGCAGTAGTTTTCAGATGATTTGATCCATCCATTTGAAAACTACTGCGCCTATATACTAGATGTAACTACTTCACATAGATCCAACCATTTGATTCAAATGCGCGAAGTTTTCGGCGTAAAAAGTCTTACTTTATCAGTGTGTTCTTGACACACATTTTTTTATTTCCAGTTTAAATTTCTATAGAAAAAAATACGAATTCGTATTTCATTCCAAATAATTTTTGTATTTATACATAGATAGCACTTTTACCACGAGAGAAACGAGACGAGACGAGAGAAAGGCACTCTCGAGCGAGAAAAGAGTATTCTCGACGAGACAAGACGAGAGAAGGACTTTTCTCGCCTCGTCTCGTCTCGCGGCATCACTAGCCACAATGAATCTTAATGAAAAACTATCATTGGCGTAAATAAAGTCATGGTTTCTAATGAACGGCTACATGTAATGCAATCAAAGCTCTAATTCCTTTAAATATGTAGGTATATTCTTGTGCAAATATTAGTTGTATAATACATTAATATGAACTTTAAATAAAATGAATTCTGGAAACTGCTTCTAGTAGTCTTGTGTACACAGGTTCTTCAATCCATAAAATTAAATTGCTCTGTTTTCTGTAGAAACTATTAGGAACCCACTAGAACTGTTGGTGATATTAGGCTCTAAGAAAGTTGCTGACCCATCACTAGCAACAGTTACTGTACTAGATATGCAGGATCTGTCTGTTATGGCACATGGTTATTCTAAAACGAAATAGGAAGTTCATCTTATGTATTTAGAGGCGAATCCTAAAGATTGCTGAAAGTCCTAAAGCAATATATGCTTTCAGGACGCCCTGCAAGGATATCATGATGGATCTGAAAGACTATGATTAGTATTATTTATAAATAAATAAAAACTTTGTCCATTTAAGAAAAATACCGAATATCAAGATAATCTGTGTCCATGGTATATACCTAAATGAGTACACATTTACCTTTTTGTTATCATTTAGATATAATTGAGTAATTAAACTACTGGATAATGCATGGCGGACATACAATTAAAAAACATGTACAACTTACCTTAAAAATTCGGGATTAGGAAGTACAACCCCCAAGAAATAAGCAAATATAACAAACCACCAAACACTACCTACACCAGAGATAACCCATAAACTTACATCAAACGGCGTCACCAGAAATACCGATTAATCAGTTGATCACATTTAACTATACGCACGTACGCGATTGCAGGTTGCCGATGTGTGGTGTGGCAGGGGATGCCCGGGCGCGTTTGTCTGAATTTTAGCAATCATTAAATTGAATATAGGCCGCATTGAAAAAATGGGAATGATAATTGGGCAAATAACAATAACAATAACAAGAAATTTGTGTGACCATAATATTTAATATTATTTAGAACTGGTAGGTTTTTTTGGCAGGCAAAAAATCTTTGACTTTTGACTTTTAAATGAATATTTAAATAATTTTAAAATTATTAAAATAAGTATTTATATTTTAACCCCTTGCCGCCTGCTATTTTGCGGGATGGGATTTGTACAACCCATTGAGACACTGTACACTATCGAAGAAAAACTTTTTTTGTGTGAAGCGGGTACATGTTTTTTTAGTAAGAAAAGTAAGAAAATTATCTTAAACAATTCCAGATGAACCACTACACTATTTTAACTAAAAAAAGTATATGAATAGTAACTTTATTTTCGATTTTTAAAGAGCTTTTTGATTTTTGGACCACAGTGCATTGATATGCATTTCGAACAGTTAGGAGTTTACCGATCTCCTCCAATATTGTCGTCGATCGGTAAACTATCCTTACTGTCCTTAATACTTAATTACCACAATATTGGCTTGATATCTAATGATCCGAATGTTATGAAACTTTGAGCAAAACACCCATGAAAAATGTCCTTTTCAACACAGGTACCCACCAATAGATATCGCCACTAAAAACTGATGGATAATAATTTCAATTAATCAGTCATATGTTTCTTTTTTTATCGTCACATATTACGCGAGTCGCCCCTGTTCCCTGTTACACCCCAGATAAAATGTATATTAGAAATTAACACCTAAATAAAATTGTTTCTGACTCTGAAATATTCAGGTAAAAGCCACAAGCTAATTTGAATTTAGATTGCTTTACTGTTTTATTAATTAATGAACACAACGAAGCACAACCCCTCAAGTACTGTTAAAAATCCCCCAAAAAGCCACCTGTTATATATTTTTTATCAATACATTTTTTAATTAGATTGTTTATTTTCTTAAGTAACCAGATACTCACTCAATCCTTAAAAAATCCTTTTATTACTTTTTTCCCTCGACAATCGATTAGGAAAATTTCTCAAATAACAACTGCAGGCAATAAAACGCGAACAATTGAATAACAGTATCAAAATCTTTCAACAGGTGGGGTGGGCAAAAGAAAAGCAAACACAAGCAAAAGTTATCGTTTGTCGTCATCATGTTTAGAGTCACTATCTGTCTATCTAATGTTGGTATTATACGGGGAACAATTGCCTTAAAAAACACTGCGTTTTGTGTTTGATACTTGTGGTTGAATAGAGGAATTCTATGGGATCACTTGAGAGCGAAAACGGACTTTTATGCTGCTAGCCTGTATCGTTAAATTTGTTTTTCATATTTTTAATATTCTTAAAGTTATTTTATCTACTTTTACAAGGTTTTTATATATAAACCAGTATATTAGAATATTTTAAATAATTTATTAATAATGTTTTACAAAATTTTACAAAATGAAATTGTTTGTTTGCCACAGGGTGGCAATAACTTTTATAGGGTAATTTGTGTGCGCTGATCCAAATATGACTATAACTTTACTTAATAATTTTGTTTTTGCGATATTGTGAACAAGCCTTTTTTCGACATGCAAACATTAAAATTTGTGAATATATTTTGTTAGTCAAATACTTTAATCGAGAATCATTACTAATTACATTAATGTAGCTATCTGTACTAATTACCTTTAAAAAAATTATTTACATTTAAAAGGGTTTTTCCTTTAAAAATCATGTTTTTAACAAAATAAAATCGTTTTTTAGCCAAAAATTGCACAATTTTGTCCGATTGTAGATTTATCTTCTTTATTGTGTTAAAATTTAAACTCAATAAAATTTGGCAAAATGTCAATCAAAATCACTGCTCGTGTATTTACGGTCATTTTCGCAAAAAAGTGGCCAAAATTCATTAAAAAAAACGAATAAAGATATTAGGGCTGTACAATTTAGCCGCTTAGGCCGGCTAAAAAAGTTATCTAAGTTAATTAGCTATCCAACTGATCAGCTTAGCTAATTTAACTGGTTAACTAAATTATCTTAGCTAATTAGCTGGCGGCTTAACCGGTTAATCTAGCTTAGCTCAGCTAATTAGCTAACGGCTAACCGGCTAATTTTTTAAGCCTTTTAATGATTTAATTAATTTAAAAGCCATTTTTAAAATCAAATATTATAAAATATTATTTAAACTAATAAATTACTCTATTATTGTTTGTCATAAAAGCAACATCAATATTAATATTTTTTAAAAATGTATATGAATAAGAACGCATTATATAGGGTAAAAAAAATTAGCCGTTTAGCCGGTTAGCCGTTAGCTAATTATCTGAGCTAAGCTAGATTAACCGGTTAAGCCGCCAAATAATTAGCTAAGCTGATTTAGTTTACCGGTTAAATTAGCTAAACCTATCAGTTAGCTATAGCTAATTAACTTAGTTAACTTTTTTAGCCGGCTTAACCGGCTAAATTTTACAGCCCTAAAAGTTATCATTATAAAATTTTAACACCATATTTTTGTGGTATTAATCTTGATTCTGTGCAAATTTTTAATTTAATTAAATCATTAGCGGCGAATTTATAATATAAAAATCTAGTATGTAATTCATTAGATTTAATATCGTGGGATCTTAAGATCTAATTAGATATTTAGAATTAAAAAAATTTATTGGTAATAACACATTTTATAAGATAAATATAATATACATATAAACATTCAATATTCTGTTAACTATAAATAATACACAATTATTTTAATAAAATATAAATTGAAATACCAATAAAATTTATAAAAGAATATACTCAAGGTGTTTTTTTTTCTATAATAACTAAACTTATATTAACAATTGTGAGTATGTAAAATCTAATTCAGTTTTTTTCCTTTTTTTTAATATTCTTTTTTTATATTAATGTATCGGATGTTGCTAGAAGTCTATGAAACACGTCTTCATTCGGTGTAGATTTTAATACCTTTTAAGTATGATGTATGAGTATTTGTCATTGACTGAAAAAAAATTACCCATAACTTATTTTAATTTTTATTATTTAATATTATTTTTTATTTTGAATTGACAAATTATAATTATAATATACCTAACAATAATTATTGACAACTATTGTTTAGGTAAATTTTTAAAAATACAAAGTAATACTGATAACACTTAAATATAATTAATAATGAATTACTATTAATATTAGTAAAATAATAGCAAATAAACGACATTAAATGACATTTTTAAATAGGTACACAATTATTAACACCCGCTATAACGCGCTTTACTTACCTTATATACAATGCCGATATCATGCAGTATAAAAAACTTATTAACTTTCGCAGACGGATGCTGACAAATAACAATTTTACATAGTCTTGTTCACAATATTTTAGACTACAAAATAAATAAAACTAGGCCAGCTTGATTTTCAAAGAAAAAACTATTTAAAGTTGAAAATTGTTAGCTTTTCAGATTTTCAAATTATTCTTAATAAACATCTTGTTTGTTATTTTAAAATATTAAATATTAAATGGATTAACATTAAATATTTTTTCAACTCCCACTGTTGCATATTATTGACATTATTTGTTTTTTTTTCGTAAATAATGCTAACCAATATAACCGCCCCGCTTATAACAATGGGAATAATGAACTCATTTTCATGTTGTTAAGCATCAGTAATTGGCTGATTTCAATATTCAGTGTTTTTTTAACCAATCACTTTTTAAATTGGGAAAAAGTAAGGTTAACAGATGTCAGATTTTTATATATACGAAGAGCGACTATAATGATCTTTAAAATCCGGAGAAAGTGAGGAAATAATAAATTTTGTTATAAATAAAAATTAATTAAATATTAAATTTTAAGATACAGCCATTTAAACTCGCATAATTTTAAATAAACTTTATATGCTGTGCTAATTTCGTGCACCATTACATAAAAATCCTATTAATTTCTGAACTAGTATCAACTTGGCCTATACAAATTATATATAATTAGAGCAGCTGAATTCCCACAGAAAAAAACGGTTTTTTACCTAAAGTTATTTTTTTTTAATTTTTCAGCACTTTTCCACCACATTGTTGATATTTATTTTTCATATTAAAAAATCTTTATCAGATTTAAAGTTACAGCTATTTAAACTTAATTTTAAAGAACAAATTGATTCTAAATTTGATCAACTTTAAAGCATTATTACTTTTTTATTACTGAACATTTTTAAATTTTATAAACATAAAATTGTTTATCACGTAAAAATTCAATGTTTTTTGTAAAAAAATCAATAGATGTGCTTTATTGCAGAAAATCCTAAATTGTGTTTTTGGCCGCTTTTCGTCGATTCTAATCCACCGTGGGCTTGTACGACTTTTTAAAAACATTCTGTAAACAACATTAATTAATAAATGCTTGATGATCTAATTATTATTAATATTCTTTACAATTATTTTAGTATTTTAGTGCAAGAACATTTTGTATATTTTTGTAACATTTTGTTAAACAGTATCATTGTTTTTTTGTTTTAAAACTCGTATATTTTCTATTTAAATTTATTTCTGCTTACAGAATTTATTTAAGGACTCGTACAAGCACCAGCTGGCGCTCCTACAAGCAAAAATGACCGTAAATATAAATTTTGACAAACGCGGTTGTTTTGTGTCATTTTTCCACATTTTAAAACATTAAGGTAAATATTAGATGAAGCTACAAAATGTTGTAAATTTTATTAAAATCGGACAAAAATTGTTTATGTTGCAGCATTTTAAATTTCGAATTTTTTTTTAACGATTTAATGTATCTGACATTTGATAGTAGTTTTTACATTTAAAAATGAATTTAAAAACATTTATTTTTATTTTTATTTATTTAACATCCAGATACACGTGTACAGAAAATAATTTCTGCCTATTGGAGGTAATAAAATTACCTGTACATAGGTCCGGTACATAACTTAAAAACTATAGGATCTTAAAACTAAACTAAAAATAAAATAATATATAATATTTTCATTATCATTGCGAAAACAGTTTATAATTCCAACATTTAATACTATTAAGTTAACAATGAATTATTGGTACAGTTTTTGGTAATCCAGTCTTTTAACATTTGTTTAAACTTAAAAGTAAATTTGTTTTTTGGGATATTTACTACTTTGATGTTATTAGGTAACATGTTGAAGATTTTTATACCATTGTAGAGACTAGTTTTTTTACCAACAGCAAGCTTGACTTTTGACAGTACATTTATTTATTTACATGTATTAATCTATTTGTTCTTTGTTTGACTGCATATTATTTTGGTCTCTGCGTATCATAGGGCATCTTAAGGAAGATTAAATCTTCGATTTTCGAGAGAGTTGCAAGTGCCCGGGGGTCGTTATCAGGTCGCCTTGGCTACCGCAAAATCCCACGCACACTTGTAATACTAATCTAGTGAATATGTTCTTTCGTTGGCGATTTCCACCCCGGATAACAGAGGTGAGTTGTGTAAACATACAGGTACAAAAAGTCTATGAAATTAAGTAAATTTTAATTTTTTAACGTGTTTGAAAACAAATCTTTAGCTTGAAGAAATTACTCTCTCTTTGGTATAAATTACGTTTTTATACTATTTAAATCTTTACCGAAAAAAAAATCTTGCCATATTTTACACCCTTTTTATATTTCAGCAGAAAAAGGGAAAAAATGCAAGGGTAGCCTGGACGATTTTAAATACAAATCATATTTTTCTGCGTGTTTCGGACATTGGCCATTCAGTAAAAAAAAACTCCAGCGTCCAGCAAAACTTGTTTCTGCCCTTCACGGACACTATTTATAACAGAGCATTCTTTATTCCATTTTATATTATAGGAAACGCCAGTGAAATGCTTCAGCTATTATTTATTTTGTAAAACCTTAAAACGTTTAAAATTATTTGTATATTTTACTAAATAAAATTTCAAAATGGTATTTTTATTGCTGTTTCCCTTTTGTTTATTATAGTATATTATATATTAAGTTTGATATTTTAATCACGAATTTAGGCACGAGCAAGCTTGCGAGCGAGTGCTTAATTAAATGAGTGTCTAGACAAGTTTACTATACTATACTTTTTTACGACAAATACTTATTATTATCTAAAAATTATTTAAATTACATATTTGTATACAGGGTGAGCTTAAATCAAAGGAAACTTAAATATTAGTTAAAAAATCGTGGGTACTTAAAAAATCAGATTTAATTTAATAAGTTAATTATTATCTGCAATAAAAAATAGGGTATTCTATTGGAAATTTTTAAGTTACCCCCTGTTCCCCCTATAAGGAGGAGAGTATGAGGACCAATTTTAGTACTGATTGATTTCCTCCCTCGAATCATTTAATTTTTATTTTAAATATTTTTTCGTTAAATTCATACTAACTGAGATATTTCAAAGTTTCAAGTTAAATGACAAGCGACATCTATAAAACAATAGAGTAACTTGAATAACAATTTCTAAATTGGGAATCTTTATTACCGGCACGCCAGTCAAAATTTCAAATTTTTATGTGTAAATCGAAATTTATCCCTTGAAAATGGACTAACAACCGTTTAAATGATGTTATAGAAGCAGTTGTTTACAATGAAAGCAAATAAAATGTTTTATGGGCACTTAATTTAAATCTAGTTTACTACCGGTATAACGTTCATATGAACTTTTCAAATATTGGCGTTGAGAAACTATTTAATACTTTTGTTTTTTTGTATTAAGATATTAAAATAATTTTTACATTTAGTATTATTTTACGAGAAGGGCACTTTATTTTAACGATTGTGTGACATTTGACAACTGTCAACTAACTTCAGCCCTTGACTAAAACGCCATAAAGCCACAACTTTATACATGTACGATAATGGGCGTTTTAAAGGTGGGACTAGAAACATATTTTTTTAAATTTTAAAACTGTTTTTTAAGCATTTAAATGTTTTTAATTAGGTATCTTAAAAATATTTAATATTTTTAATTGTTAAAATATAAAGATTGTCATTCTAAAATATGCTTCTTAAAATATTTTTTTTTAATAGTATATTATGTATCAAATTTTATAAACGCCATTAATTAAATGTGTCTAGAAAAGTTTATAAACGAGTTGCATACTATACTTTACTTACGACAAACACAAAACAATTTTATTTGTGAATTTAACATCACTTTATCCCAACTTATAATAAAGTTAACTTCAGCCCGTGACTAAAAATCTTAAAACACACTATGTCTAACTTCAGCCTGTGACTAAAACGCCATAGTCAAAGCTGGTCAATGTAGGAGTAGATAATATATATTTAAGTTACGAGTTTTATTAGGCATGAGCGAAGCTTGCGAGCGAGTGTTTAGTAAAAACGAGTGTCTAGAGAAGTTTATAAAACGAGTTGCATACTATACTTTATCTACCGCGAACAAAAAGAAGAATATAAAGCCAATTTCGTAAACATTTGACATCTGTCAAGTTTTAACGGATTTAACCTCACTTTTTCCTAATTTATAATAAAGCTAACTTTAACCCGTAACTAAAACGCCTTAAAGTAACAGCTTATCAATGGGGGAGTAGATAATAGTATATTTTGTATCAAGTTTGATAAGCGCCATTTTAGACAATTTAATTTAATTAAATGAGTGCCTAGAAAAGTTTATAAACGGGTTGCATTCTATACTTTTTCTTTGACAATCACTTATTATTATCTAAAAATGACTTAAATTGAATTTTTGTATAAAACGACATCTATGAAACAATAGAATTACCAACTTGAAAATGTGTTTTATGTCAAAATCAAATTTTGTTGTGTAAATCAAAATGTATCGCTTGAAAATAAACAGTTTAATCGGATATAGAAAGAGTTTTTTTACAGTAAAAGTAAAAAAATGTTTTATTGGCCCTCCACAGTGGAGTCTTTACCCGAAATGAAGTTAATGTAGTTTACTGCCGGCGAAATTAAAAATTCAGTTTATATAAACTTTTCAAATATAGACGCTGAGAAACTATTTAATACTTTTGTATTGTTGAGGTAATAAAATAATTTTTACATTTAATATTATTTTACAAGAAGGGCACTTTATTTTAATGATTATAACTAACTTCCGTGTGTGACTAAAAACCTGTTGCTAACTTCAGCCAGTGACTAAAACGCTGTAAAGCTACAACTTGTCAATGTGTATTTAAAAGGTCACTTAGTGTCATGGAAACATGTACGATAATGGGCGTTTTAAAGGGGGGAGTAGAAAAATATGTTTTAACCTTAATGAGTAAAATAAAATAGGTTTTTTATCATTAAACCTATCGATTTATTCGTTCATGTCTAATATTTTTTGATGTCAATGGCAGTATCAGCAGGCGTCATGAGGCAGCAGGAATGGGCATCAGCAGGAGCGTCCAGTAAGCGCCGCGGCGCGCTTAAACCAGTCAGGAATATAAATCTGTTCGCCGTAATATTTTTCAAAGTTTCCTGCCACGGACACCGCATGGTTATTGAAATTAACCACCCCCATCTCCGTTAAATTTTTTATTTATTTTATTATTTCAGAATCCCGGATTTATTGTTGAGCTGATTTCACGTCATGTCCCCGGATATTCAGACGCTCTCTCAATTGTTTTTGCTTGGCTCGCCAGTTTTTATAGTACATTTTAAATTAACTTCGACCATCGTGAGTTATCGTTTTTTTTATTTCAATATTCGTATTATTTTTCCGATTTCAATAAATTATCGCGTGTGCCAGCGAGAGATGGTTTTCTTTTGTTTTACCGTGTCGCATAGAAGTCATTTACAAAAATAAAATGAAAAATTAATGGGTTGATAAAGATAAAATTTCTGTGATTTTTAACAATTTTCATAATTTGATTTCAATTTTTTAATAGTTTTTTAAGGAAGTTAAATCTAGCTAAAATTGATATTGACGTATTACATTTCAATAGAGGGTTAAGTTTAGCCTCAATTAATATTCTTAATAGTAATTATTTAATTAAATTAACAAAACAAATAAAAACAGGTATTTAATTTATTTTGTATACTCCCACCTTTAAAACGCCCATTATCGTACATGACACGAAGTGACCTTTTAAATACACATTGACAAGTGGCTTTATGGCCTTTTAGTCACGGGCTGAAATTAGTTTTAAGTTAGTTGACAGTTGCCAAATGTCATATAATCCTTAAAATAAAATGCTATTTTTATAAAATAATACTAAATGATAAAATTATTTTATTTTCTCAATAGAAAAATACAAAAGTATTAAATAGTTTATCCACGCCAATATTTGAAAAGTTTATGAAAATTGTACTGACCTTTTAATTTCGCTTGCAGTAAACTAGATTTAACTTAATTTTGGGTGGAGACTCCTCCGTGGAGTGCCAATAAAACATTTTCTTCACTTTCAATGTTAAGAACTGCTTCTATATCAGATTAAACGGTCTGTTTTAAGGGATACATTTCGATTTACACATACATGTATAGTATGCAACTCGTTTATAAACTTTTAACTAAATTAAATTCGTGTCTAAAATGGCGTTTATCAACAAAATATGTATATTATATAATGTACATGTATAATATACTATTTTAATATTTTTAACAAATTAAATATTCCCAACAAGTTTTAAAAGAACAGTTTTTCAAAACACGTTATAATTAAATTATTCACATATTTCTGTGATTTCACTTAACAAATAAAAACAAAAAAAAATTAACAATTAATTTACATATTTTAGAATACCAAGGTTTTTAAATAAATTTCAGTTCCACCAAAAATATGTTTATGTTATGCTTAAATTAACCTTGGTTTTTAAAAAACTATTGTACGTTGTAATGATGTGGAGGTGTCCAAACTTTTAATCATTATATCCCATAGAAAGTTAGTGCAATGTATAAAATATAAATAAAACGAGCAAGGTCATTTTAAAAGGAAGCTAATTCTTTCTATTAGCCACCGTTTCTTATTAATATATTCCAATTCAATAATATTTTTAATACATTTTTTGTAATGCAGTATATAATTTTAATCAAGGTAAAAGTAAGAAACGGTGGCTAATAGAAAGAATTAGCTTCCTTTTAAAATGACCCAATTATGCCTTATGGGATAAATAGAGCATATAATATATGGATACGATATAATCTGACGAAAAAATCAGACCAAAGTTTACTAAATAAGGCAAAATGACTTCACTGGCTTATTCTTTACATTGCACAATGTATTGTCCATCAAGGTGGAATTACCTAACATTTTTTAATTAAGTGGCTATTGATATAAATCTGGCTTAATATAATTCGTCATAAAAATTAATAACACAAATGTAAAAATCTCCATGCGGACCTGATCCTGACCTAATGTTAATCTAGACAAGTTATTAATAATCTTGTGTGGAATATTTTATTAAAAGAAAGGAGGAACATAAAGTTTTCGATAAATTTTTTGAGTGGCATTGAGATAAGGTAGTTAGTTAACAGAATCCTAGTTGAGATACAGTAGTTTTGTTTAGATACTTTTCAATCAATTTGTGGTGTAGGCAAAAGGATTTAATAAGCAATATGAAACTGGTAAGTACATATTGTTATTAATAAGTTTAAATAGTATATTGTGCAACAAGTGAAGAAAACGAGTATTCGTTTGGCATGCGAGCGTAGTGACTATTCTTCACGAGTTGCACATATTATATTGTTCCAAAATCAAATAAAAAAATTAAATCAAAATTAATACTTTTGTACAAATGATTTGACAAATAAGTGTTTTGTTTTTTGAGGTTAAGTTTTATAACATTGCTTTTTGAGATTATTATACATTACACACCAGACTCACTAAAACCATGATTTAATAGTGCAAAAATGTAATTAGGTATCTATTTATTAAAGGTTACGTTTTTTTACATTGAATTATGTTTTTTGTGATTACCTATAGGTATATAATATACCGTATATTAAAATTTAATTCCATCAACTGTGTGTAAAAAATATCTGAGATTTATTGTATATAATTATTATATAACTATTATAGTTGTCAACAATATTAACAATAATTGTCTTCTTCTTTTTCATTGTTCCACTAATTGTACAATATTTTCATTGTTAAACTGATTTAACAATAGCTTACTTTGTCCATTTTATAATGTCTCAATTATAAGTAAGTGTGGAACAAAATAGTTTTTCTGATATTTTTTAACATTATAATGTATACCCACCCCTAACTTTTTATTTGGACTGACAGAAAAACATTTTTTTAGCATTTTTATTTAGGCAATATTTAAAATATTTTTGTATTAAATATTATACCAGGTGAATGTTTTTTTGCAGGCCGCTCCCTAAATTCATTAATTTAATAATTATTAGATTCCTTGATATGCTTACTTACTTTTTGATTACTTCGCATTTTTTAAATATTGCTTTGTTTAATATAATAAGTCAAATTTCACACCAGAATTATTTTATAATAAAATGGTTGCCATTTAATTTAACAAAACTTTATTTTAATTATTAGTTTTACCATATTGACATCACATTAAATCTAATTAAATTAAATTATGTCTAAAAACAAAAAAAATTATTATGATAAATTAATTTATTGGCTATTGAATAAATTTGGGTATAAATACTAAAACAATTGCATTAGAAAGGGTAAATCGTATGTATGATAGATGGCGGATGGGCATTTAAGTATTTGCCCACTGGGGTCCCTCCTGCTATGAGTTACTTTAGATTTAAAAAAAAGCTTCCGGAAAATATATGAATGCTGCCAAATTGATCCTTAACATTGTTGCCACATTGCAATTTAATTCAATGTTTACATAATTAATAAAATGTGTATTAAAGTTCAACTCTCCTATTATTTTTCCCTGAATGCATGTATACTGAACATTTTTCCAAGCTCTGAGCCTGGGCTAAGCTGAGCTCTGAGCCCTGAGCTCGCCATGCGAGCAAAGGGGAACAGGAACACTGATACTTATACTTATTAAGTAAAATTATAATTGTTATAAACTGATAACATTAAAATTTATACCTACAAAATTGTATGTACCTATTATTGGCTAATCCAATATTTAATTCATAGTAAAATAAAAATTGCAAGGGACGCCAATAACTAAAATAACTTAAAAGATAAATGTACGTCATTCTGTCGCATTTTTCACCACAACTATCCACCTTTTTATCATTTTAAGTTGTTTTCGAAAAAAACACTCAAAACAACTGTCAAAACACATCTTGAAGCCACAAATAGTGTTTGTTTACTTGTCAAGTGTTAAAAGGTTCAAGATTTTACTATATATTTAGGAAAATTAAATATTAAGAACCAACCTTAAAAAAACGAACGATACAATAACATTTAGACTAAGAAAATAAAATATTAACCATTGATGCGCAGAGTACTAATGTACTAGAGTACTAGAATGTCAACGTCAACTTCAATGTCAATGTACTATTTGAAATCATACAATTTTTACTAAAACCTCACGGGTTACTTTGACAACCGCAATAGTTTTTTTGTCGCATCAATGAGAATATAAAGAATATTTCCAATAGTTTATTGACCGGATTACTGTTCTGCGCATCAATGGTTACCTACTGTTTTATTTTCTCCGTGCTTTAAGTATTTTTTTTGTGCGACTGCTGCAACGATCGAAGAGCAAATAATGTAGTATGGCGTAAGGACCCCTAGAAAGCTTTTGCCCACTGGGCCATTTTCCTTAAATCCGCTACTGGGTAGATATATTTCGTGGGCCAACCCAACCGCGTGCACTAAACCCAACCAAGAAATGTCTCAAAAGTGCATTTTTTGACTAATTTACCTACACAAAAACTGCTAAAAACGAAAACGAAAACGGAAACGTTTTTATTAAAAAAAACTTTGTTATAAATGTGAACCCTTGCTTGATTGTTTTTTTTTATAAAATACTTTTTTTTATTATTAGCTACTTCTTATTTGTTCCATGGTACCTCTTATAAAATCTCAGGTAATAGCCCACAGTGCCGCTTTATCCAGCAGTTACTACACACAAACTCTATCAAAATTGGTATCCCTGCAAACGGTTAAAACCGTGGTACCCCAAATCCAATACGTTGAAGAGAGGGTACCAGCGGTGGAACAACGAGTAATAGTACAAGAAAAACAAATTGATCATGGGGTACCCCTGGTTAGTCAAAGAGTATTGGTACCCCAGAATAGTGAGGTACCGCTGTATAGAGAGAAGTATGGGGTACCATTTACAGATGATTATGAGGCGACTAGACTGGGTATTTTTTCACAATATTTTGCTTGGTAGATTATTTAAGTATATTTTTTAGGTATTCAGTACGCAGAAAAGAGGCCTTACTATAAGAAAGATAGAGGTACCACTGGCAAAAAATGGATAACTGATTTTGATGGCATATCAAAACAAGTAGATATATCAGCAATGGATCTTAAGGGGGTTTTGACACCTCAGGTACCATCTGTATCATTATTGTCACCCAAAGGTCCTTATAATAGTATCAGCAATGGTATTACTGAAGCTTTGTATGATAAAAAAACTGAAGAGGCACATACGTTGGAGAGTCAAAAATATATTTATGTTTAAAGAATATATAAAACAATGTTAGGTGGAATTTTTTTTGTTATTGCATTTTTGTGTTACTTTTGTAGCTACATCTCTGGATGGTCAAGTTAAACTGCCGCACAGTGGACCCGATTCCGAAAAAGCTGGCCAAAAGTCGTTAAAGGTTCAGATTTGATTGGAACCTACTGTGGGTACTTTGATTACGATTTTATGGATGTATAAAAATTTATAATAGAAAATCCAAAATAGCCGCCTTATTGAAAAAAATCCTTGATATCGTTTAAATATTTTAATTTAAATCGGATACAAGAATTTTTTAAAGATTCGGCCAATTTTAATATACTATTTTGAATTTATGAATTGAAGTAGTAATTTTATCGGGAAACTATTAAAATTAAAATTTTCAATCGATTTCAAGTTTTTTTTAATAAGTCGGCCATTTTGGATTTTCTATTGCGAATTTTTAAAATATATCTTCAAAATCGTAATTAGCGACTTCGAACACCAAAGTATAGTAAGTTTAAATCAAATCTAAACCTTTAACGACTTTTGGCCAGCTTTTTTCGGGATTGAGACCACTGTGTGCCATTTAAAGAAACCAATCTATGTATATTTTGAATGAAACGGAGAAAAAGGCGAAAAACCATTTCCATTAGAAATGGTGACATTTAATCTATGCATTTAATTAAGCTCTGCTACATTACTAATCTAGGGTCAATTTATTTGTTTTAGTTAACTCTTTTTTCTGGACGACGATTTTAAATTTAGTAGGTTTTTCGTTCTTTGCGTCGCAGTAATAAAAACAATGCGTTTTTTTTAAATCTCAGTACGGTATAATGCAGAATTTTTTCACGATTCCAATGAAATCAAAAACTCATTATCCCCAAAATATCAGTTAGCGGCTCTTTGATTTTAGACAACATATGGTTAATATGATTGCTTAAAATTAAATTTACCTTAAATACATATTAGTAATTTTGTTTAGTAATATTTTGTACAGTAGCAATAACCAATTATATTTTTATTTTAAAGGTCATTTCTCGACCTTGATATGTAAATTTTTTATGTAAGTAATACAAAGTGTATTATGTTTATAGTATAAATAAATATTATTTATTAACTGATATTATTTAGAATTTCCAACCTACCATCCATATTGTAAGGCTGCACAGAGAAAAGTAATCTCTTGATTTTACTATATTTGCCTTGGCTCAAACTTGGGTTTATTTGACTTTTTAAACTGATATTTGGTTAATACAAGTAAATACCTAGTTGACTTTTTATCTCAGGTTTAGTAGAAGCTTACTTAAAGAAACAAAACCTACATCCAAACAATTTAATTAATTGCTCTAAATAAATATTTCTTTACAATTAATCATAACAATAAGTTGTTTTTAAGAAACTTATGCTTTACAACCAAATAATAGTATTTTCTTATTGTAAACAACAAGTTTATACGAATAAGAAAATTTTACTTCACACAAGAAAACCTGTTTCAAATAAATGCATTTTCTTAAATCAAGAGATTACTTTTCTCTGTGTGTTTTTTTATTAAGCAACTGGGGCAGCGTAAAAGATTTTTCTTTGTATTGGTGCATGCTAATAGGTTTTTTAGTACCACTTTGTTTGGTGATTGGCCGTGCAGGGGTCTTTCAAATAGTATTCAGCTGGTGCAGGTGATATGTAAGTCCTGGTGTAAGATTGGTGCTGTGCCTCGTTCCAAGAATTTGGTGACGATTGGATCTGATTGGTACACGTAACGCTGGACGATTGGGACTGGAAAATTCTTGTATGCGATTGGTATAGCCATGTCTCAAACTAAGACAAAAAATTAATATACCTACAATAGTTTTTATACAATAAAATATTTTATTTTACACCCTTTGTTTTACTGATATCTTTTGAAAAGGTAAATTGTATTTGTGTAGTACAAAAATAAGTCATAAATTAATTACTTTTAAATTAAAAGTTTTAATATCATTTAATTTGTATTCTAAGGTTTTAAAAAGATTTAAATCCGGTCGATTGGTAATACCGACTATTAAAAATAGTTTAAGGAGGACCTACTGAAACATTTGCAATAATAGATAATACATGTTGTTTATTAATTACATTTTTCGTAATATCATTTTTTTAAATCTGATTTTAATGAAAAAATATGCTTTCTTTATAATAATTGTTTAATCTAAAAAATATACAAAAATAAATAATAAAAAAAAGTTGCAAACTATTTTAAAAATATTACCCTATTAAGTCATAAATTTCATTCTCAAAGCCACTTTATATAAAATTAAAATATATTATCAATAAATTATCAATAATTATGTACCTATTCTGTAAATCCGCTACAGAAGATACAAGTATATTTTTAACAAAAATTTAAATATTATATTCCTCCGTGGGCCAGAGATGAGCGATATTTTAAAATAGAGATTTTTACCCTGTTTTTAAAACGATTTAAATACTTTGAAGATGTTGGACGTTTATTTAAAAGTCACGTTTTAACAAACATTGACTTTATTTAAAACACGTAAATCATTATTAACCACTTTAAAAGTTACTTTTTTAATTTTTTTCTACTCCCACCTTTAAAACGTCCATTATCGTACATGTTTTCATGACACTAAGTGACCTTTTAAATACACATTGAAAAGTTGTGGCTTTATGGCGTTTTAGTCACGGGTTGAAGTTAGCAACAGGTTTTTAGTCACGTGCTGAAGTTAGCTTTAAGTTAGCTGACAGTTGTCAAATGTCATGCAATCGTTAAAATAAAGTGCCCTTCTTGTAAAATAATACTAAATGAGAAAATAATTTTATTATCGCAATACAAAAATACAAAAGCATTAAATAGTATCTCAACGCCAATATTTGAAAAGTTTATATGAACATTGTACTGACCTTTTAATTTCGCCGAAAGTAAACTGTATATAACTTAAATTCGAGCTCGGACTCCACCGTGAATTGCTCATAAAACATTTTCTTTACTTTCACTGAGAAAAACTCTTGTTAATCGATTTTCATCGAAAATATTTCGATTTATAACCTTTCTAACACAGAAAAATTTGACATTTTACGGTACCTAACACAGATTTCCCTATTGTTTTATAGATGGTGCTCTATACAAATATTTGATTTAAATAATTTTAAGATAATAATAAGAATTTGTCGTAGAAAAAGTATAGTATGCAACTCGTTTATGAACTTTTCTAGACACTCATTAATTTAAGCACTCGCTCGCAAGCTCGCTCGTGCCTAAATTAAATTCGGAACTAAAATGACGTTTATCAAACTTGATAAATGAGTTGCATACCATACTTTTTCTACGACAAATATTATTAGGTATAAAAATTTAGTTTAAATATTAAATATACAAATTTTGTATAGAGCGACATCTATACAAAAATAGAGTAACCTGTGCATCTGTGTACCGGCCTTCTAATTGGACGTGATAGTTTTTAAATCTTTTATATCTTAAGATTGAAATTTTTCTTGAAATTGAATAACAACCATTTAAATCCGATTAGTTTTAAGTTGAAAAAAAAATAATTGAGTTTTTAAAACCCTTAAAAAACAATTTTCATAATCAAAGTTTAAAAACATAAACAATTATCAATATATAATTTTATTATATCTTATTCGCACATGTTTACTAATTGAAAATTAAATAGTACTTCTTATCAAACGACACATATACCGATTTTAATTATTAATAAATTAAAAACAAATTATAAGAATTATTCCATGTTTTATATTAAAAAACTAAAAAAGTAAGTCAATTAGATAATCTAATTGACTTGCTTTTTTTAGTTTTTTTAATATAAAACATGGAATAATTCTTTTAAAATTATTAATCCTTTGTATTTTAAATCTAAACAATGGCATTTAAGGTAATATAGCATTTAATAATTTGTAATTAACATTTAAAAACATCGTTCACATCTTAAATCATACAAAATTAATCACACAATTCTTTCTGTTCAGATTGTTCTATTCGCCACTTTGTTGGCCGCTACCCAAGCCAGCCACTTGGCCTACGACCACATTGCAGCCCCATTGGAATACAGTTCCATCTCTGTCCCAACCGTCCAACGTTACCTGCACCAATCTGCTCCAATCGTCACCAAAGTGTTGGAACAAGGCCCAGCACCAATCTACACCAAAGTTCACGACGAACCAATCATAGCTCCAGTCACTAAAACCCACGTTCAACCAGGACCAGCCCAATACGACTTCGGGTACTCCGTGGATAATCCTTATGATACTCATCACCAAAACAGGGTGGAGTCCAGACGTGGTAATTTTGTGACCGACAGCTACTCGGTCTTGGATGCCGATGGTTTTCAT
The DNA here is from genome assembly GCA_921294245.1 of Brassicogethes aeneus. Classification (NCBI taxonomy): domain Eukaryota; kingdom Metazoa; phylum Arthropoda; class Insecta; order Coleoptera; family Nitidulidae; genus Brassicogethes; species Brassicogethes aeneus. The sequence goes on along the minus strand of OV121133.1, from coordinate 61,394,491 downwards.
AGGGTTGTTGATTACACTGCTCATCCGCTCGAAGGGTTCAGAGCTGTTGTCCGCAAAAATAGAGTCATTGTTTGAGAATTACTGTTTAGACAAATAAATTAAATAATAAAAAACATGAAGCATAGTTGTTAATACATCCTTTTAACATAAAACATATTATTAAAAATACCAAAAAAATTATAGGTGGGTATAAAATGGTATGATAAGAAACCGAAATACAACAAAAATTATGCAAAATTAATCAAAAAGCCGTAAAATGGTGGTACCATTACAATTTAGTATCTAAAAGTCCAGTGTCTAATAATGTCATAATAAAATGGCGAATAAAATCTAGATTATTTATTAAAATATAACATAATTATACCAAAATTTTTAATGTTTAAATTTAATGTAAGAGAAAGAAAGGTATAGTAATATAAAAAATAATAATTTAAAAGGATTAATCCCGGCGCATTCGCCATTATTGCAAACATTTTTATAGCATTTAATACGTTTTTAAGTTTACTATTCTTATTGAGGTAGCATATTAGGGTGTTTAAAAAGGCAATATGATTTTTTTTTGACGTAATATTAAAAACATTAATTAATTCATTAGTCATTATAACTGTTGATCCTTTAACTTCATTAAATTCTCTAAGTATTTTGGAAATCAATTATTCCTAAAAATTAAATAAAAATTTAAAATTAAAAGAACTTAAAAGTAGGTAACTAACTATTTGGAAATCATAAAACGGATAATAATTTTAAATGCCACTTTATATAAAAAAAAATATTGCTATCAATAAATTATTATTAATTATGTATTTTGTAAATCCGCTACAGAAGATACTTTTAACAAAAAAATTAAAATTAGATTCCTCCATGGGCTAAATATAAGCGATATTTTAATATCGGTGATTTAGAATCAGTACTTTACCCCGTTTTTTCAATGATTTTAATACTTTAAAGAATATGAACATAACTTAAAAACAGATGTTGGATGTTCATTTAAAAGTTACGTTTTAACAAACATTAACCGTTATTGCCCACTTTAATAGTTACCTTATATTACAATCATAACATAATATACCTTTTTTTAGAAAATATAAATTGGTATATTATTTATTATATATATATATATATTTAAGTTTAATAAGCGTTATTTTAGTTACGAGTTTTATTAGGCACAAGCACAAGAAGAATTTAAAGCCAATTTTAATTGTTAAATATTTGACATCTGACGAGTGTAACTTACTTTTTCGCAATTTATTATAAATCTTACTTTATTATAAATCTTACGTTATTAATGTGGGAGTAGATAATAAATAGTATATTATGTATGTATCAAGTTTGATAAACACCATTTTATTAACGAATTTTAATCAGGCACGAGCGAGCTTGCGAGAGAGTGTTTAATAAAATGAGTGTCTAGAAAAGTGTATAAACGAGTTGCATACTATAGTTTTTCTACGACAAATAAATAGAACGAAATCTATACATAAATAAAGTAACCTGTGAATCTGTTTTACCGGCTTTCAAAATGGTCATGTCAAATTTTTCAAAAAAGATCGAAATTTATCCCTTGAAATGTACTAACAACCGTTTAAATAATGATAGAAGCAGTCTTTTTTTATGGGTCCTCTATCCAAAATTTTTACTTAGTTATTATCAAGGACTGGATTTTAGGCTTTTGTTTTTGTTTCTATTTTAGGCATTTGTTTGGGACCTTGAAATTAATCCTAAACATAAAAAATAAAGCATTTGACACCCCTTTTTTTGCCTAAAAGCCTAAAATGGCGAAATTTAATTTATTGTCTTAAAAAGAAATTTTTAAATTTTTCAGTAAAAATATATTTTTCATTGCGGAAAAGTAAATTATTTTTAATTAGACCCTGCTTTCATGCTCTTATTTCGCCTACCACAAATTACAAAACTAGTGAAAACCTAATAAAAAAAGTAATTGTGTTTTTGCTATCTAAATATTTATAATAAATAATTATGGATAATACTAAGTTTGTAAAATAATGGTTGAAAATTATTATTTGCTTTGTTTTCATAGGTTTTACTGTAACTTCCATATATGTAATTTCCATATACATATATACGTATAATGTAATTTCAAACTTTTTAAAAGTTTTTAGTAATATTATTTGTCGCCATCTATTGCATAATTAAATAACTCTCCACAATTTACAGGTGGTAAATAATTTTTCTATAAAGATAATACCTAGATGGCTAAAGCCAACTTTGACAACCGTTGGAATCAACGTATCGTGCTTTTAATTGTTTTATTCCAATATATATATATTAGGGTGTCCCAAAAAAAAGAATATTTTTTTTCTTCTCGTCTCTTGTGAAAATATGTTGGTTTGTCATGTTTTAAGAGCCCTGTCAAAAGATCAGCACCATTAAAAAATGTTTAGCGGTCGCTCAAGATTTTTAAAATTACCAAAATCGTCAAAAATTGGATTTTTTTTTAATTTTAATTTTTTTTCTCGTTCCAATATTATTTTTTAATTTAAAAATAATAATGATTCTGAAAATTTCAAATCGGTATTTTAATTTCTAAAGGTCGCTCAAGATTTTTTTAACTTTCAAAGTAGAGTATTTTGAATGTTTTCGAGCGACCTCTGAATATAAATATCAACGAACTTTTAGCGACCTTTAGAAATCAAAATATTGATTTGAACTTTACAGAATTTTTATTATTTTCAACCTAAAAAATAATATCGAGACGAGAAAAAGAATTAAAATAAAACAAAAATTCAATTTTTGACGATTTTGAAATTTTTTAAAAATCTTGAGCGACCCCTACAAAATTTTTAATCGAGCTGATATTTTGAAAGGGCTCTTACAGCATGATAAACTAACATATTTTTACAAGAGACAAGAAAAAAAAATATATTCTTTTTTTTTTGGGACACCCTAATATATATATATATATATATATAAATATATATTGGCAAAAGATTTGCTTTAAATTTTACAAGTAAGGTTTTCCTTTTCTTTATTCATACGGGCAATTGTTTGCAAGAGGTTGTATTATTATTTTTATTATGTATTTTATATTAAGACATATGTATTTTTTGTTTTATTTTTATTGATAGGACCTGAATAAATGTTATGTTTAATCGTGTTGTTTTTATTTTATATCGCCTATTTATGTGTCCTAATTTCCAATTTTTAAGGGCTTAAAATCCGGTCTTTGCTTATTATGATTGTGCCAAAAATTCGCTCTCGCAAAGTGATGTGGTTCTATAAGTTTTCCTTATGGTATATTATTATTAAGTATAAACACCTTGTTTGATAGGTTTACTGTTAGTAACGGTTTTTGGCTAGATAAAGTCTTCTAAGCGCTGGAGTTGTACACCATCTATGATGTTAGCATGCAGTGTCTGCCAATACACATAGCCACGTTCTTTGGACGGTAGATGGTGCTGATAACCTTTGTTCACTGTGCTACCGCTGTCGTTTATCCGGCCGACTATAAAGCGGCTACCCAGCTACCCGCCACTGAGGGGGTCCAAAAGACCAAAACAGTCTGTCTGTCGGTGTCTGGTGAGGAATACATCTGTAACAAAACACAGTGACGAGGTTCTATAAGTTTTCAATTAGTTTTTAGTTAAACAAAATTAATTAAGTTCTTTAAAACCCTTAAACAATAATATCAATTTTTATAATCAAAGTTAAAAAACATAAACAATAATCAATATGTAATTTTATAATTTTATTATATCTTATAAGATAGAATATATTCGCACATATTTAGTAATTGAAAATTAAATAGTATTTCTTATCAAGATTATAATTATTATTAAATTAAAAACAAATTATATAATTGACTTGCTTTTTTAGTTTTTTACTATAAAACAAGGAATAATTTTTACAAAATCAGTAATCCATTGTATTTCAAATCTAAACAATGGCATTTAAGGTAATATAGCATTTAATACTTTGTATTTAACATTTAATAACATCTTTCACATCTAAAATCATACAAAATTAATCACACATTTCTTTTGCTTCAGATTGTTCTATTCGCCACTTTGTTGGCCGCTACCCAAGCCAGCCACTTGGCCTACGACGACATTGCAGCCCCATTGGAATACACTTCCATCTCTGTCCCAACCGTCCAACGTTACCTGCACCAATCCGCTCCAATCGTCACCAAAGTGTTGGAACAAGGCCCAGCACCAATTTACACCAAAGTTCACCACGAACCAATCGTAGCTCCAGTCACTAAGACCCACGTTCAACCAGGACCAGCCGAATACGACTTCGGGTACTCCGTGGATAATCCTTATGATACTCATCACCAAAACAGGGTGGAGTCCAGACGTGGTGATTTTGTGACCGGCAGCTACTCGGTCTTGGATGCCGATGGTTTTCATAGGGTTGTTGATTACACTGCTCATCCGCTCGAAGGGTTCAGAGCTGTTGTCCGCAAAAATGGAGTCATTGTTTAAGAATTTCTGTTTAGACAAAAAAATTAAATAATAAAGAACTTGCAACAATAGTTTAAAATACATCCTTTTATTATAAAACATAGTGTTAAAAAAAATTATGGGTGAAATACAACAAAACTCATTGTAATTAAGTATCTAAAAGTCCAATATCTAATGTCTAATGTCCAATGATTATTTTATATAATAAAATCTAGATTATTTATTAAAATATAACATGATTAAAACCAAATTTTAAATGTTAAAATTGAATGCAAAAGAAACTTTTAAAGGATTCTATTTAAAATTTTGTATAAACCGGATTAATCCCGGCGCATTCGCCATTATTGCAAACATATAGTTATTTATTAGTAGTTTAACTTTTTTAGTTATAAGTAACCCTGCGGTATTGGTTTATTACACTGTGCAACACCAAAAATCAAACCGCACCGGACTATTTTTTTCTGAAAATATACCTATCCAATAGCAAAACCCTCGCTGGGTTTGTAAAAGTTAGCTCGATTTATTTTGTTATGGCCGTTTGTATTTTCTAGCTTCATATACCCCAATTTAGACTTATTAATCAATTTTTTTCGCATATATTTGATTTATATCGTCAAGATTTTTTGTAGAAATGTAGTTACTGAACAAATAAACCCATTTTGTGAACAATCTATATCCCAAAATATTCGAAAAATATATTTTTTTAATTTTTCGATAATTTAATTAATTAATTTAAAATGTCTTGCTAGGTACTTCTTCTGGCAAAAATGTTGTAAAGTATACTAAAAGAAGTAATTTATAAAATACGCACACAAAACTGAACTTTAAGTTTACTTATTTGCTTGAAAACAATTTTTAAACAAGATTTTCTAAAATATTCATCTTTTCATACTCAACACCAAATTTTTTGCCGAAATCTTTAAAAATCTGTAGAAAAAACTTGAATAGATAAAATAGAATTGTAGAAAAGTACAGAGAGTTTGATTTTTTATTTTGTATTAATTTTATTATTAAAAAACTTTTTTATATCAAAATATCTGATTAATTTCTGGAGAATTCCATCCCTTCCACTTCTTCTCCTTTATTTTCTTGTTCTTCATTTTCATTCTTTACTGGAGAATTCCATCCCTTCATTTCATATATTTTTTATATTCATTTCATTTCAGGCGTTTTAAATGATCCTGATATTCGGAAATTGGTAAAGTATGAAGACTTTGACAGGGCCTTGGTTGACAATGAGTTTCGTGGGCGTCGATAAGAGAAATCATCCTAGGACTTTTAGGCAAACATCGTTCTCCCAATTATAAAGGATCTGTGGGACGAATGTTGGATGTTTTTTTCCAAAATTGGAGTCAATATGTCGCTAAAAATTCATTTCCCTCATCGCCATTTGGACTACTTCAGTCGACAGTTATCGACACAATTATCAAACTGCGATGCCATTTGAGTCCAGATAAAGAGGAAAACGAGCTCCAGATACCATACTAGCCGAAACATTTTGCTGAAGTAAACATATTTTTGACTACGATCAGGAAGAAAATGAAAATGAAAAGCAAGAAAATAAAGGAGAAGAAGTGGAAGGGATGAAATTCTCTAGTGATGAATCAAAAAATGAAAATGAAGAGCAAGGAAATAAAGGAGAAGAAGTGGAAGGGATGGAAATCTTCAGCAATGAATCAGATTACTCAATGTTTTGATATAAAAAGTTTTTTAATAATAAAATTAATACAAAATAAAAAATCAAACTCTCTGTACTTTTCTAGAATTATATTTTATCTATTCAATTTTTTCCTACAGATTTTTGGCAAAATATTTGGTGTTGAGTGTGAAAAGATGAATATTTTGGAAAATCTTGTTTAAACATTATTTTTCAGCAAATAAGCAAGCAAGCAAGTTCAGTTTTGTGTGCGTATTTTATAAATTACTTCTTTTAGTATACTTTACAACATTTTTGCCAGAAGAAGTAGCAAGAAATTTTAAATATTATCAAAAAATTTAAAAAAAAATTATTTTCGAATATTTTGTCCCAAAAATTGGGTTTTTGGGATAAAGGTTGTTCACAAAATGGGTTTATTTGTGCAGTATCTACATTTATACAAAAAATCTTGACGATATAAATCGAATGTATGCGAAAAAAATCGATTTATAGGTCTAAATTGGGGTATATGAAGCTCGAAAATACAAACGGCCATAAAAAAAAAATTCGAGCTAACTTTTACAAACCCAGCGAGGGTTTTGCTATTGGATAGGTATATTTTCAGAAAAAAATGGTCCGGTGCGGTTTGATTTCGATGACCCGAAAATTGTCGCACAGTGTTATTAATCAAATCAATAAAATTTAAATAAATCTTATTTTTTGGTTATTACACGTATAAAATATCTTCTTAATTTTTACTATATTTCTAAATTCGCATGGTAAAATACTTTAAAAAATGTTTTTTAAATTATGTGTTTATTAGGCCTCGACACCAAATCATTGAACATATATCAAAAAGTTAAATTAAATTACCTACACAATTTTCATTAATATTTAAGAAATATGGACTTGTTAAGTCTTATTTTTATGATTTTACGGAAAAACATTGATATTACATTTCCTATATAAAGCATATTTAAGCTTATTTTTTAAATAAGATTATAAACATATAAACATAACTTTTTAAGTATTAAAAATATAAAAATGTTGTTTTAAACAAATTTGTAGGGAATTAAGGAGTTTTGGGCAGGATATTAGTCGCTATGAGGGAATGTTGAAAAAGTTTTAGGTTGTAGTAGATTTTAGTTAAAAGACTACACGGAGAGAAATGTATAGTAAATTTTAGATAGTAAAAAAATATAGTAAAATTACTTTAACAAATTTTTAAGGTAACAATATTATATATTCGTCAATACAATATTAAGATTGTAATACAAAATATTATTTTTTCTTATACAATTTTAGTAAAGATTACAAAACCAATATTACTAAATCATAAATGTATAATATATATTTTAATTTTTAATATGTTCGTATAGTAAATTGATTTTACTATCTACAAATAGAAATATTTACTATATGATTTAATCATATGTAAGGCGTACATCTAATATTATAATATATTAGACATTAATAAAAAATATAGTAAAAATAAATATACTTTTATGTATGTATTTAAAATGGCAACATAATATTTTAAAATTTACTATACTTCTTAGTAATGGAAAAAATCTAATTATAATAAGAATTAAAAACAAAATTGGTTGAGAATAATAATATTTTACCTTAAGGTTTAACATACATGGATATTTAAAAATTACTAAATATGCATAGTATCTGACAATATACAAGATAGTTGTCCCAAATAGTAATATAAATTATAGTAAAGGATATTATAATTATGATAATCAGCATTATACTTTTCTCTCCGTGTGGAGTCCGTGACGGAATTTAAGTTATAGTTTAATATTGGCGTTGAGAAATTATTTAATACTTTTGTATTTTTGTATTGAGATAATAAAATAATGTTCAGATTTAGTACTTATTATTTTACAAGAAAGGCACTTTATTTTAACGATTGCATGACATTTGACCACTGTTAACTAACTTAAAACTTACTTCAGCCCGTGACTAAAATCCTGTTACTAACTTCAGCCCGTGACTAAAGCGCCACAAAGCCACAACTTGTCAATGTGTATTTAAAAGGTCACTTTGTGGCATGGAAACATGTACGATAAAGGGCGTTTTAAAGGTGGGAGTAAAAAAAAGAATAAATGAATAAATTTCTAACGTTTATTTAATATTTAATAACAAAAACATAGAAAATAAGGTTCTTGATTAAAACTATAAAAACTTTATTATTAAAAAAAATTAAACTGCTTTCATAAAACAAATTTAGTTTTTGCATATTTAGGAACTAAAATTTTATTCACAAAATTCGTAATATTTTTAGACAACTCTAGTTTTTATAGATTATTTAAACATTTTTACAATCCATATTCCAAAGCTGGGGCTGCAAAATGTTGTTTTTCCAATAAAACTGGAGCTTCAGCAATTGGTGCAGCTACTATAGGAGCTTCTTTGCGCACGGTAGCTTTGAAACCATCCAAAGGAGTTACTATATAATCTACAATCCTTTTGCTGCCATCGGCTTCCAAAAGAGAGTAGCTACCGGTCACAACATCACCACGACGAGATTCAACTTTGTTTTGGTGATTGGCGCTGTAAGGATCGCTTAAAGAGTAGCCGTAGTCATATTCTTGGACCAGAGGTGATACGTGGGTTCTGGTGACTGGAGCTACTATTGGTTCGTGGTGAACTTTGGTGTAGATTGGTGCCGGGCCTTGTTCTAAAACTTTGGTGACGATTGGAGCGGATTGATGCAGGTAACGTTGGATGGTTGGGACAGAGATGGAGTTATATTCCAATGGGGCTGTAAAGTGGTTGTAGCTTAAATGGCTGGCTTTAGTGGCGGCCAACAAAGTGGCGAATAGAACAATCTGAAGCGAAAGAAATGTTTGAATAATTTTGTATGATTTTAGATATCAACGGTGTTATAAAATGTTAAATCCAAATTATTAAATACTATATTACCTTTGATGCCATTGTTTAAATTCAAAATCCAATCGGTAACTGATTTTAAGAGAAGCGCGCACTGCGATTTTATAGTAAAAAACTAGTTGATTTAATAATTTATTTTAAATTTCTTTATAATTAAAATTGGTATGCCTATTACTTTTACGATAACATTCTATTTAATTTTCATCAAATAATAAATTACTAATAAATTACTAAAAAATAGATAAAAAAACTTGTTTTTAAAGTATTACAAAATATTTTGAATAAAAAATAACAAACAATTTTTTAGATTAACTTATAATTTTTTATCATTTTTAGAATTATATAAAAATTTGTAGACCTTTATAATTAAAAAACTTAGTGGATAAACGTGTTAAGTGAAACTGCCATGATAAGCAATATTAGGTAATAAAGGAACCACATTTTTTCTTAGCACGAAAATGTCACTTAATATCCACTAAACTCTATAATTATATAAATTCTTAAAAACCGTTTTTTTGCCCTACTTATATTTATATATTTATACTTCAAATTTACTAATTCATATTGGGGTGTCCGTTATTTTACAAATTTCCTTTTTTTACTTGATCATGGTTTAAATCAATTTGTTATAATCTAAAAATAAATAAAAAAAAAGTATAGTTTAGTTCTACCTAAATGATGATACTTTTTATTCTTAATGGGAGAAGAAAATAATCATGACTCGCTAATAAGTAGATATACAGTAAAATTTAGATAAGATATATTAAAAATCGTATCACTAGTAAAAAAATATCCCGCTCTATAAAAATGGTCTCCTACGATTTTTTCAGCAAAAGCATATTATAATGGTATATTATCATACGAGAGATAATGCAAGCTATTATTCACAACGCAAATAATGAGAGTAAATAATGCGCATAATTTCGAGTGTATTACTACTGCTATTCCATAATATTGTTTAATTTGTGATTAATGATAAACATAAATTCGCTGCTAAACAACGGGAATAATAAACTTATTATTCACTTTTTGAGGCATGAGTGAATGTCCGATTTCAATATTCGCTGTGATTTAAACCAATCGGGTTTTAAATTGGGGAAGGCGACTATAATCACATTTAAAATTGGTAAAAATTGTGGTTAACTATTTGACAGATGTCAGATTTTATTTATTTATTTTTGAAAATCATTTTTCTATTTATTGGAGTACCTACTCTCTAAAAATGAATTAGTCAAAAATGACTAATTTAATAGTTATTAGTGGCTGCGTTTTCACTTGTGCCATGATTAACCATGGAATACCATGGTATTCCAAAATTAAAAAAGTAGAACAGTTTTTGAGATATGGCCAATTTTCCATTTAATATGGAATTGACTATATCTCGAAAACTGCTCCACTTTCATAATTTTTGACGGTATTTTCGGATTCAGGCCCAGATAGCACCATTCGTCCAATGGACGTCCGTTTAAGATCCATTTTAAGTACATTGGTCCATGGACTAAAAATGGATGTACTATGTACGTCCATATATTTACATCCTTTGTACGATTTTAATGGACGTCCATATAGTGTCCATTTTACGTCCATAATTATTATTACAGAAATGCAAGTTAAAACGTATTGTTGGCTGCATAACAACAGTTGATCAATCTCACTGACATTCAAGCAAGCGCGTGCTATAAAGGACTTAAGCTATCAATGAAATGTTAAACACTTGTAGTATTGCAAATGTAATGTTCCTGAGTCGAATACAAGGATTTCCTGCAATGTTCAACATTGAATGTTGTAACTTTTAACAACTTTTAGAATATTTATATTCCTAGTGGGATTGTTACTGAGCCAGACAAAAGGCATTTCAGTCATGTTGTAGAAAATTTTCTGCAACATCGCAATGAAAATACAGTCGCAAAAAACAGTTAAAGTAAGCAAATAAAGCAGGTCCTGGATGCTGGAGGAATGGTTCAAACACCTTATAGACGTCCATCGGTGGACGACTTATGGATGTCCAAAGTTGTGACATCTGGACTCTAAACGGATGTCCATGGGACGTCCATAGAAAAAAAATGGACATCCTATGTACATACAGACGTCCACGAGCATACGTCCATTGCACGTCCATAGTACACCTTTGTGCTATCTGGGGGGGACAATTTTACATAATAATTGGCTGTTAAATTTTGGAATACCCCGATAAATTTTGGAATACCATGGTATTCCATGGTTAACCATAAAAAAGCAGCCACTAGAAACTATTAAATTAGTCATTTTTAACCAATTCATTTTTAGAGAGTAGATAAAGTATAGTATTACATCCATATTATGCGCATTATTCACTAGGATGATTTAAGTCTCTCGTCTGGCGATTCGAGACGCAAACTTCATTCTTATGAATAATAGCCTGCATTATCTCTCGTATAATAATATACGTTTATCTACTTCAATAAGTAATACTTAAAGAATTTTTAAAAGTTAAAAATAAAATCTGACATCTATCAGATGGTTAACCTCACTTTTTACCAATATTTAATTCTATTATAGCCTCCTTTTTCCAATTTAAAACCCGATTAGTTTAAATTAAAATGAATAATACAATCGGACAATTACTGATGCCTAACAACTAGAATATTAATTGGAAATTCCAATTTGGAATAGATAGAGTTATATAAAAACACTGTTTTTTCATTATTTTATTTTTAATGTTAAACTAACTTTATTGATTTATGATTAATTTTGACTAAATCATTATACTTTATCCCCATCTGTCGATTGATTGTAAAAGTTTAATGTTGAGAATGTTGTGTTTTTTAGACTATAGTGGTTTTTACTGTAGACAAGTGTTATAAGTGTTTTCCTTATATTTCATGATAAAACCATTCCTAGTAAGATTACCTTATACTTTGACAATATAATGTATTTGAAAAATATTAATTTAAATGGTCAAATTAAAAAAAAAATCGTAAGAAACCGTTTTTGCAGAGCTGAAATTAATTTACTAGAATATGCATTAAAAATTGCTGTTTCTTTATTTTTAGGTTTTAAATAGGTAATTGATTTAGATTACGGACAAGTAGAGAAAGCCAATTTGGGAAATAACTAAAACTACGTATTTTGGTTGCAATACTTATTAAAAATATAACCTTCACTGTAGAACCTACATATTGTTTTACTTTATTACTTTAACAAACGAATTATGTTAATAAAAAAAGATATAGCGAACATTTTTTATTTTCTTCAAAACACCACAGAACAAAGATTTAACTAAATGTTTGGCAACAAATGGAGCAGCAGCGATTTTCACAAGAACTGCTGGAGTGACCCTTTCGCATACAATCTAATTTATCTTGGATCTTGGACAATTAAAGCCTTTTTATGAACCAGTCTTTTCAAACCCTTAGTTATATAAGGAAGCATTGGGAAATGGTTGGTTCAGCAGACGGCTTTTAAATATTGGAATCCAGTGGAGACGTAACGTCCCCTTTTCATTTTCGCAGAAATGGTGAATGTGCCGGGATAACAGATTTTTAACATTTAATTTAAAAAAAAATATCCTTTATAAAATAAAACCAAAAAATATACTCTGCAATCTTTATTCCATTTTAAAAACTACAATTTAAAATCATAATTTACAAGCTCCCAGCGATTCTGTGATGAACCAATGGAGTGACCCTTTCTTGGACAATTGGGGCCTGGTGGTGGACAATGGTCTTCTCGAAAGCTGGGGTGTTAGCCACATAAGTGGAGTATTCGGAAATAGTTGGTTCACCACTAACGGTTTTGACTTCGATTGGGGCTACAGATTTTGCCACTGGAGCTATCTTGGTTACTAGTGGAGCATCGTAGATTGGGGAAAAGATTTTTTCTTGTAAAATTTTAACAGCTTCTTTAGAAAGGGTTCTGGTGATGGCAGGATCGGTTTTAGAATGGATGGCGTATTTAGAAACGGTGGGTGTGTAAGAAAAACTATTGAAAACTGGAGTTTCAACGGTTGGGGCAGAAATGGTTTTTGTAATAAATGGAGAATTATAAATGTTTGGATATCCAGTGGGTAAGTAACGTCCCGAGTAACCAAAGGTCCATGGGGCAGAATATCCTAAATGTCCATTATATCCCAAATATCTGTTGTATCCTAAATATCCATTGTATCCTAGGTATCCATTGTATGCCAAATTTCTGGTGTATCCCAAATTTCCAAAATAGTCCAAATTGGAAGCTTGGGCCATTGCTAGTAGGGCGGTTAAAAGAATAATCTACAAAAAATGGTTAATTGAAATTTCTAAAAATTACAATTAATTTTAATACTAACTTGCGTTGCCATCGTTACTAAATGTGACTTTATAAAACCTGTGAAGAGGATTTACAAACATTATCCTTTTATACTTAATTCTAAAAAGCCGTGGTATTTTTTGTAGAATTACAAATTAAATACATATTAGTTATATCTCTGCTAGATTGGAGTTATCGTGATTAAATTTTAATAGATGTTTAAAAATTCCGAAAACTGATTAATAAAACTAAATTTGATTCCAATAAAGAATTATGTTTAAATATTATATTTATACAGCCAAAGTTACTAAAAAAATATAGCTTCCAACTTGGAATATTTTGAAAATTTGGGATACACTAGAAATTTGGCCTACAATCGATACTTATAAAACTAAAATGCCATTTATCAAACTTGATACATTTTTTATAATGTAATATTAGAGCCAAACTGTATTAAGTCCATTTTTAATAAATTACGTGACATAATTTTAGCCTACGTTTTTTCAGGATTAAGTCCTAGCTTACTTAGACTTAATCCTGTTTACTAATGGAAATTGCGGAAAAATATAGGAAAAAATATGTAACGTGATTTTTAAAATGTGGACAATACAGTTTGGTTCTGGGGTACAATTTTTAATAATATGTAAAATTTTAAAGAACATTACAATTTTTAGCTAAACTTTATCTGGGTGTTTTCGTATAAATGGGAAACCCATCTAAAATCTTTATTTGAAGAGATATTAACCCTTTCGCATTTCGAATTATGGTTTGCAAAGATAAAAATCTAAAACTTGACACAAAGAAAAATATAATTATTTGCTATTTTATGGTGGCTCAAATTTTTGTTTTCTATGCTAATTTTTTTTACAAGGTGTGCTAAAATTAGGACATGAGAACGTGAGAAAATGGATAAAAATTCAGTCAAGTAGATACAATAAATTGTAGAAAACGACGTAATAAATTTAGTACGCCATTATCAAAAGGGTTAAAAAAATTAAAAGTATAGCTTGCCTGGTTTAAAAAAGTTTTTCAATTGTTGTCGAAAAAATTACTTTTTTAAACCATGCAGCTGGATTTTTTCGATATCTCTTCTAATAAGGATTTTTTATGGGTGTCCTATTACAAGAAAACACCCTGAACAAGAAAGTTTTTATTCAAAAAAAATTATAATATTAATATTATAATAAAAATTATTGCAATATCCATATGTGGTTATTTTCCTTTTAGAAATTAAAAACAATATGTAACACAGTGCAACAATACAAAAATTACCTGGACGCGGTTTGAATAGACTATTTTTGTGGGAAAAAAATTAAAAATTATGGCCGTTTGGAAGTTGAGCGTGGTCTAATTTATCTAACTTTATTATTGGCCACTAGCAAGTCATATTTATTACAATGTATCTTTTAAGAATAAATGTAATTAATGGAATGATGGATTTTAAATTATGCAAGAAGCTACTGTCAGTTCTCTTATAATCTATGAGTAAAAGTATAAGAAAAGCAGCATCATCACATTTTATTAATTATTTAAATTATCTTTATAAATTATGTATATTTTTTATGTAAGCATAATTTTCTAAATCTATTTGGTCTCCAATACTTGTGGAAAGGGCTTCACGACGCCAATGTGTCAGGGGCAAGATCATAGATAGTGGAAATGAATTCTAGGTTTAATAATAGTATATTGTTTACTGAGCGTGGAATCATAGCAATTACTCCCGATGATGAAAGTTTCCGAGCGAGCCGATAGGCGAGTGAGGAATTCATTGAGGAAGTAATTGCGATTCCACGCGAGGGAAACACTATACTTTTTTGTCGAGTGGTGCTAATTATAAATTAATTTTTAAAAAATTAATAAAAGTTACGTTACGTCCAGTAGTACAAAAAGGTTTTTGAAAAAACTATTTTTGCCCTAGTTGTAGAAGCCCCGCTCCAACTTTGTACGTATGCCGCACCAATTGCATAAGAAAGATTTGACGTCTTAAGTTAAGTTAAATTTCAAATTTTATATGGAATCATATATTTTTTATTCCTTATACACTACATTTTTATATTACATACTAAGTAATGTATTGGAGAAATATTCAACATTCACAAAAGAATGAGAATAAATTGAAAATAATTCTAAACATATTTCGAAAACTTTAGAGGGGCTATTGCCTATAGGCCCCTCTAAAAGTTTTCTTAAAATTTCTTAAACTTGTTGTCATTATAAGGACAACAGGTTTAAGAAATTTTCTGGAACATTATTTTCTAATAGATTTAATTCATTTTGAGTGGTATTCGAAACACAATACAATTCATTATAATTAGAACCAATAGAATGCCAGTATTCCACAGTTACGCATTTTATCACAGCGACAATATTTTTTATCTTGTTTACACGTTGCTAAGAATTTTGACACTTTTCTTGATTTGATTTGACATTTGTTGACATTTAAATACTGTGTTTGTTAAATGATTAAAATAATGAATTAAGTCTTTTTATATTTTAAAGCACATTTTAATTTTAAATGTCAAACCGGCAATTCGTTAAATCCTAAAATTCATTATATTTTCTCACTAAATATAACTCGTGGTATGATTATCGCTTGGATCAATTCGAAAATATCATCGATGATAATCATACCACTTGTTATATTATGGGTGATTATTTTTTGACGTTTATTATAGAACTTTGTTAGGTTTTCATTCTGATTTCTCGAAAATAATGGTTATAACCAACAGTATACTGTAGGTTATTCCCACTATAATAATGGTTTGATTGATTAAAACATACACACTAGGGTGGCCAAAAAAAAAAGAATATGAAAATATGTTGGTTTGTCATGTTTTAAGAGCCCTCAGCTTCATTAAAAAAATTTTAGGGGTCGCTCAAGATTTTTTAAAATTTCCAAAATCGTCAAAAATTGGATTTTTTTTATTTTAATTTTTTTTCTCGTTCCGATATTATTTTTTAATTTAAAAATACTAATGATTCTAAAAATTTCAAATCAATATTTTGACTTCTAAAGGTCGCTCAAGATTTTTTTAACCTTTAAAGTAGAGTATTTTGAAGGTTTTCGAGCGACCTCTGAATATAAATATCAACGAACCTTTAGCGACCTTTAGAAATCAAAATATTGATTCGATATTTACAGAATTTTTATTATTTTCAATCAAAAAAATAATATCGAGACGAGAAAAAAAATTAAAATAAAACAAAAATTCAATTTTTGACGATTTTGAAAATTTTAAAAAATCTTGAGCGACCCCTAAAATTTTTTTAATCGAGCTGATATTTTGACAGGGCTCTTAAATCATGATAAACTAACATATTTTTACAAGAGACGAGAAAAAAAAATATTCTTTTTTTTTGGGCCATCCTAATACACACACTACTTAATTTAAAATTTTCTATTGGTTTTTGGAAACGTCAAAAAATAATCATCATTATTTCATAATTATTATCAATTAATAAGACAAAAAGTTATCCTATTATTATATAATGGAAATTTTTTAATAACACACTAATTGTTATTGTATAATTATTATACAAAATTGTATCGTTAATAACTAATCAAGCTTCATATTTTTTTAAGTATAAAAACCTTTACCACTAAGAAACTATAGGTACATCATAAATATCTAACAGTTTAACAATAACAACATGGAATCAAAAGTAAGTAAAATATATTATAATTTAAACTAGTTTTTATTTAAATAATACATTTTTAGATTATCCTTCTCGCCGCCCTCGTCGCCGCCTCTCAGGCCTCAGGCTTAGCCTACTCCGGACACTACGGATACGCCGCCGGACGCGATCTCTCCTACGCCGGACATTTAGGCACATACTTCACCAATTTGGGATACGCCGGAGGACACTTAAGCTACTCCGCCCCATTGTCTTACGCCAACCACTACACCAGCTACGCCGCCCCAATCGCTAAAACCTACGCCGCTCCGCACATAACTAAATCCTATACCGCCCCAATCGCTCACACTTACACGGCCCCAATCATCACCAAAGCCTATGCCGCCCCAGTAGTCCACAACTCTGTCGTCAAGACCTTTGCTGAAGAGCCTACCGTTTCTGAATACTTCGTAAAGACCGCACCAGCTTTTGAGAAGACCCTCTCCGGGGACTTGGGATACTCCGGACACTTGGGCTACGCCGCCCCATTGTCTTACGCCAAGCACTACACCAGCTACGCCGCCCCAAGCGCTAAAAACTATGCCGCTCCTCTTATCACCAAAGCCTATGGCGCCCCAATCGCTCACACCATTGTCGCCAAAGCACCAGTAGTGCAAGCCGGCCCTGTCGTAAAGACCTTCTCTGAAGAGCCAACCGTATCCGAATACGCCATCTCTACAAAAACCGCTCCAGGTATTCACAGGACTCTCGTCCACCCTCAGGCCCCAATCGTCGAAGAAAGAGTAAACCATGTTATCCGAGAAAAAATCACTCCAGTGGTTCACGAAAGATTCGCCGCTCCCGTAGTGCACAGTGCCACTCCAGCTTTGCCTTATGCCGCTCCAGCTTTGAGTTATGCCACCCCAGCTTGGTAATATGGCTATTGAAATCGATTTTATTTATTATATATAATTTTATAAATAAAGAATTTTTAAAAATATTTATTTGCTATATATATAATTAAAAATTAAGTCATTTATAAATTCCTATACCTTATTTTTTTTAAGGACCAATTCTAATAAGAAGTGCAGGAGGCTTGTCGCTGGTTAGAAGTTTTTAGCTTTGTAAAAAGTAATATTCTCGACTTCCACGTTAATAAAAAATGCTCTAATATTAGACGAAGCCTTGCACTGATAAAAATTATGGTAAAATTACATATTTTTTACATATATTTATACAAAAAGAATGTAAATGTAATTTTTTTACATATATTTATACCTTTTTTTACAAAAAGAATGTAAAAATAAAGTAGCTACATATACAAGTCTGTAAATTTAAGAAAAATAGTGTGCTTTTAATTTAGTTATGTAATTATTCATGTATTAGGTAATTGCTAGCTATGAAAAACTTTCGTGCCCTGGACAAAAAAGTAAACATGTCATTTTGATTAATATTTATTTTGAATTATAATTAAACGTAAAATTACAATTGGTGTATGTAAAGGCACATTTTCATTATCAAACTCTTGTTGATCAACTGCAACTAAACTAGGGTGTCTCAAAAAAAAAGAATATATTTTTTTTTCTTGTCTCTTGTAAAAATCTGTTAGTTTATCATGCTGTGAGAGCCCTTTCAAAATATCAGCTCGATTAAAAATTTTGTAGGGGTCGCTCAAGATTTTTAAAAATTTTCAAAATGGTCAAAAATTGAATTTTTTTTTTATTTTAATTCTTTTTCTCGTCTTGATATTATTTTTTAGGTTGAAAATAATAAAAATTCTGTAAATTTCAAATCAATATTTTGATTTCTAAAGGTCGCTAAAAGTTCGTTGATATTTATATTCAGAGGTCGCTCGAAAACATTTAAAATACTCTACTTTGAAAGTTAAAAAAATCTTGAGCGACCTTTAGAAATTAAAATATCGATTTGAAATTTTCAGAATCATTATTATTTTTAAATTAAAAAATAATATCGAAAAGAGAAAAAAAATTAAAATAAAAAAAATCAAATTTTTGACGATTTTGGTAATTTTTAAAAATCTTGAGCGACCTCTAAAAATTTTTTAATGGTGCTGATCTTTTGACAGGGCTCTTAAAACATGACAAACCAAAAATATTCTTTTTTTTTGGGACACCCTAATATATATATATATATATATATATTCATGAAAAAAAAACAGTGTCAGTGTCGCACCCGTTACAATGGAAATACCCTTAAGTGAAAAAGATAATTTTCTAAATCTTCAATCCTAAATCTTTTTGGTGTCTAGTACTTTCAATACTATCGACCCATCCAGATGTTTCAGTATTACCCTATTTTTCTTTCGAGAAATCCTTAAGTATTTGCCTATAGAGTGGAAGTGGTACCGTGGCCGACACGGAATTTTGAACGACTATCATCCCGTTGACATCAAAATCTAAACTTTCTTTATGGACAACTAACCTTACTTTCGGTTATCACTATAGTATTGTAATTTTGACAGCGAACGCAAAAATGCTCAATATTGTATCTTTGCTATTTACAGATGTATACATTGACAACCAAGTTATGTCGTTCAAAATTCCGTGTCGGCCACTGTACCTACCTTGATTTTTTACGCGGAGTGGTTTTCAAAATTAAATATTTATGTTATTGATTTTGCAACCTAAAAATTTTTATTTTTTTGTCTAAAATATATCGAAAAAAAAAATCATAACAATGTTTGTTTGTAATGTTCTCAATCGGTAATTATGCTTTTTTAACGTTATACATAATTATAACAAAATATGAAGAAAAAAATATGTGGGTCGGACACAAGTTCGTTAATATTTTTGAATTTTGTTGCACGAGAAGCGCGAGAAAAAACGTAATATTTGTGACGGAAAACACATTGTCACAGGTACCTCCAGGCCCGTGCGCAAGGGAGGTTTTGGGTGTTCAAACCCCATCAGGAGGGTTTTAAACTATAATTTTCACTTAAAATACTGAAAAATTATTTATAAATACACCTATATTTTTTCATAAATCTCGTGAAGCTAAAAATGGTTAAAATTTACCCCTTTCCCTTTCTTGTGACGATGTGAAGATTATCGTATTATCGAACCCGCTACCCCTAACTTATTTTTTCCGATTCTTTTTTGTACTCGATCTGACAAAAAATGGAGTAAATAAGCAATTTTATTCTATTTTTTGTTACCTGACGTTTTAAAAAGACCTTCGCCCTCTAGCTTTACGAGATTTTTGTACGTCCCTAAATTTGATAGCCCCCCCCAGGAAGAAATCCTGCGCACGGCTCGGGTGCCGCCACCTGAATGGAACAAGTAAAGTGAACATGATTCTCTTTCTTCTCACTAAAAATCTAAAATCTAAGCAGGCGCGGATACAGGGGGGACCAATGGGTGCAATTGCCCCCCTAACTCACCTATTTGTTTTTATTATTTTTTTTAATGCAGACAAACATAGCATTATGCAAATCCAAATATTGGATAACAAACTATAATTTTACAAAATTTTTGTTTAGAACGCATTTTTTGGATGATACTCATACGTAAAATCTCCCAAAAATCTACCCACTCTTACTAATGTTTATTTTACTAAAAAATTTACCAAAATTATTTTAAAATTAATTTTTGACCCTTTTATGATCTTATGAAACACAAACTACTATAAACAAGGTCCGTGCACACGGGGTGTTCAGGGGGGTTTTAAATTAGAATTTTTACTTAAGATACTGAAACATAACCTATAAATATATATTTTTTATAAAAATGTTTAATATAGTAAATTTTTAAAATGAATAGACTATAGACATTTTTATGTGACAAAAAACAAATTTATTATTTCGTAAAAAAATTAACTAAAAAACCAATATAAATTACGAAGTTTTTTGTGAAATTATAAGGGGTGAAATTTTTATAAGTCGTTAGGTGTTGTATTTTTATAATTTTTTTGGGCCAGTCTAGAAGTCCATTCGGGCAATCTTTTTCTTCTTCTTTTTCTTCCTACTCGCCCAATATGTTTATGAAACCATTGCAATAAAAATCATAATTTTAATTTTAATTTTTGTTTATTAAAATACATAATAAATAACATTATTTATCAGCAAAATTACCATGATGGAGCGGCATAGGTCAAAGCTGGAGCGGCGATTCTTTCATGAACAACTGGAGTGACCCTTTCACGGAGAACATGTTTTACTCTTTCCTGAACGATTGGGGCCTGGTGGTGGACAAGGGTCTTCTCAAAAGCTGGAGCGGTCTTTACGAAGGTCGAGTATTCGGAGACGGTGGGCTCTTCAGAAATGGTCTTGACGACAGCGTTGTGGACAACTGGGGCGGCGTAGGCTTTGGTGACAATTGGGGCGACGTAGGTGTGAGCGATTGGGGCGGTATAGGCTTTGGTGATGAGAGGAGTGGCGTAGGTTTTGCTGGTGTAGTGCTTGGCGTAAGACAATGGGGCGGCGTAGCCCAAGTGTCCGGCGTATCCCAAGTTGGAGTATGCTAAGTGTCCGGCGTATCCCAAATTGTTTGAGTATGTGCCTAAATGTCCGGTGTAGGAAAGAGCGGGTCCGGCGGCGTTTCCGTAGTGTCCGGAGTAGGCTAGGCCTGAGGATTGGGCAGCGGCGACGTAGGCGGCGAGTAGGATAATCTTAAAATGTATTATTTAAATGAATAAAATTTTAAATTATAATGTATTTTACTTACTTTGGATGCCATATTATTATCGTTAAACTGTTAGATGTTTATGATGTATATGTTTTAGAACTATAGGTTTTTATAGAAAAAAAATATTAAACTTTATTAGTTTTTAACGATACAAAATTTTATATAATAATTGTGTCATTGGAAATTAATAGGATAACTTTTTATTTTACTAATCGATAATTTTACTTTTATGTGGCGGTATAATAATTAAATGTGCTAATTTAAAAACAATTATTGTTCATAAATTACCCAAATTATAAATTTTTGATAAGTATCAATTAGCATTTTATAGAAATTATCAAAATTATGTTAAACCTCTAAACTTTTTAAATAAAAAGCATAATATACTCAACTTTATAATTAAAATCATCCATCAACTTTCAGTAAACATGGCATTCCACGTAAAAACCATTTAAAATATTTTATATAATTTATGTTTAGCTCCTTTGGCTCATACCTACGATGCCCCAATTGTTCACCAAAACCCCCCCTGTAGCCTACTCCGCTGCCCTCCTTAAACTAAAAACCGTCGCTAAAGAGCCCACTATCTCCGAACACTCGACCTTTATAGAAACTGCCCCTAAATTCGAAAAAAACCTTTTTCCTCGAACAAGCTCCAATCGTCGAAGAAAAAATTAACCATGTTTTACACGAAACAAGAAAGATTTTCATCCCAGTTGTAGAAGCTGCCTTTGCTGTATACGCTGCCCCTATTGCGGAAGAAAGATTTGCCTCCCTGTTTTACCACTCATGTAGCCGCCCTTTTGTCTTACGCCGCTCCACTATCTGAAGTCTAATTATCTGCTTCTCTTGCCATCCCAGCTTTGTCATACGCCGCTCCAGCTTCCGAAGCTAGATATGCCGCTTCTTTTGCTGCCCCAGCTTTGGCATATGCCGCTCCAGTTTCTAAAGCTAAATTTGCCGCCTTACTTACTAATCCTGTCTTGTCCTATTCTTCACCAATCGCTAAAAATAAATAAGCTGCTTCTTTTGCCGCCTATAGGCGGCGGTATACCATGCTGCCCCAGTTTTGAAGTATCTAGCTCCAGCTTGGAAATTCTATTAAATGTTGTTAATAATTGAATCGGAGAGAATAAACTGTTTATTTTATTTATTAGGTTTTTTTCAGGTTTAAAAGTACAGACAAGCTGTGGTGTATGAGTTTAGACGTCCATTAAACTAAAAATATTTTTTTTTACCACGTGCATGCTTTATTATACACAAAACATAAACTTGGACTTGTACTGTTATTAATCTTATTATTATTATGTAGATATAAAAACAAATATGTTTTGAAAGTTTCACGTGTTTTATTTACTTTTGACAATTGTTTCGTCACACAGTGACTTCTTCAGAATGTATTTATAACTTATTATTAAGTGAGTTTATATAACACAATGTTTTAAGGTACACAAATTTTTTGGTCTACCTGAATAATATTTGCTTAATACATTGAAAGAGAGTAATAATGGAAAAACCTAATTTATTGTAGTACAGTATTTTCCTGAATAATTAAAATAAATTTAATAGAGGTGAATTATTGGTTTCGATTTGATCATTTAATACAATATCAGTTTGTTTCTTTAATTTATTGATTTCCAGTGATTCTAGTAAATTTAATTTTAAGCCTTTACTTTCTACATGTAAAATTTTAAAATTATGATTAAAAGTATGGTTTTCTTGAATTAAGTGGTTGGCGTAAGCTGAATCTATTTTAATATTATTAAACGATCTCCTGTGTTCGTTGATTCTAGTTTTAAAATTCCGACCTGTTTGTCCTATATAGGTTTTGGGGCAATCAGAACATGTTAATTGGTAAACTCCTGACTTCTTATGTTTGTTAGATTTATCTTTATTATTTTTAATTAAAATACCTAAATTATTGTTAGTTTTAAAAGCGAGTTCGCTGTTGATTTTTTTAAACAAGGTAAAAACGTGTCTCATGTTATAACCTAGGTATATAAAACTATTGTACGTATTAGTATGGGTTTTTTGTATTGGAAATATTTGGTTAATGGCAATTTTTTGTTTTTTGTTTTTTAAAATTTCATTGATTATTTGTGCTGGATATCCATTATTGACGGCTATTTGCTTAATTAGATTTAATTCTTGATCAAAATCTGTTTTTGACAGTGGTACATTTAAAAGTCTATGAATCATTGAATTAAAGGCTGCTCTTTTTTGGGGCCAAGGGTGTGAGGATGAATTGTGAATAACTATGTCTGTGTAACTAGGTTTATGAAATATTTTGAATGTATGATAGCCATAACTTTTTTGTATAGTAAGATCAAGGAAATTAATTTGATTGTTTTGTTCTTCTTCCATTGTGAATTTGATGTTTGGGTGAATGTCATTTATAAAATTTAGAAAACTATTTAGTTGTCGTTTTGTACCCGTGAAGCAGGTTAGGATATCGTCAACGTATCTGTACCAATATAAAAAATTTTTGTAATGTGGGTTTTTGTGGATAATTAGTTCTAACTGATTGACAAAGATATCTGCAAGTAGTGGACTATATTACCCATGATTAAACCATTGTGGCTAGTATATATTTTATTATCAAATTGAAAATAATTTTGTTTAATGCAAATTTCTAAGATATTTAAAATGTCATTTTTGATAACCGGATTAATTTTATTTCGATCTAGTAATTTTTTAATTATATTGTATGTTTTACGTGGGAATAAATTTGTGATGTCAAAGGAAATTAATTTAGCATTGTTAGGTAGTTGAATATCTTTGATGTTGTTAATTAACTCATATGAATTTTTGATACTAAACTTTGGTTTAAAATTGCAATATGTAGTTATTAAATTGATAAGTTTTTTCGAGATTTTAGTTGACGGAGCTGTAAAGAATGATACTACTGGTCTAATGGGTAGATTATTTTTATGTAGTTTAATTAAAGAGTACATTAATGGTGGGCTAGGGTTCATTATTGTTAATTTGTATATGTCTGAGTCCGTAAATATACTTTTTGCATTTTTTATTGTTTGTCTAATTTCAACATTAAATTTATTCGTCGGGTCTTTATTTAGTACAGTATATTTATCTAACGTGAGAAAGTTGTGAGTTTTTTCCAAATATCCTTGTTTATTAATTGCTATAACTGTATTTCCTTTGTCTGCTCTAGTGAAAATTATATCTGTACTTTTGGATCTGATAGATTTGGCAATAAAGGTATCACTTGTCTTATTGTTATGGATTTTAAACTTATTAATGATCAATTCTGAAGCTATAGATTTAAGATTTTTGTTCTTTTCTATTTTGTTTAAGGCTATTTCCATTTCTACTCCTAAGTTTTCTAACTGTTTTTGTGAAATTTGAGGTTGTAAGTTATGTTTAAAACCTTTTTCTATTAATGAAATTTCTGTTTTGTCAAAATTAAGGTTAATGAATTTTTCGTGAAAAATATGATTTGAATAATTGTTATTTTCTATTGTAGGTAAAGGTTTGGATTTAAGTAATGAATTAATTTTATTTCTTTGTCTTAAAAATTTCTTGTGAATTATGTTTTTGATTTGGTGTCTGATATTGTAATCAATGATATCAAATTCAATTATACTAAGTCTATAAGCTAATTCTGAATGGATCACCTTAATGTATACACTGTAGACATCTCGTTTTCTATACTGGGCTTTAAATTTAATAACTACATATTGCAATTTTAAACCAAAGTTTAGTATCAAAAATTCATATGAGTTAATTAACAACATCAAAGATATTCAACTACCTAACAATGCTAAATTAATTTCCTTTGACATCACAAATTTATTCCCTAGTGTACCACCACGTGAAACATACAATATAATTAAAAAATTACTAGATCGAAATAAAATTAATCCGGTTATCAAAAATGACATTTTAAATATCTTAGAAATTTGCATTAAACAAAATTATTTTCAATTTGATAATAAAATATATACTAGCCACAATGGTTTAATCATGGGTAACCCACTTAGTCCACTACTTGCAGATATCTTTGTCAATCAGTTAGAACTAATTATCCACAAAAACCCACATTACAAAATTTTTTTATATTGGTACAGATACGTTGACGATATCCTAACCTGCTTCACGGGTACAAAACGACAACTAAATAGTTTTCTAAATTTTATAAATGACATTCACCCAAACATCAAATTCACAATGGAAGAAGAACAAAACAATCAAATTAATTTCCTTGATCTTACTATACAAAAAAGTTATGGCTATCATACATTCAAAATATTTCATAAACCTAGTTACACAGACATAGTTATTCACAATTCATCCTCACACCCTTGGCCCCAAAAAAGAGCAGCCTTTAATTCAATGATTCATAGACTTTTAAATGTACCACTGTCAAAAACAGATTTTGATCAAGAATTAAATCTAATTAAGCAAATAGCCGTCAATAATGGATATCCAGCACAAATAATCAATGAAATTTTAAAAAACAAAAAACAAAAAATTGCCATTAACCAAATATTTCCAATACAAAAAACCCATACTAATACGTACAATAGTTTTACATACCTAGGTTATAACATGAGACACGTTTTTACCTTGTTTAAAAAAATCAACAGCGAACTCGCTTTTAAAACTAACAATAACTTAGGTATTTTAATTAAAAATAATAAAGATAAATCTAACAAACATAAGAAGTCAGGAGTTTACCAATTAACATGTTCTGATTGCCCCAAAACCTATATAGGACAAACAGGTCGGAATTTTAAAACTAGAATCAACGAACACAGGAGATCGTTTAATAATAATAAAATAGATTCAGCTTACGCCAACCACTTAATTCAAGAAAACCATACTTTTAATCATAATTTTAAAATTTTACATGTAGAAAGTAAAGGCTTAAAATTAAATTTACTAGAATCACTGGAAATCAATAAATTAAAGAAACAAACTGATATTGTATTAAATGATCAAATCGAAACCAATAATTCACCTCTATTAAATTTATTTTAATTATTCAGGAAAATACTGTACTACAATAAATTAGGTTTTTCCATTATTACTCTCTTTCAATGTATTAAGCAAATATTATTCAGGTAGACCAAAAAATTTGTGTACCTTAAAACATTTTGTTATATAAACTCACTTAATAATAAGTTATAAATACATTCTGAAGAAGTCACTGTGTGACGAAACAATTGTCAAAAGTAAATAAAACACGTGAAACTTTCAAAACATATTTGTTTTTATATCTACATAATAATAATAATATGGAGTTTCATCAAGTAAAGGTCGAAACAATCAAATATGTTATTAATCTCAATAAAATTGTGACAGAATTCTTATAATAATCTTTAGAATTTTGTTTTAGAATTGAAAAAAATAAAACATCATGATGTGGTAAAGCATTTTTATAGATAAAAAGCATTAAACATTTTTTTTTTACAAAAAGCAATTTTATTGATCAAAAAGCAACTTATTGAACAAAAATATTAATTAATCAATTTCGTATATACCGAAAAAAATAATGTAGTTGAGTTAACGTTTGCCTAAATGTCATTTTTGAAAATGTTGTTTCATTAAAAAACCTATTGGATTAATCTATATTTTGGTGTCAAAGCAATAGTCAGAGTTTCTCAAAGTTTATTTGTCCATTTGACAGTTAAAATATTAATTTAACATAAACTAATTTTTTGAATTAAAATGTTTATCCTATTTTGGTTTAATAGCTGGAATTGGTTGAATCAAATACTGACATTTTTAGGATTACCTAAAAAAACTATTAAATTAACGTTTAGTTGCTCTATAAATCCAAAACATTAAATTTGTTCATTTAACAAATTGTAAATGTTACTTCAAAATTTGTTAATTCCACAGTGAAACTTCCACTACACCAAATTGTCCGACATAAGACCCCCAATATAGGTCGAATCAGCTGTCTGTCGGTAGGTATTTGGAGTAGGTGGAACGCACTCAAAACAAAAACTCTGGCGATGGAAGGTTAAATTCTTTCTCTTTATATTAATTCCATAATTTAATTAACCCAACATTAGCGCAAATTATTTTAATTTAACATTTTATTTGTGTTAAGTAATTATGCTAAAAAGGTTTAACTGAACATTTCAAGAAATTTATCTTTACATCTTAAAAATGTTAGCACAACCATTTTCGAAATATTACTCCGACTTATCAAGAATGTTTAATTAACCAGATTAGCAGATTAGAACAAATATTCTCATTTTGTTCTTTTGACTAATATTTGTTGTTCAATTAAACAATACAATTTGACATTTTTATATGGTTAAGTAAACGTGCAAAAACCACTGCTTGTATTTAAAGTGCATAAAAAGTTGAATTAATATTTTTTTTTGTTGTTTCAACAGCTTATTTTTTTCAGTGTACCGGCATCATCATGAGTGTTTGGCCAGGATGTCACATGGTGGTAAAACTCTAGATCTTCTCCCTTAATGTACTTCATTATATTTTTTATAAATAAAATAAAATTTTTCATGATGTAGACATATAAAACTCACCACGCTGACGTGCAAACTTTCTATTATTAATTTTTCATCGTTCTGGATTTTTCCTACGTGTTGTGTAATTTTCGCTACTATCAGATGATAACATTGTTGTATTTTACACTTAAGCAGCATAAAATACCAACTTACAACTTTCATGAGCATGACCACCTTAAACTTTTAGTAGTAGTTTAGTAGTACATAATGTCCATAATCAACAACAACATTTATTGGGAACAAGAACAGTACAAGTCCAGGACTTGTACTGTTCTTATTATTAATGCTTCACAGTTAGATCTGACAAACACCTTAACAATCCGATTTTAAAAAGTTCTTTTACTTCTTCGATGCTGCTTCGAATTTAAAACAAAATGGCTATTTCAGATGAGAATGTCAAATTTTCGACTGTTCTTATTCTCACCGATTCAATTATAAATTATGTTTATAAAAATTTACCTTAAATTCAATTGGGTTATTACAACCCTATGAAATATAAGGTACAACTTGTCTCTTTTTATCAAATTAAATTGATAGAACAGTGTTATATTAAATGAAAATAAAAATTAAATATAAAAAAATAAAATGCTTTATTCTTGCTTTAATTTTATTTTTTAACTTTCATAGATAACTAATAATCTCGAATGTATTACTATACTTTTTCTACGACCACTATGTAAAAGTTACATTTCGTATTAGCATAGTTGCTTAGAAAATGAATCTTTTCATTGGAAAGGCAAAACACGAATGAAAAGTGAGATTTCTGTGTGAAAAGTGACAGGTCTGTGTGAAAAGAAATTGACAGCATCGTTTGACATTCGTTTCAAAATTTGTATTGTATTTGTATATGTATGTCTAAATATCATTTAGAACACAATTAATTGTGTTTGTATAATAAATTCTAGTTTTTAGTGCCTTGATTTTAAGTAACTTTTACCTTAAAAATTAAAAGAATAAGATGAAAGAATTTTAACATCTGTCAAACACGTTTTTAGGTTATTTTGTTTTGTGTTTGAATATAATAAAAAATAAAAAGGTCGTAGAAAAAACATTGTGTTTCACTTGTGAGAAAAGCTTTTTTCAAGCTCGTGTTAATGCACACGATGACGTCAGGCCGAGCAACTTGAACACTCGCATGAAAAAGTCGCTTTTCAACACTTGTAAAACAAATATCTATTATCCACTTCAATTAGTGAATAATTCTTAAAGAAGCCAAAAATGTAAACATCGAACTGTTACCAGAAAAATCAAAATTTCGGCATGCTTAAGAGTTTCAAACATTTTGTAAATGGTGCAAAAAGGTAATTCTTGTATATTTTTTCGACCTCTTAAAGACTTGCAAACCATCAACGTAATGGTCCAGATACTCAATGTTAAAATCTATGTTAAAATTAAAACATACTCTAAAAATGAAATATTCAAAAATGACCAATTATCACAGTTATTAGTGGCTGCTTTTTCACTTTTTCACCATGATTAAACATGGGATACCATGGTATCCCCAACCTGTACATCAAATTATTATGTAAAATTGTCCCCTGAATCCGAAAATACCGTCAAAAATTATGAAAGTAGGGATGTTTTTGAGATATACTATATTGACTATATCCCAAAAACTGTTCTACATTTGACGATATTCAGGGGACAATTTTACATGGAAATTGACTGCTAAATGTTCGGAATACAAATTGCTATTGAAGAATATGTGGCCGCTTCTTCGCTATGACAATTAGTCATTTTTTACTAATTCATTTTAAGAGAGTTAGTTGGATATAACTATTTTTTTAACATAAATATTGTTAATAAATAAAATATATATTTGAATTTTTAATTGTACTTTTAATTTAACGTTTATACTGTCATACATTATTGAAAAAATACCAAAAACTAGTTAATTTTCCTCACGCTTGTAGAAAAAATATTATACCTCCTCTACGCGTCAGTCGTTCAACTTCAGTCGCGTGCGGAAAAGTAGCACTTTCCGCACTAGTTAGGTAAATAACTATTTACTGCACAGTTTAAAAAAAAGAAATAAACTCGCGACATAAATGCTTTTGTGACAACCAAGATCAAATTAAAAAATGAAAACGAGCCCCTTTAGCTAAAGTACGACGAACGATTATTATTATTAGTAAGAATGAATGCAAAAATGTGTACAAACCGTGAACAAAAATGTATTTCCTTTATTACGGTTACAGAAGAAGAAAGTAGATTGACTGACTATGTAGATGTGAATAAAATTCAATAAATCGCCACACTAGCTCTAGAACAATATTTTTTTTTATAAATAAACATTTATAAATTAACAAATATTAAAGGTTGGCAAATCAAAAAAAATCGATTGGAAAGTAAGACATATTAAAACATTGTTCACAAAATTTTATTTAATTCCATCCAATAAATTTTAAATAATACTCAAACGAAAAAAACTGGAAGAAAAAAAGGTTTATGCAGCCTTATTTCATCATATTTTATATCTAAACTAAACAGAAGAAACGAATTAATTTTGAAAAACAATAACCACCAATGTTTGGTGATCCGTTTCACGAATTCCGACTCTAATGTAAAATTAAATATTAATGCTTTTTAATGCCATCCCTATGTATTATTTCGTTATGTAAATTCATAAAATCAAAATAAAACAGTTGTTGAGGCGACAAGTATTGTATTGTATTTATAACGCTCAGCGAATAATACCGATTTTCAGTGTGTGACGTCAAATTATGACGTCAGTCGGGATCGAACTTAAGTCCCGCCTCGGGACAATTATAAAGCTTCATGTCTGTTTATAAATATTTATACCAGTTTTCCTAAACGAAGTGGCTCCCGTCCCGAGGCGGGACTTAAGTTCGATCCCGACTGACGTCACACACTGTAAATAAGTTTTTATTCCCCGAGCGATATAAAATTAATGTTAAGAAGGATGGTAGGGCGGTCGCTTGACATGCGAGAGGTACCGGGTTCGATACTACTAGAAGTTGTCAAACTTTTTTTATTTTTTTATTTTATAAATTTGTTGTTCCTTTGTTAAAATGTGTTGGGTTGGGTTGGTTGGTTTGTTTTAGTTTTAGTTTTATCGTAACATAACAAATCTTAATCTTATGATGTCACTCGGGACTAAACTTAAGTCCCGCCTCGGGACGAGAGCCACAGCGTTTCCTAAAGTATATACTAATAATAGGAAAATACATTAAATGGTAGGTACCTAGTTCACAAAGATATTTTATAAATGTAATGGAGATATATTTATCATTATTGCAGTATATTTCAATATTATTATCAATAAGTAAAACAAAAAGTTATCCTATTAATTTTTCAATAAGATAATTATCATAAAAAATTGTATAGTTACAAACTAATCAAGTATAATATTTTTTTAAGTACAAAAACCTTTAGTATTAAGAAAATATACATCATAAACATTTAACAGTTTAATAATAACATGGTATCAAAAGTAAGTAATAGTATATTCTGTAACAAGTTTGGAATACAGCATATTCCGCTCGAGTAAAGAGTTTGTCACACGAGCCGAAGGCGAGTTTGACGGTTTCACGAGAGCGGAATATGCAATTCCAAACGTGTTTCAGACTATACTTTTTCTACGTTTCCAAAAAATACCATAGAAAAATAATTTAATTGGAAGAAAGTGAGGTTGGATCGGTCTAAAATTTGTTAGATATTAAAAACAGAGATGTCGCCACGAGTGGTTATTCTGTCATCAGATGATAGAATATTTCATTCTGTAACACTTTACGGAATATATGTCATTTCATAGATAAAAGTGATATTAGAAGGGTCAAATTCCGTAATGGGAGTAGAAAAAATATATTATAATTTAAACTATTATTGATTTAAAGAATACATTTTTAGATTATTCTTCTTGCCGCCCTCGTCGCTGCCGCTCAAGCCTCAGGCTTAGTCTACTCTGGACAGTACGGGTACGCCGCCGGAGGCGCTCTCTCCTTTGCCTGACATTAAGGCACATACTTCAGCAATTGCGGACACTCGCGCTACGCCGCACACTGGTCCGAATCGTGCTTGACCTTGGCCAAAACCCCAAAAATAAAGTTATTAATTATGACATTATTTTAATTCATACAGGTAGAGAAATGTTTGAAGTATTTAAAAACCAAAGCGTTTAGGTATAAAATCGCCCTACATGATCCCTAGGGCAGTTTTATTTAACCCTTTTTGCAATTGCTTGGAAACAGTTATTGTGTTGATTTTGATTGTGCAACAAAAGTGCTATTATTTCGTTAACGACTTGTTCGATTTTAACAGTTCAAAATGGAAAATGTTTCTGAAGGTATACATATATGTACAATAATTTTATAAAATTACATTTTTGAAAAAAAAATTATTTGTTTTTAAATGGCCTGATTTTAATTTTTTTTTCGATTTTTTCGTTTTTTTTACTTGGAATAAGTTAAAATGTGGGCATTTGCGGAAGACGTTTTTTACGGGGAAACGTTCATTGAAGTGTCTATTATAAGGTTCTTAAAAAATTGGCTGCAGCCACTTGCGCGAAAATTAATAAAACAATTATATACACGTTCGTGCCCGGATTTGAGACAGTAGTCGCGGTTAAACGCAGTGATGCTTAGTAAATATATTTTTTGAGATTTTATAATAGGATAACAAATATACAGAAAAAATTATTTATGCAAAGATATTCGTCAGTACCGCGAAAATTTTTCAAGAAAATCTTCTAGAGAAAAGTCAATGTCGGACGTTTTTTGTCGGCTCCTTGTAACCTCGGACCCGCTTATTATAAGCTTACCAAAATTAAAGGTGAAAGGTAATGAATCATTGCATCCTGCTGTCATTGAGCTCCTTGAACCTATTAAAGAAAGTGCAGCTGAAGAAATAGACATTGATGACTATGACTTTTAATGTAATAGTATAATTTTAATTTATTAAACATTGAAATTTTGTACGCAAGTGTATTTTATTTTTTCATTTCCTATTTGACAATTATTACAATAATACCAAATTAGTAACCTTACAACCGAATTAGGCCGAACCTAATACTCACAATAAATTAATAATAAAAAAAAATCCGCCATTTTTGGTACATTGGTTTGTATTAAATAATTTTGATATCAAATTCAGGATTAGCGACTGCAAAAATTAAAAATTTCAGGACGATTAACAATTTTTTTTAAATCCGTCATTTTTGGTCCACCATTTTAAATTTACTAATTTTGATTTTAAATTCATGATTAACGATCCCAAAAACCTAAAAATTAACATTTTCAGGACGATTAATTAATTATTTTAAAAAAATCCGCCATTTTGGCCCGCCATTTTAAATTTAATAATTTTGATAATAAATTCGTTATAAGCGACCCCAAAAACCTAAAAATTAAGATTTTCAGGACAATTAACTAATTATTTTTAAAAAAAGTCCGCCATTTTTGGTCCGCCATTTTGAATAATAATTTTAATATTAAATTCGTGATGAGCGACCCCAAAAACCTAAAAAATAAAATTTTTTAGGAGAATTAACTAAATATTTTTTTAAAAAGTCCGCCATTTTTGGTGCGCCATTTTGAATTTAATAATTTTGATATCAAATTTGTGATAAGCGACCCCAGAAACCTAAAAATTAATATTTTCATGACGATTAACCAATTCTTTGTCAAAAAAGTCCGCCATTTTTAGTCCGCCATTTTGAATTTAATAATTTTGATATCAATTTCGTAATCAGCGACCCCAATAACCCCAAAATACAAATGTTAACATTATTACATTCACTTTTCGAGTTTTGGCCAGAGAATAAGTCGATTCGGACCAGTGTGCGCCGCCCCATTGTCTTACGCCACCAGCTACGCAGACCCAATCACTAAAACCTACACTGGTCCATTTATAAGTAAAGCCTACACCACCCCTATCGCTCACACCTACGCTGTCCCAATCATCAACAAAGCCTACGCCGCGCCAGCTTTCGAGAAGACCTTCCCTGGGCACTTGGGATACTCCGGACACTTGGGATACGCCGCCCCATTGTCTTACGCCAAACACTACACCAGCTACGCCGCCCCAATCGCTAAAACCTACACCGCACCTCTTATCACCAAAGCTTATGGCGCCTCAATAGCTCACACATACGCCACTCCCATCGTCGCCAAAGCACCAGCAGTGCACGCAGCCCCTGTTGTAAAGACCTTCTCCGAAGAGCCCTCCGTTTCCGAATACGCCATCTCTATAAAAACCGCTCCAGGTGTTCACAGGACTCTCGTCCACCCTCAGGCCCCAATCGTCCAAGAAAGAGTAAACCATGTTGTCCGCGAAAAAATTACTCCAGTGGTTCACTAAAAAATCGACGCTCCCGTAGTGCACAGTGCCGCTCCAGCTTTAAATTATGCCGCTCCAGCTTTAAGTTATGCCGCTCCTGCTTTGAGTTATGCCGCCCCAGTTTGGTAATTTGGCTGTTGAAATTGATTTTATATATTACAAATAAATTTATAAAGAATGTTCAAAAATATTTATTTGTTATAATTAAAAGTTATTTATAAATACCTATCCCTTAAAGCTCCCACAGACGCACTATGGTCTAGATAACGATTTTAGCGCGAATTACTTCCGATACTGACAAAATTAGTGTGACAAGATAGACACATGAGATTTTGCATGGTTAATTAGGATATAAAATGCCACTTATAAGAGTACAAAATAAATTGTATAAACTTCCGGTTTCGCCGGAAATTATATCAACTTTCGATTTTTAAATGGAACGCCCTATATATTTTTACATATTTAGAATCCTGAGAAAATTCTGAGTCGGACAGCATCCTCAAATTGACCTTTCGACGTTTCGCCTTCAGAAAATGCATCATCATAAATATCAATCTAGAGTGCTTTGAACTATTTGAGAAAAACGAATTTTAACAAGTTTAGACTGCTGGGAATAGCTGAATAACAACTTTCTAAGGCAAGTTCCATTTTTCAGGCATTGTGTGAATCCATTAGAAGAAAATAAGATAGTTCAAAGCACTTTAGATTGATGTTTATGATGATACATTTTCTGATGACGAAACGTCCTCAGGATTCCAAATATGTAAAAATATATAGGGTATTCCATTTAAAAATTGAAAGTTGGTATCATTTCCGGCTAAACCGGAAGTTTAAAAGGTAAAATTGGAAAATTGATCAGTATACAGGGAAAAACAAAAAGATTATTTTTTCTCAATGGATCACCCTATACAGTGCTTGCAAATCCAAGTCCGACCGGTTTGGGAAGGACGCATGAAAATAACAAGGATAGAACGCCAAACAGAAGGCGCTTACAGTACGCACGCCTGACGCTCTGACCAATCAAATTCTGTTTGGCATTCTATCCTTATTCTTTTCACGCGGGTATTGAACAACCATCCTTCCCAACGCGGTTGCTATATAATATAGTACCAGTTGGGATAATACAGTGCTTGCAAATCGATTTGCAAGCACTGTATTATCCCAACTGGTACTATATTATATAGCAAATTTTACTATAATTATAGTTATAATTATGATATATTTTTCTCCGTGGATTTGCAAGCACTGTATATGAATTTATTTTTCGATTCCTTGTAAAATTCTAATAATAGGTTTAAATAGTTTGTCTTTCTCGGTCTGAGTATGCCATTTTTACTTACTTAACAAGACATATTGACATAATGTCACTATAGTTATTTATTTTCAATAAACATTTTGTTATTCTAAGGCTTCTTGATTTGTAAACAAATATTTGATGATAAAGTTTCAAATGCGAATATTTCAGAAACGGTTAAAATATTAAACATACCATAGTAAAAATTTTAAGTTTCTTTACTATGTAGGTAATGTAGGATTAAAAATCATTTTAAGTTAAAATATGTGATATTTTTAAACTGTTTTATTAAATTTTATGTTAAATTTGTCTTAAACCCTTTCTTATACTTTTTTATATATTTATACACTATTGACTTTTTATGTATTTTTTTAATTAATAAATATAATATTATTGTATTATTTTCTTAGTGATCGATTTCCGATCTCCAAAATATACCGGTTCAGGTTGATACAAACTTACGAACTTTTTTACTTTTTTAATAATATATGTTATTATATTTAGCTTAAGTAAGAAACGCCCTGTTTAATGATTAATTAATTTATAAATTTGTATAGTCATTTCTTAAATGTAAAAATAATATACTCATAATCATTAGTTATGATTAGGGATGGGATTTTAGTTATTTTACCTTTTTTCAGCCGATGTAACTATTTGAAAACCAATAATGCCAAAATGTGTTTTAAAAGATTTTCTTTTATATGAACCTAACTTGTTTTCACCTTTTTTACCTTTTTTGGAGGTTTTTGCTTTAAACTACCTTTTTTATACTTTTATTACCTATTTTTTAACTTGTTTTCACCTTTTTTACCTTTTTTGGAGGTTTTTGCTTTAAAGTACCTTTTTATACTTTTGTTACATATTTTTTAATTTGTCAGTTTATTTTCACCCATGTGTTACCTATTTTTACGTATTTTTACTTATTTTATTTTTTTGTGCTCTTTTTAAATTTTGCGCCAATATTTTATCCAGGGCGTGCAACTCAACGGTATAGAATTTTTTCTTATGGTCACAGACTGTAACAGTAACTTTCTTTACAGTTACCTTCTTTGTAGTGAGCTTATGTTCTGTCATAGAACTTCTGTGTAGTGAGTGTCACTCAGTGAAACACAGTTTATTGCATATAAATAGTTTATTGTGGGTATGTTCTCTGTTTGGGTATGCGGCTAAACAAAATTATAAACGAAACTTGAACTTTTAATGTTTTTTTTTACCTAAAATGCTGTTTTTTTAACCTAAAATGCTTTTTTTTAGTACCTTTTTAGTTACCTATTTTTCAGTTTTTAGTACCTAAATATCCCATCTCTAGTTATGATACATAATATTCTTAGGAACCTTATATTTGTTATTTCTTATACAGTACAATTTTATATTACATACATAATTAAGCTAATATTGAAACCCAACTATTAAAAATGTTTTTTTTAAACTAGCTTTAACAATATTTATACCAGTTGTCCAAAAGTTTATTAGGTAAATACATTATACAAAAAAAAGTGCTCTTTTAGTTCCACCCTTACCTCTTAAGAAGTCCCATAAGCCAAGATTGGCTTGTGCGGGTTAGGGGTAGGAACGGACCGCGGGCTTACAGTCCCCTCCGAAGGACATGGTATGTTCACGAAAATATGAATATTATCGTTATTGCAGTATGTTTCACGATTATTATTAATTGGTAAAACAAAAAGTTATTCTATTAATATCCAATAACACAATTATTATACAAAATTGTGTCGTTAAAAACGAATTAATATCATATATTTTAAGTATAAAAACCTCTAGTAGTAAGAAAATATACATCATAAACATCTAACAGCTTAATAATTACAACATGGCATCAAAAGTAAGTAAAATATTTAATAATTTAAATTATTATTTATTTAAATAAAACATGTTTAGGTCATTCTTCTCGCGACCCTCGTCGCTGCCGCCCAAGCCTCAGGATTATCCTATTCTGGGCAGTACGGATACGCCGCCGGACATTTAGGCACATACTTCACCAACTTAGGATACTCCGGTGGACACTTGCGCTACGCCGCCCCATTGTCTTACGCCAACCAATACACCAGCTACGCAGACCACCCAATCGCTAAAACCTACCCCGCATCTTTCATAACTAAATCCTATACCGCCCCAATCGCTCACACCTATACCGCCCCAATTTTCACCAAAGCCTACGCCGCCCCAGTAGTCCACAACGCTGTCGTCAAGACCGTAGCAAAAGAGCCCACTGCCTCTGAATACTCGACCTTCGTAAAGACCGCTCCAGCTTTCGAGAACACCCTCGACGGATACTCCGGATACTTGGGCTACGCCGCCCCATTGTCTTACGCCAAACACTACACCAGCTACGCCGCCCCAATCGCTAAAACCTACGCCGCTCCTCTTATCACCAAAGCCTATAACGCCCCAATTGCTCACACATACGCCGCTCCCATCGTCACCAAAGCACCAGTAGCGCACGCCGTCCCTGTCGTAAAGACCTTCTCCGAAGAGCCCACCGTTTCTGAATACGCCATCTCTACAAAAAGCGCTCCAGGTATTCACAGGACTCTCGTCCATCCTCAGGCCCCAATCGTCCAAGAAAGAATAAACCATGTTGTTCGCGAAAAAATCACTCCAGTGGTTCACGAAAGAATCGCCGCTCCAGCTTTAAATTATGCCGCTCCAGCTTTGAATTATGCCGCTCCAGCTTTGACTTATGCCGCTCCAGCTTTGAGTTATGCAGCCCCAGCTTGGTAATTTGGTTGTTAAAATTGATTTTTTTTATTATAAATAAAGAATTTTCAAAATATTTATTTCTTATAATTAAAAGTAAAGTTATTTATAAACACCGTAATGCCATATAGAATCATATAAAAAAACGTATCTGGATTCTATATAACTTCTATCTCGTTCAATATAGGTATTTGAAACAGGCATTTCACTATAGAATCAGATAGAAGATTACAGTATAGAACCAGATAGAAACACTATTAATCACTATAGAACCAGATAGATTTCCCTATAAAATCAGATAGATTTCCCTATAGAACCTGATAGATTTCCCTATAGAACCAGATAGATTTCCATATGCAAGATAGAATCACTATAGAACCAGAAGTTTTACCTGGCCCAATACCATCTGCTCATGGGCATAATAAAACTAACTGTAAAATACATTAATTGTTCTTTTGCGCAGCCTAGCTTCCTCTAAAGGCTTAAATACATTGTTCTTAATTAGTGCAGTACCTACCCATAATGGACAATAAGCCTAAACGATATAAGCAGTATTTAGAGCCAACTGCAGAGTCATGCTCTAGTCATCAAAAAACTTACTTCAAATTTTTTGGACTGATCCCACTCTCCTTCATGGAACTTTTCATTTATTTTAATATGTTCTATTGGTACACTAGCTTTAATGCCGTTTTCAATGAATCTAACGTAGGCGTATTGGTTCATAATACTACAGGATGTCCAGAAAGGGTAGGGGGTATTTGTAAGTTCAATAAAAATAAAACTACAAGTCAGAAAAAAATATTTTTTTTTAATTTTTAGATACAGTTTTGGAAAATTAAATGTCAAAGATTTTGTTGTCCAAATGTTGATCCTCGCGCTGCTGGCATTCCTCTAACGGAAACGGAAATTCACTATTGCGCCTCTACACATATCTCTGTAAACAGCGGCCATTTCAGTGCGGATCTTGTGCAGGAAAATTCGTAGTCTGTTTTTATAAACTTTATCTTTAAGGTTTCCTCATAAAAAATAATCAAATGGTGTAAGATCGGCGCTTCTCGGAAGCCAATTAATGGTGCCACGTCGAGAGATCACTTTTTTCGGGATAATTTGATTGAAAACCTTAAGTGACTGATTTAAAGCAAGGGGCCCCATCTTGTTAAAAAAATGTTTTTCCACGTTAAAACCTTAAAACTTCTGCAGTTGTGGAATCAAAAAGTTTCTTTAACATGTCGCAATACCGTTCACTGCAGTGAATGGTTAACCTGTTTACCGTAAGTGCTAGCCCTCGTCGGTTTTCAAAAATGTAAGGCCCAATGATTCCTTCATCACTTGATTATTTTTATGGGGATACCTTAAAGAGAAAGTTTATGAAAATAGACCACGAGCTCTCCTGCAATTGAAGCACAACAACCGCAACGAAATGGCCGTTGTTTTTAGAGATATGAGTAGACGCGTGGTAGTTAATTTCCGTTTTCGGTTAGAGGAATGCCAGCAGCGCGAGGGTCAACATTTGGACAACAAAATCTTTGGGACCTAATTTTTCAAAACTTTGTCTAAAAAATAAAAAAAAATATTTCTTTCTGACTTGTAGTTTTATTTTGATTGAATTTACAAATACCCCCTATCCTTTCTGGATACCCTTTATAATATATATGTATATATGACTATAGTCAAAACTCACTAATAATAATAAAATGTATTATTTTTATTTAATAAACACAACACAAAGAATAAATAGACCGCGGCTGTTTACTGTCTTCTATGCTAATGGCCGTTCGATGATAACAGGGTTGCCAGACTTATTTTTAGACGAGTAGCCGTGATTAATTTAAAGAATAAAAATTAAATGAACGTAAACATGTTAAGAAAAACCATATAGATTCCGTAATGTAAACCAGGACGTGCCATGTAGAACCATATAAGTTTCCTTATTGGATTCAATATGGGTTCTATATAAGTTGGGTTGGGTTGGACCTTAGATGTAATAAATGTCGTAATTACCTGACTTTCCTTGAATAGTTCAATTTGATGGTATGCCCACTCCCATACCTTAAGCATGTTTTCTTGATTATTCTGTTTATCGATGTAGATGTGGAAGGAGTAGCGACAGTTCCCGTGTCCATTATTTTTGTCTGGTCCTTGATCTGCTCCTGGATCTGGCATAGGTCTAGTACTTCCAAAAGAGACCTCTCTTTTTCCAGAAGTTTTTTAGGTCAGCGGGAGCCCAGTCATCAATCAGTTTGTCCTTGATGTTTATCTCCGACGCTTCTTTCTCTGACTTGCCAAAAGAGCACTTCGTTGCCAGTTACCTAAGTCTTAGTAGGTATTTGTGTAGAGACTCTCCTCCTTGCGGTTTTAATTTTCTAAACCTATGACGTTCAATAGTATAGTTTTGAGCAGGTGAAAAGTAATTGGTTAATGCCTCAAATAAAACTTAAAAAATGTCAACCCCACCTTCGGTATTTAAATCAACCACTTCTCCAGGGGCCTTCGAGGTGTAACAGTTTATTTCTTCTATTGCTTTGATTTCTTATTTCCTCTGCATCTAAATAAAGACAAAAAGAACGGATCCATTTTTCCCATTCATTTCTTATGGAAGCCTTATCGATGTCGTTATAGGAATGGTTTAATTCCCGATGATTCGCTTATGGTCAACTAACTAGACATACAACTAAAAAATAATATTTAACAGTTTCAGAAAAGGCCCATTAGGTATCAAATCCAATTAAAAAAAAACCTTGTATAAAAATTATTATTAATTAATTAATTCATTTATAAATTTTTAAATATATTACTTAAGATACATGATACAGGAAATTACCAAAACATAGTTACATTAAGCTCCATGCTTGTTTAAAAAATAGTTATAGCAGGTGTCCAAAACACAAAAAGAAATTCATAAAAGAAATGGAGAAAATTATTGCCGTATATTTCACAATTGTTATTAATTAGTAAAACATTAAGTTTCCAAAATCAGAATTATTATACAAAATTATATCGTTAAATACTAATCAAATTTTAAATATTTTTTTAATATTATAGTTATTTATCTCATAAGGATGAGAAGTGAGACTTTTTGTGCTGAGCTTAAAGTTTGAAGTACGTTGCGTTAGCGAAGGCCTACAATTGAGGGAAGCACAAAAGGACACCTCTTAGCCGAATGGCATACAACATTTATCTTCAAGGCACAGTTTTATTTATTAAACAATACATATTATGTATTACATAAAACGTACTTACAATTAAAATAACAATTATTAAAATTATAAACTTAGAGTATGTACCTATCTTTAGATGTGTCAGCAGTTATAGAATCGTCACCAAAGCCTACGCCGCCCGAGTAGTTCACAACGCTATCCTCAAGACCGTTGCTGAAGAACCCACCGTCTCCGAATACTCGACCTTCGTAGAGACTGCTTCAGGTTCAAAAGGACCCACAGCCAGGCTCCAATTTTCCAAGAAAGAGTAAACCTTATTTTCCGCGAAAGAGGGTTCACCAAAGAATCTTCGCACCCATCGTGCACAAAATTGCCGCTCCAGCTTTGTCAGCTTCAGCCGGAGATATACAGTATATATGACCAATGATACAAATATGAAAAATAAATACTTTACATTTCTCAGAAAGTTGTATTCTTGATATAAGCTTTTGCTTGATTTAAACCCCAGTAAATACAAAAAACCTTTAATGGTTAATTCGCAACATTATATGGTCTAAGGATTTTTCGGATAATTTTGGATTAAAAATTAGTTCGTACGTTTTTGTTCATTTCTCATTTTCTTTCCAACAAATGAATATTATTGTCAAATTAGGTGGAAATCTTGAGATTTCTCCAAGCATGTCATTTATTTTTACTTATATAAAAGAGTATAAAAAATTAATAAAACGGCGATAAAAAATGTACTTTTGGCGATAAATTAAAAAGTAAAAGCTTTGAACATGCCAATAAAAACGATTATTTTTAGAATTAAATAATATTTTTATTGTTAACCCAGAGAACCGGGTTATTTTATTGCAAAACCCGGAGATTTTATTAAACACCTGACAAGCAAGGCCGGATTAAGCTTTCATTGGGCCCAGGGCTAATAAAAATTTGAGGGCCCTTTGTGGATAAAATGCAAAAAAATATTTAAAAAAACTATATTCCTGATGTAACAAAAACACTATTATACATATTTTACAAAAGTACCTATGTTGCTTAAACTTGGTGAGAATTTTTTTTTCACCGAAAATAACAAAAACTTTGCGGAAATGAATCACCCTAATATATCGATGACTTTCTGCCAAAGTATCGTAAGTAACATAACTCAAATTTCGGGAATTGAAAACATTTTTTATTTTAAAATCTGTTTTAACCCATATATAACCTATAGGTTTTGTAACAAGTAAATAGCTATAATTATAAGCTATTTACTTGTTATAAAACCTTTAGGCTATATTTAATTTGAAACAGTTTTTAAGACAAAAAATGTTTTCGATTCCCGAAATTTTAGTTATGTTGCTTACGATACTTTGGCAGAAAGTCATCGATATATATTTCTAATTATTACATTTAATGAAATTCCATTTTTCACTACAACACAAAAAAAAACCCTGAACTTGAGGTTTCGCAATCACATATGGTTTAATTTAATGATCACGAAAAATTTTTTTTACATTCTCCCCTCTTTTTCAAAAATCAAATCAGAATCTTTAATTAATCGGCCTTGATTGAAGTCGATTCATCATAGTGTTATCAGTTATCACATCGGTGGATGACTATTACCTTGATAAAAATAATATTAAAGTGAAGAAGATACTGGTGAGGTTACATTGTCTCAGCAGTCTATCACTATAGAATGGTGTTCTCATTGAAAAAAATGCTGTCACAAAGTCATCCCAACTACCTATAAACTATTCCAATTATAATTATTGAACTGTACCTAATTCAGGTAATTAATATATCTTGTTTCCTTAATTAAGTTTTCTATACACAATATCACTATACACCTATCACTAAGGAATCGAAAGAGAAAATTTCAAATCTTATGATATTAAAAATTGTCAGAAAGCCTCGGTTTACGGTTAGTATTTTTCGTAAATGAATTATCTCCACTTACCATGCAACGCTGAGTATTGCAAACTATTTATTATAATATATATAATATATACATTAGGGTGAGCCAAAAAAACTAACCTATCGGATTTATGGGTTAAAATGAACCTAC
Source organism: Brassicogethes aeneus (assembly GCA_921294245.1). NCBI lineage: Eukaryota > Metazoa > Arthropoda > Insecta > Coleoptera > Nitidulidae > Brassicogethes > Brassicogethes aeneus. The sequence goes on along the minus strand of OV121133.1, from coordinate 61,350,995 downwards.
ATACCGAGCAAAAAATTTCCCTGCAAGGCAAAATTTTTTGCTCAATTTTAAAAGGTGTCGGTGAGCATTTTAAGTTTTCCATTGAAATAACACGTTGAGATAAAATTTTTTACGTCGCGGATTCTTGTAGAGCATAAAATTTCCCAAAGAATCTATACCAGGATTATTTTTTTAATTCAAAAATTCGTATGTTTGAAAGCTTTGAAAAGCTCTTAGCTTTCAAACATACGAATTTTTGAATTAAAAAAATAATCCTGGTATAGATTCTTTGGGAAATTTTATGCTCTACAAGAATCCGCGACGTAAAAATTTTTATCTCAAACGGTTCAAAAGTTATAGTCTTTTTAATGAAAAAAGATTTTTTTACGTGTTATTTCAATGGAAAACTTGGAATGCTCACCGACACCTTTTAAAATTGAGCAAAAAATTTTGCCTTGCAGGGAAATTTTTTGCTCGGTATGTAGGTTCATTTTAACCCATAAATCCGATAGGTTAGTTTTTTTCGCTCACCCTAATATACATATATCATCCACGGAATTTCACAAAATAAAGTATAATTAAATAAAAAAACAGACACTTCACTTAGGCAAAATATTCACGATTACTTTGAGGAATACTAACAGACTATACAGGAAGACTCAGAGGACTGAAAAGAGAGACAATTTGAATTTAATCGGGGCATCGCGGCACACATGACATATTGTACATTGTGTTTGTTTTGTCTAATTGTGTCTTATACTTATGATTTGCGATGCGGCGGTTTTAAAATTTACTACCGCCTTTGGCCTTTGACTTTGGCGTCGCCGCCGACGCCGCCTCGCACGTGCACTTGTCGCCTTTTCTCATAGAAATATATTAATCTATGCCTTTTCTGAAAGGTAATCGTTTTGCTTTTTGCTTGATATTTTGAAACATATCCCTGTCCACAAAATATGGCTTATTATTTTTCCTTTTAGTGACTGTTGACTGATCCCAGTCGACCACAGTCGAATTAATTAGTAGTTGTTAGTTGTTGAAAATTCGTTGAATTGTTCGGCTGAAATTTTTTCAAAGCGGGGCCCTACTGAATCGCGGGGCCCAGGGCTTCAGCCCCTTTAGCCCCCCCCTTAATCCAGGCCTGCTGACAAGAGACCAAAAACCCGCAGACTTCTGGCCAATACCGGAGATCTGGCAAACCTATGTTAAAATTGATTTCAAAAAATTAAAAGTATAATTTTTTATTGTAATAGTTAAAAGAAATATTGCTTCGTTTACAATTTTTGCAATGCCTATTTCGTCTAAGAAAGAGTAAACGATGTTATGTTGTAAGTGAAACTCCAGTGGTTTATGAAAGAATCGTCGCTCCAGCTTTATAACACATGCCGGTTATTTCGCCTGTTAAAAATTTATATTAATTTAATCTGTAATGTAACCTAACACCATTTTAGTTCCATATTGTTTTTATTTAATAAGTTCTTAGTTAAATACTATAGTAGAATTTTTATTATATAAATATATAAAATGCATATTTTAAAATGTAAATATCACTGTCGCGGAACTACCATTTAGTAATGAGGCATTTAAATGATAAAATATAATAAATAAGGTATATTTAAGTAGCCACTTAATTTTGCAATAATTTTTATTTATTTTTTAGTTAATAAAATTCAACTTTTTATTGTCGTAATTTCAATGACAACAAACTCTTTTATTTTGCGAACTAATTAAAAATGGTAATTAACCAAAAAATGCTCGAGTTAAGCAAACTAATTGTGGTTAAATTTTATTTGTAATTTTATTTTTTTTGTCTTAGTTTCTATTAACTATTCATAATATGAGGCAATTTTTCACATATTATGTGAAAAATTGCCTCCATACATTTGTACAATAATTTTAAAGGTCTGTACCTTCTATTTTTTAGGGTACCATAATACCATAGTTGTACCATAATTTCTTTTTTACAATATTGCTTTAACATAATTTAAGTAATATAATTTTTAAGCATGCTTTTGCACCGAAAATAAATTAGGCAACGTTGCGATCAGTCCTGCCAGTATAGTATTAAATTTTCATAAACAGCTGTTTATGAAAATTTAATGTTCTAGCTTAGCAGCAGTTATAACTGTTATGTTCTTTTCTATTCAATCTTTTGGTTTTCACCTCTATGGTTTTTAAGAAAAGATTTTTTCGAGTGGTTTAAAAAATTAAAAAAAAAATTGTATAGATTTCGAGCCCTCAGAAAATATGTGCAAATTAGTCCTAAAATGTACCATAATTTGTGCCATAATATTTGTTTGGGTCGTACCATAATGTACCATAATTTTTCTAAATGTGTACCAAAATTATTATTTTGAGGTTGGCAACACTGATGTAGGTACATGAAATCATGGGCGCCGGCAGAAAATAATCTGGGGGGGGCAAACAAAATTACTAGCAATTTCAAGTATTTATGTTCAAATATTTAAATGAGCTTTAAATGTGATTTTGTAAAGTACTTTGTATTTTAATTTTACAGAGGGGGCAACTGCCCCCTATTGCCCCCCTTCCGGTGCCCATGCATCTAATAAATTATTGATTTATTCATTTACTTCATTAACATTTTAATTTTCCTGAAGTTAAAAAATGCAACGAGCACATTCTTTATTTTTCCAAAATTACATTTATTTGTACGTCGATATCGTATTATATATTTTTTAATAAATAATAAGAACTAAACAGGGATTCATAAAAAAAATCATTAAAAATGAGTTTAGGTTTTTTAACTTAATTTTATTTACACACTAATTTAGACTGTACACTTGCATAGCAAATTACCAGGCTTGAGTGAGGGCTGGGGCGGCAGCGTAGGCGTGAGCGTAAGCTGGTGCGGCGGCGTAAGTGTGAGCGTAGGCTGGAGCGGCGGCATAAGTGTGAGCGTAGGCTGGAGCGGCAGCAGCGTAGGTGTGAGCGTAAGCTGGAGCGGCAGAGTAGGCAACTGGGGCAGCTACAGCTGGAGCGGCGTAGGTGGCGGCGACAACTGGAGCGGCGGCTACAGCGAGTGGAGATTTGTTTACTACGGCGTTGAATCCGTTAACGGCATCGGCGGTGTAGTCTACGGTTCTTTGTGTTCCGTCGGAGTCTACGAGAGAGTATTGACCTTGGACGAAATCTCCGCGACGGCTTTCGACGGCAGATTTGTGGTCTCCGGTGTGGGGGTCGCTTACGGAGTATCCGTAGTCGTATTGAGCTGGAGCATCGGCTACGACGGTTTTGGTTACAACTGGAGCGGCTACGGCAACTGGGGCGGCAGCGTAGGTGTGTACGGCTGGAGCGGCAGCATAGGTGGATACGACTGGAGCGGCGGCATAGGTGGATACGACTGGAGCAGAGTGAGATACAGTTTGGGTAGAGTAGCTGGAGACGGAGGCTGGGGCGGCGGCGTAGGCCAATGGGGCAGCGTAGCCGATGTTACCGGCACGAGCTACAGCTACGAAAGCAGCGAATACTACGAACTGAAAATAAAATAAAAAATATGTTGTTAATAATGTATGCAATTACATTGTGTGGTTATTCTCTTACTTTGAAAGCCATTTTAGTTATCTTTGGTTGTTCGTCCAAATGTGACTTCTGGTTCGTACTTCTGGTCTTTTATATATCCTTTAAATGGGTGTGGTCATGTCAAAGTTAAGTTCAAGATCGCGAATTTTTTAAATTTTATTTTTGTGTTTTATGGAATTCCGCTACTTTCCAAATTGTATCAACTAAATAATTAAACGTGTCCAAGAAATTTTAGCATAATTAATTCAATGATACATATACATATTTTAATTAGTCTAATATTTTAAAGTTTAAATTACATGCATGTTATTAAGTATATAACCTTTATAATATAAAATTCAATTATATTTAGGTTCATATTAAAATGTTAAGTGTATAATTTTTGTTATATTTTTTCATATTCAATTTCAGGAATCTTTGAATTGCCAACAGGTGGCTTCTATCAAATATCATTTTTACGATGTATTACGAGCATTCTAAGACCAAAATGAAAATATTTGGTAGAGAGATTCGCAAAATAACTATATTTTAGAATTTGAGCAAGTTGCTCTTTAGTGGGCAGTTGCTCCATAGTAGTTCCGTCCCTTAGGTTTACAACAACACGTATTATTAAATGCAACTTTGGCGGAGGAATGATTTTGAGAAATTGTTTATCTTGAGGAGTATAAAAAAGAGGAAGATGGACGCAGTTTTAGTTTCACTTTTTTGTAAGTACGTATCGTAAGTCACGGACTTAAAACCATGATTTCTACAGCAAATAGGCGCTAATTTTAAACATATATGGGAAAAAACTGCGTTGTGCTTATAGAATGGTTTTCATTTATTTTAATGCTTATTATTTAATATATTGATGTTTAAATAAAAATTCGATTATTAATAAGTAAATTATTATTAAAGTGGATTTTTATTCTTCCAAGTTATTTATTCTAATATTTCAACTAAAACATTTATTATATAGTAAAGAAAGAAATAAAAATGATATTTAAAAAGATCGAATTGGTGCGGAGCCCACCTAAATAATTAGATTTGTTTAAAAAAGTTATATTCATGAATTGTTGTGCACAACAAAAGATTTTACTGCAAATATCATTATATAAATGGGTTTGACAATGCAGGTATTTTGGGTAAACAAAATAATATAATAATAATATATAATAATATATATAATAATAACATTTAAATGTAAAAAAATATAAATTATTTTCGTGGGCGCCAAATCTAAAAAGTAGGTTTAATAAAAACTAATATAACAAGTTTTTTAATGCTATTCTTATTTAGCAACAATATGGGAACTTGAAATATAAAACTCGTAAATCCCAAAATGCTACACTTTGATAAAAGTGATCTTGAACTTATTGTGAACCGGACCACGCCTATTTATTGTATTTTATTAATTCCTGTAATTTGCCAGCGAATATATAAACTCCAATGACGCTTTGCAAAATCACATTTGGACGAACATTCAAAGACAACTAAAATGGCTTTCAAAGTAAGATTATTATCACAAAATTGAATTGCATACATTATAACAATATATTTTTTTAGTTCGTAGTATTTGCTGCTTTCGTAGCTGTAGCTCGTGCCGGTAACATTGGCTACGCCGCTCCATTGGCCTACGCCGCCGCCCCAGCCTCCGTCTCCAGCTACTCCACCCAAACTGTATCTCACTCTGCTCCAGTCGTATCCACCTATGCCGTCGCTCCAGTAGTATCCACCTATGCTGCCGCTCCAGCCGTACACACCTACGCTGCCGCCCCAGTTGCTGTAGCCGCTCCAGTTGTAACCAAAACAGTCGTAGCCGATGCTCCAGCTCAATACGACTACGGATACTCCGTAAGCGACCCCCACACCGGTGACCACAAATCCGCCGTCGAAAGCCGTCGCGGAGACTTCGTCCAAGGTCAATACTCTCTCGTAGACTCCGACGGAACCCAAAGAACCGTAGACTACACCGCCGATGCCGTTAACGGATTCAACGCCGTAGTAAGCAAATCTCCACTCGCCGTAGCTGCCGCTCCAGTCGTCGCCGCCACCTACGCCGCTCCAGCTGTAGCTGCTCCAGTTGCCTACGCTGCCGCTCCAGCTTACGCCCATACCTTCGCCGCCGCCGCTCCAGCCTACGCTCACACTTACGCCGCCTCTCCAGCTTACGCTCACGCCTACGCTGCCGCCCCAGCCCTCACTCAAGCCTGGTAATTTGCTATGCAAGTGTACAGTCTAGATTAAGTATGTAAATAAAATCACTTTTAAAACCTAAACACATTTTTTATTTATAATTTAATATAATTATTTGCATATTGCAAAATTGGCGAATGCGCCGGGATACTGATTTATGTGAACTACACATTGTGTAGGTACTTACTATACTATAACGTCATGCATGTAAATTCACAAATAAGATTACTCAATTTGTAACTTTTTGCTAAGGATCAAGAAATGCCCAGATCGTCTGTAGAGTTAAAGCATATTTGAACTTGAAATATGTTTAATTTTGAACTAAAATTATAATAACATTATTTATATTGTATATATGTAATACGTATAATATATTTAAATTACTGTATTATTTTTACTTGCCAGGGTAGAGTACTTTCATGACAAAAATAATTCGTAAGCAATAGTCTAACTTCTTTTGCCTCATTGCTACTTCTTCGGTTGTAACCGCGCTGCAATATTGCCATTTTAGTGGTTTGTAATCCAAAATTTATAGTGCCATCTTCTTTATTTTAAATCAATTCTTGATATATTCTGAAACGAGCAGATAATATAACAAAAGCCATTTCAACTCTACATCTTGCTTCGTCACCTTTGAAAACGAATTGCAGTATATTTTTACTACATTTAGGTTTTGTTGGAAGTGGTAAAGATAAATTCCCATCTTTAAGTTTATTTTAAAATGTAGTGTGGCCAATAACTCCTACGTCAGATATTCGAACATTTATACCAAAATCACACATAATGAATTCATAATTTGCGTTGACTATAGCTATTAGTAATAAAACATAAAATACATAAATGATGAGCAAATAGATGAAATTTTTGCTCTAGTTGGAGAGAGGCTGCGAGATAATAATAAGGACCAATTCATCAGTTTTGGAAATAATGTTGCATCAAAACTGAGAATACTTCCAAGAAAAACTAGGTTATACACTGACCTATTGTTTGAGGCAGAAATGGGCGATGTTACGAATGCAAACCTTAAACAAAGATGTGTCTGTTTGTTCTTATTATCCTGACCAATATAATACCTATCTTTACCAATAAAGTTCCTTTCGTCATGAACATGGATCACAAAATTTATTTTACCCTATTTATTTCAAGCACAAGAAATGTATCCACCACAAACACAAATAACTAATACTCAATTACTTCAGATACGTTCATCTGAGAGTAATGATATAATCACCCTAAAACAGTCTGGCAACAAATCAGGCGAAACAAGCCAAATAATACCAACATATTTAAGACAGCTTTGAAAGCATTTTAATTTCCCCCCTTATGTCAAACTTTTATGTACACTTACCTGATCAAGAAATAATAAAAATAAAAAATCTTAAATATATTAATAGGTATTTATTTTTTTCCTTATTAATACTTACCTTCATATACGATAAATAGCACTGCGGGTCTACGGAACTATTTTACTTGAGGATTGAGGTAAGCTGATACTAGAAAATTTTAAATCTTCATGATTCTTTATGTGGTAATATGGCAGGCCTCATGCACGTATTATCCTCATCCATGCGAAGATAATTTCGCCAATCATTAGGACTAATAAGAGTTCTTTATTTACTTCGTGGCTTAAGTCTTTGTATTAATCGATTTTGTTTCTTTTTTATTATGCACACGCACGCCACTGCTAATAAATTTAAATATAACTGTTTAAATGTAACTGATGATATTAAAATTATCATAAAAGGTACAAAAAAGAAATAAACCTATTTTTTCGTACAATTTAGGAAAAAAAGAGTTTTTAAAAGGACTTCTAGGACAAAAAAAGTGGTGCATTTGTTTATATTATAAGAAAATTATTAGCGTATAACTTTAAATATATATTTATTTTAACAATATTTTAAGAATCATAATCCTTATATTAATTATAAATAGTAATTATTTAATATAACATTGTAGCAAGAACAATTAAATAAAATTAAATACGATATGTTTGCGTATGTTTTTCAAGCCGTTCATTAAAAAACGCATTGGAATAAGGAATATCTGAAAATAACCGCAAATGTAAGTTTTAACTTAAAACTTTTAAGTATTTTATTATCTCAATACAAAAATACAAAAGTATAGAATAGTTTCTTGAAGCCAATTTAAAAAATATATATATATATTTGTTTGTACTGACCTTTTAATTTCGCCGAAGTAGTGCAGTAAACTAGATTTAACTGAGAAAGCATTAAAAATGTTGCGTGCAGTGCCATGGGCGCCGCTACATAGGGGCAGGGGGGGCCCGGGCCCCCCCTGGAAATTCATACCAAGAAATTCCGGTACTCCATAATTTGTATAATATTATAAATAACCATAATACCTAATAGGCGTGTTGCAAAACAAAAAATAAGACACATAAAAATTGCTTATAATTATCCTGTTATTACTACTGTATGTCATGCTATAGCATAATATCGATATGTATTACCTAAAAAAGTCGCTACAGTGCAACCAAGTTTTTGTTATTGTTATAACTTATTTTTAAAATATTACTCATGTTTGTATTTAATTTTTTTGTTATATTTTAATTTATCATAATTTGTATAGCGTATACATAAGACGGCTGTACTACTAGAGGAGATTCCTCGGCGATACAATTTTTTTATATTTATATATTTACCAAAAAACTGTGATGTATTTTTTGCAATATGTACCAATATAAATAAATAGGTAAATATACATATAAAGATGATATTATATTTGACTTAAGTTTAATGTGAACTTCTACAGTACAACTTGATTATAAGTAACATCTATCAAAATTGTAAAAAACTTTAAGGCCCCCCCCCCTAGACGAATTCCTTCCGGCGCCCATGTGCAGTGCCCATTAAACATTTTTTTTACTTTTACTGTAAAAAACGGCTTCTATTTCGTAAATTTACAAGGAATAAGATTTGATTTACACAAAAAATTTTACATTTTAACGACGCGGCGCGCCGGTAGATTTACAAGTTAAAAATTCTAAAGCAAATTCAAATAATACTTTGTGATAATATTTTGCAATTATATGTAGTAAAAAAAATATTAAAGTATATTTTATGTTCTTAACATAATCCTATTTCGAAGTTATATTAATATTTTAAAGTATCAATAATTTTATAATAAAGTTTAATTAAAATTAATAACGGGTAATCGTAATGGTTTCAATTACGTCATAAATGTTTTTTGGGATGGGATACTTTAATCTCGTATAGATGTCGCTCTATAAAAATATTTAATTTAATCATTTTTTGGATAATATTAATTATTTGTCGTAGAAAAAGTATAGCATGCAACTCGTTTATAAACTTTTTATGACACATTTAATTAAACAAAAATCGTGAATAAAATGGCGTTTATCAAACTTGATACATAATATACTATTTTAATGATAAAAAAGGACTCTAACCTCTTTGACACACGATTCGAAGCGGTCAAAGTTAACGAAAACACGAACCGGATTTAAATTTGGGAATTCGCATACAAAAAGTGCGTGGACCTTTGGCATTTTTATGGTTAACTAAGTGGGCGCCAAAATATTAATTAATATTTATGGGATCGATTTTTAAATAATTAAAACGATTAAATGTATCGAACACAAATCAAATTAATTCTATTTTATCGGTATGCTAATTTGTTGGTAAATACCAGACGATTTTTTTTGCTTGTTTAATTGTTTAATAAATAGAAAAAACTAGAGGAATTTATTACAAAACCTTGGTAAAAATTAATGCGCTTATATATTTTGATAATTGCCACTTTGCTAAAAGTTATGGTGTTAAACATTTCAGTTTCATAAAAAAATAAATAGTAATATTTAGAGCGTATAATGTTGTGTTAGCTATTTAAAGCATTTAATGATATAAATTTATTATTCAAGTATTTTTAAAGGGCAAATTGTAATCGGTATTAGGCAGTATGTAAATTAGCAAAATCTAAATTTGGCTTGTACTTGATCTAGTAAGGAAAACGAGATTTTAAATTCCCCAAAAATACATGGTATTTTTTTTATATTACAAAACTGCATTGTGCGTCGGAAAATTTCGTACCAGGATGTCGCGTAAGGGCACGTAATATATTTTATTGTCTGTAGTCGGGTAAATTGGCATGAAAATAAAAAAAAACGGCACGGAAATGTATGTGCTTGCTTATCAACCGCTTTTGGTTAGGTGTGGTCGTACTTGACAGGAATTTTTTTCTGTGAGGGTCACGCCTCCAGATCTGCGAAATATAAAAGGAACCAAACGACTTCCAAAATGTATCACTCAACGATCAAGAGTCTAACATGGCATTCAAAGTAAGTGCATTACTATTATTTGGTCCATTTTGTCGTTGATTTTGTTAATAACTATGTAATTTGTAATTTTAGGTAGTAGTATTCGCCGCCCTCGTTGCCGCAGTCAGTGCTGGCAATCTTGCTGTAGCCCCAGTAGCTTATTCTAGCTACGGACCAGCTGCCGTATCCAGCTACTCCACCCAAACTGTAGCCCACTCCGCTCCAGTAGTGTCTCAAACCACCTACGCTGCCGCTCCAGTAGTAGCTCATGCAGCTCCAGTCGTACACACCTACGCCGCCGCCCCAGTTGCCGTAGCAGCTCCAGTTGTAACCAAAACCGTCGTTGCTGATGCTCCAGCTCACTACGACTACGGATACTCCGTAAGCGACCCCCACACCGGAGACCACAAATCCGCCGTAGAAACCCGCAGAGGAGATGCCGTCCAAGGTCAATACTCCCTCGTAGACTCTGACGGAACTAAGAGAACCGTAGACTACACCGCTGATGCCGTCAACGGATTCAACGCCGTAGTATCCAAAACTCCTCTTGTTCACGCTGCCCCAGCCGTAGCCACCTACGCCGCTGCTCCAGTCGTAGCCAAAACCGTAGTAGCTGCTCCAGCCGTAGCCACCTACGCCGCCGCTCCAGCCGTAGCCACCTCTTACTCCACCGTAGCTCACGCCGCCCCAGCTGTGTCTTATGCCTCTCCAGTAGTTAAGGCCGTCGTAGCCTCCGCTCCAGCAGCCGTCTCCAGCTACTCCTCCCAAACCGTATCTCACTCCGCTCCAGTAGTCAACACCTACTCTAGCTACGCCGCCCCAGCCTACGCTCACACCTACGCAGCGGCTCCAGCTTACGCTCACGCCTACGCCGCTCCAGCTTTGTCTTATGCCTCTCCAGTAGCTAAGACCGTCGTGGCATCTGCACCAGCTGCCGTCTCCAGCTACTCCACCCAATCCGTATCTCACTCCGCTCCAGTAGTCAACACCTACTCCAGCTACGCCGCTCCAGCCTACGCTCACACCTACGCCTCCGCTCCAGCCTACGCTCACACCTACGCCGCCGCTCCAGCCTACGCTCACACATACGCCGCCGCTCCAGCTTACGCTCATGCCTACGCCGCTCCAGCTCTCTCCTATGCCGCCGCCGCTCCAGTCGTAGGCAAAGTATGGTAATTTTTTGATGTCATGTATGATTTTTAGACCGATTACTTATTTATTTTGTAAATAAATAAAATTTCAAAAAAATTAAAATCTTTTATTAAACAATGATTTTATCCATTAACGGCCTAGTTTTATAAACGCCATTTTGGTTACGAGTTTTATTAGACACAAACGAAGCTTTAATTAAAACAGTGTCTAGAGAAATTTAAATAACGAGTTGGTACTATACTTCATCTACGTAACACAAAAACGAATGTAATACCAATTTTTCTTGTCTTTGACATCTGTCAACTTTTAACGTATTTAACGTCATTTTCGCAAATTTATAATAAAGCTAACTTCAGCCCGTGACTAAAACGCCATAAAGTCACAGCTTGTCAATGGTAGTAGATAAAAAAATATTGTAAACAAAAAATTGTTTATCTAGCAAAGAAGGATAATATTTTAAACACTTTAAATTCCTTAAATACGCAAGAATTTATAATAATTGTCATTAGTAATCTAAAGCAATTCCAAAACAACTAAATTAATCCTTTACAGCTTATTATATTTACTGATAAAAACTGTAGATTTTATCTAAATGTCTTTTACGAAATCTTACGGTCATTTTAAGATATTTTTTAATTCTTTTCAAGTTCGTTCTTTACTTCAAAGAAATTTAAAAAATTTTTAACGATATTTGCTATTATTTTATCATAATGTATAATTAATTACGGCATTTTGACAAATACAAAAATTAAGAAACACTTTGTTATAATACGATAAATTATATATTTTAGAGTGGCGAACTTAAACTTTAGATGTAATGGGTGCCACACCTTTATTAAAACAATTTTTATGTAGGTTGTTTGGATAAATTAATAAAACCTATATATCAAAAAGTCCTAAAAGGATTAATGGAAGTACAAATCTTGAATAAAAATGACATTTTAAAGTAATTAAAAAATATTAACATATATATATACAAATTTGCGTATATTTTTTATTTTGACTGATTTTATAATATTACGACATCTATATCATTTTAAATAACTAGTTTTGTAGGTGATCTTAAGATAAGTACTATGTAGAAATAATCCTTAAAAGTAAAAAATGGACAGTGAAATTTGATTTTAAATTAATCCTAGAAACGTTACCATTGATGATAGATTTTAATATTGCTTTAAGTTACCTACAAAATTGTTTATTTATAATTTTATTTTATCAATATTATTTAAGAAGTTATACCTATCAGACCTATTTTTATGATTTGAAGTATTCATGTCTTAAAATATTATTTTTACCCATTGTTATTAACGTACCAAATTTTCAGATTACATACAATTTTAATAATATTGGTTATTTTATAAAAAAAAATAAAGCATAGGTTTTTCATTATAAATTTATTTATATTTACACACAAAAACAAACTACTTGATAATTTACCAAGCTTGAGCGACGGGGTGAGCGTATCCAGAGTAAGCGACAGGGGCGGCATGAGCATAATGAGCAGAAACTGGAGCATGAGCGTAATGAGCAGCTACTGGAGCAGAATGAGCGTAATGGGCAGCTACTGGAGCAGAATGAGCGTAATGGGCAGCTACTGGAGCAACATGAGCGTAATGGGCCGCTACTGGAGCAGCATGAGCGTAATGGGCAGCAACTGGAGCAGCATATGTGGCAACAGCTGGAGCAGCTACGACATGGTGAGCAAGAGGGGTTTTGCTTACTACGGCGTTAAATCCGTTTACGGCATCGGCGGTGTAGTCTACGGTTCTCTTGGTTCCGTCGCTGTCTACGAGGGAGTATTGACCTTGAACGGCATCACCTCTGCGGGTTTCTACGGCGGATTTGTGGTCTCCGGTGTGGGGGTCGCTTACGGAATAACCGTAGTCGTAGTGAGCTGGGGCATCGGCTACGACGGATTTGACTACGGGAGCGGCGTAGGCGATTGGAGCAGAATAGCCGTGAGAGTAAGCGTTGATTCCGTGAGTAGCCAATACTGGAGCTGCATGAGCGTATGAGTGGATACCTTGGGCGGCGTAACCCAAAGAAGAGGCGGCATATCCGAGAGGGGCGGCGGCGTAACCCAGGTTACCTGCACGAGCCACGGCTACGAAGGCAGCGAATACTACAAACTGAAAAAAATACATTTTTTGAATCCTGGTACTTGCTATGATTTTCCAATTAGTACTGACACTTTTACACGTTTTATTATTATAAATCATCACTCTTATTATTTACTTACTTTGAATGCCATGTTGATAATGCACGAGTACGTAAATACAGTGTGATGATTTTAGCAACTTGAACTTTGCTTTTTATAGGAAAATGGTTTCGGGTGTGACCCTCAGACTTGACCACGCCTTTCACCCGATCCGAAACCGGTGGAGTTTTATGTTTTTATTGTTATATTTTATGTATCCCGGAAGAGTTTGGCAAACGATTTCTTTGTTTGGAATTAAATTGCTACGTCATATCTTCGAACACGCGAACCAATCGTTTAATTCGAATATTTTAGTTTCAGAGTGACTAGCAAAGTATTATGTTCAGAATTTTTAGACTAATTTTGGTATGTTTTATTGTTACACTTTATATATTTTTGTACAATTTTAGCAGATTATGCTATAGATATAATTTTTAATTAAACTTGTAGATCTTGCACAAATTAAAAATATGCTGTAGTCTATTACAATTTATTTTAGATAAATAAATATTTACAAAATATTTTTTGTTTCATTTATAATTTTATCAATATGTTTTATATTAATACGGGCATTTATTTTAAATTTTTAGATTTCCGCCTTTTTGGGAAGATTTTTTTGTTTTTGGCACAGATGCATGCTAAAACTCTTAAAAAATATTTTTAATTTATTTTTAACTTTTTTTGTTTTAGGCACAAAGGCATGTTAAAACTCTTAAAGATAATTAACGTTATTAATTTTTTTTATATATAGCTAAATGCAAAGTTTTTAAAAAACATTATTTTATTGTAATAAGTGGGAAAAATGTTATCTTTATTAATTTTTTAGTTTTTTAAAAAATGGTATGGACCTACTAATACACACATACATGTATTACATATACAATTAGGGTGCTTAATTTTAGAACTTTTTTTTTCAAAGACCCACCTGAAAATCTTGTAACCGGTCAGAAAACAAAAATTTTGAGCTATTAAAAAGCTCTTAATCTTTATTTTAAGCCGTTGCTATTCTATTTTTAAATATTTCCCTTTAAAACCCATTAATTCGAATTTCGGTTCTAAAATCTTTATACAGGATGACATTGAAACCGAATATACAGGATGACATTGAAACCGAAGCAGCACATTTCACTCGTCCTGCGGACTCGTGAAATCTGCAGCTCGGTTTCAATTCGAAAATATCATCGATGATAATCATACCACTAGTTATATTATGGGTGACAATACAATTCATTAATATTAGAACCAATAAAATGCCAGTATTCCATAGTGATGTATTTTATCACAGCGGCAATAATTTTTATCATCTTGTTTACACGTTACTATGAATTTTGACGTTTTTTTGATTTGACATTTGTTGTCATTTAAATTCTGTTTTTGATATATATCAATAAAATAATGAATTATAAACTCTAAAAGATCGATGGGTTGGTGTAAACGATAATGAAATTAAGGTAAGTTTGAATAAATAAGGTTTATTAAAGTCTTTTTATATTTTAAAGCACATTTTAATTTCAAATGTCAAACTAAAAATTCGTTAAATCCTAAAATTCATTATATTTTCTCACTAAATATAACTCGTGGTATGATTAATAATCGAAGATATTTACTCATTGAAACCGAAGCAGCACATTTCACTCGTCCTGCGGACTCGTGAAATCTGCAGCTCGGTTTCAATTCGAAAATATCATCGATGATAATCATACCACTTGTTATATTATGGGTGAAAATATCAAATTTCCAACCACTTTTCTCACGCATTAAACATGCTTTCGCATTCTTTATCGTAAATATACTACTAATTTGTCAGATAGACAATTTGAAATCCGTCAGATAGACGTTTTAACCTTAAAACTAGTACTTTTCTGTGAAATTAAAAGGTGTACCGTAAACACGGGTGACTTTGCACCCCGCGGGTGACTTTAGCCCTTTTATGGAAGATCTTTTCGCGCTCGATAAAATTAACATTTATAATTTGTTGGTCTAAACCTGTCAATTGAGCGATTCTATTGAGTTTATATTACAGGAATCAGTGTTTTAAAAAAATAAATGGGGTTTATTACACTTTAAAATTGTATATATTGCATCAGTGCAAAAGTCTTAAAAATAAACGCGTTTTAATTTCTATATTATGCGCAATTCTTTGGAATGATGATCCTTGGTTAACTACAGGTCGATTTTTTTTTATTTTTATCGGTAATCCCTTGCAATTGCTATATGTCGATGCTAACATATGTCTAATAAAAATAAAATAAAATATTGAGTTAATTTTATACGGAAAATACACTGTGAGACAAAGTAACCCGCAACCAGGGGGTAACTTTGCACACCCAGTTTTTAATTTTAATTTTTGAAACTCAGCCCTATGTAAGATTATAACATTGTTATTATGAAAGAGCAACTCAAGACTCAAATTTTGGTATACAATATTTAATGTTTATGATTGTTAAAACTACAAAAATGTTAAGATTAAGTTTGAAAGTGAGCTAAAGCCACCCGTGTTTACGGTATGGTAACGTTAACATTGAACATACTAGTTAAATAAAAAAAGCATTGTTGATAGCACAAAGTTTAAAAATTTCGATAATAACTGTTTATAAACAGGCTGTCATTTTTTTGTATTTTAGTTAAGAATATATTCTTAACTAAAATACAAAAAAATGACAGCCCAGTTACAGAAGGAAACGTCAAGGATGACATTTTATCAGTGTTGCCAACAATACTTACATCAAATTACCTAAAATCACTAAATTTGTAGACAACCAGATAAACTCGAAGTAACTATTTTAATAGCGAAATCAAATAATTTTAGCAATTTTGTACAAACTCATCAAATTTGTTAAATGTTGTACCGGAGTTTTATAGAACTTATAAGTATGGTATGGTCTTTTTCATTAGGAATACGAAAAAAATACTTTTTACTAAATTATGCCCTCGATTATGCCCATTTAATTTATTAATAAATGTTAATTATAAATGAAATTATTAACACTTAACTCGAAATTTTATAAATGTTCTTGTTTTTTTAATGTATCCTTTTTATTTTAACAACAATTTTGCTTTACCTATGTATTTTTTATTTTAAATTGACATATTAAAAAAAAAATGGAAAACTCTTTTTATATCTTCAACTTTGGTATAATTGAATGTTTTGGCATCCTCAGAAGGGAAGTGTAACTATTACACTTCGTTTATGAAGATGCCAACATGGTTGACGAAAAGTACTTTGTGTTTTGTTTTGGTGTTGGGGAATATTTCTAATATTTGTTTAACATTTCACCAAAGTTGGACATTTTTTAAGAAAAGGTAATATAAGTGTCTACAAAAGGTAAGCACTTGTCGGATAAGTTTTAATAAAAGTATGTTAAAACTTTTAACACACTTTTATTAAAACTTATCCGACAAATTAAAAGTAAAATAATATTTCGTTAAAAAATTAATTAAATAAATACCTATTTTCAAAATTTTTATTTACAAATAAATATCAACATAGCATTCAAAACATAAACTAAAATAATATTTAGTGGTGGTAGTAAGATTGTACTGGAGCAGAGTAGGAAAGGGCTGGAGCCGCATAAGAGTGAGATACTACTGGGGCGGCGTGAGCATAGTGAGCTACTGGGGCGGCGTAGGCGACTGGAGCGGCTACGGCTACTTTGGCTACGGCTTTGACGGCTACATGAGCTGGTTCTCTGTGTACTACGGCGTTGAATCCGTTGTGTTCGTCAGCGGTGTATTCTACGGTTCTCTTGGTGCCATCAGCGTCTATGAGGGAGTAAGATCCTTGTACGGAGTCTCCGTGACGGGTTTCTTGGGCAGATTTGCTGTCTCCGGTGTGTGGGTCGTTTACGGAGTAACCGAAGTCGTAGTTGGCTGGAGCTTTAGCGACGATGGTCTTTTGGACTGGAGCGTAGGCTACGTGGGAGACTGGGGCGGCATAGGCGGCTACGGCAGGGGCGGCGTATCCGTGAGAGTAAGCTGGGGCGGCGTAGGATTGAGTGTAGACTGGAGCGGCGGCGTATTTGGCTACTATTGGAGCGGAGTGAGCGATGGAAGAGTAAGAGGTAGCTACGGCTGGAGCGGCGGAGTAAGCCACTGGAGCGGCGGCATAACCGATAGCTCCGGCACGAGCTACGGCTACGAAGGCAGCGAGTACTACGAACTGAAAATAAATTATTTATTTTATGAAAAATTTTCCTATAACCATAAAAACTTACTTTGAATGCCATGTTGTTAGTCCAAAGCTGTTTGGTATATGCTTTTAAAAATGTAATTGTTCCTTTTATATGATTTTAAAGATCAGTACAACGCAATGGATAGAGTGGTGAAATGTTAAACTTTTGATTGAATGAGTAGGTTTTGTTTAACAAGTACTTTCACTGGCCCAGGTCTAAATTCAGGTATTTTATAAATGTATTGGTGTTAAATAATTATTATGTATGTTAATAAAAGTTGCCAATATTGAATGAATTTATATTAAATAATTATTTAATATAAATTCATTATAATTAGATCAAATTAAGACAATAACCTGCTAAATAAATAAAGTGTGTACTACACCTTGTTATTATAAACTATTTACGAAATATCTCAAGTGGTTTATTAAGTAAATCTAGGATATTAATTATTAATTAAATACTATATTAAGAATTATGAGCAGACTAAAAAAGGTAGGTAAGTAATATTATTTTTTCAATATTTTCTTTGAGTTGGCCCAGTGAAGGCACCTTTTAAGCCACCACTACACTAAATTTTGTCTCAAAATATAATATATAAACTCATAGGTATACTTCTATGAGACATTCTTTTACAAATCGTACACCTTGTAATGAACGGGGCAAGGGGGCACATTTAAAATAATTAAAAAAAAGAATATTAAAACCACAAAAAAACTACCTTTGGCCAAAACACGTGATCGTCTAGTTTAAAGAAATTAAGTTAGGACCCCTTTTTGTTGTGAATACGGTTCTGGATACGTAAGTACTTGAGCAATTGAAAAGATATTTAAAAAGCAAAGAAAAAGTATTAAATTAAAATAAGTTTATTAATAAAAACAATTAATACAAGAGTTAATATTATTGCCACTGTACATTAATAATATAAATAAAAACATTTGTATTTGAAAAGTATTATTGATTTAAGTTAATAAGGTTAAACCTTAAAAACCCACATATACACTGAAAGAAATATATGTTTGTTTTAGCAAATGTATGTGGTTCATATATGGACTACCACATACATTGCTAAAACAAACATATATTATATTTAGTTTTAACATAATATGTTAAAACTAAATATAAAAATGGTTAAGGTAAATATATTTTATGTTTCATATATAGACTACCACATACATTGCTAAAACAAACATATATTTCTTTCAGTGTACCATCCAGACATGCATATGTGTCGCACATCTAAACAATATAAATAATATAACAAAATCAAAGTAATTAAGTATAATATCATCAATCATATTATCATATTGCTAAGATTATTCACCTACATAAATGGTAGTCTCGGACGGTGTATAAAAGCAAATACCAATTTAAACTATTATCAATGTACAGCAACAAACAAAAACAATGTGTAAAATAAAATATAACTTAAGTCACAGAGAATATAATAAATAGTACTGGTAAATAAAATATATAAATACGCTGTGGCTCCCGTCCCGAGGCGGGACTTAAGTTCAGTCCCGATTGACGTCATAATTTTAAGATTTGTTATGTTATAATAAAATAATAATAATAAATTGTACCTGTATACATGTTAAGGGCACTTTAGTTACGTCATAAAACCAAACCAACCCAAACTCAACAACACAACCCAACCGACCCCGCCCCATTGGGCCCCCCCCCGCCCCATTGAGCAAAAAACCCAACTAAAATGGGCAAATTTATGTTACGATAAAAATAAAACACTTTTTAACAAAGAAACAACAAATTTATAAAATAAAAAAAATAAAAAAAGTTTGACTTCTAGTGGGATCGAACCCGGTACCTCTCGCATGCCAAGCGACCGCCCTACCATCTAAGCCATCGAGCTTGACACAAATTATAAAATCTCGGTGAATAAAAACCGATTTACAGTGTGTGACGTCAATCGGGACTGAACTTAAGTCCCGCCTCGGGACGGGAGCCACATCGATATAAATAACAAGTGGTATTGTGGTGGACAACCGTAATGCAATAAAATTTGTGTACAGTCATAAATAAAAGCAGATATAATAAATTAATAAACGTATATCAAGTCAAATTAAAGATGGTAAAATAAATTGATTATCAATAATAATAAAAATAAGACAATGCAATAAAACTCTCACATCAATACCTGAAATAAAACATACACATAAATAACAGTTCATTGTTAATAAATTAAGGATAAGAACAATCAGTGCGCTTTTCTATAGAAAGCCGATCCACTGGTCTCCCCAAAACCACCAACAAAAACAAATATCAATAAATAAATAAATAAATAAATAAATATACCTTTTGATGTGCAGAAATTACAACAAGGTCTAAACATATTATATAAAGAATATCAATTTATCGAATAAACAAAATAAGGTAAACTGTACAAAACAAAGTATGTTAAGTTAAATAGAAATATTAATAACATGATACATTGCATTACAATAAAATATGTTAAAGTAAAATGTAAATATTAAAATGGTAAACATAAAATAATGATTATAATAAATAAGTAATTAAGTTTGTCCAACCACAACCCAAAATGTACTTCTTTCACAAAGAAGAAAATAATATAAACAAATAAATTATAGTTTAAATTATTTTATTAATTAATTAACCACTTATTATGATATTTGTGACTTTAAGTTATTATAATTAATTATATAAAAGACATACCTATATAAATAAACAACACTTTCACAAAACTGAATTTAAATAAAACCAATGGATAAATTAAATAAAATAACTATTCTTTTCAAACAGCAAAACCTAACTCCATTATAAAATTAAAGAATTCAACTCGTCCCTTCCAAGAGTAAAACGTAACTGCCTAAAATATACTGTCCTCTTTAAGTATTTAACACGCTCTTTTTATGTTTATTTTATCAAAGCCAAACAGGCCTATCGATATAGTTCATTTGAAACGTAACGTAGGTTAAATATGGCCCTAATAAATTATACAATATAAACAGAATGGGTCCAAATATCAAGTTACTAATGCATACTTGGTATAATTTTAATTTAAATATTTAGAACCAGTCTCATATTTCGTAAAGCTTAAAAATAAATTAAGAAATGTTAAAAATTAACTGGCCCATATATCGTGCCCATTACAACCTATTTTGACTTCAGGGTTTGAATTCGCATGAAAATTTTTTTACCGCTTCTATTCAGTAAATAAGCAGATACGTGTATCAGGTTTTCTGTAAAAAATTTGTTTTTTCAGAGATATGTTGATATAAAGTTTTTATGAATTGCGATAAAACGATGAATTCTCTTCTACATAAAACCCACTGATCGGATCGATTTTGTTTTTTTTTGTTTTAAACCTTATTGAATAGGCTTTTCAAATAAATAAATTAATTTTTTTTAAGTATGGGGAGTTAATAAAAGATTAATTTTTTAAACTAGTTTTTCATGTTTGCCCCCTCTATAAAATAAAAGGAAAAAAATACTATTTTATGCGCTTTTTCTTTATCAACAAAATACAACAGTGGAGACTCTTTTGGATCGGAAGATATTAAACATTTTCGAGCGCGTGACAGGACTGTCAAGCGCGTAATATTCAAACGTATTAGTGCATGTGGCGGGTGACGTAATATTTTGTAAGTATAAGAGTGCCATGATTCGACATCTTTTAATTGGTGACTTATTTGTGCAAATGTCAATTCTGCCAGTTAATAAATTTACTCATTAATTGGAGTTTGTATTATTTAAAATTTAATTTATTTAAAATTATTGAAAACCTTTAAAATCGGAATTAATTTATAAAAAGCGCTGGTATTTTTTTAAAACGATGTATGAGTTTACACTATCCTAAATGTGTTAGCGTTTCGAAGATGTCTGATTAGGGGTGTCCATTAATTACACTGAAAGAAATATATACTAAAGTTAAATAAAAAAATAATTAGGGCAAATATATTTTATGTTTCATATATGGACTACCACATACATTGCTAAAACAAATATATTCGTTTGGTTAGCAGCCTATTGCTGCCCTAGCAATATAAATGTGTTTCTAGCAATATTTTTTTGCTGTAATTCACTTATAGTTTACATTTTATAGTAAGGGTAAGTTTATTTTTATTTAGATCTAACATATCTTCTTTACAATAAATGTATTACAAAATTTAACATACATTCATAATAAACAGTAGTATAAATGTGTAAAGCACTAGTATAAAATTTTTAGTATAAATTTGTATTTACTTTTAGCAACAAATTTCTTTCAGTGTAGGTGAGTCAATTTTAGCGATTTTTTACCCCCTCCCCCCTTGCTGAGATGTCGTGAGATTTGGCTCAACCTCCTTCCCCTAATCTCACGTGAGATTTTAAAAAATGCTTATTTTTAATGTTTATACGTTAAACTGCTTGATTCTGTTGGATTTATTAAAAAAACATACTTTGTTAAAAATTACGTGATATTTGCCGAGACCCCTCCTCTCCCTTACGTGAGAATTGATGAGATTTGGCTTGACCCCCCTCCCCTAAACGCCTCACGCAATTAATGGATGCCCCCTTACGGCTTGTACCGGTCACGCGCCGGAAAATATTTAATATCTTCCGATCCAAAAAAGTCTCCATTTTTCTGAAAAATTCATTTTGTAGAGTAATAAATAGTGCATAGAACAGTATTTTTTTCATTTTTTTTCATAGAGGGGGCAAACATAAAAAATCTGTTTATACAAAAAAAATTTTTTTCATATAATAAACAAAACACAAACTTTTTAAATATTTATCTAAAAAGACTATGTAATATGGTTTAAAATAAAAAAAATTAAATCGATCCGATCAGTAGAACCGGAGATAATGAATTTTAACTACAAAAGAATTCAGCATTTTTTCAAATTTTATCAAAAGTTTAAATCAATATATCTTTGGAAAAATAAATTTTTTGCAAAAATTCCGATATAGGGGTCGGCTAAATTTATGAAAAGATGCTGTAAAAAAAATTAAGTAATTTTAAAAATTTGAAAAAATAAGTTTTCTGTAGTCCTTACGATATGTAAAAGAATGTCTCCTATATGAATGAAATCACCCCACTAGCACACCAATATTGCTAAAATATTATTTTTAAATATTGGCGCAATGATGGAAACGTCAGATTATATTTGAATGGTCCCTTATTTGTATTTAATATTGATCCAATATTGACATACAATATTAACCCAATATAGGTGCCATTTATTGTACCATTTTAGTTTGTAAATATAGGACCAATATTTATATTTAATACCGATCCAATATTTAAATGCAATATTTACCCAATATTTGTAAAATACATTTTACCAATTTAGTTTGCAAATATAGGACCTATATTTTTATTTAATAATGGATCCAATTTGACATACAATATTTACCCAATAGGTATATTACCATTTCAGTTAATATAGGACCAATAAAAATTTTCTACGTCGGGCACACATTGTTAATTATTACATATTTCAGTTATTGATATTTCTTTGCCGATATGTTTCAACAAAACTTCAATAACTGGAATACTTATTATTTTACAGTGTGGACCCAATGTAGAAAATTTATATAAGTCTTATAAAACACTTATCGAAAAGGAACCAAGCGCCAAAAAGTTTTTCTAGGCTTAGTAAAATTATTTGTTAAATAAATAATTTTGTTTACCCCAGAATAAGTTTTTGGCGCTTGGTTCCTTTTCGATAAACACTCGCCATATTTCCTATATGTCAAAATTACGTACCATATACGATATGTAAAAATTACTTACTACGAAATTTTTACATAAAAACCGACGGCTTAAAGTCCCCTCCGAAGGACTAATATATATATATATATATATATATATATATATATATATATATATATATAGATATGCAATCCTACATTACCAAGCCCGAAACGTTACATTCTACAGTATAAACGAAGCCCACTCGGTTTTTACGAAGCCCGAAATCGGGCTTCCTAAAATTAGCGTGTATAAATTTGTTTTAGAGTTAAGTGATGCCCCCTTGTTTCAATGGCGAAAAAGTGGTGGGCTTCCTAATGCCATTTAAACCTATCAAAATATACACCCTTAGTTCCAATGCTTTGGCGGTAGGGGGCACACGAGTCAAACGAGATTATATACAGCTTTGTATAAGTATTACGCAGTATACGAAGCCCGTACATCTGGCAACAATGGGGACTATACGCTCGATGACTTTTTGATAGGAAGGCGGGGAAAATAATGCGGGATTCTTAAATTTGTATCTACTGATTTTCAAAATAAATGTTATATTCCCAAAATTATGTTTTGTTCACTACATGGCGTGGATTAAAAGGCAATGTTTTGTTAAATGCTTTCGTAATACACTTAATTTTAAAGAATTATTTATTTTTGAAATATTATTTGAAGTTCATTTTTCTTTGGGGCGGTTTTACAAGTTGTCCAGATATTTTACATAGTTTTAATTGGGGAAACAAAGGGATTTGTATATATTATTATTATTATTATTCAATGTTACATTTAAATAATTTAAATAAAAATAATTTTTAATTTATTTGAAACATTTCCAATTTTAATAAAAATAATTTTTAATTTATTTAAAAAATTTCCAATAGCGGTATGAAATAAATTAAAAATTATTTTTATTAAATATCATTTTAATGTAACATTGAATTGCAAAAACTGCTTTTTGACAGATAGCTTCTCTGGCAATTTGTCAATTAACATTCACAACTGGTCAATTTATTTATACATGGCAAACAACGACCAAACGACCAAACAACAATAAGAAATTGGGTTCTTTATTTGGATTTGGATTATTTGGAACCAAAAACTTGTTCGGAGATTAATAAACTTATTTGTATATACCTAACTCATTTTTAATGCTGCTCAAAAACTTAATTATAGTTTGAGTCCTCTCAATAATTTAAAAGAAGTTCTAAATAATGATAAACTTTTTGAGCATTATTAAAAATGAGTTATTTTAAAAAAAATTTTTGAGCATTATTAAAAATGAGTCCAAAAATAGTTTTTGGCGCTTGGTTTCTTTTAGATAAGGATTGTCCATTTATACTTACCATTACAATATTATTTTATCAACCGTTTTGGTTAAAGTAATATTTTATCTACGATTTTTATTGGATAAAAGGCAGCTTTAACTTTATAATGTAGCTATAAAACAATATTTGGTTGGTAATACATTTTTCTTGTTTATAGGATGCTAAACTAAATAGCAATTTTCCCCACTTCTTTTTTTTATTTTTCAACTTTTAATTTGGTTTAGTTTTCCTAAATTTTCCCAACATTTATTAAAATGGATATAGCCGGTTTTCCACGGATGCTCCTCAACTATGGTCTAGGTCTTTTAAATCAAATTTGCCTATAATTATAAATTTAGACAATATTTTTAAATAATGACTTATAATTCATACAATAATATAATAGTTTTTATTAAAATAATTATAAATTACACTATTTTTAAATACACTGCCCTACAAAATTATTGCATAATAAATAAAAAAAAATAACTCTAAAACGCCTTTACTAATCTTTATGAAATTTTGGATAAAAATATTCAACTTATATCTCAATTTACGTGTTCAAGGGTTTTTCGAGAAAATATGTTTAAAGCCTTTTTATTTAATAATGAAAATAAGTTCGAAAAATTACTTCTAGGGAATTTTTTTTAAATAAATAAAAAATATGCTGTTAAAAAGCGTATTTTTTTTAGTATACCCTGAAAATTTTGTACAAATCAAGCGAACAGTAACGAAGATACAGCGCGCTTCAAAGTCGTGAAAAATGACCACTTTTCAGCAAAATAATCAAAAAGGCGTCATTTTTACCGACTTTGAAGCGCTGTATATTCGTTAATGTTTGTTTGATTTGTACAAAATTTTCAGGGTGTACTAAAAAATACGCTCTTTAACAACATATTTTTTATTTATTTAAAAAAATTCCCAAAAAGTTATATTTCGAACTTTTTTTCGTATATAATACCACTAGTGGTAAAATTTTACCGATAAAATTTTTGATTTTTATACGAATGTTTTTTTCTTGGAAATTTCGCAAGTGGCATTAATTTTTAAGACCACGAGCCGCTAGGCGAGTGGTTTGAAGTTAATGCCACGAGCGAAATTTCCAAGGAAAAATCTTGAGTAAATAAAAATCAAAAATTTTTTCAGGGAAAATTTTATCACGAGTGGTATTCGGCAAGACTATTTCACGAATATTTTTAACTGCTGATTCAATTTCTGTATGATTTTTTGGACCAAAACGCATATTTTTTAACATTTTAATTTTAAAATTAAAAACGTCAACAGTGACAATTATTTTTATCATAGCAACCAATTGGTTGTTATGCAACTCGTATAAACGAGTGGTTTTTTCACCTGAATAGTAGTTTTATCGCTGCAAAACTGAAAAAACCACTCGTTTTCTGAAATCTGATTGGTCCAAAAAGTAATGAGTGGAATAGTCATTATTAAATAAAAAGGCTGTAAACATATTTTCTCGAAAAACCCTCTAACACGTAAATTGAGATACAAGTTGAAATATTTTATCCAAAATTTCATAAAGATTGGTAAAGGCGTTTAAGAGTTAATTTTTTTATATTTATTATGCGATAATTTTGTCGGGCAGTGTATTAAAGTATACGTCATTATTTAGATTGTTTAGAATTTTTGGTGTATTTAAATCTAATAATTTAAAAAAAAACTAGATGTCTTTATAATTCATGAAAAAAATATTCAGTCAGTTTCACTTGTTTTGATTCCCATTTAAGTTTTACTCAAAATTACTTAACCTCAACAATAATTCTTATAATAATTATAATTATTGATATATTTGTATATTTTTTATTAACATATGGAAATATATTTTTTAAAGGCTTAACTTTTAAACAAAAACGAATCGCATCCATGTCATTTAAGAAAAAATGTTTATAATTAACCCAGCTATCATCTGACAAAGTTTGCCATAGAGCTTGTAGAGCACCCTGTATAAGATATTTAAACCTTTTCAAAATTATGATGTATAAACAAAAAAATGAAATGTTTATACCTACTTATACCTAGGTACCTAAATTCAACAATACTTTTAAATATAAAAATTTGTATAATATAAGTAATTATAATTTAACGATAATTATTATTATAATAATTATAATTCAACAATATTATTAAATATTTAAGTATACCTAGGTCATTATTTAAGAAAATTGTTAATTTTAAGTATCGTCTTTAAATCAAATTTGCCTATAATTATAAATTTAGACAATATTTTTAAATACTGACTAATTAATTTATTAATAAAATAAATAAATAAAGTTTTTATTGCATATTCAGTACAATACAGAACATATAATACAAAACATACAAAAGGCCATCGACCGGGGTCCTTCAGCCTTTTATTAATAATTATTATTATAATAATTTTTATTATAATAATTATAATTCAACAATATTATTAAATATTTAAGTATACCTACGTCATTATTTAAAAATATAGGTTAAGTTTAGGTATAGTCTAGGTATTTTAAATCAAATTTGCCTATAATTATAAATTTAGACATTGGCAACACCGCAGGGCTTCTGATACACAGCGGAGTGTGTCTCTTGTTGTTTATGCACCAACGAACAGTTAACCGCCCCGTCCCGCATTACCGGGCTTCGACTAGCCAGTGTAATGCACCGGGCTTCGTATTGATAGCCGTGCATGTATATATATATATATATATAATATATATATTATATATATACTTAAGGGTGCTTCAAAAAAAAATATTTTTTTCGCTCTTATCCTCTCAAATGTTTTTATTTAATATAAAAAACCCTCACCAAATATGGGCGTTCCAGCTCAACTCTAAGAGGTCGCTCTTCTTATTTTAGTTCCTCCTCTGTATCAAAGTAACTTTTTGCAATGATCATTGCAGTTTATTATATAAAATGTAACGCTCTACAAAAGAGGTCTCTTATTATTTTTCGATAAAGCCAAAGTAGCCGTAGCCGCTTCAGTCGCCTACGGCGCCCCAATAGCCCACTACGCTCACGCGGCTCCAGTTATTTCCTACGCTGGTCCACTACAATCTTACTACCACCACTAAGTTTTATGATTTAGCAGTCGTTGTGAATATCGTGTACCTATATTTATTTGTATTTATTAAATAAATTGTGTTTTCCTTTATTTAAATTTTGCTGAAAAGATAATATTTTTAAAATTGTAGAATTGTATAAAATCTTTTTAAAATTAAAATATCAATTTACATTATTAACAGTTTTTTATTTGGACAAAGCATTTTATTCAGAAAAAAGGAAAGTATGGACTAATGACAAGATGGCTAAAGCTATACAAATTATTAATGTCTCTGGGCTCAACTGGACTTTTGTTTTTTGCCAGTTTGTTGATCTCGTGTAAGATTAATAATACTCCTATTTCATAATCTTTTTCCGTATATAATAATAAACATTATATATTGCTTTTTAATATATTCAGCATCTTGTCCATTACTCCATTAGTCCATAATTTCCGTTTTTCTGCACCGAAACATTTTGGTAGTAAAAATCCAAATTTCCATATGGCTTTGCTCGCCTGGCTCTAAGGAAAAATAAGTCATCTATATAGAAAATAGCGGTCATCTATATAAATTAATGTGTTTTGTTTGTCCCGCTTTTGTCATCAAAGTTCGTTCATCTGTTAAATACATTCAAAAATGGCGAATGCGTCGGGATTAAAACTGAATTTTGGAGTGTGCCAATTTCAAAAACTCAAGTACTAAATTAACTATCACCAATAAAGTCCACATAAAAAACTGTTAATAATGTAAATTTGTAATATGGATAATATTTATTTGTATTTATTAAATAAATTATAATATTTTAACCAAATATTTATTTAAATATTGGTAAAGTATAAAAAATAATACATATCTCATTTAATAAAAAAATGTAATTTTATTTTATTTAAAATTCAAGAATTGTTTAATTTCTTTCATTGGTTAAAATAAAAATATTATATTTGTTTAAAATAACATAATTTATTCAAAAAATACAAATAAATAAGGTACACTGTATTCATAGCAATAGCTAAATCATAAAACTTAGTGGTGGTAGTAAGATTGTATTGGAGAGGCTTGAGCGTAGTGGGCTACTGGGGCGGCGTAGGCGACTGTAGCGGCTACGGCTACTTTCCGGTGTGTGGGTCGTTTACGGAGTAGCCGAAGTCGTAGTTGGCTGGAGCTTCAGCTACGATGGTCTTTTGGATTGGAGCATAGGCTACGTGGGCGACTGGGGCGGCATAGGATGCTACGGCTGGGGCGGCATAGGTGTGAGTGTAAACTGGAGCAGCGTGAGCTAGTCCCAAAGGAAAGCCGATAGGGCTAGCACTGGCTACGGCTACGAAGACGGCGAATATTACAAGCTAAAGAATAAAAAATATAGTTAGCAAAATGTTTTCCTATAGTGTTTAATACCTACTTTGAATGCCATGTTTATTGAATTTATTGATATGGTAATGTTTCAAACAGTTTATATATTAAATTTTCAAACAAAATTTAGAGTAGAGGTGGTTTAAAAGGTTTAATAACAAGTTGTTAGGTAGTTGTGCTTTCGCTAGATCAACTCAAAGAAAATATTGTAAAATATAGTTGTCTTTTTAAGAAATACTTGTTATGACCCAATATTACTTGTGGTCTACTCAAAACTGTTAATTTAGTTGGTATTATCATAAAAATTATAATTAATATTTTATATTTACTGAATAAACCACTTGAGATATTTCGTAAATAGTTTATAATAACAAGGTATAGTACACACTTAGGTTATTGTCTTAATTAAATCTAATTAATCAACATCAAGTTCATTCAATATTGGCAACTTTTAATAGAATACCTACATAATATTTATTAATTACCAAAATATTAATAAAATACCTGAATTTAGACCTGGGCCAGTAAAAGTAGTTGTTAAACTAAACCTACTTATTAAATTAAAAGATTAAGAATTCGACACTCCACCCATTGCGTTGCATTGATTTTTAAAATCATATAAAAGGAATAATTCAATTTTTAAAAACATATACATCACAGCTTTGGACAAACAACATGGCATTCAAAGTAAGTTTTAATGCCTTTGGGAAAAACATGTTTTATAAAGTAATATTTAATTTTTAGTTCGTAGTATTCGCCGCCTTCGTAGCCGTAGCTCGTGCCGGAGCTATCGGTTATGCCGCCGCTCCAGTGGCTTACTCTGCCCCCTCAGCCGTAGCTACCTCTTACTCTTCCATCGCTCACTCCGCTCCAGTAGTATCCAAATACGCCGCCGCTTCAGTCTACACTCAATCCTACGCCGCCCCAGCTTACACTCACGGATACGCCGCCCCTGCCGTAGCCACCTATGCCTCCCCAGTCGCCCACGTAGCCTACTCTCCAGTCCAAAAGACCATCGTCGCTGAGGCTCCAGCTAACTACGACTTCGGTTACTCCGTAAACGACCCACACACCGGAGACAGCAAATCTGCCCAAGAAACCCGTCACGGAGACTCCGTACAAGGATCTTACTCCCTCATCGAGGCTGATGGCACCAAGAGAACCGTAGAATATACCGCTGACGGACACAACGGATTCAACGCCGTAGTTCATAAAGAACCAGCTCATGTAGCCGTCAAAGCCGTAGCCAAAGTAGCTGTAGCCGCTCCAGTCGCCTACGCCGCCCCAGTAGCTCACTACGCTCACGCCGCTCCAGTAGTATCTCACTCTTTCGCCTCTCCAGTCATTTCCTACGCTGCTCCAGTACAATCTTACTACCACCACTAAATAGTGTTTTAGTTGTTCTGAATGCTATGTTAAAATTTATTTGTAAATAAAAAATGTGAAAATATGTCTGTAGTTTACTTTCCTCTTTGAATGAATTAATTAACGAAATAATATTTTACTTTTAACATACTTTAATTAAAACTTATCCGACAAGTGCTCACCTTTTATACTCATCTAACTTACTTACTTTTTTCATTAAGACATTTAAACCGGAAAATTATTTGATTCAAAACATTCAATTATACCGAAGTACCTACAGTAGAAGACATAAAAAGACTTTTCTAAGAATTTAATTTGGTTTTTTATTTTTTAAAAATAATGTTAATTTACATGAAAAATACATAGGTTAAGCAAAACTGTTGAACAATTATAAAGATTTGAGTAAATAAACAGTGTTAATAATTCCATAACAAAAAATAATTTTTACTAAATTATGCCCATTTAATTTATTAATAAATTAAATGGGAAGAATTTAGTAAAAAGTTTTAATGGAATTTAAAGAACAATCTACTATTTTTTGTTTTAATAGTTTTTTTAATTTACAGAAATGGTTTCCCCACTTAATAGATATTAAATATGTGAAAAATAAATTCAGTCCTGTCCATATGAAATTAACAAATTTAATTTAAAGAGGTTTCTGATAAAATTTATTTTTTTATTATTTTTTTACCTCTGGTTTTATTTTACTAAAAGTGTTAAAAACAGGTATTCATTAATTGTTCAGTTTGTTTGTAACCTGAAATGTTATATTGGTGCTTTAGCCTATTTTGCATTTTACAGAGGTTTGCTTTAAACCCTGTAGCTTCTTGGCTTATTAAAAACTGTTTAAATATATTTAGTTTTCAAAATAAAAAATTTCTCTTTTACAATCAAAATTATTAAAGATAAAACTAAGACTCACCTTCATTTTTTTTCTGGATATAGTCTTTATCCTATATCACTAAAAAGGGCCATAGAGTTGTATCTCTTTTTAATGGGTCTTCAAATATTGTAATTGATCTAATATAGGGTATTTTCAATCTGAAATATATGGGACACACTTTAGAAACAATGGTTACAATCGCTGAGACTTTATTAGTGATTAAGTTAGACATTTTTAAAATAGCTAAATTTGAATTCGTCTTGAATCGGGTGTTTTCAATCTGAAATTTTTCGGTGGATAGGTAATGTATTATAAAAGAAGTACCTACCTATATTTAGATTTTTTAAAAAATGGAAAGTATGGACATGGATAAAGCTAAAAAAAGGTCTCTTGGGGTTTGGGCTCATAATAACTGGCTGGCCTTGAATTCGCCAATTGGACTTCTGGTTTTTGCCAGTTTGTTGATCTCGTAAAAGATTAATAATACTTTATTAATTCCTATTGCAAAATTTTAAGTTTTTTCACATAAAATGATAAGAGCCCTGACTAACAACGGGAATTATGAACTTATTATTCCCATTGCTAGGCATCAGTGATTGGCCGATTTCAGTATACGCGATGATTTGGACCAATCGGGTTTTAAATTGGGAGATGACGACTATGATGAATGATATTTAAAAATTGTTAGAAACTGAGGTTAACCGTCTGACAGATGTCAGATTTTATTAATTTATTTTTGAACATTATATAATTAATTATCTAATAACACTGTAGGGAGGTGAAAATATCAAACACGCTCGGATACGTAAACTTAATTTATAGTCGTAGATAACAAATCCGTGCTTGGTTTAGCTGTATCAGGTCAAAATTGAAAGATATTGCAAACACCCTGTATAAATTTAAACACCATGTATAAATTTTATAAAAATTCATATTTGCTGCATGGACCCTCACATCAGTTCCAAATATAAAAAAAAACAAATTCTTCAAAATTTGAAGTTAATTGATCAAAAGTAACACGTGTCCTTAAGGGTTTTTCTTAGATAATTTTGGAAATTCAAAAAAAAAAATTGCCATTTTTTTTATTGAGTATAATTGAGGATATTTTATTAAATGAAATAAAAAGCATAGGAATGTTGGCACAAGAAAAATATATTATAATATACCAGTATACAGTGTGTCCCCGTATCGGATTTCCAATAGGAAAAACTTTTTTAGACCTGATACAGCTAAACCCAGCACGGATTTGAAATCTACGACCAAAAATTATGTTTACGTGTCCGAGCGTTTAGCTGTGATATTTCAAGGGTTAAAAATTTACCTTCAGTCTAATTGGAGTAGATAAATAATAATATTACACTAAACATTATGCGCATTATCTCTAGTATAATCATATACTAATTTTAAGGCTCTGCTTGTGACCTGTAAAGAGGCCCAGTTGCAGAGGGTAGGTATACCTTGATATATCAACAATTGATGAGTACATTTTAAATTAATTTTATTAGTAAACACAACATAAAAAAGCGCTGCTCTAAATTTGGGATTTTACGATGTTTTGGTTGGTAATTATCCCTTATCGTCTTTAGGTTATAACTAACAATAACAGTGTGGTGTGGTTACCTTTATAAAGCATATGCTATATACCCCTCCCAAATAACTCTAGTTTGACAACTTTTCAAAATTAAAAAAATGGAATTTTTTTTTCTACGACCACTATGTAAAAGTCACATTTTGTGATGGCATCGTTGCTTAGAAAATGAATATTTTCATTTGCAAGGCAAAACACGAATTTAAAGTGATATTTCAGTGTGAAAAGTGATAGGTCTATGTGAAAATAACTTGACAGCATCGTTTGACATTTGTTTCAAAATTTGTATTGTATTTGTATATGTACAATGTACATTGTACATATATAAATACAATACAAATTTTGAAACAAATGTCAAACGATGCTGTCAAGTATGTATGTCTAAATATCCATTAGAACACAATTAATTGTGTTTGTATAATAAATTCTAATTTTTAGTGCCTTTATTTAAATTGAGAAGGTAAGTTTATTGTTTTATAAATAAGTTATTTTGTTTTGTATTTTAATATAATAAAAATAAAAGGGTCGTAGAAAAAACATTGTATTTCACTTGTGAGAAAAGCTTTCTTCAAGCTCGTGTTAATGCACACTCAGTCTGACGGCCTCGTGAGGAACTTGTAAAACAAATAACTACCTATTTCATTTTAAGATGCCGATTTGCACCTTGATTATGCACCATTCAAATTGTAAAGGAAGAACGTTTATATGAACAGGGACGCCAGCAACCTCATCATCTGTTACCACAGAGAAAATGGCAAACTAACGCGTTTTGGTCGTCCAAAAACGTATGATAGAATTGAAATAGTGGCGCAGTTGCACATCATATAAACTCCCCTGAATCGGTGGTATGGAATGATATTTTACCCTTGCCATTTACAGCAGAATCACTATTTTGATTGGCTTTTTGGCAATGCTTTTTGTGTCGAAATTTAATGGAACTTTAGTTTGGGAGAATGGTATTATTTTCCAATAATGCTTGTTTTACCTTTGATGGTTATTTTAATAGCTAAGACAGCTACATTCATAATGATACAAACCTTATGCTATGACTTCTAGAAAACACCAGCAAAAATTTCCGGACGCATGTGGGCTGGTATGATTGCAGAAAAACTAATAATTTACGTGCTGCCTGCTCGTTTAAAGTCAAACATTTGCATTAATATTTATGCAAAATCTTTTACCGGATTTATTAGAAAACGTTCCTTTAAACTTTATAAACAGCTTGTAGTTTTAACATGACAGGGCACCTCCACACTTTGGTATAAACATGCGCCAGTATCTGGTCCATCAATTTCCCAACCGATGGATTAAAACAGGAGGTCCCGAATCCTGGCCTGCGCTTTCACCATAACTAAACCCACTAAATTTTTTCCTTTGGGGTTATCTAAAAAGTTTAGTCTATCCGACACCTATTCTGAATGAGGAAGATCTTTTAGAAAGAATAATGGCTGCTTGTACACATTCTCTAAAATTGAATTAGTCAAAAATGACGAGTTTTCAAACTGATAAAGCAGTCACTAATAACTGTAGTCCACAGCAATTTCTATATCTTAAAAGTTTAGTCTATCCGACACCTATTCTGAATGAGGAAGATCTTTTGGAAAGAATAATGGCTGCTTGTACACATTCTCTAAAATTGAATTAGTAAAAAATGACGAGTTTTTAAAGTGAAAAAGCAGTCACTAATAACTGTAATCCACAGCAATTTGTATACCGGACATTTAACAGCCAATTCTTATGTTAAATTGTCCGCTGAATCCGAAAATGTAAAGTAAAGCAGTTTTGAAATATAGTCAATTTCATATTATATGAAAAATTGTATATTTTTCAAAAACTATTGTACTTTTATATTTTTTGGCGACATTTTTGGATTCAGCGGACAATTTTACATAGGAATTGACTGCTAAATGTTAGAGAAACAAATTGCTTTTGACGATAATTATTAGTGGCTGCTTTTTCGCTATGAAAGTCATTTTTGACTAATTCATTTTAAAAGAGCATGTGAATGCTATTTCTGGGTTCTTCCATAGGGTCCGTTAGTCAATGAACCGACAATGCAATCTTTGTGTTTAAGGGACATTCCACGTTACTCGGAAATTTCTGTCCCGCCCGTGACAATTAAAAATTGTGAGTAAAAACCACAAGTTATTAAATTATTATTTTTATTGTGCATAACAAACAATATTTGAAAATAAATTTAATAACGTGTAGTTTTTACTCACAATTTTTATTGTGACGGGCGGGACAAAAATTACCGAGTAACGTGGAATGCCCCTTAAGTAAGTATGAACAATTATTAAAAAATAGTAGTTTGTTAGTTGGTACCATTATTAATTATAATTAATTATTTGATTAAACATAGTTACCAAAACCATTTTTTTCTGTCAAAACGGCCAATTTATAAATTCGATTAATATTTATTTGAATTTTTTAAACAAATTAAATTATTTTAACCAAATATTTATTTAAATATTGGTAAAATAAAATCCAAATACGAGCATTCGCATACCTACCTATCTCATTTAATAAAAAAATGTAATTTTATTGTTGTTAAAATTGAAGAATTGTATAATTTCTTTCATTGATTTAACATAAAAATATTATATTTGGTTAAAATAATATAATTTATTCAACATACACAAATAAATATAGGTACACTGTATGCATAACAATAGGTAAATCATAAAAGTTAGTGGTGGTAGTAAGATTGTACTGGAGCGGCGTGAGCGTAGTGGGTTACTGGGGCCGCGTAGGCGACTGGAGCGGCTAGGGCTACTTTGGCTACATGAGCTGGTTCTTTGTGTACTACTGCGTTAAAGCCGTTGTGTTCGTCAGCGGTATATTCTACGGTTCTCTTAGTACCGTCAGCGTCGATGAGGGAGTAAGATCCTTGTACAGAGTCTCCGTGACGGGATTCTTGGGCAGATTTGCTGTCTCCGGTGTGTGGGTCGTTTACGGAGTAGCCGAAGTCGTAGTTGGCTGGAGCTTCAGCTATGATGGTCTTTTGGACTGGAGCATAGGCTACGTGGGCGACTGGGGCGGCATAGGTGTGAGTATAGGCTGGAGCAACGTGAGCTGCGGTGGAGTAAGAAGATAGTCCCAAAGGAAAGCCAATAGGGCTAGCACTGGCTGCGGCTACGAAGGCGGCGAATAATACAAACTAAAGAACAAAAAATATAGTTGACAAAATGTTTTTTAATAGTGATCTAATACCTACTTTGAATGCCATGTTTATTGATTTGATTGGTATGGTAATGTTTTAAACAGTTTATATAATAAATTTGGAGACAAAATTTAGAGTAGAGGTGGTTTAAAAGGTTTAAAAACAAGTTTTTAGGTAGTTGTGCTTTCACTAGGTCAACTCAAAGAAAATATTGAAAAATATAGTTGTCTTTTTAAGAAATACTTGTTATGACCCAATATTATTTGTACTCAAAATTCCTAATATAGTAAGTATTCCATTATCATAAAAATTATAATTCATATTTTAGATTTACTTAATAAACCACTTGAGATATTTCGTAAATAGTTTATAATAACAAGGTGTAGTACACACTTTATTTACTTAACAGGTTATTGTCTTAATTTAATCTAATTAATTAACATAAGTTTATTCAATATTGGCAACTTTTATTAACACACAAACCACTCCACCCATTCCCTTACACTGATTTTTAAAATCATATAAAAGGAACAATTAAATTTTTAAAAGCATATACATCACAGCTTTGGACAAACAACATGGCATTCAAAGTAAGTTTTAATGCTTATAGAAAGAACGTGTTACATAAAATAAATATTTCTTTTTTAGTTCGTAGTATTCGCCGCCTTCTTAGCCGTAGCTCGTGCCGGAGCTATCGGATATGCCACCGCTCCAGTGGCTTACTCCGCCGCCCCAGCCGTATCTACCTCTTACTCTTCCATCGCTCACTCCGCTCCAGTAGTATCGAAATACGCCGCCGCTCCAGTCTACACTCAATCCTACGCCGCCCCAGCTTACTCTCACGGATACGCCGCCCCTGCCGTAACCGCCTACGCAGCCCCAGTCGCCCACGTAGCCTACGCTCCAGTCCAAAAGACCATCCTCGCTGAGGCTCCAGCTAACTACGACTTCGGTTACTCCGTAAACGACCCACACACCGGAGACAGCAAATCTGCTCAAGAAACCCGTCACGGAGACTCCGTACAAGGATCTTACTCCCTCATCGAGGCTGATGGCACCAAGAGAACCGTAGAATATACCGCTGACGAACACAACGGATTCAACGCCGTAGTTCATAAAGAACCAGCTCATGTAGCCTTTAAAGCGGTAGCCGCTCCAGTCACGTACTCCGCCCCAGTAGCTCACTACGCTCACGCCGCTCCAGTAGTATCTCACACTTACGCCGCTCCAGCCCTTTCCTACGCTGATCCAGTACAATCTTACTACCACCACTAAATGTTATTTTAGTTAATGTTTTGAATGCTATGTTAATATTTATTTTTAAATAAAAAATGTGAAAATATTTCTGTAGTTGACTTTCCTCTTTGAATTAATTAATTAACGAAATATTATTTTACTTTAATTAAAACTAATAGGACAAGTACTCACCTTTTGTACTTATATTACCACCTTTGAACCGGAAAATTATTTGATTCAAAACATATACCAAAGTGTCTACAGTAGAAGACATAAAAAGACTTTTCTAAGAATTGTTTTTTTTATTTTTTTTAATAATGTTAATTAGCATAAAAAATACATAGGTGAAGCAAAATTGTTATTAGAATATAAAAGGTACAGTAAAAATCAAGAACATTTATAAAGATTAGAGTAAATGAACATCAGTGTTAATTATTCCATAATATTAATAAATTAAATGGGCATAATTTAATCAATTGTAATTTTTTTCGTATACTTAATGGAACTTAAAGAACAATATACTATTTCTTTGTTTTAATATTTTTATAATTTACAGAAGTAGTTTTCCCACTTGGTAGATATTTAAATATGCGAAAAATAAATGTTTACGGGGTCATTCCATATCAAATTAACCTATTTAATTTAAAAAGGTTGCTGAAAAAATGTATTTTTTTTTAATTTTTTTTTTTTAAACAGGTATTCATAAATTGTTTTGTTTTTTTGTGAGCTGACATTTTATATTGGTGCGTTAGCCTATTTTGCATTTAACAGAAGTTTGGTTAAAACCCTCTAGCCTTTTTATTAAAAATTTTGAAATAAATTTAGTTTTCAAAATAAAAACTTTCTCCTTTACAATTAAAATTATTAAAGATAAAACTAAGACTCACCTTGAAATTTTTTTTCTGGATAAAGTTTTTATGGAATAGGCATTAGAGTTCTTTTTTAATGGGATATCAAATATTGATCTAATTGATCTAAAATCGGGTATTTTCGATCTAAAATATCTCAGACCCATTATAAAAGTCAAAGTTTCGATTAGTAATTATCCCTTATCGTCTTCAAGTATTAATTAACAAATAACAATATGCTATGAGCTTATACATACTTAAATTAAATTAAATCTAAGGTTGAGTGGTTCCATCGGTTGTTGGTTGGTTGTTGATTGGTTTTTATAATTTTTTTATTTCAACACTTGGATTGCTGAACGTATTTAGGTTATTTACTTTCTATAAAACTAGTGATCTTCCTTTCCTAATATTGTAGCTCTCTGTGTGTCCTGTGTTCTTTAAGTCTTGTTTCCTTTGGGTTGAGGTGTAGAATCCTTAACCCTTAAAACGAAACCAAGAAATTTACTCTGTTTAAACAAATCAAACATAGACTTTCTTCAACAACCACAGTAAGAAGCCTATTGACAAAAACAAAACTTGAATCCCAAAAAGACACAGAAAATTGCATTTACCAGGTACCATGTAAATGAGTCGTATATAGGGCAGACCAAGAGGCCATTGGAGACAAGATTCAAGGAAAAAAACATTTACACTGAGAGCTGAGACCGCAAGAATCAGTCTTTATGAAAAATAACTTAAGCAATCCCAGTGTTAAAATAAGAAATATATGGAAACAACTTACCAATCAACACAAAGCAACAGACCGTAGAAGTTAAACTAACCGTAAACCAACGTAGAAATCACCCAACGGATAAAACCAATCAACCTTACATTTCGTATATACAGGGTGATTTACCTAACTGATTCATTAAAGGTTTATAGAAAACTAAAAGATACATTATATAAAAAGGCTTTTGGCCAAAAAATTCCCTTATAAAAACTATAGTGAGATGGAGTGACTAAATAAAATATCTATTTTACCAACCTAACCCAACCAACATTTTATATTGATGTTTCTTTTAGTTAATTAATATTAATTGTAAAAAAAAACATTTTGATGTAGAATTTTTATTTGCGGGTATACATTTAACCAAAAAAAGTTGTAGTTTAGACCACGGTCTTATATATAAGACCGTTGTCTAAACTACAACTTTTTTTGGTTAAATGTATACCCGCAAATCGTATATATACGAATATAAGACCGTGGCGCAGATAACTTTTAAAGTAACAAAAAATCGTAATTTAAATATAAATAGGGTATATTTGTTAAAAAAAATTAAGTCTAAGATTTAGATGCATTCATAAAAAGTGGTGTTTGGCAGGGATTTTTTGTCGTGCTAAGATTCTGTCTTTAACTGGGATTACTACTTTTTTTTGTTAATACTAGCTACGCTTAAAAAAACATTTTTAGCTGTAGGTACAACTTAACTATAGTTGTCGCGGCGAATGTTTCAAATTGCGTCATCAAATTCTGAACCAAGCACAGACATTACAATTATTGTTGTTTTCTTTTACGTATATAATCCAAGGAACCTCTAGGTTAACCGTATGTCGAGAAATCGGTTTTTGACATTCGACATTGATGACGCAATTTGAAACATTCGCCGCGACGACTATATTCAACTTAGTTTTCGGAACACCCTTTATAAAATGCTTGTAAAAATTACCTATTATATTATATATAAATGCGATTTTAATGAAATTTGAAATGGAGATAGTTTGACATTCGGTGACAGACACTACTTTTTTTATTTATTTTTATTTTATTATATATTTTGGTAGGCGGCGGGGGCGGTGGTTTTTGGATTGGTTTAATGTTAGAAACACGCGAACGAAGCCGCAGGGAGACAGCTAATATTATTATAAAATACAGTTTAATTTCTTAAAAAAATATATCCACACATTTAAATTTAAAACATCCGCCGCGACGACTATATTCAAGTGCGCATTTTTCGGTACACCCTTTATAAAATGCTTGTAAAAATTACCTTTTTTTTTAATTTTTTGATTGAATGTACAGTTGTATTCATTAAAAAAGCGTACAAGAATTAGAATGAGAGAAAACTGTCAACATTATTGCGTAAAACCGGCTTTCCACTGACTTAAGTCACTATAACTGACAGTAGAAAATAAAAATGCCTCGTCAGTTAAAAAGGCTCAAATAGTATCAAGAATCGAAGAAGAATGGTCAATTCGTACCGTGGTATAATAGAAATAAAAAATCTATATTAAAAATTAATAATTTTTGTAATATTATTTAATTAACCTACGACGTCAATGCTCTTTATAACCTATAGTAATTATTTTAATGACTTATGTCAGTGATAAGCCGGTTTTAAGCAATAATATTATTTTGACAGTTTTCTCTCATTCTAATTCTTGTACGCTTTTTTATTGAATACAACTGTACTTTTCAGAAAAAAATACCAAAGTTCTATAATTTTTTTTAGTTTTTTTAAAAAGACCATCAATTTTTCATGTTCGTTTTTATTTTTTTTATGAAGAATACTTTTATACCATTTATTTTGCTTTCCCAAAGTGGGCCGACTTGTTTTTCTATTTTTTTTTCATTGTAAAACTTTTTTTATAGTAAAATCAATGTATGTACATTTACTTAACCATAGTTTTCTGATTATCTAACATTATCTAACGTTTTCATGACAAGTTGTGGCTTTATGACGTTTTAGTCACGGGCTGAACTTAGCAACGGTTTTTAGTCCCAGGATAAGGTTAGTTTTAAGTTAGTTGTCAGTTGTCAAATGTCATACAATCGTTAAAATAGAGTGCCCCTCTTGTAAAATAATACTAAACGTAAAAATTATGTTTAAGTATT
The DNA here is from genome assembly GCA_921294245.1 of Brassicogethes aeneus. Classification (NCBI taxonomy): domain Eukaryota; kingdom Metazoa; phylum Arthropoda; class Insecta; order Coleoptera; family Nitidulidae; genus Brassicogethes; species Brassicogethes aeneus. The sequence continues at coordinate 61,310,135 of OV121133.1, read as the reverse complement.
AAATAGTTTTTCAATGCCAATATTTAAAAAGTTTATAGGAACATTGTAATTACCTTTTAATTTTGCCGGAACTAAACTAGATTTAACCAAATTTCGGGTGGAGACATGGAGTGCCAATAGAACATTTTCTCTACTTTTACTTTAAAAAATGCTTTTATATCGAATTAAACGGTCCATTTGCAAGGGATACATTTCGATTTAGATACAAACCTGGCATTATACAAATATTTAATTTAAATCATTTTTAGATAATAATCAGTATTTGTCGTAGAAAAAGTATTGTATGCAACTCATTTATAAACTTTTCTAGACCTAAATTAAATTCGTGTCTAAAATGGCGTTAATTAAACTTGATACATAATATACCATTACACTTAATTTATAATCTAACTTCGGGTGGAGACGTGGAGTGCCAATAAAACATTTTCTTAACTTTTACTGTAAAAAATGCTATTATATCGAATTAAACGGTCCATTTTCAAGGGATACATTTCGATTTAAGTACATACAAATTTGGCATTATACAAATATTTAATTTAAATCATTTTTACATACAAATTTGGCAATATACAAATATTTAATTTAAATCATTTTTAGATAATAATCAGTATTTGTCTTAGAAAAAGTATAGTATGCAAGTCATTTATAAACTTTTCTAGACACTCATTAAATGAAGCACTCGCTCGCAAGATTGCCTGTTCCTAAATTAAATTCGTGTCTAAAATGGCGTTAATTAAACTTGATACATAATATACCATTACACTTAATTTATAATCTAACTTAATATTTAATGATTACACAGATGGTTATCTTTTTGTCTGAAATTTTTCGAGTTCAAAAGTGTATAAAATATGTAAATTATTTAAAAAAGTTATTTATTGTTAGTAGCAAATAAAATATAAATAAGTAAATAAATACAAGTGAATTTTGACGTATTTTGTTTTAATAATTGTCATAAAACACTAGTGTCTTATAGATGAATTATAGGACACTAGAGTGTTATTACCTTCATAATGGTCAATGAACATTGGCCATACTAAAATTGCTATAAAAAATTAAATTATTGTTAATCTACTAACCATATAAAATTATAATTATTAATCATTAGGTTAGATTGTAAATTAAGTGTAAAATACTGTAAAATACATTTACTTAAATTGATTTTTTTTATAAAAACAAATAATTAAACGATTGGAAAAAAATTTTAAAAATAATTTTTTAATTAAAAAAAGTCGGCCCACTCTGGATTTAGCAATATTATTCGCAGAATTAATCGAAATTATAAGCAATTTAATTCGATTTAATTTGTTACGTGACAAATCGTGACGGTCCTTCAAACTCCAGCGTCACGAGATTTATGGACGGTCCCAAAGATGAAAAGAAAGTTATACTATTTTACAAAAATGTATAATGCAGTTAGATAGAATTAAAATTAAATATTTAATTATGGTTAATGTAATTTTTTTTAATTAATTTAAGGAATATTTTCTGTATTTAGATTATAATTAAAATATAAGACGATATCTAACAAACTATCTGACAAAATGGTTACCATATTTGTACATAATTTTCACTTTTTAAGTAGTGCATTTTTCAAACTGGTACTGTTTCATTTTCTTTTAAGTACTAATGGTACTAAGTTATTTCTTGACATATGTACACCTATGTTAAGTCAGATAAATGTTTATATTTTACTTTTATTTTTTTAATTAAAATTTGTTAATGGGTATCAAGTCTCAAATACATATTAATAATTTTTATATGTTTATTTTTTTTATAAATTTTTATTTACATGGCAATCACAGTAAGATAATTTAGTGGTAGTAAGAGTGAGCTGGGGCAGCAGCATAGGAAAGAGCTGGGGCTGCGTAGGATTGAGCGTAGACTGGAGCGGCGTGAGCATAAGCTGGGGCGGCATGAGCGTAGGCTGGGGCGGCGTGAGCTACGGTGGAGTAAGAGGTGGCTACGGCTGGAGCAGCAGAGTATTTGGCTACTACTGGAGCGGCGTATTGGGCTACTGGCGCGGCGTAATGGGCTACTGGGGCGGCGTATTGGGCTACTGGAGCGGCGTAAGCGACTGGAGCGGCTACAGCTAATTTGGCTACGGCTTTGACGGCTACTTGAGCTGGTTCTTTGTGTACTACGGCGTTGAATCCGTTGTGTTCATCAGCGGTGTATTCTACGGTTCTTTTGGTGCCATCAGCATCGATGAGGGAGTATGATCCTTGTACGGAGTCTCCGTGACGGGTTTCTTGGGCGGATTTGCTGTCTCCAGTATGTGGGTCGTTTACGGAGTAGCCGAAGTCGTAGTTGGCTGGAGCTTCAGCGACGATGGTCTTTTGGATTGGAGCGTAGGCTACTTTGGCGACTGGGGCAGCGTAGGCGGCTACGGCAGGGGCAGCATAGGTGTGAGCGTAAGCTGGGGCGGCGTAGGATTGAGTATAGACAGGAGCGGCGGCGTATTTGGCTACTACTGGAGCAGAGTGAGCGATGGAAGAGTAAGAGGTGGCTACAGCTGGAGCGGAAGAGTAAGCCACTGGAGCGGCGGCGTAACCGATTCCTCCGGCACGAGCTACTGCTACAAAGGCAGCGAATACTACGAACTGAAATTAAGAAAAATTTTAGAAACACTGTCACTTTATGAAAAAAACTATTTTACATTGTTGCACTCAAAAACACTAAAAATGCACTTTTAGTAGTGAAATACTCACTTTGAATGCCATGTTTGATTGCACTGGTTGAGAAGTGTATACTTATCAAATTTTGAGTCGTCCTTTATATACGGATTTTTAAGATCATTCGTGGAAAGAAGTGGTGGTGCATAGCAGGTACGCTGTGCGGGATTTGACTTTGAGCAGCATTGTGTTACTTTCACTGAAACTGAAGTTCACCACCAATTTTTAATGTATCGATGTTAAACGATATATGTTGGAAACGTATGTAATACGAGTTCGCAATATTTATGCTAATTAATTGGATCAAGTTGTGAATTGCCGAAAAGTTTTTAATTAATGCAATTAAAATTGTTGCTGTTTTTAATCCACTTACCCTAATTAATTAAGGAGAAATTATGACAACACATTCTAATTTATTTTCCATTAACGTAATATTTAAATTATTAAATTATTATTATTAATTTATTGTGTCTTTATTTTAAGTTTAAAAATCTTTTTTTATTGAGAAGCGTTATGTAAAGAATATATTTAAAATATTTTTTGTATCAGTAAATTGCAAAATGACTTGTCACGAGTAAAAAAAAATTATATCCAACTCTAAAACGCCTTTTCCAATCTTTATAAAATTTTGGATAAAAATACTTTAACTTATATCTCAGTTTACGTGTTCAAGGGTTTTTCGAGTAAATATCCTTAAAGCCCTTTTATTTAATAATAAAAAACGCTCAAAAAAAAAACTTTTATAGGGAATTTTTTTTTAAGTAAATAAAAAATATCCTTTGTTAGTAAACCCTAAAAATGTTGTACAAATTAAACGAACAGTAACGAAAATACAGCGCTTCAAAGTCGGCAAAAATGGCCATTTTTCAGCAAAATATTCAAAAAGAGGTAATTTTTACCGACTTTGAAGCGCCGTATCTTTGTTACTGTTCGTTTGATTTATACAAAATTTTTAGGATATACTAACAAAAATACGGTCTTTAACACCAAATTTTTAATTTACTTTTTAGAACGTTTTTTTATTATTTAATTAAAGGGCTTTAAAAATATTTTTTTGAAAAACCCAAGTAAACTGAGATATAAGTTGAAGTATTTTTATACCAAATTTCATAAAGATTTGTAAAGGCGTTTTAGAGTTAGAATTTGTTTACTTAATTTTAATTTTGAAGGGCAGTGTAGATTTAGATATTAAAAGTTTTAGACTAAAAATAAAAAAAATCGAAATGTTTTTGCAATGACCCAATTTAGAAAATTTAGTATGTTACTCCAGTGACGTAGCTACCATGGATATCGATAATGTTACCCCAAGAATGAAAACTCTTAAAATATATATAATATATAGTAGTAATGCATTTTACACCCAATCAACCACTTTTGAGCTCAACCCCTTTTGATTTGGCTGATTTTTTTTATATTATATCATCCCACTAAAAACGTTTGTGTGAATAAATAATGTTTTTTCTTGTTAATTTAAATTAAAGTAGAAAATTTTTTTAACCCTATTATTTTTAAACTTGTCTCACCCGCCACATAATAATGTCCCACCTGTTACATTTTTAATATCGCATTATATTTTTTAATACATCAAATCAACATGTTTTTTTTTTATTTTCTAAACGCACTAGTACATAGACTTATGTAAGAACAAAACATAATAGCTTTGTTCGCGGAGCCCATCCATGACTAGTTCCGTATCTGTATAGGGTAAATAATCACGAACCATGCTACGCATGCGCGATTCGGAACCGATCAAGAATTAACAAATCTCCGCGAACGCGTTTCTAACCCCAACCATCAGTCAGCTGTTTTGTGACAAAACTTTTTGGGGAATCTCCTTCCTGATAATTATAGTATTCAGAATTGCTAAATCGCTCTGCTAAATCATCAACAATCTCTTAGCTAACTCGAAAATGCTCCCTAAATAGCTGATCATCGAACATGGGAACAATTTCTTCAAAATATGCAGTATTTTTAGGAACTTCAATTAAATCTAAACTATTTTCTAAATCTTCATCACTGGATGATAGATGATCACTCATCTATAAAATAAGCAAGGAAATGAACAATGCAAGTAAAAAATAAGTATTTCAACTTACGTTTTCGTTTAACAATTTAATTAAAAACAATAAAGAACATATAACCTAAAATAAACTTTAAACAATAATGAACAATACGCATGTCTGACAGCTAGTACATGCTAAAATCCTCGGATCGTTTTGACTTGTCAGTAATTAGTTCGAAACTGGTCCCGAAGGCTCCGCGAAGGAGTGATCAAATGTCAAATGTTGCCGATTTTTACACCGCGAACGCTAAAATTGCCAGTGCGCATGCGCAGTTGTCGCGGATTGATCACGGATGAGCTCCGCTAACAAGGCTATTATGGTTTTGTATAATTTAGCAGAAATTGGCTTCTAAAAAATTAGTCATTAAATATCGTTTTTTGCTTGTCCCACCCGTCACAATAAAACATTACTTTATAAAACTAAAAAAGTCTATAAAACTAAATAGTGTTAAAAAAAAACTTTTATTGTTTATTTAAATGTTGTATGGGTGTTAAGAAATATCAGGGTTCCATGGATAAAAAAGCTTACAATTATAAAATATAAATTGAATAAACATATACAAATTAGTAAAAGTGTCCCACCCGTCACATCGAATGACCCAAAGGCAAAAAGAGGTAAAAGGGACGAGAAACCCGGACGTCTAGGTAAAGAAATTTGCCTGAAATTTGAAAAATCTGGTGTCCAGATGAAGCGAGAGACGACGTTTGAGGTATACGAAGCGTGAAATAAAAGTCAATAGAATAATAATAAAATAAAACAAATCAATAAATGTTTTTAGACAAATAACAATTTAACACAATATAATAAAACCTATTTTAGTCCTAGCTGCTATTATTTATTATTGGTTTGATTAAAAACATATGTTTGCCATTTATGAAGCTTGTTTTTAATAAAGCATTTTGGAAAGGATATTCCATCAAGTTCAAAGTACTTATAATTTGGCGTATCCTGCTTATCCCAAATGAATTATAATTTAAAATATTCTTTATTGATCCGGTCGAACCGGAAGTTACATTTTGTTTAAAATATTTTAGAAAAATAGGCTTAATTGGGTTATAAACGCTTTAAAAATTTTAAATCGATATCTTTTGCCGTTCCTCAGAAACTTTCAATGAACCACGAACGTGAAACACAGTAATTTCGTTAATGTGCAACACCCTGTATATAATTGGAATAATTTGAAAATAAATAAATAATTTTAATGTTTGTCCATTAATTCAGTGAATAAATTTTTCATAAAAATATACAGTCTAGCTGTTATCGAAGCTGGTATATTATGTGCCGAATACCGTGGATAACATTTTATTAGATCGCACTTTAAAAAATGATCTGAAAAAACGGCGAGACATTGGTATCATTTTTTAAGTCTATTTTCAAAATCCATAGGAATTTTTTAAGATAGGGAAAAAACAAATTTTGTTGTACTGTTATGAGCTAAGGTTCACTAAACCGTGAACGGATACAGTTTACTAAACTGTGGACCGTAAACGCTTTAGTGAACACGTAAAGATAAACTAATTTACACAAACTAGAGTTGGGTACAGATCCGTTATCGCTATTTAAAGATTTATTTCTATTCCTATAGATGTATAAACTTTTATAACTATCTAGCAGACTTGGTTCCTTAACTCCCTTAATAAGTTTAAGGTTGTAAAATCCTATTCTATGATCATCATCAAGTATATGTTGGGCAACACTCGATTTCTCTGTCCTACTAAATCTAGCATGGGCCAAGTGCTCTTTAAACTTTACTTGGATGGATCGTTTAGATGGTCGAACATATTTCTTGTCACAATCTTGACAGTTTATTTCGTATATCCACGACTTTTCAATTTTAGGAATCTTATCTTTTGGGTTGCCTAAAAGGGTCTGGGGTGTGTTACTGCTTGAACTATAAGGAATTTTAAAGTCCAGTTTTCGAAAAATCCCTTTCAGACCTCGAGTGTACTGGGGTGCGAAAGGAATGGTCATAAACTTGACTTTTGTGTGCTCTGTTTAAAAAATCGTTAACCTAGAAAGGCGAGACTTAAATTTAATTTTATGTACTAACTAGAGTGGGTTCAAAACCATCGTCTCTACCAATTTTTTTATAAAACTGAGCTCTATCTTGTATCTTCTATTACTAAGTGAAAAGTTTACCAACCTTCGAACAAGAAAGTTAAAACTAGCCTGCTTATGTTGTGTGCAGTGGTTCGAGTCTGAAGTGATGTAACGTGCAGTGCTTGTAGGTTTTCTGTAGATATCGAACTCTAGAGTATTGTTAGATTTAATCACTAGGGTATATAAAAATGGTAGTTGTCCATCTTTTTCCAATTCAAAAGTAAATTTAAATCTAAGCTGCAAGCGTTTTGATCGAAAATAGCAAAGATATCCTCCACGTATCTTAACCAAATCCTCGGAAAATACCAGGAGCTACTAAGTTCCTTATCAAAGTGGCTCATGAAAAGATGAGCTAAGGACAAGAAGTTCCCCATAGCAGTCCCTCCATGCTGTTTATAGCAACCGTTGACTTGGAAACAGTTTTGCCGATTGCAGGCTGATGCTAACTTCAAGTACTCAGCAACATTATCATTGGAAAAACTAGTTTCTTTAAGTAAATCCTCTAGATAAGCCAAGGAAGGAAATTGTGTTTACTTTCAGGAAAATCTCAATATTGTAAAACCAAAAATAGAAATCTATAATATGTATTTAAATAAATTATATTATCTATTCATAATTTCATAAACTTGTTCTGGGATAAACAAAATTATTTGCAAAATAACTCATTTTTGGGATTTGGGAACCTTCTTAATCCTTTTGAGAAAAGTTCCAAATGATAATTAATCTTTTGAGCAATATTAAATATGAGTTATTTTACAAAATAATATTACGCCCAGAAAAACTTTTTGGCGCATGGTTTTCGATATTATTATAATTATTTAAAATTTTAATCAGTTAACATATTATTAAAAAAACACGTAATATATTTTTTTAATTATATTATTTTAAAATAAATATTTACATGGCATTCGCAGGGATTGATGAATTTAGTGGTAGTAAGAGTGAGCAGCTGGAGCAGCGGCGAATTGGGCTACTGGGGCAGCTTGAGCGTAATGAGCGTAAGCCGGGGCGGCATGAGCTACGGTCGAGTAAGAGGTGGCTAAGGCTGGAGCGGCGGCGTATTTTGCTACTACTGGAGCGGCGTGAGCGTAGTGAGCTACTGGGGCGGCGTATGAAACTGGGGTGGCTACGGCTACTTTGGCTACGGATTTGATGGCTACTTGAGCTGGTTCTTTGTGTACTACGGCGTTGAATCCGTTGTGTTCGTCAGCGGTATATTCTACGGTTCTCTTGGTGCCATCAGCGTCGATGAGGGAGTAAGATCCTTGTACGGAGTCTCCGTGACGGGTTTCTTGGGCAGATTTGCTGTCTCCAGTGTGTGGGTCGTTTACGGAGTAACCGAATTCGTAGTTGGCTGGAGCTTCAGCGACGATGGTCTTTTGGATTGGAGCATAGGCTACTTTGGCGACTGGGGCGGCGTAGGCGGCTACGGCTGGGGTGGCGTATCCATGAGAGTAAGCTGGGGCAGCGTAGGATTGAGTGTAGACTGGAGCGGCAGCGTATTTGGATACTACTGGAGCGGAGTGAGCGATGGAAGAGTAAGAGGTGGCTACAGCTGGAGCAGCAGAGTATTTGGCTACTACTGGGGTGGCGTGAGCGTAGACTGGGGCGGCATATCCGTGGGATACTACAGCTGGAGCAGCGTAGCTGCTGTAAGTGGGGGCCACCAAACCACCGGCACGGGCTACAGCTACGAAAGCGGCGAATACTACGAACTGAAAAAAGAAATAAAAATCAGTATTTTAATTAAAGTAATTAATACAATGGTTTCGAATTATCACTGGTCTTACTTTGAATGCCATGTTTCCTGATTCCACTTAGTTTAGTGTATGCCTAAATTTTAAGTGGTCTAACTTTATATAGTTAAATGCAACAAGGTAAGTAACACGTCACGAAATTATTAAACTTGACTTTGATTTACTTTCACTAAACTAGATCATTAATTGCCCATAATCCTATTGAATAATATTATCTAAATATTAAGTGTAAAGGATTTAATATTGTTCTTGCTTTTAATTTAATAATTTTTTAGGTCGTGTGGATATTTTAAATATACAAATTGGGCCGTCCCTGGCTGTTTAACTGTAAGTAAAATGAAATTTGCCGCCCCACAAAAATTAATTTTTATTTAAAACAACTCGAATAAAATAAAGATACACATTTTTTTGTCCAAAATTTAAAAAGATTTTGATTTTTGTACTTTTTTCCTTAGCCAAATCACTGGTTGACAAATTAATGGAAAATAAATGTACATTCGGTGTATTTTGGCATGCTTTTCAAGATATCATTTTTTCCATTTTTTTAAGGTATTCTTACAATTTTGGTCATATCTTAAAACGGCCAATCTGGTGGCAAAAGGTGTCAAATTAAAGATAATCGACTCGCCGACAAATATCACTCTCTTAATGCACAATTAGTTGACTGGTTAAAGTGCAATGTGCTTGAATATTGAAACAAAATCTTATTTTTTGGACAATAATAAGACAATAATAAGAATTTACCTTTTTTATATTGTACACACTTTTACGAAAAAAATATGGTATTTACGAAAAAAATCTATGAATGAACTGACAAAGTTATGACAGTTCCTGCACAAGTAGTAAAATTTATATTTATTTTTGGACGGTTGCTTAAAAGAAAGTATTGCCCGATAATTTTAAACTTTGAATGCTACTTTTTCTTTAGTAAATGTGCCTTGCATTTGATATTAAAATGCTCCACACCGTGAAGGATAAATGGTCACCTAGGTTCTCTAGTCGACTTTTAATCCGACCTTTTATCTTATAGGCGAGATGTTTCTAGTGTGGACCTCGTCCCCCCACGGCAACGTTGAAGTTAAAACTAACTGTTTACTGCCCTGTTAATTAACAACTGATCTCCTATTTTTAAACCTTTGGGGAGATAAAGTAACGAGCGTCTCGTCTTCACATTGATTTGCATAAACTTTTAAAGCCGGGCCTAATCGTGTTTTCTTTTGCTACTTCATAACCGAATAGGATTTTGTCTCCAGCTCTTTTTCCTGGTAGTATCTTCCTAAGTGCCACCCCTTGCTTCTTGTAAAACGTTTGTATAGTAAATTAAATTGGGGTAAACTTAACACTGTATTTTATTTTTTATACCTAATTCTCCCAAGTATAATTGCTAAAGCAATGTATTCAATACAACAACTAAGTAAACACAACGTCGAGGTCCAAATTTGGGTAAGACGATCACGAGCCAAAGTCACAAAATACTTTGCGTCAAATTTAACGCACCACTATAACAGCATATGTCTCTTACAATCAAACTATAGCCCCATCTTCTCTTAACATTTTGTTTTTTAATTCACCGCGTTATCTTTATTTTTAAAAGAAATATACAGTTAAATACTAAAGAACTCCAGTTAAAAACAAAAATGTAAAAAGAACGATTGTAACAATAACAATAAAAATATGAAGAAAATCAATAAAACCAACATTAAAGAATATCAATATCGCGTATTTTCGCCTCTACTTATAATTACGGCTTCACTTTGACGGCTCATACTCGAAACCAAATGTCTAATCTCGCCTTGATCAATGACATTCCATATTTCTCGTAGCATATTTGCTACGTCATCAAGGGAGACAGGCAAGGGATCATGAATTCTTAGTCGTCCACCCATATTATCCCGAAAATGCTCAATGGGGTTGAGATCCGGACTATTTGCAGGCCAGTCTAAGGTTTCAACACCCACCTCATGTAAGTACTCTTGCACTATATGGGCGGTGTGAGGTCTTACGTTATCCTGCATCAGTAAAAAATTATTACCGATGTACGGGGCGAAAGGGACAACATGCTCAGATAAAATGTCCTGGTATCTCCACGAACAATGACGAGTTCTGTGCAAGCTGTCAAGAAAATTCCTCCCCAAACCATTACAGAACCTCCATTAAATAGCGTGGTTTCAGGAATGTTACAATGTGAAAATCTCTCATTTGAACGTCCGAGAACCCTTACTGAATAAACAAAACCTGGATTCGTCTGTAAATAGTACACGCTGCCAATCCTCAATATTCCAGCCAACATGTTGTCTGGCAAATTGCGGTCTTGCTCTACGATGATTTGCATTTAACTTCAGTCCTGTTGCTGGAATTCTGAAACTCAAATTCTGTTCGTCTTCTTACGGTGGACACACTTGTTTGAAAATTATGAGTAGCATAAGTTGTACCTGTAGATTTCTTGCTGTTACAAATCGTTTTCTCAAAGCATGCAAATAAAGGAAACGATCATGTACGGCTGTTGTCATTCGATGCCTTCCCTGCCCATTACGTCTGTTATGATCGTTGGTTTTTTCAAAACGTCGAATCACGGAATATTGAGGTATGATTAACTCCCAATCTCCGAGCTAATTCTTACACATTCATCACGATTCCAATTTCTTACTTGGCGCTCCATTACAATAACTTTATGCAGACAACTTAAATGAAAATGACAGTTTCTGACCTACCATGACCTACCTATGTTAGGTTCTTTCATTTTACATTAAACTGGAGTTATTTCGTCTTTAACCGTATATCTTATTTAAAGAAATAGATAGCGATGTGAATCAAAAAATAAAATGTTAGGAAAATATAGGGCTACAGTTTAATTATATAAGTCATAGGCTGTTAAAGCTGGTACAACCCACAGGGCGTTTCAAACTTCCGGGAAAAAACTTATTATCACTCATACACCCTGTATATACTCAAAATGTAAATTTAAAAAAATATTTCAATAAAAGTATTATTACCCAAGAATTAACCTGCAATTTAATAAAAAAATCACGAAATTCGGTTTGACGGTTTGCGAGAAAATCAATTGTGGAAAATTTTTAGTGGTGCGTTTCAATAATTATTGATTATTATAATTAATCTTTCATAAAACTTGTTTTAAACGAACCTAGTGTAAGGAAAAATTGTACTCACAATTATAATAACAATTATTAAAAGTATAAAGTGAGGTTAGATAGCATCAGAACTGTCAGCAATTATCGATTTTTTTATTGGTCCTTATGGGTTTTTTACAGTCTAGGATGTAAAAAACTTCACCTGATTGGTCTAAATTATTTTCACAGTGTGGGAGATAATCGAATACTTTGGTAGGGAGCGTTGACAATAATAAAGCTTAAGTTATAGAATACCTAAAGATATTAAAAGTATTAGTTTCTAAAATCATGTTTTTGGGACAAATCTAGCTGTCGATAAAGCCCAAAAAACTGATTTTAGATACGTGTTACAAACAACTTTTTTTTTTGTTAAAGTTTGAATTTTAATTAACACGCGACCATATCAATATAAATAGATACTATAGCAGAGCTGGCCAAGTACTGAGTACTTTTACTCGTATTTCAATTACGAATAAAAAAGTACGAGTACTTTTTTACTCATAAGTAATTTTCATTTGTAATACTTATTACTCGTACTTAAAAACCAAATTTAATGTACTCGTAAAAAATACTCGTAGAATTCACGAGTAATATATACGAGTATTTTCGTTTATTATATGGATGACTTTTCGCCAAAATATCGTAAGCATTAAAACATTTTGTTTGGAAGTCTGTTTTAAATTATATAATGTTTAGTATAATATAATATAATACAGTATATAATGTTTAGTATAATATAATATAATGTATATAATGTATTATAGTCTATAGGTTTTATAACAAGTAAATAGGTAAAATTATATACTATTTAAGCATTGTTATTATTTTATGTACATAATGTTTAAAATGAATAATTTTATAAATTTGCATTTGTATTTTTATAGCTCAGGACCAAAGTAAAAATGAATTAGTCAAAAATGACTAATTATCACAGTTATTAGTGGAAATTAGTGAAAATACCGTCAAAAATTATGAAAGTGGAGCAGTTTTTGAGATATGGTCAATTCCATATTATATGGAAAATGGAAAATGCACTATATCTCAAAAACGGATTCAGTTAACAATGTTACATGGAAATTGACTGCTAAATGTTAAAAATACAAATTGCTATTGACGAGAATTCTGGCTATGACAATTGGTCATTTTTGACTAGTAAAGAATAATCAATTATATTAACTAACTTTTTTTTCTTCAAAAGTACTCGTACTCTTTACTCGTGTTTTCAAGATTACTACTCGTAACCGTAACCTCTCTTAAGAGAAAATTTTTTAAAGTACTTACGAGTAAATATTTTAAGTACTCGTACTTAAAATTTTACGAATACTTTTTTTAGTACTCGTGACCAGCTCTGTAGTTACTATAGTAATAATATTGTTTAATGTAAACAAAAAAATTGACGCGGTTTTTTTCGCGGTATAAAATGCAAAATCCACAAATTATATCGAAATTGTGCTAGATTTACTTTCAGTAAAATCTCCTCAAATTTATGAAAAGAAAAATAAAGCATTATTCTATGGCAAGAAATGAACAACATTGTAATTGTGGCCAAAGATGCAATGTTGAAGTATTTACATAAAAAGGTTAGTGCCGATATTCTTAACATTCAATATTAATAATATATGTTAATTATTATTATTATGACTATTTTCGTATTTTTTATTACAGTCGCAAAAAGTAAAACCAAAATATTCAATACTATAAGCTAAAGTTAAAGAAAATATAGAATTAAACAAATTCGCAGGTCATAGCTTTTTTAAAGCGAAATTCAGTATCGTAGACTACAAAGTCAAAAGTTTTTACGCGACAAGAAATTAATACATTTTTGATAAATTCAGACGATGAGAAGTATTTATTAATCAAAGTAAGTTTTCTTTAATGACATATTTAATTTCGTGGGTTGCTTTTCTTATTGGCGTGTGTACAAGATATTGTCTAAAAAGACACACGTCTTCTTATAACAATTCCCGATACAAAGACCAACATAAAGAGAGTCTTTTTAATGGTATCTGAAAATTAAGCTGTTAATTCCATGGAAGTGTACCAAAAATATGTTTGACTACGACCAGATAATGTTAAACAGGATTATTTTTTATTTCATTCGTAAAAATCGTGGGAATTCATTCTTTTGGAGAAATGGCCTATATCGTTACTGAATTTCTTAAACTAGCGAACATGACACAGTATACAGGGCCTTTGGCAAGGTTCTGCGAAGTTCGGCATGATATCGGTTAGGTACTACAGAAGCTACTACCACAACATCAAAATAAATTAACACGATACCCTCGTATTTGAGGATACTAGTTTTAAGGTGCTTATAATTGTTTATTTCATTTTTATTCTGAAGCCTAATTACACTGTGCTACATTTTCGGAAAAAAATTAAGATGGCGGGGTTCTGTAGTATTTTCGGTTTCTACAATCAAAACCAAGAATTATAGCGTTTACAGAATGTTTAGATTGATTCTGGTTTATTTTATATCAATTTAAAGTTTTAGTAATTCTGGATCCCGAAATATAGTAAAATAATAAATAATTAGTACATAAATAGTTATTTATGTCATTAGGTTAAGAAGTAAGGCTTTTTGTGCTAAGCTCAATTGAGCGAAGCACAAAAATGCACTTCTTGGCCGGTCAATTTAATTCAACATCAAAGCGGCCTAACCTCACTTTTTTAGAATCTCATTTATTTATAAGCTAAAGATTACATTAAATGTACAAGATTTATTATTTAACATGATTTAAGTAGAAATGGATTTTTGCTATTACATTGAATTCAATTAATTGTTTAATAAATAGGTAGGTATCTAATTTTAATTTGTTTGGATTTTTATTTAAAAAATAGGTAGTTTGGAATTTTTAAGCTGTGTTTAACATTTAATTTCTTTGAAAACTTAAAGCAAATTAAAACTTAAAGATAATTTAAATCGTAGAAAAAGAATCGTGCGTATTCTTGGTTGCCTAACCTCACTTTTTGTTTTATTATTCATATTTAATTTTACAATAATTTAATGAAAAATATTAATTATTAACAGTAAAACAAACAAATTAGTGCTTATTATAAATAAATTAAACCAGTTTAGTACGTTAATTTCTTAGAAAAGGTTTAATTTGTCAAAAACCATACCCCTAGCGAGAAAAAATCGAACTAATTACTTGCCTCATAAAAATTGGCCTAGGCCATAACAAGGTATTTCTTTATTGAATGTTGACAACAATAAAGTTTAAATTATAGACCGCGTGGAGATAAAGATAATTATTGGTTTTGTATAGTATTTTATAAAGTAATAACAATCAAATAAAGAAAAAAATAATTAAATAAAAAAATAATGAGAACAATAAAATGCAATTTTTTTAAAAAATTTAACCTTTTTCTGAATTTAATATGTTGTAGTGCAATTTCTTAGTTCTTTCGCTTCTCCCATAATAATAATTATGGTAATTATTATTATTATTATATTAATTATTAAAAACATATTTTTTTTAACAAATAGAATGAATCAACATAAAAGATATAACAAATTTAATTTACAATTTTATGCCAAAATTTCCATTGCCATAGACCAACAAAAATCTGCCAACATCGAATCAAACCTCTTTCCTCTATAAAGATTTTCCATTTCCATTATTGCTTGATGTTCTTATGATTCGGTGGACAGCTGATTTTCGAACAGGTCAAGATGTGCATGGAGCAAATGTACTTTTAGTGACATGTTTACACCCATTTTTAATTTTTTTTTATTTTTTATTATTTCTTTTTAATTTATTGTCATGACAACAGATTCCTACCAGTTAATTGGTTTAAATTAATAAATAATGGTTTTTCGGGTTCCAAAGTTAATAAACCTTAAAATCGATATTAAAAACAACCTCAATCAATTTAAACATTCTGTAAACGCAAAAATTCTTTGGATAGAAGAAACGAAAACAACTTTTAGAACCCCATCATTTTTTTTGCTGTTGCACTGTGTTATTATTAATTTAACTTACAAACTAATAATTAATTTAGATTGTTGTACCTTACATTAATTAAAGTATAATTTTTTTATTGAAACATTTTACCTAAATAAAAGTTTCTATGGTACTTTTTGCGCCCGGAATAAAATTATTTTACGGACTCAAATAAGTCCAAATACAAAAAAATATTTGACTATCTTCGCAGCGCATCACAATGTTTGTGACACAAACATTAAGTTGATTGATTTAATTTAAAGAAAACTATAGTGTACAGTGTACACACTGTACACATAACGTCTTACGAAAGCACAATAGGTAGCATTTTTTGTAATGTTAAAATAATTTTTAAGGAATATAAATAATGTTTATTAAACATGCGTTCTTTAAAAAAATTAATTGTAATTTCTTTAACTAAGGCATCTGCTTTTAATCGTGCTTAATTAATTGCATGTTTAATAATTAAATTTAATATTTATTGTAATAAAAAAAAATATATAATTTTTAAATTATTTTACTTTATAATTTTCAAAAATCTTTTAAGATTGTGTATTTAAAATAAATTCATTAGTATTAATAATTATTATAATTATTAAAAATTTATAATTTTAAAGAATTAACATATTATTTAAAAAAACAGGATATATAATTTATAACTTTATTATTTTAAAATAAATATTTAGGTACATAGCATTTGCAGGGTTGCTTAAATATAAATTTAGTGGTAGTAAGAGTGAGCAGCTGGGGCAGCGGCGAAATGGGCTACTGGGGCGGCTTGAGCGTAATGACCGTAAGCCGGGGCGGAATGAGCTACGGTGGAGTAAGAGGTGGCTACGGCTGGGGCAGCAGAGTATTTGGCTACTACTGGAGCGGCTTGAGCGTAATGAGCGTAAGCAGGGGCGGCATGAGCTACGGTGGAGTAAGAGGTGGCTACGGCTGGAGCGGCGGCGTATTTTGCTACTACTGGAGCGGCGTGAGCGTAGTGAGCTACTGGGGTGGCGTAGGAAACTGGGGCGGCTACGGCTACTTTGGCTACGGCTTTGATGGCTACTTGAGCTGGTTCTTTGTGTACTACGGCGTTGAATCCGTTGTGTTCGTCAGCGGTGTATTCTACGGTTCTCTTGGTGCCATCAGCGTCGATGAGGGAGTAAGATCCTTGTACGGAGTCTCCGTGACGGGTTTCTTGGGCAGATTTGCTGTCTCCAGTGTGTGGGTCGTTTACGGAGTAACCGAATTCGTAGTTGGCTGGAGCTTCAGCGACGATGGTCTTTTGGATTGGAGCATAGGCTACTTTGGCAACTGGGGCGGCGTAGGCGGCTACGGCTGGGGCGGCGTATCCATGAGAGTAAGCTGGGGCAGCGTAGGATTGAGTGTAGACTGGAGCAGCAGAGTATTTGGCTACTACTGGAGCGGAGTGAGCGATGGAAGAGTAAGAGGTGGCTACAGCTGGAGCAGCAGAGTATTTGGCTACCACTGGGGCGGCGTGAGCGTAGGCTGGGGCGGCATATCCGTGGGATACTACAGCTGGAGCAGCGTAGCTACTGTAAGTGGGGGCCACCAAACCACCGGCACGGGCTACGGCTACGAAAGCGGCGAATACTACAAACTGAAAAAAGAAATAAAAATCAGTATTTTAATTAAAGTAATTAATACAATGGTTTCGAATTATCACTGGTCTTACTTTGAATGCCATGTTTCCTGATTCCACTTAGTTTAGTGTATGCCTAAATTTTAAGTGGTCTAACTTTATATAGTTAAATGCAACAAGGTAAGTAACACGTCACGAAATTATTAAACTTGACTTTGATTTACTTTCACTAAACTAGATCATTAATTGCCAATAATTTTATTGAATAATATTATCTAAATATTAAGTGTAAAGTATTTAATATTGTTCTTGCTTATTAAATAATTTTTTATTTAATAATTTTTTAGGTCGTGTGGATATTTTAAATATATTTATATATATATATATATATACAAATTGGGCCGGCCGTGGCTGTTTAACTGCCTGTGTGAATTGAGATTTGCCGCCCCAAGTTAATTTTTATTTTAAACCACTCGAATAAAATAATGAACTACATTTTTTTTTGTCAAAAATTTAAAAAGATTTTGATTTTTGTACTATTTTTCTCAGCCAAATACCACTGGTTTATAAATTAATAAAAAAGAAATTTACAGTCGGATCCACTATTTTTTTAATAATAATAATACATTTTTTTACGGTTAAACCATTACAAAATATAAATAAAATTTTAATTAGAAAAATTACATATAAATATTACTAAACAAATTGTTTACACTTACTTTCAAACTTGCTTAGAGAGTTACTGTAGTGTATAGTATGCCCTAGCTTTTTCCCTCCTGGCGGTCAATGGATCAAGACCCAATAAATGCCTTATCTGAGAATACACTATTTCCTCAGTAGGAATATTGAGTCCTAAAACACAATGACGAAGAAACTTGTTCTGGACTCTCTCAATCAAGTTACTATGGCATGCGTAATATGGTGTCCATATGACACAACATTATTCAAGGACACTTCGGACAAATGACATATACACATATTTTATACAGGTAACATTGAATTCTTTCATATTTCTGCCTATAAAAAGTTTTTAAGGCCCTGTTTGCAGTCATATTTATATGCTGATTAAAAGATACTTTTAAATTAAAATGCACACCCAAGTCTTTAATTAACAACTTTTTTAAACTATATGGAAATTTAATACATTTTTTAGATCTACAAAGGTTGATAACTTTGCATTTAGCTACATTTAGTTAAATATAATTAACCTCACACCATCGTTCCAAGATGTGCAAATCATCTTAAATTAAGAAACAGTCTTTAATTGATTTTACTTCCTTTTATAGTTTTAAATCATCTACGAATAAGATGCAGTTACAAAATTTTATGTATGTAATGGATTTTGGTATGCTTAACTAGAAAATCACAATAAAATTTGATTTTAAGGCATTTGTTTTTCAAATTTATCTCAACAATTTTGGTCATGGGTGAATCTCACGAAATGTCCCCCGATGGTGTTACCCCGTGACAATTAATAAAACTAAATGAGTTTAAGCTACACTTTTATTGTGTTTTAATCTTTCATAATTAAGTAGATATTACAGCTCAAGTTCCAGATTTTTAACCGCAATTAATTATTTTTTAAAATGTTAAATGATAAAACCTATCCTCCGTGACTGTAAATCTTTCTAGGTTAACCTATATGTTTTCAAATATTTGAGGTAGTAAAAGGATACTAAAATATCAGTTGATTAAGTAAATTAAACACATCCAAAGCAAACGAATCAAATATAAAATATTATTAAAAATTAAAAGAAATAATTCTTATAACCATTTATGTAGGTGCTATAAAAATTGATTCTATCCTCCGTGAATCTGTTTTTGCTTTAAATTGTATGCAACGGATGGCGCTTTAATCATTTTAAATAAGCAAAAACCTCTGTTTACGACATTATAGATGCAAGTGATTCCTGAAGCTCAGTTAGAATTTATATGCAGATGAGAGTGTTGCTATTTTATAATTCAAAAGTTTAAGTTCATTAATTTGCTATTTAAAAACCTATCCACCGTGAAGTGTAATATCTCAGTAAGTAGATTTTTTTATAAATATTTTATGTATGTACAATTTAAATTGTATTTTTAAAAAATTGTCAAAAGATACAATAACTTATTTCAAATATACAAAGGGATGTTTAAAAAAAACATACGAAATCCTAACCTCCGTAAAGCTATCTTCGGTGAATCTCTAATATTCAAAATGTATGATTTCTTAAAATTCTTGCATTATTGCAGAACCACTTATGTTATGTTATTACAAGTGAAACAACCAAAAATAAAAATAATCATTTTCACTTGGGGGACACTACATTATATTCACCCTCATATCTCGAGTTATAAATGGCCAATCTGGTTGCAAAAGGTGTCAAATTAAACATAATCGAATCGCCGACAAATATCACTCTCTTAATGCCAAATCATATGACTAGTTTAAATGCAATGGGCTCGATTATTAAAAAAAAAATTTTGACAATAATAAGAATTTATACTGTTGTTTTATGCAACAAATTAACAATTTAATTCGAGGACAAAGTTTTTGTCTTTGAAATATTAATTACTGAGATTTTTTTTTTCAAATTTTGATTCTAACGGTGTGTGTTAATATAGTCAATATGCCAATTTCTTAGGTTGATAAAACTGTTTTCATCACTCTAGGTAAAAAATTAATTAAAAAATTAAGATGTTTTCATCTTCTGTTCAACTTATTAACATTTATATTTCCATCTTTGGAATTAATAATCGTCAAAACGGTACCTTAAAAGTGCAGTTGCCCTGTTAAGCGAAAATGCCGTACCTGCAATATTTAATATTGCATTTTTTCTTAACAGTGCTGCTGCACTTAAAACCTTGGCATTCCAAGGTACCAAGAGATTGGATGAAGAGTTACAAAAATTAGTATTTATTCTAACATAACAATTTTGGTCACATATCTTTTATTACTTTGATTAAAATACAGTGTTTTTATTTGTGGTAAATAAGTTATTTGGATAATTTACTTGTAGTTTTTGGTATCTTTTAATATTATAAGCAATGGTTTATTAATTTAATATAAACTGCGCACCACTCAATGTGTCGCGACCAAAAAGTTCGTCCTTTTTTAAAACGACATAACTTTTTTGTTTCTTGAACGATTTTATTTTGGTCTGTGATGTCTGCTAACCCCATCCTCTGGCAATTCATTCTATAGATATTAAACACACGGTTCTTCAAGTAAATTTTCTACACGGTGAAAAATTTCAATAATTTCATCCAAGCCCCGTTTGTAAAACAATAATTTTTTCGTTTTTACTTTGAAATAATGAAGTATTATGTGTTACCTTGAAACGTTTTTCAAATTTTTCGAATTGGTATCTTAGCAACGAAAATGTGATTTTTTTTCCAAAAGAGTACATTTAAGACTTTTTGGTAGGGAATATACTCAGTCTTTTAAGAACAAGAAAATAAGATGGTAAAAGATTGTTCCTTGAATAATTCTGAACAAGCGACAAGCAACAAACTTCCATTATTTTCAGAGGGGCCTAAGCAAAGACCACTTTTTCAAAATGACATTTTAGTGAAAATTTGCGGAAACTCAACCTGAACCGATATTTACGTTCGTGGCATGTTTTCTTTATAATTTTGACCTCCTGATTGTGATTCAGTTGTCAAATTTAAGTTTCAGATAAAACCAAAATCATCAAGAATCAAAATTCGAAAACAATTCCCTGTTGTTAAATGTCTTAATAAAATCCCCCTGTTGTTAAATGTCTTAATAAAATCCGATTGCTGTCGTGTTTCTTGCATATTTATGATGAAAATGCCATTTGGGAATTCATTTTTTGGGCGAAATTACTGCAATTTGTTTGAGTGGTTAGGATAATGTTACATAACTTACATTTACATTGCGCAGTACCTAATTGGTAATGAAGTTAAATACAAATATTTTTGTTCATTTTTGAAAATTGTATGCGTAGATATAATCATAATCAAAACTTCAACATACAACAGAAAAATGTAACAAACAATAACAATAATACCTTTCAATATTTCGTTGGCCCTCCCCTAAGCCGTAATAATTCGTTAACCCTCCTGGGCATTCCCTCGACCAAGTTCCTTAGAAATTTCTGGGGTACCCCATTCTTCCTGAATAGCATTTACCAATTCATCCAAATTTTTTATGCCTCCTTCCCTCTCTTTCATCTTCAATTTTATCCTGCTCGACACATGCTCAATGGGATTCATATCCGGAGACAAAGGTGACCAATTAATTTTCTCAATATGGTGGTCCCTTAAATACTCATTTACGATATGTAAAAAAACGGTAAAAACTAGCAATCGGATTTTATTGACACATTTAACAGCCAGGAATTGTTTTCGAATCTTGATTCTTAGTGATTTTGGTTTTATCTTAGACTTAAATTTGACAACTGAATCACAATCAGGAGGTCAAAATTATGAAGAAAACATATTACGAAAGTAAATATCGGTTTAGGTTTAGTTTTTGCAAATTTTCACAAAAATGTCATTTTCAAAAAGTGGTCTTAGCTGAGGCCCTCTAAGAATAATGGAAGTTTGTTGCTTGTCGCTTTTTCAGAATTATTTAAGGAACAATCTTTCACCATCTTATCTTCTTGTTCCTAAAAAGACTGAGTGTATTGCCTAAAAAAAAGCCTAAAATGTACTCTTTTGAAAAAAAAAATCATATTTTCGTTGCTAAGATTCCAATTCGAAAAATTTGAAAAAGGTTTCAAGGTATCACATAATACTTCATTATTTCAAAGTAAAAACGAAAAAAAAAATTATTTTATTACAGACGGGGCTTGGATAAAGTTATTGAAAATTTTCACTGTTTAACATATCACCCTGTAGGAAATTTACTTGACCAACCGTGAGATTCATATCTATAGCATAAATTGCCAGAGAATGAGGCTAGTAGACATCACAAACCAAAATAAAACTTTCAAGAAACAAAAAAGTTATGTCGTTTTGAAAAAGAACGAACTTTTTGGTCGCGACACATTGAGTGGTGCGCAGTTTATAATGAAAATGCATTAAAAATTCAAAATTTAAATAGTTTATCTTAAGATGTAAATTTATCTGATGAAGCAAAACAATCTTTTTAGATGCTAGAGCAAAAAATTATTATTAGATTTTTATTTTATATTTTAATAAAATAAAGATATTGTGTAAAGTAACTGTTTTTTATTTTTTATTTGTATTCTTCAACAATGTAGATTTATTTTTCATTTGTTTTCTAAAAGTTGAATATAAAAAGTTTAATGTTGTGTAAAGATATTGTTATTGAGGTTGTACATATTGTTGTATAAATTTTAAAATGATAAAAAAATAAAATTATAAATTATAACTTAAAGCAATTACATTTTTATTTAATGCTATTTATAATTGTAATAATATGTAAAAAATAAATAAAGAAATTAAGTTGTGTAACTAAGGTGAAAATTATATTAAGATAGTATGTTATGTAAAGATACTGTTTTTTATTATTTCTACTAGAATAATATTCAGAAGAAGCAACGAAAAGAAAACAAAAAAAACACGAAAAATGATTATTTCAGTTTGGTGTGGGTTAACATTTTTTGAGTTTCATAACATAAATCAGATTCTCTTAACCTTACAGGTAAGTCATTTATTTGTGGTATACACCGAAAAAAATAATGTAGTTGAGTTAACGTTTACCTGAATGTCATTTTTGAAAATGTTGTTTCATCAAAAAACCTATTGGATTAATCTATATTTTGGTGTCAAAGCAATAGTCAGTGTTTGTCAAAGTTTATTTGTTCAAAATAATTTTTTGAATTAAAATGTTTATCCTATTTTGATTTGATAGCTGGAATTGGTTGAATCAAATACTGAAATTTTTAGGATTACCTAAAAAAAACTATTAAATTAACGTTTAGTTCCTCTTTAATCCAAAACAATAAATTTGTTCATTTAACAAATTGTAAATGTTACTTTAAAATGTTAAATTTGCATTCATAAAATTGCCGTGAAGGGCGCTTCGAACACCCACGCCACGTCATTAGACGGTGTTGATCACGTGTTCTTACATCTCGCCACAGTTGGCTTACGATATAAGGTATTTAAGCTCAGGTAGCCGTTTTTTTTGGGTGTGTTCCACAGTGGAAACAGCTGTCTGTCGGTATTTATAGTAGGTGGAACGCATTCAAAACAAAAACTTTGGCGAGGTGAGGGTTCAATTCTTTCTCACAATTAGTGCGACAAAATGAAGGTGTATTATCTACAGACCCCCAGAAATTCCAGAAAATTGTTTAAAAAATTCTTCCTTCATTATTTAAAAAGATACAGGGGAGTCATATTTTCTTTATATGGCAACATTGCCTCAAAAAAAGGGGATAGTTTAATTCTTAATCATCATGTTAACATTGTTGTTTGTTGTCATGATGATTAAAAATTAAACTATTACTTTTTTATGAGGCAATGTTGCCATACAAAGAAAACATGACTCCCCTGTATATTTTTAAATAATGAAGGGAAAATTTTTTAAACAATTTTCTGGAATTCCTGGGGGTCTGTAGATAATACACCTTCATTTTGTCGCACTAATTGTGGGACACCCTGTAGAATTTTACTTTTACATTTTCAGAATGTTAACCCAACCGTTTTGGAACATTATCGCAAATTATTATAATTTAACATTTCATTGGTGTTAAGTGAATATGCTAAAAAGGTTACCTGGACATTTCAAGAAATTTTGTTCATTTGACTGTTATTTGTTGTTTAATTAAACAATGCAATTTGACATTTTTAGATGGTTAAGTAAACGTGCAAAAACCATTGCTTGTATTTAAAATGCATAAAGGGGGTTGAATTAATATTTTTGTTGTTGCTTATTTTTTTCAGTGTAGACAAGACCTATGCATATAAACAAAAACACTATATAGTGTTTTTGGGCATAGATGCAAGCCTGCCAATTGCATTTTAAAATAGTAAAATACATGAAACGTGTATCCGTAGTTTTATATTGTTATAAAAATACATTGCCTTGAATGCGTATATTTTGTCTTTTACTATTTTAAAATTCAATTGGTTGGTTTTTCATCTCATTTGTTTACATGTGTGAACTATTTAAGCTCACTAGACAGACAGCCTTTTCGAGTTTTTATTGTTTTAATTAAAAACAAGATCTAGGATTACATTACTAACCTTTATACAATTTAATAACCTTAACTTTTTTTTAATCAAGTTATGTTATATTTGTTATTATTTTATAATTTTACGTATTGAAGAAAATATTATTACTCGTAGTATTAATTTTTTTAAATAGTGAATGCACCATTACTTTAATTATATAATTTCATTTTAATTACATAATAGTAAACCTTTATTGAATGCTATTTATTGATCTAAATATTGTGTGACAAAGTTTAACATTCTTATAATTTTTAATAATCATTGTATAGAATTAATTTAATTAATTTTATAAAAAGGTTAAAGTTTAATTTATGAAAATATATAATAATAAATAATATTTTGTAAAAAAGGGGCTTAAAAGAAAAAAGTTTTCCGACAATGTCCCAACAACTCATTGGTGCCCGGCTATTCCTTAGCACCCCATGACACGAGAAAAACTTATTCCTAAATCTTACCTGTTAATTTGGGGGAGAATCACCCCTTTTTTAAAGAGGCTTCAGGGGCCTCGGCCAGGCTTTAAAAACCGAGTCTTGGCTTCCAAGACTCTGACCAAGCTTTAGCCAGACTTTCAAGACCGATTTATGGCTTTCAAGTCTCTGACCTAGCTTTAGTAAGACTTTCAAGACTGCAGTCAGGCTTTCAAAACCGAGTCTTGGTTTCCAAGTCTCTGAACTAGCTTCAGCCAGACTTTCAAGACCAAGCCTTGGCTCCCAAGCTTTGGTCTGTTTTTAGCACTCAACATCTGCCCTTAGCCCAATGCCAGGCTTGGCAAGAAGTTATCATTTCAAGACTCACCCAACCTTGGCCCAGTCGGGCTTCAAATCTTGGGCCAGAGTAGTGTAGAATGGGGACAAACCTGGGTCAATCTTGGGCCCTTCGTTTTTTCCTACATGGTTATATACGAAAGATTCACAATCCATATAATAATATTATATTATATTATATTATATCAAACAGTTAAACTATAAAAAGCGATACATAGATCATGGCTTATGATAAAAAGGCGCAGACTTAATGACGTGATACCTACATAAACAAATTTAAAAACTCTTTACAACTTGAATCAGCTATGGCGTGGTGAGAGGAGGGTTAAGGCGATGTAGAATAGCCCTGGACGTAATCCCAGACATGTTCTATAATGTTCATATCTGGAGATTTAGCTGGCAACTTCGTAAGTTTAATATCACCGGTGGACCCTCTCTTAGAACAGCTTTTATGTCATGTGGGAAACCATTATCGTCCATAAAAATAAAATCAGGGCCTACCTCGGGGGCCTAGAGTTGACAAGTCATCGTTCCAGGAACATTAAGGCTGTTTCTTCTACACTTCCTCCTTTATATGGCACCACTTTTCTACAGGTACCTGTCAGGTAGCTAGACTTTGCTGGTCTCCCCTTTCCCTCTAATTCTGTTATCATCTCTGCTGAGGTCCCTTCGTGTTTTATTAGAAAAAAACACATTTCTCCACTGGAGTTAAAATTTTGGTGATCTTGGGCATATTCCAAACGAGCTATAGCTTTAGTTTAAGTAAAAACAAAGTGTTTGATAAGTCTTTATTTAATAAATAATTTATTTACATTGCATCTGTTTGCATAGCAAACCATAATACTAATCGAACACTAAAATTATTAGTGGTAGTAAGAGTGAGCTGGGGCAGCGTAGGAAAGAGCTGGACTAGCGGCATAGTGAGCGACTGGAGCGGCCACTTTAGCGTATACTGGAGCAGCTACGGCTACTTTAGCTACGGTTTTGACGGCTACTTGGGCAGGTTCTTTGTGTACTACGGCGTTGAATCCGTTGTGGTCATCAGCGGTGTATTCTACGGTTCTCTTGGTACCGTCAGCATCGATGAGGGAGTAGCTTCCGTGGACGACATCTCCTTGGCGGGATTCTTGTTGGGATTTGCTGTCTCCGGTGTGTGGGTCGTTTACGGAGTAACCGAAGTCGTAGTGAGCTGGTGCTTCTGGTTCGGCGATGATTGTCTTGTGGACTGGAGCGTAGGCGACTGGAGCGGAGTAGGCGGCTACGGCGGGGGTGGCGTATCCGTGAGAGTAAGCTGGGGCGGTGTAGGATTGAGTGTAGACTGGAGAGGCGGCGTATTTGGCCACAACTGGAGCAGAGTGAGCGATGGAAGAGTAGGAGGTGGCTACAGCTGGGGCGGCGGCATAACCGATAGCTCCGGCACGGGCTACAGCCACAAAGGCGGCGAATACTACAAACTGAAAAAAATATACTTATAGTTACAAACATCCTGTTTACAGCAAATTTAACTCACTTTGAATGCCATGTTGACTTGTCCACTTGTAATATGAAAGTGTATGATTAAACACTAATCGCATATTCTTTTATAGTTTGAATTGGGTGTTAAAATTTAAAACAATTATTACCCGACTTTGATTTACTTTCACTCAGTGCTAAAATTCGGATTATTTTAAAGCAAGAAATGTATTACATTGCCTTATCAAGGTCGCCGGTATGTAGACCACAAGAAATTTTGGTAAGACTTTGATTATCCAGATTATGTGTAAAAGGTTTTTATAATTGTTGTTTATAATATAGGTCTCCAAAATTTACGTTTATGTAAGGTACCTATATATTTAAAAACTTTATTTAGTGGTGGTATTTTGGGATTTATATTTTTTTAATTTGATTTTTTGACTATTTTTATTTTAGATGCTTCGGGCAACATCGTATTTCTACAAAAATGGATAGTCGATTAGAAAATAATTTCTTCAATTTGTTTAAAAATTTTATTAATTTTTGGGATGTGAGGAAAATATAACTATATTATTAACTTAGATAGGTATGTATTCAACGACTTAAACAAAAAATATGGAAAATGGAATTCCTAAACTTAAAATCAAAATAACAAAACATAAACTACAAACTGAAAAATAAAATTCGTATAGCTAATTCTAATAATATTGAGATATAATTTAACATAAGATACCTAATAGTACAAAGGTCGATATATTAAATATGTATTCAGTGAACTGAACAAAAATTTTGTAAGGAGAGAATAAACTTAATATAAACTTAAAACATAAAATAAACAAAAATTACAAACTAAAGTAAATAGTAAGGTGATGAAAATGTAGCACAGTAGGAATATAGATACACTTTTTATCCTTATTTGATCACCAGGTCATTATTATGTCCCTGCAAGTAGGTACCTACCTACCTATTTGGAAAAATAATATTCAATGATTACTCATTAGAAATGTGGTATTAATCTCACAATGATCCACTTCATAACACAAACTAAAACTGCAAACTGATTATGCAGATTGCAGCTAAATGTTACTTCATACCCAAACAAATTGTCCAATATTGTAAAATTTATATTTTAACTCAAAGTTATACTATATTTATAAGAACCATTTAAAAAGGTTGTAAACAAAAGTAACATTTATTTTTGAAATATTTTTAACAACAGATTTTAACTCTTTTCTTAACAATATTGTGCAAATGGTTAAATTATAAAAAATTGACAAGCTAATTAGAAAAACCAATCCTACTATCTTGGATAACTTAGCACAATTAAAAAAAATTATGCTCCAATGGCAGGTTGCGCAATTTTTTTCAAACCGATTTTTCTCTGTGCGGGTGCTGTGCACTAGACGGCCAAAAATACCAACTATTTTTTTTTTTGAAAATTATATCGAAAATATGGTTTGGGGTGACAAAAAAAAAATTATTGTGAAAGTTTGAGTCCATCTATCATCGCAATTTTAATTTTTTTTTTCCTCAGCAAGTTTTTGTCTCAGAACTCCCAAACAACAGTTTAACAAAATTGACTCGAAAACATTTTTTTAAGAAAATTAAATTCTCTACAAAAAAGGTTAAAGTGAAATTTTCCGTCAGATGAACCATTGCCTTAAAATCATGCCTTAAAAATTATAGTTTTACATTTTGATCTTTTAAATTGGAATTTTGTAATTCATGTAAAAATCAGTACCCATAAAAAACCGAAAAATATTCTTATGGAAAATCAAATGCTTTACAAAAAAAGCCTCTCAACATTTTTGGATAAATTCACTCAATCAAAAGTTATTCAAGGTTAAAATTTCTTTTTGACTTCAAATTTAACCTTGAATAACTTTTGATGGAGTGAATTTAGCCAAAAATAATAAAAGACTTTTTTTGTAGAGCGTTTGATTTCCCATAAGAATATTTATCGGTTTTTTATGGGTACTGATTTTTACATAAATTACAAAATTCCAAAATTAAAAGATCAAATTGTAAAACTATATAAATTTTTAAGGCATGATTGTAAGAAAACGGTTCATCTGACGGGAAATTCCAATCAAACATTTTTTGTAGAGCATGTTTTGGGAGTTCAGAGACAAAAACTCGCCTCTTAATATTAATATTATGGACTCAAACTTTCACCATAATTTTTTTTGTCACCCACAACATTATTTTCTATATACTTTACTCTTTTCACCCCCGGTATGGCTTGGCCTTTGTTAAGAAAGGTATATGAAAACATAACTGTAAGTAAAAACGAAATTTGGTGTGTGATAAGTCTTTTATTTAATAAATAATTTATTTACATAGCATCTGCCTTCTTAGCGAAATAGTAATTGATTACTAAAAAATTTAGTGGTAGTAGGAAAGAGCTGGGGCGGCGGCGTATTTGGCTACTACTGGAGCGGCAGAGTAGTGAGCTACTGGGGCGGCGTAGGCAACTGGGGCAGCTACGGCTACTTTTTGGATAGCTTTGACGGCTACTTGAGCTGGTTCTTTGTGTACTACGGCGTTGAATCCGTTGTGGTCATCAGCGGTGTACTCTACGGTTCTTTTGGTGCCATCAGCATCAATGAGGGAGTAGCTTCCGTGGACGACATCTCCTTGACGGGATTCTTGTTGAGATTTGCTGTCTCCGGTGTGTGGGTCGTTTACGGAGTAACCGAAGTCGTAGTGAGCTGGTGCTTCTGGTTCGGCGATGATGGTCTTGTGGACTGGAGCGTAGGCGGCTACGGCGGGGGCGGCGTATCCGTGAGAGTAAGCTGGGGCGGCGTAGGATTGAGTGTAGACTGGAGCGGCGGCGTATTTGGCCACTACTGGTGCGGAGTGAGCGATGGAAGAGTAGGAGGTGGCTACAGCTGGGGCGGCGGAGTAAGCCACTGGAGCGGCAGCATAACCGATAGCTCCAGCACGGGCTACGGCTACGAAGGCGGCGAATACTACGAACTGAAAAAACAAAAAATCACTTATTAATAAAAGCACTTTGTTCACTTTAAATCCAACTCACTTTGAATGCCATGTTGACTTGTCCACTTTTTAAATAAGAGTGTATGCTTAAACAATAGTTGCAGTTTCTTTTATATGTAAAAAATGGGTGGTAAAATTTTGTTCAATAGGTACTTGACTTTGATACACTTTCACAAAGTGCTAAAATCGAGTTCGAATTTTTTTGATACGAGGATAGTGTTACATTGCCTTGTCAAGGTCACCAGTTTGTGGATTACAAGAAATTTGAGTAAGAAGTTAAGTAAGAGTGGCCAACATTTTACAACAATTTTAAGGAATTTACTCCAATTATTGTTTTTTGCTTGAATTTTAAAAGTAGGTTATAATTATGTACATAATTCGTTAAAATCAATATATATATATTAATATAATATTAATTTATAATATATTAAAAACAAATTAGTTACCTACATTTATTTAAATTTTCGTCTTGAGTTTCAACCTAATTTAGTTTAATAATAAAATCTTTTTAAATTTTAAAACCATTTTGCAAATAAGCACATACTAAATATTTAATTTAATTATCTTTCCGGCATAACTATATATATATAATATATATATATATATTATATATATATAGATGTCTGACCGCGGAATACGAGATCCGTATATGGTTAAACTTGCGGAATATGAGATCCTGAGATCCAAAGGCCGGATCTCGCAACGAACGGGTCAATTATTTTAAGTATTTAGGGTACGCTCATGAGCTTAGTACCAAAAACCGCCGGATCTGACTTTCCGTATTTTTACCTATTTTGTATGTAAAAATAGTTCGTCGTTATTAACATAGAGGCGCTGCAATCGTTTTTGCATATAACCTGTATTTTCGAAATTAAGGAATACGCTATCCAAAAAATTGCAACAGCGCACAGATCTCGTTTGATGCTATACAAATCTAAGCAAGTATATACAAGTCTGTTAGATTTTTCTTGCTAGAGCTTTTAAATTTTATAATTCTCGTAAGAAGCTTCATTAAGTTTAAAGTGTAGTGTATCAAAATGTTTAACTCTAGAACGTCAAAAATTGTTCGATTGGCAAAAAATTACCTATTAACTTAACCTTTAAAAGAATTAGCGGGAATGTGAGTTACTAATAATGATTTATTAGATATAAAATCTACATGAAATTGGTTATTAACCAACATCAGATCCATTTATAACCAATATATCGATAATTTATCGTTTATGAATCAATTTTAAGACGAATATGAATTTGAAATTTGGGTACTACCTAAATTGCGGAACAGATAATAATATTTTAAAAAAATCACACTTTCTTAAAATGAATTAGTCAACAATAACTAATAATTATACCCTGCTGAAAAAAACTGATCGAAAATGGATCGAGTTTAAATCTCGATCCTTTTTGATCATTTTTGATAAGGATTTTGTCTCCTGTTTTCGTGATCAAAAAGGATCGAGTTTCGATCCTGTTTTCTGGATCAAATAGGATCGAGTTTCGATCCTTTTTGATCACGAAAACAGGATCGAAACTCGATCCTTTTTGATCACGAAAACAGGATCGAAACTCGATCCTTTTTCGATCATTTTTGATAAGGATTTTGTCTCCTGTTTTCGTGATCAAAAAGGATCGAGTTTCGATCCTGTTTTCTGGATCAAATAGGATCGAGTTTCGATCCTTTTTGATCACGAAAACAGGATCGAAACTCGATCCTTTTTCGATCATTTTTCATAAGGTTTCCATAATTAATTCTAAAATAAAAGATACAATTTACAAAACTTGAAAACTTTATTGGGCACTTTGTATTTCAAAAAAATCGGATGACGACGACGATGATGATGAAATTCGTAATTATAATAATAACAGTTATATATTTTATAAAATAATATTCACAACAATAATTCCGTGGGTTCGGGGAATAAGGGGATAAGTCATTTTTGGGTATCTCTTTTCAGACTACTGTCATAAGGTAAGAGTATGAAAAGTTGTATATAGTACTACTTTTACTTATTATGGAAACCTTATGAAAAATGATCGAAAAAGGATCGAGTTTCGATCCTGTTTTCGTGATCAAAAAGGATCGAGTTTCGATCCTGTTTTTATGATTAAATAGGATCGAGGTTCGATATCGTTTTTGATCACGAAAACAGGATTGAAACTCGATCCTTTTTCGATCATTTTTCCATAAGGTTTCCATTATTAATTCTAAAATAAAAGATACAATTTACAAAACATGAAAAATTTATTGGACATTTTCGTTTTCAAAAATATCGGATGACGATGGTGATGAAATTTTTATCCTTTTTCTAAAACAAAAAAAAGTGTCCCTTTAGGGAATATATTTATATTACTATTTTAATATTGTCTTTTTAACTTTCGCAAAATAATCTTGCAAATTTTCATTCATACCTTTTTTCCTTCAGCGATTTTTCAAATTTTTTTTTTTTTGGATTTGTATTTTCGTTTTGCTTTAGCTCATATATTGTGGCGTACTTTTTTTCTTTATATTTTGATGTGGCCCCATTGCACGCCAATGTTGTATCAAATTTTAACAATTTTATTTTTCAAAAATAGGGCTTTCATATGAAAGGTATGTATACAAAATTATGATTAATTTTTATCATTTTCATAGAAAATATGACGAAAAAACGTTTTTTCTTTGTCAACTTATGTGTGATATTTTTCTGAATCAGGATAATGGGAGGAACATTTTTCCCTGGTAGGTTAAAACTGAATCACCCTGTATAACTATATACAAGACTAAAAATTAATTATTTACTTGCAAAAAAAGAAACAACGCATTGCGCAGTTGCTCCCTCACGTTCAATAAAGTATTTCTTGTTTCGAGAGAAAGTTTTTGCATCGAAATTTGAAATTTCCGACAGCAACACCCTTTTTTTGTGCCCCGTGTCGCAAAATTTAACAAAAGCACATGGTCCATCAGCGGTTAAATTAATTGACATCTTGCTATCTTGCTGTCTTTAAATTTACCTATAACAAATAAATTCATAGTAAAATTTGTATACATAACCTTACTTTTCAGGGGCCGAAAAAACAAAATTCATAAAAAATTGCCGCAACTCGGGAATCAGTTTTTTTTGTTTGATGGCAATCAGTACTTTTCATCGAATTTTTAATTATTATAGTAAAGAAAAACCCACAGTAAAACCGTAAAATCGATAACAAAAAACACTAACCAACATGACAAGCACGTGCACAGATTATAGACACATTACAGACAGGGTTGCCAGATGATATTTTTTTATTTCCCCAGATTTTTTACAAAAAAATCCCTACATTTCCCTAGACAAGTATGTCAAGATTTTATTTTATTGGAACTTTTTTTAATTTAAATATATCGATGGCCTAGGCGCAATACCTCGTATCATTAATTAATCATCATAAGGTAGCGCATGAAAAGTAGTACATAATACTACTTTTTCTTATAATAAGGAAATGTAATTATAATTACGAATTTCATCATCATCATCGTTGTCATCCGATCTTTTTGAAAGTGCCCAATAAAGTTTTCATGTTTTATTTTAGAATTAATTATGGAAACATTATGGAAAATGATCGAAAAAGGATCGAGTTTCGATCCTGTTTTCGTTATCAAAAAGGATCGAAACTCGATCCTATTTGATCATGAAAACAGGATCGAAACGATCCTTTTTGACCACGAAAACCTTATCAAAAATGTTCGAAAAAGGATCGAAACTCGATCGTGTTTTTATGATCAAATAGGATCGACTTCGAAATCTGATCGAGAATGATAAAAAAGGATCGAGAATTTCAAGAACCTAGTAGTCGATCATATTTGATCATGAAAACACGATCGAGTTTCGATAATATGTTATCAAAACTCAATCGTGTTTTCATGATCAAATATGATCGACTTCGAAATCTGATCAAATATGATAAAAAAGGATCGAAACTCGATCGTGTTTTTATGATCAAATAGGATCGACTACGAAATCTGATCGAAAATGATAAAAAAGGATCGAGAATTTCTAGAACCTCATTAAATATGATAAAAAAGGATCGAGAATTTTCTGGACCATGATCAAATATGATAAAAAAAGATCGAGTTTCGATCAGTTTTTTTCAGCAGGGTAATTAATAATTAATTATAATTAATTATTAAGTCATATTTGACTAATTGTCATAGCGAAAAAGCAGTCACTAATTAGTAGATTTAAATTTTAAAAAAGTTTTGACCCATCTGGGGATTGAACTCAGGTCTGT
Organism: Brassicogethes aeneus; assembly: GCA_921294245.1. Classification (NCBI taxonomy): domain Eukaryota; kingdom Metazoa; phylum Arthropoda; class Insecta; order Coleoptera; family Nitidulidae; genus Brassicogethes; species Brassicogethes aeneus. Next base: position 61,276,264 of record OV121133.1, on the reverse strand, counting down.
CACTTGTCAAGCTTGTCAAGCTTTTGTCATAACATATTCGGCCATCAGCCGCTCTTTTAAAAATCAATTTTATTTGTCAATAAATATTGTAATATTTTAAAGTTGAATATATTATTTGTGTTGCTGTTTTAAGCTAAACTGTTTGCATCTTTATTTGTTTAATGGGTCATTTAACCATGGAGCTTAGGTATATGCATTTAATTCAAATAATACTTAGTTGTTTTTTTAGGTGCATCCAAGTAAGTTGTATCAAATGCACCACGAAATAATTTATTTCCTAATAAAAAATACTAAAAAATGGCGTCCACTCAGTGTAACTAAGTATTATAAATGCGGGCAAGTAAGTTTTATCAAATGCCCTAAAATATGAAGAATACAAATTTACTGAAGGTAGAAAATATTAATGTAAAACTTAATTATGTATAATACTTTTACTTTTAAATATATTAATATTTAATATTTGTTATTTTGTTTACAAAAATTATTTTTTTAATATATTAATATTTAATATTTGTTATTTTGTTTACAAAAATTATTTTTTTAATAGGTATATAAAAATATAATAATTAAAAAATATTTTGGTGTGCGATAAAACTCACTTGACCGCACCTACACTGATCAGCCGTAGAGTGGCCGACTATTTTTCGACCTATTGTTAGCATTTTTTATTAGGTTTCTCACTTTTAGAGGCGGCGGCGGGGGCGGAAAAAAAATTTCGGGTTCATTTGAAACAACTTACTTGGTTGCACCTACATTGAGTGATCGACCATTTTTAGCAATTTTAGGTTTCTAGGTTGTGGGGGCAGCGGCTGGGGTAGAAAAAAATATTTTGAGGAGCATTTGATCAAAAAAGTTATAAGACGTTTTTTAAAATATGATCTGTTCTGCATAATTTTTATTTTATATTTCTTAAGTTTATTTTTCCGTTAGATTATGTAATCAGTTTTTACAGGATTATTTAAACTTTTTATTATTATTATTATTTTATATATGTTTCTGAGTTAATAAAAAATATTTATTTCTGGTGTTTTTCTTTTAATAAATTTTTACTGGAACAAAAATTGTTGCTTCAAAACGTCCGGTATAATTTCGTAAAATTACAGCTTTTTTGTGCGCTTTAAATGGTGTATCTCTTGTTAATTCCGATTCTATTTTAAGTTTATAATACATAAAATAGATTATCTATATATACTATTCTTATCAAGATCAAAGGAGATCCGAAATATGGCAACACCGTCGGATCTCGCTTTCCTTCTAATTTTCGATGTATACATAGGGTTTAGGATCTCTTAATAAACAGGTTTAATTTTGCCAATGGGTTTTCCAAAAGCATTTATATTAAGACATATTTGTAAAATTAAATTTGGTTATCATTAAAATTTTAAGGTTTTTAAAGGTATTTCAAGAAAAAAACAAAATTTTATGGTGGATCTCGTATTAGACATCTATACATGGATCTCGTTTTCCACTTTTATAAATATATATATATATATATATATATATATATATATATTATATATTTCTAATATAGTTAAAGCAGATCATATATTATGCCATTCCAATCATGCCAAGAAATTACTAATTGTCAACGATGATATTTATGAAAACCTTTATCAAGTCTTTCTGTATAATTGACAATTTAAATATATTCCTCTATAGAGAAAGACTTGATAAAGGTATAATTATAATTTGTCTAGAAAAGGTTATTTAAACGGATAACTAGGGATGGGATTTTAGTTATTTTACCTTTTTTCAACCGATGTAACTATTTGAAAATCAATAATGACAAAATGTGTTTTAAAAGATTTTCTTTTATATGAACCTAACTTGTTTTCACCTTTTTTACCTTTTTGGGAGGTTTTTGCTTTAAACTACCTTTTTATACTTTTTTTACATATTTTTTAATTTGTCAGTTTATTTTCACCTATTTGTTATATATGTACCTGTTATTACGTAATTTTACTTATTTTATTTTTTTGTGTTCTTTTTAAATTTTGCGCCAATATTTTATCCAGGGAGTGCAACTCAACGCTATAGAATTTTTTCTTATGGTCACAGACTATAACAGTAACTTTCTTTACAGTTACCTTCTTTGTAGTGAGCTTATGTTCTGTCATAGAACTTCTGTGTAGTGAGTGTCACTCAGTGAAACACAGTTTATTGCATAGGAATAGTTTATTGTGGGTATGTTCTATGTTTGGGTATGCAGCTAAACAAAATTATAAACGAAACGTGAACTTTTAATATTTTTTGTTACCTAAAATGCTGTTTTTTTAACCTAAAATGCTTTTTTTTAATACAGTGGCAGACACGGAATTTTGAACGTCATAATTTGGTTGACCATGTATAAATCTGTGAATAGCAAAGATACAATATTGACTTTTTTGCTTTTTCTGCCAAAATGACAAATCTAGTGATAACCAGAAGTAATTACCTTAAAGTTAAGTTAAGTCCATAAAGAAAGTCTCAACGGGATTATTGTTCTTCAAAATTCCGTGTCCGCCACTGTACCTTTTTAGTTACCTATTTTTCAGTTTTTAGTACCTAAATATCCCATCTTTACTGATAACGGATAAAATATATATATATATATATATATATATATATATATAATAAATTAAAGTTTACTTGTAAAATATCAGCAAAAATCTGTGAATAATAATAATAATTATAATCAAAGATATATCGAATGCTCTTCACCAAACTAAAGATACTAAAAATTTGTTATTGATTCTTTTACGAAATGTCCGATTAAATTAAAGTACGATAACGGACGGGACTTTGCGGACGACACAAAATATGGATTTAAAATTAATACTTTTATTTGGAAGAGAAAATTTGAGCGAAACTTAAAAACAGCAAACAAATTGATCAAAATAATTAATAATCATGAAAATACGGAACGTCGTTCTTCTGAATTTTAAGTCAAAACACGTTTAATAATTACCATGGAATGGCTTCAAAATTCTACATTTAATTTAGTCGGCAATTTTTGTCGCATCCGTAACAATAAAAAGTACCCTCAAAATTTTTTATTATAACGGACGCGACAAAAATGGTCGAGTAACGTGGAATTGGTCAATAATTATTAAAACTTTAATTAAATTGACATAATAAGCATAACAAGTTATTAAAACATATATGTAGCCTAAAGAAATTTACATAATTTCAGCTCATTAAAATTTCAGTGTCATGATCCCAATTCAAAATATTATGGCAAATTCGATACGAATAATTTCACAAGAATATAAACTGAAATGTGGTCCCAAAAATTATTGTTTCTAGAACCAAGCAAAAAGTAGGTACAAATTTGCGCTTCCAAAACAAAGCACAAAGTTGCACTTTTCCGAGAAGCTTAGTTACCATGGAAACCATAAGAAAGTAACGTCTAGTGTATCAGCGATTTTTGACACAAAAATTAAATTTGAGGTTATTAATTTTTACCAAACATTTTTATAAAAACAACAGTTGTTTTTATAAAAATGTTTGGTAAAAATTAATAACCTCAAATTTAATTTTTGTGTCAAAAATCGCTGATACACTAGACGTTACTTTCTTATGGTTTCCATGGTAACTAAGCTTCTCGGAAAAGTGCAACTGTTGTAGAAAAAATCCTGTGTGTAATTTGAGCGCAAAGTGACATTACCGCTCTCGCGAGATAGTCGTCAAACATCTCGCTCAGACCGACAATATATCAATTTGCGGTCCTAATACACAATACGTAATTATTTTTAAATTGGAATATGCGAATTTAAGTTTATTAAATAATTATGATAAAATATTAAACTCAATAAACCAATTTTAGGAGATAACCAATAAGTATATGTTGTATAAGTAAGAGAAGCTATTGCTCTTAATTTAGTATAGTCAAAATAGCTTTTTTCGACCAAATAAAATAAAAAAATGCTCAAAATTTCTTATATTATCAAAAAATAAATAATAAAATAAATAATTATGTACAATCATCAAACATTTCAGTGGTAGTAAGCTGGAGCTGGGGCAGCATATTTTGCTACTACTGGGGCGGCGTAACCGTGGGAGTAAGCTGGGGCAGCATGAGCTACGGTGGAGTAAGATGTGGCCACGGCTGGAGCAGCAGAGTATTTGGCTACGACTGGGGCGGCGTGAGAGTAAGCTGGGGCGGCGTAGTGAGCTACTGGGGCGGCTACGGCTACTTTTTGGATGGCTTTGACGGCTACTTGAGCTGGTTCTCTGTGGACTACGGCGTTGAATCCGTTGTGGGCATCAGCGGTGTATTCTACGATACGTTTAGAACCGTCAGCTTCGATGAGGGAGTAAGAGCCTTTGACGACATCTCCGTTGCGGGATTCCTGAGCGGTTTTGCTGTCCCCGGTGTGTGGGTCGTTTACGGAGTATCCGTAGTCGTAGTGAGCTGGTGCTTCTGGTTCGGCGTATATTGTCTTTTGGACTGGAGCGTAGGCTACTTTGGCAACTGGGGCGGCGTAAGCAGCTACGGCAGGGGCGGCGTATCCGTGTGAGTAAGCTGGGGCGGAGTGAGCGATGGAAGAGTAAGAGGAGGCTACGGCTGGAGCGGCAGAGTATTTGGCCACTACTGGGGCGGCGTAACCGTGAGAGTAAGCTGGGGCGGCGTGTCCAATTGAGGAGTAAGAGGTGGCCACTGCGGGGGCAGCTGAGTATTTGGCTACTACTGGAGCGGCGTATCCATGGTGGACAGTTGGAGCGGCGTAACTTTGGTATCCTGGAGCTACGATTACGGATTGAGCTACAGCTACGAAGGCGGCGAATACTACGAACTGAAAATAATTATTATTATTAATTGTAAATATTGTAATATAATCTTTTCTTACTTTGAATGCCATGTTTGTGTCACTAGTAAACAAGTAGATACTGTCTTAGCTAGACATATAAGCGCCTATATATACTACCACTTAAAATCTTTCTGTTTGGGCGTGGTAATAGCTTTAAGTAATCTTATTTTTATTTGATATACTTTCATTGGGACATTGAATGGGCCTTAAGGAATGTACCGAATTTAATTACTTAATCGAAGGTTAATTTTATAATAAAATATAATATTATGAATGATCTATTTATATTAGTGACATAACATCACACACAATTTACTGATAACATCGTATGTATCAAGGTTTTCGTTTCATGAGACTGTTTAAAAAAAATTGGACTATTTTTAACTTGAGAAGCTCAATTACATTTTTTAAAATGAATAACTATATATATAATTATATTTGACTTAGGTTTTTTATATCTTAAAAAATATAAACAATTTTTTTGACTATAGTAACGATCCTTTTTAAAGGATATCCTGTATATTTACTTAACAAATAAATTTTTTTGAGAAAATTGTTTATACAAATATTCCAATATTTAGTAGGTATTAATTTTGTTTGCTTGGGTATTTTTTAAAATGGAATAAGGTTAAGTTAAGTCATACTAAAATATTTGTATCATTTCCGCTGAAAGAATTAGATTAAACGACTCCTTAAGGTTTGCGTAACACAAATCAAGATTCGTATAAGGACAATAAAATACCACTTTCTTTAAGTGCGCGCACCATAATTGCTCTTAATTGTTTTATTACTCAATTTTTATAAATTTTACGAGAAACTTTGCGAATTTTAAAAATGTTTCAAATTATTACATTTTCACTAAATATGCGGCGTGTCTAAAATACGTGGTAAGTAAGTTTTGGATTATTCACGCTTTTTAAGGAACCAGGTGAATACATAAGTGGTTCCGTTTTACGTAACGATATTTTAAAAATGAATAAAAATAAATATTAAGATTTTATTATTCAACAAGCATGTAATGTAAGCTATTATTTAAAAATAACAAAATGTTTTTATTTATAAACTTTATATATATTTGTGAATTCTTAAATTTTGTTTAACTTAAATTGACATTAATAAAAGAAGTATGTCAAGCTTAAGTTGAAATTCTTAAAACAAAAACATTGTAGTTTAAATTATCAATCTTAAGAACGTTATATTCTACCTTAAATTTAAATTTTTAAAACGTTTATATCAAGCTTCAGTTGATATTATTAAGATAAATAAAAATAATTATAAAAATTAATTATTTTAGGCTAAATTACAGAAAAATTAAAGACAAACAATAATTCAGTGAAAGCAATAGTGTAATTACAATATTTCGCAACAATTCACTTATAAAGCGGTTCACTAGGCTTTGGTTCCTCATTTTTGTATTAACCTTCATAATGTTGCATAAGGTAAGCTTCTTTTAAAACATCCTAAGTTTGTTTGATAAAAAATTACTTTTTCAGGTATTTATTTTCTCAATTTTCTTCACCTTGGGTCATGCAGGGTACGAATCTAAAACTCCTGGACTTGGTGCGTATGCCAAACACACCATAGCAAAGTATGCAAAGAGACCTGGCCAGTTACCATCAAGAATACCAACGAATAAAATAAAATTTCCCCAAAAATATTACCCTTTAGAATACACTTCTACTTATGTCCAATCAACTGCATCTCCCTATAGAGATAATTTTCAGAGTGAAGTTCAAAATTATCCACAGACTCCAAGTCAATATCAATATGGGTATACCGTTAATGACCCTCATTCAGGGGACAGCAAAAACATCCAAGAAACCCGTGATGGGGATATGGTACGTGGTTTCTATTCCCTAATCGATGCTGATGGCACCAAAAGAATTGTGGAATATACTGCAGATTCAAAAAATGGATTTAATGCAGTGGTAAGGAGAGAACCTTTACAACACTTTTAGCTTTTAAATTTATAATGTTTTTACCTTGGTATACTTTAATAAATCTTGTTAATAAAAATTTTGCTTGACTTTAATTTCTTGAAGTTTTTCGATTATACAAATTTAATTGTTAATGTGATTTATATTCTGAAGAGGCGTGATTTCACAGATAATCATTGACCCATTACAAATTGGCCTGAATAATTAAAAATAATTATTTTAATTCCTACAAAGAAATAATATTTTAATTATAGAAGGTAACTCTTTTTTGTTTAATTACTTGAATTAGTATTTTATTATGTAACTAAATACATTTTTGGGCAGTGTTTATTTTAATTTTTTTAGTTAAATTTAAATTTAGTATAAAAGGCAAGACCATCTATATAAAAAAGGAAAATGAAATTATTTTCTTTAATAAAATGCATATTTATACTAAACAATGACCTTCCTCAACAACTTTGAGTATTATACAACTATTAAAATTAATTATTTCATTAAAACACCTACAGAATTCGTCTGGAAAATTGTTAAAATTTTAATATTTTTTTACGAAACCATGCGTTACATTTACTTTAATTTACTTTCTCTTCAAGACTCGTTGAACTAAATACCTTATTTTTGACCGTGACCTTGTACATACACAAGAAAATTACATAAACAAAAGTGTGATATTAACACCTTCACGCATCATTACCTCTATAATCTACAGGTGTGCAAAATGTTTAAACTTAAACAAGACATTATTTTTTTCTATTAAACACCATCTAAAAGTTTTACTCTTTGAAATTCATAATTTTGGTTTAACTAATTAAATCTTAAAGAGGGAAGAAGATACTGGAATAATTTAAAAATGAATTTAAAAATGAATTGTATTAGTTTTAGATGGTTTAAAGAGTTCTATCAATAGAATTTCTCAAGAACCTTCGGAAAGTTATAGTCCGATTTTAACAATAGAAGTTTTTAGACCCATGCTAAACTTAATAAATAAAACAGATTATTACGTAAAACAGGTTATATTTCCTCAACAACATACAATAACTTAATGCAACAGAACTCCCTGTGGATGGTAAGCAGCTAAAGGAGCTGCGATTTTAGCTACAGGTGCAGCTAGTCTAACTTGGGTAGCTAAACCAACTTGGGCCACTGGAGCTACAGTCTTAAGTGCGACTGAAGCTGGTTCTTTGTGTACAATAGCGTTAAAACCTTGAAGGGCATCAGCGGTGTATTCCACAATTCTTCTGGTACCGTCAGCTTCTACCAAGGAGTAGCTTCCTTGTACGACATCTCCGTTGCGGGATTCATGTTGTTCCTTGATGTCTCCTGTATGGGGGTCGCTTACTGAGTAACCGAAGTCGTATTGTGCTGGAGCTTCAACGATGGTTTTGGTGACGACTGGAGCAGCTACTTTTTGGATTAGAGGTGTGGCGATGGCTTGAGTGTAGGTTTGTGGAGCTAGAATGGGAGCGTGAACTTTTTGGATGAGGGGTTGGGCGTAAGCTTGTGGAGCGAACAAAGGTTGTGCTACTTTTTGTACAATTGGTTGTGGGACTGAGTAAGACAAAGGTTGCACTCTTTGTACAATTGGTTGGGGAAGAGAGTAAGATAAAGGTTGTACTCTTTGTACTATCTGTTGTGGAACAGCGTAGCTAGGTGCTGGAAGAGAGTAGGATAAAGGTGTGGCGACTTTCTGTACAATCGGTTGTGGAAGAGCGTAAGAAGGAGCTGGGAGAGAATAAGATAGGGGTGAGGCGACTGGAGCAGAAATGCTGGAGTATGAGATAGCTGGAGCTACCCCAAGACCAATACCTCCAGCACGAGCTAGAGATACGAAGGCGGCAAAAACAACGAACTAAAAGTTTAAAAATATAAATGTTAAAAATTTTACAAATAAAATCCAAAAATAGTACTTACTTTGAAAGCCATGTTGATCACTGTACACAAAATTTGACTGTGCCTTCTTCAACGAAAACCCCCAAATTTATACCATAAAATTAACAGAGTGGTGGAAATGCACCTGATATTGTTTTTGTGCAATTTTGTCCTGTGACATTATAGCTTATTATAAAACAGTGCAGCCGATTGAAAATTCTTGTTTTTTGTGGCCCGGCGACTGGTTTTTAAAAAAGGGCCAATGTCAAGTCGAATGCAGACCGATGCATTGTACTTATTTGGCGGTTATATAATGCTTTTTATATTGAATTAACATCTTAATTTTGAGATACGTGGGATTATGAGAGCAATATTTTCGGTTAATTGGCAGTATTTTGAATAAATGTTACGTTTTATCGTAGCGTTTATTAAAATAAGTAGGAATTATTTATTAGAAAATTTATAAATACAAGTCTACATGTTTTAGTTTAAAAAATAATTTGATTTAAATATAAACACCGTTTTTTGTAATACATATTTTTTTAATTTGGTACACTAATTTTGGATAATAAATATTGTTTCCATTTTTTCCTATAACTATTTTTATTTTTAAGGAAGATCATCACATTTATATGTTCGGTTTATTAACTCCATTCTGTTACTATGCTGGTAACATTATTTTAAGAAAATGTTTAAAATAAAAGAAATACCAAAAGTGATCCATTTTATTATTATGTCAATTAGTAAAAATCTAAAAGGAAGCGAAATGTCAACAGTTTTATACATAATTTAATTATAAATAAGAATATTCTGAATGAAAGACCGCCTATTTGTTTATTTAGGAACTGATTTAACAGATACTAATTAAAATAAATTGATTTATTACTTTTAATTAATAATATAGATTTTTACGTGTGAAAGGTTGGTTCATTTGTAAAAGATAATTTTACCTAAGAAAGGAGATTCCAGGTTTTTTATCCTCGTCATTATAATACGTAGGTGTTATGCGTCCACTCGTTAGTTCGATTGTACTTGACTAAAACTATCGATAGATCGATAGTACTATACTAGTCTAATTTAAAAATTCCCGATATATCGGGATTTTTAAATTGGACTCAATTTTAAAAAAATCCATTTATTTTGGGATGCACTTTAATTTATAAATAATAATATTATAATATAAACTTAAAAGCACCGCGAGTACACAAAGAAAGTCAAACAGTTTTTTTTCTTCTTCTTCAAACTGAAAACGCTTCCGTCTTCAGGGGGGTCAAACAGTTGTTGTAGTGCAAATTTAAAGGTTTGTTCGTTGATCCCTAGTTTATCTTCACTGGTGTTTGTTTGTGCAGCAATATTTAAATCTCATTGGTCGAAAGATACACTAGTGTATCAACGAACAGTCGTTAAATACCAAGTTGGTATTACCAACCTAACATCAATTTAACCCTACACGACTATAGGATCACTTTTCAATTAGTTTTATTAAATGATAAAATTTATAATACTTAATTAATTTATGAAAAACATCGATAGTTCGATAGTAAAATAATTTTTATAAACTATCGATACATCGATAGTTTCATTCGATTCATCGATAGTTTCATTCGATAGTTCCCACCTCCAGTCTATAGGCATAATGGCCACACAAGCCACAACGACCATCGTATGGTAAATTTTTTAAATACAATTCAATTTTTATTATTCATAAGAAAATTATTGTTTATTGAAAAACTATAAAACTCCATGACTGTTATTTTAAACAATATTTTTTAAGAATGTAAATCCGTTTGAAAAAATAACTTTTATTATATTTGTAATAGATGAGTTTTTTAAACTATTAAAAGTATTTAATTTTCCATTAAATTCCCAATAAAATTGCTACATTTCCATTTTATTATTAGGTATATAAACCATATGAATTAATCTATCCACATTTCCATTTTATTATTAGGTTTATAAACCATATGAATTAATCTATATCTCTAATTAAATGTACGTTACCCAACCTAAAAATCAATTTCATGGAAGCAAAACCATTTATTTATTTCTTAATATTAACTATATACAAAAATAACAATAACCTCACAAAAAATAATAATAATAATACAAAAAACACACTAATGTTGTGGATTGGCGTATGTAATACCATGAGCTACTGGAGCTTGCGAATACTGAATGTCCGGTGTTTTGGTATATCTTAAAACAGGAGCTGGATTTTGAGCATATGTTTCCACAACTTGAGCCGGAGCTGGATACGATTTTACTATAGGGGCCGGAGCATACTGTACTGGAGCTGGGTTGTAATGAACTGGAACTGGAGCTGGAGCATACTGTACTGGAGCTGGGTTGTAATGAACTGGAACTGGAGCTGGAGCATACTGTACTGGAGCTGCATATTGAGCAGGAGCCGCATAAGACTTGAGAACAGGAGCTGGGTTATATTGAACTTGAGTATACTGTGGAGCTGGAGCATAATGAACAGGAGCCGCCACCTTAGCTATAACTGGAGCAACAGTTTTGACATGTGCATTAGATGGTTCTCTATGTACAACAGCATTAAACCCGTTGTGCGAGTCAGCTGTATATTGTACGGTACGTTTGGTACCATCGGCGTCTATTAAGGAGTACATTCCTTGTACTACGTCTCCTCTACGCGTCTCTTGTTGCATTTTGTTGTCGCCTGTATGAGGGTCGTTTACGGAATAACCATAGTCGTAGTGAGGTGGTGTGTCTGGTTCTTGAATTACAGCTTTAGCATATACTGGGGCTTGTTGTGCATAAGCCACAGGTGCTGGATGGGAGTAAGCTTGAACTGGAGCAGCATATTGTTGTACTACAGGTGCATGAGCATATTGTACTTGTTGTACAGTTTTGGTTAAAACTGGGGATGAGATCGAAGAGTATGATACAGCTGGAGCTGACGAGTATTTTTCTACAGGAGCTTGATAACTCCGGAAGACTTGTGGACCATGAGTATAATCACCAGCCTTAACAACCGCCAGGATAGCTGCCAATACTGTAAACTATAAAGTAATATTTTTAAAAAGTATTACAAAGTAAATAACATATGTACACTTACTTTAAACGACACCATGCTGTTGTCACTCTTAGAAAGCCTCACTGTGAAATGGACGATGCTACAGTTTGGACTTTTGCTTTTATATCTATTAAAAATAGGGAGGTGTGTCCCCCAATTTGTACACACCTTTCACCCATTGCATCTGATGAGATAGAGTCCCCAAACTGCCCTCAGGCCTACGAATAGATGGATAATTGACCAATTCGGCGGAAGCATTATGTGGTCTAATATTAATTGCTAAAAATTGGTATAATTTAAAAAAAAATCGGTCTATAAGTTTCAGTTATAAAATGATTTTATGTAATCCATAAAAATTAAAGAAAAGCAATTCAAAAAGTTCGTAATATGTTTAACAATTATTTAAATTCAAAAAATTTATAAATAGAAGAAAAAAACAAAACAGTTATAAAATAAAGGTTGTTCCCAAAAGGTTTTAATTACGCTATGCCATGCGATAGGAAAGGGTTATTTTAGGTATACAGTTTACAAAAAAAGTATTTTTTGCTCTACACTCACTTGGAATTAAGATATTATATGCTAAAAAAATTATCAATGTAAGCTACTACTGGAACAATAATAGTTTTCATTGAAAGAAATACCTTAATTTTGGGGAAAGGGAGGTTCAATTTTATGGTAGTATATGATAATTTTTGAATAATCTTTTTCAGTTCGTTTGCAATTGATCACCTGTTTGTTATTGCTAATGTTAAGTATCTATAATAATTTACGTTTAATTAATTGTGGGAAACGTTATAAGCAAAAATTGAAAATCGGAAAATTTATGATTTAAATACAGTTAAATAGAAGAATGTTTGATTTTGTAATAGATAATCCAACTAAAAGTAAAAATATATAATAAATTTCTCTGAGAAACATCTGCTATAAAAAATGTAGCAAAATTTCAAAATATCCCAAAACATTACAACCATCAATATGTCGTAGTACTATGAGAGTAGTAAGTAATATTTACATAACATAAAATTACATATATGAAATTTGAAATAAATTGGTTTAGATCTGTGGGCTGGGCCGCGGTGTTGCTGCTCAGCCCGGTGCAGATTCACACGGCAAGCATATTTCATACGTACGCCTTTCCTAATGCATAAAAAATAACGTTAAAACGTATTGCTCCGATTTTTCACCGGCTCGACAGCCATTAACCCAGTATCGCGAGCAAGAGATTATATAATCGCCAGCATGCTGCACCGCACAGTGTACCTCTTTTACATATTTTTTGGTTAAATAGTTATCCAAAATATAGTTTTGTTGTTTTTAAATTGTAAATTTATACAGTTAAAGATAGGTTTTAAATATATTACTGAAAAAAACATGTGTATAGTATATATACTGCTATATATATTTTTTTACTAAAGTTATAGTAGGGGAAAAAATATTATTATACTTTGTCCTTGGACATTATTACTTCTGCAGAAGTAGTAAAAATAGATTAAAAAAAAAGTGAAGCAACAGGGAAAATTTAACAAAAAATACATCAAGTGTTGAGTGTCTATTTTATGAGTCCATGTGCCATATTTAATCCCTTAAACAGTATGAGAGTCATGACAAAAAGACTATTCTCAAAACTGAACTTTGAAGGGCTGTTTCTTTTTTGGGAAGAGGTTTTATTAATTTTTCAAGTACCCACATAGAAAAAAATTACAAGAGGTAATATCAGGCGATCTGGGGGGCCATGCTTCTAAAGGACCATTTCTACCTATCCACTTCATAGGGAAATTTTCATTTAAAAAATTTCTCACTATCAGGGAATTATGTGTGGGGGCACTATCTAATTAAAAGTATAATTTTTTTCTCTGTGCTAAAGGCAATTCCATTAAAAAATCATGAAAGTCATTTTGTAAAAAATGTAGAAAATTTTCTCCGTTGAGGTTATCGAGGAAAAAGTGGCCAACAATTCGTTCGTTTAATATGCCACACCACACGTTAACTTTTTGACTATATTGGTTTTTACAATTAATTACAAAGTTGGGATTTTCGGATGCCCAATATCTAGAATTTTGACCACACCGATTGTGGTAAATGTTGCCTCGTCAGTAGACATTATGTTTTTTAAAAAATACCTATCGTTAAGATAGTTCCCTTGCAACCATAGGCAAAATTCAAACCGTCGTTCAAAAGAGAGGTATGTAGTTTTGGCTCAATGATACAATGCAAACAAATTGGGCTTCAAACTCCTTCATATTTTATTTTTGATTAAATTTAGTGTCCTCGCAACTGCCCTTATACTACCATTTGGATTGTTCCGAAATTCTGCTAAAATGCGTTCGTCGTCTGGATAATGTCGTCGATTTAATTTGTACTTTCTTGGTCTTATTTTCAACACGGCTCCGGTTCTTGCAAACAATTTGTTGATGTTACCAACGGTTTTGGGCCAAATTGGTGCACGATCATGATGATGCTGATTAAATATTCGAGCAACCTGACGCGTAGATCTTTCATCATCACCAATTAAGCGGAAAATTTCAACTTATGTGCCATTTTATTAACAGATTCTGTCAAAAATTTGGGAACATTTTGTATGAGTTTACCTTAATTACAAAATTGACACAATGATACAATGCAAATTATAATTTTGACGTTGTTGATTATTTCATTCATTTTTGCAATTCGGGTTATTTTACACAAATTCTCCCCCTATTTTTTGACAGAATCTGGTCACTTTATATTAAGGCATTGATAAATGATGACTGTTTAACTTTTGGCAATTCGTACGAATTGCTAAATTTCAAACAAAAACTTAAGTTTCAAAGAAATGTGCACTAGTCAGGGTGATGTCTTAATAAATTAATTATTTTTTTTCCTGACATAATCAGCATAGATAGCATGGTTTATGATAATCAGTTTTTGATATTTTAATAATATGGATTAAGGGGTTTTTGGGGTTGCTGAATCCAAATATGATTGAAAAAATTATTACATTGTACAGTATGAAAACAAATGTATGAGTATTAGTATAAGAGACGTATAACCGGCCCATTGCCTCATCGGTCCCGCACAGGCCTCTGTTTCCTTACGCAGATTTACTTTTGCCACCAGCAACGGCACGGCTTCATCCGTGTTTGCTGGGTGCTAATATTCATTGCGATGCCCTATTTAGGGCTCGAGATCGAAATCCCAATAGTTTTAATAGCCATTCCCGGGTTCGCCAGGCTGATGCTATACGCCCAGAAGGGTCAGGACATTTTGGTGTTTGGGGGACAATTACGCCGACTCAAATCTAAGTACGACGCGGTAACCCCCTTGACCAAGCAGTCAGTATGATTCCAAACATTTGGGATTACTCTACGGAGTTCGTAAAAATCGTCATACAGAAGGTTACGACCACCTGACAATTATCACTTTATTGAGCGTAGGGTAGTCTCTACAACGAAAAAAATAATGTAGTTGAGTTAACGTTTGCCTAAATGTCATTTTTGAAAATGTTGTTTCATCAAAAAACCTATTGGATTAATCTATATTTTGGTGTCAAAGCAATAGTCAGAGTTTATTCAAAGTTTATTTGTTCATTTGACAGTTAAAATATTGATTTAACATAAACTAATTTTTTGTATTAAAATGTTTATTCTATTTTGATTTAATAGCTGGAATTGGTTGAATCAAATACTGAAACTTTTAGGATTACCTAAAAAAACTATTAAATTAACGTTTAGTTGCTCCTTTAAATCCAAAACATTAAATTTGTTCATTTAACAAATTGTAAATGTTACTTTAAAATTTGTTAATTTTGCATTCATAAAATTGCCGTGAAGGGCGCTTCGAACACCCACGCCACGTCATTAGACGGTGTTGATCACGTGATGTTCTTACATCTCGCCTCAGTTGGCTTACGATAGGAGTATATAAGCTCAGGTAGCCGTTTGTTTTGGGTGTGTTCCACAGTGAAACTTCCACTACACCAAATTGCCCGACACTGATAAGACCCTCAATATAGGTCGAATCAGCTGTCTGTCGGTAGGTATTTGAAGTAGGTGGAACGCACTCAAAACAAAAACTCTTGCGAGGGAAGGTTCAATTCTTTCTCTTTATATTAATTCCATATTTTTGTTTTTGAATACCAACCTTTAAAGAATGTTACTTTTACATTTTCAGAATGTTAACCCATCATTAGCGCAATTTTTTTTAATTTAACATTTTATTGGTGTTAAGTAAATATGCTAAAAAGGTTACCTGGGCATTTCAAGAATGTTTAATTAACCAGATTAGCACATTAAAACAAATATTCTCATTTTGTTCATTTGACTAATATTTGTTGTTCAATTAAAGAATACAATTTGACATTTTTATATGGTTAAGTAAACGTGCAAAAACCATTGCTTGTATTTAAAGTGCATAAAGAGTTGAATTCATATTTTTTTTGTTGTTTCAACAGCTTATTTTTTTCAGTGTACTCACTATAGATGTTAAACTATATTTTATTTGCACTTAAGTAATTATTTGTGGGTTTTAAGCTTTTATGTTTTAAGAGGTCGCTATGCGAGACGTCTTGCTGTTTCGAGTGTTAGTAAATGACTGAGCCTTATGAAAACAAATGTAACTTTAAAAATTATTTTCTTAAAATCTGTGCTGAAAAAAATCTAAAAATATTTGTGTCCAATGCCTCACAAAATCATATAGGTAGGTATGTAGGTATTCAATTTTGAAGACATTTCTTAATATGAAGTATAGAAATATAGACTTAAAATAATAATAATAATGATAATAAACGTCTTCATTGAAATAAGGATATACACTATTTCAAATGGCGGAATTTGAATTTAAACATTAAAAATGTAACAATTCATTCTTACATTCAATCAATGAGTGTAATAATTTGAAAACTATTATACGCTTGAAAAAAAATCTCATTTTTAAATAAAATTATACCTGTCGACTAATTTTTTTATGTACCTTTGAATGGTCAATTACTGGACAATTTGGATTTTATGTGTAAAATTGTTGCATAATATAATCTTACAATTTTATGAATAGTGTAATGTAAATAAAACCATTATTTTTATTAAATTTTATTTTAAAGTATTTTACAGCTTTAATCCAGAAAAAAAGTGTATCTGAAAAAAATAATGTCATTATTAAAAAATATGGCGAGGTGTAGATTCAATTTTTTCTTATGAATATTACCATTAACGGGTCAAGAAAGTTTCTTAAAGAAACTAAGAAAATTGAATGTTTATTTAGATAACGTTTTTAAATACTTGAAAATACCCGATTCTGTACATCAAAAACTCATTTTCCTCAAAAATTGTATTGAGAAGTAACTTTTGTTATAAAAAGCATAAAATTTAATATAATATAATATAATATGTCAATTACTGCCCATATAACCTGGACCACCCTGTATATTAATAATATTATTATTATTAATGTTTGTCCACAGATTTTTAAAATGGCCCACTGTGCGCCTCAGGTCCGGTTCTTGAGCCTTCTGGTAAAATTAGACGAGGTTTATTCTCTTTGGTTAAGTGTATACTGTCTGTAACCAGTACACTGTATACTTATAACTACTATATCTATTGATTGACGCGATTCTGATAGAGAAAGTCATGTAGTTGTATAAACAGTGTTACATTTTCATTCATTGTTAAATGACCATTTGCATTTTTTTAATATTATTTAGGTAGTAAAACATCGAAAATAACATTCTGACACTTTTATAAAATCCATTAATATTCTCTGAAAAATTATTTAAAAAATTATTTAATTAAAAATATGTTAACTATCCAATTATCTAGGTGGTAAATTAAATTTATTAATATTTTTAACAATTATGCCATAAACCATTGACCTTAACAGCAAATTACTCTAAACGTTACACTTGCACCTAATGGTCAATGTTATTAATAATTAAATCATAATTTATTGTGTTTGAAATTCAAATATTAGTAATATTAGGAATGCAGTTATTTAAAGTCAAGTTGTTTCCGATTGCGTCATACATAAAGTTTGGATTTTATGTGTAAAATTGTTGCATAATATAATCTAACAATTTTGTGAATAGTGTAATGTAAATAAAACCATTATTTTTATTAAATTTTATTTTAAAGTATTTTACAGTTTTAATCCATAAAAAAGTGTATCTGAAAAAAATAATGTCACTATTAAAAAATATGGCGAGGTGTAGATTCAATTTTTTCTTATGAATATTACCAGTAATGGGTCAAGAAAGTTTCTTAAAGAAACTAAGAAAATTGAATGTTTATTTAGATAACGTTTTTAAATACTTGAAAATACCCGATTCTGCACATGTACATCAAAAACTCATTTTCCTCAAAAATTGTATTGAGAAGTAACTTTTGTTATAAAAAGCATAAAATTTAATATAATATAATATAAAATAATAATAATAATAATAATAATAATAATAATAATAATAATAGAATACATAGAGATGTAAAAAAAGGTTTTTTTGTTGTTTTTCAAAATGAAATTTTGAGTAAAATGTATATTAATAATAAAGTGAAATGTAGAATATATTACATTTTTCATTATTAAAATTTTGACCGAGACTAAAAAATCTGATTTCTTATTATTTGGTAGTTTCCACATTAGAAACCAATAGCAATGTAAAACTTCTACACTAATACAAAAAATTAAAGGATAAAAAAAATGCTTTGCGATTCTTCGGATAACTGTATCTTTGTTAAAAATGGTCGTATTGGAGCCGTAAAAAAAGCAATTTGAAGCTTGAAGTTTCTAGTTTTGAGATTTTTAGGTGAAAAACGTGCAAAGCTCAATCCTAACGAATACCGTAATAAAAAAATCGATTTTTTTGGCTTTCTGGTCCACGGAATGTTCTGAGTTAACCACCAATGAATAAATGTTCTACGAGAATTTTATATTGTTTAAAAAAAATTCATACTCTACATGAATTTGAAAAATCATGAAAAAAGTGCTTTTGGTAGCTTTTTGAAAAATCAAGCGCTGAATCAAAAATATTATATGTAGTTACTTTTTTTAGGACCAAATCAAAACAAGCGCGGCCCTTATTGGTCAATTCGGTGGTAGTGGCGCGTGCCTAGCGCGAGACTGTATTTACATTTACTAATTGTCATTTAGTGACTAATTTTAGTCCATGAACTGAACTGGAAACAAAAAATTAGGCAAATGGGACTAATCTTGAAAAAAAACCTAAAATGTGAAAAAAAACCCATTTGAAACAAAACAATGAAAAAAAACTGAAAAAAAGCAAAAAAAAACGACCGTTTTTTTTCAAGTCGCATCTCTAAAAATACAAAACAAAATATTATGAAGCTTCATTTTACATTATTATTGTTTTTATACTAATGAATTCTTGCCTTGGAATTTATTTAAATAGCTATAGGTATTGTGTTTATTATAATTATTTATAAATACATACAAAGATATCTCAATGGTTAATATTAATAATAATAATACCATACAACTTTTATCAAAATATTCGAAAACTGTCTAAAAATATGATTACATATTGTAAACTTTCTTCAAATGGTTTAAGTTGTCCTAAAATAGACTAAAACTGTCCTAATTTTTAAAAGGCATAAACTGTTTAAAAACTATCTACCACTACCAAAAATGACTTGGATAGACAGTTCCAAGATGTCCTAAAATATTTTCTTTTAAAACTTGTAAACATCTTTTTTAATATTCGAATACCTTTATAAATCCCATTAATTTTTACTTATTAATTATTTAAAGAAGATTCTAAAATAATAATAAATCAGAATATGTTAACTGTCTAATTACCTAGGAAGTATACTAAATTTATTCATTTTTACAACAATCTTTCCACAAACTATTCAACCATTCAACGCTACTCGGGAATTTTTGTAGCGTCCGTTACAATCAAAAATTGTGATTAAAAGCTACCGTAATTTAATTAAATACTGTTACAATAGTTAATATTGGAAACATGTTTATTATGCTTGTAATAATTATAATAGGCTTAAACTTATCATTACTGTCGTTTTACTCACAATTTTTGATTGTAACGGAGGCTACAAAAATTCCCGAGTAGTGTGGAATGCTTTAAAAATAAAAAACGTTAGACCGTATTTTTCTTAGTATACCCTAAAAATTTTGCGCAGTTAGGTTCCAGCACTTGGGAAGGGACCACGCGATAGCGAGTACTCTTGAAACGTAAAAGGTTAAAGATTAAAACCAACAATAGTGAAACAAACAATTTTCATAGAGTAAACCAAACTAAAATGGTGCAACGGTCAATGAAGAGTGAAGTGTTAAGCGATGAATGAGTTAAGTGCCACCTGTCATTGGACGCTTTTCACTGGACAAACAAAGGAGGTCAATCAAGAAGGGAGGTGGCCATTCGCAAAAAAATTTGATAAGTATCCTTAAGCATATTCATCACCTAACACATAATCTGCAAATTAAACACGACGATATCTTTAAAACTCAAGAAAGGCACACTGCGTAGAACAATAAAGCTGTCAACAACAAATAAGGCAAATCCAAACGAGACCAATAATAAACACTAGACACACAGAATAAACTAACATTAATCATAATCCTAACATAGTTTAAAAAAAGCATAATAATCAAACAACTGGATTTGTAAACATTAGATAACAGAATAATTGCGCTTGTCATTTGTTTAACTAATAAATAAATGCATTACTTAATTTTGGAATTTAAGAAAAAAAAGACAAAACTCTACCACAAAACGTGCTTGGGCAACACAATAACTAATAATAAAAAAAACTGTTAGAAATTTCGCACTTCTGCGGCAATAAACAATTAAAAAAAATCACCAAAAGCTACAAGTTACATCCAGCTACTGAACTATCTATTGATGTTTTTTGGCATCAAGACTGAGGACACGGGCAATGACAATAACGAACATGACAAAGACCTCGACTAGGAAACTACACCCCTAACAACTCCCCAACTCCAAATAGTAATCCCAAATGTTTGGAGTAATACTAATCGACTGGTCTAGGGAGATTCCGCGTCGTACTTAGTTTTAAGTCGGCGTAATTGTCCCCCAAAAACCAACACCCTCCCGTCCCTCCTCCTCTACCCTACTGAGCGTATAGCATAGGCTCGGCGAACCCAGGAATGGCTATTAAAACTATTCGCCTCTTGCTCTCGAGCCCCAAATAGGGGACAGTACGGAACGCAATGGACATTCGCACCCAGCAAACACGGGTGAAGCCGTACAGTTGCTGGGGAAGAACAAAAATCGGCGTAAGTAAACATAGGCCTGTACGGGGTTCGAGAGTCAAGAGGAAATGGGGCTGGTTATACGTCTGTTATACTCATACTCATATACCCTAAAAATTTTGCACGAATCAAACTAACAGTAACGAAGATACAGCGTTTTTTTGATTATTTTGCTGAGAAGTGGTCATTTTTGACGACTTTGATTTTTGTTACTGTTAGTTTGATTTGTACAAGATTTTCAGGGTATACTAACAAAAATACGGTTAAAATTAACGCATAAGTTAAAAAAATCCAACTCTAAAACGCCTTTACCAATCTTTATAAACTTTTGGATAAAAATACTTTAACTTATATCTCAGTTTAGGTGTTCAAGAGTTTTTCGAGAAAATATCCTTACTGTGAAAGACCGTATTTTTGTTAGTATACCCTGAAAATTTTGTACAAATCAAACAAACAGTAACAAAAATACAGCGCTTCAAAGTCGTCAAAAATTTTCAGCAAAATAATCAAAAAGGATTAATTTTTACCGATGTATCTTCGTTTCTATTCGTTTGGTTTGTACAAAATTTTCAGGGTATACTATCAAAAATACGGTCTTTAACAGCATATTTTTTATTTAGTTAAAAAAATTCCCTAAAAGTTATTTTTCGAACGTTTTTTTATTATTAAATAAAAGGGCTTTAAAAATATTTTCTCGGAAAACCCTCGAACACATAAACTTAAAAGTTGTAGTATTTTTATACAAAATTTCATAAAGATTGGTAAATACTTTTTTTTACTTATTATGCATTCATTTTTTATTTTATTAATTTCATATTAATCATTTTATTAATTTCATACCAAAATGGCTCCCTGCATGCTCCATTCGCCCATACCTGACCATTTGGGCATTTGGATGAATACCCTCCATTGCCACTTAACGGCCAGCATGCTCCATTTATCCATAACTGATCATAAGGGCAATTTGGGCTATTTACAATATCCCATTCTATCTTGTCCTCGATGGTGTTTGTAATAATATTATTATTATTATTTTGACCAAAAACATCAATAAAACATAGTAACACACACAAATTAATAATAAATTTCATTTTATATTGTTGCTGTTAGAAATTGTTATTTGAACTAATGAATGTTTACCTTGAAATATTAAAACGTTTGTTTATAAGAGAAGAAGCAATTTACCATTCACAATATAATGCATTTAAAAAAAACATAATAATTTTACGCACGATATTTTTTAATTAAGTTTTCCATAATGCAGTATTATAATACTGCATTATGGAAAACCTTATTAAAAAATATCTTTAAATATATTTTAAACAAACATTTTTTCCGTTATCTAACATTTTTTGCACCAAGAGCCAAAGGCGAGTGTTGTAAATCGTTCTAGGATCACTAACATTTAAAAAGGCATAATTAAAAAATGAAAACCATTTTTGTTAGATTTTATTGGGAATATTTAACAAAATGTTCATTATTTATCCAGGAGAAAAGTATATCTGAAAATAAAAAAAATATTACAATATTATGTAAAATTAATTAATTTTACAACTTAAATCTATTTATTATTTTTGTTTCAAAGTACGTTTTTTAGATGTACTAGTTTAGGAGCTCACTTGAGTAGTGTAATATAATATATATAATATAATAATAAATAACACAACATTATAATGAAAAAATATATAGAAAGTTTATTAAAAAAATTGGAGAAATTTTCATATGTTAAAAACAAAATACCAACAGCATATTTTAAAAAAATAACAAATGTTTTTATTAATCTATAAGTTTTGCTAAATCCTCTATTTCCCTATTAAGGCTATTAAGTTAATATCCCAGACAGCATCCAATTCAGAAAGATTTTCGTACGAAGTCTGTTGAAAAACATCTTACCGAGGTCACAATATGACATCTTAGAGAAATCATTTTTAGAAGCTCAAGATTAAGAGTTCTTGATAAATTCATAAATGAGGAGCGTTTATTCAAAAAGGGACATGTCCATTTTAGCGATTTGCAGAAACAAGTCAAAAATAACAGAATTCTTTTGCTTTTGACTTATTTCTGAAAATCGCTAAAATGGACATGTCCCTTTTTGAATAAACGCTCCTCAAATGAGAAGTCAATTTTTTAACATCTTACAGTATCTTTTTTTCTAACCTCTTATTGGAATCAAAATTAGAAGCTACTAAGGGTATCATAAATAAGACTTCAGTTATATGATATGTTACAGTATTCTCTTTTATTACTTCTTACTGAAATCATATTATTAACTCTTTAAGACGTCAACATGGAGACGTCACATTTATGACATTTTAATGCGATTACTTTTTTCTCACCGCTGTAACTGCTTGTGTTTGATATAAGAAGCGGCGAAGTAGAATTTAGAGCGTGCTCCATACCAAACGGTTTCCCGGAAACTGACGAGCTCCAAAAAGAGCGAAACAGGCCGTCTATCGGTGCCGGTGAAGAGCACGCTTGAATTTAAACAAAAGTGAGACGAAGTAATCGCAATTCCAAAAATAAGCGAACACGAGCAAATTATTAAAATGATTTTAATAAAATCAATTTAACAAATTCGTTTGTTCTATGGTAATTAAACTTGACAAAATAAGCAACGATCCAGTATGTAATTTTTTCATCAGTACCCTAGTAGTACTTTTATATCCAAAACGGGAAATTCTAAAGGAGTCTTTTTATAAGTTTATACAGTAGGACTCTTTAAAATGCTTAATTGCTAAGTCAAAGAAAAGGGTTTCTCAAGAGTTCTTTTTTAAAAAGTCTTGATTAGTTCAATAGGTGGTGCATTCGAAGTCTTAAGAACTTCTTAAAAACTTCTTTCTGATGTTGTATTTGACGTCCAAATCATAAAATAGAGCTTATACAGACTTAATTAAGACGTCATATTGCTGTCTGGGATAAAAGAAATGGTATATTGGTGGAATATCCGGTAACAATAATTATTATTGTTCATTTTCAATTTTTTTTATTAAAATTTTAACGGGTTTATTGTATTTGTCACTTATTCTGTTTATTGAAAAAAATTAGGTCTTCCTTTCTTTCAACTTCAGTATATTCTCCATTAACTGTGTGCTTTGCAAAAATAGATTTAGTATTTTGAGCTTTAAATAGAAAAGAATATACACCAGAAAACTTTTTAATGTTGGCTAATTTTGGATACAGTTAAAGAAGTCGCCTGGTTCCAATACCTTTTGCTTTTGGCTTCCCTAATCACTGTGTACCATTCTTCATGTAAATAAATCACCTGTGCATATTTCCAATGTCTGCTTTCTATTAGAGCAAAATTCCTGTCGGATGGCAAATGGGTGTGACCGCTATTTTAAAAATGATGTATTATGGATTTAATCCGGTTTTCCTTGACCAACTGATGACATAAGTAGCCAATTTTTATTTTGCCCAGAATAGGTGTCGGTGAAAACAAAAAATCTTCCACATTAGTGTTTTCCAAATTATTATAAAAGTTTTAACAAAACAGAGGCTATTTCGTCAGCCCCTCTCTTAGCTTAGTCTTCAGTCCATAAGTACATGTAACCCTGCTCGGCAGTACAATCATGGATCCCTAGATTATACAACCATATTTTTCGGCAGTAAAAAGCAGGTCCGGTCGTCAACTTTGGTATGCTATAAATCAAAGGAAATCACCAGTTTTTTAGAACCTTCAATCCTTAAGGAACTCTCAATTGAGAGTTCTTTTTCAGATTTTAATAGATCTTACATTTCCTTAGCTCTTGACTTATGTAGGTTTAGGGTTGTTGACAATATTGTACGTTGTTCTTCGTCGTTGTTTATTATAGCAGTATCTAATTTAATGTTAGTTTCATTTTTGCAGGTATCTGATTTGGGCAACTTTTACTGAAACAATGTTTTGCTCTTCACACCACGAAACAAATTTTTTTATACAAGTGTGCTATCGCAGTTAAGATACATTTTGTCCATATTGTCAGCCCTACTGTAGTGGCTCTGATATTTGGGAATTACGTCTTCTAACCGATTGTTTTTGTTCATCTGTAAGTTTTAGTGGCCTATTTGAATGTTTGGTTCTGGAACAGAAGTGCCTTCATTTTAACCACACGGTTAATTCGGACTCGGGAATTCTGGATCCCATGTATACTCATGAACTCCACCTTACATATTTGTACATCTTTTTCGTTAATATTAATAGTGTACTATGTATTAAATGTTCTGCTACATTCTTGCCTTTTTTGTTTCTTTTTATAGAACCTTTTCTTTCTATGAATACGAATGCAGCCAAACAGATAACTGTTTTGAATATCAAATGATCCCAAATCCCAAAATTTGCGAAAAATAGCTATATGTGTGTTTTCTCTACACCTATTTTTGCAATGACAAGGGGGTCCCAACTCGCGTGCTTTGACGAAATTCTTGTTTTTTACGCTTAAGTATTCCTGGCCCAAATTACGTCTTCTCTTGCTCTTCATCCTTTGGTAACTGGCTTCTCTTCTTTGCCTCCAACGAGATTTTGGAGGTTTTTCAGGTGATTTCTCCGTAGATCGTCGCGTTTTGTATGCTACACTTGCTAGTTTATTTTCGTATTCAGTAGAAAAACCTTGAACATGAGTAACCTGCAATTGGGTGACAAGACTCAGTCCGGTAAATTTTCACTTTAGCAACTTTTCCTAAAAACGGCAGGAAAGTTGCCAAAATGCCAAAAATAGGTGTGGAGGGATGTAAAAGTGCATAAACAATCGGCGCAGGGTGAAAAAGTTGTATAATTATCGCGTATTTAATAAAAAAAGGGGCTGATAATTGAAGTGACTTACCGTGATTTTCTGTGAAAAAAAACATGCAGCGAGCCAAAAACACGTATTTAATAGACGTAGAATTTGAAAGTGGAAGTGAAAAAGCGTGAATTATGAAAAACAACGTCATGAATTGAGGAAAATGCAATTTTTAAAATCAGGTAATTTGAGGTTATGAAGATTAGGTATCATCTTGGTTATGCAGGTACACTAAAATGGGCAAAGGTGAGCGAAACCAACCCAAACCAACCCAAACTTAACAACCCAACCCAACCGATTTAATCTTCAAACTCGTCACTACAGCTGGTACTTTCGTTACAATCCATCATTTTATCCGGTACTCTCACATTGCTGGAGGCCATTTTATCCGATACTCTCACATTGCTGAAGGCCATCTTAGTCACATATATGTGTAATTTTTGACAACAATTTATAAAATGTAATAAGTTGATTTTCCAACAACAGCGCCATCTTTTAGAGAAATTAAAAAACCTTTACTAAGTGGCTTGTTATAATATTGCTTATTGCTTCAAAGCAAAAATTTTGTTTTTTAAAAAAATGTTGCTTGTCATGTTTTTCCAATAAGCCCTTCAATTTAATTACTTTTACATATAAAAGTAATAAACATTAATTAAAGTATCCTGAAGTAATATTAATAAGTTTGATAAACGGAATTTTAGTCACGAGTTGTAATTAGGCACGTACGAAGCTTGCGAGCGAGTGTATAATAAAAACGAGTGTCTAGAGAAGTTTATAAAACGAGTTGTATACTATCCTTTATCTACGACGAACACAAAGAAGCCAATTTAATTTCTCATCTAACAACTATTAGGGGGATTTAACCTCACTATTTATCTATTTATAATAAAGCCAACTTTAGTCATAGCCTACTTTTATCTAATTCTATTGCATCACACTGACAATATGTATAATGGTAACCATTATAAAGGCCCTGCCTAGCAACGGGAATTCACACAAAGTTCTGTGGGAATTCACGTTGTTAGGCGTCAGTGATTGGCCGATTGTATATTTACTGTGAATTAAACCAACCGGCTTTTTAATTGGAAAAAAGTGAGGTTGAAACTGTCTAACAGATGTCAGATTTACTTTTTTTTTTAATTCAACCCCTTTAGGACACGTCATAAGGAACAAAAAAGCTTGTCTTGGCGTGGCTTACTATACCCCCTTGATTTTTTGCCATTTATTCCCTAACACCCTGTATATATGTAGGTGTACTATTAAACCCATTTGGTAAGAATTTCAAAAATTAAAAAATATGCTATTTATGTAAGTATTTCCTTATATGTACTTATAAGGTGTAATATTTTTACTTAATTATTTTAACTGGACTCGTATTTTTACGAACATTTTGATAAATGTGAAGGAATGTGATTATAGTCTAGGTTAGTCACAGATAATATATTTTTATAATTATTTGCTTAAAATTGTGTAATGTATTATTTGCGTTGAAAATTGAGGTTAAGTGGACATTTGATACTACCAAATGCAGAAATCGCAGTTTAAATTATAATTCGAATATTATTTTCAAAATTTTGACATATAGAAAAAATATAATAACTAACTTATCTTCCAAGACGTTTTCTCGCACTCGTCCAAAACTTTACCAACAAAAAAAATGTGTCAAATTAGAAAATCTGACAAATAAATTAACAATTTTAAAATGAAATAGACTAGACTAGGTCTAAATTTTAACTACAATAATTTAATCTTGGTGGTCAAAACAAATGGTTTAATTGAACAATAAATACAGGGTGCGACATAAAAACCGGATGTTTTTAAATTTTTTTATGAATTTTTGAAAAATATCCTACACTTTTGCCGCAACCTGTATATGTATATCGTTTAATTACAGACAAAAACAATTATTAAAATTTGACGATTTAATTGTCATACCAAAATGGTTCCCTGCAGGCACCATTCGCCCATGCCTGACCATTTGGGCAATTATTTTGAACATTTATGATGGATTGTAAAGGGGGCTGAGTAGTTGTCGTCGTAACAATCTTATTACTATTATTTTGACCACAAACACTGACAAAACTTAGTAAAACACACAGCAAAATTATAATAATTTTCATTTTATATATTGTTGCTGTAAAAGTGCTATTTAAACTAATGAATATTCACCTTGGAATAGTCGAATGTTTAGTAGTTTGAGGAAGCAGTTAATTTTGCTAAAATTATGTTTTAAATACATTTACAATCAAATGCAGTTGTTCTATTCAATAAATGTCAATTACCATGTTTAGCATTAATCAATGATTTAGCTAAAATTGAACAATTATTCAAACACTACAAATGTACAATGTTGTATTATTTAAAATATTCGTTTTTTACCTTTTTATTCAATTTTCCTACACTTATGATTATGCCACTTATAACCATGGTGACATTTAGGTTTAACATTTATTAAACTTTTGGCATACATTAACGTGATTAAAATTTCCATTTTACTTGTAACATTATTAAAAATAAGTGGCGCACCAACAAAATTAAAAATTAAAGCAAAAAAAATAAACGTAAACCTCATTACTTAAAATAAAAACGTATACTACTTGTTGATGATTAAAATATTTGTTGTTCAAATAACTTACATATTTTTTTAAATTTTTTCCCTGCATTTGCCGTTGTCCCATTTCAAACCATCTCTACAGGTGGGTTTCACGTGTACCAACATTAGAAGGACCAAAGACGGTTTTGGGGTTGTTTTAGTAATGTTTACACTAATTGTACTGTTGGTGACATTTGGTGATATTGTGGTGGTATCATTAAAATCTGGGATGATGGTTGTTTCGTTTTGAGCAAAATTATTACCACAAAAAAGAAATATAACAGCTGCAATTGTATAAATAATTTTTTTCATTTTGTTTTGGTTAAACACTGTTAAATATATTGGAAAAAATGGAATATGACGACAAAAAAAAATGATAAATATTTTCCTTGGGATTCCTGTTAAATTTTTCAAAAAATACCGGATTTATTTATCTGTTTATATATTATTTGCTGTTTTTTAATTTTCATGTGATTCCTTTAAACTATTTTGTTTGGTAAAACCTGGTTGGTTTAAAAAACACATTCTTTAAAAATATTATATTAAACACTATTTTCAATATTAACGGTCACGGTCAAAACAATCAGGTTTAAGAAATTTTGTAATATATTTCTAGCTGCTTTGAGAAATTTTATTACAGTCATACCAACTGTAACACAGGTGTGTCTATTTTCTTATGTAAAATGTGGGTATATGTGGGCGATACAAAATTAGTTGTTTAGTTTTATTCGTAACAAATAAATTAAGGATTTGCATAATTTTCTTTCTTATATATGTTAGGATGTCAATAGTTAAATATCAAAATATTTAATAATTTGAAAAATTAACTTGGAGGTGTTTCTTTACTTTCTATAGAAAATGATATCTATATAAACCATTAAACCAATCAAAGCATGGCATTCTCCCTAGCAGAATATCGTGCTCTGATTTTTATATTGCTTTCTATAGAACGTCAAGTCGCAAATTTTTTATATGCATATAAAAAATTAAAACCATAGTTTTAATAATGTTTTCATTATCAAATTTGAATCTGTTTAGTTTTGATAATCAAAATAAAATATAAGTTTTTTGTGCATTGTCCAAACATTTATACATTTATCAGTACCCCACCCAAACTAAAAACCTTAGCTTTTACCAAGCTCAAGTAACAGTAAACCAAATCAGACAACCTTGCCCAAGGTTGCATATTAATGTACAACAATATCTACTCAAATTATTGTTAATAGTAATGATAGCCACATTTGCTTTGCAGACATTCAATGAACAAATAATTCGAGAATCGTGACCGATTTTTTTTTGGCTATATCAACGCCGTAGTACTATTTGGCCTTGCCAAAGACATCCACACCCGCCACACCTTAGTCTTATTGAGTTTTTAGGCCAAATCCGTACCCAGAGAATAATAAATGTTTAAAGGTTTATTCAATGGAAAATTGATGTACAGGGTGATCCCCTATAATGTCGCCCCCCTTTAACTTTTTTATTTTAAGTGTCCCAAAAAAATTAAAAGTGTGGTTATGTAGGAACTAAAAAATACTTTTTTTCTACGTATAAAGAAAATTGGAAAATTGATCAGTATACAGGGAAAAACAAAAAGTTATTTTTTTTTCAATGGATCACCCTATATATGAATTTATTTTTCGATTCCTCGTAAAATTCTAAGCATATTTCATATATCATACCATATACCTAAATTCAACCGTTTCTGAAATATTTAAATTATTTTTAAGATAATAAGTTGAAATAGTTTGTCTTTCTCTGTCTGAGTACGCCATTTTTACTTATTTAACAACACTTATTGACATAATGTCACTATAGTAATTTATTTTCAATAAAAATTTTGGTATACTGAGGCTTCTTGATTTTTAACAGTTTAAAAAAACATTTAATGATGACTTTTCGAATGCGAATATTTCAGAAACGGTTGAATTTAGGTATATGGTTTGTATAAAAATTATGCTCAGAATTTTACAAGGAATCGAAAAATAAATTCAAATATAGGGTGATCCATTGAAAAAAAATAAACTTTTTGTTTTTCCCTGTATACTGATCAATTTCCCAATTTTCTTTATACGTAGAAAAAAAGTATTTTTTAGTTTCTACATAACCACACTTTTAAATTTTTTGGGACACTTAAAATAAAAAAGTTAAAGGGGGGCGACATTATAGGGGATCATCCTGTACCTATAAAAAAAATTTTACTACGCACTCAAAATTTTCTTATAAAAGCCTAAATTTGTACTTGTAGATACTACGATTTGTTTATAAAAAATAAGATTATTTTCTTTATTACCATAATTTCAAATAAATATCAAAAATCTCAGAACCAGTTACCAGCGCACTAGACAAACTGTCTAGTTATCTAATTCTCGACAATAAAACAGTCTGCATTTAGACTTTAGTTGGCTTATAAATATTTATAATGTTGCAGGAATTTGTCTAGCAGGATAAATGGCCATTTTTAATTTGATTGCAGGCATTGTGCCCTATAAGGAAGCCGTTAGAACACTGTTACAATTTAGAGCGAACCAAATTTGACGAAAATTATTTCTAAATTAAAAGCAGGAAATTGTTGAGCTATTTTAATTGGCAAATAAATGTGTTTTTTGAGTGTAGCAGGATCTTTAGCAGGATGTGTTATTGAACTAAATTATTATTATAAAAAATGGCATCCGGTCTTAAATCAAAGTTTTTTCTTTGGATTCAAGGTTTAGTTGAATGCATTTATGTAAGGGAGTCATTTATTATGTAATTGTTTTATGTGATAAATGACAGGCCCGGATCTAGGAAGGGAAGCGGGGGGCCTTTGCCCAGGCGGCAAAATAAACCTATGAATGACGTTATTTTTTAATTTAACTTTTTCCTCCTATTCACAGGTTATTATTGAACTAATGGTACAAATTTAAGGGGGTGGTAAACAAGCTACTGTCAAAAAAATTTCTGGGTGTCACGCCCAAAGTCTATTTTGGGCAAACCAAACAAAAATTTTTGGGGTATAATTTTTTTTGCATTTTCCAATTTTTATAATTTAATAATAATTCCACGTGAATTCGACACGAAAAAAAACATTGCCATTTCAAAATTCCTCGGCAATTTTTTCCCTGAAAAATTCAATTTTAATTTTAGCACGGTTTATCAATTGTTTTTGGAGATATGATTTTTGAAATTTTCATGATTATAACGATTTTGCCAATATATCATCGATCATAACTTTGGTTCCAATTAAGCGATTTCGACGAACGACCAATCAATTGTCTAGTCTTGAAACAAGCTATTTGGAAAAAATATTTTTGATGCTGTGGAATATAAGCACACTATGATTTTTTTATTCAAAAACTAAAAAACCATTTTCTACACTGTTTGTATATTTTTTTAATTTTTATTTTTTTTTTGTTTTTAATATTTAAGCGAATACAAGTTTTTTTTATCTATATTAGATCGTGACTATCAAAAAATTAATAATTTTTTTGGAATTTTAAATTTCAATAATTTCGATTTATTCCAATTTCCACTCGGACATTTTGTAATATCAAAAATGATTTTTTTGATTTAATCTTTTTATATTTATCCCTTTTAACTATTAAAATTGTTTAAATAAATTAAAGAGTACTGCCTATGAATATATAGTAAAATGATTGATTAATTGATTTTTAATCTTAAAATAATTATTAATTTTGTAATGATCAATTTAAGTATATTATGAGTAAAAGCAGTGGCGTAGCTAGCCTCGAGGGGGGCCCGTATCAAAAATCTGGTAGGGGCCCTTATACATGAAAAGCTGCTGACAAAAAAATTTCTGCGTGTCACGCCCTAAGTCTATTTTGGGCAAACAAAAAAATTTTAGGGTATCATTTTTTTTGCATTAACCAATTTTTTCTTCAATAAATAATATATGTATACATTAGGGTGTTCCTTATTTAGGGGTCGGAAAAAATTTAACAGAGGCGCCTCCCAAATCGGTTCCAAATCATAAAAAAAAAATTCCTGCAAAATTTTAGGTCAATCGGTCAAAGGGAACACGTGCCCCACAGGGGTTGGGTTGGGTTGGGTTTAATAAATAATTGAGAAAATTCGGAAGGCTGATATAACTCCGAAACGGTCCATCGTAGGAAAAAAAAGTGTATATAAATTGTTTTTTTAATCCCTATAATTTATGTTATTGAGTCGATGCTCTAGAACAAAAAGTTTCAGAAGTAGGTAGGGCCAAAGTACCAAAAAAAGCGTTGTATCGCTTTTTGAACTCGATTTTTTTTTAACGCAGCACTATTATTATACCTCACAATAGTGTTAATGTTAATAGTAATGTTAATGTTAATACCCAAAGCATAGAAATATGCGTGTATCCGTTCACAATGATGGTAATGTTGATGGTTACGTTGATACACGCATTTGTCTATGCTTTATTAACATTACCATTAACATTAACACTATTATGACAAAGGCATTAGGAAAGTTGATTAGCTTGAAAAAAACTACAAAATATATTTAAACTTTTTTTTCCTACGATAAACCGTTTCGGAGTTTCGGAGCACAACGTGTTTTTGGTGAAAACTCAAAAAGTTTTGGATTTAATTTTTTTCAAAATCGGTTAGTTTAAGAAAAAAATTTTGTCAACAAAAAATGTAGGGTGCATTGTCCCCTACAATTTATGTCATTGGGTCGATGCTCTAGGACAAAAAATTCAAAAAGTAGGTAGCGCTAAAGTACACAAAAAAGCGTTTTATCGCGTTTTGACCCCGAATAAATTTTTTTAACGCAGGACTGTTATTACGAAAGTTGTTTATCTAAAAAAAACACATAAAATTTATATACACTTTTTTTTCCTACGATGGACCGTTTCGGAGTTATATCAGCCTTTCGAATTTTCTCAATTATTTATTAAAAAACCCCTGTGGGGCACGTGTTCCCTTTGACCGATTGACCTAAAATTTTGCAGGAATTTTTTTTTTATGATTTGGAACCGATTTGGGGGGCGCCTCTGTTAAATTTTTTCCTACCCCTAAATAAGGAACACCCTAGTATACATAGGTACATACATAGCTTTTTATACAAAAGCAAATTTTAAAATTTGGTCTGGTTTTAGACATTTACCGTTCTTCAACATCTTTTAAAAGGTATCTTTTAAAATAAAGGCAAGTCATTTGAAATAATTGTAACACTAATAATTATTTCTAATTTGCTATTAATATAATCTATGATAAAAATACGCAAAGCAGACTCAGTATGCGGCGCAGATCACAGAACAATATGCGCAGAGTGCGCCGAAGACAACGCATAGCGGAAAGGTGCGGGCAGAAACAATTCGTATGAGTTCACGACCTCGTTGGAACAGGAGGGTATTCAGAAAAATTTTAATTTAATAGATCGAAGTATAAACAAAAAAAATAATATTTATTTATTTATTTAATTTCATGCCTCACTCTACGGTGGAGTCTCCACCCGAAGTTAAGTTAAATCTGGTTTACTGTAGGCGAAATTAAAAGGTCAGTACAATGTTCATATACACTTTCCAAATATTTACGTTGAGAAACTATTTAATACTTTAGTATTACAAGAAGGCCACTTCATTTTAACGATTGTATGACATTTGACAACTTTCAACTTACTTAAAACTAACTTCAGCCTGTGACTAAAACCTGTTGCTAACTTCAGCCCGTAACTAAAAGTTCATAAAGCAAAAACTTGTCAATGTGTATTTAAAAGGTCGCTTAGTGCCATGGAAACATGTACTATATTGGGCGTTTTGAAGGTGGGAGTAGAAAAAATATTTGAACAATATCGTTAAGTTAGTTTGAATAATTGATTTATTGATTTTTTCGGGGATTTAACAAAATGCGGATATAATTCAATTGTGCAATTTGTCATTGTTGTGAAATGCATTTTTTCATCAAAATAATTCGTAAAAAATATTTGTACTAAACTTGTATATATGGGCACTTTAAAAATATGTTGTTGAATAAACCTTAAAATAGAACAAAGATTTAAATTCCGCGGTTTTTTAAATCTTCTGAAATCCTGATTTAAAAGCAGCTCTCAATATGTTGCAAATAATGTGTATTGCGTTGCGCATTCATTCTACTCTCCTCACTGCAAGTTCTGAGAGAAGTATTAGTAATTTTTTTTATTATTTAAAATTAATAATTATATACTTTTACCCAAGCAATAAATTTTGAGCACGCAAAGTTAATTTTTAATTTTGGTTTTGCATTGTTCTATAGTATATATACTAATTTTCCAAGCAAAATAAATAAATTGTTTAACTCCATTTTTTCATTACCCTCTAAATTTACTTTAAGAAAAAATAAGGGGCGGCAACTTGAACCTCTGCCCCCTTTGGAAATTTTGTAAATATGTGCTTGATAAATGGTAATCTTTAGAATCTTATGTGGTATAGTTTTTGTTTTTAATTTTTTTTCATTAAATTATAAAAAAACAAAATATTATATTACACTGTACAACAACAAAAGTATGCTCCATTTAACTAATACGATTATTAAATTATTATTTCAAAATTTCTACATGGGTGTTTAAAAGTGACTAAGATCAATAAAATGATTACATGCATAAAATAAAATTGTAGTTGTCCTTACGCAATATGAAAAAATTACATGCAGAAATTTTGTGTTTAGCAACCTGATTTGCAAAATGAAAGTACTTAAGTGATTAAGTTTTTTTAATTAGTTCATTTAAGTTTTATGTTCAAAATTGTAATAAATTTAAGAGAAAATTTGACATTTTGATATTTTTCTTTTGTGATTTTGTAATAATAAAATTAAAATTTAAAACAATTGCGGCTTTTTTATTGGATTGAAAAAAGCCTGCATTCGTGACAATGCAGAGTTGCAAACAGTGGTCATTTGAGAATTTGCCCTCAGGGCCCTGTGCCTCAATAGCCCTTCTTGCCAAAAGTGACTTTTAAAAAATATTTTAAAAGCCTCTCGTACACTGAGAGAAATAATTCGAAATTTTTTTACAAAATGTTGTTTTAATTTAATTTTTATCTTAAAAACTAATACACGTTTAAGTTTTTTAAACTTGTATAATTATTTTGCATTCCTACCATTTGTATTTATTACAACTACTAAATTTTAAATTCAAATAGTATTTAATATCAACGAACTACTTAAATATATAACCATGTTGTAGTAAATAATAATAAAACACTTTAAACATACATTACTTTATTATTTACAACTACCAATACTCACTAATGAAACTAAAAAATTAGCATAATATACAAAATAAAATGTTCGTATTAAATAATCTTAACTTGGTCCTATAATTTACAACTACAAAGTAGTATCTCTACGAAGACATAGTAGCTGATTATTGTTCACGTGTCTAAATTCGCCAATCGCCGCCTTGCATGACATATGCACATGCGCATATATGCAAGCAAAATTAAGCAGGTCGGTTCAAGTGTGCACGTGTTGGCTAGTGTTCGCCATTTACCGGTGTTTGGTTTTTGATAGTTATATTACAAATTACAAAACGAATAGAGCAAAAACTATTGGATTGGGAGTTGGACAGTTTAGTGCCTATATTTGCTGATAAGTACCTAATACCTCTGTCGTGAGGGCATATTTTATTGTTTTTAATTCTCTTTTATGGTTTTAATGCTTGTAACAATTTAGGTACACGTATTTTATATTGAAAATGCGTAAAGGTGTTATAAGTACAGGAATAACTTTCGGAATGTTTAATAAAACTTTTTTGCATTTTTAAAGCTGTGATAACATGATTATCTTACCAAACGTTTATTATTATTAATTAAAAACCGCTCTTTACTCTATTTTTGTTAAATTTTAATAATAATTTTGCTTCATACCTCTCCTAAGTATTACAGACATTGAAAAATTAGTACCATTTATTGTAGATAATATTGATTATTATACATTTGCTGTTGTGTGAAATTTGAAATTGTTCAGTTGTGTAACAGGTATAGGTACTACAAGTGTACGTGTTAATAATTTTGTTGTTCCTTTTCATGTATAATCTATGTAGGTTATTTATAAACAATAAAACTTTTTTATAAATAAAAATGAGAATTTAAATTGCATCATTTGCTTTTATTTTACAACCACCATATTTAGATAATATTAGTACTTATAAATACCAAAACTTCGTTTTTTTAAATATCTTTTCGTAGTCATAAATTTTACTACTACAGTTGTGGTTAAATTAAAATCTTGTAGTTGTAATTTATATACTTACCATCACTATTATCTAGTCAAACGATATAATAGTATTAGGTATAATCTTATAGTTACAATTTTGTAGTTGTAAATAATACCTATTTAACTACTACTTCTTATATTAAGTAGGGACTTTTTTCTCTCAGTGTAGATTATTCTTTCGAATACGTAATGTATTTTCAAAAAAAGGTTTTCCTCTTTCCGATCGTGTAATGCAAATATGTTACAATGTCATATTTTTCGCTAAATGTGCTCTAATTTGCCCAACTACTAAATCTGACAAGAATTTCTTAAACTTCGATCATGCCGAGCATCCAAATGGATAATGCGCATTATATACCTTTTTTACTACCATTAAATTATTTTTATTAATAGAAATAGTAAGAAATAATTTTATAGTGAGAAAGTAAGGTTAGAGCTGTCTGACAGATGTTAGATTTTATTTAGTATACCAGAGGCAACTACGATGCTTTTGGAATAAGCTACACTGTTTTAACAGTGTAGCTTATTCCAAAATATATATAAAAATCAAATTTGTTAAAATAAGTTTGTTGTTTGTTAATTTTATTTTGTAAAATTTTAACATAACATTAATATTTTGTATAAAACCAGGGTTTGTAATTATTTTAATAAAGAAAAATATTTTTCCGAAAGTTTTGTAAAGGTAATATGCAATTTTTAAGCATTTTGTTAATTTTCAAAGGTTACAGATTATTTTCTTAATGTTTAGCCACAGGTCTGTGTGTTTAGCAAATTATTTTGTTGAAAAAGTACACGTGATTTAGGCGGTCAATCCCACTGACTTTTATTGTTTTTAGCATCTGCAACTTATGTTTCTGATTATTTTATTATTCTAATTCGTAATGTGTTCGTAAGAACTGTCCAGAGTGTTTATAATATATTACCAAAAATCTGTTATTATTGTTATTCGGATAACTTATAAGTTATAAATACCCATTAAACGAGTGTGCGAAGTGCGAAGTATCCTAATAAAGATGCCATTTTTTAACTGAAATTAGGGGATACATTAAAATGGGTTAAAGTTACGAAATACATCAGTAAGCGTTGTAGTAGTACTGATAGTTATATTGTACCAAATTTCTCTATAATTTGATGATTTCAGAATGGTGTGTTATTTAATTGTGTGTATGATATCTTTGTGTTCATTTATGTAGGTATATTTTAATTTCTTGTAAAAAATTCTTTACATTTAGGTTTACAATTTCCAACAAATACTTTTGTCACTGGGTCTACAAAATGTCTGTAATTACAAACTATAGTAACCACTGTATAGTATAGTTTATACTTATTCAATTAGTTAACAGATTGCAGTTGGTTGTAAACTTGACATAAAGTTATGTGGACCTGGATTAACATAAAATATGGTTAATATTTGGTTAAAATTTACAAATATGTTTTTATTGTGCAGTTTGCAACTACCCTATTGGCCCATATTATGTCAATAACGTCTTTTTCGCATCATTTGTCGAATACTTCAAAAATTTTAGGGGTACCACGGACATAAACATTTAGTTGGTATTGACTTATATGTTAAACAAATATTGGCGATTATTTTACGTAGTTTGCTTACGATTCGTTACATTATATTAGTTTTACGTATCTACAGTGTGACCCATTTGTTTGCGACTCACCTCTGTTAAATCTTTATTTATTTTGCGATTTTAACCGGATGTGTTTTAAAGTGTAGATCTTGATAAATTGTATTTTTGGAGCAAAAAACATTTTTACAAAATAAACGGCCTAATATGTCAGTTTTTGAGAGTACATTTTTAAGAATTCATATTGGCGATTAAAAAAAATCTATTCACGGCTCTGGATATACAACCCCTCAAAACGACCCTATAGGGTCGTTTTGAGGGGTTATATATACTAAATTTTATTAAAACATGTTTCCTCCAAAAAATACAGTTAATCAAGATCTACACTTAAAAACAAATCCGTTTAAAATCGCATAATAAATAAATATTTTACAGGGGCGAGTCGCAAACATTGTTTATGCCGTTAACTCCTGTATTTATGAGAAATCGAAATATACTATTTGAGCAATTTAAAAACGTATTATTCCATATAATATTTGTGGTTCGTAAAAGTTAAAATGTTCAATAAGATCCAGTTGTCCTCTAACAGCACTTTTACAGTACATACTCTTTTAAGTGCGACTGCTGAACGATCGAAGAGCAAATAATTATGGCGTAAAGCGTTTGCCCACTAGGCCCTTAAACCCGCTACTGAACTTGCAGAAAATGATTAATAAGTCATAAAACTAATTGTTTCGTATAAAACTGAAGGTAACCCTTCAAGTAAACGAATTCATGTACCCAAAAATAAAGTAAGTAATTAAAAAACACTCGCTGCTTTTATGTATTACTCTTTTTATTTTTAATTATCTATTAAACAAATTTTATTATACAATCAACACTTTGTAACTTAATACATTATTAAGGTTATTTATTTTATTATTAAGAATATTGCTATTTAAAAATGACGTAATTTTTGGTATACTTGTAATTAATACTTTAATAATAACTACTATAGCACTTTCAATAAAGTTTGTAAATTAATTTCGAGTAAAATTTGT
Source organism: Brassicogethes aeneus (assembly GCA_921294245.1). Lineage (NCBI taxonomy): Eukaryota > Metazoa > Arthropoda > Insecta > Coleoptera > Nitidulidae > Brassicogethes > Brassicogethes aeneus. The sequence continues at coordinate 61,237,274 of OV121133.1, read as the reverse complement.
TTTTTTTTAATACCTTGACCTTTACTTAAACCATATATCATAACAATTAAATTAAAGTTAAGAAAAAAATTTTAAATTTAAATTTCCTTCAATTTAGTTACTTAGTTGTAAATAAATCCTTTAAAACTTATGTCATTGACACTCATTAAAAGTGCGATATAAGTCATTAAAACCGGATCATAAAATAGAACAATCATAATAGTATATTATGTATCAAGTTTGATAAACGCCATTTTTGTCAAGAATTTATTTTTTGGGTTCAAATTGTTTTTACTATTTGTAATATTTATTTGACTAGAACTGCAAAAATTAAATTTTAAAATTTGCTTTATGAAAGCAACAGTTTTTAAAATTACCTATATTTTTCAATATAAATTATTTAAAAAACAAAATGTATAAGGCATATCAAATTTTTTTCATTGAGTTTTATTTAACCTTTTAGAAAAGCAGGGATTCTTGTCCCATTTCCAGCAAAAGTGTAGCCGGATTTTGTTCAGGGGTGCAAGCAAGGGTAAACTATATGCATGCTAAAAAAAGTTTCGATACTCCACCTCCCACCCATTTTCTAGCACAATTTTTCTGTACATGCAATTTTTGAGTATAGCTCCCTCCTTTTGATTAAAAAAGTTTAGGCTGAACCCATAATTTATGTATATCAAGCATTATATTATTATCAAGTTATAACTATCATATGTTATCCTTTAGAGTTTGTTTCTTAATTTTTTTATATTCTTGTAACAAATTTTAAATGTCTTTTTTCCCTCTCGATGTTTTCGACATCATTGCATTTATTTTTCAAAACATTTGTCGAAATGCCTAAAAAGTTGTTATTGGTACCTGTAAAAGAATAGGTAAAAGAGCATTGCCTTTTAGAAACTGGTCTAGTATTTTTATAACTATAATATAAATATTATAATTATAATAATAATATTTATAATAATTATAATTAAAATAATAATAATCATAATTATTATAATTATAATATAATTAATTAATCTTTTACAAACCCTTGAACACAATTTTCACCAACTTTAACAATTTTTAAGTATCTTTGTTCTTTTCAGAGCCTTTAAGCCGTAATTTTCGTTTTTCATACCTTCTAATGCAAATTTAGGTACTTAGTACTTATACTTGTAACAAAACACATTGCAAAACTGCGAACATAACCCAATTATGTGTGTTTTATATTGCCGCCATAATAAGGTTTAGTCAGCTATAAATGTATTTATGTGTATATTTAATAATACAAATTAAAAAAAGATTAGATATACCTGTATTTTTGGACAATATCGCAATCTTTGACCTTCTAGCGAGGTATTTTGTGATTTGTACAATACATTGAGTGGATGATCCAAGATTTGGAAAATTCACGTGTCATGTCATGTCATCGGTGGATGGCTTCGTGAAGCGCATGAACATTCAAACTTGTTGCTGGTCAAAGTGGTTCATTGAAACCGAAACCATTAAGGCTGTAGGCCACCAAGGAAGAAGAAGAAGGGAATCAACAACTAAGTTTTAAGATTTTTTCTACTTGCCTGCGCAAAGTTTTACTTTTCCTCGCCGGATTTAAATAGCGCCGCCATCGGAAAAGCAGTCACACCTCTTTTAAAGAGTTGTGACTGCTTTTACGATGGTACGATACGATACGATACGAAATGGCAACGGACCTACCAAAATAAAAAATTGACTATATCTAAAAAACTGTCTACTTTTTTAACTTTTGACGACATTTTCGGATTCAGGGAACAATTTTACATTGGCTGTTCAATTTTGGGATACCATGATATCCCATGGTACAAGTGAAAAATATATAAATAATATAAATATAGTAATTAGTCATTTTTGACTAATTCATTTTTAGAGAGTAAGTTATGTTAAAGGAGAATTCATTATATTTATGTTTATTTGTTGCTTACTTATTTTGTAGTAACATTACTAGTACCATAAGCATATAAGCGTTGAGTTTCTTAATCAATAAAATAAGGAATAATTAATCGAAATCGAGTACTAAACCAAAGTTTTTTAGTTTTTACTTACAACGCAAAACACAAATAACATGAGCGATTTAGCTGTGCAATTGAACAAAATTAGTCGAGAAAGACTTCTGCCTGCCTCTCTTTTGTGAAAAAACTACTTATTTATTTAAAAATGATGTGCAGTTCGTATGCTTTAAATGTATTGTTGACAATTCTTGAATTCACACAATGCTATCGAACCTGATGACGCGCGCGTTGCAAAAACCCTATTCTTCTTTAAGGCATAGTAATAAATACGATTTCTTTTAACGAGCTTGTGCAAAAAGGTAAAAAAAATTATTTTTACGTTTTTGGTTCACGATAAAAACAAACCGTTTACAATGCAACCTTATAATGAAGGGTTTTTCATTGAGAGTAATAATAGATCTTTGATTAACGATGGCGTTGTTATTTCAAAAGATCCTGTTGTCATTTTTTGACGTAAGTATTTTACAAAGCTTGTCATTTTATATTGAAGAGATACACAAGTGCTTAAAGAAATCAGATAATTCAAATTTATTATCAAAATAACTGTTGCCCGCGACAAACGTTCCGTGCGTTACGCGAATTTTATGACCAACAAAAGCCACCATTCGACAAATTCTGAAAAATTTGAGACACCCGCTTTGTTACGGATTTCTCAACACCTGTGCGTCGTCGTAACGCCCGGTCTGTTAGAAAAAGTGTGCATGAGAATCCCTAACTTTCAATTCCCTGACGTTTGCAAGAATTGGGCGGCCTACACCCCAATAAGATCCAGTTGACTCCGCTCTTGGCCAAGAGCTCAAGCCAAACAATCATCTTTTGCGTTAACGTTTTTCTAATTGGGCTCTAGAGCATTTGGAAGCAGACCTAAATTCGGCCAGAAAATCATTTTTAGTTATGATTATTTTTGGTTGAACGGCTTCGTTATAATAAGCAAAATTGTCGAATTTGAGGTGAAGGAAACCCACGAGAGATTGAAAAGCGTCAATTGCATCCAGAAAAGATTACTGTCTGGTGTGGATTTTGGCCTGGCGGCGTCCCTATTTCTTGGAAGATGAGCAATGCAGCTTTGACAGTTAACGGAGAAAGGTTCCGAACAATTATACGGGATTTATTTTGGCCTCGATTGGAGAATATGGATCTGGAATGTTTCCAAAAGGATAGCGCCACTTGCCATACAGCACGTGAAACACTGGACTTTAAAGCAGAAAAATTTCCTGGGTCTTTAATTTCAAGTAACGTGATATTGGCGAGCGAGATGATGTGATCTTACTGCTTTGGATTTCTTTCTATTGGCGTATGTAAAGGTATGGTGTATGCAAATAGTCCTCGAACTATTAAAGCACTCAGAGACAATATCCGACCCTTAATTGGCGAAATACAACTCGATCTCTGCCAGAAAGTCCAAAATTGGGCTTCTTGAATAGACGCAAAACATCGAAGCCTCAAAGGCAATTTTCCAGATGTTTTTATTCATATACGATATATATTCGTATAATGTTATAATATATTTTGTAATCTAAAAGTAAAACAAAGTCGTTATCTTTTTTGCATCTTGTTCAATTCCACTTTAATGTAATAGTACTCTTATTGAACAAACCCATTATACAGTGCTTGCAAATCCAAGTCCGACCGGGTTGGGAAGGACTCGCGTGAAAAGAACAAGGATAGAACGCCAAACAGAAGGCGATTACAATACGCCTGCCGGCTCTGACCAATCAAATTCTGTTTGGCGTTCTATCCTTGTTCTTTTCACGCGGGTATTGAACAACCGTCCTTCCCAGCCCGGTCGGACTTGGATTTGCAATCACTGTATATTTTTCTATGAAATGATATTTTCATTCATAATCTGATTTGACCCATCTGATCATTGATAAAAATTCAATTCTCTCTAAAAATGAAATAGTCAATATTCTACTATTTAAATTAGTACCAGCATTTTTATTAATAAAATAGTTGTTTTCAGTTTTAAATAGTTATTTTTTACTACGCAAATAGTTAAAGTTTGACTAATTTAAGATAAGTCACCATCTTTCACTAGTTCTGAGAGTTAAAAGTAACTAATTTCTTTAATAGTTTGCGGCCAACAACAAAGTATTATTTGAATTAAATCACGGCGTTCCCTATAGAGAACGCCGTGATTAAATGCATAGAATAGAATAGAATAGAATAGAATAGTTTATTGTCATCAAAAAAAATGTTACATGACTAGTCAAAAATTTCAAGTTACAATGAAATAAAAACATAATAGGTACAATAAATAATTAATAAGTAAACACAGTGTATATACAAAATAAAATCAATTAATACAATTAATACAAAAAACATTATAAACATTAAAATAGCTGGAGGTAGTATAAAAAAAACTTATTGTTTATTGTTTTGATTTAAAACCGCAATTATTATTATTACTAAGCTCCCTGGTTAAATGACCCATAAAAACAAATAAAGATGCAAAAAGTTTAGCTCAAAACAGCAACATAGCAAGAGCGGCTGAGAGCCGAATGGGTTATGACAACAGCTTGACAAGCTTGACAAGTGACAAACCTGAGTTCAATCCCCGGCTGGGTCAAAACTTTTTTTAAATTTAAATCTACTAATTTGACTATTTCATTTAGTAGAATTGGACTAATTATTAGTGGCTGCTTTTTCGCTATGACAATTAGTCAAATATGACTTAGGTATAATTAGATATTTTTGACTAATTCATTTTAAGAGAGTTGAGTATAGAAATTTTCATGGGGAAAACGAGTTCCCAGTGAATAAAAGAGATATGAGGATTAAGCGACGATTTTAAATTTTATTGGGTAATATTTTATATTTTATTGGTTAATTCATTTTGATTTTAATTTATAATTAATCGAGGAAATCGGTGACAAGCGAATCAATACAACAAACCGTTTTCAATGCAACGTGGTCTTATCGAGTTAGAGAAGGATCTTGCCCGGTATGGCACACGTTACCAGGGTGGTTGCTCTCTAAATAAGAGTTTTGATTAGTTTAACAAACGTAAAGTAAATTAATACGGTATTTTTAAAGTACCTATTAAATTTTACAGCAATGCATGAGTAAAATATTAATTTAAATATAAAGAAAAATTGTTTTTAAAGGTTTAATAAATAAAAACATAATATTCTAAAAATTTTGGTGACGGTTCTGTTAATATAAAATCAATAATAATTCGTACATTGCCGAGCAACATTTGTCAAAATATAAGTCAACTAAGATTGTTACGTAACCATAAATAAAAATACGCCTCCAGTAAAAAGCTTATTTACATAATTAAAAATATGTTTATGTAAATGCTTCAAATTGGTGGAATTTTATTTAGATCAGAACAATAATATTGTAAGTCATTCAAGACCCTATTATGAAAGTTACCACATATTAGTTTATTAATATACATATCGATGACTTTTTGCCAAAGTATCGCAAGTAACATAACCCAAATTTCGGGAATTGAAAACATTTTGGTTGTCTGTTTTAAATTAAATATAGCCTAAAGGTTTTATAATAAGTAATTACTTGGCTTATAATTATAGCTATTTACTTGTTATAAAACCTATATTTAAAACATATTTAAAACAGACTTTATAACAAAAAATGTTTTCAATTCCTGAAATTTGAGTTATGTTGCTTGCGATACTTTGGCAGAAAGTCATCGATATGTAAATGTTTTTTTAAAGAATTATGCATTTTTTACATCTTAGAAAATGACCTTAATAATTCTTCAAATAGTTTATTTGTATACTAGGGTGGTCCTTAATTGGGATGTTTTTAAAATGTTGGGTTCCATTTATTGTAATCGCTTCTACAAAAATAATTCTGACAAATTTGTAATCGTAGAATTTTGGTAAATATCATTTTTAAATCTCCAAAGAGTGCTAATCAAAAAACTTTAATTAGTTTTTCCTTCAAAATTGAAAACTACTAAAAAGCCTGAATTAAACAACATTTTAAATATTCTAAGCGTTATTTTATTTAATTTTATTAAAAATCTATTTTTTTTATAAAAGGTTAATAAGAATGCCATTTTGTAACCTGATAAACGTAGAAATATCTAAAAAAAAAATGGGGAGAAATCTTTGTTGCGTGTTATGCCAAAAACATGAAATTACGCTTTTGCTTTATCAAAAATAAGCTATTTTTGGCTCACCCTGTATATATCAAATGATGTGAACAGTATTAAAAAGTATTCTTTAAGTCTCCTCAATAATATACTCTAATTTTATAAAAATCAACAAATGTGTACTCTGTCAAAGGAAGACTTTGAAATAAACAAAAATTAAAAAAAAAACATGAATTTTCAAAAAATTTCGAAAAAAGGAGCAGCTAGGATTTTGGTAAATATCATTTTTAAGTCACCATGGTGCCCTTTGCATAGGGTCCCGAACAAGAAACTGAAATCAGTTTTTGGCGGCATTTTTATAATGTGACTATATGTGACTTAAACTTCGTTCAGGCACACCGTGAAAATTAACAAACCAAGTTAAAAATATTTATTTTGTTTTTGTGGCAAATATCCTTGATTTAATGTGTAATTTTAATTAAATATAAGATTATTTCCTACTAAAAAAATTTATTAATAAAAATAAAGTTAAAACAAATTTCTATAATAATAAAAAAATAAAAATTTTCGAAAAAAATTATAGCCGTTTAAACCCATTTTCTCTAAATTTTAAAAAATGTCAGACATTATTTTTTCTACTCCCCCTTTAAAAACGCCAATTATCGAAAACATTGTCATGACACTAAGTGATCTTATGGCAATTTAGTTACGAGCTAAAGTTAGCTGCAGTGACTTTCGGGCTTTTTAGCCTGCGCGGATGATCCAACGGAGGCAATGGGTGCAGATGCACCCCTCTTAGGCCCTTAATTCCACTTGTTTTATTCTGTGGTTTTATTAATTCCTTTAGTTGTATTTACGCATTGTACTTTTTTAACAAAAATGAATTACAAAAACTTTTTGTTAAATCTAATTCATTAAACCGTAATAATTAATGTTGTATACAGGGTTGTTTGTTGTTAAAAAAGTGTATTTCCTGTATCTTTTAAAATGCGGAGAGTAGATTTTTTTTAAACAATTTTCTGGGATGCTTTGGGGTCTATAGATTGTAGGTGTAGGTGCGCGACATCTGGGATACCCTGTATACTAAAGATTATGTACTACTGTAAATACAATAGATACATTAATGACCATATTTGATTTGGCTGTCAAAAAACAAGAATATTGATAACCGAAAGAAAGGTTACTTATCCATAAAGGTAGTTTAGAGTTTGATGTCAACGGAAGAAAGTCGTTGTAAATTTTATATCCGCCACTGTACTTGTGCAAGTGCCCCCACCTTAGGGAACTTCTGAATCCGCCCCTGCTTTTTATTCATGGGCTGAAGTTAATGTTAAATGTCATACAATCGTCAAAACTAAGTGCCCTCCTTGTGAAATAATCTAGTAAATATTTAAAATGTTGGCTCAATTATACTCGTATAATATACAAGGTGTCCCTTAACTTATTGGCATAAATTTAGAAAATAAAAATTTTTGAAAAAAATTATAGCCGTTTAAACCCATTTTCTCTAAATTTTAAAAAATGTCAGACATTATTTTTTCTACTCCCCCTTTAAAAACGCCAATTATCGAAAACATTGTCATGTCACTAAGTGATCTTATGGCAATTTAGTTACGAGCTAAAGTTAGCTGCAGTGACTTTCGGGCTTTTTAGCCTGCGCGGATGATCCAACGGAGGCAATGGGTGCAGATGCACCACTCTTAGGCCCTTAATTCCACTTGTTTTATTCTGTGGTTTTATTAATTCCTTTAGTTGTATTTACGCATTGTACTTTTTTAACAAAAATGAAGTACAAAAACTTTTTGTTAAATCTAATTCATTAAACCGTAATAATTAATGTTGTATACAGGGTTGTTTGTTGTTAAAAAAGTGTATTTCCTGTATCTTTTAAAATGCGGAGAGTAGATTTTTTTTAAACAATTTTCTGGGATGCTTTGGGGTCTATAGATTGTAGGTGTAGGTGCGCGACATCTGGGATACCCTGTATACTAAAGATTATGTACTACTGTAAATACAATAGATACATTAATGACCATATTTGATTTGGCTGTCAAAAAACAAGAATATTGATAACCGAAAGAAAGGTTACTTATCCATAAAGGTAGTTTAGAGTTTGATGTCAACGGAAGAAAGTCGTTGTAAATTTTATATCCGCCACTGTACTTGTGCAAGTGCCCCCACCTTAGGGAACTTCTGAATCCGCCCCTGCTTTTTATTCATGGGCTGAAGTTAATGTTAAATGTCATACAATCGTCAAAATTAAGTGCCCTCCTTGTGAAATAATCTAGTAAATATTTAAAATGTTGGCTCAATTATACTCGTATAATATACAAGGTGTCCCTTAACTTATTGGCATAAATTTAGAAAAAGATTGAGTAAGTCAAAATTAGACGAAAACCCAAATAAATATTTTTCCTAATTACTTATGTTTCCAAGATACAGGGTGATAAAGTGTTACTTATCATATCAGTTTTTTTAATATAACCTCTACTATGGTAGTCTTGTAAAGGTGATATTTTGCGAACAGTCACTTACTACCAAAACAAATATTCACACATAATTATAATTGTTTGAGTGAATACAGTGTCGTAGAAACGGGGGTTGCTTTAAGCTTATTGTCCCATACAAACTTTGAGGTTAGGTTTTTATAACATTTGATGCACTTTTTAGATTACACAGTTCGGCTACCATTAAAAAGGTGTACCTCTCAAACTTCGATAAAATAAACCGTTTTCGAGATATTCGAGATTACAATAATTGTTATATCGCATTACTTAAAAGGATTAAAAGGTATTTAATAACAAATTTTATTTTTTAATTGTAAAAAGTAAAAAGAGCATTCCATGAGCATCGGGACTTTTTTCCCTGACCGTCACATTAAAAAAATTGTAGTTTTTTTCATTTAAAAAATTTGTTATCATATACCTTCTAGTCCTTTAATGCGATATAACAATTATTGTAATCTCGAATATCTCGGAAACGGTTTATTTTATCGAAGTTTGAGAGGTACAGCTTTTTAATAGTAGCAAAACTGAGTAATCGAAAAATTGCATCAAATGGTATAAAAACCTAACCTCAAAGTTTGTATAGGACAATAAGCTTAAGCAACCCCTGTTTCTACGACACTGTGTTCTCTCAAACAATTGTAATTATATGTAAATATGTGTTTTGGTAGTAAGTGACTGTTCGCAAAATATCACCTTTCCAAGTCTTCCATAGTAGAAGTTATATTAAAAAACTGATATGATAAGTAACACTTTAACACCCTGTATCTTTTAAACATACGTAATTAGGAAAAATATTTATTTATATTTTCGTCTTATTTTGACTTGCTTAATCTGCTCCTAAATTTATGCCACTAAGTTTATAAATATTATTTTACAAATTTATTTTGTTTTAATTACTGTGGCAATATTGTTTAAAATGAAAAGAAATTTATTTCGTTCGACACAAAATTGTTACTACGTTACCATATACTAAAATTATGGGAGGCCGCGGTCATTGGCAAGTTGACCGCGGTGTGCTACCTGCGTGAAATTCAAGGCCGGTCCGGATCACTTTCGATTTTTATTCGTTCGCACATGAGAGATCATTCATTTATTTAAAGTTACGTCACGTCGGCGCGGCACAGCACCATGCGATCTTTTAGCTTACTTAAGCGAGAGGTGTGTCCCCGGGTGTCTAAGCCAGCTCTTTATTTATCATTGTGTTTAATTAATAAGGCAATACGTGCATTCTTGGTTTAAAACTTTAAGTTTGTGGATCTTTTTTATGTTTATCTTAGATTTTTTGGATTATTAGAATCAATATTCTCCATATACAAGGTGATCTACAACGAATAGTTTAAACTTCGAGAGTAGATAGAATAAGTAAAAATATTGTATGTTTAAAAAGTCAGCTAAGCTATACAAGGTGTTAAAATGTCATAAAAAATTATAATTTCTTTATTATCTGAAAAAGTACTGGACCTATTTATTTGATTTTTTAACGTAATAATTTATTTTCTTATATATTTATTTTAAGACATGTTAACATTTTGGATCTCATAAATGTCGCCCACTTTACTAGTTAAAAAATGCACTGGTTATTTGGGAAAACTTAATATAATCCAATAATGTATTTTAAAAATACTTTTTTCTACTCCCACCTTTAAAACGCCCTTTATGTTTCCATGACACTAAGTGACCTTTTAAATACACATTGACAAGTTGTGGCTTTATGGCGCTTTAGTCACGGGCTGAAGTTAGTTTTAAGTTAGTTGACAGTTGTCAAATGTCATACAATCGTTAAAATAAAGTGCCTTTCTTGTAAAATAATACTAAATGTGAAAATTATTTTATTATCTCAATACAAAAATACAAAGGTATTAAATAGTTTCTCAACGCCAATACTTAAAAAGTTTCTATGAACATTGTACTGACCTTTTAATTTCGCCGGCAGTAAACTATAACTTAAATTCGGGCACGGACTCCACTGTAAAGTGCTCATAAAACATTTTCTTTACTTTCTCTGTGAAAAACTGTCAATTTTCAAGAAATACAATTCGATTTATAACCTTTATAAAATAAAAAATTTGACATTTGACGGTGACACACAGATTCCCCTATTGTTTCATAGATGGCGCTCTATACAAATTTTTGATTTAAATCATTTTAAGATAATAATAAGTATTTGTCGTAGAAAAAATTATAGTATGCACCTCGTTTATAAACTTTTCTATACACTCATTAATTTAAGCAGTCGCTCGCAAGCTCGCTCGAGCCTAAATTAAATTCGTGTAAAAAATGGCGTTTATCAAACTTGATACATAATATACTATTAAAAAGCCTACGAGATATCCGTCCAATATGCTTTACTCATAAGATTATAGGTACCCATGGTAAAACATACGTTCCACAACGTAATCTCTAAAGAATCCACAATTTTCAACATCTTACTAGAGCAAATTAAAGCAATACAAAAAAATGAATACTATAGTCAAATCATTCATTTATCAGTATTATATGGAAAAGTTTTAGTTATTTTCTTTTTTCCCGGGCCTTGATAAAATTGATTTTTTTTTTGGAAAATGTAAAAATACACACATTTTAATTTTTTATTTTACCTAGTTATAAAGCCTTTAAAAGACTGCTAAATAAACAAAAAAATTACATTTGTTACATATTATCCGTATATACAGTGTTTCCACAGATGGACTTAACTATACTTGTAAAAATATTAATTTTCAATTTTTCGAAGAAGTCACTTCTTATAATTTGTTTTTTTTGTTATATAAGTACGATTCACGTTGAGTAACTTCTATTTTGTTGTACAGGGTGCGCAAAAAAAACACAATTGTAGATTAAAAAAAATTTAATAATATTTTTGAAGGTCTAATATGAAGAACTTGTAAGGAGAAACCAAAAAGCCAAATGAGGTTTTTTCATGTGAGATATTTGTTATTAAAAATAAAATTGATTCAAGTCCTTACTTGAGTGGTGCTATTATTTGTAGAAATTGACTGCTAGGTATCTCATTTTGTGAATATGAATCAAGTTTATTGCTTTCAGCTGACATGTCTACAATGTAAAACTAATATCTTTAATTTTTATTGTCAAATATCTTAATATCAAAAACTTATATAAAAAAACTTTATTTGACTCTTTAATTTCTCCTTACAAGCTCTTTATATTTAATTTTGCACACCCTGTACAATAAAATATAAGTTTTTCAACGCAAATCGTATTTATATAACAAGCAAAAAAAAATATTTAGAATGACTTTCCAACGAAAAAAATATATGTATATTGTTAAGTCCATCCGTGGATAATATGAAACAAATGCAAAAGTCCATTTTTTCTGTTAATTTCATAATTTTTCTGGTCGGTCCTACCACCCCTCAACTGGACGCTTTTTACTAGACAAACAAAACCAACAAACAATTTTTTATAAAGTGCAAACTAATATAGTGTAAAGTTCATAAAGAGTTAAGTGTTAAGTGATAAGAAAGAGTTAAGTGACAAGTGTCAGCTTCTGGGTGGTCCTACCACCAGTCAGTTGGACGATTTTCACTAGACAAACAAAAGAGAACAAACAAGGGACGAATAGACCATCTGGAAAAATTGATAAGTATCCTTAACCATCCGCATGACACATAATTTGCAAAATTAAACACTACAGATACCTTTAAAACACTAATTGCTTAAACTCTAGAAAAAAAACAAAACTTCCCATCCGAACCTATCGCGGTCATACACATCAAAGCTGAGTAGTACAATAGGATAATAAATCTGTCAACAACAAACGCGTAAGGCACCAAACCCAGTAACTTAATAGAACGGCCCCAACAAAACAAAGTTTTACCCAAACGAGACCAATAATAAACATTTGACACATAAACTAACACTCAATAAATTAAGAAAACCCAAACAGAGTAAAAATAGCACACTAATCAAACTCTAATGGATTTTGTGAACATTAGATAATACACTAAAAGTAAAAAAAAATAGCAACTAAGCAACAATAAAAATAAGATAAAAAAACAACTGAATCGCTATACAAAGTGCAGGAACATTCTGACTTGGACACGGATATAGACAATAACGACCAAAATGTTGACCACGACTAGAAAACTAGCAGCGAAATAACAACTCCCCAACTCCAAATATTAATCCTAAATTTTTGGAGTAATACTAATTGCCTGGTCTATGGAGATTCCGCGTCGTATTTAAGTCGTCGTAATTGTCCCCCAAACACCAAAAATGTCTATCCCTCCCGTTCTACTTCCTTTATGACCCTACTGGGCGTATAGCATCGGCCCGGCGAACCCAGGAATGGCTATTTAAACCATTGGCGTTTCGCTCTCGAGCCCTAAATAGGGGACATTACGGAACGCATTCCCACCCAGTAAAAACGGGTGAAGCCGTGCAGTTGCTGGTGACGAACGTAAATCGTCTCTTATATGTGGCTAGACTGACTTATTGATAAACTTAAGTATGAGGAATAGTTTTTTTTATTTCTTGTTTTGTATGGATGTATATTTTCATAACATTGTGGTGAATGCTTAAAATGTTGTATAGTATAGTATTAGGTTTTGTACATATAAGCAGGGTAAAGTTAGAATACTAAAGGATTTAAAATTTTTACAAGAAAAAGATTGGTTTTTGGCAGCCATAAAATGTTTTTTTGCAAAAAAGGACTTACCCCAGAATATAATCATTCTTAAAACTGAGACATCTATAGTGCTACGTATATATCGAAACAAAAACATTATAGAGCTAAGCTTCTCTCACAAAACATTAGTATGGTATTCCCAGGTTAATTTATAATCAATATTGACACCTAAGGTTAAGTTTAACATGTAGATCATAATCAAAGGACATATTTTTTGTAACAAATTTTGTATATACAGTTTTTTCAATATTTACTTTAAGGTCATTATTGCTACACCAATTTCCAAGTTTTTGTGTCAGAAGCAAGATTGTTTAAATCATTATTTATTATTAGCTGATTTTTATCGTCTGTTACAAGATTAGGTTGCTATTATTATTTTCCAAGTGACTAATGTCATTGATAAAAATTAAAAAGAAAAGAGGACCAAGAATAGAGCCCTGTGGGACGCCCAATGAAACAGAGGTGTGGATCTTTTAAGGGCCGGATATTCAATGGGGCAATCAGGGCCGTGCCCCGGGGCCCCCGACTCGGAGGGGCCCCGAGCAGGGGATGAGAAGGAAACATTATTTAGCCTTATCTGGACATGCTGCAAAATTTTTTTCGTCAATACCCAAACAAAATACTTGAAAAACATGATCGAAAACATATTAGTTTAGTCAAACTCATCTAAAGTTTTCTAGTCCGACCTAATGTTAACAGGAAATTTCAAATTTTCCGCGCCAGTGGTACCCATTTGGTACTCTCTAAATTAGTCAAAAATGACTAATTACCACAGTTATTAGTGACTGCTTTTTCACTTACCATGGTATCCCAACATTTAACAGTCAATTCTTCTAAAATGGTCACCTGAATCTAAAAATACCGTCAAAATTATGAAAGTAGAGCAGTTTTTAAGATATAGTTAATTCCATATTATATTGAAAATAATTTTTAGAGAGTAGGCCCTACAGGAGTGAGTTCGAAATGAGAGTGTACTTTGGATATGGTATAAGGATAGGTACATATAATCACCTGACTTTACATTATACCTGACTTCCTTGTTATTTTCGAACGCCGCGGAGCATATACCTATATATATAAACTTTTATATATATAAACTTTTCTAAAACCAACTTTCGCGAATGACCTTTTTTTTCCCCTCAGTTGATTTCTGTAAAGTTGACATTTTCTTGGTCATTGTCGTCCAGTTATCCGGATGTGTGCACTGCACTTCTGACGTTTATAACTGTCCCTGTTACTACTGCGAAAGCTGAACGGACTTTCTCTGAATTGGTTGATTAAAAACCCCTTGCGTACCTCAATGGGGCAAAATAGACTTAGTAATTTTGCGCTAATGTCTATTGAAAATCGAAGAGCGCGCAAAATTGACTTTAATAAATAAATGTCTTCTATAATATCTAGAACAAAAAATTCTAGTTGTAACAAAATGTCATGAGAGCATTTGTAAAAGATTGCCAGATTATAATTACTGTTTCCACAAGTTGATATAAGATGTAAACAATAAATATCGTCTATATTTATACTATGGTATTATCATAAGTACTTTTGATATGGGGCCCCAAATTTTGTTTCGTCCCGGGGCCTTTTCAACTTAAGCTCCGGCCCTGACTGGTTCGCGAATATTCAAATATGATTTTACCCATTGATTCGATATACCACTAACACTCATACCTTAAAGCTTTTTAAATATTAAAATAATACATAATATGTTTAGAAGTTAGGGTAAACATATAAATAACATGTAAAGACGTAATCCTCTTATTGGGTCCTGAGCCTGTTGGATACAAATAAATATTTTATGATTCTTAAAAATGACTATTATTAATTATTAATTAACTGTATTTTCCAAAATCAAAAAGGTCAAAAATCTGAAAATTCTTGCCAGTTTTTAAAGTTGACAATTAATTTTTTTATTAATATTTAACAATTCCTTAACATTTTATTGTTTTTTAAAATTATAAATTAAACAATGCCTTGATTTTATTTATTATTATGCAAAATATATTGTTTATTATGATTATTATAATAGGTAATTGCCTAATATTAACAATATTTAATTATTTTTTTATTTATGTACCCTTTGTTGTATTCTAACTAAATATTTAAGTATAAGAAAACAAAATATTTTCACAACCTTAATTATTAAAATTAAATCAAATTAAATTTTAAGGATCAGAATTAAGCTAAATAAAATGTAATTCAAATAAAATCTTATAATACATATATTATATTGATCATTATATTTTTTTACAACTTAGGTTTATCAGATAAGTTATAATTTAAATAATATAATATAATAAGTTATAATTAAAATTTTAGGATATCGTAAATTATATCAGCAACATTGATATATTTCCATAAGGATGTTGAAATAAATAAATAAATAAATATTGGCAAGACCTAAAAAAATTAAACATGATTTTGTAGATTAACAATAACAATAATAATAATTATAATTGTTACGGACTATTAATAAAATTGTTAAGTAAATTATACATTATATCAACACCAGAGCTATGCGGTACTCCAGTACTTGTACTCAAATTTTGTACTTTAAGTACTTTTTATGTACTCGGTACTCAGTCCAGAGTACATTTTAAAAAAAGTACTTGTACTTGTACTTATTTAATTTAAAAATGTAAAAATGGACACGAGTACATTGGTTGTACTCGAGTACATTTTTTGTACTCGAGTACATTTGATGTACTCGAGTACTTTTGTTGTTTATCTCTGGTAGTGCCGTCATAATGTCATATGTAACTGTTTTTTTTTAAGTAATTTGAGATTATAATAAGAATCTGCATTAGTATTATTTTAAGCGTTTTGGTTTTTTTATACTGGGGTAAGTAAGATTTTAAATATTATTTTGTATTTGATTACCTACTCGTTTAAGTTTTGGTTATATTTGGTACGCTTAAAAAATTAGGTTATTTTTTTGCAGTCACAAATAATGTTTAGGTTATTTATTAAATAAAATATATAATACATAATAATATAATATATAATAGGTAATAAGGGTTATGTGTAAAAGAATAGTTAATCTATTTTAATATTATTTTTTTCTGTTTAAAATAGAAATAATTTATTATTTGGAAAAAATTATTCAAATCATAAATAAATACGTGTATTAAAGAAATATAAAAATGCAGTTTTTTTTAAATATCCCTATAGTGGCCTAAACCTTATATTTTGTTTTGTTTAACTTTTAACAACTTTTTTGCTGAAACCTAAATTACATTTTTGGAAAAAGTACTTTGTACTTTGTACTTGTACTCAAGTACATTTTTTTCAAAGTACTTGTACTTTTACTCGAGTACTTTTTTCTTGTACTCGGAACAGCTATGATCAACACCGAAAAATATAATTAAAACTATTGGAATGGGATTTTTTTTTGTATACTATAAAAAATTATACATCAACAACAAAAAATACGATTAACTATTCACCAAATATTCCAATAGTATAGGGATTTTTTTTAGTTATTACACTGGTCTCCGTTTTAATTTTTTTTGTCTGAGGTCAAAGTTTTTGTAACTGTGTTTGGGTAAATGCAATTTGCTGATTTCAAAAATGTAGCGCATTTTTCTATATCAGGTCAAGTTTTTTTGCTATTTTTATATTTTGAAAAAATTAAAAGCTAACCTATGACACTTAATATTTTGTACAAATTTCAAATGTATTTAATATAACAAGGATTTTTCAAAGATTTTCGTGCGTGCTTTACTTCTTGAACATCCCTTTTTAGGCACCAGCAGTAGTCTGCCAGCATATTTACGTCCCACCGGCCCTGATATCTTCTACCGGCCCTGATATCTTCCATTACACGGATGTCATGGTGAAAACGTTTCCCCTGCTCTTCGCTAAAATACCCACAATTTTCTGTAAAATAGACTAAATACTATTTTTTATGATAGAATGAAAACTTGACCTGATCGAGCAAAATTGCACATTTTTCTAAATTCAGCATGCAAAAATGGTAATAAGTTACCTAACAAAACCATAACCTCAGAAACGTCGCAGACCAGTGTTATCATTTAAAAACACGACTAATTAGTGTTGCTTCACTTATTAAAACTGGAACAATTATTTAAATTTAATCACACGTTAAAGTTAAAAGTAAAGTTTATAGGTGTTTAGTTAATTTTTATGCTAAGTAGTCCCATTTAGGTTTTAAAA
The DNA here is from genome assembly GCA_921294245.1 of Brassicogethes aeneus. NCBI lineage: Eukaryota > Metazoa > Arthropoda > Insecta > Coleoptera > Nitidulidae > Brassicogethes > Brassicogethes aeneus. Next base: position 61,219,877 of record OV121133.1, on the reverse strand, counting down.
AGTTTCCATGCTTTATTTATTTTTAATTTGTTTTTCGATTGATTTTACTGTTGTTGACCATGACTTGGTGTGTTTAGTGGTTTAATATTTTCAGCTAGGTTCAAAACAAAAAAGATTTGTAATGTCCAAAATATACAGAAATTTAAAAAATATTTTATAGCTTTTAATATTGCCACCCTATACAGGATGCACCAAGTACCCTACATGGTTAGTTAAATTAAAAAAAAGTTTCGCAATAACACACCTATTAAAATGAAATTTATAAATTGAGAAAAAAGCGAGCGGTTCTTAAAATATTTGAAATAAACTAAAAATCTTTTAAAACCAAAAATCGTTGTAGCTTCGTTATTCCTGGGAATAAAAAAAGTATGTTTTACATGTAAACATGTTCATCAAATTTCTTCGCTACTATATTAAAAATAGAGGAAAGTCGCCTATTATGGGGTACCAGTTTAATTTTTATCATTATTTTCTTTATTTAGTTTTCTTTATTTTTCAGTTTAGCAACGTTGGTTCTTTAATATGCTCTCTTAAAATGAAATAGTCAAAATTCTACTACTTGAATTAGTACCAGCATTTTTTACTAATAAAATAGTCGTTTTTACTTTTAAATAGTTATTTTTTACTAATTTAAGATAAGTATCATTTTTGAATTTTTCTGAGAGTTAAAAGTAAGTTATTTCTTTAATCGTTTGTGGCCAACAACAACTTATTGTTTGAGTTAAATGCATATATGCTCCATGGTTAAATGACTCATAAAAACAAACAAAGATGCAAACAGTTTAGCTCAAAAAAGCAACCCAAAAAATATATTCAACTTTATAATATTATGAGCAATATTTATAGACAAATAAAATTGAAATTATGAAAGTGACTGATGGCTTATTGGTTATGACATACGCTTGACAAGGTTGACAACCGACAGAAGAAAGTTTATCGATACACAGAACTGATTGACCCTTGCACTGTACGCTCGCCAGGAACGGCCCTGTTAGTACGCGTTCGGCAAATAGTAAACAATAAATTATTTTTGTTAAAACAGTAACAAATACCTATATTAGGGTGTCCCTTATTTTTATTTTTTTTACGCATACCCTCTAATTATATTTATTACGTGTTTATATACTCCCAGTAAAAATTTTAGCTCATTCTATAAACGGGAACCCGTGCCGACTTGCATCTGAACCCTCCGTTAGCCAACGTTAGGCGCGCGGTATTTTGTAACACGGTTGGTCGCGAGGTCTTCGATCGTAAGTCATTTTGTGTTTGTTATTATGTTACCCTTTTATTATAAATTATTGACAAATGTTAAAATATAGTTTTATTTATGTGTATACTTTGATAAAAATGTATATTTTCACAGAGAGTGGCTTGTTACCCGGAAGGGTCTGGTGAATAGGCCGTAAACTATGAAATTGATAAACTTAATGGGTTTTACTCTAAATAGCTAAAAGAGTCTATTGTGAGAGATGACTACCGAAAACTTATTGAACTGTCTGAAATATTTTTGGGAGGACATCAAGAAAAGATATGCTTATAAAAAGCTAAAATTTCATATAACAGTATATTTTAGCAATACTAATTAGTATATTAATATATTTAAGGGATAAAATCAACTAAATTAGTGAAACAAATGATAGAAACAAACGCAATAATATTAATTAGTAATCATATTTAATAAAATCATTAGAAAAATACAGTCATGAAGTATATCTTCTTTTTAAAGTGTTTCGTGTTACAAAATACCGCGCGCGCCTAACGTTGGCTAACGGAGGGTTTAGATGCAAGTCGGCACGGGTTCCCGTTTATATAATGAGCTGAAATTTTTACTGGGAGTATATAAACAAGTAATAAATATAATTAGAGGGTATGCGTAAATAAAATAAAAATAAGGGACACCCTAACCTATATGCACAAAATACATATTAACAATCCTACCCAGGACCTTGTATTTGAAAAAAAAATGTTTTAATAAGCACCAGCTAAAACTTATATCACCACTGAAACTTAACAAAAAAATGACAGAACAGCTCATCGGTACATGGCTTTAATATTAAGTAAAAATCCATACAAGCCCAGTAGTTGTGTTTTGTCCAATAAAACTTGGATGTATCTAGTTTGGTTGCAAAGATCCATACCTACCCCATATTAGAAATATACCCCATAATAGGCGACTTTTCTCTACCATCACCATCTTTTGCTTTTATAATGACCGCCATAGTTTAATACATCATTGGATTCCTTGATTTCTATCTAACAATTTAAAATTCCAATATGACGGCCATAGGAAAAACAAAAGTTGGTAGTAATTTAGAATCTAGTGGGCAAAAAAATCACATATTGAATGAAAACGTAGATAAAAGTGTATTTTTACATGTAAAACTCATATTTTTGTTTTCCAGTTTTCTTACTTTTTTGATAAAATAAAGCAGGTAGGTATATTATGTAATAATAATAATAATAATAATAATAATAATAATAATAATAATAATAATAATAATAATAATAATAATAATAATAATAATAATAATAATAATAATAATAATAATAATAATAATAATAATAATAATTATAATAATAATAATAATAATAAAAATAATAATAGAGAAGAAGGTGTAAATATGGAATACTATTTTGTTTTTACACTGCAATTTAAATTAATTTAATTAACACTGAGAAATAAAACTCAACATTTTATTTGAAGTGAACTTAACCAATTAAGAATAAGAATCTTTAGATAAACTAATTAAAAGTATGTCGCATTTTGAAAGCATATTCCATATTTACACCATCTCCTCTAATAATAGTAAATATTATTATTATAATTATTGCATTCTAAGTATGTTGCAGTCTACCCTTTAGTTGATCATTTCTCGCTATTTTTGTGTATTTGTTTTTTTTTCATTTGTCAAAAAGTTTAGGAATACCGTAAACCTTAATTTAGAATTTAATTAACGACAATCAACAATTTATGTAGATCTTATTAACTAATTTAGTTATTTACATAATATGGACTTTCAGATCAAACTTGTTTTGATTTCGTTTCCATATACGTATTTCTTTCATAAAATACACAAAATAATGCAATGGTATTTCAGATTTAACCTTTCGGTGTATCATATTTCACTTTTTTACAAAATTAAACATTATATTAAACTTTTAGGCATAGTTTACTATTACTGACACTTATAGTATTTGGCAGTTACCGAAGGCTACAAGGTAACAAAAAACCCATATGGTATAGATCAAGGTAACAATAATAAAAAAGAAAACGTTTAAGATTACAACCAGATAATTTTTTGTATTACCAACATGCACAATTAATAAGCTTTAATCAATTCCATTTAAAAACCCATCAATCATACAATTCGGAGTATGTCGCCATTTTCTTTCTGCGTAACAGTTGCGAATCGGGGAAAGTTGATTTTCAGAAGGCCAATGACAATGGAAAAGCGGGAAAGTGTAGCCAACGGCAGCTTCAGCACTTTCAGCTGAAAGCTACAATGTTTCAGGGAATACGGTCGTCCTATTGGGGAGAGGGTTTTATCCTATCAAAATTAAATGCCAGCGCAACTGTTTCGAGTTTAATTTGTCATGTTACTTTGTGAACTTATTAAAATCACTTTACCAGAAAAAAATGCATTTAGTAAAAATGTATGTTCAATACATATTTAATAAAAAGACGTGGGTCATGACAATAGAATAAAAATGGACAAGTTATGATTTTAAACTGAAATATATATATTTATATTTATATGGGAAAATAAAACCTATAGGTTTCATTTTCCCATAGTGTCTCTATTACTGTATAGGGTTCTTTTGTTGCAGAATCTGCATATTCTATGTAAAAACGGTTTACTAAATCTTTGTTTTCAAAACAGAAGATATCTCGAGCGCTTTAATATCAAATCCGGACTTGTTCATTTCAACCAATAGGATTTATTTTGTAGTCCGTTGTTTTTCAATAAAATTAGTTTTTATTATAATTACCTACTTGAGTTTCTTTAGTTTTAAAACAGGACAAGTCCAATTGTGCAAATGCGTTAAGTTAAGATTAATATCCTAATTAAATCCGTGAGTTCAAGAACAGTACAAGTCCAAAATTTAAAATTTTGACAAATTATTTTCTAAAATTATTTTTATACTTAGTTTAAAATGCATTTTTGTGATAATGTTTCAACTATTGTACAAAATATGTAGGTACACAAATAATATTTTAAATAATATTTTAATTTTAAAAAATACTTAAAATATTCTAAAAAACATGCATTTTAAACTAAAAAAATGATTTTTTAAAATTACTTTTACCGATTCAATTTTGGTGTAGGTATGTATTGCAGATTTTTGTATTAAATTAACAATGTATTAAAGTGAATTACTTTTTTAACTTATAAAAGTATTTTTATAATGGATTGTATGTAGGATTTTATGTGTTTAATAAAATTAAGAATATTGTATGTTCTTTGTGTAGAGTCACGCCACGAAAACCTAATTAATTCAGCCGGTGCGATGTTAATAAGATAATAAGCTTTAAAAGGTATATATCCATAATAATTGGGTCAATAATAATTTTGTTTGGTTGGCAAATCGATCAAATATAATTATGTGTTTTATATTGTGTGTATATTTTTATGTGTGTGTCTGTGCAGGACCGGGCCAGTGAAAGTAAAACAAAACATTCCCCCAATGTTAAACACCACTCCCCCAAACGTTTGATCTCGTATATAAACCAATTTGTTCGAAAATATCTTCACACTCAACTTAAGTGATCAAACATGGCATTCAAAGTAAGTCTAATACAAAAAAAACTTGTTACAAATACTAATCAATTATATTTTCAGTTCGTAGTATTTGCCGCTTTCGTGGCCGTAGCCCGTGCCGGTGGCTTGGTAGCCCCAGCTTACAGCAGCTATGCTGCTCCAGCTGTAGTATCCCACGGATACGCCGCCCCAGCTTACGCTCACGCCGCCCCAGTAGTAGCCAAATACTCTGCTGCTCCAGCTGTAGCCACCTCTTACTCTTCCATCGCCCACTCCGCTCCAGTAGTAGCCAAATACGCCGCCGCTCCAGTCTACACTCAATCCTACGCTGCCCCAGCTTACTCTCACGGATACGCCGCCCCCGCCGTAGCCACCTACGCCGCTCCAATCGCCAAAGTAGCATACGCTCCAGTCCAAAAGACCATCGTCGCTGAAGCTCCAGCCAACTACGACTTTGGTTACTCTGTAAACGACCCACACACCGGAGACAGCAAATCTGCCCAAGAAACCCGTCACGGAGACTCCGTACAAGGATCTTACTCCCTCATCGACGCTGATGGCACCAAGAGAACCGTAGAATACACCGCTGACGAACACAACGGATTCAACGCCGTAGTACACAAAGAACCAGCTCAAGTAGCCGTCAAAGCTATCCAAAAAGTAGCCGTAGCCGCTCCAGTAGCTCACTACGCTCATGCCGCTCCAGTAGCTCACTACGCTCAAGCCGCTCCAGTAGCTCACTACGCTCAGGCCGCTCCAGTAGCTCACTACGCTCACGCCGCTCCAGTAGCTCACTACGCTCACGCTGCTCCAGTAGTAGCCAAATACTCTGCCGCCCCAGCCGTAGCTACCTCCTACTCTTCCATTGCTCACGCCGCACCAGTAGCTCACTACGCCGCCGCCCCAGCCTACGCGCAATCCTACGCTGCCCCAGCCGCTCACTCTTACTACCACTAAGTCTTAACTTAGTTAGGCAATGTAATGAATGTCATAGGTTATTAATTTATTGAATAAATGTTATTCTTTTAAAATACAAATTTGTATAATTTACACATTTACAAAGAATTTTTATTAATTTTTGGAAAGTAAAACTTCTGTAGGTAATAACTAAAAAACACTTTAAATGATTTTTTAAAATTCTGCACCCTTTTTATTATTCTTAGTAACTACAATTTTTACATATCACGACTCGTTTGCAATAATTAGATGATTTTTTTTGACAGTTTTAAATTGTTTTCTCTTCACGATGAATATTTTCCAAAAATAATATTTGCAAAAACACTTGATTTTAAATAACTATTATTTAAACAATTTCAATTATTTATACCAGTCATACTCAAATTGCCGAAGCCTAGCCACAGTAATTTTTAGATAAAAAAAATGCCCACATAATGTTAAACAGTTTTTTTACAAAGTCTTGTAAGACAAAGAAGGGCAATCATTTTTCTGTAAAGGTGCGTACTGACTTGCAACAAATTACTCCAAACGAACCAAACGCGCCGCGCGCGCTGCAACAAATTGCGCTGGTGAGCAGTGCTGTCAGATGGTTTTTTCCTTAAGCGGTAGATGGTACCACTAAAAAACGGTAGAGAGCGGTAGATTGTTCAAAATTAAATTTTTTATCAGAATTCAAAAAGAATAGCGTAATAAATTGCAAGAAATAAAACACATAAAATACAAGAATCATTTATTTTATTTTTCTTTTGAGCAGGCGAGTCGTACTTGTACTTTCTCTGTCAGTTGCTTCGACTGAATTAGATGTTGGACTTAAAATAAAAGCAGTAGTAAAGTTATAGCTTATAAAACTGAAAATATTCATACCTCATTTTAAATTATGTCCTAAATAAAAACTATCAAGAACACACAAAAACGTCATACGCTTGAGCACTGCTATAATTATATTTTATGAGTGTTAAAATCTAATCTATGGATTAAAGAGGAGAAATGTGTAATCTGTAAAGCGGTAAAGTCCCAATCGCACAGCCCACATTAAAGCGCCATCTCGGAAGATATAATTTTACTAGTGTACATTCCGAACTAGAAGTTATAACTGTATACAGTTTTCTTTTCAATATATTGAAATATCTATAGATAAATAAATAAATTGTCCATGCTAATTTTTAAATTTAGTTAGTCTATGCCTTGTACGATTTTCAAAAATTTCAAGGAAAAGACGGTAGAATACAGTGGCTAAGCGGTAGAGCGGTATTTCATCGGAGGAAAACGGTAGATCTACAGTTTAAACGGTAGATCTACAGTTTAAACGGTAGGTCTGGCAGCACTGCTGGTGAGTACGTCGCGCCGAACAGAACGGAACGCCAAACTTTTTCGGATGATTGTCGGTAAATCGGATTAGCGCAAAGGGATTTACGCCGAATTAGTCTTTCGCCAGTTCTCAGTGGAAACGTTGCCGGTTTTAATTATTTATTTTTATTGATTGTAAAATAATCCTATTTGCTATAATAATAAAATCATCCTATTTGCTATGGTTATATATTTTTTCCTGAAATGAAAAACAGATTATTTCTTTTATACAGGGTGTTTCATAATATATGCGCAGGACTTCAGGATGTGATAACTCATCCAAAAAGATGAAAAAAGTCGCTAATAACTTACGCTCTAAAATGCACAATTTTCGAGATACAGGGTGTTGAAATTTTAGAAAAAAAATCGTTTTTTTCGAATATCTCCGTTTATCGTACAAAAAACAGCTTTTGTAAGCATTTTCTACTCAAAATAAGCTATGTTTTGTGCCAGAAAAAAAAATGTTTCCTCATAATTGGTGGAGATTTTGAAGGGGTAGCGGGTGTTTTTCTCCTCAACTTCTAGGCCCCTGAAAAATGTACGGTTTTGAGAGGCCTATTCGAACCGCCAATGTTTTCTACACAAAAAAGGTACTCTTGGTCATAAGCTCTAAAGTTGACGGTTTTCGAGAAAAATCAACTTTTATGTTTAAAAACATGGTCAATTTAAAAAAATATATATATTTTTTTACTAATTAAACAAAATTTATTTTAACGTTAGAACAAGTAACAAAACCAAACCATAATTGCAAAATTGGCGGTTCGAATGGGCCTCTCAAAACCGTACTTTTTTCAGGGGCGTTGAAGTTGAGGAGAAAAACACCCGCTACCCCTTCAAAATCTCCACCAATTATGAGTAAAAAAAAATTTTTTCTGGCACAAAACATAGCTTATTATGAGTAGAAAATGCTTACAAAAGCTGTTTTTTGTACGACAAACGGTTCCAGAGATAATCGATAAAAACGATTTTTTTTCTAAAATTTCAACACCCTGTATCTCGAAAATTGTGCATATTAGAGGGTAAGTTAATAGCGACTTTTTTCATCTTTTTGGATGAGCTATCACATCCTGAAGTCCTGCGCATATATTATGAAACACCCTGTATATACTATACTATACTATAGTATTTTTATTTGAACCTTTAAGTTTTGTTCCCTTATATACCAAAAATGATATCCGTCAAATGGGCACCTCCAGAGTACACATAATTGAGCTCTTTTTATCGTATTATTCATGACTTTTGTCAATATTTCTCACCAGAAATATTGGTAAAAGTCTATTTTTGTCTATTTCCTGACGGATGTTGTTCTTTAAGGCTTCAATGGTCTGTGGCACAAATAATATTGACGTCTGGCAATGCGTCGAATCGTTTGTCCAGTTGGAGCTGGATGCAGGGAAAATCTGCGTCGAAATTCGCGTTGCCTTAAAATAACTGATGAAATATTCTTCAAAAACATTGTTACAATTTTTCCACGTTCTTGAGAAGTATAGGGCTCCATTACTTATTTTTGTAAATTTTACTTTTTTACTCAACACAAACGTAAACGTCACGCTGACAGAAGACGCAATTTTAAAAATTTGTAGTCGCCTCCGATAGAGTGATACATTTTGGCCCACCTTGTACATATGTAAGTACTTTGATTCTTAAGTCTTAAAATAAGTGCATAGCAGGTTTCTATAAATATAAAACTGATTGTTTCAAAATTTTAAATAAATATTGTAAACTTGTATAAGACTCTCCTGTAGCTAAAAAGCGTAGAGTAATTATTACTATTATTATTATTATTATAGCTAAACGATCTTCAACAGGTATTGCCTTTCGAAGTGGTGTATCTTCCTTTGCAATTTTAGGACCCACAAGACATATAACATTCTCAAAATATTTGCAGACATTTCTATTTTCCAATTCTTATTCTTTTCTAATATTATAAATGCGAAAGTTTGTTTATACATTGTATAATATAAAGGGTTTCCAATTTGACCTTCTGATTTAATTTAATAATAAAAAACAAAAAACTATTGATATAGGTACCTATAATGATTTTATGATTTTATTTTTAAGTTTAAATGTTGTGGTTATTAATGAAAAATGAATCCGGCAAGTGACCCCCTCTACTTCTTTGGCATACTAACATTCTATTTCCAAAATGTTCGATAACCTTTGCGCAGATATTCTGTTCAATTTTTCTAATTTGTTAAATAATGTTAACTCGAAGCTGTTCAGGTGTTTGAGGATTGTTAGCATAAACTCTTTCCTTCAAAAAGCCCCACAATAAATAATATAAAGGTGTGAGATCGCACGACCTAGGCGGCCAATTAAATTCAGATCTTCGAGAAATTATTCGATTGCCAAATCTCTCCCTCAAAAAATTCAATGTTTCATCCGATGTATGGCAAGTGGCACCATCTTGCTGGAACCAAATGTTCTGGATATTCATATTTTCTAATTCGTTTCACAAATAGTCTCTTATTATTGTTCTATTTCAATCTCCATTTACAGTAATTGCATTACCAGCTTCATTCTAAAAAAATAAGGATCAATAACGCCACCTGACCAAAAACCACACCACAGTTTTACTTTTGAATTTTCCTCACCCCATATTCTGCAATTCTGTTTGTTTACGTATCCACCAATTTCGAAATGAGCATCATTGCTAAAAATAATGTTTTGGAAAAAATCGTTATTTTCTTGCCTTTTTTCTAATGCCCAATTAACAAACATAATGTTTTAACTCTTAAGTCAACTGTACCTTATAAGCTTTTAAATAAAGGTCTTTCTTTAAAATGTTATGCAGACTTGATCTTTTAATGTTGACTTGCTGTGAACGATTTTGAACTGACATTTTCGGGCTTTCACCAATACTAGCCCTTACCGCAGCAATGTTTTCTTCTTATCGGACATCTCCAATGTGAAGTTTTTAGAATAAAAACGCATTCTTCGATGAACAGTTGCTCAATGTTGACCCAGAAACTACTAACCGCAAAGTTTTTACTTGAGATATTTCATAGAAAAAATGAAGATTACTAGATATGGCAGTTAATTTATATCGGAAGGTCAAATTTGGACACCCTTTACAACCCCAGAGGAGCCTCTGTGTTGTACAGCCACTGTGTTGTACAGCTCTTCTTGAACAGCTTTTCTCTGTGTTGTACAGACTTTTTTACGCAGCAACAGAATGACGTGATTTTTTGGATAGAGATAGTTTATGGTTCGGAGACTTACATAGGTAATTTTTTTATTCATTTTAATTATATTTTTCAAGGTACTGAGCATACTTTTAACCCGAAAAAATGCACGGTTCCTGTGGGATTTCAAATTGGGTAAAAAAATGCATAACGCAACAAGTATTACATCCATGTTTAATCTGCGTTGCCGACATTAAAAACCCCTTAATTTTTCTAAAAAACTGTGTGTGCAATTAAGTTAAGACAAGATAAACCTTATTTTTTAATGTTAAAAAGGCAAGAAGTCATTACACACAAAAAATTGGGTAAAATGTTTCCAAGTCCCATCCTGTTTGGGACACCCCTGACCAAAATTTCAAATTTATTTTATTTACAGTAAGTTTTGCATGAAATGTTAGATATTTATTTTAAATTTTTATCTTTTATCTCCCCAGATTTTAAATATATTTAGAAAAAAACTTTTTAGGGACGGACTTTTAAGGGGGTCTAGCTCGTTTTTGTTAACATATATATAATTTTATAAAATATTTTTTTGTTATTTTAAGAAGTTTTACCATCTGGTAAATTTTTCGACAACCTTTCGTGAACACCTTGTATTATGTATACCAATTAGAAAAGTTAATATATCGCTTCAATAAGAGCTGGGATTTATTTAGACTAAAATATACCCAAGTAGCAAAATAGGTTTTTTAAGGTATACAAGGGCTTCATAAAACTACTCTTAAGGGTAATTTGCCTTGCTTAGTTAAAATCTATTTGCTTTAACAGCAGCTATAAAGCTTCGATACAACTTTCATAGGGCTAAAAAGGAGAATCCTATTGCTGTCCTTAGGAGCAATTTGTATGTCAGCCACAAAGCAATTTTGCTTTATTGTATTACTCCTAAGGCACACCTTACAGCTGTCATAAAACCTGCTAAGTGCAATAGGTTTTAAGGAGGTAGTGTGTTTTTGTCGTAAACACATTTTAGCTTACAATTTGTACTTATTGATATACCTTTTTACTTTATTGTTGTACTTTGTAAATTCCATATTGCTTTAATCAAATACTTGTTTGGTATATTGTTGCCTTATGGAACACTAAGCTGTTTCACAAGCATAGGCCATTATTGATTTTAAAAACTTAATAAGAAATTTATTATCTTTTGCCAACCAATAACTTTCGGATGCAAAAATCATAAACAAATACCACTTTACTGATAAAAGTTGATTGCCGAGACACAAAACGTATGATGCCTACTGAGCGCTTAGTTTAAACAGTTTTAAAGGCTTTAGCTAAATTACTTACCCGATCTACATTCCGTTTTTTAAGCCATCTAACCAACATTAACATGCTCGTAAAAACCAAATTTTTTGAAATTTTCTGAAAAATATTATCTATTTGTATTTTAGATTAAAATTATTTCATTATGGCGGAGCAATATTTTCTAATTTAAATGGCGGTTTCAGTTATAAAACAAAGTACTCTTGCAAACAATTGCTAAACAGTGTTTACAACTATTTGTTAAAACTAATAAGCCCTATGACTGCATTTTTCAAGGCAGTCATAAAACCAATTGGCATTTTGTGCGAGCATTTTAAAACAACTTTGCAGTATTTTCATCAAAAGTATCGCTATCAGGGCTATACTGCTTTGTCAGATGATAACATAACCTAAAAATTGTCAAATGTTTTTTATTGTTTCCGAAGGTTCGCCATCTTCCGAAGCTTCGCCGTCTTCTACCGCATTAATTGCTGTGAATGATGCGGATTTAGCTCTTGGTCGGAACAGGACGTTGAAGGAATACAATGAGTATACTTTCAACGATGTTTTGCCAACAACACAGAAGAACAACTTTTAACAGCTCTTACAGTGGCCAACTTTGTTTTTCTATAAAAATTTCCACTTTTTTTAACTTTTAACCACTGCTCTAAAAAACTTGTCATGCATGGCGATTATCAAGACAAAAACGTTTTAAGAAAGAAATAATAGCAACAAAATGGTTTACACTCATGCAAATTTGCAAACTGATTATATTAAAGACGTATTGCTGCTCTACTAGGAACAATCATAAAACCTTTTTACTGTTTGGTCCTGTAACATTCTTACATAGAGGAAAAGTAGTCCTAAGACCAAAAGCTCCTATGAGTCGGCTTTAACAGATGCATTAAAGCCAACTTTCTGAGCACCATTAAAACAAATAGGCATCTGATAAACCTCCATAAAGCTTATTGGACTATAGGCGTTTCTTAGGGCCTAAAAAAGCATTATTGGTTAACAGTAATAAATAAATGTTAAGATCAAATGGTTATAATTTCAAAAAGGTTTTAATACTTTACTTTAAAGTCGCTCATAAAGCCTAATCATAAAGCTTCATTATCTCAAGACCAAAGTAGAACTGCAATAAAACAAATAGCATGTTTTCATGCATTTATAAAGCTTGCATAAAACAGTAAAGCATTATCGGAGGCAACCGTTTGCTACTTGTAGCATAAAATTTAAGGACTTCATAAAATGACCTGAGGAATCACACCCTGAAATATAAGCACCTCACTAATATTATTTTGTAGGTGAAAATTTTAAGGCTTATATAATATAATAATATGTTTATCTTATATAATACGAAAATCATTTAAATACAAGCGTTTCGTATAAATACGTTGGAAAATAATATTTTCTTTTGTTAAGTAATTAAACAACAAAATGAACTTTTTTAAAATTAAACATATACAATATACTTGTGGTAAGTATATGAAATTAAAAACCTACATCGCCATCTATTTATATCCACCAAAACTGCTAAACGCCGAAAGAAAATTATCATAGCATTCTATCAGCAACTCAAGACAGTATATCTTTCAACCAACAGAGGACGCTCATTACACAATCAATCTTACTCAAAATATTAAACCGTAAACCCCATATCCCATTCCCAAATTACCATAAAACCAACAATTCCCATAAATAATCACAATCACCCATCTAATTACACATAAACATAAATTTAAAACGACAGTCGGTTCATTAGCTATTAGAAAAGTAAACTTCATCGAACACATGCAGTTAATGTAAAAGCAATTAAAGAGGAAATATACAGTTGCATTGCATCGTCCTCTTTTCAGTGGCAAATGCAAAACGCCATAAAAAAGAAACTATGGACGCAGGCATAAAACACTCGAAGATGACCCTTGGGGACACCGAAAGAAATAAGAAGAATCAAGCGGAGATGTTAAGGTAAATGGTGGTAATTAATTTCCTCCTAGCAGGTGTTTGAATGATTGATTAAATATTTTGTCACAACAAATACTAAAAATACTATAAGAAATTTATAATTTAGCTTAATTTTTTTTTATAATTCATATTAAAATAAAAAATAATATGTTTAGGTACAGACATACAATTAATATCGAGAATAATATATAATATTATTAGGTCATACGTTATTTACGAAATTAGCTTGTTTTACTAAAAAAACATCAATGCCTAAATGACAGTTTAATGATATAAGAAAAAATTCATAACTTGCTCATAAATATGTAGCAATGTATGAGACAAATTTTTGTAGGAAATTTTACGCTTCAGAAAAAAGGTCCTTACCTTTTTTTTTCTGAAAATGTCCGGATATCCATTTAAATGATATCGGAGGTTAAAGTTTGAAATAAATAAAACAATCATGTTTTTTTGTGTCGTTTAACCCTGCCTAAATTATGATACTATTTTGACCTAATATGCCATATTATGAATAACTTTCTCATTAATAGATACGCAATCAAAACTTTACTATCCACATTTTATTTATTTAGTTTTATTCTTATTTTTGTACTGAAAAAAATTAAAACCATTCAAAATGCACAGATACATACCACAGAATAAAGTTCTTTATTCTGTGTACATACCTCCTGGTTAACAATTCATAATAAAAGATTTAACAAAGTTTAAAAAACAAAATTTTAATTTTAATCTGTTGTCGATAACACGACCATACTTAAAGTTAAAGTGGGTAATTAAAATTTGTTAAATATAAAATATGTTAACATAAAATATGTTAACATAAAAAATAGTTATTTATTTACCAAAACCAAAAAGTAACATTGATTTCATTAATGATTTATTGGTATAATTATCAATAATAAAAGCGACCAAAAAAGTGTTTTTTGGCAGCGTTTAATAAACGGCCAAAAAAGTGACTTTTTAGGCTGCTTTTGATAGATGGCGCCACCATAAAACGGACAATAATGAAAGCGGCATAAAAAGTGTTATTTTTTGGCCACTTTTGAGTACTAAAAATTCACTTTATTGTTTATGTCTACTAAAATATTATATTAATGAACTTATGTCATAAGACGTCATTTTTTCGCAAGAAGACTATCGCCATGGAAAAAATACGAAATGCAACTGGATAAATATATTGAGATGTTTTTTATTTTTACTTGTTTCACTGTTAGTCTAGAATGGGTTTTTAGAGAAGCGACCTACACGGAAAAAAATAATCGGTAGAGGCTACCGATTGGCAATCGGTAGCAGCTACCGATTGCCAATCGGTAGACTCTACCGAAAAAATCGGTAGACTCTACCGATAAAATCGGTAGTCTCTACCGAAGAAAAATCGGTTACCTCAACCGATTTTTATCGGTAGCAGCTACCGATTATTTTCGGTAGAGTCTACCGATTTTTTCGGTGCAGGCTACCGAAAAAATCGATTACCAATTTTTGAAAATTTTTGTATTTTTTTAGCGAGAAGTTAAATACTCGCTTTTTATTAAATAGAAAATAGTATATATTTTTTTTTGAGGTATAAATAAATTTAAAATACAAAAATATTAAAAATGAGGAGTAATTTTTATTAATTTTTTTACAATTCTAAATAAATATATGATAAAAAAACCCATTTCTTTGAATAGCATTTTTTAATAATTACAATGAATACCATCTCAAAATGTTTGACTGAAAAGAGTAATTTTATTAACTTGAATAATGTTTAATATTATTTTTAAATGTTAATATTTTTAAGTATTAATATATTTTTTTTAATTTTGTAACAGCGCATCGATGCGGATTTTCTCGGTTACGGCTACTGAAAAAATCGGTAGACTCTACCGAAAAAATCGGTAGACTCTACCGAAAAATAATCGGTAGCTACTACCGATAAAAATCGGTTGAAGGGAACCGATTTTTTTACGGTAGACACTACCGATTTTTTCGGTAGTCTACCGATTTTTTCGGTAGAGTCTACCGATTATTTTTTTCCGTGTATAGTAATAACATAACATAAGCGGTTCTGCACTAATGCAAGAATTTTAAGAAATCATACATTTTGAATATTAGAGCTTCACGGAGGTTAGGATTTCGTATTTTTTTTAAACATCCCTTCCTATAATTGAAATAAGTTATTGTATTTTTTGACACCTTAATATTTTAAAAAAATACAATAAATACAAAAATACAATTGTACATACATAAAATATTTATAAAAAAAATCTACTTACTATTACACTTCGAGGTGGATAGGTTTTTAAATAGCAAATTAATGAACTTAAACTTTGGAATTATAAAACAGCAACACTCTCATCTGCATATGAATTCTAACTGACCTTCAGGAATCACAAACAGAGGTTTTTGCTTATTTAAAATGATTAAAGCGCCATCCGTTGCATAAAATTTAAAGCAAAAACAGATTCGCGGAGAATAGAATCAATGGTTATAAAAATTATTTCTTTTCATTTTTAATAATATTTTATATTTGATTCGATTGCTTTGGATGTGTTTAATTTACCTAGTGAACTGATATTTTAAGTATGCTTTTACTACCTCAGATATTTGAAAACATAAAGGTTAACCTAGAAAGAGTAACAGTCACGGAGGGTAGGTTTTAGACTTTTAAAACATTGTAAAAAATTATTAATTGTGGTTAAAAATCTTGAACCCGAGCTGTAATAACTTCTTAATTATGAAAGATTAAAACACAATAAAAGTGTAGGTCAAATTCATTTAGTTTTATAAAATATAACGGGGTAACACCATCGGGGGACATTTCGTGAGATTCACCCAAATGCGCATCGTTCTGTGCCGATTATGGTAAACAAATAGAATAAATATAATATAATATTAATATAAAAAAAGATCTTTTAATTCGAATTAAATTAAAAAAATTAAGTTACATGGCTGTCATGGTTGACTTCGTATTATTGGGGTTTTGACCACGAATATTTAAAAATCCGCTTGTGGGTGAGATCTGAATTCTTTTTTTTTTATTTTAATTAAATTTTAATTTTTTTTAGACTAAACAAATAATTTAGATGATACCCAAGTGAAGAAAAAAGACAACTCGGGAATAACATACATATAACGTTTATAATATATTTTACATTATAATATATTATAAACATATATATATACATATAAATTTACATAATCCAACTAAAATATCAATATCTAATGAAATTAAACCAGGTGTTTGGGTAAATTAGCAAATAAAGATTTTTGCATGTTTACTTGAACTCTCCAAACTAAAACTAAACAGTTATATTATAAGTACCTACTAAAATGTGAGTAATGGTCAAGAATCTTGTTGTTAAACCCGGTTGGGTTTTGAAGCATGACAAATTGAAGCATCTTGGATAAAACATAAAGGAAATACCTCGAATAATTCATTAAGTACCTATTCTAATAATGTTTAAAATGTATTTGTATGATGCCAAAAATGTAGATTTGTTAATAGTACACAAAGAAACCCAAACCGCAATAATTTTTTTCAAATTTATTAGTATTTACCGATACATTGACTTGATGATGTATTGGTTCTTCTTTTCTTGATTTTTCCTAAATCTATGAATCTCGGAGGAACCGATCCGATTTTTTTCGTGATATAAATGGACTTGCTGCCTTCTGTACTGGTCGATTGTAATGATTTTTCATCTGACTGACTGGGGTTTTGTATAAGTTGAACTATGGTTTGTTGCACTTTTGGAAGCTTACAGTTTTTCTTCGTTTTTGTGAAGATTTCGTAGTTTTCTTCATCGTTTAAAGCGTTCACCACTTCTGCGAAGTGGTGTTGTAACAATTCAGAAGGAAATTTCATTTTTTGCGTTTTTTACACAAAATTTTGACAACAAAATGATAGGATGAAATGAAAGTGACGTTATGTTCTTTTTTATTTGGACGTGGGGATTCTAAAACAAAAGTTACTAAAGCTGTGATAAAAAAATCTAAACCACTAATGGCCACTTGCACCGTAAGTTTAACAGTGGTTTTATTTTTAACACAGGTTTATTTTTCATAACTGGCTTGCACCGTAAATTAATCCTTGTTTAAATACCTCTAAACTACTGTTAAAATTAACCCCCAATTTCGGTGGTTGTTACTTTAATCCACAAGGATTTATAACCTCAAAGTACTAGTCATCGATATTCAAGATCTTTTTTTTCAAAGATATTATTTATTGACATCTTTAGCAAATCCAATAAATATAGTTATAGGTATAGAGGTCAGCAACTCTATAATGAGTCACTACCAATAACCAGAAATATAATAGAAAGAGTATTTGGAATTTGGAAAAGAAGGTTTCCAGTGTTGGCATTTGGCTTAAGATTAAAACTAGATACAGTTTTGTCCATTATTCCAGCTGTAGCTGTACTACATAATATTGCTAGAGACATGAATAAACCAAAGCCGCCATTGCCTGATGATATTAATGCCATGAACTCATCCACAAGGTCGCATTAGGTTTCAAAATCAATTAATACAAGATTATTTTGCGAATTTATAAAATTGTGAATAATATTTTTGATGTTTTATTTAATTTATACTTCTGAAAAATTTGAGGAGTGCCCCCTTTTGTCAGGATCTGTATCCATATTATTCTCTCTTACCATCAACTGAATCGGTCGTACATGAAATAGAATCGAACCACAGATGATAAAGAATCGATTATAAAAAATCGAACTCTGAACGTCAAAATATATTTGCGTCACAAATAAGTTTGAAGTTAGTTATTAGCACCAATCTCTTCCATTTTTTAGTCAAATTTCCTAGATCACTAGTTAAATTTTAAACCATTGTAAAAAAAACGGTGCAAGATTTTGGACACTAATCTCCTGTTACCTTTTAACGTCAGTTTATTTAACTGATCAGTTAGAGAAAACAGTGCAAGTGGCCATAAATCAACCACCAAAATGATCAAATGCGTTAAATAAAATAAACTTCCTTTATATTTTTGACAGTTTTTAATGAAGCAAGATGGAGGAAAATACTAAATACAAAATTATAGCATATTACAAAACGTACTTCAAATATCTTCAAATTACCTATCTGGCGCTTAACCAAACTTTTTATCCATATACTCAAAATTACTACCATCAACCAACAATTTTTTTTTATGTTAGTTTAATTTATAACATCAATTAAAAAACTGAAATTTCTTCTTCCTATTACGCTCTACTTTCTTCGGATGGTAATCGGTTTTTAACAGCTCACGTTGCAGCACAATTAATAAATTTCAACAATTATTTTTGCCTCTTTCACCGCCGCGCGGCGCATGGCATATGTTGACCACTGTTGTTAACATGAATGTTAACTTTATCTAACACGTTTTATTGAGTTCTCGCATTTTTTCATGCATTTGACTGCAAGGACGTGATTGTTGAAGAGTTTTGTGCACTGTATGCATAGTAGCCATCCTGAGAAAGCTGCGTAAAAATAAATATAAAATGTAAAACCAAATAGTAAAAAAAAACTTTGGCAAGCTGAAACATTTCACGTATAAAAAATATTGATGTAGAAACAATTCAAATAAAAGGGTTGGATATGTACTTTCTGACAAGTTGTATAATTGTCACATTAGTATCTATAACTAATGAAGATATAGCAAAGATGTACTAGTTTAATGCTTTTTATAATATTTTGCCAATTGGTATTAAAACTATTTTCCACTGTATAACAGCGCACAGTTAATCTAATAACACTAACAACAGCAGTGGTGCTCGTATATTCCAGACACTCCTCATGATTTAAAGATATTAATTTAGCAAAGCAAGCGTATTTAGCATGGCATGCTCGATGTTCTCTGGTGTTACGTACAACAGAACAACAGTTGAGCAGTTGAACGGTCTCTTCCTTAATATTAAATAAAACATGGATTGCGTGCTAACCGTGCCATAGCTGATTGTGAACTGGGGTTGTTGCCCTAATGACTGTTTCTACTATTAATATCGAGGTGTCAGAATTATTAACTAAGTGCCCAATATAAATAAATAAATTAGCACAAAATGAATCAATATTTGAGAACCATTATTTAAGTTATTTTTTGTTTACATTTCATTTTTTAACTATAACGCTTAATAATTTAAAAATTGGGATATCACATCATTTTTAGGTTATGTTCCTACTCGTAGATTTATCTATAGTTATATTCAACGGGCATGATGACATTTTAGCTTTACGGAGTTAAATAATAATTTGACTTTTGAACTACTACTAATATAACTTTTTTCTATATAGACTTATGAGTGTTATAATATGACACAATTTTAAATAGGCACGAGCGAAGCTTGCGAGCGAGTGTTAAATAAAAACAAGTGTCTAGAAAATTTTACAGCTGGATTGCCTATAATTAGTTCTACAAAATGGAATGTGTAAAAAAGCACTATTACGAGTATGTTTGTATCAAACAAAACACCCAAATCAGTTATAGTGGAGACTCTTTCCAGTTCATCATTTTTAATAAAATTATTATAATTCCAATTCCTAAGTTCAAACACTTTCAGAAAAAAAATTACCTTATAAGTAAATGTATACATTTATTTATATTTAACTAATTAAATTTCATTACACCAGTCAGCAATACGATTAAGATCTGATTAATGCATTTGGCAATCCCGAAATGAGAACACTTTTTCATATAACTCCGCAATTAAAATAAATTCACAAAATTCCACACTTGTGATAATATCATTAATAGAAAATCAAACACACAATAGGCTCCAAATGAGACCCTTGCGGTAATTCTGAAGGAATTTCAATAAAATATGATATCCCACCACAACTACAATTTGCTTTCCATTAGGGCCGGTTTATAAATCTCTAGTTAAGTTCCAGTTAGTCTGTCTGACAGTTAAATTTTATATCGATCGTTGCAGGGCCATAGTACCCATTAGGCAGGTAAGGCAATTGCCTTAGGCGCCACGTAGAAATAGGCGCCTTGCAACTTAAAAAAAAATAAAAATTGTTACCAAAATGTTTATTTTTTCCAAAAATAAAACAAATAAACAATATACAATTGTAAAAACAGAAAATTATTTACTGTTTTTATTATTTTATAAAAATTTAGCTTCCTTTGTAATAACGAGGTGTAAAGCCGACAAAAAAGCGTGCCGCAAATTCACTTCTGTTTTTATGCCAAATACATAAATGTATTTCAGATAAAATTAATCAGGTGTTATATCACCATGCTTGATTACGAGGGCACTGCGTTTTGAAGTAGAATACGATATTTTATTATTAACAAATAATAATAAATCTTAACGTTAACTTAACTTAAAAGATAATTTAATTTGTAAACTTTACCCTATATAAACATATCTTTAGCACTCTTTAAACTATTTCAAAACCCCCGTATGCTCCAAGCACACGGATTTCTCTTGCATCGGGTACCCGCTGTGATGTGCTGCTCACCCCAGCGGGTACGCGATACTAGAGGAAACTGCTGCCGGAAGGACTTGGGTGTTTTCGCGTTTATTCAAGAGTGGCACTTCTATGTGTTGTGTGTTTGGTGATACCAGTCTGTGTTCGATAGTTAAGGTTGATTTAGCCTGGCTTTTAAATTAAATTACGTTACGTTAGATTACGTTACACAAAATACACTTATAAGTCCTAACACTTTTTATTTACATTATATTTGTTATGTTTGTATGTTATTTATGTTTTTTATGTATTTTTTTAATGATAAAAAGTATTCTAATTCATAGGG
This sequence comes from Brassicogethes aeneus, assembly GCA_921294245.1. Taxonomy (NCBI): domain Eukaryota; kingdom Metazoa; phylum Arthropoda; class Insecta; order Coleoptera; family Nitidulidae; genus Brassicogethes; species Brassicogethes aeneus. Next base: position 61,198,686 of record OV121133.1, on the reverse strand, counting down.
AATAATTAGGTTATAATGCTCGGGCGCCCTTAAGCTAACAGTTTGGGGTGGCTCTAATAAGCTTTTTTAAAATTTGCCCCGGGCCCCGTAAGTATAGTATCTAGTTAGAGGAGCCAAACTTTTAAGTGCCTAAGGCGCTCAATTGCCTTAAGCCGGCTCTGGATCGTTGTGAGAACAATCATGGAAATTATGTAACAAATATCTAACTTAACTGGACATTGATAAACCGGCCCTTAGTCAAGTAACCTTTTAACCAGCTGGTACTCAAGTAACCCTTAAGTCTTATGGTTTTGCTGCTTCCTTGTTTAACTGGTCATTGAATAAGGAACCACTAATACCATAAGACTTAAGTTTCAAAAGCAATAAATCAATATGAACCCTATTTAACGCCCTTCTAAAATTGGTATAAATTTAGTTTACTTTTGATAAGGCTATTTTTGTGCTAAGCTTAAAGTATTGAGAGAAGCACAAAAAGACACGTGTCAGCCGAATGTCATACAACGTTTTATCTTTAAGGCACAGTTTATTTATCAAACGATACTCAAAAGGTACTTAAATCAGTGAGATTAAGAACAGTACCAGTCCAACTTCTATTTTGTCAAATCATTTACTAAAATCAATTTAAAAGTTCAAAATTCATGATTGTATAAATTATTTTACAAGATTATTATATATTTTTAAATAGTTTAAACATTGTCATAAAAATGCATTTTCAACTATAAAACGAACTTTTGGACATGTTCTGTTATTAATCTTACCAATCCAATTATAATAACATTTATTAAAAGTATAAAGTGAGGTTGGATAGCTTCAGAGTTTTCAGCAGTTATCGAACTTTTTGATTGATCCTAAAGGAGTTTTTACAGACTAGGATGTAAAAACTGACTAGTAAACGTTGATAATAATAAAGCTTAAATTATATAACGCTTGAAAATAATATATTATGTATCAAGTTTGATAAACGCTATTTTAGTCACAAATTTAAACCAGGCACGAGCGAGCTTGCGAGCGAGTGTTTAATTCAATGCGTGTCTAGAAAAGTTTATAAACGAGTTGCATACTATACTTATTTTACGACAAATGCACAATATTATTTAAAAATTATTGAAATTAAATATTTGTATACAGCGACATCCATAAAACAATAGAGTAATTGAAATGTATTCCTTGAAAATGGACTAACAAAAGTTTTTCAAAGTGAAAGTAAAATGTTTTATGGGTAACTCCACGGTGGAGTCTCCATCCGAAATTAAGTTAAATCTAGTTTACTACCGGCGAAATTAAAAGATCAGTACAATCCCAAGCAACACACTCATTTGCATAATCGTTTAATAAACGTATAATAAACCATTTAATCGTATATTTTTGGTTTTGGTATAATTATTTAACATATATTAAGCGTTTTTTATAAACGTACATATTTCAGTCGTATATTCTACGTACTTGATATACTATTTTAAAATCATAAAATTATCAATTTAATATATAAATTTATATTAATCACCCAATCTATATATATATTATAAAAACAACTATAAAGCATGTTTATGAAATTGGAATTATTTACCCTTATCAAATTTGTTTACATTCAAGTGTTTTGTAAACGTTTTTTTTATATATATACTTTTATGTAAGCTCAACGTCTAAAAATACGAGAAATCTACGTCTATAAACTTTGTTGTTGTTGTAAGCCAAGTAATATTTAAATGTATTTATCACCGCTAACAAATTTGTTAGCGATAGAAACAATGTTTATGTCATATATTAGCTGGATATTTGATTTTGTGCCTAAATAAAAATAAAGTTGTCTATCGTTTTCCTAAAAATAAACGTTACTTATAGGTACCAATAATTTTCTACATGGTTCAGTAACTGAACTTCAGTTTTCATAATACTTGTACACTGAGAAAAAAGTTTATTGCTCCCAAATAAAAAAAATATTTAAATATGGGACAAGGGTACAGTTTATTTATCCTAAATATATTTTTATTCCAGACACATAAAGTTTTACTAAAGTACATTTATCGTTATTATTTCGACTATTTAGAGGTAATAAACAATATATTCACTATTAATAGAAGTATTAGGTACACAGTTTATTTGTCCCATTTTTTTCTCAGTGTATACATATTATGTTCATGGTTCGCACTGTTTCGGTATTACTCGTAACTAAGACGATTGTTTAAACCAATAGGCGCGTGTCACGTGATCATTCCTTCTAGACGCTTCGTTTTGCCGTTACCGGTCACATGTGTCCTGTGTTGATAATGGCTGCCGTATAAGTTATGTTTACTGTTTACTGTGAGTGGATAGCGATTAATTTATTGTATTGTTTGGTGGGAATACAGCTAATAAAGTAAGTATACCTACTTTAATTGATTACTTAATTTGCACCAAATAACTAATAGGTAATTGGTGTTTTTATTTGACGAAGCCGGCAAAAATCCGTAACCTTTGCAGAAGTTTTAACCATGCGACATATTCGTTTTGCATTAAATTAGATGGTTTATTTTTGGATTAGGTTAACATCACTTTAGAATTTTTAAAATAATCAATATTTTTAATTTTTTTAAAGATCTATTATTGGTTTATGGTATACTATTTATAAACGTACATTATAACCACTTATTTATTATATTTTTATTTTACCACAGAATAAAAAGTTAAAAGTTATTTAAAATATACGTAAACAGTCGCACTTTTTAGTAACATTGTTTTTTACTGTTTTACAGAGGCAGTGAAACTGTCCTTTCAAGGAAAAGATCAAGTCCAGGGAAATAATTGACAACGCCATAGGACCAACCTGTCAAGATTGGCTCAAATTATCAAAGCAATGATTCAATGATGTTAAAACTTAACATTTGTTTAATAGACCTATCCCATAAAACAGACTTTTGGATAGCGCGTGCCTGAAGAAGAGTGGTATCTCTTTCTCTTTTATATAATTAAAAAAAGACGACGTGCTTTTCACGCACGCGCTATCCAAAAGTCCGTTTTATGAGATAGGTCTATTAGTTATTTTAAAATAATAAATAATTATTTATGAAAATATATTCGTTTGTCATCTGCTCAGTTTCTTTTTAAACTTTTTTTTTACCTTGGAGTTTCTACTACACTTAGGTAAGTTTTTGCAAATCTGGAAAGAATATGCCGCACTTAAATTAAATGCAAAGAATAAATATAGTAAACTTTACTGTAATTTTAATTATCAATGCATTGATAACCGTAAAACCATGCATGGTTTTACGATTTTAATTTAATAGCTGGCCATACACAGACGTTATTTCGCGCGGTTTATCGTGGCGTGTTGGCATGTAGCGGTTTGCATGCACGAAAGAACGGCGTGGCAAAAAAAGCGTCATGTTCCATACACTTGATAAAGTATTCAAATGATTTAGCAAGTGATTGCCCGTGGTATATCAGTTTCAAAGGAAAAATCGTATGTGAGTGGGCAAAAAGTGTCATTTATCGAGTCGTTTGAAACTGCATGTGATCATGTACAAATTTTCAACGTGAAATTTTGCCAAGCAAAGGTAAACCGTGACGCGGAATGTGGCGTGTGGACACTCCACACTCCAGAGGAAAGCACGTCTGTTATCCCTTCCCGTTCTATCATTGCGCGCGGCGATACTCACTCACGTACATGATTTTCCATATGTTTTTGCAGATAACACGATAAACCGCGCGCAATAACGTCTGTGTATGGCCAGCTAATGAAAATGGAATTATTAGAGCTAAAAATATTAAAAAATCATTCAAATATAAAAACTTTTGTTTTTATTTTCTTTTTCCAGATTAGCAGAGCCGCGGCCTAAACAATAATGTTATGTAAAAAATTTCACCTTAAAATAATATTCAATATTAACGTATATCGTTTATGGCTTTTAGAAGTTTTTGATAAACGTTTAATTTTGGTATATTATATATTAAAATGTAACCTTTATAAAAAACAGATATTTAATTGTCAAGTTTGTATTATAAATAAACGTATAGTGTAGACGTTTAAAATATGGATATTGCTATAATATGCATCAACCTATATTAGGCGGACATTTTAACCTATATTAGAGGTAGACAATAAACCAATGATATACCATTGGTATAGACAAATATTAAACGTCTATTAGACGATTTTGTGTTGCTTGGGATGTTCATATAAACTTTCCAAATATTGGCGTTGGCGAACTCTTTTGTATTCTTATATTGAGATTATAAAATAATTTTCACATTTAATATTAATTTACAATTAAGGCACTTTATTTTAACGATTGAATGACATTTGGCAACTGTGAACCAACTATAAATTAACTTTAGCTCGTGACTAAAAACCTGTTGCTAACTTCAGCCCGTGACTAAAACGCCATAAAGCCACAACTTGTCAATGTGTATTTAAAAGGTCACTTAGTGTCATGGAAACATGATAATGGGAGTAGAAAAAATTCTTTTATCCAGTAGCTCTGCATAAAACACAAATGAATTGATTTCATTGCCCTCGTTGTTCTTCTGCCAGTTTGTTTAAATGTAATTACGGTATTCTGTGGCTATTAAAAAATAATAACAATCTTGAGTAGCCTATGCTTCGCTACTCAGAGCTCGTCGAGCGAATACAGCGTCACGTCAATTAAAAACATCGCACAGTAAGACATTTTATAGAAAAAAAAACATTATTGAGATTGAGATTTTGCATTTTTTTTTAAATTGGTGGACCAAAGGCTAGTTTTGTAAACCATTCAAGTTGGCAGTAGTTATTGGGTTAGATTACTAATCTAACTCTCTCTTTGTTTATGGATGATAAAAATAAAAAACCACTACAATTTTACTATAATCTCCCAAGTTAAACCTTTTTTTAAATTAAATTTTAATATATTGTGAATTTGTTTGTATATATTAGCTTCGCATATTTTAAAGAGTTGTAAAATGCATGTAAAGTACTGTGCAGGCCCAAGGGTACCAGAAAAAATGTTTCTTCCTGCAATACATATAACTAATTGCTGTTTTTAATAATAATTGCAATATCTTTTTAATTTAAATTACAACTTAATTAATGCAGTTTAACATTGTTACTATGCCAAGGAATTATAATAAGAAGAAGACTTAGAAAAATTGGTAGTTAAAAATGGCTGCAAAGCTCGGAGAAAAAAGATGATTGTTATTATTGTTAGTTAGTTAGAAGAGTACGTAGACCATATCAAGCGCGGTTTTGCTAGGAAATTAAAGATTGGTGAAGCAGAAACTGGCTGCTAATGTTAACTTTGTATCTGTGCCCCGGTGATGATGACGATCAATGGCCGTGAACTATTCGATAGAGGCTATTGATTGAAAAAAATGTGCAGTTGCCGATAAATTATTTTTAGTGACCAATAAGTCATAAAAAAGATATTGTCAATAAAGAAAAAATGTTATAAAAGATTACAGGAAAAAAGTTTATTATAACAGGTGTCTCGCGTTTGAGAAATTACATCTGTTGATTTTGCAAAATGGCGAATGCGCCGGGAATTTTGAAAAAATATATTATTTAACATTTAAATACCTACATGCATTTTGACTTCTTCTAAATGAAATTCTTTTTGCAAAAACTGTATACAAACTTTTGATACTGTGCCTTGATAAATTTTTGTGCAATAATTTTGACATAATGACCATAATTTACTCCTAAATTGCCATTGCCTGTCCTTTAAACTACGTAATAAAAAATAAACGACCATATAGGGAGGGCATGCATTGTTTTTGCAAATTGATCTTACGTAATGTTTACCTACAACGATTTAAATTAGCCACCCACTCAAAATCTTACCTCTCCGCAGAGATGATGTTGTGACATTTTGTCATTGAATCAAAAAAATATGCGTATAAATCTCTATAATAATTACTAAACAATTTAAATGGTTTTCTTAGCTTTAATCTTTTAATGCCCCACCAATTCAAACCAATATTGATCATTATAAAAATATAAAATGAAAAACATACAACCTTACTAATATTTTAAATATATGTATATAGTGGTCCTTATTTAGGTTTTTTTGTTTTTTTCGTTCGAATTATTTTAATATCGGCAATAGTTATAATGTCTCAAAAGTCCCAGCAAATTGGTAAATTTACATAAAATGATCTTATGTATATAAATTTACGTATACGTATAAACTATAGTTTTCGAGCAGCAGTTTAAGTTAAAATAACCACATGTTTACTAAAAGTTAATTTAAGAGTAGGTAAACGAAAACAGTAAAACATCGGTGAAATATAAAAAATAACCAAATATAGTTTAATACGTTATTTTTACTAAATACTAATACTATCAAAGCGACAAAAAGAATAAAGTAATAAACCCAAATTAAATACCACATTTTTACGTAAAAATAACGTTAATTTATATTTTAAAATGGTTTATCTAAAGTAGGTTATAAAGTTCACCATAAAGTAATTTTTTTTTATTATTATTAAACCATAAAGTAAAATTAACAAAACCAATTATATTTAGCATTAAAACTCAAACGCATCTTATCTTATTAGTAAAAATAGCCATGATACATCATACAAAATCTATGCCCTTTAAATATTCTAGAGTTTAATAGTATATAATATAGTTTGATAAACGTCATTTTAGACATGAATTTAATTTAGGCACGAGCGAGCTTGCGAGCGAGTGCTTAAATTAATGAGTGTCTAGAAAAGTTTATAAACGAGTTGCATACTATACTTTTTCTACGACAAATACTTATTATTATCCTAAAATGATTTAAATCAAATATTTGTATAGAGCGCACCGTCAAATGTCATATTTTTCTGTGTTATAAAGGTTATAAATCGAAATATTTTTGTTGAAAATCGATTAACAAGAGTTTTTCTCAGTGAAAGTAAAGAAAATGTTTTATGAGCACTTTACGGTGGAGTCCGAGCTCGAATTTAAGGTATACCCATCCAGTTTACTTTCGGCGAAATTAAAACTATTTGATGCTTTTGTATTTTTGTAGTGCGATAATAAAATAATTTTCAAATTTAGTATTATTTTACAAGAAGGGCACTTTATTTTAACGATTGTATGACATTTGACAACTGTCAACTAACTTAAAGCTAACTTCAGACGGTGACTAAAAACCTGTTGCTAACTTCAGCCCGTGACTAAAACGCCATAAAGCCTCAACCTTTCAATGTGTATTTAAAAGGTCACTTAGTGTCATGAAAACATGTACGATAATGGACGTTTTAAAGGTGGGAGTAGAAAAAATAAATAAACCTACGTACAAACTAAAAACATCCAAAAAACTTTCATAATTATTTTAAAAAATCTTTTTTCTAAAATATTTGAAAAAATGATTACATAATTTTTTATTAAATAAATTTTGGTTGACATCTTTAATAATTTAATATGTCGTCTTCTAGAAATATTACCCTTTTACTTTAATTTTTCACTTAGTTAATTAAAAGCAAATTTTTCTTTTAAGTCATCACCCAGTAAACACATATACGTTAATTAAACGTTTTTTTAATCCGTAACACCATTTTCTTTTTACGTATATTTATAACGTACAATCAACTTTAAAATGTCGCAGATTATAACGTTTAACAATACTAATAAATAAACGTTTAATTTTGGCGTTAAGAAAACGATCATTACACGTTTCGAAATGTTACATTTAGAACGTTTAATATACGTCTATTAATAACGTAAATTAATTATTGTTTTTGCCTCTTTTATAACGTTTATCTACAGGGTGAGTTTTTTAAAGTGTTACAAGACAATATCTTGAAAACGGTTCAATATTTTTTTGTGAAATTTGGGTAAAGTAATGAGGACATGGGGGGACATATTTGGACATATTTTTGAAATTTACCCCTCCACCCCATTTTGAGGGGCAAGGGGTAACTTTGGATTTTTCAATGGAATGATGTATTTTTTTTTATAAAATTAGAATCTACGTAAAAAACTACGTATGTGTGCTTTGGTTACGGAGTTATGATTTATTATGTTAAAATACTAAAAAATAATTTCAATGTTTTTATCAAGTCTGTTAAGCTGCACGTTGTTGTTTATTTCCATGGAGACGCGTTATTTTAATCTAAGTTAGTCGAAAATTTTGACATTTTGACGATTAATTCTCAATTTATTATTCAGTTAAACATGGAAAGTAATTTTAATTATGATTTATTAAATTACAAATTACACAAAAATTATTAATTAGAACAAATTTATTTTTTGCTTATTTAAGAAATTGTTCAAAATGCCGACCTTGAAGTTCTAAGCACTTTCTCACTCTTTTTTTAAATGAGTTCCGTACATTCTGCAGCATTTCAGGTGTTACATTAGAGCAGGCAACGCGGATTCTGTCCTTCGTGTCCTCTAATGTTGTAGGCGCAATCGCCATCACTTTGTCCTTGATAAAACCCCAAAGGAAATAATCCAGAGGGGTCAAATCAGGTGACCTAGCAGGCCAATTGACCGGACCAGCTCGACCAATCCACCTATTTTGAAAAATTTCATTCAAATAGGTTCGGGCCTCAATAGCATAATGAGGTGGAGCTCCATCCTGCTGAAACCACATGTCCTGGTTTATGTTCTGGTTTAATAACTGCGGTAAATGGTTTCTTAAAAAATCCGTGTACATTTCTCCATTTAAGTGCCCTTCAAAGAAATGCGGACCAATAACTCTATCCTCCAATATTGCACACCAGACATTAAGTGACCATGGGTGTTGATTTGGCCGAATTCTTACCCAGTGGGGATTTTCCGCAGCCCAGTAGTGCATATTGTGTCTATTTACCTTTAAGAAAAGTACCAAACAAAAAAAAGAAATTAAATTTCTACTGATAAGGGATAATTTAAATTTGTACCTGCCCACAATTATGAAATGTAGCTTCATCGGAGAAAATAATATTTTTTAAAAATCTGTTATTTCCTAGCATTTCTCTGGCGACCCAATTGCAAAATGCAACGCGATTTTCAAAATCTTGTCCGTATAGCTCTTGGTGCAGTGTCATGTGATATGGATGAAATTTGTACAAATGCAATATGTTCAGAACAGATTTTTGACTCAGACCAGCATCTCTAGCAAGCCGCCTGGTACTGACTTGCGGGTCAACAGCTACCGCTCCTAAAACGCCAATTGCACTATTTTCATCAGTTTTATATCTCCTCCGAACTCGTTTTTTTGGTTTCAAACTGCCAGTAGTACGACTCCTCGCTTCCAGTCTTTGAAATGCCATATGAGATTTACGATTATCAGGAAACCTCTCTGCCCACACTAGTGCAGCTTCTCTGTAGTTTTTTCTACACTCCCCCAAAATCAACAACATATCAACTTGCACATTAAAATTATTTTCCATGTTTAATTGCTCAAAAAGCTTTAATCGTCAAAATGTCAAAATTTTCGACCAACTTAGATTAAAATAACGCGTTTCCATGAAAATAAACAACAACGTGCAGCTTAACAGACTTGATAAAAACATTGAAATTATTTTTTAGTATTTTAACATAATAAATCATAACTCCGTAACCAAAAGAGCAAATGAATTTTTTTTTGGCACACATACGTAGTTTTTTACGTAGATTCGAATTTTATAAAAAAAAATACATCATTCCATTGAAAAATCCAAAGTTACCCCTTGCCCCTCAAAATGGGGTGGGGGGGTAAATTTCAAAAATATGTCCAAATATGTCCCCCCGTGTCCTCATTACTTTACCAAAATTTCACAAAAAAATATTGAACCGTTTTCAAGATATTGTCTTGTAACACTTTAAAAAACTCACCCTGTATACGTTATATTTAAATTCATATTAATGTCCTTTCCAACGTTAGTTCTATAATAAATAAAACTCCACAAATACTTGTTTTTACAACGTATTTATTAAACGTTCGTTTAACGTTAACTGCAACATGAATACAGGTTGTAGACAATGATTTTTTAAATGAAGGAAAGGTTTTGGAGGTATCTCCAGTCGTCTTCAGGTGAATCATTTTTATCGTTCGCTGGAAAATTTAGCTGCTTCTAAAACACAAAAAAGAAATTTGTTAAACGATGAAAAATAGACTAATTTTTCGAAAAACCCTATAAGATTAAAAAAATGGCTTAAAAAGCTTGTTTTCAGCTGGCTTTGTTGTTCAACAGATTAAATTCAAAAATTTGTATTGTAGAATATCGTTGGGCTGAAATTTGATTTAAAAAAACGGTATTTTTAGCGCACCCGGTATAATAAGAGTGTTCTCAAAATACTAATTTACAATACGTACACCAGGTCTTGTTGAATAGATCTATAACCAAAGCAAATGTATCTTATCGAGCCGACAAGTGTGATTTTACTAGATAATTCTCTAGTAAAATCACGCCTAATTCCAATTTACAGTAAAAATACCCGACCGCCCCTAAATTTGGAGATAATGGACTCTTTCCACAATTTTAACATCTGTACATTTATGACTATTGAGTTTAATCTAAATCAGTTTAATGTTAACTTAATGTTAATTTGTGTGAGTTAATATTTACCTACCCCACTATACTTAATAAACATTGAAAACACGTAGAAAACGTCTTTAAAAGTAACATATTAACTCTCATATTATTCTAGGACACTGCACAAATTATAATAAGAACAAAATCACACTCCCCCGAAAATTAGAAAACAATTACATTAAAGTACTTACCAAAAGCAGGACGAATCTTACGAGCAGAAAACACGTTAAAAAATGCACCTTTTGATAGGAAAATCAAATTGAAAACTATGGCATGGCAGCCTGCCATTGGCAGCGCCAATCACATGATGTGTATTCGGCCAATCAGATTGCGTTCTTCAGTTATGCGTTTTATATGGTTATGTATAAACGTATTAAATACGTTTATTTAAACGTATTAAGTACGTTTGTTTAAACGTATTAAATACGTTTGTTTCAACGTATTAAATTCGTTTGTTTAAACGTATTAAGTACGTTATTTTTAACTATTACAGTAACTGTCTGGTTTAAAGAATGTTAATAAAATAATGCACTTCTTAAAGAAACATTTGTGTATGTGTATAGTGTTCTGCCTAAAGCTTACTGTATGACCACTGACTAAAGAATTACTTATGCTATTCTTTAGAATGTAATTAGAAAATTTCTAAATTTCATTTAATGTTGTTTATATATATGTATACCTATGTATATTGTTTTGTATACATGTTGCATCAGTTTATTAAATATTAAACGTTATAAATTATTTTTAAACAAGTTATCCCATTTTAGAGAAAAACGATGTGGTTGAAAGTAGGTATATTTGTATTTGACAAAAACCGTTTTATTAACGTTATAAGAATATACTTTTGTAAAAGTGAAAAAGTTAAATTATTCATTTAACATTCATTTATAATTCATTTTTTTAACAAACAAAATTCTTAGATTTTATACCTTCAGAATTTAAATAAGAAGTCATATTGTCTACATGTGTAAACTAAGCAAAAATTTCACAAAATAAATATATAAAAAGTACTTTTAAAAGTGTTTGATGGAGCGTGTTGAATATAACATAAAATAATTACTTCAAACGTTATTTTCTCACTAATATTTGTGAAAAAAAATTGTGGATTGAAACGTAATTTAAACATTTAAATGTATGGTTGACTGAAAACCTTAATACATTATTGTAACGTAAAAGTTAGCCACTATTAAAAAGCACATTTAAATTAACGTTGTTTTAACGTTTAAATTAAACATTTAAATATATGGTTGACTGAACACCTTAATACAACGTTATTGTAACGTAAAAGTTAGTCACTATTAAAAGCATATTTAAATTAACGTTGTTTTAACGTTTAAATTAAACATTTAAATATATGGTTGACTGAACACCTTAATGCAACGTTATTGTAAAGTAAAAGTTAGGCACTATTAAAAAGCATATTTAAATTAACGTTGTTTTAACGTTTAAATTAATTGGTGTAAATTTATACCAATATCAAACCGTTGCTTTTTCCACGTAAAACGTTTTATTGACCTTTCACACGTTTTAAATACGTTTACTGTTTACTGGGCATTGATACTACTTTAAACCTTAAAAAATCCCAGACAACTAAAAATTATTTGCGGTAAAGTGGTTTTAATTTAGTAAAAATATGACTTATAAGTAAAATTTAGTTTAGAGTGAAAAAAATTACGTTAAATTTACCTTTAAAAATCCTTTAAAATAAAATACCCTAAAAGTAATTTTCTGTCGTAAAGATTACGTTAAATACACATCATTTAAATACTTGTTGTGATACTTTATACTTGGGTATGAAAGTAAAAAAATATATAAAAACTTATTGTTTAACTTAACAGGATTTTTTACTTTAATGACAATTTTTAAGGTTAATTTATCAAGATATTTAAGTAATAAATCCTCAAAGCTCGACTATTTTACTTAAAATACTACTAAAGTTTGGCCCTCGAAATGTCGCAATTACTTTTATATTCGAAAGATAAATCTAACCTAGAATTATTTCTGAAGTAAAACTCTAGTAATAATAATTTGACTGGGCTAACTAACAAAAAAATGTCTCTCTGACCAGAAGTAAGAGGAAAAAATTATCAATGGTGCATTTTTAATCATTATATAAGTAAATACATTTGTGAGAAATTTTTCATTAATTTTTACAAAATTTATAAGAATTCAAAGTTTGTTTAAAAAAAAATACATACGTTTCCATTGAAAACTTGGACCACAATAGGTTGAGGTTAATATTAATATTAAGAGCTTAAACTTGGCAGGAATGTTTTTTAATTATTTTATCTATTGTATATTTTATTACCTAAATATTACTACCTTAAGTAATTAATATTTTAGAATGTTTTGATTGATTAAATCCCTTTCATTCATACCTTTTATCTACTAAATCACTTAAACCAATAATCTGGTATCTGGTAAAAGCATCGACCTGGTACATCAATAACTAAACTTAATTGCATATGGCTAATTTCAATTAACCAAATCGCTTATACCATACTTAATCTTAAAATCCTTTCGAAAACTAATAATGGCTTCTTGGTCGAGACCAGTGCCTTTCGCCAATTTTATTTCTTTTCGTTTGACTGCTAAGAGTTCGTAACCTTTTCTCTCTCCAGTTAAAGCTTTTTGTTGTTTTAGTTAGTACTACACAACGATCGATAAATTTGTCGAACTTAATGAGAAGTTAAAGGCAGTTTGTTTCAGATTTGTAAACAAGAAGTGTAATGTGTGCAGTTGCGGGGTCAAATAAGGCCAAGTTGATTTAAAAATGTTAAAAATTAATTAATTAAAATATCCTACATACATACATACAATACATTTTTCTTCAATATTATAAATTATATATATTATTTATGGTATTACATTAATACAAAATTTATATTACGTTCTATAATTTAAGCTTTATTATTGTCAACGCTTACTACCAAATTATTCGATTATCTCCTAGGCTGTACAAAAATTTAAACCAATCAGGTGAAGTTTTTTACATCCTAGTCTGTAAAAAAAAATTGACTACTGCTCTAAGCTATCTAACCTCACTTTATACTTCAGCTATACTCAGCAAAAAAAACACTTCTCAGCCTTATAACATAAATAACTTTATCTTTAAGAGATTTATAATTTAAGCTTTATTATTTTGGTATTACATTTTACAAGTTTTTATATTAAGTTCTATAATGTAGGCTTTAATATTGTCAACGCTCATTACGTATTGTATTAGATTATCTCCTAGGCTGTAAAAATTATTTAAACCAATCAGATTTTTTGCATCCTTGTCTGTAAAAAAACCCGTTATGACATATCAAAAAATTCGATAATCTTTCTTATTTTCAGCGCTAAAATATTCGATTATTTCCTAGGCTGTAAAAGTAATTTAGACTAATCGGGTGAAGTTTATGAAAAATCAAAAAATTCGATAACTGCTGACAATTCTAAACCTACATAACCTTATAAGGATACTTAATATTTTAAATTATTGTAATTATAATTAAATAGGTAAGATTAAGAACAGTTCAAAAGTAAAAATGTTGACAAATTATTAAAAAAAAATCAGCTTTATAGTTTAAAATGCATTTTAAAATATTTCAACTATTTTGTAATTATAATAATCATATTTTGTAAAATAATTTATATTTTTTCCCAAAAATGCATTTTAAACTTTTAAATTGATTTTAGAAAATGATTTGTCAAAATAAAAATTTTGGACTTGTACTGTTCTTAATCTCACCGATTCAATTGTAAGTACGTTTTATGTATCGTTTAACAAATAAAACTTAGACTTGAAGATAAATATTAAATAATATAATAATAATAAAGTATGGCTGAAAAGTGTCTTTTTGTGCTTCGCTTAATAATTAATTATTGTAAGGACTCAGCCCTATGACATAAATAACTATTTTCTACCGTCTCAATATGTGCCAAGATGGAAAAATAAATGTAAAAAGTTGGAGTAAATTACTTAATTATTATTAAAAAGTTTCTAACGCTATTTTTTTTTATTTTTGCCTTCACAAAATCGCGGAACCATAATGGTGCGAAAATCGCTAAAATTTATTCACATGTGCATCTGCAGATAGATTACATAAAATTACAAACTTTTGGTACCTACTATAAACAAAAAGTTTTAAAAATATTTATTACAGCCATTATTAAATAAATAAATGCTGTAAAAATAATATACTGGGTGATCATTAATAAACTTTTTAGTGAAAAATCCCTGACGAAGTAATGAAATAATAATATAATAATTATTAGGTACTTTTGTTCTAAAACTTTTAAAATATATTTAAAATACTATTTTAAAAATATTAGGTATAGTATAAATAAAAAGTTTGTATAATAATTTTAAACATAGGTATCTTATTAAACTTAAGTTTTTACTCATATAATAATTTAATAATAATTTTTATTTTCAATGGAAGGTTTGGTAAATAAATTGTTTAAAAAATGTTTATTTTTATTATAGTTTATATTATATTATTTTATATTATTATTATTATTATTATATTATATAATTAACATTGTTATTTTCAATAACATGAACGTTTTGTAAATAAATTGTTTAAAATATTTTTTAAATATTTTTTCCAAAAATTTTACTAAAACATTATTCTATTAATGAATCCTCCGCTAAAGTAGACCAATTATGGGGTATTGGAGGTTTATTATTATCATCATTGTGAATGTCATCCCTATAAGACCTATATTTTATAAATTCTTAACTTAATATAATTTTTTTAGTTAAATTAAATTTCCTTATATCTTTATTTTTTAACATTGACTGTAAAAATATTGATTAATTTTGTATCACAATAAAAACTATTTTTTTTTATTATGACAACACAATGTTTAGTTAAAAAGATTACATAATTTTTAAGACTAAAATTTGGCTATTAAAATTTGACTTATGGACAGGAAAACAAAACTTGGGCACACAGTGCGCCTGTGCCAAAGATTTCTACTTTTCTGGAAATACTGTTACACAAATGTAGGTATCCTTTTTAAATAGACACTTTTTATAAATATATTTCCATTCTTTCAAATAAACGATCAATTGTTGTATTTTTTATGTTCCCCGTTAATTTATAAAGTGTATAGGCAATAAATTTACCAAGTGTCAGTTTTTCTTTAAGAAAGAGGAAAGCATACATCAATAGAAGTAGCAAGAAATAAATTTTATGTGTAGCATACTAAATACTAAAAAGACAGTCATTGATTATAAACAAATACTTAAAAATAGATAAAAAAGTGAATGTTTAAAAAGTTTAAAAGAATATAATTTAAAAGTAGAGCAAAATATATTATGCCAAAATAATGTTTAAATTATTTTTTGTTCCAGTTTTGGGTTAACATTCTGGTATTTTGTAAAATCCAAATGTATTACATTTTAATGTATTAATGTATTAATGCATTAATTTTCTTATATTAAATTCCAGTACACAGGAAATGATGCAGTTTTCTTCATATATAGTATGAAAGTATAACACTTTTACTTACTAAAAAATTATGAAAATCTATTAATTTTACCAATTTTACTTTTATTTAATTATGTAAATTTGAACCTTGTTTCTTTATTTATTTTATCTTAACTTTCATTTTTAAACATTTCCCAAAAATTTAATTGAATGTCGGATAGAATTTTACAGCCTAAATTCTTACTTTTAGGCCTTATTAATAGTGAATATTTCTCACTTTCTAATAAAATTAAAATTTGTTCAATTTAACTCATGATTTGTGCCCATTCGAGAAGATGAACCTCGCCTGTATTTATTATTCGCTATAGCACTCCCACTTAATTTTTTACAAAGATTATTAATTTATTAATAATTTACAGAAATATTAAAAAATTGTTAATTTTAAGGCAAGCCCGCGGCGCTTTGCAATGGGAACAAAAAGATGGGCAAGGCAGCAAAATAATTTTCACGCAATTTTTACATTTTTATTCTAGGATGTTCTAATAAGTATAGTAGGCCCAATTCACTGACAAAAATGTGTTTTTTATTCATGGAGTCATATTCAAATATAATATCTAATGAACAGTGCACTGGACAGAGCCTCCCAGTATTTTACTTACACTATTCACTGCATGTCATTAGGTGATACGAAAATTTATTTAAGTTGGCTGGCGACCAGTGTCCCCCCCGGAAATGCGATGACCGGAACTGTAATTTCATAGCGATCTGCGATATCGGGTTCTTCGAAATTACGTCCGCACTACGACCAATGGGGAGACATCCTGACTGCAGTTACTTATCTAATGACATTAGGGTATTTTTGTATTTTGTAGACAGGTAAAAAAATGCGAATATAAATCGTCGAGAAGGGTGTACTAAGGGGGTATCAAGAGTGATTACGTGATGAAATTACAGGGTGTAAAAATGTTTAAAATATAACAAAAATTTACAGAAACATTATTTTGTTGAAGTTTTTAAGTAAAAAAATGTTACATTAGAAGAGGGAAATTTGTAAGAAACGACAAAAAGTATTTAATCGTTTTTATAAAAATTCAGTTTAAATAATGACAAGCTAAAATGATGATGATAATCCAAAATTAAATGATAAGTTAAAAACGAAAAAAAAAAAAAAATTATGACAGTACGATGACAAGCTTTAATAACAAACGAAAATAAACAAATTAACATAATAACAAAGTAATAGTATATTGTGCAAAAAGTAAAGAAAATAGTCGATTATAAACAAGCATTTGTTAGTCATGCGAGCGTAGCGAGCGGAGCAAGAATGCGAGTTTATAATCGACTATTCTTCACGAGTTGCACATATTATTTTGTCCCACAATCAAATCAAAAATTAAATCAAAATTAATTCTTTTGTAAAAATGATTTGACAGATCTGTCAGATCTATAAGTGTTTTGGTTTTCAATGTTAAGTTTTTAACATTGTTTTATATGTTTATTGGGATTACCTATTTGCCTTTAAAATTAAATTTCAAGTATGTAAACAATGCTTAAAATCATATGTATCAGAAATAGCTGTAATTTAATGTTTATAATAATAAATATAGCTTACTTTGTCCATTGATTTCGA
Source organism: Brassicogethes aeneus (assembly GCA_921294245.1). NCBI lineage: Eukaryota > Metazoa > Arthropoda > Insecta > Coleoptera > Nitidulidae > Brassicogethes > Brassicogethes aeneus. The sequence goes on along the minus strand of OV121133.1, from coordinate 61,181,190 downwards.
GCGTATAATGTCTTAACTCTAAGTAAGTGTGGGACATAATAATTTTTTGACAAACTAAATTCATAAATAAATAATAATCATGCAAAATTAAAATATGACAATTTAAATTCTAACCATTTAATTTTGACAAGTTAAAATGATGATAATCAAAAGTGAAAAAAACTAAAATTGTGACCATGGTTGTGCATCTTTACTGTACAAAAGGTTGTCCGCTGGGAAGTTTTGACTACACTCGCCAGAGGCGCTAATGTCGCCAAAGTTGTTTTTGTCACCGAGACTACCGTTGTCTTAATGACAGTTTTTATAATAATTATAATTAGACATGAGCTTTTCAAAAATAACTTCATTTTGTAAACTTTTAAGTGTGTGTTAAATTTGTGAAGTCCTTATAACCTTTTAAGTTTATATTGTGTAACATATTAATTATTATGGTTTATTCATGTTGTGAACTAAAGTGCAAAAGCAGGGGAGATAGGGTAAAAATGCATAGATTTTCCAAAAACGATGAGGTATGTCTAGTTTTTTATATTATTTTTAATCTTATGTAAGGATACCTATATCTAGGCTTTATATATAATTTTGAAAAATTATTTTAGAAAATTATAACCATTCTTTAAAATGCATTTTTGTGATAATATTTCAACTATGGTACAAAATATGGTTATAATATTTTATAAAATATTCTCAAAAAAAAATCATTTTAAACTTTAAAAATTTTCATAAAAGGGTTAAAATCACCCGCGGGGTGTAATTTGAAAATGTAAATTTGCCTCTAAGCAGTAAGTCTTGAAATTTGTATAGTTTTTAATTTTTATAAATATATTTTACCTTATAAATTAATTAGATTAGGAATGAAATAATTAGATAAACTTATTTGCCTCTATTAGATACGTTTATAGTTAATTGACTGATGTAGAGTAATTTTAAGTTGTGTTTTGAACATTTGCGTCTATATGTATTTAACTTTGGAAAATAAAATAATAATTACAAAAATGTAGTTTTATTATTCCTCTTTTAACTTTCACTAGAAAAATATTAAAATTATTTATATATTGGAGATAACAAAATAATACAATTCAGCCACCAATAATTTGAATATCTCTTTTTGACTACACCCGCTAGATGGCGCAGTAGTCACGGAACAAAACTTTAATACTAAGTTGCCTATCTAAGTAAAAAAAACTTATCCCATACATATACGTCAGATTTTATGAATTGTCAAATAGTTTCCTTTAATTCGAGAAATAATCTAGACGGATATCACTCAACCTATAAAAATCTGTCAAACTATGCTCAGTAAGTTTTTTATTTGATTTTTCTTTTTGGAAAATAGTTTCATGCAAAATAATTAAAAATAAAACCCCTCGACCGCTACGCGGTCTCGTGATTTTATTAAATTATTTTGCATTCAACATTTTCCAACAAAAACCAAACAAAAAACTACTGAGCCTAGTTTAACCGATTAAATTCATAGTTCTCGTGATATATAATCATATTATGATTAAATCAAATATAATTTGATGATCAAATCAAATGTCATTTGAATGTCTTCGTATACTGTTTCTTGCGACGGTTATTATATATTTGCCCGCCGCGGCGATTTTTTAATCTAATTAATAAAATTAACTTATTATTTTTATTAAACAACATTAACTTATTATTTTTATTAAACAACATTTTAAAAAAGGGTCCAATCCGCGGCGGTTCTTTTTTTTAATATTATTTAGTTGCTGCTGAGGAACAGTAGACACATCTTAAAATGTATAATGGGTTGCATACAATACTCGTATTAAATCGGCATTAAAGTTCTACTTTACTGCCGATTTCGGATAAAGATAATTTCATAAACTGAATTATTAGACAAGCTAACATATAACAATTTTAATTTTAATTTTGAAAAGCTAAGATGAAGATAAGCAAAATGATGACAAGATTAATTGATGACATACTAAATATATATGATAACATTTTAAATTATGAAGAAAATAATGACAAGTTTAAATAATAAAAAACTAAAATGTTAAAAAGCTAAATGATGATGACAAACAAATGTTACAAGATAAATTAATGATAGATGACATTTTAAATTATTACAAGTTTAAATTAGGACAAGCTAAAATAATAAAAATTAAAATAATGACAAGCTAAATTGATGACTATCTAAATTAATACTAAAATGGTAGGTAACAAGCTTAAATAATAGACAAGCTAAAATGACGGTAAGTTAAATTATGACATTCTAAATTATGAGGAAGAAAAATAATGACAAGCTAAAATTATGACAAAATGATGATAACAAATAAAAATGACAATCGAAAACAACAATTAGCCTAAAAATAGTCCAGCTAAAATGATGACATGCTTAAATGAGGAGCTTTAGAGCAAAACTGAATAAATCCACCACAAATAAATATTACTTTTTTTATCTTTTTTTAGTTGGTTTCCGTTGTTAACTTAATTTTTATTAAAAAAAAGGAATTTATTCGGTTTTGCTCCAAATAAACCAAATATGAATTTTTACTGAGTATACTATAGGTAAAATAAAACACACAAGATAATATTACTAAAACCTTGTAAAATTAAGTTTGAAAATTATAAAAAAGGTACTTACATATTTGTTAAAAAAAAACAAGTAAATTGGGAAAATCGATAAAATAAAATATCAGAAGAAAACAATTCCTAGAAAAATATTTGTGTATAGAAAAAACATTAAAAATTAGCAAAAATCCTAAAATAGCAGATTAAAAAATACTTTATTATTTAAAAGTATTTAAACAAAAAATAACCCCACTGTAAAAATAACATATTTTGGGTAAAACATTCTTGGTTTTCGGAAAAAAATATTAAATTAAAAATAAATATTACCGCAAAGCACCTTTTTCAAATTAATTGAATTTTTTAAAGTCTTTTGTTTTTTATAATAAAGAAAATTTTGTGGAATAACCCATGTAAGTATAAATATAAATTATATTTTTGTTAACTATAATTAATTCCAGAAAAAGTCTAATATTCTATAATTAGACAACCATTATTTTATCAAATTAAAATAATTTAAAACCCTTTTCCTCCAAAAAAACTCAAGAAAACCCCCAAAACAATCTCCCTCCATCCATCCCGAACCCCTACACAGTGCGCCATCCAGGCCTCCCACTATAAAACAAACGCCGTTTGTCAAATCGACTCAGTCAGCTGTTTGCTGTGCACTATAACAAATCTCTTGTGCGCTCACTCATTGTCCACCGCTCACTACGCGTACACCATACACGAAATCTCGCGACTTATTTTCCCTTATTGTTTACCCCATCTTCAGTGACAAACCAACAAAATCGAGATGGCCACATACGCTGCATACAGACACATTGAGCTCGACAAAGTTGGCTACAGCAAAAAAAGGTATGTTGATTTTAAGACGTTCTTGAGGGTGTTCACCCCGTTCGAGTTTGTTGCTATAGTAATAAGGCTATTTACTATTCAAAGAAATAGTCTTACTTGATCATTTTTAATGAGATAAATGTTTTGTGTGGCGGTATTTAAAGAGGGTTGCCGACCACGGTCTCTTTCAAATTTTGTGTTTGGGTATTGATTGAAATAAATGTAGGGCACTAATTTTAAAGGCTAAGATTTGACGTTTTTGTTTGTTTTTGGTTTTTACATTATTAATTAATTAAAATATGTACATTTTAAAATTAATAATAATAATTAGCATAATGTAATTTTTAAAATTAAAAAATTTGTAGACAGATTATTAAAAAAATTATAAAAATAGAAATTGTGTTAAATTGTTTTGGAACAAAAAAAATTATAAAACCATAAAAAAAAATTTTTCCATAATTTAAAAAGAATACCTAACTGAAAAACTGAAATATCATTAAAATATTGCTAAGCCAATTTAAAATAAATAAATTATTATACTAAAGTATTGAAAAATATTAATCAATATTAAATAATAATTTAATATTAATTATTAAAATACACAAAAAAGTAAATTTCAAATTATAAAATTTATATTATGGGCTAACAAAAAATGGAGTAAATTCTTATAAAATTAAAAATATGGGATCCAGATTATATACGATTACGATAATGGCCACAAAAAGTATTTATAAATAAATAAAAAAAAATCTGATTAGTTAAATTAAATCTTACATACCCTAAATTAAATTTTTATTTAAATTATGTTTTTAATTACCTATGTCTCTTTTTTATTTTTCTATGGTTTTCTTGGATTATATGGCCTAATTTTTAACTCAAAAAATCGTTAAATAATCGTATACTATAGCCATTATAATGGCCATTACTATAGTAATGCTAGTAATTATCCAAAATTATATCTAAAAAACAAAAAAACAAGCTTGTATTCAAGAAATCTGGAAATAAATCCCAGATTTTTTAGAAAAACTTTTTTGGGTATAAACTTATATTTTTGTAAAATTTATAACTTTTTATTAAAAATAAAGACCATATTATGTAGGTACACAATGGAAATTAAAGAACGATAGTAAATAACTTATTTTTTATGAAACAAAATGAAATAAAGCATAACAACTTGTACCTATAGGTAGATTAAAAACTTTACTTAATCTAAATATAAAATTCAATTAACAGGAAATTTTGAATGTCATGGGAACATTTATTTATAGTTTTTCCAAAAAATAAAAAATCAATTAGCTTTATTTTCTCCTATAATAAAAATTAAATTAACGCTAATGGTAATGGTTTGTATGTTCATATTTGAATTACAAATTTTAATAAAATTTACAGACAGCAGCCCAGTTTAAACAATTATTTCCGTTCTGACACACTTACACCCAAAATAAGCATAAAATTACAATAATCAAGTTTAAATTATAATAATGGTATATAAAAAATGATCCAAATAATCAATTATAAGTTATGTAGAAAATATTATTTTCTATTTTTGGAAATTTAAAAAAAATGTGAAAAAATATTGGCCCATGGGGGGATCGAACCCGCGACCTTCGCGTTATTAGCACGACGCTCTAACCAACTGAGCTAATGGGCCAGATACAATAAATTAAAAATTACAAGGTTTTATACATACAGTTAGTGCTTTCTAAGAAACAAGATACTTGTATACTCCTGCTAAGAACGGTCCGTAAAGTTAGCCTAAAGCACGCCATGCCTAAAGTCTTTGGGGCACAATTCCTTGCGATGTTTAAAAAAAATTAATTTTAAACATCTTCAAAATAAATTGCATTTTTTATAGCGCTGAATCTTAAAATTCTTATGGATGGTTTTCGAGAAAAACGCATTTGTAGGACTTTCAGGACACAGGTTGTTAAAAACCACAAAAAAATATTAATTACCTACATATTTAAAAAATTAAATTAAAAAGATATTTTTTGACGGCCCAAGTATATCTCAGTATACTTATAAGGAAGCATTTTAGGACAAATGTTTAAATATCGGACTTTCGGACCTAATTACGTAGGTAGGTAATCGTTAAAAATAATGTCAATATTGTTTTTATATTAAAAATAAAAAGTCTATCAGTAGGTACAGGTCTATTTTGACAAAGACATGTTTTTTAATAGGCACGCTCCAATTTTTTCACAATTGACAGTTTTATTGCTGTTAAACATTCATAAACTTTTAAAGCGGAAGTTTTTAAACATGATTTTAATAACTGGTAATTATACATTTTAAAAAACTCGTTAAATGTTATTGCCTGCAAAGGTTACAATAAAAAAATGTAAAAAGGAACCAGTAAATAAGAATTGGCCATAAACTTTTTCTTATTTTACTTTTGAAATCTCGCCAGAGCCGGGTTTGGACAGCTACCTAGGCTGCGGCCTATTGGATAATATAGCATCACTGTCCATTTTTTAGTCAAGTTTTAAAATCAGGTTTTTTGTTTTAGTAAATAAATAGTATAAAAGTTTGGTGAACGTAATCATCATTTATCATTTGCATTTGGTTTAACACAGTGTTTTAGGCTGATATCTTGGGCCAAGTAAACAAAACTAGTGTAACTCTACAGAACCCTAGATTGGCCAAAATTGGTATGGTTCTTAATTTGTGTTCGTTCCATTGTGTATACAGGGTGTCCCATAATTAGCGTGCAATACTTTAACAGCAGATTCTACTTACAAAAATAAGAAAAAAAGTTCCTATAAACATAGGAAGAGAAATGCTTTCTTATGGAGCTACAGCCCCTGAAAGAGGAGCCCCTGAAGATGGTTTTTATTTAATATATATATATATATATATATATCCAAAACTGTGCAAGATAGAAAAGTAAAATTTTGGGAATTAATTAAACTTTTTATGGCCAATGATATTAACAATTCAAAATTTCCATGAGGTTTTACACACAAAAAAGGTCCTCTTGTTAAACTTTGATATTATTCACTGTTTTCGCTTAAAATCGATTTAAAAATTACCTTAAATAGCATAAAAGATTATAATGAATTCACAAGAGAAAAAGAATCAGCGTAGGCCATGGAAAACAGCTGCCATCTTTCAGTTTCATGTAATATGTGACAGGGTGTTTAAAAATTGTCCATGGCCATGTTTAAAAATTGTCCTTGGCCTACGCTGAATCTTTTTCTCTAGTTGTGATTTCATTATGATATGCTATGTAAGGTAATATTTAAATCGATTTTAAGCGAAAACGGTGCATGCTATCGAAGTTTATCAGGAGGACATATTTTATGTGTAAAACTCTAAAATTTTATGATCTAATATTAAATCATGGCACAAGATACGTACAAAAAAGATAGGGTAGTTTACCCCCACTTCCATCTATGAAAATTTTGAATTTATTATCATTCCAATTTATTGGCCATAAAAAGATGGATTAAATCCCAAAATTTCACTTTTCTATCTAACAGTTCTGGAGATAATAAATAAAATACATCTTCAGGGGCTCCTCTTTCAGGGACTGTAGCTCCCTTGGGAAACATTTCTCGCCCTGTTTTTATAGGAACTTTTGTTCTTATTTTTGTCCTATAAGTCCTTCGGAGGGGACTTTAAGCCCGCGGTCCGTTCATATCCCTAACCTGCACAAGCCGTTCAGATGGCTTCTGGGACTTTTTCGGAAGTAATGGTGGAACACTTTTGTATAAGAACAAGACGATACCTAAAGTCTATTCAAATCCAAGCTGCACTGAATGTAAACACAATCCTCCGAATCGACCAATAAGAGCTTACAATCCGAGTCACACCATCAGAATCGACCAATAGAAACGAGATATCACGCGTCTGGGCGTTTTTGTTTAGTCCAGCTTGGATTTGAATAGACTTTAGCTTTGCCTTTGAAGAATATGAGGTAAAAGCCGTTTTTAATTTGATAGCAAAAACTCAAAATAAACTTTCGTGTTTCACTTCTTGACTGTCCAAGCACCATAAGTTAAGCTGACCCCATAAGAAAAAATTCGAATCATTATTTCCTTAATATCATAGATTAATTTAAATCATTATTGCGGCAGAGAACAAGTTGCAGCAGCTCAAAACTAAAAGAAAAAATGAAAATTAATTGATTCAGTTAAAGTTTTTTAGCATAAAAATGAAAAAAATTACGATAAAAATTAAAAAGGTATTAGCCATAAGTGGTGGATGCATAAACTCATTGTTTTTCTAATTTTGTGCGCACGCTTTGCGCACGCAAATGCGTTAATACACGAATAAGATTATTAAATCATGAAGCCTTTAGAAGTATGTTTAATTAAAAACAAAAAATATTGCAAACATAATTCAAAATAAAAATATAAATACACAGAAACTTTTCGCACGCTTGCAGAAAAAATATTATAGTTAAAAATGATTAAGAAAATTACTACACAAAGTAATTTTTTGGCACTTACTGCTTGCGGTAGCGTGCAGAAAAATATAACTTTGCGCACTTGTTGGGAAAATTAATACTTTCTAATATTGATATCGCCAGGTTTCAAACCTCCATGTTAAAAGACAGGCTTAACGCTTTAGCTCTACTCAGCAGTTAAAAGACAGGCTTAAAAACTTAAGAAAGCTTAAGAAAGTGACAGTTTAGTTCTCTTCATTTTGATAATCTAAGGGCGCTACAGGTTCAGCCTGGGGGATCTTAAATTGAAACTTTCATAGGATTATAAAAGTCTTTAGAAAAAAACTAAATATTGAACTTATATCGAAAGTATAGATAAAATCAAAAATTAATTAAAAGTTACGATATCATGTGGATTTTTTTAGTTTTCAAATTTCACACCATTAGTCCAGCAATAGTAATTAAAGAAATTAGTTTCAGTTAATTATTTGTTTAAGAAACTTTAGGTTTTAGACTGTATGTACTGGGAATTTTCTTAATTGCTTTAGTTTTATCGTTCTTATTCTTTACTCAACGGTTTTATTATTCTTTTATCTAATAGTACATAACTACATACCAATGTTTATTTTGTCTTATTTTTTATATTTAAATTTTAAATTGCAAGAGAGAGAGTAAGATCATCACAACAAAAAATATTGTTTTATTAAAAACCCAGTGGGTAATTTATTACATGGGATGGGTCCCAAATTTATTTATTAATAAAAATATTATGCATCCTTAAAAAACACAATGGTGCATCATGATAAAGGTAACAATAAAAACGTATATAGCCCTGGGCTTAATGCAATTTAAATTTAAATCGAAAAATAAATTTAATATCACAGTTCAAAAAATTTACCTTGAATATATAACTCTTTGTAATGAAGAGTTTTTCTGAAATTATGAATTCTATGAATTTTTTATTTCTTAATAATAATTATAAAATAAAAATTGTATACAGGGTGGAGTTGAAAATCTCGGCAAAGCTGTGTGCGTATAAAACCAATATGTGTATTACACATCTAAATATGGTTGTTATGGAAAAAATTTAAACATTACATGGTTGACAGATTTATGACAGATATCATCATAGATTCATAACTTTGTTATTATTAAAAAAATAAAATATTTTTTAAACGTTCTCAAAAGTTGTTTTCTATTATTTTATATAAATAAATAAATCATTGAAACAACAAAAAATCAATTTTATTTTAAAAACGTTAAAAATCAAAAACTAAATACTTAATTTAATAAATATAGGGCATTCGCTCATAACTTCTTAAAAAATTTTCCAAATCAAAATGTTCATAATGTATATAAAATTTTCGTTTTTAAATGTACTTTTCGAAATAAAAATATATTGAAAATATTTGAAGCGTTTTGGACAAATCAAAATGTTCATTCTATATAAAATTTTTGTTTTTAAATGTTGTTTTCGAAAAAAAAATAGATTAAAAATATTTGAAGCGTTTTAAGTCAAGATTTTTGAGTTTTAAAGTTTAAATCGTGTTTTTAAAAATGTGTCTTCTTTGATTTTCGCGAAAAAAATTTATTTTCAACTTCTGTCTATTTAACAACTATTCAGCCTGGTCCGGTAGTGGGCCTTCGTATTTACTATTTTTTTTTCGAAACTTATAATAATTTTTAGAGATTTTTTTTTTTAATTTTGAAAAATCGAAAAAAAATAGTAATTATGGAAGGCCCACTACCGTTCCAGGCTGAATAGTTGTTGAATAGATAGAAGTTAAAAATAAAAAAATTTCGCGAAAATCGAAGAAGACGCACATTTTTAAAAACGCGATTTAAACTTTAAAACTCAAAAATCTTGACTTAAAACGCTTCAAATATTTTTAATCTATTTTTTTTTCGAAAACAACATTTAAAAACAAAAATTTTATATAGAATGAACATTTTGATTTGTCCATTTTTTAAGAAGTTATGAGCGAAAAACAAAAAAAAGCAGTTTTTTTGAAAATTTGATATCTTTTGAACCCGTGATTAAAATAATCTCAAAATTTACTCAGAAAGCTTTTTCAAGGAGTACTAAAAACTAAAAAATTTAAACCATCCGATTTGGCGTGGAATGCCCCATACTGAAAGAAAAAATGTTGTAGATTCACTCAAAACGATAATAATTCAAAGGGATTCAAATATGTTTTGGCGTCATTGGTGTGTCCCATTAAATTAATAGGTGTATAACAATTGTATAATAGGTAAGTACATATCTTTTTGAAACAACGTTGAGAAAGGCAATGAAATAAATAGATTTCTTTTTGTAAATATGTTTTAAAGAGGGTACACTTTAAAAGTGTTTAAAAACATTGTAAAACTGTTGGTAAATGAATATAAATAAAACTACAAATTTTTCTATTTGAATCAAATTTACCCGATTATTTAAATTAATATAATTTCACATGCTTTTTATGACATGATATTTCTCTGAGTATATAGTATGTATGAGTACTATAGTATAAATAGGTATATTTGTAAACATGTGTAATTAAATAACCATCACATTTATTAAAAAAATACTGTGGTTACAAGTGAAACCTTCCAAAATGATCAGAAATCTCTGTCAGTGCGCCAACATGCGTACATTGGTAAATCTGTTTAATTACAAAAAAGTTATAAAATTAAACAATTACCAACAAAATGATCTGTTTCGCTAAATTTATAATTTTAGAAACCACGAACTTTGGGACTTCTCATTTACTTTCGTCCGCGATAGTACCTCAAAAACAATGCCATGATTTATGAACAATAAACCCAGCACACCTGTAGGTCACGAGAATCAAAATAAACATAAACGATGCTTAGAAGTTCTTCGTGTAAGGCACGGAATCACCGAAAGATGAATAAAAGCCTCTTGTGATATTAATAGGCTTAAAAAAAGAGGTCAACACGGTGGGAAACAAAAATAAATACTAAGAGACACATTTTTACGACAATATCTTCGTAACGATAAATTATTCTGTGATAAACACGGTCGTGTTGAATCTTTCTCTCCGAATTAACATAATGTTGGGTACTTACAACTGGGAACAAACCTACTTAGGTACTTGACAATGTTTAAATGTTGCTGTGTTGAATACAGAAGTTTCTGATTATATTGGATACCTAAAATGGCTTTAGATTTGCACTATTATAGTTTTAAAGATAAAAGCCCCAACATACAGTGTGACCCATTTGTTCGCGGCTCACCCCTGTAAAATATTTATCTATTGTGCTTAATAAACTGTACTTTTGGAGCAAAAAATGCCATATTTTTACAAAATACAAGGCCTACTATGTCAATTTTTAAGAGTAAATTTTTAAGAATTCCTATTAGCGATTTTTTTACACAAAATCTAAGCATGCTTACGATGCACGGCACTGGATTCACCACCCCTCAAAACAACCCTATACTAAATTTTATTGAAAAATTTTAAGTAGAAAAATGCACAATAATAACTACAAAAAATTATTCTGTCAAGTTATCCATGAACAAAACATTGAAATAAAATTAAACTAATAGTATCGCGAGTTGATTATAAAAATAATTTAAGTTCGGACCACGAAAAATTTATGTTTTTTTCTTTTTAATTAAAAATGTATTAAAAAGTCGAAAAAAAATTGTTTAAAAAATCTGCGCCTTTTATAAGCTGATTTTTTGTTGAGAATTGTACATGCTTGGGACAGCATTACCAAAAAAAAATAGACATTTGATGAGTTCAAGCGAATTTAATTTCAGCGCATCAAAAACCTTAGGAAAGGTATAGATTTAAACAGCAGGAAGTTTGTTAAATCTATTTTTGGTTCTATAGGTATTTTTGACCGCAACGATACCAAATCAAAATTAATTTGACGTGCATGGGCTACCTATAAAGTTTCAGGAAATGCATTTTAATCGAATAATAAAAAACTAGGTTAATAATAATAAATAACTTCCTTACTGTATATTGATTGGAATAGATTCTATAAAAATTAAAAGTTTTTAGTGTATGAATATTTATATGTAAATACTTTTATTACGAAACAAATAATAAATTCAATATCGTCATTTTATTGTTTCATATTATATCCTGTTGTTAAATTTGGTGATAAGAATTCCGTGATATGTTATCTTTTTGACCACATTTGTATTTTTATTGTTAAGTATATTATCCATTTTATAAAGCAAAGTGTAATCCCAAGCAGCATTTTAAGTATAAATTTACTACTTAGTCAACTTTAAAGTATTTTTTACGGTTAACCAAAACGGTTTTATACCGGTATAGATACGAAAAATTACCAAATTTGGGGAATGGTTTATTTCGTTATTTTACCCACATAATAACCTTTTTGATCTACTAAGAGAATTACGTAATAAAAACAATATAAATACCACAAATTTACGTAAAAATAACGCTATAATTACTAACTGTTTGCTCTCTCTTTCTTAAACATTGATATTCGTAATTTCTTTGTTCTTTTAATTTATATTTTACAAAATGGTAGGAACTTAAGCAATTACAAAGTAATAAAGGCCACCCTAGAGTAAAATTAAAAAATATAACTTAAATTGAATAGGTCAATGCAGAAACTGAATATGTCCACTTTTTAGGGATATTGAGTTAAACATGGATTTACTATAAGTAAAGGGTGCCCGATCGAATGGCGTAGAAATTTCACATGTCACGGTAATCTATAGATTATACAAAGGCGTTAATATAGTAGAGAAACTGAATATGTCCAGAACATGTCCACTTTCTGTTCAGTTTTTCTTATTTATCTCAAAACTAGATAGGTAGGACATACCTATTCAGTTTCTGCATTGACGTATTCAATTGTCAAAACCATTGATATTTTGCATTAAAGCTCAAACGCACATTATTTTATTGATAAAAATAGGTACGATATGTCTTAAAAATTATATGCCCTCTAAATATTTTACGGTTTTAAGAAAAATTATTGCTTGGGTAAAAATTCAACAAAACTTAAAACCTACAAAATTTTATAAAATCTTTTAAAAATCATTTAGTTTTAATCATTTTTTAATAACTAAAACTTTTCTTATTATATTTTAGAAAGATATTCATGAAAAAATATTATATAAATGTTTAGATAAGTAATGGATGCCATCTTAAAAAACTCATTATGGCGGCATAAAAAAAATTCCCGCAAAGTTTTATTTTTCACTTTAAGCTTATTTTTCCTTGTTTAGTCAATATTATTAGTATTTATTACCCACTAATAACCCTAAAAAATACCAGGCGAATAGGAATTATTTACGGTTATAAAGTGGTCTTAATATCGTAAAATTATGACTTATGAGTAAAATTTACCAATAAGTAAAAATTCTGACGTTAAAATTACCGTTAAATTTTCCTTTAGGTGAAATACACTTATAAGTAATTTTATTTCGTAAAAATTACGTCCCTCATAATACTTTAAAGTGTTGAAACTTAAGGGTTATTAAAATAGGTAAAAATAACATAAATAAAACTCATATTATAACTTAAAAAAAAATGTTTTACTTCAAAGTAAATTTTTAAGGTTAATTTAACAAAAAATTTACTTAAATTAAGTAATATTGCCTCAAAGCTCTACGCTTTTACTTAAAATGCTGCTTGGGATAGATCTTTATACTTAACACCTTAATGTATTTTTTATTTAACAATGTATTAAAATTTGGTTTTCAAACGATATCACATCTATTTATTCAAGCGGGTGAAACCAACTGTATAAATATCATTATATTCTAAATTCATTTCATTTCGTATTTTTTAACTAACTGTATTCTATCGACATAGGTACTTTTTGTGTGGCCAAATGAGACTTTAATTCATAATACTTTAAAATACAATGTTATTTTAAGTGCTTTAAGTTAGTGACCATATAACTTTTATTTTGTATTATAATAAGTATAATAAGCGTACATTTTCTTGTGTGTCATTAACATATTTGTTGAGCTAATGCATTGTTGATTTGATATTGAAGGAAATTGCTTGTATTGAAGTATACATACTTCATGCAAGTAAAACTGGCCGACAAAATAAAATATTGGATAAATAAACATTTATTAGTTTGGTCATTTCACAATAATGAAAAAGTTCATCAACACAGTCTTAGATTTTTTAAACAAATGCAATGCTCATGCAATACTATTGCAGCAATAGGCTGGGCCGAAATAATTATTTTTGGAAATCTCACTTGCCTTAGTTAAAAAAAGTTGTGAGAAGGGTATTTGTATAGGCTGTTTTTTTTTTAAGTTTTAAAAATAATTTTACCCGCGCCCCCGGGGGATTGAATGTTTTTAAAATTAAGACAATTTTTTTAACTTACATTTTGAATTTGGCATATTGAAAAACTATAAGGTATTAACTCACTTGTAACACAAAAAAATCCTATTAATATATTTTAATTTTAAGCCCCAAAGCTTTTAAAGTTCTAATATGCAGCTCTTCGATTAAGAAAAAAGCCGCGGTGTAAAATTAAAATATATAATTTTTTTTTTGTGTGTCTTAAGTAAGTTAATAGCTAATAGTTTTTTAATATGCCAAAAATATTTTTTTATTGAATTTTAAGAAATTTCAACCCCCCGGGGGCGCGGCTAAATTTGTTTTTAAAAATTTGAAAAAAAAAAACAGCTTATTCATGTACCCTTCTTACAACTTTTTTAACTAAGCCAAGTGAGATTTAAAAAAAAAATATGCCTTTTTTGGCCCAGCCTACTGTACAATGTACAGGTAAGGAGTTACTTACGCATTTTTGCGACGAAAATTTAAAAATTACAATAATTTTAGAAAAATCTGAGTTGGTGTGGTAAACTGTACTAACTATAACTCACACAGAATATTTAGTCTGCAACGCAGAATTATAAGAATTATTGCCTCCCTTGGTTATAGGGACGATTGCAGGGCTGAATTTAGAAGACTTGGAATTATGACTTTTCCTGCCTTATTTATTTTTCATAATTTGCTATACGTAAAAGAAATTTAAACTTAATTAATCAATAATTGTGTCCTTATTTTATTATATTCTTTGTTTAATTTATATTTGCATTTCTTGTACTATTTTTATATTTGTATTTTTGTGACGTTGTTAACCTTTTGGGTAATAGCACTAATAAATATTATTATTATTATTATTAATAATAATAATATTATTATTATTATTATTATTAATATTATTATTATTATTATTATTATTATTATTATTATTATTATTATTATTATTATTATTATTATTATTATTATTATTATTATTATTATAACTATAACAGTTACTATTGTTCAAATGAAAAATTTTATGTTGCACATTGTAATCATTATAAGTTATTTAAAAAAAAAGGAAATGTTTTACAATATATTAAGAATTGGCAAAACAAAATTACTATTATAAAAAACGATGACGATAAAAATAGAGTACATTTCATATACGTATACGTATAATCTATAGATTTCAATAATATTGGAATTTTAAATGGTTCTTTATCATAGACAATTCTTAGAAAAAAGTGGTTGTTATTTTACAGTAAATCTGGGCATTTCCTGTACTTTTGTGGTACTGTGTCAGTTTTAAGGTTATACCTTGAAAAATGCACTTTAAAATATATATTCTTGGCTAATTAAAAACTACCCAAATTGGGCATGGGCAAAATTAACCTATTATTTGAATAACTGGTTAACATGGCTGTAAATAACGAGTTAAAAAATTTATTACAATTTTTTGAAATTCTTGCTTTTACTCATTTTCCTTTTTTATTTATCAAAATGTCTGGCTGTGACTGTTTTTAGCATTTTTATTTGTTTAATTAAAATAATAATAATAATGATTGTATATCACAGAATTTCCTTATTTACCTACTCAAAACCAATTTAAAAAACCACCGGTTATTGCTATAACCAAATTTTATCAAAATTGTATTATTGAAAACTGCCCTACATACATACATTTAAAAATGGTGGGATACATCCTTACAGTAGTTCAAAATTAAAAAATACTAGATACAGTAGCTTAAATTTAAAAATAGTAGAAAAAATTCGCACAGTAGGAATAATTTAAAAATTGGTAGGACAAATTGGCACAGTAGCATAAATTTAAAATTTTGCAAAATTTCTAATACTTTATTAATATTTAATACAATTATTGTACTAATATCAAACTTTAATTTTTAAACTGAAATGTCAATTAACTTTAAAACTACTCTAAGCATTTTAAATAACCCTGTATAAAAATTTACAAAAACCCTAAAATTAAATCTCATCTATAAAAAATAAAGATACAAAATTGATAAAAAAAACAGTTTTTATGATTGCTCACGTTTCTGAAAACACAATAGTCAACGATACCGTTCGCAATTCGCAAAACAGTCGACAATCAAGCGGCTACCGTTAGATTAGTAGTAATTTTTTGCACCGAACGCTGAAAAAACACAGTTTTTAACTTTCGCTAAGTGTTATTCGATCCCGACTAACTGTCCTAAACAAAGTGGCTGAGCGTTATTTACATCTGTCATCCTGTCAATTATTCAGCGCTTTTATGTTGGCATCATTGACTTTGTCGACGCTCTTTTATTTATTCGCTTCCTTTTTCATGCCGACTGCTAACTACTTGATTTACTTAAGATATATGGTAATTAGTATTTATCCACTATAGTTGTTTTTACAAAAATGGATTGAAATTTAGAAAAAGGCTAACATTATTAGAAAAAAGTATAAACAATTTTATTATCTATCTATAGTTGTTGTTAATAAATTAAAAATAACAAAGTTAAAAAGAAATGATACCATTATAATTATTCAGTGCTTTAATTTTCCTATGCCGACTATGCGATCCACTAATGATAAAATGTAATTAAAAAATAGTACTTTTACGTTGCATGCAGTTATTTTTTAATTTCTATGACCTGATGTTTTATACCGATGTTATCTAGTCCGTAACATATTATGTAAACAAAAATTACCATTTTTTGATATCAGAACTAGAAAATAAAATTGTAATTTTGTGGGACAATCCGCCACAGGTGGCATCAAAAAATAATTAATTAATCTAATTTATATATAAAATTATACATTAGAGATACTCATTTTATTAATATATTAATCAGACAGGTTAACTAGTGCAGAACTCTGATTTTGATTCTCAATCAAATTGATTGCCTAATATTCATTAAAAAATATGAGATGAGAATTTGTTATGTATTTAGATAAGATAAATAAAGTACCTATATTTTGGCTAATACAGTTTTTTGTTGTAGGTATGTTTCAAAACGTTAATGGTAAGCATAAAATAAACAGTACGGGAACTAAACAGGCCACGAAGACATACAATTTTAACCATAATTTTAGATCACCTTTTCAAATCTATCTTATTAAAAAATATAGACAATCTTCTAGATAAACAGGGATTTAATAAATATTAAAAAAGTAATATAAAAGGCCATATTTCAACAATAATTGTTTTTCTATATTTCTAATATGTGTATTCATAGCATAAAATGGTATAAAATCATTAGAACACCCAGAATTTCTAAGAATCAATCCATTTTATAGTTGTCACATGTGAATGCATAAAATTGTTCACATTTTTACTGCACACAAGGTGTGCCATATACAGTGTGCTTATGGATAAAATTTGGAATAAGAAAAACTCTACCTATATTTCAGAAAAAGAAGTCAGAACTTAATTTTAAGTTCTGATTTACGATTTTAATCAAAGATAAAATTTTAATTATTTTTATAAAATATGAAAGTTAAAAAAAGACAACAAGCAAAATTTTGTATAAAAGTATTAAGTTTTACATTATGGTAAACTTTATTACCTACTTTAGTTAAAGGTACTATTTTAAAATATAAATTAAAGAGACAAGAAGAAAATATAAATATTAAAGGTTTAGAAAGAGAGACCAGGTATGAATAACTTTAACGGGATTTTTACGTAAATATGTGGTATTTAACTTATTTTTATTACGATATTCTTTTGGTCGCTTGGATAGTTATTATGTAGTAGAAATAACGTATTAAACCATTACCCATATTTGTATTTTTTCATATTTGTGCCATTATTTTACCGTTTTCCTTTACAGTAAAAATAACTTATAAGTTAACATGTGCCTAATTATTTTACCAAAAAATGGTTGGTAATTACCGTATATGGGAAATTGTATTTTGGACTTATTTTTTACCATCACTTTTATCTGTTTATCGCGTTATATTTATAAAATCATTTTTATACATATGTACATACAGGGTGAGTTTTAAGTTGACGCGTTCCTTTTAACAGTGTGTAGAAATCAGCTATACAAATAAATGTTTTAAGTAACTTTTTTATCAAAACTCAAAAATAAAAGTTATAGCCCATCAAAGTTTAATTAAATTTTAAGCCAGTCCTGCCTATTGTTAACGAAAAACATAACCATAAAAATATCAAAATAAACAATGCAAAATGTCATATTTGACAACAAACATAACCATTTTAATCAAATTGAGATTTTGCAATAAAAAATGTCATTATTTACTTAAGTTGCAGCATTTGCATTTTGACGACACTTCATAAATTAGTAACATTTCCACTAATTCATTATTGCTTTAATTATGAACCATTTTTAACAATAATTGAGGCACAAAAAAACTTAGGTAAATAACGACATTTTTCATTGCTAAATGTCATTTTGATTTAAATGGTTATGTTTGTTGTCATAGATGACATGTTGCATTGTTTATTTTGTTATTTTTATTTTTATGGTTATGTTTTTTGTTAAAAATAGCCAGGACCGGCTCAAAATTTAATTAAACTTGGAAGGCCTATAACTCTCTTATTTTTGAGTTTTGATAAAAAAGTTACTTAAAATATTTATTTAATTATCTGATTTCTACACGCTGTTAAAAGGAACGCGTCAACTTAAAACTCACCCTGTACATATATCAAAAATGCGTTTTCGTGAAAAGATAAGTATCTACGTTTAACAAAATTTTATTATTTTTTATAGGAATTTATCTAAACATTTTGTAGTCTAAGTTTTATTTTAAAAAATTGTTATTAATCCAAAAAAGTCGTTTTTTGTAGCAAATATATTAATGTAAAAAAACACTTACATTATGTTATAAAATTAGTAGGTTTACCCACTAATTTTATAACATAATGTAAGTGTTTTTTTACATTAATTTATATTGTTTTTTTTTCAAATTTTCATAATATAACCCTATATAGGCCTATATACCTATACTCTATATAGAAAGACACATTCCAAAAGTCAAATTATTATACACTTCCGTACAATAATAAAAATATATTCAAATTACATAGTAAGGCCTAACAAGGATTACCGTTTCAAAATATACAACACGGCAAAAAAGCATTTTAACTGCCTCGCTTAGATCTGCAGTCTCAGCTAGCGCCTCTGCTGCGAACACTGAGCTCGGCTATAATATAAGTGCTATAGCATAAGCGGTTTCTCCGCCTGTTTGATAATGCACTATTTATCGTCCTAAAAAGCGTTTTGACCCAATTCTATTTATAAAATTAGTTTTATAGTTAAAAAATACGTACCTTATTTATCTAAACATGTTTTTGTCCAAAAGAAGTTTCCATAAAAAAATATTAATTGAGTATGAGTATGAGTATAAGAGACGTATAACCAGCCCCATTTCCTCTTGACTCGCGAACCCCGTACAGGCCTATGTTTACTTGCGCCGATTTTTGTTCTTCCCCAGCAACTGCACGGCTTCACCCGTGTTTGCTGGGTGCGAATGTCCATTGCGTTTCGTACTGTCCCCTATTTGGGGCTCGAGAGCGAGAGGCGAATAGTTATAATAGCCATTCCCGGGTTCGCCGAGCCTATGCTATACGCTCGGTGGGGTGTGGATGAGGGACGGGAGGGAGTTGGTTTTTGGGGGACAATTACGCCGACTTAAAACTAAGTACGACGCGGAATCCCCCTAGACCAGTCGATTAGTTTTACTCCAAACATTTGGGATTACTATTTGGAGTTGGGGAGTTGTTATTTCGCTGCAGGGGTGTAGTCGAGGTCTTTGTCTTGTTCGTTATTGTCGTTGTCCGTGTCCTGGTCAGATAGCTCCTGCCCTTGGTAAAGTGTGTCAGTTGTTTTTAATAATTTTTGTCCCAAGCACGTTTTGTGGTAGAGTTCCGTCTTTGTTTATCAAATTCCAAGGCATTGCATTTATTCACTAGTCCAACAAATCACAAGCGCGATCATTCTGTCGTCTAATGTTTACAAATCTCGAGTTTGGCTATTAGGCCCTTTTTTTTAATGTGTTAGAATTATGTGATCAATGTTAGTTTACTCTGTCAGTCCAGTGTTTATTTTCGGTCTCGATTGGGACCGCTTTACGCACTTGCCGTTGACAGACTTATTGCCCCACGCCGCGCGCCCTTCATAGATTTTAAAGATATCCCAATAAACACTTTAACGATGCCTAACACCATTAGCATTGCCCGTGTAAGAATTTTTAACACTTTTTAATACAATTTTGCAATGATAGTAATTAAAAACAAAACAATTGTTTAAAAAGTAAAATATGTTCTTAACATAATCATATTTTAAAGTTATTTTAACATTTCCAAGTAAAATAAATGTTATGTTTAATGAAATGAATACGGGCAATGTTAATGGAGACAAGTAACGGAAAATGCTTGCCGGGATCTGCCGTATTTATATTGCAGATTTGTATCAGGTCATGCATACTCTTAAAGTAAAACTTATCAGATTTTTCCCCTTGCGGATGACCACCTCCCCTCTTCTCCGACCTCCCCCGTCCGTCCAGTGAAAAGCCTCCAATGACAGGTGGCACCCAAGTCACTCATATCACCAACACTCCACTCCTCAATGACCGCTACACCACTACACCACTCCAGCTTGCACTCCATGAAAATGTTTGTTTCACTTTATTTTTTTAATTATTGTTGGTTTCATCTTTAAACCTTTACGTTTCAAGAGCTCGCCCGCACGCGACCCGTCTACTCGAGCGCCGGAACCGAACAAATTTATTGATGAGTTCTGGATAAATCCCATTATCCTTATATATTGGTTGTCTTATTTCTTAATTCATTGGCTTAATAGACATGGTTTTAACATGTTGGTCCTAGCATTTTGTTGATGTAGATAAAAGTAATAAATGAGCATGTTCGTCCCATCGAAGCCAAATTACAACTTCCATAAAAAAATATTAATTGAAAACAAAATTAAGTATTTTAGGTTAATTATTTACGATTACTTTTTTAATTTAAAATTGTTTTTGTTTTAATTTATTAGTTTATAAAATTCTTAAAAATATAGTAAAAAAGTACATTATTTTAGTGTCACTTTTTGTGGCGAGTCTTTAGAGTTTGACGGACCAGCCCGGCAAATACAGATGAGCCACAAAAAGTTACTCCGAATAAAATATACTATTTTTTTATCAAACGTATAATACATGCAATAATTAGAAACAATAATTAAATGATTTTCAAAAATATTTTAATTAAATGGTAGGTGTTACCATGGTATTACCTTTGAGCGTCAGTTAAAGTACTCTTTTCAACACCCATTTCATTTCTTAACTTTACCCGATGGGCAAAATTTTGCTTGTCCCACTAGTGGCGAAATAGCATTTTGGCTGAGGTTAGCTTTGAGTTAAGATATTAAATAAAATTAGCTTTAAATTCCTCTTTCCCACTATAGTCGCACAATATACTATTACTGCCGCTCGTCAGCGGCTGCAAAATTTACTGCCATGCCTTTAACTGGCGTTTGAATTTTTTTAAATTCATTGCTTGTTAATAGAATGTGCCTATGGACATATATTGTCAATTTTCAATATTTGATTCAAATCTCAAAAGTTCTTTAAAGGTTTATTTAATACGATTTTTAAAACAGCAATGATATTTATAATTTTATATTTTATATTCTATGATATTTATAAAATAAAAATAATCCTAAGGTATATGTTATAGGTATACCTATAGGTATAACTGGCAGGATGTAAGACACCCTGTATAGTATATGCAGTATATATACTGCATATACTATACAGGGTGTCTTACATCCTGCCAGTTATATATGCAGCAGTGTTACGACAAATTTATTGATGCAACGCATAAACCACATAAACAAAATAAAAATGATCGATCGGTGTCATCTAACGGCACCGGAGACGCATTATAAAAATTATTTTGGGTGTACCCTCGGCACGCTAGACAGTTATTGCAAGCAGCGATGTGTTCCAGGAACCCATCGCGACCACGTGCAATTAACATACAATGGGTGTAAATTTTAATTGCCAAGTGCAACAGCATGGACTTTCTTAGAGTGCCTGTGTACAATCAATTATCCGGGCTAATTATAAACCCGATTGGTGTGATTAATTGGTGGACAACCAACACAATAGAAAAATGATTTACTGTTAAATTATCATTTTGAAAGTTTTTCTATTATTTCAATTCATTAAAACACCAAAATGATACTAAGAATATAACTGATTATAAACAGCTATACTGCCGTCCTGATGAATTACTGGAAATAATTGTGTTAAACGTGAATAATGTCTAACTTTTACATTTACGTTTAGCCAAAGCATGGTCTTCTACATTTAATTACCTAAGTATCTATCGATCATCACGATTAAATTGCACTTTAAGTTGAATTTCAGAGTTTGGAAAGGCGTCTCGTGATAAATAAAAATGCGAAACCTTCACTTTGTTCTCACAGTGAAAACATCCATTAGCAGCACTAAAACAAAATCAAACGAAGAACTGAGACCTAAATTTAGACAGCAGAGGTTTTGTTTGCTTTAATTATCTTTGTTTTTTGGTAAAAGTGATAAAGACAAGGAACAGTTTTGTCTTAGAAGTTATTCTATTCTTTAATTAGATTCTCTTATTTATTACACTGTACGAGGTGTGTTCAGAAAATAACGGGAATTGTTAAATTTCGCGGGTTCAGAGGGTCCGGTTGTCATAAAATTTTCTTTATTATGTTGGTATACATGCCCCCGAAGTATGATAAAAACTTTAGCTGTTTTTATTGTTTACTTTGTCTGTGGCACCCGCTAAGGTTAGACGTGTTTTATGAGGTCGGCGATTTTTCGTTCGTTAAAAGAAATGGATCAAAGAATTTGTATCCAATTTTGCTTAAAAAATGAAATAAATTCTGTGAAATGTTAACAAAGGCCTATAGTGAGTCTGCTATAAGTAAAACAAGAGTTTACAAGTGGTATAAGAGTTTCCAAGATGGCCGTGAAGACGTTGAAGATGACGAACGCCCCGAACGCACAAGCACATTAACAACCGATAAAAACATGGAAAAAGTGGAAGAAATGGTTATAAACCATTAGAGAAGTCGCTGATGATGTTGGTATATCGATTGGCTCACCCCATGAAATTTTTTCAAATGTTTTGTGTATGAAACGCGTGGCAGAAAAATTTGTTCTAAAATTGTTAAATTTTGAACAAAATTTGTGGCCAAAAACAATACTGTATACTATTATAATGATACCCCCCAAAAACAAAGAGAACCTTAAAGGGCCATCGTTTTGCAACCACATGACATTAAAAGCGCATCGCTGAAAGAACTAAAGGCTATCCCAAAGATCGAGTTTTAGAAGTGTTTCGAGTATTGGAAGAAGAGCTGGCACATGTGCATAATATCCAATGGGGACTATTTTGAAGGCGACAACATTAATGTAGACGAATAAATAAATATTTGTTTCAAAAAACGAAAATTCCCGATATTTTCTGAACACACCTCGTAATCATAACTTATTTTGCATACATTGTTGTAGTTGATTTTTTTACAACTATTGAACTTGCACTTGATTGTATCAGGTTCAATGCCAGCGCAGCTCGGCAAAGTACACGTATGTGTAATGCATAGAGGTGATGTAATGCTAACTAAACCTGAACCTCCTCTTTCACACCTTTAACACCGCGCTATTGTAAGCATGGATAAAATGTCATTAATAAAATGCTGCATTACCAACGTGATTGTGATTTTGATTGATATTCTTCGATCGTTAGGAAAAAGATGAAACGATTAAAACGATTAGAAGGAATGCCATCAATATTTCTTAGATGCCTAGATTGCTTTAGAAAAACCGTCTGTAACGGTTAAGGAATCGATTTGTTTCGTAAGTTTTTGCCGCGCGTTCCCGATAAAGCACTAGAAGGCTAGAAAGTATTGTGTTGTGTTGTTTCCATTTATCGGGAGAGGTTTTTTCGTGTTGCAGCGCTGCTATTTAATAGTTTCTACCGATAATTTACACTTACATACATTTACATACAATAAATTGTTTTTAATACGGCTTTACGCGATCAAACGATTTATCATGGTTTTGAATGAATTTATACTGTATTCATCAAACCAAAACAATTAAAAAATGTTTTAATTGTTGTTTATTGATAAAACTTTTTTAGAGGATTTCAACGAAAGATTCATCCATGATAGGGATTTTAGGATTTCTTTTGGTAATTTGGTGGTTTTTATATTAAAAATTTAACACAATATTTTTAAACACAGACTAAACCAATTTTTTTAAGGTTTTTGACGTGCTGGATTTTAACCGCGTTTAAACTCTAGGACTAAATTAACTTTTAGGGCAGATAATGCCCGTACTAATGTTTTGTTGAAATCTCCAGTCCAAGTCATGATAAAAAATAATTATGAAATATCTTCAAAAATTGACATTAGTAGTTCTTCGCTAAACTTTATTATTAAAAGAAACTGATTACTTTTACAAAAGTATCATTAATGTGTAAATGTTATTTTATTTTATGTACAGGGTGATCCCCTATAATGTCGCCCCCTTTAACTTTTTTATTTTAAGTGTCCCAAAAAATTTAAAAGTGTGGTTATGTAGGTACTAAAAAATACTCTTTTTCTACGTATAAAGAAAATTTAAAAATTGATCAGTACCTATACAGGGAAAAACAAAAAGTTTATTTTTTTCAATGGATCACCCTTTATATGTATTTATTTTTCGATTCCTTGTAAAATTCTAAGCATATTTCATATAACATACCATACCTAAATTCAACATACCTAAATTTAACCGTTTCTGAAATATTTAAATTATTTTTAAGATAATAAGTTGAAATAGTTTGTCTTTCTCTGTCTGAGTACGCCATTTTTAACAATTTTTTACTGAGGCTTCTTGATTGAACAGTTTAAAAAAACATTTAATGGTAACATTTCGAATCCGAATATTTCAGAAACAGTTAAATTTAGGTATATGGTTTGTTATATGAATTATGCTCAGAATTTTACAAGGAATCCAAAAACAAATTCATATATAGGATGATCCATTGAAAATTTTTTTTTTTGTTTTTCCCTGTATATTAATAAATTTCGACATTATAGGGGATCACCCTGTACATATGAAGTTCATATTATGAACTCATTGTATATTGTATAATGTTGTCCTTTAATTGGATGTAAATCTGTTTGGCAATAAAGTATTATTATTATTATTAATTCAACCCCCTTAACATGGGTATCAAGCTCGTAGGAAGTGTCAAATTTATTTATAAGTAAATTAAATTATTTTATCTACGCCAGTGAGATAAGAAGTTCATTAACGCACGCGTTTTTCTCTGCTTTTAACCAATCAAATAAAAAAGTCAAAATGTCAAAATAACCCTAAGTCTTAAATAATAATAATTACCGTTTATTTTTTCATTTAGAGGCGTAGATAAAAATTTTTACAATATACTTGTGATAACGCTTTATTAACGTACTTTTGCGATTGCCCAACTCGTGCTACGCACTCGTTGGGCAAATTTCGCATGCGTACGTTAATAAAGCTCTTATCCCACGTATATCGTAAATAACTATTATCTACGCCAGTGAGATAAGAACTTCTTATCCCACTCATTTTGAGTGAGATAAGAAGTTCATTAACGCACGCGTTTTTCTCTGCTTTTAACCAATCAAATAAAAAAGTCAAAATGTCAAAATAACCCTAAATTAAGTCTTAGACAAAAATAATTACCGTTTATTTTTTCATTTAGAGGCGTAGATAAAAATTTGTACAATATACGTGTGATAACGCTTTATTAACGTACTTTTGCGACAAAATAACTATTTTCTACGACCACTATGTAAAAGTCATATTTCGTAATGGCATCGTTGCTTAGAAAATGAATATTTTCATTGGCAAGGCAAAACACGAATGTAAAGTGACATTTCTGTGTGAAAAGAAATTGACAGCATCGTTTGACATTCGTTTCAAAATTTGTATTTTATTTGCATGTCTAAATATTATTTGTATGTCTAAATATTATTTAAAACACAATTAATTGTGTTTGTATGATAAATTTCAGTTTTAGAGCCTTTATTTAAATTGAGAAAGTAAGTTTATTGATTTTAAGTAACGTATACGTAATTAAATTAAAAATTAAGATGAAAGTAATTTTAACAGCTCTCAAACACTTTTTAAGTTATTTTGTTTTGTATTTGAATATAATAAAAAATAAAAGGGTCCTATAGAAAAGCTTTCTTTAAGCTCGTGTTAATTCAACTTAAACACTCGCATGAAAAAGTCGCTTTTCAACACTTGTAAAACAAATAACTATTGTACTTTTAAATGTGTTAAAGCGTGTTTTTTGTTTTTTAAACTATTATTTTTAGTAAAATTTTAAATCTGAATTATTTGTTTACAGTCTAAATACAATTAAAAAAAATGTTTTTGCCGGTGTCGTCTAACCTTGCCTAAATGATGACTTTTCATTTTTAATTATTTTATATATTTACCTCCAATATCATTTAAATGGATGGTTAACGTATACGTTCTATAAAGCGTAAAATTTTCCACAAAAATATGTCTTGTGTATTGTAACATGTTTATTAATAAGCAAGTTATAGTTAAGTTTTTATTTTGTAAAAAAATAAAATAAAAATTATTATTATTTTGTCAGCAAAGCCTCGGAGGCCATTTGCCCAATGTGTTATTCCATAAATAACTCTATCCTATGTACAGTTACGGAAAGAAGTAATGTCCATTTGAATGCTCCATTGTAATTGTTCGGAGGCATTCGGAAATGGTCAACATCTGCCTCTTAAGGATTTACTACCTGCTCGTATTGAATTAATTATTTTGGGTATTTTACATATTTAACTGTATTTTTATTAAATCGTTAATTTTTTGATATATTTTTGTATAGTTTTATAAACATTTATTCTTATTTTTTCACATTAATATTTTAAATTTTTATATTAATATTTTAAATGTGGGAATTTTTTTTAAATATTTGATAAAAAATATTATACAAGGTATCCCTAAACTTAGTGGCATAAATTTAGGGGCAGATTAAGCAAGTCAAAATAAGACGAAAATCTAAATAAATATTTTTCCTAATTACGTATGTTTAAAAGATACAGGGTGATAAAGTGTTACTTAAGTATCAGTTTTTTTAATATAACTTCTACTGCGGTAGACTTGGAAAGGTGATATTTTGCGAACTGTCACTTACTAGCAAAACACATATTCACACATAATTACAATTGTTCGAGTGAACCAGTGTCGTAGAAACAGGGGTTGCTTAAGCTTATTGTCCCATACAAACTTTGAGGCTATAAGTTTAGGGACACCTTGTATAATTATTAGACTTATACAAAAAAATCGAATATTTATTTTTAAAGCACCTCAAAAATATTGTTCAGAATCTCAAAAAAATGGTCCTGTTAAAATGTAAGCTCTTAATATTACATTTACGGGTCCTTCATCGGGAATTTTTATTTCCCATTAAAATAATATGAGATTTTTTTAAAATACTTTAAAATAGTTTAACTTGGATTAGTAAAACTGAAACAAATTTTGGTAGGGCTATTTTAAAAGGTATTCAAGGTAAAAGTTGAATTTATAGAAATTTTCAAGATTTTCAAACTTTTTTAGCGAAACAAAATTTATGGTAAAATTTAGTAGGACCTTTTTTTAGGAAAATATTATCTAAAACCATGAGCAAAGAAAGTTGCCTTTTTATTTAAAAAGAAATGGTAAATAATTACATTAATAATTGAGGAGAATCCGTGCAAAACCGGCTATATCCAATTTAATAAAATGTTGGGAAAATGGCAAAAACTCTCGGTTTCCTGGCCTTTACAGATAAAAGAAAAAGCAAACTTGAGTTTTCTGGGCTTTGTGGTACTTGATTTATAAGACATACTTTCGTTTTCAAAAACTTTATATTAAGGCCAAAATTTCAAAAAATGTTTTGTATATAGCCGGTTTTGCTCAAAAACCGAATAAAAAACGAATAAAATGTGAAAAAAACCTTAATTATTCAAAAATATTAACAAAATAAATTTAGTGCAAACATGAAAAAACAGAACAAATTTTATTAGTAGTATCGACATATCCAATCCACATGATCATCATCATTATTATTTATTGGATATAGCCGGGTTTGCTATAAAAACGTGGATTTGGCCGGTTTAGCTCCTAAAGCTACCTTCTAAATGTAGTCGGATTTAAACAGAATTATCTTGGTTGTCGATAGAAATGAACCCAAAGATGCGAAATCAAAAAAAAAACAAAAACTGAATAAAATGGATTTAACCGGTTTTGCACGAATGCTCTTCAATTATAGGGTTTGGACCAAATTTGGTCAAATATTATATTATAATTTAAAAATAGTCTATGTGCCATGCAAAACGACTAAAAAAATGTTCTCCATATTATTTTTGTATTTTAAAGATGGATGGATTTTCATTGATTTCTCACAATTTTATTTTTGACACTTAGGGCCTTTGGGAATACCAAGTTAAATTATTATAATAATTATAAATTTATGCCGTTTCCATATTTTATTGGATTTTTATACATTGAAATAAGTTGGTATTGGGCAGATATTTCATAAAACAAGTAATGAAAACTAAAATGTTGATGATAGTATATTATTATTTATTATACGAGAGATAATGCAGGCTATTATTCAAAAGGATAAGGTTTGCATGTCGAGCCGTCAGGCGAGATACGTAATTCATCCGAGTAAATAATGCGCATTATTTCGAGTGTAATAATATATGTTTTTTCTACTCCAATTAAGTAATTTTCATTGATAACAAAATTTATTATAACCTCACTTTTCTCCTATTTTAAAGATCATTATAGTCGCCCCTCGTATATATAAATAAATCTGATATCTGCCAACCTTATTTTTTTCTAATTTAAAACCAGATTGGTTCAAATAACAGTGAATATTAAAATAATATAATATAATATAATTCACTTTGATAGGCCGGGCGGTTATATTGGTTACCATTATTTACGCAAAAAAAAACAAAAAATTTCAATAATATGCAATAGAAGTAGAAAAACGTATTAATAGTGCACAAAATGCATTTTAGTTTAATTTTTAATTATTTTAGTATTAATTGTCTATATTTCAATTAAATATATTATTTTATTAATAACAACTTATTAAATAATATATAGTTTATTTAATAAGTTATAGAACATATATTTTATTTAAATTATTTCAGAATCAAAGTTATTCCTTAAATATTTAATTATTGCATAAAAGCTTAAAAGTCAAATGAAATGTGCTTAGAAAGAATGGTAAATAGCAGGTAGGTAGAATTATTGAGTTTAAAAATAGATATGTTAATTTTATTAGCAAAACCCGAATGCCTCCGAACAATTACAATGGAGCATTCAAATGGACATTACTTCTTTCCGTTACTGTACTTTGTGATTCAATAAAAAAATAACAATCTAAAGACTAAAAACTGTGTTTTATATTTAATTTAAATCTTGCGTTACTTTTAAGACACCCTTTACAATTAATAAAGAATTGGGCTTTACCTTATTTAAAATGGTTACAATTTCTATTATGTTTGATAAATAATGGAATATTTAAAATTCAGTAGTACAACAATTTAATTTAAAATACATTAAACGGTAAAAAGGCTGGCCAACTAATTAATTTTATTAATTAATTTTAATTTATTTTTAATTTGATTACATATTTTTGATCTTTAAATAAATAGGTTCAATTTTTAAAATTCATCGTCAAAAATTATTAGAACTGTGTGAAAAAAAATTAGGGTATAATTTTAAATGGGCGTACTAAATTGATGTGTACATAATTTTAATTTAATTATAATTATGTGTAGGTATATATTTTTAATTCAATTAAAATTATGTACACAAAATTTTAATTCTGTAATTAAAATTATACTATACCTAATTTTAATTGAATTAAAATTATATTAAACACCATTTTAATTCCAGCAATAAAATTTATATTCTACATCGTTTTAAATACTTAAATTAATATGACCATATGGAAAACATTGCAAATAAAATAAGATTTAAATAAAAATTATAATATTTGTATACCTTTTAAAAAATAATTCATTGAATTAAAATTCACCATCAACACCTTTGCAATATGTGGTTATTTTTTGTGACAATTTTTATTATATTATTCTCCGGGATGTTAGATAAAAATTGTGTTGTAAAATGGTAAAATGGTTTTTGTAAAGCGAAAAATTTTCTACAAAAGTATGTCATTTAGGAAAGGTTAAACATAAAATAAATTATTTTTTCAAAATTGTTTTTAGACTGTAAAACCCAAGTAAAAAACAACTTGGGAAAGAACAGTGTACTTACTATAAACTAAACGTAACTTTTAAAACTACGTAAAATTAAAATAGCAAAAGCATATGTACAGTGTACACCAACGCTGGTTTAGTCATGTTACAAGAAAAAGCGTGGCAACAATAGAAACTTAAGTACCCCATAAACCATTTAACGATATGATTTGGATGAAAGAGCTTGAACATCTTTGTCGGTCGGGGTGCAAACATTAGTAAACAATCCTAGACGGATTGCGCGCCGAAAGAAACCATCTAGACAGCGATGAGCTATTTTTAAATCCGGTAAGCCGGGGGGCAATGTGGTGAATTTTAATGTTTTATTTTAGAGCAATGTCTACTTTTTTGTATTTTGTGTTAACGTTGTAGTAGTAAGCAGTAAATCAATGGTGGCTGCGATCAGCAGGTGCACAGCTATCTAGATAAAATTCCACGATCATGTCACTACACTGCGTTTTAAGATTTCTTATTTATTGCTTAAAGTGAAGTTATTAATGTTTTACATGGTTTTATGTTATTTATCGAGGGAAATAATGAATGCTTTGACTTGGTTATTTCAGGCATTTTAGAATTTTATAAAAATACTTGTTTAAAGAAATTTTTTTATTAAATTACTTAAAACATCTTCTTAATCTACTAAAGGCGCTTTAGTAATAAATATAAACTTTTACCTGCTAACATACATCTACATATATGAAAGTGTTAAAAAGCGGTAAATTTCATTCCTTACTTGTTTGGATGTTTTTATTGTTAAAACAGTAATAAATATACTGAAATTTACTGTTTTACAGTGGCAATGTGTTAGTTAACAATGGAAATATAAAAAAAATAATGTGTCTTTGGAATCACTATGTTATAAGCTTGCTTACATGGAGACCTGTAAAGAAACGCAGGAAACACATAAAATATTCTCCTTATAAATAATGATATACCTACCTACAGTGTCGGAAATTCCTTAATTTCTTGTAGCAACGAGTGAGAGAGAGACGAATGTATTTTGCTTGTTGGCTATAAGAAATTACGAAATTTCCGACATTGTATATTGTGACATTTAAAATATTGTAAATGTTGAACAAACAATTATAATTATAAATTATTAAAAATGACAAACAGGATTTTTTTCGACAAAATATTAGATGATTAGATGTTATTCATAGATTTTTATTAAAATTAAACAAAAATTGTTCGTTTAACAGCAAAATAGGCATAACAACAATTTTATTTTGTATTTAATAGAATTTTTAAAGTGAACAAGTTTATGAATGTGAATAATTTATTTTGTTTGGTTTAATTAGGACCTATAGCTACGGTTTTTCCCCAATATCGCAACAACAAGAGCTAACGCAAAATGGCTGCTGACCAGTGTTATCATTAAAACTCTCTAAATTACTAATAGTTTCGTGTAATTCATAATTAGTAAAGTTCGTTCACTTTTTCACTTACAAAATTCTGACCTTGATTCGAAATATCATGCAACTTTGACGATTAAATAAATTACAGGGCTTTTTTCTCAAAATTTGTTGACTCAATATTTCCTGTGTACCATAATTAAAACGCGTTAATACGGTCAAAAGGCCCGAAATTCTAAATTCATAATTTTAATTACACGACGCACGATCCGGCAACCCAGCATCCTGGTATGGATTATTTTGGTGACGTCAGAAACATGCCCCAGTAAGCATTTCAGACTTTGGCCAAATATGTAAAATTTGCATTTTTTATAACATACGTAGAAAATAATGGTGTGTATCATGTTATTTATTGTTTTTATGTAGCATAACGTTCAGCAATTAAGTCTTGTAATAATAGTCGTAGTAATTGTTGGTCTAAGTATGAATAAATGTTTATTGGAACATGAATTCGTGTTCACTTGAAAGGTATTTTTTGTGGGGATCAAAAGGAAGTGGACCAGAAACTTGTAATTTGGAAAATATGAACCATGATTTACCACAAAAAACTACTTATTGGATTTAACATAATTTAGAATATTTTTGATATTTTTTTATTGATAACGTCCCATTAAAGGAAAAAGTGGTGAAAGCTTAAAAAAATTCTATTCAATAGTCCCTAATTCATCTGATTCCAGTAATTCCTTAACTCATTCGGACCAATTTTCAAGCTTTTTACCATAATTGTACTTACTGTGGCAATTAAAGTTTTATAAAACTGTCGACTGAAGACTATCGTGTTTCCCACCAACCATCTAGACATTGAAAGTGTATCAGTTGGTTATTTTAAGTGGTTTTTCATTAAATCAATTTATCGGGGAACGAAGTACGAAGCATTGCCAAGTAAAACACGACTTGACGTCTCGGTTTCCCACATTACCGCATTAACATCTGCATCGATGTCGCTTTAATCTTCTTCTTACCACTCTTTTTTTACTCTTGATTTGTTCTCATTGCAAATTTATTTTACAAGCCACATCCTCTGCACGTCTTATGAATGCGCTTGTTCAAAGTTAACGTGTTTCGAGTAATAAGCCACATAATTTAGATATCAATGAAATAAATCATCTTAAACAATTTTATAAATTCATTATACCTCTTTATACATACCTACCACTGTTAAACGAATAGAAAGAAAAGGAATAACTGAATGAATTAATTAATAAGAGCTTTAAAAATAAAAAACCTTTTAGCTAAAATTGAGTTTATTTCTATGTAAATTTAAAGCCTATTAAAAAAATATCATAATTTTTTTTTTTTATAAAATAGAATAAATTAATTTAAAGTAGATCCCACGCTTATAAAATAGAATAAAATCAATATTTTACACAGACTGTACTAAAATAATTTCACTCTCTACACAAAGAGAACTGTTTTGGGAATGTTTAAATCCAGTAAATTGGGAACAGCTTTGATTCTTTAGGAGTGCTTTTGTGTTTAGCAATAATTCCCAAACTCAGTTATTTAGCAAACGTTCACTGTTTGGCAACTATTGCTATAGCTATACGAGGTGTGTTCAGAAAATATCGGGAATTTTCGTTTTTTGAAACAAATATTTATTTATTCGTCTACATTAATGTTGTCGCCTTCAAAATGGTCCCCATTGGATATTATGCACATGTGTCAGCTCTTCTTCCAATACTCGAAACACTTCTAAAACTCTATCTTTGTGATAGCCTTTAGTTCTTTCAGCGATGCGCTTTTAATGTCATCTATGCTTGCAAAACGACGGCCCTTTAAGGTTCTGTTTATTTTTGGGAATAGGAAAAAGTCAGACAGAGGCATGTCTGGCGAATATGGAGGCTGGGGCATCATTACAGTATTGTTTTTGGCCAAAAATTTTGTTCAAAATTTAACAATTTTAGATCAAATTTTGCTGCCACGCGTTTCATACCCAAAACATTCGAAAAAATTTCATGGGATGAGCCAATCGATATACCAACATCATCAGCGACTTCTCTGATGGTTTATAACCATTTCTTCAACTTTTTCTATGTTTTTATCGGTTGTTAATGTGCTTGTGCGTTGGGGCGTTCGTCATCTTCAACGTCTTCACGGCTATCTTGGAAACTCTTATACCACTTGTAAACTCTTGTTTACTTATAGCAGACTCACTATAGGCCTTTGTTAACATTTCACAGAATTTATTTCATTTTGTAAGCAAAATTGGATACAAATTCTTTGATCCATTTCTTTTAACGAACGAAAAATCGCCGACCTCATAAAACACGTCTAACCTTAGCGGATGCCACAGACAAAGTAAACAATGAAAACAGCTAAAGTAGTAATTACAAAACTAACTGGAAAAAGTACAAAAACATTTTAAATGTATTGTCTACGCATATGGTGCCAACGTGCTACCCTAAAATTACTAGAAAAGTATGACAAAAACAAAAAATAGATATTAATAATAAGATTTAAGGTTAAAAAGATTTGTTTTTATAACACGCGCATAAAACAAGAGCCAAATTGAAATAATTAAAGTATTTTCTCTACTCCCACCTTTAAAACGCCCGTTATTATACATTTTTCCATTACATACACATTGACAAGTTGTGGCTTTTTAGTCACGGGCTGAAGTTATAACTGGCTTGCTATAGCAACAGGTTTTTAGTCACAGGCTGAAGTTAGTTTTAAGTTAGTTGACAGTTGTCAAATGTCATAAAATACTTAAAAAATAAAGTGCCCTTCTTGTGAAATAAGGAAATTATTTTATTATCTTAATTCTAAAATAAAAAGTATTAAATAGATTTTCAACGCAATACCTATTTAAAAACTTATATGCAAGTTTGTACCAACCTTTTGATTTTCCCGGCAGTAAATTAGATTTAACTAATAGAGCATTGAAAATTTTGGGTGGAGACTCCACCTCTTTACTTTCACTGTGAAATACTGCTTCTATATCAGATTTAAACGGTTGTTAGCCCAGATTATAAAATTAGACATTTTGATCGGCGCGCCGGAATACAGATTCTCAAGTTAGAAATACTTACCCGAGTTACTATATTTTAGATGTCGCTCTATAAAATGTTTAATTTAAATCATTTTAGATAATATTTGTTGTAGAAAAATTATAGTATGCAACTCATTTATAAACTTTTTCAGACACTCGCTCGTGCCTAAATTAAATTCGTGACTAAAATGACGTTTATCAAACTTGATACATAATATAGGTACTATTAAACACCAATAAATATACAAAATTAAATAATTACTTAATTTAATAGGATTCAACGATAAGCAACAACATGCACAAGACATGGGCGTCGCCAGGGGCAGGGGGCAGCTGCCTTCCCCCTAGAGGCACGAGAAAAAAATAATTAAAATCGTATCTGGGAATAGTTAACAATTTTCTAAAATAAGTCGAAATTTTGATTCTTTTTCAAAGATCGATTTTAAGTTAGATTTTTAATCATTTTGGGTAAAACTATATTTTATCTACTCCTACATTGACGAGCTGTGACTTTATGGCGTTTTAGTCAAGGGCTGAAGTTGGTAATGATGGCTTTTGGGCATTTTAGTCACGGGCTGAAGTTAGCTTTATTATAAATTAGAGAAAAGTGAGGTTAATTCCGTTGACATTTGACAGATGTCAAATGTTTAACAAATAAAATTGGATTTAAATTCTTCTTTGTGGTCTTCGTAGATAAAGTATAGTATGCAACTCGTTTTATAAACTTATCTAGACACTCGTTTTTATTAAACACTCGCTTGCAAGCTTCGCTCGTGCTTAATAAAACTCGTAACTAAAATGTTGTTTATAAAACTTGATACATAATTAATTATATTAATATACTATAAATATACTATAAATTCATTCATTTTGTTTTAATTTGATGATGATTATCTTTTAGCCCTCTTTAAAAATGAATTAGTCAAAAATGACTAATTGTCATAGCAAAAAAAGCAGCAACTAATAACCGTAGTAACTAGTCATTTTTGACTTATTCATTGAATTTAACAATTTGTGTTTATTGTTTGCCCAAAATCCTTTTTAATTTTTTTTTTACGGATTCATTAGATACGTTTAATAATCAATAACCAAGTAAATATTAATAGTTTATTAAATGTTTAGTAATGGTTATTATAGAAAATATATTCTGGTTTTACAAATAAAGTTTAAATTAAAAATTCACTTTTACTTGTGTATGAGTATAGTTCGATAGAAAAAATATATGTAACCAAATTACTAGTATTTTTTCTATAATGACCCCATTTAAAATTATAATATCTAATTATAACAATTGCAATTTTTCTTGCATAAAACATAAAGCAAATTTGCATTACAAATGATCGCACTTTATTTTCCCATAATTTGTTCTTAATTGTATATTTTTAACTCTATTCATATTATCGATACTTCCTCATTTAAAATAGTTACTACTAACTATAATAAATGGAAAATAAGTTTATAAATAAACAACATTTAAATATTGATAATATTTGTAAGAGACTAAACAAAAGAAGAAATCTTGCTTGCTTAAGGGCTTAAAACCAAAATATTTTGACTACAGCACGTGCAGCTTTATTTATAGTCCACCCCTGGGGGCATAATTTGGATTCGGTTTTGTTTTTAAACCTCAGCACGCTATCTTTTTGTACCTGTCTCCACGGTATTTACTAAGAAGCATGCTAGATATTTTAATGAATCAATTTTGCAAAAATACTGTTACATGAGCTTATGATGATAATGTATTAATAATATTTTTGTGAGTCATTTTACGTATTGACATTAATAATGATAAAGCTATTTTTATAGCCGTTAATAACAATTAATGATATGTTAAAAATACGCAGTGAAAGGTATTTTAGAAAATTTATCGTAAAATAATATTTTAGTTCCATTTCATTGATCACAATGGCAATTTTAAAAAACTCTTACTAGGTGTGATGCCTTGGAATTTTAATAGTTTGATTTAAACCGGATAAAATTAGTAATTAGTTTTTAACTTATTGTTGTAAATACAAAAATAAGATTATAATACCACCCATGTAGAACTAAAATATACTAAATGCAAAACCGTGTGAAATACTGAAACTAAATATGGAGTTATTATAACAATAAATTTCAGTATAATCCAGAATATTAAACATAAAAATATATGATTTGCTAACGTGCTTAAGAAAATATAAGTTATGTTGTAGTTATGTCCTAATCTGGAAGCAAATCGGTAAATATATAATAAATTTACACCAAGTTAAAATAAAATGTAGGACACAAAAATCAATTTTATCGATTTTTAAGAAAATTTATGCCAGTTTTTATAGGGTCAGATTAACAAAGATTGTAGTTATACTACGTTTGCTTTTTATCGTGATTTTGGTCTACTTTTGCTTAAATTTAGGCAAAGTTGGTTAAAAACCAAAAAATTAAGATTTATAATAAAGATATTAAGTACCTATCTAAAAAATATAAATAACCAACTATTAAGTTTCCCTTTTTATCTTCTTTATTATGATACTATCTACTAATGACTATATTGGGCATATTAAAAAGTATGCTATCTTTTTTATAAATTAATACGTTGTAACTATGCTCATCAAGCATAAAATAATTCATTTAAAATGATGGGAAAATATTTATAAGTTATATATACTTATTTTGGCGCGTTGAAAGTAAACTTTTATTAGGCCACGAACGTGACGTCACAGCTTAACACAGTCCTAATTATCAGGAGAGTATGAAGTCACGTCGATGTCTGCGCAGGGAAATTAAGCGTCAGGCGGAAATTTTTTTAATACTTTATACATTTTTTAAATACTTGTTAATAATTTTTTTTCGCTCTTACCCTCTTAAATGTTTCTATTTAATATAAAAAAAATCCTCACCAAATGTGGGCGTTCCAGCTCAAGTCTAAGAGGTCGTTTTTATTTTAGTTTCCCATTTAATTAACATGGGAAAAATAATTTTATGTTTGGAATTTTATACCTCTGTATCAAAGTAACTTATAGCAAAGATCATTGCAGTTTCTTATATAAAATGTAACGCTCTACAAAAAAAACCTTTCTTATGATTTTTCGATAAATTGATTTCTTCTAGAGTTATTCGAGGTCAAAGTTTGATTAACTGTTTTTAAATTATTTGAAAATATATTGACTCACAAGTTCACGCTTTTAATCGAAAATAATTATTCTGAGCCTGTAGAGCGAGAAAAAGGATGGTACAATTTTGGAAAACTTTTCATATGCTCATTTTTTGGGTACCCCATTTTGCCCCCCCCCGCTGCCTTGTTTTGCCCCCTTTCACCTCTTGTCTGCTAATTGTACCATAACATTAAAAAACCAGAAAATTTGATGATAATCAAACTTTGACCTCGATTAACTCCAGAATAAATTAATGTATCGAAAAATAATAATAGACTTTTTTTGTAGGGACGTTACATTTTATATAAGAAACTGCAATAATCATTG
The DNA here is from genome assembly GCA_921294245.1 of Brassicogethes aeneus. NCBI lineage: Eukaryota > Metazoa > Arthropoda > Insecta > Coleoptera > Nitidulidae > Brassicogethes > Brassicogethes aeneus. The sequence goes on along the minus strand of OV121133.1, from coordinate 61,142,978 downwards.
CCATAAGTTACTTTGATACAGAGGTATAAAATTCCAAACATAAAATTATTTTTTCCCATGTTAATTAAATGGGAAACTAAAATAAAAACAGCGACCTCTGCTGGAACGCCCATATTTGGTGAGGATTTTTTTATATTAAATAGAAACATTTGAGAGGGTAAGAGCGAAAAAAAAATTAAATTTTATTTTTTGAAGCACACTAAAGTACACTCTTGGTCAAAATTGAAATATGCACACCAACGCATGAACAAAAAAATATGCATCGTTCAGTTTGCACATCTTTGCTATTAACCTAAAAATGACAGGATAATCGTTAATTCCCTGTAGTTCTAAGTGACAGTACTTTGACAGATTTATTTATATAAGCTATAGTCGCGGCCAAATCTGTATGGGTGCACGTCATCAACGGCATATGACGTCAGCGTTAAGGTCTATTCATACCAGACACAATCTAACGCTCGTGTATTGTTGACTGTTTATAGCGGTGGAGGCTGTTATTAAGATGGAATTATAACGTCCTTGTTATAATCTTCTGCACTAACTAATTAGGAGTTTGTTACAGGCAAATTTTTATTAAATGTGTTTAAAGAGAAAACTAACGGAGTTTATTACATTTTTATTACATATGCACATAACAAAAAAATACTAAATTATCAGAAAGACAAAAATAATAAATTACCAGTCGTCCTTGTCATCAGAGCAAACCAGGTCAGAAATGAAGTCTGATTATTTCCCCAAATTTATTATTAAGGGCGCAATGTCTTCGAAATCTAATAACGGCTAGTTGCCAACAAGCCTTATATCATTGTTTGCACAATCCAGGGATTGAATCTTATAAACATAATGTATAATATTATTTATAATAATTTGCAACAAACGATGCTTCCGGACGAAATGTCACAATTACAAAAATACGTCAAATATAAAATGACAGCGACCCATTAATAATATTGAACGGTGCGCGCCAGCCTTAAGCTATTACCAACTGGCACACACAAAAATTACTAAGTGAATGGTTTTATTTTGATAATTTCGTGAAAAAACGTTTTAAAACAAGGAAATTGTTACAGTTCTTGGTAAACAATACGCAAATGAATGATTTCTTTTTAATAACACATCAGAATTACGCCTTAAAAAAACAAATTTAACGGCAGTAACTTTACAATTCAAAGTTGGTAATGCTGACGTCATTATATCTCATTGATGACGTGCACCCATATAGATTTGGCCGTGACTATACGGTTCCAGAAGATAAGTTAAATCACGTAAATTTGTCTTATAAATGTATGTGCATTAAAGATAAGGATCAAATAAAACCATTGTTAAAATTATATCGTGAATGACAAAATTAAGAAACTAAATAACTTCCTATTTTATTTTTAATGTTACTTTTTTACTTTTAAATAGCGTGTTTAATTTATAAAGTTTTTTACATATTTTTATTTGCTATCTACTTAATAACCAATAAAAGTTGAACATCGCACTATAAATCGCGTTTTATTATTTTCATTAGTAAGTTCACATGGTTCCAAATACGTACATACAGTGTATTTTTTGAATGTGTGTGATTGCGTCATCAATTGCTGAACCAAACAAAGACATTAAAATGTGTAGCTGTCTTTTTTTTTCTTTGTAAAAGTTCAACCGAAATTCTAAAACGTATCGGGATCCGCTAAACCAGCAGATGGCGACACAATTAAACGTAATTTATGACAAACGTCAATCCGATGTCGCGCTCACGCGGCTTGTGCTGAAAAAGGACAGAGCGCGTATAGTTTGTTGTGGCATTGAGCCGAAATTTATCAAAATTTGAAGGTTAGTCAGTGGCGTTCATACACTAATTTGGCATTAAAGAACAGATTTTGGAAGTTTGACAGGTTTTAAAAAATGTCTTGCAAACGTTTGGACGATAATCAGAAACGTTTTATTATTAATTTAGTGCAATATTTTCAAAGGGAACTGGAGCATGGGGACTCCTGCTCCCACTAAAGGGTCAAAGGAACCTTCACTGATTGTGATGGACAACGCTCCACAGCGTCGTTGTTGAGCGTCACCCTACAAGTGCTTGGAAAAAACAGCAAATAGAAGAGTGGCTAACAGAACATAATATTCAGTTTATCAAAGATATATTTAAAGCGGAATTGCTGTTTCTGGCACGCTACCACACCCCGCCTAAGCGTTAAAAAGTTGATGAGTACCTCCAGCAGCATGGGCATAAGGTTTTGCGTCTGCCTCCATATCACTGCCAGTTCAATGCCATTGAACTTATATGGGCGCAGGTAAATACATAAACAATTAGATGGGCGCTTGCAACAACGAATTCTGTTTTAAGCTAAAACATATTATGATTTCCACATGGGGGAAGACGGCTATGGCGACAATAAAGTGCTAGCAATGTGGGGCCAAGCACTGAACCAATGCACGCCAGAACTTTGGTGTTCAGTAGTGAGGCACACCAACAAATTAATTGACGATTGGTTCCAAAAGACAAGGATGGTCGATGACGTGCCAGAACTAGTTATCCACCTCGGAGAAGACAGTTCCGACGAGGATGACTTTTAGTAATTTTGTTTTCGTTCTCCTATAACCTTTTATTTTAATAATTAATGTTTTGTCTTAATTAACTTATTATATGTATGTACATAATATTATGCACAAAAATTGTGTATGTTTATTGTTATTCGTTTATAAAACTTGCATAATTTACATTAATAAAGTTAAAATAACTATCATTAGAATTATTGTTTAATTGTATGTATTTTGAGTTGCGTAACTATGAGGCGAAATTAGGCAACCAAAAATACACCCACAATAAATGCTTAGACCCCTTCAAAATGATACGCTACTGACTCTAATTTTAGTTTCGGTTTAATTCATACGACCCAATTGATGACGCAATCACACACATTCAAAAAATACACTGTATGTATGTAGTGTTTTGAAAATTTTCTTTTTTTTTTACACGTTAGTAATAGATTATTTTACAGTGTTACACTCACAAACAGTTGCAATATAAATCATACTAATATTTGCCTTAATGCAAACCATAAAAATAGATCAAGTGACGAATTTTTAAAATATTAAAAATATTTTCAATTTCAATTTATTTATTTTTTAATTTTCAAATTTTCCAACGTAAAACTCAAAATTACAGGATCCAACAGGTCCCATTTCCCATAGAGAAATTTCCAAAATTTTGTAAATTTACAAAATTTTTAAAATATTCCAAACATTTAAATTTTCTCAACCTTTAAATTTTCTAAAATTTTTAAAATATTTTTTTTTAAATTTCCAATATGTTTATTTAATACATCATTATTATTTTTATTTAATATATTTCTTCGAACATTTTATCGTTTTCCCACTTACATAAATTATTAGCATGCAGAAGAATGTTTTCTAGTTACGCTAAAGAAGTGTTTTTTATTTTAATATTTAAATTGTGTATCAGGCCTAATATACAGGGTGTTTAATTAATATTCATTGAAGGGATATATCACAGATATATAACAGACTTTTAAATTAAAAGTGAAAAAAACGGCTTTAACGCACTAAAAACTATAAAATAATGTTATTTACTTAAAATATAAGGTATTAAAAAACTTGTCACTGTCTAATGTTCAATGACTATGCCAAAGAGCGTGGGGCGCTTTGTCGATATAAATAAAAAGTACATGCACAATGTGCATTGCACATGTACTTCTCAAAGAAACGCAACCAAAAAGCGCCCCAAGCTTTTCCAAAATTAAATTTAAACAATTTTTGATTTTTTTGATTTAAGAGCTTTGCTTTTCTGTTTATTTATTTAGGTTTTATGACTTCTTTATTGTTTTTGCCAGACATGCTGGCGTCTTAACATAATTTGACGTGATTTTGCCGGCGAATAAATGTCATGGTTTATTTTTTGTTTCTACTAGACCGCAATGCCATGATACCAAACAATTTCCCATTCGTTTCAATGATGTTCCTCAAACGCGATCCCCGATAAACTACCAAGAAATACGGGAAAAATTATTGCGCAAAAGCTCGTTAAATCTGATAAATTTTTTAAGTGGTTATTGTTCTGTTTATCGAAGATACAACCATATGCAAATGTCATTACTCGTTACACGTAACCATTGTTTGTTTACAACTTTTTAATAGCAGTAGTATTTTGCAACAAAAATTGATGCGTTATTATTATAATGGTGAGAAATTTACATACATTAGAACAAGATGTTTCTGCAGAAACAGAAATATGTAAACGCAGACCAGGTGGTGGTCTGTGTATGTAAAGTTGTTTTGTTTAAATAATAAAGATATGTGTGTTAACTTAAGATTTGGCTCAACAAAAGAAGAATTTACCACTCATACTTTGAATGTATACATGTATACCTAAGTAACATTTTTTAAGAAAGCTAGTTTTAATATGGTTTTATTAAATTAAAATTAAGGCAATATATTTTTCTAATGAGACTGCAGAAAATAAATACTCTTAAAGAAATATTTTATATTATATTTTAATGCTGTTTTGTTTTAAAATTGATTTTGTTTGAATACGGTTATATGTGCATTAATTAATATGCTATTTTAAAACTCTTTGGTTCTATAGTGCTCTTAAAGAGTACATTGGTTTAAAGCAGCCATAAAAAGGGCTAATATCCTATGATTGTTTTTAAATTAAGCTTTAAGAAGTGTTTTTGGATGGTTTAAAGTGTAAACCAACCATTTTACACTAAAAACCTTTTAGACAAATTGTTGGGCCCTTTAAAACGGTTGGTCTCCAAAGCTACTAAACAATTTTAAGGGTGGGTATATAAATGGGTATACATTTTTGGCAAGATAAACTTACTTTTTTGTTGTGTTGTTGATCGACGTTGGAATCACAGCTAAACATATTTTTGTTTGAACAATTTTGAAGGGCATTTTTTGAAAAACAAAACCGGCTGACACAAAATAAATGTGGTTAAGATTTTTAATAAAGCCCGCATTACATCATGTCATGCGGGTTGCCCATTTTGTAAGTTTTAAGCATAACTTGTTTTCTGATAGAAAATATTTAAGCCAAATTGTTTTAAAAAATTCTTTTTTTAATGCTAATAGGCATTACAAATTTTAATTTTATTCTGGTTATCGCCATTTTATATCAAAAACGTTTGATAGGTTTTATAAAACATTAAGCCTATACCGTTTTAAAGAGTATACCTATTATAAGGATAAATCTGCCTTCAAAAAGTATTTTTTGGCTTATATAAAACCGGATGAATTTCAGGAAAGTTTTCGACCAAAAATTAAGAAATACTCGATTTTAAAACTTTTTTTTTTAATGCTAATAGGCATTAAAAATTTAAATTTTATCCTGAATATCGCCATTTTATACCAAAAACGTTTGATAGGTTTTATAAAACATTAATTCTATACCAAGTGTTTTAAATAGTATATTATAAGGATAAGTTGGTTTTACCCGGTTTTATCTACTAACTGGATCCCAAATTTTAGGAAAGTTTTCGACAAAAAATTTCAATATACTACATTTTATCCACAAGAGTAAAAAAATAATTATCTTTTTAAATTTTCTAACGCATTCGTCCTATTATACTGTATACTGTATATAGTATTATACTGTATATAGTATTATACTATATACAGTATTTTACTGTATACAGTATAAAATTCCTTTATTTAGTATTTTTATAGAAATTTGCAAAATACCTGCTTTTACCCGCTTTTTAATATACTAAAGTATACATTTAGTATACAATGTAGTCATGTCAGTGGTCATTAGGTAATATACCATGGAAATTTTTAATATTATTAACTTTTTTAAAAACTACAAAAATAACTGCTCTACTTGTTCAAAAACTTGAATACACTTTATTTATTTAGTTATTTTGTTTATAATAGGCATATAACTTGATCTCTTTACTACCTATATTTTCTGGCATTTCCGCATTCTGCATGACCTTAGAATGTAATAAATTTAAAGTAAAGAATGTGAAAATGCATTTAGCTGTTATAAATAAGTCTATTCTAACATCCTGAAGGATAAATGTACCTACTACTACTACTTAAGGACTATGTTTTATAATTTAACTTTGAGACCCCTTTAAAAATTATATTAGATATAATACTTTATCTTATAAATTTATGATTTAATTTAAAGCACATTTTCTTATTTTTTAGGTAAGAAATAATTCACCGCACCTTTATACCGTTATCAGGCCATCAGTAAGTAAAACACTCATTCATTTAAAACATTATTTCCATCCACAAATTTTTATTGTTTCTACACTAAAATTATGTAATGGGGTAGTTAAATTTTTTCTGACCTATACTTTTTATGGTTTTATTCAAGGCGTTTTGTAATATTAAACATTTCTGTGAAATCAGAATTTCAATTGAGTTTACCGTTTTCGAGATATTTACAAAAAATATAAATTTTTATGACGTCACAAACCCCGCCATGTGACCAACATTCTAAGATTTCTATTGGTTGAAAATTACCCTGTTGTCAAGTTGTCTTGTTAATGATTTCATTCGGTTATGTCAGAAAATACCCGAAGAGGTTATGTACAAATACTGTCACTGTCAGTTGAGTGAAAGAAGAAGAGGAGGTTAAAGAAAATTCTGAAATTAAAAGTTTTATTGATAGGTTTACACATTGAAACACCGTGTGAAACCTAATAAAATGTAATAAATAGGTACCTAATAACTGTCTAAAGCAGAGTTTAATATATTTCATAGAAAAAAGTGGCAAAATAAAGCTGAAAATGAATGAAATAAATTTACAAAAAATAATAATATATCTAAAAGAATATAAAGAACTAGGCATTATACTAATGAAATGCATTTACGACAAAATATGATTATAATTATAGGTAGGTACTTACTTTATTTGTTTAAAAGCTCCAATGTTCAATGTAACCAACCATTCCACAAGATTCCTCTGCTTTGGAGTCCGTTATTAATAAATCACTTATCTAATATCAATTACAAATAACATAACAATAACATTGATTTTCAATAATCTAAATTTAAAAAAAACATAACCCGAAAAAAAGAAACGTCAAAAAATCAATTCTTCCTCTTCTCAACTAAAATTATAGATCGTGGCGCCATCTATCGTAAGAATCTTAAACTAAACACACTGGCAATCATAGAAAAAGCTGGCAACGTTGTCAATAGCCTAGTGACGTAATTAGGAGATTTTGTTTTGTAAATATCTCGAAAACGGTAAACTCAATTGAAATTCCGATTTCACAGAAATGTTTAAAATTACAAAACGCCTTGAATAAAACCATAAAAAGTATAGGTCAGAAAAAATTTAACTACCCCATTAGCGTTTTACAGTTAGTTATGTTGTGTTTGTACACGCGATTCAAATTTAATTTATTTAAAATCTTAATTAATTTTTGCTCGTGTGTGCTGTTTTATGGTTAATTTGTGCACAGCAATCTTAATTATATGATTTGTAGTGTAATTAATGTAATTTATATAACATAATTTGATTAATTGTCACTTAATGTTTTTTTTTGGCAAAAATAGTAAATTATAGGTTTGTTTGTGGGTTTTTTTTAATTATTATAATGGTCCTAAAAATGTCTATAATTAAGTAATAATAATTGTCAATTATCGTTTTTTCTAATATTTTTGACATTGAAATAATTGGTATAAAAAACGTAGGATTTTTAAAACTAAGGCTCTAATAATATAGGAACGTAATCTCGTCCGCCATTAATTAAGTTCCAAAAATATTTTTTGGTTATGTTAAAAGTTATTTTTTAAATGAAACGCTCTGTGATGATCATCTAATTAATTTATGTTTTATCTTTAAATATTTATGTGTTTTTAATGCATTTTATAAAATAACCGTCACATGATTTAAATTTAAATTTATTATTAAATAGATTTTTTCTACGACCACTATGTAAAAGTCACTTTTCATGAAGGCATCGTTGCTTAGAAAATGAATCTTTTCATTGGCAAGGCAAAACACGAATGTAAAGTGACATTTCTGTGTGAAAAGTGACAGGTATGTGTGAAAAGAAATTGACATCATCGTTTGACATTCAGCTGTCAAAAAAGTTTTTAGGTTATTTTGTTTTGTATTTAAAAATAATAAAAAATAAAAGGGTCGCAGAAAAAACATTGTGTTATACTTGTGAGAAAAACTTTCTTCAAGCTCGTGATAATGCACACTCGGCCTGACGGCCTCGTGGGCAACTTAAAAAATAACTATTTTGACTGTCCTACCTTAATTTTGGTAAAAAATATATTATTACTTTGTAGCTTAGTTATTATACTTTATATGTATAATAATAATTATTATATGTATAATAATAATAACCTTAATGAAGGCAAATAGCTTTTACTAATAAAAATAAAAATATTTGTTACTTGTTACTATTATTAGTTGACTTTGTTTTTAAAAACATTTAAAGAAGCTTCGGTAAAATGGGCTAGATTAGAATAATAATTAGCCAGTTTACCAAATCTATTTAACGGAGAATTGGCACCATAAACTGTTCGATTCCTGTTATTGGAGTACGTAATTTAAAAAAATAAAGAAAGATAATATATCAAAATAATTGTGCATGGAAATCAATTCAAGGTTCAGAGTAACATTTACATTAGAGAGATTAATCAGAGAGCTTAAATTTCGCATATTTTATATATTTATTTTGTACCTTTTTAAAATGATTAATATGAATTGTATGAGGCAAGCAATATTTCATATGACAGCTTAAAAGTTTTTAAATTTTTAAAAGTTTTTAAAATCTTTTCTTTAGTTTAAATAAAAAACTACTCTATACTCTGCTCTATACTCTATACTCTAGGATAAAACCAATCATTTGACTTGTTGTGTTGTGTTCGTAAAAATATAAATCCGTATTTTATTAAACTCCCAAATCTCGAACACTAGAAACTACTTTTAGTTCTGTATGACCAAGAAGGTACGAATTAGGTCTTGTTTTGAATTTACTGGAAAATGACATTGCAGAACATTTATCGAAAAACCATTTAAGAAATATTAATTTTTTAAAATATATATACTATGAACCTCCAATAGTTGAAATAATAAAACTAGTAGGTATATAACAAAATATTAGTATTGGCTGATGTTTGGCAATCAAGAAAACTGTTACTTTGTTTTAAAGCTCTGATGTGCAATTTGCTTTTTATATCACATTATATCGGTGAAATTCAGTTTTCTTTATAATTTTTCAAAAACTCGTAAAAATTGATTTTCTAAAATAATTGACCTTTAACCTAACCCATACGGAAAATCATTAATAAATTGAACCGTCCGAAATATTGGTAGGAACACTGAAAGCTAATGAATATGATAATATTACGCTGCCTTCAGGCACAAATGATTATAATTTGATAGGTTTAATTTGTACATTGGAGACATTAATTAGGCATTATTCAAACATCTTTAAATTAAATGCCTATTGAAGGTAATATGACAACTGTATTGGTGCTTTCTTCTATTAGAAATTAGGATTTTTTGTATTTTGTTTGTGTATTTAATTGTAGATTTCTACGATTGTTTATTGCAATGATGGTAATTAAAAAAAATCTGTTAATGTTATGTGGTGTTTAGAATTTTTGGTTTCAATCAGAGGATTTTCTATTTTAATTTAATGAATTTTACTATTTGTTTTGATGGCACATTTTTTAACTCATACCCTGTATAAGATACTTGTTCGAGAGTTGTTTTATTCTAGAAAATACTTAAGGGCCGTATGCAGAACCGTTGATTTATTTATATCAACTGATTTAGCATATCAGTGCATATAGGGTTTTGCACGACATGGTAACGCAGTATTATTCTTTAAAAAACTTTAAAATAAATTAGTTAATTATCTTTTAACGTTTATATTTTCCCTAAAAAAGTCGATTTCTATACATTGATATTTTAAATTAGACATAAAACAATTAAAATTTCATCAAGATGACATTTGTTACATTTGTTTTTAACAATAAAAAATAATTTCGCTGATATAAGCCATGGTTTACTAGATTGAATACTGAATGAAAATATTTATTGATTATTTTTTTATTATTAAAAACATACATACCTTCCATAAATGCTTACATTTTAATATAATACCTATAGATAATTAATAAAATTACTATTTAATAAATAATAAGGATTATAAAATAAAACCAACATGTTTAAAAAATATTTGTCTTATTTTTTAAATACTTTTGAAGAATTTTAAATTTTAGACCATGTTCAACTTATTATATTCTGCTTTTAAATGCTTGCTCTTCAAATAGAAAGTGTAGGTTTTGGGTAAAGGGCTTAGCAAGGTAGATGTACGAAGGCGTAGAAGGGACAATTACCCAAAATTTATTTTTAATATTTAATTCCGAGTTAGGTAACACAGAATTAATTCCCCCCATTTAATTCTGCGTTAGCTAACACAGAATTAAATCCGCCATATTTAATTCTGCGTTAGCTAACACAGAATTAAATCCGCCATATTTAATTCTGCGTTAGCTAACACAGAATTAAATCCCCCATATTATTATAACACGGAATTAATTGCATTTAATTCTGTGTTATATAACGCAGAATTAAATATGGCGGATTTAATTCTGTGTTAGTTAACGCAGAATTAAATATGGCGGATTTAATTCTGTGTTGGCTAACGCAGAATTAAATATGGCGGATTTAATTCTGTGTTAGCTAACGCAGAATTAAATAATAAAAATGAATTTAGCGTAATTGTCCCTTCTACGCCTTCGTAGTAGATGGGACTTTTTTCTGAAGAAATTTACACTATTCAAATTGAATATACGTATTATAATATTATTAGCAGTTTTTGGCAATAATACAAGTTAAAAGGCATTTTATAAAAAAATAAAAAATACACCCTGTATACCTATAGGTAAAAACAATTGTTTTTGCTCAAAAGCAAGAACAGGCTTTGTGTATGAAACTATTTTTTTATATTTTTGGTTTAAATTGTAATATTTGAGGAGGTGAATTCCAAAACTCGGCTTATCCATATTATAATATGGATAAAAGTTCATAATATTCTAACTAACCTTATTTCATTTAAAATTCATTTACAAATTGACTATCGTTGCCTTCGGAATATATGTACGTTATTTTAAATTATTTTAAACTGGAGCTGTACCTTTTTAATCAAGGTATATAAATATTTTACTTATGTCTTTATATTTCGTTTAAAGTATTGTATTTCCCTGATATGCGTTAGTACTCACGTGTAAGGTTTTTGACATTTTGCTCGAAAACAACTATAGTTGCATACGGCCCTAAGTGTCTCTGCTGAAGATAGCATAGTGCTGATCTAATAAAAAGGTTGGTATAAAAAAGTCTTGTAAACAAATTTAATATCCTGTAGTTAAGCGGCTAGAACTAATGTTGTTCTATTGTTTAGACAACAAAAACCGCATCTTTTATGTTCAATTATCTATCAAATTATATGAAATGGAATGTCAATCTTGAAAAATATGTTTGGGATTAACAAACACGAGGCGCACCTATATTGTGTTATAAACTGCAATCTTTTATGATTGACATTTTTTTAATTGTAGATAAGGTAAAAGGCAACAAGAGTGCGCAGTCGTACGCTACATTATAATGGCAGTTGAAACACCTTTCATTTAATTATAACTCATGAGTGTATAATCATCATTCCAGTAAAATTGCTGGCCGAAGAATTCTTGAAGATTACTTGAACTTTTTGTGTTGCATTTTTGTAACACCTCAATGAATATCGAGGATGATGAGCCCACATGTATTAGAAAAATTGTGAAATAATGCATTAATTATTTCGAAAGCATTCATTTTTGGGTATATCTGATGTTCTGATTTAGCTCTTGTTTTTGAGATATAAGTGATTTATCTATAACCGTTTTATATAGAGAAAAATAGAAATCAATTTATTAAAGACAGTCTCTTCTTGCAAGGCATTGTGGGTTAACTTAATTAAGTTTCTAGATCTTCTTACATCAAGAAGACAATTAGTACACCATATCCTATTTCTCTCCGTTCCTAATTGATGTCTCATTATCCGAGTTTGGTGCCCTTTAAAAAACTCTGTTCGACACGACACAATGGACTTATTGGCCGACAAGAAAGTTACTATGACGATTGGTTTAAAACCGAATAAATAAAATACTAAAACAACTGCATGCATGGAAAGTGCGAAGTGATAGGCATAAATATGCTTGCAAGGAGCTAACTAGATTGTTGTTAAGTGTTTTAGAAATTAGCATTATTAGAGGCGTTTTTACGTTAAATACCTATATTTTATCGTTGAATTTGTTATAGAAAGTCGAAATACTAATTGTTAATTGAGATTTGTACAATGATTTGTATTAAACCAGGACTTGTTTAAAGCTGTAAATTTTCTAGCTTTGTTCATAAATTTGTTTAAAACATGTATACAAAGGCTTTAGTAGGATTCATAATGTTCCATTATTCATTATACTAACATTATTTTTAAACAACTGCATACTGAAAAAAGTTATATACAGGAAACAAATGTCTTATTTTTTAAAGACACATTAAGATTTTTTTACGAGTGAAGGGAATCTTCATAACCTATAACATTTATTTAATTTAATTTACTTAAGTTTTACCAATTACTCACCATTTATTTAAAACCTGTTAATTTTTGTAATTTTTTTCAATGTACCTAATTATTATCGATTTTTTCCTACAACAAGAAAATTCCTTAGATTATACTGAAACAAACATTTAGTAAAAATTTCAACTCTTAAATTAAAGTTTAATTTTAAGAGGTTCCTCATCGAGTTTAAAATATTACCATTAAAAAGACATTGCAACCTATGTATACTTCATATAAATGACTTTTGATCCTTCAAGAGCAGTACATTCTCTACAAAAAATGTTAATAAGGTTAATTAAGTTTATATTTCTAGTAATTCGTATAGTAGGTAATAGTATATTGTGGTTGTGCAACCAATGTAAAAAATGGTCCATTCTGAACGAGCCTTTGTTCGATGCGCGAGCGAAGCGAGCGTAGCAAGAATTTGAGTTTATAATGTCCCATGGGACATAATTGAATACAAGTAAATATGTGACATTAACAATAGTAAACAGCTGATTTAATCAGCCTGATTAGTTGAAAACAAACTGACAAAGCTTATAAATGTATAGAAAATCTGTGAAATATGTGAACAATATTTAAAATCAAAATAGCTGTAGTTTATTGTTTACAATTAATGTCTTCTATTTCTTTTTCTTGTTTTTTATTGTTTCACTAGTGGAACAATATTTTTATTGTTCAACTATTGTAACAATAATTTTATCTTACCATGTAAACAAACAAAATATAGTTGTGTAAATCAAAATCCTAGAAATAACGATTTTTTGTTTTGACAGGTCTTCAGTTTTTTTTAAAATTTTTTAGAACCCTGATTTTTTTTAATTTTCAAATTTTGAATAGACTTGTAATTACCTAAAATTTCTCTATTAAAATATTATAAAGTAGCATTTTCTACACTTTTTCGATATTTTTGGCGTATCCTCCTCCTTCGCCATTTTTCTTTAACATTTTACATTTTTTCTTTTGTTGGTGTTTTTTTATATTCTTTATATTCTTGGGTGGTAATGCGCTATACATGTTGAAGCTAGCAGACTAAATGGAGTCGATATTAATACACAGGAGAATATTTACGGATTTCGTAAGGAAATCGCGTGTACAGACAGTGTGCCAACTTTGTAAGGTCAAAAACCCCGCACACAGACTTGGTGCACTGCCTCGTACCAACAGAAGTTTTCCGCATATTTATTTTTGAGATTTTTTTCATGTAAAGGTGTTTTTAGAATTTTTTGAAGCTACATTTGAAATAGTAAATGATCTATTTACTTGAGTTGCCTACCTTGCCAACGGAGCGCCTATATTTCATCGCAAAGAAACTTATCCACTTTCTTTGATGATATGTAAAATTGAAATAATGGTTTCAGAAAGGTGTAATGAAAAAGAAATTGCCTAGTCCCTTATATTTCGTTATTTATAGGTAAGAAGTTTCACCGTAATTTATTGATAACGAGTCTGTGGTAATTATTTTGGAAAGAAAAGCAATTGGTTGGCAAATTGCAGTTTAGCAAAGTATGCCACTATGCAATAAAGGCTTTTTGATAAATCGTGAGCTCGTTTGTATATTATTTTTCGACAATTATTTGATCAACTTAATTGAATTGCCATGTTCAAACTGCCCCGAACATTAATCCTTGTTTAACGATGACAAAATAATGAGCAACAGATTTAAAAGGATTTTCATTTGACATGATGGATTTTTTAAATTACAAAATAATAATAATCTTGTTCTTCTCCTTTTATTACGCCAAGTGATCCTGAAATACACTTTAACAAGCTGTGACTGGGACTTTTTAGCTATATGAAGAAGTAAGAAGCAAAAGGGTACAAGTTAAGTGCAGAATTGGGTAGTTTAGAGTCCAATTTTTTTTAATTTTCTCATAACATGAAAATTGTACGAGTTCTGCATCTTAATTAATGCAAAAAACAATATTAAAACAACCCTTTTGCTTCTTACCCCTTCATATTTAAGTTGTCAATTGAAGGGGTTAGAATAGAAAGGGTATAAGTGCAATTTCTTTAATTTAGGAGATAAGTTCGTTTTGTGAAAGATAAGGTTCCGACGTATCGAAATGAAAAGGATTTAAGTAATTTTCATATTTCTAGCGAACTCTATTATCCAGTAGAAAAACATCACTAAACAAAATTCTTCACTTTTTTATGGTAAAATAACTTTAACTTCAAATATCTCCAAACAATGAAAATGTTACTTATACCCTTTTTATTCTAACCCCTTCAATTGTCATACAATCTGTTTTGTAATCAAAATAAGGTGCCTTTCTTGAAAAATATATTTTTGTGTTTGTCGTAGAAAAAATATAGTATGCGTTTTTTAAACACAAGCTTCGTTCGTGGCTAAAATGCGGTTTATAAAACACAATTCAATATTACTTGGTGACTTATCGTTTTTTAAAGAGATTCTTTCCTGTACATTAACAATATTAAGATATGTATCTTTTTTTCATTTTAAATTAATAACCGATTAAATTAGGCATCGAACAATTTTCATAATTTGTAAATTATTTTAATACATCATTTTGAAACCTCATTTCATTTAAGAATTTAATAGTCATAGTGCGTATCGAAATTAGCATAATCGTTTGGGCAAGAGCTTCCTTAAGAAATTTAAATTAATTTCGACTTTTTTGTTAACCTGTTAACAGCGTGTTAAGCTAAAATATTAGACTCTCTAACTCATTAAAATATTTTAATTTAGTCTGCTAGGTATGTGATAAGTCAATTTATATGTCAACAATTTCTTCTTGTAATTCCCAATGATTTTTCTGACATCATTGTGTCAGCGATAGATTAGTTCTTAATGAGAATTATTTATAAATCCGAAAGGTAAATTATAATAATGATTTATTAATAATTATTGTCAACAAAACAGCTTTTAAAATCAAGCTTATTTTTAGTACTAATCTCTTTTAAAATTTATAACTAATCTACAAGTTGCTACCATATTATTTGCAAAATATTATACCTCGTGAAAAATTTTTTTTTTAGTGAAACATTTTAAGTTAAAAAAACTAGATGTTTACTTATAAGTTGAGTTAAACGTTATTTTTATTTTACAATTACGAAAAATTACCAAATATAATGCTTATACGTTATTTTTAGTACATAATAATTATCCAAACGACCAAAAGAACTTAATAAAAATAAATTAAATACCACAAATTTACGTAAAAATAATGTTAACGGTTTCTCTTTCTAAACCTTTAACATTTATATTTTTTGTCTCTTTAATTTATATTTTAAAATAACTAAAGTTGGTAATAAATTAATAAATAATAAATGATAAATTATATTGGCAAACCTAATTATATTTAGCATTAAAACTAAAATTAAAGCCTATTAATAAAAATAGCTATGATACTATAGTATCATATATATACTATATATACTATATATTATATGTATACATAAAAAATATTTAAAATCTTTAAAATAAATATATGACTTGTGTAAAAAATAAATAAATCTAAAAAACTTATATAATTATGAGATTAAATATTACTTTTTTCTAAAAAATTAGTTAAAAATGATTTTAAAAATTTGTATTACATATTGGATTTATTTTTATTTAAAGTGCTGCTTGGGCCCATAATATAATATATTATATTATATTTGTACGATGTACAAGCTTCAGTAAAAAAAGTAATTTGATTTCTTCTTTTATGTAACCCAACCAAATACAATCTACATATCATGAAAAAAGCAGTTATTTTTTAATATTAAAATTTAGGATCATAAATAAATATTTTTACTTATGAATTCCTATAATTCGACATTATTATACTGTACAACAAAAAATTATATTTTTGACAAAAAATGTCATATAGGGGGTGAAAGAGGACCTAAACCCATAAAAAACTGTGTTTAAAGTTTGTCCGTACATAGCAGATATAATTTTTTGAAATTAAATTATAATGACTTTTTGCAAAAATCAATTTTTCGAACTGCTACAGATAAACTGTGTTTTCAATGATTTTTGGTCCTCTGACATTGCTTTGGAAAAAAATTATTTTTTTTATATAGTTGTAGTCATTATTAGCATTTTACATATAGAATATTTAATCACAATTATTTTTTTACGATTAAATAGTTCTTTAATATAATTTCTTCATACAAAAATTTAATAATAAAATAAACAATCATTATTGTTAAATTGTTCTGTCTTAAAATAACCTGTATTTTTCGGTGGAAAATATTACGAAATTTATCCTAAACATGCAACATGATTTGTTATATTACCAAACCATTCTTTTGCATGTTCTTTAAAGATAAGTAAAATAAAGCAAAAAACGCTATTGAAAAGCTTACGTCAAACCTATCTTGTGTTTTTTTATTCAATAACTACACAAGGTACAATAAATCACTTATGATCTTTTTGCTTAATAAATATTCCTGCCATAAAGAATATATGTAGCTTTTGAAGTGCTCACAATGTTAAGCCTTTTGTGCTCTTTTGTATTGGAACAATCATGGGCTGGCAAAAAGCCAGGCATTTATTTGAATATTATAATATACAGTAAATTTTAAAATGATTTATTGTCGAAATAATATTATGCATATGTGATATGGAATGAGAAAATCGCTCCAACAACCGATAAAAGAAAAAGCAGGTAGCAAGACACCTGCTGACCATTACACCTTTCATAATATTGGAAGAACTTTGGATTGGGGATACAGAATTTTCTCAGCAGAGGTTTTCTTTGCAAAAGTATTTATACAATAAATTTTGTGGTTTTCTAATCACCATCAATTGATTACTACAGCTTTCCCTTCCTTATAATTTACTTAACACTTTCGTATTCCCTTAGAAACAGCAGGATACACTTTCAACGAAATTTTTCTCTTTTAAAAAAATTACCGTAAAATCCTGATGCAAAGAGACATAGATACTAAAAATAGAAAGCTTAGGAATGCTACGGCCACGATAATAAAAGAATATGGGAACTAATACATTAATATTATCATTCATTATTATTTTGCTGCAAACAAGCTTATTAAGCGGCATAAATTAATTAAATGCATCGGGGACATTCGATATTTTTATTTCGTACCATTTTCACTTGCGTTTAATATTCATGTGAAAAAAAAGGAAAATCGATGGCATTGAGGAAATTTATGCTAATTGTAAGCACCTTAAGGTCGTTTACTTTTTCTATGCCTATCAATTAATTGTAAGTTTAGCAGGATGTTTTTGTTAATTGCTCATTATGAGATTAATGATTTTTTGCTTTAACATATTGTAATAATCGGCTGGGTAATGATTATATATGGTAAAATAGTACCTTTTTTATTAATATTCGGGATTATTTTTATCTCCATTATAATAACTTTATAAAGTTTAATTTATAATATTTGTCATTTGTGATTTGTATATCATTAATGGAGATGGGATTTTAGTGTTATAACCTAATCTACGCTAATCATAACTTTTAGGTGCAATGGAATTAAATCCGATAGAAAATTATTTTATTTAAGCATGATTTTATTTTACCTATTATACCTAAATTCTCATTTTTAAGAGAAATGAAACCCATGCTCTAAATTTTACTACCCAAAATAGTGTGTTTTTACCTATATTACCTAAATTCTTAACAGAAATGAACCAAACTTAAATACCAAAAAGATGCTTTTTGGTAATATTGGGGTTGTCATATTTGGATGACATCACCATGAGTGTGAGTTTTTTAATTTCGGCAATTGTATGCTTATTTGCAAAAACATTTTGAATATGCCGCCGCTTAACAAAATTATAAAATTGATAATGGTATTATAATATTTTTCCAAGATACATATTATGTATTATGTAACTATATTAGGGTGCTTGAAAAAAAAAATAATGTTTCGCTCTTACCCTCTCAAATGTTTCTATTTAATATAAAAAAAAATCCTCACCAAATATGGGCGTTCCAGCTCAACTCTAAGAGGTCGCTGTTTTTATTTTAGTTTCCGATTTAATTAACTTGGGAAAAAATAATTTTATGTTTGGAATTTTATACCTCTGTATCAAAGTAACTTATGGCAATGATCATTGCAGTTTCTTATATAAAATGTAACGCTTTACAAAAAAGGTCTCTTATTATTTTTCGATAAATTGATTTCTTCTAGAGCGTTACATTTTATATATACTTATTATGTATTCGTCTGTTATTTTCAAATTTTTCAAAGCCTAAAAATTTTGTTCAATAAAATTGTATACAATAATAAATTAAATAATTTTACCACCTAAAAGTTGCTTTTTAGTAACAAACAACCTTTACCTATTTAGATACCTATTTTTAGCAAGTTTTGCAACCTAAAATCTCATCGCTATCATTAAAATAATTGATAAATGACAAACCTTTTAGAAAAACAGCAACTATTTGAGCATCTCTAATCATTAAAGTAATTGATAAATGACAAACCTTTTAGTAAAACAGCAACTATTTGAGCAATTTAAGTGGAGATTTTATTTTCCCACAGTTGGTGCTATGTAAAAAATTCGTACCGTTGCATTAGTGCACTGTTGTTTCCGGCAATGCCAACATATCAAACTGAAATGTCACATGTGACTTAAACGGTAAAAATCGCGATTTATTATTATATCGATATATTTATTTGGATCAATTTATTGCTAATATGGGAAAATACCGTATACATTATATGTTTTTTAACCATATGTAACTGTATTTATATGATAATTGGTCTTAATTTTTTTAGGATAGATCCATATGTAACTGTATTTATATGATAATTGGTCTTAATTTTTTTAGGATAGATTAATAAAAATAGGATGACTTTCTTAAAACATAAAATAAGCAATTTAATGCATAGAAACATAATAAATATCTCAATTAATAAAAAAAGGTTAATGGGCGCATCTGTTTTTTACGTTATTCAACATAATTATCTAATTATTTGAAATGATTTTCAATTAAAGTAAATTTAAAAATATAGCCAGTAATATTAGAGCACACTACGATAAAAAATGTGTAATTTATTAAATTAAAAGCTTCTACAAGCAATCGTAGACAATAATGAAATAGCGAAGTATCTATTACATAACAGTTTTTACTGCATTAATGACCACTGAGCAAATTAGCGAGCAGTTTAACAGTTACTTATAATGCATTCTTTATAAAAGAAATACTGTACAGGTTTTTTTGTAATAAAGTATACGAGGGGTGCTATATATAAAATATAATATATAATTATAGTGCCAAAATTCTAAAAAAATGTCCGAAACTACCCTCTCTAAAAATGAATTAGTCAAAAATGACTAATTGTCATAGCGAAAAGCAGCCACTAATAATTCTTATCAATACCAATTTGTATCCCGAACATATAGCAGTCAAAATGTCGTCAAAAGTTATAAAAGTAGGACAGTTTTTGGGATATAGTCAATTTGGAATTGACTATATCTCAAAAACTGTTATAATTTTTGCCGGTATTTTCGGATTTAGGGGACAATTTTACACAAGAATTGGCTATGACATGTTGGGGATACCATGGTATCCCATGGTTAACCATTAGGGTGAGCCAAAAAAATAACCTATTGAATTTTTAGGTTAAAATGAACCTATATACCGAGAAAAAAATGTCGCTGCAAGGCAGGATTTTTATCTCAATTTTAAAAGGTGTCGGGGAGCATTTAAAGTTTCCTATTTAAATAATACGTAAAAACATATTCTTTTATTATAAATACCATAACTTTTGAACCGTTTACGATAAAAAATTTTACGTCGCGGATTCTTCTAGAGCATAAAATTTCGTAAAAAAATCTACCCCAGGGTTATTTTTTTTAATTAAAAAATTCGTATATTTAAAAGCTTTGAAAAGTGAAAAAAATCAAAATATTCAGTTTTAGTGATTTTTTACACTTTTCAAAGCTTACGAATTTTTGAATTGAAAAAAATAATCCTGGGATAGATTCTTTGGGAAATTTTATGCTCTACAAGAATCCGCGACGTAAAAATTTTTATCGTAAACGGTTCAAAAGTTATGGTATTTTTAATGAAAGAAGATTTTTTAAGTGTTATTTAAATGGGAAACTTTAAATGCTCACCGACACCTTTTAAAATTGAGCTAAAAATCCTTGCAGGGACATTTTTTTCTCGGTATATAGGTTCATTTTAACCCATAAATTCAATAGGTTAGTTTTTTTGGCTCACCCTATTAACCATAGTAAGTCATTATCATATAAAAATGAATCAGTGAAAAAATTTAAAATCCAAATTTCCATTTTCAAGTTTCACGAATAGTGCTGGTACTCAAAACGTTCATATTAAGTATTTTGCTGCTAAAAAATGTAAAACTTAACGTAAATGTCAGATTTTATGTAGATAGTAGTTTTGCTCATTATTGAAAAATAAATATCAACCCTTGTCTCGACCCTCGTATTGCAGAAATTTAGGTGAATATGGATTTTTGCGAATTCCAGGTTCATAATATAATATTATACTGCATAATTTCCTTGTAAGCTGTAAGATTTTGATCAAATTTGTTATAAAAATTAACCTTGGCAATACAAAATATGACCATACAAATTATAACTGCAAGTATAATAAAGAATTATAATAATTATTTATGAAAATTAACCTTTAAACATTAAGGGTGCATTCCAAAAAATATTACAAGAACACACGATTAAATTGAATTATGAACATAACTTGAAAACATATGTTGTTTTTTATTATTTAAATCGGTCAATAAAAATAATAAAAAGGCAATTGGTAATTAAAAAAAAATTAATAAAAGGCAAAAATAATGTTGGCTTAAATCGCACTAAAATAGTCCAAAACATTTTGCACTAAGAATTTTTAACGGACTGTCAAAATTTGACTAGAATCCGATCTCTATACGGAGAAAATAAAACAGTAACCAATGGTTACTAACCATTAATGCGCATAAATCTACATACTTAACACTTAACTACGGTTTCGCGAAAGGATCGAACGGTCGATTTGCAAGGGTTCAAGAAATTGATTGAAACTTTTTTACCTTATTTCTACATCTAAATGCAGTACTTTTTTCAAAAAAAAAATTTCGTCCATTGACAACTTTGTTTTTATTTTTATTTTTTTCTTCACTGTGTTAAAAATGAAGAAATTTTCATTTTTTTTTTAATAACTTTTTTATTTTAAATCGTATCGATTTGAAATTTGGTCAAAATGTAGACCTTACTAATGACAATTAATTCATGAAAAAATTTTGTTTAGATTTTAACGTACAGGGGGCGCTGGTGAGAATTTAATTTAAAATTTAACAATTTTTAAAGGGTAAATATTCAAAGAAGCAACTTTGTTTTATAAATTTGAGTATAACATGTTAAAGTATTGATATTTGACTATTATTTGATATATTAACTTTTTTATGCAAATGATGTTTCTGTGGCCAGGATCAATTTTGAATTAGCAGTAGCAGTATTCATAAATGTTTAGTTTAGTACATATTGTCATTTTTATACAAATATTGTTGTATCTTTTATTATTAATTAAGTAAAGCATAACACATAAATGACGTTTAATATACAGGGTGTTTCGCGTACGTAGTCCGTTAGAAGTTTCTAGGGAATCGCGAAAGTCATCGATTTAAAATAATTTTAATAGCGTAAATTATTTAATTTAGATTTTTTTTCTTAAATTATTTTGAACAAAATAATACTTCTTGTTTTACCGGAATTGTCTTTAACTTTTTTATTTTAAACAGGACCCCTCATATATTTTTACATTTTTTAATTCTACATAAAATTCTTATAAATAAAATGGCTATACCATATCCTATACCTAAAGTCAATATTTTTCGAGTTCTTAATTTTTCAATCAAATATTTTAATTAATTTTGAACAATAACAGATTAAGTGGTAACCATGGATACTGTCACATTAACCAACATGTAGAATTTCACAGGTTTGTTGATACAAAATAGTATTGAAAATATTAGAAATTGTTAAATGTCTCTGAAATTTTAACTTTAGGAAGCAGTTATTATAATACCAATCGAAAAATTCTTAAATTTTCTATTTGATTATGTTTTACATTTATATTTAAAGCGTAATTATTGTTTGAAGTTTGCCTAATTTCAAGTGGTTTTTCTCAACCTATTTGTTGAAAAACCTTTAAAAAATTAAATTATTTAAACAATGTTTTAATCTTTCAAAAATTACAACCAAATGTCAGCAAACCTAATAACAAAAAAATTAGAGGCTATTTTTGATTAACGTGTATTTAGCAAAATTTTAACGAAAAAAAATAATATCTTGAAAACAATACGCTATTAAAATTTCAAATCCATATCGTTTGCGAAACACCCTGTATAGCATTATATTAAATATAAAAAATGCAAAATAACTAATTACAAAAAAGCGAAAAACAACTGATTAAAAAATATACATATATCTAAATAGCCGATCGCAACATAAAAAATAAAGTCTTTATTCTAATTTATTTATTGAGTAAATATTACTTTCCTCAGTTTGGAATTAAAATTCAAGATTGCTTATCGAGTAAAAAATAAATTAAAGCATGGTTGTGGAGCAAAAAAGAAAATTAAAGTAGGTTATAATTTTTAACTGTCTATAAATATTATTTAGTTTATTCATTTTATAAACGAAACTGTCATATTATCTTTTATGCTTCCAATGGTAGGTTACCATAGAGAAAAAAAAGTCTATGATGCCTACTATGATCAAAATTAGTAAACTTGAAAAAAAATTAAATTTATAAATAAAAGTAATTTTAACTCCACCTATGGCGATTTTTTAAATAAATATGTAAGAATTGTATGTTATATATATAATATATTATATGTAATATATAATATATTATATGTAATATATAATGTATAATATGTAATATATAATACATTATCTTATAAAACTAGATAAAACAAAATATACTTTGTAAAACTTGTTAGTATTATGCTCTTTGAAGGCCTAACTTAAAAATGATGTCTCTCGTAGAAACATAATTTGCATATAGAAGTTTATATATCAAATAATAGTTAATTATCAGTACTTTACCGTGATATACTCAAAATTATAAAACAACGTTGCTTCTTCGATTTTTTAACCCTTAAAAAATGGTAAAATTTTAAATTAAATTGTCCCCAGCTCCCCCTGTATGTTAAAATCTAAAAAAAAAATACGTGGATTTATTGTCATTAATTAGGTCTACATTATATCTTAATTTCAAATCGATACGTTTTTAAATAAAAATGTTATTAGAAAATATCGAAATTTATCTATTTTTAACACAGTAGAGTAACAGGCCTGTTAACTACAGCGGTCAATGGATGAAATTTTTTTATTGAAAAAAATGCACCATTTAGATGTAGAAACAAGGTAAAAAAATATATTCAATTCTGACATCACTTGCAAACAAATGTCCAAAATTTGTTCGATTTTTACGCGAAACCATAGTTAATATACAACAAGGTTAATGTCAATGTTATATTTGAAATCTTACAATTTTTAATAAAACATCACGGGTTACTTTGACAACAGCCATGGATATTTTAATCACATTAATGAGAAGTGCATTAAATATTATTTCCAATAGTTTATTGAGTAAATTACTGTTCTTTGCATCAATGCATTGAGAAAATAAAACAGTAAAAATCATTTTTGGTCAGTTTTCGTTCTCAAAAGTAATCGTTTCTGTTGACATGTTCAAAGCGTTTATTTTTCTTATTCATTAAACTAAAATGGCGTTTATAAAACTTGATACATAATATACTATTATCCCTAAGCCCAATTTTTAATCTCTTTAAAAAATGATTTTTCTATACAAATTTGGACTTCAATTAAGAATATCTTCTTAATTTTAAATGAATCAGCTGTTTCTTTTAAGAATTAATTTTTCTTATTTCTTATTCATCCAAGTGTGTTTTTCTGCTTTAACCAGTACCTTTCATTAAATAAAGAAAGTATTTTTGTACGGAGTTTAATAATAATTATTATTAAACTCCGTACAAAAATACTTTCTTTATTTAATGAAAGGTACTGGTTAAAGCAGAAAAACACATTCGACTTAAACTAGTATTAAGATAAAGTCTTTCTATATAGACTTATGAATCTTATAATATGAAAATTATTGTATGCTTGAAAAAAAAAATTGCTGATGAAATAAAGTATAAAATAAAACCCTTTTATGAGGAAGTTCAAACAATAAACTCATTATTTAATTCTCTGATTCACACGTCAACTACCCACTCATTCATTTAATATTTTTTTATTTTAAGATTGACACCCTGCTGTGATTTTAAAACAAAACCCCAAACAAAAACATATGGCGTTATTATATTTAAACAGCTGTGTTGTCCGAAACATAAAAGAGTTTAATAGTTCAAAATACACATCTATATATACTGGGTGTCACGATAGAGGAAGTCATTTTTACCAAATTGTATATTTTTGTTTGAAGTCATGGCAATTTACCATTTTTTATAAATGTCAATTTAAACTAAATATATTTAACTTTATTTCTAAAAGAGACTAGTTGCCATTTAAAGACTTCCGACTGTATTGCCACATAAATATGACAAAGAAACATAAAAGCGTCATAGAAATTAGTAAATATCTCAAAAGTTTAATTAAAACTTAGAAACCTAATTAGCATCCAAATAAGGACAATAAATAAAGGATCTAATTATCACTCGACAGTGGTTTTCATTTCCTAAAATATTTTGCTAAACAGGTCGAAAAATCTACAGACCGTGAAAATTAATATACCAAATATATTAAAAACACTTTAATTGGTGGCTTATGTGGGCCAGATTTAGATTTGTTGAAAAGAATAAAACGGTAAACAATTAAGGCTTAAAAATAAAAAGCGCTTTTTCTTTAATTAACATATAATCAGGTTTTTAATTAAGTTGTTTCGACGTTATAGCCTGGATATTTTGCCGGTTTAATTCCAATTTTATTCGGTTTATGTCTCACAAGTGCAAAAAAAATAAAAATATATGTTTATTAGTAATTAATGCTATGCATAGAATTAATATTAATAAACTCCATAACTCCATATTTTATAACTGTAAAATATAAAAAAAATCATAAAAATGTGAGTTATTACATTGTGCCTTATGACCACTCTCTCATAAATCATAACTTAAATACATTCAAACCAATTACTTTTTTACCCAATTATGAGCACATTTAATACTAATTGTTTTTCTTAATTGCCCATTCATTTTTTCTAGACACCATTTAACTTTTGACATTCTCTCTTAACGAAATTAAAAATTTTAAATCTTAACTAAGGCCTTAAATGAATGCATTCTACAATTGCATGTATGATATCATAATACCTAATTTAAGTTGTTTTATGTTTAAGTTTTATGGGCTCAAATTGAAGAATGCCTATTTTTACATCCTTTCATAACTCTATAAACACACACACTCACAGTTTGCGTTCCACGAAATATTATAAGACCACTTCACAAGTTTGCAAGAACGAGGAATAAGTAAGAGAAAGCTATAGGCGGTTGTATAGACAGAGGATATATATTGCAAGAGAAAAATCTAGCCATCCACTTTATATTGTCATCTTTATCTTTTAAAGTAAAAAACGTTTGCGGTTTTCCTAAAAATAACCAAAACCAGTTATGTTGACAGTTACTTTTTACTAAATATAACCTAAAAACAGATGTTGGAAATACATTTTAAAGTTTTTCTACTCCCACCTTTAAAACGCCATTTATCGTACATGTTTCCATGACACTAAGTGACCTTTTAAATACACATTGACAAGTTGTGGCTTTATGGCACTTTAGTCACGGGCTGAAGTTAGCAACAGGTTTTTAGTCACGGGCTAAAGTTAGTTTTAAATTAGTTGACAGTTGTCAAATGTCATACAATCGTTAAAATAAAGTGCCTTTCTTGTAAAATAATACTAAATGTGAAAATTATTTTATTATCCCAATACGAAAATACAAAAGTATTAAATAGTTTCTCAACGCAAATATTTGAAAAGTTTATATGTACTGACCTTTTAATTTCGCCGGCAGTAAACTATAACTTAAATTCAAACACGGACTCCACTGTAAAGTGCTCATAAAACATTTTCTTTACTTTCACTGTGAAAACTGTCAATTTTCAAGAAATACATTTTGATTTATAAACTTTATAATCTGTGTTTATAAAATAAAAAAAATTGACATTTGACACACAGATTCCCCTATTGTTTCATAGATGGCGCTCTATAAAAAATTTTGATTTAAGTCATTTTAAGATAATAATAAGTATTTGTCGTTGAAAAAGTATTGTATGCACCACGTTTATAAACTTTTCTATACACTCATTAATTTAAGCACTCGCTCGCAAACTCGCTCGTGCCTAAATTAAATTCGTGTATAAAATGGCGTTTATCAAACTTGATACATAATTTACTATTACTTTATTCAAGGTACGTGTACGTAAACCATTAGTAATCACTTTTCGTCAATTTTTATACACTTTTAATACACTTTTACATCATTTTTATTGTTTTAAATAACTTTAAATCATATACGCTAAAGAAGTATCGGCTTTACGCAATGCGATATCATTATTGGACTTCAAGATTTGTCAACAATACATTTAAAGCATACGAAATGCACATTACTTTTAAATAAATAAGTCGTTTTTTTACAAAAGGGAAGAAGTCTTTCTTGACAAATTTTGTTCGAAAAGTTTCATTTGCACAGCTTAACCACGCACGTTATTTGTGTTCTCTAACAAAAAGCCGACAACTGCATTTAGAAATAGTAAAAGACAAAATATATCTACGAATTCATGGCAACATACAGGGTGTTATGTAATTAATGTTATATATTAAAATGGGTTGTTCCTTAGGGTCCATAAAGAAGCATCTGAAACTTTTTTTCTTCTAAATTTCAAAGTCCAAAAATAATTTATAATAATCCTACCAAAAAGTACGCCACTGATCGACTAGGAACTTTAGGCTAATCTGGTTGCCTAATTTAATTTTCTATGTTATGGTTGGTAAAAACAGCGTTTCCAAATTCTGTCAAAAAAGTTGACAAACATTGTTTAACTTTAGCTTAATTAACAATGCAAATTGTCAATTTGGCGTTTTTATTAATTGTTGGTTATGTCATTTTTGTACTGTAATTCAAACAAAATCTGACAACTTTTATGACAGAATCTACTGCATTTCTTTCAAATTTTAGGTTATGAGCTCAAATTGTAAATATATTAACTAAGGGAAGTGCTTTTGGATTTATTTACACAAATTAAATGTTTAAAGTTTACCCTGTGAACTGGTCCCAATTTTATCTGATTAAACAGTAAGAAAAAACCGTGGAAAAAAATAATTTTGTGGTTATGGATTTTTTAAAATAGGTACTAAATTTTCTAATCATTGCTTAAGCTAATAGCTGGATAAGTAAATAAATACAGAAGGGTATTAGAGCTTTAAGGGCATAAAACTTTTGTATTTATTGAGTTTTTATTGCAAGAAAAATTTTTAGTAACAATTTTTTACATCTGACAACGCGCAGCTACTTTGTTAGTTGGTATCTATATACTCACAGAACACAAGTGTGCAGAGATAAACCAAGTGTATAACCAGTGGCGTATCGCAAAAAATATTATCTTTGGAAAAATATTTTTTTATACTTTTATATTTTTTTTTATTTTTCCTTTACTCCTTATGTCAAAAGGTATTCAGTATTTTAATATATAACATTAATTACATAACACCCTGTATATATATATATATATATATTAATATATTATATATATACTATAGTACAGTGGCGGCTCGTGGCAGTAAAATTTGTGAGTTCTGCCAGTGGGGTTTAAAAAAATGTGGCGCAGTACCATTTAATTAAATGGTACCTACAGTTAATTAATTAAATCATAATTAAATCATACACCACATTCATTCTTACAAAAGAATACAACAACAAACACAAAAATACACCGAATTAACAGTCTTCTAGTTAAAATAACAAACGTGAACGCGAAGCGAAAAACAAACGACCGGGAATTAGGAACTGTATGTTGGTGCAGCTCCGGTTTGGCTTAAATTACGCTATCTCAACCCAGGACCAAGAGAGGCGCGGAGCAAAATTACGGTATTGAAATGGGAGCCAGAACTCGAATGTGGCCCAGCTTTGTTGTGTTGTAAGCGTTAAGCGTTAGAGACCTTTACCGGTCGTTTGGATGACTGTAGTGGCCAAGTACGGCGAATGTTTATAATAAAAACTTTTTATGCAGCCATGCGTTTGAAATATTCATGCTTATATTCGCACTTAAATATTAAATAATTAAAAAATTAGTCAAGTAATAAGAAAATTTTGGGAGTTCTGCAGCTCTGCAGCCCTTATGCACTAGCCGCCCCTGCTATAGTATTATATATTATGTATGCTAGACTGTTTCAAAAAAATCGACTATTTTTTTTTCTTATTAATATTGAAAATATTGTTTGAAATGACGAAAAAAAAATCCTGTGAAAGTTTGAGCTCTTAATATTAATATTAATTTTTTTTGAAAAAGTTGTCATTTTAATGCTTAAAATTAATTGTCATATTAAATAAATAAATTTTCAACTTAAAAATTGAATGTTTATTATAGTTTAATTAATAAATGGAAAAACTTTTTTTTTCTTAACAAATAATGCTGATTTATGTTATTCGATTCTTGGCAATCATTTCAAGGTCAAGACGACCAATTCTGAAAAGCAAATAAAAACAATAAAAAATAAAAAAAGTTTTTCCATTTATTAATTAAACTATAATACACATTCAATTTTTAAGTTGAAAATTTATTTATTTAATATGACAATTAATTTTAAGCATTAAAATGACAACTTTTTCAAAAAAATTTTAGTTTTTTGCAAATAACTTACAATCTGTAAAAAATATCAATTTTTTGTTTAAAATAAGTTATAGAAAATTGAATATTCTACAAAAAAAGTCCTATTAAATTTTCTCATAAAGTTGATGGTTGCGTCGAAAAATTGGAAAAATGTAAAAATTTTAAATCAATCCATCTTTAGCGTTAAATAACTTTTGAAAAAGTAAATATATCAAAAAATTATAAGAGACTTTTTTTGTAGAGCGTTCAATTCTCTACAAAAACATGTTCTGACTCAACTAGTCCGATGACTTGTTAAGGAGTCAATAAATTCCAAAGATCGAAAAAAAAATTTTCCCATGTTAATCAAATGGGAAATTGAAATTTTCGATGTGGCACCTCTTAATATTAAGAGCTCAAACTTTCACAGGATTTTTTTTCGTCATTTCAAACAATATTTTCAATATTAATAAGAAAAATTTCGATTTTTTTGAAACAGTCTAATGTATACATAAAACATACCTACTATAATACCTGTTTTTGGTCTTTTACCGTTAACTCGCATTTAGATGACTTATTTGTTTTATGATTTTCACGTAAATCATTAATAAAATGTGCATTTATTGTATCTAATAAATTAAATTGCTTGAAATATTTTCTTGTAATATATTATTGTAAATTTCGTGCCCTTATATTATTAAATTCAAGAAATATATTTTCCTAATTTCAATAAAAGTATAAATCATTTCGTAGTCCATACAGTTTTACGAATAGTAAATTTTGGGAAATCAGCTAATTTTAGAATCTCAGGCCAATAGATTATTGGAAATAGTATCTAAATTCAGTCCTAGAACAACTTCTTTCCAACCATTTAAAGTAAAAGTAGTGTTATACCATATACTATTGTATGAATCACTGGGCATGGGTGTAGACCGGTAGCCCAAGCAACAAGATAAAATCGAACGAAGTAAATCAGTCACTGATTTTTTTGCAGTCTCAAACATTGACACATCAGATTGTAAAACAAGACTATTGTCTGGCAAAGATTCTTAAGATAGGAAGTAAACCTACATAGAGATTGCTGGCAGATAAAATGGCTTCCTAAACGAAAAGTCATTAATAAACCATGCTAGATTAGTAATGTACATGTAATTACACCAGTAAAATACATTTCAAATATATACCGAATTAATAAACTGTTGTTTCTAATCCACTTATAATTGCCACGATCCGTTACACAATCGCTTTATTCTCAAATAATTAGATAAACTGAACGTGTTCCTTGATATTTATTTAATTAACACCCATGTCAAACCAAATCTGATAGCGACTTGTAAACAGATAGCTATTTTCTCAGGACTTTCATGACACCTAATTTCATGTACTTTGAAAAGTGTTAACGTGAGATTTTTAAAATAATATTTTATATTATATATACGTAGTTTAAGGAATATTTTTATCAAACTGGTTCAGGTTTTAATCGACAAACTTTTAGGATCGATAGAGATCTAAAAATAAGACGATTTAATTCAGGAAACTTATCTCAAACCATAATAACTGAGACCGATTTTGATAAAATTTACCAACGTTTACTAAAAGTAAGTCTCCATCAATAAATAATGAAACGTTTTATCAAAATTTATAAGGGGCGTACATCTCCCCTATTTTTTTACCCCCTCTGGATATTTTCAATAATTTATCTTACTTTTTATGGTTAATTTAGAAGAAAAAGAAACTTGTAAGAAATGTTGGAAATGTATTCCACCAGCGTCTAGACACATCTGTCAACTGTCATCTGTCATCAAAAAATGATATTTCCGAAAAAAATAATGTAGTTGAGTTAACGTTCGCCTATGTATATAAATGTCATTTTTGAAAATGTTGTTTCATCATTGGATTAATCTATATTATGGTATCAAAGCAATAGTTTGTCAAAGTTTATTTGTTCATGTGACAGTTAAAATATTGATTTAACATAAACTAATTTTTTGAATCAAAATATTTTGATTTAATAGCTGGAATTGGTT
This sequence comes from Brassicogethes aeneus, assembly GCA_921294245.1. Taxonomy (NCBI): domain Eukaryota; kingdom Metazoa; phylum Arthropoda; class Insecta; order Coleoptera; family Nitidulidae; genus Brassicogethes; species Brassicogethes aeneus. Next base: position 61,111,569 of record OV121133.1, on the reverse strand, counting down.
GAATTAAATACTGAAATTTTTAGGATTACATAAAAAACTATTAAATTAACGTTTAGTTGCTCCTTAATCCAAAACATTAAATTTGTTCGTTTAACAAATTGTAAATGTTACTTTAAAATTTAAAATGTTAAATTTGCATTCATAAAATTGCCGTGAAGGGCGCTTCAAACACCCACGCCACGGTGTTGATCACGTGATGTTCTTACATCTCGCCTCAGTTGGCTTACCATAGGAGTATATAAGCTCAGTCAGCCATTTGTTTTGGGTGTGTTCCACTACACCAAATTGGCCGACACTGATAAGACCTCCAATATACATAGGTCGAAACATCTCTGTCGGTATTTGAAGTAGGTGGAAAGCACTCAAAACAAAAACTCTGGCTAGGTGAAGTTTCAATTCTTCGTCTTTATATTAATTCCATAATTTTGTTTTGAATACCAACCTTTAAAGAATGTTACTTTTACATTTTCAGAATGTTAACCCAACCGTTTGGAACATTAGCGCAAATTATTTTAATTTAAAATTTTATTGGTGTTAATTGAATATGCTAAATAGGATACCTGAACATTTCAAGAAATCCGATATATCGGAGGTATTATTCATTTAAGAAATTTCTCGGATTAAATCGTCTTATTTTTTGAAGTCCTATCAATTCTAAAACCTGGATCACACTGTAAATTTTTTGTGAATATTTTTAAAAGTACAAAAGACAAATTATTTCAATTTTGTTTAAGAATTCTCAAAATCCTAATTCTCCAGGTCAATTAACTTGAGAGTTATAACGTCCAAAAGTCTCTCATGCATTTATTACCCTTAAATGGTGAAGATCCTTTAAAGGCCAGACTTTCAATTAATACGTCAATAATTCGCGACGATCAGGTCGGCGTAGATAATGGCACGCCGCGATTTGTTTATTCGTCCGCGGCAATTTGCCGGCGGTAAATTTATGATAGCCGCTCTCGCTAGTCCCGATAACCATCGTTAAATCGTGGCAAATCAACGACACGTTTGTTTTATGGTTTTCGAGAGAGGTCGCCGGTTTTATGGCGGGACGTGCGTCAAATGAGCTGTGTTTCTTTTGTTTGTTTTTGTATAATGGGTTTCCATGATATATAGAGCACCTCAAAAAAAGTGACATCCTAGTAGAGATGTTAAAAAACGGTTTTTTTTCAGATGTGAAAAAAAAAACTAGAAAAAAACGGTTTTTTTTTAATCCGCTGCAATAAAGCATATTCTGTCAAAAATAATATCAATCTTAAAAAATGGAGTAAATTTTAAAAATGAAATTTTGAGTAAAATGTATGTATACCTATTAATAATAAAGTGAAATGTGGAATATATTACATTTTTCATTATTGAAAATTTTGACCGAGACTAAAAAATCTGATTTCTTATTATTTGATGGTTTTCACATAAGAAACCAATAGCAATTTAAAACTTCTACACTAATAGAAAAAATTAAAGGATAAAAAAATTCCAAATTTTTTGCGATTTTTCGGATAGGTAGCTGTATCTTTGTTAAAAAAGTCGTATTGGAGCCGTAAAAAAAGCAATTTGTAGTTGAAGTTTATAGTTTTGAGATTTTTAGATGAAAAACGTGCAACGCTCAATCCTAACGAATACCGTAATAAAAAAATTCGAAATTTTTTTGGTCTACGGAATGTTCTGACTTAACCACCAATGAATAAATGTTCTCCAAGAATTTGCTATTTTTTTATTTTTTTAATTTTCATACTCTACCTACATGAATTTGGAAAATCATGAAAAAAATGCTTTTGGTAGCTTTTTGAAAAATCAAGCGCTGAATCAAAAATATTATAGGTAGGTAGTTATTGGTCAATTCGGTGGTGGGGGCGCGCGCAAAGCACGAGACTGTATTTACATTTACTAAATGTCATTTAGTGGCTAATTTTAATCCACGAACTGGACTGGAAAAATTAGGCAAATGGGACTAATCTTGAGAAAAAACTAAAATATGAAAAAAAAACATTTGAAAAAACAATAAAAAAAAACGGTCCGTTTTATTAAGTCGCATCTCCACATCCTAGACTATCCTATAAATCAGGTTTACGAAATCCTTCAAATGTGGATAATTAAATATTTGAAGTTGTATTACATCACAACTTGTGATTTACAGGATAGTTTTTCTTCACACAACTGGTTACGCCATCTGATAGTACTCTTCTCCTTCAAAATCCTTTTTAAATTTTTTAAATATCATTTGGAGTCTTTGAGAAAGTGTTGGTTGAATTTTATGAGTGGCAAAACGAGTTTTGTGGAAAAGCTGCAGATCTGAGTTTGACTTTTGAACAGCTTACAAATATAAAGTCTATTTGTATAAGCTTATGAGTGTTATAATAAACAGGGACGTAGCGAGGAAGGTATCACACCCCCAATTTTTCTGGAGTGGGAAAAAATTATTTTGTTAAAGATTAGAAAGTATAGAATTTATAAATTCCTCATTTTAAAATTCGAACCATTCTGCAAATTTTTGACAAAAACTGTTGCTTAAGCAGAGTCAAAAATGACTCATTACTACAGTTATCAGTGGCTGCTTTTTCAATTATACCATGGATACCATGGTACCCCCAAAATTTAATAGCCAATTCTTATGTAAAACTGTCCCCTGAATCAAAAAATTATGAAAGTAGAGGAGTTTTTGAGATATAGTCAATTCCATATTATATGGAAAACTGACTTTATCTCAAAAACTGTTCTACTTTTATAATTTTTGACGGCATTTTCGGATTCAGGGGACAATTTTACATGGAAATTGACTGTTGTTTGGGATACAAATTGCTATTGCAAATTCTCAGATGAGATTAGTAATTTGCATAATATTTAATCTCTTTCTTCAAAAAAGGTGGCTATTAAAACAATTTGTTCTAATGAAATTGATTACTTTTAAGTAATAAATTATTTTCGCTTAAAAAATCCTTGCTTTTTATAAAAGATCAATTACATTTCTATCTATTGCAAACCGTGCAAAAACTAAAAAAATATGTCATGCAATAAAAATATTGTTCTTGCCCACTAAAAATAAGTAATTCGATACTTATTCATTTCTATTCATGACTGAAATTATTAGTGGCTGCTTTTTCGCTATGACAATCAGTCATTTTTGACTAATTCAATTGTAGAGAGTAAGGTTTCCATACTCATTAATAAAATAATGAGTAATGGGTTGAATTTTCATTATGCATTACTTCTTTTTTAATGAAAATTAAATTAATTTTCATTACATTTTTCCAATGAGTAACGTACTCACGTTACATTATTTATTTTTAATGAGAAATGAATGAGTATGGAATTACTTATTTTTAGTGGGCAAGAACGATATTATTATTGCATGGCACATTTTTTTAATTTTTGCACGGTTTGCAATAGATAGAAGTGTAATTGATCTTTTATAAAAGGTATGGATTTTTTAAGCGAAAATAATTTATTACTTAAAAGTAATCAATTTCATTACAACAAATTGTTTTAATAGCCACTTTTTTTGAAGGATAAGATTAAATATTCAAACTACAATACCATTCAAACTAAAAATTACGATTGCATTATTTTTTACATTAACATTTTTTCAACTGTGCTTAAGATATCTTTTGAATGGATAGGTTTACGCAAAAACCATATAATAACTTTTTTGTAGAGCATTTAATTTCTTATTAAAATATGTATTGGGCTTGGTTTTTTATTTATTTATTAGTGAGATACAAAATCTTTTTTATGGGACTATTGTGAAAATGAAAAATTGCTATGGGAAGGATCTTACGTTTAATAGTAAGAGCTCATACGTAGACACGCTTCTTTTGAGATGCCCAGAAACCAATTTTTTGATGTCATAAAAAAATAATATTAGATTTCTTGAATCACCCTAATAAACATTGTTATTAATTAATTAAAAAAATAAACAATTTATTTAGTTTCCAATACAAAAATTATATAGAAAATTAACAAAAGGTATAAAAAACATTAACATTCTAACAAATCAAAAAATACAGAAAATCATTAAATCTATATCAACTTGTTTTTCTATGATTTTATTAATACATTCATATAACGTGTAAATTAGATACATTCATTTATTATTTATTATGGAGAGTGATTGTAATTCTACTATTTATTATATTATTAATACGGTAAGATTTTGTTCCAATTCATTTTCCACAGGATGTTCAATTTTTAAATAATCTTATTAAACCAGATTAATTTAAATAAGACGAAAGATAGTAATTCAATTTTAAAATTTGAATATTTAACATTTTTAGGACCTATTTATTATTCTAGGGTTTCATTATTTTTTAACTAAATCGCTCATGTGACTAGTTTTGTGACAACTGCAAGAGTTTAAGGGTGGGTTGTACCAGTCCGAGTTAACCCTAGATTATTTTTAATCTGCGATTAAGTGCTAAAAAACGTTGTACGTATGTTAATCGAAGATTAACCGATGATTAACATAAAGATTATCGGTGAAATTTAACTCGCCAATTTTGGCAGTTTAAACGCTGAATAACCTCACTTGCAGGAGAAAGAAGAAATGGAAATGAAAACAACCTAACAAGAAACCTTTTGATTACTGGCCACTTTGCACGGTTGTTGTAATTTTTTTCAATAAAAATGGTAACTTATACAATATAAATTGATTAAAAAGGTGTAGAGGATATGGGAAGTTTATTAATAAACCTAACTAGAATTATCAAAAACTTTTAAATATATTAGTCAAATAAAAAAAATATATAAACTATTATTTGAAAATAAATTTGGCATGATTGGTAAACTTTTTATATTGTTTTTTCTTAATCAGGATCTCCATTTCTATTTTATGCTTCTCTCTTTTCATTTTCATCGTTTCCTCAAACACAAGCTCTTGTTGTTTCAAATGTGCCTCATGTTTTTCTCTTAAAAATTTGATTTTTAATTCATACTCTTCGAGATAGATTTGGATATCAACAAGTTCTTTTTTCGAATTCGCCCATTTACTTAATTTATCTTTTAGAGTCTGTTGGCTGCATGATCCTTTCTGCTGTAAAGATTTGGAAATTGGAGTTTTCAGCTTTGCTGTGGTGTATGTTTGCCAGTTTCCAACATCCTCGTTATTTGTGGCAGTTGACGATGTAGACACGGTTGGAGGTGACGAAGCACGCAGTGTTTCGTCATTTTCTACTACTGCAACAACCACTATCCCACTATTATCATTATTATACGTTGGTAACACGTCATCATCATATTTTGATGTTTCTCCAGTTAATTGAGCGCCTGTGATCTCTAAAATATCTCGGTCAATATTTGATTCTTTTAAATCTTGCGGAGGCCCTCCGCCAGTACCATATGCATACTTTTTTGTGCAGCATGTTTTTTTCCTGTTCTTTTTTTTTAATTTTTAAAGCGGTTTTGTAATGTTTTTACATCTCTATATAGTTCAATTTGTTGCTTATATATAAGGTCACAACTTTTTCCCAGGTTTCTGCTTTAATTCTGTTGTTATCGGCGTCTGTTTTTTTTTTACTTTCAATTGCAGACGCAAATGGATTTCAACAGTACTGCATCCTCCTTTTCCGTAAAGTTATTTGCACGTTTTCTCATGTCCGACAGCTATGAAGTCAAAATAATGATAGGTAGTACACTACATTGTATAAAAAAATGTTAATACTTACGTTTTATAAGATGAAAAAGTAGCAACAATTAAATTGGACCTTTTTCTTTTTAAAATTTAAACAATTAAAACTTAAAAAAACTGTCACTTTGACGTTTAAATAACATACCAGTGCTACCAACAACCCTATATTTAGGATTAACGAGGGATTAACAAAACCAGTGTTGCAATGGTTTTGTACAACGAATAACTGGAATAATCTAGAGTTATTTTTAATCGTAGTTTAATAAACACGCGAGTTAACTCGGACTGGTACAACCCACCCTAATTTAAGGATTTATACTATTTAACTTCATAATTGATTTTGTACAGTTTTTTTGCTTTGAAAAGGAAGTATAGTCACCAAGCATGACATTTTTATAATATACATAAAAGAAGAATTTTTTTAAATAAAAACCACCTTAAAATTAATTAAATAAATAACTATGCTTGCCTAAAATGTTTATATTTAATTTCTCTTACTAAAATAAAGGTATCTGTACCCTTGACGTCAGCATTAAAAATCATTTAGACAGAAACTATTTAGGCTTTTGTTTTAGGTAATTTTGGATCGATTCAAGAAGTAACATATAGTAAGTAAAGTGGATTTTTTAAATATTTGAGGATACGCTAGTTTTTCTTCACAAAACACAGTAAGCCATCTGAATACTCTACTCCGTTTTAATCATAAATTTAAACCAACGATATCTGGGTGGGCAAAAAATATATTGTAAAAATTGAAAAAGGATTTTGAAGAGGAATTTTGATGATAACGGGCTCTTAGGAAAAAATTATTTCGTGGTATAAGAAAACGCGTTTTCATACCTTTGGGTAAGAATTTTTTAGAAACCTAAGGTGATGGAGATACATGTTTTAAATACATAATAAATATTAAAAATTAAAAGCAAATGTACAGTAAGTTAATAGAAATAAATAGTAAAGTATATTGCGTGACCCTTATTATATAACAGTAACTGTTATACAGAAATAACAATCTACATCTGTAATTAATGACTGTCGCTACTTTACCTGTGTACATATAAATAGAAAGGGGTGTAAAAATTGGCGCAAGGTCGCTTTTTTCGAATAAACATTTGAATAAAATTTGCCACAATTACCTAGTAAGCCACGTGTGCAGATATAGTAGGGCGCCCTAAGTGTACGCATGCATATTGGGTTGCTTACTCTTAAACAACTTACCTTACACTTATTTTTGTTTATTGAAGGGTAATTTACGGAAACAACAGCACATCATCGTGTAGATTTTTTCATTGAAAGTTGTCATTACTAAGAATCTAAGAAATTGCATCGTCATTAACACCTATATGGTAAAAAGTGTCGTAAAATGGGAAAATGCGTTTTATTGCAAGAGTGGGACTGCAAGATTTTAGCATGTAATGTATTATTGCTGCACATATTTTGGGGTCGATGACTTACCATGTGTGAAATAATATAAGTGACAAGTTTAGCCTGAAAATGTGTCTATTTTTAAATATTTATTTTTAAAATAAGAAACCAAAGTGCATTTTTCATGTTGCAGAAATTGTTGACATATTTAAATATTTATAGATTGTAATAATATTAATATTCATAAAATTCTGTACTTTTACTTTGTGATGTCAATAGTAATTGTAGTTTACCTTTTTCGTCAATATATTATCTTATCTTAAACACATTTCCCTTGTTTTACTATCAAGTAATTATAATTCCTATTACTTCAACAATTTAAATATTTTTTATTTAACTGTTATCCCAACTACATGCATATTTCTCATAAATATTTTATACTGTAATACAATTCTTAAAAATAAAATAAAAACATCCTGTAAGTAATTCAATCAATAATTCCGTGAGAAATATGTAAAATTATTCACGCTTGACAAAAAGAAATTTTAGATTTTAATAGAATCTGCAAAAATCAATTTAATACAAGAATTAATCCTATTAAATTTCAATACAATAAAAAAAAATGTATTTTATACGGTAAGACTGAGGTTACAACAAAATAAAATTGATCAAAATAAATAAGATGGTAATCTTTTTTTTGTATTTTCACTTTCTTTGATTCAAATTTAGTTAAACGACTTCCTTGGCTATAGTGGAAAACGAAACCTTTATTCCACGGAAACACACACTTCCTCGCGCTGAAATTTATCGCATTCATCGGGATTCCCTAATCGGACGTTACACCGTCTATAAGAAACCATAAAACAAGGTTTTACATGTCGATGGATTTAAAATAATTATTTTCGCTTTATATTATCCCGGTGAAAAAGTAACTTGACACCCTGTGGGGCGGATTTTAATTTTCCCCGTGTGGCAAATTTGTCCCACTAAAATTTCAATTTTGCTTCCTGTGCGCCATTAATACTACCAAAAAATTATTCTGAACACTGTGCGTATTATACGGGATGTTCGACGTTTCAACTCTGAAAACATTTAAATAACATGGAATGCAGATAAATCTCATTTTTCCTTAAAACTTCCTCGATTCATGACTGACTTTTTTTTCAGTCAACTATTTGATGCACAGTTGCTTTAAATTGTTATTTTCCCGTCTAGCGTTTGATGATTGCATGCACTAATATGACAGGGTACAACATAAATTCTCCTCTCGTCTGAATACGGATTTCTACTATATTTAGATATGTGGTTCAAAAGAATACGCATGCGGTATGTTTAACGAGATTCCGCGTATTTTCTTGGCACTTCTATGGGAAAATACACGAGATGGTTATTTGTCAATTAAAATTTTTGTTTTGTTCAAATACAGAAATACAAAAATGTACCATGATAACTTATCATTGATAAGGTATACTTGAACATAGAATCCTGGTCGTAAAAATTAACTTATTGTATACACTGTTATAAAAATAAGATTTGTTAACATGAGTTTGTAGTTAGTTAATTTTATTTTGTAAAATGTTTACAAAATCTTTTGTATACAACCTGGGTTTGTTATTATTTTAACAAAGGAACATATTTTACCGAAAGTTTTGTAAAGGTAAAATGCATTTTGTTAATTTCAAAGGTTACAGAATATTTTTTTAATGTTTAACAAATTATTCCGTTGAAAAAGTACACGTGATTTCAGGCAGCCAATCAAAACATTTCCAAGCACAACAAAATTATCAACAAGTTGTGTCAGCGTCAACGGGTTTTTATAACATTTAACGGTGAAAGGAGTCTTTATAATGTCATTATTGGTTTTCAAATTAAAATTAGGCGATATTGTGAAGTTAAAGTAAATTATTAAAGTGTTTTAGTAGTACTGAAAATTATATTGTACAAAATTTCTATATAATCTGATGATTTCAGAATGGTGTGTTATTTAATTTTGTGTAGGTTATTTTTGTGTTCATTTATGTAGGTATACTGAAAAAAATAAGCTGTTGAAACAACAACAAAAATATTAATTCAACTCTTTATGCACTTTAAATACAAGCAATGGTTTTTGCACGTTTACTTAACCATCTAATAATGTCAAATTGTATTGTTTAATTAAACAACAAATATCAGTCAAATGAACAAAATGAGAAAATTTGTTCTAATCTGCTAATCTGGTTAATAAAACATTCTTGATATGTCGGAGTAATATTTGGAAAATGGTTGTGCTAACATTTTTAAGATGTTAAGATAAATTTCTTGAAATGACCAGGTAACCTTTTTAGCATATTCACTTAACACAAATAAAATGTTAAATTAAAATAATTTGCGCTAATGTTGGGTTAATTAAATTATGGAATTAATATAAAGAGAAAGAATTGAACCTTTCCTCGCCAGAGTTATTGTTTTGAGAGCGTTCCACCTACTTCAAATATCCACCGACAGACAGCTGATTCCACCTATATTCAAGGTCTTATCAGTCATTGATAATCAGTGTCAGGCAATTTGGTGTAGTGGAAGTTCCACTGTGGAACACACCAAAAACAAACGGCTACCTGAGCTTATATACTCCTATCGTAAGCCAACTGAGGCGAGATGTAAGAACATCACGTGATCAACACCGTCTAATGACGTGGCGAGGGTGTTCGAAGCGCTCTTCACGGCAATTTTATGAATGCAAAATTAACAAATTTTAAAGTAACATTTACAATTTGTTAAATGAACAAATTTAATGTTTTGGATTTAAAGAGCAACTAAACGTTAATTTAATAGTTTTTTAGGAAATCCTAAAAATTTCAGTATTTGATTCAACCAATTCCAGCTATTAAATCAAAATAGGATAAACATTTTAATTCAAAAAATTAGTTTATGTTAAATCAATACTTTAACTGTCAAATGAACAAATAAACTTTGACACCAAAATATAGATTAATCCAATAGGTTTTTTGATGAAACAACATTTTCAAAAATGACATTTAGGCAAACGTTAACTCAATAGAAAATCAGGAACACTAGATTTTTAAGCTGTATGAGTTTTTTTTGTTAGCGATAGTACATTATTTTTTTCGGTGTTAATTATGTTTTATTTAGAAAATTGTTTAATAAAGCATTTTTTATATCAAATTTCAACCAACTGTAATCTGTTAACTAATTGAATAAGTTGTTTGTAATTTTTACCTATATTTTGTACTACAAAATTTGTAGATTTAATAACAAAATTCCATGTCTATTTCAACCATAATTCTTGTATTTTTTACAAACCTTTTTGTAGACCCAGTAACAAAAGTATTTGTTGGAAATTGGGAACTTAAATAAAAAGAATTTTGATAAGAAATGTTGCTTTATTAATCAATTTCCTAAACAAAAAAATTAACACATAGCTACATAAATGAACACAAAAATAACATATATATATGTTATATACACACAATTAAATAACCCTTCTAAAAATATCAAATTATAAAGAAATTTGGTACAATATAATTGTCGGTACTACTACAACACTTACTGATGTATTTCGTAACTTTAACCCACTTCACTGTATCCCCTAATTTTAGTTTGAAAACCAGTGAAGGCATCTTTTTTCGAATACGCACTTCGCATGAGAAGTGCGTATTCGAAAAAAGATGTGTACACTCGTTAAATAGGTATAAAGAATCCGAATAACAATAATAACATATTTGTAGTAATATATTATAAACACTCTGGACAGTTGTTACAAACACGTTACGAATTAGAATAAAGTAAGCAGAAACATAAGTTGCAGACGCTGAAGTTGAACTTGTTGATGCGTAGTCACATAAACCATATGTTTTGCTCCTTAAATGTAATGAATAAATATTATTATTATTATTATTATTATTATTATTATTATTATTATTATTATTATTATTATTATTATTACTATTATTATTATTATTATTGTTAGTGGGACATGTTTTGATTGACTGCCTGAAATCACGTGAACTTTTTCAACGAAATAATTTGTTAAACATTAACAAAATGCTTTCGGTAAAATATTTTCCTTTGTTAAAATAGTTACAAACCCTGGTTTTCCACAAAAAATTATGTTAAAATTTTACAAAATAAAATTAACAAACTACAAACTTTTGTTCAAAAATCTGATATTTATAACAGTGTATCCTTACATTTCTTAATAACATCATAACTTATCAATAAAAATTCGCGACAATTCCAAACATTCTCATATTTATCTTCCTTACTCAGCCACGCCTGAGCGCACTCTGTGTAAACCCTCGTTATCAACTCGTTCTATGTACTCAGCGTCTATTATAATTCCTGTAAGGCGGCCTACAGTGCACACCACACTGTCTAGATGCCGTAATAACTCTCTTCAAAGACTTAAAAGAGTCGAAAGAGTGCAAAGATACGGCAAGAACATCATTCTGGACCGAACAATTAGCTGGAGAGAAGTCCCACGTTTTCTTCTCAAACAAGCTCTCGAGATCGAGAAGTGGAGCGAGTTTCTTCTAATGGTCGCTAATAAATTTGCTGGCCATTATATCGGCTAATTTTACTTTATTAGTAATTTAGGTCTCCACGGGTGTAATGACGGTCGCAATATTTATTGGCTGAACACTTTAACTCTATGTGAACTATAAATTATTTCGTTTTTATATTTGGTTTTTTATGTTCTTTATTCCATCTTCAATTCTATTACTTCGATAACCATTTATTAGATCTATTTACTAAATTAATATAATTGTTTACTAAATTCGATTTATGCAATCGATTTAATAACAAAGTCATTACCCGAACCTACCATATCCGCAAACATGAAGCCAGACAATAAGCAATCATACTAAATATGTAATGTTTAAATAAGGCACATGTCTTAAATTTACATAAATCTAAACAAGGATTGTTTACATTAAACTTTATTAATAGTGCAAATTATAAATGGCTTTATTACTTCGCTCCCTATAAAATATGAAATAAAAACCAACTTCATTCTAATATACTAATATGGGACATCCCATAAAAATGTGGACATGAGGAAAATCACAAATTTATATATATGGTATAGTAGGCTGTGCATCTTGTTTTCAAGCAACGACTTTACTTTTATTTATTTGGCAAACGTCATAACTTAGTCATATATTTTTTAAACATTGCCTTGTCAAAAGGTATCAAAGCTTAAAGAAACGCGAGTTACTACTTTTTGTTGTTAATTTTTAAAAACCAAATGTATCAAAAAACATTAATATTTGGATAAATTTCTTTATGTTTAACCTAGATCTATTTCTGTTATTTAGGGGTAGTTTCATTGTTAAATACGCAGAAATAATAAAAAGTTTATGGAAAGGTAAATCGTATGTCCTTAGGATGTAACGCGAATGACTGGTGAATTTTATTTTCTAAAAATAACAATCAAAGAATGTTGTCTATTATGATATTAATTTAATTGTTTGCGAAGAAATAAAATTGTTGATGTTGGTTAAACTTTTAGAATTAAGTATTGTCGTTTTAATGCCAAATACTATATCTGATTGTAACGCGAGTTACCATGGAATGTCCTATAGAGTATTTAATCAAGAATCTACAGTTCTATCTATTTGAGGTTATATTTCATCATCAGGTATTTTTTCTCTTCAAAACTCGTTACTTCATCTAAAAGTACTATTGTTTACTTTAAAATCGTTTTTTCCAATATCCAATATCATTGCTTAAAATGTATGGGTAAAAAAAACGATTTCTTGTAGAGAAATGATACTGATGAATTTAAAAAGAGTTTTAAAGAGAAAGAGTAAAACTTTTAGATGTAATTATAAGTTTTGCACTCTTAGAAAAGACCTGGTATTTGTAACTAACTTATTATCGTTGGGGTAAAACTGTTGCAGAAAATAACATTTTTTGTTTTTTGTAATCAGTACCTTTATATGTGTAACTGCTTGCATCATTACCTGAAAAGATTTAGTTTTGTTGTGGAGTATTATTTACTGCAAAAAGGCGATTAAGTTATTTTAACTGAAACTTTGTGTTGGCTAGAAGTATTGACAACATTATCTCAAAAAAATCATTTCGGCGGTAAAATGTTTTTGTTGGACCAAATATTTAAGTAACATTCTCAACTGATTGAAATTAGTCCGTGGAACTAACGGTTCGGTTGTATAAACTATGCGTCACTTTTCATACAGCTAAGACACCAGCGCACACTGGGAGGAATTTCAAAAATCGCGGACAAAACCCTATTTTGTAAAAATCAACATAGTAAATTTTAAATTACGAGTTATAAAAAAAGAAAGCACAGAGATTATGATTTTAAAAGAAATATATTTTTTTATGATAAAATGCCCGCTTAAACTTGCTTAAAAAGTCACATTGTTCGTGTCGGTTTTTTAGAGCAAATTGTATGTAAGTTTTTTAAGCCCATTTTTGTTTTGCGTAATTAATGAAAGGAAATGAAGGTATATTTTACTACATTCCTTAATCTTGTTCTTTCATATAAAAGTCTAAAATTGCAAATTTTACCATAAATACGGTTTTTTTAAACCTTTTACCATCGCCTTTAAAAGTAGATTAATCTTTTACAAACCACAAGATATTTCGTTAGGTGTGCCTTGGTGTGAGGCAAAGTATTTGGTACCAGAACGTTCATCAAATTTTTATTATTTTTTTTGTTTATTTTTCTATTTTTAGCTTAGGTTATATTGCGTAATATATTTGTTTATTAATTTATGTTTTTGGAAAATGGAGGATCGACAATACCGAACTTTTCCAAATTGTTTAAAACAAATTTGTGAATTTGTGTACATAATTAAAACATTTTATTAATATTTTAGCATAAATTTACCACCGCATAAACCTTAAAATGGCTTAAAATAATGTGTCCCTAATTTTGTCCGCGATTTTTGAAATTCCTCCCACTGTGCAGCGGTGTGAAACAAAGTGTCAGTTGGGGATGTTGTCTCTGTAGGTTAATGCAACTGCAAACTTTGTCCAGACGGTGGTGTTTGTTCTTTTGTATTTGTGTATCAGCTCGTGTGTTGTGTATATTTTAGGTAAGAAACTAGTTTATTACAATTAGTCATTTGCCCCTGTAAATTCAGTGGCGACATAATTTTTAACTATTCATATATATAAGAATATATTCTTATGTGTTGGTTACTTATAGATATCTCGAACAAATAATATGGATAAGCGGACTGAAGTACCTAGCAGATTTATTAGGAACATGGGGTTTACCTGAATTGGTTCCAGTTTTTAAAGGTTAGGTATTATTATTGTACTCCTTTAATTACACTATTGTAGTTTTGGGGTCCGAAAAAAAATTCAAAAATGTGAAAATGCCATACCGACTGAAAATGGCCTCCTGAATCCAATGGTGCCCACCAAAAGTCTCCATCACGTCGGAATTTCGAATTCTTACCCCTGTTATCATGCAAGTATGTTACGTTGTACCTAAGAATCATTGTTAAGCTGTTAAACAAAGGCTTGCACTTCACGTAAACATCACGGTTTATTGAAGAAGTATAGTCAACTTTCATCTTAATGTACCTATCTGTGTATATTTACCAAAGAATCGTTTTTGTTTTATTGTTAAAATATTTATAAATGTTTTCTTATAGTAATTATTAATTTTTGTTATAATGTTTAAACCAAAATTTGGTGTTTTCAGTTATATTGTTATTTTTTAATTTATAATAAATATTTATAAAACGAACGGGCATGAATTTCCTTTCTCTATTTTTTATAATATTTACACAAAAAGTGTTATATTTACTAAGCAGGTATGTACTGTGGAATAATACCAATTTGTTGTTGCTACTAATGCAAGCATTTAATATTAAATATAACTTAGTTACAATACAAAATAAATTTATATTATATCAACTATTAAATTCTTTAAATGTACCTTTTTTCATGTAATTTCAATTAAAAAATAAATTCCTGCATGATACAATTTTTGTTGCGATAAATAGCAAGTGCAGTTGTTACAACTTAGACGCTGCTAAAATGACAGACTAATGTGATTGCATTAAATATCAATTATTTGTATGAAAAAAAAAACTAATTTCGATGCACTTAAACTTGTTGGTTGGAGCTACCAATATTGGCTGTTCCGACAACAAACTGTAAAAACAAATTTGTATTAGTTCCCACAACATATTTTTTTGTTGTGCCTATTTTCACTAATAAAATTGGTTCTGGGAACTAAATTTTCATTGCAAATACCAGGTCTTTTCTAAGAGTGTGTGAAGAAACATGTTTTTCCTACTTTTGGTTTAGAATTTCTCAAAAATCTGACGTTATATTCCATTAAGCATATTTCTTGAATCATGAAGATAAATTCATGCACAATAGGTCTAAAAATACATTTTATGACCCAATTGCTTCGATAAACTCTTTTAATTGACCCTCTGGAGCTGTATCATTTTTAAGACTTCCTTATGAGCGCTGTTAAATTTAGAAAATTTATATTTAACGCAACAATAAAATGCATCCTCTATGCAATTTCTAAATTAAACTTAATTGTTGTAATAAAACGGCAGATATAAAACTCGATTCAGGTTAAATATTAATTAGAAATATTTTTGCTGGTGTAATATGATTGGATTTTGCATTTTTTTCGGATTCATATCGTTAATTTTCCAGTTTAATTAGGTATCTGTCATGTAGAAAATACCGATAAATTGATTTTTAATGCGCCTTAAAAAGTATGCAGGATACGGGCACCGATAGTAGTATTATTGTGTCATTAGGTTTTTATTGACTCACATCAACGGAAATTACTGTCTAGGTTATTAATTTAGCTTGGTGGCCACCAAGGCCCTGCGATTTAACGCTGATAGACATTTCTTATAGATTAATCTGAAAGCCAGGGTCTACGTCAATAATCCACGAGCAACTAAAGATTTAAAGAACAATTTTATAATAATTATTGATAAAATTAATCGGGATATGCAAGACTATTATTCCGAATTTGCGCTACTTACTCTCTTAAAATGAATTAATCAAAAATAACTAATTATAAGTCATATTTTACTAATTGTCATAGCACACTAATAATTAGTCAAATTCTACTAAATTAAATAGTCAAATTAGTAGATTTAAATTTAAAAAAAGTTTTGACCCAGCCGGGGATTGAACTCAGGTCTGTCACTTGTCAAGCTGTTGTCATAACCCATTCGGCTCTTATAAAAATCAATTTTATTTGTCAATAAATATTGTTCATAATATTTTAAAGTTGAATATATTATTTGTGTTGCAGTTTTGAAATAAACTTTTTCTACGACCACTATGTAAAAGTCACTTTTCATGATGGCATCGTTGCTTAGAAAATGAATCTTTTCATTGGCAAGGCAAAACACGAATGTAAAGTGATATTTCTGTGTGAAAAGTGACAGGTCTGTGTGAAAAGTACCGGAAATCATCGTTTGACATTCAGCTGTCAAAAAAGTTTTTAGGTTATTTTGTTTTGTATTTAAAAATAATAAAAAATAAAAGGGTCGCAGAAAAAACATTGTGTTATACTTGTGAGAAAAGCTTTCTTCAATTGAGCTTTAAGCTTAAGCTCGTGTTAATGCACACTCGGCCTAACGGCCTCGTGGGCAACTTAAAAACTCGCATGAAGAAGTCGCTTTTCAACACTTGTAAAACAAATAACTATTTTGCATTATTTGTTTTTATGGGTCATTTAACCATGGAGCTTAGGTATATGCATTTAATTTAAATAATACTTTGTTGTTGGCCGCAAACGATTAAAGAAATTAGTTAATTTTAACTCTCAGAAATAGTCAAAGATGGTGACTAATCTTAAATTAGTCAAATTTTAACTATTTACGTAGTAAAAAATAACTATTTAAAAGTGAATACGACTATTTTAATAGTAAAAAATCCTGGTACTAATTTAAATAGTAGAATTTTGACTATTTCATTTTTAGAGAGTAGGGCTGGTTTATCAATGTACAGTTTAAGTTGCAGAGTTATCTGGTAGATAATTTCCATGGATACCTTTGTTCTCAATAATGTTTTGTCTGATGTCACGTCAAGTTACTTGGAAATTGAGATGGGGGTCCCTCAAGGCTCAGTTCTCGGTCCCATGCTTTTTATTTTATATGTTAATAATCTTGAAAAATACTTGAATAATAATTTTACTATGTATGATGATGATTTGTCACTTCTAGTCTCAAATAAATATAATAAAAGTTTATTAGGAATTGTAATAATGTCCTAATAAAAGTCAAATTTTTTTAACAAACATAAACTTTATTTTAATACAGAAAAAACTACATTGGTGCAATTTTACAATAGGCAAAAACTATGTAACCCTATTAATATAAACATTGATAAAGATATTATTGTGTCCACTGATAGTGTAAAATTCTTGGGTTTATGCATAGACAAAAACATAAATTTTAAACTTCACTGTCAAAGTATCATTGGCAACTTGCACAGGCCTATTTATTTATCACTTACTATTTCTCAACTAATAAATTTATATTATGCCCATATTAAATCAAGACTAATATACTGCATTTGTTTCTAAAAACGTTTTTATATCACAAAATTTTAAGAATTTTAACCTGTGTTAAAAATCAGGAGTCATGTAGACCACTTTTCAATAATTTTAATATTTTGACTTTCTCTAGTCTGTATGTTTTGGAGTTGTCTGTTTTTTTTTATAAAAATAAATCAAAATTTAATCTAGTAAGCAATGTACATAATTTTAATACAAGAAATAACAAAAATTTTTATGTTCCCTCAACAAAACGGGATATAAAATTTAACTCGCCAGAGTACCTAGGTTTAAAAACATTTAATAAATTGCCAACTTCTATAAAGGAATCTAAAAACATAGGTACATATTTTTAAAAATAAATTAAAGCAGTACTTATTGTCTCTGTGTTTATATGACGTATCTGAATTTTTAAACCAGTAAGTAATCTGAATTACATATATCGTCGTTTATCTGACAAAGAGGCGTAACTCAAAAAAATTCGTTTTTGAGTTATACCAGAATGATCACCAAAATCGACTTTATAATCTCACAAACTGGCGTAGCTCTATAATAAATAAATACAAATAAAGTTTTAGCATAAAGCAGTTTCGGCGTAACTAATATTTTTGCATTTTGTGTGCCGTACAAACTGGCGTAATTCAATTCACACCGTTTTATTTAAAAATGAGATACGCCTCTTTGTCAGATAAACGACGATATGTTCTTTAAGCTGTTCCTGTGTATTTTATTTTATTCTAGTTTGGCCCTAAGTTAGTTTTAAGTCTTTTATTGTGCTATTTACCGACCATTCTCATACAAATACTGTTTGTCAAATTGGGAAAATAAAAAATATTATTTAACTGTCAGATAGACGTGGAAATGGTATCGATTGGACTAAAATAAAATCGGCGGCTAAAATCAATTACATTTAAGCTTACTTTATGAAACCACTTTAGGTTGAGTTTGCCCGAGAGATTTAAGTTGTCGTCGGACTTTCATTTGTTTTTGCTTGCGGAACAGCGTTCTAGGATCTTGAAATTTATTTTATTCGCAAAAGCGACATATGCAATAGATAAACACTATTTTGTTTTCATTTGAATTAGCAAAACATAACCTGGTTTTCTGTAATTGTGCTTATTTACTCTTTAGCCAGTTGGTTTTATTATGAAAATTAAGCAATTTATTTTACTTTTAATCAGTGTATTTCTATGTTTGTTCATTTGTTTTAAAAGACTGAATAATGTATTTTAAACCTTATAACCTTAAAGAACAGAAATTAAAAAGTAATCGTACTAAAATTGAGTAAAACTAGTACCAGATTCGTTTAATGAAATAAAAAAAATTGAATTTATCGGAATCCCTTGTCAATAATTTTCACTATCTATTTCTATCTCTTTACAATAGTTTTTATTTTTTTAATAATATAATAAAATCACCTATTTTCAAAAATAAACTATTCATTTTCATAAAAATAATTATAATTTTGCAGTCAAAGTAAAAAAATCGAAAAAATTACTATAAGTTTAACTTTGACCTTAAATAACTTTTAAATCAGTGAATTTATTAAAAAATCATAGGAAAGCTTTTTTTGTACAGTTGTCTCTTATTGCTGTATATTGACTTGCTCTGGAGAAAAAAAATTATATGTAAAACTTGCCGAAATCCCATGTTATTTAAATGGAAAATGTATCGTCTTTGTGGCACGGTTTAATATGAATGTTTTTTTTTATTTTTTTAATATTTTTTTTTGGTCAAAAACTAAAAATTTAGGGGGCGCTGCGAACAAAAAACCAAGTTGGTAAATAACGGACACCCTAGTGGACACATAATCAGATATTTGAAAATGTTGGTAATCCAAGGTGTACAGTTTCATGCATTATTTAATTATAAATGATAATATTCTGAATAAAAGACCGCATATTTGTTTATTGTTTTAACATTGTGTTTGTCCTATTGTGTATTAGTTCTTCGGAGGGGACTTTAAGCCCGCGGTCCGTTCCTACCCCTAACCCGCACAAGCCATTCAGTTGGCTTATGGGACTTCTTAAGAAGTAAGGGTGGAACTAAAAGAGCACTTTTGTATATAAACTATACTTTCATTTTTATTGACAGATATCTTTGTTTCTGAACAAATTGGTTTTCAGTACTTATTACTTCAACAGTCAATGCTCGTGTGCTTAGTGCTTAGTAAGCACAATGTTAGTGGTTGGGAGATGGGGGGTTGGGTTATAAATTACATCAATTCTTGCTATTAAAATGTATTTGCTTTTACACTTTTTGTATATACTGATATATATATATATATATATATATATATATATATATATATATATATATATATATATATATATCAGGGCTCCCACACCTCCTAAAACTCATAAAATTCATAAAATTTTGCTTAAGTCTTGAAAACTCCTAAAATTCTCCTAAAATGGCCGGCAATCTCCTAAAACTCATAAAAATTTAATATAAATAGGCCAACCTGACTGTTTAATTACTTAAATTTAATTTTATTAATTTTATTAATGAAACTTTTTAAGTAAGATAGTAATTATTAACACGGGATGACTGTAAAAAATAAGAGGCGCTCAAAACTATAAACATGTAAAAAAGGTACTTTCGTTCTTTAGGAATGCGATGCCTGATTGGTGGAAGCGGTTCCGATTGTAGCCGAACACGAACTTTTGTCAAATATCGTGTCGTGGCTGAACTTAAAACAGTAAATAATTATTACCGCCTATGTTTTGTGCATTAATGCCATTATTTCAGTGGCGGCTGGTGGATTTTGGGTATACCAATATCTCAGTTATTAGACATGGGACCCACACCAAATTTATAATAGTTTATAATGACTTTAAATAAAGTTTTGCGCAAAGAGAATTAAAATTGAAGTTTGCGAAAAAAAAGTTAGTTTTTCCTGGTGCCTCACCCGCCTCCATGCCCCCTATTTAAGATTATTCAAATTAAAGTGGTGCAATTTATTATCTACTATAATTTATCGACAAATTTAAAATTTTATTTAAAAAATTCAAATATTACAGATTTTATTCGATTTTAAATTTTTATTATTTATTTTATTAAAATAGTAAGTAAGTAAGTAAAAATGCCGTATTTAGACAGAGAAAGACAAAATATTTTAACTTATTATCTAAAAAATAATTTAAATATTTTAGAAACGCTTGTATTTAGGTTTATGGTATATTATAAGAATTATGCTTAGAATTTTACAAGGAATCGAAAAATAAATTCATATATAGGGTGATCCATTGAGAAAAAATAAACTTTTTGTTTTTTCCTGTATACTGATCAATTTTACAATTTTTTTATACATAAAAAAAGTATTTTTCAGTACCTATAGGTATACATAACCACACTTTTAAATTTTTTTGAGACACTTAAAATAAAATAGTTAAAAGGGGGAGACATTATAGGGGATCAAAGAGATATTTTTTTATAGTTTTGTTAAAAAGACTTATTTATTTTTTTCCTATTTTTTTAAGTACAATGTAGTTTTTTTATTTAATTACAAAAAATCATTTGCATACTTTATTTCTCATAAAATTCTCCTAAAATTATCCAAAAAACCTCCTAAATTCCTAAAAAAAAACTGTAATTTAGCCGTGGGAGCCCTGATATATATATATATATATATATATATATATATATATATATATAATAATTTGTAGCATTAACTGTTAAATAAGTTCATAACTAATGTCCCTTTAATCTTCATCGACGTACTCTCATTCACTTCCGCCGTTCATTGACGGCGCACCGGACGTTCCGGAATAGTGATTTGACTTCCGCTTTTATCCAAAGGTACGAAAACATTTAAATTATTGGTTAGTCGAAAAAAAGTATGTTTTAATCGGTGCAATTTTCAATCGAAAACGTCTCCATTGTATGCGACAAGTGAAACATTTCCGGGGCACGGTTATACGCGTGGACGCACCGAAATTCAAACCGGAAGTCGAGGAATACTCCGCTTCCGGACCGCCGTCTGCAAATTTAAGTTTTGGTTTGAGGATGTAACGGGGTTTTGCTAAATTTTATCATGTGCTTTATAATTAAGGTATTCATACAGCTTATATCTAAAATCTAACTATAACAATTTCATATAACACCATTTATCTAGTATCTAGTATCTAACTTTGTGTTGGTGGATGCCGAGCCCTTATGGACTAGTCTCGATAGAAACGATAATTTATAATGATTATCATCGAGATACCGCGTTGTTTAAGTTTTAACTCTGTAAATAAGATCGTCGAGCTAGCGCTGGAATCGTTCAAAACAATGGGGAAACGCAAGGAAAAACAAACATTAGCATATCTGCGAGAAGCAATTAATAATGCTTGATTTACGATTTTGACTAAGGATACAGGCACGAGACTTGCTGGCGCGTGAATTTTGCATTTCATATAATTGTGTAATACACAATACACATTTTTTTTTTATATTTTAATCTACATCAGGTCTTTTAAAATATCTACCCAATGTGGTTTTTTAAACAAGCGGTGTATAAAACATAAAATGATAATATTAAACTTTTTATTTGTTGTCAAATAATGTGCACGAAAAAATAAAAATGTACAGTAATATATACATAAAAATAGTTAAAAGGCAGTTATAAACTTGAATGGAATTTTAGCGCTTAGATAACCTATTAATAATAATAAAACATCAAATGCTTATATATAAGTAACAAAATTAAGTGCTAATTTAATTAATAAATAATAATAATATATATGAAAGTGAACAGAAATAAAAAAAAATAATATCTAAAAAGTAAAGTACATTTTTTTTTCAATAAAATATTAAAATTCTTTCAAAAGTAAATTTTTATAGTATGAATTTCGTAGTGGTTATATGTTTTCGGTAGAGAATTGTATAGTGCGTAAATGACTAAATATGGGTTTAGGATATACAGTGTGTTTTATTTTGATTGGAGACAATTCGGTATTTATTTTTTTTAAATATATTTAAAAAAAATAAATACCGAATTGGTATACCAATTAAAAAAAATTTGTTAGTATTACTCGAAAAAAAATATTGTCATTTCCATGGCCTTTTTTAATTAATAAAAGGCGTTTCTAAATTTGACATACCCAAAAACCCCTATAACGAAAATTTTGTAATACAATTTTATACAGCATGGTCCAATTTGGAATAAAATAATTTTTTTAAGCAAAGATTTTGCTAAAACATTATGCCATTTCTTTAGGTATTACACGAACTACACATTCGCTTAGTTTTGTTACTCTAAAGCCTGATTCATAGATTGCCTTCCTTCCTCCCGTAGAAGATGAACAATACAATCCCGTACGGGAATCTATAAACGGCACTACGGTTTTCTTATTGTTCATCTTTAACGGGAGGAAGGGAAGAATAAAGGAAGACAATTTATAAATCAGGCTTAACTTATAAAGAGTGTTCACAATTTAAGGTCAAAAATTATAAAAAAGTGTACTACCGAAATGTTCATTTTCCAAATAATAATAATAATAATAATAATATTTATTTACAAAAACGACAGTTTACAAAATTGTATAGGAAAACGTCTAAAAATCAATATTAAATACATATAAAATTGTAAACATTTACATATTGATAAAAAAACATATATCAGCATAACTGGATATAATTGTAGATATTTTTCAAAATATTCTTCAATAAAATAAAAACTTCTTTCTTTTAGATACATGGATGCAGAATTTTTAAATTTAACAAAGTTTTTTAATTTTATAATATCACTCCCAACCTAGATACGGTAGTTTATGGAAGTTTGTTTGGAATGAAACATTATAAGTTGAGTTTTTTAGGATTCAGATAGGTATGAATTCACCCAGAGTCCAGCTTTTCCCTGAATACCATAGAAACTTAATTTGTTTAGAAGTAACTTATGATTTAATGGTATCATTTGTAAATTCAAAAAAGATTCCACAAGATTTCACAAGTTGTTGTATACCGAAATCATAGCTGTTTATGTTAGATGTCCTCGGGTGAATCCATACTGCCTTTTAGTTATTAAAATGTACTTGTAGATAAATGAAGTAACCTATTTTAAAAGACTCTTTCAAAATTTTTTAAAGATAGGTATTATTATGGCTTTAAAAAATTAGATTTTTTTTCTTTCTTAAAGATAGGTATTATTATGGCTTTTTTGCTTGTCGAGAAAAATAGCCCTTTTCAAAGGATAATTTTTTTAAAAAAGTTAAACAACTCCTGAGGAATAATTTCTGCAATATGTTATAAAATATTACAGGGTTCTTTATTATGGCCAGAAGATTTTTTATTTGTAGTTGATAAAATTATTTTTATTGTTTCCATGTAATTATAGAGTTCTAAGAAAAGGCTATTTTGTATAAAAAAGTCATCCCCAGAAGATTTTTTTGTAGTTGATAAAATTATTTTTATTGTTTCTATGTAATTATATGGTTATAAGAAAAGGCTATTTTGCATAAAAACGTAAAAAATGTTCATCTATTATGTTCATCATTTGTTAAAGACTACCGAGTCTATAAAATAATTATTAAAAGAATTAGCAATATCCTCTTTATTTTGTAAGGGTCTATTTTCACTGTCAAACATAGTATCTTGTTAAAATTTTAATAAATTATAGTATTAGTTAATCCTGTAAAAGATTTTGTTTTATTACCTCTGGTTATCTGTCATCGGGGGGACAACGAGGGGTAAACCACTTTAAAATCAGCGAGACCAACGTTTAACGTTATAACACAACGTCAACATGCATAATGCATAATTACATGGATAACAAATTAAAATGTTATAGGTAATTTTTTTTATTTAGAACAAAATATTTGGAAAATAGTTGAAATCACACTAAAATTGCCTCCCCCTTAACAAAATTCTGGATCCTCGCCTGGTCATCTGTCATCTTGACAAATGTCAAAGTATTGCTGATGCTCACTTCTGTGCTTTAGCTCATCAAACAGTTGAAAACCTCGAAAAATAATTTTCATCCGATTATAATAATTATTAATATTTAAAGTCAAAAAAGTTAAAGGGGGGCGACATTATAGGGGATCACCCTGTACAAAGCAACCAGGTAATAGGGACCAGAAAAAGGTAGGCAACCTAGCTGTTACATATTCTGTATGTTGTATGCTTTCCATTGGAATTTCGTTCATTTGGCAAGCAAGTCGGTGAAATTTAAAAAATTAATTATTTTTTTTTTAATTTTTTATTTATTATAGCTAGCCTTGATCATATTTTTTATGGCAACCCTATTGGTTTATGTTCAGAAACATATTTTATTTGATAAAATATAATTTTCATCTGGTAAGCAGATGGGTGAAGGTCGACCTTACTTGGGATCTTAGACTATAAACTTTGCACACCTGTAATTTGATTACCAGAGGTAATAAAGCAAAATCCTTTACATTATAAGTAGTTTATAACAAGTACTATAATTTAGTAAAATTTGAAAAATATTAGGAAAGATAACATTTTTTTCGGTGGTACTTTTTGGAAATTTTGACTTATAAAGATGGGCCATGGGCCATAGACAGTATCGCAGTATCGTTAATGTGATTTAGAACCAGAGCACTGCAGTGAATCGGTTAATTTAGCTTTAAGATTTTTTGATAGAACGTTTCCATACGGATTAAGTAGTTTAATATTAGAATATGCTTTCTTTAAACAATTAATAATATTTTCATTAAATCGCAATGTTCCATTCCCAATTGTTACTATCCACTGTGAGCAGATTCTTCTGGGGATTAACAAATAGTTGGTGCCGATTAGATTCACTTACAAATTGTAATAAATTTCTAGTAATAAAGAAAAATAGACAGAAATTAATTACTTATATATAAGTATTATCGTTCTATAGATAATGTAAATAATTACCATAATTACCAATTTAATCCGCTAAAACATACCATCTTAATGATGTCTAAATACATCCTTTTAGTTTATCTTAAACAATTTTCTTAATAAATGAATTCGCTTAAAATATAAGTGTTCTTATAAACATTTACAAACAATCTCCATCTTCTTAATGACCCCCCTAATGGCGCTGTTTATATTAAATTAAATGCTACATTTAATATTTGCCGCAAATTGCCAATAATTAGCGTTAAAAGGGAACAAGCCCCATAAGCAAATCGCTTTACTGGTTATTACATTTGATCGTGTAAAGTAAAAATAAAAAAACCGTTTTTGAAAGTGTTCAGATTCGGTGTATTCGTGCATAAGAAAGAAAAGACGTGACAAAACATTTGCTTGTCGATAATTGCTTCGTAAGCATCGCCTACTTGTGACATCCTAGATTTTACTTCTATTCCCAGAACGAGCGATTATAAATCAATGGAAACTAGATGTTGTTGCCAAAGTTAATTACTGAGAATCTTTTTTAATTGTGATTAAGTGGCAAAAATTTAGTTTAGTTTTCAAATTTCAAATTGTAAATAATAATATGTAAACTTTTTTACAAAATATAATTATTTTTTATTCATTTAAAATGTTTAGTGTTATGTCAATTTTTTATGTAAATTGTACAGAATGATGTAAAATAACAAAAAAGAACCATGAAATTATTTGTTAAAAATTATTCGAGGTGTTTTTGTTATAACTGCATTCTAACAGAGCGTAAATATAATGAGATTATTTTAACAAGTCTTCTTTTTCTTCTTGTTTGGTTCTTGCTTCTTCATGGAAGGAAAAAAAATCAAAAATGATTACGGAAATCTTTGCGGTTTGATGCACTTGTTATATTCAATGCACAGTCTGTTTTGTGTTTAAGAGTTCATGTTAGAAAATACATCGAGCAACAAAATCACGAAATTGATTTGAAAGCGACGTTAGGAATTTTGATTTATGTACATGCTTCGTGAAGAAATTCGTTTTTTAGTTTTTTTATATTTTCGTTTTTGCTCCGGGTAATAAAGTTCCTGATATGCCAGTCGTTGGATTATAATTTTATGGGATGTTCATGGTTCAAGATTTCGTGAATTTACAAATTTAATTTAATTATTTTAATAAATGTTAAAAATAACAAAGAATTAGTAGTAAATATTTTATGTTAAATATATTAATAGATGACTTAATAAAAACAATTGGCATTGACATAAAATACCCAAAAACTATTTATTAATTATTGCCAAATGCATCGCTAGCACCCAGATTTACAGTTTCATTAGCATGCCCATGCAGGGGCGCCCCTTTATTTTTCGTAGGTTTTTCGAATTTTTTTCTTTCAGAAAAACGTATTAAAACCATTTAGAAAAAAATTAAGAAGGTAATAACTAAAAATAAAATATCAGGGCACAATGGGACACCAGATTTTTGTTGCTTCTTTTTTTCGTAAAGAATTATTTTGTAGTTGTTCGTGGTAAATTGGTAAAATGAATTAAAGAAAATTATTTTTATAATATTTATATTCAGAATATAATAAAGTACCTACTGCAACTTTCAAAATCAATTCATACTGATTTTCGCCAAAAAATGTTTCACATGCACATTGATATTTGATTTGATCCATTCAATTATATTTTATATATAAAAGCTGGAAGACATGTTATAAATATATTGTTAAAATTTTTAAAAATATAACAATTTTTTTCAATCGTCCATAACTTTTCAGAAATTATTTGTATTTTCAAGTTTTCAAATAAAATGTAAACAATTTGTTGCTCTTGTCATAATATTTTGTTTAATTTTCTTTTAAAGTTGCGTTTTTAATGATTGGTCATTAAATGTTGAAAAAAAACTTGACTTAATTTGAAATTTTTTTAAGCGAAGCCTCGCGATGGGACCACGAGGTTGAAGAAGTTATAATACCCTACTCAAAAACCTTAGTTCAGAAATGCAGTAGTTTATGATTTTTCAACATTCTCCTAATAATTATTGGATATGGGCATCACAGCCTAGTACCGTAATATACCGAATAT
Source organism: Brassicogethes aeneus (assembly GCA_921294245.1). Lineage (NCBI taxonomy): Eukaryota > Metazoa > Arthropoda > Insecta > Coleoptera > Nitidulidae > Brassicogethes > Brassicogethes aeneus. The sequence continues at coordinate 61,084,175 of OV121133.1, read as the reverse complement.
AGAAACAAAATATACAACAATGTTTTGTTTTACAAACAAATCAAAACCGGTGTTGGGAACTCAAAAATGTATTAAAAATAAATCACTCACAGTAAGGCGTTATTCAGTTTTTCACCTGTATACAGGTGGAAGAAGGATTACATAAATTGTTTAAACGAGAGAAAAATAAAGATAATTTTTATAATAAAAATAAAAAAAAGATAACTTAATTAGGTACTTTAATAAATATATTTTTTATTTTTTCCAATAGGTAAAAATGTTCAATATATTGTCTTCAACAATTTAAAAAAATAGTTGTTCCACGATGGAGCAAAATTTAAAAGCATTTAAATTAAGTAAAATTTTTTGTAATATTTTTTTATTAAAATCAAAGGACCCACACACCCTTAAAAACGCGACTTTAATAGAAAATCAAACAAAACATCATGACAACAAAAACAATGTTTTTTAATTATTTTTTTCGAAAAATACATTAAAACACGAAAAAAATTTCCAAATCCATCAGTTTTTTAAAAAGTTATGGACGATTGAAAATTATTGAATTTCAACATCATAAAAACTATCGGCCAAAAAAATATAAAAAATCTGGAAAGAATCTTTAAATACGTACAAACAACCCAAATTTCAACAAAATCACAGATGCCTGATTTATAGATTGTCTTCCTTGCTTCCTTCCGTAAAAGATGAATAATACGAAAACCGTAGTGTTGGTTATAGATTCTCGTACGGGATTGTATTGTTCATCTTCAACGGGAGGAAGAAAGAAAGGCAATCTATAAATCAGGCTTAAGTCTTACTGTCACAAATGTTAATATTTCAAATCCTATAAAAAGGACGCTATAAAAAGTACGAAGGTATAGAATTGTATTCTTTATTAAATGGATTGAAATAATAACATTAGTAACAGTAAAACTTTTGGTCATAGTTCACGATTTTTCACCCTTTAAAGTTTTGTTTGAAAAAATTTGTGAGGCCCTATGGGCCCGGGCGTCACAGGCCTAGGCTTATATCATTGATTAATAAGTGAGTTCTTTACTCAACGCCTATATCCATCACTGTTCATTAGGCATACTACATTGATTTTTTCTACGTATATAACTGACAATCCAATTCATTAATATTAGAACCAATAAAATGCCAGTATTCCATAGTTACGCATTTTATCACAGCGACAATATTTTTTTATCACCTTGTTTACACGTTACTAAGAATTTTGACACTTTCTTGATTTAACATTTGTTGACATTTAAATCCTGTGTTTGTTAAAATAATGAATTATAAACTCTAAAAGATCGATGAGTTGGTGTAAACGACAATGAAATTAGTAGTAAATAAGTAAGTTTGAATAAATAAGGTTCATTAAAGTCTTTTTATTTTTTAAAGCACATTTTAATTTTAAATCCTAAAATTCATTATATTTTCTCACTAAATATAACTCGTGGTATGATTAATAATGGATGATATTTACTCATTGAAACCGAAGCAGCACATTTCACTCGTCCTGCGGACTCGTGAAATCTGCAGCTCGGTTTCAATTCGAAAATATCATCGATGATAAACATACGCTAAAGAAGTATCGCTAGTAGCGCCACCAACAAAAGTAGAACTTTTAATAATTAGATGTCAAACACTTAGGTTACAAACGAGTGTTTTTGAGAATAAAGCCGGAAAATGTAAAAAAAATATTGAAAAAAAACCGGGGATCGATTTGTTGTGTTGTTGGATGTATTTCGAGAGGGAATCCTGGATTGAGTTTTTACCGGTTTTCCAATAAACAGTGTTAATCTGAAAAAAAAAATAAATTACATTCAGTCTCTGTAAATATAAATTGTACGTACCTATTAGATACATTAAAAACACATTTTAGTAGTGATTAACGTGAAAAGTGTTAACATTTCAATTCAGTAAAAATCGTCAAAGTCGTCTAAATTTAAACAGCATTTAGCATTATTAATAGCGTTGATTAAGAGTTCTTTAAAGTCTCCACTCAACGGTAAAATACCATTACATTATGTATTTTATATAATAAATTATTAATAATATGTTGCCATGAATTCGTAGGTATATTTTGTTGTTTAAAATGCAGTTGTCGGCGTTTTTTAGAGAACTAAAATATAAAAATGATTGATTTTAAGTTTATGTTTGTGCAAAAATTATTTTTTACTAATTTCTTAAAAATGTCCAAACTTAAATATAAATTATATTAGGTAAAGTTATCATTATTTAATTCTGCACCAACAAATGTACTTACCGAAATGGATCCTTTGGCAAAACATGAAAATACAACGATTTAGTTCTTGAATTTTATTTACAATTAAAAACACAATAATTCACCATGATCCCTTTTATAAAATACACACTATATAAGCATATAAGCGTTGAGTTTCTTAATCAATAAAATAAGGAATAATTAATCGAAATCGAGTACTAAACCAAAGTTTTTTAGTTTTTACTTCCAACGCAAAACACAAATAACGTGCGCGATTTAGCTGTGCAATTGAACAAAATTTGTCGAGTAAGACTTCTGCCTTCCTCTCTTTTGTAAAAAATCTACCTATATATTTTAAAATGATGTATAATCGGTGCTTTAAATTTATTGTTGACAAGTCTTAAATTCACGCAATAAATAAACAGTTAAATTGTCAAAACAATTATCACTTTTTTCTTTTTTGCAACATACAGGATATTCCAACAAAAAACCGGTGTAAATTACTTATTCTTCCTTTAAAATTAGTTCACAGGAAATCCGCACATTATACTGTCGTTACATTCAGTCTTTTGTGTATACATGTTGTTTTTGTAGGAAAATCGCTATAAAGACATTATAAATTACGTTTTAGGTTTTTAATCTAAACGGGATTGACATGTAAAATAGATTCAGTAGGATTTAGTGGATTTAAAATCAGTATACGTATGAAATTGCAATAATATAAAAAAACATGCACCTTTTTCTTCATTATAGCAAAATTCTTCTTATTGCAATAAATAACATGCGGCGGTGGACCATAAAACCGTAATGAAGTCAATTAAGATTTAATAAAATTAAACAAAATAAAAGAAATGCAATCTCATATAGGATATAATAAAAGCGGACAGCGAGCCAAGCAGAGCCGATTATCTAAAGATAATAAATTTCCTTATTAAAAATCGATTAAAAATGCACCGTCGTTCGCGAGTGGTTTATTAAAGAACCCAGGCGGCGAACATCCGGCGCACGGTTTTCAGAATTGCAGATGCACATTTGCACACTCTTGCAGCAATACCTGCTGCTGATTTTGCTGCCGTTGCTGGCCGTCGCCTGCTTCGATTATAATTTGCACTGCAGTGTCTAATTCAGCGTGACGTACGCATCCATTATAAGCAGCAGAGATAAAATAATATACCTACATGCTAGTATTATACTATAATATATTTATATAAGTTCATTAATGCAAACCAACTAACTAGATATATCGTTTATTTTAAATTTAATTTATATGTCTAGTTGTTTAGTTGGTGTGTTATTAAGTTGAAAGACTCACTTAACCGATTTGATTGGTTAGGATGATATTAGAATTAATATAAAGGCGTAAAAATTTAGTTTTTATTTATACTGAAAATAATAGGTTTACCTTGTTTTATATTGTTTTAAGTCTTATTATATCGATTAGGCATAGTGTTACACTGTTTAAAATATCTGTGGTGTAAAGAGTAATCTTAAAACGGTGTCAAAATCCAACACCAAGTGGTGTTAATATAAACACCATGAATTATGGTTGGAAATGTTATATACAGCAAACACCAAAACGGTGTTTATCTAAAAATATTTGAGAAGTGCACCTACACAGAAAAAAAGGAATAGTTCATTTAACTATATTAATTTAGTTGACCCATAAGTATTTATTATTTATTTAAATCAACTATGGGAAGGTTAATATAAACAAAGATTAGTTTGACGGTACTAAACCAGATTGTTATTTTATTTTTTTTAAATTGGTTAAATTAACCTAGAAAACTTTAGTGAAACCAACCTTCTGTATGGTTCAGTTTACTAAATATGTTGTTTGTAAAATAAGAGTTACTTCAACCTAAAGCACTCTGTTAAAACGATTAAAACAATTTTCCGTGCATTCCTGTTGCATATATGCACACTATAGTGTGTACCGATCGCGGCAAAGGCGGTGTGGATCACGTGATGTTCTTAAATCTCGCCTCTGTTGACTTACATGAAGAGTATATAAGCTCAGGTAGTCCTTTGCTTTGATGTGACACTACAAGTTGTTCGATACTAAAGAGACTAAATAGGTGGAAACAGCTGTCAATACTTGAAGTATTTTAAGTTGGTGGAACGCAGTAAAAACATTATCTCTAGCGAGTTGAAGGTTCAATTTTCTGGAATAATACCACTGCTAATATACTAGTAAATTACTAGTAGTAATGCGTCAAGGAACTTCCTGTTTCCTTTTTTTCTGTGTAGTACGATTTAATTTGACCAAAAACTCATAATATTTAACACTGAAAAGGAGTTCAATTTACACCAGGTAAAATTTATTTTAATACTGTGTGAAAGTTAAATTTACACTATTTTTGTATTTGAATTTACACTGGACCAACGAACCATATTTAACACCATTTTGGTTTGTATCGATATAGACCATGTATGGTGTTAATTTGGTGTTAAAATGGTCATTAGTTTTGGCTAAGATTTAAAAAAATTAACACTATCTTAAAAAAACCGGTGAGTTTACTTATGCAAGCACGTTAGAAGTTATAGGTACTTCTTTGGCTCAGGAAAAAAGTTATTTTGCATAAAAACACGATTTGGGTAGTACATTGCGAAAAAAGGAGTAAGGGGAGTTGTTTTATATGTAATTATAATGCATAAATAGCGATATCATTATCTAGCAACAACAAAATTTATTTTGTCAATTTATAGGATTTTATAATAACTTTTAATTTAAAGGCACTATATACATTCAAAAACGTGAATTAAAAAATGTAGGGGTTTCTATGGTTTCTTTGGTAACGCTTTTCGCTTTTGTCAGTGGTAGTGACATTTCTATATTCAACAGGGCCGTGCGCAGGATTTTCTCATGGGGGGGTTTATCATTAAATTGTTAAACATATGTGTGTATGTATTTACAATAATAACACTGTCTTACAAATTTACTTATGTAAATTATGTTTGTAATTTTCATAATAAAATTGTATGTTCAGTTTTTTACATAAAATAAACAGTTTGCAACAATTACACTATCTTGCAACAGAGCTGAGATATTTTTTTTCGTGTTTAGGGCACCCAAAAATTTTAAAAAATACAAAAGATTTTTTTTGCCAATAGCTAATTTTGAACAACTATGCGAATTTATCCTACCATCTTTTAAATGTATGCCACTGTGCAAATTTGTCTTACTATTTCGTAAATGTATCCTACTGTGCGAATTAATACTACTGTGAAAATATTTTAAATTTTAATGTGCGAATATGTCTTTTAATTTTTTTTCTTGGCATTTTTTTATATCCAATCTATTCATTATGAAACTATAGTTTATTATAATGAATTAAACAAAATATTTTTCTAATTTTTTAAGTTGCAAAAACAATGACAAAAAAAATTGAGAAAACAATTGGTAGACCCCCTATAGAGATATTCAAAGAATAATTACTTTTTTAATAAAAAATTGTCACAAAGTGGCATTAAAAGTTTGGACTTGGTACTGTACAGATCTTCAAATGTGAAATCTACTGAAAACCTATTTTAATTCGTGACGCTTTTATCTTTAATCAGCGGGAAATAATGCATGTTATTACATGCAGTAAACAATTATCTGTGTAGGTAAAGGTGTAGCGCTCTTGCAGCAAGAGAGTAAAAGTAGCTGAGATCTGATAATTTCTCGATGCTGTCAATCATTGTAAACTATCCCGCCACCTTTTTGTTTTGTCATGCATAGATAATTTGATTGAGATACTCGAGCGCTACACAAATACATGATACTTTCAAGGGCTGTATTACCAATTTTTCCTATAGCATTAATGGGTAATTGCAGTATAGCGTTACTTGTAATTATGGTGATTTCAGATTTATTTGGAAACATAGTATAAGACTTTTTTGGCCATTCTCAGACTAATTAAATTCATATTGTTCCATTACATAACTTACTCCGTTTAGCAGCAAAGATATAAAGAGCCACATGCACTTCCTGGTAGTAACTAAACCAGACACCGCTTTACTTAAGTTACAATGCAACAAGAATTTAAAAATTTTGCGAGCTTAGGCATTTTATAAGATCCAGCATCTAGTAACTGAGATGCTTTCTAACCCGCCTATTTTACAATACGTAATTAAAACCAGCTGTCTACACCTACGCTAGAACTTTGAGAAAAACGAAACTGCATTGTTTTTGTATACAGGATGAATAGCGCGAGCTAAAAGCATTCCTTAATTTATCTAATTCCAATATAATTGGAGGATGGACGTTTGGTGATTTTTGTAGACCCAGGAAATTATTTATAAGTGTTTTAAATATATATTTATTAAATAAACTTTATATCTCACAACATTGGTTTACTAAATATTACAAGAACACTTTACGAGTGAATATATCCACGTTTTTATAGCAAACCCGGCTATATCCAATAAATAATAATAATGATGAGCATGTGGCTTGGATATGTCGATAATACTACTAAAATTTGTTCTGTTTTTTCATTTTTGCATTAAATTTATTTTGTTAATATTTTTGAATAATAAAGGTTTTTTCTTGCTACTCGGCAGAAAATACGTTGTTTCGTCCCCGATTCCACGGCAGAAAGTTTACGTTTTATGCATTGGTCAAGGCTATACGTATTTTCGGCCGAGGTAGTAAGAAAAGTTTCATTTCCTCCCGCTACCATGACAATGCTACAGTTTGATTGATTTTGAATGTAAACGTCAGAATTAAATTAAACGTCAGATTTTAATTTTGACACAAGTTTTTTTATACACATTTAATTTTTTCCCGTATTTTCTGCCGGGTAGCAAGAAAAATAGTATACACTACACGGGCAGAAAGTGTGAGAGCCCTGAACTGCGCGCCATGACGAAATATACTATTTTTCACATTTTATTCGGTTTTTGAGCAAAACCGGCTATATACAAAACATTTTTTGAAATTTTGACCTTAATATAAAGTTTTTGAAAACGAAAGTATGTCTTATAAATCAAGTACCACAAAGCCCACAAAACTCAAGTTTGCTTTTTCTTTTATCTGTAAAGGCCAGGAAACCGAGAGTTTTTGCCATTTCCCAACATTTTATTAAAGTGGATATAGCCGGTTTTGCACGGATGCTCCTCAATTGCAATTAAAAAAAAACTTCTGCCTGTTTTGAGCCTATTTTGCTTGGCTATTTTGTCTTTTTGGGTGCCTTTTTAAGAGCCTCTTTTCATGTGCATAAAAGTCTGATATCTTGTTATAAACAATAAAAATTATATTTTTCCTTATTAGAGCGTTGTATGGCACATCTATGTATTCTTGTAACATGGTTTCAATTAAAATTGAAAATTTTGTGCTAAAGCGTACAAAAGTCGTCGTACTTTTTGACCGCAAGAGCATAGATTTTCAAATTTGAATAAATTTCAAATAATTAATTCGGAGTAAATTTGACAATAATTACTAAACTTTTATTGTAATTATGTTACTTTTAAGACCTATGTTTTTAATTAAAAAAGGCACTTTGTTGTGAAAGCCCACCCCAAATTAAAGTTTATAACGCGTCTGAAGCAAACGGCTCTCATAAAGTTTTACAAATTATTAATTTGATAAATAAGAATCTCAGAGATTATATTTAAACTAATTATGATTTAACAAAGGTTTTTTAAGTATACAAAAAATTTCTTAAAATACTTTCTTAGGTTTATTAGTACCACTTAAAAGCATAGAACAGGGCATCCACTGTCTTCTAATACGTATAATTTAGTTGAAAAAGCTTAACTACTTGAGACGTGTAGAACATCTTTTAATAATATTTAATGAGAACGTTACTCTCTATGTATACTTTATTTTTAGCTATTATAAGTACATATTCCACGGATAATTGATATACATTATTACAGAATAATGATTAATTCCTCAACATAGTAATGTAGGAATCGTTGACTGAAACAAATCAGAAATGAGATTTAATTGAGATACATAATTCTACTTGATCAATCAAAAGTTGATTGAAACTACTTGTAAACAGATGTTAAGTTGTAATTTTAACATTTTTAATTATTTTTTTTATTTCCAGAGTTTGCAACCGTTCAAGCGAGATTTTCAACGTAATGTGTTCTCCAACCTCCTCCCCGAAATCCAATGGCAATGTAACCCCGAGACGTTCATCAAGCCACAACGATTCTTTTACCCGTTTGTTTGGCACCCCCGAGGCCAAAAAAATCGTGCCAAGGAGAGCCTCTCTTCCCAAACAAGGTGCGTAAAGAATATTTTTGTAAAAATAGTAACATTAACTATACCATCAGGGTCAGAATTTCTCAAACGGGCCACCTGAATTAGGTCAAAATTAGTTTTTGTTTGTAGATACATTTTTTTGATAGTATTTTACATCACTAACACAAATCCTAAAGGATTTTGTAAAAAAAAAATTTTCAATTGACATATTCATGATATTAAAAGTCAAAGTTTTTAATAATTAAAAAATAAAAAAATTCATTATGGCTGAACTAATTATCCGATTCCAACGATATAACTAGCGTTGGAATCTTGTTTTGACATAGATTCTTTGTTATTTTTTTCAATTGTCCTATTTTCATTTAGGTCGATTTTTTTTTGTTTTTTTTATACCAAATTCGGAAATAATTGCCTTCTGCGCCAGCTATCGACTCGAGAAAAAAAACACATATACTCCAATCATTTCTCGAAATTATGCTGCTGAGAAAAAAAATGGCCCGCAGGTTGACAAAAAGTTATTCGTCCTTTTGTGGCCGCGCGCGGTGTCAGCTCACGCTCCGAACCGTATACGCTGTACGCGCTTGTGACGCGACGTCTTACGGTGGTCTGGAACCTGCGGGCCATTTTTTTTCTCAGCAGCATAATTTCGAAAAATGATTGGAGTATATGTGTTTTTTTTTTTCGAGTCGATAGCTGGCGCAGAAGCCAATTATTTCCGAATTTGTTATAAAAAAAACAAAAAAAAATCGACCTAAATGAAAATTTTACAATTGAAAAAAATAACAAAGAATCTATGTCAAAACAAGATTCCAACGCTAGTTAAATCGTTGGAATCGGATAATTAGTTTAGCCATAATGATTTTTTTTTATTTTTTAATTACTAAAAACTTTTACTTTTAATATCATGAATATGTCAATTGAAAATTTTTTTTTTACAAAATCCTTTAGGATTTGTGTTAGTGATGTAAAATACTATCGAAAAAATGTATCTACAATCAAAAACTAATTTTGACCTAATTCAGGTGGCCCGTTTGAGAAATTCTGACCCATCATTAATTAAAATTAAAGACTTTAAAAATCAAATTATTTAACAAAAATCAATTCAAAAAATATCTTAATATTTAATTATAATCTGGTCAGCAGCCAAAATGTACATTCGATGCTACTATTTTTTTATGTATATTGGCCTGCTAATCTCGAAAACCAAAATTGTTTTTATGGATAGATTTTCGAGATATCATTTTTTGTTGCTATTTTCGTAGGCAGCTTTACAATTTGGTCCATATTCATCTCGAGCTAGAATCGACCAATCCAGTTGCAAAAAATGCAAAAATGTGTTTTTAAACAAAAATAAAAATTAAACATTTACCTTTTCGGCAAGAATAAATATAAATCATTGAAAAATGCCCATTTTTGAGTTATCCACGTATAATACATACTTTTACGTAGAAAACTAATTATTTTTTAAAGAAATCAATAAATGAGTATAAAAATTATGAACCTTTACGTACAGGTTGATCCCCTATCCCAAAAAATTTAAAAGTGTGGTTATGTGGGTACTAAAAAATACTTATGTTCTACGTATAAAGAAAATTGGAAAATTGATCTGTATACAGGGAAAAACAAAAAGTATATTTTTTTCCAATGGATCACCCTATATATGTATTTATTTTTCGATTCCTTGTAAAATTCTAAGCATATTTCATATAACATACCATATACCTAAATTTAACCATTTCTGTAATATTTAAATTATTTTTAAGATAATAATTTGAAATAGTTTGTGTTTTTCTGTCTGATTACCCCATTTTTACTTATTTAACAAGACATATTGACATAATGTGACTATAGTAATTTATTTTAAATAAAAATTTTGGTATACTGAGGCTTCTTGAATTCTAACAATTTAAAAACATTTAATGATAAGATTTCGAATGCGAATATTTTAGAAACGGTTGAGTTTACGTATATGGTTTGTTATATAATTTTGCTCAGAATTTTACAGGGAATCGAAAAATAAATTCATATATTTATATATATATTATTTTTCGATTCGATAATGTGGTTATGTAGGTACTATAGTACCTACATAACCACATTATTAAATTTTTTGGAAGACTTAAAATAAAAAAGTTAAAGGGGGCGACATTATAGGGGATAACCCTGTACATAAAGGTTCATAATTTTTATACACATTTATTGATTTCTTTAAAAAATAAGAAACTTTTTGGTTTTCCCTGTATATTAATCAATTTTCCATTTTTCTTTATACGTAGAAAAAAAGTATTTTTTAGTACCTACATAACCACACTTTTAAATTTTTTGGGAAACTTAAAATAAAAAAAGGGGGGCGACATTATAGGGGATCACCCTGTACAAGTAGAAAAATTCAAATTTTTGGACTTACATTGTTCATAGGGTTTACTGTAGTTTTATGTAATAAATTTGGAATCCAATTTGAGAAAATATTTTTTGTTTCTGCAGTCAATCTTTTCTTAGGTTATTTATACTCGTACTAAATATTTACTTAAGATTTTATTTTAATAACATTGAATAAATCTAATTATTAAACCTACTTAACCTGTCAAAAATCACCTAAAATACGAACACTTAAAATATACTAAATATGTTTTCAAAAAGCTATAAAAATTGTTCATATATTGTCTTCAAACTTTAACTGTTTGTGAATATTTCGGACAACTTTTAATTGTTTTCATCATTTAAAAAAAATTCTACCAATTTGCTAATTAAACTAACTTTGTAGCTCCAATAATAACGGAGTTAGAATGTTAGAAATGGTGAGCAGATAACTGGACGGTGTATAATATACACCGTCCAGTTATCTGTATATATGTACTTTAAAGCTGTCATAAAACTGTTAAATTTCCAAAAATTATATAATAAATTTTAAGTTATAAATGATTAAAATATTCTAAAACAGTTTCAGGGCATTTTAGACAGTATAAAACTGTCTAAAATGTTTCAAAATTGATCTACAAAATGCACACATATTATATATTATGTATATATATTATAATATTTATATATTTAAGAAAAATAATAAAAACAAATAATTTAAATTTTATAAAAAATGTTACGTGTTGATCGTTTAAAACATACTAAATATGGTAAAAAAAATATATTATCCAGAATATAAATTTAAATCTATGAAAAAGCAAAAGAACAATGATAATAAACGGATTTTTAATTAATTTAAAAAAGCCAACAAATAAATATTGCCTTAAAATGTGTATAGGTTAATTTTAAAAAATATCAAATTATATGGTATACCAAGTTAAATTGTTTTATAGAAGATTTCCGTAAAATGATTAATAATATAAAATATTTCCCGGCGCATTCGCCATTTTTAGTAAAAACAAACACAAAATCATATAAAAATCCTAAAATTCATGAAAAATCGTTAAGCAATGATAATAAACATTAAATTTTGTTTGATTAGTTTTTTAAAAAGGACCAAAATAATATTGTATAGGTTACTATATATTCAAATCCAAGCCGAACCAAACAAAAACGTGCAGACGCTTGCAAGCGCAAGTGGACGTGCTGGTTCTTATTGTCGATTCTGAGGGTGTGACTTGAATAATTATTGTGTTTACATTTAGTTCGCGTTAAATAAAATGCACTTTGGTTAATTTAAATAGAAATGCAAAAACTAATCCCGGCGCATCCGCCATTTTTGCAAAAAATAAAATTGATAAAAAATTTAATTAAAAAAATAGTAAATGGAATTTGTATCTGCAATTTAAAAATATATATAATATAATAGCCATTATACTTATATTATATTAAACATATATCACGGTGCTGTTCTAAGAAGTGATTTTCAGACTTTCAGTAAAACTTTTTTGTGATCAATGAATAAAAAATCCCACGGTTAGTTTTTTTATTTGATTATTTTATTTTCTTAAAAAGGTTTTTTAGCAATTTTTTATAAAATTGATCGTTTTTTACAATATACGATTAAAGTTTTAATTTAACTCAACTAATTAATTTATTTTAATTAAGACAATTCTTAAAAATAAGCTTTTTACTCAAGAAGAATATAAAATTATAAATGCAATGTAATGTATAATAGAAAACAATTTGTGTGTTATAATTTTAGCAACTTTAAGATATTCTGGGTATTCTTTACCCAACTTGTAACTGATCCAAAAAGCTGTCCAGTCTGCGCGCAAGCGCATGGGCAGCTTCAAATGCCTCCTCAATTTTCACTTTTTGCCTCCTGGTATAAATCACCCTGTACGAGTATATCAAAAGTATTGTTCAAAATGTGGAAAAAATAATCCTGTTAAAATTTGAGCTCTTAATGGTCCCTATGGGTTGGGTTGGGTTAATTGGTATTTTAGTTTTATCGTAACATAACATATCTTGAAATTATGACGTCATTCGGGACGGGAGCCACAGCGTTTTTTTTTTTACTTTTAACCTAAGATATCTTTTAAATGGTTTACGAAAAAAATATAGGATACCTTTTTTTTAAATCACAAATTCCTTGTATGTATTGGGCTTACCTTTATATTTATTTGTTAGTGAGATATACAAAAATTTTCATAGACCAATGCAAAATTGTGATGAGGAGGATCTTAAACATATTTGCAAATTTTTTACTACTTTTAACATATACTTTTTTTTATTTTTAGACGTAAACAACCGCAATTGCGTCACCGGTAACGGAGTGCAAAGTTATGACAGCAGACCAGCCAGCCGCAACACTCCTAGAGTTCACACAGGTAATGAAGAAATTAAAAAACTCTAAATTTTTTACAAAATATTTTTAATTTTCACAGAGAGAAACCCTGTGACCGGAGAAACCTATACCATCGTGAGCCCTGCCACCACCCCCACAAAACCAGTCCAAAATGGATTCGCCTATCCAAACGGCACCTCCACCCCTGTCCAAAACGGAAAATCCACTCCAATGTCCAACGGAAAATCTCCAATGTCCAACGGAAAATCAACCCCCATGATGAACGGAAAGTCCACTCCCATGATGAACGGAAAATCCACCCCGATTATGAACGGAAAAACCCCCAAGCAAAACGGAACACCCATCATGAACGGAAACGGACCCCTCAACGGACACGCTTAAAAAATTAAAGCGAGAAAATAATTTTTTAAATTTTCCCAAATTCCCTTTTATTAACTTATTAAAATTTTCCAGGCCTAACAAGTTCTCATAGATTCCAAAAAGAAGTACAATTCAGATAAAATCGTTTCATTATAATTAATCGAATAGTTATTTCATTACTTATATGTTATCAATCATTAATCAAATCATTTTATAATTTTAACATGTCAAACCAAATTTTACTTTAGAAACTTAAATATATAGGTAATATATTATATATTATTAAGTAATCGAATAAACTGTTACAATAAATAGATTCACTTTGTAATCATCTCATTTTAAACATTCAGTAACAGTTCGGATTTTGATCATTACAGGCACTTGTAAATATAAAATTCTATTTAACAAGTGCGTAGAAAACGCATTTAATATAACATATCCATAAATCAAAAAATGCAGCCTTATTTATTTATATTTAATAAAAAATAGCTTCATACATAAGTAGAAAGTATATTCATACACTTATTTGCCTTTTTTTATTATAATTATCATAATATTATGTTTTATATTATTTCATATCTATACTATACATATATTTAGACGTTAGAAATGTTATTTTGTAGGAAATAAATCTTTTATACTCCCAAAACATATTATTTAACATTACCCTTTACTGGGAACTCTCGATAGAATATAAACCCCAACGATTAACCCAAACAAACCGATAGCACTAGCAAAAATCTCGATTATTAAAATCTTAACAAACAGCGAAGGATTCGCCGCATCCGCTAGGGCAGCCCCCGAACCCACCAGCCCCACACAGACCCCGCAAAACAAATTTACAAAACCCACCGATACACCCGCTGTAAACATAAGCTGCCCTGCCATTAACAACATTTCCTTCAAATTTGCATCGTGAAGCAACTCTTTGCTGGAATACACCTCCAAGATCCCACACAACACAATGGAAGTTATCAACCCATATATGGCAACCGCTTCGCAAAATATCACCGATATTAAGTTCTTTGTTTTAATCCTTGGGGCTCTTACACCTCCACCAATTATGCTTACGCCTGTTGCGTATATTCCCAATGCGGCTCCGCACACCGATAAACTAACTGAAAAGCTTATTCCCAATGCTTGCCAAAAAACTGGTTCTCCTTCTGTCAAAAACCAGCCGATATTTATCTGTACACCCTTTCCAGTAAACAAAGAAAACAATACGTCGATCGTGGTCAAAAATACTGCAGATATAACGAATGTCCATATCAATATCTTTATCATTAATGTTTTTTTCAATAAAAACAGATTTAATACTGTAAGGTTAAGTCTGACAGTAATAGTTCAAATGTACCAATACCCACTCAATGTTTAAACCATAGAAAAATAAACATGATTCAACAAGTATCATGATGTTTAAATTTATAGATTATTGGTATGTTCAATGAACATTGTTCATTGACCCACACAAACTAAACTACAGTTCACCAGTTCCGAACTAGTAGTTAGGGCTAAGATCATGGACATATTAACAGTCGACGCGTAAAGCTTAGTTTTGTGTATTGAAGACTTCAAATTTTTAACACTTTATTTTAATTTGAAGTAGAGTGTTAAAAACCGAACTGAAATGTCAAATCCCTTAAAACAACAAGTTTGTTTTCTATGTTTTTGTTAAAATACCATCGAGCTCGATGTAAAATTCGATTTTGTCTTCGCTGTAGCGAGCAAATTTTACGAAAATACCATTCAAAATTCTGATTTAACTTCACAAATTACACCCATTAGACGCTTCGATGAGAACAATATCAGACACGGTCTTATTTACAGGAAACTTCCAATTTTTTATCAATAGTCGCGCTTGCCTTTAATACAAATTTATTATTCACAACGAGGTTTTTCATTAATTAATTTTCCTCTTACATTCACAATTAGGTTTTTCAAAATTTTCCTAGAAATATTCGGCACTTCCACTCTTCCTTTTCCTTTTGTACTATCCCCTCTTTCTTCTTTCTGAAAAATATCAAAATTCTAAAAACGTTTTTTCTAATTTGTTTTTCCTTCAAATCACTCAAAATTTTTCTTTTATATATATCTTCATCTTATCTCCAATTACTTTTCTCTAAAATATTTACTGAGCACTTTCCCCAAAATCCCCATGCGAGTAAAAGCGGAACATCACCAAACAACTAAAATAATCGGGATCCCTCTGCGGTATAAGGTCCACACAAGGAGGTTAATTACTCAAGTTTTAACCTTCTTGTCATCACAAAACTTTAACCCAAACACTCCCTCTCCTCTCACTTGTCTACCTTTTTTTTGTTTACCTATTTTATCAGCATTGCCTCAAAATTTTCCTAAACTTTCTAAATTTCTCTAAATTCCCTCTGTATACCTTTATACCATAGTTAAGCCGATTACAAAATTTTTAATGTATTATATTTAAATAAATTACTTTAGAATTTGGAATTTGGGTTGTAGAGTTTGTTTTTTCGTAAATAATGGTAACCATTATTATGAACCAATAGTGTTTGGAAAAAGTCAGGTTGAAACTTTTAGTTTCTCTTGATCAAATTTGTACACATTTAAATTCTGTGTCTGTTATATGATTAGCTGGCCATACACAGACGTTATTTCGCGCGGTTTATCGTGGCGTGTTGGGATGAAGCGGTTAGTATGCACGAAAGAACGGCATGGCAAAAAAAGCGTCATGTTCCATACACTTGATAAAGTATTCAAATGATTTAGCAAGTGATTGCGCGTTGTATATCAGTTACAAAGGAAAAATCGTATGTGAGTGGGCAAAAAGTGTCATTTATCGAGTCGTTTGAAACTGAATGTGATCATGTACAAATTTTCAACGTGAAATTTTGCCAAGCGAAGGTAAACCGAGACGCGGAATGTCGCGTGTGGCTTGTGGCGTTTGGACACTGCTGAAATGATGCCACACTCCACTGGAAAGCACGTCTGAAATCCCTTCCCGTTCTATCATGGCGCGCGGCGATACTCACTCACATACATGATTTTCCATATGTTTTTGCAGATAACACGATAAACCGCAGGCAATAACGTCTGTGTATGGCCAGCTTATAGCTTACGTTAAGGTGCGTACTGACTTGCAACAAATTTCTCCGAACGAACCAAACGCGCCGCGCGCACTGCATCAAATTGCGCCGAACAGAACAGAACGCGCCAAACTTTTTCTGATGATTGTCGGCAAAGGGATTTTCGCCGAATTTGCCCTGTTTGTTGGTTTTAATTCTTTATTTTTATTGATTGTTATATAATAATTATAAAATTATTATACGAAAGTGCAAAGATGGAAGATGAAGCAGGGAAGATAGATGATAGATAAATATGAAAAGCATTCTTTATTATAAGATGCCAAAAATGGGCAATATTTAATAAAAATAAAAAGTTTAACGCATGGGAACTGATTTGTGTTTCTATAAGAATGTTTGGTAAAAATTAATAATTACCCTGTTGTAAATGACCGATTAATTCCTTATAGAAACCAATTGAAGTATTGGTTGGTATCAATAGCTCTAAATTGGACTTACTGGCTTTAATTGGGAGCGATATAAAACAGAAATTGGTTTTTACTGGTATTTTCCATGATGGAAAAGTCCGATTAGGATTCTACTGTTTTTTAGTTTTTTCGATTGGTTAAAGCTACCAATAGGTAATTTACAATTGATTTCATTTGGGCATTCCCGATGTAAGATTCTAAAAAAGAATTGCTAATTGGTTATTCCCAATACTTAAAATATGGAAAAGTCCAATTAGGATTCTACTGTTTTATAGTGGTTTCGATTGGTTAAAGCTTCCCATAGGTAATTTCCAATTGAATTCAATTGGGCATTTCTAGTGTGAGATTCTAAAAAGGAATCTGCTAATTGATTATTCCCAATAGTTTAAAATATCGCAAGAGGGCTCTCGTGGAGCTGCGCAAAACCAACGTACGCATTCCTTGTTCGAATGGTTGAGACGCCTTTATAAAGAAACAAACAAGTCTTTGGACGCTATTTAATGTCGTTTTTTTATTAGTCGGTTTCTTTTATAATCTATGGTTTTCTGTGTTTAGTGGTAGTTGTGTACTTATAGTGGTGTGTACTTATACCTTAAAAAATGTTTAAATGTGTAAGGTTTAGGGACGATGGCGTGAGAATGGTGGTTACCAGTGGCGTGCAGGACGGGCCCCGCAGGGCCCGCGGTGCGGGGGGGCCCCCGACCTTAGGGGGGCCCCGTAGAGAACCACATTGGGTGGTATAAGTGACAAAGGGGCCCCAGCTTAAAATTTGCGGGGGGGCCCCCGATCACCTTTGCACGCTACTGGTGGTTACAGTGGACAAAATAAAAAAAATTTGACAAATAATTGATTTTGACCATGCCTACAAACATCCTTTGCAAGAAAGACAAAAAAAAGATTTTAACCGAGTAATTTTATTTATTTTTTATTACTTTTTTGTGTTAGTAAGTTATATGTATCAATACATATCTCACCGACACAAAAAAATAATAAAGAATTAAAGTTACTTAGTTATAATAATTTTTTTGTCTCTTCTGTGAAAAATGAATTCTTGTTTTTACCCGGTTATTTTTCTAGGATCTTAATTATTTTTTAATGATTATTTCCCTCATTATAATATGAACCAATCAAAAGCCTTGAATTTTCGAATAAATTTCGTTTAAATAAGCGATTAAATCACTAGAACTATTTAACAGCGATTAAATAAAAGCCTCCATATTGGATTTTTGTTTACGATTTTATGGTGTTATTTACAAGTTTTAACCAACATTTTTTAAAAAACAATACAAAATAAGTTATCTAGTTTACGAAATATCAATTATTACTTACTACATACCTTAAATTAATGGAATTTTCTTTAAAAAAATATTTATAAATTTTGACACATACGTCAGATTTTATGAATTGTCAAATAGTTTCCTTCAATTTAAATTTAATCTGTCAAACTATGCTCAGTAAGTTTTTTATTTGATTTTTCTTTTTGGAAAATAGTTTCATGCAAAATAATTAAAAAATAAAACCCCTCGACCGCTACGCGGTCTCGTGATTTTATTAAATTATTTTGCATTCAACATGTTCCAAGAAAAACCAAACAAAAAACTACTGAGCCTAGTTTAACCGATTAAATCCATAGTTCTCGTGATATAATATATGATTTCCCTCGTCTTAATTTCCACCAATCACAAACGCACAATTTTGAATTACAAATTGTTTCTAGGTGAAAAAACTGTGTGACAGCACCTGTCAGCAGTTTTTTCGAGTTTACCCGCGGCAAACCTTGACAGCTGTTGTCACCATGCTTCTTATTAAAATATTACTTAGGAACGTGTTTTTTCGATTTTTTTCGGAAAAATTAGATGCCCTTATGATATTACTTTCGAAAAATCAACTGGTATTTTTAATCCAAATTAAAAAAAATTAATTGGTTCAAATTGGTTTGAATGGGTTTGGCGCTATGAATTACCGATTCATTCCAGGTGCATTTCTATTGGATTTAGCCAATAGAGACAAGCATACTATGCTTAGCATAGGCATGGATTGGTAAATTCCAATTTAAGCCGCTGACTTTATTGGAACTTACCAATAGGAATGCAACTGAAATGAATTGGTGATTCAAAGCGCCAAAAAACATTTCAAACCAATTACTTATTTTTTATTGGATTATATCGCCGACGGTGGACTAGTGGTTAGTGCTGCTGACTACAAGCCGGAGGTCGTGGGTTCGAATCCCACCAGGGGTATGGCTGTTTATTTGAGTTTGTCCTATTGTGTAATAGTCCTTCGGAGGGGACTTTAAGCCCGCGGTCCGTTCCTACCCCTAACCCGCACAAGCCATTCAGTTGGCTTCTGGGACAGGAAGTAAGGGTGGAACTAAAAGAGCACTTTTGTATATAAACTTTTTTTTGTATTTACAATAACCTCAAATTTGACGTTTGCGTCAAAAGTCGCAAATACTCTAAACGTTTCTTTATTATGGTTTCCATGGCGACGCGTATCCGAGCGCGGCTATCTCGCGTTAACAATCTACCTTTTAGGTAATTTACAATACTAGCTACCTATGCAGATTTGCCTTTCAAACGTTGCTAATATTTCAGACTGAAGCTGTTTTTAAGACAAACCAGAGGCTTCTTCTAACCATTTTGTTACCTCATCTGACTAATAATCTGTATGTGGCTCGGGTTTAATTCCTCCCTTTTGGTTCATCAATTCCCGCCCGGATTTTACACATGCAGCAATCCAGCACTGCTACACCCCTTTCTACACCGCACTTTTCGCTCTCGATAAAGTTTCATGCTAAATAAGTGTCTTCTTGGCACTGCTGTGGCCCGGTTTGTTTGTTCTGAGAATTGTTAGTAATTTGAATGAATTTTAATTTATTTATAAACATCACGTTACATTGGGAACAAATAAAATACAAAACTTTAATGTATTACATACAGTTTGTCCCCGGATGGGGTTGCCAAGAGGAAAATCTTTCTTATTTTTCATTTTACAAGAAAAATGTATTATTTATAATGGTTTTGGCTGGTTCCAAAACGGCTAAATCAATTCTAACTATTTTAAATTTACTTTCCGTTCCAGAGAAACATAAAAAATAGGTCGATTTATTCCCAAAAATTACATTTCCTTTTCATGGCAACAGTCAACACGACTTTTGTTTATTAAGTTTTCATTGCAATTGCATGCAATGAAAACTTAATTAACAATTCAACAAAAATCAAGTCGTTTCATTGACAGTCAAAAAGAAAATTTGTCAAATTAATAACAATATTGTCGAAAGAGCAATGAATTTATTTAACACAGTGCTATACGCTAAAGAAGTTTCGCTAGTAGCGCCAACACTCGGCTGTTATCATCGTAACAAAAGTAGAACTTAGAACGCTTAGGCATAGACAAGGGATAGGTTGGGTGGGCGGGGACTACAAACGAGTGTTTTTGAGAATAAAGCCGGAAAATGTTAAAAAATATTGAAAAAAAAACTTGGATCGATTTTTTGTGTTGTTGGGTGTATTTCGAGAGGAAATCCTGGGTTGAGATTTTTCCGGTTTTCCAATAAACAGCTGTTTATTATAGTGCATTATAATGCACTTTGTCCAATGTGCAGGACATTAATAATAATTATTATTATAATTTGACATGCAAATATTCGGAGAACAAAGTACAAAAAATAAGAATATGGACAGAGAAAGAGTGGTTTCTTGTGCCAATCGAGAAGAAGATAAGGTCGCTTTGACTGAAACATTAAATAAGAATTATAAAACCGCCTATACCTGCTATTAGGGATTGCAATCCAGCATGGTTTTTAATCCAGCTGGACTTTTTTCTGGATCAACCTTAATTTAGCTGGATCCAGCAATTTATATTTTTTTAAGAAAATTAAAAAAAAAATTAATTTTTTAATAGGTGTAGCAAGTACGTCTTTGAGCATTTGACTTGGAAAATCTGATTTTACAGGACTCCTTAGCATTTGTATTCGACAAATTGCACAATTGGCACTAATATTTATCTTAATTTTAAATTTTAAAACACTTTTTATTGCTTGATAAAAAATGTTAATGTAATTTTAGTGTTTTAACGTTTAATACAAAGAAATTAATTATAGTAATTAGCTTATTTATATTTGGAGGAATATTTATATAGTTTAATTTATGCCTAAAAGTCCTAAATAAAAGCGCTACCTTAAAACTTGCAATTAATCTCCCAAGAATAAATAATATTAATTTAAGAAATTTATAAATTACAAAATTTGTAATTTGTAAGGGATGATGACAATTAATAATAATAATAATAATAATAATCTTTATTTCAAAGTTGAAAATAAATAAATACAATTCATAGTACTAATAAAATAAAATAAATAAAATAAAATATCACATTCTTTTGTTCAAATAAAATAAAATATCACATTCTTTCATTCATTTTCAGCCTATTGAAATTTCTTTAAGAATACAAAGTCAGTCTATAAGAAAATAAATCTAAATTGAATGCTATTTGTATAGTTTATTTGAAATATATTATAACAAATTATTTTATACTGTGTGATTCACCTACCTGATTCAAATGCCTATAGGCGGGGTGGTCCAAAAGGAACCTTTACGGACTAGTGAATTCATAGAAAAATGGAGATTATTTAACAATTAAAAAAACATCATTATAAGACCTTTAGTCCAATATTTCCAATGATTAGGTACGAAATTTAAGTGATTTAGAAAAAAAAATTTTCCGAAAATGTTTTTTTTAGCAGCCGACTATAATAATATATTGCCTACTGCAGCTGTATCTAATTTCGATTAACAGACAATATAATAGACGAAAGAGTTTACTTATTTATTTTGGGAAAAAATTTAGTGATTATTTGGCAAATTTGCGGTCCTTTTGACGGTATTTACTATACAGGGAATACTTGAAAGCTCTTCTGTAGTAATTTCAAACAATAAATTTAACATTTTCAATAATTTTTTTTAAAACTGGATTTTGAAAGTTTTCGTTTTTTGTTTGTAAAGTTTGTAAATAAATTAAAACAAAAAACAAAAATTTAATTTTCTTACTCTTATACAAATACCTATACAAATTGTTCCAGTCGGTAATCAATATTTTAATGAAAATTAAGACCTTTATACACAAAAAATATATAAGTATATACAGTGGCGTAGTGATTTACAGCAAACCCAAAAATGTCATCATATTAAAAATCTTTTTTTCTGTATTTCTGCAAAGAGATCGAGATCAAGACTTAAAGCTTGAGCTCTATCGTGTTTATTGCTTAAAAGAGCCAGGCTACTAAGTCTTGATTGCGAGTACTCCTCAAATAATTTTTAATAATTTTTTATTTCGAAAGCGATCTCTCTGCAGAAGCAGTAGTTACAGAAATTGTTAAAAATAACTTAAAGGCAATATACAAATTTGTGATGAAAAGATATAATTAATTTATGTATGTATGTATTTTGTATTTTAAACCATAAAGGATTTGTAGGAAATAAAGGCCCTATGTTGTATAATTCTAATAAATTAATTCTTATTTAAATGGGCGAAGGCTCCTAAACCTTGCTGGCGCCTGGCAGCAGTTGTTTCCCCTGCTGCCCCGGTAGCTATGCCACTGAGTATATTTTATTAAAATAATTATTTTTAGAAAATAAGACGAAATAAGTGGTAAACTGACAGATGCATAACCTAAATTATTTGTATTCAAATGTCAAGGTGGAACTTTTGGGTTGTAATCATGGAGCCTACACAAGGAGCCCGAACTTAATAGGGAAAATTGACAAAACCTGCCCTCTAAATTGCACAAATTAAGTCTTTTTTTTTCACCACCAGCGGCGCTGATTGTTGATGCGTCCTGACGTCTGCTCTTTTGGTAGCGTTTCGGTACAAATTAGTCAATTGTTTCAGAATAAACGGGACACCAGCGCCTACTTTCCTTAGGAAGATTCTTGTTTACATGCAGTTTGGACTCCTTGTGTAGGCTCCTTGGTTGTAATATAAAATTGGTATTTAACTTTAGGACCTACAATCAATACATAATAAAATAAAAAAATCATAAAAATGAGACTTGGTGGCTTTATAACTTTTTAACTATTTTTGATACAACAAATTTGTAAAATCGACAAATACCAAAACTACCATTTGATCTACACAGACTCTAAAGCAACCGATGGAACTGGAGCCGGGGTAACAAACCTTCAAGGACACCATCATTTTAACTGACCACCCGATTTTAGCATTTTTAGTGCAGAGTTATATGCCATCCTTGAGGCTCTAAAAACATGTCTTCCTAAAGAACCCTCTACATTCTTAATCATATCTGACTCGCTAAGCTCCTTAACAGCTCTAAAACAACTATACCCAACTCATCCCTTTCTCACATTCATAAAAAATATCCTACATCGACTTAAATCTCATAACAAAAATGTTGAATTCCTATGGGTTCCATCACACGTCAATATACAAGGAAATGAATCCGCAGATATATTAGCAAAAGAAGCTATTAGAATGCCAAACACACGCACCATAAATGAGATTCCCAAATCCGATATAAAAAAAAGAATCAAAGATGAAATAAACAAAAAATGGAATGAGCGCTGGCAAACCCAAAAAAAACAACAAATTTTTTAAAGTTACCCCGAACGTCTAATCTTCCGTTGAAACCCCTATTAAAAGAAAGGACCAAATAGTCTTCTCCCGTCTCAGGTCCGGCCACACAAAACTGACGCACGAATACCTTTTAAAAGGAGAAGTCCCACCCAACTGTGAAAATTGCCCAGTTCTACTGTCCATAGAACACATTTTTACCAACTGCCGAAAGTATCAAGCCTCTCGAGACAAGTTCAAACAACATCAAAGAAATCCTCTCCAAGCCTAACATGGTCATCAACTTTTTACACGAAATTAACATTTACAACAAAATATAATGTTATACATATACCAGTGGCGGCTCGTCAGGGTAGGCCTCTGAGGCCGCGCCTCACCCTTAAAATGAAGGAACGAACGACTTTTTGTATTTATATTTTTGCCTATTACAAGTGTATTTTTACAACAGTTCTACCCATTAAAAAGTAAAAAACCAATCAATCATATTAAGCGTAAATAAAAATCCAGGCGCGTCAAGTTAACGTGCATCGTTGAGACGCCAGACAGAGGCGAAATTTTCACAGCCTCGGAAGCTCCCATTTACCTCTTGAAAGCGAAAATGACTCACCAACAAAAATATCGCCGTAAATTCGCGAATAAACACCGTAGATGAGGCGATATTTAGTTAGCTTGGTTTGTTCTGATTATAATCCGCTGGCATCCCACCATAAACGGACCACCAATTGGTGGTGATTATAATCACCACCAATTGGTGGTCCGTTTATGGTGGGATGCCAGCGGAGACAAAGAAGGTTGCAAGTCTTCTCTTAGCGTTTGTAGAGCACGTTATTGTTTTGATTCAGATTAAATTATTTAAAACTTTTGGCTGATCTTTTATAGTTTTTGTCTCGATTAGTAAAATTTCTTATTTAATTATTGTAGGGAACACACTAAGGTAGATTTAGCAGTGTTTATTAAGCAAATTTTATATTTTGAAATAATAGATTGCATAATTCTTCAATTAGAGACGCGGTTTGAAAATTTAGAATTACTTTTAAATCTCACTGCAGACCCACAATTTTACGACCAAAAGATAGACGTATAGTATTTTATATTTTTTAATACTTAGGTAGGGGTCGACTTTTTAGTTTTATTTTTATTTTTTGATTAATTTATTTATTTTTAACTTTTTTAAGACTATATTTTTAAGTTTAGGATTAAAACTAGTCTTTGATGTGATATTTTGTTTGTTTTGTTTTTAAGAGTTTATTTTTTGGTTTAGTAGTACGTGCTATCGGCTCCATTTTAAAAAAGGTCAACGCGTCGCAGAATAATACCTCCCGGGTGACGTGGAAATTTATTCGTATTTAGACAAAATTAACCTTATGTAGCCTCACCCTCCTGTACACCCACGAGCCGCCACTGACATAATATGTATAGTATATTATACTAATACAATACTAATGTTATACATGTTATAAATAAATAACAATAATGTTATTTAAATAATTTAAACTAATTTATTTAGTACTATAAGTCTTTATTCAAAACTTTACTCTCACAATATCAACCGATCGTATTCAAAGTGTCAGGCAGACTGCCGTTAAAACTAATGTGTCTACGTAGGCTCTCATTTGTTTATCTTCTCTCGCCCTTGGTATGCTCTTAAGTACCCTTTTGCTAACACGGCCATCCTGTTATCGGAGCGTCCTCGCACCGCACTACTGACCATCACACACCATCACAAAACGGCAAACTGTTCTAATGCAATTTGTACGGTTGCAGTCTTAAGAGGTGAACCTCCTTTTGCGTCTGTGGCCGACTTGTACACACTCGTAGCATTTGCCTAGGAGTTCAGGAAACCACAGAAAACTGAACTCTACGAGCGGGGTAGAAGTTACAATTCTAAAAAATACAAAAAGGAAGAATCAACATCTTACGAGATATACAAGAACATAAACTACGTTTTTGTTATACGCTGTGGGGTTGCCAAAATATTTTTAACTCAATTATGGGGTTGCCATAATTTCAACAATAATGTGGGGTTGCCACAATATTTTCAACTCAATTATGGGGTTGCCATAATTTCAACAATAATGTGGGGTTGCCACAATATTTTCAACTCAATTATGGGGTTGCCATAATTTCAACAATAATGTGGGGTTGCCACAATATTTTCAACTCAATTATGGGGTTGCCATAATTTCAACAATAATGTGGGGTTGCCACAATATTTTCAACTCAATTATGGGGTTGCCATAATTTCAACAATAATGTGGGGTTGCCACAATATTTTCAACTCAATTATGGGGTTGCCATAATTTCAACAATAATGTGGAGTTGCCACAATATTTTCAACTCAATTATGGGGTTGCCATAATTTCAACAATAATGTGGGGTTGCCACAATATTTTCAACTCAATTATGGGGTTGCCATAATTTCAACAATAATGTGGAGTTGCCACAATATTTTTAATCCAACTATTAAATTGGCATAATTTTAACTAACTGGTAGGAATGCCACAATTTTATTAACATACTCGAAATTTAAACAATATTGTGGGGTTGCCACAATATTTTTAACTAAATTGTGGGATCTCCACAGCTCCATTTTTGTTTTAAATTGTGGGATTGCCACTAATTTTCAACTTAATTGTGGTATTGCCACTAATTTTATTACAATTGGAATACGTACTTTTATTCAGTTGATGTCCATCGTCTTAACTGATCGTGAGCGGCCACAGTAGTTCGTCGTCCTTGTTTGTGCAACACAAATCTCTCGTTGGGTAGTAGGCATCGTATTGTATATGGCCCTTTATATTTCGCTTTCAATTTTCCTCCTCCGGCTACCTGGGAATCTTCGACAGCCACAGTAGTTCGTCGTCCAACTCTGTTTGATTTAACTTAACACTGTGCGCATTTTTAACAGTCAAAATTGATGGAATGTTGACAGGGGTATGTTGTAATTCGATACCGCTTACACTTTTCAAGATTTGTAAACAAGGTCTACCTATAACGTCCCACCCGATAATTAGGTCAATGCCTTTAGGGATGGAACCATCTGGTACAACATAATAATAAATGTCTAAAGTTACAGCTGGCATAACAGTAATGACGTCACACACACCTATAGCGTACACAAGTCGTGTCCCTAATCCCGAAAAAGCTCGCACTTTTTCAATTGGTTTGATCGTACCGTTTATTGTTTTTACTGCCGAATATTTTATAATTGATACGTCGGAACCAGTATCGATTAAATAAGAAAAAGACGGCACTTTCTCACTGATTAAAATTGTTGCTATTGGGGTGGTGTCCAGGTGGCGTCATTTTTTTATAAGCAGCGCTTCTTTTGGCTTGCCATGCTTAGTCCAGCAACTTTTCTCTGTATGGCCCAACCTGTTGCAGTGGTCGCAAGTCGGGGTCTTAGAACTATTCGGCCTATCCTGTTCTACTTCTCTAGATGTTCTGCTTTGGCATTCGTGTTGCAGATGTCCGTGACGGCCACATTTAAAACATGAACGTTTTAACATTTTGTTGGGTCTACCGCTATCTGACCCGCGTCTGTCAACGCCTGTCTCTCTCTTGTGCGCTCCATCACGCCCTGAGATCCACGACCCTTTTGGTGGCCGGCGTGCGTCAAACTCACTTAATCTCAACATAAGCTCACGTTCAGAGTCCGGCTTCTGTATGTGCAGCGATGCACGTGCTTCAGCATGGTCCAATCCGTACTCAACCATACTGAGAACCGTATTCCACGGTAATTTATCGTAGAATCGCTGTATGCTGCGAAGCTTTTGGTGTCCATAATCACACAAAGAGTCGCACTCTCTACTTCGTAGTGTCGAAGCTTTAAACGCTCGGGCACCTGGTGTCTCTTTGTCGGGAAAAGCAGTGATAAGGTCGGCACAAAAGTTTTCCCAGGATCGCCGTAAAGGTCTCCAGTTACAGCAGTACCGATAACCGCGATTCTTCAGCGCATCGCTCGCCTTCGCAATCATTAAATTATCGCTGACATCCTGTTCCTCCTTCAGTTTTGTTGCGTCCTCCAACCATTCGTTGATTGCGTATGCACTGTTATCGGGGTCATAGCTGGTGAGCTTGAATTTTATGTTGCCCTGTCCCGATGTTGACACCTGCGTCCTTTGTTCTCCAGGTGAGATCAAACTTGGCGTGAGCATTCCTGACGCTTGCGCATTTGATCCGTCTTCTGTGACTAAACAGGGCGTTGGTTCTTCTGGCGCTTGCGCACTGGCTCCGTCTGTAGAGACAAAGCAGGGCGTTGGCACGGAGGACGCCGATGTCTGTAGTTTGGCGAATTTTAATAACTCCGCAATCTGTAGCTGTTGCGAAACTACCATGTTTTCTAACCTTTCTTGCCATTGTTCCTTGATGGGTCTGGAACTTGGCGAAGCAACACCATCGTCAGAATTCTCCACTTCCGACACAATTGTGTTTACACTAATTTCATCCATTTCTGTAGGTCACTGCACAGATCACTATCCCACTTCTGATGTTATAAATAAATAACAATAATGTTATTTAAATAATTTAAACTAATTTATTTAGTACTATAAGTCTTTATTCAAAACTTTACTCTCACAATATCAACCGATCGTATTCAAAGTGTCAGGCAGACTGCCGTTAAAACTAATGTGTCTACGTAGGCTCTCATTTGTTTATCTTCTCTCGCCCTTGGTATGCTCTTAAGTACCCTTTCGCTAACATACATATGCTAATAACCCAAAGTGGTTGATGCATTTTTACAAATTAAAAAAAAAATTGTAAAAAAACTATTTTGTATAACTTTGAATTGAATGAAGTTGCTGAATATTTAACTTTTCGGCGCTATCAACTGTTTATAAACTATAGTTTAAAAATATAAAAACGCGTAATTTTAAACTTAGTGTGTCATTCGAGAAAAGTACGAACCGGTTCATAGCAATGGTATTGTCTGGTATTTTTTATTGCTGTCGCTTTTCCAAAGCGTGCCTTTAACGAATGAGTTAACTCTCGTGACGTTCATGTTCATTTTGAGAACAAAAACTAAAATAAATTTTAATAACATATTTGGCAAGAACTTCTAAATTTTGAAAAGAAGATTAACAGCCCAGATAGCACAAAGAAGTACTAAAAACGTCCTGAGTATATCTTGTATCAGACATTAGTAAGTTCCGAGTACGTCCGAATCAGGTCCTGAACCTTCCCCAGGACGTTCCAGGGACATCCGATGTTACCAAATCGTCGGTCCCCAGAACGTCCTAAGTAAGACATCCTCTGGCCATCCTGAAATGCTTTATTGGGGACTAATGGACAAGCTTTACAGAATTGAAGAGTGGTATTCCCAAAGGCCCAGACAGCAATATGACGTCTTAATTAAGTCTTATTTTATTAATTTGTTAAATTGATTTTATTAAAATCATTTTAATAATTTGCTCGTATTCGCTTATTTTAGGAATTGCGATTACTTCGTCTCACTTTTGTTTAAATTTAAGCGTGCTCTTCACCGGCACCGATAGACGGCCTGTTTCCCTCTTTTGGAGCTCGTCAGTATCGGGTAGCCGTTTACCTAGGTCTAAGACCGTTTGGTATGAAGCACGCTCTAAATTCTACTTCTCCGCTTCTTATATCAAACACAAACAGTTACAGCGGTGAGAAGAAAGAATCGCATTAAAATGTCATAAATGTGACGTCTCCATGTTGACGTCTTAAAGAGTTAATAATATGATTTCAGTAAAAATTAAGAAAAGAGAATACTGAATATATAATACTAAAGTCTTATTTATGATACCTACCCTTAGTAGCTTCTAATTTTGATTTCAATAAGAGGTCATAAAAAAAATACTTTAAGATGTTAAAAAATTTACTTCTTATTTATGAATTCATCAAGAACTCTTAATCTTGAGCTCCAAAAATGATTTCTCTAAGATGTCATATTGTGACCTAAGTAAGATGTTCTTCAACAGACTTCGTACAGAAATCTTTCTAAATTGGATGCTGTCTGGGGGGTCTAAGTTACAAAAATAAAATTGTGAGTTATCAATGAAAAACAAATATTTTGTACATGTAAATGTTGAAATGTCTGAAACACGTTTGGAATTGCATATTCCGCTCTCCTGAAACCGTCAAACTCGTCTTCGGCTTGTGTGACAAACTCTTCACTCGAGCGGATATGCTGTATTCCAAACTTGTTACAGAATATATATATTAAGTCATTCTGCATGACATAAACTATTTTTAAATGATAATATATTATTTAACCAACTTGGCACTTAGACCATTTGGAAATACAATGCTTCAATTACGTCCTTGGGACGTACCCAGTATATCCGCTATAATTTTCCCAAATAAGTAAGAAACTGGACGTACCCAAAACTTCCGATATAGGTCTAGGACGTTCGGACCTATGTGGGACCCGAAATGGACGTCCTGGGTACCTCTTGTGCTATCTGGGAGGACATATATAAACGCAAAATCCTATTAGCTATTGTTAACCAACGAGAGTGGCTCATAACATATTTGGCAAGAACTTCTAAATTTTGAATAACATATTTGGCAAGAACTTCTAAATTTTAAAAAGAAGATTAACAGGACATATATAAACGCAAAATCCTATTAGCTATTGTTAACCAACGAGAGTGGCCCCTGGGTTTCTTCTTGCTATTTTTGGGAAAATATGCACTTGACACCGCTTGACAAATTTCAAACAAGTACTTCTGGTCTGTACTTAAATCCTCAAAATTAATTTGTGGCAGCTGCGAATAATTTTTTTTATAATTATAATTATAAGCTGTTTTCCTATTGGCCCAGAAAAGCTTTTAGGACCCGTCGTTTGTCCATCTAGTTTTTGAAATAAATGTCTGAAGGGAAGCAACTGGAACGTAGGTACCTACTACAAAACTTTATAAAACACATTACTATTTTAGAGTAATTCGATCATATGTGGAATTTCTAACTTTAAAAACATTGTATTTTGCAAATATTCAATCCTTGTTGAGATATGGTATCATTTTCTGGGGCCAAAGTACTAATGTGGGAGATATTTATATTTGACTTTGACTTGTCCAACCAATTATTGGAAAAAATAAATAAACTAAACTATATTTTGGTAATAAAAAAAAAGTTTTGCGCACAATGTTGGGACAGATCGACTCATGTAGATGTATTTTTAAAATAAACAAAATTTTAACAATTTATGGTCTTTATGCTTGTGAACTTGTCTTATTTATCTATAAAAACAAAAATTTATTTCAAGATCTTAAATCTTTAGACACTAGTATTATTATTACCCTTATACCCTATAGGTTATGAATATATGAAAATGGCTGTTTTTATGCAAGTGGAAAAATATTTAATATTTTACCAACTGATATTAAGGAAATTACCAACTTAAATTTATTTTTACTTAAAAGGATTTGTTTTTACATTAAATGTATTTTTTGACTTTTTTATTTTTTGTATAAGTATATAATTATAGGCTCTCTTGTAAATTTTTGAGCAAATTTTTTAAAATAAACGATATTATTATTATTATTATTATTGTATTTAATTTATTTCGTTGCTAGTACCAAAGCTTGACTGACTCTACGATGCTTTGCTGTGCCTTATATATTCAGTGGGCACGTGACACACGTCACGCAAGCACCTCCCCGAACAATCCATTGAGCTCCTGTGTGTTCTCGATCGCTCGAGCGCTGACTCACCGGCGATTACTCATCAAGGTATAAATTTGCCTCCCCTGGCACGCGCTGCCCCGAGCGGTCACCCACTTCGCGCTCACCTTGAGCCGGCCCTGTTCATGCAATATTTTTATAAGAATATCTCCTAGATATCTTTAAAGCTTTAAGTAATATCTAGTAGATAGAAAGAAAGCAACACGCAAAATATGTTTACTAAACGGAGTATCGGTCACCGATAATCGGTGTATTACCATTACTGTATATCCCTTCCTCAACAAAGTAAATTTCGGAAATTTAATTTCCTCCCGTGGTGGCACCAGTGTTTAAGAAATATTAGTGCACACATTTCACTTTTGTAGAGGGCCTTATATTTGATAGTAGTTTAAACGTACCAATACCAACACAAAGAAGAAGAAGAAGACAAAAAACCCTGACAAGTAGTTCTAACCGCCCAAAGTGTCAGTAAACTCAATTGTCAAACATTCTACCCTTAAAATACCAATATCTCACATAAAAACCTTAAACATGGTCGATAAAGACGAAGATAAATCCTTAGAAAACATTACAGAGCAAGAACGAGAAGCGGCGCAAAATGCTTTCGCTGAATTTAAAAAGTAAGCGTATTTCTAGGTTAGAATTAAATATTATTGATAATATCCTTATAGAAAAAACTATTCAGCCTGTTTACAACAAATTAACTCGTTGGACGGGAAAGCCAGTGACTTTAAGTTGATGCACAACAAGGCTGTTGTTGAATTTTACAAAAGCGACTGCAAGAAATTTGATGTTTTTCAAAATAGCTTAAATACGATCAATAATAAGGTATTTTGAGTTTTACCAGTTAACGCAAATATATTAATGTATTTTTTAGTTTCAAATAAAAATTGACAAATTGGATGATGTTGACCACTGCATAGCCCACTTTAACCAGGCAATATTATTATTTCATCAGAGACAATATTCGGCATCACAAAGAATCATGGACAGAGTTTATAAGTTTATAGAACCCATGGGTAGGTTTTTATGGTTTAAATAACAACATTAGGTTTGTATATTGTTTATTACAGAAGATACATTAGCTAAACAAGTTAGTTTGCTGGCTATTGAGCTACAACTCTGCATGAGACAACCTGATAAGGCTTTAACTTTACTGACTTATATTGAAAATAATTTGATGCCTGAAAGTCCTACAATTGTTAAAGGGAGTGAAAAGAAAACCAAGGATAAGGATAAAAAGGTAAAATAAAGAGAAGAACCCATATTAACACCTTTATTTTTGTTAATCTTTTTTTTTTAATTTTTTTTAGATTGATCCACTATTGGAAGAATTAAAGAAAAAAATATTAAGATATAAAATCAGATGTCACTTAATGAATCATTCAATGGGTGTCTCCCTGAATGAACTACAAATATTATCTAAAAACAAGCCGGTAAGTGTTATACTTTAGGATAGTTGTATTATTATTATTATGTATGTAGTTACACCCCCAATAATCTAAAAATTTATAAATTTTTATTATTTATTTGGTTTTGTTTTCAAAATACTTACAGAAAAAAGTAACGTAAAATTTATAGGAAAAAAACCTGCAGCATTGAATTCTAGGTTTTCATTGGCTATTTGTAAAGAAAACATTTCTATTTGGTCTTTCATGTCATAATCATCAGAATCTATTTTATGGATTAAGACGCCAGATTTCTTAAACTAAAAAATATTAAATAATTGTTTTACCAGGAATATTTCAGTTAAGTGTATCATAGAATTAATGAAATGTTGATGTAAACAGGCCTTTGGATTGCAAACTTAAGCTACCTGCACAACAATCCTGATTTTATATGTTATTTTTTTAGTTTTACCGCACGTTCTGAGCTCTTAACGCATCCAAGTGCCGCCGCATATGTGCTCATATACAGGGTGTCCCTAAAATAGTGTGCCTTTTGAAGTAGCGCCCCTGAAGATGTTTTTTTATTATTATTTTCGAAACGGTTTGCTAACCTATGTTTATAAGAATTTTCTTCCTACTTTTGTCCTTAGAAACCGCGCGTAGAGTATTGCACACTATTTTATGGACCCTTATATGTGAGCGCATATAATTTATGCTCACATAATATATATATATATATATATATATATATATATATATATATATTATAATATATGCGTTCATATATGCGCATATACAGGGTGTCCCCAAAATAGTGTGAAGATAACTTCCTATTAAAAAAAAGTATAATAAAAAACTATATTAAAAACTTTATATTATGAGCTCTGCGTGTGAGATAAGCGCATGCGTAGAATGTGCGCTCACAGGTTGAATTGAGGATAAAATTATTAAATGCCACATGGACCGATACGCATACGCATAATTCTCTGCCCGCGCCACTTAATTTTAAATTAACCCACGAAATGATTTCTTTTTTACGCCATAACTTTAGATGATAACAAATGAGCAGAATGCATTAGAAAACTGCAGGTAGACATAGTTGTCTAAAGTATGGCAACTTAAGAATGTTAACTTTAGCTAAATATATACAGTGTGACCCATTTGTTTGCGACTCACCCCTGTAAATTTTTTATTTATTGTGCGATTTTAACCGGATTTGTTTTAAAGTGTAGATCTTGATAAAAAAGGCCAAAATACAAGGCCTACTATGTCAGGTTTTAAGAATTCATATTACCGATTTTTTTAAAACAAAATCTAAGCACAGCACTGGATTACCCACCCCTCAAAACGACCCTATACTAAATTTTATAGAAAAATGCACAATAATAACTACAAAAATTTATTCTGTCAAGTTATCCATGTTTAATGTTTTTTTTTCATGGATAACTTGACGAAATAAATTGTTATTATTGTGCATTTTTCTACTTAAAATTTTTTAATAAAAGGGTCGTTTGAGGGTTGGTGAATCCAGTGCCGTGCTTAGTTGTTGTCTAAAAAAATCGCTAATAAGAATTCTTAAAAATGTACTTTTAAAAACTGACATAGTATACTATAGCCTATAGGCCTTGTATTTTATACAAATATGGAGTTTTTTTCTTCAAAAATAAAGTTTATCAAGATCTACACTTTAAAACAAATCCGGTTAAAATCGCACAATAAATAAAGATTTTACAGTGGTGAGTCGCAAACAAATGGACCAAACTATAATATAATATATATATAATATATTTCTTAAAAATGTCAGCTTAAGCTAGATATATGTAACTGCCTCAAGAATATTAACTTGGGATGGATATAACTTTATCAAAAAAATGTCTAAAATATGTTTTCCAGATGAAAATGTACAAACCTCTTCAATAGCAGCATTACAAATATGACAAACATAAATGGTATCCATTATAAAAGGCAAACTTAAAAATAAATAGGCTATAACATTATCCCAGTCAACTTTATCAAGCCTTAGGTTAGCACATGGAAAATAAAGCCCAACTACTATATTTACAAAACTAACACCAAACATTACCAATAATATTACACCGAACGTTTTGTTGAATAATCTGGCCAGTTTTGCTAGTTTGTGATGCAGACTGCATACATTGTACAGCAGTATTAAATCAGGATTGAATTTTTTGCCCTCTGATATAGTTTGAATGGGTCTGATGCTTATATTTTGCACTATACTTTTTATTAACTTGTTTAGGAGTTGAAATCTGTATCCTATGCAGTGTATGTACGTAATTGAC
Organism: Brassicogethes aeneus; assembly: GCA_921294245.1. NCBI lineage: Eukaryota > Metazoa > Arthropoda > Insecta > Coleoptera > Nitidulidae > Brassicogethes > Brassicogethes aeneus. The sequence continues at coordinate 61,049,227 of OV121133.1, read as the reverse complement.
TGTAGACATACAGCTGAATTAAAAATAGTTGCCAAAAAATAAATTATGTAGAAAAATATTAGGTTTACAATGCTGAAAAAGTAATTAAGAGTTATAATTTGTCCTATGATAGATATAAATGTAATCACAACTCTTATTATAATGTTAAATTTGAGGTATTTTAACGTTTTGCTGTAGTTTATGATGGTGTTTAACTTGGCCATATTTTTATCAAAGTTCTTTAAATCGTTCAATAATTTTATGTTTTTTCTTTGATACAGCATACTCATAACCCATGCTATTATTAAATATGCCAAAGAGACAATAAGTAGTATTATATCAGTGGTTTTATAAAAAACCTGCTCCTTGTAGTTTAATCTAATTATTACTCCATGTACTGTTATTAACGTGTACATTATAATAGCTGTTATATTGCCTATGCAATTCAATTTTGACTCTTCCAAACCTCTTCCTGAGTACTTAAACACAACAAGTCCGAAAATTCGGCCAACCAATAACATGGGTCTCAGAGACCCATATAAGTTTGTCCAGATATAAGGATCGTTCATACTTCTTAACTATTTTTAAAATATTGAATTTTAATGTTATGATAGAGGTGTAAAACATGCATATTAATAATAAATGTTTTAATTATGTTAAGTATATATCAATTGTCGGTTTTAATTTATTAATTTGTATGTACACAAATTTCAGAATATTGATTATTTCTTTATGACCGCGAATTTGGAGTATTTAAAAGGAAATGTACAAGAAAGCTTGAAAATATTGAAAAATATTGACCAGAATTCTTTGAGTTATAGGTGAGTAACTGAAAAATAATTGCCAAGAATATTTTTTATATTTATACCATACTATCTATATATACATAAACATATATTTATTTATATTAAACAATCTAATTTTTTCGTAGTGATTGTGGAGAATCCGCTATAATAATGATAAATAACAACACAGGCGTGATAATGCACTCAATGGGCAAACCAAATTTAGCGTGCCATTATTTTCAAGAAGCCCTCAAAAAAGATATCGAAATCAACTCAAATACCAAAAAAGAAACAAGTAAGTCTTATACATATTACAAAAAATCTATGTTCACATTGTTTATTATTTATTTTTCAAGACGATAAAGCCCTGCACACACTGGGCGGCTCAAAATACCACGAAATAATGTACAATTTAGGAATTTCAATGCTGTATGCTGGTAAGGCAGCGCAAGCCTTTGAATGTCTTATAATAGCTGTACAAAGGTACCACAGAAATTCTAGGTTATGGATGAGACTCGCAGAATGTTGTATAATGGTTCACAAAAGTGTAAGTCACATTTGCATTTCCATAAAATACCGTAAATATTACCATTTTTAGAGCAATGAAATCGACTTTGATCTACAAAAAAAACAAAAGGACTTGATAGTTGATGTGATAGGTTCAAAGGAAAAACAAAAGATTGTCATTAACAGTAACCTGTCAAATGACAAAAAATACAGGTATAATAAAAAAAAAATATTGCTGGTACTAAGTCAGTAATTGTTTGTCTAAGATGTCCAATATCACGATTGGAAAAAATAATGACTTTTACAAAAAAGTCAGAACTTTTAAATAGTTCAGTTTTTTTCTTTAATTTAATTTTAAGTATTTGATTAAAATATACATATTTCTAGGTAATAGTGTAATCAAATGAGAACAAAAAAGCGGCAGCCAATACCGAGAGCTCTCGCCGGGGTAAACCACTTTAAAATCTTAGGGACAACCGTTCAATGTTAGTGGACGTTGTGTTGAGATTTTTTTCCTTATCAGTCGTTATCAATAAGGAAAACTTGCTTAATCGGTGCTTAATCAGTGCTTAGCGACGCGTTGTACATGACTACCCTTGTTATTGTTATCCTTAGCCGTTAATTCGTAATTGATTTTTAATTTTAAAAAATCAGTGGTTTACCCCTCGGCTCTCGCCTAGGTTAAATGTAGGAGCTTTAAAAAATCTTTTTTCCGACTGTGATTACTAACTCTTTAAAAAGGAATGTCATACTTCGGGACGCCAATGTTTTAAAGTAAAAAAACTAGTTCTGTACCCCAGAGCCAAAATCTCTAGCAACCAATACAGAATTACACTCTAACGGGATTATATTCCGACTGCAGGTGCTGCACTCGCGTAAAATGAACGTCTTTCATAACATGCTGAACTGTGAAAGGGAAACTCGCGTGCATCTTCCTTTATGCTCTTCCTAATATTTGCATGAAAGGCATTAACAATTGCTTCTTTCCGCTGTTCTAATACGTTAAGGAGCACCTTCAATTTTGTTACAACCCAGAACAACTGTACAGTAGGGTGGGCCGAAAAACGTAAAAAAAAAAATATTTGAGATATTTATTTTTGGGTAGCAATAAAAAGTTACCTTATGTTAAAAGTAATTTATTAGAAAAAAATGTAGCGTACTAGCCCATTATTTAAGGGTCCCCCGGGGGCCCAAAATATTTTTTTTTGTATGTTTTGACTGGGGTGGGATCAAAAAGTTACCTTATGTTAACAGTAATTCTAGAAAAAAAAATGAGCGTACTAGCCCAATATTTAAGGGTGCCCCGGAGGCCCAAAATATTTATTTTTATCATATTTTAATTGGGTTAACCACAAAAGTTACCTTATATTAACAGTAATTCTAAAAAAAAAATGAGCGTACTAGCCCAAAATTTAAGGGTTCCCCGGAGGCCCAAAATATATTTTTTGTTCATATTTTAATTGGGGTAACCACAAAAAGTAACCTCATGTTAACAGTATGTTTCGAAAAAAATAGCCATTCTAGCCCAATATTTAAGGGTGCCCTGGGGGGCCCAAATTTTTCTATATATATTTTAATTGCGACGGCAACAAAAAGTTACCCCATGTATTATTGCATAGACAAACCAAATGCCTGTATCAGTCTAAGTTTTTTTTTATTATTTTATTAAGACGCCTTTTGATGAAAAAAAATTAGCAACTCTTGGCTTGATTTTATTAAATTTAAAAAAGATTTTGCGTTACTCTAAATTAATTAACACAACCACTATCGAAATAAATAAAGTCTTAAAAGAAGTAAATGCTTGGTCAGTTAATCATAGACTTCAGTTAAATGCCAAAAAGGGTCTTGTAATAAATATTGGTACAGTATATATGATAAATAAAAAACAAAATAATTTTAATACCATACATATAAATATTATAGAAATACCTCAGCAAGAAACAGCAAGAAATCTGGGTGTTTTTTTATTATTTATACAAACCTGAACTTTGAAAGCCATGTTACAAGACAACTTAGTTTGTGTTATATGAAGCTGAAATCACTATATTAATTTAAATATGTTCTAAATTCTAACACCAACAAGTGCAAAATTGTTTCAACATTAATATACACCCTATTATAGACTATTGCATGCCAGTCTACTACTTATATCATACTGAAACATTTAAAAATAAACTCATGTATTAGATTCATATATTTAGTCGGAAAATTTGACCCCATTACATCAATCTATTTGGAAAACAAGCATTTAAAAATAATTGATCCTTACCTAATAATTGCCTGAATACCTATTCAACAACTGTATTCAAAGATCCAATAAATACAATCTTGATTTAAGGCACAATCTTTTTCAAATACCTAGTCACAAAACTTCAAAATCTAAGGATTCGTTTATAGACCTATCTATAAAAATTTTGAACGATAAAACATTCTTTAACATAATATTTCAATATCCAAACAAATTTAATTTGTTATTAACTGTTGTGATATGAAATTATAGGATTTAGTTTAATTAATATGTGATATGCAGAATAAAATAGATTTAATTTCTTAGTAGGTGGTATGGAAGGACGTCCTTACGAACGCAGCCTTTTGTGTAATTAATTTTGTGTTTTATGCAATAAAGCATTTTTATTATTATTATTATTATTATTAATTAATTGGATATTTGCTCCTCAAGTTCCATCCGCTCCCTCCCACCCACGGCCATTCCAAGCCCATGGACAGGACACATCAGAAACATGTCTAAATATATTCTTGTTACTTCCTTAAGTTTACTTATTTTTTCTACGAGTATTTATGAGAAGTATTAGCCAAATTTGGCTAATACTTCTAATAAATACTCGTAGAAAAAATAAGTAAACTTAAGGAAGTAACAAGAATATATTTAGACATGTTTCTGATGTGTCCTGTCCATGGGCTTGGAATGGTCGCCCAGTATTTTTTATTATTTAAATAATATTGAGACTTGTTGTCATATAGGCCGGTAAAGATGTCCGCGCATCTATATATATATGGTTATAACCATTTCTTGCTACCTCACAGCAAATTTTTAATGCAGCTTCTGTTACAAGCTTCACAAACTTTTTCACCGCTTGCGCGTGAAAGGGAAACTTGCCGAACCTTATATAGAAGTCGTCTGCTTGACTTATAAATATGTTTAGTTCTTTTATTAAAAAAAAAACATTTCCAAATTTATAAACATTTTTAACCCTAGAATTTGCTAAACCGACAAATTTTTGACGTCAAATTTAATATCGGACTTTTTTTCTAGACATATTGTTAACATAAGGTAACTTTTTGTGACTACCCCAATTAAAATATAAAAAATGGGCCCCCGGGGTAACCTTAAATATTGGGCTGGTAATCAAATTTTTTTCTAGAATTACTGTTAACAAAATGTAACTTTTTGTTGCTACTCCAAACAAAATATAAAAAAATATTATTTTGGGCCCCCAGGGGGGCCTTAAATATTGGGCTAGTACGCAATTTTTTTTTTCTAGAATTACTGTTAACAAAATGTAACTTTTTGTTGCTACCCCAAAAAAAATATAAAAAAATAATATTTTGGGCGCCCAGGGGGGGCCTTAAATATTGGGCTAGTACGCTAATTTTTTTTTTACAAACTACTTTTGGCATAAGGTAAATTTTTTTTGCTACCCCTAAATTGAATTCAAAAAATAATTTTTTCGGCCCACCCTACTGTACAGTCCAGGGGACGACTGGGAAAGCACTGGGAAAAAACAAAAATTGACAGCAGTGTCCCAATGAAGTGGATTTCAGTTGACCATTATAATATTTAAAATATTTGCAAATATTTTAAATATTATAATATCAAGGATAGGATGCATTCATCCTAAGTATCTTAGCAATTTAAAGAATTCCCTATGGTCATGTATTGTGATTGGCTATCGTTTTTTATTCTTATCTCGCTTATCCTTTGCGTTAGATAATTTTAATTTTCAAGTATGTGTTTCGCATAACTTTCGGCACATTCCCTTTTTCTCGGTGGCGCGAGTTAAAGGACACCCTGTATACGGGTAGAATCATATACCTATAACTATAGGTATATGGGTGGAAATAGTTTTTAAAAAATGTATTTTATCATTTGGGAATAATTTCGTCATAATTTCCCGGACAACATTCGTGATATTCATACGAACATCATGTCGTGATTTTCACAAATTTTATTCATACTGATATCATACGGAAGTCACCGCGTGATAAATGAAAATCATACGAACGTCACGTCGTGATTTTCACAAATTTTATTCATACGGACATCATCCGGATGTCACTGCGTGAGAAATGAAAATCATGTCATGATTTTTTATGCCATCGCTGTTTGCGATTGACCGATGGCACAAAAAACCATGTCGTGATTTTTTATGCCAACGGTGTTTGGATAATCATTTTTGCGCTACGTTCGTACACTAAGAGATGTTGAATCAACAGTTTTTGCGGTTAAATACATTCAATATTTTCTTGGATTTAAATTAACTACCTAGTTAATATACCTAGTTAATTTAAATATATACCTAGTTAATTTAAATCCAAGAAAATATTGAATGTTAAACTGTTGATTCAATTGTTAACATACTTTTTCTTTTAATGTACGAATGTGTCGCAAAAATGAATATCCAAACACCGATGGCATAAAAAATCATGTGATTTTTTATGACCAAACGCCGATGCATAAAAAATCATGTCGTGATTGAGAGAAAAAGTATACCTACATATATATTGAATCAACAGTTTTTGTGGATAAATACATTCAGCATTTTTTTGGATTAAAATTATTAGTTAATTTACATCCAAGAAAATATTAAATGTATTTGACTGCAAAAACTGGTAATTTAATTTTTAACATACTTTTTCTTGCAATGTACGAATGTGGCGCAAAAATAAATATCCAAACATGTCGGTGCACCGATGGCATAAAAAATCATGTCGTGATTTTTTATGCTCAAACACCGATAGCATAAAAAATCATGTCGTGATTTTTTAGGCCATCGGTCAATCGCAAACACGCAAAACGCATAAAAAAATCACGACATGATTTTCATTTCTCACGCAGTGACATCCGGATGATGTCCGTATGAATAAAATTTGTGAAAATCACGACGTGACGTTCGTATGATTTTCATTTATCACGCGGTGACTTCCGTATGATATCAGTATGAATAAAATTTGTTAAAATCACGACATGATGTTCGTATGAATATCAAGAATGTTGTCCGGGTTCAATTAAAAAAGATATTCCAATGTTTAACAAAACGTTCACGTTTTGTTAAACATTGGAATATCTTTTTTAATTGAAACCGGACAACATTCGTGATATTCAAACAACGTTTTATAAATTATAACGGTGTAATGTGAATAACAAACCATGTTTTAAATTCGCAGTTCGCAGGGCTCATACGCATGCGCAAATTTTGCAAATATCACACCGTGAGTTCTACATGATATTACTGTGATGAAGCATGTGTATGCACTCAGGATATCACAGCGTGATAAAAAAAATCACGTTGTGATATCATCATGACTTCACCAGGAAATCCCGATTGTTGTCCGGGTTATTTGAATAATAAAAATATTTCACAATTAAATAATAAATAATAATATATATAATAATAATAAATAATTTTTAGCTCTGAAAGTCAGTCATATGCAGTACCGGTGCCCTCTCTAGAATTTGCGTTGTTATGCCTGCGCAACGCGTTCCTGCTCATACCGTCAGATACCGCCACTAGCCCTGCCCCTCTTTTTCTTATCCCTGGAGTTTCCCCCCCTGCCCCTTTACCGAACCCCGGCCCTGCTCCTTCAAACCCTCTGTCATCTGACAGTATACAGTCTTTAAAAAATCACATCCTAGTGAGCAGTGCGTACGTTTCCCTTTGTTTGGGGGATTATATTTTGTCACTAGAATATGCTAGTAATTTGTTGGAACAACCTAAGATGTCCGGAGTACACAGGTAATGTCAATTTGTAATTATTTTAATTTTTATGCACTAAGGTTTATTTATACAATAAGGTATGCTCTCAGGTTTATCCATGTTTTATTTATTTACTATAGGGTAACGGTAACGCTTTTCAATAAATCATTTTCGTGACAAAAATTATGGGTTTTGAGCCATAAGAAATTTTGTATGTCGAAATGTATAAAATAAATATATATATATATATACACTGTATATATTTCCGCAAAGTTTTTATTTTCTTCGGTGCTCAAGCAAAATATTAATCTGCATATAGAAAAAAAAATTCTCAACAAGTTTGAGCTCTTAATATAAATTTTAAGTACTTAGGTACTATTTAAATTTAAAGTTTTACCGTTTAAAATGCATGTAAAAAATATATTTTTTTTTTTCAAATTTCTAATGCTTACCCACCTTTGACAATATTGCAAATCGGTTTAATACAACTTATGGGGAATTTCACGCTCTTTAAAATTGCTTTTGAGTTTTTTTTTTGTAACTCGCATTGGTTCACCAGTAGGAGTCGTCAAAGGACAGTTTTTGAAAAAAATCGGTTTTTTTTTAAATTTTTTCTAACAAACCGCAAAAAGTAGGGAGAAAAAAGGGCTGAATCATAAAATAAAGTTATCCAACCAATATTTAATGAATTTACAGCCATTTTTATAACTGAAAACGTAAGAAATTGATAATTACCAACTCATAATGTTATTTAGATTGATTTTTTCTATGTATTATCATTATATTTCCCTACACTAAGAAGTTTTTTAAAATTATTGATTTCTCACTTATAATGAATATGAAAACAACAGATAAATTCATAAAAAAACAATAAGAAAATTGTAACGTGGATTTTGCAATTTTTCAACATTTCTGTCATATAGCAAAAAAATATAAATGAAGATTATTTAATTTTTTGAAGCGAAATTTGAAATATGTTACATAACCTTCTGTATATTCCGATTAAAGTTTTGTTGTTTTTTTATAAATTTATGTGTAGTTTTCATATTCATTATGAGTGAGAAATCATAATAATTTTAAAAAAGTTCTTAGTGTAGGGAAATATAATGAAAATAAATAGAAAAAATCAATCTAAATAACATTATGGGTTGGTATTTATCAATTTCTTACGTTTTCAGTTATAAAAATGGCAGTAAATTCATTAAATATTGGTTGGATAACTTTTTTTTTATGAAACAGCCCTTTTTTCTCACTACTTTTGGCGATTTTCTCGAAAAAACGATTTTTTTCAAAAACTGTCCTTTGACGACTCCTACTGGTGAACCAATGCGAGTTACAAAAAAAACTCAAAAGCAATTTTAAAGAGCGTGAAATTCCCCATAAGGTGTATTAAACCGATTTGAAATATTGTCAAAGGGGGGTAAGCATTAGAAATTTGAAAAAAAAATATATTTTTTACATGCATTTTAAACGGTAAAACTTTAAAGTTTAATAGTAAGTGCTTAAAATTAATATTAAGAGCTCAAACTTGCTGAGAATGTTTTTTCCTATATGCAGATTAATATTTTGCTTAAGCACCGAAAAAAAAACAAAAACGGAAATGAATCACCCTATATTATACAGTATGTCCACAGATAGAGATCCCAACAGGACAAATGGACTAAAATTTTTTTCGACCAAAAGTCATTCTTCATAAAAAGTTCTGCTTGTTTTGAAGTCTTTGGCCATACTTTTAATTTGAAAATTTTATACAGGGGCCTGGAAAAACAAGAAAACATGAAATACTATCAAGAGGAAACTACCTTTATTTTTCGTTTTGGAGCAATCAGAAATAAAAAAAATTTGTCCAAAGACTAATTGTAAAGCTTCAACTCAGTATTCCAAATTTTTGTTTTCTTTTAAAGTTTTACCTCATTTCACGTATACTTTACCTATGTATAGGATTCCCAACTTCTGTACAAAAAACAGGACATTTTAAGTAAATTTACATTAATTACAAAAATGAACAATGTTACAATTCAAATTGTCAATTTGACTCATTTTTGTAATAAAGGTAAATTTACACTAAATATCCCGGATTTTTTTACGGAAGTTCGGAACCCTACCTATATAAAGGGTGGGCCATCTATAAGTTGAATTTTAAACTACGTGCTATTAATGAAGCTTTCAACTTAAGCGCCATGAATTGCTGACAGTGGTTTAGTTTTAACCTTCCGATTACAAAATATGCACCGAATAAATTTGGATCAACGTTTCGAAATACTGAAAACTTACTTTGAATGTGACTGTGATCGCAGAGACGGCAAGAAAATTGCGTTTGGAAGAAATGAGGCGCCGTCAAACCAAATTTGATCAAAAAAATGCGCAGAAATGGAATGCTGGTGGACATAAAACATGTTTCACATGCTCGTCCTAGACGTACACCTGAAACAATCGCTGCTGTGGCCGAACGCATGAACGCGTCAACATTAACTCGGCGCAGATGTCAACAATTTGGCCTTTCCCGTACCACTCTGAGGATGATTCTGCACAAATACCTCGGTATATTCGCGTACAAAGTCCAGCTTGTTCAGGAGTTAAAGCAAGTTGACTATCCACAACGTTTTCGCTTTGCTGAGTGGGCTTTAAACCAGTTGAACGATGACCCTAATTTTGCAAGAAAAATCATCTTTTCGGATAAGGCGCATTTTTATGTCAACAAGCAAAACTGTAGGATTTGGGCCACGGAAAATCCACACGTCGCCGTAACAAAGCCTATTCACCATTTAAAACAAAACATTCAAGCTCAAATTGCCTAAATAGAGCAGCAAACTTTTGACAAAGTGCTCGAAAATTGGTGTTCCAGGATGGGTTACTGCCGAGCCATCTGAGGTGGCCACTTAAATAAAATCATTTTCCATACTTAATTGGAAGAAACATTGTATCAAATAAAGCAAAATTCGTTGAAAAAAAATTAGTTTTTCTTGTTCTCATTGCTATTTTATAATTCAACATAAACATGGCCCACCCTTTATAACAAAAATGTCACAGTGACACAGTTTTAGATATTAATTGTAAAATTTCGTTTTAAAAAATATTTTTAAAATGCTAACTATCAAACAAAATAAATAAAAATATAATATCGAATACTATGTTAAAATTTTACAATAATTATTAGTCTTTGGATAGAATTTGAAATCTTTTTTTTATTTGTCACTATGCTCCAAAACGAAAAACAAAGGTAGGTAGTTTACTCTTGATAGTATTTCATGTTTTCTTGTTTTTCTACTCCCCTGTATAATACTTTCAAATTTAAAGTATGAAAAATTGTCATTGACAATGGACTTTTCAAAACAAGCAGAACTTTTTGTCGAAAAATGAAAATTTTAGTTCATTTGTCCTCTTGGCCCTCATCCGTGGACATACTGAATATACATTTTTAGATTACTAGCCCATCTCTACGCCGCTGAATCCCTTATACTACTGGATAAAATAGGCGACGCCTTAGACCATCTAAATCCTGAAAATGTCAAGGAACTGTCATTTAATTTCCCCACCGATTCCAAGAATGCAGTAAAAACAGGCCCCACACCAAGTAAATAAAATCATTTTTTGTCGAAAAAAAAATACATATTTTTTTTAGACTGGTTTCCAAATACTTTAGAAAGCGCTCATTCCGTACTACAATACAACATTGCAGTAGCAAAAACAATCAGAGGCCAACTAGATCAAGCATCTGCGCTGTTAAAGCAAATATGGCAACAGCGCAGCACCACCTGTAGAGTACCGGCGCACATTATTATGTTGGTTATTTACATTGAACTGAAATTAGGTGATTTTTGTTTTTTTGCATTTTGTGCGTTTTTATAGTTTTTTTGTTCCAGGACACGCTGATATAGCAAGAAATTTGATCAAACAACATTGTTTTCAACATAGGATAAGTGGATAATAAATTTTACAAAAAACTGTGGTTTTATTTTTATCTGTTTATTTGTCTTAAAACTTGCAATTTTTATAAATGTGTAGCGAGTTTACTAATTTTTGCTTTATTATAATTCCACAATCGAAAAATCAAGCAAAAGTTTTATTATTGATTTATTTTATTCAGACTATTTTTCTTACGCAAGCTGCGTTATTAAAGTTTTTTTTAAGATAGAAGCAAAAATATTTAATTTAGTTAATTTTGCTTAATTATAATATTACAATACTAAAATTATGCAAAACTTCGTTATTTTTAAAATAAACTATTAAATTCAATGTTTTTTAGTGTACAGTAGGTCATTTGCACCATATCTGTCAAAACTTCGACTTTTCTCTGTTAGATGTAGCCACAAACATCGCCCGTTCTTTTATCCATTTGACGTTTCCTGTGCAGATGTCACCGGTTAACCAATGGCAAACGAAATGTTTTGTTAGATACGGTTGTGGTGGGGGTGAATTCGACGATAGAAAGAAAACAGTGCAAGATCGTAATGGACGTCGTTTGTTTAGATCGTGTCACCGAAAAATCGCATCGAATTTGACGGTCGTGTTTACTTTAATACGCTGTTTCATGAATTAAAAATCGTAGAGTGTGTCGAGTTCGAACCAATAGAAGGATTTGTAGGGGGTTAATCAAGTGCGCGCGATAAAACAACGATGTGTACGATTTGGTGACTGAAAAACATACAGAAATACGCCGGGGTAAATGTTGTAAATAGTGCGTAAGTGTGGTTATTTAGTGGTGTGTGATTTTTTAAGTTTAAATCATGGAGACTCATCATCACATTGAACGTGAAGGAGCTTTAGGCGGCCTTTTTCAGACAATTATTCAGGATATGAAGGTAAGGGTGCAAAACGAGGGTTTCTATTCGTTTTAAACGTTTGGCAGAACGGTGCTTTATTACCTTTTATTTCCCTCACTTTTATTGTGCCTGGAATTCCCAGAAATTAAAAATTTGGGGAGCTTTTTGACAGATGATTTTAAAAAAGGGCCAATCAAACTATACAACAATTATTGACAGCTGTAACAATTAATAAAAATTACGACTGTTCTATTAAAACAGCTGTAATTTTTAGGAAATAGGCTTCCAATAATTATTATTAAAATAATAATTATTGTTAAAACACATGAGGGTGTTTCTTAAAATTCTCCACAGCACACTAGTTGCAATGAAGAATGCAATGCTCTGATTGGTTTATTGTTTTCTATAGAAATCATTTTTTATAAAAAGTAAAGTCGCAAATTTCAAAAATTGTGTAGGTATGCAATAAATATTTATAAATTACAAATATTTGCTTTTGTAATGAGATGTGCCATTCATTTATACATAAGTAAAACAAAATATCGCTCGAAGCCATTTAGAATAATTGATTCATGCTAAGAAATTCTTTTGTAAGGTAAATTACCTAATCTATCCTTAAGTCGTCTCCGCTTTTTTAATTAAACCTTTGATATTTAAAATGACCTAGATTAGAAATATATTGAACTTTTTTCTTGTAATATCAATTAAAAAATTAAGAGACCAACAATATGGGCCACTATAGAGTGATGAAATAAATAAACATGAAGTTTAAGAGGTGTTTTAGACACCCCATGTGTAAACTACAATCGCAAAATTTAGTTGCAAAACTAATTAATTTATCTGGGTATAAATCACCGAACAAATATTACAGACGCCAGATTAATTACATATCTACAAGATTATTTTATATTTTTATCTATAGGTAGGATTTTTTTTTATTAAATATTGAACGCACATGGCAACGTTCACTTCCTGTCCTAAAAATCAAGCATGCGTTCCCTTAATATAAGCTTGAATACCCTTTTAATGGTTAAATTTAAATAAAATATTAAAAAAATTAGGACCCAGACTCTAAGGTACCTACGAGGGCGATGGTTATAAATACTATAATTGCCTCAAATTTAATTGTAAATTTGAGGCAATTATCTACTCTCACATTGATGAGCTGTGACTATATGGCGTTTTACGCACGGGCTGAAGTTAGCAACAGTGGCTTTTGGTCTTTTTAGTCACGGGCTGAAGTTAGCTTTGTTATACATATATTGGGAAAAAGTAAGGTTTAGTTCGACAGATGTTAAATGTTTAACAAATTAAATTTGCTTTTAATTCTGCGTAGTTACTATTATACTATAATTGTTTATAAAGTTTTCTAGATACTCGTTTTTATTAGACACTTTAAAAAGCCGTTTATCAAACTTGATACATAGGTTGTATAATATTAATTACCTTTAAAATGTTTTTTCGAAAACTGCCTACTTAAGTAATTGCCAAATTTAAATTTCCAAAATTGCAATGTTGCCTATTTTAAAATTGCAACGTTGCTAAGTTTACAAAATTGCAACGTCCCCAAAATTACAACATTGCAATGATGCCATTTTTTCAAAAATACAATTTTGCAAAATTTATTTTTAATTTAATTTTATTTTTTGTATATTTATAGCTACTGCACTGTATACCTACTATTATATAAATAAAAGGGTGATTTAGCGTAATTCCCTTGATAAATGACATTGGCAGTTTAGAAAATGGTAAAAGGGATAATGAAGTATAATTGCCAGGACGTTTGTGAATGTCGATTTTAAATAAAATTTAGTGGTTTGGTCCAGTTTGGGTAATTTATTTTCGGTTTTATTTGTTTGTTCGGATGTCAGAGGGGTATACAGGGTGTACCAAGTATACTTTTATGTGTATTCTTTTTATTTAAAAAGCTACAAAGTCGGTTAAATTTGAGAAAAATTACGTAATTACAAGTCTTTTAACATGAAATTTATAAATTGATTGTCAAAACCAAAAATCTGTATTTATAAATTATAACTTCGTTTATCCTGGGAATTTTAAAAAAAGTAAGTAAACATACACATTAATCTACACTTTAATCATATTTTTTTGCTACTATGTTTTGAGTTAGGTAGGACCTACCTAACCTGGTGATGGTACCTGTACCATCACCATCTTTGCTTTTATAATGGCCGCCATAACTTATGTAATTTGATACATCGTTGGATTCCTTGATTTTTTTCTATCTAATCGTGTACAATTTTGGCGGCCTTAGAAAAAAAAGATGGTGGTGGTATCTTAAAATCCAGTAGGCGACAAAAATCACAAATTGGATGAAAATGTAGATAAATGTGTATGTTTCATGTAAAACTTACTTGTTGAAGTAACAATTTTTTGTTTTGACAGGTTGTCAGTTTTATTAAATTATTTGAGTAGGTACCGCTGATTTTTTATCCAGTTTAACCTATCTTGTTACTCTGCAAATAAAAAAAATACTCAAACATATATGTATGAGGTAATTGGTGCACCCTGTATACTTAAATTGGCAACACTATGAAAAAAAATACAGACATAAATTTAGAGAGTTTTTTATTTTTGTCTGATTTTAGTTCATGCCGTTTTTAGTATTTCTCTTACAGACACGTACCATAAATAATTCTCGAGAATTCTAAGGCTCTTGACTGTAAACTTCCATACAACCCTTACGTCAAGGGCGCTAGTGGCAATGAACTTTGAAAAAGTTATAAGTACACCAATCCTGACTTTTGTCTTTTTTGGTTATTAAGTAAAAAAAAGCACAAGAGAAAAAGCACAAGAACTTAAATGTTTAAATATAATAGTATATTATCGAGTATATTATAATATATGTATATACATATACATATATGTATCAAGTTTGATAAACGCCATTTTATACACGAATTTAGTATAAAAAAGTTTATAAACGAGGTGCATACTACCTATACTTTTTCTACGACAAATACTTATTATTATCTTAAAATGATTTAAATCAAAAATTTGTATAGAGCGCCATCTATGAAACAATAGGGGAATCTGTGAGTCACCGTCAAATGTCAAACACAGATTATAAAGGTTATAAATCGAAATGTATTTCTTAAAAATTGACAGTTTTTCACAGTGAAAGTAAAGAAAATGTTTTATGAGCACTTTACAGTGGAGTCCGTGCCCGAATTTAAGTTATAGTTTACCGAGTAGTTTACTGCCGGCGAAATTAAAAGGTCAGGACAATGTTCATATAAACTTTTCAAATATTGGCGGTGAGAAACTATTTATTACTTTTATATTTTTGCTCGTATTTTTGTATTGAAATAATAAAATAATTTTCACATTTAGTATTATTTTACAAGAAAGGCACTTTATTTTAACGATTGTATGTCATTTGACAACTGTCAACTAACTTAAAACTAACTTCAGCCCGTGACTAAAAACCTGTTGCTAACTTCAGCCCGTGACTAAAGCGCCATAAAGCCACAACTTGCCAATGTGTATTTAAAAGGTCACTTAGTGTCATGGAAACATGTACGATAAAGGGCGTTTTAAAGGTGGGAGTAGAGTTTAAAAGGGTTTTTTTTTTAACAAAATAGTCGTTCTATTCACCAAAAACTGTGTTATCATAAACTGGATAACAATATTCAAAATTAAGTCGTTTATAAAAAGAATATTAAAACATATTGTCTGTAATAATGTTTACCCTGTCATCAAAAACGTAAGACAGCCTGTTGGGATATTAATGAAAACAACGTTTTCAAAACAAACGTTATTAAATATTCATGAGGAAAGCTTAGCTTGATTTTACAGCGGCTCATAATTTATTGTTGTCACCAAATATACAAAAAAACTATGACGTCAAAGAATTATTTTTCTTAAACAACCCTGTACCTGTACTGTGTACTGTATACACGTGTGCGTTATTGACCATATTTGTAGGAAATTTCGGTTAGACCGCAGCGCAATGTCGGTAAACCGAGATTGGTTGTAAAAAAATCATAACACACGAAGTAGATATTAAGTTCCTGTAATCGCCCACGATTGTGAATTAAATATCATATTTCTTGTAGTGTTTATAAACTACTATAGTAGACGTTTTTAAGATTTATTTATGTTTGGGTTATACGGAACTGATAAAATAATCAGTTTTGATGATAACGATGGTTTGTCTATAGACAACATCTTTTCTTGAAGAAGTCTTTGGAATAAATAGAAGGTGTATTTATATGAAATAAGTTATTTTACACAATATTCCATATGTTAAATGTTTAAAATCGAATAATCAAAATTGTAAATAAGATACAAAATTACAGTCGGTCTACTTTTTTGGACGTTTTAAAGGTGATTCTGATTTGGAACGTTGGTATTATTGACTTAAACGATTAAAGGTGGGCGCTCTTATTGATTTTGGCACTGAGTAAACATTATTAGGGTGTCTTTTCCCTCCTCAGCTATCTGCCGATAGCTTCTTTAAATACTTTTTACCTATCATGGAATTGATTGGAATTTTACCTCTTAAAGTTTGTGAAATATAAGAAATAAGATTTTCTACGCATAAATATTTAAATTGTTAGTGTAAAATTACGAAACAAAGCATCTAATAAATTTTATTGTATACAAACAAATATTTTCCTTGTTACAGATTTTTCCCATAAAAGTAAATTTACATAGGTAGTCTTAGATAACTTTTATAACTTGTGTTACATACACAAGTTTATAGAAGCATTGTCTTCATTAACTGAAATAAATCTTAACAAAAACTAAAAATACTTTTTTTGATATCCACATATTTATTTGGTTTGCTTTCAGCACATTTCAAAGATGAATTAAAATTAAAATGTATTACTAGACGCGTCTCTAGTAAGATTTAAAAATAGTTTTATGTCTGAAATTAATGAACGGACCAAAATACCGATGTAATTAAGGAAATACTGGTATGATGTAATCCGAATATCACTGTTAAATTAGACACATACATATATAGATATACCTACAACATTTACCAAATTAAAAAGCCCGCGATTTTTTGTATTGTGCAAATGATTTATCAACAAAATCAAAACTAGGGTTTTTTTCAATTAAAACTAATTAAAATAAGCATACGTGCGTTAACACAACACAATAGCATATCACTTTCACCACGTTTTTGCCTTAGTGGAATAAGGACTTAAGAGTGTTATTATTTATGTTGTTAGAGTGAAACACGCGATTTCCTCAACAAATGATGAAATTAATGAAAGAGCAAAAAAACGCGGCAACCTTAAGGTTGTTGGCACTACGATTGAATTGTATAGTGTGTTTGCAAAAGTTTCTTTAAAATTAAAATTAAGATTTTCGCTTTTTTCAAAACACTATTATGTACCTATACCTAGTTTGTTCATTGGATAAAAAAGCATGAGTTTTAAAACATTGGGGTTAAGCTTAAATACTGGGGGTTTTAAATATTAGGGTTTTAGCGTTTTAGGTTTCGGGTCCCCTAAATGAATTTAATCATCCATATAATTTGGGCTTAAACACACAAATATTTTAAGGATTCTCTGTGTGATATTAAGATCTTCGTTATTTTTTAAGTTTTTTTTACGAGGGTACCTATCATCTAAATTATTTGCTTACGGTCTAAAACCAAATAACATTTTAATGGCATACGAAAAAAATCATTTAAAAGTTGAAAAACTGAACCGAGCTGTCTACAGTTTCATGCATAATTTAATTATAAATGAGATAATTCTGAATAAACGTCCGCCTATTTGTTTATTTAGGAACTGGTTTCACCTCGGGTTTCACAGATACCTACTAGTGATGCCCACGAGACCAACGAGACGAGACTTTCTGAAAGTCTTGTCTCGTCTCGCCCATGAAATAAGAAGTCTTGTATCGAGACTCGTCTCGCAGCCTCCAGTCTCGTCTCGTCTCGCTTCTCGTACGAGAGTTTTTTTTGTCTTGTTCCAGTCTAGTACGGCCAAATTGACGTCACGTACTAGTTAAGGGAAATTAAAAGTCATTGTTTTCTATAATAATTTATACCGTCTATCGTGTTTGTTTATAAGTTTATCTAATCTGAATTGAATCACCATAAAAAGTAAATATGGACCAAATTGGTTGTCTATCAGTGGAGTCAGGTGAGGGAGTGCCTCCCTATAGAGAATTAAAGATAAGTTTATAATAATTCTCACGTAAAATTCAATATTTCGATTACATATATGTATAATCTATAGATTATAAAATATTTTAAAATTGAAGTGATTTTATACGACGCCCTCAAATTAGGACGAAACCTTGCCCCTGCGTCACTGCCACGGGGACCAATATTCGGCGTTTTCTTTGTGAATTAAAAAAGTTTAAAACTTAATATTATTATATATAATTGTTGCAAAATCTTTTCGGAAACTTCTATCGAAAAGCAGTATTTCACTGGACGATCATTGGAAATATTAAAAACAATTTGGGAGCATGTTTTAATAGTTTATTTACGCGATGCGTAATATTAATCGTAAAAAGTAAACATTGACCTCCGATTTAAGATGATCTTACTCAATGCTATAAGTGTAAAACACCTTTTTGTAGAGCGTAAATTTTCTACAAAAATTTTTCTTTTGAAGGCATTGTTATGAAGTTAAAATTTTGTAAAAAAAAATTAAATGAAAATTTAAAGTATCATCATTTAGTCAGGGTCACGAATCGTGACTCACGATACACAAAAACCGGTATGCTGATGCGCATGCTATTTCTCTCGCACCGTGTGACTTCATGTGCGAACCAAAAGCTGGCGGGTAACTGCGTTGCACTGCGGCGCCACAATCAAAGTCAGTTTTTTTTAAATTGCAACCCTTTATTTTTGTTGCATTTTTGGATAGCTACAATTGTACTGATTACATTGATGTGCCACATCTGGACGGTTACATAGAGTGGGCCAGCCTGTCTACAAACGAGCGTTGAACGTTTGACAGTACCGCTGGAGTGATCATCTAGATCTCGGCTTGAATGCGGTGTATTAGGTCGTCCACATTTTAAGGCCTGTTTACATAGACGCGGTTTTTAAGATGTCCCCATAAAAAGAAGTTTAAAGGGTTCAAATCGGGCGATCGCGCTGGCCACTCAATTTGACCTCTTCGACCTATCCAGCGATTGGGAGAGACCTGATTTAAATAATCCCTTACTAGCAATGCATGGATGGTGGTGCACCGTAACAGCGAATAAGTTCGTCAAAACCAAAATCTCAATCGGCGGCAAAAACCTACTTTTCTCAAAAATTTTCTTATGTAACCCTCCACATGTAGCATATCAATGTACTCAGGACAACGGTAGCTATCCAAAAATGCAACAAAAATAAAGGGTTGTAAGTAATTAAAAAAAAACCTTACTTCGATTGGGGCGGCAGATTTTGGGACAATTACCTACATAGGCTAAAATATTGCTAGATAAATAACAAAGTTGACGTGTTTCAGCGTTTTTTTTTTTTAATTATCGTTTTCAAAATAATCACATGTTCCGGGACTTTACGGACACACTTTATATTATAATGTAACATATTTTATTATTCAAAATATTTTTTATTTAATTGAATTAACCGGAATTAACTTAACTTACGCTAGACCGAATTTAACATTTGTTTAATGTGAAAGGTAACAAAATTATAAAAATTCTTTTATACAGGTAATAATAACGCACTTAATAACATCCTGGTATAAAACACCCGTGCGTGGCTTGTAAATAAATACCTTGTAAATACACTGCGCGTCAAAATTAACGCATAACAAGTAAAAAAAATCCAACTCTAAAACGCCTTTACCAATCTTAATAAAATTTTGTTTAAACATGTTTAACTTATATAATATATATAATATATATTATAATAGATATATCTCAGTTTAAGTGTTCAAGGGTTTTTCGAGAAAATATCCTTAAATCCCTTTTATTTAATAATAAAAACGCTAAAAAAAACTTTTATACGGAAATTTTTTTTAAGTAAATAAAAAATATGTTGTGATAGACTGTATTTTTGTTAGTACACCCTGAAAATTTTGTACAAATCAAACGAACAGTAACGAAAATACAGCGCTTCAAAGTCGTCAAAAATGACCACTTTTCAGCAAAATAATCAAAAAGGGGTCATTTTTACCGACTTATAGAAGCGCTGTATCTTCATTACTGTATCTTCATTACTGTTCGTTTGATTTGAACAAAATTTTCAGGGTTTACTAACAAAATCTCTTCTGTCAAAATAGGTAAAAATCTCGGTCAATTGACCAGGCACAACCCTATGCCTATGCAAAACTGTTTGTAAAATTTGAATCTGGTTCGCACGTGACGTCACCTGCGCGGAGTCGACGAGTTTTTATCTCAAAACCAGAATACCGGTTTTTTGTGTGGGCAAGGTTAAACCTCGGGTTAAACAACATCGGAATGTTTTTTTTAAATTGTTTTTAAACAAACAAATAATTTAGTTTACTCTGAAATTATAGCCAACTTATGAAATTGAGAAGAATCATTTTTTAAATTTATTTCAAACATTGACCTCCAATATTAATACTAATAGTCAAGTAAAAAAAACAATTTGGAAAAATAACGGGTACCCTAGTGGATATCCTGTGTTTAAATCATTTCATATAAAAATCAAAAATAAAACTTTTAACATTTTTCAAGAATAATTAAAAAATAAATTATTTCTCATGCCTTGGGAGTTTTTAGTCAGCATTTGGACTCTATATATAAGTAATGAAAATGTTGTCAGATGTATAAAATCATAGTATCTGTTTAGAACATTCTAAAGGAAATTTCTGTACATCATTATATACATCTAAAAGTTTGTGTTCCCAATACAATTTGTGACTTTTCGAAAAAATGTTGTCGGGTTTCATATCCCACGAAAACTTCCTAATGAAGTACATAGGTGTAGAAAATCAGCTTTTTTATTCATATAGGTATTGCTCGTTTCAAAGAACAGTTGATCTCGTTAAGTTAAAAAGAACGCCCAGGTAACGCGATCCGCGTCTGAAAATATCACAGCGCGAGCACATAGTGAATTATTATGTTACATCGCCCATTTGTATTTCCTTTCTGCTACGAATAAGTATCTATAGAAGAAAATATAATATGTTCGTGCTCGTACTATTGTAATGGCGGAATTCGCGGTATCATGTGTGCCATGAAAGATAAGAAGCTTATTTATGTATAATACAGGGTGTTAAAGACTTTTTGACCCAATTCGGTCGCACTTTGTCCAAGTATTAAGTTTTATTATAAGATAAAAACTTTATGTTTCCCAAACTTATAAACTCGAGTCGGGATTTTAATGTTTGCAAAGTCCTGTTAGGGTTTTAGGTAACGGTGGTCTAGAGCGACGGCCATTTGGCGTTACAATAAACACAGGGGAACCATTAAAGTAGATCCCAAGCGGGTGCACAGTGGGGCAATCAGTGGGCAAAAAACTGATTTTTACAGACTTCTTTAAAAACCAACACCATTAATAGATTATTTAGAGACCAAAACAAATAATAGTCTATTGCTGCAAGGTTCGGGCTATACGGTGGATGAGGTAAAACTTCTAGCTTTTTGTACACAGTTTTTTTTTTAAGAACAGTAGGTCACAGTATATCTGTGCGACGTTTTAAAGGGTCATCCCTTTTAGTCCTTTAATTCATTAGTTATTTAAGGACTAGAAACTTTGTTCATTCAAAACAAAGTAAATTTCTAAATCATTAACTGAATCTTTGGTCCAACAAACCAATAAAACATAAAGTAGGTATGTTTTTTTATATATTTTTACGGTCAATTTCTTAAAATTATTAAAAAACAAAATTACAATTCAAAACTTTTTAAGTTTTTTTTTAACCCAATAAGTATTATTTATGAAATTTGTGTATGCCATCATAGGTCATTAATCATTTTATTTAAATAAACTGTTTGTATTATAAACAATTTTACTGTTGCTGACATAAATAATATAATAAACACTTTGTTTATTCCTTTGTGAGATGTTTCGGCTTTATATGTTTTATAATTTATATGTCAATTCCACGTGGAATGTAAATTACGAGATGATACATATCTTGTATATTATTACTTACATGTTTTAACGCTACGTATGATTTTTGTGTTGAACTATAACCATAATAATATCTAGTCCCTATTACCTAAATAAGCACAACATAGCACACACAAAAAAAAGAAGAGTACCTACTTAATTCGAGCGTATTTAATGCAAATTTAGTACGCAAAAAATGTTGTTTGCACTTTTTTTAATTCCAAGCAAGTTTGCCAGCTTACTCAAGTAAAATATAGTAAAATCTTAACGAATCCAGTGAAGCAACAAAAATTTAAATGTGGGGCCACGTCGGACCCCTCCATATCAGTTAAGGGGTAATATAAAATTGCCCTAGCGTCTTTATACTAAACAAAACTTATTTATAAGGATTATAAGTAGCTCAAGCGGGCTTGGTCAGTGCCCCGCGCGCGAAATTGTGCTCGGGCAACAAAGACTCTAGAACACGCACTTTAAATATTTTTTAAACAGAAATCAAACAATCAAACAAAAGGAAGAGTTTTATTATAGAACTTATATATTTCTTTTAGATGGTATAACGAGTTTAGTTTAGAAACAAATTTAGTGATGTAAAAAAACGCGTTTTTTTATAAATTTGTGTTAGAATTACTCAACAAAAGACCTTTGTAGTTCTTGAATCCATCGTTTCGTATTTTCGTATTTCATATCCTGGGTCGTTAGCCCTATAAAACACTCGCTATAAATACATAAATCATAAACAAAAACGTCTACTTTTCTGAACTTATTACGTTTAACCTACGCTTTAAAGTTGAGCGAAAAATGTTCGCGAAATCTAGATCGTTAAAATTAATGGCAAACGTGGATCCAGTGACCTTATGTGCAAGCGGAGCGCGGAAAAAAAATTGAATGTCAAGGCAAGAGTTGTTCTGTGCGCCAAAATAAATTGTAGCCTATGCATAGCTATGGCCGAATTAGGTAATAATATTGTTTAAGAGGAAAATGGATCAATTTAAATAAGTTATAATAAAAAATAAGATATAACAATAAAAAGAAAAATTATTTTGATAATACAACAAAAACTAAATTATTTTTCTTACTACCTCGACTCAAAATACGTTGTTTCGTCCCCGATTTCACGGCAGAAAGTTAACGTTTCTTGCATTGGTCAAGCTATACGCGCACACTCTAATAGCGGGAGTAAAAATTTTTTAGTCGTGTGCTTAACATTCAAATTTCGTACTGCCAACATGAGAAACACAAAAATATGACAGTTTTAAACCATAATTTTGCAATTATAACAACAAATAAACAATTTATGTTTTTACTTTTTTACTTTTTATGTTGTTTTAAGTGTTTAATGGTACTTTTATTTGTTATAAAGTAGTAATTTGTTAATTAAAATACAACCTTTTATTTTTACTGTATTGGCACCGCTGAATTACCATGACAACGCTACAGTTTGATTGATTTTGAATGTAAACGTCAGAATTAAATTAAACGTCAGATTTTAATTTTGACACAAGTTTTTTTATATACATTTAATTTTTTCCCGTATTTTCTGCGGGGTAGCAAGAAAAATAGTATACACTACACGGGCAGAAAGTGTGAGAGCCCTGAACTGCGCGCCATGATGCCCTCGGCTTCGCCTCGGGCATCATGGCGCGCAGTGCAGGAATCTCACACTTTCTGCCCTTGTAGTGTAATATACTATTACCACTAATGTTAGATAATACTAAAAACCTATTAGGTACCTTAGTATTTATGATTAAAATGTTCTATTCTGGGTATGCTTAATGGGAATTTTACTACCTAAAAATATTTTATTGATTATTCCTTATCTATTTATACCTACTTGACACTTTTATACCTACTTGACACTTTTTAAATACACATTGACAAGCTGTGGCTCTATGGCGGTTTAGTCACGGGCTGAAGTTAGCAACAGGATTTTAGTCACGGGCTGAGGTTAGTTTTAACAGTTGTCAAATGTCATATAATCGTTAAAATAAAGGGCCTTCAAGGGATAAATTTTGATTTGCACTGAAAAATTTGAGACGCCGCGGCGGTAACGGTAATTCCAATAAATACAACTGTCACTTTTTGTACCTTGTGTAACAATTTTTAATACTTTGTGAAAATACTTTGCAATTATAATATAAAAAAAATCAAAGGAAAACATATTTTCTAAATATAATCATTTTGAGGTTATTTTTATATTTTAAAGCATGTATGCAACTCTTTTATAAACTTTTCTACTACCCCAATGATAAGATGTGACTTTATGGCGTTTTAGTTACGGGCTGAAGTTATCTTTATTATAAATTTGGAAAAAGTGAGGTTAAATCCGTTGACAGTTGAAAAACTTTTAACAAATAAAATTGGCTTTAAATTCTTTTTTGTGTTCGTCGTAGATAAAGTATAGTATGCAACTCGTTTTTATTAAACACTCGCTCGCAAGCTTTGCTTGTGCCTAATAAAACTCGTAACTAAAATGGCGTTTATAAAAATTAATACATAATATAGGTACTATTATTCTTTAGCAATTCTTAACTTAGTTGTTTTCATTAAAAATTAGGTTGTTAATTAATTTAATGTGACCCAAATATCCTTCAGACCGAATTTAAATCTGTTTTGATAAAAATTAACACTAAAAATGTACATTTATAAACAAAAAAGTCAATTAATTTTAAAAAATCCAAA
This sequence comes from Brassicogethes aeneus, assembly GCA_921294245.1. NCBI lineage: Eukaryota > Metazoa > Arthropoda > Insecta > Coleoptera > Nitidulidae > Brassicogethes > Brassicogethes aeneus. Next base: position 61,024,548 of record OV121133.1, on the reverse strand, counting down.
TTCATTTTATTATAAAATTGTAATTAATATTGTATTAGTTTTATTGCAAAATATCTATTTCACATTTTGTAATTATTTTATTATCGAAAGTGCAAACAATACTTAAAATCGACTTATTACTTAGGCTGATGATATGAAATATCCGCTCTATTTCCTACTCATTACGAAAACTATTTTTAAACATATATGTTTGAAAATAGTTTGTATGCAATTATATTATATATTATAATATAACAAATCGCCACGTTTAAGTGAATAAAAATTTAACGCTTATTAATTTTTTTAACAAGAAAATCGGACCAATTAAATTGTTACAAAGCAACAAAAACCAAACGAATTTTCTTCACGACTTCGGTAGCCCAGAGTTATTTCTGTAACTTTTAATAGAAATTATTTTTGAAGAATTTTAAATTACCTAACCCTAAATAACAATGCTATTAGTGGGGGAATTCCTAATTTAATTGCTCGAAAAATACCAAGAACAACATTATTAAAGAGAAGAGTTCAAAATGATCCCTTGAATGACAAGAAGCTAAAACGACGACATACTAATATTTAATAATAATAAAATAACAATATAATAACCTAAAATACCTACACAATATAAAATAAGGTAAATTTCGATGGATTTTGTTCTTATATGTGTATGGGGTATGGTATGCGAAATACGCATTTTCTCGCGTAGCGGAGGCCTACAATTAAGCGAAGCACAAAAAGACTTCTCAGCCGCATGGCATGCAACATTTTATCTTTGAGGCATATTTTTATTTGTTCCACAATACATAAAACGTACAATTATAATTGTATAATAATTATTAAAAGTAGAAAGTGAGGTTAGATTAGATTTGACAGTAGTCAAATATTTTGATTGGTCCAAACGGGTTTTTTACAGACTAGGAGCTTAAAAACATGACCCGAATGGTCTTAATTATTTTTACAGCCTAGGAGGTTTTTTGATTAAAGATAATATCGATGACTTTTTGCCAAAGTATCGCAAGCAACATAACCCAAATTTCGGGAATTAAAAACATTTTGCTTGTCTGCTTTAAATTAAATATAGCCCAAAGGTTTTATAACAAGTAATTACTTAGCTTATAATTATAGCTATTTACTTGTTATAAAACATATAGGTTATATATGGTTTAAAACAGACTTTAAAACATAAAATGTTTTCAATTCCCGAAATTTGAGTTTTGTTACTTGCGATACTTTGGCAGAAATTCATCGATATATCGCACATGGGCGACAACAGTGTCATAAGTAGTAAAACCATAATTCCGAGATTAGTTAATGTAAAAGATTTTTGAATAATAAAATTCTGACATTTTTGTAAAATTATATTAACTTACACTGTGGGTTAATATAATTTTACGAAAATGTCAGAATTTTATTATTCAAAAATGTTTTACGTTAACTTATCTCGGAATTATGGTTTTACTACTTATGACACTGTTGTCGCCCATGTGCGATATTATAAATAACTATTATTGGTATAAATTATGTTTACTTACAGCCTACGAGATTATCGAATACTTTGGTAGTAATCGTTGACAATAATAAAGCTAAAATATAGAACGCTTGAAGATCAAAAATATTTTGCAAATAGGCTCCATGGTTAAATGCCCCATAAAAACAAACTAAGATGCAAAAAGTTTAGCTCAAAACAGCAACACAAAAAATATATTAAAATATGTAAGTCTATAAGTTGAATATGTTCTACTCGAAAATCTTCTAAAATAGCAGTAAATCGTATTTGGAGACTAAACTATTGATTGTAGAGATTTTACAGCCACTCAAAGTGTCAAATTTTTAAAAATTCAGTTTCTGACGACTAATAACTATAGTATATATACTATAGTATAGGGTGCCTTTTCATGTGCTCATTTTTTGGGTACCCCATTTTGCTCCCCCCCTCTGCCTTTTTTGCCCCCTTTCACCTCCCGTCTGCTAATTGTACCATAAAATTTAAAAATCCCAGAAGATTTGATGTTAATCAAACTTTGACCTCGAATAACTCTAGAAGAAATCAATTGAAGGGGTTAGAATAAAAAGGGTATAAGTAACATTTTCATTTTTTGGAGATATTTGAAGTTAAAGTTATGTTACCATAAAAAAGTGAAGAATTTTGTTTAGTAATGTTTTTCTACTGGATAATAGAGGTCCCTAGAAGTGTGAAAATTACTTAAATCCTTTTCATTTCGATACGTCGGAACCTTATCTTTCACAAAACGAACTTATCTCCTAAATTAAAGAAATTGCACTTATACCCTTTCTATTCTAACCCCTTCAATTTATCGAAAAATAATAAGAGCTCTAGAGCTTTTTTGTATAAGAAACTGCAATGATCATTGCCATAAGAGGTATAAAATTTCAAACATAAAATTATTTTTTCCCATGTTAATTAAATGGGAAACTAAAATAAAAACAGCGACCTCTTAGAGTTGAGCTGGAACGCCCATATTTGGTGAGGATTTTTTTTATATTAAATACGAATACGAATTACTGCTATTTTAAGATTTTTGAGTAGAACGGCAATTTGTAAAAAACATATTCAACAGACTTGCTTAAATGGACATTTTTTAAGTTAATTTCAACCTGTATAAAGATTTTAAAACCGAAATTCGAAAAAAATATTCTTACTGTACGAGCGGAAGGAGAAAAGAATAAAAAATTGTTTTTAATGGTTTTTAAAGGGAAATATTTAAGAATTTAATAGCAACTGCCTAAAATAAAGATTAAGAGCTTTGTAATAACTCAAAATTTTTGTTTTCTGACCGGTTAAAATATTTTTAGGTGGGTAAAAATGTCGCTCTAAAATGAAGCACCCTAATATATACCATCTGCTAAAAACAAAATTGCTAAATGTTATTATTTAACTATACTAATTTTATTGACAGAATAAAAAAGTTTTTCTACTCCCACCTTTAAAACGCACTTTATCGTACATGTTTCCATGACACTAAGTGACTCTTTAAATACACATTGACAAGTTGTGGCTTTTTGGCGCTTTAGTCACGGGCTGAAGTTAGCAACAGGTTTTTAGTCACGAGCTGAAGTTAGTTTTAAGTTAGTTGACAGTTGTCAAATGTCATACAATCGTTAAAATAAAGTGCCTTTCTTTTAATACTAAATGTGAAAATTATTTCATTTCTCAATACAAAAATATTAAATAGTTTCTAATCGCCAATATTTGAAAAGTTTATATGAACATTGTACTGACCTTTTAAGTTCGCCGGCAGTAAACTATAACTTAAATTCGGGCACGGACTCTACTGTAAAGTCCTCATAAAACATTTTCTTCGATTTTCTTTACTTTCACTGTGAAAAACTGTCAATTTTCAAGAAATACATTTCGATTTATAACCTTTATAATTGTGTTTATAAAATGTAAAAATGTGACATTTGACGGTGACACACAGTTTCCCCTGTTGTTTCATAGATGGCGCTCTATACAAATTTTTGATTTAAATCATTTTAAGATAATAATAAGTATTTGTCGTAGAAAAAATTTAGTATGCACCTCGTTTATAAACTTTTTTATACACTCATTAATTTAAGCCTAAATTAAATTCGTGTATAAAATGGCGTTTATCAAACTTGATACATAATATACTATTAAATAATTTATTGAACCTTTTAATCGTATAAAAATAATCTATTATAAAATAACAACCATTTTTTTCATTAAATTGCATGACTAAACATTCATTTTATTAATGTTTTCCATACCGTTTTAATAATTATGTTAGGAAGGAATATTAAATTTTAATGCGAATCGCTTTTGACAAAATTATGTACATTAAAATTAATTTAAACTCTACCCAGGCTTATGTATACTTTAATAAATAGTTTTATTATGAATGAATTTATAAACTTACAAGGTATATTTAAATTAATATCTAAATATTAACTTTAGTAGAATTTTATTACCTTTAATTTACCAAAAAGATAAAGCAGTCGAAATTGCCTTGTATTAAAAACTGTATATTGTCGATTAGTAAAATTTAAATATTTACATAGTAAAATAAACGCAACCCAAAAATGGTGACATTGACTGAACGGTTAAATAGAAAGGTATGTCAGGGTATACCGTCAATAAAGAGCGTCAGTAGTAGAAATAATATGTTATCTTCTGTAAATAGGATTTGAAAGGTGGCACACGACTTGTTACTAGCTTACATTGGGTAAATAATAACATAATTTTAATAGGTACATTTTTACAACAAAAAAAGTGTAATACATCACATGGTCTTGTTGTAACAGAAAAGTAGCGGTATATTGACCTGATACAGTTTACTCTCTTGCAATATAAAACACTTTTTTCGACAAATACTCGATAATAATGAATCATGAAGCTTCTGAACACACTTGAAACCTAATATTTTACCCTCAACATTCTCAAGTTACTTGGCATCGTTAAGAATAGCATTTCTTGCCAATTTGTAAATTGCTGGAGACTACCTACCAGCATGTTCCCTGCTGGTACATGCCTCCATGTGAAGGATGAATTTTATGGTTTCGTCCATTACCATTATGTCAAAGTGAAATGCAAGTGGCAACTCAGCAGTTAGGGAAATTTACGACGTTGCTAATAACAAGGGATTTGCAAGGGTGAGAAATATTGAAATATATAAGTACAATTCCTATAAGTATGGAATTTTCAAACTAGCCAAATACGGGTGTGTTGTAATCATTTGAGTGAGTATGTAATTACTATAAGTCTTCTAAGACTATACAGGGTGTCTTAAAATCACCATACCAAACAAAAGGGGTCGATTCCTTGCGTTATTTCATTTTTAAAACCACCAATGAGAGCACAGTGTTTCTGCTCTATATATCGGACAAGTTTTTGTTATATTTTTTTGTTTGCAATGATAGAATATCAGCGTCTTTTGCGAATTTTTTTTTTGTTTACTTTCCAGCGCTCTCATTGCGGCCTTAAAAATTAAATAACTCTTTGTGGATGCGAAAAAATGGTTAGGGATAAGTCGTCCTTAAATTTTAAGAGGAATTAACCTTGACCCTTTGTGGAGCCAATTTTTTTATGCTAACAATTTTGGGAAATTTCTTCTTAGATTTTTTCAAGAATCGACCTATTTAGTTTGGTCCGGACACCCTGTATAACCCGAATATAACCTAAATACATAAGAAGTGAATTTAAGTTTATATTAACATAGTTCTAAAACTCTTTGTTCATGTGATACACGGTGTTTTAATTATTTTTTATATTTTTTTAAATATAACTTATATACCGGGTGTCCCATAAATAAGTCAACATATGTATAGGTACTTTCATATATCAGAGTCGCAAATTTTTATGATAAAGAATTCATTTAGTATTTAGTTTTCAATGGAAAACCCTATATTTTTGCATGTTTAAATTGTACACGTTTTTTAAGTTCAAAATTATATAATTAATTTTTTTATACTTTTTAAGTAAACTTAAGTTAAAAATAGCCAACTAAAATCCATTATTTGTATATAACCTGGAAAGTATCCATCTCGTCAAAAACTACAAGTTGATAATACACTGAGAAAAAACAATGGTTATCTTAATCGAATATATAGTAACTTTTACTAAATATTCTGATTAGTATAGGCACAGCCAAATTTACTGTTATGTTAACCATGTTTATATTGTTACAGTTTTATTGTCACTTTAACTATATTTTTGTTGTTGCACAAAACAATAATTTATTTAGTTATAATAATTATATGCAAATACCTTATAACCCTCTATATGGTTAAATATACTATACGTATGATATGTATAAACTTTCTGTATAGTAAAAACTACAACGACATATTGTTAATAATGTGTGACAACATTATATTGTTATTGTAACCAGATAATCTTATAATTTTAACCATCTAGTGTAGTACTAACAGTTTAGCCGTACATGATGGTTGTAATAGCCTAATCAAATATCTAACTTTACTAAATTTTTATAACGAAATGATTAGAGTACATATAACAAAACTAATTTTTCGTATATTGTTATTACAACCATAAGTTATAATTAAATGAACCATATTTTGCATAACAAATCTATATTGTTAGGGATTACAATATATTTTCTTAGAGTGTAGTTTTTTGCAAATTTTCTTTCTACTCCCACCTTTAAAAAGCCCTTTATCGTACATGTTTCCAGGATACTAAGTGACCTTTTAAATACACATTGACAAGTTGTGGCTTTATGGCGCTTTAGTCACGGGCTGAAGTAAGTTTTAAGTTAGTTGACAGTTGTCAAATGTCATATAATATGTCATATAATATCATATGACATATTATGTCATATGATATTATATGATGTCATATATGATATTGTATATAATCGTTAAAATAAATTCCCTTTCTTGTAAAATAATACTAATTTTGAAAATTATTTTATTATCTCAATACAAAAATACAAAAGTATTAAATAGTTTCTCAACGACAATATTTGATAAGTTTATATGAACATTGTACTGACCTTTTAATTTCGCCGGCAGTAAACTATAACTTAAATTCGGACACGGACTCCACTGTAAAGTGCTCATAAAACATTTTCTTTACTTTCACTGTGAAAAACTGTCAATTGACAATCTGTGTTTATAAAATAAAAAAAATTGACCATTTGACGGTGACTAACAGATTCCCCTATTGTTTCATAGATGGCGCTCTATACAAATTTTTGATTTAAATTATTTTAAGATAATAATAAGTATTTGTCGTATAAAAAGTATAGTATGCACATTGTTTATAAACTTTTCTATACACTCATTAATTTAAGAACTCGCTCGCAAGGTCGCTCGTGCCTAAATTAAATTCGTGTATAATATATATATATATATATATTACTATTATTTAATATTTCACAGTACTTACACCATAACTTGTACAAAATGCAAATTTCAAGAATGTTGTCTTACTTTAACAACTGTTTATGACCTTTTGTATACCTATAGGTAATTTTCTAGGAATTAAAATACCAGCATTCTAGGAAAAACTGTACTGCCCATTTACATATAAAATTCTTGCAGGTACAGTAACTTATTCTTTTTTTAAACGTTCGGTAATAAAATCGTCACTGAATCCAATAAACAAATACGGTTCTTTAATTTCGCTTCAAATTCCTTATAACGTACGGTTAGTTCATCGTTCAATCTCCATGGATTTAATCTGTTATAATTAAAGGCATTTTTATTGCCTGAATGGCTTTCTATAATTCTTATCATTATCCGGTAGCATTATCGTAAATTGATCATCCTGTACATAATTATTATAAATATTGCTATTGAGAACAATAATTTGTCTGAGTTTTATTGCTTACTTTAATAAATTTAAACAAAGAAGAGTCTCTGCCTACACAATTATTCGTTAAATTTGCCGACTAGTTTAATCACAAAAGCAATAATTTATGTCACCATGGTGAAGGCGCACATTTCATTTTACGATGCTTTTCACAAGAACAATAATTTAAATCGCAGTGCCTTAGGTCATCGCCTTCTATTCGCTTTTTATCAACAAATTACCCAATCTAAACTCAACTAAAGAAACACTGACCTATCTGTTTAAGTTTTTAATAGTATTTTTTATGTCTACACTGATTTTCTTATAGCTCATAAAAATTGTCGACTAAAGCCTAAATATAAACATCATAAATTACGTGTAAGACAATAAGGATTGAGAAAGGGTTTTAACCCTTGTCTTTTTGATAGATAACATCCCTTCATATTAATCATAAAGGGTCCATTATGTGTCGTGAACCCCTTTTGCATCATATTTGAACAAATTAACCCTTCAAGACCTCAGGGGTGCCTAAATGATCCTTGTACCTAATAGGTTCCTTAATTGAGGACTAATTAAGTTCTCTATAAGTTCATCATATTTGTGTACAGAAAAAAGTCAGATTTAAATGCTGGTGCAGATGTGCTATGAACTTGGACTTAAATTCAATAACTGCACGAAACTCGATATCAGAAAATAACAAAGGTTATTTGCTTGAGCCGATTGTAAAAAGAAAACCACGCTAAAATATGGCTAAAATTTTGACAGCACAAAATTTTGACAGCATTCTCTCTTATCACACTGTTATCTGTGGTGTAAAGAGTAATCTTAAAATGGTGTTAAAATCAAACACCAAGTGGTGTTAATATAAACACCATGAATTATGGTTGAAAATGTTATATACAGCAAACACCAAAACGGTGTTTATCTAAAAATATTTCAAAAGTGCACCTATAGGTATACACAAAGAAAAATGAATAGTTCATTTAACTATATTAATTTAGTTGACCCATAAGTATTTATTTAAATCAACTGTGGGAAGGTTAATATAAACAAAGATTAGTTTAACGGTACTAAACCAGATAGGTATAGTTATATATTTTTTTAAATTGGTTAAATTAACCCAGAAAACTTTAGTAAAACCAACCCGCTGTATTAGCGCCATCTCTTTGATTTTGTAAGGACTTCTTGACCAACCCTTGTAATGAATATCGTAAAAACTATGAAATAAATTTACAGTAGCTTGTTTTAAAGGTGCAAATCGAGCGATTTGTCAAGAATTATACGTGGCATTGTTTTAGCTGTAATTTGAATTTCATTGTGCTCATTTCGCGAGATTTAATATAGTCCGCCCATTTTAAATTGATACCGTGTGTAGGAATTTCTTGGTTCTTAAATGAAAAATTGCCGATGTAAATTACATTGCTATATAGATACACGATTTATATCTGAACAAAGAGAAACTGCAACAACGTAAATTACGTTCAATTATATGTAATTATTTTAGGTTTTTGTGTTTATTAAAATACAATTTTTACAGGATATAGCAGATTAGGTGTTATTGATGTTTTTATAATACAATACGGTATACCGTATTGAAAACTTATCTTGGGTAATTTGGACACTCTGAATTCAAAAATTACCATCATTTTGCTCTTGTTGTGGAATACCTATTGCAAAAAAACCGTTTTTTTAAATAGGCATACATTTAAATTGGTATATTTTGCCTGAATATTGTGTACAAATTTATTCAAACAACCTTTTTTCACAAACAAAATTAAATGTTGAATATTTAAGACCCGTTTTGAATAACTGGATCACTGTTATATAAGATAATAACAACGCGGAACTCTGGCATAATTAAAACAAATCTAAATACCAAATATTTTATCGCGAAAAGAATACTTAAATCCTTAATTAAAACATCGTTTTTTTGCCTATAAATTAATCCGTAAATAGAACACTTCACTTCAAATATTAATATAAACTCTAAATTTATAATGCCATTAAACGTCGAAGTCAAATTATTTATGGAGATTTTATAACGGAACACTCTGTGTTTATGTGTATAGCGGGGAGTATTAAAAACAGATCACAGTTGTGGCAGTACAATTTTGCACTAAGCCAGAGTCTAGACAAATAAAGTTGAATATGTGTGTTTCCAAATTTTATATTTTTGTTCAACCTTTCTAAAAAATAATGTTTGCATGCAATATCTATGTTTTTGGATACAGGGCTCCCACACCTTCTAAAACTTATAAAATTCCTAAAATTTGTCTTAAATCTTGAAAACTCCTGAAAATCTCCTAAAATTGCCATCAATGTCCTAAAAAAAATTATACATATAAGTAGGCCAACTTGACTGCGTTTAATTAAGGTAGTTGTCGGGCTAAAAAAATTCTTTTTTAAAAAGTTATTTAAAAAATATATATTTTTAGGTTCTAGTTTATTAAATTCTTTTTAAAATTATATATCACAACCTACATATTTCGTAAAAAACAACAAAATATACCTAAAAACAAAATCCATGTAGGTAGTATCGGGTAGTATGCTCTAGATTTCTACAAAATTGTAATTTTAAGCCAAATTTCTTTTGTTTTAGACAAAAATATACCGTGTTATATATCAAACAAAAGGATTTTTAATTTTCTTTGAAATTTTAGCTAAAATACTAAACAATCTAAAGAATGTTTTCCTGTATTATGCAAAAATTATATTTTTTCTATTATAAAATTGTTGAGCAACCACATCCACATTACAATTATTGTTAATTGTTAATTGTTAACTAAACGGTTAACATTTTTTCTCAAAATATAAATATAACATCATTTGACTTTGGCCTAGTTGTTTGACCATAACTATCGACGCGTTTTTTTTAAATAAAATTAAAAGTGTGGGGAAATTTCTACTTGTGTATGTACATAAATATATATGTATATATATATATATATATATATATATACATATATATACAAACAAAGTACAGTGTTTTTATTTTATTACATAAATTCATTTGCATACTTTATTTCTCCTAAAATTCTCCAAAAACCACCTAAATTCCTAAATAAAATTTGTAATTTAGCCGTGGTAGCCCTGTGGATAATCCGAGTTGAATTAAAGAAAGTGTTTTTTTAGATGTTGTTAAAAATAAAAATATGTAATAATTTATTCGAAAAACATGTTGAAAATGATGAATAATTAAATTAGAGTACATAAACTAATAAACGCGCTTTAGCCCACTAAAAAGTATAAAATAATGTAAATTACTGTAAACTATTTTGTAATGATATATACCTAGGGGATACGGAGCCACAAGCGTAAAAAATGAAACACATCTTTTTAAATTTCGCGCGCTGGACAAGGGGTTCGAAAAAATAAAAAAATAGAAAAATGTATTTTTGGTTTTTTTTTCTGGACCATTGGAAAAATTTAAAAAATTAAAAAATTATCGAATCAAAATAGGAAATCTGAATAAAAAAATAATAATTGAATTATTTTTTTGGGGATTTACCGAAATGCGGAGATAATTCGATGGTGAATTACAGTGTTGTAAAACGCATTTTTTCATCAAAATAAATTGTAAATAATATTTGAAGTACTAAAATTTAATACTATAAATTATGCCGAGTTTATAACACAACATTAATTAGTAATTTTGGCTGAAAAAACTGTTTTTTCAATTTTTCTGGGAAAAACAAGTTTAATTGGGCATACAACAAATATTTAAATTTCGCGGATTTTTGCCAGAATTTGGTTGGAATTATCAAACCTTCTTAAATCTTCTAATGATATATTGTACCCCACTGAAAGTTGTAAGAGAAATAATTATTATAGTAAATAAAAATTAAAAATTATATACGTTTTCTTTTTTGCACAAGCAATACCTACATTTTGGGGATATACCTAGTAGATATGTTTTCTGAGGGAAAAGCACGTAAAGTATTTAATTCGTAGGTACTCTAAACCTGGAAATCCTGGATAAAGTCATGAATACAAATTTTAAGCATGGAAGTAATGAATTTTGGTTAAAAATGACCACACAATTTTTTAATAAATATAACAAAAAAAGTAGTTTGTCTTAATAAAGTAAAGATCCCTATTCGTCCAACAATTGCTTTTGTTACGGCAAAAATATCATTTTTATAAAAATTATTTATCTATAAACGCTGCTTTCAGTAATAGCATTTGTATTAATTATAAAGTAAATTTACGTTATGTTTATAAAAATAACACTCTACCAGATGCAGAAACGCATTGATAAATATAGTTATTATTATTTGTCCTAAAAAACAGTTTCATACCGTTTACAAAAACGTTTTGTAGTATTAATGAAACCACAGATGGTCTGTGAATGAAACCCTAATGGTATTATTCATAGAAATTTTGTAAATTTTACAAATCCCTTTTCGTTTAAAATAAAACTTTTTTTATAATATTAATAAAATTTATGTAAATTTAACAACAAATTAGTTGTTAATTCAATAAACTATTTTCATTGTAACAATGGTCACATTTTCAACCTATATATAGTTGGGTGTTGGGTAGTTTTCTTTAAATAATGCAAGGCATTAAAACAAATTATTTATTATAACAAAAAAAAACTCCTATTATATGATGTACAAAATAAAAAAATATATACAACATAGGTATATTTTTATACCAATATATATTTTTTAATATTAGTAAAAGTATTAAAAAATATATATGTATACAAATATTATAAAATATAATTTAATAAAAATATTTCTGTTACAAGCGGTATTAATTTTGTTTATATGTAAATGAAATTAATACCGTGTAATAGAAATATTATATTATTATTATTATAAAAATGTACATTTTTAATACAAGTTGTCTCATATCGTTCTCATTATCATATAAGGGCCTATCTTATATTATATCTTATAGTTTAAAATTTTATAGAGCATGTTAAAAATTTAAATTTTGAGCTAATTTGAATAATAAAAAAAAAAAATTTACTAGGTAGTACATTTAATGTTATATCCATAGGGGCGTATCTCATATTTTACAATTTTACAGAGCATTTTAAAGATTTGAAGTTTTTTGTTTTTATTTTTTGAACTACCTAGTAAAACTTTTTTTTCAAAAAATCATTTATATTAGTTACAAACTTTAAATTTTTAACATGCTCTCTAAATTTTTAACATATGAGATAGGCCCTTATGTGATAATGAGGACGATATGATATTAACATTTAACATCAAAATTCTAATATAAACTTAAACCTAATAGGATTAAGATAACTAACTAGGCTAAAAGATCCTATACAAACTTAAAAGTCTAATAAAAAACACTTTGGTGGGGGGTTTTAGTAACGCAGTTGATTAAAAACTTATTTATTCAGCGTCAATGCGCTTGTTTAATTCATTAATAAAAATTGTTACATTTGGCAGTACAACGTCGTACTCTGTTTTGATGTTGTACTAAAATTTTTGTATGAAAAGCCATACAGCTTGACATTCTATTGGGTACTTTAAATTAAAAACATGTTATATTTGAAAACAGCAATTTAGCGCCGATATAACTGAAAAATATTTGTACTTTACATTATCAAAATATACAAGGTATTGTTTTGGTGTATCCTCTAAGAGAACAACTAAAAGTGGCTGTACTGGCAGTTGACGACTCTTCTGTCTGAGAAGTTTTTCTTCTATCTCTGTTAACATAAATGAGTCTTGAGAATCTGTTATGGTACATCTTTCCAAGGTTTTTTTCTTTCCACTTTTTATAACTCTTTTTGACGTAGGAACTAAGGCAGCATGGATTGTATGGAGTATTACAGCATTTTTTCCTTCTAAAAGATTATGTTTAATATTTTTAAAAAAAAACGGTGGAAAACAAACCTTCTGAAATGTTTTCTTGTCCTTTATTTTAGATTTAAAAATATCCAAGACATTGTCAGAAAATGGCATCCATTTAGTAAAAATATTATTTTCAGCGTCAGGAAAGGTAAGTTTAAAGTCAATTTCAATCTAAAACAAAAAAATAATAAATAAATACATTCAGAAAAAAAAATCAATACCCACCAAGGTATATCCCATTGGATTTTTATAAGCGGGCCATTCCTTTAAAAAATCCACTACATTTTCGGCATTGCTCTCGAGTAACATTCTTTTTCTATAATTTTGGGAAGACCTCCACAACGTTTTTATTTCTTCCCATCTTTCCCCTTCTTGTGCATATTTTAATCTCTTTTATATATTTTCAGAGTCTTCTTCTGGTTCAGGTAAAGCTAAAGCAAACAGATTACCATTACCATGATTTTCTTCTTAAGTAAAATTACTTACGTTCGCCGGGCGACTTGGAATGCTTTCTTTTTAGTAGTTTTGCTTCCACTAGTCCACAAGTTTTTAGCTTTCTAATTTGATAATAAAATTTAGCCAACAGCTTTCCTTTGGAGCTTTACCACCTTGAGGTGCAAAGTAGTATTCCTATAAAATATATAAATAAATTAAAAAATATTTTCAATCTTAGAATTTTAATACCACCAAATTTACTTACCAATACACTTTTTAAACAACAAGTCTGCTTCGTATATAGAATATACCTTAAAAATTTCTTTAAGAAAACGTCGAAATTTTAATTTTCTTGGTCTTTTTGATATTTGTACCATACTAAATTTTACCACACTTCATTTAAACAAGTGCAATCAATAAGATTATAACACAGACTAGATTATAAAGTTATGTTCGCCATAAAGCGCTGGCCCTTTCCCTCTCTTTTAAAGGGAAATAACAAAAATTTTGTTACCATTGCAAAACAATAGTAAATATTAAAAAAGTCTTTTTATAACAATAAAATATTTTTGTTATTGTTCTTAACGTAAGCTATTAACAAAGATTTTCTAACTGAAATAAAATTAATTTGAATTACAACGATAATAATTTAAAAAAGACAAATATGCCATAGTAAAATGAAAAAGTTTTACTATAATAAATGCGCATTACTTTTTGTAAGCGCAATTCAAATACAACTATAGATTTAACAAAAACATTTTAAGTTCGACAAAGATTTAATATAAACATAAAGTATTTCTTATTGCCATGACAATATGATAACAACTATTTCTTTGTTGGATGAACATTTTTTTTTATAAAAGCTCAACATTGCTGCTTCATTATAGTAAACGAGAATTTTATTAACAGTAAAAAAAGTTTATTCTGTAAATAAAAATAATCTCATTACTTTGACAAATCGTAGGTTTTTGTCCCAATAAGACACTGAAAATTTAATAAAAAAGTTACCTTAGGTGGTACATTTTTTTATAGCCATTACAATTTTAAATTTAAGTTAAATAATATTATTTTATTAATCGCTTACAAAATTAGTTTTATTATCAGTGCATGTACATTTTTCTGAGTGCAAGTCAAGATTTTTTACCAAAGAGTCTTGATTTTTGTTACAAATAATATTTTTACTACTCATTTATGAAAATAAAGTAAACTTAAATTGGATCTAATGAAGAAAACGGAATTGAAGTCAATTGAAACATAAATCAAACTTTTGAAAAAATTTATAAATAAGATTTAGCAGAGACTGTTTTATTCTGTGTTTTTTGTTTATTAGAATTTTTATTTGGTTCATTTTAATAAAAAAAAATCTATTCATAAGTTCCCTCCCCCCGTATCAATTTTGTTGGGCATGGAAAAAAATATTTACTGGTCATGGAAGTCATGGAAATTGAAATTATATTGTTGGTGGGAACCCTGGTACACCTTCTAATACTAATTTTCTAAGCAAAATAAATAAATTGAAAGTATGGGTGCGGCAACTTGCACCTTTGCCTCCCCTTGGAAATTTAGTAGATCCGGGCCTGCTTAATGTTCAATGACATATATGTCGAAATTACATTAATTACGAAAAAAGCGCTCCAACGCTTTTTGGCATAGTCATTTTAGTCTTTATATTATAATATTAAGAATATGGATATTAAATAAAAGGGGTTTCCAAGCAGAATACGTGACGTATTTCTTATTTCAATGTGGCGTATGTAACTAATAAATAATAATAATAATAATAATAATAATAATATTTTATTGATCCAAAAGACAATTAATTATTGTATAGGACAGGTCAGACTATTTACATATATATAAAATATATAACCAACTAACTATACTTAGTTGTCAAGAAATAGCTATCTGAGCTTCCAAATGAAATCAAGAAAAAAGGCAGGAGAGATAGAGCTAATATACTATAGTATATTAATTTTACCAACTCACTAAAATAAACATTTGGCAAAAAATCACGCATGCGCGTGATAACCTCGGTACGCTATTGGTTAATCTACTACAGAACTTTTTATGCTGCATAGCGTACAGAGCACGTGGCGAAATGTTTTTTCTAGTGAGTTACTAAAATAAATATACTTTATAAAGTATCTAATATCTAATAATCTATAGATTGTCATTAGCACCAAAAGTGTTATCAAAATTTTAGTACATACACGCTTTAGCGTGTAAAAGTATATTATGTATTAACTTGATACTATCAAGTTTGATAAACGCCATTTATACACGAATTTAATTTAGGCACGAGCGAGCTTGCAAGAGAGTCCTTAAATTAATGAGTGTATAGAAAAGTTTATAAACGAGGTGTATACTATACTTTTTCTACGACAAATACTTATTATTATATTAAAATGATTTAAATCAAAAATTTGTATAGAGCGCCATCTATGAAACAATAGGGAAATCTGTGTGTCACCGTCAAATTTTAAATTTTTATATTTTATAAACTCAGATTATAGGTTATACTTAAATCAAAATGTATTTCTTGAAAATTGACAGTTTTTCACAGTGAAAGTAAAGAAAATGTTTTATGAGCTTTACAGTGGAGTCCGTGCCCGAATTTAAGTTATAGTTTACTGCCGGCGAAATTAAAAGGTCAGTACAATGTTCATATAAACTTTTCAAATATTAGCGTTGAGAAACTATTTATTACTTTTGTGTTTTTGTATTGATATAATAAAAAATTTTCACATTTAGTATTATTTTACATGAAAGGGACTTTATTTTAACGATTGGATGACATTTGAAAACTGTCAACTAGCTTAAAACTAACTTCAGCCCGTGACTAAAAACCTGTTGCTAGCTTTAGCCCGTGACTAAAGCGCCATAAAGCCACAACTTATCAATGTGTATTTAAAAGGTCACTTAGTGTCATGGAAACAGGTACGATAAAGGGCGTTTTAAAGGTGGGAGTAGAAAAACACTATTTATTTTATAGTCATTTTTACTTGTCAGCAACGCTGTCAAAAAATTTCCTTTTGGCTCAATATTAATTTTGGGAATATCCAGAAGTCACGGGAGCTAATACATGATCCTGGCATTTTCCGACACCTTTCTCCTAAATAGGTAGATAGATTTCCACGTGTTAATTCGTTATTTTGCCATTTTCTACATTAAGTTATTTTCGTATTAATTAACAGGCAAGTGGATTTAAATTACAATGTTTCAATCGCAATGTAATTGATAGTAATTTTGCCTGTCATGTGTAGTATATCAGGTCTTATGGGAAAACAGCTCTGGTATTTTAAATATAATGAAATTATCATTAATTAGCTTTACATTAAATCGCTTCTATGATTGGTGCAAAAGCTCAGGTTGCTTTTTATATATTATCCCATATTTGCGATTAAATAATTTCTATTTTGTGTAATTTATTTTAAATTTTCTAGAATTTCTGAAAATGACAAAACCACCCAAAATTAAACTTCTTATGTTAAAACATACCTACTTTTTAAAATTTAAGCCAAACCTATTAGGAACGTGGGAGTTAATTTTGTACCTTGTTAATATTATACAAAGTACCAACTTTCCCATTTCGACAAGAACAAGATGAACGTCATGCGGAACAGTCGTGTCCTACACGAGTCAAATAATTTCAAAGCAAGCGGCTCGATGACAAATTACTTTAATTTTATATCGGGCAAAGCAAAATAATTATAAGAGATTTTTACATTGTTTCAAACATTACACAATATTATAAAACTGGTAAAATTGCACTCTATTTTGTCTATACGACTGTTGATCAATGAGCCCCTACAAAATCAGAGAGATGGCGGCAGTATTATGGAAACAAGTTTTTTTCTAATAGTACAATCTGTCAGTAGACTGTTGTCAAACTTTCAGTAATATTTAATGTGGTTTCCTTTTTGACGGCTAGAAAAAGTTGAGAAATGTACAGGTACAGGGTGGTCCACGTAAGTTGACCCATATACTTAATAATTATAAGTATATGGGTAAATACTTATGTATATGGATAAATCTCAGAAATTACTGGAGTCACAAAAAATTTCTAACGAAGTAATATTCACGAAGTAAAAAATATTTGTAAAATATTATATTTTCCAATTAGCTTACTTAAATTTTCATTATTTAAATAAATAAATTAAAATAAGAACAAATAGAAATGCTCTTATATAAAAAAATTATAAATATATATTATAATAATAATTACCATACTCTCTTAAAATGAATTAGTCAAAAATAACTAATTATAAGTCATATTTGACTAATTGTCGAAAAAGCAGTCACTAATAATTAGTCAAATTCTACTGAATGAAATAGTCAAATTAGTAGATTTAAATTTAAAAAAAGCTGTTGCCATAACCCATTCGGCCATCAGCCGCTCTTATAAAAATCAATTTTATTTGTCAATAAATATTGTTCATAATATTTTAAAGTTGAATATATTATTTGTGTTGCTGTTTTGAGCTAAACTTTTTGCATCTTTATTTGTTTTTATGGGTCATTTAACCATGGAGCTTAGGTATATGCATTTATTTCAAATAATACTTTGTTGTTGGCCGCAAACGATTAAAGAAATTAGTTACTTTTAACTCTCAGAAATAGTCAAAGATGGTGACTAATCTTAAATTAGTCAAACTTTAACCATTTACGTAGTAAAAAATATGTATTTAAAAGTGAAAACGACTATTTTATTAGTAAAAATGGTGGTACTAATTCAAATAGTAGAATTTTGACTATTTCATTTTTAGAGAGGACGCACAAAGCTACTAATTGTGAAAAATGCGAATATTTTTTTTCTGTTGGGTTTAGGACATGTATATATAAAAAGAAAGAAAATTACTTATTCTATCCAATTATGTAAAAATATATAGGGTGTTCCATTAAAAAAAAACACCCGGTATAATATTTTATAAAAAAAAGGATTTAACTTATATATAAGCTATAGCTTAGTTATTATTAAAGAGATGAATACTACATAATATAAAAAATAATAAGTTTTAGTTAGTTATTTTTAACTTTTAGCGAATGTCTACATTTAGGGAAATTTTGATAAATTTTAATTTTACTCAAAAAGTATTAACATTTTCCTGATTAATATATTTTTAAAGTATACCTAAAATAGTGTGTAGAATCTAAAAATGCAAAAAAATACAGGGTGTTCCGTTGAAAATAAGTAAGTTGGTATCGTCCCACGGAAAACCGAACACCCTGTATAAATGAAAATATAATATTTTAAAAATATTTTTTACTTCGTGAATATTTTGAAAACATTTTTGTGACTCCAGTAGTTTCTGAGATAAGTATATGGGTCATCTTACGTGGACCACCCTGTACATCAAATGCACTAAACTTTTGATTATTAAAAAAAATCCACAAGTTTTGTTTTAATCATTTTAAATTAGATCCTGTTGTCAAACGCGGAAATGAATGCATACGAATCAGATTATTCGTTTAATGCAGCAGACACCGACAAAAACAGTAAATTACTCCAGTAATGCGCATCAAACGACTAAACACATGTTCTAAACAATGATTCAAATCGCAGAAGTTATTATAACCCTTAATTGCGTGGTTAAAAACATACTAGAATTTACTTTCTCAAATTAAAACCTTTTAAGCTTAAAATACCTACTTATTTTATAGAACGCCCAATAAAATCAAGGTTTTTATAATAGGTATACATATATATATATATTGCCATATAAAAACTGGTTTTAATCACTGTGCATTGATTTATTTTAAATTAAAATTATTTATATGATTTCCTTGTTAATAATGTGGATTGACTACCTGATTTCAATTTGTGTTTGGATTTATTTTAAACGATTTTGTATAAATTAAAATCGTGTTTTACTATAAGTTGCTATTATCCAATATAAATTACACTGATCAACAAAGTTCTTTTTCTACGACCACTATGTAAAAGTCACATTTCCTAATGGCATCGTTGATTAGAAAATGAATCTTTTTATTGGCAAGGCAAAACACGAATGTATACATTATAAAGTGACATTTAAATGTCTGAAAAGTGACAGGTCTGTGTGAAAAGAAATTGACAGCATCGTTTGACATTCGGTTCAAAATTTGTATTGTATTTGTTATGTATGTCTAAATATCATTTAGAAGACAATTAATTGTGTTTGCATACTAAATTTTTAGTGCCTTTATTTAAATTGAGAAGGTGAGTTTATTGATTTTAAGTAACTTATAAAACATTGTGTTTCACTTGTGAGAAAAGCTTTTATTTCTTCAAGCTCGTGTTAAACACTCGCATGAAAAAGTCGTTTTTCAACACTTAAAACAAATAACTATTGTTGTGATTTTTTAAATCTTTTTTTGTTTTATATCAGCGAGGTTAAATTTAAAATGAACGTTTTTACACTTTTTTTCCAAAGATCAAAAAATTATTTATTGGATAAGAGCATTTATTTCTTAAAAACTAGGACGCCCATAACTACCTTACCGGAGAACTTAATAAATAAAAACCTGTCTGTATACTTAAATAAGTTGTATGTATACAGGGTGTTTCACGTTCGTGGTTCATTAAAAGTTTCTGGGGAACGGCAAAAGATATTGATTTGAAATTTAAATTGCCTATATAATCCAATTAGGTACTGCTATTTTTTAAAAATATTTTGAACAAAATGCCACTTCCGGTTTGACCAAAAGAGACATCCACTTTGTTATTTCAAATAGAACCAACCCCATATATTTTTAAATTTTTAAAATTTACATAAAATTCTCAGTAAAATGACTAAACTAAACAGTAAGAAAATATTACAGAATATTACTTTGTCCATAGAATAGCCAACGTTTTATTCTGTAAAATATTTACCTTTTACAGAATATATTCGGTAAAATCACTCAATAACCGTAATAATTTATGCGTTTATTTGAAACACCATAGTGATTAGTCCCATGGCCGGCGACAATAGCGGTGCTCGCGGGCTCAAGCACCACACGTAAAGGAAAATAGTGGTGCTCAGCACCACACGTATCATCAGCAGAAAAATTGCATTTCTTTTGCGGTCTATACATTTTTTATCCTGCTAGCCTGGGACACACACCAACGCCCTCTACAAATTTACGGTTGAAGCTAAGTAATCCAAAGTTTAAATCTTGGTATAGTATGAATAACATACCGACACGTGGCGACATGTATTTAGGGTATTTCTATTATACCGACGGTAACCGACCAAACTTTGAGTTATATTAGGTGTTTTCGCGGTGCTAATCCCGAACTATTTCGGACATCCTAGGCATGCGCATTTTAATATTTGTCATGCGCACTTTACATTTTGAACGCCAAATTTAAAAAAAAAGCGCATGCCTAGGATGTCCGGAATTAGTTCGGGATTAGCTCCGCGAAAATAGCTATTATTATTATTATTATTTATAGTTCGTGCGGTTTGTTTATTATCTGGGTTTTTTGTTTGCTACCATCAATTGTGTTACTGGATAGATACCCGAATTTTTATCAACAAAGGTAAGTTAGTTCGAATCTTAAAGTAACTCTGTTTTAATTCTCTCGTAAAAAAATCTAGAACGATTATTTTAAACCCGTATTTTTGATGCTGGTAACCCTTAATCCAAGAAGTGACAGGTGCCAACCCTAAAAACGTCCGATGTGGCAGTAATATACCTATCCCATTCGATTCCATTACAGGGTGAGTTTTTTAACTTGAAACTTTAAAATATGTCGCGTAATAAGCACTGTCGAAAAAACTATATAAACTAAATTTAATAATTCCGGGGGGATATATTAGTGCTAAAATTAGTTTATCCCTATATATAAAATGTGACTGAGTTTGATAAATAAATTGATTAAAAAACTATTCCAATTTTATTTTGTTCTCCTTCCCGCAACCCCCAAGGAAAAGAACACCCATGGGTGTGCACACCCCCTATCCATTAGCCACTGCTACCAACCAACTGTTGATGAGCACCACACGTCAAAATGAAAAGCTGCCGGCCCTGATTAGTCCTATAGGATATATCTAAAGGGATTAGTTTTCGAGTTTTATTTTTTTCTATACAAATATTAGAAATATTCCCCAACACCAAACCAAAACACAAAGTGCTTAAACGATGTTGGCATCTTCAGAAGCGAAAATTGGGTAGTGTTGGGATATATTTTTAATATTTGTTTAACATATCACCAAAGTTGTCCTTTTATTAATTTAGTAAAATCACTCAATAACCGTAATAATTTATGCGTTTATTTGAAACACCATAGTGATTAGTCCTATAGGATATATCTAAAGTGATTAGTTTTCGAGTTTTATTTTTTTCTATAAAAATATTAGAAATATTCCCCAACACCAAACCAAAACACAAAGTGCTTAAACGATGTTGGCATCTTCAGAAGCGAAAATTGGGTAGTGTTGGGATATATTTTTAATATTTGTTTAACATATCACCAAAGTTGTCCTTTTATTAATTTTTTTAGTTAAATTTGACAAATGAGGAGTGATTTTTCAAAACGCCGTATTTCCATTTTTACT
Source organism: Brassicogethes aeneus (assembly GCA_921294245.1). NCBI lineage: Eukaryota > Metazoa > Arthropoda > Insecta > Coleoptera > Nitidulidae > Brassicogethes > Brassicogethes aeneus. The sequence goes on along the minus strand of OV121133.1, from coordinate 61,002,499 downwards.
TGAATGTCATTTTTTGACAAAATCACAAAGGTATGATTAAAAGCCATATTTTTAATGGTGAATATGTTGCACAAGATGTTGAATGTCAAGAATATGATGAAGAAGTGATGTGTTTATGTAATGAGCCAGAGATGGATATCCTTAAAATATAAGCCTTACATATTTTTCAATATTGTTAGCACAATAAAGGTATTTTTCCATATATTTTTTTAAAACGGTATTCAATAAAAAAGTAATATTTCCAAGTTTGTACACAGCGAAAAGGCTCATTTCCAAAATGATTTCATACAAAAGGTCTTATTTCCAAATCATTTTTAAAAATACCATTGCTATAAATATTTAAATTTAAACCACCAATACGACAGCAGGTTTGAAGTAGTATTATACAGGGTGTCCGGGAAAAGGAGGTCAATCCGTTAACCATATATTCTTTGAGTTAAAACAATAAGACTTTCATAATACCATTTTTCAGTTTAGAGCTTCATGTTCGATATACAGGGCGACAAAGTTTGAAATTTAAAACTGATTTTTTTTAATAATTCAAGTAATTGATAAGATATTTAGTTTAAATTCGGTACACTACTTTAACATAAATAGTTACATTTTTTGAGACCAACAAAACAAAAAACCATTGTCAAATAATCAAAATAGGGGAGACCAGTACTCACTGACTCCCCCTATTTTTTAGTACGTGCGCCAATGACTTCCAAACGGTATTTTTTCAGGTAATCATTTATTGTTGAAAATTTTTTGTCCCTTATAAAATTTTGTTAAAATGATTTGTTTTAGAGATAATTTGTAAAGTATGGGTCAATCCATATCAAATTTTTGAAATTTAATTTTTTTTTTGAAAAAATTTAGGTCATGTGATATATCATAAAAAAGGTCTCTAATAGGCCTTTAAAATAAGCCATCACTTACCTTTCTACTTTTAATAGTTTACGAGATATCGCTATTTTTGTAAGTACTTGCAAAACCCAAATTTATCGGAATTTTTTGATTTTCAAAAATCAATAAAACAAAAACCACCCATCGAAAAAAATTCATATAAGTATGGGATTTTTGAGTTTTTTGGTGGGGTAAACAAATTTACCAAAAATTATCAAAATCGGAGATGGTGGGGGAAGAACCTTTAGTTGATTTGATATGGACTGACCCATAGTTTACAAATTATCTCTAAAACAAATCATTTTATGAAAATTTTATAAGAGACAAATTTTTTTTAACAATAAATGATTACCTGAAAAAATACCGTTTGGAAGTCATTGGCGCACGTACTAAAATTAGGGGGAGTCAGTGAGTACTGGACCCCCCCTATTTTTATTATTTGACAATTGTTTTTTTGTTTTGTTGGTCTCAGAACATGTAACTATTTATGTTGAAGTAGTGTACCGAATTTGAACTTAATATCTTATCAATTACTCGAATTATTAAAAAAAATCAGTTTTAAATTTCAAACTTTGTCGCCCTGTATATCGAACATGAAGCTCTAAACTGAAAAATGGTATTATGAAAGTCTTATTGTTTTAACTCAAAGAATATATGGTTAACGGATTGACTTCCTTTTCCCGGACACCCTGTATATTCTTCAGAATTTTTTTTTTAAATTATCTATATTGCCCGAACATATATATTAGGGTGTCCCTTATTTTTATTTTTTTTACGCATACCTTCTAATTATATTTATTACTTGTTTATATACTCCCAGTAAAAATTTCAGCTCATTCTATAAACGGGAACCCGTGCCGACTTGCATCTAAACCCTCCGTTAGCCAACGTTAGGCGCGCGCGGTATTTTGTAACACGAAACACTTTAAAAAGAAGATATACTTTATGACTGTATTTTTCTAATGATTTTATTAAATATAATTACTAATTAATATTATTGCTTTTGTTTCTATCATTTGTTTCACTAATTTAGTTGATTTTATCCCTTAAATATATTAATATACTAATTAGTATTGCTAAAATATACTGTTATATGAAATTTCAGCTTTTTATAAGCATTTCTTTTCTTGATGTCCTCCCAAAAATATTTCAGACAGTTCAATAAGTTTTCGGTAGTCATCTCTCACAATAGACTCTTTTAGTTATTTATAGTAAAACCCATTAAGTTTATCATTTTCAGAGTTTACGGCCTATTCACCAGACCCTTCCGGGTAACTAGCCACTCCCTGTGAAAATATACATTTTTATCAAAGTATACACATAAATAAAACTATATTTTAACATTTGTCAATAATTTATAATATAAGGGTCACATAATAACAAACACAAAATGACCAACCGTGTTACAAAATACCGCGCGCCTAACGTTGGCTAACGGAGGGTTCAGATGCAAGTCGGCACGGGTTCCCGTTTATAGAATGAGCTGAAATTTTTACTGGAAGTATATAAACACGTAATAAATATAATTAGAGGGTATGCGTAAAAAAAATAAAAATAAGGGACACCCTAATATATATATATAACAGGTTATATTCGTTTTTTGAAAATGTGTTGCAAATGGAAATACGACCTTTTGAAAAATCACTCCTCAAATGCGCGTCAATCAAAAATAGTCCATAACTTTGTCGTTATTATGTTTGCGGATAAGGGTGGAATTTTTGAAAAGTTTAAACATTGTTAAATATTTCATGTAATTTACATATTTCAACAAATTACTTGAGAAAAACCATGGCAAATCAGGCTAACTTGAAACGTTAATAACTTTATTTTAAATGTAACACCCCTTTACGTAATCTAATAGGAAATTAAAAATATTCGTAAAATATTTGTATAGAAAAAATAAAACTCGAAAACTAATCACTTTAGATATATCCCATAGGACTAATCACTATGGTGTTTCAAATAAACGCATAAATTATTACGGTTATTGAGTGATTTTACCGAATATATTCTGTAAAAGGTAAATATTTTACAGAATAAAACGTTGGCTATTCTGTGGACAAAGTAATATTCTGTAATATTTTCTTACTGTGTAGTTTAGTCATTTTACTGAGAATTTTATGTAAATTTAAAAAATGTAAAAATATATGGGGTGTTCTATTTGAAACAACAAAGTTGATGTCACTTCCGATTAATCCGGCGTTTTGTTCAAATATTTTAGAAAAATAGACTAAAATGGATTATAAACGCTTTTAAAATTTTAAATCGATATCTTTTTTCGTTCCCCAGAAACTTCTAATGGACCACGAATGTGAAACAAACTGTATATGTTCGCGCGATAGAAGTTCTTTGACGTTCCCCATGCAAATAAATTATTTGAAATAAGTAGGAAAAACGATAAAATGTTTGAAGAAAGATTAAATACAATTATTTAAATTTTGAAAATTTTAAAATTTTTGTAAATTTTAAACAGTTTGCAAATTTTAAAAAATTTGTAAATTTTATAAATGTAGATCTTTTTGGAAAATTCAAAATGTTGGATGTTTTTAAAACGTGTCCTATCCCATTTTCCACATTTTTTTATTTTTACGTCTAATTTTTTTTTTATTCTGAAAAAAAGTATGGTGACTTTTCTAGTAGAACAACACATAATTTAACTTTATAATTCAATAGGGAAGGGTAAAAAATATAAAAAATATTGTGTGGAAGTAATGGAATGTTTATTTAATTATAATAAACAAAAGTTTTAGTGTCACACTGTATTATTTCGATATGTAAATTTAAAAATAAAATATGTAGAGGTACCGGTTCGCTAAGCAAGCAAAATAAAATCAATTCAAATTTAGTTTAATATAAAATATACATAATAAAAAGAAGACAGGATGTGGTTGGCTGTAAAAGGCGCGTGGATGTAATCCCGCCTCTAAAACCTGCGAAAGATCTGCATGTACAAGTAGTGAAATTGCAGCATTCTGGCAATATTTTCGGTGTAAAGCTTTGACATCACTTTCGTCGCCTGCTAAAATTTTATTCTCAATGCGCCTTAAGAAGTAAAAAATTAAACGTCAAAAACTCTTTGTTGTCACATTCTCATTCATAGACCCCAAATTAGTAAAAAAACTTCTTTCTTCTAAAAGACTCATAAAAATGTTCAATAGGTATAGTGTGTTCACGATGTCGTTAACACCGATGTTTTGTTTGTATGTTGGTAATTAAAGTACATACACATACTGCACGGCGGTGTCGTGACAAGAAAGAACATGCTGATTACGACAGCATCCTTATTAGTATTGCCAATACATGTGACAGAGAGATTTTACAGTTAACTTTCGTTAGATTGATGATAAAATTTTAAGTCTGAAGATTAGGAACATGATGGAATGGTTAATTGTTAGAGACCGGATTGTAGGCAAAATACCTCTCGGTAATTTTGATAGGCCATTAAAATTGTTTAGTGCAAAATGTGTTTTGGACGTTTTTAGTACAATTTAACCCAACATTATTTTTGCTTTTTTCGACTAAAAAAATACTAAAATGTCTAAACCACCCCCATATTTGCAAACCTAATAACAAAAAAGTTATTGGTTAATTTTGATTGACGCGCATTTCTCAAATTTTAACGAAAAAATTAATTAATTAATTTTATTTTATTTTATTATTTTTAATGTGCCTTCAACAGGCACCAGGCCCAATTACAGAAGTACACAATGACAAACACAAATACAAATACACAGCCATACCCCTGGTGGGATTCGAACCCACGACCTGTCGGCTTGTAGTCCACCGAGGGTGGTAATTTTACTTAGAATTGTATGTTAAACCGGAAGTGGAATTTTGTTTAAAAATATTTTAGAAAAATAGACTTAAATGGATTATAAAAGCTTTTAAAGTTTCAAATGGATATCTTTTTTCGTTTCCCAGAAACTTCTAATGGACCACGAATAAGATACACCCTATATATTTATATATATATACAAATATATATATAATATAGAGTACATATTACACTTTTGTATCTTTAATTTTTTGGTATTTTTGTGTAAAAAAATAAAACTTTTGTTACAGAATGGAATGCCAATATGGGAGGACCTCATAGCCAAAGCCACCAAACTTCACTCATCTTTGAAGTAAGTATTACCAACATCAAATGATTTACTCCACGAGTGTTCGTTTTTTCTGTATTTAGATTTTTTACTGGGGTGTCTTAATTATTTTTTTTACAATTAATGGACCAATGCTTAATGTAGGAAATTTTACGCTCTACAAAAAAGGTATTTTACGTTTTTTTCATAAAACCATGCAATTATAATTATTATTATTTTAAGCACTTGTTAATTTTAACAAAATAATAACCAGATTTTATGATAATCTGTTATTTAAATGAATATCTAAATAGGTACTTTGTAATTATTACCGACATTCTGTAGATATAATAACAAAATTCGATGTCAATAATTCAACCATAATTCTTGTAAATTTCAAAACAGACCAAATTTTTTGTAGTCCCAGTAACAAAAGTATTTTTTGGAAATTGGGAACTTCAAGATTTATGTATTTATTAACACAAAAATAACGTAGGTGCCCAAAATTAAATAACACACAATTTGGTAAAATATAACTATCAGTCCAGGTACTACAACACTAAGGGCCGGTTTATCAATGTCCAACTAAAAGTGGCGGGTAAGTATCTGACAGTTATCCGAATAAAAGTGTTTTTCTTCACCTCGTAAGGTTCCAGTTTCTTATCTGCCAGTTTAGCAATTTGGCAATTGGGCAACACTGTCAAGATACATTTTAATTGGTTAAATTTAAATTCATGGCATGCGCATAAAACACATAACCTCAAACGACTCTTATTTTGTGTATATTGTTATGCTTCTTTATCATTTTATAGGTGTAGATTAGGGTGGTCGTTAAAAATTAAATTTTTGCGACGCCCCCTAAAAAGCTTTGTTTTGATGAAAAAACACTGGGATTTTTTTAAATTAAAAACATGTGCCTCAAGACGATCTAAGTTAATTTTTTTGTGGGAATTTTTTATGAAAAATAAAATTTTATTCGAAATATAAACAATTATAGAACCCAAATCAATAAAAAAACAATAGTTAATCGAAATAACAATAGACAAAAATTAAAATTCAAAATTTTTCCCAGTCTATTAAATAAAAAAATGAAAGATATTCAAATTGATATTTTTATTTTAAAACTCAATTAGTACAAACGTAATTTTAATATCTAGATTTCTTCACTCCAAGGTGAAGTTATTTCATTGTTAACAATTTTTAAATCTCAAATAATTATTATTCCATATTTTCAGAAAAGACATGATTATACCTATAATTAACTTAGATCGTCCTGAGGCACGTGTTGTTTTTAATTAAAAAAAAAATAAAAAAATTTCCTAGTGTTTTTTCACGGCCGACGCGTAGCCTACAATTGAGCGAAGCACAAAAAGGCACTTCTTGGCCGAATGGCATACAACATTTTATCTTCAAAGCACTTTATATAGGTCAGTTTAATTCAACATCAAAGCGGCCTGACCTCACTTTTTTAGAATCTCATTTATTTATTAGCTAAAGATTACATTAAATGTACAATAATTATTATTGCTTTTAGAAGCAGTAATAGTTTGACAATACCTAGCAACATGATTTAAGTAGAAATGGATTTTTGCTATTACATTGAATTCAATTCATTGTTTAATAAATAGGTAGGTATCTAATTTCAATTTGTTTGGATTTTTATTTAAAAAATAGGTAGAATGTTTAAGCTGTGTTTAACATTTAATTTCACTGAAAACTTAAAGCAAATTAAAACTTAAAGATAATTTAAATCGTAGAAAAAGAATCGTGCGTTTTCTTGGTTGCCTAACCTCACTTTTTGTTTTATTATTTTACAATAATTTAATGAAAAATATTAAACATTAACAGTAAAACAAACAAATTAGTGCTTATTATAAATAAATTAAACCACTTTAGTACGTTAATTTCTTAGAAAAGTATTAATTTGTCAAAACAATACCCCTAGCGAGAAAAAATCAAACTAATTACTTGCCTCATAAAAAATTTTATCGGCCTAGGCCATAAAAAGGTATTTCTTTATCGAATGTTGACAACAATAAAGTTTAAATTATAGACCGCGTGAAGATAAATATCTTTTATACCATTTATTATCTTTTATTTTTTGTTACACACATTAATTTAAAAATATCGCATTTTTAAAATAAATCTACCAAAAAAAATCTATCGGTAAATTGTTTTCTTGATACGTGGTCAAATATGTAGTACATATCCGTAAAAGTTTATATTTCCTCCTCTATTTTTGTTTCTGCAGCGGATATAAAAAAACCGTCATAATTTTGAAATTGTCCTTCCCGTTTTAAAACTGTATAAGTCTTCTCTCGTGTCAACAATTTGTTCACCAAAAAAATCTCCAATATTTATTTCAAAAACAACACTACACAAACACAAATATAACCTATAAACCGCGATAACTGCTAGTTAATTCACTATCTGACACTTGCAGCTTCCAGTTAAATTTGCTTCCAGTTATCTTAATTTAAGTAGTAAACGTTAGTTGCATTGATAAACAGTTCAGCTACCACTTTAATTTTTATTAAGTGGACATCGATAAACCGGCCCTTACCCTTAACCACTGAACTAATCCCCTAATTTCAGTTTAAAACCAGTTATGGCATTTTTTTCGGGATACATGCAAATAAAAATCCCATCTATTTCGTATGTGAAAATTGTCGCGACCGAACGACCGACATCCATGTTTACCTACCCTAATTCCGACGTTGTCACATGTAACATAAGCACATCTGTTTCCTGTGCTACTGCCCAGTATAACAAACAAAACAGTGGGTCATGATGATTTTCTTCTGTTTGCCAAATCATCTACGACTAGTTGACAGTGATGAAATATTTTCGTGCCTATTTGGCAACATCGTAATAAATTTTTATGTATTTTTATTCGTTTAATTTAAATTAAATAACTCTCTTTCCAAGTAATAAATCAAAGAGATATTGGGATGTCAATCTATTAATTTAGGATCAATTTATCAAAAAGGGATCTCACAGGATATCGACTTTCTTTCATATTTATTTATTCCTTTTTTTCTCACATAAAAACATTAAATTTAGTTAAAGGACGGTTTTATTATAATCATAAAAAGTTTTTATTAAATACCATTAATTCGCTTTATTTTTGGTATGCCTAATTTTTATTTGTTTCTTTCAGAGCCACGATATTGGCGGTTACAGCCTACTTGGAGGCTTTCCAAAAAATCGCCGATTCCGCCACAAATGCAAGAGGTAAGAAGCAAAATCCATATTTTTGATTTTTCAAATCACAACTTTTTTATAAAGAAAAATATTTTTTCTACTCCCACCTTTAAAACGCCCTTTACATGTTTCCATGACACTAAGTGACCTTTTAAATACACATTGACAAGTTGTGGCTTTATGGCGCTTTAGTCACGGGCTGAAGTTATCAACAGGTTTTTAGTCACGGACTGAAGTTAGTTTTAAGTTAGTTGACAGTTGTCAAATGTCATACAATCGTTAAAATAAAGTGCCTTTCTTGTAAAATAATACTAAATGTGAAAATTATTTTATTATATCAATACAAAAATACAAAAGTATTAAATAGTTTCTCAACGCCAATATTTGAAAAGTTTATATGAACATTGTAAACTATAACTTAAATTCCGGCACGGACTCCACTGAAAAGTGCTCATAAAACATTTTCTTTAGTTTCACTGTGAAAAACTGTCAATTTTCAAGAAATACATTTCGATTTATAACCTTTATAATCTGTATTTATAAAAATTTGACATTTGACGGTGACACACAGATTCCCCTATTGTTTCATAGATGGCGCTCCATACAAATTTTTGATTTAAATCATTTTAAGATAATAATGTTTGTCGTAGAAAAAGTATGCATCTCGTTTATAAACTTTTCTGTACACTCATTAATTTAAGCACTCGCTCGCAGGCTCGCTCGTGCCTAAATTAAATTCGTGTATAAAATGGCGTTTATCAAACTTGATACATTTACTACTTTAAATGCGCTGATAAAAATACAAAAACAACAAATTTCTGTTAACTTTAATTCATGAGAAATTAACGTTTTAAAAGTAGGTAAATCTAAAATATTGTACTAAATAATTGGTCATTATCTTTAATTGCTCGTTTTCAATGGATTTAATAGATCGTTAAAGTTATAATAAAACTTTAATGTTTATATTATATTGGAGTAAAATTGACATGCGACTGTTACCTAAAAAATATAACCTAAATTCCTCCTAAATTAAATATGATTAAAATTTGACTACCTAACACTTAAATTGTAGTTAATCAAATTTTGATTGTGTGGCACAAAAAAACTTGTTTTATTAAATTTAATTTAATTTCAAACAATCCAACCAAACAAAACAAAATGATAAAGTTATTTTTATCATCAGATCTCGCTTCACCCGTCTTTTATGCCATCATTTACTCTTACTTCAAGGCTTCAGTATCCTTTTTTTAAACCCCAAGGACCAAACTTCCCTGAAAAGGACATTATCTAGGATCAATTCCGTTCCTACAAGGCACAGTGAGGCAATTTTCTTAATCAAAAATTGTAAACAGAATTTTTATTAAACGTTAGTGATTTTTGAGAATTGACTCATTTTTTTGTTTTGGTTAAAAGAAAATTTTAAAAGCAGAATTTTTTCACTTTTTAACTTTTTTGTAGTTTTAACTAAACGGCCATTTCAAGCGCGCGAAACGCATGAATTACAAAACTGTTTTTATAAAAAAAATTGTAGATTATTTATTATATAATATTTTGGCATCAAAATTGTCAAAAATATTCTTCTTTTATTAGGTTATACATTCAATAAAAAAAAACGCAAGAAATATTTTATAAAAGTAGATATAATTTTAATAATTGAAAAGTGTGGACGGGACAAAAAAAAGATTTATCTTGTCCCGTCCATCCCTGTCAATTATTGAAATTATCTCTACTTTTATAAAATATTTCTTGCGATTTTTTTTATTTAATTTATAGCCTTATAATAGAAGAATATATTTGACAATTTTGATGCAAAAATAATATATAATAAATTACCTACAATTTTTTTTATAAAAACAGTTTTGTGATTTGTCCCGTCCATCCGCTTGAAATGGCCGTAAACACTTTTTTGTTAAACACACAAAAAATTAAAAAGTATAAAATAATAATTTTTTTGTAAGTGTTTTACATAAATTTTTTCTGTCAGTGCATAATGTTTATTAAATTTTTGCATTTTATTAAAAAGTCTAACTCTAAAGTGTACCAATGTGCAGTCAGTTTTTCACCCAGAAAAGCTCTTATACGATTCAATTTGGTTGGAGGCCAAAAAAACTTTTATAAAGGACATAGTTTTTTTCAAAGCCCTTTTTTATCCCTTTGGCTGGTGTATTGTTAGCTTTAAGTGGCTTTAAGCTTGTTTAATTTTTAAGCAGGCCGAGTTTTTTTATGTTTGTAAGCGATGCGAGTTATGTTTGACGCATTCCTGGGGCGACAAACATGAAAAACAATTTTGTAAAATTATATGATATTTATTAAAATATTTTTCGCAAAATCTGCACAAAAAATACATTAAACTTTTGTCCTAGTTTCACAACTCTCGTGGAAGTTATACTGAAGTTATACGAGATATACTGAAAACGCAATTTTACAGTTTGTTTTATTTTATCAGTATCCGAAAGACATTACGTGCACCCTTGCGACATTCCATGATTACCAAGCGGATATTTTCCGGGCGAAAACAATTTTAACTGCATTAGCTCTTTTAAAATGATTCAAAACATTAAAAATAATATGAAAACATTTGAAATAACATCTCCTTATAAAAATAAATAAAACAAAGAAATGCATTGAGAAGAAATTGCAAAATCATTGAGAAACAAAGAAAAAAGTCACTTTCTTTGGTTTGCATTCTTTTTTTGTTTTTTTACAATTGTTTTCTTTAAAGACTGTATAGTCTGGTGAGTTTAAATTGTTAATTTTTTCATTAAACTTATCAGAGCATTTCATTTATTAAACGTACATGTGAATGTCCGTATACATAGTTACTTGTAGTAATTTACTACCTATAACGTTTACAAGATTATATTTTTAAAGATAAAATAACATCATTACAGTCAGAGAAAATAGTAGGAACTTTATGTACCTACCCATTTTTAAGAGGGCTGTACTTTAAAATGTAAAATTAATGAAATTTGTTTTTATTATTTTGGGTGGAATTGTTCAAAATAAGTAAAAATATCGAAAAATGTCCTTAAACTACACAGAGAAAAGTGGATTTTTAAATTTAGTACATATTCCTATAACTTTGGTAGAAGTTACTTAAAACTTAGAAGTTACTTAAAAGTTACTAGAAGTTACTTAGAAGTTACTTAAAACTGATTAGTTTATTTGTAAAACCAGAGCATATTTTGTAATATTATGCGGACTGTATAATAACATTACTAAATTATTTCTTACATTTAAAATACTTCTATAGTATACAGGTAAATTCTCCTACTTATAAAATAAAATATAAAAAACCCATTACCTGGATGTTATATAAATTATGTTATTAGATTAAGTTTGAAATCATTTTTGAAAAAGCTACTGTGTTAGCGAAATATTTGTCAAAAATAAAATAACGATGTAAAACTTAAAAAATATTTTTTTTGTTTTTATTCATTTATGTAATACTAATACTATTAAAATTCCGTTGGTTATTGATTGTTAAAAGTAATATATCCTAAATATTAAGGATTGGTATTTTATTTTATCTACTCCAACATTAACAAGCTTAAGCTGTGACTTTATGGCGTTTTAGTTACGTGCTGACGGTAGAAACAGTGGCTTTTAAGCTTTTAGGTCACGGGCTGAAGTAAGCTTTATTATAAATTGGGAAAAAGTGAGGTTAATTTTTAACAAATAAAATTGGCTTTAAATTCTGTTTTGTGTTCGTCGTAGATAAAGTATAGTATGCAACTCGTTTATAAACTTGTCTAGACACTCATTTTTATTTAAAACTCGCTCGCAAGCTTCGATCGTGCTTAATTAAACTCCTAACTAAAATGGCGTTTATATAACTAATACATAATATACTATTATACACACAACCAATCCTATATATACCCAGTAATTACGAGAAACAGTACCTATTTTACTTAAAAAATAAATGAATTGAAAATAAATAGCACCTTAGCCTAACCAATTTTATTATACAAAAAAAGATAAAAAATAATAAAAACAAATTTTGTATTGAACAAATAAAAAAAAAAGTGAATTTCTCTGAGAAAAAACTTTCCGGTAAATTAGAATTTAAGAAATAATAGGTTTTTGTTAATTAAATAATTCGTATTGTCACCTCTAGCATCAATGCAAGCATTAATTCGACGAGGCATGCTTCCTATTAATTTATGAATTTCTTCTTGGAAAACATTTTCTCACCCCTCTAAAACTGCATTTATTAGTTTATCTGTATTGCCAGGGATATTTTGACTAGCTATAATCCTTCTTTTAAACTTATTCCATAAGTTCTCAATTAGATTTAAATCCAGTGAACAAGAAGGCCACTAAAACAGTCACACCTTCCATTTCCAATTTTTGTCAACTCTGCTGGTAAATGGAGGTGCATTATCCGGTATAAATCACGGAAAGCAACTTTGCCTTGTAGAACTAAATCCACATACCTTGGACCGCTTAGGGGTTGTCTGATGAAAATCAAAGGAATGTTTTCACCAATCATAAAGCCACCCCAAAAAATTACACTTCCTCATCTTCAATTGTCCAGTTTTAATGCTTTGAATACCAATTTACGGGGCTAACTCTATTTTGCACTAATATTTTTAGAACCCTTAACTGTGTTCTGTGACTTTTTTTGTTTATGCCGGATAATGCACCACCGCTGATAAGTATAGTTGTTAAAAACTGTTGGAAAGTGTGAAGTGCTTCTGTAAGAAACCCAACGTGTAAAACGAATATTAATCTGTATAAATAGCATAAACCCAAAGCACAAGAATTGTAAACAACATAAAAATGGCCGCCATTCGAGTCTGTGCAGAACAGATCGTGCAATTTCTAATAAAAACTCACGGGTTTTTTGACACAGGAAAGGGTATTTTTGTCACATCAATGAGTAGTGTCAGGCAAAGATTATCTTTGGTGTTAGGATCTTTAGTGAGCAATATCCTGCACATTAAATATTATTTCCAATAGTTTATTGAGTGGATTACTGTTCTGCGCATCAATGGTTTGTTTTATTTTATTCGTGTAGACCTTCATTCTCGAAAATATATGGTCCGATGTAAGGGTGTCAATCCCGGGATCCGATCCCGAAAATCCCGGGATTAAAAGTTCCAATCCCGGGATCTTAGTAATAAGTTACAAAGAATAAAATAGACTTTTTTTTAAGCGTATGACATTTTTCATATTAAAATACTCATAAGCATATATATAAACACTTCATTTTTTTACTCAGTTCAAGTCAAATTATTATACACCGCCGTACAATAATGAAAATATATTGAAATTGCATAGCAAGAGTGGTTCCGTCTATAGCATAAAAACAGCAAAGAAAATGTAAAATTACAGGTCACTGTAGAATAAATTTATGTACATAACCTATAATATAACATATTTCAAACGTCAAACCTGAAAAAATGTCACAAACTTGATAATTTCAATGTAAGTTACAGCCCCAATTGGAACTCACCAAGGCTCGATTGATAAAAGAAATGGAATTATTTGTTAATGGGCGTAAACGTGGGTACAATGTGCCTACGAATTCTTGAAAACCATTCTTCCGACTAGTGTGAAGTCCGAAAGATATCGTTCGTTAGTTTGTTTGTTGTTTTATTTTGCCTGCCCAAATATCCCATCAAACAGTCGCTCGTTGGGGATAAAAATAATTTTACATTAGTTACTTGTTCATTTTTCTAAAATTTAAAAGAAGTTTCATATATTTTTTTTTTAATGGGAATTCTTAATGGAAAACCTTTATATGAATATGGAAATCATCACTAAACACAAACGCGCTCACTTCTAAAATATCAAAGTTGTCCCCAATTTACTGGATCTTTTGGTAACCATACCCAAAATAGTTCTCTCCTTGTATCTAATATGACCCAAACTTTATTAGAACTGTCCAAAATAACCAAAAACTATATAAAATTGTCCTTAAACCTATTATCTATGAAATGCATTTCACCATGGTGAACCACGTAAAATTGACCATTTGAAAAATGTATTATTATTTATTAAATTTTTTATTGTCGTTCCCAAACACAAACAGCGATATATAATTGAAATCAAATTGCCAGAACCCAACAATATATTGTTACGTACAGCAATAACTAAAAAATAATTCTCGAACGCTATACAAAAGGCATTGTGAAAAAGGCGTACATCCGCAAATTGCACAGTGTGTTAAATCAGAAATAAAAATGTATTATGGAGTAAGAGAAATGCCTGGTTGATAAAAACCACCTTCTTAAAATGAATTAGTCAAAAATGACTAATTGTCGTGAAAAAGCATCCACTTATAATTCTAGTCAACAGACCTCTGCTTCCGCTTCCGCAACTGAGGAAGTTCTGCACTCCGCTTCATTTTTGACTAATTCATTTTAAGAGAGTATGTCAAAATTTATAACTGAAAAATTAAGATAGGTATCGTGCACTACTACTAACTCCAAGCTCGGTATCCGCGTTAAGCTTAATTTTCATGTATCCGTTTGTCCGTTAGCCCGATCATCCGGGAGCGCTCTTATTGGTCCAATTTTAATTCAAAAATTATTACATTTCATCTGTCCGTCAAGTTTTAACTTCGTATGTCTGACGGAGAAAGTTAAAATAATTTTAATTCATCCACTACACATCTGTTTTTGACGCCTAACGTTAGTTTAAGGTAATTTATTTTCAAATCTTTTAATATTTTTTAAATTATGATTGTAAAACTGAGTAATTACGTTCGTTATGTAATAATGTTGTACTGTTATGTCTTTCTTTAATAAGAAGAACGGAAAAAAGAAAAGACTAACATAAAATATTGAAACCAGAACTAAAACGATATTTTTATGTATATTAAGGCTATTATATTCTTTTTATATAGTATATTTACCTACCTTTATATATATTTATGTCATTAGGTTAAGAAGCTCAAGGTTTGAGCTACAATTGAGCGAAGCACAAAAAGGCACTTCTTGGCCGAATGGCATACACAATTTTATCTTCAAATCACTTTATATAGGTCAATTTAATTCAACATCAAAGCGGCCTAACCTCACTTTTTTGGAATCTCATTTATTTATTAGCTAAAGATTACATTAAATGTACAATAATTATAATTATTATTGCTTTTAGAAGCAGTAATAGTTTGACAATACCTAGCAACATGATTTAAGTAGAAATAGATTTTTGCTATTACATTGAATTCAATTAATTGTTTAATAAATAGGTAGGTATCTAATTTCAATTTGTTTGGATTTTTATTTAAAAAATAGGTAGTTTGGAATGTTTAAGCTGTGTTTAACATTTAATTTCACTGAAAACTTAAAGCAAATTAAAACTTAAAGATAATTTAAATCGTAGAAAAAGAATCGTGCGTTTTCTTGGTTGCCTAACCTCACTTTGTTTTATTATTCATATTTAATTTTACAATAATTTAATGAAAAATATTAAACATTAACAGTAAAACAAACAAATTAGTGCTTATTATAAATAAATTAAGCCAGTTTAGTACGTTAATTTCTTGGAAAACTGTTTAAGTTACAATTGTTGATATAATTGTAACTATGCCAATTAAGCATTAGGTAAATTTAGTGAAGTGAATATACTGGCCCTTAATTTCTATTTGTTGCCAAATCAATTGGTTAAACGTCATTAAAAAACGGATGCATGAAAAATAGAACATTTTTTGTCGGACCATTTCATTGAAAAACGGATAAACGGATACATGAAAATTAAGCTTTATTTGTCTAAGTAAAACTTTTGTATTTTTTTGAAATTGTCTAATCAATGCTATAGCATATAGCATATATAACTCCCTTCATTGCAATGATGTGTCTTTGCAAAAATATAGATATGTGTTCCAGCTAGGCAAATTTTTAAATCTCTTTTCAATAATTTGTTTTTTAAGTTTCCCATTTAATTATTAAGGTAACAATATTTTAAAAAGTGTTTCTACAAATATTTTTATATTTTTATCTGCTCTGTTCTTAAAAAAAACAGACCTAAACAATAATATCCATTACGTGAAGCACACGCTTACAACAAACAATAACACAAGAGGCGTTCTAAAACGGGAACAAACAGTCATAGAGTTTCGGCATCCCGAAGCAAAGTTGTTTCGAGAGTTGAACGTCCTCCGACGCTTGCCGTCGGGACGTCGCTCGCCAAAGGGTTGCGTTGGTTGGTCGTGCGTCACGGCGGCACCCGCTGATATGGGTCAATCGATGCACAGCCGACTGGAATATTACTGTACACTTTTTCCTATGCGATGATGATGCTACTGTTGTTGTTATTGTGGGGTTTCGCGCTTTAGTTATTATTAAATTTCGCGCGTAGAGTTCATTTTTATTTGTGAAAGCGCACTGTAACGATGTAATTGTATGGCTATAGCCAAATTTTGTTTTATAACAATTAAGTTAGATGTTTTATGTCCAAATTTTGTTGTATAAATTCCTTAGGAAGATAATTAAAAAAATCAGATAGCAGCATAGTTTATACAGGGTGTCCACAAAATGTAAAACACAAAGAAACGCGATAAGGGGGGGTGTTATAAGTATACAAGGTGTCCCAAAACTTATTGGCATAAATTTAGGAAAAGATTGAGCAAGTCAAAATAAGACGAAAACCCAAATACATATTTTTCCTAATTACTTATGTTTCCAAGATACAGGGTGATAAAGTGTTACTTATCATATCAGTTTTTTTAATACTGTGGTAGACTTGGAAAGGTGATATTTTGCGAACAGTCACTTACTACCAAAACACATATTCACACATAATTATAATTGTTTGAGTATTTATATAATTGTAATCTCGAAAACGGTTTATTTTATCGAAGTTTGAGAGGTACACCTTTTTAATAGTAGCCGAACTGACTAATCAAAAAATTGCATCAAATGGTATAAAAACCTAACCTCAAAGTTTGTATGGGACAATAAGCTTAAGCAACCCCTGTTTCTACGACACTGTGTTCACTCGAACAATTGTAATTATGTGAGAATATGTGTTTTGGTAGTAAGTGACTGTTCGCAAAATATCACCTTTCCAAGTCTACCACAGTAGAAGTTATATTAAAAAACTGATATGATAAGTAACACTTTATCACCCTGTATCTTTTAAACATACGTAATTAGGAAAAATATTTATTTAGATTTTTGTCTTATTTTGACTTGCTTAATCTGCTCCTAAATTTATGCCACTAAGTTTAGGGTCGCCTTGTATATTAGGGTCATGGGCCACTAGAAAAAATGTAATCAAATGCCAGGTCCCTTATTGTCCGAATAATAATTTTCAGCAGTTACCCGAGTCAAAATTTAGATCGAAATTTAAACCTACTTTGACCAACAAAAACTGATTTAAAACCTGTTTAGCCTGTTAACTCCAATTTAGCACTAGAATAACCGAATCAATCTTAATTTAAACCGATTCAAACCTCTTATACAATTTTTGGTCGGATTATAAACCAAATAAATCATATTATTTCAAAAATAAAATTTTACCATTGATAAATCTTAGTAGGTACTGCAAATAACACTGTGCAACACAAAAAATGAACTGGGATCAAATCTGAAAAAATCGAATCTAGGCAACCCCCAAAACAAATCCTTTAAGGGGTTTTACCAGTTTAGCTCGAATAATGGAGATATACATATATATATATATGTACAGGGTGTTTCTTTTAACTTGAGACAGCTCAATATCTCGAGAAATACGCATTTCACGGAAAAATGTCTTAAATAAAAGGTTAATATGACTAAAGGGGACATTATTTGGTGCTACCGCTAGCCACCCCCTACCTCTCCTTAAGGGTGAAACGGGGGGTAACTTTGGAAAGTCAAATGGAATGACGCGATTTTTTTTCACAGAATTTGGTAGTACATAAAAAAATAAATAACTTTTATTTAAAACTTTTTTCAATTTATCAACAGATGGCGCTGTAATTCAAAATTTAAAAAAAATGAGTTTCCCCCCGTTTCACCCTTAAGGAGGGGTAGGGGGTGGCTAGCGGTAGCACCAAATAATGTCCCCTTTGGTCACATTAACCTTTTATTTAAGACATTTTTCCGTGAAATGCGTATTTCTCGAGATATTGAGCTGTCTCAAGTTAAAAGAAACACCCTGTATATCTCCATTATTCGAGCTAAACTAGCAAAACCCCTTTAAAGATTAGTTTTGGGGGTTGCATAGATTCGATTTTTCCACATTTCATCCCAGTTCAAATTGTAAGGTCAAAATTTGTCGCACAGTGTAATTAATGTAAAGAATTCATCCATTCATTATGTAAATTTAAATTATTTGTATACCATGCTGATACTTAAAAAGGACAACTTTGGTGATATGTGAAACAACTATTAGAAATATTCCCCAACACTAAATATATATATGAGTGTGTTCCACTACACCAAGTTGCCCGATACTGATGAGACCCAATATAGGTCGAAACAGCTGTTTGTCGGTATTTGAAGTTGGTGGAATGCACTCAAAACAAAAAACTTTGGCGAGGTGTAGGTTCAATTCTTTCTTAAAAACACAAAGTGCTTAAAGTACTTTTCGCCAACGATGTAAATCTTCAGATGTAAATCTGGGCTACTCTTACCCTTTTCGTAATGGTTTTGCCCATTAGCAGGTCGCGGGGATGTTGGTGATGGTAGTCGGGTAAGTCTGTCGTTATTAGTGTAATGATCTTCCGTTCAAGTTTGCGTAATTTTTGTCCCAAGCACGTTTTGTGGTAGAATTTTTTTTTCTTAAATTCCAAAATTAAGTATTGCATTTATTTATTAGTTAAACAAATGACAAGCGCAATTATCCAGTAGAGTTTGGTTATTATGCTTTTTTACTATGTTATAGTGATTAATGTGTTGGTTTATTCTGTGTGTCTTGTGTTTATTATTGGTCTCGTTGGGGTTTGCCTTACGCATTTGCTGTTGATAGATTTATTGTCCTACGCAGTGTGCCTTTCTTAGGGTTTTAAAGATATCTGTCGTGTTTAATTTGCAGATTATGTGTTAGGTCATGCATATGCTTAAGGTTACTTATCAATTTTTTGCGGATGGCCACCTCCCCTCTTGTTTGACCTCCTTTGTTTGTCCAGTGAAAAGCGTCCAATGACAGGTGGCACTTAACTCATTCATATCACTTAACACTTCACTCCTCATTGACCGTTACACCATTTTAGTTTGCATTTTATGAAAATTGTTTGTTTCACTATAATTGGTTTGCACTTTTTAAAAATTATTGTTGGTTTTAATCTTTAAACTTTTACGTTTTAAGAGCTCTCGCTCTCGCGTGGTGCCTTCTCAAGTGCTGGAACCTGACTGAATTTTTTTAAAAGGAAATAGGTATACAAAAATTAAAAGTAGTTTTCAAGATTTCTTTTTAAATAAGACACAAAATTAAATAGGAAAAAGCGATTTATTTATCTTAAAACATGTCAGACAGTTTAAAATACAAAAACACATAAAAATGTAGTTGATATATACAAAAAAAACAAATTATCAAGCCCTGTCCAGACCTTCTATCTTTAATGCAACAAATTAGTGGTCAACAATGGTCCGTGACTGATCGATCCGACAGCATAGGACAGTGGTGCATGCGCGACCGCTACAGGTGCATGCGCAACCGCGATCGGAGCGTGCGCTACAGCTAGCGGAGCATGCGCGACAGCTATAGGTGCATGCGCAACGGCCAAAGGCGCATGCGCAACCGCAACAGGGTGCGCGTTGGGCTCCCTGTGGACGATGGCGTTGAAACCGTTGACTGGATCGGCGGTGTAGTCCACAACGCGCTTGCTGCCGTCGGGTTCAACGAGACTGTAACGTCCTTTTACTACGTCGCCGTCTCTGACCTCGTGTTGGTCCTTTATATCGCCAGTGCTAAGGTCCTAGAAAATACAAGTAAAACAGCAAAAAACACCGGTTTTAAGACTTACACACGGGCCAAGCAGTTAGAGGCTTATTTAAAGAGCATATATAATATATATACATACATACATACATATATGCTCATTAAAAAAGTTATGTTTAAAGAGAAATTAATTTGAATAGCTGCATCAGAGAAAAATTGCGCCTATTAACATTAAATTTATAAATTGAAAAAAGCCACGAGTTCTCAAAACGTTAAAAAAAATATTTCAACGCCAAAAATCCTTATAACTTTGTTATTCCTGAAAGTTTTGAAAAAAGTAAGTTTTACATGTAAACATAGTCATTAATCTACATTTTTATCCGATTTATTTTCTACTATATTTTGAGTTTCCGTCACCATATTGAACACCATAACTTATGTAGTTTGATACATCGTTGGATTCCTCGATAATTTCTATCTAAACACGTAAAATTATAATATGACGGCCATAGGAAAAACAAAAGATGGTGGTTGTCTCAAAACCCACTGGGCTTAACCCAGTAGGAGAAATAAATAAAAATTGGATGAAAATGTGTATGTATACATATAAAACTTTTTTAAATCCCACGAATAACGAAGTTATAAATATTTTTGGTTTTAACAGGTTTTCAGTTTTTTTATTTTGTTTTTTTTCAAATTTTTAGATGCCATTTTAATAGACTTGTAATTACGCAACTTTTTTCTAATTTAACCGACCTTATAGTTCTTCAAATAAAAAAGATACCAATTAGGGTTGCCACCTGTCCTTTTTTGGAAAGGACAGTCCTTTTTTTGAATAAAATGTCCTTGTGTCTTTTTTCAATGCTAAATGTCCTTTTACAAGGTTTTGCATATCTATAGATATTTTTGCAAGGTATGTGTATTGCTCATTAAAAGTTTTTTTAAATTTTTTTACCGCTAAAATCATTGACAAGATCGTGCCTTGTCTATGGCTAAAAGTTATTTAAGGGAAATGCAATTTTTATTATTGGTAGAATGGCAGCCGTGCCATGTAAACAGTGTTGCCAGCTTATCCGATTTTCGGCCAGATTTAGCCGAATTGCAATGAAATAAAACGAAATCGGTGATCGGTATCTAACGGTTAGATTCTAACCTTTAAAGTTAATGTTGAAGTGTACCAGAGGTGCTAAACAAAATAATCACAAGAGCATAAGGTAAGTCTTCCTCTTGAATAATATCTGCTAAATCCAATTCTTGATGCTATTTTTGATGGGTTATTGCATTGGGAGAAAAAAAAATACTTAAAATATTATTATTATTATATTAATTAATCGAATTAAAATGTTTACTATGCCATATGGGACAATTACCATGTAACTGTTACTTAGTTTAATTAAACTTTTTTACTATTTATATTAACCTAAAACTTTTTTATATAATTTATTAATATATAGCTATAGCATTTATTATTTACTTGAAATTATTAAGCAGTTAAATAAATATACCTCGTTTTTTAGTAACAACGTTAGCGATAGAGTTGTACTTAGGCCAGTCTGCATTTTTATATTGTTATTTTTAGTTTTTTAGTAAAAAAAACACAAAAACAATTGTATATAAACTTTTTTAAATCTTTTTTATTAAATTAATATCTAAATTTTATTAACTTTATTCTATTGACATATAATCTTAGATTTTTATAATAATAATAATAATTAACAAGACATTTTATTTAAATATTCAGTCTAATAAAAATCAGAAACATATCTTTTAGAAATAATTTTTCACTTGAATTTAAAAAATTTAAAAACTAGGTAAATTAAAATTTGACTTGAATTAATTAAATTTATGTTAGGTAAACTATTTATTAGAACGATTTTTCTTAGTTTGGATGTTGGTGTTGGTATAGATTTAGAAGTAGAAGTAAAAGTAACTATAATAATAATGGACAAAGACGGTGATGGTGATGGTAACATGTTATCAGAGGGCACTGCCACATGGGTATTAAAATTGAACATTAAATTTTAGATTATGTGGTGATTATTTACTTCTTTCGTAGCCTATCCAGAGTGGTTCAGGAACCCCCTCGTAAGATAAAACGGGTAGCATATTACAATAAAGCCTGGGAAACAAACTTTACGTGGCTGAAAGAAGGCAGGACACATACAGAAGCATTTTGCAAAACTTGTTCACTTTCCTTCACTGTGGCCAACATGGGACTTTCAGCGGTACGACAACATCATGAAAGCAACCTACACAAGAAGAAGACTTCTGCCATAAACACTTCACACTCGTTAGAGAAGTTTTTTGTCGCCAAAAATACCCAAGAAGAATTTGTTGTAATCTTGATAGAATTGTGTAAAATTTATCATACGGTCAAGCACAATCAATCATACAATTCTCTAGACTGTAGCATAAAATTGGACTCAAAAATATTTACAGATTCCAAGGTAGCAGCTAAACTGTGTTGTGGACGTACTAAAAGTGAGGCAATTGTAGAAAATGTTTTAGCTCAAATGGCACTACAGAAAGTCATGGACTTGTTGAATAATCACATTCCATCCAATTGGATGCTTCAAATAGAAAAAATATCAAATTGTTTCCAATTTCAATTCAAGTTTTTACAGTTCAGGATGGGCTGCAGAATTTTTTGATACATTTTTGCGAGAACTCTAACGAAAGTGCCGATGGCATGTTCGACATGATAAATCAGTGTATAAAAGAACTGAAACTAGACTGGGCGCAAGTATCTTCGCTAAGCGCAGATAATACAAACTCCAATTTCGGTAAAAATCACAGTTTGTTTACTAACGTGTCTACCAAAAATCGAAATGTTTTAAAAGGCAATTGTCATGCTCATATAGTACATAATTGCGTTAAGTTTGCCATGGATGCTTTAGACCTGGATGTTGAAAATCTGATTCTTAAAGTATACTCTCATTTTTCGATGTCTGCCAAACGGAGGGAAGAACTAAAATCGTTCCATGAATTTACCGATTGTAAGTGGCGTGAGTTGATAAGACACGTAGGCACACGTTGGCTTTCTTTGAATCATTGTGTGGAAAGAATATTGTCAAATTATGCGGCACTATGCAGCTATTTTTTGAGTATAGAAAACTGTCCAAATATGATTAAAAAACTTTTTAAAATCGATGAAGATACTGACACTGTTTCACCTGAAATTAAAATTTACCTACTTTTTTGTAATCACATTCTTGATGTTTTTGAAACTTTCATTAAAAAAATTGAATCCAATGAAACTACTGCACTTGATTTATTCAGTATTATGACTGAATTAAAATTAGCTATAAAGCAAAGATTAGATAATGCGTTTTTTGGACATGAAACCAAAGTGGAATTGAGATCCCTTCGTGACAAAACAATTGCAAAAAGAATCGAAACCGACTTCAAGACATTTTATCAACGGTCTATAGAATACCTAGAGAAGTGGTACGACTTTTCAGAAATTGGTTGGCATAGTATCATCGGAAAGTTGAATTTAAAAACCGAATTCCCATCCTATTCAGATTTTGAATATGTGATATCCAAAATAAACAACCCTAACCTTCAAATTGATATGAACCAGCTTTTCAATGAGGTAATGGAAGTTTCAGAAAAATTTCAAGAATATGCAGTTAAAGATAAATTTGTCAAATTAAGTACCCCAAAAAAATGGCAAAATATTTTCCAAAATAAAAAAAATCATACAAATATGTTTTCTTTAATTTCATATTTGTTAAGTATACCTGCAAGCTCTGCATTTTCAGAACGCATTTTTTCTGTGATGGGCTCCAAATGGACAGACGAAAGAAACCGCTGCTCTACAGAACTAATTCGCTCAGAATTGCTAATTTACTTTAACTTCAAGGAAACTTGCGCGGAATTTTATGAACTGGCGAAAGGTGACAAACAGCTGCTGGAGGCAGCCAAGTCTAATAAAAAATATAAATTTAAGTTTTCTAATTGATTACTTTATCAATACACCAATATTAATATTGCTTCTTGCCTTAATATTTGTTTTGTACATACCTACATTGGTATTTAATAAACATTGTAAAGTATAAATATTTTATTTTATTCATGCACAATGCTTAATATTAAATTGTTTATTTTAAGGGTGGTAAACGCCCAAATGTTTTTAATAATGTAACTTTGTCCTTTTCGGCTTTCAAGAAAAGGTAGCAACCCTAATACCAATACATAAAAGGATACTTGGTGCACCCCGTATAAATTTCTCTTTAAACTTTGGATACATTAATATGGGGCTAAGTTTTATCCAATCAAAAGAAAAAAGGTAGATTTCCATACGTTTAGTGCGGAACGTGCCAGTTCATAAAATTTACCTAAATTGAGAGCTCAAAATTGGACTAAATTTTATTTTATGTATAACAAGATTTTTAATGGTGAATGAAAAAAGAACATGTTTGTTTTTAATATTTATCTGATTAAATATTTTCTATTAACGGCAATGGCCAATTTCGGTCACGTCGCAATTACTGCAATATTAATAATTGTTAATTCCAATCGATAGAGCGGTCGTATTTAACCTCAAACATCTGTTAACAATTGCTAATGGACGCAAAATTACAACGAAAACAGTTATATTTGCATATAAGTAAGCAAGAAATTGTCTGTGACCGGCAATAAACATCTTCTCGGGTTTATAAGCTATAAATTGTGTTCGATAAAATTTTGATTAAGTTTTTAATATTACATTGCAATTACATAACATTAACACATTTTTTAAAAATAAAATTGCATTTTTTGCAAAATTTCAAAACTCTACTGTCGAAACAAATTCCATAGGCATTTGAAGTTGTTTTTATACATTTTTAAATAAATACATTTTTAAATGGATGCAGGTATTTATTTACATTATTAATACGTTCATGACATCAAAAAGTGTTTATGCTATTTTAAAATCAATCTATCTTATCAGTTTACGAAGTTCATTTTAATTGCATAAACAAATCGATAATTTTAGATTTTTGTTTATAGATAAATCACATAAATATTCGGTCTCAAAATTATTTAAATATAATACAAAATTTTAAAGAGAAACTAGAATATATATTTTCGAAGGCTGAACCCAAATTTGACCTCAAAATTGCTTTAGGTTTTCGAGAAATTATAACACAAAAGTGGAAAGCGCAGTTTTGTTTTCCATACTACAAAACTACTAGTAGGTACTACCCTTTCCCTTCAAAATCCTTGTTATGGATTTTTTCAAACCAAATCAAAACTTTAAAATTATAAAATTCCATTACTATAACTTTTAACTAAAATTTTAACCACACAATATTCCCTAAAACAATAAACTACCTAAAAAAATTACCTTAACTCCATACTCAAAACTGTATTGTGGATGGGGGTTGTAGGGCTCAGCCCTGAGCAGAGGGGCATGTGCGACCGCTACAGGGGCGTGCGCCAGGGCTATGGGGGCATGATTTACCAACAGTGGCGAATCATGTATAACTTGTACAGGAACTGCCAAAGATGTTGTGATTAGAAGACAAAATGCGAAAATCTGAAAAAAATTCAATAAAAAGTTTAGGGCTTGTCTACATTTTATCCTGTTATTTGTTATATGTAGTGAGGGACAAAAGGGAATTTCAATTTATCAGGCTTTATATATATAAGCGTTTTGTTGGTGAAGATTTGCCCCATCTTCTATTCTACACCTTGTTTTTTAAGTTTAAAAATTAATCGCACTTTGTACTGATAAATATTTATAGTTGGTATACATAAATTTAATTTAATTTTATTGTAAATGAGATTACTTTAGTTAGAGGTAGCATAAGTTAATCCTTTTAAATTATTAACCTAATTCGTTTAATGCGTTTAATGGTATCTCTATAAAAGGCTAAAAGGGTTGTTTTATCTTGTTAATTTAACGGCGTTAAACAGGTAATTCGGTATTTTATTCCCTGTTATATAATATAATAAAGTTTCATGGTCAATTAAATAATAAAGCCTAATAATATACGAGTATATAAGGTGTCCCTAAACTTAGTGGCATAAATTTAGAAGAAGATTAAGCAAGTCAAAATAAGACGAAAATCTAAATAAATATTTTTCCTAATTACTTATGTTTCCAAGATACAGGGTGATAAAGTGTCACTTACTAGCAAAACACATATTTACACATAATTACAATTGTTTGAGTGAACACAGTGTGAACACGTTTTATTTTTACTTGCTCAAATTTTTCCTAAATTTGTGCCAATAAGTTTAGGGACACCTTGTATATCTATAGATGCTATACCAAAAATAACTTAATAATTTTTGCAAAAAATGGCGAATGCGCGGGGATTAAAAAGTTTTAAGTTGGCAGTTGTCAAATGTCATAAAATCTTTAAGATTAAGACTTAGTGGCTTTCTTGGAAAATAATACTAGATGTGAAAATTATTTTATCATCTCAATACAAAAGTATTAAAAAGTATCTCAACGCCAATATTTGAAAAGTTAAATGCGCGTTGTACTGACCTTTTGATTAGCCGGCAGTCTAGCTTTAACTGATTCCATTAAAAATTTCGGGTTATAAAACGATTTGCATAATATATTATAAAAAGTATACTTTATCTAAAAATCAATTTTATTTATCTGAAATTTGTCAGATGGATTTAACCTCACTTTTTACCAATCATACACCGGTCAGACGGTTCTAACCACACTTTTTTATATTTTAACTTGGCCAAGTTTAGCCCCGTATTAAAGTCGAAATCGTCGTATCATAAAAACAACATTTGCTTTTCATAATATCTCATTACGATACGAAAATATATAGGAGTTTTTTTACAAATTAATTACTATACTTTTTAATAGAAAAATACGAAAAATATTAATATAAAAAATGTGTTTATTACTTATTAATTTAAATATTAATTTATTACTTACTGAAAATGTATTAACCAAAATTAACATATTATTTTTGTAACAAAATTATCAAATATATTCTTCTTTTATTAGACTATACAATAAATAAAAAAACGAGAGAAATATTTTATAAAAGTAGAGATAATTTTAATAATTGACAGGTGTGGACGGGACAAGATACATCTTTCAATTGTTAAAGCTATCTCGTAGATCTACTTTAATAAAATATTTCTTGCGTTTCTTTTTATTTAATGTATAGCATAATAAAAGAAGAATATTTTTGACAACCAGTTTGCCGCTGGCTATTGAAAAGTCAGTACAAACGTGCATATAAACTTTTCAAAAATTTGCGTCAAAAAACCACTTAATAATTTTGTATTTTTATATAGAGATAATCAAATAATTTTTACATTTTAGTTTAATTTCTCTCAGAAGGGCACTTTATTTTGACGATTGACATTAAATCAAATTTTGACAACAATTAACTTAAAGCAAACTTCAGCCCTTGACATAAATGTCACAGCTTGTCAATGTGTCATGGAAACATTTACGAAAATGGGCGTAATAAAGGTGGGAGTAGAAAAATAATGTAACGTTTAAAAAAGTTTTAGTATAAAAAAATAACTAACTAATAAATTATTATTCATAAACATAATAATAATTATGATAGTTCGAATTACTAACATTGAGTCTCAGTCTAGGATTCGAATTGCGTAATAAAATGCTCTTTCCAATTATTTCAAAATGTAAGTTTTCTCGTAAATATTTTAATTACTTAAATCTATTTTGGATGTAACGAGTCCCTGTATATTTTTAACCTTTTTTGTCAAAAATATACAGAGACTTCATACAAAGTCAAATAGAAAATATTTATATTTTGAATTTTTTGTTCCATTGTAGCAGTAGTAGTATTATATACCTCATAGAAAATATTTAGTACCAAAGGAATGGCATTTTAAATATTAAAACTAAAATTCTAATGTATTTTTTTGTAAAATGTATCATTTTTTGACATTTGTGTGTCGTTTTTTAATTACCTACTAAATTGAAAAGGGACCAAAGTAAACGGATTTCGGTATAAACAATAGGTACTCTTCGACAATTATTTGATATTTTTTTATTCACATCACGCCTAAAGTAAGCAAAAATTCAATCTCCAATCTTAAATTTATTAAATCTTATCATATCAGGTCGAAAATTGGCGCCTATTCATTGAAAAAATGCTCTCCGCTTTTTAAAGAATTGATGTTATAATTTGCCCAAATTTCTTAGAGTCAAATTAACAAACCACCAAGTCATTTTTGTGTCACTTTGTCATTAAATGAAAAGCGGAGAGCATATTTTCAATGAAATAAGATAATTTTCATACGGAAACTCAATTAAAATAAAATGTCAAATACTGGTTATTTTTTACATAAAATACATTATAATTTTAGTTTTAGTATTTAAAATGCCATACTGCTAAGTTAAATATTATCTATTTGATTACTCCAATAAAATCAAGATAAATTTAAGGCAAAATAATTTAATAAATAATTAAAATACCAAAAAAAACTTACATTTTGTGGTGATTGAGCAGAGCATTATATTTCGCAATTATTTTAAATCCTAGACGTCCTAGAGCAAAACGAGTGACATTTTTTAAATCAGCGGCCCAAAATTAGTTAAACTAGACCGAAGTACTTAATGTTAGAAAAAATCATAGTGTAATTAATTTCAATGCGTAGAAAATGTAGAAGAATAATTTAAAAAAATTTTTTTAGAAAAAAAATAATATAACATATATATAATTTTAATGTTAAATGTTCCTAAACACCCAGAATTTATTAAAAATATTAAAAAAAAATAAAGCAATTAGGAATTGTAAAATTAATAGGTATTGTGATACTACAAATTGAATAAAAAATAATTCTATTTTGTAAAAAACGATTTTAAATAATGAAATTGTTTTTTATTTCCAAAATTGTAAGTAATTTAGGATAAAAATTATAAAAAGTTTTATGTAAAAAACTGTTAGGATATATTAAATAACAAAAATATTTATAAATGTTTAATTACCTTAGGAACCATATTGCACTAACTACAATCGACCAAAAAAACTAACTAAAACCAACAGATCAAACTATTGTGATCTCTTTGCAATACAAGCCGTAAACGCACAATTAAAGCCTTTTGAGTCCTTCCAACTGACCATACCCACTTATATACCTTAAAATGTGACGCAATGTTGCGAGTAAAGAACCCGAATATCGGCCGTAAGGGGGAACCTTATGGAAAAACCCCCCGCAAAGCCAGGTGCCTTGATTTTTTCGCGATCTCGACTCGTTTTAAAAACACAAACGTCACTGATAAAAGAGGACACGCCTCTCTTGCGAATCGATGTAATTGATTAACGACAACATGTTTGTGTGTTAGTCACATATGTATGCGTATGGGGCCTTTCTAGATCGATTTTTTCTCGATATTCAGCTTTGTGGACGACAAATAAATTTATTTACAGGGTGACACAATTAGAATCGAAAGTTGGAATTCAAGAATTTATTGATAATGGCCGATTAGCTGTTTTGATAAGGATCTAATTGGTTTTATTGTTGGTGCAATTATGATGGGAAGTTTTATTACAAAATATGAGGTTTTTATCAAATTTTCTAAAATCAAACAATCTTTAATTTTAGAATGAAAAAAAATATTATTAAATTAATTTAATTTAAAAGTCCTTAAAAATAATGAAATAATAAAAACACGTTTATAATATAATAAGTTAAATTACCAAGCTATGGTGATTTTAATAAATCATAAAATAAATTTGTCAATCATGTTAGTACCGCCTTCGGTGCTGTAGTAGTCAGTGCTGCGGACTACAAGCCGAGTGGTCGTGGGTTCGAATCCCACATGGATATGGCTGTTTATTTGTGTTTGTCCAGGGTTAAGTGGTCGAACAGCTAATGCTAAACTTCGCCCTTTGATCATTGATCGATAAAGACTCTAAAAAAAAATCATGTTAATCTCAGCCTTATTTAGATTGTTTTTATAGCCACCGTTTTTAGATGTGTAATATTTCAGCTTATCCCACATGGGATCGCAGTGTTAACAAGTTTGTGTGTGTGTTTTTTTGTCTTCCTTAATTACTAATAACTTAAAAACTACTCGTCAGAAAATAAATATGTGGTGCGCGATTTTTCGAACACCCTGTGTAAACTAAACCAAAAAGTTTTTAAAAAATAATGTGAGGCAATAATGAAAAAAAAAATCTTTTTAAGGCGCGAATCACAAAACTGTTTTTATTAATGAAAATGTAGGTAATTTATTATATAATGTTTTGGCATCAAAATTGTTAAAAATATTCCTGTTTTATAAGGCTGTACAATAAATAAAGGAAATAAAGAAATATTTTATAAAAGATAATTTTTATAATGGAGGGTTGTGGACGGGACAAAGATTTCCATTGTCCCGTTCATAACTGACCATTATTGAAATTTTCCCTACTTTTATAAAATATGTCTGTTTTTTTATTTAATGTATAGCGGCTATAGCCCAATAAAAGAAGAATACTTTTAAAAATTTTGATGCAAAAATATTATATGCATAATAATTTACCTACAATTTTTTTATAAAAACAGTTTTGTAAATTGTCCCGTCCGCATCCTTCAAGTGGCACAAATATTAAAAAAGTATTAAAAGCACAAAATATTTAAAGGATATTTACCTTTAGGTAATAAAAAATGCTAAAATTAAAAAAGTCTATAAATTGTACCTAAGTAAAAATCCTCAAATAATATAAAAAAATTAAGTATTCCCATAAAAAAGATAAAATACATATTGAAAAATTTGATGTCTTAAATTTTTAGTTAAAAAACTTTTCAAACAATAATATAAAATAGTTGAAAATTTAAAAAAAAACGGTATTAAATTTTGTACAAAAATATAAGTTTAAAAAAAAAAGAAACAAATAAAAACAAATGTTAAAATTACAAAAACCTAGGAATCTTAAAAATATAATAAACACTAATATAAAATAAATTTAGAAGGCAACAACAAAAACAAAAAACGTAGAAGAAATAAAAAAAAATAATACAATATTGTATCCACTAGAAATGCTTGAAGAGACATGCAGGTCAAAAGCATAGGTCTTATCTTTTACACTTCTTTACTTCTTTTATACTCTTCTCATTCTCGACATCTTGCACTTGGGTAGGCACGCTTTCCCAATACAACAAAATACATAACATAACACTTGAAATTCACTTTAAGATTAAAAAACTAAAAGAAAATACATAATTTATTTTTTTGGCCGTTTATTTATCTGCTAGTGTGCGCCTGTTTTCGCCACTTTAATACTATTGTATTGATCTAGCAAAAGTTCAAAGCACCTTATGACCTAGTATATTATAAAATCTTGCAAAAGTTGTATAAAATAAAAATAAGAAAATTAGCCATGAAAAAACTTTTTTTTCTAATTATTCTTTCACTGTGCGTTAACAGGGTTAACGACCCCGCCAAATCCACGTCGGGACCTGGTGGAGTGCCGCCTCCACGGCGTTAAACCGCCCCCCGATCGTCCATGTGTCAGAAAGAGAAAGATATA
Source organism: Brassicogethes aeneus (assembly GCA_921294245.1). Taxonomy (NCBI): domain Eukaryota; kingdom Metazoa; phylum Arthropoda; class Insecta; order Coleoptera; family Nitidulidae; genus Brassicogethes; species Brassicogethes aeneus. The sequence goes on along the minus strand of OV121133.1, from coordinate 60,971,049 downwards.
TCGCGGCATAAAGACAAAAGCTGCGGTTTCTGTGTCCCAATTTCCGGCCTTTCCTATGCTGCCCCCCCGAAAATTACAGGGGCGGATGATCGCGTGTCTGACCCGTTGTTTTGGTAGCGGCGGCACCCAGCTTTCCGAGAGGCTTTTTTAGACCTACAAATGTCAACATGTTGGTGTTTATATTTATATGCAAATGTTTAAAAGAGTACTAAATTTTGAGATGAATTAAGATAATTTCAATAGCTTTTATATCTACTTAAAATTTTATAATAAAAAATGTGTTTTGCAAGAATTATTTACGGTAATTTAAAAATGAAATTGCTGTGAAACCCATTTAAAATCTTTTAAAAAGCCATGGCATTTCATTATAATTTAAATTATTCAATTATGTGTTTTGGCGCAATGGCTTTCGATCAAATTCGATTTAAGAAACAAAAAAATTTACAAGGTAAAACTTTCGACCCATTTAAGTGTCCGCCATCTAGGATTTTGTCGATTTGCGTTATTAAAAATAAGCAAACAGTGTGGAAGTTTAGTCTTGATCTACAGGTCGTACGAAAAACTTCTTCTCACAAAAGCTGTTGGGTTGGGTTTATCCATTTAAATGTGCCACTTATTTTAAATCAAAATTCGATAACTTTCACTTTCTTTTTTTAATAATTATTATTAATATTGTACTTTTTATAAATCGATTAACAAATAAAATTGTGCCTTGAAGATAAAATGTTGTATGGCTGAGAAGTGTCTTTTTGTGCTTTGCTCCACTACGCGTCGGCTATCAAACTTTGAGCTTAGCACAAAAAAACACTTCTCAGCCTAATGACATAAATAACTCTTTTTTCAGCAATATTGACTAATAGTCAATGACTATATCCAAAGAATTAAATTCTTTACAAATTTGTTACTCACATTTTTTATCGAGAAATGCAAAATACGCTTGCAAATCGACAAAAACACAAAATCAAGATTATTCAATAGCTTTTATATCTTCTTAAAATTTTATAATAAAAAATGTGTTTTGCAAGAATTATTTACGGTAATTTAAAAATGAAATTGCTGTGAAACCCATTTAAAATCTTTTAAAAAGCCATGTCATTTCATTATAATTTAAATTATTCAATTATGTGTTTTGGCGCAATGACTTTCGATCAAATTCGATTTAAGAAACAAAAAAATGTACAAGGTAAAACTTTCGACCCATTTAAGTGTCCACCATCTTGAATTTTGTCGAATTGCGTTATTATAAATAAGCAAACAGTGTGGAAGTTTAGTCTTGATCTACAGGTCGTACGAAAAACTTCTTCTCACAAAAGCTGTTGGGTTGGGTTTATCCATTTAAATGTGCCACTTATTTTAAATCAAAATTCGATAACTTTCACTTTCTTTTTTTAATAATTATTATTAATATTGTACTTTTTATAAATCGATTAACAAATAAAATTGTGCCTTGAAGATAAAATGTTGTATGGCTGAGAAGTGTCTTTTTGTGCTTTGCTCCACTACGCGTCGGCTATCAAACTTTGAGCTTAGCACAAAAAAACACTTCTCAGCCTAATGACATAAATAACTCTTTTTTCAGCAATATTGACTAATAGTCAATGACTATATCCAAAGAATTAAATTCTTTACAAATTTGTTACTCACATTTTTTATCGAGAAATGCAAAATACGCTTGCAAATCGACAAAAACACAAAATCCAAGATGGCGGACACATCCCATAATTAATTAATGAGGAAAACACGATTCGTTTCTCTACTAAATTTTTACATTTAAATTTGTTTCATACATTTTTTTAAAAGATTTCGCAAATTTTATTGTAATGATCTTAAAATCTTGTAAAAAAAATTTACACCAAACGCTTTCCAAAGTAACCTTTTTAAAAGCAATAAATTGGTCAGAAAATACAAACCACTTAGGAACAAAAAGGATGTAAATCAAAACTGTCTTATTTTGGCTAAAAATGCACATACAACCTTATGCAATTCAGGCGACTAACTGTTTCACAGTTTACAAAATTTGAGTTGACGTTTACGACCCCATATATCAAGTGCAACATTATGGAGTGTTGTAAACAATTTTCCAAAATTAATTTTGACTTGTTCCAATGCTGACCTGCCGAAATGATATATGTGACCAAAAATTATTTTGCAATATCACATGACTAAATACATATTATGTGTGCATGGAATAAATCAATAGATCAAAATATTAAAATGATAAATGTTGTTTACTGCATGTTTTTTACCTATAAAATAAGTCTAATTGGTATTTAAATAAATTTATGTTCAGTTATTCATATTGCTTATTAATGTGTTAGATTATTAATTCTGATAAGCGATACGTTTAATATTAGTACTGTCTTAATCAGGAAAATTTAAGATGTTGTATGCACATATGATAGTTAAAATTTGTTGGCCCAGCAGTAATTTTATTGGAAAATCGACAATTAGGGTGCGGTTTGGGAAATGTTACAAAGATACATTACAAGTGAAATTTTAGTCAGATATGCCTTGAAAAAAGTATGTCCTAGATGATTATTAATTTAAATAATTATGTAAAAAATACTGGTGAAGCCAATTATACTAACTATAGTATACAATTATACTAACTATAGTATACAGTTTAATTTGTATAGAAATAAATGGAAATATTTTTTTTAAATAAATATTTATTTTTATGTTGTATATACTTAATTCAAGTTGTACTAAATAATGAAAGCTTTAATTCCAATTTTTTTATTTTTATTTATGTCATGTTTATAAGGAGCATGTATATGAGTATAAGAGACGTATAACCGGCCCCATTGCCTCATCGCTCCCGGGCCCCGCATAGACCTTTGTTTCCTTGCGCCGATTTTCTTTGCTGGTTGCGAATGTCCATTGCGTCCCGTACTGTCCCCTAGGACTCGAGAGCGAAAGGCCAATAGTTTTAGTAGCCATTCCCGGGTTCGCCGAGCCGATGCTATACGTCCAGTACTGCCGTGCTTAATGAAAACGCCGTAACCAACAATTTTGCGATTTTTGGTTTACGGCATTTTCTACAAGAACAATTCATCCTGCGTCTATCCCCGGTACTCAAAAAACCGTATAGATATAGATACGGTTTTTTGAGTACCGGGGATAGACGCAGGATGAATTGTTCTAGTAGAAAATGCCGTAAACCAAAAATCGCAAAATTGTTGGTTACGGCGTTTTCATTAAGCACGGCAGAGTAGGGTCATGAACGAGGTAGGACGAGAGGGATAGACAGTTTGGTATTTGGGGGACAATTACGCCGACTTAAATCTAAGTACGACGCGGTACCCCCCTATAGACCAGGCAGTTAGTATTACTCCAAACATTTGGGATTAATGTATGGAGTTCGGGGTTGATATTTTGCTGCAGGAGCCTACGTCTTGGTCTACGTTTTTGTCGTTATTATTCGTGTCCAAGTAGGATTGTTCCTGCACATATGTCTTCAGTCTTGAGGCCGAAAGCCATCAATAGATAGTTCAGTAGTTGAATATGTAACTTGTAGCTTTTGATGTTTTAATTAAATTATTTATTGGCGCAGTAGTGCGAAATTTCTAACAATTTTTAGTTATTGCGTTGCAAAAGCACGTTTTGTGGTAGAATTGTTTTGTCTTTTTTTTATTAATTCCCAAAATTAAGTATTGAATTTATTTATTTGTTAATTAAATGACAAGCGCAATTATTCTGTTATAATCTAATGTGTTTACAAATCCAATAGAATTTGATTTTTACTTTGTTTGGGATTTCTTAATTTATTGAGTGTTAGTTTATGTTCTAAGTGTCAATGCTTATTTGGTCTCGTTTTTGTTAATCTTGGACTGTTTTGTTGACAGATTTATTGTCCCACTCAGCTTTGGTGTATGCCGCGATAGATTCGGTTGAGAAGTTTTGTTTATGTTAGTAGGTATTATCTTTCTAATGTTTTTATTGTTACCGATGTTTAATGTTTTTTTGTAAAGATTAGGCAGTGTGCCTTGTCTTGTTTAATTTTGCAAATTATGTGTTAGGTCATGCAGATGAGTTAAGGATACTTTTCAAATTTTTGCTGATGGCCTATTTCTCTCTTGTTTGACCACTTTTGTTTGGCCAATGAAAATCGTCCGGTTAACAGGTGGTGCGACCGCTCAGAAGCTTATCTCTTTCTTGTCACTTAACACTTAACTCTTTATTGACCGTTTCACTATATTAGTTTCCACTTGTCGCTTAACTCTTCCTTATCACTTAGCACTTAACTCATTCTTGACCGTGGAGTAGTCTGTACTCACAGTAGTTGTTACACTTTAATTTGTTTGCACTTTTTGAGAGATTATTTGATGGTTATGGCTGTTAACCTATAGTTTGTTTGCACTTTATGAGAAGTTATTGTTGGATGGTTTTTACGTTTTAAGAGCTCGCGCTGCTACTATAGGTCTTCCTCTGTCAAGTACTGGGACGTAACTGATATGCCATATTTATAAGGATAACCATATATTAATGACGGTGCGTAATTTCAAAAAATGATTTAATGTTTTTTGTTTAGTTATTATTTATATATTTTTACAACTAATAAAACTCATTGACACATTTGACATGGTTTGACCCAATGGTTTACGTACACGGAGAAAATAAAACAGTAACCATCGCAGAACACTAATCCACACAATATACTATGTCAACGTGAAGGTCAATGTACTATTCAAAATTATACAATTTTTAAATAAACCTCATGGGTAACTTTGACAACTTTGTCACATCAATAAGTAGTGCCAGGAACTGTAGTGAGCAGTATTCTTCACATGAAATATTGTATTATTGGTTTATCTTCTTCTTGTACCTTAAATAAGATGTGTTATAACGCAACTTTTAAGTTAATTTCCAACATATATTTTTAAGTTATGTTTATTCTTCTTCTTTTAACTTTAGCGGATTTACAGCTAAACCTCCGCCCTTATGGTCTAGGTCAAAAGTCCTTATTAACCAGCCCAATGATTTCAGTAAGATCCATCCTCCATTGGACAATGCTTGTCGGACAAACACGTGCACATATATAGGTTATATAACCTTCAAATATAGCTTTATATAAATTATTTTCCTATATAAAAGGACCAATGGAGGAATAAAGGAATATTTATAGAGTATAGTAAGTAGTAGTATATAGCAAAGTCGGATATTTTTCACTCTTTCATAAGCGATGCGCGCTCCACCAGAACCAAGACCGAACTTCGTTATGGTTATAATTCCTTCGAAAATCGCGGTAAAGTACATAATTGAGGCGCAAATTTTAAATTTAAAACAACATTTTTAAGAACTTAATACTTAAATTAGGAAGACCTTCTATTTTTTACCTTAAAGGATGAAGATGGCAATATAAAGTTAAAAAAGGATGGCTAGATTTTTCTCTTGCAATATCTACCTCTCTCGAATTATACAATCGACTATAACTATATATAACGTATATATATTTTCCTAAAATATTCACTTGTAAAGGAACACCCAAATGTATTAAATCACAAATCTTAACTATGTTTTGTGCATAGAGCCATAAATAGGTTTTATTGCTATTGTTTCTAGTATTACAACAATGTTTATTATATAACAGGTGTTGACTTTTGAGTTAATTAATTTAAGAATTAATGAATTAAGTCGCCCTAGTTGAATTTAAATCGAAAGATTATAGAGAGAAAAAATATCTTCGCCTATTTTGGACAAAGTAATTCGTTGATTTGACGCAGTTCTGATTTCTTTTTAATATTATGTGTCCAGTGGAGAATATTAATCACTTTAATGTTTATTTATATTTGTTTACTTATTTTTCAGTAAAAAACATGTCAAGGCAAATTTTTAATGTATGCAAGCTGTTGGCGAAGTTGGAAAATTGAATTATTAAAATTAATTTTCCCCTTTAAGTTATCCACGAGAGAATCTTCCCTCATTAAGGAAAAGTTGGAGAGTAATTTAATATTATGATGGAAATTTTAGCACTAATTATTTATGATGGGGAAATCAAGAAAAGTTTTTGTTTTCTAAAATAAAAAGTTTTTAAAAATTTTTTGCACATATATTTTGCTTTCTTCTTTTTTTTATTTAATTTATATATTTTAAATTAATCCCGGCGCATTCGCCATTTTACAAAACAATTTTAATTATTAAAATGTTTTTCCTTATTGAAAAACAATAAGATCTAAAGCAGAACAAATATTAGATTAATAAATAACATAGTTTAAATCTTATTTCCCTCATCCATCATTTACGACATCCGTTGATTCTTCCATAATAAACCGCAGATGGCCGTGATCTGCGCTGTTGCTTTGTTTTTTTATGCTCTTCCTCTTGTCTTCTTGTTATTACTGCACAGGCCATCTTTGATCCACGAGACGTGACGGTACCGTTCCGTAAATTTATCAGCATCATTGAAAACCTGATCAACAGGTGCACCGAGGTGAATTTCTAGATTTTACAACCTAAACATTTTACATGCGATTTATATTTTCGGTGCCATGTTTAATGCTTTATTATGTTGGTATGTTGTTCCAGGAAATAATAATAGTTATAAGTTATAATAGATCCGGATTTTCTAGTTTCATATTGCTTGTTGTGTTACCAAATGATTTTAATTATTTTTACAATGTTAGAAGTTTTAGATCCAAATATTTTCACACAAACAGTTTAAATAGAAAAAAATTGTTAAAAGGAATTATATCAGCTAGAAAACTGTTTTATGTCACAAAAATGTATACTATAGAGATTAAAATAAAGAAAAATTTGCCGGCATTTTTTCTTTGTGTGTACGTGTGTGTAATGTATACGTAAAAGTCAAGTTCAAGGTTATTCTCTTCTGCCCGCATTATGCCACAGCAGCTGGGTGACGTAGTCATTTCCTTTTGGCTCGAGATTATTTCTAATAAGATGTGACATAAGAACAAGTTTGCAACTTGCAAGCAAAAAAAAGTATCGTCGATTCAAAAGTAGGGGTAGGGTGATTCACCTAACTGATTTATTAGAGGTTTATACAGAACTAAAAGATACATTAATCTGAAATGGTTGCATCTATAGCGCAATGTAATTTATTTTCATAAAAGCAAAATTAAATATTTACAGATATATTACCAAAAAAACGATCATTCCTCGTGCTTATTGTCACAAGTGTGCTTTGGATAGTTTTAAATAGATTTATACATTGACAGATATGTTTATTTCTGGTAATATATTATAAACACTTCTTACGAACACGTTACGAATTAAAATAAATTAAGCAGAAACATAAGTTGTAGACGCTGAAGTCAGTTAAACTTGTTGATACGTATTTTCAGTGGGAAATGTTTTGAGTGACTGCCTGAAATCACGTTTACTTTTTCAACGTAATAATTTTTTAAACATTAACAAAATAATCGGTAACCTTTGATATTAACAAAATGCTTGCAAAATTGCATATTACCTTTACAAAACTTTCGATAAAATATTTTCCTTTGTTAAAATAAATACAAACAATGGTTTTCTACAAAAAAATATGTTAAAATTTTATAAAATAAAATGAACTACAAAATCATGTTAACAAATCTGATTTTTATAACAGTGTATGTCAATAATTTAGGAAATGTATTTATTAATATTTATTATCCAGTTATCCAGTGGGTGATTTTAAACAAATTATAACTAAAATAACATAAATCTTAATAAAACTGTTAAAAAAACATATAACAATATATTAGTATTAGTATTCTTTTAAAAACTTTATCGGGTCAACATCGAACTAACCGGAAGAATGCAGTCCTTAAAAAGGTTTTTTTGGTAATTTGAATTTATGTTTCCGAGCGATATCGTAAATCTAAAGATCCTATACTATGGACGAAGGAAAGGAAATTTTAAATTGCTTTCGATATCGTTTCAGAGTTTCCTTCCTCTGTAAATTACGTGCTGAGAATATATGGAAACAAAAGTTATGATTTTGTTTTTCTTTATTAATCTGTAATCCGCTCATATTACAATAGAAATTTGCGACTTTTTCTCATGCAGTGTTATTTAAACTTTATCTTATCTGAATCTACATAAAAAACAAGGGGAAGCGTAGAAAATGCATAAAAATGTGGGAGAAAACGAGTCACAAAGTCACTGAAAAAAATGTCGCATGACTAACTGCAATTTTCAAGCGTTGACTTTTTATGTTTTATTTCAAAAAGGCACGTCCCCTAGTTGTTATACTTTCTTGTATAAACAAATTTTGTGCATTTTGTTTTATCATTTCATTTCTTAAAAGTACTAGTTTTTAAACTAAAAAATTGGGTTAGGTTTTTAAAAAAGATTGTTAAGACTGTAATACAGAGTTCTTGATGGCAGCTAACTTTCGTATTATAATATTTTTGCAACCTTATACAGGGTGTCCCAGAACTCGCGCCACATAGAAAACCGGAACGTGCCGAAAGTAACGTGAAACACATATTTAAAAATTAAAATTGTCCAACGCAAAGGATAAGCGAGATAAGAATAAAAAACGATAGCCAATCCCAATAGATGGCCATAGGGAATTCTTTAAATTGCTAGGTCCACTGGAATCCAATTCATTGTGACACTGCTGTCAAACTCCTGTCATTAATATTATATTAGGTTATAAATTAAGTTATTATAAATAAGGTTTTCCTTAGATGATTATACTGAAATGATAATTATTTATTTATTTAGTGTGGGCGCAACGCCAGGGAGACAACGCGAGTTTTTTCCCAGCCCTTTCCTAATCGTTATTTTAAAACATTAGCGTTCTGAAGTATAAGTCATAGATACCTCGTTTTTGAAAGCTTTTGACAACTTAGTAAATACAGTTGGCCAAAAGATTTTTAAATGTTTTTAATACAACAATGTTCTATCGTCTCCTAGCAATTTTTAAAGCTCTTACGTTTAACCTAGGCGAGAGCTCTCGGTATTGGCTGCCGCTTTTTTGCTCTCATTCGATTACACTATTACCTAGAAATTTTTTATTTTTAAATTTGGCATCTCCATTGCTATCGGCACGCCCCCTTTTTCTCTGTGGCGCGAGTTCTGGGACACCCTGTATAGTTCGGTAAATGAATGCTCAAAACCAATAAAATATAACTTTAAACTGTCGGTAACAGCCACATAACTACAGAACACAATCGAACTAAAAGTTTTTATTCAAAAACTATCAATTTGTGTTTTATACTTTGTGGCACTACTGCGCCTACTTGAGCCTAAGTTTTTCGATGGGGTTTTGTAGCATGCAAAATTTGAAATACTTGTTTTTGATTTAAAAATATAAATTCTGTAAATAAGCATTAATTGATACATACTAATATAAACATGAATAGAACAATATAACATATACATACTGTTGATTGTGTTGTTGATTCTCCTAATTAGAATAAGCCATTTATGCTTAGAGTGCTGTTAACATTTGGAATCTGTTACATAATTTACCCAGTTCACAATTAGAAATATAAATTAAATTAAAAAACATATATTGATCTAAACTAATCTTTTACGTTTTAGTAGAAATACATAATATGTATTTGTAATAAAAACAAAGGATAAATTTACGATTTAAGTTGAATCATTCAACAATTTATTTCTATTTTATACCTAACTTGAATATTGTATTATTTAAAACTATTGTTTTATAAAAGTTTGGCATCACAATAATTAAACACAAACAAGAAAATAACACCGAAATTTCCGATAAAATTTCACACAAGACCGGCCATTATTTAAAACTGTCAAACTACACGATCCTCCCAATTTATTGCAGTGACAAGAATGATACGTTACTAATAGTAACTTACTATGTTTTTCCTACGTACAGTAAAAGCAGCTTGTTTTAGAATCTCACACATTATTTACTTGCGAAGTTAAATTAAAACTATCTATATTTTTTGTACAAATTTATTTGTATCCAACAGTCCCAGGGCCCAATAACAGGATTACGTTTTTATATATTTTATTTTTATTTTCACCTCAACTTCTAAATAGGGTTTTAAAGTGTCGAAAAAAAAGATAAACGGTTCTTTCCCAGGCCTTGAAAAAATTGTTTTTTTTTTTTGAAAAAATTGAATATTTTTTGGAAAATATACACATTTTAATAAAAGTAACAATGTTAATTTAAAAAAATCCTTTATTACAGAAAAAAACTAAACATTAAATTAAATTTAATTAATTTAAGAAAATAAACGTATACATTTATAAACATTAAATAAACTATCGGTTGGGTCCTTTTTGCAAAAGAATATATCAAATTAAAATAGTAAATGATGTATAAAGTTAAATTACAAAAATATAATTTTGTATCGATGTGTCAAATAAAACGATTGTTATGTTAATACAGCACTGAATATTTTTTTGCCGCACTGCACGGAAAAAAATCCCTTACTAGGTTTAAGAATAGTTCTATACTTCATGTTAGGAACTTGATTTAAGTATATTTATTATTTCTATGAGATTAGCGTACATTTAAACTAAGTAATGGGATATACTTAATTTTTAAGAAAAACTGTTACTTGATTTGAGATGAGTATTCTTGGATTGAGTTTAAAGGTATTTTATTTTAAAGAAAATTGGTATACTTAAATCAAATATACAATAATACTTAGATGAAAGACCTCTAGTTGTTTACTCAAAGCGGAATATTGCCACTTGATTTAAGTATTCTGTATATTTGTATGAAATTTCGGTATACACTGAAAGAAATATATGTTTGTTTTAGCAAATGTATGTGGTTCATATATGGACTACCACATACATTGCTAAAACAAACATATATTATATTTAGTTTTAACATAATATGTTAAAACTAAATATAAAAATGGTTAAGGTAAATATATTTTATGTTTCATATATAGACTACCACATACATTGCTAAAACAAACATATATTTGTGTGTACTTTATTTAAATATATGTATATTTAATACAAGAACGCTTATCCTTCAATTTAAGTATAAGACTAGAACAAAGAATACACTATACTGTATTTAAGTATAGCTATTATTAAAACAAATACCTAATTCTTCACTTAAGTAAATACCGTCCACCCTCTAAGACCGCTTCGCTAAAAGAAAAGACGCAGTTTCTGTGTTCAGTTCTGTCCTGTGTTCTATGATGGTAGCGTGTGTACGTGTCGGCACCGGCAGTTCGTTTTTTCCTTCTTCGGTCTGGATGTTATTTTTAATAAAAAATAATGGAGAAGAAACTTAAAAATTGGGGCTTAGAATGTTTACTAGACACATTTTTGGGTAAGTAAATAATATTTCATTAATTTAAAGTAATTAACTAGGCATGATCGTAAAAATGTAGTGTAAAATGGATAGCATACGACAGGTAATAGACAATAAAACATAAACAGCAGAAAGGCTATAGCCTCCAATTCAGCTATATTATTTTTGTTTTAGAAAACGTGTGTAAAATGGATAGGTATACTGTAGTGTAAAATGGATAGCATACGACAGGTAATAGACAATAAAACATAAAAAGCAGAAAGGCTATAGCCTCCAATTCAGCTATATTACTTTTGTTTTAGAAAACGAGATAGATATCGATATTATGGTAAACCTAAGCGAGGAGAATTTAAAGGAATTAATTCCAAAAATAGGATTGAGGATCAAGTGTAGAGAAAAAATTGAAGAATTAACACCAAACCATCTACGATGATAATAGTAGCCTTCTTAGAGACTCATTTTACATATTATTTAGCTGGAGATAAATTTTACTGACAATAAAAATACCTACTTAAAAAAATATTAACTATTGTGATTAAAAAACCTTACCTTTACATACCTATAGCACCAAAAATGTGATACCTAGGTACTTAAAAAAATAAAATGTAAAATATAGTATCTATGTTAATTAACCGTGAAAGAATGAATTTATATAAATTGACAGTACTTTTTCTAATACCTCTAAGACTGTTAGGTAATAAACCTATTGTGATATCAGTGCCTATTATACTTAGTACTTTAGTACATTAAAATAATTAAAATAATATGCCAAAAATACTGTTAAATTACTGTCATAACGATTATATTTTCACTTTCACTTGTATTTTCCGTAGTAGTAGAATAATTAATACAAATATTTTTCAGGGTCACGAATGTTTTTTTTTTCGCTAGACGAGGGAATTTTTTTTCTAATCAACCACTTTCTTTAAGAATAGTGTAAAGTTATTTTAAATATATACTATACTTTTATCAAATATAAAAAAAGGAAAAGTAAGAATACATGCATTTTATGCAAGTAAAGCGTGTACTTACAATAAGTATAAATAAATAAATTTTAAAGAAAGTATATTCTTAAATCAAGAATACTGTAAAGATTTTACAAAGAAACTATACTTTGATGAAGTACATACTAACGTTACAACAAGAATACCGTACTCTTCATTGAAGACAAATTTGTATACTTAACTCAAAATTAGTGTGTTTCTTATTTTTAGTATAGCAGTAATCTTAGATTAAACCGAAGCTATCTTTATTTTATAAGAATATGAGGATACTTGAAACAAGTATAAATTTACTTGCGGAATAGGGAAACTAAGCTATACTTGGATAGAGTTGAATTTTCTTGGAATCAGTATAGATTTTTTTCCGTGTGTAGAATATTTTTACTAAATTAAAATAAAAGGAATAATTATTCTAATCATAATATTTTATGTTAATAATCAGCGTCGGAAATTCACTTTTTTCTTGATATCATTGTAAGGATATTACTCGTTAAAATTTACTGTGTCAAAATTACTTTAGCTATTAATATTTTTTTCGTATTTCCTATCATTTGAATAAAATGAAAAAAAGCAAAAGTCAATTTTTTTGAATATTTCTCATTTTTTTCCGTTTTTTTAAACCCGGTTTTTACGCCGGCTCAATTTTTCCTGGAATTTTAAAACCATACTTCTAAACTATCTTAATTAATATTTAAATTCATACCCATATAATAAATACCAATAATTCATGTTTTTATCTAGGTATTAATATTATCTTTTAACTTTCAAATTTTCAAAAATTTGCTGTGTCAAAATTACTATTAATTGCTATTAATATTTTTTTCGTATTTCCTATTATTTGAATAAAATGAAAAAAAGCCCATAATTCATGTGTTAATCTATTAATATTATCTAATTTTCACAAAAATATTTGCTTTAACTTACTATCTAGAGAATAGTGACACCTTTCAGCTAGTGTGTTTTAACAAAGTTGTTTATCTGTTTAATATGGGCAATAATTCAAAACAACGCACTGAAACCTCGTTAAAACTTTTGTACATCCCAATTAAAACTTTGCGTAGGGCGTCGTATACAATAAACAACATTTTCCAGCTCTGTATTTTACTTTACAACTGTTTTGTTTTTATTAAAAAGCCCCTATAATAATTATATGCATTTGAAAAAAAAATTAAAATAGTAAATGGTACTTGATCATAGAAAAAAAATTCAAAGTCATCTACAAACGCACACTTAAAGACTTTAAATTCATAGTGCATCCACTAATAGACACTATTAAATACTAGAGAAATCTATTTGGGTATACTAACCACTTGTCTTTAGATGTTTCGTTAGAAATTAATTTAGATCGGTTTGGTAAAGTGTCGCCAAATATAACTCCCCAAATCGTGATAAATATTATGATATATATATATATATATATATATATCATAATATTTATCACGATATATATTGATATTTATAAGCAATGATATATATCATTGATATTTATAAAACAGTTTTTTTCAAAGGAGATCTACCTGTTATAACATTTTAAAAAAGTATATAATTTTCTTAATAGATGGCGCTACTACTGCGTTCAATTTAGAGTCTTTCCATACTACGAATTTAATAAATATTTGTAGATTTTATTAAATGTAAAATTTACAGTTCATAATTTAAAAATGTGATTTTTTTTTAAATTTAAAATTTTTATACTCTTAATCTATGGCAGGGCTGTATTATAATTGCAGTGATAAAAGTAATAAAAATAAAATGCCAAAGAATAAAGATTTGATGATGAACCTTTAATTAATATTTTTTGAAATTTAAATTTATTAATGTTATAATTTTTTTGTTAAGAATTTATTTTTTGTTTAATACAAGTTTTTTTTTTAATTTATTAAAAACATTTTTATTCCGGCCAATATAATTAATTTTTGACCAAAACCTGTAAAGAAATAATTAAAAAAATAAATATCAAGATGTTGATATCCGATATTTTGATATATATTTAAATATCACGATGACACTCCAGAAACGGCCGAATATTCCCGAATATTTGCGTGACGTTACGCTTTTGTAAACCCAAATTCATTACAATAGTAAAACGGTTTTAACATCCCATAAAATTTCATCTATATAACAATTATTGTAATCTAGAATATATTTTAATAGTAGCCAAACTAAGTAATCGAAAAATTGGTATAAAAACCCAACCTCAAAGTTTGTATGGGACAATAAGCTTAAGCAACCCCTGTTTCTACGAAAAATGTGTTCACTCAAACAATTGTAATTATGTGTGAATATTTGTTTTGCTAGTAAGTGACTGTTCGCAAAATATCACCTTTCCAAGTCTACCATAGTAGAAGTTATATTAAAAAAACTGATATGATAAGAACACTTTATCACCCTGTATCTTTTAAACATACGTAATTAGAAAAAATATTTATTTAGATTTTCGTCTTATTTTGACTTGCTTAATGTGCTCCTAAATTTATGCCACTAAGTTTAGGGACACCTTGTATAGAACTTTACATTATATTTGGTTTAAGGAATAAAAATTGGAAAAAATGAGGTTAAAACTGCTTGATGTCAGATAAAATATCAAATAAAATTGGCTTTTAATTCCTGGCCGTATTAGAGAATAAAATATTTAGTGCGACTATTTTTCTTAAGAGGAGATTCCACTCTTGAGGAATCTCCTCTTTCTCCCACTAGTCACACAATATGTTAATAATAATAATAATAATAATAATAATAAAACGTCTTTATTTAACGAGGCGAAGTCTAGCTAGGGCTATTCCACTTAACCTCCAAAACAAAAATACAATTTTTAAATTACAAAACTCAAATAACATTGGTACTAATATAAAAATAACAAAAAATTCCTATTATAGAACTTAAAATAATAACATCATGTAAACCTTATGTTTAATTATACTTATACTGTATAAGTTATACACAAAACAAAAGTATTGAAAATTTTACAATTACAAGAACACTAACTCAATAGATTTATTGAGTAGAAAAAAATAGTGATTTAACTTTGACACGAAATTTATTTACTTTTAACAATTTTAAATCTGAGCTTAATCCATTATAAATAGTTACGGCATTATAAGTGAAAGATCGACAAAACATGGCTAAATGATATCTAGGTAATGAGAGTAAATCTACAAATCTTAAATTAACGTCATGATTTTGATGCCTGTAGGAAAGTTTATTTAACAAATAGGGTGGATTAGAGGTTTTTAAAATATTGTGAGTGAATATTGATAAATTATACTTAAACATATTTTCTACATTAAGCCAGCCCAGTTCCCTGATCTTCAAGGACACATGATCATATTTTCTTAACCTAAAGACAAATCTACAGCAGCTATTTAAAATTTTTTGCAAGCGCAACTTAGTTAGCTTGTCGAGACAAGGGTAATAAACTATATTACAATAATTTAAAATAGATATTACTAAACTCTCACAAAGTTTTTTTCTTACTTTAAAATTTAAAATATTTATGTTTGTATATAATATTTTTAAAGATACATACGATTTTTTTACGAGCGAGCTTACATGATCTTTGAAACGCAAATTATCATCCATAATGATGCCCAAATTTTTTACTTTATTTTGAATATTTAAATTTAATAACTCTTTATTTATTATTGACCCCAAAATTCAGTTTTAAAAACTGGTACCAGAGCCTAAAAAAATATACATATAACAAAAAAAATAATTCTAACCTAAATTATTACAAATATTATACTTTATATAAAAAAAAGTTATACTTTATCTTGAAATAATATTCTATGATTAACAACAATTTAGAGTTTTATCACAATTAGCTGCACAAAAGCTTTATTTCCTTTAAAAAATAATGAACATTCTTTGTAATTTTTAACTGTTCTGGTAGTTTGTTGAAAGCAATGATACATTTAAAGAATGGTGAAGTTTTCGTCTTATTTGTAAGTCTTAAATTAGGTCTTATGTTGTTTTTATTTCTAGTCAGGTATTCATGGAAATCTTTGTTATAATTGATGGTTTGGTTTAATTTTATTCTACCTTCTTTTGCGTTAAACGCCATTTTAAGTTGTTCAAACTTAAGCAAGTTATCAAAATTTTGAATTTTAGTCTTTATATATACATGTTTTGAAGAAGTTCTAAGGGGTAATTGATATAGTATTTTTAATAGTTTATTTTGCAGTCTGCGTACTGGTTTTAAAATATATTCGGGAGAATTTCCCCAACAAGGTACCAAGTAGCGTAGATTTGAGCATACAAAATTGTTGTACAAAAGTCTTTTCGTATTGTCATCGACAAGATACGACACGTATAGAAAACACTAGCCATAGGGATTGTCTTTTTTATAATAGTTTCTATATGACTTCCCCACGATAGTCCTTCATTTAATGTTAGTCCTAAATATTATTTTTGTTATTAATTAAAAAACGGACATTTTTTATGATAGGAAGTGTATAAAACTACGTGAGCGATATTTGATACATTTCGCAGAGACCTGATAAATCAATGAGTTTTTTGCTTTGCAGGCATTTTTTATTTTCTCACATAAGAGATAAACGATATGTTGTTATTTTACCGTTCAAGATTAGATTAGATTATTGACTTAATAATTTTTACAGAAAAATAAGTAAGACTGATGTTTTTATTCAAGAAGATGGGCTTGCAGTCCTTAATTTATATATTAAAAAAAGATTACGCCTAGTTTAAAACATTGTATTTTTTCTTTAAACCGCTATTTAAAATACATACGCCTTTACATATTTTTAACGGCAATATGAAGGTATATTAAGACCAATTTTCGGATTTTTACTTACCTTGGTAATTAAAGTTTATACCGCCTTCGAATCGGAAGAGTTTAACAAATACCAAAATCGGTAAATTTTTTAATCTTGGATAAACTACAGTATTAACAGAAACTGTTATTTATTATTACCTACTCCTACATTACATTTGTTCAGTAAATATTTATGGAAATAGTTGTTTAAAAACATCCCACATTCAGCCAAATAGGTTGATAGATAATATTAAGAGTTCGTTAACTTCTTTTTAAGATTTCAAGAAACAGTATTTTATGAAACTGTACATACTTAAAAGACATTTACAAAGTTTTAGAAATATTAACCGTCCAGTTTCTGTCAGAAACTTTCTGAGTAAAATTATTAAAGTTGCTAAGACTACAGAAGACGTTGACGTTAATGTTGACAACAATTTTTATGCCATTTCTACAGGTATAAGTGCTTTCAAGAAAAAAAAAATCATCTATTTCTTATTGTCATGTTATAAGCGTTAATTTAATAAATCTACTTCAGCAATAATGGACGATAGATTACGAACACGTGATCTAGGGCAGGGATGGCGAACCTATGGCACGCGTGCCATGAGTGGCACGTTTTAAATTTTTTTGGCACGTTTTGAGAAAAAAATTGTATACTTTCATTTTCATTACACTTACAAAAATTTACTTGTTGCACGTTACAATTTGAAATTTTTTTTTATAATTTTTTGGCACGCACACTAAAAGAGGTTCGCCATCCCTCATCAAACACAATTTTATTGTTATTTATTATAAGTTGTTTATTTTTATCTTCGTTTTCTGCTCTTCCCGAGACTTTCGCTTGATTCAACATGCTGTATATTTTCTGTTGCTTTATTTTTGGTTCCCATACCTTTTTTAAAATAATTTGTTCTTTGTACTGGACGTTTTTTAATTCACGTTTCTGTGTATATAGTGCCTTATGTCTTAAAATAAAAAATAATTATAAAATAAGTCAAAATTGGCTGTTTTTTTAATTAAATGTAATTAACTGACAAAGCAAATGTTGGTACCTATCGCTATTTATGCATTAAGTATAAAAGCAACTTCACTTACCCCTTTCCCCACAATGAACTGCCCGAACCTCCTTTATAGGTGTTTATTTTGTAAAGCCTAATGATATTTGTTCAAGTCATTAATTTTTAAAAGCCTTGACGGCGTTCAGGCCTTTGCCTAAGGTTAATTTCATTAATCAATTATTAAAATACAGATATTCATAAATTTATGTTTTGACTCATAAAATAAAAGTTGGTTGTTGCCAAAAATACATGAATTGCGCTTTAAATTGTTGAGGCATCCACTGGATTTGGACCCCAGTGACTTTTTTGTATCTAAACAGAAAATCGACTAGACTAATATTAACCAAGTTTTAATATTTTTTAAGGCAAATTAAACGCCATCGATTTTTTTTATCACTATAATTGCAAAATATTATTGCAAAGTATTAAAAATTCTTACACGGGAAATGTTAAAGGTACAAAAATTCCCGTTAGAATTTCTAACTTGGGAATCTACGGGCGTTAAAATTTCATTGTTCTGTGTAAATAAAATTTATCCCTTGAAAATAGATAAACAATCTATATAGAAGCAGTTTTTTACAGTAAAATAAAAGAGAATGTTTAATGGGCACTGTTTGCAAAATTTTTAACGCTTTATCAGTTAAATCTAGTTAAATGCACTACTACGGCAAAATGAAAAGGTCAGTATAAACGTTCATATAATCTTTTTAAATATTGGCGCCAAGAAACTTTTGTATTTTTGTATTAGATAATAAAATAATTTTCACATTTGGCATTATTTTACAAGAAAGGCACTTTATTTTAACGATGGTATGACATTTGACAACTGTTATCTAACTTAAAACTAACTTCAGTCCGTGAGTAAAGTGCCATAGCGACAGCTTGTCAATGTGTATTTAAAAGGTCACTTAGTGTCATGAAAACATGTACGATAATGGGCGTTTTAAAGGCGGGGGATATTATGTATCAAGTTTTATAAACGCCATTTTAGTTAGGAGTTTTATTAGGCACGAGCGAAGCTTGCGAGCGAGTGTTTAATAAAAACGAGTGTCTAGAGAAGTTTATAAAACGAGTTGCATACTATACTTTATCTACGACGAACACAAAGAACAATTTAAAGTTAATTTTGTTTGTTAAACATTTAACATCTGTCAACTTTTAACGGAGTTAACCTTTTCCCTAATTTATAATAAAGCTAACTTCAGCCCGTGACTAAATGTCCAAAAGGCACTATTGCTAACTTCAGCCCGTGACTAAAACGCCATAAAGTCACAGCTCGTCAACGTAGGTAGATAAAGTAAATTATGTCTTCATTATACTATTAGATTAAATAAAATACACCCAAAAAGCAATTTAAATTATATATTATTGGAAGTTTTATTTCCACTTGAATTAACTAAAATTAGCTGCTGAACACACGAGGCCCAAATAAAATCGATTAAGCTGCTCGGAAAATGCGTGGAAAAGAAAAAGAAAACGTCTAGACGAGAAAATTAAAAACAATTTCACCTTGACCTGCTAATACATGCTCTCCCTTAGAGCGTTATTTAATTTTAATTTTTTTAATTAATTTGTAAAAAATCTATCCCAACCTATAAATATATCAATAATGTAATTAATGCATATACAATGTATATATATATTATACATATACAATCTAGTTTCAGATATGGCATTATTATGGATTTATTCTCCATATACAGATAGGATATTTAGTTTGCAAAAAAATGCATTAAAAGATTTTTTGGAGTAAAACATCATCATGTAACCTTATATTATTATTATAAAGTGTTGTTTGCGACTCACCCCTGTAAAATCTTTATTTATTGTGCGATTTTAACCAGATTTGGTTAAAGGGGTGAGTCGCAAACAAATGGGTCACACGAGGCGGTTTTGTTCTTGAAAAAGAATATAGATCTATAAATGATCTAATTTGATCTAAATCTCGTTTCATAACAATGCCCTTTTTTTAAATTTTTTATACTTAAAATAATTTTAAGTATATAAATTTAAAAAAAGGACATTGTTATGAAACGAGATTTAGATCAAATTATTCAGTTAATAAACTAAATTTTACTTACCTTCAGAATAATGTTCCAAATACTATAGTTAAGGTTTTCAACAAGCTACCAGAACAATTTAGAGAACTTTTAATTAAAAGAGTTAAAATCAAATTAAAATCAATTTTAATAGATAAATCTTATTACTCAATGGAGGGATATTTTAATGATGATCTTCATCGATATTTTTTGTAATGTTATGTTTAGTAGTGTATGGCACACATTTATTCATTTATTTATTATTTGTATTTCTCTTTTAAATTTTATTATTAATTTTTATCTATATTTGAAGTGTTTTAAACCTTTTAGTTTTTTTAAATAAATAAAGATTATTATTATTATTATTATTATTTTTCTTTAAGAAAATCAATACAAGAATTATATCAAGTTATAACTTTTATTATAATCTAGAGAGTAGGTATTTTAACAATTGTCTCTACAACCTCCAAAACAACTGTCAAAGTCAAAGCTTGATTGTTGTCTTTGATATCCTTTGTTTATTCGCATTTTGTCCGAGGCCAAATACGATTTATGGAATCTAAATCCTGCAAATCTCGTTCTGGTCTGTGTACGTGCAATAATGTGCCTGTCATAGCGAGAAGCGCTCGAGAACTTTAGTGTCTTCAGTTTTCATGATCTGATGGCTCTCCTGACTTATTGTTTGCTGTGCAAGCCACCAAAAGGCTTTGAACGTTGCCTAGAAACGTAGCTACGTCTGTCGAGACGTATCATCTAGGATTACATGAAACAGTACTGTACAAGAAAATTTCAGAAGACGTTTTGGAACACAAGCATTGTCCACCGAGGGGTGCCGATTTAACTTCTCTTGACATTTTTTAGTGTTTTTGAAGACTCAGATTTTAAAAAATTTTATTTAACTACTACAAAAACACATTTTATAGTTAGATCCTACTGTTGGGATACGAAGAACTAACACTTTGACTCGTAAGATCGTTTATTGTAAATAAGTTTTACATAATAATTAAATAATAAATATTCGAGAAGTTAAATCTTAAGTTAAGTGAGTGAAAAGTAAATAGTAAGTGTTCTTTTGGTTTCTAAAAATGAGCTTTTATACAGCGCGATAATTTTTATCAGTTAATGGAAAAATAGAAGCGCTGTCTTTGAAATTATGAAATATCTAATGATGCGTAATAATTACTTGAACTATTTGAACTTTTTATTAATTTAATTTATGGACTTATTTTTTGTAACCCTAAAGATCACGACTAAAAGATTATTTAATATACATTAGAAAAACAAACTGTTACCAAATAAATATACAGGGTCTAACAAACCTCCCCCGTTAATTGTTTCGATAAGGGTTAAAAATCCTATTGAAACACTAAATGGTAAAATTAAATTATACAATCTAAAACTTATAAAACACTAAGTAAACTACAAAGATACAATTAAAATTTATAGTGTACAATATATAAAATAAAAAATTAAAATAAAATGAAATAGTGGTTATATATCTAAACAAAACTATAATTATGAAATTAAATTTTAAAAGATTTCTTCGAAAGACGAGGCCTACGCATCTCCGTGTAGACAGGTTCTAAGTCCTCCATGGGCATTGCATCTGCTTCGGAGTTGAGACTACGATAGCTTCTTCTGTGAGGTGGAAAATCATCCAGGTTGACTCGGTTATCAGATACAGTATTGTGGCTGTTGATACAAACCAGGTGACGGCATTGGTCGGGGTTGAAATATTTCTTTATTGAGTTTAGAAATCTGCAACGACAACATCGGCAACAAACATAGTAGCATATTATTAGCATTACTAATGTTCCAATTATTCCAAAGAAGATGTTGTACCATTTGGAATGGTTGATAATGAATGGTTGGTTTATATTTTTCTGTAGGACGTCGTCGAATTGTTGGAGTTTATGTTGTGCATGACTCAGTTCATTGAGGTTGAGGCTATGGAGTTTGATTGAAGACATTTCTTCATTTTTGAGGTATGATTGCTCCTTGATGCAGCAATCGTCTTTATTGATGTCCAGTAAAGGTATAAAGTTTGTATAATTTGACGTTTGGTTGGAAGTTGAAGTCAATAACGTGGATGTAGTGTAGCATTTACATTTCGGTTGTAATGTAAAAATACCGGAGCCTTGAAGTACAACGTCTGTGATTTGTGAAGCACCATAATTTTCGCAGCTTATGGTCCCAGTGACTGGTTGTGTTAAGATGTATAGCCATTGATTTGTTGAGAGGGGATGCCAAACTTCGATTTCTGACTTCATGGTTTTGGTGTCGCAGTTTGATGGGATTTTTTCAGGTTTTTGAAGTTTCAGAATCGTTTCGCAGGTTGGTCTTTCCTTGATTAGATGTATGATGATGTTGGAACAAATGTACTCGGATGGTGATATCTTCTGGCATTTCGATAATTCTGACATCTCTCCATAATACGTTCTTGTCGTACTTAGGATAAGGTAAGGGAAAGAAGGGTTTATATAGGAGTATATTGAAGAGTTTTGATATTAGACAGGTAAGGGAATCAAATTATATAGTTGATACAAATCTTTAGTTACTAGTGGTATCTTAATTGCATAAATTAAAACTTTATTTGTGTAAACTACTGAGAGTGAACATATTTGCGTGTATTTAAAAATGTTTGCATTATCATCTAGGTCTATTGGAAAATCTAAATCTGTTCTTTTATTATTAATTTTCAATAATTCTTCGCGTAAAGATTTTGGAGTAATTATTGAAGGGTGTAAAATATTTTGTTTGGAAAATAATATTGAAGAAATAATAACATCGAATTCTTCGTCTAATTCTTCGGTAATTTGAGATAATAAATTTAAATGATCCATTACTGTTTGAACGTAGGTTAATGAATTTATTCTAATAATGCTTGAGTTTGAAAATTTATTAAATATTTTTATATTTTTGTTTAACTTTTCTTTATTAAATTTAAGTGTCAATGCTGACCTATTATAACCAGAGATCGCTTCAGAGATTATATGAACTTGTTGCTTTAAAAGTTTTTGCATGTCTTGATTTTGATTAACTACTGCATGAATTGCGTCATTATAATATTCTGCGTCATCTGCATCGGGGATTCCAAATAACCATTTAAATGTATAAGATACACCGTTAATTAATCCTCTTTTTAATCTAAGTGACATTTTATCAGGTTCATGACCTGTTAGGTGGTTTATGGCTTCGAGTTTTTTATTTAATTTTTCAAGTCGAATTTCTATTAATTCTAGAGATTCTTTGCATAAAAATTCGGAATGTCTGAATGTTACATTTTTATCGTTAGGGTGCATGCATAAGGGTTTTGAGATATAAAAAGATTTTTCGGCAAATTTTAATTTCATTTCGTAAATGCTTATATTATTGAATGATAAGAGTGTAAAATAGTCTTGGGTTAGTTTTACTTGACCTAAGTCTTGATAAAATATTCCTGATTTAAAATCTAATTTTTGGTTTTTATAGGGGATATTACCGGATATAGGCGGGAGTGTTAATATGTTAATTAGTGTCAGAACGAGAAGGGTTTTCATATTCTGGAACAAAAGGTTTTAATAAATTATGATGAACGACTGATGTTTTCTTGTGACTAATTTGTATTTTGACCGTTTGATTAGGATGAATGTTTATGATTTTATAGGGACCTTTATAATTTGGCTGTAATTTTCTGCTAATACCAGGTGTAATATTTTTATTTAGGATATATGCTAAATCGCCTACTTTAAAATTGTGTGAATGAACATTTCTATCATAATAAATTTTAGAAGTTTCTTTGGCATTTATTATATTTTCTCGAGCTAGTTGGAATGACCTATTTAATTTTAATTTTAAGTTAGAATAATAATCATCGTAAGTATATTTAAATTCTGGTTTACAGGTAAGAGTACTAGGTATAAAAGCTTTATGACCAAAGAGTAGTTCGTAAGGTGTGAATTTAGTAGATTTATGATAGTGGGTATTGTAAGTGAACATAGCTAAGGGTACGTATTCGTCCCAATTAGTTGTTTTATCGTTTATGTAGTGTCGTAAATATTCTTTTAGAGTCAAGTGGCTTCTTTCTAAACTACCGTTCGTTTGGGGATGATAAGGGCTAGATAAAATGTGTTTAATTTTAAAAAGTTTATTTACTTCTTTAATTAGATTTGAGGTGAAGTCTGTACCTTGATCTGTTAAGATTGTCTCGGGTATACCAAATATACAAATAAATTGCAAAAGTACGTCAGCGACTGTTTTTGCTTCGTGATTAGGTACAGATGTTGCATATGAATATTTTGTTAGATCGTCTTGCATGGTAACGATAAATTTATTGCCTGCCTCTGTTAATGATAAGGGACCAACTACATCGATCGCTAATCTTTGAAAAGGTCGCTCGCTCGTTGTAGTTATCTCCATAGGAGCTTTTGGGGTTTTATGAACTAATTTGTTAATTTGACAAGATTGGCAACTTTTAATAAAGTGTTTTATATCACCTTTCATATTTGGCCACTTATAATTTTCTTTAATTCTATGATAAGTTCTTAAAAATCCGGGATGACCGGCTACTGACGAAGAATGATTCTCTTGTAAAATATTTTTTATTTCTTCGCGGGTTTTAGGACAAAATTTTGGTTTATTTACAAGTACAATTTTGATATTTGATTTTGAGAATAAAAATTCTATTAATTCGTTAAATAAATCTTGTTTGATATTTTTATTTTCTTCTACAGGATTTTTAAGATATACTGTAAAAATCTTATTTGTTAAAAGAATAGACCGGAGTTTTTGCAAAGAGTAAAATAAGTCATTGTAAGTTATTTTGTCAAAATGATTTAATTTTGAAATTACTAAAAATGTGGTTTGATTATTTGAGTTTTTTAAAGTAATAGTGTCATAAAGATTAATGTGTCATGATTTAATTGATTAATGTCTTGATTAATAATAAGACTTTCGTAACAAGGATTGTTTTCATCGAGATCTTTTGAATATAAAAGAATATTGGGAAATTTTGAAAAAACATTATCTTTTATCGTTTCAATGTCAGCTAATTTTTGATTCATATAATGAAATTTAATAAAATCGCTATAAGTTTCCAATTTATTTTGAGATTTGTTTTTATTTAAGTTAATTTGAATATTTTCGGGATTTCGCGAAAGTGCGTCAGCGTTACAATTTATTCTACCTGGTTTATAATGAATTTCGTATTCGAATTCTTCGAGTTTAAGTCTCCAACGAACTAATCTACTATTAGGGTCTTTACAATTTGCTAACCATTTAAGTGGACGATGATCTGTACAGATAATAAACTTTTTACCATATAGGTATGGTCTAAAGTGTTGTGTAGCCCAAACGATCGCTAAAAGTTCTCTATCCGTAGTAGAATAATTACATTCGGCTTTATTTAACGTGCGAGAGGCATATGCGATTGGCAAATCTTTACCAATTTCACCTTGTGACAAAATGGCACCTATTGCAAAGTTTGATGAATCTGTGGTTAAAATAAAATCCTTAGAAAAATCTGGAAATTGAAGAATTGGTTCTTGAGATAAAATATTTTTAAAATGACAAAATGAGTTTTCCTGTTCAAGTCCCCAGGTAAACTGAGTATCTTTTTTAAGCAATTGTGTTAATGGTTTCGCGTGTTTTGAAAAATCTTTAATAAATCTACGATAGTAACCAATGAGTCCTAAAAACTGTTTAATTTGTTTTGGAGTTTTAGGTTGAGGGTAGTTTTTAATAGCTGATATTTTATTTGGATTCGGTGAGACACCTTTTTCATTTATAACATGACCAAGATAAGCGACTTCTTTATGCATAAATTCGCATTTATCGGGTTGTAAAAGTAATTTATTAATTCTTAATCTGTCAAAAACATTTTTTAAACGTAAAGAGTGTTCTTCTAGCGTACTACCAAAAATAACGATGTCATCCAAGTATACAAAGCATTGAAGGCCTTGTAAACCCACTAGGGCAGCATTCATTGCTCTTTGGAATGTACTTGGTGCATTTTTTAAACCAAATGGCATTCGCAGATATTCGTAATGACCTAATGGACTAGAAAAAGCAGTTTTAGCAATATCTTCCTTTTTCATGAGAATTTGATGAAATCCGGACGCGAGGTCAAGGGTTGTAAAATATTTTGAATGTCCTAATTGATCTAAAATATCTTCGATATTTGGTAAGGGAAATTTATCTCCAACCGTAATTTCATTTAATTTGCGAAAGTCAATTACAATTCTAAATTTACGTTCACCTGATGCGTCTAATTTTTTAGGTACAATCCATAAGGGACTATTATAAGGAGAGACTGATGGTCTGATAATTTTTTGTTTAAGCATTTTTTCGATTTGTTTTTCGACCTCTCTTTTGTGAACTTCTGGAAATCTATAAATTTTTGTTGCAACTGGGGTAGGGTCGGTTGTTTTAATTTCGTGTTCGAGAATACTCGTGTGAGTTAATGTGTCATTAGGAAGATAAAAAATGTCGTTATATTGCTCGCATAATTTTAAAATAGAATATTTTTCTTCGGGATTTAAATGGTCTAGTCTTAGATTTTCTTTAAGTAATTTGATGCGATTATTTGTTACTGATTGATTTTTAACATTAATAAAGATTGTAGATTGTTTTTCTTCAAAAGGTTCTAGAAAAACTTGTAATTTATTTATTTTTAATTTTCGATTTTGGGTATTTAATATAGTAGTAATGGCAGTGCCATTTTCCACTTTGAGAATAGCTTTTGCTAAAAATACACCTTCGGCAATATTTATTTCTGGACAGATACCCTGTGATAAATTTTTATTTAAGATTTCAATTTTGATAATTGTTTCTGATCTAGGTTCTAATACAACTGAATATAAATTTTCATTATTATGATTATTAGGAATTTGAGATATAATTTTTAAAGGTATTTTTAGTGAATTTAATTGTAACTCACTATTGTTTAAATTTATTATTGCGCCTTGTAATGATAAGAAATCGTTTCCTATGATACCGTCGCACAGTGGCCGATTTTTCAAAAAAAGTGGTCAAAAGTCGAAACAAGGTCCGATTGAAGCCAAAATTGGTATGGCAGGGTTTTTGGGGTCGCTCTTTTTAAATTTGTAATTTATTTTTAAAAATTCAAAATGGCGAATGTAAAATGGCGTACTTGTACCTTTAAAAATAGTTCGATTTAAGCGAAATGACCTGCACCGGGGTTTTTGAGGTCGCTAGTTATGCATTTGAACTTTTTTTTAAATTTAAAATTGCGAATTTAGAATGACAGACTTACTGTCAAAAATAATTATTACATTAATCTAAGTCGAGTCACACCTATCAAAAGTGTTGGGTCCCGAAAAAAATAGACGAAAAATATATATGTATAATATACATATATATATATATATACAGTGTGTCGCATTTAAGATGAAGACACCCCCATATTTTCGCTATTTGAATGAATAGAGATTTGAATTTTTGCACATTCATACATGTTGATGGGTCACTATTTTTAAGATACTTAACTGAAATCTGAACTTTAAACTTGGCCTACTAGGAATTCACAAACAGGGCCAGTTGTCGATATTTTACTTCGCGTTAGAGATATCAAAAAAAATTATTGGAAAAAGTTGTTCAGAATATTATTCTAACCCCATAAACCGATTTTCATAACAAAATTCGCATTTAATTTTTTGCTTATTTTGGTCTACACAAAATTATTACAAGTTCATTTTTTAGTTTGATAATAAGGGAGCCATATGAAAAGTAATAATTTGAGACTAACTAGTGTTTATTATTACTTTCCATGGCTCTCTTATTATAAAACTAAAAAATGAACTTGTAATAATTTTGTGTGGACCCAAATAAAATAAAAAATTAAATGCGAATTTTGTTATGAAAATCGGTTTATGGGGTTAGAATAATATTCTGAACAACTTTTTTTAATAATTTTTTTTGATATCTCTAACGCGAAGCAAAATATTGACAACTGGCCCTGTTTGTGACTTCGTAGTAGGCCAAGTTTAAAGTTCAGATTTTAGTTGAGTATCTCAAAAAATGCGACCCATCAACATGTGTGAATGTGCAAAAATTCAAATCTCTATTCATTCAAATAGCGAAAATATGGGGGTGTCTTCATCTTAAATGCGACACACTGTATATATAATATTACAAAAATATGTTTAAAAAATGAATATATTTTATCTGTTTTTATTCGGAACCCAACCCTTTTACGAGGTGTGGCTTATTATTATTTATGGCAGTAAGAATCTGTCATTTTAAACCCGCCATTTCAAATATTTAGACTATATTATATATCATATTATATGATACAATCATGTATTTTTCTGTTATTAAGAATTATTTATTTCACCCAACACAACTTATATATAATACCTGTCAGAGGTAAATTCATCTCATTCATCAGAATCTGAATCAAGATCAGAATTCCCTGATGTTGAATTTACGCTTGTAAAAGTCAATAATTTTATTGCATCCTTTGAAAGAATGTTTTTTTTTTCGGCGGATCCAATCTCAAACTTGAAATTAATGGGTCTGAGGACACGAGCAACCAATGAAAAAGGTCTGTCATGGTGCTATTCCTAGAGCATTTTCGAGAAAAATATTCACGATATCTCTTTAGTACAGTTATCTTAGTCAAAAAAGGGGATCAACCTCGGAATCCAACGGAATAAGCTGAATTTTTGTGACGACCTTTATTTTACCATTACAAATGTTGTCTCAAAAGTCACGTATGCCAACGTGTGAGCGGCCTTAGATATTCAAGGTCGAAGGTCGCAAAAATCAGTTTTCTGAGAATATCTCGTTTTCTCTGCCTCCTATCGTATTTGCATTTATTATAAAAGTTGTAGAGAATAAAATTCTCTACAAATTTTGTTTACAACATTTTTGTATACGTCGAACCGTTTTTGAGATAGAGGGCGCTCAACTCAACTCATTAATCGCATGTTAGCACGCTAATAAAAAATTCTGCAAACATCGAGATAAAAACAGACTTTATAAACTTAGTAGCAAATATTAGCAGGAGATATTGTAAAAAATCAATTTATTACACTCCACCTTTTATGAAAAAATGTACTAGACCACTCATCTCGGCCACTCTCATAACTATTTTTATGCGTTTTGATAAAATGACATCACAAAAAAATCAGCCGTGTATGGTTATGTTTAATATCAGTTTTTGCATTACGAATATTTTATTTATTCTAAAATAGTTAAGATGTATGCTATAAATACCTTTATTGACACCTTCCATTCGAAAAAATGTAATAAAGTCTTTTTTAAACACTGTATGGACACTTTAATTAGGGCGCAAAATTCCAGACCTGAAAACGTGTCGAGCGCGATTTCAAGAACTGTCATTTTGATTTGCTCTAACTCTGAATATATTCACGGGAACTGATTTTTACTTTGTGACGATACAGAGTAGAGTTCCCTAATCAGTATTAGGTAGTACTTTCTCAAAATTTTGCAATCGACTTTTGACCAGTTTTTTTGAAAAATCGGCCACTGTGCGTCGTAGGGTATATTATTATTTTGATCAACTAATTGAAATTTAATTGGTATAGGTTGATCGTTTAGACTAAGGTGAAGAATTATGCTTCCTGCTGTTTCTACAGGAGAATTAGCACTAAGCCCATTTAATAAAATTTTTTCATTAATATTAAGATTTGATAATAAAGTAGAAAAATGCGCTTGATTTTTTAAAAGTGATACAGATGCTCCCGTATCTATTAAAAATTTTAATTTAATGTTATCACAATATGTTTCGATACACGGACTTACATTATTATTTAAAAGAATATTAAATGTTTTAAGATTTTTAATTATTTTGTTACAATTATTAGGAACCGGATAACAACCAAAATTATTAGGTCTACGGCAAGATTTATTTTGAACCGGATAGCAACCTGAGTTTTCAGATCTACGGCAAGAATTATTTGGAACCGGATAACAACCAAAATTATTAGGTCTACGGCAAGATTTATTTAGAACCGGATAGCAACCTGAGTTTTCAGATCTACGGCAAGAATTATTTGGAACCGGATAACAACCAAAATTATTAGGTCTACGGCAAGATTTATTTAGAAAGGGCTTATTTAAGATTTTTACGTCGGTTTTTATTATTCCCAATCCGCAGAAACGACGTTGTTCTGGGACGCATTCTCGTTTAAAGATTCGGTATTATTGGAGAAATTTGAATTATAATTTATATTTTGATTGGAACTATTTCCTTCATTTTTTCGTTGACGTTTGAAACAATCGTCTATTAAATGACCATTCTTTTTACAATAATTACAAAATTTAGATTGATAAGATGAGTTATAGTTTCCATTTGATTTATAATTTTTATTTGAATTGTAATTTGTATTTGAATGGTTATTTGTATTTGAATTTTCGCTAGGTTTATTTAATTGTACGTTAAATTTTTTATTTTTAAAGCAATCTTGTGTGTTATGAGTTTTTGTTTTGCAATTTTTGCAGAATTTTGATGGACGGGATCCTAAAGAACTAGATTTCGAAATTTGAAGAGCTCTTTTTTCTTCTAAAGCACTAGTTAGAGCGTCTGATAAATTATTAGAGTTTTTACTTCTTAAAAAACGCGATATTTCCGGTTGACTATGAAGGATAAAGCGTTGCAAAGCTAATTCTTTAATAATTTGAACTCGGGCTTTGCGAGTGCCTTCGTCGTTATCGGAAATACAATTAACAATGCGGGTGTATAATTTATCAACTCTGTTGTGAAAAGATAGAATAGATTCGTTAAAATTTTGTCTTATCGTATTAAGATCTTCCATTAATTGTGTGTAATGTTTTTTGTCTGCGTATAATTGTATTAAAAGTTCTTTAAGGTCCTTCCAATCATTTATTTCTTTATCGCGCAATTGTGCTTTTGCACTACCTGTTATTTTTGAAATCACGTATGCTATAAGAGGTTCATTTTGAGAATTGTGTGCAAATTTAAAGGCGTTTTCGCAATTAGAAATAAATTCGTATAACTCTGTGCGATTTCCGTCGAATGATTTAGGTATAAGTGAACAAAGAAAAGCTAATTTGTGTGGAGGAATGTCTGTTATGTTGCTGCTATCAGCATTTCGAAGCGTTTGAGGGTTATTTTCAGGCATTGTGAATAGTAAAAGTTTAGTAGACGCGAAAATACAAATAAATGTTTAAGAAAAGTAAAAAAAGATTTAAACCTGCTATATAAAATGGGTAAACAGAAATAAGGAAAAAGAAAGGAATAAACGACTTACGTTTGATATTGTCTGTCTTGTGCGTTCTTCGTTGTGGTTGAGGGTTCTTTGTGTTGCTTGATGATTCTTTGTTGATCCAAGGAGTTGAAACTCGCCAAGTTGAAGAAATATAGATGAGTTGCCCTTTTGATTCTTGATTTATTCGATTTTTGATTCTTCTTCTTGTGACCAAATCCAATACGACTGCGCCAAATTTTATGTTGGGATACGAAGAACTAACACTTTGACTCGTAAGATCGTTTATTGTAAATAAGTTTTACATAATAATTAAATAATAAATATTCGAGAAGTTAAATCTTAAGTTAAGTGAGTGAAAAGTAAATAGTAAGTGTTCTTTTGGTTTCTAAAAATGAGCTTTTATACAGCGCGATAATTTTTATCAGTTAATGGAAAAATAGAAGCGCTGTCTTTGAAATTATGAAATATCTAATGATGCGTAATAATTACTTGAACTATTTGAACTTTTTATTAATTTAATTTATGGACTTATTTTTTGTAACCCTAAAGATCACGACTAAAAGATTATTTAATATACATTAGAAAAACAAACTGTTACCAAATAAATATACAGGGTCTAACACTACTTAGGATCTAAATATAATGTTTTTGTAGTAGTTAAATAAAATTTTTTAAAATCTGAGTCTTCAAAAACACTAAAAAATGTCAAGAGAAGTTAAATCGGCACCCCTCGGTGGACAATGCTTGTGTTCCAAAACGTCTTCTGAAATTTTCTTGTACAAACACTCATCTTCTAACAAAGTTACTTATGTTTTTCATTTTAAATATTAGCAAACCTCTAAACTCCAAAGTATAATAATTAATGTTTTTTGACAACTGGACTAAATCTTGTATTAACTGAAATTTTGCTAATAAATATTGTTAGGCGTACCAAATGTAAATTTATGTTATTCAAAAAGCAACAAACATCTGGTTGGTAAAGCAAAAAGATAAATGACACGCATATGTAATAGGCGTTTTAGCAAATTTGCGACACGTTTTAAAAATTTATGGACTCGTTTAATTAATGATTCGAACTGCTACTAAATGATAGCTATCTATTAATTAGTATGCATTGGCTAATTATTGCTGAATAAGGTCAAATATAGGAAGATTGATGGTTAATAGCATTTAATTTTGCTACGAGGGAAGCTCAATAAATCCTTTAAAATCAAAGAAATGGCGCTAGTAGTAGCGAAACAAGTTTGTTCATTCAATCTGTCAGTATACTGACTCTAGCACTCTATAGAGTGCTCTCTTTAGCCATAATCATCGCTTGTTTCTTTTTACAATCGATCTAAGCAAACAAATTTTGATATTTTCGACGGTTGAAAAAAACACTTAAATTAATCAAACCCGAGTTGGATTTTTTTTTAAATTTTAATAAAAAATTTAAGCAAGTATTTTTTAACCCAGAAAGTATTCAAACATGCAGGAAACTCTAGCTTAAGCTAGTTATTTAAGAAAGATATCTATAATTTTTTTTTACGATTTGATATATCTCGACCACACTCTTTTAAATCATATACCTATAACTTATAGTTATAGGTATACCTATATATATATATGTTTTAAATACCGCGCAGTCTGATTTCAAGTTATTTTAAATTAAAAAACACCCTGTATTTAGAATAGTATTTAATACAGTGTGTTATTGTTGCAGGTGCCACTAGAGAAATAGGAACCGCATTAACTAGAATATGTCTTAGACACAAGGCCGTCGAATCAAGGATGAAAACTTTTACTAGGTAAGGAATTAACAATTTTTATTTTTTGTTTTTTTAAGATAATTTTTTTAGCACTATAATGGAATGTCTTATATTGCCACTACAAGAAAAATTAGAAGACTGGAAGAAAACGGTATTAAATTTAGATAAAGAACATGCAAAAGGTAATATACAGAGTGTTATATTATTTACAAATACAATACGGTATGGTTTTAGATTATAAAAGGGCAAGAAATGAACTCAAAAAACGTTCCACCGATACTTTAAGACTACAAAAAAAGATGAGAAAAAGTGCCGGTTTAGACCTCCAGAAACGTTTAGAATGTGGACTACAAGATGTAACTGAAAGAAGACAGCTTTTAGAAGAAACTGAAAAACATGCCGTCAGAGCTGCTCTTCTGGAAGAAAGAGGAAGATTTTGTACCTTTGTTGGACTACTCAAACCTGTAGTGGTCAGTTTTCAACAACTTTCTCTTGAAAACATCTTTTATGTACAAATCACAACATTTTAGGATGAAGAAGTAGCCATGTTGACGGAGATGGGTCATCTCCAGGAAGCCGTTCAGCAGCTGGAAAAACACACAGCTGATCCGGCCGTTCTTCCGCCAGCTTCAGAGCAAGTGATAGCCGATTTAAAGAGTTCCGACTCTGGTTGGTCGTTTCAAACACCACCATCATCACCGTCGAGTTTGGGCTCCAGAAAATCGTCGATGTGCTCTATAAGCTCTCTGAATAGCTCTTCATCCGGTAGCTCCAAGAGCCACCATTCGCCAAGTCATCCGCATTGGCAGAGAAGTTTGTCCCAGGTGAGTTTTTGTTATTTTTGAGTAATTCTCACAAAAATGTTTAGAGATATTTATGAAAAACAATCGGCTTAAATTGGGGGTTTCATATAAAAAAAAAGTTTAGGAAGAAAGTACCTCTCCGCCTCATATACCTTTTGCATCTTTTGATCACGTCGATCCGTTGCTCCGTTACTGCGTGAAAGAAACAAACACACAAAAAGGTCTTTTTGTAAATGCAAACCCCCAATTGCAAAAAACTGTTTTTGTGAGAATCACGATTTGTTGTTGTGGCATGGTTATTTTTTATTATTTTTTTCGTTACGTTACACAGCCTGTAGGTCGTAGTGGTACAATAAGGTACATGTCTGTGTCCAGTCAGGATTCCGGATTTACATCGCAGGATACCTTGTATCCAAGACCGCCTTCGTCTTTTAGCATTGCCCAGGTAATTATTTAAAAAAGAAACATCTAACATGGACCATACTACCATAATTATTAACTCGACCTGTATTTATCATTTTTATCCCAAATTTTTCTGCATGCAAATATCATATGGAGTCTCCTTTTACAATGTGTCCATAGATGGAGTTAGTTTTTATATTTAGAACTCTATTGGTGGACAAACTGTATGAATGTTAATCTTCAGGATTGTAATAATGTTTTTTTTTTCTAAGGTATCCAATATGTCGGAACACAGTACAAACAGCAGCAGTTCTAGTACACCCTGCACACCGTTTCCGGCAACTGTTATTCCCACCTCCACATCGACATGGCCGAATCTTCAAGAAACCATACAATTCGAAAGGGCCGCTTCGGCTATCATAAGCGATCGTCCACATACAATTTCATCAGGTAAAATCTCCTTCCATTCCCCCATATTTAAGAAAACGTCGAAATACAAATGTATAATAAAAAACACTATTTAGCATACGAAAAAGGTCACCAACGTCCCCCGCTGACTGTGTACACTTTCCAAGCGCCAGATCAAAGTTTATCTCAACCGGCCAGTCCGGTAACTTCCATAACTCCAACGGAGAACTGTCCCAGACCCATACCGCCAAAAAGTCCTGCGCCGTCGGTTAAGAGTTTGCAGATTAAGCCTCCACTGCCAACGGTAAGCATGGTCTAATCAAAATTTCGTTCATAAACATATCAATGTTTTTTCTCAGAGGTGTTCTTCCTTGGAACGACCCAACGGGCCACATGTACCTGCAAAAACAATTGCTGGAATGCAAGGTGTCAGAGTTTTGCCTTCAGCTGCTGAAGCTGTGTTGAAGAAGCCCTCAGGGTTGCCAGCTCACCTCTCCAAGAGAGGTATGAGAAAAAAATTTCACAATTCAATGATTTGTATTAAAACATTTTTTTAGATATTCCCCAGCCTACCTACGTAAACATGCACGAATTAGCAAACATGGCTGCCAATAAAGTGCAAGAAAAAAATAATTTCCCCCCACCACCAGCTGAGTTTATAAGCCCACCATCCAATGAAAAGGTAAGTCAAAATTTAAATATTACCTAAACCATTTTTCTTGTTATTTTATTAGACATTTAAGTTAAGTTTAGTAGTCTTGAAAAGTACTTTTTACCCTATTGTAGAATCTTAAAACGCCCTCTATATCTAAGAAACATAGAAGTACTAATACGTTTGTTTGGGTTTAAAAATGTATTAAAATTGTATATGTAAACAAACCATTTCTTAAAAATTAAAACATAATATAAAAAATTTCTTAGACACCAATTGAAGGAGAAAAAGATGGCAGCACCAGCGAAAGTTCTTTAGAATCTTCAAGTGGTTATGGAAGTCAAACCACTTTTACACCTGATGATACTGCACATAACGACGGTAAGATTTTTTTTCATTTTTTGTTTTCTTTTTTCGAATAGAATAATGTTTTATCTTTTACATACAGAGTGGTAGATCTATAGATATTTGTAACTTTGATAAAATATTGTTCTAGATGTTTTTTCTTTTTTGCTAAAGTTAATGCATGGTGTGAACCTTTTTTCATGAGGTTGCTAGAATTTCTTATAATAATTCATAACATCTCTCTAAAACCATTGTAAAATACATTTACTAATTTTAAAGATATTCCTCAGTAATTAGTATTTTTCTACATGTCCATATCAGTATTTATGAAAAATTATTGTCTCACTCATTACAAAGGTCTACGAAATTCGACCTCAAAATTGCTCTATCACGTCAGATTTTTTAGAACTGTTGACCCAAAACTAGCGGTTTTTTTACATAACAAAATATTTACAGTAGGTACTTTTATATGACGTAAGGAGGTTTGTTGTGAAAAATTATGATACAATCCCAAATACTAAATTAAGGCTGGGAATTTTTTACTTTTAGAAATTCGAATAGTCGTTTAAAAATTATTTCGAATCAGCATTAGAATAAGTCATGACTTTTATAAAAAAAGTCAAAAATTCCGACTTGAATTGAATTAAATCAGACTTTTTTGAATTACCTAATTCACTTAAATAAATATACAAAGAACAAAAATCTTAAACCATAAAAACGTAGATTCATTTATAAAAAACAATTAATTAGCCTGTTTTATACAGGGTGTTATGCATATACTACATATATGTAATGAATGTAATATATTAAAATGCTGAATTCCTTTTGACATAAGGTGTAACGGAAAAATATTTAAAAAAATATTTGACAAAGAAAAAAAAAAGCATTAGAAGTTTTTTATATTTTTTGCGATACGCCACTGGTTACACACTTGTGTTCTGTGAGTACATTTATAGATACTAACCAACAAAGTAGCAGCGCGTTGCCAGTTGTAAATAGTTGTTACTAACAATTTTTCTTGCAAAAAAGAAATAAAAACTTAATAAACACAAAAGTTGTATGCCCTTTAAGCTCTAATACCCTTCTGTATTAATTTACTCATCCAGCTATTAGATTAATCAAAGATTAGAAAATTTAATACCTATTTTAAAACTCCAAAAGCACAAAATTAATTTTTTTATCGTTTTTTTCGTTCTGTTTACTCAAATGAAATTAGGACAAGTTCACAGGTTAAACTTTAAACATTCAATGTGTGTAAATAAATCCAAAAGCACTTCCCTTAGTTAAGATATTTATAATTTGAACACATAACCTGTCATAAAAGTTGCCAGATTGTGTTTAAATTTACCTTCATTACAAAAATGACATAATAAACAATCAATAAAAACGCTAAATTAACAATTTGCATTGTTGATTTTGTCATTTTTGTAATTAAACTAAATTTAAACAAAATTTGGCAACTTTTTTGACAGAATCTGGAAATGCTGGTTGTTACCAACCATAACATAATAAATTAAATTAGCCAACCAGATTAGCCTAAAGTTCCTACTCGATCAGTGGCGTACTTTTTGGTAGGATAAAGGTTATTATAAATTATTTTTAGAATTTAGAAGAAAAAAAGTTTCATGTGCTTCTTTATGGACCCTAAGTATTGAGTACATATTCTAATATTCAAATAATCGATTTTTTAAATATTCAAATAATCAAAACTATTTAATCATTAGAAAAATTCCTATTTCATGTTTAAGTTTTGCAAGGTTTATATAATTAAATAAATAAATTTAACAAGTGGGTTAATATATTAATCGAAAACAAGTTTTTTTGCGCCACCCTTACATATACTGATTTAAAGTGTTTTAATATTCAAGTAAATGCTAATGATCGCTGCAGGCGACCCTCAAAATAAAATTAAAAAAAAATATTCGAACATTTGAATAATTTATAATCGATTTCCACCTCTACTCGAATATTCGAATAATTTATAATCGATTTACACCTCTATTCGAATATTCGAATTATTCGTAATCGATTCCCAGCCTTGGAAAAAACTGCTTTTTAAAGTTTAAACTTGTGTTTCTGAAGTCTAATTCGGATTTAGCACGTCAAAAACCTTTGAAAAAATAAAATCTGGTTTCTGATTAAAAACTTAGTTGACCTAAATAAATATTTATAATAAAATAGCATTTGTCCCACACTTACGTGGAAATGAGACGTATACGCTTGAAAACAATAAATAAAGTAAGATAATAAAAATATTGTTGTACTAATGGAATAATAAAAAAGAAAAAAAGCCAATTGTTAATAATTAATATATTTCAGCTTTTTTTTATATACTTATATAAATATGATTTTAAACATTTTTCACATATTCACATATCACAAAAAACCTTAGAACACATTTTTAGGGTCAAACCATTTCTACAAAAGTCTTAATTTTTATTTAATTTGTGATTTGATTGTGGGACAAAATAATATGTGGAACTCATGTAGAATGTTCGATTTTAAACTCGCAATCTTGCTACGCTCGCGCATCAAACGAATGCTTATTCAGAACCGACCATTTTCTCCACTCGTTGCACAATATACTATTGATGGATATCTTTTTAATTTTTTTGTGCGATTTACCATACCTTTTAGCATGCAGTGTTATCATTAGTTAGTGTGTTTAGATGTTAACGATACGGCTAGCAAATATTGCACGCTACCAAGAAACAGCGACCTTCTTAATGCAGCTAGAAGAAGACCTCTTTCCATGACAGGTACACCAACATTATAACACAATTATCATTGAATCATAAAGAAAATATGCACAGAACTAAAAAACTAAAAAATCAGTTAAAAGTATTTTTAGTTTTGTAATAAACGAATAATGAACTCAGAAATATCATAATAAAAGATATATAAGATCTCCTTAAAAAATCCTTTACATTAGTTCTATGTAATTTTCTATAAAAAATTTAGATTTTTATTTGGTATAGTTTATTTATAATTTAAAACCATTTATCATACAAATTGGACAATTTTAGCATGCCTTGTTGCATAAAACTAGATTTTTTTACAACTCAACATAACCATTGCTACTTATTTTTGTACTAGCCATGGGTGGTGGTACTATGCGCAATACGCTTCTGCGCAGAGGCTCTATGCAGACTAATAAACCCCCACCACCGATAAGACGAACTTCCTCCATCACCAACACGAATACAATTGGACAACTAAGCTCCATGGGAAGCTTGGAGAATCTCCCCCCTCCACCGGCTTTCCTTCTAGAACCAAATCAGAATAACCAGCCGGCCAAACCAGGGATTGGTAAGAAATGTAAAAATCGTCGTTTTAAAGACAAATATGTCTTTAGAATTCAATTAATTTTCGCATTAATTGTGTAAATTGTAGGTGTGAATGTAGCTGAAACAGTTAAGGCTTTGACAGAGCTAAGACATACTCCAGCATCACCGAATTCCATTAGGAGAATGTCGGCATCGTCGCAATCTTTATACCAAACAACCGGCAACAATGCCAACCTAATAACGCAGCAACCTGCGCAGAATTCTGTTTTCAGCACTTTCCAACAGACCAACCAAAAGGTGAGGACTTCTTTGTAAAGACACGATTTCTTTAAGTATTTGGTGAAAAATAACATTTTGTTCTTTTTCTTAGGTTTCCTATGTATCCCAGTCTGGAGGTGTGGTTTACGCCCAACCCTCCCAAATTATAGGAGGAAGCCCCAATGCAGTGAGAAGAATTAACAATTTTAGATCTCAAAGCGCAGATAGAAAACCAGAAGGTAAGCTCTTATATTTCCATTTTTTAGTAAGAAACATAAATTTTACATAGAAATAACATAATTACATTAAAAGATTATTCACTCCGCAATAATTACTTCAAATTCATATAAATTTGAAAATCTCTGCTTTTGTGGTCAAGCAGTTATGACGTCAAACCTTCATACGTTTTAGCCTTTTAATTTTTATTGACAACATTTGAAAATAGACGTTTTTAATAGTGCACCCAGTATCCTTCTATGTGTATTTTTTTATTTGAAGAGCCACAAGGTCGGTTTAGTTAGAGAAAGTTGCGTAATTACAAGTTTATTAAAATGGCATTGGAAAAAATGCCAGCAGTTCGCAAAATATTAAAAAAAAAACTAAAAACCTTTCAAATTCAAAAAAGTTTTACAAGTAAACACAAATTAATCTACATTTTTATCCAATTTTCTCGCTTCTATGTTTTAAGCTCCATCACCATGTTTTGTTTTTATTATCGCCGCCATAACTTATGTAGTTTGATACATCATAATTTTTTTTTATAACCATGTAAAGTTCGGCCATAGGAAAAACACAAGATGGTGGTGGTATCTCAAAATCTAGTAGGTGAAAAAAATCACAAATTAAATGAAAATGTAGATAAATGTATATGTTAACATGTAAAACTTACTTTTTTTTTAATTCACAGGAATAACGAAGACATAACAATTTTAGATTTTGACAGGTTTTCAGTTTTTTTCAAATTATTTGAGAACATCTAATTTTTTTAAATGCCTTTTTAATATACCTGTATTTACGCAACTTTTATTTAATTTAACCGACCTTGTATCTCCTTAATTAACAAAGAGAAATAAATTTATATTAAAAATATTTTCCCAAATGACGAAAAAAAAATGCTGTCAAAATTCGCAATTTGTTATTTCCCATTTTTGTACAAAAAGGGTTAATTTTTTTTTAAATCAACGTTGAATTTACAGTAAATTTCAGGATTTTTCTAGTTTTTCCTCAAAACTAATTGTAACATTTTGTAGGACATTAAACGTTTTATTTCCCTCCCTGCTGAAAAAGACGGGTAATATCGGATGATTGCGGATAAAAAACCAAGCTAGTTTTATGTCCATTTATATCTGTTTTTATCCGACATATCTGATTTTACCCGGCATGTCGGTTTTTATCTGCAATTGCGGGTATAAATATTATCCGCGAACGTCGGGTTTTATCTATTTAGATATATGTCTGCTTTTTTCTGTTTTCATCCGCAAATACCTGTATTTGAGTTTATATCTGCATTCACCCGGTTTTATCTGATTTTATCCGCAAACATCTACTTTAATCCGCAAACGTCTGCTTTATCCGATTTCACCTGCAAACATCTGCTTTTATACGTGAAGATCTACTTTCATCCGCGAACATCTATTTTAAACCACAAACATCTGTTTTAATCCGCAAACATCTCATTTAGTCCGCAAAAGTCTGATTCATAAGATTTCACCTGCAAACATCTGCTTTTATCCGCAAACATATGTTTTAATCTCCAAACATCTGCTTTTATCCGCAAACACCTATTTTAATCTGCAAATATCTGCTTTTATCCGCAAACATCTGATTTTATCTGCAAACATCTGATGTTATCCGCAAACATCTGCATTTATCCGTAAACAGCTGGTTTTATCCGCGAACATCTGATTTTACCCGCAAACATCTGATTTTATCCGCAAACATCTAATTTTATCCGAAAACATCTGCTTTTATCCGCAAACATCTGCTTTTATACGCAAACATCTGATTTTATACGCAAACATCTGATTTTATACGCAAATATCTGATTTTATCCGCAAACATCTGCTTTTATCCGCAAACCTGATTTTATTCGCAAACATCTGATTTATTTCCGCAAACATCTGCTTTTATCCGCAAACATCTGTTTTAATCTCCAAACATCTGCTTTTATCCGCAAACATCTGATTTTATACGCAAACATCTGATTTTATCCGCAAACATCTGCTTTTATCCGCAAACATCTGATTTTATCCACAAACATCTGTTTTAATCCGCAAACATCTGATTTTATCCGCAAACATCTGATGTTGTTATCCGCAAACATCTAATTTTAATCGCAAACATCTGATTTTATCCGCAAACACCTGCATTTATCCGCAAATATCTGCTTTTATCCGCGAACATCTCCAAACATCTGCTTTTAATTGCAAATCTCTGCTTTCATCCGCGTTCGGTTTGCCTGCATTTCCTTTGTCCATTTCAGTCCTGTAACAGGACTCCTGTTTAGTACGCAAACGTCTGGTTTCATTCGCGCTTTTTGTTTTCCTTTCTCAAATTTTTGTCAAATTTTACTGAGCTTTAACTAACTGGTTGTTAGCCGTTCACGGCACACAACTTTATGTTTGGAGATGTTCGCGGATAAAAGCAGATATTTGCGGATAAATGCAGGTGTTTGCGGATAAAATCAGATGTTTTCGATTAAAATCAGATGTTTGCGGATAAAATCAGATGTTTGCGGATAAAAGCAGATGTTTACGGATAAAAGCAGATGTTTGCGTATAAAATCAGATGTTTGCGGATAAAAGCAGATGTTTGCCGATAAAAGCAGATGTTTGCGGATAAAAGCATATGTTTGCGGATAAAATCAGATGTTTGCGGATAAAAGCAGATGTTTGCAGATTAAAATAGATGTTTGCGGATAAAATCAGATGTTTGCGGATAAAAGGAGATGTTTGCGGATAAAATCAGATGTTTGGAGATTAAAATTTTAACAGATGTTTGCGGATAAAAGCAGATGTTTGCGGATAAAATCAGATGTTTGCGAATAAAATCAGTTGTTTGTGGATAAAATCAGATGTTTGCGGATAAAAGCAGATGTTTGCAGATAAAATCAGACGTTTACGGATAAAGGCAGATGTTTGCGGGGGTGCACTAACCGAATGAAATAAGGCGTTCGCAGATAAAAGGATGTTTACGGGTGAAACTGTATGAAAGCAGATGTTCGTATATAATACCACTAGTGGTAAAATTTTACCGATAAAATTTTTGATTTTTATACGAATGTTTTTTTCTTGGAAATTTCGCAAGTGGCATTAATTTTTAAGACCACGAGCCGCTAGGCGAGTGGTTTGAAGTTAATGCCACGAGCGAAATTTCCAAGGAAAAATCTTGAGTAAATAAAAATCAAAAATTTTTTCAGGGAAAATTTTATCACGAGTGGTATTCGGCAAGACTATTTCACGAATATTTTTAACTGCTGATTCAATTTCTGTATGATTTTTTGGACCAAAACGCATATTTTTTAACATTTTAATTTTAAAATTAAAAACGTCAACAGTGACAATTATTTTTATCATAGCAACCAATTGGTTGTTATGCAACTCGTATAAACGAGTGGTTTTTTCACCTGAATAGTAGTTTTATCGCTGCAAAACTGAAAAAACCACTCGTTTTCTGAAATCTGATTGGTCCAAAAAGTAATCGCGGATAAAATGAGATGTTTGCGGATAAAAGCAAATGTTTGGGGATGAAAGCAGATGTTTGAGGATTAAAGCAGATGTTCGCGGATAAAATGAGATGTTTGCGGATAAAAGCAGATATTTGCGGATAAAATCAGATGTTTGCAGATAAAAGCAAATGTTTGGGGATGATAGCAGATGTTTGCGGATAAAAGCAGATGTCCGCGGATAAAATGAGATGTTTGCGGATTAAAGCAGATGTTCGCGGATTATTGCAGATGTTCGCGGATGAAAGCAGATGTTTGCGGATAAAAGTAGATGTTTGCGGGTGATTTCAGATGTTCGCGGATGATTGCAGATGTTCGCGGGTAAAAGCATATGCTCGCGGATAAAACCAGACGTTTGCAGATAAAACCCGACAAAAATAGACGAAAAAAAATGCAGGTAATCGCGGATAAAAACAGACGTACGCAGACGTTTGCAGATGATTCCGGACAAATTCAGATATAAACGAAACACAGTGAAGACGGTTAAAAACAGATGATTGCAGATGATTGCGGGGGTGCACTAACCGGACATAAAACACAACCAACCGGGTGTTCGCGGATATAGCGATGCGGACAATAGCAGATGTTATCAGATGATATTTTTACCCGCTTTTATCTGCTTTTATCCGGCTTCGACGAAGAATTTATACCCGCAATCATCTGCTTTTATCCGGTTTTGACGAAGAATTTATATCCGCAATCATCCGTCATTTTCAGCAGGGCTCAATGTTTTTGATACTCGAGACAAAGGATCCTTTGTCTTTAGTTATTTGCATTTAAAAGTATTTATTTCCGTTTTAAAGTGTTATAAAAAAAATTGAATATCTATTTTTTATTAAAAGTTAAAAGAAGTTGTTATTTATAAAAATAAAATTTATTCCACCTTCTAAAAGTTTTTTTGTTTTAAAAGAATAATAGGAATTATTTCTAATGTTAAAATTATTAATTTAGAAATCAATCAGTGTAAAAAAATCTTTTCAAGCAAAAATAAATAATATTAATTAGTTATTTTTACTTGAATTGATATCTGTTTTTTGATTTTAAAATCATAAATACTTCTAACTTCCAAAAACAGTTTTTTTTAATAAATTTATTTTTAAATGCAAATAACAAAAGATTCTTTAGAAATGTAAATAAACTTTGAGGAAGGAAAATAAAACACTACTAACCCTAATAACTAATTTCCTGGGTCTCAAAAAATGTTAAAAAAAACATGCAAATCCCCAATTACCACCTTCTTCAAACATGTATTAACTTTAGGACCGGGTGGTGTATCTTCGGGATTCATAGCGACATTAAGTGCAAAATTGACGCCGACTTTAAGCCCCAGAACTTCGCGAAGACATTCCGAGGACATGGTTCAAGTGAACTTGGGTCAGCATCAACAACAGATGCAAAAACGCGGTCCCGGGCAAAGTTTTTTGGACTCTTTGAACGCCAAATTAAATCAGCAACATATCGGAAATAATTCTCCATCTACACAGCTGAAGGCGAACAAAATACGGCAGATTATTAATAGTAAAGCTCAAGTAAGTACTTTTAATATTTAAAGTTTATTTTCCAGAATATATTGTATTGTATTTTACAGAATTTATACTATGATGAAACATTTTAGTACTTTGTAAGTCTAGAGAGTGTAAAAATACTAACAAAACAGTTTTTTGCATTTAAGTTTGAATTGTTATGCTAAACTTGTTAAGATTATTTATTTTTGGGTTTCTAAGAACATACTCATTCGAATTTTAATTGTATTTACTGTTATCGAGATATTTTGAAAAAATAATCTTGTCGTCAAAAGATTGCGAGAGAAAATGCGGTGTGAT
The DNA here is from genome assembly GCA_921294245.1 of Brassicogethes aeneus. NCBI lineage: Eukaryota > Metazoa > Arthropoda > Insecta > Coleoptera > Nitidulidae > Brassicogethes > Brassicogethes aeneus. The sequence goes on along the minus strand of OV121133.1, from coordinate 60,926,332 downwards.
TGGTTTTATAGAAATCATTTTCAAGCAACAGGGATGTTATAATTCTAGTTTTAAAATTTAAAAACATAACATTTCCTCCAAATGATCCTGAAATAGTAAATGCAATTGATACAAATGATTTAATTTACAGAATGCATTTTTGAATACCAGTTAATATTTTTTTCTTTCTTTAGCCTGATCCAAAGGTTTGCCATGAATCTTTAATGGATCAGATAAAACGAGGAGCAACTTTAAAAAGAGCAAAAATTGTCAATGATCGTTCAGCACCGAAAATATACTAAAATAAAAAAAATATCGACAAAAATCTCCAAAGAGAACCGTATAATTATATAATACAGGATGTTTCACTAAAACAATACCTAAAATATTAATTATTCTAAATATCTGAGTAGATCCAAAAACAATATAACATTATGTATCTTAGTTTGTAGTCTGTGTATAAAATTGTTATTCAAACCAATTATTAAGCCCAGTTAGGCCAATTAAAGAAAAAACTGATTTTACGCATTATTTGACAGTTAAAACAATTAACCTAACCTTAAAATTTTCAAAACAGATTACAGTTTTCTAACCTAACATACTTTTCCAAGATGGCCGAATGTTTTGATATTTAAACCACGCCGACGCCATCTTGGATCAACTAATTAATCATTTTAACGTTTTCGGTGGTAAAATTCGTTTTTTCTTTGATTGTATGTTCATTATATCGAAAAATAAGCAATTAGTGAAGAAAAAGAGTTCAATTATATTTGTAGTTCGCTGTATTTATTAACGTCCATTATTATACGAATCTTGACTGAATTATTTTTATATTGCATAGTCTGGAATAGTGCGAAATTTCTAAATATTCGACTTTTGGATTTTTTGCGTATTTATTTTCAAGCCTTATCAAAAATACTAGTATTATTCTATAGGACTGATGTTTTTGTAGTTATGTTTTATATTAATTTATTTTTATTTCATTACTATTTTAAGTAAAATTGTAAAATATGCTTTAAAATGGCTTTTTTAAGCATTTATCCTGTAAATATCTCTAGCACGTTCTTCGCTTAAAATAATAATATTGATAATAAAAATAACGAAAAATTCATCTTAACATGTCAAATTACGACGATTTTGACATTTCAAGGTTGGAGCTGTCAAAACTTACCACTTCAAGGTTGTAGCTGTCAGATTTAAAAGTCAAACACTGTAGGAAGGTGAAAATATCACAGCTAAACTCTCGGACACGTAAACTTAATTTTTGGTCTTGGATTACAAATCCGTGCTTGGTCTGTATCAGGTTAAAATTCAAAGATAATAAATTTTGTAGCATCCCATTAAGAAACACCCTGTATAATTTTGTTTTAATCAATTGGGTTGCCCTCCACATTGGTTTAAAATTATAAATGAATAGAAATAGAAATAACTTTAGACCTGATATATAAACCGAGCACAACCAAAAATTAAGCGTTTGCTTGTAATTTTTCAAAAGTTGAAAATTTACCTACAGTGGAATTTGAGGTTTTGCTTTCAAAAAAAGTTATTTTTTATCAATCAAGTTCATAATAAAGTTAGTCCTTGCTGTATATAAAAATAAGAAAAACATTATAAATATTAGGGATGTTAGGGGCAGATAGAGCACAACATTATCATTATAATTATTAATTTGTGTTTAATAAATAGTTTTACGAATTATTAATTTTTGCATGATACATGGTAGTAATTTTGGTTTTTGTGAACTCAATTAACTATGTTTTATAATTAATTTTTGTCAGTAAGAAATGTATATAACTAATATATTGTATCAATTATAATTTCAAATAATCTGTAATAATCATGTTAAAAGTGATATTATTTAACATTACTTATAAAATTTATTTAATATGAATGGTTTTAAGCAGTTTGCTTAATATTTGTGTTGTGTATGATAAATAAAACTTGTAAAAATATTGAAGCCTTATTATTTACAAAATTAAGTAAACTGAAACATGTTTATTTAAAAAAATATTTTAAATTATGTTAAGTAGCTTTCTTATTTTTTTAGTTTTCATTAATTATTAATTATGTTGATATTGACATTTCAGAATAAAGTTGTCAAAAAAGAGTAGTATATATATAAATATTAAGAACGTTGTACGTGTACAATGACAGAACGCAAACTTAGGGTTGTTGCTATTTAAACAGATTTATACATGGGCAACCAAATTATGACGTTCAAAATTTCGTGTCCCCTACTTTACATATCGCTCGATATCGCTCCTTCCGAACGACGCTTTTCCTATCCACATAATGTGTGCACTGCACGTTGTACAGTTGAAGCTTCTGAAATTCAGAATCTGAATATAATCTTAGCTTTAAGTATGCTTAATATTTGTGTTGTGTATAAATGATAAAACATGAAAATATTTAAAGCCATATTTTTTATTAAAATAATATTGTTATCATTAAAATTTAAAAAAAACAGAGAACAGAACACTGTAACCGGTTTGGACGCCTCTCCGCAATAGAGTATCATCGCAGCGTCCCAGCAGTTATCGGTAGAAATGTTGCATACCTCTCCATTTTTGCTCGTCTGGAGTCCAGACTCTGGAGGGGCATGCATATCATTATTATTTCTATGTAGGGATTGCAATCCAGCAGTTTTTTTAACCTAGCTGGATTTTTGCTGGATCAACATCAATCCAGCGCGGATCCAGCAATTTATAAGTTTTATTAAGAAAATTTAAAAAATGTTTAAAGAATTTTTTTAATACTTTTAAAACGTCAAACTTTTATTATTATTTTTATTTTCATAAAAAATCTAAAATATGTACAGGGTGATCCCCTATAATGTCGCCCCCCTTTAACTTTTTTATTTTAAGTGTCCCAAAAAATTTAAAAGTGTGGTTATGTAGGAACTAAAAAATACTTTTTTTCTACGTATAAAGAAAATTTTAAAATTGATCAGTATACAGGGGAAAACAAAAAGTTTATTTTTTTTCAATGGATCACCCTATATATGAATTTATTTTTCGATTCCTTGTAAAATTTTAAGCATATTTCATATAACATACCATATACCTAAATTCAACCGTTTCTGAAATATTTAAATTATTTTTAAGATAATAAGTTGAAATAGTTTGTCTTTCTCTGTCTGAGTACGCCATTTTTACTTATTTAACAACACATATTGACATAATGTCACTATAGTAATTTATTTTCAATAAAAATTTTGGCTTCTTGATTTTTAACAGTTTAAAAAAACATTTAATGATGACATTTCGAATGCGAATATTTCAGAAACAGTTGAATTTAGGTATATGGTTTGTTATATAAATTATGCTCCGAATTTTACAAGGAATCGAAAAATAAATTCATATATAGGGTGATCCATTGAAAAAAAATAAGCTTTATGTTTTTCCCTGTATACTGATCAATTTTAAAATTTTCTTTATACGTAGAAAAAAAGTATTTTTTAGTTCCTACATAACCACACTTTTAAATTTTTTGGTACACTTAAAATAAAAAAGTTAAAGGGGGGCGACATTATAGGGGATCACCCTGTACCTACCAATTTATAGAAAATAAAAAATAAATTAAATAAAATTTTAATTCGACAACAATTAAATCAATTAATTTAATTTATTGATATTGATTGATATTTTTTTAAATTTAAAATGGGTAGGTAGCTACTTAAGTAAGCGTTGAAAGGCTGTTTTCTGGTCTCAAATTTTTAGTTCCCCCAACAGAGGTTTTGGAGAAAAAGAACAAAAGCTGAAAGTTCAGTTTTTTATTTTTGGATAACTTATTTTAAATATAAATTTTCCAGTTTTTTGAAGAAAAAGAAGAACAAAAGCTGAAAGTTCAGTTTTTTATTTTTGGATAACTTAAGTTCCTTAAGTCCCGATAGGGAATAAAAGTAAAGAAAAAGAGAATGAAGAGCCTTAAATTGAAGAACCTGATTTAAAAAAAGAGACAAAGAAATTTAATTACTTCGCAAAAAAAATGTACAAAAAAAATTTCATTTTATATGTAAGTAGCGGTAAGTATACTATAGGCACTTATTTATACATGGTAAAAAAATTGTAACCGAAAAAAACCGTTTAAACGAAAAGATTGGTCCGAACCGGACAGAAATATTTTTTTTGGAACCGTAACTGAACCCGAACCGAAATTTGTCGTTTATCTCGGAACCGGACAGAACCCGTTATTTCATTTGGGTCCGGGTCCCTGGTAATACAGTGTAATTACATGAAAATAAATAATAATAACTCTATGAACTTACCTATGAAGTTGAGTTATACATCACAAATTTTTGAACAAAAACCTTAATGATCTGTGACAAAAACACAACAACCATAAAAAAAGAACAACAAATGCGCGTAGCCTCCTTTCCAAACCGAGTACAACCGAACTTTGCAAATCATTAATAATAATAATATTAAATTTAGGCACTATACCAACTAATTTAAAATTTTTCAAAAATAAATAGATTTTCGGAAATACATTCCTTGCTGCTCTTGAGGATTCAACGCATATAAATCAGTACACCATAACTTCTACATTTCCCCTATTGAGACCGATAGCAAATAACCCAAGGAATGATGTATAAGGATATCCCTATAAAGCAACCATAAAACATTTGACAAAATTTTGTTAAAACCTATGGGGTCATATGGGAGAAAAACTAACATCTACATTTATGTATATTTTCCCTATTGAGACCGATAGCAAATAAATCAAGGAAGGATATCCCAATAGAACAACCATAAATCCCAACTATTGGTCCTATTTATACGAATAGATACACCAATAAATTTTTGTATTGGAAATTTGGAATACATTCCAATACAAAAATCTATTGGTTTGAACAGGGTTTGACATTTTACCCAGGGAATCCCTGGGATACTAGTATTAAAGCTTTTCTCTGAAGGTTACTTTAAAGTACCTAGTAAACATTTAAGTAAAATTTGCTTGTGCCTAATAAGACTGCAGTCACATGTGTGACTATTAAAAATCTTTTAAAATGACTTTGTAGTACAATTTCTTAGTGGCAGTGACATGTTGCTACCTAAAAATTACCTACCATATAATTACTTCTACTTATACACAAATTTGTAGTACCTTTGCAAGTTAAAATCCTGAAACTGTAACAATAAATGGGAACTACAAGGTTAGTAACAAAGTTATTATTAAACTTATCAAAACTACCTGAATAGAAACTGTAATTTAATTTTATAGGCATCTTTAAAGTTTTAAAATAAAACTAAAGGTCCAATAATATTGCTACGACTGTGACATATATATATATAGTACATGGAGTTTGTATTCCCTGTGTACTGTACAGTGTGTAGGCTAATAGTTTTAATATTGCTACCCTGACTGTGACATATATATATATATATATATATAGTACATGGAGTTTGTATTCCCTGTGTACTGTACAGTGTGTAGGCTCCATGGTTAGAGCTGTCAATGTCATTAATGTACAATTTGAAATTTTCCTCCTTTTTTATCTCAAGCAGTAACTGTTGGCAACAGTTACTGCTTGAGATAAAAAAGGAGGAAAATTTCAAATTGTACATTAATTAACAGTCTGTTGCCTTATATTTGTGTTGTGTATAATAAATAAAACTTTAAAAAATTTTAATCCTTATTATTCACCTATTACATTATTAACAAAATTACGAAAACTCTATTAATTTTTTATGGTTTTTTTTCTGATCTATGGTACTTTCGTCAAAGTATTTATTATATTTCTTCCACTGAAATCTCTTTGAAGGATCTTTCTTACTATTTGCAGGGTTTAAATTTGGCATCAAACCTGCTTTCTGTGCCATAGTAACTAAAGACGAAATTTTTTTTTGTTGCTTATTACACAACCCTGTAATTCTTTTTGGTAGCATACAACCATCTGATCTTAAAAATTGACTTAAAATTAACACATCAGTATGTTTAACTTCCATTCCTAAAGCACACAGAGGGCAAACATGGGGGTTTTCGTTCTTAATTAAGTAAGGTTCCCTTGGTGAAGGCACAGTTTCACCGTATATAGTCAAAGTTTTACCTTCTTGCACCTCACGAACTAAAAATAAGATTTTATGTATATTTCAATTATTTAAATGTTAAAATATTACTTACTTTCTTTTAAATTTAACTGTGTCGTCAGAGACACACCCCTAGCCTGAATATTTTTTATATTAGGGGCATTCTTTACGATTCTCAACAAAGAATTCATTTTGACTCTAAAGTGAGGTTATGTTTTTTCCACTGAATAAATAAGGACAAATGTCATAATAGGTCTTATGTTGGCAGAAATGTTTCGGCCATGGACCAAATCTATGGTTTCTGCCAATCAGATTGCAAGTTTTGTAACCGTCACATTCGAAATAAAAGCTGTTGTTTGCGAACTGAGTTTGTGTTTTAAAGTGCGTTATTTTAACAGATTTTAAAGGTTATTTTACTTTAAATCACATTTTTAATGTAATTAGTGGTCCAATTTAGTTATTTTAAGGTAAATTAACATTCTATTTGTATCAAACATTGCTTTTTCTAGTTAATTTAAAGGTTAAATTTTAAAATTGTTTTTTTTTACAGTCACTTTAAAATGTCTTCAAGAGGTGATACAGGGACTGATAGCATGGAAACAGAAGTGCAAAACCATTCATCTGTGCCAAAAAAAAAAAGCGGCAGAAGAAAGAAAATCCGACATACAGAAGAATTAAGAATTGACCAAACTTTATGTGACAGTGATGTTTCGTTTAAAAAAACCACAAGAAAAACACGTATAAATGATAAAAAAGCGTTTCTGCCGAAGATTAATATGGGTTTTGATGAATATTCAAAAGAGATTGAACAAAGTACATCTTCGGAGCCTGAAAAAGTGGTCAAGAAAAGAGGTAGAAAAAAGAAGAGAGGATCAAAGGATAAAGAAAATATGCAGCCTTTAAAAACAAGTGAAACTGACTCAGAAACTGATAAATCAAAGGTGGAATCAGTAAAAAATCGTAGACATGATCGTAGAGGAAGAAGTCGAAAGGCAATATCCTCCCCCGAGTTCGCCAACAATGAAATAAAAACTGTTTTTGTGGATGAAGAATGCAGTAATAAAGAAAAATCTAAAAATTCTCCAACTAGCCTAAAAAATCCACCATGTAGTAACCTACAGGAGGAAACTTTAAAAACGAAAACCCCTGTTCGAAGAAGTCTATCTTCAAAGCACAGGTCCCAAAGCATATTGAAGAAAAGACGCTCTAGAAGCTTGGAGAATTATTCTACACCTCCAATTACAAGAAAATCTGTAAGATTCCACTCCACTCAACCAAAAAAAGTGAGAAGAGAAACTTACGACAAGGTAAATGAAGAAAGTTTAAATGAAAACAAGGAAGAAAATATTTCAATTATTTCTATAAGTTCAAGTCCTGAAACAATAGACATAAGAACACCAGGTGAAGTGAAAAGGAAGATTTCCAACAGAAATGCTACACCAGCTGCAAAAAGATCTTCATCATTTAAAATTAAAGAAAGTACTGAATCACCAAATGAAAATAGAAGATCTATTAGAAATAATAAAAATGCAGTTCAATTATTTACAAATGAAGATAAGAAAACTTTACAAACACCTGGTAAATTGGAAAGATCATCAACATTTACAATAGAAGATTCTCCTAAAGTGAAGAAAACACCCAACAAAAAGGCAACAATTGAAGGAAGTGCAACTCCTGGAAAATCAACAAGATCTTTGACTTTCACCAATGAGGATTCTTCAAAACCAAATAAAACACCAAGTAAATCAATGATTAAAGAAAACAAAAAATCACAAACAGGTGGTCTAGCCAGATCTTCAACATTTACAAATGAAGATTCACCAAAAGGAAAGAAAACTGCAATTGAAAAAAAACACAAGTTTACTAGATCTTTGGCTTTCTCACAAGAAGATTCACCAATAGTGAAGAAAACCACAATTGAAGAAAAACCCATGTTGACTAGATCTTCCACATTCACAAATGAAGATTCACCAAAAGTAAAGAAATCGCCCAACAAAGAAAATATAACATTTTCAACTTTCACTCAAGAAATTTTGCCAAAAGTAAACACAAGAAGAACTTGGAATTTAGAAAAACCTGGCCCAAGCAAAATTGAAGAAAAAGAAGAGGATTCAACAATAATAAAGAAAACTAAAAGAAGGACATGGAATAAAGAACATGCAGTTGTAATAATAAATGAAGCAGTAATTAAAACTCCTGAGAAATCAAGATCCCTTATAGTTGCTAACGGAAAAACACCAAAAAAATCGATAACCACAACTCCTGGAAAACCCACAAGATCTTCATTATTAAAAAAATATTCACCCAAAACAAAGAAAACGCCAAGAAAATCGATAATAACAGGGGCAAACTTAGTAACGCAAGGTAAAACAACCACAATTGAAAACCCCACAAGGTCTTCATTCCTCAATTATTCTTCAATTATTGACAAATCGCCAATATTAAAAAAACCAACTAGAGTCGAAGAAAATTTGAGAAAAAGTGTTAGTTTTACTTTGGAAAGTAAAAATGTGCCTTCTTTAGGAGAAAGAAAATCTGCGAGTTTTACTGTTCTTTATTCAGAAGAACCAAGAAGACAGTCTTCAAGTTTTACGATTGCATCTGGTGAAATGGAAATGGAAGAGAATTTGCCTACTGGGCGAAATGCAAAATTGGAAAATTTGCCGGGTCAATCCAAAAGATCGCGAGCTAAAGAAACTAGAAAGTCGTCCAGTTTCACAGTGACAAAAAAAGAGTTGGAAAATTTGGCAGGTCCATCCAAAAGATCATCAAGTTTTACGGTGACAAAAGATGATAACTCGATAATATCCGAATCTATCCTAATGGGATTTACAATGACGCCAGGGGATAATCTTAATTTAAGTCTAGATGAATCGATAAAATTGTTTGGTGGGCGTTTAGAGAAGGCCAAATCGCCTCAAAAGGTGCTTGAAGAAGCTGGAAAAGCTTTAAATGTTTCCAAACACGTTACGCCGTTTTTGAAGAGACTGAAGGCGAAGATACAGACCCCTCCCAGTGGCACAAGTACTCCAAAAGATAAAAAAGAGAAATTTTTTAAGAAAACACTTGAAAAAAGGTTCTTGGAAAATGAAATGAGTGTTAATAATGTGTCCAAGAACGTTTCTAGTGACTCCAATAAGAAAATCTTACGTACTAAAATACCGAACTTTGCTTTAATACATCAAAGGGCGTTGAATAAAGTCGAGGATATAAAACAAATGCAAGAGCGTAAAAACGAGCGCGCCAAAATGTTACTATCGGGTCAAAAACCTACTCTGGGCGTAGCGGTTAGCCCGATGAACAAAAAATCGAAGAAAATGTTGGAATTCTCCAGCGGTACCTCCGGCGAACAACCAGAATATAACGGAACACCAAAAGCAGGAAGAAAAAATGTCGCCAATATGAGCAAAATTAAAAACTCAACCATTGTCAGCAAAATCAAGAATGATCCCCATATAAAAAAGCCGGTAAATCTTAAATCGCAAATTCCGGTAAGACCCGCTCAAGGACAGAACACATCTGCAAAACAGGCCACAAGGTTCGGTTTTAGGACCGATCAAAATATCACAAAGCAAGATCAAGTTAAAGCTATTATTACTAAAAGCAGACCCATCAGAAGTTCTATGGAACAGCGCAGGAAAGTTTTGACTGGTGTCAGAAGCAATAGGAGATTTGAACTTCTGATGGCAATGAGAAATAAAAAGAAATAATTATTGTAGTTTTTACTTAGCCAGGAAACTCCAGGAAAAAAATGTTATTCGTTTAATTTTACAATAAATACAAAATATAAAAACACGTTTTGGGTGATTGCCCAGGAAAACATTTTATTTCTATCCATAGTATTTACCTAAAACTAATTTTTATAAAATATATAACAAAATTAATAAAAAAAGGTATGTTGTGACTTTTATTGCTTGCCATTTCCCAAGGTAAAAATATATCTATCAATTGTTTTAAGCGATTTATAGTCAAAAAATAACTGAAACAAAACTGTAGTCCATTTGTAGGTATACCCACAATTGGATTGTGGGTATAACTATGTGTTTAAATTATCTTTGGGCATCTAAAAGCTTAATTAATTTAGCTTTTAGATAATTTACACACATATACCTACACGGACTACAGTTATTATGAGACCAAAATTCTTCACTTAAAAAGTTATAATAAAAAAAAACCTTAATAATATATATATATATATATTATGAATTCCTATAAAATTAAGGGTTTTTTATGAGGCGCCATATGTTCCATAATTATTTCAATTGATATATAAAATTTTTTGCATAAAAAAATATATATGTATAAGTAAAATTTTCTACAATTGTTCATATATATGTTTTACTTAATATATAAGTTGATATGATTTGAAAAAATATATATAACTATATTGAATTTAGCACCATGCAAAGTTCGATATAATTTTTTTTTAGTTTGACAAGTCCCTGAGCGATGGCCGTACCTGTTCATGATTTTTGTTTGTGTATTCACATATATACAGGGTGTCCGGGAAAAGGAGGTCAATCCGTTAACCATATATTCCTTGAGTTAAAACAATAAGACTTTCATAATACCATTTTTCAATTTAGAGCTTCATGTTCGATATACAGGGCGACAAAGTTTGAAATTTAAAACTGATTTTTTTTAATAATTGATAAGATATTAAGTTTAAATTCGGTACACTACTTCAACATAAATAGTTACATTTTTGGAGACCAACTAAACAAAAAACAATTGTCAAATAATCAAAATAGGGGGGTCCAGTACTCACTGACTCCCCCTATTTTTTAGTACGAGCGCCAATGACTTCCAAACGGTATTTTTTCAGTTAATCATTTATTGTTAAAAAAAATTTGTCTCTTATAAAATTTTGATAAAATGATTTGTTTTAGAGATAATTTGTAAAGTATGGGTCAGTCCATATCAAATCAACCAAAGGTTCTTCCCCCACCATCTCCGATTTTGATAATTTTTGGTAAATTTGTTTCACTAAAAATCTCAAAAATCCCATATATGAATTTTTTTCGATAGGTGGCTTTTGTTTTATTGATTTTTGAAAATCAAAAAATTCCGATAAATTTGGGTCTTGCAAGTACTTACAAAAATAGCGATATCTCGTAAACTATTAAAAGTAGAAAGGTGAGTGGTAGCTTATTTTAAAGGCCTATTAGATACCTTTTTTTTGATTTATCACATGACCTAAATTTTTTCAAAAAAAAAAAATTAAATTTTGAAAATTTCATATGGACTGACCCATACTTTACAAATTATCTCTAAAACAAATCATTTTATCAAAATTTTATAAGAAACAAAAAATGTTCAACAATAAATGATTACCTGAAAAAATACCGTTTGGAAGTCATTGGCGCACGTACTAAAAAATAGGGGGAGTCGGTGAGTACTGAACCCCCCTATTTTGTTTATTTGACAATTGTTTTTTGTTTTGTTGGTCTCCAAAAATGTAACTATTTATGTTGAAGTAGTGTACCGAATTTAAACTTAATATCTTATCAATTACTCGAATTATTAAAAAAAATCAGTTTTAAATTTCAAACTTTGTCGCCCTGTATATCGAACATGAAGCTCTAAATTGAAAAATGGTATTATGAAAGTCTTATTGTTTTAACTCAAGGAATATATGGTAAACGGATTGACCTCCTTTTCCAGGACACCCTGTATATACATATATATGTATATATATATACATATATGTATTAAATACCTACCTATCATTAATATTATCGATGAACCGCCGTATAATTTAAATTATAATTATAAATCAACGGCCGTTATCTAAAACATACGTGTGCAAATTATGATTTATTCAATTCGAATACTTTATTAATGCAGCACTAAAATCATGAATATACTTACCAAGTATTTGAAATCATGAACAGTAGACTGGGCCAAAAAAATCGACTATTTTTTTTGGAATGTATATCAAAATATTGTTTGGGGTGACAAAAAAAAATTATGGTGAAAGTTTGAGTCCATAATATTAATATTAAGAGGTCTATAGATGATATATCATCGCAACTTTAGATTTTTTTTCCTGAGCGAGTTTTTGTCTCAGAACTCCCAAATCATTGAGTTTAACAAAATCGACTTAAGAATATTTTTTGAAGAAAATTGAATGCTCTACAAAAAAGGTTTGATTGAAATTTCCCGTCAGATAAACCGTCTTACAATCATGCCTTAAAAATTGGTAGTTTTACAATTTGATCTTTTAACTTTGGAATTTTGTATGTATACATACCTATAGGTATAACTATACCAATTTTTAAGGCATGATTTTAAGGAAACTGTTCATCTGACGGAAAATTTCACTTTAACCTTTTTTGTAGAGCATTTAATTTGCTTAAAAAAATATTTTTAAGTCAATTAATTGACAAAATTTTATTAAACTCAATCGTTTGGGAGTTCTGAGCCTAAAACTTGCTAAGGAAAAAAAATAAAATTGCTATGATAGACTTCTTAATAGCAGTGGCGGATTTACAAATTTTCAAGGTATAGGCTGAATAGTTATTGCCGCCCTTGCCTCAACAATTGTCATATCATACATTATTTTTACAATGCAACAATTTCGTTAAAAATTTTTTTTGACTTAAGACTATCTCGCTATTACTGTTCAAGATTTTTTTTGAATTCCAATCGAATTTTCTGAAGCTACTAGTGCATGTGAAACACATAATAGTCAATACATAAAATTGAAAGCGGTAAAATTATTCACTAAATTATTCATTATATTCAAATAAAAATCGAAAAATTATATACCAACCATCCAGTTCGTAGCCTCTAACCAGTAGTAAGACTGGCATGTATGGGTTGTTAGTGGAAAGAGGGGCATATTTTTTACAATTTCGCTCTTTTCACTCATAAGAAGTGTGGGCAAAGGGCGCAGAGGCGAGAGGCCGATTACTGGTTGAGGGGCGGCGAACTAGCTGTTTTACTCTAGAATATGGAAGTTTGCTACTCTCGGAATGTGCAATGACAAGTGAGAGAGAAAAGTCATCGACAAAATTTGTTGCAGATTTCTATCTGTAAGACATCAGAAAACCGTCATAGAAAAATCTTTTTGATTTCTATGAGGTAAAAAAAAATCGTTCCCCAAATTTGCCGCCCCCAAAATCTGCCGCCCTAGGCTCGAGCCTACTCAGCCTGCTGGTAAATCCGCCACTGCTTAATAGGTATTATGGACTCAAACTTTCACAATATTTTTTTTTTGTCACGCCAAACCATATTTTAGATCTATAAACTTTTCAAAAAAAAATAGTTGATTTTTTTGGCCCAGTCTAATGAACAGGTAGGGCCATCGCTCGGCGACTTATCAAACTAAAAAAATTTTATATCGAACTTTGCATGGTGGTAAATTAAATTTATATATAAATTTATGTATATTCGAACCGTATCAACATATACATACATGCATGTATATGCAAAACTGTAGTAAATTTTACTTACTTATATATATACAGGGTGTCCCAGAACTCGCGCCACATAGAAAACCGGAACTTGCTGAAAGTAACGTGAAACACATATTTGAAAATTAAAATTGTCTAACACAGCAAACGAAAAATTATAGAAGTGTATAGGATGACTCCGCGTTTGAATATCAAATCTTAAAGTTTTATCATAACTGTATTGAATCGTGCTTTGTTTTTATATTTTTCGGCTCTATACCTATGCACGACTATATTTAAAGTCAAACTCAATGGTGTCTTACAAGATACATTATTTTGATTTTCTATATTCAACAGAGGAGTAGAAACTCGACCCTGTCGAATGGTGCAGCCCAGACCGCAAAATCACATTCCCTGCACATGTCAGGAATATTCCCAGGAATATTCCAATCGTCCCAGAATATTCCCAGGAATATTCCTGGCATAATCAAATGTCCGCTTTTTGGTTAATCCAGGCATCATAAAAAGAATATTCCATATATATGCCTGCAGAAGACTCAAGGATTGTTAGGGGAATATTCCTTGATATAATTTGGGGATTATTCCCAGCCCTTATTGCCTCTTATACCCAGGAACTTAACTTAAGTATAGCCATTATTGAGTTACTGAGTAGATCAGTCCCACTCTAATCATTGTTTGGCTGTGCCATCACAGACGCACATCTCCAACTAATATTATTAACCTATCGGTATATATAGTTATTAAGCGTGCGTAAGCAACGGTGAGAGGTATTGCAACTAAACTAATGAATATTCACTGGGAATATTCTTAGATGATGCTTGGAAGTTTTAGAGGATCATTCTAGGAATATTCCCAATGAATATTCCTAGAATGAAGCGGATTATTCCTAGGCGATAGGGAATATTCCTGGAATATTTTCGAACCTTCATTGCAGTCTGGGAGTCATATATGTCTCTAGAAATTATTAAAAAAGGGTTCAGTCCAATGGTGCAGCAACTTCGGATTCCTATTCTCCTCAGAGACATAGAAACTCAAGCTTTTCGAATTTTACTGGCAATGATTTTCGTTAATGTCCCCGAGAATTATACAAAAACAGCGCAATGCAATATCGCAACGGTTTCGACTTCTCTTTACTCTACCAAGTTATAGAAACTGGAGTCTCTCTAATACTGTTCTAGTCAATATTTCTGAGAGTATAAAAAGAGGGTGTAATATTGCAAGAAGTTTTGATCTTTTGATGGATGAATTTTCTCATTTCTCCATATGATTTTGTTAAAAATAGTTCCTTTCTTTGGTTCCTTTGTCTGATTTTTATTTACCGTAACAACTCAGGTATGTAAAGCACAGAGGATATGATGTTAAGTATATTTATGTATTATATAAAGTACCTATATTTGTATTAAAAATTTAAGAGGTTATGTTGAAAAATGATCGATATGCTATTAAACTTTAATAATTTAGTAATTAGGTCTGTTGGTAGACCCTGCACTATCTCCACTGGTATATGTTAATTTTGTAATATTTAAATCTGGTTGATGAAAAAGTACACACCAGTGCAAGTTATTGTAGCATCTACGAACAAATGAATTAATCGCATTAATTGGCAATTATTCCTTTAGGAAAAATATTCAACACAGCTTAATTAATTAATAAAATGAAAAAAATCACAATCATGTCGTATATAGTTTTTTTAAGCATAAAATAATTTTTATATTAATACTAGTTCAAAAGTGAAATTACGACCTCTATACTGTGGAGAGTATTGAAACGCTCGACTGACGAATACAACTCTATACCGTAGGGAGATTTAGAAATCGATATTCAAACGTGGCGTCATCCTATACACCTCTATAATTTTCCGTTTGCTGTGAACGCAAAGGATAAGCGAGATAAGAATAAAAAACGATAGCCAATCCCAATAGATGGCCATAGGGAATTATTATTAGGATACTTAGGTTGCAGTGGCGTGCAGGACGGGCCCCGCAGGGCCCGCGGTGCGGGGGAGCCCCCGACCTTAGGGGGGCCCCGTAGAGAACCACATTGGGTGGTATAAGTGACAAAGGGGCCCCAGCTCAAAATTTGCGGGGGGGCCCCCGATCACCTTTGCACGCTACTGTTAGGTTGCATTGTTGATAATAAAAAATATGTAAAATATTTGGTCCACTGGAATCCAATTCATTGTGACACTGCTGTCAAACTCCTGTCATTAATATTATATTAGGTTATAAATTAAGTTATTATAAATAATATTTTCCTTAGATGATTATACTGAAATGATAATTATTTATTTATTTAGTGTGGGCGCAACGCCAGGGAGACAACGCGAGTTTTTTCCCAGCCCTTTCCTAATCGTTATTTTAAAACATTGGCGTTCTGAAGTATATAATAACCTCATTTTTGAAAGCTTTTGACAACTTAGTAAACAAAGAACAGTTCTTTGTTAGTAAATACAGTTGGCCAAAAGATTTTTAAATGTTTTTCTCGATTTTTATGTAAGAATGTCATATTCTCGCACGCAAAATCGTTGAAGAATGAAGCTCATTCTTAAACGATTTTTGGTAACATTTAGTTTTTAAGTATTGGTACCCCCAAAATGTCAAACTGATTAATAACCTCAAATTCATTACTTTTATTGAAAATGAAGCCTTTATTATTGTTTTGTAATATAAAGTTTGCTCCAACAATGCATTTTAATGCAAAATTTTAAGTTTAATGTGTAAAAGTGCAGTTCAGGTTGTACTTGTGCAGGATAACAAATATTGTCATTTTGTGTTGCCAACTGACATTTTGCGAGAAAAATCCCCTAACTAACAACGACCACAAAACAATTAAAAAAACCTAAATAAAAGTTAAAATCGAGAAAATAGTATAAATCACACGTTGCAGAAGGCTATTCTCGCACTCATTCGTTCGTCCACTCGCTCCTTCGTCGCTCGAGGCCAAATTTCGAATTCGTGCGAGAATATGTGGCCTTCTGCAACTTGTACTTTAATATACTATTTTAATACAATGTTCTATCGTCTCCTAGCAATTTTTAAAGCTCTTACGTTTAACCTAGGCGAGAGCTCTCGGTATTGGCTGCCGCTTTTTTGCTCTCATTCGATTACACTATTACCTAGAAATTTTTTATTTTTAAATTTGGCATCTCCATTGCTATCGGCACGCCCCCTTTTTCTCTGTGGCGCGAGTTCTGGGACACCCTGTATATTGTTTTTTCTGCAAAACATTTTATATATCGAATGATATAATTATAGACAACTGTTTAACGTAATCATATATATATGATCTAAGAGTTATAACTCTTAGATTCTTATACAAGTATGTATGTATGTATGATCTAAGATATAACTATATGATCAATTTTGTACATCATTACCTATGTAATAAAAACAAGTCTTTTGTAAAAATCTCCGGTTTTTCCTTTCCCTCCTACTCCTTGTGAAAATCTTGAAATACATGTATATGAATGCATTCATATACATATACATGCATAACTTTATTCATATAAATGCTTAACTTTACTGTCAGGAATTTGCCAAATTTTTGGCCATTAAAAGAAACGATATTATTAAAAGAGTAGAAACAAAGCTTAAAGCCCGGTTTATAAATTGGGTTTTCGTATTGTTAATCTTTTACGGGAGGAAGGAAGGAAGGCAATTAGTTTTGATTAAAAGTTGGAATCTCCTATGTGCGACCAAAATTTATGATTTTGTCTGAATAAAATGTTATTGTTTTAACCTCCCGCATTTTGATTTTAAAAATCTGGCAGTGCTTGTCTCTGTTCCACACCCTCAATTGGTAAAATCTGTTGGCAACACTGCTTTTGAACTTCGGCAAACATAACCCAGTTTTTTTCACAATATAACCTCACTTTTTTATAAATGTTTTTATTTAAAAATGAACATACAAAAAACACTTAAAATACCTCTAAGTTGTCCAGTTTATCGAAAATATTGCTCTAAAATTGAAGAAAACGTATATAAACCCGTAAAGAAAAGCGGTAAAAGTCACACAACAAAAATAAACAACTTCTTTAGAAAAGACCCTGATTTAGCAGAAATAAAAGAGTTTATACCGGAAAAATATTTAGATTGTAAGAGGAAAACATTAACTGATAATTTGTACTTAATTTGCGCAAAAATAGCAAGACGAACAGTGAGGCATGTTATGCCGGCTATTAAAAATAATACAAATCAGATTGTGTGTGAAACAAATGCCGGTTTGGGGTTTATCAGTTCAGAGTTGTTAAGAAAAAAAATTCCTTTAATTAGGTTGTATGAAAGTTGTCCTGAGTTTAGAGAAATGTTAAAGGTAGTTGAAGTTAAGTTATTGGATGAAGGGTATATGAATGTTTTGATTTCAGGATTTTGATAAGGAGTATAAGGGAAAAGTGGAGATTTTTACAAAAGACTTGTTTTTATTACATAGGTATTCTTGGATGGACAAAATTGATCATAGTAATAGAGTTGAATTATTGTTAAAAAACGTCCCTAGAAAAAAATGGACAGATGGTTAATTTATTATAAATCTTATGTTTTTTATTTTACATGGTATATTTTAGAACCTTGCATGACTTTAATAGGCCCTATGTCCAAAATAGACTTTATTAAATATTTAATGAGATGTTTAACATTACAGAGTGATATTGTAACTTATGGAAGAGTACAAATATTTGCAATTATGAGACCAAAATTCTTCACTGTAAGTTTTTAGAAAGTTATAATAAAACCCCTTAATTTTATATGAATTTAGCTTTTAGATGCCTCACCCAAAGATAATTTACACACATATACATGGACTACAGTTTTGTTTCAGTTGTTTTTTGACTATGAGTTGCTTGAAAAATTTGATAGAGATAGATTTTTACCTTGGGAAACAGCAAGCAATAAAAGTCCTAAAAGATATGTAGGTTTTTTCTTATTTATTTTGTTATATACCTACTTTATAAAAATTAATTTTAGGTAGATACTATAGATAGAAATAAAATGTATTTAGTAAAAATTAATTTCAAAAAAGATTTACCTGTGCCTACAGAGGATTTATTACCATTGTACTTTTTTGTGCAACATTTTTTCCATAGAGGGCGTAGGAGAGTTATACAAACAGTAGAGTAATTATAAAAAACTGGGGTCACCAAATATTTTTTGACATTTTTTTTTAGAAAATGGGTGCCTGGCGGGGGTTTAAACATTATATTACCACAACTTGGTCACGAAAATTACTGCCAAAACATGGATATAATGACAACATTTGGCGAACTCACGCCACAGCAAATTTTGGGAGTTTTCAGGTGAAACCTTAGAGACTTTAGTCTAATTCCATTTTAAGGCAGGAAGATGAAGCACCACCCACTTTTAATCTTTTTAGGGAAATGAGATGTTGTGATAAATACGAAAATAGCCCATTTAAAGCAATGATAGAATCGCAAATGATGAAACTAGAAACTATAGAGACAGACTTGCATGAAAATGCGATTTTACACAAAACTTTAGCAGAGGATATTGAAGTGAAAATAAATGAATAACTGTTTTATTTATCAATTTTATATAATAAAAAATATATTATAAGCAATTGCTAATAAATCAATGTAAGGTAAAAATTTAAAAGCGTTCTAAAATTGGACAGTTGCAGTTTTAACTGTACAACAAGACTATTTGTACTTTAAAAATTAAATAAAAATTTGTTCAGGAAAAAAAAAATATTTTTTTTCTGTTAAATTTTACCAATTTAATACGTTAAAAGATATCAAAAAAATGTCATCGCTTCTTAAAATAACATTATTTTGATATAACTTTCCTGATATATCAGGAAATTCTAAATATATTTAGAAAAATTTCTAGGCTACAAATTCTATTATATTTGTTTTAATATTATAGCGTCTCTCAAGGTCAACCACCATGAGATATTAATATCACTCTACATTATGACATTAGTTAAATATCAATATTTTAATACCCATTACGAAATGTTAAAATTATATTAATTTTATGTTTAAATAATATCAGTATATCAGTTTGACCTTAGTATGATATGTCGACATTATGATCATTATGACATCAGTTTGATATGTCATTTTGACATTATGATAGGCCAATTTGACATCATTCTTTGATTCATTTAATGATATTGATCTGATGCATGCAGCCATTGTAATTGCATTTAACGACTGCTTATATATTTTGATAATCGCGTAATTTAAATTATAATTATAATAATAATTATATTACAATGCATTGTGCACATGTGAACTAATGTGGAAAATATGAATGAAAACCGTAAATCCAAACAATTAAAACGTACGTTTCAAAAGCACAGAGAAAACAAAAAAATAAAGCAAATAGTCATGACTATTTGCTTTATTTTTTTGTTGCAGTGGCCGAAAATATCTACTTTTAAAGGATTTTTTTCTACTCCCACCTTTAAAACGCCCATTATCGTACATGTTTCCATGACACTAAGTGACATTTTAAATACACATTGACAAGTTGTGGCTTTATGGCGCTTTAGTCACGGGCTGAAGTTAGCAACAGGTTTTTAGTCACGGGCTGAAGTTGGTTTTAAGTTGGTTGACAGTTGTCAAATGTAATACAATCGTTAAAATAAAGTGCCTTTCTTGTAAAATAATACTAAATGTGAAAATTACTTTATTATCTCAATACAAAAATACAAAAGTATTAAATAGTTTCTCAACGCCAATATTTGAAAAGTTTATATGAACATTGTACTGACCTTTTAATTTCGCCTGCAGTAAACTATAACTTAAATTCGGGCACGGACTCCACTGTAAAGTGCTCATAAAACATTTTCTTTACTTTCACTGTGAAAAACTGTTAATTTTCAAGAAATGCATTTCGATTTATAACCTTTATAATCTGTGTTTATAAAATATAAAAATTTGGAATTTAACGGTGACACACAGATTCCCCTATTGTTTCATAGATGGCGCTCTATACAAATTTTTGATTTAAATCATTTTAAGATAATAATAAGTATTTGTCGTAGAAAAAGTATAGTATGCACCTTAACAATTGTTTATAAACTTTAGTTAAAGTATAGTATAGTATGCACCTTAACAATTGTTTATAAACTTTTCTATACACTCATTAATTTAAGCACTCGCTCGCAAGCTCGCTCGTGCCTAAATTAAATTCGTGTATAAAATGGCGTTTATCAAACTTGATACATAATATACTGTTTTAGGATGTAATTTAAATAATGGTAAGTTAATTAATTTATTATAACTTTATAAAGTTAACCATGCGTTAAATGTCCAATGTCTGTTTGCAGATTTGTTTCCATATATATTTTATCACTTTAATTTTGCTCCCCCCAAATGATGCGCCTGCGTGCGTGCAAGCACTGCACGCTCGCCAGGAACGGCCCTGTATACCTTCTTTATTTCTGTGTATCAGTGGCGGCTGGTGGATTTTATGTATACCAATATCTCAGTTATTAGACATGGGAGTCCCATGTGGGTCCCATGATGGGACCCACACCAAATTTATAATATAATGACTTTAAATAAACAAGTTCGGCGCAAACAGAATTTAAATTGAAGTTTGCGAAAAAAGTTATTATTTCAGTTATTAGGAGTTATAGGTATATGGTTTTTTCTTACTACCTCGGCCGAAAATACGTTGTTTCGTCCCCGATTCCACGGCAGAAAGTTTACGTTTGATGCATTGGTCAAATTTACGTTTGATGCATTGGAATCGGGGACGAAATAACGTATTTTCGAGTATATTACACTACAAGGGCTACGAAGGCTTCGCTCGTGCCGCAAATGTCGGGGCAGGCATCAATATGTTTCGATATACACATTTAATTTTTTCCCGTATTTTCGGCCGGGTTGGGTTGGGTTGTATTTTCGGCCGGGTAGCAAGAAAAATAGTATACACTACACGGGCGGAAAGTGTGAGAGCCCTGAACTGCGCGCCATGATGCCGATCGGCTTCGCCTTGTAGTGTAATATACTATTCCTGTCGCCTCACCCGCCTCCAGGCCCCCCTATTTGAGATACCTAATTCAAATTAAAGTGGTGCAATTTATAATCTACTATAATTTATAAACAAATTTAAAATTTTATTTAAAAAATCCAAATATTACAGGTTTAATAAAATAAATAATAAAAATTTAAAATCGAATAAAATCTGTTATATTTGGATTTTTTAAATAAAATTTTAAATTTGTCGATAAATTATAGTAGATAATAAATTGACCATATGCAAGGAATGCGGTCGATGTTGCCAATGGTAAAAAAATAAAATTCCCTATTGGGAACATTCAATTATATTACGTTGGATACATTGAAAATTTGAATTTCCCGCACAAACTAAATTAATTTCCATATTTTTTTTTTAATAATAATAAATAATAATAATTCCCACATTTGAAATTCGCACCTTAATTTATTATACAACATTGGAACTACCTTCTTTATCTCTGGGAACTACTAGAATGTATGTCAGTTTGTGCGGGAAATTCAAAATTTCAGTGTAGCCAACGTAATATAATTGAATGTTCCCAATAGGGAAGTTTATTGTTTTACCATTGGCAACATCAACCGATGTTGCCAATGGTAAAAAATAAAATTCCCTATTGGGAACATTCAATTATATTACGTTGGCTACATTGAAAATTTGAATTTCCCGCACAAACTAAATTAATTTCCATCTTTTTTTTAATAATAATAAATAATATAATTCCCACATTTGAAATTCGCACCTTAATTTATTATACAACATTGGAACTACCTTCTTTATCTCTGGGAACTACTAGAATGTAAGTCAGTTTGTGCGCCGAACTTGTCTATTTAATGTAATTATAAACTATTATAAATTTGGTGTGGGTTTCATGTCTAATAACTGAAATATTGGTATACCCAAAATCCATGGATGGTGCACCAGCCGTCACTGCTGTGTATACCGTCCTGAGAAATCGAACGCGCAAAGTTAACTTGTAGTGTATCCAAAGTGCACTCTTGCGAGTTTCGAACGGTTTCTTCTGTGATTGTATTATTGGAAAAATAAATAATCTAAACTCACAGATTGGCAACACTGGCTAAATGTCAAATATTTCCCGCGTATTCTTATTTCGTCGCGACATATTTGTTCTGTACGGACATAGAGTTGTCTATGTGTACGGAGCATAGATAATCATATGGTACGGAGCTATATTTATTAAAAAAAATGTCCTGTACGCTTGAAATTTTGATAAACAACGAAGAAGAATGGTTAAAGAAGCTGGAAAACGAAGATTTTTGGAACTCCATTCCTCTATTAAACGTAAACGAAGTTCATAATATAAAAAACTTGAGTTTGGTTAGATTTAAAGGTATGATACAGGATATGCAGAATCCTGAGTATTACTTGGAGAAATACGAAGTCACTAATAGGGATACAAATGAGAAGTATGTGAAAAATGGGAAATACAGTGATGTTATACTGCAAAGTGATAATGAAGATGTTGATTATGATAATGAAAATAATAAAACCAGTGAAAGGCAGACTTATGTTGTTATTTCCACTCCAGGGGTTAATAAATGGGTCGATTCATTGGAAGAGGAATTTAATAAGTGTAAAAGTGATGTTAACGAAGTGGAACACATTAAAACAGACAAGAGATCACTTGAAGATGAGGAAATGGAAACAGAAGTTGTTAAAAATTCAGAACTGTATAAAAAACAATGTACAGAGGAAAAAATTGAAGCAACAAGTAGTGATAAAGGTAATTCCTCTGTAGTTTCCAAAGAACACATTCTGAATTTTCCTCTACCAGATAGAATGGGTAAAAAATGTCATGTTAAGGTATATGATGAAACAAATACTTTAAAACTTAATGATACAGTGGAAATAGTAGGTTTTCTTTCATGCAATCCATTCTTAGCGACAATAAACGAGGAGGAGGATGAAAGTAGAATGGAAATTGAAAGTAGTCATCCCCCTGCATCTATAGTGCCTAGAATACATTGTGTTAAATATAAAAAAATAATACACTTAAATCCTTTGGTTACATCACAAAATTTAACAAGTGAAAGAATGCTGTTTTTAAAGAAAGAATTAATGATATTATTTACACAATTATTACTAGGTGATGATTTAGCAGCTGATTATCTAATATGTAACCTCATATCTGATGTTTATTTGCGTAAAGATTTCATGCCACTGGGAAAATTCTCAATAAACATCACTAACATACCTATAATGCAAAAAATTGACTACACCAAAACTTTATATGAATTTATAGAAATGTTGGTACCAAAATCACATTATTTCCCAATGACCTTAGAGAATTTAAATGACCAGACCTTCATACCAAAAAAAGATTACGATTGTAACCGCCTAACAAGTGGAATATTACAGTTATCCAAAAACACACATTTTATCCTTGACGAAACTAAGTTAACTGATGGAAAACTCAATGCAGCAGGTGTAAACAACATAAAAGCTATTGCATCCTGTATTAAAAACCAAAAAATAGCCTATGATTTCAACTATTATCCCATAGAATATGAAGTTGATATCCCATTCTTAATTCTATCAGAAGGTAAATCTATGTTGACTCCAGATGTTCATATTACTTTACAACCTGATGAAACTTGTCTCAGAACGTTTTCAGAAATCGTAGAAGCAGCTAAACAGTTCCTAAATAATGATCTCTTGAATGAATTACGAGTGTACCTCACTTTTGCCAGATTAATTAAATATGAAATCTCTGACAAAATCCAGGATTTAGTGCAGCAAGAATTTGTTAATATGCGTCAAAAAGAAAAGAATATATCTGCAGATAATTTGCACAACTTACTGGTTTTAGCAAGATTAGTATGCATTTCCGAAGGAAAATCCACTTTGGATGAACATTGCTGGAAAAAAGCTCTTCATATGGAAGAAATTCGTAAATCCCGCCTTCCAGCGCACACATAATTTATTATACGTACTCCTATTTATTCCCATTTTTATACTAATTGTTCAATAAAATTGTTTAAACATCTAAATTGCTTTATTTTTAAATTTTAACAATTGGACCTCTAGCGGTTAACAAAGGAAGCTTACGTTGCATTTGAACTAAATTTGACAAGCATGCTTTTTTCAACTTAACCTACAAATTCACAATGTCCAAAATATTCGATCATGATTTAGACGAAGAATTTAATTTTAAGCCTAACAATGAGTACGCCAAAAACTACGATAATTGGCGTAAAAAAGAGGAATTAAACAGACGTAAGTAACATTATCGTTTAAATATATCTTCTTTAAGCAGCTGTTTTATTTTAAATAGTAAAAACCAAATATGGGGAGGAAAATGTTAATTTAGACGCTGATGGATCATCTAGTTCTTCTGAAGACGATGAAGATGGTGTAGAATTAACTAAAGAAGTCGAGAAAGAGTTTTATAAAACCTTATCTTGTTTAAAAAACAAAGATCCTAGAATATACGATGAAAACGTTAAGTTTTTCCATGATAAAAATGAAACTGCAAGGAAAGATAAGAAGAGGAAAGAGCAACCAGTGTTTCTTAAGGATTACGAACGTAATATAATCTTGGAAAAGGGTGGGAAATTAAGTGACAGTGAAGATGAAAATGAAGATAATCGTCCTCAATCACCAACATATGTAGAAGAACAAAAGAAGATTAAAGAGAATCTGAAAAAGGCTCTTGATGGGGTTGAGGGAGAAGATGACGAAAATTGGGGTGGTTTATTCCAGAAAAGGGTTAAAAGCAAGGAAGAAATAACTAAGAATGATGAAGATTTTAAGGAATGGCTTGTAGGACAAAAGAAGCAATTGAATGATAAAGCAACTGAATCTGAGTTAAAACCATTGAAGGAATATTGGAATAATCCTAAATTGGATAAGGGGGAACAGTTTTTAAGGGACTATATTTGAAGAAAAGGTAAAAACAACAAATTAAGTTTTTATTTTATATTTTTTTAAAGGTTTTTAGAGAATGAAGATGAAAATTATATCCCAACATATGATGAAATTGTCCATTCTGATGCTTCATTATCTGGTGATGAGGAAGCCATAGAAAAGCAGGAAGAGTTTGAGCACAAATATAATTTCAGATTTGAAGAACCAGATCAGGATTTTGTAAGTACCATGGAATCTTAATAATTTGTATATTAATAACACAATTATATTAGATCAAAAGGTATCCAAGAACAATGGAGAACTCCCTGAGGTGGAAAGATGATAAAAGGTCTGTCAAAAGGCAAGAAACAAAAGAAAGAAAAGTAAAAGAGAAGGAAGAAAAAATGAAAGACATTAAGAAACTTCAAGAGTTAAAGCGCAAGGAAATTGAAGAAAAAATCGAAAAATTAAAGGAAATAACTGGTAATACAGATGTGGGTTTTCAAGATGATGACTTAGATGGTGATTTTGATCCTGAAGCTCATGATAGAAGAATGCAGGCTTTGTTTGATAATGAGTTTTATGAAGGGGCTGAAGATGATCAAAAACCAGAGTTCCCTGATTTGGACGAGGAACTAGAAATTGGTAAATTTGAGCAATACTTGAATAAAATCTTTAATAATTTTTCTGTTTGCAGAAAGATGGGATAGATTTGAAGAAACTGACAATGGAGATAATCTTCCACATTGTGAAGATGAAAATTTTAATGTGAGTATAATTATTGTTAAAAAACTCATAAAAAAATCATAAACTTTTAGATGGATTGTGACTATGATCCAAATCAGTCAACTCAGGATGAACTGATGGAAAATTCCAAAGGCAAAAAGAAGAAGAAAAGAAAATCCAAATTCGCTGAAGCCGTCAGTAAACCAAAACCAAAATTCGATCCAAATGACAAAACTTACCAAAAATACCTTGACGAATACTATGCTCTAGATTGTGAGGATATTATTGGAGACATACCATGTAGATTTAAGTATAGAAAAGTGGTTCCAAATGATTTTGGACTCACAACAGAAGAGGTAACATAATTAACACATTTTATTTTTTTCTTTACATGATTTCTTCCAGATTCTTATGGCAAAGGACCGCGAATTAAACAAGTGGTGCTCATTGAAAAAAACAGTGCAAATAAGACCTGACCACATAGAAAAATACGATCAAATTGCGTTTTCCAAAAAAGCTCAAAATGTTGGCTTGAAGAAAAAATTGTTACCCAGTTTGTTTGACGAAGATAAAGAAGCACCAAGTACTTCAAATGCTTCAGAAGAAACTAGTGAAAATGATAAGAGAAAACCAAGTAAGATTAATGGACCACTTGAAGAAAAAATTGATGATGTTGGTAGTTCAAAAATACCAGCAGAAAAAGATGTGGTAGGAAAGAAGAAAGGCAAAGAGAAGCAAACTAATGAAGACATTACCAGTGGTTCAACTAAATCAGAAGAAATTAATGAAGATAAACAGGTTAGTGGTAAGAAGAATAAGAGAAAGATTAAGGAAGTGGTACTACATGAAGATACAGAGATTAAAGAGAATAAAATTGAGCAAATAAGTAAAGAAAAACCAGGTAAAACAATATCTTCACCTAATAAAAAAAACAAGAAAAAGAAGAAAAAACAAAAGAAACCTACAGAAAATTCTACTGAAGTGTCCACCACTACTGAAAATGATGGTAAAAGTACTAAAAACATGAATGCCAATAAAAGAAAAAGAAATAATACCGAAAATGGTAAACAGAATAAGAAATTTAAGAAAAATAATAAAAATGAAAAAGATATTGGTATTTCTGACGCCAGGTTACAAGCTTATGGTATAAAACCTAAAAAGTTTAAGAATAAGTTAAAATATGGAAATAAGAATAGTAATTAAGAATTAAATGTATATTATTTTATTAAATTGTTAAGAAAAAATCCTGTTTTTTAATTTAAAAAGTATTTCAAAATAAGACAAAATTTACTCTTAAAATACATTTTATTTGAATTATTATATTAGTCCACAAATATACATAATAAAGGTAAGTATCATCAAATAAAAATAAGTATTAAGAAATTAGGGTGAATTTGAAATATCCATGTTGTCAGATTTATCCTCTATGTCTCTGTCAGATTGAATAGCGTCGTCCTTGTCCTTAATTTTATCATCAAAACCTTTTTCTTCCTCGTCATAATTTCTAGGTACTTTAGATCTAGATTTTGACCTTGATCTATCCCTTTTGTCTTTTTTATCTTTCTTACGATCCCTGCTTTTAGACCTGCTGCGTTTGCGACTCGGTTTTGGACTCGGAGTCCTCCTCTTGCCCCTGGACCTAGACCTTCTTCTATCCTTAGTTTTCCTATCCCTAGACCTGGATCTCCTTTTACTCTTGCTTCTAGACCTGGATCGTTTTTTATCCACGTCATTTTCTTTATCTCGCTTATCTTTACGTTCTTTACGATCTCTTGATCGCTTTCTATCCCTGGATTTGTCTCTGGATTTAATATCTTTATCCCTGGATCTCCCACGGGATTTACCTCTGGATTTAGCGCGGGATTCCCTACCCTTAGATCTATCTCTTTTACGCTCCACAGACTTAGCCCTTGATTCTCTAGATTTAGAATCAACTTCTTTAGATTTAGATTCCCTATCCTTAGATCTAGCCTTTGACTCTCTTTCCTTAGACTTAGACCTAGCTCTGCTCTCTCTACCTTTAGATCTAGCCCTGGACTCCCTATCTTTAGATATAGCTTTTGACTCTCTATCTTTAGATCTAGCTTTTGACTCCCTATCTTTAGATCTAGCTTTTGATTCCCTATCTTTAGACTTTGCCCTTGATTCTCTATCTTTAGATTTTGCCCTGGACTCTCTACCCTTAGATCTAGCTCTGGAGTCCCTACTTTTAGATCCAGGCCTTGAATCTCTAGCTCTAGATCTGTTTCTGCGTTTGGACTTGGATCTGGAGCGTCTAGATCCTCTAGAGCTCTTTGATCTAGATCGCCTGGATCTAGATGGTGATCTGCGGGATCTAGATTTTGATCTTCTGCGTCTATCTCTAGAGCGGGAGCGCCTGGATCTAGATGTGGATCTTCTAGACCGTCTTGATCGGGATCTTCTGGATCGCGATCTTGATCTGGATCTACGCCTTCTCCCTCTAGATCTGGATCTAGATCTTCTGGAGCGCTTATCTTTTGTAAGCATTCCTATGACAGGTTCTATTGAAGCATTTATCATATTTTGGGCTTCTTTGAATCGAGACATTGCTTCCTCAATTTCTAGTTGGGCTGCCTCATTACTTTTAGCTTGTGGTTTCACTATAGGTTGAGTAGCATGCTGAATATCAATGGGGGTACCTTTGAAGTCAGTATTGTTTAGTTTAAGAGCATTTAAAACACTGGGTTGGTCTGAGAACTCAACAAGCATGTGTGAAGCCCCATTTGGGGTCTCTTCACAGGTTCTTAAGTACTTTACTTCACCTGCAGCGCTAAAGAAGTTTATTAAATCATTGTTTGTAACATCAGAGCTCACATTTTGAACTAAGATGGTACGGCGTGTTTCCTCAATCCTACTGCTGTCGTAATTAGATGGTAATGGTGGATATAAGGGTAAATTATTCATTTCTAACTGCGGATCTAAGGTCACTATAACCTGGTCAGATCCTGAACCTTGTACAGAATTTACAAGATGTGGAGGCATTTTAGGTTCATTCACATTCAAACCTGGCACCATGGTTCCATTCCTGGTCATTTCCAAAGCGTAATATTCGTCTGGAATCTCCCCATTTTGCACTGGTATAACAATTAAAGCCCGATCAATAAAAACAGTGTTTGTCATGTGTTGAGCAATGCCAACTGTAGATGTGTCCACGAATTTTATGTAGCAAATACGCGACTGCACCGGACAGGAAACATCCCTAATTGTGGGATAAAGTCTTATATCTTCAATCTTGCCCAAGTAACCAAAAAGTATATGCATTTGGTCTTTGGTTGCTTGTGGTGCGATATTCGTGACTTGCACCACTTTTGTCGTGCCCACAGCCATTATTACACTATTTTATGTTCACAGGATAAAGTCTATATGTAATCTAAACGTTATACCATCTTTTTATTTGGTTTTAAACGTTTTAGAAAACGTTCAACAAACGATAACGCCGATACGGTGACATTTGACAGAAATGCTTCTGAAACAGGTGTGCCAACCTAAATGTCAAAATAATAGGAGCTTTCATTTGGTATTTTATCACTTTAAAATCGGGTTATAAAAATTCAAGTGAGGTTAATGATGAGATCCAGAGAAAGGAGAGCAATGCTCTCAGAGCATAGAACAAAAAAATCTCTAGTCTTCGTGTCGCGAAACATCCGTAATATTTCTATAACCTAGGTTTTAACGAGATTTTGGACCAACATACCGCGTACATTGACTTTCAGTGTTGCCAATTGGCGGATAATTATTCTATTGGCGGATGCATTCGTAGATTGCGGATATTTTTATTCTGTTATAAGGAGGATGTTAAATTAATTAAATTTTATAAATATTTACATTTGCTCGCCCCCTCTCAAAAGAAGGAAAGGTAGAGCAGCGCTGATAACATTTGTTGATGTATTTTCTTAACGTTTAATATTGGCACCTTTCTTTCCGCTTTCACAAAAAAAGCCTGATTTATAGATTGCCTTTCTTCCTTCCTTCCTTCTTTCCTCCCGTAGAAGATGAACAATGCAAAAACCGTTATGCTGTTTAAAGATTCCCGTAGGGGAATCTATAACTGGCACCAAAGATAATATTATCTTTGACTACGATTTTCGTAATTTCATCTTTTACGGGAGGAAGGAAGTAAGGAAGGGAGGAAGGCAATCTATAAATCAGGCTAAAAGCTTATCTTTGCGTTTTAGATGGCTGGGGGAATAATTTTAATCAGAGATTTTAATATTTGACATTGGCAACACTGATGACTTTAGTTATTTAGAGCTGTCAAACTGAGATGGATGTTCGAAAGTCGTTCGCATTTTTGAGTAGTTTAAACGTAGATAATTTCCGTTGTTTGTTGTCCATGAATCAAAAGTATAAAAAGCTCAAACTTCTTGTTTGATATAGAGCAGAAAACCGTATTAATCGCGAAAGATAAAATAATTAGGTATAAGTAGAAATTGACAGAGCGCGAGTGACCTCTAGCGGGTTTAGTAGCCGTTACGGTTATTAGCACACACGTGCTTAATTTTGATTTTCTTAGATTTTAATAGTAGTATTGCTAAAATATGGAGTCCTGGGGTAAGTAAATGTGTGTTTTTAAGTGCTTTAAATCAAACAAAGACTTTTTGTTTAGACGATGAGGATTTTGTGCCCCCTGTTGTTGCTCCCACAGTGGTGGATGTGAACAAATGGGAAGGAGAGGACGAAGACGACGAAGTAAAGGTAATTAAATTCAAAATGTTATCCAATTAACTTTTAACATCGTTTTTAAATTAATTTTTCAACTTGAATGTCGCTTATATCGCCAAAAATGTCTACCATATGTAGCATCTTTTAGGTTATCATGAATGGAAAGGACCCGGTCTACGTTGTGTTTAATTAATTTACCCTTTAATACCTATATTTACCTTTAATTTGGCCTAGAATACGTCTAGCCCCGATTCGTCATAATAAAGTAGGAAGAGTGACAAACAATCAAACAAATATTTATAACCATATTATTTATTTATAGTAAAGAGAACAAAGCAACTGTGGAAACCAATATTTCGTTTTAAACCCCTTTTTTTTAACAGTAAACTGCCACGGTCGTTGACCTGGCGCCTGGGTCGGTGTTAAAGCCAGAGGATTCCAAGAAGCGTGCCGTCGGTCGTAAAGTCAGGTGACAGGTACTCTGCTTTATGGAAAGGATGATGGTAAAACCTTTTTTTATTATAAAATCAAATCGATGAACGGGTGTAATTCGATTTCGATTTCCAGTGGGCTTGGGCCTCTTTTATTGTTTATATTGTTGGCGATCGTTACGATCGAGAGTTGCCTCTATTTATTTTTTTTATATTTTGTTTTTGTTGTTGAAGTAGCTGTGTGGTTATTAGTACCTTATCATCAGCTCACATATCGACACTAGTCTCTGCGGGAGTGTGTTAATATTTATGAAGTTCCTTTTTTTATATTGGGAAGGATTGCCTATATTGGCTCTTTTATGTGGTTGCCTATAGCTTTTCGGTGGGAATTGTTTCAATGTTGGTGTTCCATCGTTGGGACGAGCCTTTTCCGCTGAGCCTACAGGATATCGGAAGGTACAGGATGTATTTTCAATGTAATATTATCACACTCCCAGGTTGCACGAGATTAAACAGTATATTGACAGCCTCACAACTAGCGTTTAGTATACATGCAAGCAATTAATAATGCAAGGTGTCTCTATACTTTTAAGAAAATGTTGTATTGATTTCCGTTGCAGATCATACCGTCAATATATGCCTGATGTGGTATTTATTTGGTGGAAAATGTCATAGTTTAACATTAGTAGTACTAGAGTGTTGTCACCTGATTTATCTGACTGTAGGCAGGTAGATATCCCGGTTCAATTAATTTATTTATGAATTTATTTATGAAATGGCTCTTACTCTCTTTACGTTGGAAAAACAATTACAATGATAACATGTCTTGGCATACCTGTAGTTTCGGGTCTACTTGTTGATTACGATCCTCAAATGATTAATAATAAACTTAATAAACTACTTGTTCACTGTTACTACACAACTACTAACAGGTGTCAGCACCCACGGCGATAGGCTTTGAAATTAAATGTCACTGCAATTAATTGATTGTCCAGCAGGTGGCAGCACATACACGCGGCGGGAAATTTAAACAAAGTTGAAACGTTTGTACGATAGAGGGCGCGGTGTCGCGGCGTCGAATTTAAATAAACAAGGTGGCTACAACTGGCGTTACACACAAGTTTGAATTCGAGAACGGAGTTTTGGAAAAACGTCCACACGCAACCAGAACTGGAAACTCACTGTCTAAATCCACTTATGCAACTTTCGATCAGCCCCTTCTCATATCTCGTTCTTTGTCTTTCCCCAATGTTGGAAAAAGTCAACCACATGTGTGACATGGCAAAATTAAGATAAAATAGTGTTTTAACATTTTTAAGTGGAAAAGACATTTGGGATAGATATTTTTGCCGTCTAGTATCCCAGTCAAATAATCAATAATTTTAGGTGTGCCCTTAGTCAACTTTTGTACTGGTTGATTGGTTTTTTCGAAATATTGGTTTTTTACAATAAAATATTTTAACAATTAGTATAGTACCGACTTCGGTACTACTTTAGAAAATAATACATACAAATTCAAGTTTAACTATTCGGTTTTTTACCGATAATAAGATTAGGTACTGAAAACTTAAAACTAAATTACAACAATTGTATTGAACATAACAATTAAACTATTACTAACTTAATACTAAACAACTTCACATTATTTAACTAACTAGCTATTTAAATAACACATTTTAATATGTACAATAAACTGTTTATTTATTATCTAACAAAAAGGCGTCCCGTAGAGAGGTATACCTCCGTGCAACCATAATACGGGGTGTACTCGTAGTACAGTGTAATAATATTTTCGTATAAGTTACCGATTTATTATTTATATAATTTAACTAATTTAATTTTGCATCTCAAATCCCGACACCCCCTGAAAATTGAACTTGGAAGGGTCCCTTTTGCATTCCAAAGCTCTTAAGTGGATGTTTATCAGTATTGACATCGCCAGATGTCATATATCTGTAGCAAACTTTACTTAGTTGGCTTCTTTTAAGCAAACGAAGTACATATTATTTTAAAATTTCAAAATTGTATTACGGGTTTTATACTTTCAGGCGTTAGAGGAGTCCAACCTTTTCAGTCACCCCCTATATTTTAATACGAACTGGCGTTTGTAATAAAATATAAAGCCCCTAGTTGGACTTCTCTGTTAGTCTGGTTTTTATTTATTTATTTATTTCAAAAGTGGGGAACGGTTACTTACTTAGTTGGCTTGTCTATTTATTATTATTATTATGTTTTAAACTGTGGGATCTATAGAGCGGTAATAAAATTTTAGGTTAGTTATGTTGTATGTACCTTTAACGGCGTTATCCGTAACGTTAGCTAACTTATATGTATTAGGATGCGGTTTTGCGATGACTTTAAACGGACCGTCATACAGTGGTGCGAACTTTGCGATAAACTTACTTGCTGCCTCTGAAATTGGGTTTGTTCTTAATAATACCCAATCGTCTATGTTTAACTCGTCTTGGCCTTTTGTTTGTTTACTACGTTGTACCGCGTTTTGTTGTAGGTTGTCTCGAACGTTTTTATACATATCTTCTTTATTTTGTGGTTGTTTAGACGGTAAATACTTTTGCGTTAAATGGTCTAGCGGGTAGTTGGGTTTATGTCCAAAGATTATTTCATATGGACTGTACCTCGTACTTAGGTGTGGGATTTTGTTAAATAAGTCCTCTATATTTTTTATATGATGGGCCCAACCTGCATGTTTCTCGTGACAGTACGTACGGAAAAGTCGGCCTAATTCTTTCATAACTCTTTCGGCAGGATTAGAGGCGGGATGGCGTATCGAAGAGTATGTTACCGAAACTCCTGCGGCTTGTAAAGTATTTACCCACACTTTAGAGGTGAACTGAGTACCATGATCACTTAAAACGGTTTTACAAGGGATGTATTTAATGTAATCATCTACCATTCTTTTCGCGGCTACCTTGGCTTGCGCTTTCCGCATCGGATACAATTTAACAAACTTGCTGAAAGTGTCAATGACCACAAAGACGTATGCCGCTTTTCCTCGCCCTTCAGGTAGTGGTCCAAAAAAATCTACCGCTACTAACTGTCCCGGTTCCTTTGTTAAAATTGGGTTATTCTTGCCTAACAGATGTTTATTAGGATATTTACATTTCTGGCACAAGTCACAGGTACGAATCGTTTTCTTAATTAGGTCTAACATGTTACCCCAATAATAACATTGTTTTAAAATCGCATATAATTTACTGGAGCCGAAATGTCCTAAAGTATAATGATAGTACCAGATGAAATCGGCAACTAAATCAGTTGGTATGGCAATTCTTTTCTCATTACTTTTATTCGGGTTTAAATAAAATAGGACTCCGTCTTTTAATTCGTAATTTCTATGTATCCGCTTCGCCTCAAGCTTTAGGATGGGTCGATTACTCTTGTAGAAATCTATGATTTCTTTTAGGATCGGGTCGGCCTGCTGTCGGTCATGTAGCTGTTTCAAAGCTAACTTTACATTTTCTTCGTTATCTGCCTGAAATGTGACGATTTTCTTAACGGCAGCTACCCCTAATATCGCAACGAGCGGTTGGTTGTTAAACGAAGTGTGCAGCGGCGCGTCATGCGGATAGCGAGACAGCACGTCAGCGACCGTGTTGTCCTTTCCTCTCACATATTCTATGGTATAATTAAATTGATTAAGAAATAGAGTCCATCGCGCAACTCTTTCGCTAACTAATTTACATTTTGATAAGAATTTTAAAGCCTGATGATCAGTTCGGATGGTAATTGTATTTCCCAGAATATGTGTTCGGAATTTACGTAGCGCATGAATCACGGCTAATAACTCCTTTTCCGTAGTCGTGTAATTTAACTCGGGTCCTCTTAAAGATCTACTCGCATAGGCCAGAACCAAATGTTCTCCATCAGGTGCTTCCTGATATAACTCAGCTCCCATTGCATATCCCGAACTGTCAGTTTGTACAAAGAACTGCTTCTTTGGATCAGGATGCCGCAACAGCACAGTTTCTAAGAATAACTCTTTCGTTTGATCGAAAGCCACCTGTTCGTCTCTACCCCATTGCCATTTTAACTCTTTTCTTAGTAATTTATTTAAGGGATTTGTCACGGCGCTATATTTTTGACTAAATCGCCTATAATAATTACTGAGACCCAAAAATGCCCGTAATTGTCTCACATTTTGTGGAGTAGGGAATGCTCTTATCGCTTTAATTTTATCCTCATCTGGGTGTATTCCAGCAGGTGTCAAAACATGCCCGAGGAATTGTACGGATTTTTGAAAAAAATGGGTTTTCTCTAAATTTACTGTCATATTGGCGTCCTCCAGTCTACTTAAAACAGCGGCAATGTGATTTAAGTGGTCTTCCAACGTACGCGATGTTATTAACAGGTCGTCGATGTAGTTCGTGGTAAATTCACGAACTTCTGGTCCTAGTATTATATCCATCGCTCTACTAAATGATCCTACCGCAGTTTTTAATCCAAACGGCAGAACTTTGTACACAAAACTACGACCGTTGTACAAGAAAGCCGTATATTTCTGACTATCTGCGTCTAGTGGGATTTGCCAGTACGATGATCGGAGATCTATGGTGGATATATACGAGATTCCATGGTACCGCTGTAGTAATTCGTCTATCGGCGGTGGCGTCTCGGCGTCTGCCTCCATCTGGGCATTGATCCACCGCGCGTCTAAACATATACGCACGGTCCCATCTTTCTTTTTAACTACTGTCATTGGGCTCGCAAACGGAGAAGCTCTACGTTCGATTACGCCTAACCGTTCCATCTCGCCCAATGTGACCTCGACAGCGGACCTCGATGCAAAGGGTACGGGGTACGGTCGTCGTATAAATGGGGTCTCGGTAAGCATCTTAATTTTATGAGTGTATTTATCCGTACGTCCTGGGTTCGGACGAAAAACTGTTGAAAACCGCTTAAGAATGACGAATAATTTATTTTTAATATCCGTGTCAACCGGTAACACTTCTACAACTTTCTGAAGTTGTTGAATTATATTAATGTTTATATCGCTATTATTAATATTGGCAATTAAAGAACTAATGTCTACTGAAGTTATATCTAAAGAACATAAAGATTTTTCTATACTATTAAACTTAATACTATGATCCTTATTATTATCCTTAATTCTAATTATTTTAGCAGAAAAATCTATAGTTACACCATTGTCCATTAACCAGTCGGTACCTAATATTAATTCCTTAACTAAGTTCTTTACCACTAAAGCTACCACCTTACAGTTTAAATGTTTGTCTATCTTAATATCTAAAAATACCTGGAGGCTTACTCGATGACTTCGTTGTCCCATGGCGCCACGTAGTTGCGTCGCAGCGACAGGTAAAGTTGGAGCCTGTAATCCTGTGCTAATTAACGAGGTCCATAAGTCCTCGGAAACACAGGTTACCTCACTACCCGTATCCACTAACGCTACACATTGCTTGCTCCCTATTTCCACTAATATTTCGGGCACTACTCGCACTTCACTGTCTCCAACCACCGTTTTGTTAATTGTTTGAACTTCCGGATTGTTTAAATTTAGTCTTTTGACTGGAATAGTACAATGTACTAACGGTGTTTGTATTCCCTGTCGTCTCTTTCCTAAACCGGAACCAGGTTTCCAACCTTGTGCAGTAACGAGTTTCCACCCGGTACTATAAAGTTCATTTAGGTTGTTGATTGGTTCCGACACTGCGATGGTCGCAATGTATTTTTGACCTCTAACTAACGGGATACGTCGACGTAGGTCCGGTTCGGCGCTCCCGATGCGTTTCCCGACTCTTTGTGGGGCGGTTTATTTTTTTGTTGCGGCTGTCCCTTTGACCAACGATACGGATTTGG
This sequence comes from Brassicogethes aeneus, assembly GCA_921294245.1. NCBI lineage: Eukaryota > Metazoa > Arthropoda > Insecta > Coleoptera > Nitidulidae > Brassicogethes > Brassicogethes aeneus. The sequence goes on along the minus strand of OV121133.1, from coordinate 60,889,379 downwards.
CCGTGCGGTGTCAATGGTGCTTGTTTGCGGTCGGTTTGTTGCTTGGGCTTCCGGGCGGCGATCCCGAGATGTCTCATGACGACGCACCACAGCGCTCTTAAAACGGTCTCCTCGCTGTAGCCGACGGTCGTTCATTTCGATCGCTTTATTTTGGCCCCTATTTTGTACGGTGTCTTGGTACTGCCGTAAAAACTCGCCGAACTCAATCACTGTTTGCGATCCTTTCACCATCCACAAATTCTGTATGTCCTCGGGATAATGTTGCACTAAATTCGCGAGCAACTCGTCGGGAGGGATCGCAGGTGTTAGCAGAGACGCTAGTTCGACCTGTTTAGCAAAGTGTCCAAATAAACTGTCTCCCTTCGTCGGTTCATAGCGATCGTGGCTTATCTTATAACGCACTTCTCGCTGTTTCTTGGTATTCCAATAGGTACGTAGTAAAGCGGCTTTAAAGTCGTCATACGTTTTCCACGAACCTTTGTACAAGACCGACCACTGTTTTGCCTCGCCCTTCAAACGAGCGAGCGCCAAATCCAACATCTGGTCCGGCTTCCGAAAACTAGCTTTCCCATACGCCTCCAACTTCTTTAAGAACCGTACAGGGTTGACGCTATCATCGCCCCAGAAAGTCGGTTTGTCGGGCAGTAGGTCAGTTTGCGTCATTACACCCCACAACAGCTGTTTCAGGTCTACCTGTCCTGGGTCGCTAACGGCAGCTTGTTCGACGGAGGAACTGTCAGTTCTGTCGGTCGAAATTGTTGGAGAGGCAGGCGACTCCGCGTGCATGATCATCTCCTCGGCAGGCGGCTGTACGACACTTAGCGTCGCACCGGGGTGGCCTTCACGTAGGCTGGTGACTGCGCTGAGGATGGCATCGTGGTTGCTCTGCTGCATTCGCATCAGCTGTTGTTGCATCCCATGTTCCCAGATGCGGAACCACGCTGGGACTGGTTCCTCGGGGTTTTCGATAACCACATTTTCTTCGGACATGGCTTGGATACCTGTAAATTTTTTTAAGCGCTCAGACCGTTGCAATGAATGTCATTAAGGATTGGCTAATTAATTTTTGTTTTCATGTCAGTCACTTTTCCTTTTAATAACTTTATTATCCTGGTCACTAGGCGCCAATTTCTGTAATGGAAAGGACCCGGTCTACGTTGTGTTTAATTAATTTACCCTTTAATACCTATATTTACCTTTAATTTGGCCTAGAATACGTCTAGCCCCGATTCGTCATAATAAAGTAGGAAGAGTGACAAACAATCAAACAAATATTTATAACCATATTATTTATTTATAGTAAAGAGAACAAAGCAACTGTGGAAACCAATATTTCGTTTTAAACCCCTTTTTTTTAACAGTAAACTGCCACGGTCGTTGACCTGGCGCCTGGGTCGGTGTTAAAGCCAGAGGATTCCAAGAAGCGTGCCGTCGGTCGTAAAGTCAGGTGACAGGTACTCTGCTTTATGGAAAGGATGATGGTAAAACCTTTTTTTATTATAAAATCAAATCGATGAACGGGTGTAATTCGATTTCGATTTCCAGTGGGCTTGGGCCTCTTTTATTGTTTATATTGTTGGCGATCGTTACGATCGAGAGTTGCCTCTATTTATTTTTTTTATATTTTGTTTTTGTTGTTGAAGTAGCTGTGTGGTTATTAGTACCTTATCATCAGCTCACATATCGACACTAGTCTCTGCGGGAGTGTGTTAATATTTATGAAGTTCCTTTTTTTATATTGGGAAGGATTGCCTATATTGGCTCTTTTATGTGGTTGCCTATAGCTTTTCGGTGGGAATTGTTTCAATGTTGGTGTTCCATCGTTGGGACGAGCCTTTTCCGCTGAGCCTACAGGATATCGGAAGGTACAGGATGTATTTTCAATGTAATATTATCACACTCCCAGGTTGCACGAGATTAAACAGTATATTGACAGCCTCACAACTAGCGTTTAGTATACATGCAAGCAATTAATAATGCAAGGTGTCTCTATACTTTTAAGAAAATGTTGTATTGATTTCCGTTGCAGATCATACCGTCAATATATGCCTGATGTGGTATTTATTTGGTGGAAAATGTCATAGTTTAACATTAGTAGTACTAGAGTGTTGTCACCTGATTTATCTGACTGTAGGCAGGTAGATATCCCGGTTCAATTAATTTATTTATGAATTTATTTATGAAATGGCTCTTACTCTCTTTACGTTGGAAAAACAATTACAATGATAACATGTCTTGGCATACCTGTAGTTTCGGGTCTACTTGTTGATTACGATCCTCAAATGATTAATAATAAACTTAATAAACTACTTGTTCACTGTTACTACACAACTACTAACAGGTGTCAGCACCCACGGCGATAGGCTTTGAAATTAAATGTCACTGCAATTAATTGATTGTCCAGCAGGTGGCAGCACATACACGCGGCGGGAAATTTAAACAAAGTTGAAACGTTTGTACGATAGAGGGCGCGGTGTCGCGGCGTCGAATTTAAATAAACAAGGTGGCTACAACTGGCGTTACACACAAGTTTGAATTCGAGAACGGAGTTTTGGAAAAACGTCCACACGCAACCAGAACTGGAAACTCACTGTCTAAATCCACTTATGCAACTTTCGATCAGCCCCTTCTCATATCTCGTTCTTTGTCTTTCCCCAATGTTGGAAAAAGTCAACCACATGTGTGACATGGCAAAATTAAGATAAAATAGTGTTTTAACATTTTTAAGTGGAAAAGACATTTGGGATAGATATTTTTGCCGTCTAGTATCCCAGTCAAATAATCAATAATTTTAGGTGTGCCCTTAGTCAACTTTTGTACTGGTTGATTGGTTTTTTCGAAATATTGGTTTTTTACAATAAAATATTTTAACAATTAGTATAGTACCGACTTCGGTACTACTTTAGAAAATAATACATACAAATTCAAGTTTAACTATTCGGTTTTTTACCGATAATAAGATTAGGTACTGAAAACTTAAAACTAAATTACAACAATTGTATTGAACATAACAATTAAACTATTACTAACTTAATACTAAACAACTTCACATTATTTAACTAACTAGCTATTTAAATAACACATTTTAATATGTACAATAAACTGTTTATTTATTATCTAACAAAAAGGCGTCCCGTAGAGAGGTATACCTCCGTGCAACCATAATACGGGGTGTACTCGTAGTACAGTGTAATAATATTTTCGTATAAGTTACCGATTTATTATTTATATAATTTAACTAATTTAATTTTGCATCTCAAATCCCGACACCCCCTGAAAATTGAACTTGGAAGGGTCCCTTTTGCATTCCAAAGCTCTTAAGTGGATGTTTATCAGTATTGACATCGCCAGATGTCATATATCTGTAGCAAACTTTACTTAGTTGGCTTCTTTTAAGCAAACGAAGTACATATTATTTTAAAATTTCAAAATTGTATTACGGGTTTTATACTTTCAGGCGTTAGAGGAGTCCAACCTTTTCAATCGTTTTTAAATTAATTTTTCAACTTGAATGTCGCTTATATCGCCAAAAATGTCTACCATATGTAGCATCTTTTAGGTTATCATGACAATTTTTTTTTTGAAACCTTAATTTTATCTTTATTTTTGTGGTGTAGTGTAGTGGTTTCAGAAATATCGCATTTCCTAAAATACTTCCAAAACAGTTTAAAATGATAAGGTCCAATATCCTTAAGGTATACTTTAAGGACTATAGCAGGGTGGAATAAGGAGGTGATATCGCTTCTATCTCTAAAGTAAAGAAGCAGCGTCCACACAGTGTTGCCAACCCTTTTGCAACAAATTTCCCTCGAAAATGTTCAAAAATTCCCTTTTTTCCCACGCTTTTTTAAATATGCCGTTCCTCGTTTTTTAAATATTAGAGAAATTAGACACCATTTTAAAAATTTTGTAAGGATGTTTATTAAAAAACAACGTGTATTAATACATAAATACATGAAAAATATAAAACAATTATTAATAAAAAAGGATATGCTTATACTTGCAAAATATGAAGGAAATCATTCAGCTTGTATTAATGATTATATGTATATAAAAGCTTAAGGATTTCCTTCATATTTTGTAAGTATAAGCATATCCTTTTTTATTAATATGGCCATTGTTTTAATCTTTAAAGGAATACATATTTTTATTATGTAAATCTAAATAGGGTTTTGTTACATCAAAAGTTATAGCGTTTATATTTTTTGTGTGAAATGAACTTCTAATGCAACACATCGCATTTAAAACATGGTTCGATAAACGATTTCTTTTCTTAATCTTTATATCAGTGACATAAGAAAAAATTCTTTCTGCCTCAGCATTTGAGTGGGGAAGCGAAAGAAAAAGGGAATTTGAACAAATTCAGGAAAGAAAAATTCCCGCTATAATTTTTAAGCAAGGATACTTCTTTCTAAAATTCATCCACTTCCATTTGGAGCATTTTTTCTTTTGCTTCCTCACTCAAAAACAGTGGAAGCTTTTTCCACTCATATTCAATTTCTGAAAAATCCACGTCTTTTACATTATTTTTAAATTGTTCTGCAATTTTTGCCAATTGTGGCAAATATTTGTTTCTTTCTTCACCACCTAAAGCAATCTGCGGATCAAGAAATTTTAGAGTTTTTAAAAATTCATAATTTCTGAACAAAAGGAATCGTTTTTGAATTTCCTCGGCAGCTTTTTGATAAAATTTTATACAGGTTACTTTAAAAGTTTCATTTTCTGCTGTTGATAGTTGGATTAAAATTTCTTCACATTCTTGTTCCACAAAAACTTTATCAGTTGTTAAAAAAAAAGCTGGATTTTTTACATTTATTGTAAGACAACTTTCTGTCTCAATGACTTTGGTTTTAATAAAATTAGAAAGCACCTCTTTTATTAAAGTCATGCAGTTATCATAAAGAGAGTGAATTAATATCTTATTGCTTTGAAATTGTGTGCATTTTGTGCGTTTTAAAGTAACTTTTTTAATTATTTTCGAATCAGTAATATTATTTTTTAAGAGTTCTATCAGAGGGTCTATTAAAGAAGTAGCTACGTTATGCTCAGCAAAAAAAGCTGACAGTTTAATTTCAAATACTTTTACTTTTTGAACTTCTGGATCTTCTTCTTGACGTGAAAACGCCTCTAGAGTTTGTGTGTTTTTAAGTGCAGCAGCAAACTTTTGATGCTTTTTACCAGCATTATGTTTTTCTAGTTCACTTGCCCCACAATTAATAATTTTGTCACCATATTTTCCATGGCTACAGCAAGTGCATCTACGAAAAAAAAATCAAAACAAAAATAATTTTTTAAATAGGTAATTTAACAAAAACTGTACACTTACTTTAATTTAGTTGGGTTTCCTTCAATTTTCTGTGCCCATGGATATTGTTTAAGCCATGAGTCTTGCCACACTTTTCTGAAACTTTTTTCAATACGCTTCTTTTTTTTTCTAATAATTTGTCCTTCATTAGAGTCGGAGCATTCTGATTCTGAATGATCCTGCTCGAACCGTTCACGATTTAGCCTTTTTTTATTTGGCATTTTAAAAATAAAAAAGTTTAAAACAAAAAATCGCAACCACACATTTTTAAGTAAGGTTATATCAGTGTTGTTCTCTGGAATTTCTCAGGAATATATAATAAAAACAGAAAACTGTAATAGATAAAAGATTTTTTTCGTTACTTCGCGCAAATTCTAATTGGCAGCGCTTTAGTCGATTATGAAATAGCGTGCTGTAAAACAGATACATTTACCGGGGTTCTATGCCTAGACCACACCAATAGATAATCTACTCTAATGGATGGCCTTGTATCATAATGGTCAATTCTCATATAACTTGTTCCGATGCTCTATCCACTTATTTTTGGGAAAACTAATTCTCGCTCAAGGTTTTTTTTAGTGTAATAAGCATGTAGCATTTCAAGGTAATGGGAACTTAAATTATGACAACCCTAATCTATTAATTTTTTCCTAAAATGCAGGCTTTATGTTGCAAATGTCACATAAGTTACCGGTCACCAACTGCAATATCCTAACATCGATGAATATTTCAACAAAATGGCCGTTCAAACAACTAATGTTAGTGCTTGATTAACTAAAAATAGACTTAAGATTGACAAAAAATTATTTTATCCGAAATCGGCAGTAAAGTAGTCAACAATCGTAAATTAAAATAAATCGGCAGTAAAGTTCTACTTTACTGCCGATTTCGGATAAAATAATTTTTCGTCAATCTTAATTAAGTCTATTTTGAGTTAATCAAGCACTAACATTAGTTGTTTCAACAGCCATTTTGTTAAAATATTCATCAATGTTAGGATATTGCAGTTGGTGACCGGTAACTTATGTGACATTTGAAACATAAAGCCTGCATTTTAGGAAAAAATTTATAGATTAGGGTTGTCATAATTTAAGTTCCCATTACCTTAAAATGCTACTTGCTCATTACACTAAAAAAAACCTTGAGCGAGAATTAGTTTTCACAAAAATAAGTGGATACAGCATCGAAACAAGTTATATGAGAATTTACCTAATATAGTTTCTTCATTTTAGACGGCGCTGTGGTCAATGACGATGTAGCAACCCCGCAACTAATAAACAGCTTTAACCTTTTTAATTAATTCATAAACAGCTGTCACTCATCTTTAAAATATTATATTAATCATATATGCTCTGTTTTTAATGTCTGTCAAACAAGTGTCTTAAATATAAGTTGGTTTAATAAACTTGAAGGTGTGTTAAATTAGTGCTTAATTCCAATATTATTATATTTTTATATTATTTTTATATTTTATTTTATTTTTTACATCTTGAAAGGTAAGTATGTTTTTTATTCTTGTTTAATTCTTGTTTTAAAACTTTGTTATTACAGATGGTTGCTATATATTGTGCTGTTGAAAGTTGTTGGGGATCTAAGGAATCTAAACATTCCTTTCCAAATCCTTCAAAGAACATCGACTTGTTTAATAAATGGGTTAAGTTATGTGCCAATAAAAGACTTATTGAGATGACACCTCAAAAAATTTTTACAAACTGCAGAGTGTGTTCAAAGCATTTTATTCAGGAGGACTTTTATGTAATAAAAGACTTGGTCGTCTGGCTTACCCAACATTATTATTACCAGGTATAGCTTGGTTTCATTAAAATTAGTACCTATGTAATTTTGCAGTGGTGTTTTCTGCATGAAAATCTATATATTTTTAAATATAAGTTAATATTATTATTTTTATTGCCTGCTTTTGTCTGTCAGAACTAAATACCAAAGTAAATTTGTTTAATTTTATAAAACAAATAAATAATATTTTAAATTCAAAAGACAGTAGAAAGTTAAATAAAAAAGCTCCAGAGCTCTTTCATAAAGCCAGGGCACTGGCTTTAAAAAAACATTTTAAAAAGAGAATACAATACTAAAAAATGTAAAGTATATTTGTTTAATTTTATTAAACAAATTAATAATATAAAATTCTCATGACAGACAGGAAACTGGCTTTAAAAATATTTTCAAGTTAATCAATTTTGACCAATGCAAGTTATTTTAATGTATATATAGTGAAACGCATCTACTTTTTCATTTAATTGTTATGTTTTTTATGTTCAATATTTATGTAAATCAAAATAGGATTTTATTATATAATTATCCCAGACAGCACATATATCCATTGGACGTCCATCGGACGACCATTGTACATCCAAACGTCCAATGTACGTCCATTTGACGTCCAATGGACATCTTGTGCTGTATGGGATGTTTTGTACGGTTTAATTGAGGAGCTTTTAATCAAAACCAAATTTGTCCACTTCTGGCAAATAATTATTACTACTTAAGTAGTGATCATTGTAGAGGAGGATCATTCACACATACATATAACCACTTTAAAAGTGGTCAAAGACCATTATTTTAAATGGGACTTAAAAATAATCATCTTAAATGAAATTTGGTCATAACCAAACATGTTTGTTCTCTAAATTCAATTCTACAAATTCTAAAAGGTTTCTGAATACAGTGGCTTACTGCCTATAGGCATGTTAGAAAAACTAACAGGATGTCTTATATAACAACAATTTAATGTATTTTTATGTTTTTACGCTCCCCTGAAAATTTGATCAAATGGATAAATTTGTTTTTGACCACTCACTCCTGAATTATTTATTTTATGTTTATTATTTGTATGGCCTAAGATAGTATTTTACTGTTTATGTAATATTTATATTGAAAAATATATGTTAAAATATTTTAATTATTTCATTTATGACCTAACAATGATTATATTTAAATATAAATGTATTTTAAGAGCCATTTTACAATTTGGAAAAAAAGCAATGTAAAGCCTTGTTCAGTGCAAGAACCAGTTAACTATTTTAAAATGTAAAACATTTTAGTGGAAATTGAGTTATCTAGTTCTTGCACTGTACTCTGCCAATTACAAAATAATATATATTTTTAAATATTGGCGGGCGATTTTGGCAACGTTGCATTTTAATTACTTCAATTTTAATAGATGGCGCTTTATTGCATCAAAACGTTTTCAGGTAGTTACGTATCTATTGGTGTGGTCTAGGGTTCTATGATACCGATAACCGTCAACAAACAATAAGTCATAAAATTTAAAAAAATCCGAAATATTTCCATTTGAAAAAGTAGGAAAAGGGTAATTTAAAAATTTTCATTATGAATTGATATAAATTTCCCTCATGAACGGCCTTTTTTTAAAAAAATTCCCTTTTTCCCATCTGTCTTAATGTGGGGTAAAATTTCCCTCAAAAAGGGAAATTTCCCACGAGTTGGCATCACTGCGTCCACATAAGTCAGTATTTCGTTCGTTGTTCGTTAGATGGCGAGTCAAATAAGAACCTAAGGTTTTACCAACGAAATCCATATATTCTATAACAACTTAACTTTTAAAAACAAATTATAAGATAACCAAAACCCAAGGAGAGTCTTCTACCCTCCTTAACGAAAATTACATCTTTTCTTACAGCATTATTATAATAATTTGAAGAACATTGGCAATACTGTAGTATTGCCAACTGTTCTACCAAAATGCACAGTCGCCACAAACGCACAAAAGTGACGTTGAAATGGTTTTATTTGAATTTAATTAAGCTTAGTGGTCTATTCTTTGAAGTTAATCAATGCAATTTTACTAAAAATGGGAAAAGTTTGTTGTGCACCGGGATTAAAACAGGTTCTACTTCAATGCGCCATCTATACAGACTTTTAACAAATACTGACTTATCTGGCCGCCTTCAACGATGGAGTTGAATCACCTCCTTCTTCCACCCTGGACTATAGTCTCCATTTAAAGAGTTTCCTTAGAGTGTCTTCAAAATTTAAAATATGATTTTGTGAGGCATCAGACACATTCACAAATAATTTCAAATTTTTTTACAGCACATCCAAGAAAATAATTTTTAAAGTTGCATTTTCATACATCATGAGCTCACTGATGAGAAAAAAAATAAACTTTTATAATCAATTAGTAAGCTATCAGAATGATCCTGTTTTGTTTTTCGAGTTTGGAAACGAATTTTTAAAATAATCTTTGGGAAATCTCTGGAAAATAACACAAGTTCTTTTAAAAATTTGTTTCTTAACTCGAGAAACAAAAAAAATCATTGATGGTATACAAATTAATTTTTACAGTATATTTTTTATGAAAATCTCCAAAATACCTAGTACATTATCTACCTAACAGGTGGAGCAGTTAATATGCTTTCTCGTCCATGTTGTATATACTATTTTTTTTAAGCTTTTAAACCCAGTAAACATTTGTGATATCACGAAAAAGTCACGACGTGACATGTCACAACTTGATATCAAATTGCTGGCACAGTGATTAAGTTTGTCGTTTTATGTCAAGCAGTGACACGCGCGTGATCTTTTTGTCACGACGTGACCCCGCAGGGACGAAACTTTTCATTTAAATGACATTACTTTAATTTGTTCATGATACGTTAATTATGTTATTATTGTTAGACACGTTATAGGTTAATGATTTGAAACAATTATTTCCCCAAAAATATATAACTTTACTTTATATTTGTTTGCGATTTTGCAAGCGAAGAAAAAAATTAAATTCTTTTCCGTTTTATTTTTAATGTATAAATAATAATAAAATTAAAAAAAGCAGTATCATACCCAAATTTTATTTTAAATATCTATTTGGGATGTTCCAGCGCCGCCTCTGGATTAACTAAATTTAATTTACATTAAATTAAGCCCTTTGCCTACTACTAAAAACCTAAAAGGTTTTATCAAATTCGCCCAAAAAAATAAATATTTTTTTAATAACTTGACCACCCTGCCTCTCGAAAACGAAGCTTTAAAACATACATACTTTTCTTCTGATATTTTCGATTTCTATAGATCACTAAATTTTCCCAATTAAAATCTGCGTCACCCTGTATAAAGATAGTGTGCAAAACTTGTCTTATTATTATTTTATTTAAATAAACGTTGACTGTTAATATTTTAGCCCATAATTTTATTTCACCCAACATGTTTTAAATATTCCCCTGCACTTTCGCTCGCGCATGCGCGCTAGCAATGTCACGGAGTGATATCTCATTGAGTGTGTATTGCGCTTGAATGTCACGACTTGATTTCCCATTGATTGTGTATTGTGGAAACATGAATGCGCCAGTGATATCACGATATCACGACGGGATTTCGGAGTGATTTCAATACGCAATCACAAATGTTTACTGGGAAGCTATACTTGCTTGCATTGTATCAAGTTTGCGACATTTTTTCAGGTTGAAAAAATAAAAAGGAAACTTTAGGAATCAAATATATCATAAAAAGTGTAAGGCTCTAAATTACAAATCCAAACAAATTAAAATTATTTATATTTTTAATATTTTTTGGTAAAATATTGAATGTTTTTATGAAGGCATAAGCATCCTTTTTCAAACGTTGAAAGTCTATGATTTGAATAGTAATAGTACAAATTTCTTAAGTTGTCTGCCCCATATTGTTTAAATATATGTTTGTTTTTAAACATATAGAGTACCTAATAGTTTATACACTTAAAGGCCACTGACACATTTTTAAAATGTCCTCTACAGGAAGACATGTACCATAATCCCAACATTTCATGCCAAACTCTTTTGGCAGACAACCTCTTGTACTGTCATACTTTGACCCCAAAAGATTATGCCATACCTAAGTAAAGACTGAAAATTGGCATAATATACAGTTTTTAAAGTTTGAAAATCTACATATTTATATATGACCCTAATTGAATACAAAGTTTTATTTAACTTGGTGCAAAGTTGTTCAATGTGACAATTAACATATTTTCATCTATTAGAAGGCCTAAAAATGTTGTACTAAAAAATTAAATACATTTGTCAATAATTGGAAACACAAATCAAAAAACAGTGTCAAAATTTTGTCACTTAGACCCTTTATTCACTAGTGTCTTCAATTAATTCATTCATCAATAACATATTTTTTTTCAAATCTTATATTTAAAAACATTTGCGATTAATTTAATGTGTTATACAGAACTACTATTTCAGGAAATTCATATTAACGGCGGCAAATAATTCAAAGATGGTGGCCAGTACGTACATGCGTGGTGCCATGGAGATATAGATTCACTGAGCGTCTTGCTGATAACAATATTGCTCACAACCATAATCTTTAAAAATAATATTTGCTTGCCTCAAAAATCATGCCCATCCCTGCCTACAATAATACTGATAAAACAAGGTTGGCGTCAACTGTTTAAAAATTGAAAAGATGCATAATTCAAATATTTTTTTGTTATTTACAATCAATATTATATATATTAGTAAAATTTGTTATTTACATTTAAACTACATAAATTTAGGCAAAACCGGGCAAAACACATACAGGGTGACCCAGTGCTCTGTGATCGGTCCATATTTTTTTTGCTATTAAAGATATCGATTTGAAATTTTTATAGAAAATATGATCCAACTAAACCTATTTTCCAAAATTATTTTGAACAAAATTCCACTTCCGGTTTCACCGGAAGTGACATAAACATTGTTATTTCAAATAGAATACCCTGTATATTTTTTGATTTTTAAATTTCATATGTAATTCCTGATAAAATTTCTATAGCATTCCCTATACCTAAACTCAATAGTTTTCGAGTTATTAATTTTTTTCGTAAAAATTTGACAGTTGCGCCTTCAACAAAAATAGCCTATAACTTCTTTGTTATTAGGTCTATTGGTATGCGGTTTGGATTTTTGGAATCTTGAAACATTGTTTTAAATATTCCGTGTAAAACTTTGCCATATTTCTAACCAATTAATTGATAAATGTTAGGGTGAATTTGGCAAACTTTAAACGCTAATAACTTTCTTATTTTTAATGGAACGCTATGTATATTTTTGCAGAATTAAATTTCTTATTAAATTACCTTTTGATTGGTATAACCATTCCCTATACCTAAAGTTAATATTAACAAAGATATTTCACAATTTTGTAATAATTTAGGTATCAACACACCTGAGAAATCGACAAGCGAGTTATTTTGACGTATCCATGGATACCAATAACAAAAATTGTTTAAAATCAAATTATTTCATTTTTCCAGTATTTTTTCAGTTAAAATGGATTTTACGCGACAAGAAATGATAAATATGGTACTCAAAAAAGGATTTTCCTCTATCGTCAAAAGAACTTCTAATTCATGGTCTTCATCAATTCTCCGTCCAATCAATTCTAGTTTCTTGTAAGAAATATTACCCGTCAATTCAAATCTTTCCCTCGATTTTTGAAATGAAATTACTCGGGGCAATCTTAAGGATATTTTTGATGATAAATTCTACTAGCTAGCAGAACATTTAGATCCGCTTCTCCAATACAATAAACCATATTTATCATATCTTGTCGCGTAAAATCCATTTTAACTGAACAAATACTAGAAAAAGTTAAACAATTAGATTTTAAACAATTTTTGTTATTGGTATCCATGGATACGTCAAAATAACTCGCTTGTCGATTTCTCAGGTGTGTTGATACCTAAATTATTACAAAATTGTGAAATATCTTTGTTATTATTAACTTTAGGTATAGGGAATGGTTATACCAATCAAAAGGTAATTTAATAAGAAATTTAATTCTGCAAAAATATACATAGCGTTCCATTAAAAATAAGAAAGTTATTAAGGTTTAAAGTTTGCCAAATTCACCCTAATTTTTATCAAGTAATTGGTTAGAAATATGGCAAAGTTTGATACGAAATATTTAAAACAATGTTTCAAGATTCCAAAAATCCAAACCGCATACCAATAGACCTAAAAACAAAGAAGTTATAGGCTATTTTTGTTGAAGGCGCAACTGTCAAATTTTTACGAAAAAAATTAATAACTCAAAAACTATTGAGTTTAGGTATAGGGAATGTTATAGAAATTTTATCAGGAATTACATATGAAATTTAAAAATCAGAAAATATACGGGGTATTCCATTTGAAATAACAATGTTGATGTCACTTCCCGTAAAACCGGAAGTGGAATTTTATTAAAAATAATTTTGGTCAATAGGTTTAGTTGGATCATATTTTCTATAAAAATTTCACATCGATATCTTTAATAGCAAAGAAAATATGGACCGATCACAGAGCACTGGGTCACCCTGTATGTATGCAAAACCGGGCAAACAATATGTATGAAAGACCGGACAAAACACATATGTATTATAAACTTTTATTATATATAAAAACTTGAACTATCTTCCCTAGTTACACTTATTTTAAATAAATTTGGCAACACAGCTGTACCTTATTGTTGACTTTTAGCCAACCCGATTGCGGGATTGCAAATATAGGATTTCCGCGATTGCGGGATTGCAGATAGAGATTTCGGTTATTGCGGGATTGCAGGTAGGGATTTCGACGATTGCGAAGTGACTGCGGGATTGCAGCGACGATTGCAAGTGATTTCGGACCAATTGTACACGTATTGCGGAAGGTGGTTTCCCCCTCGCGACCGGCCTAACAACGTGAATAATGAGTTCAATATTCACGTTGTTAGGCATCAGTGATTGGCTGATTTCAATATTCACTGTTATTTGAACCAATCGGGGTTTAAATTGGGAAAAAGTAAGGTTAACAGATGTAAGATTTGTTTATATATACAAGGGCCGACTATAATGATCTTTAAAATCGGGAAAAAGTGAGGTTATAATAAATTTTGTTATCAATGAAAATTACTTAATTGGAGCAGAAAAAGCATAGTATTACACTCGAAATAATGCGCATTCTCTACTCTCTACTGGATGATTTACGTCTCTCGCCTGACAGCTCAACTTGCAAACCTCATCCTTGTGAATAATAGCCTGCATTATCTCTCATATAATAATATACTATTAATTAATTATTAAAATTTTAAATATTATTATAAAATAGATTGCATTGCATTGAAATTTTAACACTATAAAGAAGATAAATAGAGCTACAAATACGTTAAATTTTATTTAAATCAGGCAAAAATTGATCATGCTAGGTATATCACTTTGAATTTTAAAAATATCCGAATTTTGGCTAAAAAATCGATTTTCTTTTGATGAAAGCAAGATTTTTAAAGATAATACCATTATCAATGTATATGGTATTTTTTTTAGTTTAATAAAGACCCATAGCAACATTACCAACTATCCTTGCTTAAATTAGAAGTTTATAAAAATATATATAAGAATTTGAATGTGCGCATATAGAAAAAAATGTTTTTTATTCTACATCGCAAAAACAAGAGCGTACCTAAATTACCTTAAAAAGTTGTTGGTTGCCATGCACCAAACAGAAATTTTATTTTTGTCGGCCTGTGTTATTAATAATATTCTTTTATAATATCTTTAAAATATCTTAAAACATTATTCATTAAAACGAATAACTAAGGTTTATAATTTTTAACTTATAAAAAAACAAAAGTAATTTAACAAAAAAATAAAACAAATTGTTTATGATTTTTATATTTATAAAACGTTAAAAAATTACTTTTTATATTTATTTAAGGACAACTGGGAAGATGAAGACGAAGACAATGAAAAATCGGAAGAAACAAGAGCGGAAGAAGCAAAGAAGAAGAAGAAACCACTTGCTGAAAGAATAGCAGAAAAAGAAGTAAAAATTCCTTACCAATTTACACAATAAATACTAACAGGTTAAAACATTTTTTAGCGAAAAAAACGCGAAGAAATGGAACGTCGTTTAAGGGAAATGGAAGAAGAAGACGTATCTCCAGAGGAAAAACTGAAAAGGCAGAAAGAGTCGGATTTAAAATTGGCTCTGGAAACAACTTTTGGCGGTAGTCCCGAGAATGGTATCGGTGGTTTATTGCTGCCGAGTACCAAAGAAGAATTTGAAGATTTCACCGAAACGCTTTCTAAAAAATTGCTGCCCCTCTCAAAGAGTATAGAATACCCTGCTTTTACTGAGGGACTGCTTAGGAATTTATGTGCCACTAGTAAGTTAATTAATAATATTAATAACTGATGTGGGTAGGATTTGGTGTTGATTTTTTGTTTTTTTTTCAGTGACATCTTTAGATATAAAAAAAATTAAGACTACATTAGATAATTTATATTTGGAAAAGCAAAAAATGGAAAAGGGAGACAAGCCCAAAAAGAGTAAAGGAAAAGGAAAAGCTAGGCTTAAGCTTGAGGGTGATAATGTAAGTATTTTGTTTTTTTAAATTAATTTGGCAGCTTTTTTGGCTTTTACTTTAATTTTTGCGTTTCTTGTATAAAATACACACTTAATTATAATTTGGGGTTAAAATTTGGACGTAATTTTAGTCAACATGTATTTTGTGAATTGATAACAATCTAATAGTGAAACGGTTTTGGTACATATTAGCACACCTTAAAATGTCAGTTTTTATTGTATATTTTCGACACAAATGAATATAATACACAATATAAGCAAAGTTAGATGCAGAAAAACTAAACTCAGTAAAATATATGTTTTATAAAGTTAAATTTAACAAACATTGCTAAATAATTTCATTGACAGAAATCAAGTTTACAATGTGGGCATATTTAAAATTTTATCATTAATATAAAATATGTATTATGCATTTCAAAGTAAACAGGAATTTTTTAAAATAACCAGGACTTTATTTTGGCAAATCTTTTTTATCTTATTCTCCTTAAGAAACAATAGAGCAATTTGCATGGTCAAAAAGCATTTTGAATAAGTTTTTTTAGGGTGTTTAAAGAGATAGCCCCGAGGATATCGGTGCAAGCCTTTTGGATGGCTTAAATGTCCGCAAATGCATTTTTCCGAATGTCACACGATGATAAAACGGAATACGTCGAGCGGTTAGATTTTTGTTTTTGTGTGTTTAAATGCTGAATTCTGGGCAATTTTTGGTCATCAGTCAATTTTTGCGAAACAAACCGTGCACAGCTTAAATAATGATATGTCTATGGTGCACAGACATTTTGGAGGTACAAATGTTCAGTCAGTATGAGATGAAATTATTCAATTTTTTAATAAATTTACGCACAGTCTTAATGGTATCTTTACTTATCAGGGATTTTGACTGGCTAACAAATTGGTCATCATTTTCTTCCTTAGAGCGTGTATGCCACTTATGAACTCTGCTAAGGGATAAACGATCCTTACTATAAACGTGTTTTAACAATTAAAACTTTTCGTTAAATTTATCAAGTTTAAAACATTAAAAAGGGATAAACGATCCTTACTATAAACGTGTTTTAACAATTAAAACTTTTCGATAAATTTATCAAGTTTAAAACATTAAAAAGACCCTTTTCCTATTTTCAATTATTCCACAAACATACTGACACGTTAGGCGCAACAGCATGATGATCCCAATGCACACTAGTCCAAATCGGGCTTGGGCTTGGCCAAAACCCTAAAAACTAACTTAATAGTTATGTAATTATTTAAATCCGCTCATGTAGATGGATGTTTGATATATTTAAAACACACAGTTCAGATATAAAATTGCCTTACCTACTCACTTCAACAGTTCTATTTTAGCCTCTTTTTCAATCAATTGGTAATAGCTCTTGTTGATTGATTGTTGATTTTGATTGTACAACGAAAGTGCTAATTTTTCGTGTTCAATTTTAACATTTCAAAATGGAAAATGTTTATAAAGGTATATACAATAATTTGATAAAATTCATTTTTCTTATAAAATCGACTGCACAAACTTGCCCGAAAATTAATAAAACCACAATAAACACGCCCGCGCCCGTGTTTGAAACAGTAGTCGCGACTAGTCGCAGTGAAGTTTTTATTATAGGATAACTAAAAGACATACATAAACAATTCCTTTTGCAAATGATTTATTAATCTTTGCACTACATATAATAATATTTTTACTACATATAATTTTTTTTAAATGAACACAGAAAAAATATAACTCAAGAAATAATAATGGTTTGTTTTTTTATTACATTTAAAAACCATATTAAAGTAAATAGAGTAGTAACGCCAACAACCTACCCAGCTTACAGGCAAAGCCTATAAGGTTCGGTTCTTCAGAGGGACCTACTGTTTAACGTGGAATCCGAACCACGGTCCTTGATGATTTAGACTCATCTACCGACTTTAAACGCTCACAACACCCAAGGCTGTGATCGGGGATCGAACCCGGTACCTTCGGATGCAGTTTGTTTCGGCATAGTCGCCTAACCCACTGCACTAAAAACAATATTATTTTATTTAAAATAACATCTATAAAAAGAATAAATAAATGACTTTATTTAAAAGGAAAAAGCAAATTTATAAAAACATATTGAAAAGAAAGAACTTGTATTTTATTTTTAAATTGCATTGAGGGACTTTGCTTTACTTTTAATTAAAATAACTATTAATTAAATAAAATATTTAATAAAAGAAACATGGTCCGCATTTATTAAAAAAAAGCCATTTTGGTCCGCCATTTTAAATTTGATAATTTTTATATTAAATTCTTGATCAGCGACCCCAAAAACCCAATAATAAAGATTTTTTAACCCGCCATTTTGGTTCGCCATTTTGAATTTCATAATTTTGATATCAAATTCGTGATTAACGACCCCAAAAATTAACATTTTCCGGGCGATAAACTAATTATTTTGGTCCGGCATTTTGCGACCCTAAAAACCTTAAACAATTTTCACATTATTATATTCCCTTTTCGAGTCTTGGCTGAAGAATGACCCGATTTGGACCAGTGTGAAATGTCATGAGGCTTACAGGACTGTACATAAAGGATGACCCCCAAAAGCCCTGTTTACTTTGGAACGCCTCGTATAAAATTGTCGTTAAAACTGAATAGGGTTGGGATTTTGACCGGTCAAAATCTTTTGTGGTCAATTGACTAAGCACCGGTCAAATTCCTCAGTTTTTTTGTAAAGAAATGAAGGCATTAAATAGAAACGTGTATTTATTGAAAAACTGCTATCAAAAGATAAACCAACCATTCTGAGGTACAAAAAATAAAAATATTCTAATAATACTTATGACGGCTGGCAGTGCTGGTATGGGTAGATAACAGCAAATCATCCTCGTCACTGAACTCAGCCTTCTTCAAAATCATCGATTTCATCCTCACTACTAAAATTTAGCGCTGGTTCCTCCGAATTTCCACATTTTTTATTTTCACTTCCACTCAACAGCTTCAAGTTGTACTTTATATAAACAAGCTTTCCTGAACGAGTGGTTTTCAATCGGTTGCGAAGCTTACTATGGACAATACCCCAAGCGGACCAATTTCTCTCGCAAGAGGCTGCAGAAGGTGGCATGCCCAACAGTTTCACAGCAACATCCTTTAATGAGCAATTCGGAAGCCAATTCTTCCACCACGTAACGGGTGTTACATCGGATGGAGTTTTACATACAGAAGTAACACCCTTTGATGCGGTCCAAATAATTGCTTTATCAAATACGTTTTGTTGTGTTCTGTAGTTGGTAATTTCCCCTATAACTTTTATATGGTCATCTGCTAAAGAAAGATCCACTATGAGAGCAATGGCTCGTTCAAGTTCCTCATGCTGCAAGTTTTTTCCTCTGTATCGTGGGTCCAGCAGATAGGCCGCATTATGAGTGTCAGTACAGATCATTTTAATCCGTTTTTCAAAATTGTTCATAAGGGATGTTTCTTCGGAAATCAAAAAGGGACTTTCCGACATTTGGGCGGAAAATTGATCTTTCAACTTGTACACCTTGTGTCTTACGTCCGACAAAGTCGAATTGGTATTTTCCATAAATGTAATAAGTCTAACGACAGGAGAAAGTAATTTTAAGAATTTATCGTTCCGGTCCCAGAACACATCGGAAAAAATTGAAGTCTTAATTTTAGCGGGAGCAATACTCTCCACGTCACTATTTACGATCGACTCTCTAAGCGATTGTTTGTTTGCCTGAATGCTGTCCATACAAGCCACTGTACTTCCCCACCTGGTTTCTACAGGCATTTTCAACGATTTGCTGTTGCCACATTGTTTTTCTTGCAAAACTGCATTTGGCACATGTTTTAGTTTAAAGAACTTCACTATTTCTTTACAACTTGTGACATGATCCATTATACAGTGCTTGCAAATCCAAGTCCGACCACACTGGAAAGGACGGCTGTTCAATACCCGCGTGAAAAGAACAAGGATAGAACGCCAAATAGAATTTGATTGGCCAGAGCCGGCTGCCGGATGCGTGCGAATTGTAAGCGAGGTCAACTCTCAGTCTGGCTGCATTTAGACTAAATGATTTAGTGTCAAGCAAACTGCGTAAGAGTGTAGATGCACATTTTAATTTTCTTTTTAAATATTTTATAGGTACCCGAATCCTAAAAATAAAATTTTTTGATTTTTTCCTTGAGAACTAGGGCAACAACAAAAATAGTATTCTTAATAAAAAAGATTTCTCAAATAAAAAATAATTCTGAATAAAAATAACTAGGTATAAATAAAAATAAAACTCTAAATAAAAATAAAACTCTAAAAATAAATAATAAAAATAAATAAACTCAAAAATTAAATTAAATGTTCGAACAAGCCCCCATAGGCAGCCAAACAATAGCCTAACCTATTATAAAAATTCCCACGCACATTTGCTAGGACTTCTGGACTAATATCCCCCAACAAATTAGTTTTCACTAAAATTACTACCTCTTGCTCGCACCACTGCAGTTCTCGTTCTGATATCCTCGTGTCAACCACGCTGCGAGGTGCGCGATGGGTATGCGTTGTCGTAGCCTGCCGGCTGGCCAATCAAATTCTATTTGGCGTTCTATCCTTGTTCTTTTCACGCGGGTATTGAACAGCCGTCCTTTCCAGTGCGGTCGGAGTTGATATTGCAAGTACTGTATACATTGAATACATTGAAGACCTGGGTACCTCATCTTTAGTTCAGCCCAAGCTGCTCTCATGTTAGCCGCGTTATCTGTAACAACAGCAGTAATCTTGCTTTCTCCTATCTCTTCGATAATTCTGCTTAGCTCCGAGGCAATATATATCCCAGTGTGCTTTTGGGCTTTTGGCAATGAGAAGTCATAAAATAGGTCTCCTTTACTTGTGTGAACCATGTAGTTAATAATGCCTTCATTCCTGATGTTCGACCAACCGTCACTCATAATAGAAACCGTCGCTTCATCGTCAATTTGTGATTTTACTTGGTTTCTTATCTTTCCATAGGACACATCTAGATGTGTAGTCGACATCTGTTTTCTACTAGGAACTTTAAAAGTTGGCCTGCATAAGTTGAAGAACTTTTTCCAATGTTCGCTTTCAAACATGGAGAGGGCACAATTTGAAGAATATACTGCATTGCAGAAATGTTCAGACATATTGTTCTGGATTTAAATGATCAAGAAAACTCGCCAGTTTTTGATTCTTTAATTTACTTAGCCCTGATGGGCCAGCAGTACCTTCTTCATATGAATTTAATCGTTTCTTCTTGATTTGCTCTGCAAATACAGCTTCGTCTTTATCATGAAGGTCACTGTCGCTATCTTCTTCACCATGACGAGCTACCTAAAATATATATACTGTATAATTTAATATAATACAGTGTATATTGTTATTATCAATAATTTTTTTATTAAGGTTAATAAAATTAAAAATGTTAATTTTAGATTGGTTAGGAACACAGTTAATGAAGGACTTACATTTTTATATTTTTGTTTGTGATTTTCAGGAATTTTTTTGCACTGTTTTAGAATGTGCCTCTGCATTCTATCAACATGTGTGATGTATATAGCCTCACAGTATCTACATTTTCCATTGACCTTATTTTCCTCCTTAAATTCAGTAAAACAATCCCATATTTTATGTCGCGGTTTCGTCACCTTCTTTGCAGAGCTCATATTCAGGATTTGAACGTGTAGAAGCGGTTACTTTGTTCAAGAACACTAAAAGTTAAAATCGTATAATTTAAATGATATAAAACAGCATACGTGTATACGGTCGAATACAAGCGTGCATAAACTCATTAAATTTCATAAATAGAAATATCAAAAAGGGGGTTTATGTCAACAAAAAAGGTATGTTTATAAAACAGATGGAATGGAAAAATTAAAAATTACTTTTTCACCTAAACTGGGCGTTATAACTTACCTGAGAAAACGTAGCACAGCACAAATTAGTAGTAACTTTTGTTATAGGCAGATATAAAAAAGCTAGGTTATGAGTAAAATTCAATTTGGGATTCCCAAGTTTACTTCATTACTAACTTTAAAAAGCATTATTAAGATGGCGCCATGGTCTACTACAGAACACTTTTTAATAGTTTTGATGTTTTCCGTTAGGTAGCGCCGTCGCCGCGCGCGGTTGATTTAAAAGTTTTTGACCGATTTTGACATGGTCAAAATCTCTCCGGTCAAAATAGGTCAAAATCTCGGTCAATTGACCAGGCACAACCCTAAAACTGAACATATATTTCAGTCGGACAGCAGCACATTCGCAAACTCACAGGTTGTAAAGAAGACCAGAACGGAAACGTCAGGGTCGTTGGAAGAGGCCCTCGCAGCCAAAAAGGTCACAATAACCCTGGAGGGTTTTCCGAAGGTCAAGATGAACGTTGAACAGCTCACAGCTCTTCGAGCGTCCATTGAAGAGGCCCAGGAAGACATTCCGGAGGAATTGTGGCCCATAAGCTTCACCAGGTGCAACTACAAGTCAGGATCCATGGTGGTCACCTGTGAAGACGCAAAATCGGCTCGATGGCTGATGGAAGCAGTGCCCATTCTCCACCCCTGGAAAGGGGCAAGGCTTCAGGCCAAGCAGGAGGATGTCATCCCTAATTTCTGCGTCTGTAGGGCATTCTTCCCCGATAAAGGCGGACAGAAGCTGGAGACAGAGCGGGTATTAAAAAAGCTCAGAGTATCCAACCGCGGCCTCAATACGTCTCTGTGGACAGTTAACAAATGTATTCCGTTGGAAAAAGGCCATATTTGGTACTTCTCAATGGATAAGGTTTCGCGGAAAGTCCTAGGGGACCTGAGCATGGTTGCGTCTTTCGGTATGAAGCGTCTGAAGTTTAGTGAAATCGGTTCAGCCAAGAAGAAGAACCACGCTGTCATAGCGGCTACACCCTCAACATCTTTGGCTTTTAAAGAAACGGGAAAGGAAGCCGACAAGAACGAAGACGTCCCAGAGGCAACCGCAACCTGTCAGTCGGAGCCAATGGAAGAAGAAATCATTGATCTTTGTTCATACGAAGATTAAGGTCCTGCAGGCAAACCTTCAGCATGCCAAGGCGGCTTTCGCCATAGCTAGTAGGAGGTTTGTAAAAGAGAGTATGGACATCGCTCTACTGAAGGAAATCTGGCCCCACAAAACCAGAATATCAAACCCCCAAACACCATTTTGTTGTACACATGGTTATAAGAAGGACCAAAAGCCTTTATAATGGCATGGTGAAAGGGGCTAAGCTCTGCAGACTGCGTTACAACACTTTTAAAAGCACCGACGTAAGGCATAAGGCTTCATTATTTGCTTTGCGTACTTCTTTACAAAGCTAAAACAAACCAAGACCAGACTATATACCTTGCAATAATTGGGTGGGCAATAGTAAAATTTCAACCTAAATAATCGCCGGGGGTTGACGGAATCCCCAAAAAGGCGCGGATAACTTAATTCCTCATTTATTTAGAATCTTCAGAGCAACCTTAGCCTGGAGATACATACCCAAAGTTTGTCTAGAAGCAAAGATTATAATCTTATTATACTCTTATTATCTGCACTGCCAAAGGCAGGAAAGATAAACGATTGAACCCTTAAATCATATACCCAGATAGCCAAATAGGGCAAAAATAAAGTAAAAATTGAGATATGCATTTGTTTTATTTTTTACATAGTTGCATACACATACATTTTTTATTGGGCAATCAAATACTTTAAGCTCATAAAGCAACATTAAGCCAATATTAACTGAATGTTAATATTAAAGAGATATACATATAATATATATTTATATATGATAACATAACGCAAAAATTGTGATATGTAAACTAAGTTTCTATCAACCGTTAAAAAGTTAATAAATACTGCTGGAATCATCATTTTTTAAAGTAAAAAATGTATGTTCTTTTAAATGTTAATTATATGCATAGCATAACTGTATAAGTATGTAGGTACACAGAATAATGCAATTATTATTATTATTATCCAACGTTAAACAATACAAAATATTGTTAATATTGAGCAAATATCAATTTACACAATTAACATAGTCACATATGACTTTTATTATATCCCTACAAATGGCCAAATATTGAGATATACACAACCAAACTTATATAGAAACAATTGTTTTTCATGAAAAATAATTACAAGCAAATGAAATACCAATGTTTTTATTAACAAAACCGTTGGATTAATAAATACGTCATAAGATTTGTTCGTGCAGAGTCAATTTCATTGTTTCGATTTAAAGAGTTAGTAAGGTAAAATTGCTTATTTTTGTAAATTTTATTAAAAATGCTTTATATGGGGTTATCAGAAGTCAAGAGGGGTAGAATTATTGCTCTATTGGAACAGGGCATGTCGCAAAGGGAAATTGCATGAAAACCTATTATTTCTCATTAAAACGTCTATTTTCGGATGGAGTCAATAAAAATTGTAAATTCAGGGTGTGTTAGAATGTAGCAAGATGTGACGTCATAACTGGTTGACCGCGAAAGCAAAAATGTTCAAATTTGAACGAATTTGAAATAATTATTACAGAGTGAATTTGACAACAATTAAGAAACTTTTATTGTAATTATGTTATTTTCAAAGTAAAGTTTGTTTTTAATTATTAAAATTTGTAAAGGGTATAGTAAAAAAGAAACTGAAATTGTTATAATTTTGTTAAATTTTAAGTTTGAAAGATTTTAAAACATAAATATATGTCTTTAGTGTTTATAATTTTTTTTCCATAATACAGGGTGTCCTGCAATTTTGCGAAATCAAAAAAATTGCAATAAACTTTTGTCATAGATTTTTGCAAGGAATCGACCCATTTCGTTTGTTTAGGTGATTTTGGGACACTCGGTTTTGACATTTTTACTATTAATTTTATTTTCAAGAACAACGCTACATTTTTTATGCCTCATTTACATATTTAATTTTTGTACAATTTGTATCTAATTATATTAAAATTAATACGTAATTTACTTAATATTTTTACTTTTTCTTAGGAAATAACTCAGGTTGCCAGCTATGGAAACGACTATGTCGACGATTACGATGATTTCATGTAGCGAACCAACTAAAAAAACTAGATAGGTTTTTAATTACAATTTATATCCTAATAAATATTGTTAAATGCTGTATATTTTAAAAACGTACCATAAGGTGGTATAATGTATTTAATAAATACATCTGCAATATTATATTGTTTGGCTTCTATGTATAATGTTATGTATGTTAATTTTTTCTACTCTGTTTTATTTTTTTTCTTATCTTTTACCTTATAACTTGGTTGGGATTACCTATTTTTATTTAATAAGTATTTATTAAAATTGTACAGCGGTTTTAGTGGTAAATATATCACGGATTTTTTTGTATTATCACTATTGTTGTGTACTGTCCACCCTGTATTTAATTTGAAATTTGAAATTGATTGTATCATATTGTTATATTATTAACACAATTTAATATATATCATTAAGTAAATTGTCTATTTATTTAACCTAATAAATATTTTTAAGAATAGTAGTAAAGCCACAGGTCTGTGAGTAAAGCCAATTTTATTTGATATTTTATCTGACAGCTTTCATTCACTTTTAACCCCATTTTTTTTACATTTTATTTAAAGCTAACTTCAGCCCGTGTGCTATTTAGCCAACTAGTGTAAGTAAAATTTCGCTCATCAGTTAAAGAAATGAAATGGGTGCTGAATTAAAACGATTTTATTCAACACCCATTTCATTTCTTAACTTAAACAGGTGGGCGAAATTTTACTTCGCCCACGTGCTGAAGTTACGCTAGAGGAATCTCCTCTCTCTCCCACTAGTCGCACAATATACTATTTTTAAACACAATGTATATGTATTTTTTTAAACGTCAGTATAATAATTATTGTCAGTGTTTGTTTACTTTGGAGCCCGATTTTAGGACCTTGAATTTTTATTAAATAAAAAAATTGTCGCCCTGAAGATGGCTCGCCCTCTCCGCCCTTACACCAAAGGCATGCTCCTTGTAAACAACAATGAGTTGGTTAAGTATTTAGGGCAAAACTAATTTTTTCTACTTCTTTTACTGAATGTAACCGTTCTAATATCACTTTTTAATGTGGTATTACAAATATTTCTTAAAGTGTCACAGAATCACCGGATAATATATCATCATATATAATAAACACTGGTGGCGACATCTGTTTATTATATAACAACCGTCAAACTCGCTTTTACTCAAGCGGAATATGCCGTATTAAACAGTTACTACAGAATATTCTAACATTCAAGCCAAAGAGGAAACCAATTTCCCAACGTCCGTTAGGACGGCAATAAAACCGTTGCAAGAACAAGGTCTGTTTAACTAGGTACCTGCAAGATCTCGAGTTTTAAATAGCCTCGAATGAGGGATGTTAATAAATAGGCAAGATAGAGTTTGCAAATATTTTTTTTAAATCAAAATGCTTAATATTGGGAGCGAGTAATCTTTTCCAAAGAATATATATATTATACGAGAAATAATACGCATATACCCACCCCCATTCACGAATACCAATTGAATGGGGATACTACTAAGGCCTAGGTTGAGGAGGATTCCGGATTGTACTTAGTTTTGGGTCAGTTCAATGTCCTCCAAAAACCCTTCCTAACTGGACGTATGGCCCGACCCGGCTGACAAAAACCCGGGAGCGGCCTTAACCTTTGACACTGTCATCCACGACCTCCTAGGGTGGAACTACCAGCCGGCGTAAAAACTTCGGATCCAACAAACACAGGTAATGCTGTGATTTGGCGAGATACGCAGGAGAACGGAAAGGGGGTAAAATAACCCCGGGAGATCAGTGGATGATAATATATCTGGGGCCTGCCATACGTTCCCATACTCATACTCATACGAGAAATAATACGCATAATTATAATGTATAAAAGTGTAATAATATTTTTTTTCTACGACCACTATGTAAAAGTCCCATTTCGTATTGGCATCGTTGCTTAGAAAATGAATTTTTTCATTGGCAAGGCAAAACACGAATGTTGTTGTAGGTATGTATTTGGATATGTATGTCTAAATATCATTTAGAACACAATTAATTGTGTTTGTATAATAAATTCTAGTTTTTAGTGCCTTCCCCTGTGAACATTTTTCTCTGAAAAAGTTTTAATAAGAGTTTTTAAAGTCTTACTTTCTCTTAAAAAGTGAATAATACTTATTAAGTCGGAAAAAGTCAGAATAAGACTTATTAAGTCGGAAAAACTTTTTTCTATCATAGTGTACACTAATTACGTAATTATCTCGCCCAGCTAATGTCAAAGAACGGTCGCACGTGCAATAAAGTAGGCGGAGCTTATGCAGTTTCTCTGTAATACAGAGTCTGTATATTCTTTGCTTGCTGGTGGCAAGGGAATCGCGAATTTTAATAGGAAAAGGCGCACACATTTAGTGTGCAGCACACTAAATGTGTGCGCCTTTTCCTGTGTGCTCCAAAACCAGTTTGTCCTGTTTTAATTTGGTAATGCGATTTCATAAGGGCTTTTATTGTCAGTTCTCTGTTGCATTTCAACAATAATTATTATGAACACTTAGGGCCGGTTTTTCAATTAGGGTTTAAACCTTGGTTCAGGGGAACTTAGATCATGAACTGCAGTTAATGAACTCAGTTCACAGTCAAATGAGTTTTTCAATGTCGACTCAACAGCAGTTCTGTTGAACTTAGATCAGCGGTGTCAACGTTAAGTTGGTATACGGTTGTATACAACCGAATTTAGTATACGCCTACATTAATAGTAGTTAAAACTGTCATTTTGACAAAAGGATTTTGTGTTTACTTTTGGAGTTTTGTTTATCTGTGCTGTTTTAAAAAGTTATAATCTGTGCGAAAGGGTGCTTTAAAACAATTTACTAGTAAATTATAGCTATTGTTAAAGAACAATAATTAGGTATTATTTATTATGCATAAAAATCGTGCTGCCAACTTTACCTCTTTTAAGGAGGAATTATTTGTATGTATTTCGTTTTATATTTTAAAATGAATTTGTCGTTTTTTGTTACATGTGATAAATTTTACTAAAATCTATTACCTATTCAGTAATTATTTTTATAACTAACCTATTGGTCGTATTTGCAATAACTGGTCTAATTAAATCCACTATCCTACGTACAGGCCCGTTCCTGAGGTGTCTGGCGCCTGCGTGCAGCATTCGTTGGTGCGCCCCTTTTATATTTAAATATAATACAATTAATATTTGAATTTAAAGCAGTAAAATTTAAAAAATATATATTTTGCGACAAACTGGCAATATGTATTACATATTACATATTATGTAATTGAAAATGTAAAAAATCCGTATAAAAAATAAGTACAGTGTTGTAACAGTTACAATATTTTCAGTATCTAGCTACAGTTACAGTTACTTACCAAAATTTGTAACTAGATACAGATACAGATACATATTTTATTGCAGTAACTAGTTACAGATACTAGTTACCTTTAAAAAGTATCTAGATACTTTAAGATACATACAAATTATTTTTTGCTTTAAAAAATTTAAAATAGAAATAAAAGGGAATTTTAAAGTGACAACAAACATATATATGTTTATTATTTTTATTTTTTTTTAACATTTAATTTAAAATAACTTATTTTTTATTATATTTTTTTTTTAAATAAATAATAGTCGCAGTTTAATTAAAAATGTATCTTTGTATCTTAGCACACCTAGTTACTTAGAACTTGTAACTAGTTACAGTTATAGTTACTAGATTGGGATAAGTAACTAGTTACACAAACAGATACATAAAAAGTATCTAGATACTGTATCTAGTTACTTAAGTAACTAGTTACGTTACAACACTGAATAAGTAATATCATAAGGGATCTATTTTTTCAAAAAAAATCGAAAAAACACGTTGCTAAGTAATATTTTAACAAGAAGCATGAGTGCTGGTGTCAACAAAAATCCGAGTCGAAGACGAGGATTTTTGCACCTGCACGAATGCATTTTGTTAAAAAATATTACTTAGCATTGTGTTTTAACGATTTTTTTCATAGGAAAAGTTAGATGCCCAAATGGTATTTGACAAGACTATTTCATGAGTAACAGTTAACAATTAAAATATAAATTGTAATTTTTGGTGACAACAGCTGTCAAGTTTTGCCGCGGGTAAACTCGAAAAAACTGCTGACAGGTGCTGTCATACAGTTTTTCCACCTAGAAACCATTTGTAGTTCAAATTGCGCGTTTGTGATTGGTGGAAATTAAGACGAGGGAAATAGTCAGTCATAAAAATACTCTAAAGAAAAAAAAACAATCTAAACAATATAATAACTAAAACTGGTTTTTAGTGACGTACTCTCTAAAAATGACTAGTTTTCAAAGTAAAAAAGCAGTCACTTATAACTTTAGTCCACAGCTACTTGTATCCCGGGCATTTAACAGCTTATTATTATGTAAAATTGTCCCCTGAATCCGAAAATACCGTCAAAAATTATAAAAGTAAAGCAGTTTTTAAGATATAGTCAATACCATATTATATGGAAAATTTACTAAATCTCAAAAATGTTCTACTTTTATAACTTTTGACGACATTTTCGGATTCAGCGGACAATTTTACATAGGAGTTGACTGCTAAATATCCGGGATACAAATTACTATTGGCAATAATTATTAGTTGCTGCTTTTTCGCTATTGCAATTAGACTAATTAAATTAGTCATTTTTGAATAATTTCATTTTAGAGAGTTACTACTGTTAAACTTTGCTACCGTCAACTGCATACTAAAGATAATATGACCATTTCCCTCCTTTTATTTTGATCCTCATATCAAAACAAAATAATCAGCCAATATCAAAGCGGCAAAAGGCGCTTTATAGCGACCGAAAAAAGGCAGAAACCTTTATCCAATCTATGTTTAGGTATCATATGCAAGAAAGTTTATCGTTACAAAGTACTGATTGATTTTTTGATTTTGCGCCCCCGAAATGTTGCGCCTGCGTGCGTGCACGCACTGCACGCTCGCCAGGAACGGGCCTGCCTACGTACAAAAGGTTTGGAAAACCGAAATCTGGCAAAAAATTCATCATTAATCCACCTTTCAAAATGATTCGGTCTTACTCATGGCCTGTGCACACGAAGTTGAATATTATTTAGGAATTCGCCAATTTCCTCATCATCCTCACTAACTCTCACTCTCACTAACTACCTCATATCAACATATCCATTGGTTTATTATAACAGCAGATTACAAAACAAGAAATAAACAACATAATACACAATAAAGCAGAGAAAATAGTTATTTATGTATTAAGGGCATAATAAGGTTTTTATGGTCCGAGGCGCTAGAAAAGCGTCGTAGGACCATAAAAACCAGTTATGCCAGCAATGCATACAAAACTTTATGCACGATTAATATATTATTATTTTTAATATATTATTGTTTTTAAAGACGTTTACGTCAAAGAATTTTTGTTATAATTGTCATATTATATATAATGTCAACTGCAGTCATGTCATGTCATGACATCAGTCAGTTTTAAAGTTTAAATTTAAGATGAATGAAATTGAGGGTGCAGCTGAAAAGGCGAAAAATTGCGGCCTGCTGCCGGAAAAATCAAAATCTTTATACGAAAAAACTTACTTCGAATATATCAAATGGTGTAACATTGTTGTTTTTAATTTTTGACGTTTCATTATAGCCCGCTGGGTCATAATAACGCCCGCGGGCTATAAAAAGACGTTTACGTCAAAGAATTTTTGTTATAATTGTCATATTATAATGTCATCGTGCATAAATTAAGTTATGTCAAGTTGAACTTCGTTTAAACGGCGAACAGTGACAGTTCATCTTTTGATTTAGTTTATTAAACCAAATTCAAGCTTGAACTTTGATTGAAAAACGGTATATTTTGTTTGAACCAAGTTCAAATGCTGAACCAAGTTTAAACTATGATTGAAAAACCGGCCCTAAGTGTTCATAATAATTATTGTTGAAATGCAATAACAGCCTCATTACTAAGTAACGAGGCTGTTATTGGCAAGTTTGCTGCAAATAAGGATGTTCATGCAAAAGCAGTGTTTTGTCCACAAGGAAAAAAAATATGTAAATATTATTATTTATTATAATATAATATTATAAAACTTTAAACTAAACATATATTTTAAAATTAAATTTCTAATAGGATTTCCAAACTGTAATATTAAATTCCATGGCTCTATTATATTGAGATTTAAATTTAATAGTAACACATTTTTGTCCTGGTCCTCCTGCCGTTATGTGGGCTGCTCCGTTTGTTAAATCATTCCTTAAGTCCTTGATTTCAACGCATTTTATTTTATTATCCTCCGTAGGCGTGCATATATCTCTCTGTAGAAAAGTGGGGATTTAAAATATATTACAAGAGGTAAATTTGACCCTTCTTGATCAGCGTTTCTTAAAGTGGGCTCCGCGAAAGGTGCGAAAAGAAAAAAAATTGCCCCTTACTATTTTTATTTTACATAACATTCTAAGCTTCGTCATATTAGATCCAACTTTATAGCGGCTGAGACATAAAAAAGTTTGAGATACACTGTTCTAGATAATCAACCATTTTGTGAATCGATTAATATATTAAATAAAACCAATTGTTTAGTCTTAATACTTACAGTTTCTTCAGTATAACTACCACCCGGGACTCTCAACATTTCTTCGTAAACAATTGGACCTTTCCCATCACAATCTCCATAATCGATATTTGAATCTTTAAGACCCCAAACAAATTGGCTAACTACTGCCAAACTCAAACAAATTATTACTAAGTATTTCATATTTGTTAATAATATTTTACTAGTAATCGTTACTAACTTATAATTTCTAACAATAAAATACTTCCCTTTTATATTAATCTAAATATTAGAAATACGAAGATAGGCAAATTATTATTCGTGTTTTTGTAGAAAAATTTCCACAATTTAAATAGAATCTATATTAATTGTTTATTTAGCTAAAAGGTTTTAAAAGTACTTTGTTTTTAAAAATTAGATTATCAGATCAAGCTGAAATTTGGTACTTATACTCGTAAGTATACACATGCAGGCGTGTACGCAGGATTGATTATTTTTTTACATTATGTATTGCAAATAAAAATAAATATTGAAAAAATAACAAAATAATGTCAATCCTTTGTTTTATTTTTTGGAGTTCATTTAAGACCTCTTCCACAGAAATTGTTATATTAAAATGAACATATAAAAAAGCCATTCATCCTCTCTTCTCTCATATTCCTAAGATAAGTCTTGAGCAATTTTAGTGCAGAAAACAGGGCCGGATTAAGACAATTTGTTGCCCTAGGCTAATAATAAAATGGCGCCTAAAATAATTATTATAGGCCATGTTAGTACCTATGGTTTTAATGTAACACAATACATTTTAGCCGACAGGGGCGCACAGATAAGGGGAGCAAGTAGGGCACGATTTATTAACAATTATTACTTACAAATGTTGAAAATCAACTGGCTAAAAGCCAGTGGTTATAGTTTTTTATTTAAAAATCCTAGATTATTGATCATGCATGCAAACATTTTTTTGCGGGGTCGCAGTGCATTGTCGGCACGCGCTGCGGTATAGGCGACATCCATCAAAGAATAAAAAATTTATTTAAAATAACCACAATTGTACAAAAAAAAAATACATACATAATATGTATGTATTTTTTTTGTATATTATATACTTCTATACTGACTAATACAATGTTGTTGTGTCCCTAAACAGCAACTGCTGGTAACAGGACTGAAATCACAGTGTGTCACAATTAAACAGTTCACATATATCTACTTAAACATTAAATATATAATAAAACAAAAAATACATATCATGATCTATTGTCCTATATAAAATTCTTATTCATTAGGTACATTTTTAATCGGTTCAAATATATCCTAAAGCAAAAACTATTCATATTTCCGATTTTGTTATTAAAATAAAAAAGGGTACTCTCTAAAAATGAATTATTTTCACCATGGAATACCATGGTATCACAAAATTTAACAGCTAATTCTTATAAGAATTATATATATATATAAATATATCTACACTTTTATATTTTTTGACGGTATTTTCGGATTCAGGGGACAATTTTACATATATGTAAAATTGTCCCCTGAATCCGAAAATACCGTCAAAAAATATAAAAGTGTAGATATAGTCAAATACATATTAAATGGAAAATTGAATATATCTCAAAAACTGTTCTACTTTTGTGACATTTTCGGATTCAGGGGACAATTTTACATAAGAATTGGCTGTTAAATTTTGGGATACTATGGTATCCCATGGTTAACCATGGTACAAGTGAAAAAGCAGCCACTTATAACTATCAATTGAAGGGGTTAGAATAAAAAGGGTATAAGTAACATTTTCATTTTTTGGAGATACTTGAAGTTAAAGTTATGTTACCATAAAAAAGTGAAGAATTTTGTTTAGTTATGTTTTTCTACTGGATAATAGAGGTCCCTAGAAGTATGAAAATTACTTAAATCCTTTTCATTTCGATACGTCGGAACCTTATCTTTCACAAAACGAACTTATCTCCTAAATTAAAGAAATTGCACTTATACCCTTTCTATTCTAACCCCTTCAATTATAATAACTATTAAATTAGTCATTTTTGACTAATTCATTTTTAGAGAGTACCATTTTTTATTTTAATAACAAAATCGGAAATATGAATAATTTTTTTATTCTTTGATGGATGTCACCTATACCGCAGCGCGTGCCTAAAAAATTTTTGCATGCATGATCAATAATCTAGAATTTTAAAATAAAAAACTACAACCACTGGCTTTTAGCCAGTTGATTTTTAACATTTGTAATTACAAATTACAAATATTACTTAAGTAATAATTTTATTTTTAATTTTAATTAATTAATTTTAATATTTAACCTACTTAAAAAAATGCGCCTTCTGCCTGGGCGCCTATTTGCTTCGCGGCGCCCTAGGCCATGGCCTAGGTTGGCCTATAGGTTAATCCAGCACTGGCAGAAAAGCTTCTCTAAGCTGTTGCAGCGCTCACCGAAAGTGTGCAGAATGTTTTTAGAAGTTCTGATATGTTAGGGTATATACCCAAATTTTAAAAAATTGAATTGCGTTTGATGGATACTCAACTTTTTGCAGATATTCCCACCATAATTCAAATTCTGCTCTCCAAACTGCATGATTATTGCACTCCAGATCTTGGTGATAAAATGTAGCCAATTGAAAAAATTTAGAAATTTGATCCTCTCTATAACTCTCTCGGATTTCTGTGGAACCAACAGTGCGAATGATGACAACAAATCTTTATGTTTAATAAATCTGCTTTTTAATTGTGTCAGGACACTGTCCAAGAAGTTCTTGGCAAGAACGGGTTAAATAAATTGTGCTTTATTTGTATGATCCTGAGCATACATGTAAAATCATTTATGTAAACGCCCTTTATCGTACATGTTTCCATGACACTAAGTGACCTTTTAAATACACATTGACAAGTTGTGGCTTTACGGCGCTTTAGTCACGGGCTGAAGTTAGCAACAGGTTTTTAGTCACGGGCTGAAGTTATTTTTAAGTTAGTTGACAGTTGTCAAATGTCATACAATCGTTAAAATAAAGTGCCTTTCTTTTAAAATAATACTAAATGTGAAAATTATTTCATTATCTCAATACAAAAATACAAAAATATTAAATAGTTTCTAAACGCCAATATTTGAAAAGTTTATATGAACATTGTACTGACCTTTTAATTTCGCCGGCAGTAAACTATAACTTAAATTCGGGCACGGACTCTACTGTAAAGTCCTCATAAAACATTTTCTTTACTTTCACTGTGAAAAACTGTCAATTTTCAATATAGGTACATTTCGATTTATAACCTTTATATTTGTGTTTATAAAATGTAAAAATGTGACATTTGACAGTTTCCCCTGTTTGCTTCATAGATGGCGCTCTATACAAATTTTTGATTTAAATAATTTTAAGATAATATTAAGTATTTGTCGTAGAAAAAGTATTATTAAAAGGGTGTTATGTAATTAATGTTATATATTAAAATGGGTTGTTCCTTAGGGTCCATAAAGAAGCACCTGAAACTTTTTTTTTCTAAATTCCAAAGACTAAAAATAATTTATAATATCCTTTATCCTACCAAAAAGTACGCCACTGATCGATTAGGAACTTTAAGGTCATCTGGTTGCCTAATTTAATTTATTATGTTATGGTTGGTAACAGCGTTTTCAAATTTTGTCAAACAAGTTGACAAACATTGTTTAAATTTAGCTTAATTACAAAAATGATAAAATTAACAATGCAAATTGTCAATTTGGCGTTTTTATTGATTGTTGGTTATGTCATTTTTGTACTGAAGGTAAATTCAAACTAAATCTGCCAACTTTTATGACAGAATCTAGTGCATTTCTTTCAAATTTAAGGTTATGTCACATAACTTATGTGCTTAAATTGTAAATATTTTATAACTAAGGGAAGTGCTTTTGGATTTATTTACACAAATCAAATGTTTAAAGTTTAACCTGTGAACTGGTCCCAATTTCATCTGAGTAAACAGAAAGAAAAAATCCGAGGAAAAAATCAATTTTGTGGTTATGGATTTTTTAAAATAGGTACTAAATTAATTTTCTAATCATTGCTTAAGCTAATAGCTGGATGAGTAAATAAATTCAGAAGGGTATTAGAGCTTTAAGGGCATAAAACTTGTATTTATTGAGTTTTTATTTATTTTTTGCAAGAAAAATTTTTAGTAACAATTTTTTACACCTGGCAACGCGCAGCTACTTTGTTGGTTGGTATCTATGTACTCACAGAACACAAGTGTGCAGAGATAAAAAGTGTGTAACCAGTGGCGTATCACAAAAAATATAAAAAACTTCTAATGCCTATTTTTTCTTTATCTTTGGAAAAATATTTTTTTAAATATTTTTCCTTTACTCCTTATGTCAAAAGGTATTCAGTATTTTAATATATAACATTAATTACATAACACCCTGTAGTATGCAACTCGTTTATAAACTTTTCTATACACTCATTAATTTAAGAACTCGCTCGCAAGCTCGCTCGTGCCTAAATTAAATTCGTGTTTAAAATGGCGTTTATCAAACTTGATACATAATATACTATTTTGATGGGTTGTATTAATAAGTTATATTTATGTAATTAAAGACTATAATAATCAAAATAGCTACATCTTTAAATATTTTTATCTACTATAGTAATAATGAATTTAGTAACAATGGGATACAATTTTTAGATTTTTTAATTCGGCATTGTAAGGATACCGCGTTTCGTCTGGGGGGGGTCAATTGCAGTGGCGTAGCTAGGTAGGCAAAGGCCCCGGTGCATAGAGAAAAAATCGGGCCCTCACCCCCTTTCATGGTAACTTCAACTTATATTGGCCTTCAAAATTATAGATAGGATAGATAGGAAATAGGATATAGGATACAGTGAGTTGAACTTAGTAAGCTTAATCCATACTTCTTTATTATACAGATGAGATCAATAGATGACAAAACAAAACGATTTTTAACAGAGTTCCCTGTCCAATTCACAACCTCTTGCGCGCTTTAATTTTTGCAAATTCGTCTATAACTTCACTCAAATCCAAGTTTGATGCCGCCTTATTTTCTATTGCAATTAACGATAAATGTCAGAGCCGATCTTGTCCAATGCTGTTTCGTAAATAATTTTTTATAATCTTCAGTTTACTGAAAGATCTTTCTGCTGCCGCGGAAGTAATAGGAATTGTATGAAACAGTAGCATTGCTGTATACACTTCCGTAAGGTCACATTCGAGCACGCCAAATTTCGTTACAATTTCTTTGCAAAGTTGCCGAATGGACCACGTCTCCGTCAATTGAGGAAGGACCAGATGGTAAACATTAAGAAATTGGAGCGAAAAAGTGGGTCCAATTATATCGGAATATTTCGTCTGAAACTGATCACATTTCGCGAGTAAAATCATTTCATTAATGCTAAGCAAATTTTTTGGAATCAAAAAGTCAAACGTTTTACAAACTGCACTCATACCAGAAAAACGCGCATCTAACTGATTGCAATCATGATTATTATGTCGAGTACATTGTTGAAAATGGTTACTCTGAAGACCTCTTCCTGCGTGGAAACCGAGAAACCCCACCTCAATATCGATTGGTTGTCCATTTTCCGATCTGACTATAACTGCATATCTTACGACAATGCTAAGCTGATCCGCTTTCGATATGTCCTGCGTGGTATCCATGATGATGGTGAAAAACGGTGATGCCCTGATCTGATCCAATAGATGATGTTCAAGTTTGGTGCCCAAACACTCGATCATTTCATTTTGAATCGTTGCGCTCAGGTACCTTGTTGATCCTTAGGATTTATAAAATTTATAAGATTTATAGAATTTATAAAAACATAAGAAAACATTAGATTATGATAACATAAATTATAAACGCAGTAAACGAAATCATTTCTTACCTTTAGGCATATCCAAAACTTGACGCAAGACGTGATCGTATCTAGCAACGAGTTGTACGATTGAGAGAAAATTTCCGTGGTTTCCTTCCTCACTCAGATCCTCTCGATGTTCTCTTAAAGCCAAAGAACTTTTTGCAAGAGTAATTATGATGTCGAATAATCTACGAAGAACTTGTCTCCAAAATGATGCTTCTTTGCGAATTTCATCTTCAAGTTCTTTGTCAATGGTAGAACCTTTTTGCCACGCTTCATATACAGCACACGCCTCCGTCTGTGCTTTCGAGAAACCATGTTGCTTAACTCTATCCGATAAATGCCTCCAGTCGCGAATGCCCGTGCACCATACATTCTTTAGCGAAGCAAACAACCAGCAGGGTTGGCAGTAGGCAGCATCCAGCATTTTTGAGTAGCATATCCAAAAACGATCAACTGGACCATATTTTGACGTAGAAACGTAATACGTTTCTGAAAAGCTCCTGTGGTCTTGGTGGGGATCCTTCGGAAAAGATCCCGGAGGTTTCAATGGTCCCTTGTCAAGAATCAGCCGTTTTTCGGCGTCGTTCAATTTCTTGTTTATGAACTTTCCCAAGCCAGTTGAAATTTCAAGAACTTCCGAAGATGTAGAAATGGATGATTCCTCTACTGTTGGTTGCACGGAAGCGTCGACATAGTCATTTTCAGCGGTGGCATTGATGAGAATTGTTGAATCCTGATATTCCTGATCTTCTAGAGCCACTTCATTCACTGACACAGCCGTGTCCACGCTAGCAGTAAATAAACATTTGTCACTTTTGGCCGATATTTCGGCTGCTGAAGGAACTGTAGCAGAAAGTGTTTTCTTAAAAAAGCTGTCTAGCTTGGGCAATTTTTTTTCACATGCTTCTCTTTCCTGACGTTGTTTCCGCTTTGAAGCTCCGCTACGTTCCTTTTTTCTTTCCATAATTCACAATTTTCAACTATCGAAATTTTATAAATTCGGAATACGTACCGGGGTTTTCGTACTCGTAAATTGCTTGTCAATGTAGATTAAAGATTACGCAGCACGTTCAACAAAAAAAAACACAGAATGATAGAACAGCGTAGCTCATCATTTGGCAATTTAAACGTGAGTTCAGAAAAACGTTCTCTATTTTTCGTTTTCAATCAAGTTGAAAGTTATTATAGATTATACCGTTGCCGCTGTGCTGCAACCTGTATCATACATGTTTTATCATCGGACATTTTTTAGCGAAAATGAGTTCTAGCAAAATATGGTGCCAGATGGATGGATGTACCTATAGGTATAGGTATACGGAATAGAAATAACAGGATTAGTGGTAATAGGTAATACTCGATGAAATAAGACTGGTAGTAGGGAATTACGAATTACAACAGTCAGAGACACACCTAGCGTCAACTATCACAGTGCATCCCAGAAAGTTGAAAATATAAAATGAATAATATAAATGAGAACAGATGCAAAGAGATGTATTACAAATTGTAATAGTAGAAGAGAAGCAACCAATAATTACTAAAATAGTCATATCAGTAGATCAAATCTACTAGATTGGATTTAAATACACTTTAGTACATTTGTTCTAGACTGGCAACACTGTTTACAGTTTTAAACAAAAGTTAATGCGCGAAAGTATAACCCCTATATTATAAGTAAATAGATTTTCGTAAGTAATATCATAAGGGCATTTAATTTTTCCGAAAAGAATCGAAAAAACACGTTGCTAAGTGATATTTTAACAAAAAGCATGAGTGCTGGTGGCAACAAAAATCCGAGTCGAAGAGGAGGATTTTTGCACCTGCACGAATGCTTTTTGTTAAAAAATATTACTTAGCATTGTGTTTTTTCGATTTTTTTCACAGGAAAAATTAGATGCCCGAATGATATTTGACAAGACTATTTCATGAGTAACAGTTAACAATTAAAATATAAATTGCAATTTTTGGTGACAACAGCTGCTTTCAAGTTTTGCCGCGGGTAAACTCGAATAAACTGCTGACAGGTGCTGTCACACAGTTTTTTCACCTAGAAACCATTTGTAATTCAAAATTGCGTGTTTGTGATTGGAAATAGGGAAATAGTCATAGAAATCACAATATTTATAAACATTGCCAGTTTTTGCAGTTCTTTATAAACTTGTGAGTTGAAAACGTATACATTGGCGATTTGTGTGTTTCAAAAACATTTGGAAATTGTTGTTAAATTAGTTTACTTATAAGTGGCGGTTTGTGTTTTTAAAACTTTTAGACAAATAGTGTATCTAACTGTTGATGCTGTTTCTGGTGTTAGATTAAAATTTAGTATTTAGTTTGGTGTTTATTAAAAAGTTATATTTATTTATCCTTTCAACACAGAGGATTCTGTGCCTTTTAATAAAGACTTTAAGACAAATAAAAGTGGCGCGACCCGTAGAAAAAATCTACAAATTGAAGAAGAGAAGACAGAAGAACTTTTGAAAAAAGTTCCAAAATTGGATCAATTTTTCAAAAAAAATAAATAAACCCTTCTCTTGACCCTGCTACATGGCATGTTAATAAGGAATTTATTGAATATTTAATAAAAATTCCTTTTACACAAGATTTGGATAAGATTGATTTTAAAAAATCTAAAAGAGATTACCCGAGTGAGAAGCGAAGTAGATATGCTTCAAAAAAAATATTTTATACTAAATTTATAAACGGTGAAATTGTTCGCAGAGAGTGGTTATTGTATTCTAACTTAACTAATATGGTTTATTGTTTACAATGTAAATTATTCGGATCTACTAAGCAGACATTATTTGTCGATGGGTTTAATAATTGGAAACATTTGGAAAGACTTGGTGAACATGAAAAGTCAGCAGGGCATAGAGAAAATACAAAAACTTATATATTAGGATCAAAAACTCTTGCCAAAATAGACATTGTTATAGAAAAACAGTACCTTGCGGAAAAGGAATATTGGCGAAATGTTTTAAAAAGGTTAATAGCCGCTGTGAAGTTTTTATCAAAGCAAGGATTAGCATTTCGGGGAAGTTTTGAAAAAATAGGAGAAGAAGGATGTGGAAATTATTTAGCCACGCTCGAATTAATTGCAAAATTTGATCACTTTTTAAAAAATCATTTAGAGAAAAAGGCAAATAAGGGAAGAGGCCACACTTCTTATTTATCCAAAACTATATGCGATGAATTTATTGACATAATGGCAACTTTAACTACAAAAAAAATTATTGAGGAAGTAAAGCATGCTAAATATTATTCAATTAGCGTAGATTCTACCCCGGATGTTTCTAATATAGATCAGTTGAGTTTTATTTTACGTTATGTATTACCTGATGGATCGATAGTTGAACGATTTATAAAGTTTGTAAGTAAGGTTGGACATAAGTCTTCAGAAATGGAAACTGCTGTTTTACAAACATTAAATGAACTTTCTCTAAATATAACAGACTGTATGGGTCAAGCTTACGACAATGCCTCCAATATGTCCGGAAAATATTCGGGCCTTTAAGCACGAATTAAAAATCAAAATAAAAAAGCTGTATATATCTCATGTGCCGCTCATTCACTAAATCTAATTGGTTCCTGTGCAGCGGAAAGTTGTTTAAATGCCACCAATTTTTTTATGTTTTAAACGATTTGTACGTATTTTTTTCAGCTTCCACTTTTAGGTGGAACATTTTAATAGATGCTTTAAAAGAATCTAATAAAAATTTAGTTCCCAAAA
Organism: Brassicogethes aeneus; assembly: GCA_921294245.1. Classification (NCBI taxonomy): domain Eukaryota; kingdom Metazoa; phylum Arthropoda; class Insecta; order Coleoptera; family Nitidulidae; genus Brassicogethes; species Brassicogethes aeneus. The sequence goes on along the minus strand of OV121133.1, from coordinate 60,848,623 downwards.
AACACGCTCTCGAATTACTAATAAATGATAACAATCAAACTCCCACTGTTAGAGCTCAAGCCAGTGGCCTTAGTGATATTATGAATAAACTAGAAACTGGATTATTATTATTTTTGTGGCATAAGATTTTAAATCATTTTAATTCTGTAAACAAAAGCTTACAGGAACAACATATAGATTTATCAGTTGTAATAGATTTGTATAATTCATTGATAGTTTTTATAACTGAACTAAGAAAGGATACTAAATATGATGAATTTGAAAAAATTGGAAAGGAGATTTCAAGTTGTGAAGAATATGAGAAAGAAGTAAAAAGAAAGCGATTTAGAAAAAAAAAACAATAGATGAAGAAAGCGCAGATGAGGTAACTTTTAGTGGGAAACATTTTATGTTATTTTGGATAATCTTTTATTTGAATTAAATCGAAGAAAGAATGCCTATGAACATGTATTTAATCTTTTTGGATTTTTTAATTCATTATGCGACATCCCTGATAATGTAATATTAACAAAAGCTAAAGAACTATTGTATATATATTCAACAGACTTGGACGAAGATTTTCCAGAAGAATGTATACATTTCAAATATTTTATAAAAAGCTTGAGACAAAAAAAATCTAATACAGAACACATGAAAATGGCTGATATGTTAAAATTAATAAGACAACAAAAAATTATTTCTACTTAGGTATTCAAATATCGATACAGCTTTGAAAATATTTTTAACCATACCAGTAACCAACGTTAGTGGAGAAAGGTCGTTTTCGGTTTTAGGAAGAATTAAAAATTATTTAAGAAACTGCATGGGTGATTTAAAAACCAGTAATTTGTCACTTTTGTGTATAGAAAATACATTGGTGGATTCCTTAGATGAGGAAATTATTATATTAATTTCAAATTTTATAAGCTGTAAACTACGATAAAAAGTTTATTAAAAATTAAATCACGTTTTGTTTTTTTTTTTATTTATATTATATATTTATTGACATAATGGCAACTTTAACTACAAAAAAAATTATTGAGGAAGTAAAGCATGCTAAATATTATTCAATTAGCGTAGATTCTACCCCGGATGTTTCTAATATAGATCAGTTGAGTTTTATTTTACGTTATGTATTACCTGATGGATCGATAGTTGAACGATTTATAAAGTTTGTAAGTAAGGTTGGACATAAGTCTTCAGAAATGGAAACTGCTGTTTTACAAACATTAAATGAACTTTCTCTAAATATAACAGACTGTATGGGTCAAGCTTACGACAATGCCTCCAATATGTCCGGAAAATATTCGGGCCTTTAAGCACGAATTAAAAATCAAAATAAAAAAGCTGTATATATCTCATGTGCCGCTCATTCACTAAATCTAATTGGTTCCTGTGCAGCGGAAAGTTGTTTAAATGCCACCAATTTTTTTATGTTTTAAACGATTTGTACGTATTTTTTTCAGCTTCCACTTTTAGGTGGAACATTTTAATAGATGCTTTAAAAGAATCTAATAAAAATTTAGTTCCCAAAAAACACGCTCTCGAATTACTAATAAATGATAACAATCAAACTCCCACTGTTAGAGCTCAAGCCAGTGGCCTTAGTGATATTATGAATAAACTAGAAACTGGATTATTATTATTTTTGTGGCATAAGATTTTAAATCATTTTAATTCTGTAAACAAAAGCTTACAGGAACAACATATAGATTTATCAGTTGTAATAGATTTGTATAATTCATTGATAGTTTTTATAACTGAACTAAGAAAGGATACTAAATATGATGAATTTGAAAAAATTGGAAAGGAGATTTCAAGTTGTGAAGAATATGAGAAAGAAGTAAAAAGAAAGCGATTTAGAAAAAAAAAACAATAGATGAAGAAAGCGCAGATGAGGTAACTTTTAGTGGGAAACATTTTATGTTATTTTGGATAATCTTTTATTTGAATTAAATCGAAGAAAGAATGCCTATGAACATGTATTTAATCTTTTTGGATTTTTTAATTCATTATGCGACATCCCTGATAATGTAATATTAACAAAAGCTAAAGAACTATTGTATATATATTCAACAGACTTGGACGAAGATTTTCCAGAAGAATGTATACATTTCAAATATTTTATAAAAAGCTTGAGACAAAAAAAATCTAATACAGAACACATGAAAATGGCTGATATGTTAAAATTAATAAGACAACAAAAAATTATTTCTACTTAGGTATTCAAATATCGATACAGCTTTGAAAATATTTTTAACCATACCAGTAACCAACGTTAGTGGAGAAAGGTCGTTTTCGGTTTTAGGAAGAATTAAAAATTATTTAAGAAACTGCATGGGTGATTTAAAAACCAGTAATTTGTCACTTTTGTGTATAGAAAATACATTGGTGGATTCCTTAGATGAGGAAATTATTATATTAATTTCAAATTTTATAAGCTGTAAACTACGATAAAAAGTTTATTAAAAATTAAATCACGTTTTGTTTTTTTTTTTCATTTTATTTATTTTCTATAAAAAAAATTTCAAAATTTTCGAGGACGAAAAAAATGTGGGGTTTTTAAAAAATTGGGGGGCGCATGAAAACTTTTGGCCCCGGGCGCCACGAGTCCTTAATCCGGCTCTGGCTCCGGGGCCCTGGTGCACTGCACCAGCTGGCCCTATGATAGCTACGCCACTGGGCAATTGCCCCCATTGTCCCCCCCCTGCGTAAGGCGCGTATACACACATGTGTACACACGAACACTTACGAACACACACGAACATTTACGAACACATACGAACCCTTACAAACACATGTATACACACATGCATGCATCGTATACATTGTATACTAGGGTGCCTCGTTTAAGACGACTATTGTTTGTTTCTCACTCCATTAACGAAATATTGTTCTAAACATGGAAAAAAAAATCCCTCCAAAGGAGAGCTCTTAATTTTAAGTACTCGCTAAATGTATTTAAAGTTTTCCCATTTAATTAACCCGTAAAAATATTTTTTTGCTTAAATTATCTATAGCATAGCGACATTTTATGGCATTAATTTGACCATGGGTAAAAGAAAAAATTTCCAAAATGAGTCCTGCAACCGCCGATCTTGTGCTCTGTTTTCCTGTGTCTGAATTATATTAACCTATCCTGTTACTGATGACCAGTGAAAGAACAACAATTGATCCGAGTTTTTCAGTTTCAGTTTTCTGAAAAAGATAGCTGTCAAAACTTCAAATAGAATATTTATGAGACCCGATGGTATACCAGCCTATAGGCTAATCGCCCTACACGATTTTAAATAATAAAAATTAAATAATTAAGTTCTTCATTAAAAAGTCCTAAAAATAAATACACAGGTAGTTTTTTAATCATTTTTATTATGTTCAATATAATATTTTGCTCGTGTGCACAGTATATTAATATATTATTATTATTATATGTACCTTAGGGTGTCCCAAAAAAAAAGAATATTTTTTTTCTTCTCGTCTCTTGTGGAAATATGTTGGTTTGTCATGTTTTAAGAGCCCTGTCGAAAGATCAGCACCATTAAAAAATTTTTAGGGGTCGCTCAAGATTTTTAAAAATTACCAAAATCGTCAAAAATTGGATTTTTTTTTATTTTATTTTTTTTTCTCTTTCCGATATTATTTTTTAATTTAAAAATAATAATGATTCTGAAAATTTCAAATCGATATTTTAATTTCTAAAGGTCGCTCAAGATTTTTTTAACTTTCAAAGTAGAGTACTTTGAATGTTTTCGAGCGACCTCTGAATATAAATATCAACGAACTTTTAGCGACCTTTAGAAATCAAAATATTGATTAAAAAATAATATCGAGACGAGAAAAAGAATTAAAATAAAACAAAAATTCAATTTTTGACCATTTTGAAAATATTTAAAAATCTTGAGCGACCCCTACAAAATTTTTAATCGAGCTGATATTTTGAAAGGGCTCTCACAGCATGATAAACTAACATATTTTTACAAGAGACAAGAAAAAAAAATATATTCTTTTTTTTTGGGACACCCTAATGTACCTATATTAAGTATATTAATATATTATTATTATTATTATTATTATTATTATATGTACCTATATAAAAATATAATTAATTAATAGGTATAACTTTTTCATTCATTCTTGATATTTTGAAACAAGAAACAAAAAGACGAGTAAATAACTTTTCCAAGCTAAAAATAAAAATAGTTTTGATTAATAAAATCCCTCCTTACCAAGAGTTTCATTAATTTTTACCTTTAATAAAAGAAACAATCTCATTTGATAGAATGGCCCAATATTAATTTGCAAAGGTCTCTTGCATCGAACACAAATAAATAAAAGAGTATTTTGAATATATTTATCGTAATTCAACCAGTCACTATTATAAATTGATGTGGAAATTTCGAGACTCTTAAATCAAAAAAATATAAAATTCAACATGTATTGCAACAAGTAATTACTAATATTTAAATATTTAATTATTATTTACAATATTATAAATATATTGTCCCCAAAAGTTCGCAAGATTAATTTGTATATGAAAGTTTAAACTCGAAATTTTGATAATTTTTTCAATATCACTGGTTTACAGTCAAAATGTACCTTGAGTGCGACTATTTTTTTCTGATGTATTTTGGCCTGCTAAACTCGAAAATGACAATAAAAATTTTTTTTATGGCAAGATTTTCCAAATAAAAAATTGTCTTTGATTTTTTGATGCCGGCTTTACTATTTGGGATATATCTCGAGTTTGAAATGGCCAATTTGATTACAACAGATGCCAAATTAAACCTAATTAACATAATAACAAATGTAATTGTATAAATGCCCAATTAGTCAATAAGTTTAGGTGCAATGGGGCCAAATATCGAGAAAAAGTCAATTTTTTGGACAAAATTAGAATTAAGTATTTACTATTTTACCAAAAAGAAGCAAAAATCATTAAAATATGCCCATTTTTTCCCCAAAAATCTTGGTGACCTGAGTGATGAGCATGGTGAAAGGTTTCATCAAGAAATAAAATCCATGGAGCGGCGCTATCAGGGCTTTTGGAATGAAATAATGATGGGGGATTATATTTGGTTCCTTGTAAGGGAATCAGATAACGAAAACAGAAGGCAATCTAAAAACCTAAATTATTTTTAATTTACAATAGTATTGTAGGTATATTAAATTATATTATAATGATATATAGCGTGTTCCATTTAAAATGAAACATCCTGAAGTTTTCGGAAACTAAAAGAATTTTGAAAACTCACGAGACACATAAAGTTTTATATCGAGGGAGACAATAAATTTTGCCATTAATGCTATTAATGCCAAAATTTGGTTTCCCACCCTTATCCTCTATGCCCAGGAGCTTTCCCCTTAATAATTTGTACATATCTCAAAAATGAACTGACCAATTAAAAAAAAAAAATGCCGTTTAATAGGGATTTTCAAGACCTTTAAAATAATGTAGTACTCTGTACCCCTTCTCTATTTAAATTCTTAAGGGGGTAACTCCGGGGCGCAGAAGGTAAAGGTGGGAAACCAAATTTTGCCTTAAAAAGTTTTCCCCCTCGATATAAAACTTTACCTGTCTCTGCGTTTTTTAAAATACTTCTAGTTTCCGAGAATTTAGGGGGGTTAGTTTTAAAAGGAACACACTGTATTTTAATATTAAAATATAAAATAAAATTTATTTAACAGTAAAAAGGTTCTATTAGGCAAATAGAACCTTTTTTTTGTAAAAAACTTAATTTCGGAAAAAAAATGTACCTGTCCACTTTTTGCATTAACCCCTTTAATTATAATAATTATCAATAGATTTGTTTTAAAAATATCTTGTTTTCTTTATAACAGTTTGAACTCCACGTAGATATTTTAAAAATTGACATATTTTGTTGATTTGTATTCATCCTTGGCAAAGAAAATAATGTTACATTCTCATTTTTCTCCAAAAAAAAACGACTTTTTCCAATATTTGAGCTCATTGAACTTAAGCTTATTAACTGATTGGGTACTAATAAGGTGATATTTGTTGGAGACTCAAATATGTTTAATTTTAAACTTTTTTCAACCAGATTGGCCATTTCTAACCCGAGATATGACCCAAATTGTAAAGCTGCTTTCTTAAAGAACTAAAATATTAAAGAAAAAATTTTATCTCAAAAACCTTGCCATAAAATTTTTTTTTTTTGTGATTTTTAAGTTTAAAAGGTCACAATACATTAGAAAAAAATAGTGGCAGCGAAGGTACATTTTTTTAATTTTAATTTGTAAACCAGTGTATTATATTAAATATATCTATGTACAAGAATTAACATAACAATGTAAATTTCGCAATTTCTGTGGGTAAAAGGCATAAGGGGATAAGTAAAAAAAATCAATTTTTTAGCAGTGCCTTAAATGTGTTCGCATTAATTTAGGAAATACATTTATAGTTAGCGGGTATACCCTTTTGCCAGCACATGTCATTCGCTAACCATAAATATATTTCCTGAATTAATGCGAACACGTTTAAGTCTCTACCGAAAAAATGCTTTTTTTGACTTATCCCCTTATGCCTTTTACCCACAGATTTATTATTTCTAGTCCATCAATAACAACTCTACAAAATGCTTTGTTTAAGTATACCTACTCCAATATAAATATCTTCAGCAGCCAACTGATTATAATAAATTTGCAAGATTACACTGACTATATGAGTAATAAATGCTATTATGTATGCATTTATTTTAGGCATCTGAAACATAAATTGTTAATAGAAATAAAACAGCAAAATCAAATATTACAATAATTTTGTTTTAGTGGCGGCTGGTGGATTTTGGCACACCCATATCTCAGTTATTAGACATGGGACCCACATCAAATTTATATGATTTTATAATGACATTATATAGACAAGTTCTGCGTAAGCAGAATTTAAATTAAAGTTTGCGAAAAAAGTTAGTTTTTAAGTGCAACCCCCAGCCTCCTGCCCCTCCAAATTAAGATAATTCAAATTAAAGTGGTACAATATTTAATTCACTGAAGTTTATCGACAAATTTCAAATTTTATTAAAATAATTCAAGTATTACAGATTTTATACCATTTCAATTTTTTTTAAAATTTAATAAAAGAAATAATAAAAATTATAAATGGTATATAACCTGTAATTCTTGAATTTTTTTAATAAAATTTAAAATTTGTCGATAAACTTCATTGAATTAAATATTGTACCACTTTAATTTGAATTACCTTAATTTGGAGGGGCAGGAGGCTGGGGGTTGCACTTAAAAACTAACTTTTTTTCGAAAACTTTAATTTAAATTCTGCTTTCGCAGAACTTGTCTATATAATGTCATTATAAACTCATATAAATTTGATGTGGGTCCCATGTCTAATAACTGAGATATGGGTGTGCCCAAAATCCACCAGCCGCCACTGGCGTTTACCAAACCCAAACAAAGTAATAATATAACCTAGATTTATTTTATTATAAAAAAAGTTGGATTTCGGAAAAATTAAAAGAAAAGTTGGCCCACCATGTGACATTTAAAAGCAAGTTTATAAACGACTATTCCACTCATTACTTTATGGACCAATCAGATTTCAGAAAACGAGTGGTTTTTTCAGTTTTGCACCGATAAAACTACTTTTTAGTTGAAAAAACCACTCGTTTATACGATTTGCAAATGCGAAAAATAATTGTCAATGTTGACGTTTCTAATTTTAAAATAAAAATGTAAATAAACATGCGTTTTGGTCAAAAAAAATCATACAGAAATTGAATCGGCAGTTAGTTCTATTTAGGGGTGTCAATCCCGGGATCCCAAAATCCCGGGGTCCCGGGATCCCGTAAAAAATCCGATCCCGAAAATCCCGGGATTAAAAGTCCCAATCCCGGGATTTTAGTAATAAGTTACAAAGAATAAAATATACTTTTTTTAAGCGTATGACATTTTTCATATTATAATACTCATAAGCATATATATAAACAGTGTTTATTAAACACTTCATTTTTTTACTCAGTTCAAGTCAAATTATTATACACCGCCGTACAATAATGAAAATACATTGAAATTACATAGTAAGAGTGGTTTCATCTATAGCATAAAATCAGCAAAAAAAATGTAAAATAACAGGTCACTGTAGAATAAATTTATGTACATAACCTATAATATAACATATTTTAAACATCAAACCTGAAAAAATGTTATAAACTTGATAATTTCAATGTAAGTTACAGCCCCAATTGGAACTCACCAAGGCCCGATTGATAAAAGAAATGGAATTATTTGTTAATGGGGGTAAACGTGGGTACAATGTCCCTACGAATTCTTGAAAACCATTCTTCCGACTAGTGTGAAGTCCGAAAGATATCGTTCGTTAGTTTGTTTGTTGCTTTATTTTGAATTGGTTTTAAATTTAATGATATATTTTTTTCGGGACTGATCCCGGGATCCCGGGATTAGTTACCTTTGGTCCCGAAAGACCCGGGATTGGAAAATGGGCTCGGGATTGACACCCCTAGTTCTATTTAAAAAAAAATATTCGTGAAGTAGTCTTGCCGAATACCACTCGTAATAAAATTTTCCCTGAAAAATTTTTTGATTTTTATTTACTCAAGATTTTTCCTTGGAAATTTCGCTCGTGGAATTAATTTAAAACCACTCGCCTAGCGGCTCGTGGTCTTAAAAATTAATGCCACACCGTATAAAATTTAAAAATTTTATCGGTAAAATTTTACCACTAGTGGTAGGTATTATTTACGACTATTTCCCTCGTCTTAATTTCCACCAATCACAAACGCGCAATTTTGAATTACAAATGGTTTCTAGGTGAAAAAACTGTGTGACAGCACCTGTCAGCAGTTTACCCGCGGCAAAACTTGACAGCTGTTGTCACTCATGAAATATTCTTGTAAAATACCATTCGGGCAAAAAACAAAATTATTATTTGGATAGTAAAATTATGTTATTTTTATTTAATATTGGCTTGTTTATAGTTTACAATATAAATAACCACTAAAACATTATTATATTTACAGGGTAAAACAAAAAAGCCTACCAGAGCAACCATAAACAACTTAAATTTTTAAAAATATATATAATCCTTTAATTTTTAATTCTTTTGTTGAAATTTATTTAAACTAATTACAAATTTTAGTAGTTTACAATAGAATTTAACAAAATTTATTTATAAATAATATAGGGTTTTACAAAAAAATTTACATAATAATAACCTATATAAATCTAAGAAACTAATTTATGTAAAACTACAATATCTTTTTATTTATTTAATCTATTCGAGCTCAGGATTTCTCAACAAATTTAAAACTTCAGTTGAAAAAGTGCTTGCTTTTTTAACAGGCAATTTTCTTATATTTGAGATGACTGGATGTGACGAAACTAAAAATTTATGAATTAAATCTTCATTGCTTTTTATTCTTGAAATTTTTCTTGTATTGTGTTCCCGATAATGCCTCTATTCTTTGGCCAGAAAGCTGGCCAATGGGTAAAAGAAAATATTATATAACATCTACACCATGAATGAGTACTTTGTGTATGGAAACATATAAAACCAAGGGTAAAGTCTTACATAGTTTTGCAGTCTCTAGAGTATAATTCTTAAATTGATCAACGTCAACATGATAAGTTATCATTGATAACTACTGGAGCTTGGAGAATAACGGAGAACCGACGCAAAATCTTGTAGATGGTCGTTATCTTTATTTTTAAAGTGCAGTCGCAAAGGTACCAATGAACAAAAGAATGTCTGTATCACTGGTACTAAAATTTTCACTGGATAATTTTTGCTTGTACATTGAATGACTGCCACTTCCATCTTAGCCCCATTTACACTCCAGTTGTAGTAATAAAGAAGAAATTGCAGGTTTATGTTCTAACAAAACTTCATTTTGAATTTCGACCAAACGTTGGATGGTATGATCTAATATTTTTTGCAACCAAATTTCGGCTGAATTTTTCGACTATAGTATATTATTAAATAGTATACTATTTTATTACTTTATTTATTAACTGCGCAACACTTCGGCTTCCTGAGGTCCTGTAAGTAACCTCTAAAGCCGAAGCAAGTTCTTCTGGAGTTTGAGATTTTACTAAAGGACTAGTTTTTCATATTTTCATGGTTAAATTACTATTTGCAAATGTCTTTTTCGGACGACCTTTTCTGTATTTTAACTCACTCCCTGCTGAAAAAGAAGGGTAATATCGGATGATTGCGGATAAAAAACCAAGCTGGTTTTATGTCCATTTATATCTGTTTTCATCCGACATATCTGATTTTACCCGGCATGTCGGTTTTTATCTGCAATTGCGGGTATAAATATTATCCGCGAACGTCGGGTTTTATCTATTTAGTTCCATGTCTGCTTTCATCTGGTTTCATCCGCAAATACCTGTATTTGGGTTGGGTTGGAGATTAAAACAGATGTTTGCGGATAAAAGCAGATGTTTGCAGATAGAATCAGATGTTTGCGGATTAAAACAGATGTTTGCGGATTAAAGGAGGCGTTCACGGATAAATGCAGATGTTTGCGGATACAAGCAGAAGTTTTCGGATTAAAGCAGACGTTCACAGATAAAAGCAGATCTTTGCGGATATAAGCAGATGTTTGCAGGTGAAATCGGATGAAGCAGACTTTTGCGGAATAAAGTAGATGTTTGCGGATGAAATTAGATGTTTATGGATTAAAATAGATGTTCGCGGATGAAAGTAGATCTTCACGTATACAAGCAGATTTTTGCAGGTTAATCGGATAAAGCAGACGTTTGCGGATTAAAGTAGATGTTTGCGGATAAAAGCAAATGTTTGTGGGCGAATGCGGGGGTGCACTAACCGGATGATATCAGGCGTTCGCAGATAAAAGCATGTTTGCGGGTGAAACCGTATGAAAGCAGACGTTCGCGGGTAAAAGCAGATGTTCGCGGGTGATTGCAGATGTTCGCGGATAAAAGCAGTTGTTCGCGGGTGATTGAAGATGTTCGCGGATGAAAGCAGATGGTCGCGGATAAAAGCAGATGTTGGCGGATAAAAGCATATGTTGGCGGGTGAAATTGGACTAGGCAGACGTTTGCGGATAAAACCAGACGTTTGCAGATAAAACCAGACAAAAATAGACAAAAAAAATGCAGGTAATTATGACATACTTATAATAATAATGACCCTTAAAATTTTTCCATTAAATAAGCACACTGAAAGAAATATATGTTTGTTTTAGCAATGCATTGCATACATGTATGTGGTAGTCCATATATATGAAACATAAAATATATTTGCCTTAACCATATTATGTTAAAACTAAATATAAAAATGGTTAAGGTAAATATATTTTATGTTTCATATATGGACTACCAGTGGTAGTCTACCACATACATTGCTAAAACAAACATATATTTCTTTCAGTGCATGTAGGTAAATCTAGCTTTTTTTGTTTAATTGAATAAAACTCAATCACACATTAAAGTATCTTATTGGTTCAAAATTTGATTTCCTATGGAATTGAGGGTTTTTTGCTGTTAACTTGTAAACGGTTAAATTTAGAAAAGAAAGTAAATTCATTGTTTGTGGGAAATTTACTGTTTGGCACAAAAAGTCTAAAATTAATATGTATTTTGAAAATTTTGAAGTCTCTAAGATTTACAATGCAAAAATTATTTTGATTTAATCTTTAAATATTTTACAAATTTTAATTGCTTTTGGTACCTAACAAATAAAATGAGTGGAAAAAAAACATTTAATTATAACCATTAATTTTGGCATTTTGCTATCATTTTAAATTTTAATAATTTTAATTTTGTATTTCTCTTAAACTATTAATTTTAGAGATTCGACTTATACGACCTTTTTGTGTAAAACTAAATTTCGTACCAAAAGTTTTAAAAGTTTTTGCTAAAATTTTAAATTATATTTAGATACTGCTAAATTAATTTTTTTTCTTTGCGAAAAAGGTGCCGAATGGCCAAAACAATGCTTGATTGAATTAATAAAGGACCGTTTAAAACATTTTTGAAAAAAATACCTTTGAAAAATATACATGTAAAAAATCTGAAAAAGTAACAAAAAAAGGGTTTTTCAAGTTACATCTCTAAATCAATCTAACGTATTCCTTTAAATTTTAGGCTTTAAAAGTCGGCACAATCTTCTAAAAAGTCGACATTTTTATAAAAATTAACCCCCCCATAATCGGAACCTTGTATTGTTATAAGTTATAAAACTACTTTTGTCTGAGGAAAATAATTGCACCTTATTTTACTTTACAACTTTACAAGTTTTATAAAATTTACTAAGGTTTCAAAGAAACCTCTTGATATGGGTTAAATTCTATAAACCATCCTGAGATATCTTATATGATTTAACAATAATAGTTTTCTAAAACATTATTTTTTATAAAATAATAAAAAAATATACTTACCATAAAGATTTGCATGGATAAACTACTAATTTGTGCTACAGATCCGAAAAAATCGGATATAAAATAGTTTTGTAAAGAGTTATTGAATTTATCTACAATACTAAAAAAATTATGTAGGTATTACGTAGACATATGTATGTATTCAAACCTTACTATATTATTTTTTGATGGTCCAAAATGCATTGTATTAAAAAATCCTTTTGTGCTTCATTAGCTGATTTTTTTTTATCTGCGGCAAATTCTTCGGAAAGCCTTGTAAAATTTTCAAATTTGTATTGCAATATTTTGATTTGTCCCACCAGAAAAAACAAGGTGCTGAATATGAAAATTCCAGAATAAACAAAATATTGAGCACCTAAACAACCTGCTATATTAAAAATATATATTAGTAGTTCAATTAAAAAAACATGTTATTAAGTTTACCTGTATATTGGAACATCATAACTATGCTATAATAGTTATCCTTGTCAAAAGGCAACCACTGCGGATAAACGTAATGTCTCTCCCCTTTCTTACCATTTAAATTTTGCACTATTGGTGAAGTAAAATAAAATAAAATGCAAGAATAACAAAATACTATATACATAAATGAATATTTTAACACTATATTGCAATACTTTTCATGAATTTTAATAATGTTTGAATTGCTTAATTTAACTCTTCTTTCGATCTCATATATTTCTTTTATGTATAATCTCACTTTATGACTTCGAGTTGCTAATATTTTATGTACATTCAAAACATAGCAACCAACAAATCCCAGTACTATGACCGTATTAGAAAAAGTTTTGTTTGATGAAATTGCAATTACAGTTTGTACGCACAATGTTAACACGAATACAACGAAGTAAGAAAATGTTAAATAAAAGTATAAATTGTACAACATTAATTTCCAACCTTTAAATTCAACAGGCCATAGTCCCATTGATGTGTAGAGTATTCTAGCCAAACGCATGTGCTCCATTTTTAGTAATAACTGGATGTTAAGCAAATTTTTCCTTTATATAAAAATCCAATAATTGTTGTCAACTTTTAAATAGGTTTAATTGTCTATAAAGGGATAATCATAATATTTAAAATACAAAGGTACCTACATTTTTAATCGTATGAAACTCCCTGAATTATAATTTACTACACGTGACCATGGTGCATCCTTATACTGGAGTTAAATTAATAATTAATAATGTTCCTTTTATTATATTAAACTTTATATGATACATATATAATATCTATAGATCTATAGATATGAATAATTTAATAATAAATTGTTAATAAAACCTCCTCGCAAAATTCAATTTTTTTTTCGATCGTCACCGTTGCTAAGGCGGTGGTCTACATTTAAGGGTAAAAAATCATATTTTATTTATTTTTCTATTTTATAAAATAGTTATTTTGTTCAAACATATGGAAAACCATTGTATTATTCATTAAAATGCAACCATCAGATATCAAAATTCTATCTTTTACGAGGTTTTAAAAAAATATGATTTTTGCTCAAGAGTACCTTTATTTTTGACAATATCAAATATATATTTATTCTCAAAAATAAATATTTTTTGACAAACCTCGTATACGATATCAAATCATATCTGATGGTTGCATTTTAGGTTTTAGAACATGCACAACTTTGAAGAATGAAGAATTACTTTTTTCCTAAAATGAATAATATAATTTATATAATTGGGTTGGGACCTGTAATTTTTTTTATTCCTTATGAGTTTGTTTTTCCCACGTTTCTAATATAAAAATTGAAAACTCTATAGCGTTTTAAAATACGCAAGATTTAAAACGCTTTCATGAACTTAAAGAGAACGAGTTATAATAGATGAGTCAAGAATTAAGAGTAAATTCAACATCCCTTTCTAGCACGGCCTTATCTATTATATGAGGCCTTTCTCGAAACAGATGTTGGATTAATTTAAATATAATACCATGCTTTCTAGGTTATTTTTAATATTCTTTAAATTATTTAAATAGTTTGAAAAAAAATTATGCATTAGAATTGCGAATTTTGAATTTTAAAAATAATTGTATGCACTTTATACTAAAATACGCTGTTAATGGGTTTATATAACAAGTAAAAAGATTAAACTATCAAGGAATTTTTGTATGTTCGATATACAATACATATATGGGTCAGTCCATGCCAAATCGACCAAGAGTAAGACTTTATGTTTCCGATTTGCTTCAAATTTTCAGGGTCGATAGACGGACTAAAGTAATGGACCTCTTTTATGCATTTTTGTAGGTTTTACATAACACAGTGCAACAATTTTTAGGACATGGCTTTCAGCCCAAATGGTTCCAACGCGAAATGAAAGTAGGCCAACAGACTAAGAAAACCCTCGGAGGGTTTGGTGATATTAGCTCGCATTTTTTTTTATGGCCTCTTGAAGCTCGCATTCCTTGCGGTCAATAAAATAAATGAATCGATGAATCAAACAAGTGGAATTAAGTATAGTTGCATTAAAAAAGGCAAAATATCGTACATTATTTACTTTTTAGTAGTTATAAAGCTTGTTTGGTACTTTTTCAGTATACTTTTCGCATTTCGACTCAATTTTTGCAATATATTTCATGTGGTAAAGTAAACGATCTTCTTTTTTACTTATTTTTTTCGTTAATCACTTAAAACATTACATGGAATATACAAAAAAGGAATAGCATCTATGTCGTTCGAGCTCTTTTTGATTCTAATTGGAGTGGACAATGATCGCTATTTTCGCTGTCATCGTCAGGGTCTGCATCTAAATTGACATCTTCTGTTTTTCTTTCTGTCTCTTCTCTGTCTCCTTCTTCTCCGTGATAATCGTCTTCGAAAATATTCTTGCTCCACCAACAAATTTCCGCGAGAACTGCGTCGGGCGTTTTTTTCCCTCGAAATCTAAAAATGTTTTCTTAATAATTTTATTAAGAAACAAAAAAATAAAATATTACCTGATTTCAAATGGTATAGCAATTTGGTGGTAACGCTCACCCTGTTCATCCGACTAGGTGGCTAACTGTCGACCGAAATAATCCAGATGGTGGTGCAAGAAGTGAATTTTCAGCGACATGTTCACACCAATTTCGGAAAACTTATTCAACATAGTATGAACAGAGCGTTCATAGTCTTCAGAGCGATGTTTTCCCAACAAGCCTCCAATAACTTCTTTTATTGAATGCCAAGCAGTTAGTTCGTTTTTGTTCAAAACTTTGTCAAATGCTTGAGTTTTCACGAGTTTCCGAATGTCTGGCCCATTCACAACTCCTAATAGAAGACATTATTTTAGTCACAGGAATAATATTATATTTTAAGGAAATACTTAATGTTATAAAGAAACATACATACCATGTTATAGAGAAACTTACAAACATAAGTGTACTATGAAATGAGAAAATGAAAGATTTTAATTATTTGACAATGAAACTGTTTGTGCATGTGTCAAATTGCATATATGGGGCATTCCACGCCAAATCGGATGGTTTGAAATTTTTTTTATTCCTCCAATTTTTTATATTTTATAGTACTCCTTAAAAGAGCTTTCCCAGTAAATTTTGAGATTTTTTTAATCACGGGTTCAAAAGATATCAAATTTAAAAAAAAAACGCTTTTTTTGTTTTTCGCTCATAACTTCTTAAAAAATGGTCCAAATCAAAATTTTCATTCTATATAAAATTTTCGTTTTTTAATGTACTTTTCGAAAAAAAATACATTGAAAATATTTGAAGCGTTCTAAGTCAATATTTTTGAGTTTTAAAGTTTAAATCGTGTTTTTAAAATTGTGTGTCTTCTTCGATTTACGCGAAGATTTTTTATTTTTAACTTCTATCTATTTAACAACTATACAGCCTGGTCCGGTAGTGGGCCTTCCATAGTTACTATTTTTTTTTCGATTTTTCAAAATTAAATTCTTTTTTTAATTTTGAAAAATCGAAAAAAAAAGTAATTATGGCCCACTACCGGCTGAATAGTTTTTGAATAGATAGAAGTTAAAAATAAAAATTTTTCGCGAAAATCGAACGAGATACAATTTTAAAAACACGATTTAAACTTTAAAACTCAAAAATATTGACTTCAAATATTTTAAATGTATTTTTTTGAAAAGTAAATTAAAAAACAAAAATTTTATATAGAATGAAAATTTTGATTTGGACCATTTTTTGAGAAGTTATGAGCGAAAAACAAAAAAGCGGTTTTTTCTTTTGAACCCGTGATCAAAAAAATCTCAAAATTTACTGAGAAAGCTCTTTTAGGGAGTAATAAAAAATATAAAAAAATTGGAGGAATCAAGAAAATTTTTTTCAAACCATCCGATTTGGCGTGGAATGCCTCATATATTTTACTTTCATTTCAATATCATATGATATTGTAGTACATATTACATTTATATGATAATTATAATTATAATTATGTATTTATATACAAACAATTTTAAAGTATTGTAATAGTAATTGTTTATACCTTCTTTTAATTTACTCTCGCTGAGTCCAGGGAAAATTTCACCTAAAACCAAGTAAACTTCCTGTCGCTTAGCCACAGTTTTCAGAAAACTTTTGACAATGCCAAGTTTCACATGAAGTGGAGGCAATAAGACTCTGTCTTGTGGTACCAAAGGATCTTGAATGACGTTGGCGTTCACGTGTTTGCTCAATCCTCTACTCTTCCATGAGTGGTTTGTATACTGGTCGCCTTTATATCTGGAGTCCCAATCGCAAATAAAACACATATATTTTATGTAACCTGTTTGCAACCCACGAAGAATTGCAACAACCTTCAAGTCACAGCATATTCGCCATTTATATTTGTCGTAATCAACATTTTGTAGTATTGTTCTTAATGAGTCGTAAGTTTCTTTCGTTTCAATACTGTAGGCAATAGGTACCGATGGTTTTGTGTTTGTTTTATGAAGTAATACTGCTTTCAAGCTTAATTTGGAGCTGTCGATGAACAGTCTCCAGTCATCTGCTCTGTACTGGATGTCCATTTCTCTCATGAGTCTTTCGACGTCATTGCAGTATGCAGCTGTTTTCTCTTTATTCGTTGTGAAACATTTTTGCAGTCTCCCTTGGCGGTTTCTATATGCCGAGACTTTTGTTCCAGGCTCCAACAGATTGTTTGAATTCAAAAATGAAGCCAATTCTTCTGATTTACGTTGTGAAAGTCCTAATTTTGCAACTATGGAGTCCAGCTTATTTTGAGTAACTAAAATTGGCGCCTTAGATAAACTTGGCCCAGGTACATACAGAGAAATACCATCATCCCATTTAGTTTCAAAAGTGGTACCTGATAACACGTCTGGGCTCGGTGTTCTTGGCACTGGAATGTTTTCTGTATGTGGTAATGGTAATTGAGCACTAGAGACCCCTAGATACTCTTTGTTCTTATTTTTTTTTTCTGTTCATTCCGCAACCTGAATTTGCACAAGCATAACAATTAGATGGATCATGATTACCAGGGTTTGTCCAGATCATCGGCACTCCAAACGACAAATTTGGTTTTATTTTATGCATCCAATTCAAAAGATCAGAGTAACACTTTTTGCAAACGATATTTGGTGCCCAAATCACGTTGAAAATAAGTGGTAGATTAAAGTATTTCTCGTAGGCAAACTTAAATTTTTCACTTAAGTATCCATGTTTTGTCCTTTGTGGCGTGAAATGGCCACAAACGTAACAAAAATTGTTTATATTGCAAACCATCGTTTTTCGTATTAAACTTAAATAAAACTTAAACGTATACTGAATTAGCATAAGAAAGTCTCAAATATTTATCCTATGAACGTAAACTAAAGAAAACAATCACAAAAAAACGTAAATTGAACACAAAAACCAAGAGTACCTCCGAATATATATTTGTCGTATAAACTCACCGGCACGAAAAATGGAGCAGTTAAATTTATTAAACAAATTTAAAATTTTTATGCTTTTTTTAATGATACAATACATAATTCCACTAGTTTGGTTTAATAATTTATTTACTGTAAAGGCTTACAAGTCGAAAATTGGCCACAAAGAATGCTTTCTTCAAGAGGCCATAAAAAAAAAATTCGAGCTAATATCACCAAACCCTTCGAGAGTTTTCTTAGTCTGTTGTCCTACTTTCATTTCGCGTTGGATTCATTTGGGCTGAAATTTCTTGTTGCACTGTGTAATAAACAAAAAAAATGTCAGCAAAATAATAGAAAAAATCGTCTTTATGATTTTGGCTATCAATTTTTCTTAAAAATAAAAAAAGTCTCTACATTACAAGAAGAAAAAACAGTGTGACATTCACACTGATTTTCGACACCATGTCCAAACCCCATTGGCTAATTATTTAGCTTATTTAAATATTGCTGTTATTGAAAGATAATTTAGTTAAATGTATTCAATTTTTTTCACTGATTAATAGTATATTATACGTCTTATTGCCTCGAGCCATCCAGAGACGTACCTAAATCATCTGAGTGAATAGTGTGCATTATTTCGAGTGTAATACTATGCTTTTTCAACTTAATTAAGTAATTTTCATAAATAACAAAAATTATTATCATTATACTCTAAAGAAGTATCGGGTTTTCGCAACGCGCGCGTGAATTTAAGAATTGTCAACAATACATTTAAAGCACAGATTATACATCATTTTTAAATAAATAGGTAGTTTTTTCACAAAAGAGAGGAAGGCAGAAGTCTTACTCGACAAATTTCATTCAATAGCACAGCTAAATCGCGCACGTTATTTGTGTTTTACGTTGCAAGGAAAAAATTAAAAAACTTTTTCAGTACTCGATTTCAATTGAATATTCCTTATATCATTGATTAAGAAACTCAACGCTTAAATGCTTATAAAGTTACGTTAGTGTGTGTATTTTATCTAAAGGATCATGGTGAATTTTGATTGTAAATAAAATTCAAGAACCAAACCGTTGCATTTTCATGTTTTTCCAAAGGATCCAATTCGGTAAGTACATTTGTTGGTGCAGAATTACCTAATGATAACTTTACCTAATATAATTTATATTTAAGTTTTCTAAAAAACGCCGACAACTGCATTTTAAACAACAAAATATACCTACTAATTCATGGCAACATAATATTATATATATATATATATATATATATATATAATTATATAATATATATATATATATAATTATATAATTATGTAATATAATTATATAATTATGTATTATAATGGTATTTTACCGTTGAGTGGAGACTTTCTTAATCAACGCTTTTAATAATGCTAAATGCTGTTTAAATTTCGACGACTTATTTGTTTGACCGTCAAACTTTGACGATTTTTACTGAATTGAAATATTTAAAGTAGAAACCACCAATATATGAACGTGACTCATCGGGTGCCGAACATATCTCAGACATGCTAGCAGTAATGTTTTACTTGACTTGTACATTCGATGCAGCGGTAAATGTACTCACATGTGCACGTAGGTTTTTAAGCATCCGGTCTAAAATGCGCCATCTGTGATGTGATCTCACTTTACACTGCCTATAGGTGTTCGACAAAGATGGACATATGACGCGTGTCCTAGCTTGTTATTTATTTTTGTTGGAATTCAGTAGAGTTCGTGTTTTAGGCAATTTATTTTATTTTATTACATAGTAAGGCAACCAACTCTACCGTCGGCCATTTGTTTTTATATGTCATATGATCTTTGTTTTTGCATATCGTGTTTCTGCTGTGTGTTTACGGATTAATAATCGTTTTAAACGTTGTAGTGGCAGTGGTTTATATTATGTAACACAGGTAGATGTCGTATAAAAATCCTTACCTAGAAATTCTAGGCTAGAATACAAAAATATTTTTATTATATAAATTTTGTACTAGTAAGTATTAGTTTATTACATTCTGAAGAAGCTACTGTGTAGCGAAACAATTGTTAATATTTAATAAATTTCGTGAAACTAACGCAAGTTGTTTTTATATCCACACAATTTAATTATCTTTCACTTTGTACCTGACCTGCGTAAACATTTTTGTTTTTTGTCATCAATTCTGAAATATTTGCGTTTAAAGTTAAAAGAAAAGTTTATTTATTAATTAGCTTCTAAGAAAATTACATTTTATTTAATTATCGTAGATGGTAATTATTAAAATTTAACTTTAAAAGCAAATATATCAGAAGTATAGCAACCAACATTACACTCAAGATTTTTTACAAATATTTATGCCCCCGTTAGAACAGCACTGCACTGGACCGTGACCTTCGATAGATTACTTCGTACGATTGTGCCTGATGAGTCACGTTCATATATTCGTGGTTTCTACACTTTTCACGTTAATCACTACTAAAATGTGTATTTATTGTATCCAATAGGTACAATTTATATTTTCAGAGACTGTATGCAATTTATTTATTCATTCAGATTAACACTGTTTATTGGAAAACCGGTAAAAATCAACCCAGGATTTCCTCTCGAAATACACCCAACAACACAACAAATCGATCCACGGTTTTTTTCGATATTTTTTTAACATTTTCCGGCTTTATTCTCAAAAACACTCGTTTGTAACCTAAGCGTGGTGGCGCTACTAGCGATACTTCTTTAGCGTATAGTTGCCACTCATATATATAAAAAATCTGACATCTGTTAACCTTACTTTCCAATTTAAAACCCGATTGGTTTAAATAAGAGTGTATATTGAAATCATCCAATCACTGATGCCTAACAACGTGAATAATGAGTTCATTATTCCTTTTGTTAGGCGGGGCGGTTATATTGGTTACCATTATTTACGGAAAAACCCAAATAATGTCAATATTATGCAATATAAGTAGAAAAAAAATTCTTATTATTTCTTGAACTAGGGGAAACGCCTCTTACAGGTAATTTTACAGAAACATGGAGTGTTTCATAAATTTATAATTATTACCAATTACCTATTAACTTATCCTGTCATTTTATAGAATGTGAATACCTGATTATATAAAATTCTGCTCGTGTGCGTAAAATATTTATAAACCATAGAGACAATTTATTAAGAGGGGTTCTAGGATATACATTTAAAACATTTTTTGTGGCATGTTTTAAACAAAAAGAAAAAAGTGTCAAAAATGGCGAATGCGCTGGGTGTCTGCAAGTTGATTAATTAATAATAATTATTAATGACTAATTAATTGCAAAGTGACACTAATTATAATTAATAAAGTTGGAAGTAGAACTTAATTTTCAGACGTAAAACTTATTTAAGTGGTGTATGTATTCCGTTTTTCTAAGTTAGCTTGTTTAAAAAAAATATTTTTAACGTACCCCCTTAATAGAAGCTTACACAGAGATTATTATCATGTCACGCCAGGGAATTACATATCATTCAAAACTTTTAATATGATACATACCTCAATTAATTGCCATTAATTATTTAAAAATGACGTTTAATCAATCTAAGTACTTTATTTATTAAACAAAATGTTCGTGGTCGAAAAGTCAAACACTCTCTATAAAATTATTATGGTTGTTGGTAAATTAATAGGATGTATTGCTTTGGAAAACGAGTTTTTGTCAGTAATTTTGGCAGTCCTTGTTGTGATTGGGACTGCAAGTTATTCCATTTACTGTGGTAATATGAGAAGTGAATTTTTAACTGGTTATACAACTTTAAACGTTTTGGATTATGGTGGTTTAATATCTGAGAGTTTGGTTGTTTTTGCCTGCGTTTTCACAGCAAATTACCATAATAATGCTAGTAAAAACATCACACATATATGGAACAAAAACACTGTAACATATCACGTTATATCTTATGGCACACACTCTTGAATATTTCGCCTGGCTTGGTACTTTTTTCGAAGAATATTACATCGCTTATAGTATATATATTTTTACAAATTTTTACGAAATTTACCTATTCATCTACATTACTTCGATACTAAAAAGCATTAATAAGAAATATAAGGATATCATAAGTAAATTAAAAGAGCAATGCGAAATTTACAACGACAGTGCAAATAATATTATAATTTTAACTCGAGAAACTATAGTTATAATGACTCTATAGAGTCATTGAAAACAATTTAAACGATTTTAACTCGCTTTTTGCAAAAAGCGAGTTTAAATCCATGGATGGCCCTTATTTTTTTTCTATGTTCGAGTTTGGTTAACATATTACAATGTTTAAATATGGCGTTTTTATATTCAGCAAATGTGTCCATATTTTCCTTAAAGAACATCACCTTGTTTTTTTATACCTCCCTTTATTGTGTGAGTATATTTGCTGATAATATAAGGTGGTTCATGTATGATGTTTGTAAAATCTAATATATTTTTTTTCAATTTTCAATTTGTGAAATAGTAAATTTTTGTGAAACCGTAAAAAATTCTGCAAGAAACATAGTAAGTCTATGTTACACCTACCAGGAAAACTTTCTGATGTTTCCGAAAATTCGTTCAGAGTTATTTATTTTGGCAACTTGTGTAAAAAATAATTACCCAACTTTTACAGCAGCTGGTTTTTACACTATACATAAACCAACTTTGATTACATTACTGACCGGAACTGTTTCTTACACTATAATTCTTATTCAATTTAATTTAAATAAAGATGATAAGGTTAATGATATTATTAAGTAAAACATATTTTTGTACACAGTGTTTTTAACTTTATAAAAATTAATTAGGTAAATTATATTGTTGCCTGAAAATAAAATTTGTATAGGTAATCATTTTTATTTTTAACTCACTTCCGATTATCCAATCAAGCTGAACTTTGGCGTTTTTTGATCAGACGCACCATTAATTATCAATAAAATTAAGTAGCCAATCAAAGGCGTGTTTTAGCAGAATTATTGGAGGTGGGAGAACTATACTGCCCTGTTAAGGATAGAGGTCGTATCTGCAATATTTTGTAGTAAAGGACAGAAGAAAATTTTCATTTTAAAAAACGATAAAAAATGGCTTTTTTGCTTAACTACTAAATATTGCAGATATGAAGTTTTGTCTTCGAACGGCAGTTTGTGGTAGTAAAGAAAAAACTTTATTCTTTATTGTTTTTAAAAATTAAAATTTTCTTCTGTCCTTTACTACAAAATATTGTAGATACGACCTCTATCCTTAACAGGGCAGTATAATGTGTAGCTTAATCTTAAAAATTCTATATAAAATCGTAGTGTAAAATAATAGTATGTATTATGTAACAAGTTTTATAAACGCCATTTTAGTTATGAGTTTAATTAAGCACGAGCGAAGCTTGCGAGCGAGTGTTTAATAAAAACGAGTGTCTAGAGAAGTTTATAAACGAGTTGCATACTATACTTTATCTACGACGAACACAAAACAGAATTTAAAGCCAATTTTATTTGTTAAAATTTTGACATCTGTCAACTGTCACCCGAATTTAACCTCACTTTTTCCCAATTTATAATAAAGCTAACTTCAGCCCGTGACGTAAAATGTCGAAAAGCCACTGTTGTTAACTTCAGCCCGTCAATAAAACGCCATAAAGTTACAGTTCGTCAATGTAGGAGTAGATAAACTATATGGTTGGGATTGTCACTGTCAGTGTTTAGTTTTTAGGTTAGTTTTAACTTTAGACATAATTTTTTTTAGTGAAAATTAGTGGCCCTAGAGGGCTGTTTTTCTTTAGCTTAATCAATGCGCACATGCGCATGCGATACGTCGCAATTTTTTTTTAGTTTTTTTGACACTGGTAAAAAATTTTAAACTCTTTAAGCTTAGACGCCGCACAGTGTTTCAATTCTCGAAATTTTCGGCAAAATATATATATATATATATATATCAAGGAGTAGTCGGATTCTCCTAAAAATCCGTAAATAGTAGATCCAAAATGGCGGACATATTTGTCAAAAAATTGACAGAATAAATTGAAAATCACCAAACACGGGTTTTTGGGGTCGCTGATAACGAATCTGGTATCAGAATTCCAAAATTCAAAATGGAATATCCAAAATGGCGGACATATTTATCAAAAAATAAACAGACAGAATAAATTAAAAATCACCATACACTGTATGGCATACAGGGGTTTTTGTGGTCGCTGGTAATGAATCTGGAATCAGAATTTCAAAATTCCAAATGGTAGATCCAAAATGGCAGACATATTTGGGTACACCAGACATGGGACCCAAACCAAATTTATATGAGTTCATAATGGCAAGTTCTGCGCAAGCAGTTTTTGAATTAAAGTTTGCAATAAAGTTAGTTTTTTAGCGTCCGGTCCCCCAAATTAAGATAAATCAAATTAAAGTGGTGCAATATTTAATTTACTGCAGTAATTTACAAATTTATTTATAAAATTTAAATATAACAGATTTTATACTAAGTATTTTAAATCTTTATTATTTCTTTTACTTAATATTTTATCAACGATTTCTTGCATGCGGAGTTGTTTTAACGCACCTACAAGAGGTAGGTTAAATATGTAAAATCCTACGGTCAAGGAAGTGTTAAAGTGAGAAGGCACAGCTTACCGGGCGATCTAACCACCTGTCAATTGGATGCTTATCACGAGGCTAACCAAGATAGGAAAGGGCCATCTGCAAAATCCGATAAGTAATCTTAATCTATTCACGGGTAAGCTGAGTAGGAGAATAGGACGTCCCCAACAAAATAAAGTGCTTAAACCAAAAGATACCAAAAATAAACAACTGTTTAACACGGAAATAGGATCGCACTAACCTAGGAATGTACAGACCAGGCCCGTAGCCAGCCGTAGGGCCCGACGGGCCCGGCCCCCCCCCCCCGAAATTCCGTGAACCCTAAAATTTTCCTAAATATGTGAATCATGTTTTAAAAATATGTCTATCGATTACAAGCCATATTTTTTATGACAACTTCACGCTTTACTGGTATTTATCCATCAACCATTTCCGCCCCCCCTACCACCCAAAAAATTATTACTACGTTTTGGCCCCCCCCCCCAAACCAAATTTCTGTCTACGGGCCTGGTACAGACCCTACGTCGAAGACGCAATAAACGAATTAAAAACACATAACTGACAAAATCTATGCGTACTTCAACGACCATGGCAAAAACGGCTTTTGGGTAGGAGTGAAAATAACACTAGCCACCGTCGCAATCGAAATATGGCCGGAACAGGGCGGGAAAGACAAGATCTCCGCCAGACAATTTCCCTATAATAGCAATATGCTACAGGCTTGGTACATTAGGTACCCATAACCACTACAACAGCATCTTAAAGGTATGGCCAAAACATCGACTGGCACACAGGAACAGTCCTACCACGATCAGCACAAACGTAAACACTACAGCAATCGGCAATGGTAAATACACTATAACGCAATCAACAAACAACGACAGGGCAGAATTAGAGGTAAACCCGTAACTCGACAAGTACTTTATAGAAACACTAAATGTACGCGGGTTCAGTAGACCACTACAACATGGACATCATAGCGCTACAAGAAACGTACATGTCATCGGGACGCGCTACCACAAAAAGGTACAACTGGTATCTAAGCACAGGAAGCAACAAAATGACTCAAAGGGGAGCCGCGATCCTCACAAAAAGGAATAAAGACTTAAAAATTAAAAATTTTGACGCCACCTCGGAAAACACCGCCACGTTAACACTTGACTGCAACAAAAAACGACTATGCGTAATCACCTCACACATACCATCTGACAAGCGGAATACGGCAACCTACCGTGAGCTAACATAACAAACAGACCTAAACAACAGAAAAGGGGCAATATTAGTCGCGGGTGACTTTAACGCACACCTAGGTAAATCGCAGAGCATGAACAACGATAAAGACACGGTGCACGGTGGGATGACCTTCACCAAAAGTCCTAATTTGGAGTATCGAAAAATCATATTTTTGAAAAATGGAATGTATAGAAAAAACATTGATCTTTCAGATTCCCGAATTACAAATCAAAATAAAATTTACTTTAGAAGATACAGACCGTCAAAGTTTAACATTTTTTTTACTGTTTTAGTAAAAATAATGTTGGTGTTTGAAGCAATATATCTCAAAAAGTAATAAAGGTACAATATTAACTCAAATGCTGTTTTAAAGAGGAAAGTATGTTTTATATTGGGTACAAATTTGGTAGCATATGAATGTTTAATAATCACAGAATTTGTATTAGAATAAAATGCAAAATTTTGGTAATTTTTTCCAATTTCACGGGACAAAAGTCAAATCCGCCATTTTTCGCCATGGCCGATTAATTTCTTTTTTATATGAAAAGGTGTATAAATATGTTGCCAAGTTATACTGTTGCAACTTTTTGCCCATTTTCATAACTTTTCAAGATATTTCACTTTTACTGAACAAACGCGTAAGAAATTTGGTGTATATATAGGTATACATGTACCGTCAAACGCGTCTATGCCATTCATGCATTCGCCGAAATGAGTTCGGAATGTGTTGTTTTATTTTAAAATATTGTAAATAACACTATTGTTAAATTAGTAAATAAATACATTAAAAAGTTAACTTTTATTTTACCTTTGTTTAAGGGCCGGTATATTAAATTTACTTAAATATACCTGCCCTAATTCAGAAAGAGTTAATTTATATTTTACCTGGTTTAATATGAATTAATTAGGTGGCACCTGTCACAGGTGTACCTGTCACTACTATATAAACTTCAAATTAGAAATATTATTTATATCAAGTGGCAAGTGTAGCAAGATGGTTGTTATTGCATATAGTGAATTAATTAATTAATTAAAAATCCAAATTAAATGTTGGTCAGCCAGAACGGAGGAACACAAACTTATAAAAAACAAGAAAAAAAAACGAATCCAGGAAGAATTTAGGACACAGACAGGTCTTCTAATAGACATGCCCAAACAGGGGTCTGGGAATACCAACGATGGTAATACCGCCAGAAGATTTTTCGAAGATCCGGAACTGACTGCTTCCATCACCAAGGTGGATGTGGAGCTGATAAGGAGATTTGCGACAATTCTAAAAGCTTTGGCCTCGGGCAGAGAAATCAATGGGGACATGTTTGATGCATATGCAATGGAAACAGCGGAGCTTTTTGTGTCCCTTTATAATTGGTTCTATATGCCATCGTCAGTGCATAAAATATTAATACATGGACGAAAAATTATAGAACATTTTTATGTACCGATCGGAGGAGCACAGGAAGCTCGAAATAAAGACTACAAGTCGATAAGGGAAAGTCACACAAGAAAAATTTCCAGGAAGGCCACTAATGAGGACCTTATTAATTTATTATTGGCAACATCAGATCCAGCCATATCTGCCAAAAGGGTATTTAATGTTAAGAAAAATAATTCTACTTTAGATGCAGATGTTTTAAAATTATTAATATAAAAATTTACAAAATATAAATTTTATTTTTATTTAATCATTGTTTAATAAATAATTATAATAATATATGTTATTGTTTAAGCTTAATTATAACATATATTATGACATTTAAACCAAAAACAACATTAATGTTTAATATTATTTATATTATTATGATAAATTCCGTTATAAAATCTACGCCACTGGTCTAAATTTAAAATTGTGCATATATTTTATGGTTTATATGCATATGGTCATGTGGCCAAAATTTTATGAAAAAATATTTACCCGTTTAGTCACAAATGATTTTGAAAGAACGAGATAGGGCTTATCCCACCGTGCGGTGGGCAGCCAACTCCGATACAGCAATAGCCACGAAAACGGCCAAGAGCTCATTAACCTGGCACCACTGTTCAAACTACAAATGCATAACGCCTTTTCATCTTCCAAGACGTTAAAATGGTTTACCGAACGCTTAAAAGGCCCCAATGACAATTCAAACTTCAAGACGGCGATAACTAACATCTTACGAAATAGTAACCCCGACCTAGAAAACGTAACAGAGACATGGACATTAAAGACTGTTTAATAATTATTTTTGTAGGCTGTCGTGTATAGGTTCCGTTAAATTTAATTATTATTAAAACCAACGGAACCTATACACGACAGCATAAAAAAGCGACTGGCCATACGGGAGCAAGACATAGCGAAAAGCTACACTTTCTTCAAAAAAATTAACGACTACGAACCGGTTAAACGTCTCTTACACACATACAAATACATTTAATCATTCAAAAGGACACACAATCTTCAAACATTCCACTCTCGGTATGGGAAACCGAACTCGCAAAAACGGCCCCGTAAACTCTGACATCTCACCCCGAGACAGACAGGCGCCAGACCAAACACCCTTAACCTGCCCGCTAGACAGAGCATTTATCCAACAAACAGTACAAAAGCTGCGACAAAACGATACTTCTAACAAAAATTCAACGAGGTACCTTACGAATGCCTCATAACTAAGCAAATTCCAATTCCTAAGATTTGCAGAGCTACATATACCGAGGACTAGGAAAATAACTCTGTATATAGGTCAACCCACGATCATATCTTCAATATTAGGCAAATCATGGAATAAATGTGTCGTAAAGGAAAAAAGATATACGTATACGTATAGTAACTTAAGAAAAACCATTTGAGAAAATCACACATTGAACACTCCGCAGAATCAAAACGGCCTGATTAATACAATTTCCGTGTGTGCAATGGTTCGTGCAGACGATAAAACTTTATCGTCAAGAGTCGTAAAGCAGGGCTGCCCCATTTTACCTTGACTCCTCACGCTGGCGTTACACAGAGTACTATTAAAAACGACAGTAGGAATCCCAGAACTACAACTGGACACATAACTCAATAACCTCACTCTTCCCACATTATTCGCATTTGTAGATGACCTTCTATACATCGCTAACAACCTAGCTGAAAGACGTGCTAACCGAACTCAGCAATTGGCCTAAAATTAAACGCAGGAAAAAGTAAAATACTAATTCGCAAGCCCAAATACCCAAACAGGCCACACAAAGCTGACCCTTTCGAAATTGGCCCCTACACTCTACAGCTCGACAATAGCCTTAAGTAGCTAGGAGCCGTCATTACCAGCACCCTTAACCGCCAAGAAACGACTTTACGAATTACCGCAAAAAAGTACAACATCCTGTGGCCTCTCCGGGAGCTGATCTACGCAACGGTGATCGTACCAGCGCGCTGCAGCGGCAACATATGGCCCAAACACCTGCACACTAACAAAAGCAAACAGACAAGAACTACGCAAACTTGAACGAAAGATCATGACATTACTAACGACAGACAAAAAAGTCAGGAGACCGTGCTTCACGTTTCATGACACGTTAGCACAGAATATTTACGTCTCACAAATTAACAAGAACAGTTGGGAGTAACTAAGGACCGACAAGATTAAGATGAGAAAAACAACGGAATTACTATATCAAATGCAGGAACAATCCGACTTGGACACGGACTCAGACAATAATGGTCAAGACGTAGACCACGACTAGTAAGTTAGGCCCCTGCAGCAAACTAACAACTACTGAACTTCTAACAGTAATCTCAAATGTTTGAAGTAATACCAACTTTCCGGTCTAGGGGGATCCCGCGTCGTACACAGATTTGAGTCGGCGTAATTGTCCCCTAAACACCAAAATGTCCCCGCCCTACCTCCTTCATGATCTTATTGGGCTTATAGTAACGGCCTGGCGAATCCGGGAGAGGCTATTCAAATTATTTCGCTCTTGAGCCTCAAATAGGGTAAATTCCGGGTGCAATGGGCTTTCGCACCCACACTCTAAGAAAATATATTGTAATACCTAACAATATAGATTTCTTATGCAAAATATGGTTCATTTAATTATAATTTATGGTTATAATAACAATATACGAAAAATTAGTTTTGTTATATGTTCTGTAATCATTTTGTTATAAAAATTTAGTAAAGTTACATAAAGTTTATACATATCCTACGTATAGTATATATTTAACCATATATATATAGAGGGTTATAAGGTACTTGTAACCCTACGCATATGATTATTATAACTAAATAAATTATTGTTTTGTGCCACAACAAAAATATAGTTGAAGTGACAATATAAACATGGTTAACATAACAGTATATATGACTGTACCTATACTAATCAGAATATTCCATTAAAATAACCATTGTTTTTTCTCAGTGCAGCAAACACGGGTAAAGCCGTGCCGTTGCTGGCGGCGAAAAAAATTGGCGTAAAGTAACAGAGGCTTGTGCGGGGTCCGATAGAGATGAGGCAATGGATCCGGTTATACGTCTCTTATACTCATACAACAAAATTAAAATAAATAAAAATTGCGCACCTACTTTTCCGAAAAACAATAACATTTTAGAGAATAAGGTTTTTTGTACTTTTTTATTAAAAGCAAGTTTATAAACGATTTTTTTAAGAAAAACGTCACCATTTTTTTCAATTTTCGGTTGATTCAAAATTTGGCGCGCAATGACTTTCTTTCTTAGAAGTCAAGAGGTAGGGATTTTAGAACGCACATTAAATTTATGATTGGTTGGTTTTATAACGCTTCACAAAAAAACATAAAAAGTACTTTGTTTAATTTTCCACCACAAACTATTGGCCCAAGGGCTTCAAAATTCCAAATACGTCCCTGCGTATTCATAACAAAAACCAAATAAATTAAACAAAATAGAGAAGCTAAGAGAGTGAATTCTACCTACTGCCGCGGCATGCCGATCCCCGCAACAGCACAGATCAAAAGCGCGATTTTCTTAAATATTTTAATTTTAGAAAAAATGGGTTAAGCCCGTATTACAGTGTGCAATTACTTGCAGAAACTTTCTTGCATGCAACTTTCTTGCACGAAAGCATGCGCATAGCGACGTTTCGTGCAAGTTTATTGCCGTTTTAAATTATCGGTCCTGCTCGATTTTTATTGCCAGTTCGGTTGGAATTGCAAAGTGTTTTACAGTCAGCAATAAAACTTGCATGCAAGAAAGTTGCTGCAAGTAATTGCAGACTGTAATACGGGCTTTAGGCTTTCGCAAATATTCGACCTCTTTCGTTTGGTCCGGTGATTTTGGGACACCCTGTATAAAACCGATAAAAATGCAAGTCAAGATTAGTAGCGAACCAAGGTACTAGTTGTCGCATTGTAAGACTCAAATCACATTGGATTGAGACTCAAATATTGAAATACAAAATAAAAGTATGCAAGTAAAATATTTGAGAATCACTTTAAAAGCGTCAAACCAAAAATAACGCAAACCTTTAGAGAGATATTTTACCCAGCCACATTAGTGTTGCCCATTAATGAAATACCTCTAGCCCAATTATGTTAGTTTTTTCAGGACATTAATTTACAAAGTAAAACTTTTGACGCAGTTAATTATCCCCCATTTGGTAGTAAAAGAATTTTAGTTTTAATTAATTATGGGATGTGTCCGCCATCTTGAATTTTTGTTGATTTGCACGCAAATTTTGCATTTCTTAATACATTTAATTTGCTGAAAAACTCATATGTTGCCAATTATACGCAAAAAGTGTAAAAATTATTTTGATTAGTAAGGTTACATGGTTTCAAGTACGGGTTACATGCAGTGTGCTCGCACTGGATGCTTTGGAGGATACTTAGCAATCAGCTAAGCCCACTCAACGTAATATAAAGTTGTCAAAAATTTAAGTATCTAAATTCTCTGGAGATAATAAAAAATTTACAATGACATTTTTAATTCACTAGTACATGATAATAATTTCCTTTCAGATATTGAAAAATGTAATCATCTTATAAACTCTCTTACTGGCCTTCCACTTACATTGGTTCAATGTACTCTGCTTAACTCAAATAATTATAATATAGCATATACTGCTCTTATTAAAAGATATCATAATAAACGCTTGATTGCAAATGCTCACTTAGAAGAAATTTATAATGCCCCTCGTATAAGCGAACATCGTGCTGCCTCCCAAAATTTGAGATACATTCACTGAAAACATAGCTGCTTTAAAAAACATGAAATATCCTGTTAAAAAATGGGATTTTTTGTTGTTATTTCTACTCAATAAATGCTTGGATGTGGGCACTGTTACTCGTTTCGAACTAGAAAGTGGTCTTGATAATAACACAGATCCTAAATTCAATATTTTAGAATCTTTTATTATAAAATGCTCTTGATGCAGTTGCTTGTTCTACTCAACGCAAAACTGAAAAGTCTCAAGATTACTCCTTTTCTAGTAAACCCAAACCATCGTCATCATTTATGACTCATACTCACATTCTTGTGTTTTTAATAATTCCACAAGTCATAATATTTATGCGTGTTCCCAATTTCTTATCAATGCTATGAGCATGTGAAAGCTCAAAAATGGTGTTTAAATTGTTTAGGTCACAAACATATGGCTCGGGATTGTACATCCACCGCAGTCTCTTACATTTTGATTTTGTTAATTCCAACTCTAACAAGGTCGAAAATAATTCTATATTAGCAAATACCTCTTCAAGCTCAAACCCTCAAAACTCTTCTAATGTTGCTCATACTCTCTCAAACTTTTTAATCTCCGGTTCCACTGTCCTCTTATCAACCGCTCTCGTACGAATCAAAGATATTAGTGGAACTTTTAAAAATATTCGTGTTTTGTTTGACAGCGCCTCTTAGTCAAGTTTCATGTCGTTAAAATGCCATCAGCAGTTGAGATTACCAAAGTCATCATCATATCTCTCGATTCGTGGCCTAGGTGACACTGTATCCTCTGGATTGTTCGGAGTCACATGTGAAGTTTTCTCACGTGATCAAATTTCTCCCAGGTTTCCATTAGAAGCGGTTGTCGTACCTAAGATTTGTAGTGCTATGCCATCTACTCAATTATGTCAGAACAACTGGAAACACATAGTTAACCTAAAATTGGCCGATCCACATTTTGATAAACATTGACATTGACATGTTACTTGGTGCAGATATTTTCCCCCTCATCATTCAGACAGGCCGTATAACTGGCAAAGCTAATCAGCCCACTGCGTTAAATACTTCGTTTGGTTGGATTTTAATGGGTAAAGTTAATGTTTCCAACCCCTCTGATGTTAACTCTTTTTTTACCTTTGTGGATTGCTCACTAGATAATACACTAAAGAAATTTTGGGAAATCGAGGAAATTTCTAATAAACCCGTAACCTCACCAGACAGGAATCTGGTCGATTTGTCGTTACACTTCCTTTTAAAAACTCTGAACCCAATTTTAGTGACTGTCGCTCTCTCGATCAAAAACGTTTTTTCTCATTGGAACGTCGATTGTTTAGTAATACTCATCTCTATAAGGAATACTCAAAATTCATGAACGAATATTTGGATTTAAACTTCATGTCTTTAGCTAATTCGCCCCCCTCTTTAAACGCATATTATATCCCTCACCATTGTATTTTTAAACCCGATACGTCTAGTCTTCGATGCTTCGGCAAAGGATATAAAAGGCAAATCGTTGAATGACACCTTATTGGCTGGTCCCAAGCTTCAACAAAATATATTTTCAATTTTGCTAGATTTTCGCACGCACTCTATAGTATTTTGCACAAATCTTAATAAACGAAAAACATCGTGATTACCAACGTATTTTGTGGATATTTTCGCCTTCAGAACCCTTACAGGATTTTGTTCTTAATACAGTTACATTTGGTGTTTCGTCCTCTCAATTTCTTGCAATTCGCACACTTTTGCAATTGGTCTTCTTTTCCTAGGTCTGCTAAATTGTTAGAAACAGCTACTTATGTAGACTTTATTATTGGAGGATGTAACAATCTTAATGAAGCTCTTTTAACCCAGAAAGAGTTGATCAAACTTTTTAAAAACTGCCGGTTTTGAACTCCGAAAATGGGACAGCAATAGTTAATACTTTCTTAAAACTCTGCCAGAAGATCATTTACATCCAAAAGCTCTCTCTTTATATTTTGATAGTGAATTTTAGGCTTGCAATGGCTTTCAGCTCAGGACATGTTCTCTTATGTTGTTCAACCCCAAGACAAACCTTGCACAAATTGAATTATATTATCTGAATTAGCTCGTATTTTTTATCCTCTTGGTTTTCTTACTCCGCTCACTTTATTCGCAAAATATCCCATTCAGCATCTTTGGACAATTGGTTTAGATTGGGACGAAGTTCCTCCAGATAAATTTCTGAAAAAATGGTCGCCGATGCTTCTGAAAAGGGCTATGGTTGTGTTGTTTATTTACGTACTATCTGTCATGATTCTATACACGTTTCCCTCATTGCTGGCAAATCTAAAGTTTCACCTTTCTTTTATCAGATTTGCTTGAATCAGTAATGCTAACATATAAGAACCTTAATATTGAAAGATTGTTTGCTTGGACAGACTCAACTGTTGCTCTCTCATGGATTCGGTCTTCTCCACATCGTTGGAAAACGTTTGTTGCTAATCGCGTTCTCCATATTTAGGAAAAGGTTACCCCCGATAATTGGTATCATGTTTCTACAAAATATAATCCAGGGACTGCGCTTCTCGAGGAATGTTGCCTTCAGAATTAGTTCAGCATGTTCAATGGTGGGCGGGACCAGAATTTCTTCATTCTTCGGAAAAAATCCATCCTCAATTGTTGATTATAGCCTCTCTCCTGACGGTTTTTTGGAAGAACAGCGGATGTCTTTATCTACTGTTATATCACAAGGGCCATTCGATATTCTCATTGATAAATTTTCGTCGTTGGATAAAGTTTTGCGCATTGTAGCTCTCACTCAAAAATTTACTCGTAATTGTCGCGATCCTTCAAAACCCTCGTCAAACTCTTTTTCTCAGGCTGATCTTCATAAGGCTCTAATACTTATAATTAGGATAACTCAAAATCGCTATTTTGCCCATTAAATATCTCTTATTTCTAAAAAGAAATTATTGCCCAAATCACTTAGAAAATTGAGTATTTTTATGGATGAAAATGGTGTCCTCAGGGTGGCCGGTAGATTGCGCCACTCCCAAACTCAAAGTTTCCTGCTCTATTACCTAATTCTTCGCGATTAACCGCGAATTAATCATTATATACACTCATGAAAACCAGCTTCATCCAGGTTTTCAAACACTACATATTTTACTCACGCAAAATGTTTGGATATTATCTGCTAAACGCACGATCAGAAGAGCCTTGTCTCGGTGTTTTAAACGTTGGAAGATTAATCCAAAGGCCTGTCAACCTACCATGGGCGATTTACCGGGTGTCAGAGTATCTCAAGTTAAGGCATTCTCTCTTGTAGGCACTGACTATGCTAGACCCTTTGCAATTATCCATAGTCGATTAAGGGGTAAAAAATCTCTCAAGGCATACATTTGTCTTTTCGTTTGTTATGCTACTAAAGCTCTAAACTTGGGGCTCGCTTCAGATTTGTCTACTGAAGCCTTTCTTGCTGCTTTTTGTCGTTTTATTGCACGTAGAGGTCGCTGTTCTCAGATTTTTAGTGACTGTGGAACAAATTGTGTTGGTGCTGCAGCTTATATTCGTAATTTGTTCAAAGAATCCGGCCCCGCACTTCGGCGGTTTATGGGAAGCAGGGGTTAAATCAGTAAAAACACATCTGCATCGAGTTATTGGTGAACAGATTTTAACAAACGAGGATTTATACGGTCTTTTAACTCAGATAGAAGCTGTGCTAAATTCAAGACCTCTTTGTTCTATTAGCAGTGATCCAAATGATTTAGCTGTTCTCACGCTCGGGCATTTTTTGACTTTAGAGCCCCTAACTTGCTTACCCGAAGCTGACTTGCAATGTCTTAAAATTACTAATTTGTCGCGTTGGCAGCTCATACAACGTTTGCACCAGGATTTCTAGACTCGATGGCATCGTACTTACATACTCTTGTAAATGGTTAGACCCTTCTACACCGATTGCTATAGCTATATATAGATTCAATAGACTTAATAAAAAACGAAATTACTTCACCTCTCCGTTGGAATTTAGGTCCACATATAAAGGTATGCTGAGGCGTCCCTTAACAAAGCTTTGTCCATTGCCCAATATGGATATTGCCTAAGAAAATTCTATGCATTTTGGTGGGCGGTTATGTTGCGGAATCGCGTTGTTTGTTTTGGTTGCTATGTATTAAAAAATAGATAGTTTTGACGCTATTAAAAATTATAAGATTTATTCTCAATTTTTTTTTTAATCCTACCGTTTGGTTAGGTTTGGTTTGGTTACTTAACAAATTAAATTCTATTTGTTAAGTAACCAAACTTCGGTAGGATTTAAAATAAATAATTTATTACAATTACAATTTAACTGACCAATTTAATTAATAATATTTTTGAGTAATTGAGTAATTAATGATGCACGGTGCATCATGCACCTACTCTCTTGAAATTAATTTTCAAAAATAGCTAATTATAAGTCATATTTGACTAATTGTCTTAGCGAAAAAGCAGTCACGAATAATTGGTCAAATTCTACTGAATTATTTAGTTAAATTAGTAGATTTAAATTTAAAAAAAGTTCTGACTCAGCCAGGGTTTGACGGTCATCTATGGTCTGTCGCTTGTCAAGCGTATGACATAACCAATGAGCCATCAGTCACTTTTATAGAAATCAATTTTATTTGTCTATAAATATTGCACATAATATTTTAAAGTTGAATATATTTTTTGTGTTGCTGTTTTGAGCTAAAGTTTTTGCATCCTTGTTTATTTTTATGGGCCATTTAATCATATGCATTTAACTCAAACAATAATTTGTTGTTGGCCGCAAACGATTAAAGAAATTAGTTGCTTTTAACACTCAGAAATAGTCAAAAATGATGACTAATCTTAAACTAGTCAAACTTGAACTATTTAAGTAGTAAAAAATAACTATTTAAAAGTGAAAACGACCATTTTAATGGTACTAATTCAAATAGTAGAATTGTGACTATTTCATTTTTACAGAGTACAGTTATCCTCAAAAGCATCCAGTGTGAGCACACTGGTTCCATAGTTCCAAGTAAGTACTCTCTAAAAATAAATGGGTCAAAAATGACTAATTCAATAGTTATTAGTGGCTACTTTTTAACTTGTACCATGGTTAACCATGGTTAACCATGGTATCCCAAAATTTAACAGCCAATTCTTGTGTAAAATTGTCCCCTGAATCCGAAAATGTCGTCAAGAGTTCAAAAAGTAGAACAGTTTTTGAGATATAGTCAATTTTCTATTTAATATGGAATTGACTATATCTCAAAAACTGCTCCACTTTCATAATTTTTGACATTTTTTTCAGATTCGGGGGACAATTTTACATAACAATTGGCAGTTAAATTTTAAGATACCATGGTACTCCATGGTTAACCATGGTACAAGTGAAAAAGCAGCCACTAATAACTATTAACTTAGTCATTTTTTATTAATTCATTTTTAGAGAGTATGTAGTGTTTTCAAAATGTACTAGAGTTTTCAATTTTAGATTTTTTACGGGTTGTTTATGTTAAAAACGTTAGTAATAGATTATTTTATTCAAATACAGTTGTCGAATAGGTGTTCAATAATAATATAAATCATACTAATATTTGCCTTAATGGAAACCATAACCATTGTACTAAATGTAGTACATTAATGTACAGAACATTATGTTCTTGAAACCTTGAGGAACTCAAGCAACGAAATATTAAAATTAAATTTAATTAATGCTTAAAAAAATATTACCGAAATCTTATTCATTTTCTTGAACACAATCTACTGCCTCGGCTAGCAATAAATATTGTTTTTCAGCAATATTGACTATATGAAAATTGTAGATAATTAAATCCTTTACCAATTTGTTTCTTACCTCTTTTATTGAGAAATGCAAAATAGGTGCAAATCGAACTTATGGGAAAAACATAATTCATTCACCTGCTGGAATTAATTGTGTCAAAAGTTTTACCTTGTATTTTTAATATTTTAGCTATGTAGGTTAACTCAACAACCCCCTTAATGGTATATTACAAAGAAATTATTATCATGTCACATCAGGGAATGTTTCATACCAACATAATTTTATATATTTATTTTACACACCTAAATTAATTAACTAAAAACAGGTTTAATCAATATAAGAACTTTATTTATTAAACAAAAATGTTTGTAGTCGAAAAGTCAAATACTCCCTGTAAAATTATTATATTTATTGGTAAATTATTGGGATGTATCGCTTTGAAAAACAAGTTTTTGTCAATAATTTTAGCAGTTCTTGTTCTGATTGGAACTGCAACCTATTCAATATACAGTGGTTATACTAGAAGTGAGTTTGTATATGATTATACAACTTTGGCAGTATTGGATTATGCTGGATTAATATCTGAGAGTTTGGTTGTTCTTGCCTCTGTTTTTACAGCTAATTACCATAGAAATGCTAGTAAAAACATTACACAGATATGGAACAAAGATACTGTAACATATGGTAATGTAATCATACCACTCACGTTATATCTGATGGTAAACTCTCTTAAATATTACGCCTGGTACGGTACAGTTATGATGAAACATTCCGTTGCTTATGGTATATATATTTTGACAAATTTCTACGAAATCTACCTATTTATCCACGTCACCTCGATACTAAAAAGCATTGATAAAAAATATAAAAATATTACAAGTAAACTAAAAGAGCAATGCGAAGTTTACAACGACAGTGCAAATGATATTTTAATTTTAAGTCGAGAAACTAGAGCCAATAAAAACAATTTCAACGATTTTAACTTGCTTTTTGGATGGCCGTTATTTTTCTTTTTATTTTCAAGTCTTGTTAGCATATTATTTATTGTTATGGAGTTTTTCTATTCAGCAAATTTTTCCATTTTTTCCTTAAAGAACATCATCTTGTTTTCCTATACTGCACTTTACTGCGTAAGTATATTTGTTAAGAATTCCGGTGGTCCATAAAGTTTAGCTGTTTTGAACAAACTATAACAAGAAAAGTAACTATAAATCTTCTAGTTTTTTAAATAAATTAAAAAATATATTAGGAAAAATCTTTTAATATAAATAACAT
This sequence comes from Brassicogethes aeneus, assembly GCA_921294245.1. NCBI lineage: Eukaryota > Metazoa > Arthropoda > Insecta > Coleoptera > Nitidulidae > Brassicogethes > Brassicogethes aeneus. The sequence goes on along the minus strand of OV121133.1, from coordinate 60,809,466 downwards.
TATACAGATCTGATTTATAGTAGTTTGGTTATAGTTTGTTTAAAATCGCTCAACATTAAAATCATTTCTAAAAATCTAAAAGATTGTTTTTAGATATCAATTTGTGAAATAGTCCATTTTTGTGAAACCATAGAAAACTCTGCAAGAAACATAGTAAGTCTATGTTACACCTACCAGGAAAAATTTGTGATGTTTCCAAAAATTCGTTCAGAGTTATTTATTTTGGCAGCTTGTGTAAAAAATAATTACCCAACTTTTACAGCTGCTGGTTTTTACACTATACATAAACCAACTTTGATTACATTACTGACTGGGACTGTTTCTTACACTATAATTCTTATTCAACTTAATTCAGATAAATACGTTAAGATTAATGATATTATTAACTGAGTCGTTTAAATGCAAAACCCTTCAATTGCATTTGTATATGATAAAAGACAAAAAAAAGTGTATCCATAATTTTATATACACTGCTCAACAATTGAAGTGGATATTAGAAGAATTTTCAAGTACATTGAATAATAGTTTACTGATGGACGTTATGATACAACAAAAGAAATCAAAAAAATTTAAAGAAATGTTTGATTAAAGTAAAAGATACAAATATATGAAAAGTAACAAAACGAAAGTGTTTGTATTGCTTGTATTCGCACTAGCTGTATAAAAGTTTAATATCTCGTAGGACCACCCCTGGCTCGCCTTAATGCTGTTACCCTATTTGGAAGACTCATGATCAAATTATTAATAAAGTCTCGAGGTATATTTTGCCCCATTGCTTGCAACTCATTGGCCATGTGTTGAAATGTTGAATAGCCTGGACATTTCGGTCCAAACGTGTTCAACGGCTCTACACCATATACCGATATCTTTGAGCAGTCATGGTTTCATTAAAAAGGATAAGTGGATCAGTGGGACCATCAAAAAATATGCCTTCCCATACGCAAATTGATCCTCCACCAAAAGGAGTGGTAGGCGCTATTAATGTTCGTTGTATCGCATACCTCCATACCAATATTCGACCATCACACGTATACAAACGAAATCTTGCCTCTTCAGAAAAAAGACAATACTTTCAGTTTTGGTGTTCTGTCGCCCAAAGATATCTGCATGCACGTTGCAACAGTGGATGTGTGCTCGTCTTCTTGCATTTAAGTTAGATGCATGCAACCTTCTTCTGACAGTTTGAAAAGAAATCAATCTCCCAGTAGCTTGTCTAAAGAAAGTGTTAATTCTTGAAGCTGTAAATGTTCGGTTTCTTCTGGCAGTCAAAATAATTAGACGGTCCTGAGCAAGTTGTAGATCGTTCACGTCCTCCCCCATACATGTATGCTGGAGACCCAGTCGCTACATACCGACTCCATGCTCGACTTACGACACTTTGGGACACATTCAAATTGACGTATCCAACGCACTAGATGCTTAAGTTGAATTGTTGCTAATCGTAACGGCATAATTTTAATGCGAATTGAAAATAAATGAATTTTATTGCACACTTATACCTACATATTTGTGTTAACGAACTAACAACAAATATTCAAAAAATGTTTACTGCTGTGTATTCATACACAATATACAGAGTGGGATCGACTTAACAACATTATTACATCCAAATTTCGGGTTAATTATAATTATCTAGTTCAATTGTTGAGCAGTGTTGATTTGCTTTAATTTTGAGGGTCTATAGTGGAACCCAAAAAATTAAAAAATCTAAAATTTTAGCAATGTTTTAAAGTTTTTTCACTCCTGCACTACCAGACTTAGGCGGAATTCGGGTTCCTCGAAGTGATATTTATTAATTTCAGGAATTCTTTAAAATAAATTTTTTTTGGACTTTTATGTTGTACATACTACTCTTATGTAGTATCATAGTTTTTACTAATCATTCCAAAGTGGTGCGATATGGATGATGCTATGGCAGGTGTGTACAACGTATTTTATTATAAAAACGCTTTTATTAAATATAATATGATATTGATTATTACATTAAAATATAAACATTTTGGAGTTATTGAAATAGTGTTGGGTGCATCCCGGTTTTCATTTAATTATTTTTTTTATAAAATAATAATAAAATAAAAACAGACAAAGAATTAGTAAAAGGGTTGGATTTGTCAGGATTACTGTGTTAAGCTGTTTTTATATTTTCACTTATACACCCTATTCAATTTTTCCTGGGACAATGGCAACTTTCTTATTTTTAATAAACCCTCTGAGTAAACTTAAAGTGTTATTTTTTTATTAAAAAAAAAACAACTAAATATTGTTATTTTTAATCTTACATAATATGTATTAATCTCTTTATAATAAACTTATCTACAACTTTGTATGTATAAATTTATTTTATGTATTAAGGGCATAATAAGGTTTTTATGCACGATGACATTATAATATGACAATTATAACAAAAATTCTTTGACGTAAACGTCTTTTTATAGCCCGCGGGCTTTATTATGGCCCAGCGGGCTATAATGAAACGTCAAAAATTAAAAACAACAATGTTACACCATTTGATATATTCGAAGTAAGTTTTTTGGTATAAAAATTTTGATTTTACCGGCAGCAGGCCGCAATTTTTCGCATTTTCAGCTGCTTCCTCAATTTCATTTATCTTTAAACTTTAAAACTGACTGATGTCAGTTGACATTATAATATGACAATTATAACAAAAATTCTTTGACGTAAACGTCTTTAAAAACAATAATATATTAAAAATAATAATATATTAATCGTGCATAAAGTTTTGTATGCATTGCTGGCATAACTGGTTTTTATGGTCCTACGACGCTTTTCTAGCCCTCGCGCTAACGCGCTCGGGCTCGAAATAGCGCCTCGGACCATAAAAACCTTATTATGCCCTTAATACATAAATAACTATAACAAAATATTATACAGGGTATGTTTTATGTGTAAAAAATGACAAGTTCAAAAAATAAAAAGTCTGTATTTTTTATTGCAACACCCTTTATATTTCTACATACTACATAATATATTATATTACCAATGGATGTTCAATGAACAAATATTGCGTCTTAATGAGATACTTTATAAGAGATAAAACGATTTTTATTACAAAGACGACATATTTTTAAATAAAAATAGTACTTGGCTTCAAGGGACATTTAACTTTCCACAAGCAACATCTCGGCCGAGACGACCAACGAAGTCATTTAGTGACTTCAGTGAACGAAGTAAAAGACGGAGAACCGAATTTCTTCGCACTAAAATAGGGTCAGAAGAGTTAAGTTTTGCTGCTCAAAAAAAGTTAAGAGCCGAGGAAAAGATGTTTCTAATGTTATTAAAGGTTTAATAAAAGGACACAAACGAGCAACTAAATATAAAAAGCATATTTTTGCAGTTTAAAAAAAGAAATGAAGCAATTAACGCCATTAAAAGCATTGCCCATATTTGTTGAAGCTGACTAGAAAATATTACGAAGTAGTGAAAACATACATAAAACCCGTGCTATTCAATTTTACAAAAATAAAAAATAAAATGTTTTCCTAAAAAAGGATTATATAAAGTGACAGATAGTTGTGCTGAAACTAATCTTCAAAATTTGTTGGACCTCACTGTAACTTATTTTTGTTACATCTAAAGGAACCCGTTTAAGTGTTAAGTGAAAAAGAAAGTCACATGTTACCGGGATGCGATGGATCCCAACAAGTTCAGTTTAAACAAAAATTTAGACTCCACGTCTAACTCGCAGCAGAGCAGCAACAGCAGCCCAGCAGATAAGCCCTGAAGATGGTACATGAGATTGTCCGAAATGTCGTCAGACATACGGTTCTTTTAAGAACCAAAAACCGACAACACGGAGCAGATCCCGGAAAACCATTAATACATATAAGGGGACATCCATTAATTACTTGAGACAAAAATGGGGGGGGGAGCAAAATTTCACCAAATCTCATTTTAAGGGAGGGGGGGTCATGAGTTTTTAAATAGAAGTGTGACTTTCTTAGATATTAAAAGAAAGCCGCTCTCGCGTGTTTTTGGACCTTAAGACGAAAAATTTTTCCAAGCAACGAGTATCGCGCAATCCTAATCAATATCGTTTTATTTGCGTAAAATGTCTACTATAGTATTTAAATAAAACAAATTAAATATTGTATAGTACAGTCGATAAAAATGCGTATGAAACAGTATATAAGCTTCGAGTAACGCAAAATTTGCGCCCAAAATCGTCCAGTTTTTAAAACCTAATAAATAATTATTCTAAATCTTTAGTTAAATAAAGATTGTTTCACGCGTAGTATGGTAGTCATTTTTAAGTAAAAAGTTACTTCAGTAAACCATTTTAAACGATTTTATTTAGCAGTATTGCTGCCTCACAATCAAATAAGCAATCGAGCTTTAACACACTTACTTGAAAACTAAAAAGTAAAAAAAGTAATTGTTTAAAGAGTATATTATTTAACAAGTTTGATAAACATTTTAGTCACGTATTTTAATTATAATTATAGGCACGATCGACGCTTACGAGCGAGTGGATAAATCATTCTGAGCAATGAGGCACTTTTCTTTGTTAATAAACAAAATGGTAGAATTTGGGCTTAGAAACCCCAAGAAGGAATGTTGAGAAGCCCATCCATCCATATACTATATTATACGTTTAAACGTATAAATTTTTAGTGTTTTTGGGCTCTTTTTTTCTTAAAATGCGGGTCTGACTGTTACAGTAAATGAATTGAGCTATCAAACCATGATCAATGAATTTTTAAGGCCAGAACTTAAAGGTATTGATGTGGACAATGTTTATTTCCAACAAGACGTCGGGCCCCATAAGTCGCTAAGTAAAAGAGAAGGTTAATGCCAATTATTGAAGCACTAAAAGAAATCGTTCGTTATCGATAAAATATAGCCGCAAAAGTGTAAATATATTATGAAAAATTTCATCAAAAGAATCTGGGCGTAGAGGAAAGAACGTGGTGGCTATTTGGCTAATTTTGTTTTTAATTAATGGCAAAATTTCATACAAAATAAGTCTTTACTTCATAAATAAAAATAAAACCTCTATAATTATAATTGGAAAAATCTTTATTTGGAAAAAGTTGTAGAAACATTAAATGAAGGTTGTATATAACTGAATATACCGTCTCTTGTAGTGATGCCGCCGATACAAGAGATTCTCGCCTCTCGTCTCGTCTCGTCTTGACGAAGAAAAATTTAACTCTTCACTTCATGTAACTAAGGAATGTCCCCTAAGGGGTCATTCAAGTATTACGTAACGCTAGACGGGGGAGAGGGGGTCAGTACGAACGTTACGGTTTGTTACTGTGGGGAAGGGGGGGTTTCGTCCAGTAACGCAATTTTGTTTAATTTTTTCCAATCAATTTTCATTAATTTTACTTCTCAGCATGGGCAAATTAAAATTTCCTAGTGTTACGTAACAACTAGAGGGGGAAGGGACGGCTAAGCGAAACGTTAGTATGTTACGAGGGGGAGAGGGGAGGCGTAAAAAATGCGTTACGTATTAGTTGAATGGCCCCTAACTGATAACTAAAGGTTAAAAAAGTTAAGTAGCATAATATTATTATGATAAACTACTATCTTATAGGTTTTTCGAAAAAAAACTTTTTCCATAATAATAAATAAAACTAGTGTGGTCTTGGCACATATTTTTTTTAATTTCCAGATTAAATTTCTATAGAAAAAAATATAAGCGAATTCGTATTTCATTCCAAATAAATTTTGTATTCATTCATAGCTACTTTTACCACGAGAAAAACGAGACGAGACGAGAGAAAGGCACTCTCGAGCGAGAAAAAAGTATTCTCGACGAGACGATAGAACCATTTTCTCTCGCTGCACGAGACGAGACGATTTTTTATTTTTTTTAATTAAAAGAGCATAAATTAAATAGTAAAAATTCTGGTTTTCGGATTGATCCGAACAAACCCCACGACAATATGCCCCGCCAACTTGAAAAAAACAGACAATACTGGAAATTTTAGAGAGCTACATGTCTAAAACTTATTTTTCTCTTCGAGGCTTAAATATATTTAAAAAAATTTAACAATTTTTTGGAAAAAAAAATTCCCTTTTTTTACCCCTTTTGTGTTATTTTTTTAACATTAACTTTTTATGCTCTTTCGATTAAAAAAAATATCAACCGGTATAAAAGTATTTAGCCAACATACGCTTCTTGTAATTAATACATTATTTTTAACTAAAATTTTATTTATTATATGCCTAAATTTGGTCTAATACGCGTTGATTTTAAGTCGTCCCAAAGAACTAGAACTAAAATGTAATTTATCCTTTGTTTACGAGAATATTGTAAGAACTAAATTGATTGGCCTATTTACCAAAATTGCCACAAGAAGGTTCAGGTAACTTGAAATTTTGAGGGAAATAAACCCAGAGATATCTCTGAATACACAGCATCTAATAATAAACAAAATATTGTCTTACTTATCAATTTTAATGGGAACATTCCTATAACTGATAGATAAGAAGAAAGTCAACGTTATTTGCATGGAGAAAGTTTAATTTATCTAAAAGGTTTTCATTTTAATAAAAATGGTCCAAGAAGATGACACCTATGTTTTATCCGGGCTTGAGCCCTATAGACCTTTTCTGAATATAAGTTTAGGTAGACTTTTCTATGATGTATTATTAAAAAATACACTACCCTATGATTTTATGGTAAGTATTACATACTAATATGTTCAATAAATAATAAGAATTATCTATAAAAATAATAACATATACATATGTAATTATGATTTTTTTTTAGATCGACGCACAAACAGAAAAATCAATATCCTACAGACTATTTTTCGAGTATACGTGCATCTTAGCCCACTACTTGCAAGAAATCGGTTATGGTAAAGACACAATAATGTCGATAAGTAGCGAAAACAATGTCCAATTTTTTATACCTGTTGTTTCCTGTTTATATAATGGTTCTATAATGGCGCCCTTAAATCCCAATTACACCCCCGAAGAGCTACGTCACTGCATAAACATATCAAAACCCGAAATCGTATTTTGCAGCGAAAAAGTTGTAGATAAGTTTCAGAAATTAAAACAAGAGTTGGGGTTCATAAAGCAAATTATTGTTATTAATAGTAACAAGGAGTTTCCAGGTATAGTGACAATGTGCAATCTTTTGAGAAGAAGGAGGAATTTGAATACATGGAGGAGCTATAAACCTTTGGATGGGAGTCCTGGCGATCTAAAGGCGTTTATATTGTGTTCTTCGGGCACTACAGGGCTTCCCAAAGGAGTGCTATTGTCACATTTAAGTTTATTAGTACGTTTTAATCATATAAGGTATTGTTAATATAATTTTTAATGCTTTTCAAATATAATGTTATAATTCTAGAGATCCCAGATTGTTTATACTAGGTCCAAACTTAAAAGTACTTACTATATTTCCAAGTTTTCACACAGCTGGATTAATTTCTACTTTGGGGGCAATTATAAACTCTTACCAAGTAATTATGATGGATAGATTTAATGAAAATTTATACCTCAAAAGCATCCAAAAATATAAAATAAATTTGCTATGGGTTCCAGCTCCTCTAGCGGTGTTTTTAGCTAAAAGTCCTTTAGTGAAAAAGTATGATGTATCCAGCGTAATGCAGTTGATATCAGGGGCTGCTCCTTTAAGCAAAAACTTACAAGAAAAACTGAAAAAACGTTTAAACATCGAGAAAATATTTCAATCTTATGGTTTAACAGAAACAGTTGTAGCAGTAACCCTTCAGCAACTAAAAGACAAAGTTAGACATGGATCTTCAGGCAAAGTAGTGCCATTTATGAAATGCAAAGTTAGGGATCCCGATACAGGGCGTTCTCTACCAGCGAATAAAGTGGGCGAACTGTGCTTCAAAGGACCAATGGTGATGATGGGTTACTATGGAAACCCCGAAGCCACTAAAACTACCTTTACATCAGATGGTTGGTTAAAAACTGGTGACTTGGGTTACTACGATGACGAGGGGTTTTTCTACATCGTTGATAGGCTCAAGGAGCTCATTAAATACAAGGGGTTCCAAGTACGTTGACATTTTAATGTTTATTGTATTTTATATGGTGATTTTAAGGTTTCGCCGGTTGAATTGGAGGCTTTATTACTTAAAAACCCCAAAATTCGCGACTGTGGGGTTGTTGGTCTTCCAGACGAGTTCAGTGGGGAGTTGCCTTTAGCTTTTATTGTGAAACGCGATGGTATGGAGTTGAGTGAGAAAGAAGTCGAGGAATATGTAAAAAGTAAATATATTTCAATTTTTTATGTTGTTTTATTAATTTAACATATTTTTAGAGTCGATTTCACCCACCAAACACCTACGTGGAGGAGTAATTTTTGTAGACAGCATACCCAAAAATCCAAGTGGTAAAATACTAAGAAGAGAACTTAAAAAATTGTTAAATAAATGTAAAAATAAATTATAAATATGATTTTATTTTCATTTAGTTTAAACGATAACCGATAAGACTTTCTCTGTGATACTTAATTATTATAATCTGATGACATACATTCTTAACGCATTGATTCAATATAAGTACACACAAGTGCAAAGTTTAACATGCCGTTAAGTGACGAACAACATGTTGTTAAAGGGCCTGAACCGGCAGAATTACCCTTACAAGTTAGCCTGGGTAGGTTTTTCTACGACTTATTCATAACCCAAGATCCAAATAGGATTTGTATGGTAAATAATATAATATTTACATAATCATTATCTTTAATTAAAACATTGTAGATTGACGGACATACCAAGGAAACCCTAACCTTTAAAAGTTTATTCGAGAATAGTCGAATATTGGCTGAAATATTACAGGAATTTAAGATTGGGAAAAATTCCATATTAAGTATTAGTAGTGAGAATAATTTGCAATTTTTCGTGCCAGTTTTCGCGAGCTTTTTTGTGGGTTCTACTTTAGCCCCTTTAAACCCGTCATATACAATATCAGAGTTAAAACATGCTTTAAACATATCAAAACCTACATTAATATTTTGTTCAGAAAAAGTCGTGGATAAATTTCGTAGGCTGCAAAGGGAATGCAGGTTTATAAAAAAGATTATTGTTATTGATGGCAAGGTTAATATACCAGGTGTTTTAAAGTTAACAAAGTTGATGGAGGATAAAAAAAGAAAAGGGACGTTGAGAAATTTTAAGCCTTTAGATGGAAATCCTGATCAAATGAGATCTTTTATAATGTGTTCATCGGGAACGACAGGTTTACCCAAAGGTGTTTTGCAATCTCATACAAATACTTTACATATTATGTCCCTTTTCAGGTACATTATATTTTTATACTAGTAAAGTGAAGAAAATATATATAGGTTATGTTTTTGTTTTAGAGATCCCAGATATGCTAGGATAGATGAAAAAGATACAGTTTTAGGCATAATGCCTTTTTTTCATGCTTTTGGACTACACGTAGGTCTATTTAATACTCTAAAAGGTAGTACGTTGGTTTTACTAAAACACTTTCAAGACGACTTGTTTCTAAAAACCATACAAGACTACAATGTGACCACCGTGTTTTTGGCACCACCACTGGCAGTATTTTTAGCCAAAAGCCCTAAAGTTAAAAACTATGATTTATCTTCAATCACAAAGCTATCTTCCGGAGGTGCGCCTTTGAAAAAATCTATTGAAAACGAGTTAATAAAGCTGTTTAAATTGGATGGTATGAAACAATCTTATGGCATGACGGAGACCACTTTAAATTCGACAGCTTTTAAAAAAGACGAATTTAAAGAAGGGTCTGTTGGTAAACTTATACCTCTATTAACAGCTGTAATAAGGAATCCAGATACCGGGGAATCTCTTGGAGCTCACAAAGTTGGAGAAATATGCCTTAAAGGTCTTATATCTTCATACATAACATATAAGCAACATAACTTTAATAATAGTGATATTTTAGGGCCTAATATAATGTTGGGGTATTACAACAACGAAAAGGCTACAAAGGAAGCCTTTACGTCGGATGGTTACCTTAAAACGGGTGATTTGGGTTACTATGATGATGAAGGATTCTTCTTTATAGTTGATAGACTCAAGGAGCTCATCAAATACAAAGGTTATCAGGTAGTAACAGACAAAACAAATATAATATATTATATAGTAATAAGTGAAGCAAAATTAACATATTTCTTTGTTAGGTTGCCCCGGCGGAATTGGAGGAAATATTATTAAACCACCCCAAAATCCGAGACGTTGGGGTGGTTGGTAAGCCTGACGATGAGTGCGGAGAATTACCTGTAGCTTTTGTGTCTACATATCCAGGTTGTAAAATATCTAAAGATGAGATACACGATTACCTTAACGGTAAAAAAATCGACTTTAAAAATGCTTATTAATCAGTTTTGATATTTTATAGATAAAGTTTCGTCGCAAAAAAGACTGAGAGGCGGGGTAATTTTCTTGGAGGAAATTCCCAAAAATCCAAGCGGAAAAATTCTGAGGAGGGAGTTAAGAAAAATGTTGGAAAAACAGATGTCAAAATTATAATTGTATTTTAATAAAAATATAGGAAAAATGATTTGTCGTTTTTTGGAGTATAGTATGCAACCACCTTATCTCTTTTAGTACAAACAATTTGGTAAACAACATTTAGGCCATTCAATGGAGCAAAAAAAACGTGGTTTGTGCAAAAAAAGTCAAAGTTTTTAAATTTTCAGTTTGTTCAGATGGACATAGTGAGTCCGAATCTCACTTTTCAGCAGATTAAGGGTTGCGTTCGATGAATGGGGGTGGTTTAAAGAAAAATTGGGGCGGACGGCAGAAAAATTCTTTTTGTAAGAAATTCTATAGAGTACGCTGATTAGAACACCGCACGACAAGCCTAGTCTATCTCTTATCGTTTAGGCCCTACTAGGGCAAAAGCACTCTAGGGCCGCACTAGAGTGCTTTTTCGGAAATGGTGCACGTGTAAAAACGCGCTTTTGCACCCTTTTAATGTTTCGCGCGCTATGGGCATTAATAATTATTCGATTTCAATTATTCAAAAACTGTATTATTCTCGATTGAATGTGCCATAAGCACGTTTTTTAAGCAGTCCGACAGCTATAAAATTAACGATTTCACAAAATGTCAAAATTCAACCTTTTTGTAAAATTCAGCTAATGATTTTAGAAAGGATTTTTTTTTTACAAAAATCTATAAGGCTCTGATCAAGTATTTTTTATGTGATAGCTCATAGTTTCAATTTAATTAATTTACTTATAAGAAAATAATAACATTATGATGAAATTAAATGAAGAAGTTTAAATACGTCTTCATCAATCTATTATTCATAAAATAATGGGGCTCACATAATTAAATTTAATATACAATATGCAGAAGGGCTTTATTGAACATAAACAACAATTGTTAGATTTTTTTGTAACTTATTTTTGCAATGTACCATTTTCGGCGAGTTTAAATTGTGGTCGATCGCGCGCTATAAAACGGCTTCCACAGAATTTGCCATGCATAAATTAATAAATACAACAATACATTTGAATGCCCCAGGTAGCACAACGTAACGAAATCTTGACGTAAACGAGACGTTTTCAGTCAGTCGTGACTTGGACGTTATTTAAAAATCGTAACGTATTTAATTAAAAACAGTTGCCAAACCGCGCTAAATTTAAGCATAGTTTTTGTGACGAATACGTTACATTAATATGAATAAAAATCTTCACGATGTAGTTAAGAATACGCCACGGATTCTTCACGATGATTTGTCACGGTTTCGTCACGACGCGTCGTTACCGAATAGTGAACTGAACTGGTCACGTAATTGTGGCGTATAGTTGCATTATTTGGGGGTGTAATAATATTGTGTAGTGTAATGCAGTGCAGTACGGTATAGTGGGTTGTTTTGTGTATTGTGGAATTATTGCTTACCTTCAAAGTTTTGTAATTTGATTTTAACCTCATCATCAGGTTGAAATCAAATTACAAAACTTTGAAGGTAAGCAATAATTCCACAATACACAGAACAACCCACTATACTGTACTGCACTGCATTACACTACACAATATTATTACACCCCCAAATAATAACATATTGTTGTTAGGATTGTTTAGTTTTGCAATGTTAATGCAAAGAAAGCACATTTAACTGAATTATATTTTATTAGAAAAACAATAAAAACATATTCTACAATAAACTATAATATATATTATATAGAAAAACACTAACAAAATAAAAAAATATTACTCTAATACAATAAAAATACCTCCATGCACTTTTGAAAACCAGTAATAATTGCAATTAGTTTTCAAATTTCATATCTTTGAAAAAAAAATTAAATTATTTTTCTATTTTAAGGATAAAACAGTACACAAAAATATAATTCTCCTGTAGAATAAAACACTATTTTATTAGAATATACCTAATATAAAAAACAGTAAAACAAAATAAACAAGTATTTCTCTTATAAATTAAAAAATGAAATGAATGAAGTCAATTAATAATTCATGTAGTATAAAATTTTTATTTTATTTCTGCAGTTTCTTTAACTGCAACATTTATTTATAATAAACTTACTTAAATAACACTAGGGTTCAGCTGAAGTACAAACCTGTGATTTCATCTTATCATATGTATGCTTAATGTGCATAATGTGCTTTTCAACGTCATCCTTTGTAATATTTCTTTCCCCCGAGACAACCCAAGACAATTGTGTTTGCCATCAATATGTCTTTTAGTCTAAAGTTTTCGTTTACCCCTATCCAGATGTGTGGAGTGTGTCCAGAGTGTCGACTGTAAAACAGTGTATGTTATGTTGGTTACCAATTTTTTAATTTTAATTGACCTGCAAAATGAGAAGAAATAAGTAGTTTTCTCCATGGCTTTGTTAAATTTTATTTCACATACAAAAAAATGTATTTTTTCCTCTTTCAGTAGAAATTCAACTTAAAATACTTAAGCTATAATAATAAATTTGTTATATATATATATATTAACACACTAAAAATGTTGTGGTTACTTATATTTTGTTGCTACAGCAAAACATTTCTTAGATTAGTGTGTAGTTGTTTAGCATTGCAGACAATTGTCTTAAGCTACTGAAATATAGAAAAGCAAAAGTACTTACGGTTTTAAACTATCCTTTTGTTTACTATTAAAAACTTTGCAGAAATATAGAAAAACCTACAGAAACCAATGGCTTGGGTCGTTACCAATCATTCAAAATGGAGATCCTACTGGAGATGCACAGAACATATGACTATTGGCGACTGCGCATTGGTGTCACGACTTTACGTGATGTTTTCGTGACGATTTGTATAAATATTTTGTAACGTTTTTGTAACGAGCTGCACGTCAAGAATTTTATACCAAAATTTAAAGTAAAATTATCACTATTTCGTGTGACTAACGACTTTATGAAAAAATTCGTCACGTATTTTCATAGACCCCTCGTCACGAATTTGGCGTCACGCAATTTATTTACTTTTTATTAAAATTTCTTTAATCGTAACGAAATATTGTCTCGTTTTCGTCACTTCCAATTTTTAATGTCACGTTGTGCTACCTGGGGCGGGAAACTATGAGCTATCATATGAAAAAAAATACTTGATGTGAGCCTTATAGATTTTTGTATCCTTTCTAAAATCAGCTACATTAGCTGAATTTTACAAAAAGGTTGAACTTTAACATTTTGTGAAATCGTTAATTTAATAGCTGTCGGACCGCTTAAAAAACGTGCTTATGGCACATTTAATCGAGAATAATACGGTTTTTGAATAATTGAAATGGAATAATTATTAATGCCCCTACCGCGCGAAACGTGAAAAGGGTGCAAAAGCACGTTTTTACACGTGCACCATTTCCGAAAAAGCGCTCTAAGGCCTAAACGATAAGAGATAGACTAGGCTTGTCGCACGGTTTTTTAATCAGCATACTCTAAAGAATTTTTTACAAAAAGAATTTTTCGTTTTCGTTAAGCCCTATTCGCAGCGTTCTGCCGTCCGCCCCATTTTTTCTTTAAACCACCCCCATTCAGCAAGCGCACCGATAAATCTGCTGCAAAATGAGATTCGGACTCACTATGTCCATCTGAACAAACTGTGAAAATTTAAAAACTTTTTAACTTTTTTTGCACAAACCACGTTTTTTTGCTCCATTGACTGGCGTAATTCGACAATTCATGACCTTGATTTTTTAAGCACTTTGGAATAGTATCAGCTACCTATCGCTTGGGTAAGATTGTTTATTATTAATTTATAATAGTTATTATTAGGTATTATGCATTAGAAACCATGACGATAGAAGACAACGTTCACATTTTAACGGGACCTGAGCCCTATAGACCATTCTTAAACACAAATTTAGGACAACTTTACTATGATTTGTTATCCAAAAGTAAAGTACACTATGATGCGATGGTAAGCTCTACTTAATATATTAACTATACAAAACCTAAATATAACAAATTTTTCCTAAAGGTGGACGCTCAAACAGGGAAAACTTTATCGTATAAAGACCTATTTGAATACACCTTGATATTGGCCGACTACCTACAAGAACTTGGTTATGGTAAAGACTCGATTATGTCGATAAGCAGCGAAAATAACTTACAATTTTTCATACCAATTATATCATGTTTATACACCGGCTCTATAATGGCGCCCTTAAACCATAACTACACCCCTGAAGAGCTAAGTCACTGCATAAACATATCAAAACCAAAAGTCTTGTTTTGCAGCGAAAAAGTTTTGAATAAGTTTCAGAAATTAAAAGGAGAGTTGGGGTTCATAAAGACAATTATTGTTATTGACAGTACAAAGGAGTGTTATGGGGTTATATCGTTAATGAATATGTTAAAAGAAAGAAGGGTTAATATGAGCAAATGGAGGCTTTTTAAGCCTATTGAAGATAGGCCTGAGGATCTTAAATCTTTTATAATGTGTTCCTCAGGGACTACAGGTATGCCTAAAGGAGTTCTGCAGTCACATTTAAACATTGTGGTGAGGCTTAACCATTGTAGGTAAGTAATATAATAATTATTATAAAACTGTTTATTATAGAAAAACTGTAGAAAAACTTCAAAACAAAATTCTAAAAATCATATTTAAAAAATCAAGATTATTTTCCACTAATATGTTATATATATAATGAATCCAATTTGTCAAAAGTTCGTTTAATTTATATTATACAGTGCATATTTTGGGTAAACAAAAACAATAAGAAAACTGAAATAGTCCCCTCCCAGCATAACATCAGATCTACCGAAAAAAATGTATATCCTATTCCTCTTTTTAAAAATAATTTTACGCAAAGGACTGCATTTTATTTTGCGCCAAAATTTCATAACATATGTCTTTAGGTAACATATGTTACCTAAAGAAATAAGTCACCTGAGTTCTTCAAATAAGTTCAAAAAGTTTAAGGTAGAATCCAAGCGTTACGTAACTTTGTATCAAGACTTTTTAAAAATAATATCCCAAAAAAAAGTATAACAAATTTCTGGACTTCTTTTGTTTTTAGAATTTTTTATTTATTTTTATTATTATTGTTTTGTTTTGTTTTTCTTTTGTTTCTGTTTCATTAGCGTTATGTAGCAGGGTTTTTCTCCTCTAAATCTGACTGTTAAATAAATGTTATTTTTTTATTATTATTGTTATAACAAATAGCTTTTTTGATTTTTTACTCAATGCCAATGTAACAGTTAAATTATTGTTATAATTTTTATTATTATTATTTTTTTAGACTGTAAATTACAAAAAGATACATTTATCCTAAGATTGTGAAATCACACACAAGCACTGCTTAGGTGATTCACAAAAAATTTAAATGTAAATAGGTATAGTGCTATTAATTAATCTGCAACTTCTTGGGCTTATCTTATTATTATTATTTTGTATTTATAGGTTAACTATGTAATTTTTGTAGAAGAGAAATAAATTATTTGATTTGATTTGATAATATAATAAAAAATTTATTTTAGGGATCCAAGATACTCAAGGGTCGATAAGGGTTTAAGAGTGTTGGCAATTCTACCTTTTTTCCACGGTTTTGGTCTGCTTACAAACCTTGGTGCGATGTTCAATCAAATCCAAATTATAATGATGAACAAATTTAACGAAAAAAACTTCCTAGAAACCATACAAAATTACAAAGTGAACCTGTTATGGCTTGCACCACCTTTGGCCGTATTTCTAGCCAAAAGCCCTTTAGTTAAGAACTATGATCTATCCAACGTATTAGAGTTATTATGTGGGGCAGCACCCTTAGGCAAAAATATACAGGAGGAACTTAAAAAACGCCTTAAAATCGACACTATAGCTCAAGCTTACGGCCTCACAGAAGCAACTCTAGCAGTCACATTGCTAGAAAGAAACCAATACAACAAACAAGGCTCATCTGGCAAAGTAGTACCACTAATGAAATGCAAAGTGAGGGATCCCGATACAGGGCGTTCTCTATCAGCCAATAAAGTTGGCGAACTTTGCTTCAAAGGACCAATGGTGATGCCGGGTTACTACGAAAACCTCGAAGCAACTAAAGCCACCTTCACATCAGACGGTTGGCTGAGAACTGGCGATTTGGGTTACTACGATGACGAGGGGTTTTTCTACATTGTCGATAGACTCAAGGAGCTAATCAAATACAAGGGGTTCCAAGTACGTTGATTATTATGTTGGTTAGGTAGTATCTTTTTAACTGAGATTTTTATACTTTAAACTTCAGTTAAAGTGAGCTGAGCTGTAGTGATGTGAGTAAGCATAAAAAAGAACGTCACAGTTTCAGTTCGTTCATATCATTATACCTATGATTCAATTGAAACGTGGCAACGTAAATGAAAGGTTTGTTCATAAAGGCTATAGCCTACGTATACGTAACCTAAATTTGTGAACTAAATAAAAATATTGCCGATTGGCAATATTTTTATTTATGGATGTGAATCGTAAACAATTTTGAAGTTGCGTAAAATTATATACATTACATTAAAATAATGTAATTTTAAAAACGTGAACAAACCCAGTAATTTATTTATCCCCTCTATTTTATTTCCGACTCGATTTAATATGCGGGGGCACAGCATATGCAGTATAGGTGAGGGGGTAGGAAAAATCTTAGCTCACTTCAAAACAACGCGCACATTTGCAAATTTTACCGATGTGAACTGAGATTAACTAAGATCTCAGTCAAAAAGAACGCGGCTATTAAAATGTTATATGGATTTTATGTGTTGCTTTTAAGGTTGCCCCAGCCGAGTTGGAAGCTGTATTACTAAAACACCCAAAAATTCGCGACTGTGGCGTTGTTGGTCTTCCAGACGAGCTAAGTGGAGAGCTGCCTTTAGCTTTTGTTGTCAAACGCCAAGGGGTGGAGTTGTCGGAAAAGGAAGTTGTTGAATTTGTTGCAAGTAAGGTTTTAGAGTAAATTTTTAAGTTAATTGATTATATGTTGTACTTTTTAGAATCAGTTTCGTCTTCCAAACATTTAAGGGGTGGAGTAATTTTCATCAACGAAATACCTAAGAATCCAAGTGGAAAAATTCTAAGAAGAGAACTTAAAAAATTGTTTAATAAATGTAAAAATAAATTATAGTCGATTTTTGATGAATAGCTTTAGTGTATCACTTGTTAAATACCAATTTTTTTTTGTATTTTTGATGATAGATTGCGAAATAACACTTTTGTAAGGGATAGCGAGTAAAAAAGAATTTTGCAATAGAGTATTAACTCAATATTTTTTCGAATTTATTCCAAAGTTTTAATTACTAAAAATGGCAAAAGAACATTTTGAAACGGATTATGCGTACATATATGTACGCATAGCAACGGATGTAAAAGTACTTTGCGTGTATCAACCAATTGGTTGTAATTAATGTACATTAATGTAGATTACGTCATTAGGAGAAGTGAATTTTTGTGCTGAGCTCAAAAGATTGCCGAGAAATTGAGCAAAGTTCGAAAAAATCTTTGAATAACGTATTTTATCTTCTTTTATCTTAAAAAACAAAACATTATATTAATATGAATATATGATTAATATGAATGACAATCTGTCAATGACAGATTGTCAATGCTTTCTCCAAACGCATAGGCGGAGATAATATGAATAAAATAGGGTAAAAACGTGATTTTTATTGTCTACGCTCATGTATCTCATTATTGGTTGATTCTGTAATTTTATTTGTTTATTTTAACCTCTTTACAATTGTAAGTTTAACCCATTTGTTAATGGATTATTAAACAATAAATCTTCTTAATTTGTTTGTAGTAAGAACAAATAAGTTGCAAAAAGTTTAAACTACTTAAACAAATGAATTGACAAAATTAACCATTAGGGTGGGTTAAAAACAAAATGTTTGTTTTTTTTCTTAGCATGGGGGTAGAATTTTTTTACCCAACATCTTGAGGTGGCCCACTCGGTTTTTAAATAAATATTTTTAATCAAATGGGGTAGTTTTTGTTCTAGAATCTGTAGGGTGTGTCCTTAAAAGCCAATTGGAAGTCAAAAGTTGAAAAAGTTTTTTCCCCATTGTTTTTGTAATTTAAGTAAAAAATTTATATTAGAATGAAAGTTAAGTGAAAAAAAATCACATTCTACAATTTTTACATGTTTTCCACGATTTTGGACCAAAAAAATTCCCGTTGGAACTACCCCATTTGATTTAATATTTATTTAAAAAACGAGTGGGCCACCTCAAGATGTTGAGTAAAATTTTTTTCTTTTGAATTTTTTTTATAAGGTACAAATTTTACCCCTATGCTAAGAAAATACAACAAACATTTTGTTTTCAACCCACCCTATTAACCATCAACCAATATTTTAACGTTCGGCAAAATTATAAATCCTGGCAAAGGACTATCTTTGGGATAAAATGATGACAAAACGGGTGATTTAGGTTACTTACGATGTTTTTCTTTATGGTTGATAAACTTTAGGAGCTCATAAAATACAAAGGTTATCAGGTTGGTATCTTGTTTAACAGACAAAAACAATACTTGTTTTGAAACAACATTGTTATCTACATTTGTTTTTATCTTAATTGTAATTTTGTGCAAATGATATAGGTAAAGCAGGTATATAGATCTATATTATAGGTAAAGCAAAATTAACTTATTATTTTTTGTTAGGAATTGGAGGAAATGTTCCTAAAGAAATCCGTGAATATGATTATTTTGGAGATTTGTATTCACTCATCTAGGTGTAGGTAATATTACTTATATAAGTAAATTGTATATAATAAAGTTAAAAACCATTAAATCAATCGATTTTTACAATAATACTATCAATGATTTTTATTTCAGATAACTATGCATAGTTATAAAATTGATTTTATTATCCCAATTTAAACCCAAGTCGTAAATTTGCTTGCAGTACCTTCATTGCTGTTGTTTTTGGCCAAAACCCCGCTTCTACAAAATCCATCTTATAGGGATTCATTTTCCAATATATTTTGTGTAGCTGCACCGGCCGGTATAAAAATTTTGCTATGTTTGTTTTTAGATTTATCAAATAAAGCAAATGTATGGCCTGACAAAGTTGGCTGAGGCTGATACCATTAGTGATGTAACGAATGTTATTTATTTTTAAACATTCGCGAACGTGAATGTCAACTCTTTAAACTTGCCGACATTTTCTTCGCCCATGATAGGTAACTAAACGCACTCTAACACGGGTAAACTACACCTAGGTGTCGTTATTGGCGATTTAATTCTACCTGGTTTTGTATTAGAAGTATTGAGAATGATTTCTTTGATACCAAAGGGTTTATGTCATAAGTGATCTCAAAATAATAATAAAACTGTTGCTTTTTTGCCTCACAATATTCGCATGAATTTTGTACCACCACATCAAAACATACATACATACATAATGGTACCATAATAAAAATTATAGATCTTGATATAAAAGAGTTTTACCTCTGGGTAAAAAGGGCGGGGTCTGCATAAAAAGTCTTGGTTGTAAAGGTTAACGTTTCAAACGATTTAGCTCAAATAACTTGGCGAGGTTATGAACGTCCGCGTTGAAAAATCGTGGTTTAAGATTCCAAGTCCCATATAACAAAGAAAATATTAATCGAATACGTACGCATTCGTACGCGCGCGTAGCAGGTACATTTTTAAAGTATTATTTATGTTACATGTGTTATTAATATAGATAACTTGTCCGCCTATAAATGTCTGCGTGGTGGCTTAATTTTTTTCAATAAATTACCGAAAAATTTAACTGACAAGCAATTAAGATAACAACTTTAGTTTATTTATTATTAACATAATTAAAATTGATATAAAAGAATCACACTTTTTGTTTTTTTGGAAACTTGCTTACAACGCTTTCAGGTATTTTCTTTAATAAAGCAGCGTTGTCGACAGTTCTGTTTGTGGCCAGAATGCCTCTGGTGTTGGGGTGCTCCACTTCCTTATGGTAGTCGTAGTGATCACCATGGACATCAACTAACTTGCCTCCTGCTGCTTCAAGTATACCTTCTGGGGCGCAGGTGTCCCACTTTTTGCAACCGCTGCTTGGATAAAGATACGCATGGGCTTGACCTTCCAAAACAAGGAGCACCTAAAATTGTTTTTAAATGAATAGTTAAACCGTAAACAACTTTGCATAATCTTTAAATTTAAGCCATAGATTAAGTTGATATTTACCTTATGTCCTGCACCTCCAACCCTTACAACCTCATCAGGTTTAAGGGCCTCCAAAGTTTGAACTACTACAGGGGAATTGTGAGACCTAGTGGTAGTAATTATTAATTTATCTTTTGGAGCATCTAAAGGAGTAAAACCACCTACTCCCATACCCACTAAACCCCACATTGTGCGACCCTCAGTGTTTTTAACTGATTTATAGTTGTAATAGGGTTGGTGGATAATACCACCTACAGCTCTCCCTTTAACTGAAAGTCCTATAAGAACTGTAACATGGTCCAACAAACCCTAGTTAAAAAAAACATATTTTTTAAATTTGAAAAAAACAACAACAAATATTTGCTTACCTGGGTGTATTCAGATGTACCATCCAAGGGATCAACCCATACTACTATATCTTCATCCTTAACATTCAAATATTCTTCTGGACATTGTTTCCCTAATATTTCTGCATCTCCATCAGGAACAACCCAATCACTGGGCAACTAATATACAAAACAACAAAAATTAGCATAGCAGACACACACCTTCTTTGACAAGTAGTTTTTAAGTTTCTGGGTGAATTTATTAATATTATTAATAAATTACTTTGTTAACAATTGTTACTACCTGGGTAACTTCAAAATTGTAACAAACAACAAAATTGTTTATAATAATACCACAACTTTAAAAATAAGTTGGTGGCATTTGAAACCAACTATTGGATTTAATAAAGTAGGTAGATTTAGAGGGTTTTGACACGAAAAAAATAAACAAAAAACAACTTAATTTTGCTATTTAATAGCTGCTCTAAGGACAATGGCTGGTCTAGTATTGCCAGAGACAACGTACATATTGCATAAATAAAATATGTAGGTATATGTGGTTTAGGGGTATGGCGCCGCGGTCCACGTGTTGTCTCGTTTAGTGCTCTATAGTTGACTATAATAGCCGGTAGGCTGGATTTAGAGGGGAGTGTAAATTAACTCAAAATTAAATGGATTTAGTGTCATTGGAATCTAAACACACTTTTAAGAGTACATTTTAATATATATTTGGTAGATTTAGCAACAATTCAAATGCACACATTGGGAATTTTAGTAGGAATATTTTGATGCATAGGTGTATTTTTATATAATATATAAATATACATGTACCTATGCATCAAAAAATATTATATTTTATTTTTCATCAAACACGAAGGGATTTTGATACTAGAGGATTCAAATAAGCATTGAACAATTTTCAAATGATGTTTCAAGCTTGAGTTGATAATCTTAAGAAAGTTATATCTATAGATCTTCATATAGATAATATATTTTAAAATAAAAATGTACCTTAGATATTACAAACTTAACAATGTAAAATTCAACCAGATAAAATTGTCTTAAAAATAAGTTGATGATGCATCATGATTACATGTAAATTTTACAGGTTTTTGACCAAAGAAAACAGTAACAAAATACAACCTTGTCAACCTCAGTCCCTTTATTTGTAATGCGCGGTTGCCATATATATGTCAAGTGTCATAATTAATTTCAAAAATGGATTTTTTTGATTTAAAAATTACGCTGTCTAAAGTAGGGCGGAGCGAAAAATAAATATCTTTAAAATTTAAAATATAAAACTTGGGCATGATAAAAATAAATATTTTGGCGAAGAAAAAATTCCTACCACCGCCCCAGAGCAATCGAAAATATAAAAATTATAATATTCAGACGGGGGTAGAAAACGGTTAAAATTTTTTTTGAGCCCAGATTTTTTAGAGCAAAACTAACCTCGAGGGGTAAACCACTTCCAACGTTCAACGTTAAATGGACGTTGTGATTTTTCCTCATCAGTCGTTGAATAATATCAATATCAAATTTCTCTTAGCGATGCGTTGAGCATGACTATAAAGGTATACCTTTGTGATTGTTTCTCTCAGCCGTTAATTCGTAGTCGATTTTTAATTTAAAAAAAACAGTGGTTACTCCTTGACTAACTTTCCTAAACTGGGCACATTAAAAAAACAAGCTAGAGAAGGGGCCTGGTCAATACAAATATTTATATATTTTTAATTGACCGCCCATTTTGCTTGATTAAAAAAAATAGTGCTTTGGAAAGGTTACTTATGCTCAAAGTAAACAACTTGGCTAAAAAAATATATATTTATATTACTACCGTTTTTAACACCACCTTAAATATTAAAATTTTCATGTGGAAGGAATTTAACAATATATTTTTTTTTCACTAAAATTTACCGGGGGCCCCATTTAGCTTTATATAAATTTTATAATATTCATTTACAGTACTGTACTGTACACGTGTGTGACGGGAAATTATGACGTCATTCAAGATCAATTTAAGTCCCGCGCAACGTAAAAATTAAATAAAAAAACTTACATCACACTGACTTTGTCCTTCCTCCCCTATAATAGTGACTTTAGGGAACTCCCTAGTCAAATTGGAAATTATGCAACACTGTGCAGATCTGTCGGCTTCCGTTTGAAGGTCATTTATACCCTAAAACAATATAATGGTCATTATTTATGTACAGTGGGGGACACGGAATTTTGAACGACTTATAATTCATTTGACATCAAAATCTAAATCTGCCTTTATGACAACTAACCTTACTTCCGGACAGTCATGACGCGTCATCTTGACAGCGAAAGCAAAATTTTATTTAATGATCTCTGCCATTTATAGAATCACACAAAGGCAACCAAATTAAAATAATTTAATATACAATTTAATTAAATTTTGTAATATTAAAATTAAACTAAACAAAAATATGTAAACTTATATTTGGTCATTGCTCCATTCGATTGAATAACTTGTGCCAATCTAGTCGGCATGGAGAGACATAGATTTCGGTGGTAATCCAATGGCAAACCTTGCCCGGCTTCAGTTATTGCAAGGATAAGTTCTTCCCTATTTTGAACTTCTATCCGTCGCTCCTTTAAACGTTTTGTCATTAATCCCCACATATTCTCTATCGGATTTAAATCCGGACTGTGACTAGGCCAATCAAGGACGTTTATATTATTATTTTGAAACCATACTGCTACCCTCCGTGCTGTGTGAACCGAGCAGTTATCTTGTTGAAAAACAAAATTATTGTTAGGATAATGCAGTTCCACAGAAGGTAGCATCACGTTTTGAAGTATCCTAATATAAACGTCACTTGTTAGTCTCTCCTCTACGAGCAGTATTATCCCAGGACTCTCCGCCGAAATCCAGCCCCAAATGTTGACAGAGAAGCGTCCGCTACTTTTGACTGCATCAACATATCGTTCATTGTAGCGTGTATTGTGGGGCCTATATACCCTGATCCGGCCATTTGGGCATGATTGAAAAGTTTTTTCGTCGGAGAAAATTACCCGACTCCAAAATGTTCCAGTACACAATAGCACACTCTCAAAATCCAATTTTTATTGGAAATTTTCGACACAAATGGATATAAAACCACATTTTAAGCATATTTAGGTGCGGAAAAACCAAACTTTTACTAAAATATATGTTTATAGTGTTAAATTCAACAAACCTTGCTTAAAACTGTCACCTTTTCTATGTACAGCACTGAATTTTAAACTGTCACAATTTAAAATGACAGAATTAGTGTTTTAAGGTTGGTTATCATGTATTTCAATGTTGTCAGGTTTAAAATTGGCAAAAGTATTACATTATTTTGTAATTGAAAATGTATATTGTATCAAAATAAATTCCGAAATATGCTAAACATTGAAGAAAATATTGAAATTACGGAAGTATGAGCAAAATAAGTATAGGAATAATAATATAATATTATCTTAATTAACGGTACCTATGTAGGCAACCCAGATAACAACATATTTCATCATCATTTAACTAAATACTTTAAATAATTTTAATTTAAATACTTATACATGTAATTATTAAAATAAATTATTTATATTAGGTATTGGATTAATTTTTGCACTTAATTTAATTTCATAATTTAAAAATTTTGTTTTTAAACAAAATTTGTTATTATTGCAGTTGTCATTTAATTGATATAGGTACCTTTTAAGTAGTGTAAATTTATTTGTGCTATTTGCTACTTATTTCAAAATGAATATTCAAAACATTAATAATGTTTATAAGCTTACATCTAAGCCAGATGGAGAGTTAATAACTGCATTACAGCAGGCTGGACTTGTAAAAGCCCAGTTACGCTGCAAGGTGAGGAACTGTAGGAGAATTTGCATTTTAAGACCCAGAGCTGGAGTATATATATATAACCTGGACCACGCCTTTTTAATAATAATAATAATAATAATAATGTCCTCACGGGTAATTTTTTCGACACAATAAAAGTATCTGTCCGCGACGTAATCCACATTATGTGGTATTGGGCTTGCGAGGTCAGGACTGGCCTCGTCGCCTAAATTATGGGTACGCGTCGTGGGCGAAATATCCCTAATATACCGATAGGTTTGAACAATCCGCCCACTACGAGTACTCATAATTTGGACGTCGCGACGGGGCCATTCCTGACCTTGCAAGCCCAATACCACATAATGTGGATTACGTCTGGGAGTTTTTGTTTGACCAAGCCCGGCTCGCTTCGATCGGCATTTATTTAATTTGATTACGTTTATAAAGAGCCTAGGCGGGCTTGGTCAGTGCCTGAGCCCAATTTCGCGCGCGCAAAATTGGGCGCAGGTACTGACCAAGCCCGCCTCGCTTCGCTCGGCATTTATAATAAATGATTTATTAAATTTAATTACGTTTACCAAGAGCCTAGGCGGGCTTGGTCAGTGCCTGAGCCCAATTTTGCGCGCGCGAAATTGGGCTCAGGCACTGACCAAGCCCGCCTCGCTTCGCTCGGCATTTATAATAAATGATTTATTAAATTTAATTACGTTTACCAAAGAGCCTAGGCGGGCTTGGTCAGTGCCTGAGCCCAATTTTGCGCGCGCGAAATTGGGCTCAGGCACTGACCAAGCCCGCCTCGCTTCGCTCGGCATTTATAATAAATGATTTATTAAATTTAATTACGTTTACAAAGAGCCTAGGCGGGCTTGGTCAGTTCCTGAGCACAATTTTGCGCGCGCGAATTTGGACTCAGGGACTGACCAAGCCCGCCTCGCTTCGCTCGGCATTTATAATAAATGATTTATTAAATTTAATTACGTTTACAAAGAGCCTAGGCGGGCTTGGTCAGTACCTTAGCCCAATTAAACGCGCGCCAAATCGGGCTCAGGCACTAAACAAGTCCGCCTCGCTTCGCTCGGCATTTATTTAATATGATTACGTGTGCCAATACTTTGTAAAAACTGATAGACTTTACAAGTTGCCTAGGCGGGCTTGATCTGTGCCTAAGCACATTTCATATAAGTTTTTGATATTGAATCTATTTTATTTTTAATAACAAATATCTTAGTAACAACAACTCACATGAAAAAACTTTATTTGGCTTTTTGATTTATCCTTACAAGCTCTTCATATTAGACCTTAAAAAAATTAACATTTTTTAATTTTGCAAAATCTACAATTGTATTTTTTTTGCGCACCATGTTTGACCAAATAGGAGTTTCTCATCTTGAATATTTATCGCATCGAAAATTTCAATTTCCCATTTGATTAACATGGGAAAATTTTTTTTTCGAACTTTGGAATTTATTAACTCTTTAACAAGTCATCGGACTAGTTGAGTCGGAACATGTTTTTGTAGAGAATTGAACGCTCTACAAAAAAAGTCTCTTATAATTTTTTGATATAATTATTTTTTCAAAAGTTATTTAACGCTAAAGATGGATTGATTTAAAATTTTTACATTTTTCCAATTTTCCGACGCAACCATCAACTTTATGAGAAAATTTAATAGGACTTTTTTTGTAGAATATTCAATTTTCTATAACTTATTTTTAAAAAATGTTTGATATTTTTTACAGATCGTAAGTTATTTGCAAAAAACTAAAAATTTTTTGAAAAATTTGTCATTTTAATGCTTAAAATTAATTGTCATATTAAATAAATTTAATTTAAATTAATATTAAGAGCTGAAACTTTCACAGGATTTTTTTTTTCGTCATTTCAAACAATATTTTCAATATTAATAAGAAAAGAAAAAATAGTCGATTTTTTTGAAACAGTCTAATATATATATATATATATATATATATATATATATACCTATATATAGAATTAAAACGGCCATTTCAATCACGCGGACGGAACAAATCACAAAACTTTTATAAAAAAATTGAAGGTAATTTATTATATATTATTTTGGCATCAAAATAAAAGAAATGCAAGAAATATTTTATAAAACGAGATAATTTTTTTAATAATGTACAGTCGTGGATGGAACAAAAAAATATTTCATGTATTAAAGTTCTCTAAAAAATAAAAGGTATAAAATGTATGTATGTATGTAATTAGGAATAATTTCATGTAATCTTGGTTGCATAATAAATTTCCCCAAACAGCGTAAAAATTTTACATCTGGCAACATTGCGATGAATTTCTTTGAATCTGACATTTCTTGACAGTTCTTGTCAAAAAATCTGTCAAAAAAAGCATTTTCAAACTTAATTTTCTCAAAAACTAGTGAAAAACCCGCAATTTTTATTTAAGAAATTTACTATTTAAAACGTCCTTTTTCAAATGGTAAATTTTTTTTTTGGAAATTCAGAGTGTGCTATAGTGTTCTGGACCCTCATCTTCTGCTAGGTGTTGTAATGCGAAACCAATTCTTGCTTCCCTATGCCAAGGCCGTAATTTTGGTTTTCTTGCTGCCGCATGATTATGCAAGCCACTTGCCTTTATTCGTCGATGAGCAGTTCTGACTGACCCCGGGAAATATGTAATTCCGACTGCTTGAACGGCGTTGGAGAAAGGATTATTCCTAATTACATCTATGATCGCTTCGTCTTCTTCAGCGGCGTCCAGGTCGCCGAATATCTTCCGCGGCGCGCCGATCCACTGATTCAGTTAGTGTCCATTTACGCATAATTGCATGTATGGTGCTCTTTGGTATACCTAAATGTACCGAAACTTGTCCATACGACATGCCGCTCTGAAGAAGGGTTACCATTTTAACTTTATTAAAGTAAGATACAGCTGGCATTTTCTATATCAGTGGTCAAGTTGACGCTTTAAATTCACTTTTAAATTACAAATTACAAACGTCAATAATAAAAAAATATATAAACGTCAATAATGACAAAAATCAATTTCATGTTAGCAATTAAAGTGTGGTTTGCACTGACATTTTTTGAAATGACAGAGATTTGATGTTCGAAATTCCTTGTCGGCCACTGTACTATACTCTACACCTTAATTAATTGTACCACAGTCACAGCTCCACACACCAAAGTCCCACCACATGATTTAGAATAATAGAAATAATTAAGGTTAATTTTCTGTCAGTGTCAAGCTAATTTTGTCTTGTTTTCTAAAAATAATACAATACCTATATGTATTTTTCTGTTCTAAGTTAAGACCTTTATAAACAAAAAGTGAGTTATAGTGCACAAAAATTAACATTAAGTTAACATTAACATTAAGATTAAAATTAAAAAGTTAAAATGAATGTAATACAATGGAAGCATTTGTTAGCATATGTTAAATTAATCTTAATGTTAATGTAAATTTGTGCTGCATTATTCCACCATTATTTTTAGAAAATCGGAAGAAATTACCCTGACACTGACAGAAAATTAACCTTATTTCTATCAAAGTTGCTGGGTGGGACTTTGATGTGGAGCATCGTATGTACCGTTTGGTTATGTGACCTACTTGACCACACTTTTTACAAATGTTTAGCAAAAAATAAACTTACTTTTTCGACAATTCCCAATTCACCAGCGCTCATAATATCTCTGATTATTTTGCCAGCTTTAGTGGCTGCTGTATACGAGGAAGCTAACAGCTTCTGCACCAAAGGTTTATTTTGAGCCATGTTGTATAGTGTCCTTACTGTTCTAAAACAAAATTAACACTGACTGATTTTCACCTTTTATGTAAATTATTTTAATCTTTTTTTACTGTTATTCATGGCCATGTTCCAGTCTAATTGTTTTGGAATTAAGGGATTTTTTTCTGACTTAACCTTGTTTCTGTATAATTTTTATCTTATTTTATGGAAACATACTTACAAGGCATTTAACAGTTGATTGAAGATTAAACGATTTAGCGATTCAACTTTGTTCAGCTTATTTTATTAAATTTTTTTAAAGAATACACATTTGTGTATTTATTAAAACCCACAGTGCTACCAACTTGAATCACCACAAAATTCAACATTGCTTAAACAAAAACAGTTACTTTTACTCTGTTATGTTGCCATTCTGGTTATTTTAAACATTTTACATTTGCTTATTTTTAGGTTAGATTATTTACTATGTTTGCAATAAATCGGCATAAACGGCTTAAAAACCTAATAAATTTCAGGAAATATGTGGAAAATAATGTTAGGTATTTCGCGGCCAAATTAAAGGACCCAGAAGTAACCATACCATTCGCAAATGGGTAAGTTACGAAAAAGTGGGGTTATGATCTTATGAAATCACGTAAATAAGTGTTTTATACTCAGTTAATGGAAATATTTCATTATTTTTAGGCGTAACCTAACGATATCGACCGGGCAATATGCCAGAATGGCTGATGGTTGTGCTGTAGCAACCATAGGTGATACATCGGTTATGGTTACTGTTGTGTCCAAAACCAAGTCTTCTTCTGCTGGTTTTTTACCATTGGTGGTGGATTATAGACAAAAATCTGCCGCGGCAGGGAGGATACCTACTAATTTTTTAAGAAGGGAGTTGGGTCCTTCTGAGAGGGAAATATTAACATCTAGGCTAATAGGTTTGTCTTTTTTATTGTAAATGTTTTTTTTTTTAATATTATGATGATTTAGACAGAAGTCTACGTCCATTATTCCCTGATAACTATAATTATGAGACTCAGTTAGTGTGCAATATGTTGGCAGTAGATGGCATTAATAGCCCTGATGTAGCATCAATTAACGCAGCTTCAGCTGCATTAAGTTTGAGTGATATACCATGGAACGGCCCTATAGGGGCTGTAAGAGTGGGTCTTATAGATACAGAGATGATAGTAAACCCCACAAGAAAAGAATTACAACAATCTGGTTTGAATTTGATTGTTTCCGCTACAAAGAGGAATTTGGTGGTTATGTTGGAGGGTAATGCTGATAATATATTGCATCAGGATTTAAGTAAAGCTATTAAATTGGGAACGAAAGAGGTTCAACATATTGTTAATGGCATTGAGGAATTACAAAAGAGTTTTGGGATGCCCAAACGAATTTTGGAGGTCCCTCAAGTTCTTTCAGCAGAAATTTATGAAGCATTAAGATCATTGTCTGAGATGAGGGTCAAAGAAATATTCAAGAACTACACATTAGATAAATTAGAACGCGATAACGCCCTTAACAATATTAGAATGGATGTCCTAGACAAAATAAGGCAATCATTTCCTGATGTGGACTTAAATTTACTTCAAGATGGTTACAACAAACTTGTAAAGTCGATATTCCGCGAGTTGATTTTCGAGGAGGAAAAAAGATGTGATGGAAGGCAGTTTGATGATATAAGAAACATTTCCTGTAAAGTAAACATGTATAAACCTTTGCATGGTTCCGCGATGTTTCAAAGAGGGCAAACTCAAGTTTTTTGTACTGTCACATTAGACTCACATGAAAGTGCTATGAAGTTGGATCCTATGGCTATTTTGACAGGGTAGGTATCACAAAAATTAAGTCCTAAAATTGAAAATTACGGCAAGAAAAGTGCCAAAAAATATTAACAAGCTAAAATGATGACAAGATAAAATTATTACTTGCTAAAAGACTAAAAGTAATGACAATATAAACTAATGAAAAGCTTATGACAACAAATTATTTTAAGCTAAAATCACAGCAGGTCCACTCGACCGCTTTAATCTTATTCAGACGGTTTTGGTGATCTCGAACAGTGGCCGCGTAAATAAACAGGTCCGTAGGTATTTATTTTAAAAATTATATCTTCTCAAGCTAAGAAATATTTATAGTGAAATAATATTTAAGTTTTAAGCTTTGAAAAGTGTAAAAAATCCCTAAAACTGCAGTTTTAGTGATTTTTTACACTTTTCAAAGCTTTCAAACATACGAATTTTTGAATTAAAAAAAATAATCCTGGTATAGATTCTTTGGGAAATTTTATGCTCTACAAGAATCCGAGACGTAAAATTTTTTATCTCAAACGGTTCAAAAGTTATAGTCTTTTTAATGAAAAAAAATTTTTTTACGTGTTATTTCAATGGAAAACTTAGAATGCTCACCGACACCTTTTAAAATTGAGCAAAAAATTTTGCCTTGCAGGGAAATTTTTTGCTCGGTATGTAGGTTCATTTTAACCCATAAATCCGATAGGTTAGTTTTTTTGGCTTACCCTAATATATATATATATATATATTTTATGCATCCAACATATATTTTGTTAAATATTCTAATATATAATATTATATATACATATATACATAATTATATTATAATTAATAATAATCCTATTTACTTCTCTAACAGCTGTTAAAGTAACAAAGGTCCATTATTATCACGTTCTGCCTCAAAATAGCGTATTAAGGATGATACCAACTCTTGACTTCGACTATTTAAATGCTTCGGCATTTTAAATATAGGAAAAACAAAAAACGATATAACAAACACAAAAACGGCAATGAAAACTTAAACGATATAAAATAACACAAACAACAAACAAAATAAACGAAATTACACAGGAATTAAACTAAATATTCAAAAACACAACTGACAGCTTCAAAACTCTAAAACGTCAATTTCTTTTTCTATGCGTCATTTTATTAAGCAAAATTTTAATCTAAACATGAAAACATTGCAATTGCTGCCAAGTAAAGTTGTTTAAAATGCATTAAAATATTCAATTACAGACTTTGTTTTATACATTTAGTGTTGATACCAGTGCGCTGTCAAACGCGTGTGTTACAAACGAGTGTTTTAAGAATAAAGCCGAAAATGTTAAAAAATTTAGATACAATAAATACACATTTTGGTAATGATTAACGTGAAAAGTGTAAAAATTTCAATTCAGTAAAAATCGTCAAAAAAATAAGTCGTCTAAATTTAAACAACATTTAGCATTATTAAAAATGTTGATTAAGAATTGTTTAAAGTCTCAACGGTAAAATACCATTATATTATGTATTATATATAATATTATGTTGCCATGAATGGGGTAGTTAAATTTTTTCTGACCTATACTTTTTATGGTTTTATTCAAGGCGTTTTGTAATTTTAAACATTTCTGTGAAATCGGAATTTTAATTGAGTTTACCGTTTTCGAGATATTTACAAAAAAAAATCTCCTAATTACGTCACTAGGCTATTGACAACGTTGCCAGCTTTTTCTATGGTTGCCAGTGTGTTTAGTTTAAGATTCTTACGATAGATGGCGCCACGTTATAATATTTTAGTTTTAAAACCACTTGATCTATAATTTTAGTTGAGAAGAAGAAGAATTGATTTTTTGACGTTTCTTTTTTTCGGGTTCTGTTTTTTTTTAAATTTAGATTATTGAAAATCAATGTTATTGTTATGTTATTTGTAATTGATATTAGATAAGTGATTTATTAATAACGGACTCCAAAGCAGAGGAATCTTGTGGAATGGTTGGTTACATTGAACATTGGAGCTTTTAAACAAATAAAGTAAGTACCTATAATTATAATCATATTTTGTCGTAAATGCATTTCATTGGTATAATGCCTAGTTCTTTATATTCTTTTAGATATATCTTGGACTCTAAAATATCAAACAAGGAAGATAGGTACTTATTAAGTACTATCTACTTAATGAATTTGGTGACCATCTTTCACTCAACTGACAGTGACAGTATTTGTACATAACTCTTCGGGTATTTTCTGACATAACCGAATGAAATCATTAACAAGACAACTTGACAACAGGGTAATTTTTAACCAATAGAAATCTTAGAATGTTGGTCACATGGCGAGGTTTGTGACGTCATAAAAATTTATATTTTTTGTAAATATCTCGAAAACGGTAAACTCAATTGAAATTCTGATTTCACAGAAATGTTTAATATTACAAAAGGCCTTGAATAAAATCATAAAAAGTATAGGTCAGAAAAAATTTAACTACCCCATTCGTAGGTATATTTTGTTGTTTAAAATGCAGTTGTCTGCGTTTTTTAGAGAACTCAAATATAAAAATGGTTGATTTTAAGGTTATGGTTAGGTTACACACTAACGTAACTATATAAGCATTTAAGCGTTGAATTTCTTAATGATATAAACCAGTTTTTTATGTACAGTTCATGCTTTAAATGTATTGTTGACAATTCAGCAATAATGCTATTGAAGTCCACCAGATGGCGCGGCGCGCACGTTGCGAAAACCCGATACTTCTTTAGCGGATATTCTTATGCTGTGCTAAAATGACAAGCTAGAATAATGGAAAGCTGAAATTAAAACAAGTCTAAATGACAATAAGCCTTAATAATGAAAAGCCAAATGATGACAAGCAAACAAACCGCAATAAATCAATTAAAAGGTAGGTATTATAATTATATATAAATAATTTCTTAAATCTTTATTAATATAATTTATTTATGTAATTAAGTAAAGTAATTAGCATAATTTTAATAATTATAGTACTTTATTATATAAATATTTTTTATTAACCATCCCAGGTAACAATTGCGTGATATTCACGAGTTATGAACGTCCCATCTCGGTGTAACCTGAGAATTTGCAGGCTCAGCAGTAAAGATAATAAAACAAAGGTAAAACATAATAAGATTGTCTTTATGTAATTCATACTTGAACAATAAAGTCCCTGTGTAAAAAAATATTTGTTTTTAAAACCCTTTTCTTGGTACCGGAAACAAAAGTGGCGCAGTCGGTAGGCTAGTGAAGGGTTGATTTTAGTTAACTATAATCGGCAACGAAAAGTTCGTGTGCGAATCCCGTTCGTCTTACGATTAATTCACTAGTTAAAATCGTGTTCCCATAGTGGTAAAAAACAGACTACACAGCTCAGGGTGAGAACAAAAATCGTCAACCCCTGAAACCCTGGTGGAGAAGTAAGAAGACCTGGGGAAAGAACAAATTCTTCGGAACTTATAGGCAACTAGATAAGGATGAAAACAATATTAATAATACTATAAGTGCTCAATCCATTTTGATTCCTTTTTCCCATTGTTGTTCTACTTAAATGGTAGCTTTTAAGTAATTTAATTTTATTTTAATGAGCGATTCTGATATAGAAAACTTAATCAGAATCCGACTCAGAAATATTAACATTAAACAATAGCAACATAATGACTACAAATAATACTAATTATCAGTTAATTCGTTTATTCTTGGAATCCATTCCAAATTATGAGGAAAACCCTCAAACATTAGGTATTTTTATAAACACTTGCGATAAATTCATTAGTACTTTTGCAACATAGAATTTAACCGATGGTTTAAACGATTTTCTTTTAAGAGCTGTAATTGCCAAATTGACAGGTAGAGCGCTCGACTTAATTGGCTCTCGTATATAAAAACAGTGCTTCAATTAAGTTTGGAAGACCAACGCGATATTGATTGTTTGATTCAGGATTTAATAACTCTTAAACCTGCGAAAAATAAAACCCCTTATAATTTCGGGATGCGATGTCAAGACGCTAGAATTCTTTTAGTCGCTAAAATAAATTCATTATCCGATAAAACTAACGCAGAAAAAATAATTCAAATAAAACAATTTGATGACTTTTTGTATTCTACCCAAAAAATAAACTCTATATTAAGTATTAACTCAAACATCTTTTAGACCTATTAATCGAATGGCACCTGTTAGACCAAATAATTACCCAAGGCCTCAACCAAGACATCACCCACCAAATTCTTACACATCACACCCACGACCTAGTTTTCAACCTTTATTTCAAAATCAAAACCCTAATTCTCATATTTTTAGACAAAACTGGCAGCCAATTAACATTTTTCCCAACAAACCACAGCAACCATTTTCGCATCAAAATCAATTCAATAAACCCCATTAATTACATAATTTTAACCAACGTTCTATACGAAATAATTTTAATTCAAATAATTCTAATAGAAATTTTACACCTGAACCAATGGACAATTCGTCCGGAAATACCCTGTTACATCCCCAATCAATTCAATTTAAAATTACCAAGAATATTTTGCTCACAAAAACGAAATTATTCCAGACGATTACGAATATATGCCACATCTTATGATATTTATGCTTACCCAATCAATTTTAACGAAAATCAAAATTTTAATGAATACAATTATGATAACTCTAATCAAAACCAATCGCAGCCAGGTCAGAAATTCCAAAATCCGGAAACAGATCAAGAAATTCTAAATCCAGAAACATCAAATTTTTTGCAAAATTTCCAACCCCATCAATCTAATGTAATACAGTCAAATAACAAAAAATAATTTCCCCCTATCTTTATTCCGGAACTAAACGCAAATTTTTTAATTGACACAGAAAGTAGTAAAAGTTTAATGAACTTGCGTATAAATTGTATTAACCTTATATTTTTAGAAAAAAATTTCATATCTAATCAGCCCATAACATAAGTTATCATGACGAAGTTATAATTATACCAATTTTTAAATTATTTAATATAAATGAAACACATAAGTTTTATCTTTTAAAAGTCAGAAATATGACAGCATCATCGCGAATGTTAACATGGAAACAAGAAACCAAAGAAAAACTACGATTAAATTACTATTTTAATATTCCTGCACGTGTAGAACAAATAGTTAAAATTCCTGTAAATATGAATTATGATGGAATAGGAGTTTTAAATCATTTAAAATTTGATAAAGTAACCGAAATGCCAAGGGTTTTAGTTAATGTAAAAAATATTTTTGCAACCAACCACAATTATAAATAGTAACGAAAATTTCGTTGAAATAAATTCTGAAGAACCAATATAATATAATAGAAATTGAACCTTTAAATATCTTAGAATTAAACTTTTTTGAAAAAATAGAACTAAATGAAAATTTTGATAACCCTTTAAAACAAAATTTAGCGAATATAAGACTTGAACACTGTAATAAAGAAGAATTTGATTACGAGATAATTTAATAAGTACAATACAAATGCCGATCAGGGCCGGGCCTAAGGGGGATGTAGGGGGGGAGTCACCCCCCCAAAGTCTTGGCAGTTGGTTCCAAATCCAAACACGGTTGGCAAAATCTATAGTATTTGGGTCGGTTGGTTGGGTATACCTACCCTACCAACCAACCCATCACAATAAATAAAATGAAATATAATTTTTAAACTTTACCTACATATTACAAAATTATAATTTTTAATCTATTGTAACCTCCTATAATCGTTATCGTCAAGAAAATTGTATTGGTCAACCTTATTTTTATTAAAGGACATTATATTTCACACAAGCGGCATGTACAAAGTCGGCACCGCCTCGCGGCTTTGTCTTTCTAAATTATTAATTAGTTGAAGCTTATCTAAGCTAAGTAATAAATAGGAATTAATTTTTTTTTAATATGGAAAAGAAAGCTAGACCGGGCCGAGTTCTAGTAAAATGCTCATTATGTGGATCTGTGTTTAACAAGGACTAGAAAAAAATGCACGAGGAAAATATTCACGGTGGAAATTTGGTTAAAATTAAAATTGTTACTGTTCCGGATAATCCACTTACATTGGTAGCAAATAAAAAAAATAGAGACTTCAAAAGAGCATGATAATGGTAGGTAAAGACATTCTTTATCTACACTTTACATTCATGATAAAACTACTGAAAATTTTTACTATTACTACTAAAGTATCGATAAAAAAATAAGTTGTTTTTTTATCGTCTCCACCCCCCCAAAAAAGTGTGCCTCGGTACGCCCCTGATGCCGATGCATTATCACGCATATCAGTTAACGCAATATATTGCGTATATAGAAACCGAATCAGTTATAAATAATCCGGGAGAAGTAAATCAAAATATTTTAGAATGTTTTGAAGAATTTTCTAAAAATATACAATTAGACGATAAAGATAGTAATCAAAACCAATTAGAAAAAGAAACTCAAAAAGTTAAAATTTTACAAAACATTAAACTAGTACCCTCACAAACAATTAATACGATTAATAATTCGAGTAGTGTTGAAACTGCAAATAACGGTATTCCCATATTAGATGAAATAATTAATAATAAAACGAATCAAATTTTAATTATACCCAAATGTTCATAATAAACTTGACGTAGTACAAAAAATTCAGTTTCAAAATTTAAAAATTATAAATGTAAAAATTCCTAAATATAATGAAGATCTTGTTTCTAAATTTCTAAAAGAATTTACATCTTCGGGACTTTTTATTTATACTTTTTTGATAACACACTTTACGAAACATATAATATATATGAAAAATATATAAAACAAATAATCGATAAATTAAATATTTAAGGACCTGAAAAAATTCATTTAAAAAAAAATAATATAGTTTATAAAAAAGTAGACAGGCGTAGTAAAAAGGAAAATATACACAAAGGTCCTTATAAATTAATTAGGTTTTTAGAGAATAATAAAGTAAAAATAAAAAACTGTAAGACAAAAAGATGGAAACTGTACATATTAAGGAATTAAAAATACCTTCTGTTGTGCAGATTCCTCTTCCACGTGTAGAACAGTTGTAGTTGTAGGGCAGTTGTAGAACCAATTAAACCAACTCTTGGTATTTTCTTCAGATATATATTACAAAAACAACTGACGAATTCAACTTCCTTTGGAACCGGTTGTGGTTAACCACTATTTGTCAATAAAAATATTTTTAATAATTCCACCCAAAATTCTAGTTTTTATTAATTCATATTGCATTTTGGATTCAATTGAAACAAAAATTTAAAATCAGTTTATTCAAATTATTCAATCATTAAAGCAATTACCGGGAACCTTGATAAAAAAGATGCAGAAAAATATGATGAATCAATAGAAACACTTCCTAATAACCAACATCATTTAAATCTTTAATCAACGATCAAATTAGCTTACTACAGATATCAATCAATAAATTTAAAAATAACTTTCAAATACAAACATGGAAAAAAGTTAGGGATATTGAAAAAAGTTTGAGATATTGAAAAACAATAAGAAAGAAATTTATAATTTTTTAATCAAGATGAAAAAATATAATTAAATAAAATTTGAATGATTCTAATATTCCACATGGTGACCGTGATTGTCTATAACTGCTTGTGTACAATAGGTAAAATTGCTCTTAATTTATCAAGGCTGTTCGGTGGTGGATCGTGAGAACTAACAGCTCTTTTAAGAAAATCCCAAACATTTTCGATCGGATTAAGATCAGGTGATCTTGCTGGTAGTCTTAAATGATTAATTTCATTAGCTTCGATTTGATCAAGCACAATTCTGGCTCTATGTGGTCGAGCATTGTCATCCGATATATCATTCGATATACACTCTTAGAAAAGACCTGGTATTTGTAACTAACTTATTATCGTTGGGGTAAAACTGTTGCAGAAAATAACATTTTTTGTTTTTTGTAATCAGTACCTTTATATGTGTAACTGCTTGCATCATTACCTGAAAAGATTTAGTTTTGTTGTGGAGTATTATTTACTGCAAAAAGGCGATTAAGTTATTTTAACTGAAACTTTGTGTTGGCTAGAAGTATTGACAACATTATCTCAAAAAAATCATTTCGGCGGTAAAATGTTTTTGTTGGACCAAATATTTAAGTAACATTCTCAACTGACTGAAATTAGTCCGTGGAACTAACGGTTCGGTTGTATAAACTATGCGTCACTTTTCACACAGCTAAGACACCAGCGGTGTGAAACAAAGTGTCAGTTGGGCATGTTGTCTCTGTAGGTTAATGCAACTGCAAACTTTGTGCATTTCGCGCGCAATTTGTCCAGCCCGGCGCGTGCTTTACTTTTAACCTGTATACTTTTTCTATGCTGTAAACAAACGGTGTTGCACGGCGTCCAGACGGTGGTGTTTGTTCTTTTGTATTTGTGTATCAGCTCGTGTGTTGTGTATATTTTAGGTAAGAAACTAGTTTATTACAATTAGTCATTTGCCCCTGTAAATTCAGTGGCGACATAATTTTTAACTATTCATATATATAAGAATATATTCTTATGTGTTGGTTACTTATAGATATCTCGAACAAATAATATGGATAAGCGGACTGAAGTACCTAGCAGATTTATTAGGAACATGGGGTTTACCTGAATTGGTTCCAGTTTTTAAAGGTTAGGTATTATTATTGCACTCCTTTAATTACACTATTGTAGTTTTGGGGTCCGAAAAAAAATTCAAAAATGTGAAAATGCCATACCGACTGAAAATGGCCTCCTGAATCCAATGGTGCCCACCAAAAGTCTCCATCACGTCGGAATTTCGAATTCTTACCCCTGTTATCATGCAAGTATGTTACGTTGTACCTAAGAATCATTGTTAAGTTGTTAAACAAAGGCTTGCACTTCACGTAAACATCACGGTTTATTGAAGAAGTATAGTCAACTTTCATCTTAATGTACCTATCTGTGTATATTTACCAAAAAATCGTTTTTGTTTTATTGTTAAAATATTTATAAATGTTTTCTTATAGTAATTATTAATTTTTGTTATAATGTTTAAACCAAAATTTGGTGTTTTCAGTTATATTGTTATTTTTTAATTTATAATAAATATTTATAAAACGAACGGGCATGAATTTCCTTTCTCTATTTTTTATAATATTTACACAAAAAGTGTTATATTTACTAAGCAGGTATGTACTGTGGAATAATACCAATTTGTTGTTGCTACTAATGCAAGCATTTAATATTAAATATAACTTAGTTACAATACAAAACAAATTTATATTATATCAACTATTAAATTCTTTAAATGTACCTTTTTTCATGTAATTTCAATTAAAAAATAAATTCCTGCATGATACAATGTTTGTTGCGATAAATAGCAAGTGCAGTTGTTACAACTTAGACGCTGCTAAAATGAC
Organism: Brassicogethes aeneus; assembly: GCA_921294245.1. NCBI lineage: Eukaryota > Metazoa > Arthropoda > Insecta > Coleoptera > Nitidulidae > Brassicogethes > Brassicogethes aeneus. The sequence goes on along the minus strand of OV121133.1, from coordinate 60,769,890 downwards.
AGACTAATGTGATTGCATTAAATATCAATTATTTGTATGAAAAAAAAACTAATTTCGATGCACTTAAACTTGTTGGTTGGAGCTACCAATATTGGCTGTTCCGACAACAAACTGTAAAAACAAATTTGTATTAGTTCCCACAACATATTTTTTTGTTGTGCCTATTTTCACTAATAAAATTGGTTCTGGGAACTAAATTTTCATTGCAAATACCAGGTCTTTTCTAAGAGTGTATCTGACCATTCAAAGTACCATCGCGTAAATACAGCTCCGTTCGACCACCAAAAAAAATTCCAGCCCAAACCATGACACCGCCACCTCCATACGGATGAACTAGGTTGAACTCGTCCTCCAGTTTCTCTCGAAACTCGCACTCGTCTCGAATCACTATGAAGGCATACTCTCGACTCGTCTGTAAACACAACACTGTTCCATTCAGCATTCCATCCTATTCTTTCACGACACCAAGCTAAGCGATTTCGACGGTGTTGAATGTTAAGAGGTACAGAGCGCCATGGTCTAGCCCTCAAATTTACACTATGTAGGCGATTTATAATCGTCCTGTAGGTAATCCGAACTCCGCTAGCTCTTCTTAAATCATCAGCAATCCTCGAAGCTGATCTGTTTACATTTCTGCGTGATGCCAATCAAGCCATCTTGTCTTCTGGTGGTAGATCTTGGTCTTCCACTGCGAGCCCTTTCAGAAACAGCGCCTGTGTACTAATGACACTTTGAGACACACCTAGTGCATTTCCAACAGCCACTTGGCTCATAACAGCCTGAAACATGTCAATAGCCCTATTAGCGTTTGCGATAAACAAGTGCACTCTTTTCATGTTGACAAATTACTAAAACGCTCCAATCAACATTAAAACATATGATAATTACTTATTTCAAGAATAAAAACTTAAAACTACAAAAAAAACATAAATACGTCCCATTGACAACTGGTAAAGTTCAAAGCAAACAAAATAATATACAGTAGAAACCACTAATATATGAACGTGACTCATCCGACACATTCGTACGAAGCAATCTATCGAAGGTCACGGTCCAGTGCAGTCCCCTTTGTAAAAAAAATTGAGTGTAATGTTGGTTGCTATACTTATGATATATTTGCTTTTAAAGTTAAATAATTAACATCTAACATAATTAACATCTACGATAATTAAATAAAATGTAATTTTCTTAGAAACTAATTAATAAATAAACTTTTCTTTTAACTTTAATGAAATATTCTATCATCTGATTACAGAACGTACACTGGTGGCGACATCTCTGATTTTAATAACAAATTTTTAGACCGACCCAACCTCACTTTCTTCCAATTAAATTCTTAGTATAGTCTGAAACACGTTTGGAATTGCATATTCCCCTCTCGTGAAACCGTCAAACTTGTTACAGAATATACTATTCTTTTAACTGTAAACGCAAATATTTCAGAATTGGTGACAAAAAACAAAAATGTTTACGCAGGTCAGGTACAAAGTGAAAGATATTTAAATTGTGTGGATATAAAAACAACTTGCGTTAGTTTCACGAAATTTATTAAATATTGACAATTGTTTCGCTACACAGTAGCTTCTTCAGAATGTATTAAACTAATACTAGTACAAAATTTATATGTATAATAAAAATATTTTTGTATTCTAGCCTAGAATTTCTAGGTAAGGATTTTTATACGACATCTACCTGTGTTACATAATATAAACCACTGCCACTACAACGTTTAAAACGATTATTAATCCGTAAACACACAGTAGAAACACGATATGCAAAATCATGCAATCATATGACATATAAAAACAAATGGCCGACGGTAAAGTTGGTTGCCTTACTATGTAATAAAATAAAATAAATTCCTAAAACACGAACTCTACTGACTTCCAATAAAATTAAGTAACAAGCTAGGACACAAGCGTCATATGTCCATCTTTGTCCAACACCTAGGCAGTTTTACATCACAGATGGCGCATTTTAGACCGGATGCTTAAAAACCTACGTGTGAGTACATTTACCGCTGCATCGAATGTACAAGACAAGTAAAACATTACTGCTAGCATGTGTGAGATATGTTCGGCACCCGATGAGTCACGTTCATATATTAGTGGTTTCTACTGTATTCCATTTTTTTATTGTATTGAACTATATATATATAATATTGGTGGGTTCTTTGCTCGAAGAAAAATCTAGCATAAGTTTATAATTTATTAATATTCCTAACTTTTTTCCATGTGTGTATTATGAAAAAATCAAAATATATTAAAAAACAAAATAGAACAGCTCGAAACGCTTTTCAACGAAAATCTTTCTTTCATTTGCAAATAATATTTTCGCAATTGTCTATTATGTTTCAATTAATTTATGACATATTAGAAAAAATACAAATTGCAATTACATTTTCAAAATTAAATACCTTACACAACTCAATTATTGATCCAAAGGACTAAGTTAGCGAAATTTTAAACATAAATCAACATCTTTATAATCAAAAACTTTCATTTAAACCTGAAATAGAAAATATTCTGCTTTTCGAAAAATCAAAAGCTATGTTAAAGAAAGTAAAATTATTTTTATTTTGCAAGTTCCTTTAGTTGAACAACAAAATTTTAATATATTTCACCTACACCCATTTCCTGTATTTACAAATGATACCTTTAAAATCATAATTTCTAAATCCGAATACCTTATTTTAAATCACAACTTTGCATTACTCAGCACAAACTGCGATATTGTAAAACCAGAAGAATACCTATGCCGAAATCCTGATGTTCTAAATATTTTTGATAAGTCTCCATGTGAAGTTCAACTATTACAATATTTAAGTAATACCAGCAATTGCCAACAAGTTCCAGTAGTTCCGTGTATCCTCTCTTATGGTTCAAAATCTAGGAAACAACCAATGGATCATCATTAGCCCCACATCTTTAGTAGCTAAAATTAATTGTGCGGATAATAAGGACTTATTTCCAATAATCGGGAGTTAGAACTTAAAGACAAATATGAAGTGCAAATCCCATCTACAGTTTAAAAAGACCTATAATGGAAAATACATTAAAGAAAATAAAATTCAACTTGAAAATTTAGATTTAGATGATATAAAAACTATTCATATGAGTATGAGTATTAGGACGTATGGCAGGCCCCATCGGCAATGCCTTACACTGATCTTCCAGGGTTATTTTACCCCCTTTCGGTTCTCATACGTATCCCGCCACTGCACAGCGTTACCTGTGTTTGGTGGATCCGAATTTTCACCCCGGCATGCCGCGGCAGGTAAATTTTCCCTAGGAGATCGTGGATGACAGTGTCGATGGTTAAGGCCACTCCCGGATTTTTGTCGCCGGGTCGGACCATACGCCAGAAATAGGCTAGTGGAGTACCCGCCCACTTTAGCACGTGTGGTAGTCCAGGAGATTATTCGTTTAAACTGATCGTCTCACTCACAACTTTTATCCAGGAGATTCAGGAGTAGGTACCACACGCAATTTGCACTGATTTTGCACTTGGGTCTGGTATATCACGTGTTGAATCGTTATTTATTTTGTTTTTTTGTTTTTTTGAAATAACTTTAGCGGTGATGGAACTATGGAAGTACGAGCGCGTTACAAACAAACCGACCGCTCTCTTCAAGGCGCCGTGCATCACTGTGATATAAAAACTATTCATAGTGCATTAAATAAACTTTAAATTTAAACAGACTTTAAATTAGTGGTTTAGATGACGCTCCAATTCATTTCCATAGAGTTAGTGCATATACGGTTTTATTATATGTCCTAATTGCTATTTTTTACATTTTTGCTTATCTTTATATTAAAAAAGGGTATTCTACTCAAAGGATCATCGTCAACAATCCAAGGATGTCGACAAACCGTAGATGTAGAATTATCGAACTCTTGTATCAAACCCATAGTTCTCAAGTGAGGCCGAAGGAGTTATAGTAGCAGTAAAGATAATAAAACAAATGTAAAACATAATAAAATTGTCTTTATGTAATTCATACTTGAACAATAAAGTCCCTGTGTAGAAAATATTTGTTTTTAAAACCCTATTCTTGGAACCGCAAACAAAAGTCACGCCATGAATATATTATGTATGAGACATGAGATCATTCTATGACATTGTGAATTTTCAGGAATTCATGCTATGAGAATTCCATAATCATTGGTGACTTAGATAATTTTTGTGTTCACATCATGAAAATCGCATCATTTGTAATGCATGATGAACTCATCCTGCGATTTTTTAAAGCAAGCCATGTATATCATATGGCATAAATTTGCGCTTCATCACCAAAATTCATTGAATATATTCAACATGCCCGTATTTGTATGACATATGAGTTCATTAGACATTACACATAAAATAACACTTCTTACCTGGAATATTAATGAAGATTTAAGTTCTTTAAATTATTTTAAATGGAATGCGTTTTGCTTGATCGCTTCTTAATGATAACAGGCTAAATAAAAAAATCCTTATCAATAATAAATTTCTTAAATCTTAATTTTAAAAATCTGTGGTTTACTCCTTGAAAAGGAAGATTCAATTTGTCACTATTATTTTTGTTTTTGTTTTCAGTGGAGTTAAAGAGAAGAACTTCTTTCTCCACTATGAGTTTCCGCCTTTTGCTACCAAAGAAACTGGTAAAATTGGGCCGCTAGGTAGAAGAGAAATGGGACATGGTGCTTTGGCTGAAAAAGGTCTGATACCAACTGTCCCACACGAATATCCATTTACTATTAGACTGACCTCTGAAGTATTGGAATCAAATGGTAAGAAACAAGTTAATTATGATTAAGTTAATATTATGTACGTTTAATAAAAATGTTACAGTGTAAGGTTATTATTAATTTGTTATTATTTATAGTTTATTACATTGGCAATTTTTAATACTTTGTAATAAATTAAATTGTTTATTTTACGATTCTATAAAAATATTTATTAGGTATTTATTTATAGTGGTTATTAATAAAAGGGTATAAAAATGAACATAAAATTTTAGATAATAATAGAATTTGGACTATAAAGTCAAAGAAAAAAATAGTATTTAATTAACTTAAAAATATTATATTGTTCAAAGAAGTAAAACTAATGTATATCGTAAAACGTCTTACTTTGCTATAAAATTAATCATGTCCATTTCTAAAATGCAACGTCAAGTAAAATACAAATTGGCAATTTGAAACTGCATGTTACCTTACATAAACTGAACCGGAACAGAACACTTATCTCTTTTATATAAAGAAGGATTTCTACAGCATTAAATCACGGTTTACCGTCATGTTTTTTTTGTATTTAGTTTTCCCGTTTAGGTTCCAGTTCGATGGCTAGCGTGTGCGGTGGCAGCTTGGCCCTGATGGACGCCGGTGTGCCGGTCAATGCAGCTGCAGCTGGCGTAGCTATCGGTTTAGTTACGAAGTATGACGAGGATAAGAAGAATGTTACAGATTATAGGGTTCTTACGGATCTGTTGGTAAGATTAGAGTCCAAAGTTTAATAAATATTTATACAAAATATATTATTTTACAGATTTTTAATAGCTTCAAGTTAAAATTTTTATATTTTACGTAAACTATGGTTTTTGTTAACGTTTTAATTAATTTCTGTTTGTATTTTTTTGTATGGTTTATTACATATTACTACGTTTTTATTGAATTTTTTGGTATTTGTATTTGGTTTTCATAATTGTTTGGTATTTTTTCCTGGTATTTTTACTATTTTCTTAGATTTAAGTTTTTTAATTTTTGACGTTTTTTTCTTTTTGAAATCACCAGTATTTTGTTATACAGGGTGTTCCGAAAATGGCATACTAATGCCACTACAGAGACAAAATTAAATTTTTTACTATACTTTTTAAGTTTTTGATGACAAACTTAAATGACGGCAAGGCACGGTGTGCCTGAACGAAATTTAAGTCACATAAAAATGCCGCCAATAACTGATTGCAGTTTCTTGTTTGAGACCCTTTGGTAACTTTAAAATGATATTTACCAAAATCCTAGCTGCTCCTCTTTTCGAAATTTTTTGAAAATTCATATTTTTTTTTTTAATTTTTGTTTATTTCAAAAGTCTACCTTTGACAGAGTACACATTTAGCGTAAGCGTAAATTCATGATTTTTGCGTAACACGCTAAAAAGATATACCCACCCATGTTTTTTAAGACTTTATAAGAAAAATTGATTTTTAATAAAATTAAATAAAATAACATTTTTTGGAGATAAATCTTTTTTGTGCATTATGCTTTTTACTATATAAAAAAGTGTTTTTGGCTAACCCTGTATAAATCTAATGATGTGCTCAGTATGAAAACAGTATTCTCCAAGTCTCGTTAACAATATACTCCAATATTATAAAAATCGGTTTACAAATGTGTACTATGTCAAAGGTAAGATAAACAAAAATTTAAAAAAAGAATTAAGAATTTTTTCAAAAAATTTTGAAAAGAGGAGCAGCTAGGATTTTGGTAAATATCATTTTAAAGTTACCAAAGGGTCCCGAACAAGAAACTGCAATCAATAAAAATCGGTGTACAAATGTGTACTCTGGCAAAGGTAGGCTTTGCGATAAACAAATAATTTAAAAAAATATGATTTTTTAACAAATTTAAAAAAAATCAGTTGGAATTTTGGTAAATATCGTTTTTAAATCACCAAAGAGAGCCGATCAAGAAACTTTAACCAGTTTTTCGTTTAAAATTGAAAACTACTAAAAACTTTTTAGTAAAAAGACTAAATTAAACAACATTTTAAATATTCTCTATATCGTTATTTTATTTAATTTTATTAAAAATCTATTTTTTTTATAAAAGGTTAATAAGAATGCCATTTTGTAACCTGATAAACGTAGAAATATCTAAAAAAAAATGGGGATAAATATTTTTTGCGTGTTATGCCAAAATCATGAATTTACGCTTTTGCTTTAAGCGATTTTTGGCTCACCATGTATATATCAAATGATGTGAACAGTATTAAAAAGTATTCTTTAAGTCTCCTCAATAATTAACTCTAATTTTATAAAAATCGGTTTACAAATATGTACTCTGTCAAAGGTAAGATAAACAAAAATTAAAAAAAAGAATTAAGAATTTTCAAAAAATTTCGAAAAGAGGAGCAGCTAGGATTTTGGTAAATATCATTTTTAAATCACCAAAGGGTTTCGAACAAGAAACTGCAATCAGTTTTTGGCGGCATTTTTATGTGACTTAAACTTCGTTCAGGCACACCGTGAAGGAATGATGACAAACTAAAGTTACACTAAGCTGAAATGCCAACAATTCAAACTATGACAAGCTAAAGCAACGACAAGCTAAAATGATGACAAGATTTAACGCCCATAAAGTAATGACAAGCTAAAATGTTGATAATATAAAATGGTTAAAGGTAAAATAACTATAGAAAATTGCCCATAAGTGTTATTATATACAAAAATGCATCGGGATTACTAACCCGGTGCATTCACCATTTTTTATAAATCCAGGTAGGATTTCCAAAACCAACTAAATTCCTTTAGAGCTAAAGTAACGCCAAGCTGAAATTACGGCAATATAAATAAAGACAAGCTAAAGTAACAACAAGCTTAAATGACGACGTTAAAATGATGACAAGCAAGAATGACGACGAGCTAAAATGTTGAGAAGCTAAAATAATGACAAACTTAAATGACGACAAGCAATATTGACAAGCGTCACTGCCTATCGTACAATATTTGCTAAATGTTGGTGTTATTGCTGGATTTTCACCCACAGAGCTACAAATTAAAGAGAGGTATGATGGAATAGACAAAAACGTTGCCAGGGAAAACATAGAAAAATGGCAGAAAAAATGGGAAGATGGGACAAATCCATGTTTGGGTAGACAGACCATATGGAGAAACTGAAAACTTCCTAACACAGACTTAGCTAGAGTAACGGATGTTTTCGCAAATACCTTCACTAGCGAAGAAGATCAGACACCGCTATGTACGTACTGCGGCCAAGCACAGAGTACAGAGGAGCCTTGGAAAAAAACTACCAAATAATAAGAAGCATAATCAAGACCAAAAATTATAAATTAGTTTAAAAATAGACAGAAAGGACAGACGTTCAGCGACATGCTATAGTAATAATAATCTGAAATGACGACAAGCTAAATTGATAACAAGCAAAAATGACAACAAGCTAAAATGAGGCCAAGTTAAAATGTCAAGCCAAATTAATAAAAAACTTAAATAACGATAAGCTATAGTAACGCCAAGTTAAATTACGACAAGCTTAAGTAACAATCAGCTAAAATGATGACAAGCTAAAATAATGAGTTGCTAACAAAAAGCGATAGATTATTTTATTCAGTGGTTCAAAAATGGTTCTCTGAAAACAATCTTATCCCAAATTCGGATAAAACCAATTTTATTCTTTTTAAATCCAAAAACTGTCTTTTTAAAACACCCAGAAATGTAAAACTGAATGATCACACAGTACAATATACGTCAAATACAAAATATTTATATCCACATCACATTGTAAGAGTTTTTTCAAAATACATAAACCATCATCATTGAGAACAATAGGTCCGTTCTTTTCGCCTGAGATCTCAGTTAATCTCAGCTCACATTGGTAAAATTTGCAAATGTGCGCGTTCTTTTTGCTTCACTCACCATGAAGTGAGCTGAGATTTTTCCTCCCCTCTCACCGATACTGCACATGCTGTGCGGGGAAATCAGTTTGAATTAAGTCGGAAATAAAGTGGAGGGGATAAAGAAATTATTGATTTTTTAAGTTTTTAAATAACATAACCTAATCTTATTTAGGTGATTATTTGCAATAAAACTTAAATTTTCATAAAAATAATTAAATTTTGTAAATTAGCTATAAACTTGATATAATAAATTGAATTCAAATAAAATTGCTTTTCAGAACGAGAAAAACACTTTTTAAAATATAAATGAACAAAGAAAGTAAAAGTGAAATTTTTATTTTATAATTTTTATTTTATATCATAAAATTAATATTCTTATCAAAAAATTGTTGTTTTTGTTTGTCACCTTCATCGTCTTTATCAAATAAAACTTTTATTATTATTTTTGTATTATCCAAAATTCAACGCAAATTTAAACATAGAAAACCACGAAATTTAAACCAATAAAGATATAACACCGAACATAATGATATCAGAGATAGGTTATGTTGCCTCTTATTCAGATTGGGCGTTTCAATTGAGTGTGTCGTTCTTTTTAATGCTTACTCACATCAGTGCATCTCATATCACATTAACTGAAGTGAGCTGAGATCTCAGGCGAGAAGAACGCACCTAATATATCATACAAATTTTGTATCAATGATGAGATTTGAAATAATTTTGAGGTTCATATACATCTGGCCTTGAACTGATTTTGTTGTTGTCATGCAGAAGCGGGTGATTCGCATTTTATACAAAAAAATGTTAAACAATCATGCAAGGCACTATTACGGGAACATAACTTTGTCAATGCCAGTGCCCCACATATATATATATATATATATATATATATATATGAGTGTCTTTTGTTTTGGTGGAACAACAAACATTTATTTTTAGAATACAAACCAAGTCATAATTACTGTATACGGACTATGGACTATAACTGCCCTTACCACACAAAACATTAACTGAAAATAGTGTGTTTTATAAATGTATTAAATTACTAGTATTAGGGGCATTCCACGTTACTCGGTAATTTTTGTCCCGCCCGTCACAATTAAAAATTGTGAGTAAAAACCACAAGTTATAAAATTAATATTTTATAATATTATTTTTATTGTGCTTATAACTTATTAAAAGCATAATAAAACAATATTTTTAAATAAATTTTATAACGTGTAGTTTTTACTCACAATTTTTAATTGTGACGGGCGGGACAAAAATCCCCGAGTAACGTGGAATGACCCGTTAGCTATAATAAACTCCCGATATATTTAAAAAATATAAATAATAAAAATTAATTCAAAAAAGAAATTTTCAAATTGTTGGTAGACCTGGAGATATACACTGTAAGTGATTACCTACATGATGATAATTAGACGATTGTTCAAGTTTCTTATTTTTTTCCTTTGACGTTTTTTATGTTATATTTCTTTGTATTTAAATACTTTGTAGATATTTTATATAAATAAATATTATTATTATATTATTACAAGCTTAAATGCCGACATTTTAAATTACGATGAGTTAAGTAATAACAAGCTTAAATGCTGATAAAATGATAACAAGATAAAATGGCGACAAGCAAAAATAAGGACAAACTTAAATAATAACAAGCAATACTCACAAGCTAAATTTCGACAAGCTAAAATGATGCAAAGCTAAAATGATGCAAAGCTAAAATGATAAAACTTAATTTTTAAAATTTTACGGCAATTTTTATTTTTGCAGATAAAAAGGCTTTTGACTATTTTTTTTTAATCTATAAAAACTATTTATCAAAATAAATGCAAAAATCATAATGAATTGGAAAAAGAACGAATTTTGTAAAAATTTGTTACCTATATCTTAAAAAAATCAAAATATACGAAATAGGGCTAAATTAATATCAGTTTTACTGCCTTTTAGTCCTTTTTATTGTCAATTATACTAGTAAATAAGTTATTTTATGTATTCTTGTAAATCTGTTAATATTGACAATAAATAAACAATTTATTATTATTATTATTATTATTATTATTATTATTTTCTTAATAATAAATTTTCCACATTTAATTTCAAATAGTTTTACAAAGCATTTTAACAAATTTTTTGTCCAAATTGTAGAATTTATTAAAACTCCTAGACCAATTTAACTTAAATCCTTTTTATTTATTTTTTTACTCAGGGCATCGAAGACTACATGGGCGATATGGACTTTAAGGTGGCCGGAACAAAAAAAGGATTCACCGCTCTGCAGGCGGACATAAAGATACCCGGTTTGCCGCTGAAAATCGTAATGGAAGCGATAGAAAAAGCCAGTGATGCAAAAAAGACCATCCTGGGAATAATGAGCGATTGTTTAAGCAAACCCAGGTAGTAAAAAATTAGCTGAGTAGACTGTTTTTTTGCCGTGCGATTTTGTTGTATGGAAATAATTAGCTAAAAAGGGTTTAAGTTCGAATTTAGAGAAGAATATTGGCTTGGTAAAATATTAGGTTTATTTCGTTTTTAAAATACCTATTGCATATTTGAGAAAGGTTTTTGTAATTTTTTACAAAATTTCTGTTGCAATTTTATCTACCTAATTTTTATTTATTTCTCAGTGATTTGCAATATGTTTATTATAAAACAAATGATAATGATTTTATAAATTTTTAACCAATTTTCTACTGTTTTTTTTTTAAATTATTTTCTAGGTTTTATTACGTTTTTTTATAATTTTTGTAAATGTTATAAAAAAAATTTAATTGAACTTGTGAAATCAATATTTTATTACACTGGTCATCAGCTATTTTGCCACAGGGTGGCCAACATTTCTTTTAGGGTTCGCTGATTTCAAAAGTAACCTTTGTTTTCGAGATATTGTAAAAATACGTTTTTTTCGATATGCAAACGTTCAAATTCCTATATGTATTTTTTAAATGAAATACATTGATCATAAAGCTATGAGTCCTAATTTAAGTGAACATTTTTTTTGCACATTAAGTTAGTTCCTTAAAAAAACTCTTTAACGAAATAAAATTACTTTTTTAGTAAAAATTCGACAATTTTCAAAGTGCTCGCGAACAATTTTTGTCCGATTTAAAAAAATATATTAAATTTTGTAGCTTTATTTATTTATCTTCTTTATTGTTTATAAATTTCAATGCAATCGAATAAAATTGCACTCAAAACAACCGAGCGTGTACAAATTTTTCTTTACGGTAATTTTCTCTTGTACAACTTGAGTCGTAGGAATTCCTAAAAAAATCCTGCGAACAAAAGTATTACTTATTTGTTAAACACCCATTGGTAGTAACTATCAACAAATGTTGTTAACTTTGGAAGGTAATCATTACGAAAATGCACGTATTTTGCTTTAACCCTTAGTTTTTTTATGCTTAAGTCAAGTTCATTTTTGGTAATACGGTTTCTCCAAGTTGATTTGTCAATGTTCAAGTTCAACTTGAAAAGTGTGATAAAAATCATGTACCTATTTAAAAGTACCTAATTAAAATGAGTTTAAGTTACATACTTATATAAACAGGGTGGACCAAGGGAACTTTCCACTCTGGTTTTCTTTGGTGTAAACGTAAAAAAATAAAAAATGCTTGCCCACATCTATTTTTAATTTTAGAGGGACAATGTATTTTTTAAGCCGTAAGCGGGGGTGATGATTACCCCTACATTTTTAAAAGGGGGGTCGAGTAATACCTTATTTTGAAGGCCTTTTAAATCCCTACATTTTGGTGTGTTTGTTTTTAAATTCGATTGGTTCCTTTTCGAGATATTTCAGAAAAACTTTTTTAATTTATTTTTATCTTAAATATAAATTTTGACACTCGCGGTTGTTTTGAGTGCCATTTTGGCAATTTTTATTTGATTGGCTTAAAGTAGATATATAAAGCTACACGTCTTTGTAAGTTAATAATTATTTAATTTAATAATTTATATTTTTAGTTAAATTGGGACTCACAGCTACCTGACCAGTGATACATGGTTAAAGTATTTAATTAGAATTTGAATATTTGCATATCGAAAAAAATATATTTTACAATAACTCGAAAACAAAAGCTAATTTTACAAAATGATGGTCATTTTTGGAATCAGCGCACCCAAACAAATTTTATTTTATCGACCAGTTTTTTATTTCACTGTAGGAAAGTAAAAATACCACAGCTAAACGCTCGGACACGTAAACTTAATTTTTGGTTGTAGATTACAAATTCATTTAGCTGTATCAGGTCAAAATTCAAAGATATTGGAAACACCCTATATAAATTTAATCAAAAAAAAATAATTTGGCTGGACCCACACATTAGTTAAAAAAAAAATTGCAACATGTGAAGTTAATTGATCAAAAGGAACACGTGTTCCTAAGGGTTTTTATTAGATAATGTAGGAAATACAAAATGTTTTTTGCTAATTTTTTTATTGAGCATAATTGAGGATATTATATTAAACGAAATTAAAACCAAGGGAACGGTGGCACAAGAGGTGAAATATAATAATTTTAAAAATTATATTATACCAGTATACAGTGTGTCCCCAGATCGGATTGCCAATAGGAAAAACTTTTTTAGACCTGATTCAGCTCAATCGAGCACGGACTTGGAATCTACGACCAAAAATTATGTTTACGTGTCCGAGCGTTTAGGTGTGATATTTCAAGAGTTTGAAATTTACCTACAGTGTTATTCAATATTAATTTTATGAAACTTTTTTTAAAATAAAATCTTTTTCACAAAGTTTCTCTAAATATGTGTTCGCAGGTCCGACAAAAAGGAAAACTGGCCGGTGTGCAAAAAGCTGGAAGTGGAAGCCCACAAAAGGGCTCGACTTTTGGGAATCGGCGGCATAAACCTAAAAAAACTCTTCGCCGAAACGGGAGTGCAAGTCTCGCAAATTGACGACACCACCTTTCAAATATTCGCGCCCAGCCAGAACGCGATGGACGAAGGCGAGGAGATCATCACGAAATTGCTGAACGCCGAACGAGCTCCTGAGCTGGAGTTCGGCGGGATTTACCCAGCCAAAATCGTTGAGTTGCGCGATATCGGCGTTATGGTGACGCTGTATCCTGGCATGCCGCCCGCCCTGCTGCACAACTCGCAACTCGACCAAAGAAAGGTATTGTAAAGATTTCTCCTTACACCAGGTTCGTTAAAACAAGTTTTATGAAAAATTAATAAAAGAACTATTTTGTGACTTTGGCTCGTGATCGTCTTACCAAAATTTGGACCTCTACGTTGTGTTTACTTACTTGTTTTATTAAATACATTGCTTTAAGAATCATACTTGGGAGAATTAAGTATACAAAAAAATAAAATACAGTGTTTAGTTACCCCAATTTAATTTGCTTTACAAACAGTTAAAAAAAAAGCAAGGAGTGGCTCTTAGGGAGATACGACCAGGGAACAAGAGCTTGAGAAAAAACCCTGTTCGGCTATGAAGTAGCAAAGGATTACACGATTAGGCATTGTTTCTTTAAAAGTTTATGCAAATCCATGGAATGACACGACCCTCGTTACGCTATCTACCCCCTACAGGTTCAAAAACATTGTTAGGTTAACAGGGCAGTTAGTCTGTCAACGTTAACGTTGCCCTGTGGAGAACGAGGTCCACACTGGAAGCAACTCGCGTAAAGATGAAGGTTCGGGATAAAAGTTGCGATGCCACCTAGAGAACCTAAGTGACCAGTTATCCCTCACAGAGGGGAGCATTATAGTATCTACTTCAAACTACGTACTAAAGAAAAAGGAGCATTCAAAGTTTAAAATTAACGGCCAATACTCCCTTTTAAGAAACGAAACGTCCTGTATTACACTAATATTTGTTTTAAAATTACCGCAAAAAAATGCATAATCGTGTTGGGGAAGGTCTAAACATTTGAGTTACAGGGACAGTGTACAACTATTTTAAGCCTAAGACAATAAAAGAAAGGAATATACATTTTTACATTTAGCTGTAAAATTAAAAGGCGAAAATATTTGATAAAAATAGCTAAAACCAAAGGTGTTAATATCGGGTAAAATTCACTAAACGTAGTAGTGCAAAATAACTAATGATCAGTTTATTTAAATCTAAATTGTTCTACGTTTAGTGGACTTTACTACATAATTGGGCTACTAAAATTAAGAACTAACCTGGGAGAATACACAAACACTTGTAACAATTATTTAAACAGAACTTTACAATAAATTTCGTTTTAGTAAAAATGTATAAGAGCGATGTGTTCGATACAATCTGGACACCAGACCTTTAGGCCACCTAAATATCCCTTTTTACCTCTTTTGCAAAGCTTTTTACATTTTAAAACGTATTAAAGTACTGAACCATTACATTATTTTATATTTTTTGTTCTTTGTGAACGGGGTAAAATAAAATATTCCATTGAAATAGAATTTAGTTCAGTCAACGAAAGCTCAAAAGGGTGGTGTGAAGAGAAATGAAAGAATCATAATTTTTGACTAGTTAGGAGGTAAATGTACTAAAAGATTTGAATATGCCTATCCGGCACTGAAGAGGTCTAGTAAGACCGAAACAGGTTGTCTGTCGGTGCCTGTTTTGTGTAGCAGGCTTGAAGCAAAAGCACGGAAACGAGGTAATACGAGCCCTAACAACTATACTATGTTGGAACAAGTATTTATTTTGCAAATAAAACCTACTTTACTATTTTTTTATTTGAAAAATTAGCATTGGTAACATTTTATATGTCATTTCATAACATTTGTGCGGTAAAATTCTTAATATTTTTTTTATTACAATTTATTTAACCGTTTCATGTTCAAAAATCGCTGGCAACTAATTGTTGGAACACATTCTATTTTCTTTATAGTTTCTTCACTTTTATCTCAATTGCTTTAAAACAAAATATGGTTGCTATGACTACAAAGCTTGTATCAATTCAACAATTTAAATACTGTCAATCATAGATAACAAAGCCTTTTGTCAATTACAATTTTTCCTCAATATGCTAAAGAAGTATTGCTAGTAGCGCCACCATTCGGTTGTTATCATCGTAACAAAAGAATAACTTTTAATAATCAGCTGTCAAACACTTAGGTTACAAACGAGTGTTTTTAAGAATAAAGCCGGAAAATGTTAAAAAATATCGAAAAAAAAAAACCGTGGCACGATTTGTTGTGTTGTTGGGTGTATTTCGAGAGGAAATCCTGGGTTGAGTTTTTACCGGTTTTCCAATAAACAGTGTTAATCTGAATGAAGAAATAAATTGCATACTGTCTCTGTAAATACAAATTGATGATGATAAATGATGTATAATCTGTGCTTCAAATGTATTGTTGGTAATTCTTAAAATCACGCAATGCATTCGTCCACCAGATGGCGCGCGCGTTGCGAAAACCCGATACTTTTTTAGCGTATTAAATAGCAATAATAACACGCGGGAAGTCTACCGATTGAAAAGTACGCGAAATTATTATTAATCAGTACCTACCATAAAGGCAAAACAATGCGTGAAATTTCTACTGAATTTGCGATAGCACTACTGTGTTTAATATCATTAAAAAATATGGTGAAACAGGAAATATTAATATTCGTGGTAAAAGTTCAGGTCGTCCCAAAATTGTTTCTCAAAGAAGCGCAAGGCATTTGATTTAAATATGCAAGTCAGGAGGAAGAAACACGCTGCGGAAAGTGACTGCAAGGTGAAATAGAGAATCTGGAATGAACGTTTCCCGAGCATGCTGCCGTAAATATATCCACCAAGGTGGTCTCAGCTTTTATAAAGTATAGTTAATATTTACAGGCTAAAGAAAAACCATTATTGATAGAAGTTAAAAAAAATAGTTACATTTGGGCTAAATCTAAGATGCCGTGGTCTAAAAATGACTGGAAGTAAAGTCATTTAGAGTGACGAAAGTAAATTTGATGTTTGTGTGGGAGACTACCGAAAACGCATCATTCGAGACAAGGATTGTCTCAAAATAACATTCAAGTTTCCTCAAGGCATTATGGTGTGGGGATGTATGTCGGCGAAAGGATTGCAGGGACTTTAAACGCAGCTAAACATCAGGAAATTCTAACCAGCTCGTTTTAAGTGCTGCAAACTTATATCCCAATATGGGTTTTATATTTCAGCAAGACGGTGCCTCATGACATACTGCAAAATCTTCAAAAATATGGTTTGGGGAAAATAATATTAAGGTTTTGTCACATCCTTCCAGCACCCCGGATCTTAATCCGATAGATACACTGTGGCACAAGATGAAGCAACATCTGATAAATAATCCACAATAAACCATACCACAAATGCGTACCAAATTTCAAGAAATTTGGGATAATTTTACATCTGAACTCTGTGCAAGCCTTGTGAATACGATGCCTGATAGAGTTCAGGCAGTTATTCGGGCAAAAGGCGACGTTACGCTTTATTAATATCTGTTTTCTTTACTTTAAAACGTTTTGTTCCAACATTAAGTTGTCAGCAGTTATTGAACATGAACCACTTAAATAAATTTCAATTATAAAATAATGAGAATTTTCTCCTACAACTGTTATTCTACAATTCTACAATTTTAAAACATTAAAATCAAAACTAGTTGCTGATATATTACTGCACTAAATTGAATAAATAATATAAATAATAATAGTTGTTTGTTCCAACATATAGTTGTTAGGGCTCGTAGACCAATTCTCACAATTTGAGCACTATAAAACCATTTTTTTGGCATCAATTTCTAAATCACAGTTTTTGTGACTTTTTTTGATGCCAATACAAAGAAGGTTCTAAAATATCTAAATTTTCAATAAACCTACATCTATTTTCCATGCTTTTTTTGGACCCAAGTTCCTATTAAAAAACATTAACATCGAAGGTTTGGTGCAAACTGAAAATCGGTACGATTAGATGTTTAAGTTTATACCTATTTTACTTGTCAATCTGTTAGTGACAACATTCGTTTATTCGTTGTAATAACATTTAAGTACTTGTTATTACTTTAAACATTATTGACTATAACAAGCTATTGTTGGCTTGTTGTGCCCGCGATATAAAATATATGTTTGATTACTTTGGTTGATTTATTTATCGCCTTTCAAAATATTACTCTAAAAAGAATCCAAAAATTGTTGGTTCCTTTTCTCGAAACGCGTCACAATTAACAAATAAAAATGGTTTTAGTTCTTCTTACCATCAATATTTATTCATTGTCTGTATGATATAATTTTCCAGTTCGTTATATCCGAAATATATTTTTCTATGGCCAAATCTCCAGAACATTCCGAGTACACATTTAAGTGAAAACTTTCATTGGGAGATTAACATAACACTCGCTAACAATTTTCTTGTTTGTTCCATAAATCAATTTTACATTTTGATAATATACGCTAAAGAAATATCGCTAGTAGCGCCACCACTCGGCTGTTATCATCATAACAAAATTACCACTTTTAATAATCAGCTGTTAAACGCTTATGTTACAGTTTTTTTGAGAATAAAGCAGGAAAATGTTAAAAAATGTCGAAAAAAAAAACCGTGGCTCGATTTGTTGTGTTGTTGGGTGTATTTTGAGAGGAAATCCTGGGTTGAGTTTTTACCGGTTTTCCAATTAACAGTGTTAATCTGAATGAAGAAATAAATTGCCCACAGTCTCTGTAAGTATAAATTGTACCTATTAGATACAATAAATACACATTTTAGTATACTATAGTGATTAAAGTGAAAAGTGTAAACATTTCAATTCAGTAATAATCGTCAAAAAAATAAGTCGTCCAAACAGAATTTAGCATTATTAAAAGCGTTGTTTAAGAAAGTCTCCACTTAACGGTAAAATACCATTATATTATGTTGCCATGAATTCGTAGGTATATTTTGTTGTTTAAAATGCAGTTGTCGGCGTTTTTTAGAGAACTCAAACATAAAATTGGTTTATTTTAAGGTTATTTTTATGAGGCGCCGTTTGTGCCATAATTAATCTCTCCTATATATATATTTAATTTTGCATATTTATGTATTTTTTACAATATATATATATTTATTTCATATATTTATACATGTTTTCTATATATATATTTATTTTTATAAATATATATATATATATAAATTAATAAATTTATATTTAAATGTGCAAATATATATTTGTATTTGGTTTTAATATATTTATAAAATTCGACTTCACCCGTTGATCGCTGGAGGCGCTGCTTAACTGATCAAATGTGTCAACGCTGTAGCTAGGGCCTCACCGAATTAGCCAATGGGAGGTTTTGTTTACTAATTTAAAATAACGGTAAACATTGTTTTCTCTGTGTTCTCATTATTTTATGATACAAAGATTTAATTTAAGTGTATGTTCTTTGGGTGTAGGTATCTTGGATTTAAAGCGCCTTTTAAACCGCTGTTGTATGGTTTTATTTAGGGAGACACGTAGATACTCGCAATATTCCGTTTTATTAATAATTTTAAAACACGGGGTAAATTTTTTTAACCACGCAGAGACCTTGCAGAACAAACCGTTATTTCAATTCGTAAACAAAAGCTCATATTGGCTAATTGGGTGCAGCACTTGCTACAGCGTTGCCACATTTAATAAGTTGAGCAGCGCCTCTAGCGATCAAATGGTGAAGTCGAATTTCATAAATATATTAAAAGCAAGTACAAATATATATTTGTGCATTTAAATATATATTTAAAAAAATAAATATATATATATAAAAACAAATATTAAAATATGAAATACAAATACATATAAAGTAAAAAATAAATATATATTTGGTAAAAAATAAATTTATATTCAAAATTATTTATATATTGAAGAGTTTAATTATGGCACAAACGGCGCCTCATATATTTTTGTGCAAAAATTATTTTTTACTAATTTCATAAAAATGTCCAAACTTAAATATAAATTATATTAGGTAAAGTTATCATTAGTTAATTCTGCACCAACAAATGTACTTACCTTATTGGATTCTTTTGCAAAACATTAAAATGCAATGATTTAGTTCTTGAATTTTATTTACAATTAAAAACACAATAATTCACCATGATCCCTTAGATAAAATACACACACTAACGTAACTATATAGGTAAGCATTTAAGCATTGAGTTTCTTAATCAATGATATAAAGAATAATCAATCGAAATCGAGTACTAAACCAGTTTTTTAGTTTTTCCTTGCAACGTAAAACACAAATAACGTGCGCGATTTAGCTGTACAATTGAACAAAATTTGCCGAGTAAGACTTCTGCCTTCCTCTCTTTTGTGAAAAAACTACCTATTTATTTAAAAATGATGTATAATCTGTGCTTTAATGTATTGTTGACAATTCTTAAATTCACGCAATGCTTTTGAATTCCACCAGATGGCGCGCGCCCGATACTTCTTTAGCGTATAGGGCAGATTATGTACGAAACACACGATTTTATGGGCAAAATATTTCCTTTTGAGATGTTCAAACGCTTCTGATAAACTCATTTATGGATCATCAATGCGCGTCCTTGTTTTGAAACTCTGTATTTCTCCACAGATAAATACTATAAATACTCTCATCAGAATTATCAAATTATGTGGTTCCTTCATTTCTTTGTTAATTCTAGTTTTAAAGTATTAATTTTATTTATAAATTGCTAATTTCCGTGGGTTTCTTGTTGACTAAGTGATAACCCCCAATTAAGTATCGAATCATAGAAAAATTTATAACAATATAAAAATAGCGCCATAATTTTATTGCTTGACATTAAAGCTACACGGCCAATTGCATACATATTTAGTTGTTTGATACGTTCATTTTTTTGGGGCTTTGCATTTTTTTATATACGAAATTATGTTTGGCGTTTATTTTTAAACAATTTTTTAAATAAATTTAAGTCTTTACTTTTTGATGCAAAGTCAAAAATGTTTTTATTAAATAATAACATGATCTAATATTTTGAGCACGTTTTAATTTGTTTTAAATTATTAAAACAGTAGTTCTTTTACAATCAGAGAGAATAATAAAAAATCGTATAGGCAACTTAAATATGCATTTTGAATATTCAATTGAATAAATTTACTAAATTTATTTCAGCCGAGGCTGCTGTATTTTTAATTTTCATTACTTTAAATCAAATTGGCAAGGAAACATTTTAAATTCTAATAAATAAAACTCTAACATTACACAGTGCTCCAAAATATGAAATAGATAGAGAAGTTTTTAAGTTTTAGAATTGGAATGATAATATTTATATAAAAATACTGTCTTTAATATATCAAATTTCAGTCATTTCTTTTTCTAAAATGATTAAAGCTTTATTATCTGTAAACCGGTTCCGGCTCACTTCCTCCTTCACCTCACAAATTAAAAATGTTGGTTAATGTCAGCTATTTCCCATATTGTATTTTATATTTTTTTTAAGCATATTAGGGTGGGGAATTTTAATGGTGTCGCCCCCTTAATAATTCAAAAATTTTTTCCAATTTTTATTTTAATATTCACTAACTCGTGCCGACAGAGGCAGTTTTTTTAATTATAATAATATTTTTTAAGCGTAATATGCGTCCGAAAAATAAGCTTGACAGCACTACTTTGCCCGTAAGTTACAACGAACAAAAAAATAAATTTTTCGAATTAATACGTGTTTTTCGTCTGAATCAGATTTATTTAGATTTACGGTCGATAATTTTTATTTTCCCATACTCAATATTTTTGTATCATTCCTTCAAATTAACCGAATGATTGTAAATAAATAATGTATTGTTTATTGTTTACAAAACTAGAAAAAATTATAAATTCAAAGATGTCTGGAATTCCTCTTTGAAAATTGTCTATTCGTGAAATTGAATATATTACGATTCAAATATGACGAAAAAGTTAAATCATTCGAAGTCATAAATTAAATGAAGTGTATCGATGGGTCGGAAATGTATTTCATATATTTTTTGTTCTTATAGGTATTTGAGTTTTAAACATAGTGAATTTTTTTATTACTGCCTTTGTTTAAACACGATAAATTCAATAAACTTTGAATACAAAAAGTTTTTGAACGTATTTTCTTTAAAAAATAATGCGGTATTTTAAATACGCAATTTTTTATTAAAACAAATCAAATTAATCCTTAAACAATTTTAAAAAAATGCACAGTCCACTTGCTTTTTTGAAATTTTCATGCACTGTTTTAGAAAAAAATATTTGAAAAATATTACTCATAAAAAAATGTTCATGAGTAACGTTTGCTTAATCATAAAACAATTCATTGTTCAGCAAGTAATTTACCACGATAAAATGTGACAAATCGATTCATAAGTAATATTTTAAAATATTTGCCTCTAAAACAGGACATTTTTTAAATAAATCATGGCATATTTTTAGAATGCAAGAAAATACTGATTACTCTTCTTGCTGTCAATATTCGTAACACCAGCATTTAATTCAAAATATGAAATTAAATATTTCGGGTTTTCTTAATATAAATTACAAAATCATACAAAAAAAATGTTTGATTTTGTAGCACTGTGCGTCTTGTTGATTTACGTTTCATTTCAGGTGGCCCATCCCACTGCGCTGGGCCTGGATGTGGGCCAGGAATTGCAAGTAAAATATTTCGGCAGGGATCCAGTCTCTGGACTAATGAGGCTGTCCAGAAAAGTCCTGCAAAGATAGAATATAAGCTCGCTCATCCTGCTACAAATGTATAAAATTTCATCCTTGCTCTCCATCTTACTCCTTATATTTTACCCCTTTTATTAACCCCTACCTCAGTCGCTCCCTTTTAAGTATATTTAAGTATGTTTATTGTTGATCGTTGTTTTTTATAAGTAGGTACCTAGGTATTTTTTAATAAAAATATTTAAGTAAAAACATTTTCTTTCTTAATAAACATAAAAAATTAGGCGTTGAAAATCCACGTAAAGTATGCTCTAAGCCATAGGTTATATACCCCAAGGTGGAGTATCTTAAATATGGATACGTTCTACTTTTATAACTTTTGACGGCATTTTCGGATTTAGCGAAGTATTTAACACGGTAATTAATTTTTAAATTTCGGGATACAATAGTATATTATTATACGAGAGGTTTGCGTCTGGAGCCGTTATGCGAGAAACGTAATTTATCCGAGTAAATAACGCGCATTATTTCGTGTGTAATACTACGCTTTTTCTACTCCAATTAAGTAATTTTCATTGATAACAACATAACCTCACTTTTACCCGATTTTAAAGATAATTATAGTTGCCCCTCGTATATATGAACAAATCTGACATCTGTTAACCTTACTTTTTTCCAATTTAAAACCCGATTCGTTCAAATAACAGTGAATATTGAAATCAGCCATTACTGATGCTTAACAACGTGAATAATAAGTTAAATTCACGTTGTTAGGCGGGGCGGTTATATTCGTTACCATTATTTACGAAAAAAACCCAAATAATGTTAATATTATGCAATAGGAGTAAAAAAGTTTATTTTTTGTTTGTTGACGTGTTATTATTCAATACTTTTAAAAATGGCGGATGCACCTGGACGACTAACCCGGCGCATTCGCCAGTTTTGACAAATGCGGGTGGGGTTCCTAAAACCAACTAAATTCCTACCGAAAGATCGCCGTTTGCAACCCACCCGCTTATCCTAAATCAGCTCAGTTCGCCAAGAGAATAAGCGCAGGTCATAGTAGACCATAGTCTACTACGTGTGGAAGCGAAACAAGTGAATAACACGCCACTCCGGAATCAAAGGAACTGGATGTTGCGGATACGATTTTGCTTTGTGTTTTCTATGTGAATGTATGTGAAGTAAGGGAATTCGTTATTTTACTCCCCGTTGCATTTTATTTTTACTGCAGGGCAGAATGCTTATCGCAGCAAAAAGATTTTTCTATGTCGCTTTATTTTGCTATAGGTTCTTTGTGTACAATGATTTTTGATCTTTCAATTTTCAATTTTTTTTTATTTTAAAGATACAGCTTGAAACATTTCAAAAATGCCACTGCCCATTTTATAATTTTTGGTACACCTTGTATAGTATTTTTTTCAATTAAAATTTATACAAATTAGGCTTAAAATGTGTTTAACCTAGGTAGTAAAGTCCTTAAATATTTCAGCCATTCCAGACAAAAGTCCACCAATGAATAAAAAGTTTCCATTGTGTCTCGAAAAAGTAATAAATGGTTACTAGTAATATAATAATTATAAAATTAAACTAATTTTTGCAAATATTTCATACCCCAATCCTTTTTATGTTGACGAAAATCTCTAGGTAAGTATACCAAGCAATTTACAATAAATGAAATAGGCCGTGCTGGCCAAATAAAGTTGATTGACAGACCTCATAATACAAAGAAAAACTTCTAAAAGTAGTTTTTAAATAAAAAACGTTACACTCTTTTTTATTGCAATAATTTAGCTGATTTACACCTGATTTTTAAAGTACAGGTAAAAACATGTAGCGTCCGTTACGTCCAAAGTTATAATTATAATTATAACTGTAATTATAATTATAACATGTATGGTCAAAAAACGTAGTGCTTTATTTATATCATGAAAGCCCATAATTTTAAGACAATTTAATATCTTATTTAGTTTTTGTATTTTTGGTCATATTTCAAATATTATTTGTCCCCCCTAACCCCCCTAATAAGGGCCCGTTTTTTCAGACATTATTCGATTTAGTGGACTGTTAAAAAAGTAAACACTAAACACTATGTATTTACGTATCGAACTACCTTAAAGTAAGAACTTTTGTTAGGTAAAACTAAAAATTGCATATCCATTGAAACAAAAACTCAGAACGTTTTTTTCGTTTTTTTCAGAATGTGTATTTTTGGAGCTGCATCCTTCTTGCAGCAAGGTCGTCATTTGTCATTAGTAGGATCTACATTTTGTCAAAATTTCAAATCGATACGTTTTGAAATAAAAAAGTTATTTAAAAAAAATGAAGTTTCTTCTTTTTTAACACAGTGAAGAAAAGAATAAAAATAAAAACAAAGTTGTCAATGGACGAGATTTTTTTTTTTTAAAGTACTGCATTTAGATGTAGAAATAAGGTAAAAAAGTTTGAATCGATTTCTTGAACCCTTGCAAATCGACCGTTCGATCCTTTCGCGAAACCGTAGTTAACAACTTTTAAAAGAAACTGTTTCTGATCTTCCTTTTTTGTTAAAATACTATTAAATTCTTACATAAGTTTGATACCTCTTTCGGCAGTGTCAATTAAAACTTTAAGCTTTTTGACGATTAAGAATCCCTTTTGAAAATATTCTCGGGAGTTCCAAGTGTACGGATGGTAGTTCAAATAAAAAAAATCATTTAAAAAAAGGTGGTAATATTTTTTGATGCAAGATATTGTGGCGGGTGGTTGATATAAGTGACAACATCTTTGTTGGAAACGTATTCCATCAGAACCACAATTTAAATATAAACCTTTTAAGCGCGAGTTCAGAGGGCGTTATATTGTTAAAACTTCTTCCCGCCTATCTTGAAGCGTGCTGCGTGCAATTAGTTATAAACTGGACCTTGAGGTGACATGTTCTAAAAGGGACAGCTAATTTAAAACTTTAAAATAAATTGTGCTCTATCCTCGGATATCACTAAGCTCTGACTTCTTGTCATCTTAACTCTTCATTAGTTAATTCGTTAGTTTAAATCTAGTTAGTATAGTGCATTTAGTTAATAATAAGTGTTTAATGTTGAAGGTATATTATGGACATATGTATGTACAAGTGATGCGAAAATACATGTATAGAACATTAAACAACGTTTTAATACAGTCCACTTTTAATAAGCTTTCGAAGAAAGAATGGTAAGTTTTCTACAATCTTTTTCTTCAAGTATAACGTTTTAAATCTGGGAATCGTTTTTATTGCCCTCATCTCCCGGGATTGCTTTTGCAAGCTAAATTTGTGTTCAATGTTAACGCTTTCGTCGAGAAGCGCCAAAGCAATTGACTCCGCTGTCAAATACCAAAGATGGCCGCCAAACTTTTGTATGGCTTTACTTGATTAAACTTTGTGAGTGATTTTATAAAAAACAAATCTATAGGGCAACAAAACGGTTTAATGTAAAGGGTAGTAATAAAAATACAATTATTCTTAAGAACAATTTCATGCAACGTTAGTTTAAACTGGCTTCTGAAGAGGAATATTTTAAAACATAAAATAGCCTTTGGAATACGAAAAGATACTCCTTTTGGCTTTAGAAATAATATCGCAAGTTCTAATGACTCCTTGTAGTCTTTTCTAGGATGATGTATTTCTAGCTGGTTAAGACAAAATTGTAAAACTTGATCACCGTAATTCCTAATTCCCTAATTCTAATGCTTACATAGTCATCCCGAAGCCCATACTTATAACGTGTTATGTCAATTTGGCTCCAAGCCTGTTGAAAGCACTTAAAAAGAGCTATATCTGGTCCAGATGAGGTACAAATGCAAACTTCAAAGACACATTTTATAATTAGTTCGAAGGTGTGATTCCGACAAGGTAAGTATAAAAAATCTTTTTCCAATTTGTGATCAAAAAGAACCCAAGCGCCATTTATTCGGCCAGTGTTTGATGCCGTAGTATTCCCAACAAAGAGCTTTAACGCTTTCACTTAGTTGATATTCTTCAAGAATTTGATATATAGCAGATGCCATATTATCGTCTTTTCCGAATACAAGTCGTGGAACACCAAGGAGCTGCTCTGTACCATTACAGGTAACAATAACAGGCAAACAGTCCACTTCTTCTTTACCAATTAATGCCGGAAGTAACTTTCCTTCCCAATAAACGGTAATACCTGGTTCGGCTAAACAAAAGTTTTTTACCTTTATTTTATGTTGTTACGCATTGATAAAGCATTTTATGCCTTGCACGTTCTTTTTTTAACCTTTATTCTCCCACTTTCTATTTATGAAAGTTTTCTATCAATTCCAGCTAAATATACCGGTCTGTCTGCCTTTTTGTCTTTGTAACAAAAGAAAATGTATATCTTCTGCTATTTTCATTGTTAAGAGTGCATAAATGTAAAAAAGGTCATCCAACTTTTCTGTAAATACAGTTTCTTTGGTTTTCTGAGCAATACTATTTCTTCTACAATTTTTTTTTATAAATTTTGCCATTCATTATAAAGTGTTTTTAGTTTTATAATACAGTGTTGAGGTTGAAAAAAGATATTTGAATCCCACTTTCATTATGGGCCTAAAAAATTTGTTTTACCGTCTAGTATAACATATATTTTTTTTTTAATCAAAAATGTCGCTCTTCAAAAAAAGTCAAAATTTAAGTTAAAAGTTAAGAAAAAACAGTAAAAAAAATTTTTGGTGTTTATATATTTTTTTCAAAAACTACATTTCAAAACGAAGAAAATAGCCACCGGTCAAATGAGGTTACGATAATTTAAGCAGGAGTTACGAATTTATGAAAATTACCGTATTGTTTATTTTTACGGTTTTCAAAAATTCATATCTTCGGGGCTTTTGAAAATTAAGGGCTCAAAATTTAGGGTTAGGTTGATACGTACAAAAACATATCAAAAATTTAACTGAATCAAAAATACAATTTTTAAAATTTGGTGATTTGATATGGAATGACCCATATATGTATATATTAGGGTGTTTCAAAAAAATGTTTATTAAACAAAAAAAGTGTTATTTTTATACGAATAATGCACTGTTTAAGTTTGGCCCCCTAATTTCGGGACACCCGTATAATGATAATTGTACCAAAAATGTTAAAAAAACGCGAAAATTCGATGGAAATCAAACTTTGGCCTCGAATAACTCTGGAAGAAATCAATTTATAGAAAAATTATAGGAGACATTTTTTATAGAGCGTTAAATTTACTATAAAATTCCAAAGTTAAAAAAAAAAATTCTTATGTTATTTAAATGGGAAATAGAAAATTGCGATCCGCGACCTCTAAATCTTCAAATTAAAAGCTCAAATTTTAACGAGGTCTTTGTTTTGACATCCTCTGAAAGAATTTGCTGACCATTTGAAGAAAAAGAAAAAGTCGATTTTTTTTAAACACCCTAGTATATACAGGGTGGTCCAGGATTAATCTGAAAAATTTTATTAATCGATAGAGTCTGAAAAAACAATAAAAACAAACCCAAAAACATTTTTCAAAAATACTCACTAACACACTAATAGCCCTTTAAAGGCAAAAAACGTTTTTTTTTAAATAACTTTTAAACCATTAAACCGATTCTGCTTAAATTTTGTGTAGGCAAATTTTTTTACAAAAGGCCCAGCGGCGGAGATTTTGGGGGGGTTTTCCCTTTTTACCCCCATATTTCGACACCACTGGATTTTATTGGAAAATCATCAGATTTCTTATTCAATTTAGAAGCAAAACTTGTGTGTTAAATTTTCATAAGATCAGTGGTTTCGAAGATATTTGACTTTAAAATTTCAAAATCACCGAGTACACGGAATTTTATCATAATATTTTATTTTAAATCGGTAACTTGGTAATAATTATGCCACGTTATCAGTTTAGCAACATCGAATAATCACCCTATTGAAAGCGATTATTCCATTATTTCATTGGTAAATTTTTATTGGTCCAATACAATCGTTCAGAAAAAAAAATC
Source organism: Brassicogethes aeneus (assembly GCA_921294245.1). Taxonomy (NCBI): domain Eukaryota; kingdom Metazoa; phylum Arthropoda; class Insecta; order Coleoptera; family Nitidulidae; genus Brassicogethes; species Brassicogethes aeneus. Next base: position 60,741,759 of record OV121133.1, on the reverse strand, counting down.
ATTTTTATTACTAAAATAATAACAAAAGTTCCGTGTACACAGTGTTTTTGAAATTTTAAACTGAAATATCTCCGAAAACACTGATCTGGTAAAAAATTAACATAAAAGTTTTGCTCTTACATTGAAAAAGGATAAAAATAAATGATTTTCTGATGATTTTCTAATAAAATCCAGTGGCGTCAAAAATATGAGGGTAAAAAGGGGAATCCCCCCAAAATCTCCGCCACTGGGCCTTTTGTAGGAAATTTTCATTATATTATCGACGGAACCTTAACCTACACAAAATTTGAGAAGGACTATATCTCCGTTAGTATGCATTTAAAAAAAATGTTTTTGGGTTTGTTTGTATTGTTTATTCAGGCTCTATCGATCATTAAAATTTTTCAGATTAATCCTGGACCACCCTGTATATATATATACATACCTATGGGAATAGGACTTGGTCAGTCTATAACTTTTAAACCATTATTGATGCAAAAAATCACATTGATTCGTTGCTGCCTAAAAGGCAAACAAACAAATACACTTTCGTAAATAAATGACCAGATTTGCATGTTTCATTAAAAATTTAAACAACATAAATTACAATATAAATAATCAAACAATGTATATATTTTCTTTTCAAAACTCATAATTTCCACATTTTAACACCAACAAGTAAAGCCATTAAACCACCACCCTTTAAAACAAACACCCCACAAATCACATTATTAATCCCCCTGATCCTTTAACCACAAACGATAAAAATAAACCCCCGCCCCCACATCCGCCGAAAATCGCCTCTTTCAACCCGGCCGCCTATCCGCGCTCCAAAGGGGGTTTGGCAGCAAACACGAACATCGAGACAGTCAGTATCGCGCCGGCAGTCCCGTGTTATGCGCGCGGCAAATGCAGACGACGAAACATCGCTCCAGCGGCCACTAAAATGGGAAACGCAACGTACGAGGACATCATACACTGCGTGGATGGGTTGATTATACCATGCTGGTACCCCTTGAACAACGTCGCCATCACCATGAAGGTGCTGCGAGGTTCCGTGTACTTCCTCATCCTCGCCTATCTGTTCATCGGTGTTTCCATCATCTCCGACAGATTCATGTCATCAATTGAAGTCATAACATCTCAAGAAAAGGAAGTTAACGTACGCAAATCAAACGGGGATACTCAAATTGTGGTTGTACGAATATGGAACGAAACTGTGGCGAATCTCACTCTGATGGCTTTAGGTTCAAGTGCTCCAGAAATCCTCTTATCAGTAATCGAAATCTACGCCAAAAACTTTGAAGCCGGCGATCTAGGGCCTGGTACAATTGTCGGATCTGCAGCCTATAACCTTCTAGTTATCATAGCTATATGCATATCTGTAATACCCAAAGGGGAAGTTCGTAGAATTAAACATCTGGGTGTTTTCTTTGTTACAGCAACGTGGTCTATATTCGCCTATGTCTGGTTGTACATGATCCTCGCTTACATCTCACCTGGGGAAGTGGAAATATGGGAAGCCACCTTAACATTTTTCTTCTTCCCTTTAACTGTCCTTACAGCTTACATGGCAGATAGAAAGATGTATAAATACATCCAGAAAGATTACAGAATGAATCGCCATGGTGTCATTGTACAAGGTGAAGGTGATAACCTCGAATTAGGCAACACTGAACTAAATCTTGATGACTCTCACGAAGAGATAAAACATGAATACATCACAACTCTTAAGGATTTAAAACAGCAACACCCTGCAACAGACTTAGCAACATTGGAACGCATGGCCCATGAGATGTTGTTAAACAAAGGTCCAAAATCCAGAGCGTTCTACAGGATTCAAGCTACGAGGAAGTTAATGGGGAGTGGTGATTTACTACGTAGAATTTCTGAAAGAGCTCAAAGCGATTTGAGTGAAGTCAAAGCTGAGCTACTAAGAGAATCTGGAAATGCTGAATATAATCAAAGTTCTTGCAGGGTATACTTTGAACCTTGCAAATATACGGTTTTAGAGTCTTGTGGTCGGTTCGAAATACGAGTTATCAGACAAGGCGATATAGATGCTGCGGTAACCATAGATTATACCACAGAAGATGGAACAGCTACATCAGGTAGTGATTATGTGGAAGCTAAAGGATCTTTAACGTTCAACCCAGGCGACAAAGAAAAAAAATTGACCCTGGAAGTCATAGATGATGAAGTTTTTGAACCAGATGAACACTTTTTCGTAAGGCTCAGCTCGAGCACCCCATCGGGGTGCCTGGTATCGCCCACCACAGCCACTGTGATTATTTTGGATGACGATCATGGCGGGTTGTTTAAGTTCGAAGCTCAGAATCATGAGATCGTTGAAAGTGTCGGGACGTATGATTTGAAAGTGGTCCGGTGTTCTGGTGCTAGGGGAAGAGTTATTTTGCCGTATTGGACTGAAGATGGCACTGCCAAAGCCCCTAAGGAGTACGAGATCAACGAGGGAGAGCTAGTGTTTGAAAACAATGAATCAGAGTAAGTTAAAAATACCTACATTTTTTTTTATTTTATCAACCTCGGTAATTTTGACACCTCTACAATTTAATTTAAAAAGATAAAAATTCAATATTTAAAAATCAAGTTTGAGTTTTTTGGTTTTAATAAAAAAAAAAAATTCAATTAGACAAGTAAATAGGAAAAGCGAAAGGAGGAATTTTATATTGCGCAAATTTGAATAAGATTGACATCGACATTATTATAAAATGTTGCATTTGTCTAAAGTTATGTGATTTTTAATTTAAAAGAATTATAATATAATTCTTATAAATTATATTATATAATTATTATATTATAAAGTCGATATATATTATTAATATTTAATTTTTTTTAAATATAAGAGTTTATTATTTTTCCCCTAAAATGAATTAGGTATACATTTTTTTACAAAAACCATCATTAGAAAAATGTATTTTCTAAATGTTTGTGGAAAACAATCAAAACTTTAAAAACAGTTACTATATTATTATAATAACTAGGAATGGGATTTTAGTTATTTTACCTTTTTTCAACCGATGTAACTATTTAAAAACCAATAATGCCAAAATGTGTTTTAAAAGATTTTCTTTTATAGGGTGTCCGGGAAAAGGAGGTCAATCCGTTAACCATATATTCCTTGAGTTAAAACAATAAGACTTTCATAATACCATTTTTCAATTTAGGCCTTCATGTTCGATATACAGGGCGACAAAGTTTGAAATTAAAAACTGATTTTTTTTTAATAATTCGAGTAATTGATAAGATACTAAGTTTAAATTCGGTACACTAATTCAACATAAATAGTTAAATTTTTTGAGACCAACAAAACAAAAAACAATTGTCAAATAATAAAAATAGGGGGGTCCAGTACTCACTGACTCCCCCTATTTTTTAGTACGTGCGCCAATGACTTCCAAACAGAATTTTTCCAGGTAATCATTTATTGTTGAAAATGTTTTGTCTCTTATACAATTTTGATAAAATGATTTGTTTTAGAGATAATTTGTAAAGTATGGGTCAGTCCATATCAAATTTTCAAAATTTAATTTTTTTTTGAAAAAATGTAGGTCATGTGATATATCATAAAAAAGTTCTCTAATAGGCCTTTAAAATAAGCCATCACTCACCTTTCTACTTTTAATAGTTTACGAGATATCGCTATTTTTGTAAGTACTTGCAAGACCCAAATTTATCGGAATTTTTTGATTTTCAAAAATCAATAAAACAAAAACCACCTATCGAAAAAAATTCATATTTGGGATTTTTGAGTTTTTTAGTGAGGTAAACAAATTTACCAAAAATGATCAAAATCGGAGATGGTGGGGGAAGAACCTTTGGTTGATTTGATATGGACTGACCCATACTTTACAAATTATCTCTAAAACAAATCATTTTATCAAAATTTTATAAGAGACAAATTTTTTTAAACAATAAATGATTACCTGAAAAAATACCGTTTGGAAGTCATTGGCGCACGTACTAAAAAATAGGGGGAGTCAGTGAGTACTGGACCCCCCTATTTTGATTATTTAACAATTGTTTTTTGTTTTGTTGGTCTCAAAAAATTTAACTATTTATGTTGAAGTAGTGTACCGAATTTAAACTTAATATCTTATCAATTACTCGAATTATTAAAAAAATCAGTTTTAAATTTCAAACTTTGTCGCCCTGTATATCGAACATGAAGCTCTAAATTGAAAAATGGTATTATGGAAGTCTTATTGTTTTAACTCAAGGAATATATGGTTAACGGATTGACCTCCTTTTCCCGGACACCCTTTATGAACCTAACTTGTTTTCACCTTTTTTACCTTTTTTGGAGGTTTTTGCTTTAAACTACCTTTTTTATACTTTTGTTACCTATTTTTTAAACTTGTTTTCACCTTTTTTACCTTTTTTGGAGGTTTTTGCTTTAAGCTACCTTTTTATACTTTTGTTACATATTTTTTAATTTGTCAGTTTATTTTCACCTATTTGTTACCTATTTTTACGTATTTTGACTTATTTTATTTTTTTGTGTTCTTTTTAAATTTTGCGCCAATATTTTATCCATGGAGTGCAACTCAACGGTATAGAATTTTTTCTTATGGTCACAGACTGTAACAGGTACCTTCTTTGTAGCGAGCTTATGTTTTGTCACTCAGTGAAACACATGTGTTTATTGCATAGAAATAGTTTATTGTGGGTATGTTCTGTGTTTGGGTATGCGGCTAAACAAAATTATAAACTTGAACTTTTAATGTTTTTTTTACCTAAAATGCTGTTTTTTTAACCTAAAAAGCTTTTTTTAGTACCTTTTTAGTTACCTATTTTTCAGTTTTTAGTACCTAAATATCCCATCTTTACTAATAACTATTGAAAAAAATTATATTAAACAATTTTTGTCTATAATGGTGTACCACGCTCTTAAGGGAGTTAATTTAAGTATACAAAATACTCTACGAGTAAAAATTATATTAAATTTTTTATTATTTTATTTTTTAAGATTATTTATTTATTCAGTGTGTCACTAGATTGACTTTAAGATAGGTGTAATATACAAAAAATATATTAGTACGGCTTTCATTTTCTGCAGTCTCGGCCTGCTTGACCAAAAATAAATTTTCACCAAATTACAGTTCAAAGGGGTAAGTTAATCTGAGTTAAGAAGAAAATAAATCGTTATATACCTACCTATCTGTAAAGTGGTCTTTCCGTTGATTTTACGGAAAAATTTTGATAATATATTTTGCATTGGAAATTAGAGCAAAATCCCGACTTGAACAAAAAAAGCAATACTACTAATTAAAGTAAACAGCCTTTTATTTTTTAACACAATTATCAGTTTCAAGAAATTCAAATAAAATTAATTGAATAGTGCCCCACCTATGGATCTGATCACCCCCATCTAAATTACTACTTAATTCCACCCTTCTTCTAAATTATTTCTTCAAGAGGTAGGTATGGCTCTGATCACATTAGTAATTTTGTTTTTTAATCTATCCAAATCATTGTTAAAGTTGTCTTTATAAACTTGTTGTTTTAGTTTGCCCAAAAGTAAAAATCCACAATTGTTAAATCCGGACTTCTTGGTGGGTATGGCTGTGGCCCAAATCTACAAATCCATGTTAACCCAAATGTATTGTTTAAATAATTCCTTAGGGGCCCTCAAGGAATTATTTGAACAATATATTTGGAGGTCCATAAATCTCGTGACGCTAAAGGGGGAGAAAAAGGATTTTAAGGACCGTCACGATTTGTCACGCCAGAAGGGGGGAGGGTTTTTAAAAACGTCACGTGACAAAGTAAATCGAATGAAATTGCTTATTTGTTTTATTTTTAGACAGATTATTGCAAAAAAGAATCGAACAAATATTTTTAGGGGGTAGGGGCGTCTACGAAGTATTCGTCACGACCCTTCGGGGGGGGGGGGTCTTTACATGTCACTAGAAAGGGGACCAATTTTGACCATTTTTAACGTCAATTGCAATTGAATCGATGAGATTAAGAACAGTAAAAGTCCAAAAGTTAAAATGTTGACAAATAATTTTATTAAATCAGATTTATAGTTCAATATAAATTTTTGTGAGAATATTTTGACTACTTTATAAAATATAATAATTATATTATATATAAAATATTTTATATCGTCTCTCAAAAATGCATTTTAAACTTTTAAATTAATTTTAGAAAATGATTTGTTAAAATAATGTTTTTGGACTTGTACTGTCCTTAATCTCACCGATTCAATTGTAATACTATAATATTACATTTTATGCAAAAAAAAAATAAGTTTAGTAAATTATTTATTTCCAAAAAAGTTGCTTTGGAAAATGAGTCTAGACTGTATAATTCTTAAGTACCAAAATAAAGAATGTTACTTAATTATTTTGACCCAATTTTATTGGTTTTTAAAAATTACAATTTAAATAAACATCTAAATAACGACTTCCTTTGTTTTAACTAACTTAATAATCACATAAACGGTCAATTTAACGGTAGCGGTAAATCAAAAATGATTTTCGTCTCGATTCCAAAGCCATAGAACACGAAACATTCGCGCAATATTTCTCGTCTAACAAACAAACCACATATAATTCTTCGATAGTCAATCGATGTAGTTCTATATCAGGCACGACCTTTATGAATATTTAAACGGCTCTATTTAGGTGAAATATAGTGGTTCTCGGCGGACCAATAAATTTTCACGCAGAACGTGAAACGGCAGGTAGGGTTACGCAGGATTTGTCACCTGCAAATGTAGCAGGAATTCGAAATATGCGTTTTGGTTGGATAGGTAAATCACACCTGATTACGGGAGTCGTAAATAGCCATTAATAATTTCGCGACAAGCCTATTTATACCTACAGGTTTTTGTTACTTGAGATATCTGCAAATTTATTTGTCTTTTTAAAGAATTTTTTAAGAACTCTTTGAGATTTAATAGACAACATGCAACTAAACACAAAAAACAACATAAAAACTTTTAAAATATACTCCACTAATTCTTGGTAAAAATAAAGAAACAAGTTTATAAAATCGCAAGAAATTAACCTTTAAATGTAATTATTATTCCAGACACACTAAAAACCGTTTGCTATGTTTCCAGGTCCAATAAAGAAACAAAAGTTACGTTTTACTTTTCAAGTTTACGGTTATTTCTTGCACAGCCAAATTAAACCACCTAAATTAAGCCAATCGTTATCTAGACTTAAGAGAGTCGAAATAAGTTTTAGGCTTTTTTTCCATGTCGAAAAAACAATTTTTAAGCTCTTTATTTACAAAAAAATGGAAATGTGTTACACCATCATGTGCGCCGCCAAGAAGGGGGCAGGAGAGCGGACTGTTGCTGCCCACCAATGACTCAAACTCAGACTTAAATGCTAGGGGACTTTTAGTCCTAGCGGTTACGGTTTGGGAGTAATTAACGATTTTCTAAAATAAATCTTAGAAGAACATGAAAATAGTTTAACATTTTTGTTTTAACGGGTTGATATGAACTATTTTTTTAACCATTTTGCGTAAAAAAATATTTAAATGCATTTAATTAATAGTATCAAGTTTGATAAACGCCATTTTGCTCACGAATTTAATTTAGTCACGAGCGAGCTTGCGAGCGAGTGCTTAATTAAATGAGTGCCTAGAAAAGTTTATAAACAAGTTGCATACTATACTTTTCGAAAAATACTTACACAGAGAAAAGTAATCTCTTGATTTAAGAAAATGCATTTATTTGAAACAGGTTTTCTTGTATGAAGTAAAATTTTCTTATTCGTAGTAACTTCCTTAGTAGCAATGGAATTGGACAAGATTCTTTGTCAAGATACTTGGAGAAGCACTTTGTAAAGAATTGGACAATTCTTGACCAAGACTCTTGATCAAAATTCTTTATCCAGACTGGTGGCAGACTTGGACAAGTCTGTGACCAGAATTTGACCAGATTCTTGGCCAAGAATTTTTACACGATTACACGTTAAATAGGAACTTTCAATTCAAGATTTTTGGTCAATACAAAATTTTGTTGAACTTCAAAAGTTAAGAATGTTACTAAAAACATTAATTTTCCACGATTTCTTTCCAGTAAATTCGGTTTTTATCCATAAATCTGGTAAACAATAGAATTAAAAACGAAACAAATTTTGAAAGAGTTAAAGTTTTTAATTTTTTATGTTAAAAAAAACCAGGTGCCCGTAAAAATAAACATGTATTTTATAATCTTACATGTTCATAAAGAGTAAACTCTAGTTATGCGTCAGAGCTGACACACACTTTTTTTTTAATTTTTGATTTTTAGAAATAACAATTTTTATTTTTCAAAAAATTAATTTTTTTCTCAGCTAGAAGGCGAATCCAATAAGCTCTTATTCGTATTTTCACATAAACAAAAAAACTATACTCATTTCCTACAGAGAACTCACTTCTCGACTAGTATACATTATTGTGAATGATACTACTGTAGAATGAGAACCTCTACTCTATACACGGAAAAAAATCTATACTGATTCCAAGAAAATTCAACTCTATCCAAGTATAGCTTAGTTTCCCTATTCCGCAAGTAAATTTATACTTGTTTCAAGTATCCTCATATTCTTATAAAATAAAGATAGCTTCGGTTTAATCTAAGATTACTGCTATACTAAAAATAAGAAACACACTAATTTTGAGTTAAGTATACAAATTTGTCTTCAATGAAGACTACGGTATTCTTGTTGTAACGTTAGTATGTACTTCATCAAAGTATAGTTTCTTTGTAAAATCTTTACAGTATTCTTGTTTTAAGAATATATTTTAAAGAAAGTATATATACTTTCTTTAAAATTTATTTATTTATACTTATTGTAAGTACACGCTTTACTTGCATAAAATGCTTGTATTCTTACTTTTCCTTTTTTTATATTTGATAAAAGTATAGTATATATTTAAAATAACTTTACACTATTCTTAAAGAAAGTGGTTGATTAGAAAAAAAAATTCCCTCGTCTAGCGACTCGGAATAATTTTTACAAAAAAAACACTCGTGACCCTGAAAAATATTTGTATTAATTATCCTACCACTACGGAAAATACAAGTGAAAGTGAAAATATAATCGTTATGACAGTAATTTAACAGTATTTTTGGCATATTATTTTAATTATTTTAATGTACTAAAGTACTAATAAGTATAATAGGCACTGATATCACAATAGGTTTATTACCTAACAGTCTTAGAGGTATTAGAAAAAGTACTGTCAATTTATATAAATTCATTACCTAGGTATCACATTTTTGGTGCTATATGTAAAGGTAAGGTTTTTAATCACAATAGTTATTATTTTTTTAAGTAGGTATTTTTATTGTCAGTAAAATATATCTCCAACTAAATAATTTGTAAAATGAGTCTCTAAGAAGGCTACCTTTATCATCGTAGATGGTTTGGTGTTAATTCTTCAATTTTTTCTCTACACTTGATCCTCAATCCTATTTTGGGAATTAATTCCTTTAAATTCTCCTCGCTTAAGTTTACCATAATATCGAGATCTATCTCGTTTTCTAAAACAAAAATAATGTAGCTGAATTGGAGGCTATAGCCTTTCTGCTGTTTATGTGCTATTGTCTATTACCTGTCGTATGCTATCCATTTTACACTACAGTATACCTATCCATTTTACACTACATTTTTACGATCATGCCTAGTTAATTACTTTAAATTAATGAAATATTATTTACTTACCCAAAAATGTGTCTAGTAAACATTCTAAGCCCTAATTTTTAAGTTTCTTCTCCATTATTTTTTATTAAAAATAACATCCAGACCGAAAAAGGAAAAAACGAACTGCCGGCGCCGACACGTACACACGCTACCACCATAGAACACAGGACAGAAGTTCTGTCACATAACTGAACACAGAAACTGCGTCTTTTCTTTTAGCGAAGCGGTCTTAGAGGGTGGACGGTATTTACTTAAGCGAAGAATTAGGTATTTGTTTTAATAATAGCTATACTTAAATACAGTATAGTGTATTCTTTGTTCTAGAGGTCTTATACTTAAATTGAAGTATAAGCGTTCTTGTATTAAATATACATATATTTAAATAAAGTATACCGAAATTTCGTACAAATATACAGAATACTTAAAATAAGTGGCAATATTCCGCTTTGAGTAAAAAACTAGAGCTCTTTCATCTAAGCATTATTGTATATTTGATTTAAGTATACCAATTTTCTTTAAAATAAAATACCTTTAAACTCAATCCAAGAATACTCATCTTAAATCAAGTAACAGTTTTTCTTAAAAATTAAGTATATCCCATTACTTAGTTTAAATGTACGCTAATCTCATAGAAATAATAAATATACTTAAATCAAGTTCCTAACATGAAGTATAGAACTATTCTTAAACCTAGTAAGGGATTTTTTTTCGTGTAGGATAGTCCCAAAGTTTAGCAATAGATGGCCTCAGATTTCTGGTCAAATTCTTGTCAAATTCTGGCCACAGTCTGGCTCAAGTCTTGCCCAATAATCTTGGCCAAGAATCTGGAACAATTCTTGTACAATTCTTGAGCAAAAATCTGTCCAAAGTATCTCTTGACCCATGCTGGGCCAAGACTTTTCCGGAATTGCTACTAGGGTTGTTGTTTACACTAAAAAAATACTATTATTTGGTTGTAAATCATAAGTTTCTTGAAAACAACTTATTGTTGTGATTAATTGTAAAGAAATATTTATTTAGAGCAATTAATTAAATTGTTAATTAAATTTTTTTCTTTAAGTAAGCTTCTACTAAACCTGATATAAAAAGTCAACTAGATATTTACTTCTATTAACCAAATATCAGTTTAAAAAGTCAAATAAACCCAAGTTTTCCTCTAAATAAATATCTTCTTGTATAGATATCAAAATAAATAATTTATTTGAGACAAGCCAAATATAGTAAAATCAAGAGATTACTTTTCTCTGTGTATTATAATCTAAAAAATGATTTAAATTAATTAATTAATTAAATATTTGTATAACATCTATACGAAAATAAAGTAACCATCCCAATAAACATTTTTGAGTTAATTTTCACCATTAACATTGCCCGTAATTATTTTAATTAAAATTAACATTTATTGATACTTTAAAATATTAAAATAACTTTAAAATATTATTGTTTAAAAATATTTTATCCTTTGAATTTTGTATTACTATATTTGCAAATTATTATTACAAAGTATTAAAAATTCTTAAACGGGACATGTTAAAGGTACAAAAAGTGACCGTATTTATAGGAATTCCCGTTAGAATTTCTAACTTGGTAATCTACCGGCGTTAAAATCTCAAATTTTTATGTGTAAATCATAATTTATCCCTTAGAAATAAACTAACAATCAATATAGAAGCAGTTTTTTACAGTAAAAGAGAAGATAATGTTTTATGGGCACTGTACGCAAAATTTTTAACGCTTTATCAGTTAAATCTAGTTAACTGCACTACTTCGGGGAAATCAATAGGACAGTACAAACTTTCATTTCATCTTTTCAAATATTGACGTCAAGAAACTATTTAATACTTTTGTATTTTTGTATTGAGATAAAACAATAATTTTTCCTTTAGTATTATTTTAAAAGAAAGGCACTTTATTTTAACGATTGTATGACATTTGACAACTGTCAACTAACTTCAGCCCGTGACTAAAGCGCCATAAAGGCACAACTATTCAATGTGTATTTAAAAGCTCACTTAGTATCATGAAAACATGTACAATAATGGTCGATATAAGGTGAGAGTAGAAAAACAAATTTAAGCAAATTCAATATTTTTTTCATTAAAAAAATGACCAGCGATTTTGTTTAAATTCATTATTGGCCTATTTTTTCCAAAACGTTTTTAACAGATCCGACCCATTTTCAAGGAACAAAATTTAATGACCGTCCCAAGGCAACTTTTCCCCCAAATTTGGATTTCCTGTAAACGGACAAAATTGCACGATTGCACAATTGTCTTCTGGACAAAAAAAAAATAAAAATTTTCATCGTTATCAGTTTTTGAGCCACCGGGATTCGAGAAAAAGCGATTCACAGACTCACAGGTAACAGAAAAAAAAGTTTAGAATTTGATGGCTAGTCGATTCATACATTAAATTTTAAAGATACACTTTCAGCAAAGGCCGGCGCGGCGAGCCGGTGCTATAGTTTATAATTTACAAATTGTTAGTATCCGACCGAAGGTAAGTTTTCTGCCGAAGTCAATGTTCGGTTATTTTAAGCCGAAGCCGACGGTGTAGGTTTTTATAATATAAATGCAGGTTTAGCCAAATTGTATTTATTTAACCTATATATAGGTTATGCCAATGCCAATGGGCAAGGGGGGCAAGATAATAGAGGATAAGTATAGTTAATATCCTCTATCTATAATAATTATCTTGCCCCCCTTGCCCATTGGCTGGCGACGCCCTTGATCTTTACTAATATAGAAAGTGATATTTAGGAGAATTTTAAAAATAAACATACATCTTCAACTAAAATAACAGTTATACAAGGTGTCTCTAAACTTAGTGGCATAAATTTAAGAGCAGATTAAGCAAGTCAAAATAAGACAAAAATTTAAATAAATATTTCTCTTAATTACGTATGTTTAAAAGATACAGGGTGATAAAGTGTTACTTATCATATCAGTTTTATTAATATAACTTCTACTATGGTAGACTTGGAAAGGTGATATTTTGCGAACAGTCACTTACTACCAAAACACATATTCACACATAATTACAATTGTTCGAGTGAACACAGTGTCGTAGAAACAGGGGTTGCTTAAGCTTATTGTCCCATACAAACTTTCCCAAGCAGCAAAGAATGACACATTTTGGGCAATGTGTCGACACAGCGTCGAAACATGATTTTGGACACGACACATTTTAAAGACACAAAGTCCACTTTAAGACCACTAAGTGTGGAAAATGAGACCAAAGTGGTGATGAAAGTTGTACCAAAAAGTGTCCATAGTTTGCCCACAAAATGTGCCCGATTTTTTCTTAAAATTTTCCCACAATGTGCCCGGTAGTGTGACCGATTTATGCCCAAAGAGTTTCTAATTTGTTTGTTACCAAATGGTCACCATTTGTTCCGAATTGTTGCCAAAGTACTGTATTGTGTCCTAAAATAAACCCAAATGGACACTAACTATTTTTAATTGGAAACGAATTGGAAACAAACTAGATACAAAGAGGCAAAGCAAGGCGTGATGTCTTATTAATAATTATGTATATAATATAATAGTATGAAATACATTATAACTTAAATCTAACATTTTTGGTATATGTTACCTTCATTTTTATTGCGAACAAAATTTTATTGGTGGTTATAGGCAAAATACTTTTAAAAATTGATAGGGCCTCACAAATAATAAGTATTTATAAATTTTTTTTTGAATAAAAATATTTTTTTTCCTATATTTTTATCAAAACTAGACGTATGTTCCTTCTATGTAACTTAAAACATTGCATTTTTTAAATTTTAAGTTTAAATTTCACCAGAAAGTTAAATTATGTAAAAAAATTTCACATCTGCCATTTTTTCTTAAAGCGTCGAATCTGTTTCAACAAAAAAATATGGCGAATGTGTCCCTTTGGAACCTAATGCGCCCGCCCCACACATTTTTGAAACAAATCAGACACCATGAATCTAAAATGCAGCTAAATGGAAACTTTTGCGTCCACTTGACTCAATTTGGTAATAAAATGGAAACATATTGTTAAGGTACAATATGGAAACATTGAGTCGACTAAGTGTCGACCCTAATGAGTCCAAATTGTGTTACTGTTTCCAAGAGGGCACAAAAGCGACGCAACTTGGGCACATATTTCTGAAATAATGCTACTTAGACCCATACTTTTTTTGGACACAATTGGTTTAAAAGGTGTCGACCCAAAGCAACCACAAATTTGAAGAATGGACACAGTTTCCATTTAGACATGAGTTTTCCGATTTGTGTCGAAACAATTTGGAAACAAAAAGTGTCGTGCCCAAGTTCGGGCACAAATTGCTGCTTGGGTTGAGGTTTGGGTTTTATACCATTTGATGCAATTTTTCGATTACTCAGTTCGGCTACTATTAAAAAGGTGTACCTCTCAAACTTCGATAAAATAAACCGTTCCCGAGATTACCAATAATGGTTATATCGCATTTAAGGACTAAAAGGTATATGATAACAAATTTTTTAATTGAAAAAACTACATTTTTTTTTAATGTGAGGGTCAGGGCAAAAAGTCCCCAGGCTCATGGAATGCCCTTTTTAGTTTTTTCAATTAAAAAATAAAATTTGTTACCATATACGTAATCCTTAAATAATGCGATATAACAATTATTGTAATCCTGAATATCTCGGAAACGGTTTATTTTATCGAAGTTTGAGAGGTACACCTTTTTAATGGTAGCCGAACTGTGTAATCTAAAAATTGCATCAAATGTTATAAAAACCTATAACCTCACAGTTTGTATGCAACCACCCTTTCTACGACACTCAAACAATTATGTGTGAAAATGTGTTTTGTTATAACAAAACACATTTTCACACATAATTGTATAGTAAGTGACTGTTCGCAAAATATCACCTTTACAAGACTACCATAGTAGAGGTTATATTTAAAAAAACTGATATGATTAGTAACACTTTATCACCCTGTATATTGGAAACATAAGTAACTGGGAAAAATATTTATTTGGGTTTTCAATCTTTTCCTAAATTTATGCCAACAAGTTTAGGGACACCTTGTATAATAGTGACTATAACACAGTTTTACAAAATTTAATAGTAAAATCGGGATATCGGATAATTTTACAATTTTAGACATGTAATTAGTTACTTAAAACAAAGTTTCCAAAATTGAACAATTTATGATTTTTTAAGTACAGTTGTGAACTTTCAAAAAATTCCATTCTCGTCCCATTAAGCTTGCTTTCGGGAAAAACAATGCATTTCATCATAACTTTTGAGCATTAAAATGTTTTCTTTCACAATGAAAAATGCTTCTTGGCAACTTGTTTGATTTACGTTGAAAAATATTGAAGCACTCTATTCTTTAAAACTGCCAACGCTTTTATTCAGATAATAAACGTAGAGTTGTATGTGACATAAAATTTGTTCTTCTCATAGCTGTATACACAAAACATAGTCAAGATTTGTTGGTTCAAAAAGCTGTATAAAAATTAATGGTTATTTATTACACTATGTAATAAAAAATAGAAAGTTATGCTTATCTGCAATTTGTCACTTTTGATGGTGAATTGTGGCTAACTGACCAGATATATGTAAATAGTTAATCTAAACTGTTAGTTTTAACTACAGGGTGTCAATATGTTTTTATTAGTTAATTTTATACACAAAATATTCGCACTAAAAACTTTAACAGTTTATTTTATTAAACCTCTGCATTATACATCAACATACGTCTACACAATGCAGACGCGTAATAATAATCATACAAATATTTTATAGCCACATACTGTTTTGGTATAAAGGGTGAAGGTGTGCTGTAGAGTGTAGGTGTGTCACAATGTTGACATTTCAACTTATACTTATGGTCTGCAGTTTTTTAGTTTAAACTTTCAACGATTTAGCTTCGTAATTGAAATTTTGCGAACAAAATTTGTCGAGTAAGACTTCTGCCATCCTCTCTTTTGTAAAAAAAACTACTTATTTATTTAAAAATACTGTGCAGTTCGTGTGTTCAAAATGTATTGGTGACAATTCTTGAATTCCCACAATGCTATCAAGCAGCCACCAGAATGTAGTGACCAGATGGCGCGCTCGAGAGCGCACCTTGCGAAAACCTGCTTTTTAGCATGTAACTACGCTACTAGAATTTATATAGGGGCGTTTAGTAGATGATTAGTTACACTTTAAAAGTACTTGTAGCAATTTAAGTACAATTCATACATTTCGACCTGTAGGTGACACCAACAAAGTAATATTTTTAATAAAAAACAGTGATTTTTGCATTTTTCGGCAAAACGGTACAGGTTAAAAGTATGAAATACTTTTATAGCAAATTATGTTTGCTACAAAAAAGATTTTATTCATTACTGAAATTAAATTCTTATTTTAAAAGATATATGTACCTACATATATCGCACATGGGCGACAATAGTGTCATAAGTAGTAGGAGGAACCACACTAAGATTCTGAGCCAGTTAAAAATTAGATTTTAAAAAATACTCTTTTTGAATAAGAGCTATTTGTAGATATGTCTGTGTTGCCGTAGGCTTGTCTCTTTTGCTGCTTTTCTAAGCTAGAAAAGTTTCTTATTTGCACTGATTCCTTAAGTTGTATAATGGCCTTGGCAGATACGTTCAGCTCCGATCCACTTACTTAAAACGTTCTAGAGCTAAATTATCACCTGAAAACCATAAATAAATTTGTCATCTTAGTATGGACTCCTGGACATGTTGGTATTTGTGGCAACGAGGCTGCTGATCTTGCAGCTCGAAGTGCAATTGATGGTGAAGAGGATGGAGTACCTATAAGAAAAGAAGACTTTGCCTTAACATTTTCAAAAGAAATATTAGGCCGCTGGCTATCCGATTGGCTTTTCACAGGTAGTAAGCTGGTCAAACTAAAAAACACAAATGAAAAATGGATTCTTCCCATTAAGTTAAGTAGAAGACAACAAGTGGCACTTACCAGACTAAGAATAGGACATACAAACCTTACCTCAGTCCATCTGTTAGAAGGAAAGCGGCCCCCCAAATGCAATGCCTGTGATGTCTTTCTCTCCATAGAACATATTTTTAACGATTGTCCGTTATACGAAGACACTCGGTCTTTTGGGAGGATCAAGGGAAATTTTTAAAATATATTGTTCTTCCTAAAAGAAACAAATCTAATGTTAAGATTATAATTATTGTAAAGCCTTACCTACCTGTGATATCTATTCCAACCCCACCCTATTATATAAGATCACTTAATACCTATACCTACCCTTTTCTGATCTGTACATAAAGAATGCCCATTAGTTGTCGATGCCCATTAATAATAAATAATAATAATAATAATAATAATAATAATAATAATAATAATAATAATAATAATAATAATTGATTCTGGCACATTCATTCAAAACATAATAATTATATACCAAAAAAAAAAAGTTCGCAAAACTCAGCTATCGGTTAATGGAAGTGTCAATCCACTTGTGTTTAATTTCCCGGTATGTAAGTACAGTGTTACGTGGGTACGCTTTATAAGGGAAACATGAATTAAACATTATCACCGTCGGTTACGGGGCGGACGTCAAATTAAAAACACAATCACCACTCTTCCAACTTGGGTAATTAACTTATCGGTCCGAGGGGGCTGCTTCAATTCCAACTTTTAAATTGCCATGAAACAAGGTACTTCTTTGTACAAATAAAACATTTATTTCGTGCGAGCTTTAAGTAGGTATGTTAAAAATATAAAATTGCTTTAAATTGGGAAATCCACAAAATATATTTAATTTTTATTGAAATTTAAGCTTTTTTGCTTTGACATCCAATTGGGGGCTTAAAAATAGACCTTAAATACAGTTTGAACATTATTTTAGTCGACATGTAGTTTTTAATAATTTTTGGAGACCCAGAAAATTATTATATTAGTGTTTATATTTTTTAAATTAACCGCTGAAACCCTGGAAACAGCCGAATTTTCCCGAATATACGTGTGACGTCACAAATCCATTCCAATATTAAATTTAATTTTTATTGTAAATTTTTTATACAAAAGAATATAATACGTTTTAAGCATACTACTAATCTAAACTTTAACATAGCTCAAAACTGTTAAAAGTTGTTGTTAAAAGTGTTGCATATCAAATTTCCCATTTCCCATCTGGCAACATTGGTCTAATAATAATAATAATCTTTATTTTCAACAAACAGTAAATCTAAAAGTTCTTCAAAAAAAGTGTCAAAAGTTGCCTTTTTGAATTAAATTTTTGTAGTATTGGTATTTTATTGTTACTTACAAATTGCCAATTGATTATATAAGAGGTGTTGTAATAAATATCCCAGTAAGCACAAGGCATTCGGCAAACTGTCGGCCTCCGCTCGGCACAAGCGGCAGGCCGGCTGTTCGGCTTGCCCCAGGCGGCCCGCTTACGGTCCTCATTATGGTAGCCCGGTTACCGTGTGGCCATCGTCTAACCCTGTTCGGTTAGATAGCGGCAATGCCACAGTTTACTGTGGCAATGCCGTTGCATATGCGGTTCGGCTTGCCCCCAACCGATCCGCGTACGGACCGTGTATGTAAGCCCGGTTAGCGAATGGCCATATTCTAGCCGAAGCCGTCCAGAACCTGGCCAGCATCACGATTTAATATTGTAAATTGGATTTGGGCGAGATTTAAATTAGCCGCTCTTGCTGGGTTATCGCGTTGGCCAATAGCTATCAACCATGCTCAGTCCGTTCTGTTGTCCGACAAGTGCATTGCCGCCATTGCGTGTGTTTGTTATAATTGCGTTGAAAGTGTTTTTCTTTTATAATCTGGTGTTTTTGTTTATGGTTGTCAGGTCGCACAGAACATAAGTTATTGTTATACATTGTTATATGGTTAAACATTGTTTTATGGTTGGCAGGTCGCCTACATTCACTCTGTGCCTGGGTCAAAATTTATTTACAGGCACATTTCAGTCCCTGGCAAAAAAAAAAAAATTTTTCAAGCATTACCTGGTTACACATACCATTCCTGTGTAAAGGCATATATTTTCCAGTAAAAAACAAAGTACGGTAGCTTTTGTATAAAAAAAATTAAGAGTAACGAAGTTTAAAATGACCAAATGTAACGCCGGTCACATGTCCCTGTCGTCTGTTTATTATGTTAAATCTGTTGCATTTTACTGTCCAAAGTTGAAAATAAATATTTAAATAATTTACGATATAGAAACAGTTACGTAATTTTTTAATCAATTTTTCTTATACTCCTCTTTACAATATCAAAGTTTCGGTAGTGCCTTAAAGCTGTGTCCCCCAGATTGTGCGTAACGCCGGTAGCACTCCATATACGCTCACATTTTTGCCGCCAGAGGCGCTAATATCAGTCTTCTTTAAATTTTGTGTTACGAAAACTTTGCTGCTAGTGATTTTGCATTAAATAGGTAAGTTTTCATTAAATTTACTTAATTTTTCCTCAAATTATGAAAAAATTAGTTCATGCGTATGTTTTTGTGTCGTAACAACGGTCACATGGCCTATTTTTAATATTCTTCAAATTTCTTATTAATTGCTAAATATAAAAGTATTTTATTTATTTATTTATTTACATCAATATATGCGTTCATAATAAATATGAATATTTTTTTATTTCGTTATTACGTTTTACAAAATTTGTTTAATAATCTATGATTTGAACGTGTGACCGGCGTTAAAAAAGGTTGCTTAAAGAAGATGCCGGAAATTCAGAAACCTACATATCCAGTGCGGACACATACAAAATTTGGTAGAAGAAACCTGTACCAACTAAAAAACTTGGGGTTTTTTAAAATACACCGACTTTTATTTTTTAACTTTTATTTTTCGGAATTGGCCCGTAAATAAATTTTGACCCGCCTACATTGTTGTTAAAGTGTTTTAAAGTACGTTACAAATTTTAATATATATTTTTCTCCGTGTATACTATGTATAAACTCTATTGTTTCTATGTTCTGGTTCTTATACTGATGTAGGGCGATTCCATGATTACTGACGGGACAAGCAAAAACAAAACAAAATGTTTTATGAAAATTTTTAAAGATGTGTCCCAGCAAACACACTAGTCCGGCCATGCAATGGCACATTAATGGGCCATTGCATTATGTAATGGCCCAGTAATGCGCCGTTGCATGGCCGGAATAGTGTGTTTGCTGGGGTTGTTCCTATAATAATAATTTTATGACATTCCTCAGCAATAAAAATTAGTAATAATAACCATAATAAAGTTATTATTATAGGAACAGCACATCTTCACAAATTTTCATAAAACATTTTGTTTTGTGTTTGCTTGTCCCGTCAGTAATTATATAGTAAATTTAAACTTTTTGAACTGATTTATTTATTTATGATATTTATTTTATGTTTTAGAATATTGTTATATTTATTTGTAGAAATTTTATTTAAGAATAAACATTTTATTTATAATTTTGATTTTTTTTTATTATTTTATCTATTGCAGCTTCGTGTGGCCGTCTATTAACCGACATTCGGCCGGGCGTACATGCCCGGCATTCGGCCAGACAGTTATGGCCGTCACCCGGCCACACGGTGATGGCCGTCACCCGGCCACACGGTGGTGGCCGACACTCGGCCGAGCCCTCGCAGCCGACCAGGCGGCCGAGCTCTCAAAGACGTCCAGGCGGCCGGGCGGACATGCCCGGTGTACATGCCGGCTTTGTACCGTGTAGGGGCCCGAACGCGGCCAATTCGGCCAAACGTATTCGGTCCTTAAGCGGCCCGTCTATCTTGTGCTTACTGGGATAATTCTGTTGTGACCAGCTAAAGTGTTTTATTTAGTTATTATCAAAACGTTTAAGTATAACATATGTTATAAAACAATAATACAATTATCGTAGAAACATTTTTATAATAAACTAATAATAGTTTATTATGTATCAAGTTTAATAAACGCCATTTTAGTCACTAATTTTAATAAGGCACGAGCGAGCTTGCAAGCGAGTGTTTATTTGAACGAGTGTCTAAAAAAGTTTATAAACGAGTTGCATACTATAACTTTTCTACGACAAATACTTATTATCTAAAAATTATTTAAATTATTTGTATAGAGCGACATCTATAAACAGTAGAGTAACCATTTTTGGGAATCTCTATTACCGGCGCGCCGTTGAAAATGTCAAATTTAAATGTGTAAATATAAAGTATCCCTTAATAATGGACTAACCACCGTTTAAATCTATAAACTCTAAAGTTTAAATCCGATATAGAAGCAGTTTTTTACAGTGAAAGTAAAAAAAGTTCATTACAATGTTCATATAAACTTTTCAAATATTGAAGTTAAGAAACTATTTAATACTTTTGAATTATTGTATTGAGATAATAGAATAATTTTTACATTTGGTATTTTTTACAAGAAATGGCACTTTATTTTAACGATTGTATGATATTTCATCACAAAGTGCATTTTAAAAGGTCACTTAGTGTCATGGAAACATGTACGATAATGGGGGTGTTAAAGGTGGAAGTAGAAAAAATATTTCAACTTAAATTAAGTTTTTTAATAGGTAGTTGCCTTTTAGTTTAATTTGACGAAATTTTTAATTCCCCTATAAATACATTTTAGAGTTGCTTCCTGTGGCATAATAACAATTTTATTAGTGCATTTAAAATCAATTTCGTGTTTAATAGTAAATTTTTAAATTGGTAATTACTGTAAATCTATTTTAGTAGTAGTACATGTTTTTACAATATTATTTAAACAACAACAAACGTGGAGCAAACATGCAAATACAGATAAATCCACTTTTACCTTTTAAGAGGATCTATTCTTACTAACTTTGGTAAACTCTTTTGACCTAGCACAGCATTTTAAGTAAAAACTGAAACAAAGACAACTTAACAGGAGCAACATTTCCTTTTAATAGTTTTTAAATATTTGGGGCACTCTGAATGGTTTTCGTGAATATACGTACATTTACTGCAGCTAACTACTTAATAGGGAATATTTGAAAATTTGGTTTGGAATTTAAATGTGACAATTTTTAAAAAATTAATTTAATGTACCATATAGATTCTATATTTGAAAATTAGTTGGATCCACACAAATTTTTGAAATAAATGGTTACTTATTATTAAGTAACTTGTAAACTGTTGTAAACTAATGTATTAAACTTGTCGTAAACTAAACTTTTAATAATTTGTTATTACCACGGTCCTATATTTATTTATTTATAAAACAGGAGGCAGTGCCAAATTACAGGAAAGTAATATACAATTTAAATGGGGGAAATAAAAAGAAATAAAAGGGAAATTAAAAAATGAGGTTAGATTATTTGACAAATGTCAGATCACAGAGAATAATAAAATCCGCCAATCACTGATGCCTAACAACTAAAATAATGAGTTTATTCACGGGGTTCTCTATTATAGAGAACGCCGTGGTTTATTATTTTTGTTATTATGCGGAGTTATCATTTTATAGAGAAAAAACAAGTAATGTTAATATTATGCAAAAGGAGTATATATACAAAATAATTTAATAAACATTACGTGTAACGCACCCGGTCCTAATATAAATACCCATTCAACCTGCCTACAAGCTTCTTTTACACCACAAATTCCACTTTATTCTGCCTCCTGACAGGAAAGAAGATGAAATTATATTCGCCACAATGATTTATTATGATATCATGCAGTTATTAAGTGAAGGAGAGTCAGTGGTGGAGAAATTTTATGTTCTTAAAATTATGCCACTATATAAACGTTTCAAAACATTTAAAAACCGTCTCTAGGAACATTTTAGTCACAAGCAGATAAAACCCCTGATTAATTTTTAATAAAAAATTTCCTTCCTCATATTACCTCATATTTCCCCCTGTGGTGTTTTATTTGTTTTACGTGGCCGAAATGTAATTTAATTTGGGACGTTTTATATATTTAATACCGAATTCCCATATTCGTTGTCTTGTTCGTCCATATTTTAAGGGTTGAAAATAGGTAGAATCAAAATGAAATCGCCTCTGGGGTTACACGCCTCCTCCATATCTAAAGTGTGTATTTCCTACGTTTTTTATGTTTTTCTGTGTGTTACGTTGTTTTTATGTTTTATCGTTTGTCGTGTTGATCGATTTTTAATGAGCAAATATAAATTTTGCCAAGATATATATATATGTATTTATATATATTAGGGTGCTTCAAAAATTAAAATTAATTTTTTTTTCGCTCTTACCCTCTCAAATGTTTTTATGTTAATCAAACTTTGACCTCGAATAACTCTAGAAGAAATCAATTTATAGAAAAATAATAAGAGACCTTTTTTATATAAGAAACTGCAATGATCATTGCCCTAAGTTACTTTGATACAGAGGTATAAAATTATTTTTTCTAATGTTAATTAAATGGGAAACTAAAATAAAAACAGCGACCTCTTAGAATTGAGCTGGAACGCCCATATTTGGTGAGGATTTTTTTATATTAAATAGAAACATTTGAGAGGGTAAGAGCGAACAAAAATTAAATTTTATTTTAATCGCCCCCAATAAAAGTTAATAAATATTATAGCTTTAAAAAAATTTGTAATAAAAATATAAACTATAATAATATTATTACCTATAGTTTATATTTTTATTACAAATTTTTTTAAAGCTAGAAATATCGATCTTTATACAGCGATTGTAAATGATTCAAACTCGAAAATATTTCATATAATTTAAAAATTATAAAATCATGTATTTTTTTTCGTATCGGGTCTAGAGATACGACTTGAAAAAAAAACGGTCGTTTTTTTTTGTTTTTTTTTTCAGGTTTTTTTTCATTGTTTTTTTTCAAATGGTTTTTTTTCACATTTTAAGTTTTTTTTTAAGATTAGTCCCATTTGCCCACTTTTTTATGTTTCCATGGTCTAAAATTAGCCTCTAAATGACAATTAGTAAATGTAAATACAGTCTCGCGCTATGCACGCGCCACAACCACCGATTTGACCAATAAGCGCCGCGCTTGTTTTGATTTTGTCCTAAAAACAAAACTACATATAATATATTTGATTCAGCGTTTGATTTTTCAAAAGCAACCTAAAGCACTTTTTTCATGATTTTTCAAATTTATTTAGAGTATGGAATTTTTTTTTCAAAAAACAATAGCAAATTCTTGTAGAACATTTATTCATTCGTAGTTAAGTCGGAACATTCCGTGGACCAAAAAAGAAAGCAAAAAAAATCGATTTTTTTATTACGTTATCCGTTAGGATTGAGCGTTGCACTTTTTCATCTAAAAATCTCAAAACTATAAACTTCAAGCTTCAAATTGTTTTTTTTACGGCTCCAATACGACCATTTTTAACAAAGATACAGTTATCCAAAAAATCCCAAAAATAAATTTTTATCGTTTAATTTTTTTTTATTAGTGTAGAAGTTTTACATTGCTATTGGTTTCTAATGTGGAAACTACCAAATAATAAGAAATCAGATTTTTTTAGTCTTGGTCAAAATTTTCAATTTTAAAAAATGTAATATATTCTACATATCACGGTGCTGTTCTGAGAGGTGATTTTTGGACTTTCTGTGAAACCTAATTTTTTTTTATATTCTTGTTAATTAGGTCATAACTAAAATTTTAAGAGCAAAATAAAAAAAATTTGACGGTTTGAATTGTTTTAATTGGCTGTTTATTAAAAATATTATGCACTCTTTCAATTATCCAATTAAAACTAGCGATTTAATTTAAATATTTAATATTTGCATAACTAAAAAAAAGGTTTTTACAATTTTTTTTATATATTTTACTGTTTTGTTGCAATAAACGTTCAAACTTTTAATTTAACCTTTGACGTATACACTTATGTTCCCTTAATTAATATATCCTTAAAGGTTGCCATGAAACTTAGATCTATTAAAAATTTATTTGATTTTTGAATTGTCATTTTCAGTATACCTACGTATTCTATAATTTTTGTTTAGTTTTTAAAGTGTTTTTTATAAACAAAAATGAAAAATTGTAGTAAAAGTTACGAAGAAATTCATGAAATTTATTTCATTTATTCATCTTTAGTAAAGTTTATCGGGCCGATAACTTTCATGTCTTGGAAATATCTAGTATCCAAAGAAATTATTCGTCAAATAAATCAAAAATGAATAAATCGGCCCTAAATAAAATGTGGCACCCTTAGAATTATTGTTTAATAAATGTATACTATACATTTAACCTTAAATTAAAACTTTAAACGTGTATTACCTACAACAAAACAGTAAAAGATATAAAAAATGTATAGACCTTTTTTTAGGAAATTAACTAATCTTTAATCTGATTTAAAAAATTATGATAATATTTAAATTAAATCGCTAGTTTTAATTGGATAATTGAAAGAGTGCATAATATTTTTAATAAACAGCCAATTAAAACAATTCAAACCGTCAAATTTTTTTTATTTTGCTCTTAAAATTTTAGTTATGACCTAATTAACAAGAATATAAAAAAAAATTAGGTTTCACAGAAAGTCCAAAAATCACCTCTCAGAACAGCACCGTGATATATGATGACCCCTAATATATTAATTACTAATAAATTTCATTTTGAAAAAAAAACAAAAAAAAACCGTTTTTTTCTAGTTTTTTTTTTTCATGTTTTTTTTCACATCTGAAAAAAAACCGTTTTTTTACATCTCTAATCGGGTCAATCAACAACATATTTTCTCGAAAAACCCTCGAACACGTGAACTGAGATATAAGTTGAAGTATTTTTATACAAAATTTCATAAATATTGTTTGTGCTAGAGTTGAAAACAGGTACTTAATAATTTTTTAGATGTTCAGTTTCTTTGTGAGCGGTCATTTTGTATTGGTGCGTCAGCCTATTTTTCATTTTATATAGGTTTGCGTTAAACTCTGTAGCTTATTGGTTTTTAAAGATATTAACAAAAACCACTTTAAAAAGCATAAAATGTGCAGTATTTTTTGTACTGTATATTTAATATATTTTACAATTAAAAATGTTAAAGATGGATATAATTCACTAAATTGACATTTAACTAAGTCTAAAATCGGGTATTTGCAATGTGAAATATTCCAAAAGGGACACACTTTAAAAATGCAAAATTTAAAAAAAACAATATTTAATTTTTATGAAATAAGTGGTTACTATTTATTCACTGAGACTTTATTAGTTTTTTAGTTGGACATTTTTTAAAAATAGCTAAAAACTCTTCCATTCGTCTAAAATCGAAAATTTTTAAATATTCTTTTTTAAACATTCAATTATTATCTCAGAAAAGACGCACTTTACAAATCAAATTGTTTTATTGTGATGTAAAATATATATATTTAGGCTGTTTTACTATTTTTTCTCTCTTATTTTAAAACAATGTTAAAAATCAATGAATAAAAATAATAAAATGAGACAAACAGGCATTTAAACATCATAGTAAGGACTAAATATCCTTTAAGTTTCATCTTTCCATCTTGAAGTCAACACATTATTAGAATAGAGAATTAAACAATATTCGTTTTTTAAATTTCAATATGTTTGCTCCTTTTAAAGCCCATGCAAAAGCAAAATTAATGAAAATATTAAAACAAGTTAAATAGGAATTTAAACTTTAAGGTAGGGACTAAATCAGGCCAATTTACTAACATGAATCGTTAACGTTAACCACTAGAATCAGTGGTTATCGGGCAATCGGGCCGTTTAAATATAACGATAACCACTGATTCCAGTGGCTAACGTTAACAACTTATGTTAGTGAATTGGCCTGAATATAATGTTAATTTCATATTTCTATATTGAAGTTAACATACTTATAAAAAAGATGAAATAATGCGACTTTTTAATATTTTTCTCCTTTTAAAGCTACTGTATAAGCTTCAAAGTTGAAAATAACAAAACCAAACTACCATTTGAACATCAATAATCCTAAATAATGCGATTTTCTAGAATTGCAAGCAATTTTTTTTTTGGAAACCCTTTGCCAAACGGGTTAATTGTAATTTTTATTTTGTCTTTGGTATTTAAACTTAATATATAATAAATAATAAGCTGTTCATATTAAACAGCCGAGACATGGGACGCATTTAAAAAACACGAAAAATTAATAAAATATACATTTTTTCAACACCGTGTAATTATTTGGAAATATTGATTGAGTGAATTTATATTTTTTTTATAAAACCTACTATTTTTTAGCTTTAAAATGACATCTTAAAATATCTTTAAAAGAAAAAAAATACAGATTAAATTATTAAAGCATAAAAATGACGTTTTTAAAAAGTTTTAATTCGAATTCGGATTTGACACATCCGAAAAATTAAAAAATGGTGGATTTTGTTGGATCCTAATAAATATTTCAATAAAAATTGAGCAAAATCCAAAATGGTCGAGCAACGAGTTTCGGCGTTTTCATATGGATTGACTCTATTATAACACACATTTATTGCAGTACCTTTTTATTACAATACACCATGTGATGTAGAAAAAGGAGATTGTAAAAATTGGCTAATCTAAATGCGACAAATAATATCCCCAGATTTAAAAAATCCCTAAATATGTTTCCGAATACATCCAAATACGGTGTTGAGATGAAAAGTTATATAAGAAAACTTCTAACCCAAAAAAAATTAATTAAAAATATTTTGGCAATATTCTTAATTAAAAAATAAATACAAATAATTTTGTAATATGGATCATTTAAAAAAATTCTATTTTTAGTTCACTTTTTTCCTTAGGTAGGTATTTATAATTAACCTAAAAACGGAAACAGGTATGGGGATTTTTTTTAAATCTAGGGATATTATTTATCGCAATTAGGTAAGCCAAATTTTACAATCTCTATTTTCTACATCACATGGGGTTTTGCAATAAATAGGTATTGTAAATAAATATTTGAATTATTTAAAAAAACAATGTATATTAGCTTAATAAATGAACATAAAGGTATAAATAAAATGGAAATATAGGTACATATAATCTGATAGGATTTGAATGTGGCAAAGAATGTAAAGCTAAAATAAACATTAAAGGTAGTATTGGGAAATAGTCCAGGCACAGCATTGTTCGAGCCATTTAATAAAATTCAAGCCAAAAATCAAAGCGTTTAAAAACTACATTCTTATTTTTAGCTCATAAACATTGGCACTGGCAAAATGTTCATTAAAATGCTATATTTTTAGATATTTTACGTACCATAACATACCATAAAATACCAAATTAAAATTTGTACATTTGTAATTTTATTCTTAAAAAGATGGGTGTTTTTTATATGTAAAAAGATATTTTTTATGTAAAATAAAATTCAAAATTTAAATTTTGGTACTTATATGTTTGAATATCATTTTATAAACCACCAATTTTTAAGAGTAAGATAATTACGTAATTTACCCAAAATCCCTTTTTTACTTTAGCAATAAGGGTCGACACAATAAAAGTACAAAATATCCTCAAAGCAGGATTTTTTTATGTTGAGGTAAATGGAATTTTAATTCAATGATCCCTTGCAAAAAAACAACCACTGAAAACACAGGTTTATGTAGCAAAGACAATTTTATTCCAAATTATAATCTAAATCTGAAATAAAACGAGAGTAATATTTATTATTTTAAATTTTGTGAAATAACATAACAATACAATTTTAATATTTAGCAGTTAAGTCATTTGTATGCTTTAAAATAAATGTTTGCCTATAAAAACAAAGTTAACATATTACTTACATATACTTCATATTTCTGCTATTTTAGTTACTTGTTTAATTTAATAATTAGGCACGAGCGAAGCTCGCAATCGAGTGTTCAGTAAAAACGAGTGTCTATAGAAGTTTATAAAATTAAAGAGTTGCATACTACACTTTATCTACGACGAACACAAAAAAAATTGACATCAGATTCTGACAACTGTCACCCGGATTTAACCTCACTAAAAGCCATAGTCACAGCTTGACAATATAGAAGTAGATAATAGTTTGTATTAATGCATTGATACATACTATTATCTCACGTAATTAATGGATGTCCCCTTATAAACTTTTCTATACGCTCATGAGCGTCTAGAAAAGTTTATAAGGGGACATCCATTAATTACGTGAGATAAAAATGGGGGGTGGGGTCTACCACTTCTCACCAAATTTCACCAAGGGGGAGGGGGAATGGGTACAAATTATCGAAAAAAACTTCAGGTAATTACTGGATGTCCCCTAAACGAATTGCATATTATACTTTTTCTACGACAACATTTGATTTAATATTTAATATTATTATGTATAAAAAACAATTTTTTTTGCTCCTATTACGGAATATAACCATTCTAATATAACTTTTCAATGTGAAATTGTAAAATAAATTATATTATATTCCTTAAAGTGTCACGGATGACGGAATAAACACTGTGTTTATTATCTTATAACTTTTAGACCGATCCAACCTCACTTTTTCCCAATTAAATTATTTTTTCATGATATTTTTTGGAAAAAAAGGATAGTCTATACTATAGTATTGTAACGTTTTTACTGTTCGTAGTGTGAATAAAACACGCACTGGTTATTAAATGAACTAAACTATTTATTTTGTAACTTAATCACACTTAAAACACTAAGAAACTATAAAACTAAACACTTAACTACTAATTATTTATATATCACTGCTGTACAAGAGTCTATTTATTTGCACGTATATTTATTTATTTCGTCGCGAGTACCAAAGCTTGACTGACTGCTTTATGCTGCGCTGTTCCTTATATATTCAGTGCCTACGTGACACAAGTCACGCAAGCGCCTTCTCGAACATTCCAGCGAGCCCCACACCGCTCTCGAATGTTCGAGCGCTGACTCTCCGGCGATGACTCATCATTCCGAGATCCAGAGTGGTACTCGCTACATTGCCCCCGTCTTAAAACATTTTCGTCCCGAAAATGGTCCTTAGCTTCATGGCGATATTTGCTTAGAGATCGAAACTTGCATTGTGACGTCCTATAGAAGTAGCAGTCTTCGGTCTTCCTTCCGGTTGTTCTTTTAGGGTTGTGGCAACAGACAAGAATGTGTATGCCACTAAAACTGAAGATTACTTCCACCATACTTCTAATTATTCTCCAGTCTAAACCTTCAAGTCAACAAGCAATCTTCGGTATCGCCAGGTTCATGATGTCCTTGAACAAAAGGGTATCCCTCAATTTATTTAAGGCATTTCATACGTCACGGTAGTTTCGCTTCTGATGGGAGAGCTGCTTCGTTACCAGATAGAAGATACTTCTGTTGCCTATCAGCTCATTATCCAAAATTTCAAGCACCTCTCCAACTTTGGGATTCTGCGTTCGTCGACCCGTCCAAACTTGTTTTTAAAAACAACCGCTATTCTCCTGGACATCCTTAGGTCTTCTGCAACACAGTGGGACAAGGAGTAATCGGCCGAAACCGTGAACAGATCTTGTTGTTCTTCTTGAGCTTTTTTACCGCTCGAATATAGTCTTCAAAAGGCAACTCGTCCTCCGGTGGTTTAACCCGTCTTACTATAGCATCGTTTATTTGGTCATCATTGTTTCCAGCGTAAGGAGCCAATGTGTTAAAATCACTTTCGGCTTTTCTCTTGGTTGTTTCTTGATTTATGCGATCCATGACTTCGTATGGTCCTTCCCAAGAAGTTTGCTGCTTTGGTGAATAACCACGTCGAGGGTTGTATAACCAAACTAGGTCTCCTGGTTGAAATCCTCCATTTTCCGCCTTGATGTCGTATGCCTCTTCATTTTATCACTGGCACTCTGGATGTTTAAACGAACTCGGCTATGAATGTCGCTCATTTTCCTACATAATCTTCTCCAGCAATATCTTCCCCTGGTAGGCAGCCAAACCTCAGGTCACAAGGGAGACGAAGTTCACGTCCAATAACAATGCTGGCTGGCGTCTGGCCGGTTGTATCGTGGATAGAGGAATGGTACGCCAACAAGAACAGATGGAGGAAGCGATCCCAGTCCCTTTGATGATCAGAGACTACCTTCGACAGGTACCATATAATCATTCGATTCATTCGTTCTACCATTCCATCAAACTGCGGATTTAATGCAGTCTTCCTCGTCTTCCGAATATTTAGAATCTTACAAACATTCTGGAACAATATGGATTCAAAGTTTCTGCCTTGGTCTGAATGCATCTCCTTAATAAGGGCATCGGCAGCTTCTTGGTTTGGCAAGGCGTACGCTTCCGCCCACTTGCTGAAGTAGTCCATTACAACGATAATGTATTTATTTCCAGATTATGTTTCCGGAAATGGACACGCCACGTCGATAGCAATTCTCTCAAATGGGCTGCCCACATTGTACTGTCGCATTGTAGCTTTTGGGGTCTGGGGTCTATTGCTTGCCGCGCAAAACGGCGCACTTCTTACACCATTGCTTTACATCTCGTTGACAATTGACTCAATAAAACCGTTCCCTAAGTCTTCCAAGCGTCCTCGTCACCCCAAGATGTCCTCCAGTAGTTCCATCATAGATTTCCTGCAGCACTTCTGGTATACTGTTTCTGGGGATTATTAACTGCTTCCGGTCTTCTCCCCCTTCTGGAGTCTCCAGATGATGGAATTTCATTGGGCCCAGTACGATTTCACATTGGGCGAATATTGGGCGACTTCCTGCCACGTTGGTTTGCGGTCGTTCTTCTTGTGTAAAAGCGCCTCCTGAAAACTAAAAATTGCATAGGTAGTCTTCGTGGATTTATTAAGTGTAATATTTCAGATAAAAATATCCGATTTTAGACGAATTGCAATATTTTAGCTATTTTTAAAAATATCTAAACCAAAAAATGTATTTATCTTAGTGATGAAAGTTTAACCATTTATTACAATATTTTGGATTTTAAAGCGTTTCTCTTCCGGAATATTTCAGATTAAAAATACCCGATTTTCAAAGAATATTTTAGCTTATTTTAAAAATGTTTAATTAAAAATATAATATAAAAATATTCTTTGATATGCAACCACTTTCAATAAAATATTAATAGAATATTTTTTTCTGAAAATTTTGGATTTTTTAAGTAATAATATTATTTAATGAATTTATAATATTTTAAATTACCTTCAACATACTATGTTTCTTTTGAGATATTTCAGATTAAAAATTACTTGATATTATATTAATCCCAATATTTAAAGACCCATTAAAAAAAATAAAACTCCAAGGCCTGAAACTTTTCAGTAAGGTATTTTACCATTTTCAGAAAAAGGTGTAGTTGAAGGTGAGTTAAGATTAACCTATTTTTTGTTTATTTAAAATTAAGTGGGCCTATAATATATTATGTAGGTACTGTACAGAAAATATTGTACATTTTATGCTCTTTAACGTGGTTTTGGTATAATCTAAAAAATTTTAATAGCTAGAAGCTACAGAGTTTAACGCAAATCTCTGTAAAATTCAAAATAGGCTAAAGCACCAATACGAAATGACCGCTCACAAAAAATAAACATCTAAAAAATTATTGAATCCTGCTTTTAACTATTTTTGAATAAAGTACAAACCTGGGTAAAAAAGTATAACATTTTTTAGCATCCTTTTTAAATTAAATTGGTTAATTTAATATGAATTAACACTTATTTGAAAAAATCATTCAAAAAATTGTATTATTCTTATTAGAAAACCGCTATACAAAGTATAAAGTAAACCTTTAATATCGAACAATTTTAAAAGCATTGCAAACGAAGTTGGAAATTAATTTGCATTATTTCCGCTCAAAGTAGGCAATTTAAGTCGAAACTTATTTGTGCAGCTCATCTAAAACGGCACTAAAATAGCCAACTATCCAATAAATTTCGTCTCTTTCAAGCCCACATCTCTGTATTTAACGATATGCGCAGAAACATCCATTATTACTTTTCGTCTTGAATATTAAAATAATATACTGAGAGAAATATATTCTGTTTCTTACTACAACTATATAGACTGCATAAAATTGGGCCAATTGGGTCATTTTATTCTTTTTAGAATTTGTTCGAACTTATTATAGAAATTCGAGTTCTGTTCGATTATATTTCTATACAACATACTGTATGCAAATGTCTCTATTGCCTGTCACTGTTTACCGCAAAGGAAAATGTCTTTAAACATTGACAATAGCTCTTAACAAAGTGTGGGGTACCTTACAAAGGTCTAAATTAGCTGTTTTGTTTACATCCCCGTTTAAGCGTATACGCTTTATAGACACATCAAACAAGCCTCTATTATATTGCCTTATTAGGGTCAAATTTCAATCAAACTATCGTGTTTAAATAATATACAGGTTATATACCGGGTATCCCAAAAATGACAAACCTAACTTATTTCTTGACCTGATTAAGGTAGCGACTTTAATTAAATAAACCAAAATCTTTCAAGAAAGTTGGGATCCTTTTCAAACAATTTTAAGCAATTTTTTTCTAAAATAATTTTTCAACTTACTTCATGGCGCATATTTTTTTGCAAAAACAAATTGTATAGATTTTTTTAACGAAACAAAATGTATTTTTTTTTAAATTTTTGCAAAAATAAATTTAAAAAAACCCGAAAATAACCTAAAAACCCGTTTTAAATTTAAAGGGTTCGGGTTCGGTCTCTGATTTTAATTTAAACTTTTTAAAAGAAGTAAATTTTTATTATAATTAAAAAAATAACTTTTATTTAAACAAATTAAATGCAATTTAAAAAAAGATAAACTCGACGCGGTTCACATTTGACACTATTATGTGTTGACAGCTGCACAAATTGTGGTAAAAAAGTCACGTAGTCATCACCATTCGCTAACGGCAAGGGCGCGATCAGTATTCCGAGTGCAGTTGATGGTAGTGTACCTATGCATGGTATTTTAATTTAAGACCATGGTTTTTAAATTAAAATTCAGTGGTCTGGTGAAGTGGTGCAATGTGACAGTGGTAGCAACTTATGTTTGTGATAAAACATGTTTTTTTACCTGTTATTTTTAAGTGAAATATTGCTAGTAAAAAATCATATTTAACTTATATACCTATATACCTAAGCTAAATATGGTTTTGCACCAACTGGAAAAAAACTTAAATTATTACTACTTTTCATTCAATTAAAAAAATTATTAACACTTCTTGGGTTTAGGAATTCTTACACCTAAGTAGTGTTAATTATTTTTTTTTAATTTACGCCAAAGCCTATTTGTATTCATATCTAATTTTCTACTCTTAAATGGAGTTCTTTTACCAATAGTGCTTGTTGCTTTTACCCCTAAGAGTGTATTATATTTTGTCTGTGATTATATTTGATGATTTTTACACTGTTACGAGTTTTTATTACTAATAGTACGTGTAGATTATTAACCAATTAAAAAGGGTTAATTTTGCCAAATTGTATACTGTGTAAGAGATTTAGAATTAATTGTTGATTACCACTCTTCATAAACACGG
Source organism: Brassicogethes aeneus (assembly GCA_921294245.1). Taxonomy (NCBI): domain Eukaryota; kingdom Metazoa; phylum Arthropoda; class Insecta; order Coleoptera; family Nitidulidae; genus Brassicogethes; species Brassicogethes aeneus. The sequence continues at coordinate 60,707,794 of OV121133.1, read as the reverse complement.
TTTTTGATTTTGATGAAGCAGTTAAAAAGAATTTCAATTAAGTTAATTCCATTTAAAAATATCTATTCTTCATCTTTACAGGATTGCTTTACTTGGAGTAGATTCGTAGAGCTTGTTAAAAGAATTTTTTTATCGAATATTTCGTCGAAAGTTTCTAAAGATGTGATATGCACCTTTAAAACAAATATAAGATAATTATTTGAAAGGTAACTACTAGTTTTTATTAATGAATACCAATTAAATTTATCTATAGATATGATTTATTTCTTCTTTTAAGTATATTTTCGACAATGAATTTAGAATTAGAGGCAAATCTTTAGGTTTTAAAATGTCGGGGTGAATCAAATTAGGTCTTGAGAAGACCACAGCGTTTTCTAAATTATCCAAGATATTTGAATATAAGTTTGTTAAAATTTCATTAATAAGTGATAAAAATACAGTATTCAAATAAATGGTGTCAGCTTCAGGTTTTAACGCTTCTTTATATTCTTTTATAATTAATAGTTAAAAAATTTCTTTTATTGAATCTGGAAAGGGAGTGACTTTTAAAGGTTGTATACATTCTAAAGTGTGTAATATTTCTTATTTCAGTTAAAGCATAACCTTTCTCTCATATTGTTAGTGTTTCAGGAATAAAATAATTTTTGGAATTAATTTGAGGGATTAATATTTCACCTGAATAAACATTTAAAGGAATTTTTTCTTTATGTATTTTCAACGAGTTAAGTTTTATTTTAAATTTTGTTTCTTGGGGTTCCCTGAATAATAGGTATACTAATTTGGTCATTAAAAATAATTCTATTAGGAAAATCAATTTTAAAATTTAAATTAATTATGTCTGCAAATCCAATCCATCTCAATAAAAATTCCCCACAAATAAACAAGTGTTTGGCTCTCCCCAAGTAAAATAAAAAAAAATGTTTAAACCAAATGACCAAATTCCATTGAATAAAACTACCCTATGTCAGGTGTAAGCAATTTTTCCATACTAGAATAAAATATGCATGCATATAACTCATCGGCCATTTCAAGCGGATGGACGGGACAAATCACAAAAATGCTTTTATAAAAAAATTTGTAAGTAATTTATTATATATTATTTTTGCATCAAAATTGTCAAATATATTCTTCTATTATTAGGCTATACATTAAATAAAAAAAATCACAAGAAAAATTTTATAAAAGTAGAAATAATTTCAATAATTGACAGGGGATGGACGGGACAAGATAAATCTTTTTTTTGTCCCGTCCACACCTTTCAATTATTAAAATTATATCTACTTTTATAAAATATTTCTTGCGTTTTTTTTTATTTAATGTATAACCTAATAAAAGAAGAATATTTTTGACAATTTTGATGGCAAAATATTATATAATAAATAATCTACAATTTTTTTTATAAAAACAGTTTTTTAATTCGTGCGTTTCGCGCGCTTGAAATGGCCGTCATGTCAATTGTTTTATTAATTTCCGGGCAAGTATGTGTAGTCGTTTTTTAAAAACCTAATAATTGACAGTTGAATAAACGTTTTTCCGTAAAACCCATCTTTCGCAAAGGCCCAGAACTTATTCATCGTGAAATAATCGAAAAAAATTATATCAGGCCTACATATATGTTTTTAATTTTATCAAATTATTGTACGTAATTTTATAAACATTTTCCATTTTGAACTGTTAATGAAATATTACCACTTTTGTTGCACAATCAAAATCAACACAAAAACTGTCCTCATGATTGAAAAACGGGCTAAAATAGGACTGACGAAGGGAGTAGGTAGGGCGATTTTAAACCTTGTTTTTGTTTTAAATATTTGAAACATCCCTTTACCTTGGCGGATTTAAATAATTAAAGGTTTATTTTTAGAGTTTAGGACAAGGTCAAGCCCGATTTGGACTAGTGTGCGCTCGTCCCCTCGTTTAGAGCAGTCGATAACAAATCGCTTCTGAAAATGTATAGCATAACCTCTTGAATAAAGAATAACCAAAGACATACAATTTAAACCAAAAGTAAAGTAATATAATGCGAAATATTACAAATACTGATAAGTGGATAAATGACATGGTCCCCCGAACCTGGCTATTACCACCTTCAGATCACAGTGGGAAACAAAAGCGGAACGAGGAACTAAGGGACTCCTACAGAGGCTGCTAAGTACATTTAATTAATCGCATATCCAATGGCAATTGCAACACGTAACAATTTAATTAAATCGCAACGAAATTATGTCAACTTTAGCTAGGTACGCCAGATCTAAACCAAAAGGCACATAAGCCCGTTCAAACTAATAAATAAACCTAACCAAAGCGGCCATTTTCATAAAGAACATAAAATCTTATAGAAAAACGCACAATGGGGTAAAATAAACTGTGTGCATTGTTTCTTAATTTCAGCAAGTAAACCAAGATTGGCAAATATGTCTGAATCTTCTTTAAAGTCAGACATGAAATGAGCACTTGAATTTCCACAAAGTCAGACCGGCAACACGAACAACCCGCTGTGGACGGCAAACTTCGGTACCCAATCAAGTAACTAACCGTGTACAGCGGTTTCCGAATAGTTATTTTTAGCGTATTAACCAACCAAGCTCCATTCATGAACCCCAATTGAATGTAAGTATTTATTTTTATATTTATTATTAAGGGGAATTCCAGCTGGTACTTAGTTTTTCTCCTTTGTCCCAAACTCCACTAGCCAAATCGGGCGTATGGCCCGGCCCGGCAACAAAATTCCGGGAGGGGTCTTAACCTTCGACACTGTCATCCACGATTTCCAAGGGAGATTTACCAGCAGGGTTTAAACTTCGTATCCATTAAACACAGCCTGCACTGCCTTAATGCTGTGGAGTCGCGGGATACGTTGAAGAACCAGAAGGAGAAAAAATAACTCTGGGAGACCAGTGTATGACGCTTATGTGGCCAGCTATAAGTTTCTCATACTCAATAAGAAATAATTATAATTTATTTTTAAAATGGAGAATTCGCCTGTATTAATATGTACATCAAGTTGATTATCCTATCGGAAAATGGATTAAATCTTACATAAATATTATTACTTAACCCTTGTGTCCTTAGTAGTAGTACGGTTGGGTAGGCTCGAAGCCTGACAATTAGACTCCATGGTCCTTTTTATCTGCCCCTCCTAAACCAACCAGACTACTCCTCATCTTCCTCTTCGCCCATACCAGCCCTTTCGAATCTTCCAGACCTTCTTATAAAGGTCAGGATATCCTGCCAGGCAAGAGAGGCCAACTCTTCCCTTTGGAGTGTCATCACTCCAAAGATTTTATACCTTAGTCTGCCGAGGGCCTCACATTGTCCCAGGAAGTGAAAGGAGGTTTCATCCTCCCTTCCGCACTGGGTACAGGAGGGGCTGGTTTCAGCCCCTATTCTTGTGAGGTGTTTCCTTAGGCCATGACCTGTGAGTATATTCACAAGTGGGCCCAAGGAGGTTCGGCTTCTACCTAGAAGCCAGATGGATTTGGGTTTGCTTAGGGTGACCAGAAAATCCCTGGTCTGCCTACAGCCACCGCTTCTTCTCCAGCTTTCATTCGCTCTTTTATCAGCCCAATTATTTAGGGCTGATTTGACCTGCTTTCTCGTGATTCCAAAAATTGGTTCGGGTCCTACACAGGGGGTTTCAGATCCCAATCTGGCCAACTCATCAGCCCGTTCGTTACCCTCAACCCCACTATGACCTGGTACCCATACGAGATGCACTCTTTTTGTACTTGCTAGCTTTTCCAGCGCTTCCTCACACTCTTGAACCAACTTCGATGTGGTTCTCGCTGCCCAAAGCGCTTTCAGAGCTGCTTGGCTATCTGAGCAGATGTATATATCTGTCTCACTCCCTGTTCTTATATCCTCACAGTTTGCAACCTCAAGTATGGCAAACACTTCCGCTTGAAAGACAGTGGTATATCCTCCGAGCGGGTAGCTCCTTTGGATATCCCTGTCCTCCACGCAGAAACCTGCCCCTGAAGACAGTGTACTCGCCATACGAGAGCCATCAGTGTAGCACACTAGTGCATTTTGTGCAAAGTGTACATCCTTTTTCTCCCACTGCTCTCTTGTTGGTATCGTGAGGGAAAACTTCTTTTTTAAACTTAGGCGGTCTTTTGCTGGCATCGTTCTAATACTGCTAATTGGGACCTCCCTCTCAGCCATATCCGCGATGCCCTCATGACCATAAGTTATTCCTTTTCCTAACCAATTGTTGGCATCCCTCATCCTTAAATGGCTCGCCATTGCTTCTCTCTTTATCCAGAGGGAAAGATTAGGCAAGCTCAGCAAGGCCTCTAATGCCGTCGTTGGAGTAGTCCTCATTGCGCCTGTGATACCGAGACATGCCAGTCTCTGTATCTTGCTCAATTTTTGAGCGATGGTGGTTTTGCTCACACTGCGCCACCAGACCACTGATCCATAATGTATCCGCGGTCTGATGACAGCAGTATAAATCCAGTGAAGGACTTTGGGATTTACTCCCCAGCGTTTTCCCACCACCCGGCGCAGCTGCCAGAAAGTTGCAATCGATTTGTCAACAACTCTGTCAACGTGTGATTTCCAACTTAACTTCCTATCTAGGGTAACACCTAGGTACTTGACCTCTTCAGTAATCTCAAGAGGTCTTCCATACATGGCTGGTGCCCTGAAGTCCTGTATCTTCCTTCGTTTGGTAAAAAGAATCATGTCAGTTTTTGTTGGGTTAACCGACAGACCGTTTTCTTTGGACCAATTTTCTATTATTCTGCATGCTGTCTGCATTCTGTCGCAGACTACACCTAGAATGCCTCCTCTGATTAGGACTGTACCATCATCTGCATATGCTTGTGCATACAGCCCTTCGGCCGTCAGTCTCTCCAGAAGTCCATCCATTATTAAACACCATAGGTGGGGTGATAGGCAGCCGCCTTGTGGGCAGCCGCCCCTCACACCGATGTCCAAATGGCAGTCTCCCAGAGATGCACTGACCTGCCTCTCCTCCAGTGAAGATTTAACCCAACTAACCAGGACTGGGGGAGTGCCTCTGGCTTGCAGCGCTTCACAGATTGTAGATGTCCTCGCCTTATCAAAAGCCCCCTCTACATCAAAGAAAACAGCTAGTGCCATTTCCTTGTAGTGCAGTGCCTTTTCGACTCTATGCACTATAGAATGAAGAGCCGTTTCGGTCGACCTTCCATTTCTATAGGCATGTTGATTCTTATGGAATGGGTACCTTTTCAGCACCCCTTCTTGCAGGTACCGGTCCACGATCCTTTCTAATGTTTTAAAAAGAAAGGATGTTAGGCTTATTGGCCTGAAGGACTTTGCAGCCGAGTAGTCTTTTTTCCCTGCTTTGGGTATAAAGACCACTTTAGCTGCCCTCCAGGCTCTTGGGACATATCCCAGTGCCAGACTGGCTCGGAATATTCGTTCTATTCTTGGGAGAAGAATCTCCAAGCCTCTCTGTAGCAATGCTGGGAATATTCCATCCGGTCCTGCTGCCTTGTATGGATCGAACGCATTTACTGCCCATTCCACCGATCCCTCCTTCACGACGTCTTTGGCAAGGCCTAAGTCCCAGGTAAGGGTCTCTGGCCCCTCCGTTGTTGACGTGTGGGAAGGAGTTTCGCCGGGGAAGTGCGTTTCCAGGAGATGTCTTAGGGACTCTTCACTGGTGTTCGTCCACGATCCATCCAACCTTCTTAGGATTCCTACATTCCTTTTTGACTCACAGCTAAGGATCTTCATCAGCCTGGTTGACTCCTGAAGTGACTCTACAGTTCCACAGTATGTCTTCCAGCTGATATCCTTGCTGCGCCTTAACTCTTTTTTGTAAGACTTTCTGGCCTCCCTGTACGTATCCCACGTGGATTGCAGCCCATCCTTGATAGCCCGGTTGAATGCGCGCCTTGCCTTCTTTCGAAGGTCGTCAAGCACGTCACTCCACCACGGGACCTTTCGGCCCTTAGCCACCTTGGCCGGACAAGCAGTCTCGTAGGCTGTGGCAATCGTACTATTTAGGTGGTTAACTTCCTTCTCTAACTGTTCTTTGGTGGTAATGTCCACAGGAGGTTCCCAAGTTTGACTTTTTAGATTGGTGAGATATTTCTCCCAATCTGTAGCCCTTGGATTCCTCCTTGGGTTAGGAGTGACCTTGTCGACATTTAACTCAAATCTGATCATCCTGTGATCAGACATCGTTATATCGTTGGTCACTCTCCAGTTAGAAACATCTTCATATACTGACCTTGATGCCAACGTTATGTCTATTACTTCCTTCCGGTTGCAAATAACAAACGTTGGTTCTTTGCCTCTGTTTATTACCTCCAAGTCTGTTGATGCCAAATACCCTAGCAGAGATTCTCCCCTACTATTGGTGTTGGTACTGCCCCACACGTAGTGGTGGGCGTTGGAATCACATCCTAGCACGAGGGGTATGCACTTGTCACTCGCGAACTTGATTAATCGAGTTAGCTCCGGAGTAGGGCACGGTCCCTCGTACGGTAAATAGACGCTTCCTAATATAATCCTATTTCTAATGCCTCTTACCTTATATTCCAGCAGAACCGCCGTGACATCCCTAGCCCCCAATTGTGGAAGTGGTAGCACATTGAGTTCCTTGGACGTCAGTATGCATGTTCTGCTGCTCTCCTCCTCAGTGCCAACCATGATGTTTAGGCCAGTGGCACCCATTCCTCTAACCCCTTTCCTGTAAACATACGGTTCCTGTACCAGGACAATCTCGCCCTCCCTCCCTGCCAAGACGCTTGCCAGTTCCCCAGCAGCGTCCTTGCAGTGATGTAGGTTGATTTGGCTTACCCGTATGGTGTCCATGACGGAGTGTATCATGGTACGGCCTCAGCACCTAGTTTTCTTCAGTCTGCTTCGAGGTTCCAGCACCAGACGAGCCCTGGCGCACCACGCTACTCCAAGCCGAGACCCTCTTTACAGAGAGGGTCACCAACTCGAAGTAGAGGGCCCACCCAGACTCCTCCAGGCGCTTCACAACCTCTTGGCTAACCAAGAAGACTAGATGCCATGCTCCTGGTCCCCCTGTGGTCTCCAGATGTTTCCAATTCCCCACGTTAAGGGAGTGGTTCTGGAGATCAAGCATCCTTGTGACCTCTGCCAGGTCCACCTTTTCCTGCCTAAGCCAGAAACCAATCTTCACTGGCCATGGAGCTTCGGCGGCCTTCACCGAAGTGAAAACCACCCCCTCAACAGTCAGAGAAGACCAGCTCTCCAGCAGCCAACGCATCGAGGTGTCGTCCCTAGCCGATACCAAGTACCAGCCCGGGTCGACAAGGCCCGACTTGATGAATTTGAGTTCCAAGCGGGAGGATCCCTTAGTGGAATCCTCCATAGCTCGCCTCATTTCACTGATCAGGCTTGCCCTGATGCGTTCGCTTTCATTTGGCAGAACAGTACCTCCAATTCTGTTCGACAAGATGACCACTTGAAGACTTTTGTCGATTGTTGGTCGACTAGTAGCCTCCTGTCGAGCTTCTACCTTTTCTCTACTTTTCGGTCCCCTCTCCGACGCCTCGGCAATGTCTCTCTTTAAGGGGGAGACATACCGCCTAGCATCAGAAAAGGGCCTCGCCCTCTTTTTATTATATTCCGGAGGTGTCCCCTTATCCGCCCTCTGCCTTTTGCTGGAAGCTGGACCAGGGGCTCTTGTTTGAGCCCCCGTTTCCTGCCTCCTTGCATTAGCCGGCGCCGATGGTAATGGGGGGACGTTTTTACCCTTTCTCAGGTATTCCCTCCTTTTCGGACCTCTTGGAAGCTTGCCAGGTTCCCCAATTCGATTTGGCTTTACCCTTACCTGGCTTGAGCAGCTTGGTTGGGGGTCAGCCATCTCGGATCCGGTTGCCTGTTGAGGGACGTCAGATACTACTAGAGAACGTTGGTCCTCCTGTAGCCTCTTCAGTTCCTTTTTAGCCTCCTTTTCCTTAATTCTCTTTCTCTTATTTTTCTCTCTAGTCCTCTCCTTCCTCCTTTGGGCTTTGATCTCCAGAGCAGTGGCTTTGGCCGGCTCTGGTGATCCAGCAGGAGAGTTGAGAAGATCTACCTCTTCTACTGTCAGTGGTGACGACTCGCTTGTCACCACTGTGGAGCTGAGGGGCTCCGGTGTGCGTTCTTTTTGCACGTTACTAACTTCTGTTTCTTTGTACTCTTCCATAGTTGGTTTTTTTTTTTTGTTTACCTGACCAACACACACGCGCACACACTTATTTGGGCAGATATCTTTGGACTTTGGGCCTCCCAAAACTTCTCCTAGGGCCAACATAACACAACGTGGATCCCGGTGAGGAAGGTTGTCGGCCGCTTTCAAAAAGTGAAGCCCCCCGGAACATGCAGCAGGCCCTCACCCAGGCGCTACCTGGAACTACTACATGTAACGAGATTATACACCGATTGATAGGGCAGCCCCCTGGTACTAGCTAGGTAAGGGTGGGCCCCTGTACTACTCGGCGGCACGGGTGTGCGGTCCCGCTTTATTTCACCGCTACCGAACCAACTCGACCTCGATACGGGGTCGCGTAGCGTTAGCCCCAGGAGAGAGGGGAAGCCTTCCGTCCATGCCAGGTATTGGTGTAGAGCGTGTGTGAGCGCATGCGTCAATCAGGTTGGCTACCTGCAGGAACAAGTTCCTGGGCGATGGGGTCGCCATATCCCGACGCCAGGGGTTACCTTTTAGTCGCCTTTTACGACAAGCAGGTATTACTGTGGGCCAATTCTACTTTAGTGTCCCCGGTGCCACAGTGTCCTTAAATAGCGGACAAAATCGATTTTCACTTAAAACGCCATCACATTTTTTATAAGGGAAAATTGCATTTCAGGGAAAATCAAAAGTAGATAAAAAAACACTTAAATTTTATGTATTAATTAAAAATCAATATTTTGACAAAAACATATCATCCCATCAAGTAAAAGCGATGGACGATTAGTTATTTTTTTATTATTATAACAGTTTTAATACAAATTTATTTAGTGAATAATTTATTCAGTGCACTGAAACATGTTTACAAATGTATTTTTTAGTGCTGCACTAATTGAAAACAATAAGCAATTTTGTATCCTAAAACTTTGATAAACTATCGTTTACAAAAAATTTACCGAATATGTTTTCATTGTGACACAAGTTGAGCTTTAATAGCAAAAGCGAGCTGAAAGTTTTACACTAACAAGATTACCGCACGGTTTCGTTGAGCTGCCGCACTTTCAAAGCTATGTGCAGCTGCAAAATTACCTGATTGTGTAACATAAAATAAATGCCTTTAACTTGATTGCAAGAAAAACAACGAAAATTACAAAGTTTTATTGATTTAAATATGTTTTAAAGTTGTTACTAACAATATGTGCAAATAAAAACAATGTTATGCTGATATCATAATAAGTTTTGTTTTCTATACCATTACGCGTAAAATTGTCGCGACCGCTATGTAAAAGTCGTTGCATGCTTACAAATTTTTAATTTACAAGGCAAAACTCAAATAAAAAGTGGCGTTTCTGTTTAAAAAGTGATAGGTCTGTTTAAAAAGAAAATCAGATTGGTAAACAGTAAGGTTAAAACAGTTTGATAATTGTCAGATGTTATAAAGTTATAAAGTTATAAAGTGCTCTTTTAGTTCCACCCTTACATCCAAACTAAGATGTCCCATAAGCCAACTGAATGGCTTGTGCGGGTTAGGGGTAAGAACGGACCGACGGCTTAAAGTCCCCTCCGAAGGACTATACACAATGGACAAACACAAATAAACAACCATACCCAAGTGGGATTCGAACCCACGACCTCTCGGCTCGTACCCAGGAGCTCTGACCACTACACCACCGAGGCCGGTGAGGCGGTGTGAAGGCATAAAAATTATGCCCCCATAATATAAAATATATATATTAACATATTTTATTAAATAAACCTTAGTAAAAAATAAAGTAAAACAATATCATATATTATATATTATCATATTTATTATTTATGATATATATATATAATATATATTATATATGATTACTTTTTAATGCAGTGTTTCCAAATGTAAAATTAAAAAATGTACTACAGTTCATTTTTTTATCTGGACTCGTGTTTTTTTGTTAGGTTGGTGGCTTATGCCAGTTTGACTTAGTATTTTTAGTATTTAAAAATGGTAGGTACTTCCAAAGATATTATATTATCTTTGGGTACTTCTGCTAAAGAATTTAATTAAATACTTTGACACTGTCAAATTGACAATAATATTTATTATTGATAATTTACTTGTCAATTATAAATAAAAAGATAATTATACCAAAAATAATAGCAAAGAATTCGAATGTAAAAGCCCTTCTAAGGGCAAAACTTCATTTTGATGAAATTATGCCAAATGCCACAATGGAAGAAAAAGTGCATAGCCTTATGGACATTTTAGGAGTAAGAAAGTAACGAATTTGGTTTTATAAATATTACATCACACATTATTTTCACATTATTCACCATTGGACAACATTTACGTTAATTTCTGTTATATAAATTATTTTCAAAGCGAAGATTATTATCCGCTAGGAATACTTTCTCTTCTGGGCGAGGGGTATGCACTTGTCACTCGCGAACTTGATTAATCGAGTTAGCTCCGGAGTAGGGCACGGTCCCTCGTACGGTAAATAGACGCTTCCTAATATAATCCTATTTCTAATGCCTCTTACCTTATATTCCAGCAGAACCGCCGTGACATCCCTAGCCCCCAATTGTGGAAGTGGTAGCACATTGAGTTCCTTGGACGTCAGTATGCATGTTCTGCTGCTCTCCTCCTCAGTGCCAACCATGATGTTTAGGCCAGTGGCACCCATTCCTCTAACCCCTTTCCTGTAAACATACGGTTCCTGTACCAGGACAATCTCGCCCTCCCTCCCTGCCAAGACGCTTGCCAGTTCCCCAGCAGCGTCCTTGCAGTGATGTAGGTTGATTTGGCTTACCCGTATGGTGTCCATGACGGAGTGTATCATGGTACGGCCTCAGCACCTAGTTTTCTTCAGTCTGCTTCGAGGTTCCAGCACCAGACGAGCCCTGGCGCACCACGCTACTCCAAGCCGAGACCCTCTTTACAGAGAGGGTCACCAACTCGAAGTAGAGGGCCCACCCAGACTCCTCCAGGCGCTTCACAACCTCTTGGCTAACCAAGAAGACTAGATGCCATGCTCCTGGTCCCCCTGTGGTCTCCAGATGTTTCCAATTCCCCACGTTAAGGGAGTGGTTCTGGAGATCAAGCATCCTTGTGACCTCTGCCAGGTCCACCTTTTCCTGCCTAAGCCAGAAACCAATCTTCACTGGCCATGGAGCTTCGGCGGCCTTCACCGAAGTGAAAACCACCCCCTCAACAGTCAGAGAAGACCAGCTCTCCAGCAGCCAACGCATCGAGGTGTCGTCCCTAGCCGATACCAAGTACCAGCCCGGGTCGACAAGGCCCGACTTGATGAATTTGAGTTCCAAGCGGGAGGATCCCTTAGTGGAATCCTCCATAGCTCGCCTCATTTCACTGATCAGGCTTGCCCTGATGCGTTCGCTTTCATTTGGCAGAACAGTACCTCCAATTCTGTTCGACAAGATGACCACTTGAAGACTTTTGTCGATTGTTGGTCGACTAGTAGCCTCCTGTCGAGCTTCTACCTTTTCTCTACTTTTCGGTCCCCTCTCCGACGCCTCGGCAATGTCTCTCTTTAAGGGGGAGACATACCGCCTAGCATCAGAAAAGGGCCTCGCCCTCTTTTTATTATATTCCGGAGGTGTCCCCTTATCCGCCCTCTGCCTTTTGCTGGAAGCTGGACCAGGGGCTCTTGTTTGAGCCCCCGTTTCCTGCCTCCTTGCATTAGCCGGCGCCGATGGTAATGGGGGGACGTTTTTACCCTTTCTCAGGTATTCCCTCCTTTTCGGACCTCTTGGAAGCTTGCCAGGTTCCCCAATTCGATTTGGCTTTACCCTTACCTGGCTTGAGCAGCTTGGTTGGGGGTCAGCCATCTCGGATCCGGTTGCCTGTTGAGGGACGTCAGATACTACTAGAGAACGTTGGTCCTCCTGTAGCCTCTTCAGTTCCTTTTTAGCCTCCTTTTCCTTAATTCTCTTTCTCTTATTTTTCTCTCTAGTCCTCTCCTTCCTCCTTTGGGCTTTGATCTCCAGAGCAGTGGCTTTGGCCGGCTCTGGTGATCCAGCAGGAGAGTTGAGAAGATCTACCTCTTCTACTGTCAGTGGTGACGACTCGCTTGTCACCACTGTGGAGCTGAGGGGCTCCGGTGTGCGTTCTTTTTGCACGTTACTAACTTCTGTTTCTTTGTACTCTTCCATAGTTGGTTTTTTTGTTTTGTTTACCTGACCAACACACACGCGCACACACTTATTTGGGCAGATATCTTTGGACTTTGGGCCTCCCAAAACTTCTCCTAGGGCCAACATAACACAACGTGGATCCCGGTGAGGAAGGTTGTCGGCCGCTTTCAAAAAGTGAAGCCCCCCGGAACATGCAGCAGGCCCTCACCCAGGCGCTACCTGGAACTACTACATGTAACGAGATTATACACCGATTGATAGGGCAGCCCCCTGGTACTAGCTAGGTAAGGGTGGGCCCCTGTACTACTCGGCGGCACGGGTGTGCGGTCCCGCTTTATTTCACCGCTACCGAACCAACTCGACCTCGATACGGGGTCGCGTAGCGTTAGCCCCAGGAGAGAGGGGAAGCCTTCCGTCCATGCCAGGTATTGGTGTAGAGCGTGTGTGAGCGCATGCGTCAATCAGGTTGGCTACCTGCAGGAACAAGTTCCTGGGCGATGGGGTCGCCATATCCCGACGCCAGGGGTTACCTTTTAGTCGCCTTTTACGACAAGCAGGTATTACTGTGGGCCAATTCTACTTTAGTGTCCCCGGTGCCACAGTGTCCTTAAATAGCGGACAAAATCGATTTTCACTTAAAACGCCATCACATTTTTTATAAGGGAAAATTGCATTTCAGGGAAAATCAAAAGTAGATAAAAAAACACTTAAATTTTATGTATTAATTAAAAATCAATATTTTGACAAAAACATATCATCCCATCAAGTAAAAGCGATGGACGATTAGTTATTTTTTTATTATTATAACAGTTTTAATACAAATTTATTTAGTGAATAATTTATTCAGTGCACTGAAACATGTTTACAAATGTATTTTTTAGTGCTGCACTAATTGAAAACAATAAGCAATTTTGTATCCTAAAACTTTGATAAACTATCGTTTACAAAAAATTTACCGAATATGTTTTCATTGTGACACAAGTTGAGCTTTAATAGCAAAAGCGAGCTGAAAGTTTTACACTAACAAGATTACCGCACGGTTTCGTTGAGCTGCCGCACTTTCAAAGCTATGTGCAGCTGCAAAATTACCTGATTGTGTAACATAAAATAAATGCCTTTAACTTGATTGCAAGAAAAACAACGAAAATTACAAAGTTTTATTGATTTAAATATGTTTTAAAGTTGTTACTAACAATATGTGCAAATAAAAACAATGTTATGCTGATATCATAATAAGTTTTGTTTTCTATACCATTACGCGTAAAATTGTCGCGACCGCTATGTAAAAGTCGTTGCATGCTTACAAATTTTTAATTTACAAGGCAAAACTCAAATAAAAAGTGGCGTTTCTGTTTAAAAAGTGATAGGTCTGTTTAAAAAGAAAATCAGATTGGTAAACAGTAAGGTTAAAACAGTTTGATAATTGTCAGATGTTATAAAGTTATAAAGTTATAAAGTGCTCTTTTAGTTCCACCCTTACATCCAAACTAAGATGTCCCATAAGCCAACTGAATGGCTTGTGCGGGTTAGGGGTAAGAACGGACCGACGGCTTAAAGTCCCCTCCGAAGGACTATACACAATGGACAAACACAAATAAACAACCATACCCAAGTGGGATTCGAACCCACGACCTCTCGGCTCGTACCCAGGAGCTCTGACCACTACACCACCGAGGCCGGTGAGGCGGTGTGAAGGCATAAAAATTATGCCCCCATAATATAAAATATATATATTAACATATTTTATTAAATAAACCTTAGTAAAAAATAAAGTAAAACAATATCATATATTATATATTATCATATTTATTATTTATGATATATATATATAATATATATTATATATGATTACTTTTTAATGCAGTGTTTCCAAATGTAAAATTAAAAAATGTACTACAGTTCATTTTTTTATCTGGACTCGTGTTTTTTTGTTAGGTTGGTGGCTTATGCCAGTTTGACTTAGTATTTTTAGTATTTAAAAATGGTAGGTACTTCCAAAGATATTATATTATCTTTGGGTACTTCTGCTAAAGAATTTAATTAAATACTTTGACACTGTCAAATTGACAATAATATTTATTATTGATAATTTACTTGTCAATTATAAATAAAAAGATAATTATACCAAAAATAATAGCAAAGAATTCGAATGTAAAAGCCCTTCTAAGGGCAAAACTTCATTTTGATGAAATTATGCCAAATGCCACAATGGAAGAAAAAGTGCATAGCCTTATGGACATTTTAGGAGTAAGAAAGTAACGAATTTGGTTTTATAAATATTACATCACACATTATTTTCACATTATTCACCATTGGACAACATTTACGTTAATTTCTGTTATATAAATTATTTTCAAAGCGAAGATTATTATCCGCTAGGAATACTTTCTCTTCTGGGCCGTAAAGCAACCTATATTTAACTACTTTTTTATATGATTTTACGGTAAATTTTCACTTTAGCGACTTTTCCGAAAAACGGTAGGAAAGTTGCCAAAATGCCAAAAATAGGTGTGGAGGGATGTAAAAGTGCATAAACAATCGGCGCAGGGTGAAAAAGTTGTATAATTATCGCGTATTTAATAAAAAAGGGGCTGATAATTGAATGACTTACCGTGATTTTCTGTGAAAAAGAACATGCAGCGAGCCAAAAACACGTATCTAATAGACGTAGAATTTAAAAGTGGAAGTGAAAAAGCGTGAATTATGAAAAACAACGTCATGAATTGAGGAAAATGCAATTTTTAAAATCAGGTAATTTGAGGTTATGAAGATTAGCTGTCATCTTGGTTATGCAGGTACACTAAAATGGGAAAAGGTGAGCGAAACCAACCCAAACCAACCCAAACTTTACAACCCAACCCAACCGACCCCGCCCCATTGCCCCCCCCCGCCCCATTGAGCAATAGAGGTATAATATATCTATGGACAGGCTGGATTGTGAACCTGCATAACCTCAAATTACCTGATTCCATAATTCAAGCTTTTTCACTTCACTTTCAAATTCTACGTCTATTAGATACGTGTTTTTGACTTGCTACATGCTCTTTTTCACAGAAAATCACTGTAAGTCACTTCAATTATCAGCCCCTTTTATTAATTACGTGATAATTATACAACCTTTTTACCCTGCGCCGATTGCTTATGCACTTTTACATCCCTCCACACGTATTTTTTGCATTTTGGCAACCCCCAACCCGTTTTTCGGAAAAGTCGCTAATGTGTAAATTTAATGATTTTACTCATCCAAGCAGATAGTCTAGATAAAAAAAAATGAACTTTACATTTAGAATCCAAGCTTAAACTTTTCGAAGCATGCTTTCGCGCACCCCCAGTGGTAAAGTATTGTTAAGGAAAGTACTTTTGGACAAATTGAATGTTTAACGTTTAACCTGCACGGAGAGAAAAGTAAGACTTGTACTGTCCTTACCATAATGATATTACGATTCTATACAGAATACGTACGTATCTAGCGTAATTTAGATTAAACTTCCTTTATTTTGTAAATACACATACTCCTGTTTATATGCTACAAAATGTTTAATAATGACAAAGTAGTATTAACAGTAAAATGGTACAACATCTTTTTTAAGTAGACTTCATATACCCGTACATATGCAGTAACGTTATATTATGTTATATTCTGTTAATGCATTACCGATCCAACGTACGGCTGTCACACAGTCGAACCATTATACATATGAAACAACGTTATTCATTGTTGACACGTAAATGTTAAAATGTTGTATCATACGTACGTATGATACAACATTTTAACGTACGTATGCAGAGCAATGATCTTGTTGTTCCATCTATACGTAACTATTTAGCTTTAGCTAGGCCTTGGCAGCCCGCGGAGATGTGGCTTAGTTTCGTTTCATCACACAAGTTGCAATTTCTGCTCAAGGTATTGTGCTGTTAGAGGGCAGTGGCGAACAAAGTGGGGTATTATCTTTGAGTGGAAGGAGTGGATATCGGACATAGGCAGATTCCATTGGAAATTTGAATCGTGGTTCGTGTCAAAGATAATACTAATAATAATATTATCTTTGGTTGGATGACTACACTAAGCAATTGCTCGAACGATGGGATATGGGGATATATGTCTCTACATTTGCTGGTAAGTACAAAGTACAATTTATAATAGACAAATAGTTTTAAAAATAATCTGTATGTACAAGTACCTACGATACTCTGATCCAATCGAAGATTCATCGCCTTTCTTTAATTTTCTTACGTGCAACCTTGCCGAAAGCGTGATGCATGACTTCACTCTAAACTAAAACAACTTTCTTTTTTGTAGATAATAGTGTAGATTTTCTGGCACTAAAGCAGTTGGATGAAGATTGTATTAGACAGTTAATTCCAGTTGTAGGCCACAGGGCAAAGTTTAAAGCTAATTGGAAAGAATGGGTGAAATATATGAATAAGGCATCTGAAATCCAAAATGTTAGTTACTTTTATTCTTTAACTGATTTTTTTAGTAAAATGACTACAAAAATTAGGTATTATTATTCATGCTTTAACATTGTTAAATGCCTCAAGCTTTTTGTGAGAGTAATCCGAGAGTACTCCAAGCAGTCAAATCTTAAGAATAAAATATTTATTTTATATTTGTATTTGTAACACCTAAAACTTGTAAAATTTTAATTATAATAAATTTATATTTATATTCAGTATTTTCTTTTAAATCTTTGTTAAAAACTGTTTTGTCATAAATTATATTTATGGCATTTTTTATTTAATATGTTATATTGATTATGCTAAATAATATTATCCGTTATATTAATATTATATAAACTGGCGATGACAAAAATTTAACAGGTGGCTTAAAAAAGTTTTACTTTTATAATATATTGTGAATGGTCTGGTTTTAAAAACGCAGAACTACTTGTTTTTAACAAGTATTTGCCTTTTATCTTTTTTAGGATTGGTGCAAGTCATTTATTTATTTTCCGGCTGTCTACGGATTAGGTTTGCCTCTATAACTTTTCGGTATTGAAGACATTCATTTCAAATTATAGGACGGTAAAATTTATGAAAATTAAATATGTTTTACAATTTAGGATGTTACATCCATTTCATCTAAACATACCTGTTTTTATTCAGTTCTGGAAGTTTCAGAAACAATTAAATTAAAACTTGGTTACTAAAATTTAAAATGAATGTTATTCTAAATAGCAGAAAAGTTACAAGATTAAGTCAAAAACAACTCTAGGCAACTGACTAAAAATACTTATTATGTTGGGAACGATGCTAAAAAATATTAAAAAATAAATAATGTTTAACACCATGTACCTCGAAATAGCCTTGATAAAGTTATTATGGAATCGCACTTGTTGCTGTTAGAGGTTTTCTGGTTGGGGTAAAAATGTGCTGAAGATGCATCGATGTAGCAGTCGCAATCGCGCTCGCGGTTAATCATTTATACCAAAAGAAAATAATGTGTTCTTATGGAACTATACGCGCTTGTGACATCTTCGATATATGCTGAAGAACACATTATTTTCTTTTGATATAAATTATTGACCGCGACTCCGATTGCGACCGCTACATCGATGCATCTCCAGCATATTTTTTTACCCTAACCAGAACACATCTAACAGCAACATACTTTTCATTATTCTGCAACATTATGTACGTAGCACGTAACAGTAAGTAGAAGTATGTGGCACCAGTACTGTCCATATAATTCATAATTAAATTCAAGGGTATGCATCAAATTTTCAGTATGGATCATAATTACCGTCATAATTAACACTATTTTACGTACGCTACATACTTATCATATAATTGTACAGGCATTGCAGACTTGTGAAACACATAAATTTAAGTATATTTCAATTTTACTCTACGAATCCTGCAACATTACTTTACGTAGGTTACGTACTGTATATTGTAGTTACATAAGTACTATTTTATATTTCACATACAAATTTTAGTATATTTCACTATTAATATACGAATCTCGAAACATTACAGAGCTCATAATAGTATATTAATTCAGTACGTATTATATAGTTACTGTAATGATATTGCAACATTATAGCAACATCATTACAGGTCATTATGTAACATACGTATGTACTTTAAGTTCGATTTTCTACAAATTTACGTATGTAAAACTTGTAATTCAGTACCTTCCAACAAAAAATTTTTCTGCGTGTGTGCACTTGTTCTAATTTCAAAAGAGTAAACAAAAGAAAAAAACGATAAAAAAATTATTTTGGTGTCCGTTGGTTAATGTTGAGTGTTTTTAAAATAGGTATTAAATTTTCAAAGCATTGCATTAACTACAGTGGCGGCTGCTACAGGGAGGGCAACGGGGCAGTGCCCTCCCCGATGCTACTGAAAAATATTATATTTAATTAATTTATTTGTAATGTTAAACCCTAACAAACTTTTTAAATGTAATTCTCAATATTAACTTTAGGACAGTTAATACGGGTAAACTTTTTTTAGGATGGACAGTTACAAGCCGGGCGGATTCAAATATGCACTGTTAGTCCGACGTATCGATAAAGGCGGGGGTGTGCGGCGTGCGGGCGGAAAATATTTGTTTTAGGTCTCAGCCATCATAATCGTGCGAAATAGTAAGATGCCTGTACTTTGTTTTGAGGAAGATCAGTTAGTCAAAAATCTAGCCGGTCGTCATGTCGTGGTGCGTGTTATTTTTTTCTGTTATTTTTAAAATGGAGATATATTATATGTAAAGTCAAAAATGACTAATTATAAGTCATATTTGAATTATTGTCATAGCGACAAAGCAGTCACTAATAATTATTAGCAGTCACTAATTATAATTAGTCAAATTCTACGGAATGAAACAGTCAAATTAGTAGACGCACCTCTGCTATTTATTAAATTTATGATATCTGTCAATAAATATTGTTAATAAAATTGTTAAAGTTGAATATATTTTTTGTGTTGGAGCTAAACTTTTTGCATCTTTATTTTTATGGACCATGGAGCCTATATGCATTTAACGCCGCAAGAATTCAAAACGATTAAAGAAATCAGTTACTTATTACTCTCAATAACAGCAAAATATGGCGACTTATCTTAAATTAGTCAAACTTTAACTAATAGTATACTATAGTAAAAAATAAATATTTAAAAGTAAAAACGACTATTTAATTAGTAAACAATGCTGATACTAATTCAAATAGTAGAATTTTTACTATTTCATTTCAAGAGAGTAAATAACCATATTTGGTAAATTATAATTATATATATACAGGGTGTTTCATAATATATGCGCAGGACTTCAGGATGTGATAGCTCATCCAAAAAGATGAAAAAAGTCGCTATTAACTTACCCTCTAAAATGCACAATTTTCGAGATACAGGGTGTTAAAATTTTAGAAAAAAAATCGTTTTTTTCGATTATCTCTGGAACCGTTTGTCGTACAAAAAACAGCTTTTGTAAGCATTTTCTACTCATAATAAGCTATGTTTTGTGCCAGAAAAAAATTTTTTTTACTCATAATTGGTGGAGATTTTGAAGGGGTAGCGGGTGTTTTTCTCCTCAACTTTAACGCCCATTTAAGGCCCATTCGAACCGCCAATGTTTTCTACACAAAAAAGGTACTCTTGGTCATAAGCTCTAAAGTTGACCGTTTTCGAGAAAAATCAACTTTTATGTTTAAAAATATGTTCAATTAAAAAAATAAAAAATTTTATTACTAATTAAACAAAATTTATTTTAACTTTAGAAAAAGTAACAAAACCAAACGATAATTGCAAAATTAAAAAAAAAATAAAAAATGATTTTTTACACAAATGCTGAAATGTTCGAAATGCGTTACCTTTACGGTTTGGAGAATTTAGCAAAGACAACTTTTGAATCATTTTTTATTTTGCAATTATGGTTTGGTTTTGTTACTTGTTCTAACGTTAAAATAAATTTTGTTTAATTAGTAAATTGACCATGTTTTTAAACATAAAAGTTGATTTTTCAAAACCGTACATTTTTCAGGAGCCTAGAAGTTGAGGAGAAAAACACCCGCTACCCCTTCAAAATCTCCACCAATTATGGCACAAAACATAGCTTATTTTGAGTAGAAAATGCTTACAAAATCTGTTTTTTGTACGATAAACGGTTCCGGAGATAAAACCGAATTTTTTTCTAAAATTTCAACACCCTGTATCTCGAAAATTGTGCATTTTAGAGCGTAAGTTAATAGCGACTTTTTTCATCTTTTTGGATGAGTTATCACATCCTGAAGTCCTGCGCATATATTATGAAACACCCTGTATATATATATAATATAAGTAGTTTAAATAAACTTAAATTGACTTAAGAGTTAAAAAGAAGTTAAAAAAGGGTAAAATAAACCAAAAACTATCAAATATTAACTTCTTTTTAACCAAAGTTAACCAAGAAGTTAAGTTTAACTATCATAACGTTAATTTTACCATAATTAAATTCCCCACTTATTACAAAATAACGTTAATTTAACCAGTGGTGCTACTTGGGTAGTAAGGATTTAAAAAATGTTAAACAGCTTTAATTTCCTGTAGTTTTATGTAAGGCATTACACCGCGTTATTACAAAGGAAGCCGATGTTTTATAAAATAATAAAAACAGTAAAGAATATTCGGTGTTCTCATAATTGTATACAGTCTATTTGCTTTATTTTTTGGAAAAATAAACCATTTGGTAACAATTTTTTAAAGTTGGTTGGGGACAATGCGCCTATTTTTTTGTGGCGCCTAAGGCAATTGCCTTGCCTGCCTAATGGGTAATATGGCCCTGCTTTTAGAGATTCATTAAACGTACAAATGACGCGTTTCTCGGAAAAACATCATTAGTCCAAAATTAACATATTTGGGAAAATGAAAAAAACTCTCCGACATTCCCATTTTTTACCAAAGTACTTTATTGACCTATTTACTACATGTATGTAAAAAAATGTAAGATACTTTGTCCAGAATTCCTCATGTTTTTTGTTTCGACGAATATGAAAAAAACACAAAAAATACATGAACATGTGAGGTTTTTAGAAGAAAAAAACGAACAATTCTCCTTACTACAAACACTACAAACTAAATATTAACTCTGAGTAACAAAATAAATGAAAAAACTAAAAACTGTATTACTGCCACACTCAGTCCTCGCATCCACTGCTATTATCATCGTTATCGACCGTGTTATCAGGACTGTCAGGTGCTATGATCTTCTGGTCTTTTACAAGTTATCATAAAATTTTCTATTGCTGTGGTCATGTAAAAGAGGTAGAAGCTTTTCTAGAGTGTCCAAAAACGTCACATGTTATGCACATGTGACTCTCTTAGACGAAACGGAGTGGACTTGTGATGTTTTTAGAAGAACAAGCTAAATTTCATATTTAATTATTATGGAACCTATGACATTTTTACGAGAAACACTTATTTGTATACGTATATATGGAGGTTAGGAAACAGTTGGTGCTAATATCTAAATTTCGGCGATATTGGACTAATGATGTTTTTCCGAGAAACGCCTCAAATAATAATTTCTGTTATAATAGATTAAAACTCAAAATAAAAACAAAGTATAATGGGAAAAAATTGTAAGGTATTAGATAAGTGGTTTGAAAAAGATGATGCCAATGGACACAAATATAAAATGTGGCTCAAAAAGACCAATTCACCCTCAGTAGCTTATTGTATTCTAAGAATTTTATATTTATTTATTTATTTGTTAATTTATTTTAATTAATTTTATCTTGTTATTGTTAAAACAATAAATATTAAGAATAAAACTATTATATAAAACTATTATACTATTATAAAACTATTATATAAAACTATTATATAAAACTATTATATTTAAAAGGAGGTTTTGATACTATTTTCCAACTTAAAATTTATTTTCATTAGGATAGAAAGTCATAAAATAGTCATTTTTTAAAAGAAAAAGTCATTATTTTGTCATTATTTCCAAAAAAGGAAGTCATTAATCATTAAAATTTTCAATTTTTTTACTAGAAGCCCTGTAGGGGGTAGGTTCGGACATGGGGCACCTCCGGACAAATCAAATTTACCGCCTTAAAGTGCTACGAGAGTTTCCATATTGACAGTAAATATCCTTTTACACTAATAGTTCTGTGGTCCGTACATGTTTAGCGACTTTAATCACTCGACAAATATTTATTTGAGAAAATATAAAAACATAGTTATTCTTATAAATTTTATTTGGGCTATCGTAAGCTTTCTTGGCTTGAGAACACCAGTAAGGTAAGTTTTATACCTTTTACCGCAGATATTAATATCTTTGGCGATACATGACCTCATAAAACAGCATCAGTTAACCATGTGCGAATTTTTATTTTGATATAACTGGGTTTTATTTGTAAAATGGGGCACATTCGGACAGTCCGAAGCTGCCCCACCCGATTTGTCCGAACGTGCCCCATGTTCCAGAAATACATAGATCTATGTATTTCTGGAACATGGGGCACGTTCGGACAAATCGGGTGGGGCAGCTTCGGACTGTCCGAATGTGCCCCATTTTACAAATAAAACCCAGTTTTGGTTGATTTAACTTTCTAGGATGGTACGTAACTATATTAAAAAGAAAAATCGGCCTGATATACCCAAAGATGATTTAAAAAAGGCTGTTAAAGCCGTGCTCAATCGCCAAATGTCAATTCGTATAGCTGCAAGCACGTTTAATATGCCAAAGTCAACTCTTTATGACCGACTTGTGAAAATAAAAAGAAAAAAAACTTGACTGACTCAGGAAATGAAAGCAGTAGTTCAGATGAGGAGGCATCTTCTTTATCAAAGTACGCTACCCGTCAAATATTCTCTCCAGGAGAAGAAAAGCAGTTGGAAATGTATCTAGAGCAATCTTCCAAAATATTTTAGGGATTGACTTACAAGTCTACGCGGCAGTTGGCATATGAATATGCAAGTCCTTCCATCAGTATGAGCACTAGCAATGTTGCCGATTCTGAAATTGACGAAGTGACCAAGATGATAAAAACTATGTTAAATGACATAACAGAAAATTAAAATATTATCTGTAGACATCATCAGATCATTACCAAAGGCAGCCCCCAGAAAAACCAATGGAAAGTCTCGACTAGGTAAATCCAGAATTTATACAAGCACACCGGAAATGGAAAGAATTCAAGAATTGAAAACAATGAGAAAACAAAAGTTGGAGAAAAAAAATACGAAAAGAAAAGCATTACAAAGCGAATGTGAAGTGAAGAAAAATGATACAAAAGTTGGGGAGAAGAGCAAAAGAAAGGCGCCGAAGAAAAAGTTAAAAAAAATAGAAAGTGACTCCTCGGATTCTGATATAGATTTACCATAGAATAATGTGCATGAGACAACAATTTTTGATTCCGATTCTCTGGACGAGTTTCAAGACAATGACGATGTGCTCATGCTATTGCATGATGACGTGATCCATTGTCATGATTATTTGCTTGTCAAATACCCGACCAACAGAAGGACACTTCATTATATCGGCAAGGTAGAATCTTGCAATAATGACGGCTCTTACGTCTTAAATTTTTTGAGGAAGTATAAAAGCGGTTTCCGCTTTCCGGACTTGCAAGATATTTCAACTGTTTCCAGAGAAGATATAGTTTCGAAAATACCTAATCCAGAGGCAGCACCAGAAACTTCAAGGATGTGTTCGCTCTATAAATTTAATGTCAATTTTGATGGTTATAATGTAAAAATAAACAGGTTCTAAATTTTCTCAGGCCTGTCCGAAAGTACCCCACTACTTGTCCGAATGTACCCCAATATGGGGCAGATTCGGACAAATGCATTTTTTTAAGTAAAATATCACCAAACGAAAACCACTTAATATGTTTTGCTTAAGATAATGCTAAAATGTTGGAAACAGACTAAGCTATCCGTAGTATTTGCAATAAGTCTAAAAAAAATTGTTATCTTTGAAATATTAATTTTTGAAAAAACGTGTCCGAACCTGCCCCACCTTACCCTATATACCGTAGATTATATAATTAATTATGTTAATTTAAATAAGTTAAGATACGAATTGCGATTAGAAATAAAATCATTAGAAACGCGTAGGCCGGACCTAAATATTAATCAAAGTTTAAGTGGAAGTAGTCGTGGTGGGAGTTCCTACCTACCTAAAAACATTTTCTAAATATATGGTTTTTAACTAGTTTATGGGTCTTACCTCTTACATACATCGGTAAGTTAATTTATTTATTTTTAAAAATCATTTAATAATCTACTTATTGGAGTAGAAAAAGTATAGTATTATAGGTACTAAAGATTATGCGCATTATTCACCCGGTTGATTTAATCATGAATAATTATCTCTTGGATAATAATAATAAACTATTCTATATAGACTTAAAAGTGTTATAATGCTTGGAAAAAAAGGTATATTTTTGTATTTGACTTTGACCGACATCATTTACCTAAATGGGTGGTTTTAGAAAAAAATGTAAAAAACTTCTTTTTTAGAGCGTTATAAATTTCTTTTATGCACTTCCCTGCTCAGCCAAAAAGTGACTGTTTGGTGCGCAGTATCTGTGCGAGGAATAATTGGAACTTATTTTTTTGAGGAAGAAAACGGCAATGTCACTGTTAATGCAGATCGCTAAGTGCACATGTTACAGACATTTGTTTACACAGAGATGCGCCGTTTTCCTTCTGACACAATGTGGTTTCAAACGGCCAGAAAATCCCTAGACTTTTAAGGCTCATATCAAGAAATGATGATTTACCATGGCAACCAAGGTCATGCAACCTTACACCATGTGAATTTTGGCTTTGGGTGTATACGAATAACCCTGCAAATGTGGAAGCCCTGAAGGAGAACATCAGGAGATAAATAAGAGCCATTCCACAGGAAATGTTGCGAAACTTGATTGAAAATGTTCAGGCTCGGTTGGAAGAATGTGTGAAAAGAAACGGCCATCATTTAATCGACGTGATCTTCAAAAAATGAGCAGCTCTTCGTGTTAATCATTATTCCTTAATTTTCTTTTTTTAACTTTTTTCATTAGGGGCTTTTTTTTGTTACACCCTGTATATATTTTTTTGTAAAATATCGTTACAAAACTTTTTTAGTTTTTCTTTCTAATAAGACCATAACGGAGATTCTAGCTTGTTCCACTGCTGAGAAATTTGTGTGTTTTTTTATGGCGCACCCTTTATGAAGAACGTCTTTGTTCTTAATTATTTAAATATAAATAAAAATCCTTGTATTTATGCCTAACACTCACATTCAGTCAATAAAAGTAAACCTTTTCCATCCAGACGAATTAAAAATGCCCATACCTTCATTCGAATTTCAATTTCAACACATTTATATTTCTCCAGTAAAAAATGATGCCATTTTCCCTTATCGATACCTCGATTTATCTTTAAAAGGCCAACAGTTATAAATTATATTCACTGTATTTAAGGTTGTCCGGGCATGAGTTTTAGTGTTTCGATCGTGGTAGAACTGTGCCTATCCTACAGCATTAGATTTAAAATCCGTTGCCAACTACTTGCAACCAAAATTCATATGGGTATAAATTCCATTTTTAGGCGATTTTTTTATTATTTTACAACGTAATTGTATTGTCAGTTCATAAGGCGTTGTTATAGTGTATGTGAATGAATAAAAATCTATAACATCGCTTTTAAAAATTTCGCCAATAACAGTCGCAACGCTTGGCAACGTCGTATTCGCTGTCTCTTTCACCCTAACGCTTGCCACATACTTTCTCACTCACACCTATGTAGCACCGGGCGATAGCGTTCCTATCTGACGTCAGCGACGTTGCCACGAATCTCCAGTGCAAGCGTCAAATTTCGTGAATTCACCGATTTAATCCAATAGAACTTTTTCCTACCAACATGATCATTTTGAAACTTCGCGTATCATGTTTTGAAATTACGCTCCACGATATACTCATTTTTCATTGAGAAAAGAGTAACAATTCACGTGCTGCCATAAGAACCCGTGTATTTTAACTCAACTTTGAAATGTATTTACTCGGCTCCCAACGACAAGAATTTTTATTAAATTAAACAGGATGATGTGAAGCATCATAAAGAATTTATTTGTAAATTTTTATCAAATTCTGATCATTCGACACTCACTCCAGGACAACCTTAATAAAAAATCCTTGAGATGTGAAAAGCGAGGACCCTTGATCTGCCTTTTACATTAATTTTCATTTATTCCCTTCGCGCGCTCATACCCATTAAGGCGGTTAAATTATTTTGCCTGACTTTATTTGACTCACCAGACCTTTTACTGTTCTTTGGGGACCTCTAGGTAAAGCGGTTTTTGCCTTTTTGTGGAAAGCATATTTAATATGTTTATTGGAATAAAAAAAAACATAAAGTAAAATAAGGAAGAAAATCTTTTTTTGCTTACAAAAATAGTATATTATTATCCGAGAGAATAACGCACATAATCCAGCTTCAGCTCACAGATGACTCGGAAATATACACAGATGAAGTTACAAAAAAGAAACAAAATTATTGTACATTTCTCAATAAATTTCGTTTTTGATAAAAGTTTATGCTTGATTTTAAACCCCCAGAATATGCGACACATCATGATGTGGCGTATATTCTGGGGGTTTTCACTAATGTCATTAATTTCTACTCATAAAAAAGTATAAAAAATTAACAAAACGGCGATGAAAAATGTGTTTTTGGTCATAAATCAAAAAGTAAAAGCTTTAAACATGTTAAAAGAAACGATTATTTTTAAGAATCAAAAATTAATTTTCCAGGGAGAACCTGGACATTTTATTGTATACCTGGACCACCAAAAACCCACAGACTTCGGGTCAAACCCTAACATAATCTAAAGTGTAATACTATACTTTATGTACTTTGTAATTAATTAAATTATTTTTTAAAATAAATAAATACAATCTAACATCTGTTACATGGTTAACCTCACTTTCTACCAAATTTAAATATCATTATAGTCCATTTCTTCCAATTTAAACCCGATTGTCCCAAATCACCATGTATAATAAAATCGGCTAATCACTGATGCATAATCACTGTCATAATGAGTTTATTATTTTCATTGTTGGGAAAAACCTAATATTATGCCTAGAGAATAGTCATTTATGTCATTAGGCCAGGAAGTGAGTCTTTTTGTGCTAAACTCAGTTAAACGATACATAAAACGTAGGTACAATCAAAGATAATGTATTATCTTTGATACAATTATTAAAAGTAGAACGTTAGTTTAGATAGATCTGACAGATGTCGATTTTTTTTTATTGATCCCAAGTAGTAAATAATGAATTTGCGCCATAAATAACCTAACCAGGTCTAAATCATTTTCAAGTGCATATGCCATAATCAATAACTTTAACGATTAAAAATAAAATAATAAACAGTTTGTTGACCGGTGTTGTTACGGGTATTTAGTTTGATTGACAGTTAATTTTCGTTTAAAAATGTCATGGTTATAAGAAAGTAAAATAAAACTTATAAACAATTAAAGTACATTATGTATCAGGTTTTATAAACACCATTTTAGTTACGAGTTTCATTAGGCACGAGAGAAGCTTGCGAGCGAGTGTTTAATAAAAACGGGTGCCTAGAGAAGTTTATAAAACTAGTTGCATACTATACTTTATCTACGACAAACACAAAGAAGAATTTAAAGCCAATTTTATGTGTTAAACATTTGAAATCTGCCAACTGTCAAGGGATTTAACCTTACTTTTTTCTAATTTATAATAAAGCCAACTTTCAGCCCTTGAGTAAAATTCCAAAAAGTCACTGTTCCTAACTTCAGCCTGTGACTTAAACGCCATAAAGTCACAGCTCGTCAATGTAAATAATCTATGAAAGTTATTAAATTGGCTGGTTTTCTTTCATTTACATCTGGCTTTCCTCCTGTTTTTTGGAAGCCAGGCACTAAATATTTCACTAAGAAATTTTCAATAAAAAGGAAGGGAAAAAAGAATATAAAGACGGCCAGTCAACAGTGATGCCAAATTTAGCGATTTTAAGACATAATCTTACGCCTGCTTTTCTATAAAAATATATTCCTAAAAAAATAGATTGCTTTTTAAATTTTAGCTATTTCGCTTTATTATTCTTAAATTTTATCTCTTTTGGCGATATACCTATGAGGATTAACGGAAATGCCATTACCAACCAGTGTCCAAACATTGTTTTTTAAAGTATAATGAATATTTATTTTTGTATATCTAATTCATTTATTTTTTATCTTTGGGAATTATAATTATTATTATTTTATATCAAAATGGTATTATCCATTTAAGTATTTAAATACACATTGACAAGTTGTGTCTTTATGGCGTTTTAGTCACTTGCTAAAGTTAGCAACATGCTTTTAGTTACGGGCTAAAGTTAATTTTAACTAAGTTGACAGTTGTCAAATATCATATAATCGTTAAAAAAGTGCCTTTCTTGTAAAATAATACAAAATGAAAAAATTGTTTTTTTTCTACTTCCACCTTTAAAACGCCCATTATCGTACATGTTTTCATGACACTAAGTGACATTTTAAATACACATTGACAAGTTGTGGCTTTATGGCGCTTTAGTCACGGGCTGAAGTTAGCAACAGGTTTTTAGTCACGGGCTGAAGTTAGTTTTAAGTTAGTTGACAGTTGTCAAATGTCATACAATCGTTTAAATAAAGTGCCCTGTAAAATAATACTAAATGTAAAAAATATTGTATTATATTAATAATTATTAGTTTCTTAACAATATTTAAAATGTTTGTAATGGAGACCGGGGCTCTAACGTTTAAAAATTATTTATAGTAGGGTACGTCTCTAGAAATTCAAAAAAAAGCAGAACGATTTATTAAAGTATTATAAACAAAATACAAAAAGAAAATTAACATAAATGCTTAACAATTTTTTTTTATTATCAAATTAAAAAAAAGTGTCCTTTACTCCATTCCGCCCCGCCTTCGGGGCAGAATGGGGTTATCGGGCTTACACATTTCACAGACAGGTTCTGCATCGTCGTCATCACTCTCTATCCCCGCACACGAATTGTGAGCCCACTTTTGGCACTGTGTGCATAAAATCAAACCCTCAAATGAAGCTGAAAATGGGTAGGTTATACAAGATAAATATCGAAAAGTTATAAAACTAAACACCATTTCACCACGTTTAGTCTAAAACACACTAAAACGTTTGTAGTAACCCGTTTGTCATTACCAACTGACGTGTTGGCCTTCTAGTAAATGATAACAAAGGACGATAGTACTATGGACCGTCTGCAGCGGGAAATTTAAATAAAACACCGTTCTGCCCCGGTACCCTGTTCTACCGGTCTACCCTACTGATCTTTTGATTTAGCCAGCAGCACTGTCTTATATAAGACTGAAACTAGAAAAAAAGTCTTTATTGGTTTAATCAAAGTGCTATCGACCTAGGTCCTTTACAACTTAAATAATATGTTTCTATACAATGTTTTGGTATATATATATGTATATAAAAACAATGTTTTGGTATATATATATAAAACAATGTTATGGACTTATATAAAAAAGCATTCTATACTTTTAGAAAAATAACTTTTATAGACAATTATTTAATTAAGCCCTCGCTCGCAAGCTCGCTCATGCCTAATTTAAATTTGTAATTAAAATGGCGTTTATTAAACTTGATACAAAATATATTATTATTTCAATACAAAAATACAAAAGTATTAAATAGTTTCTCAACGCCAATATTTGAAGTAGGGCTGCCAGATTTTCAAAATCAAAATGCCTAATTTAAATTTGTAATAGAATTTAAAATTTGATACAAAATATATTATTATTTCAATACAAAAATACAAAAGTATTAAATAGTTTCTCAACGCCAATATTTGAAGCAGGGCTGCCAGATTTTCAAAATCAAAATGCGGGAGGTCAAAAAAATAAAATTTAATTCAGACATTTTGGTCAAACATAGGATATTCCAACTTTTAATCGAAATAATGGTTATACATAACTTTAATAGTGTGTAAGGTTTGTTCCCACTATTTAAATAATATCGTTTCCATTAATGCCCAAAAATTTGGCAAATTCATAACAAGATTCAGTAAAGTTCCGATTCCAGGGTTTCCAGGGAAAGTAAATTGCTCTCCATGATTGCATTATTATTGAACCATGTTTGATTGATTCACTCAACGATAAAACTAAAAATGTTCTCGTTAATTACACTGTAGGTAAATTTTTAACTTTTGAAGTATCACAGCTAAACGTTCGGACACGTAAACATAATATAATTTTTGGTCGTAGTTTTCCAAATCCGTGCTCGGTTTAGCTGTATCAGGTTTAAAAAAGTTTTTCCAATTGGAACTTCGATCCGGGGACACACTGTATACTGGTATATTATAATTTGTTAAATAATATATTTTACCTCTTGTGCCAATATTCCTATGCTTTTTATTTAATTTAATAAAATATCCTCAATTATACTCAATAAAAAAAAATCAGCACAAAAACATTTTAAATTTCCTAAATTATCTAAGAAAAACGCTCAAGGACACTTGTTCCTTTTGATCAATTAACTTCAAATTTTGCATAATTTTTATTTTTTTTTAATTTGGAACTGATGTGTGGGTCCAGCCAAATTGATTTTTTTTTAAATTTATACAGGGTGTTTAAATTTATAAAGGGTGTTTCCAATATCTTTGATTTTTGACCTGACACAGCTAAACCAAGCACGGATTAGTAATCTACGACCAAAAATTAAGTTTACGTTTCCGAGCGTTTAGCTGTGATATTTTCACCTCCCTACAGTGTTATAGGACCACAGACCACCTTTGTGTATAGGACCATATTGTTTCGTGCCTGTTTGAAGTTGAAGTTTGAATCTGACCAAAGTACAGAATAATAATAAATTTCAAAATAAAAATTTTATACATGCTGTACAGTACGACAGTATCACTTGTACACGTCAGACGTATATCTCTTCTCTCCACAAAATCTAAACATATATAAACAGTGCATTTTAAATTCAGAATACCTAAAAGGTAATTATTCTCTAAAGTTCCGGTCGACAGAGTACAGTTCCGCGACCCCAAAGGGCATAAACACCTCACAACCCAGAACGAAAGTGCAGGTGCAGGTGGTTCAGTGTGGCGGGAACCTGAAAGAGATCAAGCTCGACGAAATTCAGATAAGTATTTTTATATTATTTGCATGACGCTATTCGCAATACTAAAAACTCATAATTCTGAAATTAACCAAGCCTTCTCACGTAGAAAAATCCGGAGGAACAACTAAAATACATGAAATAATAAAAAACACTAAAAGAGGTGAAAAGAGAACAATGAACCAAATAACCCAAAAAAATGTCTATTGCCTACTCAGGAAAGCAAATTGGACCGAAAATTAAAATAAGCATTTACTTTGAAAATGCAAACCCATAAACCTGAATTAGTCCCAAACTTTGCCTAACATAAACATAAACATAAAAAAACACTTACCTATAACTTTCAGGCACCAAACAATAACCAGAGTTATTAGAATTTCGCATTTCTTCGGTAATAAACATAAAAAAAAACTTTAAAAACTCTATATGATAGACTGAAAAATGGTTTCGCACAGTGGGGCAAACATTTGCATACATCAGTTTCCGATTTTTAGCAGACTTGGACATATATGAACAGGAAGTACTACGAGACCAGCAAAGATAGGTTGGGTTAGGTGAGGTTGGGTGATAGCAGCGTACTAACCAACCAAGCCAATTAATTAGAGGTATTAGGAGGTATTAGGTACTACATCCCTGGTTGAGGGGGATTCCGGATTGTACTTCCCCCAAACACCCAAATGTTTTCCCTCCTTGTCCCGCACTCCGCCAGCCCAAATCGGGCGTATGGCCCGGCCCGGCGAAAAAATTTCGGGAAGGGCCTTAACCATCGCAACTGTCATCCACGACCTCTTATAAGAGAGATTACCAGCCGGAGTGAAAATTCGTATACACCTAACACAGGTAATGCTGTGCTGTTCCGGGATACTTATGAGAACTGATAGATGTAAAAATAACTCTGGGAGATCAGTGTAAAGCGATGACGATGGGCCATCCATACTTTCTTATACTCATAATCATACTAAAATTTCAATACATGGTGGAATAAAAATCATTTCAACAAATTTAACTAATTTCCTAACCCCTTTTCAGGTATGTATTTTTAATATTTTTGATGAAATAAACACCAACATTTATTAAATGCTTGTAAATTTTTTCCATAGCATGTTAAGCATGCCATTTTTTAAATCAAACTCTTTAATGAAATATTCGTGCAACCCGATAAAAACATTCCCAGAGAGTTTAAAGACTAAACATGCTCTCTAATTGATTGAAAGTTCGTGTTTTATCGCAAATGAAATGGATTGATTAAACGTGAAATATTTGTACAATATAATGCTAATAAATCAAATCTGTAACGTAACGTTATTAGATCATTCTTCGAGCAGTTTTGTCAGATTGGGTGCTTTATCCCAAATTGGACAATTTAAAAAAAATAGTTTGTTTAAATCGCAAAGCGCAATATGGCCGATTTCTAAAAACATAAATTGCTCTTTTAATTTTTATTTTGCTTTATTATTCTCAAAATTGTATCTCTTATGGCAATTCTCCGAATTAAAACTTTACTTGAAATCTGCCTTTAGATTGGTCTCCAAACTTATATGTTGAATATTTATTTTTGTATATCTAATTAATTTATTAAAATTATTCACCATAAAGAAACATGTTTCTATAACTCCAAGTGACCTTTTAAATACACATTGACAAGCTGTGGCTTTATTGCGTTTTAGTTACGGGCTGAAGTTAGCTTTAAGTTAGTTGACATTTGTCAAATGCCATATAATCGGTATAATAAAGTGCCCTTATTTGTGAAATAATACTGAATGTTAAAATTGTATTATCCCAATACAAATTTTAAAATAGAAAAGTATTAAATAGTTTCTTGACGCCAATATTTAAAAAGATTACACAGAAAGAAAAACTGTACGTAAAATTAATAAACTACTGTCGTCAAATTTTTGTACCTGAATTAATATAACATTAATATTATGTATTGGTGATTATAACCATGCTTTTTGATCATAGATTAATAACGGAGTACATTGAAACAATAAACAAGCCAACATTAAAAACAATAAATGCAAAACATAAAAATTAATTTTCCTTCATTAATATAATATAAAAATTTATTGAATTAACAATTGACAATCATTAAACGTTTTTTTATATTTAAAACAATAAATTTCTCGTCTAGATTCATGAACAGCAAACATAAATAATAATAAACCCTCTTCATTGTCCCAACGGCCACTAAACATTTATTTTACAAACTTAAACGTTAAACATTATTATTACGAATCGCTGTCGTACACTTCTGGTCATCGCACCACTTTTGGGTGGAAAATTTTTACATGCAGTTTTTATCTTCAGAAAGTCTTATAGCATTAAAAGGTTAGTTCCGCGTTTAACCAAAGATTAAATATATATTAAAAGTATATTTAATCTTTGGTTTAACCCTAAAGCTTTATTGGTGAAATTGTAATTAATATAAGGAGAAAACATTGGCGAAGCCAAGGTGTTCAAACTTGTGAAATTATTTTTAAACATTTTTGACTTTTTTGGATAGGTATTTATTTTATTATTTATTTAATTTAATTTTTAGTGCATGAGTTTTTAAAATATACACTTTAAGTAATATTTTAAATATAATTATTTAGGATTTCATGTAATTAAGGCGGTCGATTATATTATTTATATTTTTAATATTAACTTTTTCAGGAAGGTTCATATTATTTGTGAATTTTTCTTACAATAAAAAAAGTATTCACCAAAAACGTCTTTATTTTATTTCCGTAAAGAGGTTTTGTGATTGATTGCTTGGTAATTTGTTTAAGAATTTTTTTTCCTATTTCTATGTTGCTAAAACAAAATGTACCCACGTACCCAGTAAACAAAAAGTAAGTAAATTTGGCAAATAATTTTTAATTGGATTCGTCTTGGATTTTATGTAAATTTAAGTAAATTCTGTTCGTAATATTAAAACCAACGTGCTTAGAGATCCATGCTCATTGATTAAAGAACATAAATCATAAACTAATGCCTTTTTGTTCGTGGTATTTATAACCAGGGATCATAGATCTATGGTAATTGTTTATTGATTCAATTAAAAATAATCATAAACCAATCTCTACCGTTTATAATATTAATAATAATAATAATATTAAAAATAATAATAATAACAATAATAATAATAATAATAATATTATTATTGGCGTATTCCTAATTCAGCCAGCATCTTTACTGCAGAGATGTATGCAATCTGACAGGCTTGTCTCTTTTGCTGCTTTTCTAAGCTAGAAAAGTTTCTTATTTGCACTAATTCCTTAAGTTGCATAATGGCCTTGGCAGATAAGTTCAGCTCCGATCCACTTACTCAAAACGTTCTAGAGCTAAATTATCACCTAAAAACCATAAATAAATTTGTCATCTTAGTATGGACTCCTGGACATGTTGGTATTTGTGGCAACGAGGATGCTGATCTTGCAGCTCGAAGTGCAATTGATGGTGAAGAAAAGAAGACTTTGCCTTAACATTTTCAAAAGAAATATTAGGCCGCTGGCTATCCGATTGGCTTTTCACAGGTAGTAAGCTGGTCAAACTAAAAAACACAAATGAAAAATGGATTCTTCCCATTAAGTTAAGTAAAAGACAACAAGTGGCACTTACCAGACTAAGAATAGGACATACAAACCTTACCTCAGTCCATCTGTTAGAAGGAAAGCGGTCCCCCAAATGCAATGCCTGTGATGTCTTTCTCTCCATAGAACATGAACTGATAGAACTAAATCCCCTTAACTCGGTCTGTTGGGAGGATCCAAGGGAAATTCTTAAAATATTGTTCTAAAAGAAACAAATCTAATGTTAAGATTATAATTATTGTAAAGCCTTACCTACCTGTGATATCTATTCCAACCACCCTATTATTTGACATGTTGTGATTAGCCGGGCTAATGACCATTGGTTGTCAATGCCCATTAATAATAATAATAAAAAATAATAATAATAATCTATGATTAATAGATGTCTTAACTGTCCATCATCTTAAGTGAAGATTTCAAAGTTACTTTTGCTCTAGAGCATCGTTTATCAACTTTTTAGTGTCACCACCAACTAACCAACCAAAAAATTAAGTGAAATACGTTGCCACCCACTACAAAATGTTTGATGTAGAAGCCGGATTGAAATTCTGGAAGAATATCAAAATATTTAATGTGCCTTTTAATTTGCCCATTTATAACCTTTTCTAATAATTTTGAAAGTACTGGTAATATAGAGACTGTCGCAATTCATTGATAAATATATTGATCAATACTAGATATTACTTGTTTAGGAAGGGGTACAATTCTCGATTCTTTTAATTTTTTTGGATATAGGGATTGCAATAAACAAAAATGTAGAATATACATTAAAAAGGGTAAAATAAAAGGACAGCACAATTTAAGCATATCAATATTGATTTGAACCAATTGAGTTGGATTGTATTTGATTTAAAATTTTTAAAACTTCTTCTTTACTTCTCAAAGAATATAAATAAATAAATCGTTAAACAACATTTAATGTTAAGTCTTTATCTAGTTCTGTTAATTTGGAAAACTAAATAAAGTATTTATTTATTCCTTCTGGTTTAATTATTACTTCAGGTAATGATTCTGATTTTGGTCTATTATAAATATTAAGTTCGCTTAACTTTTTCCATAAAATTTTACTATTACTAGAATTAAGATTTATAATGTGTTCTAAAAAGGTGTGCTTTTTTTTCATTTCATGGTAGAAGTAACTTGATTTTTTTAAATTTTAGGACTTTTTTTAAATTTATTTAAAGCTTCATCCCGCAATAATAGTAAAAGTAGATTATGTATCAAGTTTGATAAAAGCCATTTTAGTCACGAATATTTTAATTAGGCAGGAGCGAGTTTCTAGAAATGTTTATAAACGAGTTGCATACTATACTTTTTTTACGAGAAATACCTATTATTATATAAAAATGATTTAAATTAAATATTTGTGTGGAGCAACATATAAATATAAAAAATAGAGTTACTCGCGTAAAAATTTCTAAAGCCTGTCAAAATGTCAAAATTGTATGTTTAAATCGAACATTTTGATTAACAAACAACTTATTAAAATATCGGCCGACAAAACTATAAAACTAGAATTCAGCGGTGCCAATATATTAAAAAGAAAACGTTATATTTTAATTAACAAATTAATACTTTATTACAAATTGAAGAATCATTAAAAAATAAAAAGTTACAATATAATTTTTTTAGTTTGTTGTTATAATGGCATAATTTAGGTTTAAAACTGTCATATTTTTGTATTAAGTTGGCAGCACGAAAAGATAACTTTAAAACACAATTTTAAAAACTGCTAAAAAAATTATTTTTTAAGATTTCCTTACAAAAATATACTGAAAAAATCAATTTTTAAGCCATCAACATAATCCCCTTTTGTTAATCGAGTTTAAAAACGATTTTTTTAAAGTGTTATTTCCCACAGATTTTCCATAGATGGTTTTAAAAATTTGTTTCCAAACTCAAGAAACATTGATTACACTGTGCGACAAATTTTGACCTTACAATTTGAACTGGGATGAAATGTGGAAAAATCGAATCTATGCAACCCCCAAAACTAATCTTTAAAGGGGTTTTGCTAGTTTAGCTCGAATAATGGAGATATATATATATGTATATCTCCATTATTCGAGCTAAACTGGTAAAACCCCTTAAAG
Source organism: Brassicogethes aeneus (assembly GCA_921294245.1). Taxonomy (NCBI): domain Eukaryota; kingdom Metazoa; phylum Arthropoda; class Insecta; order Coleoptera; family Nitidulidae; genus Brassicogethes; species Brassicogethes aeneus. Next base: position 60,670,767 of record OV121133.1, on the reverse strand, counting down.
GATTTGTTTTGGGGGTTGCCTAGATTCGATTTTTTCAGATTTGATCCCAGTTAATTTTTTGTGTTGCACAGTGTTATTTAGTTATTATTATTTGAGCGAGCACATACAAAATAAAAATGCCGTGTGAAAAAATATTAAAAACTAGTTTCTTGAAATCTGTGCTGTAAAAAAATCTTAAATTATTCGTAAATGTGTCTGATGCCTTACAAATTCATATACCTATTCAATTTTTAAGGCCCTCTATGGAAACTATGGATTTAGATGAGATTTGGCTTGCACGTCGAAGTAAATATTAAAATTAAAAATACTTTAATAAAACGATGTTTGGTATACAGCTCTTATTTTTTAAACACATACTTCATATTCCTTAATCCTCAGTTTAATTAACGGTACTCTATAGAAAGCACAACCGTTAATAGATTGTTTAGATCGTAAATTTAACTTAAAAATGAATAACGATCGTAATCCACGAAATCAGGTAGGTAGTACAATAGATGCAGTGTTTGTTAGATATTTAGAAATGTTTATTTTATACTTTAGTTATCATTAAGGTGACTTTCTAAAATGAAAAACCAGGACCCAACATGGCCCTCCTCGCCATTCCAAAAAAAACAAAATTTATTTAATTTAATATTTATTATTTGATAAAAAGATGTGCTAATAACGTCAATAATAAAAAAATATCCAGAAGGTACTCGCAAAAATTCAGATTTTTAAATTAATTTTTAACCTGGGCCCACGTTTAATAAAAAATTAGAACAAATCCTAAAAAAGTGGGAAAAACTCATAATTTAAACGATGTTTTTTCTTACTTTTTTAATATCCTGAAGGTACTCCCAAAAATTCAGATTTTTTAATTAATTTTTAAACTGAGCCCCGACCACTTTTAATAAAAAAAAATAGAACCAATCTTTTAAACAAGGTTTTTTCTTACTTTTTTACTATCCTTAAGGTACTCCAAAAATTCAGATTTGTAAATTAATTTTTAGCCCGAGCACCGACTACTTTTAAAAAAAATTAAAGAACAACTCCTAAAAAAGTGAAAAAGTCATAATTTTTTATAATTTTTTTTACAAAGTAGTTCTTTTCCTACTTTTTTACTCTTCCTAATGTGATTCCAAAGTTTTAGATTTTTAAATTAATTTTTAACCTGCGCCCCGACCACTTAAAAAAAATTGCCAATAACGTTAATAATAAAATAATAGTATAAACCAGGACCAAATCAGCAAAACCAGGACAAAACCAGTACACAATTACAATCAGGACACATTAGCAAAAACCAGAACCTGTTTAAGCCTAAAATAAATATAAATTAAATATTCAATAGATTGTGTAGGTATGCTTATTGAAAATTGTTTTTACAAACTTAACCAAGCCCCTTTCTGGTATGATTGTGTTATACGATTACAAGTTTAATTTCTTTATTATAGTATACTTCATCCCAAATATACCCTATAAATCATCGGATCCAAACGTGTAAAGTGTTGAAATAAATTGGGTTCCCGCTTTATTTATTGTGTGACCTGATATAACCTTAGCCGTCGCAAATGGGTGACCGATGACAATCGATGATCCTAAACGGTAAAAAAGATACTGAGAGGATAAAGTTATCTATCTCTAAATGGAAATAACAATAATCGGATTGGAACAGGCAATTTTTTATTGTATATTTGAAATCTACGCATATATAGGAAAACATATAATAAACTCTTATAAGAGTTTATTACATGTTTTCCTACGTTTTTCAAACAATTTTTGAGAACGCTACATCGTAATGTCACGCTTCTTAATAGATATACAGTGTGTATCAGCCAAATGGAATAAATTCGATAATACATAAATGGGGGTATGTTCCTAAAAATGCTCGGACACGTCGATTAGTATTTTTAGTTGCGCACTTTTTTCAACAAAATCTTTTTGTACAGGGTGTCTCATATATCAGTGGCCAATACCAACTTTCAAATTTCAAATGGAACACCCTGTATTTTATTCAATTTTTGGATTCTTCAGAAAATTATAGACATATTTCATACCCATCTTCAAGTGTTTCGGAAATATTAAAAAATTATTGATTGATTACACACTCAATATTTATTTTCCATTTAGGTTTTAATAAGCAAAAACCGTTTCAGTGGACCTGATATGAAATAAAAAAGCTATAAATAGTTTTGTGTTTGAATTTCGTTAACTGCATATAAAAAAATGGTTCATTTAATTGAAATGCACAAAATAACAATTCTACAGATGATTGGTTATGGAGATAAAACACGGACACAAATGGAAGTTGTTCGCTTATTTCAAGAAAAATTTCCAAATTTATCTCCTATATTCCAAGGGACAATTCGTAAAATAGAAAAGCAGTTCGCGAGCTTGGACATGTAAAGCAGATGAAAAAAATAGCTGCAAATGTAATAAGTGATGATACCAAGTTGGATATTGTGCTTGAGTTTGAGGAAAACCCACATACTTCTAGTCGAAAAGCAGCCCCAATGTTCGATGTTAGCCATTCATCGATTCTTCGAACTTTAAAAGAAAATAAAATGCATCCCTATAAAATGATACCAACTCAGGAGCTCACGGAAGACGATTTTGATAGGAAAACGTATTTTTGTGAAGAAATGATGGCAATGTTAGATAACAATGTGATCCGGTTATAACATGTTTAGTTTTCTGATGAGTCCACCTTTACACTTCACGGCCAAGTTAATCGTCAAAATTGCCGCTATTGGTCTAAGGAAAATCTTTACTTGATGGGAAAAGAACATACGCATTTTCCTGAGAAGGTAAATGTTTGGGCAGGAATTGTTAGAGATTATATCATAGGTCCCTTTTTTATTGATGGCAATTTAAATGGCAATAATTATTTAGCACTGCTCCAAAATAATATCGTGCCTACTGTAACAAACTTATCCTGATCCAGCAAACCCACAAGTTCCAGCGAATATGATATGGTTTCAGCAAGATGGAGCACCGCCCCATTATGAAATCAATGTATGGCAGTACCTCAACCAAATATTTCCAAATCGGTGGATAGGGAGAAGAGGATCGATGGAATGGCCAGCACGATCCCCTGATCTGACGCCATTAGACTACTTCCTATGGGGATATGTCAAAAGTATTGTATACAAAACCAAACCCCTCGACTTAGCTGACTTAAGAATACGAATAACGCTGGCGATTAGATCGGTCACACCTCAGATGTTGAGTAACGTTAGAAGAAATTTCTATTTAAGATTAGGATGTTGCCAAGTCGTTCTCAGCGAGCATTTTGAACATCTCCTACATTGACAATTGTTCTTTTTTGTTGTTTACAATATCAAAAAATGAACAGTATAACTTATTCGTTTTTCAGTGTTGTAGGGATTTTATGTAATTAAATAATTATAATTATGATAATTATCGTTCTTTAATATTAATTTTTCAATATTATTAATAAAACAGTTAGATAGGTATAGGACATTGTACATGAAATATGTCTATAATTTTCAAAAGAATCCAAAAATTGAATAAAATACAGGGTGTTCCATTTGAAATTTGAAAGTTGGTATTGGCCACTGATATATGAGACAGCCTGTACAAAAAGATTTTGTTGAAAAAATTGCGCAACTAAAACTACTAATCGACGTGTCCCAGCATTTTTAGGAACATGCCCCCATTTATGTATTATCGAATTTATTCCATTTGGCTGATACACACTGTATATATATATATATATATATAAATATATATGTAAATACATAAATATATTTATATATATATATAATATGAAACTACTTCCATCATATATTATATGATGGAAGTAGTTTCACACTGATTTTCGAAATCATCTCTCATCCTCATTCGGCCATTTTTATTAGGACCATACGTTTTAACGATTTGTTATTAAATTATCATAATTAGTATTAGACATTTCCTATGATTATTTAATTTTATGATTAAATATAGTATGCATGTGTGCATATATGTTTTGTATTATGTATTGAAAACTTAGTTTAAGAATGAACTTCCACGATATACAAAGGGAATCCTTAAAAATTTGTAAGGAGATTTTAACTTAATGATGTAATAAACAACTGAAATAGAAATGAAAACCCGGTTAATATATTCTTACAAGTAACATTTTTAAGGTAAGGTATATACTATACTATTAGGTAAATTTTTTTAATCAAAAATGCTATATTATTTCCAAACAGACTAAATAATGTTTCCGACCGTAATTTCATTAGCGAGAAGAAACTTTATAAAACTTGTACCCTCTCTCATTAAGGGCGAAAATAACTTGGGGCATATCCTACCCGGCATTCACTTTAGGTGCTCGCTGAAAACCTAAGGTTAAACAATATTTCAGCGACGTTCGGCGTTTTAGCCTGACTTTAATATCCCTTTTGACGGGCGGACATCCTAATAAGAATGCGCTAATTGATACCTGGCCTATTGTTGCTCTGGGCGCTAACATTCCTGCAGCCCTAACTGGTGATCTAATAATATGGGGTCTGTTTTAATTACACATAGGCATTTTTGAATATATTATTTTTTTTATTGTATTACTTTATTATAATAAAGCGGAAATCATTTAAGGTTTGTTTAAGATACAAGTAAATAAAATGTTTTTGTTTAATTGTAAATTATTATCAGTTTGATAAACGACATTTTAGTCACAAATTTAATTTAGACAGTGCTTAATTAAATGAGTGTCTAGAAAACTTTATAAACGAGTTGCATAATATACTTTTTTTACGACAAATACTTTAATTATTATATAAAAATGATTTAAATTAAATATTACTAAAGAGTCACATCTATACAAAAATAGAGTAACCGTAAGAATGGGAATCTGTATTACCGGCGGCAAATGTCAAATTTTCCTTTGTAAATCGAAATGTATCCCTTGAAAATGAAATAACAACCGTTTAAATCCGATATAGAAGCAGTTTTTTACAATTAAAGTAGAGGGAATGTTTTATGGACCATCCACGCGAAATTTTTAATGCTTTATCTATTTTACTGCCGAACAAAGTCTTATATAAGATCGTGCTGCCGCATAATCAAATGTACAAACGTACATATATACTTTTTAAATATTGGCATTGACAAATTATTTTATACTTTTGTATTTGTGTATTAAAATAATGCAATAATTTTCTCATTTAGAATTATTTCAAAAGAAGAGCATTTTATATCAACGATTGCATGACATTTGACAACTGTCAACTACACTGGCGTAGCTAGGCCTTTTTAGGGAGGGCTGTAGCCCCCCACTTCGGTCTCCAGCCCCCCAATGACATGCACTACTTTTTATATTTAATAATTTTTATTATGTCTTTCGGTCCGTTTTTTAATGGTAATGTAATGTTAATTAATATACATTAATACAATTAATTTCGTCATTGCACCGTTCACAAACAATATAATATATTATGAAATAAATTTTAAAATATGTAATGTTTGTAAAGAATAAACAAAAATTTTGCCTGCGGTGGGCTTTTTTTCACCAAGCCCATAATATAGGGCTTAGCCCCCCAATGTTAAATCCCTAGCTGCGCCACTGATCAACTAACTTGAAGCCGGTGACTAAAAACCTGTTGCTAACTTCAACCCGTGACTAAACATAAAGCCATATCTTGTCAATGTGTATTTAAAAGATCACTTAGTGTCATGGAAACATGTACGATAATGGGTGTTTTAAAGGTGGGAGTAGAAAAAAAATATTAAATTAATATTTATTTTTAATTATTTAAGGAATCCTTAAAATGCTTTTGATATTTTAAATTTAATAAAATTTAATAAACCTTGTCGATAGTTTGAAACTAAGAATCGCTTTTAGAGGTTGTCCTGTAATTTTATCGTTTTCGATAAAAATAAAACCAACACCGCATTTTCCATTGAAACTTTTATTATGACTAAACATAAAGCCATATCTTGTCAATGTGTATTTAAAAGATCACTTAGTGTCATGGAAACATGTACGATAATGGGTGTTTTAAAGGTGGGAGTAGAAAAAAAATATTAAATTAATATTTATTTTTAATTATTTAAGGAATCCTTAAAATGCTTTTGATATTTTAAATTTAATAAAATTTAATAAACCTTGTCGATAGTTTGAAACTAAGAATCGCTTTTAGAGGTTGTCCTGTAATTTTATCGTTTTCGATAAAAATAAAACCAACACCGCATTTTCCATTGAAACTTTTATTTAAGCAATTCCGGAAAATTGACCGCTCAAAAATCAAGCGCATTTAGATTGTTTGGGAGATTTTATTTCCTAAAATGATCTGAACAAAACCACGAAAAAAGACAATAAAAAGAAAATAATGTACGAGGATTTTACATGGGGTATTATGCACGTTGGCTTGAAAATAATTGAACGAAAAATATAAATATAAAAGAATAGAAAACAACAAAAAAATGATTTTTCTTAAAAGTCACACTATTATTTTACGAAGAAGAGTTGTGTGACACTGCGACAAAATTTGATAAAAAAAATATAGCTGGTTGAGGCGAAAAAAATGGATAAGTATGATTTTTTATTTGGAAAGTTGCAAGGTCGGTTATATTAGACAAAAGTTGCAAAATTACAAGTCTATTAAAATGGCATTTAATAATTGAATAAGAAATCAGCGTTTCTCAAATAATTAAAAAAAAAACAAATTCTGTCAAAACAAAAAAATCGTTGTTCGTTGTTCCTGTAAATTCTAAAAAAAGTTTTACATGTTAACATACACATTTATCTACATTTTTATCCAATTTGTAGTTGTTTTCGCCTACTGGATACCGCACCATATTTTGTTTTTTCCATGTATCAAACTACATAAGTTATAGCGGCCATTATAAAACCAATAGATGGTGATATACCTAACAAAACATAGTAGCAAAGAAATTTAATAAAAATGTAGATTAATGTGTATATTTATATGTAGACCCAGTAACAAAAGTATTCGTTGTAAATTGGGAAATTAAATGAAAACAAGTTTGATAGGAAATGTTGCTTTATTAATCAATTTCCTAAACAAAAAAATAAACATATACCTACCAAAATGAACACAAAAATAACATTCACACAATTTTGAAATCATCAAATTATAAAGAAATATAATACTACTACAATACTTACTGAGGTATTTTGTAACTTTAACCCACTTTACTGTATCCCCTGGTTTCAGTTTAAAAACTAGTGATGGCATTTTATTTCGGATACTTTTCACACTCGTGGAAGGAATCAGAATAACAATAATAACAGATTTTTGGTAATATAGGTACTAGAAACACTCTGGACAGTTGTTACAAACAGGTTAAGAATTAAAATAAAGTAAGGAGAAACATAAGTTGCAGACACTAAAGTCAGTTGAATTTGTTGATGCGTATTGTTGTGATAAAGCTGAATTTATGACGATAAAAAAGGCAATGGAAATGTTTTGATTTGAAATCACGTGTATTTTTTTAACAAAATAATTAACAAAATAATCTGTAACCTTTGAAAATTAACAAAATCCTCCCAAAATTGCGTAATAGATTTACAAAACTTTTGGTAAAATATTTTTCTTTGTAAAAAAAAACAAACCCTGGTTTTACATATTTTTCAAAATAAAATTAGCATACTACAAACTCATGTTCACAATTTTACAGTGTAAAACTTACTTTATTTCAAAATTCCCAGGAATAACAAAGTTAGAAAGATTTTTGGTTTTGAAAAGTTAAGTATTATTTTTTTCAAATATTTTGAGATTCGCTTACTTTTTTCAATTCATAAATTTTATGTAAAAGCTCTTTAAATAAAAAAATATCAACAGAAGTATAATACACTAGAAGGATACTTGGTGCCCCCTGTATATGTATACATTTGTGGATATTTTTAATTTTACAAACTTTTAATTTTTCAGGACATTCAATTTTCTAATAAAACTTTTTTTATAATAAAACGTTATTTATTTTTTGCGGTTTTTTGTAATTTATGTTTATTTTGACACGTCTAATACTGAAAATAATAACGTTGACGGAGATTGACGAACACTTTTTTTTTCATAAAAAGTTGTCCCCCTTTATCAGAATTTGCACGTCTTTAAGCAATTTTTGACAGAAGACATTACTCGATACGCCTTTCCATAAAAACTTAAAGTTTGTTGTCCTTGAGCATTCTTAAAAAAACTTCAAAATTTTTAAGAAATGGAGGTGGAAGTTAAATATTACAGAAATATACGCTAAAGAAGTATCGCTAGTAGCGCCACCACTCGGCTGTTATCATCGTAACAAAAGTAGAACTTTTAATAATCAGCTGTCAAAGCTTAGGTTACAAATGAGTGTTTTTGAGAATAAAGCCGGAAAATGTTAAAAAATATCGAAAAAAATAACCGTGGATCGATTTTTTGTGTTTTTGGGTGTATTTCGAGAGGAAATCCTGGGTTAACTTTTTACCGGTTTACAGTGTTAATCTGAATGAAGAAATAAATTGCATACAGTCTCTGTAAATTGTACCTATTGGATACAATAAATACATATTTTAGTAGTGATTAACGTGAAATGTGTAAACATTTCAATTCAGTAAAAATCGTCCAACAAATAAGTCGCGTAAATTTAAACAGTATTTAGCATTACTAAAAGCGTTGATTAAGAATTCCTTAAAGTCTCCACTCAACGGTAAAATACCATTATATTATGTATTATATATAATATTATGTTGCCATAAATTCGTAGGTATATTTTGTTGTTTAAAATGCAGTTGTCGGCGTTTTTTAGAGAACTCAAATATAAAAATGATTGAATTTAGGGTTATGTTTGTGCAAACATTATTTTTTACTAATTTCTTAAACATTTCCAAACTTAAATATAAATTATATTAGGTAAAGTTATCATTAGTTAATTGGATCCTTTGGCAAAACATGAAAATTCATCGATTTAGTTCTTGAATTTTATTTACAATTAAAAACACAAGAATTCACCATGATCCTTTGATAAAATACACACACTAACGTAACTATATAAGCATTTAAGCGTTGAGTTTCTTAATCGATGATATAAGGAATAATCAATTGAAATCGAGTACTTAAAAAGTTTTTTAATTTTTTCCTTGCAACGTAAAATACAAATAACGTGAGCCATTTAGCTGTGCAATTGAACAAAATTTGTCGAGTAAGACTTCTGCCTTTCTTTTTTTTGTAAAAAAAAACTACCTATTTATTTAAAAATGATGTATAATCGGTGCTTTAAATTTATTGTTAACAATTCTTAAATTCAGGCAATGCATTCGAAGTCCACCAGATGGCGCGCGCATTGCGAAAACCCGATACTTCTTTAGCGTATAAATGTTTTCCTAGAACTTGGCGTTTTTTGTGGTTAAATTTCAGCATACCTATTTTTTGTGTTCAGTTATTGTTTTTATCGTGCATATTTTAATGGGTTTTAATGCATACCTACTTATTGCCTTGGTGATTATGTAATTTTAAACGTAAGATTTTGGTTTTAATTAAAAAATGACTTTTTTGTAATTATTCAAGTAAGTTTTCTGGATGAGTTATTTACTTGGGTTTTTATTTTCATAGACGATCCGTCTCATCGATCTTTAAAGCTAAGTGCACTATAAATAGAAAGGAGTAATTAAGTTTATGAATAACGATAATAAGATAATACAGGACGAACATGTTGATCCAATTTACCTCGATAATAAAAAGATTACTGAATACCGTTCTACGCTAGTTTCAGTGCATGCGCTACTGTGTATTAAAAGACTATATTTGTTTTCTATATATAATACACGTATGCACATGTATTAGGGTGTGCCAAAAAAAGCGATATCGTTTTTTTGCTTTTACATGAAAATTCCATAGAAATCATCGAAATCAAAATTTTGTCCAAATTCCACCTCTTAATTTTAATTTTTTGAGGTGCATCATCGAGTTTCAAAATTTCGTATAGAAATAACACAGAAAAAGTTTTTTTTGTTTTATCTCCCTGTATTCTATGTAGCCACTTTATTTTTATATAAATGACCAATGATCCTTAAGGAGAGTAAAGTTTTTTCCAACAAATTTGTTGTATCAACCATTGATTATGTGTCAAAAAGTTAAAAAGCAAGTTCTATTCGTAAAGTGAATATTTTTTGAGGAATTTAATAGATATTACCTGTCCCATGCACTTGCTCCAATTGCTAACCAATTAATTAGTCAACTTGTGGAAAAGTATTTCAATTGGCAGCAATAAATCCACCCTGATTAAATCCATGAAATACCAAGCACAGCTGTGCACAGCAGCCAAGCTCAACAAAAAAGTTTGTTTTTCAATAACGGCATCATAAACACAACCAGAGACTCTGAACACAACTGACAACAAGTAAAAATAAGGTTACGTCACATTGTTACCAAAGGGAAGAAAGAAAACAATCATTTAAAATATGATATCTTAGATATCTAAGTTTAAATGTACCGCGCTTCAAGCTGGTTCTTTCGGTAGCCACTAGAGTCGCCACCGTAATTAAGTTTCCCACTTCTAACAGGCAATCGGGCACTCTTTTGTGTTTGTTTCTCTATGCGTAACATCTAAAACTCCCCAATTAACATTTAAATACAAATAATTGAGGTTATGTATCAGTTAGGTTAACGCTGATTTCGTCATATTTTCTGAAAATATTACAATATATGGAGTTTTTATGTATACATTCCTTAATTTAGAGGGTATTTTCGTTAAAATACCGACTTTTTTTTAGATTTTGCTGACTAACAATTTTTATAGGTATACAAGTTAGAAAGTTAGTTTTTAGTTTTAATGAATATAAATTTATTACTCAGGATTTACAAAATTCAGGAACGCCCTAGAAAAATTTAAAAAATCACCAAATAATATGCAGAGTTGTATTGTTTAAAATTACTATAGAATATTCTATAGATATAATAAGATATATATCTTCCCATTATTCCCTATTTTTCATCAAAAAGACCGCGAATTTGCCGAATAATCCTTAAAAGTCTTTCCAAAATAAATGAGTAAATTCTACCGTCTATTAAATTGGCTGTTGGTCGAAACTTGCTGCAGCTGCAGTCGGCAATAGTCGGTAGCTAATAAAACTTAAATAAAGCCGACTATTAATGTAAAATTAAGGAATCTTTGACAATTTTTAAATTAAACATTTTCGGAAAATGTCGAATTTTTTTATATCAGAAAAATTTCCTATATTTTGTTATGCCCCGTTTATTTATTCTAATATTGTATATGATATAAATTCACATTTGTTACATTTTAAACTTCTACATGTAAATTCTCCTACAAGGTTTAAAATTAAAAAAAAAACTAAAAACTTTTCAGTTCACATTTTGAGTATATTGAGTTTGCTACTTAACAATTGTTACTCAGCTTGTTTTAATAATACACGATTTATTAATTTATTTGAACGGGAAGAACTTTGGTGGCTCTTAATTGCATAATCTCTATTTTTCCAACGACCAGTACTGCTTTTGTTGAACAACAGAATAACAGAATAAATCATTTTGAGTAAATAGTTGGACAAAAAATTTAACAGATTAGGATGTTGCATAATGCATTGCAATGGACTGATTTATGCAAAGTTTTGAATAATTGTAATAACTAAAAACTTTAGGCACTACGCATAATTCCTAAAACGCGTATTATTTATTATGCTTAATAACAGTTTTCAGATATTTATAAGGTGCTGCCTTATATGTTACACAATAATCTTACCTACGATATATGCATTGCCTATTGCCTATATATGATTTCAAATAATAAATTTTATAATATTTTTAGATTGATAAAAGATTTCACCTAGAAATGTGTGATTTTTCGATAAACGAACGGTGGGAAATTCTATTTGGTTTTTCATAGAAAATCGTATACCAAAAAAAACACTGCTAATGCATGTCTAATGAGTCATTAATTTTGGCATACAATTAAAATTTACTAAAAATGTTTAATCTAACTTAATTCAAATTAATTAATTAACGTTTCATAAGCTATTATTAAAGTATAAATTATAATTATAATTAAATAAAGTGGATCATGGTCTTTTACAAGTCTCAGTTTTCAGCGGATATCCCTCATTAGGTTCTGGACGGTATTTAAATAGATTTGGATAATCTTAATTTTTCACCTACTGAGTTATCTGAAATTCATTTGTAGAAAAAAGATATGTTTTTCACAAGCCTGCGCAAAAAAGCAACTTAAATTGTATCGAAATTCATTGCGTAGGGAAAAGGGTGGAGGATTCGGCCAGGTGGAGATTTCAGCCATCGTCAATTATTTTTTTCCTATTTGAACTTACGGCTGTATCTCTCAAAACTCTTATAACTATAAATAAATAATAAAATAAATCGCATGTGTTTTAAATATTTGTTTTAATTATATTTTGGAAAATAACAATGTTATAAATTTAATTGACACATACCTCGATTTTATGAAAGAAAAACCAAGCGGGAAAGAGCTGAAGACGATATGAAACAGGCAATTTGCGCTTATTTAAGACAAGAAGTAGGTCTTAATAAATCTGCGAGACGACATAATAAAAAACGATCTACTCTGCAATCACGTCTAAAGATCTTGATTGCAAATTAAACCAAAGAAGAGTTATTAAAAAACCTTGAAGATTCTGGCAACGAAAGTGAAGGAGAACAAGATAGAGTAAAGAAGTTTGGAAATAAATATGCAGCTACTAAAATTTTTACAGTTGACCAGGAAAGAGAGCTTAGCGAGTATTTAAAACATGCTTTTGATCTAAATTATGAATTGTCCTATAATCAACTTCAGAAACTAGCCTACCTCTACGCTGTATCCTTACCTAATTGCCAAACACCTCAGCGATGGATTGACAAAGAACAAGCAGGTAAACTGTTTTTTTGGCTTCATATTTTTCCATAGGCATAGTGTTTTATTTACAGGTGACAAATGGAGAAGAGGGTTCATAAAAATAAATAAAGATCTATCATTGAGAAAACCTGAAAGTACTAGTTTGTTTCGGGGAACTGGATTTAATAAATCTAGAGTAGAGAAATTTTTTCGAAATTTTACCACAATACTAAAAAATATAAATTTACAGCTTAACAGGTATTTAATCTTGATGAAACGGGAATAACGACATTCATGAAACCTGTAAAAGTTGTCAGCAGTAAGAGAAAAAAGCAAGTTGGGCAAGTGGCCAGTGGAGAACGTGGTGAGCTCAGGGCCATATTACCCATTAGGCAGGCAAGGCAATTGCCTTAGGCGCCACGTAGAAATAGGCGCCTTGTCCCCAAGCAACTTAAAAAAAAATAAAAATTGTTACCAAAATGTTTATTTTTTCCAAAAATAAAACAAATAAACAATATACAATTGTAATAACAGAATATTATTTACTGTTTTTATTATTTTATAAAAATTTAGCTTCCTTTGTAATAACGAGGTGTAAAGCCGACTTTAAAGCGTGCCGCAAATTCACTTCTGTTTTTATGACAAATACATAAATGTATTTCAGATAAAATTAATCACCATGCTTTATTACGAGGGCACTGCGTTTTAAAGTAGAATAAGATATTTTATTATTAACTGTCTAATTAACAAATAATAATAAATCTTAACGTTAAACTGCAAACAAAAACTTAAAAGATAATTTAATTTGTAAACTTTACCCTGTATAAACATATCTTTAGCACTCTTTAAACTATTTCAAAACCCCCGTATGCTCCAAGCACACGGATTCCTCTTGCATCGGGTACCCGCTGTGATGTGCTGCTCACCCCAGCGGGTACGCGATACTAGAGGAAACTGCTGCCGGAAGGACTTGGGTGTTTTCGCGTTTATTCAAGAGTGGCACTTCTGTGTGTTTGGTGATAGCAGTCTGTGTTCGATAGTTAAGGTTGATTTAGCCTGGCTTTTAAATTAAATTACGTTACGTTAGATTACGTTACACAAAATGCTGGCTAAATCCACATTTATATAGTGTTAATTTTTCTGTTTGTTTTAAGGTATTTCTTCTAATTACAATAAACCAGCAGTACATCTAACATACAAATACAGAAAATTAAAGTTGATTTAATTTTTTTTTAATACCTACTAATGACATCAGAAAAACGCACTTATAAGTCCTAACACTTTTTATTTACATTATATTTGCTATGTTTGTATGTTATTTATGTTTTTTATGTATTTTTTTAATGATAAAAAGTATTCTAATTCATAGGGAATAATTAGGTTATAATGCTCGGGCGCCCTTAAGCTAACAGTTTGGGGTGGCTCTAATAAGCTTTATTAAAATTTCCCCGGGCCTCGTAAGTATAGTAGGTATCTAGTTAGAGAAGCCAAATTTTTAAGTGCCTAAGGCGCTCAATTGCCTTAAGCCGGCTCTGGATGAGCTCGTAACGTTTGTTGGTATTATAAATGCTATTGGGTCTACAATTCCTCCTGTGTTTATTTATCCACGTATAAGAAATGTAAAACAATATTTGATTAACGGACCATGTGATAGTGTGGCCTTTTGTAATAAGTCTGGCTGGATAACAGCAAACTTATTTTTAGATGTACTCAGGCATATTGTAAAACACGCACGTTGTACTCAAGAAAACAAGATTCTTCTTATAGTGGACAACCATGCATCTCACACTTCTGTTCCTGCAATCCTCTACTGTCGACAGAATGGAATGGAAGTACTTTTATCGTTCCCGCCGCATACGACTCATAGGCTACAGCCGCTGGATGTAGGCATTTACAGCCCCTTTAAAACTAAAATGGCTGTTGCATTCAACGACTGGATGATAAGTCATCCTGGGATAACCATTTCTATAAGAGACATTTCTGGACTTGCTAACATGGCCTATTTAAATTTATTTACGCCGAAAAAATAATAAGTTCCTTTTAAGGCACTGGCATATGGCCCCTTAACAGACTTTTATTCACGGATGAAGATTTCGCTCCCAGCTCTGTTACTTACATACCACAAGAGGACACAGAATCAACTGTAGATCGAGAAGAAAATGCTATTGAAAATAATAAAACCTCTGAGCGAGTTGCTGATAATGAAGAGACAAGTACAGATGAAGGTAATGGGGTGAAGACAAGTTTTTTAAATGACTTTTCCAACCAAACTGGTGCTACATCAACACCTGTAAAGCAATCTTTACTATCAACATGAAGAAAACCTGTGTACTCTACATTAAAAGAACCTGTCCCATCAACATCAACACATATTATAGCATTGGCATTAAAAGAACGTGTACCATCACAATCGAAAGAACCTGCACCAACGGCATCGAAAGAACCTGTGCCGTCGACAAAGAGGCGTTTATTGAAACAAATTCGGCCCTTCCCTAAGATTGATTTCTGTGAAAGAAAAAAAGAAAATTAGAAAACTAGAATCAAAATCTAGAATATACACTGACACTCCTGAACTCAATCTCCAACAGAATTTGGAAATGGAGAGAAAAAGGAAAAAAAAATGTGTCCAATAAAAAACATGTTGTTAAGAAAGTTTTTCAAGATGACTCGTCATCTAGCGAATCTTCATTTACTGCAAACACATCGAAGAATCATTTCAGTCGCTACAAGCTTTAGAACAGGATATAACAAGGTTTAGGAAAGTCAATAAGAAAGATTTTAAATATAGAAGAGAAAATACTTAAATCCACATTTTTTAAGAAGAAGAGGACTTACTACAAATTTTTGCTCGGGTATTGGCATCTCTGCGTTTCAATTATAATTTTCAAGGCTACGACTTGAGATAAATAATTGTAATATTTGTTTAAAAATGCATTTTTAATATTCTTACCTACCTACCTACCTACCTACTTACTAAATAATTTTTCTTGTTTTTGCAGTTTTTATTTTGTTTTATAATAAATTTGGTTTAAAATAGTTCACTTCTCTTAATTATCAACCTCGGCCTAAACCTCCACAGCCTTTGGCTGAAACTACCTCACTACTGGGGTAGATTCGGCCAAATTAATATATTTATTTAATTACTAAAAAAAATAGTAAAACATATTTTGGAGCTTGTAGTTTTATTTCTTTCAATCATGCTGTAATGTGTTTTGGCACTTACATAACTTCTTATATACTGCCCTACTATAGAGAAAGGCAGTAACTACAAAAAAAATTCTTAATGCGTTTTCTTGTGCTATGATAAAGCTATGGACATTTTGTATCTTAATTCAACTAAGAAATGCAGTAAACTATCTCATACGTTAAATAAATTAATTAAATATCTACACGGAAAAAAATCTATACTGATTCTAAGAAAATTCAACTCTATCCAAGTATAGCTTAGTTTCCCTATTCCGCAAGTAAATTTATACTTGTTTCAAGTATCCTCATATTCTTATAAAATAAAGATAGCTTCTGTTTAATCTAAGATTACTGCTATACTAAAAATAAGAAACACACTAATTTTGAGTTAAGTATACAAATTTGTCTTCAGTGAAGACTACGGTATTCTTGTTGTAACGTTAGTATGTACTTCATCAAAGTATAGTTTCTTTGTAAAATCTTTACAGTATTCTTGTTTTAAGAATATACTTTCTTTAAAATTTATTTATTTATACTTATTGTAAGTACACGCTTACTTGCATAAAATGCTTGTATTCTTACTTTTCCTTTTTTTATATTTGATAAAAGTATAGTATATATTTAAAATAACTTTACACTATTCTTAAAGAAAGTGGTTGATTAGAAAAAAAAATTCCCTCGTCTGGCGACTCGGAATAATTTTTACAAAAAAAACATTCGTGACCCTGAAAAATATTTGTATTAATTATCCTACCACTACGGAAAATACAAGTGAAAGTGAAAATATAATCGTTATGACAGTAATTTAACAGTATTTTTGGCATATTATTTTAATTATTTTAATGTACTAAAGTACTAATAAGTATTATAGGCACTGATATCACCTAACAGTCTTAGAGGTATTAGAAAAAGTAATGTCAATTTATATAAATTCATTCTTTCACGGTTAATTAACATAGATACTATATTTTACATTTTATTTTTACCTAGGTATCACATTTTTGGTGCTATATGTAAAGGTAAGGTTTTTAATCACAATAGTTATTATTTTTTTAAGTAGGTATTTTTATTGTCAGTAAAATTTATCTCCAGCTAAATAATTTGTAAAATGAGTCTCTAAGAAGGCTACTATTATCATCGTAGATGGTTTGGTGTTAATTCTTCAATTTTTTCTCTACACTTGATCCTCAATCCTATTTTGGGAATTAATTCCTTTAAATTCTCCTCGCTTAGGTTACCCATAATATCGAGATCTATCTCGTTTTCTAAAACAAAAATAATATAGCTGAATTGGAGGCTATAGCCTTTCTGCTGTTTATGTGCTATTGTCTATTACCTGTCGTATGCTATCCATTTTACACTACATTTTTACGATCATGCCTAGTTAATTACTTTAAATTAATGAAATATTATTAACTTACCCAAAAATGTGTCTAGTAAACATTCTAAGCCTCAATTTTTAAGTTTCTTCTCCATTATTTTTTATTAAAAATAACATCCAGACCGAAAAAGGAAAAAACGAACTGCCGGCGCCGACACGTACACACGCTACCACCATAGAACACAGGACAGAACTGAACACATTGAAACTGCGTCTTTTCTTTTAGCGAAGCGGTCTTAGAGGGTGGACGGTATTTACTTAAGCGATGAATTAGGTATTTGTTTTAATAATAGCTATACTTAAATAAAGTATAGTGTATTCTTTGTTCTAGAGGTCTTATACTTAAATTGAAGTATAAGGGTTATTGTATTAAATATACATATATTTAAATAAAGTATACCGAAATTTCATACAAATATACAGAATACTTAAAATAAGTGGCAATATTCCGCTTTGCATTATTGTATATTTGATTTAAGTATACCAATTTTCTTTAAAATAAAATACCTTTAAACTCAATCCAAGAATACTCATCTCAAATCAAGTAACAGTTTTTCTTAAAAATTAAGTATAACCCATTACTTAGTTTAAATGTACGCTAATCTCATAGAAATAATAAATATACTTAAATCAAGTTCCTAACATGAAGTATAGAACTATTCTTAAACCTAGTAAGGGATTTTTTTCCGTGTACTGCTTTTTATAAAAATTTAGTTTATGCCAATTTTCCACAGATTTCTTGTTTAGCAGTTACTGCATACCTTTCTCCATAGTTGGGCAGTATACTTATATAACCCCTTTATTTTCTTGCAAAGAGTCATAAGTAGCCGAAACCTCCACCATCTGACATTCATTTTCATTTTTTCATTTTCACCTACTTACTGAGTTATCATTTGTAGAAAAAAATATATGTTTTTTTACAAGCCTGCGCAAAAAAGCAAATCAAATTGTATCGAAATTCATTGCGTACTTATCCATAAATTATTATTTGTTAAAGTATGCTTTCTATGTAATTATTTGCCAAATGGGCATATCTGATTTCGATTTATTCTGGGCGATTTATTTTGGTCGAGAAAGTAAATATTGCATTCTCATTTTTGTCCAAAAAAGGATATTTTTTAATAGTTTGGCTCGTAGCTCTTTAACTTAAAAGTTGTATATAATTATAATTATCAACTGATTGGGCAACTCGAGATAAATCCCATATTGTAATGCTGCCTTCATAAAGAACATATAATTATATAACTTAAGTTATGCTAAAAACACAAGTTTCAAGTCACATGTTACATTCGTGTTTTCCGGTATTTTATGATACAATCTAAATTATTCTTGTTTGTAACACCTTACTTAAAACTATATTAACCTCTAAAGTATATAAACTAAGTGCAAACAAAACGTCTAGAAACTTTTAAGTCTCATCAACGTTAGGAATTCAATTATATTGCCTTGCCTGTCGCTAGCTGCGATCTTATCTAGACAGCAGAGTTTTGCATACTTTTTTTCACGCAAAAATTTTACATAATCAGCTTAACAGTTGCTCGCGTGAACTCGACTAACAAAAAGCGATTAGGAGGCTCTGAACCGAAAATAAACCCAAGCGTCTCTACTGCTCACCAACACCTAGTCGTAAACTGAGGCGTGGTGTGGCCTAAACTTTGTCATTTGCATTTACATTTAAACGAAAGTTAGAATAATTAAGGTTAATTTATGATGGTTTTTAGAACTAGGACTTTTTTGACTTTCTATTTGCTTTATAGATCTACAGGATGCGATAGCATTTCTTAATTAGTGAATAAAAACATTATTTCAAGTAATGAAGTTCTTTTTTAAAACGGAACCATTTATATTTAATTAAAAATTTACATCAGATTTTTAAAAGCTGAGTTCTTCTGTATAGAGTCTAGACCCGCATATTGAAAATCAATAAAACTGATGAATTATAAAAACCATTATAAATTAACCCCAATTATTCCAACTTTCGGTTAAATGTAAGTAAAATAATGTAAATGACATAATGAAAGTATATTTTTATTAGCTAATAGAGCAATTTTATGCGTATAAAATGGCTTTTATCACATCATGTATTTGGACCATAAGGTGACAATTAAATTTTATCTTAGTAACGATGTTGTGTATTTTTCTTTCTATCTTCTGTATCCTTGACCTATTTTCTCTCAATAATAATCATATGGAAATTAATAGACCCCATAATTAAAATCGTTTATAGACTAGGTGGTGACTACCAAGTTTCAAGTGTATTTCGATGATTTTCCACCCTAATTGCGTTTCTAATCACGACCTTAATTATCCACCAATTGCACACAAAACTTAATATTGAAACTGAATTAATTCAAAATTTGGTTTATTCCAGTTTTAATAGTTTATTGTTATAAGAGAGATAATGAGCATAATCTCGGGTGTTATACTAATACTACTTTATCTACTCCAATAAGTAAATTATTTAAAGATTTTTAAAAATAAATAAATAAAATCTGACATCTGTCAAATTGTAAACCTCACTTTTTACGAATTTTAAATGTTATTAGGTATAGTCGCCTGATTGGTTCAAATCACAATAAATATTGAAATCGGCTAATTACTGGCCTAACAACGTGAATTATGAATTCATTATTCCCGTTGTTGCAGGGAATTTATAATGTTTATTCACAGAAAAACCCAATTTTATGCAAATGGATAATATAAATTAAATTTTCTATATGTATACCCATTAGGGTTACTCAAAATAAATAAATACTTTTTTTATTTGGGGTGTTCATGTTTTACGTAAGCAATCTTTCCATGGTTTTAGCGAAAATAATAAAATTGTGAAACTCTCCTCCAAATGATGTAAGAATTTTTTTTAATTTATTCAATAACGAAATTTAAATTAAAAAACTTAATAATTTTTAAGATATGCTGTTAAAGACCGTATTTTTGTTAGTATGCCCTGAAAATTTTGTACAAATTAAACGAACAGTAACGAAGATACAGCGCTTCAAAGTCGGTAAAAATGGCCCCTTTTTGATTATTTTGCTGAAAAGTGGTCATTTTTGACGAATCATACGAAAAATATGAAATTTGGTTTTAATACCGATTATAAAGCCAAAAAATGTTTAAAATAACTTCACAAGCTTACACACCTTGGCTTCGCCAATGTTTACTCTTTATATTAATCACAATTTCACTAATAAAGCCTTGTGATATAAATAACTATTTCAAAACAATTTTTATATTTTAAATTAAAAATACTATTTTTCATTTATAAAGGGTTAGAAAAGGAGGTTTCCATATTAATTTCCTGGAGGACTGCTTAAAAAGTTCCATCACAATCTAAAACAGACTAAAATATTATATAGCAATAATTTTTGAAAACACATTACTTTATTATACATATTATGTATACTTACATATCATATTAATTGGATAACGCTTATCGAAAAGGAACCAAGCGCAAAAACTTTTTCTGGGCTAGAAATATTATTTGTAAAATAACTTATATTTAATAATGCTCAAAAGGTTAATGATCATTTGGAACTTTTCTCAAAAGAATTGAGAAGGTTGCCAAATCATTATTAATTTTTTGAGCAGCATTAAAAATAAGTTATTTTGCAAATAATTTTGTTTAACCCAGAAAAAGTTTTTGGCGCTTGGTTCCTTTTAGAAGTTCCAGAAGTCCTTGGATCTCTTTGAATTCTCCCAAATGGGTTGAAATGCACAACAGCGTGCTCCACGTAATAAACCCATCTACCCCTTTAATTTAATTCCGAAGACTGTAAAATTTAACTAAAATGGGTTTAAAAGGAAAGATTAATAAGGGTTGACGGTTTTTTTTTATAAAGATGATCATCATCTAAAACATGAAAAAAAATATTAAATGAAAGCTTACCCTACTTTGTGAGCTTCGCCCTGAAGTTTTCCTTGTAACTAGCAGTTTGACAGATAATGGAATATACAAGTCTTGTATTACAAGAAGATTAATGCAGCACAATAACACGCTCCACGTTAAGAACGGGTTGGCGTGGATTACCGATTTGCCCCAAGGCTAAAATCAAAAGGTAGGTAGTACCTACCTTTTGATTTTAGCCTACTAGGTACATCCAAAATCCATTTACCATTTTAATTTAATTCTGCAATTCGAAGATAACAGTGTTTAATTAAAATGGCCCCCATCCTCCTTTATCCGGGCTTGGGAGCGGCAAGTTCAAAGTTACCAATAATAAATGTATCTTGTTTGTAATACTATAATACTATATTAAATTTAAAGATACAATATTTTTATTTATAACATATATTTTAGCAATATTTAAAAGGTGCAGCTATGGCTAAAAAAATTGGTATTAAGGACAATTGTAATTTTAAATTAATATGTAAATATTTGATTTATTACAGTTTATTTATACCACGCAAAGTGGTGTGGGTGCTTCAAAAAATAAAAATTAATTTTTTTTTGCTCTTACCCTCTCAAATGTTTCTATTTAATATAAAAAAAATCCTCACCAAATATGGGCGTTCCAACTCAACTCTAAGAGGTCGCTGTTTTTATTTTAGTTTCCCATTTAATTAACATGGGAAAAAATAATTTTATGTTTGGAATTTTATACCTCTGTATCAAAGTAACTTATGGCAATGATCATTGCAGTTTCTTATATAAAATGTAACGCTCTACAAAAAAGGTCTCTTATTATTTTTCCATAAATTAATTTCTTCTAGAGTTATTCGAGGTCAAAGTTTGATTAACATCAAATTTATAATAATATAATTTTATGGTATAATTAGCAGACGGGAGGTGAAAGGGGGCAAAACAAAGCAGCGGGGGGGCAAAATGGGGTACCCAAAAAATTACGTAAAAAAATTTTTTTTAGATTGTTTTTTTGGTTTCTAAATTATTTGAAAATTGACTCACAAGTTCACGCTTTGAATCGAAAATAATTATTCTGTAGAGCGAGAAAAAGGATGGTACAATTTTGGAAAACTTTTCATATGCTTTTTTATATTAAATAGAAACATTTGAGAGGGTAAGAGCGAAACATTTTATTTTTTGAAGCACCATAGTGTTTATACAAACATAACCAAAAACTACTGGTTATTTTTTTTTGTAATTTCAATAAATTGCATTGAATTTCTTACACAATAATTTAGCAACGGTAAGTTCTTCTTAATTTCCACTTTAAATATTCTAATTCTGGCAGGGCCATATTACCCATTAGGCAGGCAAGGCAATTGCCTTAGGCGCCACGTAGAAATAGGCGCCTTGTCCCCAAGCAACTTAAAAAAAAATAAAAATTGTTACCAAAATGTTTATTTTTTCCAAAAATAAAACAAATAAACAATATACTATTGTAATAACAGAATATTATTTACTGTTTTTATTATTTTATAAAAATTTAGCTTCCTTTGTAATAACGAGGTGTAAAGCCGACTTTAAAGCGTGCCGCAAATTCACTTCTGTTTTTATGACAAATACATAAATGTATTTCAGATAAAATTAATCACCATGCTTTATTACGAGGGCACTGCGTTTTAAAGTAGAATAAGATATTTTATTATTAACTGTCTAATTAACAAATAATAATAAATCTTAACGTTAAACTGCAAACAAAAACTTAAAAGATAATTTAATTTGTAAACTTTACCCTGTATAAACATATCTTTAGCACTCTTTAAACTATTTCAAAACCCCCGTATGCTCCAAGCACACGGATTCCTCTTGCATCGGGTACCCGCTGTGATGTGCTGCTCACCCCAGCGGGTACGCGATACTAGAGGAAACTGCTGCCGGAAGGACTTGGGTGTTTTCGCGTTTTTTCAAGAGTGGCACTTCTGTGTGTTTGGTGATAGCAGTCTGTGTTCGATAGTTAAGGTTGATTTAGCCTGGCTTTTAAATTAAATTACGTTACGTTAGATTACGTTACACAAAATGCTGGCTAAATCCACATTTATATAGTGTTAATTTTTCTGTTTGTTTTAAGGTATTTCTTCTAATTACAATAAACCAGCAGTACATCTAACATACAAATACAGAAAATTAAAGTTGATTTAATTTTTTTTTAATACTTACTAATGACATCAGAAAAACGCACTTATAAGTCCTAACACTTTTTATTTACATTATATTTGTTATGTTTGTATGTTATTTATGTTTTTTATGTATTTTTTTAATGATAAAAATTATTCTAATTCATAGGGAATAATTAGGTTATAATGCTCGGGCGCCCTTAAGCTAACAGTTTGGGGTGGCTCTAATAAGCTTTATTAAAATTTCCCCGGGCCTCGTAAGTATAGTAGGTATCTAGTTAGAGGAGCCAAATTTTTAAGTGCCTAAGGCGCTCAATTGCCTTAAGCCGGCTCTGAATTCTGGGGTTAAAACTTTTTGGTATATAATCCATATTATCTATGTGTATTTCAGCAGAGTTCCAATTTTATTTTTTAGTTTAGATTTGACAATTTGTAAAATTTCATTAGGTACTTGTACAATTTACAAGTATTTGTCCGTTTTCAGTTTCTTTTATATGTTTAATGCTTAATGCTTAAAATCATATCCTTTATTTGGTTTAATTAAAACATTTATTTTTCTTTTTGTTTTTTTTAGACACCTGTTAACAGGATTAAATTTCTGATCACTAACTTTGTTATCTACAATTTTTGCATAACTTTAAATAACTTCCTTTAGACGTAATTTTAATAAGTCATTAACATTGGATAACTCATCATTAAGCTTAAAAAGTAAATCCATTTCTCGTTTTTAATCCTTACCCTGAGTTTCTACGTCATAAACATAAGTTTTTGATTTTTCACCCCAGGTGGTTATCTTTATCTTCTTTACCGGCCCATGTGTAGGCTTTACACATCCAGTTATTTTTATGTACAAAACTTCTACAACCAATACACTTTACAACAAATATTTAAACTATAAAATTTACATTTATTATTATTTATAGTTTTTAATACTTGTATTAGAAAACTCTTTAGCCTGCACATCATCGTCCAACATGTTGAACGACCATTATTATCCATTGTATATATTTTATTTATTTGTTTATAATCTAATCAAAATAAAATAATTATATTAATATGTATGACATTATTATAATAAAAATTATAATAAAACAGATTTAGAAAAAAAGTTGGAATATAATTTGTGTTTCGAAAATAAAAAGGCGCTACGGGCGGGCCTATCGCCACACATAAAACAACCAGTATATCACAACCCAACATTTTAGACGAGATCTACTAAATAAACGTCCGTAATGAATTGCCTGTAGTCCATGCGTAAAGGTGTTGTGACAGCAAACATGTGGGGTATTACTAAAAGGCGTAGCTAGCCCTTTCAATTTGGGGGGGCTTAAGGCCCTAACTCGCATGCTGTTTTATAAAAAAAAACTTAAAATGTGGCATTCAAGAATAGTTTAATATATATATATATGCCCGTTCAGAGAAAAACCGAATATATCTATATATATATGGGGCGTGGCCTCGCCTCCCTCCAACGCGCGACACAGTAGCTAAGCAAATAGTCTGCATCGCTAATGAGATTTTTTGCATTATTATTATTTAATTTTTTAAGTCCTTACCTGCTCGACCTTTCGCCATGTCTTTTATCACACAAGCTACTGTGACGCGCCTTGGAGGGAGGCGAGGCCACGCCCCATATATATATATATAGATATATTCGGTTTTATTCTGAACGGGCTGTATATGTAAATCAGGTTAAGAATAAACGTATATTTTTTACACTATTCTTGGATATTGGTAACCAGTTAATGAACAGTTTTATGATTTTTTGCGAAAAATAAAAATAAACTTTATTGGGAATAACTTTGCCGAGTATTTGTCGAGATAGCGCTGTAATCGTTCATTTACTGTTCTAGAAGCATTCATTAAATATGGTGGTTTCTTCTTTCAAAACACTGGTGGCCTTTTTGTTTAAGGTAATTGCACAGTTAATTGGAATACGGCTTTTTTATTTAAATATGTTAACTCAAGTAAATTTGGATAACCTATCAAAAGTAAACATTGCTTACTCTTTTTATAATAAAATATAAAAAATGCTTGCATATTCAACTAAATTAACGGGTGTTCAATTACTGGGTCCGAAAACATTATAAAATCTAGTTAATTAATGAGGTGTTTATTTACTGTTATTGGTTTGTTTACTTCCAAATCATGCAAAAATAAGCCCTAAGATACATATATAAAATACAGGGTAACTCTTATCAAAATTGTTTTCTCGACCTAGAATCGTTAAAACCAGTAAATAAGCACGGTTTTAATTAACTGGGTTGAAGTGTTCATTTATAGGTAAATACAATAATTTTATGCAATTTGAATTATTTTCTCTATACTTCTTCAATTTTATAATTTTAAACATATAAAAAGTGGGATTGCATCGTGCAGGCTGCATGAATAATTATTTATTTGCATTTACAGATATTATTGAAATGAATAATGCGACAGTTTCTGATAAACTCCGATATGCCAGATTTAGGTATTCGGCAAAGCTCTACAAGAGATTCAAGAGGGACCCGAGAGTATAAATGGGGCTTCAAAGAAATATGACATGCCAAAGTGAACCCTTTATAACAAACTAAATGGTAAGGTGCCTGCATCTGGAAGACTGGTCCTACTCCTTTTTTTAAATGAAGATGAATCCCACTAAAACGAAACGCAGAAATAATTTCAAAATCTCGTGCAGCAGTAACAGAAGATTCGATCAGAGATTGGTTTAAAGAATTAAAACATTATTTGGAAAATGATAGATAACTAAAATGATGAAAAATTCGTCATTTATAACGCGAATAAAACATGAGTAAAAACCTGTATTTAGTCGGGATTAATTTTGGGAGCACTGGCCAAAACTTTGAAAAACCCTTACGAAATTTTATTAGGTAATTAAAAAGAATTCATCACTGTATTATGCAACTATAGTGCAAATGGTGTTGCTGTACCACCTATGGTTGTTTTCCCATATAAAAGGAATTCCTATATAAAGGGAATTGGACGATCCGATTCTCGATGAATGACTGGAGCTACATTCTTTGAATACGTTGCGAACTGCTGATTGAAAACAAAATTGTATTTTCTATTATTTTATTTAATGACGAGCACAAATCTTACTGCTTACTAAGAACCAGCCCCGCAATATCTAAGTACAATTTTTATCCATTATTTAAGGAAGCATTTTATAAAGCATCACTTGATATTACAATCATTAATGACTTTAGAACTTGAGAAATTTATGCGTATATATATATATATACATATAAATATACAGTGGAGTAGGTACTCTAAATGTATATCGTCGAGAAGAAATTAAATATTTACCAAATTTACCTCAGAAAATAACGATTTAACTGCTGAACTTTAAAAATAGATTAATTATACACAACAAATAATAAGTCAAATGTCATGTTTAAAAGTTGTCAAGCATCCTGAAAAGAAACAAAAATTAATGAATTTTATGAAAGATTAACTAATGAAACTAAATTAGATTTTGAAAATAGAGGTTAAAAACCGTACTCTTGTCTCACCGTTCCATGAAATCACGTCACGTATTTAATTCTCTATTTTGTTATACATTATTTTTTTTATTCAAATATTGTATGTTTTTTTATAAAACCAAAATTATACTTAAAAAATAATAATTTTAATTTTTTTAAATAAAAAAAAATTATTTCTAATTTAGATTTTTATTTTTTTAAATAAAACAACAGATTTGTATTTATCTTATATTTAATATAAGTTGGAAAAAAATCTTGGTCTTTTAGTTGGACGATTATACATTATTAATTGTTTCGACCTGTACTTGAAACTCCATATTAACTATGTGGATATAAAAACAACTTTGTTGTAAAGTTTCACGAAATTTATTAAATTTTGACAATTGTTTCGCTACACAGTAGCCTCTTCAGAATGTGACATTCTGAAGAAGCTACTGTGTAGCGAAACAATTGTCAAAATTTAATAAATTTCGTTAAACTTTACAACAAAGTTGTTTTTATATCCACATAGATTATACATTACTTTAGAATCTAGTAGAGTAGAGTGGTATCAGAACCTAAAAAACACCACTTGATATATGTATTTCATAAATGTGCAAAAATAATTACAAATTAAATAGTTTTTAAAATGTAGCCGTTTATGTTGTCCATTTATTCATTAAATATTTTTTTTAAACTATACAGTCCAGCTGTTATAGAAGCTGTTATATTATGTGCCGAAAACCGTGGATAACATTTTATTGGATCTCACTAAAAAAACAAAAGAACGCAGAAACACGGGTATCATTTTTTAAGTCTATTTTCGAAATCTGTAAAAATTTTTCATGGGAGGAAAAAAATTAAATTTTGTCTTACTGTGTAATCAAACAGATAAACTAAAAATGTGCAGATGCTACAAGGTTTATTAGATAGTACACTTATGGAGCTAAGATGCAAAATCTGATAAATCCATTTGAACTTATTCTGAGGTATTGTCAAAAAATGTGTAGGTACAACCGAGTCCCCTAAATATTTATTAACTATTAAAGGGAAATGTTGCTCCTGTAGGGTTGTGTGTTTTGGTTTTTCCTTAAAATGCTGTGCCAAGTCAAAAGAGTTTTGGGGACATCCATGAATTACGTCAGATAAAAATAGGGGGCGAGGGGTCTAGCAAAATCTCACCAAATCTCATGTTAAGGGAGGGGGGTTATTTAAAATATCACGTCAACTTTTGGGTTCAAAGAATATAATTCAAATTTGTCAAAAAAAAGTAATCAATTTTTTTGGGTATATCATGTTGTCCGCAATGAAAGATAATGGCTAGAATCTCATGTGAGGGATAGGGGGGGTTTACCAAATCTCACCAAGGGGGAGGGAGGGGTCCAAATTATCAGAAAAATGCCTCCTGTAATTAATAGATGTCCCCTTACCAAAATTAGTAAAAATCAGTACTATACTCTTAAAATGTAGAAATGGATTTATCGGTTTTTGCATGTTTATAACTTCTAAATTTATTTTAAAGGTGCTTTCATCCAAAATCTTAATTTTATTATTTTAGAAAGTTGTCTAAAGCAGTTGCAAGTTCTTGACTTTCTATTGAAAACCTTAATCGCATAAGACTAATTATTTTATCCAAAACACGATAGCTATTAATTAACCAACCAAAAACGAACACTTTTAGATTCAGACTCGCCCACTCCATCGTCTATGTCGTGGGTAATTCATTTTTTGAGGGGATAATTTTTCTTTCTTCAGGGGTGGCTAAGCCCCCCCAAGCATACTCTAGCTACGCCTATGGGTATTAGTGGTTGTAAATATAATAATTTCATGAAAATAATGAGAGTGATATTTTATTAAATAAGTTGGGTTGCGTGGGATATAACTTGTTCCAAGAATAACTATTTATGTTATTGATTGTAGTAGGTATAGTATGCAACTTTGACAAAATAAAATTGTAAAACATGTTTTCTAAGTTAGTAGTAACAAAAAAATACAAATATCAAAATCTCATTACACCAACATTATCCTTGACTATACCTCCGTTACAACGCTTGGATAATTTAATTTACGTAACAGTAAGCTTGAAAAACTTGCAAAGGGTAAACGCGTAAACTTCAGGTGACACATCTAGTCGTCTTGTTTCACGATTTGCCAGCCTACTTGACTACTTTAGTCGCACAATTTATACTCTGTTTTATTTCAATGCACAGTGCCACGCTAAGTTGAGTTCAAGTTTGATGTCTTGAAAGATATGCGTTTTACAGAATGTTTTTAATAATAAAAAATGTGTACAATGTAATTGTCTACCAAAAATGTTTATACAACTTTTGTGTCAGAAGCGAGATTATTTACGAACATTGTACCAAAACTTTTAGTTTGCAAACCAAATTTGGTTTTACCAAGTTGGACATTTGTTTTTTATACATAGTTTTATAAAGCATACGAGCTGTATTTTTTATTTTTTTATTTAAATTAATATTTAGTGTGCACTTAAAAATATTCAGCGTATAATTAAAAACAATAATTTACATCTTTTTAGAAAATTAGGCTTTTTTTCTCACTGTGTGGTGTCCTTGCCGCTTTGAAATGGAAATTACTTTGACACACGAACTTTTGATGAAGAATACAATCAGCAAGAAGGAGTTTGTTAATGGCTCGAGAAATTGGACGAAACGTCTAAAGAAATTATGTCGTTCTACAATGTATTTTAAATTTACCCCTTGTAAAAATGGCAACATTACTTTTATTATGTCTTTTGTACTATTTCGTCAGGGCTTTGTTTACACAGCATTTTATATAAAGTGATTAACCAATTAAAACACGGCATTTCTCTGAGGCAATCTAGTGTGCGAATGCTGTGTTCTGATTAGTTAATCACTTCCGATATATACCACTTTCTATAGAAAGTTTAGTCGCACAATTTACTAAAGCGTCTAAACAAAATATTGGAATTAAGAACTTTTCTTGCGGAAAATTGCAATTATCTTTAACATTTTTTTTTTAAATCCCTGTTTATTAATACTTAAAAAGTCCTAAAATTAATAGCTTATTATACTTTATTTGCTATAAAACCTTTATTCTCCAGCCCAGCAATATTAAATGGCTTTAATATGTAAAAGTTTTGTTTTATGTCCAATTTATGTGTTTCTAAAATAAATATTTTAACCAATACTTTTTTCTTTCCTCTTTGCACATAATTTTTTTGCCTCCCTTAATTTAAAAAATAGCATATTCAACCCATTTACAATGTCTGAAATTATATTATTGTATAATATTATACAGAGTGTCCCATAAGTAATGGTACCTTATCTCAAAAACGGTTAATCGCAGCAAAATTTTCGTAGTGTACATTTTTGGCGTAATAAAAATGATAAAAGTAATATTTTCATTTAAAACGTGAATACACCAAGGCGCAAAAAATATGTGACCATTTAAATTTATGTGTCGCAAACAGCGCCCTCTACAAAAATTTTTTATAAAATTTAAATTTTAATCTTACTTTTTTTTATTCGTCATAGATAAAGTTTTTAGAAAATTCTCTAGACACTCGTTTTATTAAGTACTTGCTCGCAAGCTTCGCTCGTGCTTAATAAAACTAGTAACTAAAATGGCGTTTATAAAACTTTACACATAATATACTATTATATTACTTAACCAGGACAAAATTGCTACAAAATATTTTTAAATTAAGGAAAAACTGCTCTTTTACTATTTGCAAGTCCACTTTTTTAAAATCACGTTACATATTTTTTGCTCAAATTTTTCCGTTCTTTCCAATGGTAAACAGGATTAAGTCTTGGCTTACTTAGTTTTTGATATATTAAAACTACGTAAGCTAGCAATTAATCATGTTTACAATTTTAAATAGCGGAAAATTGTGAGGATGTGTAATGTGATGTGTAAAGTGGACTTAATACAATTTGGCTCTGAGGTACAGATAATAGGGATCGTAAAGTAGGATAACATTAAGTTATTTGATCAAATATATGGTCACATTATTTGTATACAGCTATTAAAACTTTAATTCGCCCTTAATTAAAAACTTGGTTGCCAATCAAAATGTATATCTGAAAAAAAAAACGCTTCCATTCGCCTGAATATGGCCAAAAGGTCTCATTGTAGGTTTGATTTAAAGCATCCTCACACTATTTCAAGGAATCGGCGAAGTAGCCCTGAAGCAATAAAAATTGGATTTTCTTTGGCATTGAATAAAATAGGAGATGAGGCAGACGAAAATTTACAAAGGTATACTTAAGACGCCCAGCTGTTTAAAAAATCCTTAAATGTGACTGATTTTAAGGGTAAATATGAACACATAGTAAATATACTCTTCCCGGTGCATTCGCCATTTTTGCAACTTTGAATTGACATGGCCATACCAAATGGTATGTTGTAGTCAAAGACTAATATGTGGTCTCGCAATGACTAGTCCCTCCTAGGTAATAATAGTAGTAATAATAACTAAGACCTCTTGTCAGACCTGGATTGACTAGTCGAACCTGAGAACATCAATTAATATAAATATTTTAACTTAATTTATTCCTCCTATTTTTAATTAAATTTAAATTCTCCCTATTTCTAACTTTTCCTTGAGAACATTTTATATATTTAGACTGTTACATTTGCAGTTAATCGTGAAATTGCGAACTTTAATGGGTGGTGAAAACAGCAAAAAAGACCGGAAGAAAAATATTATATTATATTGTTTCTAATAGTTTTATTATCTTATTTGCCTAATTGGTTTCAATAAAAACATAAACTTTACTTTAAAATAACATAATTTGCATTTTAAACAGTTTGGTAATTATTGTCAAATTCACTAAATCATTAAAATTTACTTATTTTTTATTGGAATATCATTCGAAAATAGAAGTTATAAATAGAAAATATTAAAAATAAAATGCGGGGTTTTCAGTAGGTAGTTTTTGTGAAAATTATGTTTAAAAATGCAATTTTTGACATATTTTTAAACTTTCAAATTGCGTTGCCAGATGTCAAATATTTACGCTGGAGCCGCTCGATAACATTGTGGAAATTCAAGAATTGTCAATAATATATTTAAAGCATACGAGAACTGTACATCATTTTTAAATAAATAAGTGAAGGGTATGGTTTATTTAAACTAAATTCGTAATAAAAAAATAACAACGTTTATTCTGGGAGCGTACACAATGACAATCTATTTCCGCTTCGATCAGGTCTACTAACTTAACTTAGTTACTAAACCAGTGACATTTTAAAATCACATCACATAACTAACCAATAACTAACTAATCATTACATACCTAATCATAAAATAAAAATTGTTTTGGACAAAATTCATAAATAGTCATAATCAGGCAAGTATTAAAATTTAATAACTAGTTTTCGTCATCAAGCCAAGGTCTCAAATTGTTCGCGTCAATTACTCCATTAAAATGTTTTTGAGTGACTTTCAAAACATATCTATCATTTGGTAATACTTTACTTACTTCGTAAGGTCCTTTAAATTTTGGTAAAAGCTTTTTATTAACGCCTGGTTGAACCACATGATTTGTAATTACCACATAATCTCCGGAATTGTACTTCTTAGGTTGTTTGTTATAATTTTGACTCTCCTCTAAATCAATCTCTTCTTTTTGCTTATTCATTCTCAACATAAATTTTTCTACATCATCACTATTCTTCCCCTTTTGATTAACCCCAAATAGCAGCTTACTAGGTGATTCTTTTGTACTTTTATTAACAGTATTATTAAATATAAATTATGCAGTTGTTAAAACTTTATTCCACTCATCTGAAGCATTCGTTAGTCTTGCTAACATAGGGCCAAAAGTTCTATTCTGTCGTTCTACTTGACCATTTGCTCTAGGGACTCCTGTTGCAATCAATATGTGTTGTTCACCTTCATCCCTTAAGAAATTTTTAAAATTTATTGATGTAAAAGCAGAACCTCTATCAGAGACTATACGGTTAGGTTTACTATAAGCTAAAAAATATGATATTAAATGATTTATCACTTGTGGTTTGTAGTTCGACATGCATACAGCTTTATAAATTTTGCAAATCCGTCTACAACTAAAAATATATATTTATCTCCATTTTTACATTTTTCAATATGTATAGTATGGAATGGAACTTTTCCTTTTGGTATATTAATCCTTCTTGTTTTCCATAACTTGGAGTAAATGTAATGCATTTCAAACAATTCCCAATAAATTTCTTAACCTTCTCAATCGCATTAGAAAAATAATAAGTTTGAGCAATAAGTCTACATGTTTTCTCAGGTCCTACATGTCCATAATTTTCAGGATAATTTCTTATCATATTGTTTTCCTTAACTGAGGGTAAATAAAATAATAACTGGTTTTTATTATTTTTTTGGTAGACCAACCCATTTCTCATCTCACACAATGGTAATTGCTGTCTTTCTAGTCGATTCATTATTTCTCTAATACTCTCATCCTTTGCCGTTGCTTAATTGCCAATGTTTCTTCTAACATCAATATACTAAAACCTCTGCTTAGCGCATCTACATGCTTCATTTGTTGATTAGATAGATGTTCAACTGTGTAGTCGTAATCTTGAAGTAATAGAGCCCATCTTATTATCCACGGGGATATCCTTTTTTGCTAACGTATACGTTATACTTTATACTTATGTCTCAGACTATCACAATCTGTGACGATTTTAAAATTCCTTCCTTGCAGATAAATGGAGAATCTTTTTCTATCCAACATTTTTTCTTAATCCCGTAAATGATTCGGACATTTTTAATATAATAAATAGTCTAAAGAACTCAGGATCTGCTGGTTTTGATGAAATAAGCTCTATTGTTTTAAAACAGTCTATACATTTTGTTGTAAAACCTTTAACATACTTAATAAATTACTCTTTAAGTGAAGGTGTTTTTCCTACTAGTCTAAAGACTGCTAAAGTAATTCCGTTGCACAAAAAAGGTGATTACAGCAACATTCAAAATTATCGACCAATTTCTTTATTGTCAACAGTATCTAAAGTACTAAAAAGAGTAATTTTTAACCGGTTAATTCAGTATATAGAAAAATACAATATTTTATCACCATCACAACATGGATTTTTAAAGCGGAAATCAACGAGAACGGCTTTTTCTGAGTTCTTGTTAAATGTGTATGAGAATCTAAATAATAAAAACAGGTGTATCGGTATTTTGCTTGATCTAAGCAAGGCTTTTGATCTAGTAAATCATTGCGTACTTTTAAAAAAGCTTAATATGTATGGGTTTCGCGGCAAAATATATGATTGGATGAAATCATACCTTTCTGGTAGATCACAAAGTGTTGATATGGATGGAAATAGATCTGAAAAATTGAATTTTGAATGCGGAGTTCCACAAGGATCTGTTTTAGGTCCTATTTTATTCATAATTTGTATTAACTGCGTATATTTTATTGTAAATGAAGTTAATTTAGTCATATTTGCCGACGACACTTCATATCTTTCATCTGAATCCATTTACTTAATTCAGTTCGAAGTGCCCAAAATATTCTAAATACTCTTATGCAGTGGTTTAAGGAAAATGATCTTTTAGTAAATACAGATAAAACTGTTTTTATGAACTTTCAATTTAAAAAGTCGCAAAATCCCGAAAGTCAACTGTTAAAAATCAATAACAAATCTATAAAGCAAGTTGAAAACAGTAAATTTTTGGGAATTTATCTCAATGAATGCTTAAGTTGGGAATATCATATAACTGAATTATGTAAACAATTATCTAGCGTTTGTTATGTTTGTTATAGGCTCAATATCATAGTTAATAGAAGCCTTATTATTTCATATTATTATGCACATTTTTACTCACGTGTAAGTTATAGTATACTATTTTTGGGATCATCTACAAATGCTTTAGAAGTATTTAAAATGCAAAAGAGAGCCGTACGAAACTTAGCTGGTATGGGTTTTGGAGAATCCTGTAGAAGCATTTTTAAGGAACTAAATATATTAACAATACCGTGTATTTATATTAAGGGGGTATTATTTTTTGTTAAAAGTAATTCATCTTTATTTATAACCAACAACTATGATCACACGTACAAGTTGTACGGTACAACACTAGATCCCGGAATGAATACAGGATTCCTAAACACAGTACTAGCACATATGCCGGAATTCAGTTTTATAACAAACTTCCCCAACACTTAAATGCATAAACAATATAAATATTTTTAAAAGAAAACTGCACCAGTTTTTAATTCAAAAATCTTTTTACAGTGTTGGGGAATACTTAAGTACTTAAATATGTAATTTTGTTTTTTTTTTGTTTTAATTTAGTCTTAATATTGTGTAATTATTACTATGTAACCTGGACTAGTCCAATACCTTTTTAGGTCATTTGTGGACAATAAATTACTTTACTTAACTTTCCTTTACTTTGATTGCATAAATAACATTCAAACATTCGAGCTCATAACTGTGGTATCGGCTTTCGACATCAGTTGTTCGTCTCAAAAAGAAAAATACAGGGTGAAACTTCGGAAGTTTAACTTCCCGTCATCCTGTAGTTGTAGTAATATGGATCCAAAGTCATGAGAGCTTGCGTCACAATGGAGTTCTGTAATTTCAGTGTGCGAATAAATGCTCAAAACTGGTTGAATAACAAGTAATCCCTTTAATTTCTCAAAAGTTTCCAGGTCCTTAGTTCCAAATTTAAATTTAGAATCCTTGCGTAATATAACTGGCAGCGGCTTAGCTGTTACTGAACAATTTTGAATAATCTTACGGAAATAAGTTACCATACCTATAAAACTATGCAATTCTTTCTGAATATTTGGGATATGAAACTCTTTTACAGCCTTAATGTTGTTTAAACTAGGACTTATTTCTTTTTCATTTACTAGATATCCTAAATATTCAATATATTCATATAGAAAAGAAAATTTATCCAATCCAAGTTTTAATAGGTTATTATTACACAAAACAAGAATTTCTTTTAAAATTTTTAAATTATCTTTCATAATTTTAGTTCCTACTAAAATATCAACTAAGTAAATTAGCACAGATCAATTTTTCTTAAATACCTTAGAAACAAATCTCATAAAATTGCTTGGATAATTAATTGTTTCGACTTTTACTTGATGAAACTCCATGTTTTGCTTGGACTGTTACAAAATCCAAATGGGGCTATAATAAATTCAAATTAAAGTCACAAACGAAATAAACTTTGCTCATTTAGCGTTTTTTAAATCTAGCCTCGTAAAATATTTCTTATTTCTTAACAAATCAATTTAATCCTCAATGATCGGTAATGGAAAATTTTCCCTTAACACATTTTTGTTTAATTCTCTAAAATCGACACACATCCAATTAATACCATTTTTTTTAACTAAAACCACTCTAGAGGTATATTTTGAGGTACTTTGCTTAATTACACCATTACTAAGTAAATCGTCAGTGATTTTATTAATTTCAATTTTTTCCTGATAAGAAAAACATCGCGGTCTATAATGAAAAGGACTAATTTCATTCTAAAATTAACAATTTGGTGATGTGGGCTTAACTGCCTTAAAATAATAAGATAATAATAAACATCAGAAATTATATCATGATATCATGATGCAAACAAGAATTTATTTCCAAACAAAAATCATCGTTACTTTCAACTCTTTTTTGGAAATGCATAGTCTATCGGAAGTAACTTCAGAAATAAATAAACCTAAAATTTCCAATTTACATTTAATAATACCGGAAATTATTGTTACTTGACTGTTCAATGTCGTTTTTAGACTAAATCTACATTCAATAATGAAATAGGGCTTTCAGTGTTAATCAGTGCATCAAAATATTTTTTATATTTACCCAAATACACAGGAACTGTATAGGCAGGAGTTGAAACATACTTTACCAACATCGTCGTAGAATCAGCGGCAGAGCTCTAAAGGTCGCTTACTTGGACAGTCCCTCTGTTGGTGGCCAATGGTTCCGCAAGAAAAGCATGAACCCCTCTCTCTCCTCGGCTTAGGACAAGCAGATACATAATGCCCAACCGCATTACAGTTGTAACATATCGTTGGTGGTGGCTGCCTAGGAGTGCACTACCAGATCTATTTGGAGGAGGAAGACGAAGACTGTGGACTGGTGCACCTCTGGTAGAACTCAAGCCACTTCGCTCCAAACTGCTTATCTCATTCATAAATTCTAATAAATGTTGTTTCGTTTGAAACTGCTTCATTTTGGATTGCGTTTGTAAAGTGCTGTTATCGAATCCGTCGATGATGTATTGTCAATACAGTATTGAATAAGATCCGATTCGCTTAAGCCAAAAAAATTAAATTGGTATTTTCTTTAAGTATAATTTTTGTATTACATAAAAAGATACAATATTTAAAGAAAAAAAAATGATTTATAGCAAAAAAGAGAATTAAAAATCTGAATAGGTTAAAATAATAAAAGTGGCTGTATAAAAAATTTAAATGATTTCGTGAAACGGTGAGACACGGGTACGTTTTTTTAACCTTTATTTTTAAAGTCTGTTAAATTTTAATAAGACGAAACTTGTGTTGAACTAAGTAACTTTACCTAATATAAAAAACGCCGACAACTGCATTTTCAAATAGATCTACGAATAAAACATAATATTATATATAATACATAATATAATACCCGTTTTTGGTCTTTTACCGTCAGTAGACTTTCTCAAACAATGCTTTTAATAATGCTTAATGCTGTTTGAATTTAGACGAATTATTTGATTTATGATTTTTACTGAATTGAAATGTTTACAAATCATTACTAAAATGTGTATCTAACAAATAATTCCATGCTTTTTTTCTCGATATTTGTAACATTTATTTTAAAAAACACTCATCTGTAACATACGCGTTTGACAGATGATTATTAAAAAATGTAGATTAGTTATGATGATAACGGCCACGTGGTGGCGTTACCAGCGATGCTTCTTTAGCGTATGCTCCACAGCTAAAAGTATAATTTGAATAAAATAATTGGGATTATCTATCTGTCAGTGTAACGCTAACTTTGTCTTAGTTTCTGAAAATAATACAATACCTATATAATTTTTTGTGTATTTCAGAAAATTAGACAAAATTAGTGTTAAACTGATAGATTTATCTAGATTATAATCTCAATTATTGAGTATGGAGTATAATGCATTCTGGAGTGTCATGGGTTAATTCAAAAAATATATATTTCAAATACTAATACAAATTTCCTGGGTCTTCACTAAAAACCAATAGGTATGTAATTTCCATGTTATTATATCTGCAACTGACAACTGACAGTTAAGGAATTTTATGGGATTAAGTTTTAGTTGCTATAATCAAAGATAATATTATCTTTGGCTATAATTACATAACAGTTGTTCTAGGGAATTTTTGCATTTTAGGTTTATTACTTACATCATGGTGAGGAAATTAAGTAAATAGTTGTCAGAACTATCATTGTCAAATTAAAAAATACGTTGAAAATGTTGTGTTGTAGATAAAGTATTGTACATTCCTTAAGTGGTAAAGCAATTACGCACTCGCGGAATTAACTACATTCGCTACCAGAGTGGTACTCTTGTTATGTAAACTACTATTGCGGCATACTTGGCTTTAGCACATTTTATTATATCTCTCATTTTATTAACTCTAGAGTGGTCCAGAAAAAAAGTTTTAAACATTTTGTCTCCAAGTTAGTTTTTTTATTCTATGTAATTTAAATGAGTAGGTAAACATTTTTTTATCAGATAACATTTAGACGCTATCGTTATTAGCGATGCAACGTTTCATCGCTAGTAACGATAGTGACGACGCTCTTATAGTTTATTAAACCTCACTCATACTCGCGGCCTAAAAAACTGTTTGCGAACTCTGTTCTTTGTCCTTGGTCATTGACTGGTTATATTTTTGAATAAGACTGGTTCACCATTCGGAGTATCATTAGTAACTCTCATCAGGGGCGGATCTAGAATGTGTCATTGGGGGGGGGGCGGAGTTGAAAATTTTTGTAAATAATAAGAAAGTTGAAATTAAAGTTATTCAATTTTTTTATTATTTTCTATATTAATTTAAAAAGTTATGTTCAATTTCAACTTGATAACTTACTTCCGGGGGGGGGCGATCGCCCCCATCGCCCCCCCTTGGATCCGCCAATGACTCTCATCTTAAACTACTTTTCTCAAAATTCTAAGAAAATTCTTTACTTTTATATATTTCTTTATTAATAAGGACATCAAAGAAGGTGCTCGTTCTTTTGATAACAATATTTTCTATAGTAAGATCAGGCAATTTTGGATACTTTAGGATTTTTAGACCCTCTGTCGCAAAAAAATGTCGTATTCTATTTCGGAGTTTTCATAAGAAGTTTCTGAATTTGTCCCAGACGTATATTTACTCTTTCTGCATTATTATTTTTGAAGTTTTTTTCGTTTTCTTCCTGCCGGGTTAGAATTCTCATCTGCTGGTTTTAAATTTAGCACTAATCTTGCTACTTGAAAATACATCTTCTCTTTGCTTTTAAGGTAAAACTTTGTTTTATTTTCGCAGTAACTTAAATGAGATCGATTCTAAACATATCTTTACGCACAGCATTATTAAATAAAAAATTGCTTCAAAAGCTAAATATCGAATTTTGATGCTTTTCTCACACTTGAATCAATTGCGTAGATACCCTGGCAGGCTGCCTTCTTCTTCTTCCTTGTTGGCCAAAGGCCTTAATGGTCTCGGTTTCAATGTACCACTTTGACCAGAAGCAAGTTTTAATGTCCATGCGTTTCACGAAGCCATCCACCCATAGACACGTGAATTTTCCAATCTTGGAACATACACAAAATACCTCGCTAAAAGGTCAAAGCCTGCGATATTGTTCAAAAATACAGGTATATTTCTATACCTGGAATCCAACTTTGTCCCTCATGGGTCAAGGTCAGCTATGTTTCACACTTTTTCATCGAGCGATGGCCCAGAGCTGAGAATGCGATGCACTACACATGAAGGACAAAATCGAACTGCACGCTGCCAAATAGTAAAAAAATTTGGTTAAATTGAACTAAACTACGATGAAATAGTGCTGTAAAAAAAACTTAAAATTGGCAATCCGAGAAGCCAGTTAGTTGAAGCAGATCCCGTCGATGTTCTAATACAAATCAAATAAACATAAAAACATAGACCACAGATTAAATAGAATATTTTCTTTGTACTTAACACCCCGAAATTGAAACGTAATTTACATGAAATTTATAATTTTTTAGTATTTTACCTGCTTTTAGAACAAAAATTACTTTGTTGTTGTTTATCCTAATACTTTGAATTTATGATATTTTCCATTATGACCATTTTGACCTGCAGATATTAGTGAGACAAATTTTTCTAGCATAAATACTACACCCAAAAGACAAATTTTAGTTACCCAGTCCAAATGAAATTCATAAGAAGAAAAACAAGCAAAAACTAAAACAAGTGACATTAATGGTTTATGATATAGGTACATACTTACCTTCTGGACGACCAGTAAATGACAGAGATTTTAAATTTTCATATTTCAAAAGAACAAAGATTGACAATCCTTGGTTTGATTTATAATTAAAACAACATAAACTTTTGTGTCAGCAAAGATATAGCCTGACCGAATACTGAAAAGTTTCGCAAAAGTTTTAATTTTAATTCAGAAGTTCCCTGATTTGTTATGGCTTCTTGATACTAAGAAGTCAAGATATTTCAGAGGGAATCTGTATATAATCAAGAAGATGTAAAAAGTTTTTGTTCTTTTTTTATTTACGGGAAGAAAATTATTTGTATTTTGTGGGAGTTGGTATTATATAACTTCTTGGTTTCATTTTAGAATTCATATTTTACTTAATAGAAAGTAGGACATTATTATTATTCAGTAAATTAATTCGCTGATTTTCATGTTTCCATTACAAAATTCCATGCGAAAAATTACTCACCTGGCATGCGAACAAAAAAGTTGTGATTATTTATAACTTTGTTTTTATGTTTTACTAAGAGCTTCATTTGCTTGACTTATTATTTTTTCTAAAATATTTATAGTAGTTCGTAGTTTATAGACATAGCTTTGATAAAAAAGTCTAGAAGCATTAAATAGTGTGACCAATTGCTGGGCAACTAACATCACCATCACGCATAATTATGAAACTTTAAAATGTTCCCTTAGAATTGCAAATAACTTGTTAAAAACTTGTGAGTACCTATTGAATAAAAAAATGAGAAATTTTATTTACTAATAGAACAGCATAATTAGTTTTAATTAAGTTATATATACTAGGTCAGACTGAGGTTGATAATACAAAGGTAATTAATAAATTTACTTGAATGATGAAGATACATTGTACCCAGGCCAAGACTTATGTCCTAATTAATGGGGGACTGTGAGAAAATTTGACGCTTGCTTGAATCCCAAACTAACAAAGAACCAAGGAGGGAATAATTAATTTATACCTACAAAAATGTTTCTTTGGTATTGTTGGTATTTCCTAGCCAATTAACAACTTAAATTTAGTTTGGAAGTTAGTATTTAAACTGCTTAAAAGATTTTGCATTTAAATTTTTATTCAAAAAATTAAGCAAGAGGGAATGCCAATTAAAATTTTAAACCCTTAGTTATTTAATATTCTTAATAAGAATTTCTTATGTTATCCAATTACACTCCTTTTTAAGGATTAATTAATTAAAAACAGTGATAAAACCTTCTAAAAATTAATACATTTATCATTTTTTAAAATTATTGTCATTTAATTCATTTTTGTTTACTATTAGTACAAATTATTTATTTGTTAGATATCCTTTTAGGGACCTTTCTTTATTCTATAAAATCAAAGAAATATGTTCCATAAAATCCAATTTTGTCAAGTTTACAAAAATCCCATATTTATCTATATAAAATATCTTATATATAAGATTTCCTGGCTGGGTAAAAATATGAAAAGAAAGTTTAAAGCCCGAAAAACATAGGAAATCACTCTAGGCGAAGCCAATTTCCCTAAATTGCAGGCAAAGGTTATACGGTACAATAGAAAGTCTTACATTAAAAATACGTCAACCTGCGATAAATATTCTTCTGGTGTCAAGAAAATTTAATATTGAAAGCGTTCGCAAAATAATTTGATTTTATTAAATTTTTGAGTGAAATATTGCAAATATGCATTACATGCGAGGCATCGGTAAACGTCGGTAACTGTCAAAATCCTCGGCGAAATCAAGCGGGCAACAAAAAAATCAAAGATGGTCGATTTTGTTTAAATTTGGATATGTTATACCTCTAAGGGACCTGAGCATACATCTTTTTTTTGGATTTGGAAGCCTAAGGGCCGCGCTATGAGATTTAGTTAATGTCCGCGCAAAATGTATGTTAAATATGTATGATAAATAGGGATGGGATTTTAGTTATTTTACCTTTTTTCAACCGATGTAACTATTTGAAAACCAATAATGCAAAAATGTATTTTAAAAGATTTTCTTGTATATGAACCTAACCTTTTTTATACTTTTGTTACCTATTTTTTTAAATTGTTTTCACCTTTTTTACCTTTTTTGAAGGTTTTTGCTTTAAACTACCTTTTTATACTTTTGTTACCTATTTTTTAATTTGTTAGTTTATTTTCACCTGTTTGTTACCTATTTTTACGTATTTTTACTTATTTTATTTTTTTGTGTTCTTTTTAAATTTTGCGCCAATATTTTATCCAGTTCCTTATCTATAGCTATAGCTTTAATTAACTATTGATCAGTTTATAAAAAAAAATATTTTACGTTACTTATTTTATAAAAATAAACGAAACTTGAACATTTAATGTTTTTTTTTTACCTAAAATGCTGTTTTTTAACCTAAAATGCTTTTTTCTAGTACCTTTTTAGTTAACTATTTTTCAGTTTTTAGTACCTAAATATCCCATCCCTAATGATAAATACAAGGTGTCACTTAAGTATGTACCATAAATTTAACAGACGGATTCTGTGAGCGATTTTAAGACAAAAAGTTCCTTTAAACATTGGTCCACAAATGCTTCGTTTTCAAGATACAGGATGTTAAACTTTTTTTAAATTGGTTTTTCGTAAATATCTTAAATATCCTAATCCCAATTTTGTTGTAATTTGGCAGTTATTTGTAGGGTAAAGGGGCTAATTTAGCTCTAACTTGATTAAATTTATTAGGTCCAGTGTCGTAACAAGTATTTCTGACAATATTTAAAAATTACAAAAAAGTCAGTGGCGTATAATTCATATAAAATAGTTATTTATGTATCAAGGCAGTAAACTCGTATTTTTTATCACGAATGTGGAAATTATAATAACCACGTTAGTGATAAAAAATTATTTAATGCCGAGGTGCATATTAAATTTTATCCGAAATCGCATTTAATAATAGGTACTAATAATTAATATTGATGATAAAACAAATGTCATTTGATGATCAAATCAAATGTCATTTGAATCTAGGAAGTGTTTATGAAAGGTTCCAATCAACCTCTGCAACAGTGCTTTTTTGAAATATTATTTTGTTGCTGCTGAGGAGCAGTGGACATATCTTAAAATCTATAATGGGTTGCATACAATACTCGTATTATTAGTAGAACTTTACTTCCGATTTCTTTTACTTTACTGCCGATTGTTGACTACTTTACTGCCGATTTCGTATAAAATAATTAATTTAAAGCCTTGCAATCTACTCC
Source organism: Brassicogethes aeneus (assembly GCA_921294245.1). NCBI lineage: Eukaryota > Metazoa > Arthropoda > Insecta > Coleoptera > Nitidulidae > Brassicogethes > Brassicogethes aeneus. Next base: position 60,627,296 of record OV121133.1, on the reverse strand, counting down.
ATATTTGTACAAAATTTTAGCAGTCTGTTTTTATAAATAAATAAATAAGGGGTGAATATATTCTGTTTTTTGGGTTTATCGCAGTTAAGTATCGGTAGAAATATTAGTAAATAAGTGTTTATATTTTAGATTTGGAGTAATGTTAGATTTTTTGGGATTCTTTTGTAGAAATGTTGTTTAGCATAGGCATCATGGTGTCATTTATAGGGGTGATCCTTTGAGTTTTCACGCATTTGACAAGATTTTCCGCTTTCTTTCTCGTTTGATCGCTGGTGCCCGTAAGTTGGGAGTAAGCTTTGTGCTTAGAATTTGGATAGAATTCCAAAAATGTGTAGTAATTCTTTCGGTCTAATTGCGCAGTTCCGGCTGCTAAAGCAGTAATTGTGTCATACGATAAACTCAGGGTGATCATGATATCATAATGTATTTTTTAACGACCTAATTCCTGAACGTCTTAACATTTCCGAAGTTTTCAAAACTTGTTACAGTAAGCTAGATTTTTTTGTTGAGCTAATAATTTTTTTTGGAGTTATCGTTTTGCCCAAGTTTTTGGTTAACCTCGTTTATGGATTCCAACAAGAAAATAACCCCAACAGCTCCACGAATTCAGTAGAACACTAGTGTTAGCTAACACCAAGTCAAGCCATGCCTTATGTAGGGTAGAGGCCACAATATCACGAAGATCACCTAGTAGTCAGGTCGAACCTGTTTTTTAATATTAAGTATAAATATATTCGTTATAAACTATAATGGATATAATTATCTCCGTAACTGTAATTAACAATTTAAAATAATTTCCCACTGGGACTCTAACAATTGGCCCAAATAAGACATTCAGGCCAATTCACTAACATAAGTTGTTAACGTTAGCCACCCAAATATAACGATAACCGCTAATTCTAGTGGATAACGTTAACAACTCATGTTAATGAATTTGCTTAATTAGCTATTTTGAACATCGACCCATTTCACCACTGAAGCTGTCGTTTGCCATAGCCCTCGAGTTGAGGTTACAAGTTATGACAGTAGAAGAGGCAAAATTCAACTTTTTATTTATTTTTGGACTTTTAGTAGGATATATTGCAGTAACATGCAATTAATTTAAATACATTTTGAGAAAATAGTTTTCGGTTGTTTATTTATTTATTACCTACTTAAGTTCTTTTGGTTCAAATTTTGAATTTCACAGTTGCCATTACATTAAATAGGCTATTTTCTTAGGTTGACAATACTGTTTCTGTTATTGCCTTGTATCACTGAGTAGTAGGTGAAAAATTAAAATGATTCCACCCATTAACATTTATCTTTTATACCATTTAGCTTATAGAATGAATTTTGTTTGTTTTTATTGTAGTATTTTTATTAGAGCAGTGTATTAGAAGTATCTTTTTGATTTTTTGAGGAACCAAATATACTTTCCCACCATTTGTTCATCTAAAAATCTCTGATAGCGCGGCTTCATAAACTTTATTTTTTGGTAAAATCTTACACCATGTCGTCACTCTGGTTACTGAGATTTTTCGAAAAAAAAGTTTGAATGCAATAAATGGATTCTTGGACATATGCATGTTAATCAAAGTAATAAAAGATAAGTGACCAAAAATGTAATGTAAAAGAATAAAATAAATCCCAATTTTTGCAAAATTCTTCAGCCAATCTTTGACGATTATTAAATCCAAAGATGGTGTTAATGAGTTGAACAGAAGAAGAAAACATCTTAATTTTGCACCTACAGTGTTATTTGAAACAATACAATAGTATAAAAGTATAATAGTATATTACATTACAAAGGAGGTAAGTAGATTTTACTAGTCGAGGACGAGTTTGCGCCCGAAAGTGCGAGGATATCACGTAGTCTGCTATGATTTTGTAGTTATTAAGACGTTGTTTACCCATGGGAGGTAAGTAGCTCACTTACCTTCCGTCGTCAATAGCAACCAGCCTTTCACGGTAAATTCACCTTTCCTGCTATAAAATAATGTAACAATAGCCTGGTTACCATAGTGGGAGCAGATAAAAATAGTTTTATCAACCTGAAGAAATTTGCATATTGAATACATTGATATTACACCGTCAAAATCAAAATGTGAACAAACAAAAAATCTCAGTAATTAATATATCAACGACAAAAACTTTTTCCTTCAATTCATAAAACTGTAGTATACCAATAACGTAAAAGACCAAAAATAAACAAAATGTTGAATTTTCAACTTATATATACAGGGTTTCCCAAAAGTCAATAATATCCTTTGGAGGACTGACCTTAGTAAAAAATCGCTAGTTTTTGAGATATTGGCAATTTCGTATACAAAATTCCATATTCTAAGATTCTATTTTATGTTGCACAACCCTGAATAGGCCTGCTATTGATTAAAGTTTAAAATAAAATTAATAGTAGTTTTTTTACCTTTTGAAAACAAATAATTTTGACCGATTTTATAAGTTTTTTTATTAACTAACTTTGACAGTTCAGACCCTAAACAAAATTTACCACGTTACCTTTCAAGATATTTAAAAAAAATTGCCTATTTTATGTAGTTCTTAAAATGGTAAAACATTGGCCATGGTTTACTTTAAAGAAAATAAAGGAGGTTTACTAATATAAAAAAGCGGCAGGTAATATTTTTGTGCCTTGCTATTATTACTTTTTAAGCTTTTTAAACATTAAAACAATTAAAAATACATTAGAAATATCAGATTAAACATTTAAATATGTATGTATTAAAGAAAAAACAACATGCTAATTTATATTTTATCATTGTGTACAGTGTTTAAACGTGAAGTCCATTTTTCTGTCTAATCAACTGATAGGACAATCAGAAAGTTATATTGGTCGGCGATTCCATTATAATTAGTTTGACACCTTTTGCAACCGAGTTGGCTGCATTGGAAAAAAAAGTCAAATCTCAAAAACCTTTCAATACAATTTTTTTATTGTGATTTTTGAGTTAGGCGGGCCAAAATACATTAGAAAAAAATAGTGACATCAAATGTACATGTTGGCTGTAAACCAGTTAAATCTAAACAAATTATTATTTTACACATCCGAATAAATTAATAATTTTCTGTACCTGTAACCTTTAATATAGAATAGGTATTAATGTTATCTTTAAACGCTACGAGGTACAAATGCAAAATGTAGGTATCATTTCGACCCATACAGACTATAGTAACTAAATTGTTGTTGAACTGAGAAATAAGCATTTCAAGATTTTTTTAACATTTTACTGTGGGAGATATCATAATCTCAGCAAGAAATTTCTTAGAAATATATTCATCTGATTGCTACTAATGTTTTATTTGGAAGGTTATGAGTGAGCTTACGCTACAAAAATAACGAATAACGAACGAAATTTTTTACGCAACTAAAGTATTTGTTGCATGGATAGATTTATACATGTATTTTAAGTAACAAGTATAATTTTTTATTACATTTCAAGCGATTTTAGTAAAGTGGATGTTGCTTCTATTCAAGGGATCATAATCCTCTCGAGCAATCATAATAGTCCTTTGAAAAATCTGCAATCCTACCAGGATTATATACAAATCAAACATTAAGTTGCTTTTATAATTAAACTCAATCAAATTAGCTATTTCATTATAGTAGTTTATAATATAATATTATTATTGATCAATTTTGATAAACGCCATTTTAGACACGAATTTAATTTAGCACGAGCGAGTTTGCAAGCGAGTGCTTAATTAAATAAGTATCAAGAAAAGTTTATAAACGAGTTGCATACATACTATACTTTTTCTACGACAAATACGACAAATACAATAACCAACTTGGGAATGTGTAATAATGTTAAATGTCAAATTTTTATGTGTAAATCGAAATGTATACCTTAAAAATAGACTGTTTAATCCAATAAAGAAGCTGTTTTTTTTACAGTGAAAGTAAAGAAAATGTTTTATTGGCACTCCACGGTGGAGTCTCTAGGCAAAATTAAATTAAATACAGTTTACTGCCGGCGAAATTAAAAGGTCAGTACAATGTTCATATAAACTTTTCAAATATTGGCGTTGACAAACTATTTAATACTTTTGCATTTTTGTATTAAGATAATAAAATCATTTTTACATTTAGTTTTATTTTACAAGAAAGGCACTTTATTTCAACGATTGTTGACAATTGTCAACTAACTTAAAACTAACTTCATCCCGTTTTTTTACAGTGAAAGTAAAGAAAATGTTTTATTGGCACTCCACGGTGGAGTCTCTAGGCAAAATTAAATTAAATACAGTTTACTGCCGGCGAAATTAAAAGGTCAGTACAATGTTCATATAAACTTTTCAAATATTGGCGTTGACAAACTATTTAATACTTTTGCATTTTTGTATTAAGATAATAAAATCATTTTTACATTTAGTTTTATTTTACAAGAAAGGCACTTTATTTCAACGATTGTTGACAATTGTCAACTAACTTAAAACTAACTTCATCCCGTGACTGGCATAAAGCCACAACTTGTCAATGTGTATTTAAAAGGTTACTTAGTACTTATAGAAAACATGTACGGTAATGGGCCTTTTAAAGAGGGAGTAGAAAAAATATATTTCTTTAACGTGTTTAAGACTGTATATTAACATATTATGTATAGAATATAAAAAATTTCTTGTGTGTCACTAAAGAGGTAAATTAGGGTAAAGTGTTTAAGAATGCGCAGATTTTCTGCGTATTTTAAAATTTTTTTACCTTAACCTTAATTGCTTACCCAATTATTTCTTAATTTATTATGCTTTTAACGATGTAAAACGAAAAAACTACTTTGGCTAGCACTAATTGAATCCCAAACTTCGTCCCGTCTCTACGCGTCTAATTTGCGTTTGCGTGCAATTTCGAAATAAATCGCGAATTAAATCGCCGCGAGTCCATTTTGGGTTCGTTTTTTTATTAGTGTACTCAAGCTACGCACGCGACGTAATTTTTTTCTACACGCGGGCTTCGGATTTAATTTATATAAGCTATGCTTAAATAGGTTACGTAGGTTAACTTATGGGTTTGTCGGGGACAAAATAAATTAGTATAAAATATTTTATTGAGAAAAATTTTTATTAAACAGAAATAAGTCTTTTAAAGTGAAAAGCGCATTTTCCCTTTTGGAAGAGATGTATAAATCTGAAAATTGGTGCTGGAATTACTGTACCTAAATACAGGTTTTTCCAAAACAAAAATATGGGGAATTTAACAAAGGTTAAGCAAAAAAGAATTCACAAGTTTTAATATTATAAACACTCAATCAATATACACAAAAATAAAAAAATTAAACATTTATTTAAATCAAGAAAATATTTATATTATAAGACATATTATGTCTGACAGAACATTGGTTAAACTTAATCAATGATATAACGTTTCAAACTTCTCGCTCAGAGCGGCAATGTATCACTTTGCGCTCTTTATACACAAATAGCTATTATGTTGCTGGAGACTATAATATAAACTTTTTGGAAAATTCGTTACACAAACTGCAGCTCTTAAATTTATTTTCCTTATATGGAATGGTCCCAGCGTTTGATACACCTTCAAGAGAAACAACAACAACTTCAACTTGTATTGTTAACGTGATAACAAATACAACCCTCAGCCTATGTGCTTTGCAAACAAGCAACTTACACATGTCTGACCATTACGCACAAATTATTCGAGATCCAACTCACAGGATGCTTAAATCAGAAGGTATTAAAGTTGTAAAAAAACGTACAGCAAACATGGAAAACACTCACCTATTTCATGAACAATTCCTATCCATTCCATGGATCGAACTTCTACAACAAATGACAGCAAAACACGCCTACACAGTGTTTCATGAGGAATTTTTGTATAGATTCCGAAGGTGTTTTCTCCTAGAAACAATAAAAAATAAAATTGGAAAAAATAATGAAAAGGAATGGAGCGAAGAAACATTTAAAATAAAACAAAGTTTAGACGCCTTAGCTACCATAGCACAAGTAGGTAAAAGCGACGCCATCTACAATATGTACAAAGATCTAAAAACTAAATATAATATAAAAATCACTGAAGAAAAACGACAAGCAAATACCAATTTTATCAAGTCATCAGAAAACAAGCAACAAGAAATGTGGAAAATAATAAAGGAGGAGATAAATAAGCAACCAAAACAAGCACCTGTTGATGAAAGCATTACAGCAGAACAGTTTAACCACTATTTTGCAAATGTTGCTCCCACAAAACTCTAAGCTGCAAGCAACTGAGTTTCCAAAAAAAGTAAGCATAGACAACAAAAATACACTATTCTTTGTACACACAGATGGCCACGAAGTGTATAAAATTATTATTAAGCAAGAATTCCGAAGACATCTATGGAGTTTCAACACAGATCCTGATATGTTTAGCTCCCTGCATATCACATCCATTAGCAATAATTTTCAATAAATGCATAGATGAGGGCCATTTCTCCGAAGAACTAAAAATATCAAAATTTATACACATTATATGAAAGTTCTGATAAAGGATAGACTGGTAAACTTTTTTGAAACGGTTTATTTAGCTTGAAACAACATGGAAACAGAAAGGAACGGTCTACCACCACGGCAATCAATGATATAATTAAACTCATACTAAAAGCTCACGACAGCTCAGAAAAGACGTCAATAATGTGCTGCAATCTCAGTAAGGCGTTCGATACCGTTGACCAAAAACTTCTCCTAGATAAGCTGGAATATTACGGTGTTCGAGGTCAAGTTCACAAACTACTATCTTCATACTTAGAAAACAGAAAGCAACATGTAAAATGGAATGATGAACTATCAACTGCCACAACTGCTGTTCATGGAGTAACACAAGGCTCTGTACCAATTCTCTTCATTATATATGTCACCCAAAATGTACCTACCTATGGAGCATGTGTATACCACGATGACATATCTTTCCTTATTAAAGCCAAAGAAGTAGATGTAACACTCAGTGAAACTAGAAAAAAACAAGAAATGGATGATATGCAACAAATTAGGCTTACATCAAACAAAAACACAAGTAATGCGTTTCTTTGATCAACAAGAAGCAAAAAATGTAAAGTTTCTAGGTGTTTACCTTGACAATAAGTTAAATTGGTCACACCATATTTGCCAAATGTGCAAACAACTGTCCAGTGCAATTTTTTGTATAAGAAATATAAAACGTTACGCAAACAACGAAACTGCCAAATCATGCTATTACGCCAATTTTTACAGCCGTATTACATACGGCGTTTTGGGGACGTTACAAAAAAGGCTGTCAGGGTATTGTGCAACCTAAAAGACAAGGAAAGCTGTAGAGAATATAAACAACTGGGACACGCATTCTGCACAACATGAATATGCCACAAGAAATAGAGACAATTTGGTTGTTCCCTTTCATCGCCTAAAAATCGCCCAACAAGGAGTAGATTTCTGGGGCACAAAATTGTACAATATCCTACCTGGAAAAATTAAAAACCTAAGTTTTAATTCATTTGTCAAAACTATAAAAAAAATACTTTAAGCTCATGCCTTCTATTCTACACAAGAGTTTATTGATTTTAAAATTGTATAGCTAATATTTATACACTGTAAACTTGTCATATTTTAGGTAAGTACCTACCTATTTAATTAATGTTTTTAACTTAAATATTTTTATGACGTTTCGTGTTATCTTTATTTCATAAATAAACTTTATTTTATCTTATCTTAAGTAGATATACAGGTTTTTCAAAAAATGACAAAATGGCAACATTGTGTGTTTGATTATTAAAGAGAACTGTTTAGTAATGATTACTGAAAAATCAAGTAAATTTTGTGTTTTTGGTAATGGTTCTCAAAATGCCCAAGCAGTTCACAAAAATAATAATAATAAAACAATGGTTAATATGAGTCTTCAAACAATAACATTTAACCATTATTTATAAAACAGCTGACTACTTTAACCCACTGGTACTTAATACGGATTGAAAACGCTTGCAAGAAAAAGCACTTCTGGGTGTAAATAAGGGGTTTAAGCCGACTGCGCCATTTCGGACACTTTTCTTGTTCCATGCAGCTGAAACCGAATTTACTGTGTGTTATTTTCAGCTTGGATACAAGTATCTGCTGACTTGAATACGAATTATATAACATTGATTAAATGAGCTTAACATGCTACGCTGATTCTATGCATTTGTTAGTTCCTACATGTATTGCCAAACATGTGTAGATTACTATTACTATAAGTAAATTTGAGTAAAAATGACACTTTTATAAAACTATACTTTTTAATAATCTTTCATATAAAGGATGTTACAATCGGATCGATGCTAACAGTAAATAACACAATGTCATTAAATTTTCTACAAAAAAATAATTTATGTATTGAATTCTGTTACTTGGTAAATGACAACTATGTGTGAAAGATAATATTGGCCACATATCTACCAGATGATCCGAATTTTTGGTGAAACATCTGCCTAATTGCTCCTTGATCTTACCAATATGCCATAATAAAGCTGATAAATTGTTGTTCGCTTGTTCGCATAAACCTTACTCTTGAGATAACCCCAAAGGAAGAAGTCCATGGCACGATGTTAGTGGCCAACTTAGCTATTTCGAGAGATGATGCGACCTGGGAACTTCTCATTCAAAGAAATTGAAAAAAAAATTGTAATTCGAAAAGTTTTCTACAGATCCGGTCCGTTTTCGTTAATTACCGTCCAGTAGCAACGTTTCCCCAAATTGTTCGAAACAGACAAAAAATTGAAAAAAATGGACTTGGGTGCCCGAAAAATTTGGTCAAAAAAAAATTGAAAATGATTTTTTACTTTTTTTTATTCATTTTTAAGGGTTTTATAATCCATACCAGTAAATTCCCGATTTAATATTTTTTATAAGTAATTTTTCACTAAATTTAAAATTTAATTTTTTGTCAAAATCAACATTTTTTTTCAGAAAAATTTAGAGTTTCCACATTTAAAGGTTTTTAAAAAAAAGCGACTCACATAAGTCAGTGTAAACCAAAATTCGACTCCTTTATGAAGCAACGCGACAGTAGAAATGCATACCGCTCCGGTCAATACAAATTTTGTTATTTTATTTCAGTGCGTGATGCTTATTTGATCGTACTTCAATTTCCTTGCTGTTAACTCTAAATTCGTATAGATTACCAAATGCAATAAGGAATTTTTTATACAAATTACGTTGTGTTATTTATATTTTACATTGATCTGTCTTATTTGAAACCCTTTATTTAATACTTCTTTTTTTCTTTTTGAAGTTCTCTGTAAGTGGGTAAATGGGTCGTCCGATCGGCTTACAAAGCTTTTATTAAAGCCAAGGACAAGAGGATAAGGTTTATGCTCGCCATGGAATGCAAAATACCAACACGACGTTAGTATTTTGCATTTCGTGGCGAGCATAAACCTCTTGTCCTCAACTTGTAAGTGCTCTCCCCTTAAACTGCCATTATAATGTCCCCTTCCTCCCAACGTTCTACCCACCGCGGTGCACCGTCTGCATGCATTTTGCAGCTTGCAACAAAGCTGCCAGTTAGAGCTCGTAAAAAGACTGTGAAATTGGATATTTTGTACTATAAATTTGTCTGTTATTCTCCTATTAAAGTTTTAACACTTTACAGAACTTGACAAAGTAATTTTTGTTTAAAATTAAAATTAAATTAAAACTTTAATATATGTATTAAAGAAAGAACAACATGCTAATTAATATTTTATCATTGTGTACAGTTTTTAAATGTAAAGTCCAATCTTCTGTCCGTATTTGCAGCAAACTTTAATATTCAAACTTGCACTAAACTAATCAACTGATAGAGCATTAAGAGAGTGATATTGGTTGGCGATTTGATTATGTTTAATTTATTGTAAAGCTGCATTCGAAAAACAAATGAAAAATAAATAAAATGTCAAATCTCAACAACCTTTTAATACAATTTTTTTATTGTGATTTTTGAGTTGAGCAGGCCAAAATACTTTAGAAAAAAACAGTGGCATCAAATGTACATGTCGGCTGCAAACCAATCTTATTTTGTGATTATTTTGCGTTTAAAATTTTGTATAAGAAATCGAATTATTATTTTACACATCCGAATAAATTAATAATTTACTGTATACAACTTTTAATATAGAATATGTATTAATTTATCTTTAAACGCTACGAGGTACCTACACAAGTAACAAGTATTATTTCGACCCATGCTACTAAGACTATAGTAACTCATTTTCTGTTAAACTAAGAAATAAGCATTTACAGATTTTTTGTTATTTGGAAGGTTATGGTTAGGGCTCGTAAAAAGACTTTGAAAGTGAATATTTTGTATCATAAATCTGTCTGTTATTCTCATATTAAATTTTTAACACTTTACAGTACTTGTACTTGACAAAGTAATTTTTGTTTATAAATAAACTGCTGTTCAAAAGTTAGGGAACCTCCTGTTAAATTACAATTGAATTAATTAAAGCATTTTTAGTTTGGTAAAATACCTTAAAATTAAACAAAACATACAAAAAATACCAGTTTATTCTTAATATTATAATTTAAAAATATATTAATTTGAAATTTTAGAAAGTTGCCTTATTTAAAAGTAAATTTATTTTTATTTTTATTATAATGTATGTGAACCTCTAGCATCAATAACAGCTTGACAATGTTTGTGGGCTCTGGTTAATGGAACTTCTCTAAGGAGACGCCTAGAAACCAAATTAAGATCTAAAAGGCGTCTTCTCATGGTTAAAACGGAAACTCTCACGCCAGTAGCATTTTGTAAGCGACCACTCAGTTGCCGGCTCGTTGATAGAGGCTCCCTATGGACAGAAACAGTACCTGTGTTTGTTAGATTCGAAGTTTTAACTCCGGCTGGTAGGTCTACCCTAGGAGGTCCTGGATGACAGTGTCGATGGTTAAGGCCACTCCCGGATTTTTGTCGCCCTGTCGGCTAGTGGAGAGGGGGATAAGAAGGGGTAAAAGTTGGTTTTTGGGGGACATTGAACTGACCCAAAACTAAGTACAATCCGGATTCCTTCTCAACCGGGGCTTTAGTAATAACCCCCTTCAATTGGGATTCATGAATGGGGGTAGAAGTGTTAGTACGCTGCTAGAACCTGTCCTTGTTGGTGTATTTCTGAACGTCTCTGTCCGAGTCAGTTTCCGGTTCCTGGTAAACTCTTTAGAATTGTTTGCCTCCTTGTGAGATCCTGAATCTTGTCATCAGTACCGAAGTGTTGACGACCACGACCCGCCGTAAGTGCCCTCTGCCTTGGTGGATATTCCTCATGCCGAGTGCCGGCTACCGATCTTGTATATTCTTTATTTATTTTATTGTTAAATTAGTGTTTATACCGTTTACATTTAATTTTTATACTTATATATATATATTATATTTATTGTACTTTTTTTCCAAATTTAATTTAAAAATATAAATATTAATATACAAAATAGATAAAGCCGGCCCTGAAGTGTACGTAATTGGAATACGGCCCTATGGCAGGCATTGGCTATAGAGGGGGTCGCTCTATAGCTCTATGTTTTTGAAACAAATAAAAATAGATCTTAAACAAACAATCAGAGGTTGTTATACAAGAGTGCTTATATTAGAGATTTTTCATTAATTTACTGTCTGAACTGCATTAATTAAAATATTTGTACATTTTTGTAGTAATAAAAATGAATATTCAAAACCTGTACGAGTTTAATGTAAAGACTGTAGGTAACATTTCGGGACTTTTAAATAAACAATTATGCGCATTGGTCCTATTGAATGTGCAAAAACTGTTCAGTTAATAATTAAAACTTGAAATAGTTTACTTTTCTCAGTGTAGGGACCTGTTTGTTTTCTGAAGCCAGATGTCATTTTTGGTAATAACATTGCGAACTTTGCGTATATACGTATTTAACGATTAGTTTATAGATTAGAATCGAATTGGTACTGTTATTAGGTCATGCAATTAAGAAAATTACTTAGCTGGACTAATTAGACTTGAATTCTGTTTTCCTATCCCTAGCGTACAGTCCGTGTTCCTTGGCAATCGCCGATTGTGGTGACTATACAGGTAGTCAGGTGGTCAGGTAGTTTATCGGTGTGACCTAACCTTACTCACTCACTTTCTGACAAACTTTTACGACGTTATAGCACTTTTTGACTAAACCGGGGGCCACCCGCACTTTTCAAACTTATTATTATTTTTATTTTTTGTTCTCCATTTTATCGATTTTAATTCACTTGCCTCCGATAACTTGCCGGATTCTTAGATTCGTTTTTGGTACTTGCGTTTGTATCGTTTACACTGCTTAGGAGGGTTCTCGTTAACGACCGTAGCCCAACCTATCACTTCAAGGGAAATCATGGTGGTGTATTGTCAAATAAAAAAAGGCATTGTTAAAAGTCAAAAAATAAAATTTTAAAATAATTTCATTTTAAACACAATTTTGTGTGGAATTTTCTTACCGAATACTGTGCGAGGTTAAATTAAATGCTAAAACTTTTTCTCGCTCATGAATATATTTAGAAAATAATTCCTCGTCTTCGACTTATTTTTAAAATATTCATGAGCTCAAAAAAAATTCCGGAAATAATTTAACCTCTTGTGGTAAATTGATAATTTATTAAACATAAAACATACTAAACATATTTTGTTAAATTAAAATAAAAAAAGAAAACTTTTAATATTTTATCCAATTTTAATAAATGTTTTACCGGTTCGTAGATTATTTTATTGTGATTGTTATTTAATATTTTAATAATTTACATTTTTTGTTTAGGCAACATTATACAGGGGTAAATCAAAATGTTGTTTTTTGTCATAACTTCAAAACACCCTGTGAGAAAATTCAGGCAAAGAATTTTGTTAACAAACTGTTTGCGGTAATCTTAAATGTTATTTAAACATTGTCCAGCTATCAGTTAAAAGTAATCGACGATAGCTAAGTACGCTATTGTTGTGACCGAATGTTGACACGTACCAATCTTGTATTTTTTGAAAATAAAGCTCTAACCGCCCACTGTTTCATTGGGAATATCCTTCAAAAAGTTGGCCCGCATGTAGCCCGAATCTCAAAGCAATAAAACATTTTTACAAATTGGTAAAAAAATAATGAAAATTGGATAAAAAATAAAAAAAGTTATAAAATATCAAAACTATTCAAAATTTTGGGGTGGTGGATTTTGTGCCAACTCAATAAACAAAATAATGTAAACTAAACATTGCAACTATATTTTTTTATTCTAAAACGATGGAATATAGAATATGGAGCATAGAAGATAGAAGATTTTCGTTAAATTTGGGCCTGGCAACCCTAAATATCTGGGTTCTATATTTAATAGCTAATTTTTACTTTACATCTATCTTATACACAGGGTATAATGTAAATATATAGACTTGAATGTTCTTACAAAAAGTTTAAAATAATCATATTTAAAATTTAATAAATCTACACATGAAAAAGCTTTATACTTCATAAAATTAGAAAATTCATATAAACCAAAAATTGAATAAAAATTTTATTTTTATTTTTATTTTAAATAAAAAATCTCAGAAATCATTTCTTTTTATAATACCATCATCAAACAAAACTAAACCAATCCAAATAAAAACGTGCAGACAGTTTTATAAAGTTATCCATTTCTTAATGGACTGCCATCTTTATTTGACAACTGCCATCTTTATTTGACAAATGAATGTGCTCTTGAATCGTCACACTTAACCAATAAAATCATTGATTCTCTCAGAAAAGTGATAAATGTGTTTTTTTATATACATATAGTATTTATTAAGTAGGTAAGTAATTAAACGTCAAAAATAGATATTCCATTCAAAACATTCATTTTGGGGATTCAACTAACGTCTGTTTTGTTTAAGAGTTCATTCTGGATGTCAACAAGTCTAAGCTAACTTGTTTTTCACTTTCCTTGTTATAGAAAAAAATACTTTTATCGATCGTTTATCTAATCCAGTTTATTTGAAGCAAAATTAACATTTTCGTCATTTAATTTTAATACTTATTAAGAAAGTGTTGATTGAAACATGTTATTGTGGAGAAAATCTACTAAAACATCTATGAAAGGAAACATTGAAATTCAAGTGTTTTTTCATGTAATGTATTTTAAAACGTGAAATGCTTTTTTAACTTAAATGCTTTCAAACTGATTAAACTAACCAAGTTGCACTTTAACCCTTTCAGTTTCCACAAAAAACGCATAATTTATTTTCTTCTCTAATAAAATAGTAGGAGCATGCTCCACTTTGGAGCTTTTTCGAGTATTTCCAATTAATTGACTTTACCATTGAAGTTTGAAAGCGTTTCTCTAAACATAGAGAATTTTAATTAAACGAAAATATTATTAAATTCGTTCATCAAAAATTTAATTAGTGCTGCAAAATGACGTATCATTGATTTTGTCTTTTTTATTATCCTTGAGAAAGGAAAAATAGTCGTTAAATTTCGTTATACGCATATATGCGTACATATTCAGACGCGTGTGAGGTTATTTATATAATGTAGTAAAAAATCCCCTGGTTGAATTGTTATTCCCAAAACCTTTTTCGGTGGTTTGTAGATTGCGAAGTCGCGGGGATATTGATATAAAAATAAAAAATTTAATAATGTATTTTTGTTGGTTAAACTGCCATTTACCGGACTAAAAATAAAACTGTTATAAATAATTTTACTGACTTGAAATAAAATACTTTGCAAGTACATAAATGGGCCTTAAATTACGCGTATGTGCTCATTTAATAATATATTTGTTCTACTCCTTTGCATATTATTAACATTATTTGTGTTTTTCTGCATATAATGGAAACCATTTTAACCGCCCCGCTTAACAACGGGAATAATAAACTCATTATTAACGTTGTTAGACATTATTGCCGATTTTAATATTCACTGTAATTTGAACCAATCTGGTTTTAAATTTAAAAAATTGAGGTTGAAACGATTAACCTATGTCAGAGATTTTTATATTAACAAGGGGCGCCTATAATGATATTTAAAATCGGGAGAAAGTGAGGTTATAAGTTAATGCACATTAATAACTCGGATGATTTACGTCTCTTGCCTAGCGCCGAGACGCAAACCTCATACTCATGATTAATAGCCTGCATTATCTCTCGTATATACTTAATATACTAGGTCAACACAATCAGTATGATTAATTTCCACTATATTCAACAATATGTTGTCATTTGCATTTAAATAGATAAACAAATACGTGGTTCTGCAGAACATTGTTTATATGTATTATAAATGGTTTAAGCTTCAATTTATAAGCCATGGCTTATAAATGGAAGCTTAAACCATTTATAATACATATAAACAATGTTTATTTATCATTATTGTGATTATATGAATCAATGTTTGACTTAAATTTTTTCTTGTATGAAAATGATTTTATTCAACTCGCTAATTATTTCTAGATTTTATCGCACACAAAACACATTAACATATTTTGTGGCTCGGGGATAACAAATAATTATTTATAATTAGGTATAATTGAACTGTCAGCCATGCCTTCCTTCCTTTCTTCCTTCCTCCCGTAAAAGATGAACAATACGAAAATCGTAGTGCCATTTATAGATTCCCGTACGGGACAACAGGTTTTTGTATTGTTCATCTTCTACGGGAGGGAGGAAGGAAGAAAGGAAGGCAATCTATAAATCAGGCTTAAAGCTTAATTTTCATGTATCCGTTTGTCCGTTAGTCCGTCCATCCGGGAGCGCTCTTATTGGTCCAATTATAATTCAAATTGTTTGACATTTTATCGGTCCGTCAAGTTTCAACTTCGTACGTCTGACAGAAAAAGTTAAAATAATTTTTTGTAAAAGTCACATTTCGTAATGGCATCGTTGCTTAAAAAATGAATCTTTTCACTGGCAAGGCAAAACTCGAATGTAAAGTGACATTTCTGTATGAAAAGTGACAGGTCTGTGTGAAAAGAAATTGACAGCATCGTTTGACATTTGTATTGTATTTGTATATGTATGTCTAAATATCATTTAGAACACAATTAATTGTGTTTGTATAATAAACACATATAATTTTAACAGCTGTAAAACATGTTTTTAGGTTATTTTGTTTTGTATTTGAAAATAATAAAAAATAAAGGGGTGGTAGAAAAAACATTGTGTTTCACTTGTGAGAAAAGTTTTCTTCAAGCTCGTGTTAATGCACACTCGGCCTAACGCAAAAGCAAATTAAACACTCGCGTGAAAAAGTCGCTTTTCAACACTTGTAAAACAAATAACTATTAACATTCTCCGTCAGACGTACGAAGTTAAAACTTGAAGGACCGATAAAATGGCATAATTCAGTTCAACACGATTTTCCTCCCCCGTCTCACCGTTTCACGAAATCACGTCATTTAATTTTTTTACACAGCTATTCTTATTATTTTAACCCAAACAGATTTTTAATTCTCTTTTTTTTTCTTCAAATATTTTAAGTTTTTACAAAAATTATACTTCTTAAAAAAAATAATTTTAATTTTTTTTATGTAAAAAAAACATTTCTGGTTTTAGTTTTTGACTTTTTTTTTAATAAAATAACATATTTGTATTTATCTTATTTTAAATATATGTTGGAAACAAATCTTGATCTTTTAGTTTGACGATAATGTATACATTGCTTTCGAATCTATAGTGGTATCACAATCTTAAAACACCACTTGATATATAGGCTGTTTCACATTCGTCGTCCGTTGGAAGTTTCTGGGGAACGGAAAAAATTAAGATTTAAAATTTAAATTTAAATTTTGAACAAAATTCCACGTCCGGTTTAAACTTTGTTATTTCAAATAGAACACCCCATATATTTCTACATTTTTAAATTATACAAGAAGTTTTTGAGCCCCCATACCTAAAGTTATTAATTTTCTATTTGATTGTGGAAAAACATTCAGGATGTTTTATTTAAAATAAAAAGTTATTAACGTTTCAAGTTAGCCTAATTTTCCCTGGGTTTTCTTGGGTAATTTGTTTAAAAATGTTAAAGAATTGACATGGAATATTTTAAATAATGTTTTAAGATTCTAAAAATTCCACCTTCATTTCGGCAACCTAATAGCAAATATGTTATAGGCTATTTTTGATTGACTCGCATTTGTCAAATTTTAACTCGAAAACTATCCTTTTAGGTATAGGACATGGTACAGTAATTTTACTCGATATTTTTACATTGTTACATTTAAAAATGTAACAATATTGTAAAGATTTCTCCTTACACCAGGTTCGTTAAAACAATTAATAAATGAACTATTTTGTGACTATGGCTCATGATAGTCTTACCAAAATTTGTACCTCTACGTTGTGTTTACCTTCTTGTTTTATTAAATACATTGCTTTAAGAATCATACTTGGGAGAATTAGGTATACTCGTACAAAAAAATAAAATACAGTGTTTAACTACTTTACAAACAGTTAAGTTAGGGAGATACGACCAGGGAAAAAGAGCTTGAGAAAAAACCCTGTTCGGCTATGAAGTAGCAAAGGATTATACGATTAGGCATTGTTTCTTTAAAAGGTAAAGAAGGTAAAGATGAAGGTTCGGGATAAAAGTTGCGATGCCACCTAGAGAACCTAGGAGACCAGTTATCCCTCACGGAGGGGAGCATTTTAGTATCTACTGCAAACTACGTGCTAAAGAAAAAGGAGCATTCAAAGTTTAAAATTAACGGTCAATACTCCCTTTTAAGCAACGAAACGTCCTGCATTACACTGATAATTGTTTTAAAATTATCACCAAAAAAATGCAAAATCGTATTAAGGAAGGTCTGAACATTTGAGTTACAGGGACAGCGTACAACTAAATTAGGCCTTAGACAATAAAAGAAAGGAATATAAATTTTTACATTTAACAGTAAACTTAAAAGGCAAAAACATTTTATAAAAATAGCTAAAACAAAAGGTGTTAATATCGGGTAAAATTCACTAAACGTAGTACCGCAAAATAACTAATGATCATAAGAAAAAATTGAACCTACACCTCGCCAAAGATTTTTGTTTTGAATGCGTTCCACCAACTTCAAATACCGACAGACAGCTGTTTCGACCTTTATTGGGTCTCATCAGTGTCGGGCAACTTGGTGTAGTGGAACACAATCAAAACAAATTACTCCCTCAGCTTATATGCTCGGTTGTTAAGTCAACAGAGGCGAGATGTAAGAACATCAGGTGATCCACACCGTCAAACGACGTGGCCTTTGCCGCAATCGGTACATACTATGCAACCGGGACTGCACACAGCAATTGTATCACAGATACTAATATGGCCTAAAGGAATCTAGAATTAACCCAAACGGGCTAAACATTAAGGTAAACATTCAATTTTCTTAGTTTCTTTAAGAAACTTTCTTGACCCATCAAACAGCTGTCTGTCGGTATTTGAAGTTGGTGGAACGCATTCAAAACAAAAATCTTTGGCGAGGTGTAGGTTCAATTTTTTCTTATGAATATTACCAGTGATGGGTCAAGAAAGTTTCTTAAAGAAACTAAGAAAATTGAATGTTTAACTAATGATCAGTTTATTTAAATCTAAATCGTTCTACGTTTAGTGGACTTTACTACATAATTGGGCTACTAAAATTAAGAACTAACCTGGGAGAATACACAAACACTTGTAACAATTATTTAAACAGAACTTTACAATAAATTTCGTTTTAGTAAAAATGTATAAGAACGATGTGTTTCGAACACAGTGTTCGATACAATTTTTAAACGCTTTCTGCCTGTTTTTTTCTTCTCTTTACTCGCTTCGTGTACCTGGGCCAACGCTTCTTGCTTCATCTGGACACCAGAAATTTAGGCCAAGTTCCAAAAGCTTGTAATTTCTTTACCTAAATATCCCTTCTTACCTCTTTTGCAAAGATTTTTACATTTTACAACACAATTTAGAAATTCCAAACTTATTCTAAAATAAATTTGTAAAACGTATTAATGTACTGAACCATTTCAATATATTGGGTGTTCTATTTAAAATAACAAAGATGATATCACTTCCGGTCAAACCGGAAGGGGCATTTTGTTTAAAATATTTTAGAAAAATAGGGTTGATTAAATAATAAACAGTTTAAAAATTTCAAATCGATATCTTTTGCCGTTTATCAGAAACTTTTAATGGACCACGAACGTAAAACACCTGTATTTTGTAAATGTGCAACACCCTGTATTTAAAATAATTTTAAAATAAATAAATAATTTTATTGGTTGTTCATTTATTCAGTAAATAAATTTTTCTTAAAAATATACAGTCCAGTTGTTAACGAAGCTGTTATATTATTACATTTTGTACTTAAAAAAAATAAATGACATGATCCAAAAAAACGCGGCTATCACTTTTTAAGTCTATTTTCAAAATCTATATATAGGATCTATAGGAATTTTTCATGGGAGGGAAAAAAATCAAATTTTGTCATACTGTGTAATTGGACCAATAAGAGCGCTCCCGGATTATCGGACTAGCGGACAAACAGATACATGAAAATTAAGCTTAACTGACCTTTTAAATGCACATTGACAAGTTGTGGTTTTATGGCGTTTTGGTCACGGGCTAAAGTTAGCAACAGGTTTTTAGTCGCGGGCTGAAGTTAGTTTTAAGTTAGTTAACGGTTGCCAAATGTCAAACGAGCTGCATACTATACTTTCTTATAAGAAAGTATAGTATGCAGTTCGTTTATAAACTTTTCTAGACATTCATTTAATTAAACACCAGCTCGAAAGCTCGATCATGCCTAAAACTTAATACAAAATATACTATTAATGCATTAGTATGTTTATTATAATGTTAAAATAAATGTAAATAATCATTTCTAATAGAGTAAAGTAGCCGTATGTGGAATACTGCCTACAATGTGGTATACCTCCTTTGCGGCAAAACTAATAGCACCATATATCTTCCAATACGCTAATCAGAAACTCTTTCTATTATGTTTTACCCCTAGCAACACCATAGAGCATTTCGCGGCTGTCGCTTGCCAATATTGGTTTAAAACGAATTGTAACGGTCGCTACATTTTTGCACGTGTTTATATAAACATCTATTGTGACTCCATTTATAGAAATTTTTGCAAGATTGGTGTATAAGCGTAAAGATAGGTAGTGGATGATTGTGAAATGTGTAAATATTTCATTAATATTTTGTTTTTAATGTTTTACAAACATTGTTTACAAATATTTAAAAAGTCGCTATTGTGGAATACGAATTACGGTCTGAATGTGAAATATTCCACATTAGAGGCTTTTCGTATTTTATAATGGAATAAATAAATGTATGTTATTTTTCAATAATCTTTTGCTTTACTTTAAAAAAACAAATTATTTTAATATCAAGTCCGATATTAAACCCATTCCACATTAGCGTATATTGGTATTCCACATTACCCACCCATTTTTCAGCTAGAAAAAAGTGCACTTTTTTTTTAAGTTATTTTTTATACATATTTTTTTTCTATAATTTTTATTACTTCTGTTTTTTGTTTGCAACACTTCCCGCTATCTATATTCCAAAATGTGCATAATAATTTTAAAGTTTTCATTTTTTATTTTTCAAAAAACCAAACAGTATTCCACAATCGGCTACTTTACTCTATGTCATCTATAGTATACTAAATATTTTTAAAAAACTAAAATTGACTTCATGGAAACAATATTATTATTTTTAGACATGTATTTAACACGCTTCGCGAAAAAGTGGAATATAAATTTCTTTGTGTTTAAAATATAATTCAGAAATTCTGAACTTTTAAATCCATAGGGATTAAGATAAAAGCGTGAGGCGCTTCATAAATAGTTAAATAGGCTCTCAACATCATAACAAATTGAAAAGCAAATTTTGGAGACTTTAAAAATAAGTTAATTTTATTTAATAAAATGTATTACCAAAAATAGCTAGTTAATTTTAATTTTTAATAAAAGGGGATGTAAAATATTATTTTTTTATTTTTTTATTATAAAATTATTACTTAGGGAAAATATCATGCTGTAGCCATACAAATTCTGAAGGAAACGTTTCTGCATGAAATTTGTACCCAATTGTAATTTAAATTTCCATAAACATCACACATATAAAATTTGTATAATATTAAAACACGGTTATTTCGCTTGATAAAATACAATTTTACACCGCATATGGGTAAGGCTTCCTGAAGTGTTCACTGAATTTACCAAGGGTCAGAAATTTAAAATATTTTTTTTTCAAAATAATGTCTATTCGTAATTGCTTTAAACATATTTTATAAAAAAAATATTTACTTGTATATATTAAAAAAAAATTGCAATCGTTTTTGTTTTCTCTTGTAGGAATACAACAGTGGAATTGTTGGGCATTAAGTAACGAGGTTTTAATTTCTTAAAATGATTTTTGTATTAATTTTTGGTACAAAATTAAAAGAAAGTTGACTTTAAAAATATTTTGCCCAGTTATAAAGAAATTTTGGTTTTGTATTTATTTCTTCGTCTTGTAAACTTGAGCGATACGCATTTCTTTTTATAACTTAACCTATTTCACCACACGCACCCTTTCCGTGCGTAGTAAAAAAAAGTTTCATACAGCTTCGACTTAAAAATGTTATTTAATTTAGAAAATTGAGAAAGTTGTACTTATTTTTATTTTGAGAAGCTCCGTCAGAAAAGAAGAATGTTTTGTATGTTTTGCTTGGCAAAGTTTTTTTTAATAAAAGAAAATAATTTACTGTAACACTCATGTTTTAAATGTAAGAAGGATGAAATGTCATTTCAGAAATGGAAACAAATTAAACAAGGCATCTAGCCGCTAGATGAAGTTAACATGGTTGGCAGATGCATTTTCAGACAGTTTTTGTTAAAAAATACAACTTTAAATCATTATTACTTTTTATAACATATCATAACCTCTCTTATAAAAATATATTTTTTAAACTTTATAACATCATAATTGATATTATTATAAAAAATATTAAAATAAAATACATGAAAGCGAGGGAAAGGCGCGCGCTCTAACAATAGTATATTGTAGACCTTTTAATTTTAATTATTGCAGCGCCCTCTATTGGAAAAAGTTAAAAATAAATAAATATCAAATAAACCCGACGCGAATTGTTACTTTTAATAAAAAAAAAGTAAAGTAAGTAGTAACCTATCCAGCTTAAAGGCAAAGCCTATAAGGTGTAACCTCAACTTGAGGGCTATGGCGAACGGCAGCTTAGCAGCGGAGAGATAGGTCGATGGGCAAATGTTGTTTCTCAATACTTACGTGTGTTTACTAAATTTATAAAGGCAAATAAAAATTGGGCGCCAGTGTCTTATTATGGCCAGTTGTTAAAATCCAAGTAAGTCAGACACAATCTTACTAAAGATTAAGGGCGGTTATTAAAAGTCAAGTTTATAAAAAATAAATAAAGTTATATTTGTTTCACCGATGTTGGAGTGATCACTTTTCATTTAATATTAAACATTTGTTCGATTTATAATTTTGGTGAAGCACTGACAAGTTTATGCTTATATTATATAATATATATAATAGAATAATATAATATTGTGACGTTCTTACTTGATTTGGTTTTTTACACTCATACGCTTTTATCGATTAATTATTGCCAGTGTTTTTTTACATATTTGAGTATTAGGTCATGCATTGATACTTATCAAATTCAGCAGATGATGGCCCCTCTTGGTTAGACTCATTTTTTCTTTAAATAGGTGATTCCTTGCCTTATCCCCTGTCATTTTATTCTTCCGTGTCCGCACTGACCTCAACCCTGTGTCCACCCGTTGAGAGTTGCCTTTTGAGGAATTATTTAATGTTTCTATTAAGCCTTTGGAGAACAGGTAGGTACCCTGATTTCACCTGTACAGGTATGTAGTAAACCAAACTAGTAGCACTTTACCCGACTACACTGTATATGACCGATTTTTATGTTTCTTTGAGAATTTTATTGTGGATAGGTACTAAGAGCACTCGAACTCACACATCTACTCTCTTCCCCGTCTGATTTGAAACTGATTTTTTTTTATAAAATAATTGTTATAAAATTCTGTCTTTGATAAATTCAGGGTCTACTTCCTAATTTAGTATAAAAAAGTTTTTATATTTAACGCAAAAGTGTCTTTAAAGTATAACACAATCTTTATAGCATTAACTATGATTTCGCGAAAGAATCGAACGATTTTGGGGTATTTTTTTATAACACATCTCAGATTTTTTTTATATTTTAATATTGTGTTTATACATCTAATTCCACCCTAAATCTAAAATTTTTCTTTTATCTGACCTAAACTTTGGCTCCCAGAGACCATTTAATTTTACCTTTCGCAAAAAGCCATAATTTCATTATATTCGTATAATTTTTATATTAAAATACTGAATGTTTTGAGATGTGGTCCATAAATGACCCTTATTAGTACCTACAATTCTACCAAAAAATAAATTAAATTTTTTACATGTAGGTGGCGCTGCAATTTTTTCTTCTTCAAAAATAGACGTTTTTTGAAGACCAAAAACTCTCTTAAGCAACAATGCTCAAAAAAACTAAATAGTATACCAGATAATATACATATTCCTTTATAATTTGATATATAAAAATTTACTTGCAAATGATGTTGCCGCCCGTAAAGCCAACTTAAAGTTTTGTTTACCGCATTAAAAAAAATTGAATTACACTTACAACTTTATTCATATTTATTAACTAAGGAATTCCAGGAGATTACTTTTATTGGTAACAATAACACAGCAAAAAAAAGTTTTATTTTTTCACACCCAGGGGGCGCTGCAGCCTTTTTTCTTTAAAAACTATATAGCATTTCAGATAATATAGTTATGTATTCCTTTATTATAAAGAGTTACGTATTCCTTTATTTATTTAATAGGTTTGTTCTTTATTTTATTTATTATGTTTTTCTTTATTATTATTATTGATATTACTATTTCTTTATTATTTAACATATAACAATTTATCTGCAATATTTGCATATATTAAATAATAAAGATATATCCTAATAATTATTATAATAATAATAATTATTACCTTTACATTAAATTTTAAACTTGTTGGGCTCTAAGGGGTATATTCTCTAACTTTTTAGTTATAAATAACCCTGGTTTATATCATACTGGCTGCTTCAAATCTCTAGAGCTACTTAGGCCGCAAAGGAACTACTTTAAAACTGATAAAACTTCAAAAAAACTTCATCCGCTTCTGTGCTAATTTCTTCAATTTCTTCAGGCAAATTTTTTAATTTTCTTTTTTTATTTTTGCTTAACCTTCTATCTGACGATAATCTTGATAATAAGCCGCGTATCTGATTAGGATGCATATACTCGTTTGAAGAAAACTAAAATTTGCCATTTACTTCATAATGTTGTAAAGCTGTTGCTATATATTCACCCATAATATAACAAGTGGTATGATTATCATCGATGATATTTTCGAATTGTAACCGAGCTGCAGATTTCACGAGTCCGCAGGACGAGTGAAATGTGCTGCTTCGGTTTTAATGAGCTGCAGTTTTAGTGATTTTTTACACTTTTCAAAGCTTTCAAACATACGAATTTTTGAATTAAAAAAATAATACTGGTATAGATTCTTTGGGAAATTTTATGCTCTACAAGAATCCGCCACGTAAAAATTTTTATCTCAAACGGTTCAAAAGTTATAGTCTTTTTAATGAAAAAAGATTTTTTTACGTGTTATTTCAATGGAAAACTTAGAATGCTCACCGACACCTTTTAAAATTGAGCAAAAAATTTTGCCTTGCAGGGAAATTTTTTGCTCGGTATGTAGGTTCATTTTAACCCATAAATCCGATAGGTTAGTTTTTTTGGCTCACCCTAACCTATAGTTTGTCTAATTTCAGGAAATTTATGATTTTGAAATTTAAGGTGGTTTACAAGATCATCTTCATTTTCAAAAACCCTACTGCAAAGTAATTCGTCGCACCTATATTTAATTGCTTTTAAATTATTTAGATTTTCCTTTTGTCGACTCGATGATGTCCAAGGAACTTTCATGTTTACTCCAGAAGAAAATTCAATTCCTAGACTTTTGATTTACTTAAAGAAAATTTATTTACTTTGCGTACCTTTAAAAGCATGATATTTTCCCTCTCCAATTTTAACTTTTGTAATAACGGCAAAATTTTAAATGTTATTATGGTTACCGTTTGACAGTAACTGTCAACTGTTGGGGTAACTTGATTCCCAGCCTATAGGCTTGACTTTAGTTTAATTTTAAAGTACGATAATAAAGAATGCTTTGCCTCTAGAAATATACTAAAATATATTTAAACAAATGGTCATATTACTATTACTATTACTATAGAGTCA
Source organism: Brassicogethes aeneus (assembly GCA_921294245.1). Classification (NCBI taxonomy): domain Eukaryota; kingdom Metazoa; phylum Arthropoda; class Insecta; order Coleoptera; family Nitidulidae; genus Brassicogethes; species Brassicogethes aeneus. The sequence goes on along the minus strand of OV121133.1, from coordinate 60,602,048 downwards.
CTAAAATACTTGATACCATTTGTAATTAAAATTTCTTTGGTTTTGTTACCTTTTGTCCGCATACAACAATAAAAGCGAAAAAATGCGTTTATATAACAATATGCGGGTACGTGCACTAGTTATAATGTTAATCGTCCCTACAACAGGCATTAATTATTGCAAATAAATTTTTATATGTCAAACAATAAAAGAATATCTATATTATCTGATACATTATAAATAATGTCATTAGTTTTTTAAGCAATGTTGCTTAAGTAACTTTATGGTCTTTATAAACGTCTATTTTTGAAAAAAGGCTGCAGCGCCCCCTGTATATAAAAAAATAAAACTTTTATTTGTTGCGTTTTAGTTACCAATAAAAGCCATCACCTGGAGTTCCTTAGTTTAAAAATAAGGATAGAGTTGAAAGTGTAATTCAATTTTTTTTAATGCGGTAGACCAAACTTTAAGTTGGCTTTACGGGCGGCAACATCATTTGCAAGTAAATTTTTATATGTCGAATTATAAAGGAATATCTATATTATCTGGTACGCTATTTAGTTTTTTTGAGCATTGTTGCTTAAGAGAATTTTTTGTCTTCAAAAAACGTCTACTTTCGAAGAAAAAAAAATTGCAGCGCCACCTATATGTAAAAAATTAAAACTTTTTTTTGACAGAATTGTAGGTACTAATAGGGGTCATATATGGGCCAAATTTCAAATCATTCAGTATTTTAATAAAAAATGTATGCCAAAATAATGGAATTTGGCCTTTTTGTGAAAGGCAAAATTAAATGGTTTCTAGGAGCTAAAGTTTAAGTCAGATGAAAGAAAAATTTTAGATTTAGTGTTAAATTGGATGTATAAACAAAATATTAAAATTAAAAAAAAATCTGAGATGTGTTGTAAATCGATCGTTCGATTCTTTCGCGAAATCATAGTTAAAAATGCAAAAGTCTTAAAACATTTACAAAATACCCAAATTTCAATATTTTCTTCTATCACTGTAGATTTTTATCACAACCAATATTCCCATGAGGGAAAGGATCAATTTTAACGTTTATTGCTCGGTGGATATTAAATTAAAGTTTATTCGCAACCCTATAGACGGATTATTTAAATACTGTAAATAATGTACTTAACTTATAAGCACCTTTTAAATTAAGCATAATTTTATTAAAGCTAGATTTGAGTCAAAGTTTTTACCTACTTTTCATGGAGCCGGTTGTGGAGTTTATTAAGACTTAAAAAGTTTTTTAATGCGATTTGATAAAATCTGAACAACTTCAATCAGATTAAAACAATATTATAAAGAACCCTTTCAATTTTTTACGAGCATATTTACTGTGTCAACCTCCTTTTATTTGATGATTGACGAGACTTCTAGCTATTCACTCAGATTAATGATTTTATCTAAAGTGTTTTTAGATTAAATTATAATTTTAAAGTTGGTTTATATTTACAAGCAATCTTTTTATTTATTAATAGTTTCTACCTTTACTTGATAAAACTCCATATTAACTATGTAAATATAAAAACATCTATGTTTTTAAAGTTTCACGTAATTTATTTGAATGTTGACAGTTGCTTTGCTACACAGTACCTTCTTCAGAATTTTTATTTATTTTAATGTTTTACGAAAACTTATTTGCATATACATAATATGTATATTTATATTTTAAGGAATAAAAATATTTTGTTAATAACAAAAATTAACGTTTTTTTACTAAGGTCGTATTTTGATTTTCTGCTTAGTCATGAGTTGGTATATCAGTCCTCCAAAGGATATCGTTGACTTTTGGGACACCCTGTATAAAGTATATACTTAAAAAAATTCCAATCAGCTTTTTAGGGTTCTTCTAAAGTAAGGAACTCGCAAAAAGAAAAAGATAATGCATACACAGTAAAAAAATATTTGTTAATTTTAACCAAATATTAACCAGATTTTATATTAATCCAGGTCCACATAACTTTATGTTAAGTTTACAACTAAATGTAATCAGTTAACTAATTTAATAAGTAGTTTGTAATTATAACAGACATTTTGTAAATTTAATGACTAAATAATTCAACCATATTTTTTGTAATTTTCAAAAAGGACCTTATTTTTACAAACCTTTTTGTAGACCCAGTAACAAAAGTATTTGTTGTAAATTGGGAACTTAAATATAAGAATTTTAATTAGAAATGTTGCTTTATTAATCAATTTCCTAAACACAAAACACAAACCTACACTGAAAGAAATATATGTTTGTTTTAGCAATGTATGTGGTAGTCCATATATGAAACATAAAATATATTTACCTTAACCATTTTTATATTTAGTTTTAACATATTATGTTAAAACTAAATATAATATATGTTTGTTTTAGCAATGTATGTGGTAGTCCATATATGAACCACATACATTGCTAAAACAAACATATATTTCTTTCAGTGTACATAAATGAACACAAAAATAACATATGTACAATTAAGTAACACACCATTCTGAAATCATCAAATTATAAAGAAATTTGGCACAATTATCAGTACCACTATAACCCTTACTGATGTATTTCTTAACTTTAACCCACTTTACTGTATCCCCTAATTTCAGTTTGAAAACCAGTGATGGCATATTTTTTTGGATACTTCGCACTTCGCACACTCGTTAAATAGGTATAAGGAATTCGAATAAAAATATAATAATAACAGATAATAATAACAGATTTCTAGTATAAACACTCTGGACAGTTGTTACGAACACGTTACGAATTAGAATAAAGTAAGCAGAAACATAAGTTTCGGACGCTAAAGTCAGTTAAACTTGGTGATGCGTATTGTTGTGGGAATTAATTTGTCAACAAAATAATCTGTAACCTTTGAAATTAACAAAATGCTTACAAAATTGCATATTACCTTTACAAAACATTCGGTAAAATATTTCCCTTTGTAAAAATAATTACAAACCCTGGTTTTATACAAAAAATTATGAAACAGTTTTACAAAATTAAATTAATAAACTACAAACCCATGTTAACAAATCTGATTTTTATAACAGTGTATGAACTTGAATGCTTTAAAGGTTAGTTTTCGAGATCCAGAGTATTAAAGTTATTTAAAAAAATGGTCCCGTCACTGCTTTTTATAAGTTTGATATTTTTTTATAGTAAATTACAATATTTTTATACTTTTTAGTGTGTGAAAGCGTGTTTATTAGTTTTTTTAAATATAATTTAAATACTCTGCTTATTTTCATGGTAAAGTTCGGCAAAAAAGCGATACATAATTTGTATAGAACTTTCAAGACCATAAACTCTAGATTTTTATAGTTGTAACTATAAATCGTTCATTTGATTAAATTAGTTTTGAAACAGACAAACAATACGAAATTCCGTGCTATTAATCTTAATACTTTAAATTAGTTCGTTTTAAAGTTTGGTATGGATTTTGCGTCGTGCACAATTTAGAAAATACGTTATATAAATCATATTTGTTTAAAGTTGCCACACATAAACACGATTAAATCTGTTATATATCGCTGGAAAACTTTAATACAGCCAACATGGAAAAATTAAATGGAACTTATACTAAACTTAAGGGAAAATTTCCTTTTGTTTTTAGTTTAAACCTTTTTATTTGGAGAAAGATACAATACTGTGAAGGAAACGAGAAAATGGTGTTATGTATATGAATAAAACATAATGCGCGGATTTTTATCAGGCAATGTCGATATTTCATTAAAATATGTCTATGGGGAAAATTTAATATAAAAAACCGATATAAAATCTCGATAACAATACGTTTTTGGTTTCATCAATTTTGTATTTCCTTTGACATCAAAAATTTGAAGGAAATAAATAGACTTTTTTGGTTTTATATGAAATGAAGTTAATTTTTAAACGAAGAAAATTTAGCCTAAAATTTAGGGTAAATATAACGAGATTTAAGCGTCGCAAACAATGTAAAAAGTTTTAAACTTTTTCTTAGGTGATTTTAAATGAAAAAGTTTAAATATACTAAAGTAAAAGCGGGGGGGCTTACAAAAAAGTATTGACTTTTTTATAGAAAAGTAAAAAAGGTGTAGCCAAAGGCGAGGAACAAAAGTTTTGTAAAGTTGTAAAAAATTCTTCCTTGATAAAATCAATAGGTACTTATATTTTAATAGTAATTTTGTTTAATTATGATAAATTAATGCAAGCGTCAAAAGCTTTATGAATAAAACATGAAAATTATATTTATAATTATAATGCATCGATGCCGATACGCGTATCAGTGATACCTAGGAAATGCAATCTTGCAGGAAAATGTACAATCTTGGTATAGCAAGATTTAAGAGGTGTAATCTCGCAAGATCTCGTATTTTGCGAGATCTCGCAGATTTAAGATTAAAAAAAAAGAAATTAATATAATTATTTGTATTACAACTTTGTTAGGTTTTATTGTAAAGGCAAAATAATGAAATAAAACATAACTTAAATAATTTCTATTCCACTCATTACTTTATGGACCAATCAGATTTCAGAAACCAAGTATTTTTTTCAGTGTTGTGAAATAGTCTTGCCGAATATCCCTCGTAATAAAATTTTCCCTGATTTTTATTTACTCAAGATTTTTCCTAGGAAACATTCGTATAAAAATCAAAAATTTTATCGGTAAAATTTTACCACTAGTGCTATATAATATTATAAAGGAATAATCATCACTGAAGCAAAAAACTTAAACAAGACTAAAATTATTTATTGAAAAAACTATACATTATTTTGAAAATGACTTCTCAAAAAACACAAAACACACATGGAATGCGCTGCGTCCTAATCTCGCAAATTTTGCGATTTTCGTGCAAGACTAATCTTGCAGAATTAGTGCGAGATCTTGGTATTTCGAGATATTGGTATACCAAGATACCGGATACTTACCGATATGTATCGGCGATACCGATACTGATTGTAAATTTAAAAAGACTGACTGACAAACCAAGTGGTTAAATTTTTTCACATTTGTATTTAACTTTTTTAACTTTTTAAACCTTTTTTTATTGAAAAAAATAATTGACTTGTTTTTTTGCTTATATAATATTTTCAGAAGGTATAGGGATAGATATCTAATATATCGGTATCCGTATGTAAGTATTCAATCTTTAATAATAAATGTAATACAATTTCAAAAACAAAATATATCAGCCTGTTAAATTAAATTGAATTTAACCTGTCATACGCAGTGTTCATTAAATTTACCAAAGAAAATAACTTAATAGCCCGGGGCATTCGCCATTTTTGCAAGTTTTTTTTTGGTAATAAAATTTTACACTAAAACTCCTTTTCCTTCAGTGGTGTAGAAATTTAAAAATTCAAGTTATACACCAATATATAAATTTAATTGAAATTGAAATCAAAATTTTGATATGAACTTTTTGATACCATAAAACTTTTATAATAATCATAATAAACCCTAATAAATATTTATTATAATGGATTAAAATACTTATTAATTAATAAAATAACAATAAAAAACTTTTTTTTTTCATCGCAAAATTGATATAAATCTGCCAGAGGCAAAGTTAATTAAACCCAACAAAATACAAGCAAATAGAACAGCAAATGCATTAGTTTGATCGGCAACAAAAAATATCATCGAAAATCCTATAATTTATCACTATTGACATTACCAAATTAAAGCGTATTGTACGCGACAGACAGAGGCGAAAACTGATTAATGTGCAAGCCAAATCAAAAGCAAGTTCACGGGCCAAAAGGGCTAATGGCTTCCTAATTACCATTTAAAACCGATGTTCAATATCACCATTCCAAGAGCTATTCAATGCTGATATTTTATGTGCGAGATTATTTTAAATGGTGGGTTTTAAGGTTCAGACAATGATTTTTTGGTGCACCAAAAAAACGATTTTTTTGTTAAACAGCAGTATCTACAAAAGCGGGGCAAAGGTGCAAGTTGCTGCCCCTATTTTTTTAGAGTAAAAGTAAAGGGAAATAAAAAATTGGAGTAAAACAATTTATTTATTATGCTATGTAGAATTAAAAAATATCTGTGCTTTTTTCTCAGCTTGTGCAAAAATGACATGGAGTTTGAAATTCAAAATTCAAAAATAGCGGCATTTAGAGGTTCAATTTGCCACCCCCTAAACTGCTGCCCGGGCTAACCGCCCCTGCGTGCCCCCTTCATCCGGGCCTATAAAAGAGAAATGTATATTAATTTATAGCCCAGTAAACACATACACGTTTTTTTAAACTTATTTAAAACGTGTGAATGGTCAATGAAACGTTTTACGTAGAAAAAACAACGGTTTGATATTGGTATAAATTTACACCAATTAATTTAAACGTTAAAACAACGTTAATTTAAATATGCTTTTTAATAGTGCCTAACTTTTACGTTACAATAACGTTGTATTAAGGTGTTCAGTCAACCATATATTTAAATGTTTAATTGAAACGTTAAAACAACGTTAATTTAAATATGCTTTTTAATGGTGGCTAACTTTTACGTTACAATAACGTTGTATTGAGGTGTTCAGTCAACCATATATTTAAATGTTTAATTGAAACGTTAAAACAACGTTAATTTAAATATGCTTTTTAATGGTGGCTAACTTTTACGTTACAATAACGTTGTATTAAGGTGTTCAGTCAACCATATATTCAAATTTCAGCCCAGCGATATTCTACAATACAAATTTTTGAATTTAATCTGTTGAACAACAAAGCCAGCTGAAAACAAGCTTTTTAAGCCATTTTTTTTTTATAACTGATAGGGTTTTTCGAAAAATTAGTCTATTTTTCATCGTTTAACAAATTTCTTTTTTGTGTTTTAGAAGCAGCTAAATTTTCCACCGAACGATAAAAATGATTCACCTGAAGACGACTGGAGATACCTCCAAAACCTTTCCTTCATTAAAAAAAATCATTGTCTACAACCCTTAAACACTCTGTATTCATGTTGCAGTTAACGTTAAACGAACGTTTAATAAATACGTTGTAAAAACAAGTATTTGTGGAGTTTTATTTATTATAATATATATATATATATATATATATAGAACTAACGTTAGAAAGGACATTAATTTAAATATAAGGTATAGATAAACATTATAAATGAGGCCAAAAACAATCTTTAATTTAGGTTTTTAATAGACGTAGGTATATTAAACGTTTTAAATGTAACATTTCGAAACGTGTAATGATCGTTTTCTTAACGCCAAAATTAAACGTTTATTTATTAGTATTGTTAAACGTTATAATCTGCAACATTTTAAAGTTGATTGTAGTTCATGTGTAATATCAATATTCTCAATATCAATAAAATGTTAAGTTTTTTTATTAAATTTGAAAATAACTATGTTTTGTTATTTTAAAAGACATAATAACAAATCGATTTTATTTTAACTTTAAGTTAAACTTGCAGCTATCCGGGAATCGGTTGTCATAGTTACCCCAGAGCTCAAACATATCTATAAATAACAAAAAATAATTAACTTAAACATTATTGCAAATAGAGTGTAGGGTATTTATCTTTTTAAAATTTTTTTTATCAAATAATAAATAAATACATCTAAAAATTTAATTAGGTGTTATAAAAGGGGTGCTAGTTATATACACTGTTCAAAATTTCATGACCATTTTAACACCACACATGGTCTATATCGATACAAACCAAAATGGTGTTAAATATGGTTCGTTGGTCCAGTGTAAATTCAAATACTAAAATAGTGTAAATTTAACTTTCACACAGTATTCAGTGTTAAATATTATGTGTTTTTGGTCAAATTAAATCATACTACACAGAAAAAAAAGAAAAAAAGGGAAACAGGAAGTTTCTTGACGCATTACTAGTATATCACCAGTGGTATTATTCCAGAAAATTGAACCTTCAACTCGCTAGAGATAATGTTTTCACCAACTTAAAATACTTCAAGTATTAACAGCTGTTTTCATCTATTTAAGGTCTCTTTAGTATCGAACAACTTGTAGTGTAACAGCAAAGCAAAGGACTACCTGAGCTTATATACTCTTCATGTAAGTCAACAGAGGCGAGATTTAAGAACATCACGTGATCCACACCGCCTTTGCAGCGATCGGTACACACTATGCAACCAGGAATGCACGGCAAATTGTTTTAATCGTTTTAACAGAGTGCTTTAGGTTGAAGTAACTCCTATTTTACAAACAACATATTCAGTAAACTGAACCATACAGCGGGTTGGTTTCACTAAAGTTTTCTGGGTTAATTTAACCAATTTAAAAAAAAAATAAAATAACTATCTAGTTTAGTACCGTCAAACTAATCTTTGTTTATATTAACCTTCCCACAGTTGATTTAAATAAATACTTATGTGTCAACTAAATTAATATAGTTAAATGAACTATTCCTTTTTTTCTGTGTAGGTGCACTTCTTATATGTTTTTAGATAAACACCGTTTTGGTGTTTGCTGTATATAACATTTTCAACCATAATTCATGGTGTTTATATTAACACCACTTGGTGTTGGATTTTGACACCATTTTAAGATTACTCTTTACACCATAGATATTTTAAACAGTGTACATAGTTTTTATTTGTTATAACTGGTTATTCGTTTTATGTGTTTATATATATTTTTTATTGCAGAAAAACAATTTCCCTTACAATAACCGAGGAGGACAGCTACGAAAAAGACGTCCTTTTTTACGTTCAACTCGGGGAACCCCAGATGTCGGGTGGTAAGATTAACTCCAATTAAACCTATATTTTTACTCCTTACTGCCAACTTCATGTCAATGATTCTTTTTCATATTCTCTACACTTAAACTTGCCCTCTTCTTCTTCTTCTTGTACTGTTGCCTCCTTCTTCTACTCTGCCTACTGCACATTGGCAACATCGCACTGCATGTTGTTAAGTAAGTAATGGCGGTGTTGAAGACTTATTTATTTTTTTGTCTTGTCTTGTTTTGTCCTTTTGGCACTGTTTTTTAATTATATGTTTAGATTTCGGAATAGGAAAAACTTTTTTATTTTTTAAGAAAAATTCATTTATAATAAAAATTATGATTTTAGCTTTGGATACCTCAAATTTCTAAATATTTTAAATGTTTTTTCTATACCGTTGTCCACAAAGATATCAATTTTTTGCATTAAAATTTGCACGTTTAATATTTGTTTTGTGTTTTGTCTTGTTTTTGTAATGACTGTGTTTTGAATTGTTGTTTTTTGTTTTGTTCACACAAATTAAAATTAGATTATTTTTTTGTAACATTAAATGACTATTTTACTAATTTCTATACAAATAATTAAATTAGTTTTTTACAATTTTATTTTACAAATTTGATAAAAACGCCTCTGAGAAAAGTAATGCATATTAAAACCACTCGTACACCATTAATAAAACACACGAGCAAAATATAAATTTAAATAAGCATTAAAATTTGCAGTTTTCTAATTACCAAATTATTATCTGCACCTTTTTAGGAAATGAAATTGCCAACAAAATTGTATTTTATTGTTTTTGCAGTTTTGTGTTTACTTTACCATACATTTTTATCTGGGTTTTATAGCATAAACTTTCTATTATGACAAAGGCAAAAGTTTTCAAGTAATATATTACGTTATAACGTAGTGAAAAAATTAAGGTGTTTTGTGTTGTATATTTATATGTTTAGTCTTCAGAAAAATATGTATGTGTATAAATTAAAAGGCCTGTGTTTTTCTAATATAAATATGTATAAATGTTTTATTTTATAAAAAATAAATGAGTATTTATGCATAAATTGTATGCATAATTATATGTGATTATTTGCACACAAAATATTTGTTTTATATATATTCTCCTTTAAAGTGGACCTAAAATATGGCAAAAAAATTAATAATATATATATTTTATAGATTTTAAAAATAAAGGTTAAAAAAACGTACCCGTGTCTCGCCGTTTCACAAAATCACGTCAACAGATTTTTAATTCTATATTTTGTTATAAATCATTTTTTTTCTTTAAATATTTTATGTTTTTACATATAGGTACAATTTCTGGTTTTAATTTTTGATTTTTTTTTAACAAAACAACAGATTTGTATTTATCTTATATTAAATATATGTTAAAAACAAATCTATACTGGTATCACAACCTAAAAACACCACTTGATATACAGGGTGTTTCACATTCGTGGTCCATTGAAAGTTTCTGGGGAACGGAAAAAATATCGATTTGAAATTTAAAATCGTTTATAATCCATTACCTAATTCTATTTTTTTTTTAAATATTTTGTACAAAATACCACTTCCGGTTTGTCTGAAAGTGACATCAACTTTGTTATTTCAAATAGAACACCCCATATATTTTTACATTTTTAAATTCCACATAAAATTCTGAGTAAAATTACTATATCATGTCCTATACCTAAAGTGAATAGTTTTCTAGATGTTTGCTATTAGGTTTACGGATATGGGTTGAGAATCTTAAAACGTTGTTTAAAAAATGTTATATCAATTCTTTAACATTTTTCAACAAATTACCCAAGAAAACCCAGGGCAAATTGGGCTAACTTGAAACGTTAATAACTTTTTTATTTTAAATGTAACACCCGGTATTTTAATGAATTGACATGGAATCTTTTAAACAATGTTTTAAGATTCCAAAAATTCTACCCCCATTTCCGCAAACTTAATAACAAGAAAGTTATAGGCTATTTTTGATTGACGCGCATTTGTCATATTTTAAGGGGAAAAATTAATAACTCGAAAACTATTCACTTTATGTATAGGACATGCTACAGTAATTTTTCTCAAAATTGTATGTAGAATTTAAAAATGTAAAAGTATATGGGGTGTTCCATTTAAAATAACCGGTCAAACCGGAAGTGGCATTTTGTTTAAAATATTTTAGAAAAATAGGCTTAATTGGATTATAAACGCTTTAAAAATTTCAAATCGATATATTTTGCCGTTCCTCAGAAACTCTCAATGGACCATGAAATTGAAACACCCGTATTTCCTAAATGTGCAACACCCTGTATATAATTAAAATAATTTTAAAATAAATAAGTAATTTTAATGGTTGTCCATTTATTCAGTTAATAAATTTTTCATAAAAATATACTGTCCAGCTGTTATCGAAGCTGTTATATTATATGCCGAATACCGTAAATAACATTTTAGTAAATCGCACTTAAAAAAAATGACGTGATCTAAAAAAACGCCGAGACACGGGTATCATTTTTTAAGTCTATTTCAAAATATATAGAAATTTTTCATGGGAGGGGAAAATTTCAAATTTTGTCGTACTTTGTAATACATAAAATATAACTAACTTTTTAAAATTAAGATTAACAAATCATTTTTTTCTTCTTTTAGACGAGGTAGCAAGTTTAGCAGCCGAGGCAGAAAAGAAAAACCCAGAAGACAGAACGGAAAGAGAAAAAATAGCCATACTTGGTAAGCCTAGGCTGGGCGATACCATCAGAGCCCAGATTCGTATAAAAGAAAGCAAAGAATTTAAGGTAAATCCACAAAATTACGAATTCATTTAAATTGACAATTTTACTTTTGTTATTCCCGCATTTACGAATCGTCCATTTTAAATTTTTACTCGAACACCGCAGTGTACCGGTTTGGTTTCCTATTTCCCATCCTTGGTAAATAAATAAACAGACAATGCTTTGAAATGGTTTGTTTATTTATTTAAGGCAGTAAAACTTAGTTTTAAAATAATAAGGCAGAACACAGTAGTCAAGTGCTGACGTTTAACATTGGAGACCAAAATGGCCACCACGAAGTTCCAATTTAACTCCTATTAATTTGATATTTTTAAATCAATACAATAAAATAATGGACACTTTAATAATATTCTCCAAACATATCACACGTAACTGAGGATAGACTGATTTATGGCTAATTCTTAAGGGACCTGAGACATCCCAGAAACTTAAATAAAGAGACAAAACTCTTGAAACTTTAACAAACTTCCAAACTATTTGCGTTAATGAATTAAACTTAATCTTAGGTACAGAACTCCATTCAAATATTTAGCTGAAACTAAACGGTTAACCAACTTTACTATGCAATATAAAACATATTATAGGTCACAAGTTTTCTGAAAATTGTCTAAAAACAAAGTTTGTACAATATTTTATCTTCAAGCGGTTTCTAACTTAAACTTTATTATTGAAAAAATTTGGATTGGTAACGTTGTTTTAGTCTATAAAAAACCCGTTTGGACCAATAAAAAAATTCTACCTCTACCTCACCTTACTTATACAGGGTGTTATGTAATTAATGTTATATATTAAAATACTGAATACCTTTTGACATAAGGAGTAAAGGAAAAATATTTAAAAAAATATTTTTCCGAAGATAAGTTTTTTATATTTTTTGTGATACGCCACTGGTTACACACTTAGTTTATCTCTGCAAACTTGAATTCTGTGAGTACATAGATACCAACCAACAAAGTAGCTACACGTTGCCAGATGTAAAAAATTGTTACTAAAAATTTTTCTTCAAAAAAATAAATAAAAACTCAATATATAAAAAATTTTTATGCCTTTAAAGCTCTAACACCCTTCTGTATTTATTTACCCATCCAGCTATTAGCTTAAGCAATGATGAAAATTTAGTACCTATTTTAAAAAATCCATATCCAAAAAATTAATTTTTTCATCAGTTTTTTTCTTTCTGTTTACTCAGATGAAATTGGGACCAGTTCACAGGTTAAACTTTAAACATTTAATTTGTTTAAATAAATCCAAAAAATCCCTTAGTTAAGATATTTACAATTTGAGCACATAACCTAAAAATTAAAAGAAATGCACTAGATTCTGCCATAAAAGTTGGCAGATTTTGTTTGAATTTACCTTCAGTACAAAAATGACATAACCAACAATTAATAAAAACGCCAAATTGACAATTTGCATTGTTAATTTTGTCATTTTTGCAATTAAGCTAAATTTAAACAATGTTTGTCAACTTTTTTGACAGATTTTGGAAACCATGTTGTTACCAACCATAACATAATAAATTAACCAGATTAGCCTAAAGTTCCTAGTCGATCAGTGGCGTATTTTTTGGTAGGATAAAGGATAAATTATTTTTAGACTTTGGAATTTAGAAGAAAAAAGTTTCAGGTGCTTCTTTATGGACCCTAAGGAACAACCCATTTTAATATATAACATTAATTACAAAACACCCTGTAATTATAATTGTACATTTTATAATAATAATAATAATAATAATAATAATCCAGGGGCGGCAAATTTAAATATAATAATAAAGGGACACTAATAATTTGAAAATGAAAATAGCATGTTTGAATTAAGTAAAAATTACATTATATCAACCGTATCCAGTGGCGTAACTACAGGGTGGCAAGATGTCACGGGCCCCCGGACTAAGGGGCCCCCGGCCGAAGAACGCCCCGGCCCGAGAGGACCGCAAGCACAGTTGGGCCTAAGCATTGGGCATTGGGCATTGAACTACATTAAATTGAGGAGGGCCCCAATGGGGCCGTATCGATACAGATCTATATTGTATGGATCTTTATCAGTACATACACTGTGTATGATAGAAGAAAATAATTTGACCTATTGAAAATGCCATAGAAACATAATAGGTGTTTTCGCTGTGCTAATCCCGAACTAGTTCAGACATCCTAGGCATGCGCATTTTAATATTTGTCATGCGCACTTTACAATTTGAACGCCAAATTTTAAAAAGCGCATGCCTAGGATATCCGGAATTAGTTCGGGATTAGCTCCGCGAAAATAGCTAATATTAATATTAAGTTTATTAGTCCAAAAAATTGTAAATACAATATAGAACACGTCAGTTAATATATTAATAATAAATTTAAAATACACAAATGCAACAAGCTTAAAAAAATTACAATAAAAAGATATAGGTACAATTATATTACATAAAAAAATCTTCAATACTACTCTCTAAAAATGAATTAGTCAAAAATGACTAATATAATAGTTATTAATGGCTGCTTTTTCACTTGTAACATGGTTAACCATGGGATACATGGTATCCCAAAATTTAACAGCCAATTCTTATGCAAAATTGTCCCCTGAATCCGAAAATGTCGTCAAAAATGAAAAAGTAGAATCAATTTTCCATGTATTATGGAATTGACTTAATCTCAAAAACTGCTCCACTTTCATAATTTTCGGATTCAGGGGACAATTTTATATAAGAATTGGCTGTTAAATTTTGGGATACAATGGTATCCCATGGTTAACCATGTTACAAGTGAAAAAGCAGTACTTAAAAGTTGTGAAATATATTTTTTATTCAAATATCTAAAAGGAAATATGAAATACCTAGTTGATATTTAAATTATTTTAATGAATAATGTAATGTGTTGCATATTAAATATTTCTAAATATTTTACAACTGGCGACGTTGCTTCATATCTGAAAGTTCTTGTTAAGAAATATGTGAAAAATTGTATCGTTAAAGTTAATTTTTATACAAAAAGTTCTGAAACATCAAAATTTTTAATTTTTTATATATAATATTTCTTTTTTCGGTTCGTGTCAATAAAAATTGTAAATTCTGGACTTACCACAACTGCTTTTGTAATTGAGGACCCTAGAAGCCAACGGGTATAAGTACATTTTGTTTAGGTTTGAAATAATCATGTTTTAAGTAAAAAATCACTTGTAAATTGTCAAAATTGTTTATTGTTTTATGCCTTTGTTTTTTAAGATGTATAACTTTGGAATTCTTTTATATCCCTTGGATACATTTACTTTATTTTTCTGTACATACCTACATTTTTTTTAAATGTCACTTGTAACCCTTGGCTTCTAGGGTACTCAATTATTTTCTATGTTTTTAAATGACGTTAAAAAAAAGGAAACTCACAATAACGTTTTATGTAATTGCGTAAGGTTTAATAATTAAAGTTGTTTGAAAAAGTTTTCCTGTAAGTTTAAGAGAATTAATAAAAGTTTTATTATAAAATTACGCAGGCAAAGCTTTAACACACTCCTAATAAATTCTCTGTAATGGAATTAAAACGAACGAAAACATTAAGCAACGTAAATTGATTACGACATTATTTTAAAGTTAAGGTCGACAAAACCATTTTAAAAAGCTTTCGAAAATTGGTTAACACATATTGATCTTTATAAAAAATATTTTGAAAATAAAATTAGGTTTAAGATCTTTATAGTTAAATTAAATTGTAATATAGGCTAGAGACCCTTCATTAAGGATATCTATAGAAGGCTAATTTTGATTCCATAGACATTTCAAAAGTTGTTTTGCATTTTAGAACACCGTTGACAAGCTGGTGCAAAGAGCAAACGCCTCTCTGCTTATCGGTACTTCATCGTGGAAAGAACAATTCGTGGAAGCCATGACTGTAAGTCCTAGTGATGATGACGCCAACAAAAAGGAACCATCTAGTCTGGACTATATTATGCACGTGCTGACCGTTTTTTGGAAAATTTTATTTGCATTTGTACCTCCCACAGGTAAACGATAACCCAGGAACGTCTCTAACAAGACATTTCTGCAATCATGAATTTTTTCTAGATATTTTCAAAGGATATCTTTGCTTCGTGGTGTCCATATTTTGTATAGGACTCGTAACAGCTGTAATAGGAGATGTGGCGTCTCATTTTGGTGCAACACTCGGTATAAAAGACTCCGTGACTGCCATAGTGTTCGTCGCCTTAGGGACAAGTATACCAGGTGAGCAAAATAGTATATTTTGACATTAGGTTTTTAAGAAATTTTGACCTTAAAGTTATTACAACTTTAAAACATTTTATACTTAATTAATAATTACGTTCTTGTTTAAAAAAATCGTTTGAAATATGAAATGTTCATACAAATCATAAAAAGGTTGAAATTAAAATCTTTAAATTAAACTTTTCCTTTGAAAATCCTTTATAAAACTTACTTTGTGGTCAATGCTTTTATTTGTTATCATAATCTACTGTATTAACTCCGACGAATCGATTTATTCACTGCATCGTTGCATTAAAAGCCTTTAGAGAAACTTAAATTTGAAATATGCCCACCGATGTATCACTAAAACCGAATCCTCCGGCTACATTATATAGCCTAAATAAAAAGTATTGAGAAAATTTTATCGGTATCTGGAATAGCGAAGAAGAAGGTCTGGCATCGTTCCATGCTTGTAAATAAACAGGCCAAAATCTTAGCGGAAAAATGATGACGCACCCGCATGCTATTTGTCTGGATTTCAACACATTGGATACGATTTATTGGAAAGGAGACAATAAAAGTGCTCAACGTGTTTGATTAGCTTTAATTTTAACAAAATGTGATTTACGATTTTTTTTCCAATATTATTACGTGAAAGGCCTACCGAATTACCTTTTTATATATAGGAAATAAAGATTCTAACCCGCCACTGAAGCCTTTTGGCATCGAAACGTTTATGATATACATCAAAGATCCCAGTTCAACATCACGTAAAACACCGATACATTGCAACTTTTTTTACTCATTCCCGTTTATTTGTTTCCTTCAGACACATTTGCCAGCAAAGTGGCCGCCATTCACGATAAGCACGCGGACGCCAGCATCGGCAACGTGACCGGCAGCAACGCTGTAAACGTCTTCCTGGGCATCGGCGTCGCGTGGTCGATAGCCGCTGTCTACCATTGGGCAAAAGGAAATGTCTTCCGTGTCGATCCCGGCAAGTAAGTACCAATGACTTCGGCCCAACATTAACCCAAGTTAATCTTAAGATTATCAAACACACCTTATATACTAGGTAACATCAGTAACATCGGTGGGATGTAAGATATGTACTAGATCGCCCTTGGTTGGCTGTAGATGGCGATGTGTAAGAACAATAGTTTTCAATAATTAAAATTGGTTTAATTTGTACGATCTTTTAGGTTATTTTAAGGGATTTATAAAGGGTGCGGCAAAAAGGTTGCCCCATTTTCAAAGGGTCATTGTTCGGCTCGTGGGGGGGATAGAGCATGCTAGCAGTGCGCGTGGTTTCTTTAGGTAGGTACGAGCATACCATTTTTAGTCGTCATAATGAATCTGTCAGAAATATTTGGGATGTCAATAAAAATGAAACTAAGAAAATAATATTTTTATTTTTAGGAAACACATTATTTTATACATTTCATGTTTTAGAAATAATGTCTTTTAAATGACCGCCTTTATTGTCAATGCACATTTGAAACCTATTACGACAGCTCGTCATTGCTCTGCGCGCCATGTCTTGCGGAATTGCGTTGATTTCTTGCCTTATTGCTGCCTTTAGATTTTCCAAATTTTGTGGATGATGTTTAAAATTTTGTGATTTTAGATACCCCCATAAAAAATCGTAAGGGGTCAAATCAGGTGAACGCGGAGGCCACCCAATATCACCTCGTAAAGAGACAACTTTGCCCGGACATTTTATTTTAAAAAACCCTAACGTAATTAATGAACCTTTAAAAAATGGAAAACTTTTTCTTAGTTTGATTTTTGCTCTATCCCCCCACGAGTCAAGCAATGACCCTTTAAAAATGAAGCAACCTTTTTGTCGCGGAAGAAACATTTGATAGTTGAAAAACAGTCAATTTCTAGAGACTAAAAATTTTCTAATGTAATTATTGTACATTACATTAAAAAAATTTTAGTCTCTAGAAATTGACTGTTTTTTAACTATCAAATGTTTTTTCCACAATTCCCATACAATGTTTTCTTTAGTATTGTAATGTTAATTAACTTCAAAATGTTTATATCAGCAATAACCTACGTATAAACCAAAAAGCATTGAAAGCATAATCCGCAATATAAGGGAAATATTTTAGAAAGGAATGTAGGAATTGTTATATGAAACTTGGTTATTTAATATATGGGTAAATCTAATCTTAAAGTGGTTTTGGTAAATTATTTGCGTTCCATTTTAAGCGCTTATTAAAATCTTTCATAACTAAAATTATTTAGACCAAGCGTATATTAAAGTTCTTAGTATAAGGGGGAAAGTTATATTAAATTATACACGCTTTAGGCATAGATGCAAACTTTTTGGTTGTGATATTTTTAATTTTTTTGTAAATTATTTGTTTGTGAAAAAATAGGAACAAAATATACAAATTAAAAAAACTCTAAGCAACACTAATTAGAGTTCAGACAGGTTCACACTAAATAGTGTTGTTTTATAACACTACAATTAGAGTTAATTTTTAGTGTAATTTTCCCCAAGTAAGCAAGTATGATTTAACACTATAGCACTGAGGATAAAGTAATTTTACACTGTATTAAAAAGTGTTAATTTACCTAAAATCGTGTACTTCTACACTTCCTGGGTAAAATCCCACTTTTGTTCAGTGTAAATTAACACTACTTTGGAAAAGTTCTAATTTTAGAAAGGTACTTTTACTCTTTTACTTCTAATGTAAATTAACACTATCATTTGAGTAAAACCTATTGTTGATAGTGAATAAAACGAAAAGGTAAATAAAGAGAAACATTTATTTGGAACAAAAATCTATGAAAATTATCAAAATCGGTGCCTTTTAAAATATAATTTTATATTCGAGTCGTACGGCTGGCTTAAGCAAAATGGTTCCTTAAGACGTAAAAGTTTTTGATCAATGCAATGTTTTACTGGCTGTCAACTTGTAAGCAATCAATTATATTGAGAATTCATCAGTAACTCATTTTTCTGTTATAAAAAATGGGTGATCCAATTGGTAGAGAGGCGTCAGGCGGCTGTATGTCGGGGATTTACCACACGTGTACAAATTTTCTATAATATTAATAAAAATGTAGGTATAGGTTAATATAACAACCATTACGCTTGAAAATAAAAAGTAAATCAAGTGTGTATGTATTTATATTATTAAAGTTACAAGTACCCGACCTACTGCCGTAAATTATTGATATATAATATAGGTCGGGTATGGACATCCTGTTAATATATTGGTATTTATTGAGTATTAAGGCTTAAAGAAAAAGGAAGTACCCGACCTACTGCCGTAAATTATTGATATATACACTGTTCAAAATTTCATGACCATTTTAACACCAAATTAATACCATACATGGTCTGTATCGATACAAACCAAAATGGTGTTAAATGTGGTCCGTTGGCCCGGTGTTAATTCAAATACTAAAATGGTGTTAATTTAACTTTCACACAGTATTAAAATAAATTTTACCTGGTGTAAATTGAACTCCTTTTCAGTGTTAAATATTATGTGTTTGTGGTCAAATTAAATCATACTACAAGGAAAAAAAAGGAAACAGGAAGTTTCTTGACGCATTACTAGTATATTACCAGTGGTAATATTCCAGAAAATGGAACCTTCAACTCGCTAGAGATTATGTTTTTAGTGTATAAATTCTTCATGTAAGTCAACAAAAGCGAGATTTAAGAACATCACGTGATCCACACCGCCTTTGCCGCAATCGGTACACATTTTCAACCATAATTCATGGTGTTATATTAACACCACTTGGTGTTGGATTTTGACACCATTTTAAGAGTACTTTTTACACCACAAATATTTTAAACAGTGTAATATAGGTAGGGTATGGACATCCTTTTAACATATTGGTATTTATTGAGTATTAAGGCTTAAAGAAAAAGGAAGTATAATACTTACCAAAAAATAAGAGTGTCCTCTTATGGATTCACCGTAATTAAAATCTAACTGAACAAAAATGCCACACTTCCACAACGCGGTATCTCCGGATATGCACTGCGTATGTAGATAGGCACCAACCAAACATTTTAAAACGCATTTCGGTTATAACCAGTTTTTTCAGTCTATTTTGCCACTATTGGTGTAATTTAACTTTAATTGTGATACAATGTGCACTAGTAGTGTAAAGAAAAAAGAGCTCTTAGTAACATCAAAACAAAGAAATTGCACTGTAGTGTATATTTTGTCACTATTTAACACATTAAGGGGTAATATATTATATATATATATATATATATATATATATATATATATATATTAAAAACTTAATGCGAGTGTTTATAAACACTCGCATTAAGTTTTTCTAGCCTTTTGATTTATTTTAATAATAAATAGTGTGAATGTACCAATGAATAATGTTCATATTCTTTAAATGTGTTTAATAAAGTTAATAAGCACTAAATGCTACCTAGTGTATTTTGTAGTGTAACTTTTACACTTACAAATCAACTCTAATATTTTTACCCCTACACTAAAAAATTTGCACGGGCAAAATTTTTTACTGTGTAACAGTCTAACAGGTCGAGAAAGCGCCTATTTTATACCCTAGCAGTGTTCACTGCCAACTTACAACTGCTTACATCCTAATTATATTTTGTATATGATTTAAAACCATTTTATTGCCTTTATCTCTTTTAGTTTGGCCTTTTCTGTGACAAACTTCTGCAGCGCAGCCGTGATAACAATAATCGTCCTGGTACTGCGCAGATCGAAGATGGTAGGGGGTGAACTGGGCGGTCCGGTGTGCCTCAAGTATTGCACGTCAGCTTTCCTTTTCACGCTGTGGATCATTTACTTAGTTTTGTCCACGTTGGAGGTGTACGATGTCATCGAAGGCTACTAGAAACCCACGAAAAAAAGTGGTCGTTGAGTAAATTTTTTATATACTTTCGGTAGTGTGATATTGTTAAAGTATTATTTGTTGGTTATGTTTTAAACAAGCTGGTCCGAAATAAAATGCAAGGTTGGCTTATATAAGATCCAAGAACACTATACCTTATATTATATTAGTGAGATGTAATGAGTCATTACTAATGACAATTGGTCATTGATTTTATTCTGAAAAATCAAACAAAAAAAGTACCTACAAATATTGGTTTTTATATGAATCAGTGGCGACTCATAAATCTAAGAAGGTAGTGCCAGAATGGTGCAAAATCAAAAGTTTCTTCAATAGCTTAATTAAATTTACGACAGCGCGTTTTTGGTCCACTTTTACTTTGTTTTTGGATTTAAAAATCGGGTATAGGACTAATACGTAGTTTTTTTGAGCGAAAAACTACCAAAACAGTTTTTTAAGATGATAATTTTATTCACTGTCACATACTTATAGTTTATAATTAAAAATTTGCCAACATACAACCATTTATCTAATTACGCAATGTTATACACAAAGTAAACGTAAAGAAAGTCAAATCAAACGACTGAACTATCATATCGTATACGATATCCCTACAAAATCTCTCTTTTCATTAGTGCCTGCGGAATTCGCACGGTTGCCAAACCTTACATAACTGAATATAAAAAGAAATTCATAAAATTCAATATTATTAAGATGTTTTTAAAATAAAACATATTTTCTTGGAGGTGGCATGGCTCCGTAGCATTAACTTACGAATCGCCACTGATATGAATGCATTTTATTTTGGGACACCCTGTACTTACTTAGGTTTAAGACCGATTTTAAAATTAAGGTTATCATATTGTTATTGATTTAGTCATCTGATATTAACTAAATACAAAATATTATAATATCAAATTGCTGTTGAATGTCAAAAAAAAACTAAGTGTTTATTAAAATAATTTATGTTAATAAAAAGACTAAAATAACAATGAAAAAAAAATGCCAGTGTTCAAAATGATTTAGAAATACCTAATATTGATAATGATGTTGTTTATGAAATAATTTTAATTATTGTTAACATAATGTTGGCCCTTCTCCCTTTTACTTTAAGAAACCATACCACTGTATAGTTGTATGGCATACTTTACATAAATGAATCATGTTCTGGCACGTGTATGGGCTACTTTACTTAAGAAAGTCTTAAAACTCTCGTTTTTTTGTTTAAATTAAATAGCATAATCATATATGATACGATATTAAAAGTAGACAAAACATGTAATGTCAAAATGGGAATTCAAAAAAAATTAAGTCTGAAGCATGGAACCACTATATCTGAAGTGTACTGTAGGCAATTGTTTATTTAACAAAATTTACAAACAGAATACGAATTTAATTAAGATTATAATTGGTAGTAAAAATGTGTAGTGTTGAAATAATTTAGGTATTTCGAGAAAAGGGTCTTAAAACTCGAATTTAGTTTAAAATCTAGAAAAACATTTTTCTTAGGGCCATTTTATCAATCTCTGGTTAAGTTCCAGTTAGTCTATCTCACAGTTACATTCTTTATCGATCGTTGTGAGAACAATGGTATCCATGGAAATTATCTGTCAGTTAACTAACTGCAAATTTAACTGGACATTGATAAACCGGCCCTTAAGAATCTTTTTGCACAAGGTAAACTTGATCCTCGGGGTGTTAATCAGTGGCGGCTGGTGGATTTTGGGTATGCCAATATTTCAGTTATTAGACATGGGACCCACACCAAATTTATAATAGTTTAAATGACATTAAATAGTCAAGTTCGGCGCAAACTGAATTTAAATTGAAGCTTGCGAAAAAAAGTTAGTTTTTCCTGTCGCCTCACCCGCCTCTAGGCCCCCCTATTTAAGATAATTCAAATTAAAGTGGTGCTATAATTTATAGAAAAATTTAAAATTTTATTAAAAAAATCCAAATATTACAGGTTTTATACCATTTTAAATATTTTTTTATTTTAATAAAATAAATAATAAAAATTTAAAATCGAATAAAATCTGTAATATTTGGATTTTTTAAATAAAATTTTAAATTTGTCGATAATATTACAGGTTTTATACCATTTTAAATATTTTTTTATTTTAATAAAATAAATAATAAAAATTTAAAATCGAATAAAATCTGTAATATTTGGATTTTTTAAATAAAATTTTAAATTTGTCGATAAATTATTATAATTATAATAGGAGATAATAAATTGCACCACTTTAATTTGAATTATCTCAAATAGGGGGCCTGGAGGCGGGTGAGGCGACAGGAAAAACTAACTTTTTTTCGCAAACTTTAATTTAAATTCTGTTTGCGCCGAACTTGTTTATTTAAGGTCATTATAAACTATTATAAATTTGGTGTGGGTCCCATGTCTAATAACTGAGATATTGGTATACATAAAATCCACCAGCCGCCACTGGTGTTAATTAAAACGCGACATTACTTTCCAAAGCACAATAGGTGTGATGGAGAATGCCGTGATTACTTTTTTGGTTTCTATAGAGATCATTTTTTATAGAAAGTAAAACGTTAAATTTCAAGAAACACACCCCTAATATGAAATTTTGTTAGTTTCTTTAATAGATAAACTAAACCTTGACCATTATGTAACTTATTAGATATCTTGTTAGAAAAAAGGACCATTTTACAACTCTTATACCAAAAAGTTTGTAAAATTCGCTAAATAACTTTTTGCAGCATTATAAGAATTAGCTTTTTTAAACATTAGATCTGCTTTGAAAGCTTCAAATAAAACAACGATAATTTTAATGAAAACGATTTTTTTATTTATTTTTTAACCCAATAATGTATTTCATATTTATATAGGACATATACACTGTATATTATACAGGGTGATTTAAAGTTATGCCATACTATCCCAATAAATCGATGGTGTTATTTTGAAACGCCCTGTGTGTTGTAGTTGTTTGCCTGCCTAATTTGTATATATTTATAGTTTTTTCAGTGATAGATATTTAATTTTTATATAAAGTGTTAGGTGTAATAGAGTATAGAGGACATTATTTGTTTGTGTTATTGCTCTATTTATCTTATTTGCCCTTAAAATATTTTTTAAAGGTGAAAAAGATATATTTTGGAAAGATAGGTGCATACATTATAGTTTTTAACATGAATTTTGGATTTTGTTTTCAGTCTTCCAATTTTTGCTTGTATAAAAATAGTACAAATATCTTCTACAAACAGTATTAAAAATAAGTGTTTACTTATTTTTTTTATTGTAATAAGTTTAAAAGCTTTACAATGTATTCTGTCCTTTACTACAATATGCTCAATTTGTTAAAAATTATCGCATTCTATATCTTAATAATAGGCTTCTAATGATAAATAATGTTTCAAGATGTTTATAGAAATAACTACGGATTTCAATGTTTAATTTTATGTATATCTGTGTAGTGTCCAACTTAATAATTATCCATGTTAAAAACTAAAGTTATATTTCAGTAATTAAACTGTTGAAACTGATCTGCCTAGTTTTCATCCTCATAACCATAGTCGTCGTAAGTTTCTTCCCCGTAATCAAGAAGGTCTTCTTCATCAATATTTTCTTCCTCTTCATTAAAAGGGCAATTTTTGCACTTACTTTCATTCACCCCGTAGTTTATGCAGTGTTTGCCAATACACTCGCAACACCCATCGTGGAACCACCTGTAACTCGAAGCACCCATGGACTGACAACTGGTCTTACATTTTTTCCAACTCATACAATCCTCCCAGTATGCAACTGTGCAGTTCAGAGTTATAATGTTGGAGTTTTCAAATGTTTCCTGATCTTTCGTCTTCATGTATATCTTAACCTCCTTCTTGGCTGCATACATACTTATATCTATATCCACTGGAAACGTCAAGCTATTCCATCTATCGTCAGAATATTCGGTAAGGACTTGGAACAACCCTTCTACGCTCTCTTTAAAGTCCTCCACGTGAGATTTGGTGCTTAAAGAAGTATCCGTTTCGTTGACTTGCGGGCACATGTCCACACAAGCACAACACTCGGTATAAAGATCTGAGAGGCAGTTAAAACATGACTTGCAGCAAGAGCACTCTTCATTTCTTTCACAGTCACATGATTTTGTCAAGAGGCATTTGCTTACTATACTACCACACACTGCTTCGTTACAAGCTTCACTTTTTAGGAGATACAATAGGAATGTTAAAAGCAGTAAGGTGATTGCTTGGGATGGCATGTTGAGTTTACTACATAATTTTTTGGGGTGTGGGTTTATAAGACAACTAGGTATACAAATATTATATAATATAACAAATTCTTTAAAGTGCAGGTAAATTTTGCTAGGATTAACATCAAAGTGAATAACAATAATTTTAGTTAATGACGTAAAACTAGGTAGGTAAGTAACGAGTTATTAGGGCCCTAAAGGCTTAATATATTCAGGAACTTTCACCACTTGAACTTGTTCATTTTTGGTATCAGAGGACAATCTAAATTGCACCAAAATAATCAAAGTAGTCATCAAACTTAGCAAAATCTAAAACCAATAACATAAAACAATTTTATAAACATTAAATTATTTATCTCATTTATCTTACCGTTCCAAAGGTACTGCTGCATATTTCAAAAAGGCCCAAGGGAGTAAATTTGATCGGGTAATAAGCGACTTTGATGGCTAATAAGGAAACCTAAAAATCTTTTATTGCAATTTTTTGGTCAACTATACTACTCACTTGATTATGTTGCGAAGCCGGGCAGTAAATAGACAATTTCATCATGTTCTCTTTAAATTTTGCAAACTAGAAAAAAAATGTAATATATAACATATTATTATTATTAATTTGAAACTTACCTCTAAAGTTACTGAAATATGGGCATAGAACACAAGGCAAAGTAAAATTGTCGAAATGGCGACGATATTAAAAGCAACCATTAAAACAGTCCAATGAATAGTCACACATAGGACATAATAAAGTTGTATGGTAATGGAGATAAAAGAACTTATGATTATGCAGACATTTTGTATGGCATAAACATCTGAAAAATCTGAACAAATACTTTTGAGCATAAAATATTTTTCTTCCAACAACCAAAGAAACTGTTCATCTGCGTGGTTATTTTGGATATGTTTATTTTGTTTTAAAACTGTAATTTCGCTAAGATTTCGGAAGAATTGCTTGATCATTTTGGAGAAGAGAAATAGTTGGGTTACTGTGAAACTATTGAACAATAATGACATTGTTATCAAAGTGGTTTTGTATAAAGAAAAACCCGAAATGCTGTAAATGAAATAAGATAAAATAAAGTTTGATAAAACCATAAAGATGACGATGGAAAATGTTTGTTTTTTGATCACATGGCCGTGATTTTTGGAAAATATACAGTCGATGAAATTTTTGGACATATACTGTAACATATTTTGGCTTTTTTTAATGTTCCTCCAAGTTGATACAAAATTTGCCAGGAAACTTGAAATAAATATGCCCAATTGTATTTTATTTATAGTGTTGTTAAGAAAAACATTAGAATCTACTTCGTTGGGTATCTCCATTATTATAAGAATAATATACACTAAAACAAAAACTATACCGACACCAATGGGAATTTTATTGACATGTATACCATTGCTGAGTTTAAAAGGAAGATATCCAAAAATATTGTGGATTAAAAATAACGTTTTCAATGGGGTCAGTTTTAACAAATCTAAAAGGAAAATGGATGAATACATAAAAAATATATAATTTTCTCGTTAAATATTCTCACCTTTTTCTAAGATTGAGTTCATTTTGACTGAATTAGGTAAGTATAGAATAAAAGTTTTATATTTCCCAATACATCATTAAATATAGTTTTAGCTTATTATAATAAATATTTATTGTGCAATGATATAAAAAACGTGAAATATATTTATGAATTATAAATATTATAAAATATTATTTTTTAATGTGATGGAGCGATTCTGATGAAAAAAATTAGAACGTAAGAGAGGTATAATAAAATTATATTTACAAAAGGCAAGCAAAATTAATTAACATCACAAGAGTTTCAGGCATTTACTTGTGTGCTACATTTGGTGCTGCATAAGGATTAGACGTATCCTCCAGTTCGTCACGGAAATTTGAAGATATTCTGAATTGAATCAGGATTATTAAAGTTGAAATTAGGCTTAAAATAGTCTAAAAGATAAATTTATTAATGTGTTTAATAAATAAATATATTATACAACACCCATTTTATTTCTTAATTTTAACCGGTGGGCAAAATTTTACTTTGCCCACGTGCTAACGCTTTTAGTTAAAATCGAAAAAAGTAAGGTTAATTCCCTGCTTAAAATACCCCATAGAGACCCTGTTCAAACCGATAGATATTTGTATCGGAATGTATGGTGTTTCTATAGGGTGTATCGATATGTATAGGACTCATAGTTGGGATTTATGGTTGTTTTATAGGGATATCCACCCTTGATTTATTTGGTATTGGTTTCAATGGGGAAAAAACACATAAATGTAGAAATTAGTTTTCCCCCATAGGACTCCATAGGTTTTAATAAAATTTTGTCAAATGTTTTATGGTTGTTTTATAGGGATATCCCTATATTTCCTTCATTGAGTTATTTGCTATCGGTATCAATAGGGAAAATGTAAAAGTTATGGTGTGCCTATAGGAAATTTCCTATAAATTTTTTATCGGGCGGTTTCCGGAAAAATATTGAATCCGATAGATTATTTTATAAAGATCTCTATGTGGTATTTTAAGCAGGGTTGATAGTTGTCAGAAGTCAGATAAAATATGAAATAAAATTGGCTTTTAATTACTTGCGGAAGTTGAATAAAATATTGTGTCGAAAGAGGAGATTCCACTCACGAGGAATCCCCCCTTTCTCCCACTAGTCGCAAAATATACTATTTACTCACTGTTCCCATGACATTATAGTTGATTTCAAACAAGCCAAACGGTTCAAATTTTATAGGATTAATCGATATTTGTAAAGACAATTGGGACACCTTAAAAATACATTTAGAAAAAAATAAGCTACAGTACATGCATGCATGCATGTGCACATTTTAATACTTTTTGCTTTAAACTTGATTCACAAGACAATGACAATTTGATAAGGTTATCCTTAAATCTAGCAGCCTAAAAATATTAAACGTTTATTTTATTCCAAAAATTATATTTTTACTAATACCTGTGTAGTCAATATAGAATGACAATACAGTATAACCCCCAATAATATAGCTAAAATGCCGACCAAATTAAGGCAAATCAAAATAATGTTCCAGTGTATAACAACGCATAAAATATAGTATAATTGTATAGTAATTCCAATGCAGCAAAGCGTGATGATGCACAAATTCTGAATGGAGTATATCACGGCGAAATCTTTGCAAATGTAGCTCAAGTAATAGTACTGTTCCTCAATTGTTTTTATGGAATCGTCCAGGGAGTTCCATATTTTTTGTGATTTTTCCTTGGCGTTTTGTATCATTTGAAGTATCTTGTCGTTCAAGTTTTGCCAACATTTTAAAATCAATAATGAGAAGAAAATTAGCTGGATTATAGTAACGGTGTTAAAAACTATGGACAACATAATAATTGTGGTTTTGTATGGGGTCACATCAGAGTTATAAAATATAAAAGTAGTAATATAGGACAACAATAGTACGAAACAAATTGTACTACGCCATACTATATTTTTAATGGACGTGGTATCCCTTCTCGTTATAATAATCAAAGAGGAACTAAATTTTTGCAACATGAACCTCATTTTTTTCAGGTTTAACCACGTCGACAAAAAATTACCGAAGAAACTGCCTGTATATAAACTCATTTGAATATTATTTATGGTCCTATTAACATCGGTGTTTTTACGATTAGATAAAAATCCGTCAAAAATAATAAGGTAGCAGTAAATAAACGTTATAAAAAGTCCTAGAAATAAGGATAATTTGTTGATTTTGAAGCATTTTCGGGGAGAGATCGGTAAAAACCCGAAACAATTTTGGAAATAAAAAATCAGCCTGAAATTGTGGAATAAGGATAAATCTAAAAAATATTTTATAAGTTTAATAGTATTAAAGTATTCGACAACTTACTACTCATGATATCCATTAAAGCACTTATACTAAATAATAGGTAATAATTTAACAACAAAAATGTTTGGATCATTTAAGGTTTATTGCAATAAATTATAACCACTTAGGGATTTCAATAATACTTTATGTCAGGCATAATTTAATAAATTACCTTAACCAAAGCTTAAAAGGTATTAAATTATATTTTATAATATATATGCTACCTTCTATGTTGTTATCACGATACACAAACATCGTGGTTGTAATTAAATTTAATTAATACCCTAAAAAGGTACTCAAGTAGTTACTAAAAATTTACTCTTAACAAAAATGTACTTTTTCATAAGTTTTAAAATAAAACAAGGGGAACCATTAAATTACATGTACAATATTCCACTGAAAGGGGCGATCCGGGCAGTTCGGTGCGGTGCCGGTGAATCATATAGGGCCCCCTAGGCATAAAAAAATTGTTAAATAATATAATATTTATTAATACACCATTGCAGACCTACTAAAATATTTATTTAAACCGCATTTTTAAGCTAAGGTATAAAGTGCAGGCTGTCGAGGGCATCCGAACTAGAGGTGGGAAGTTCGATTCTTTTTGGTGAATCAATTCTTTTAATTCATTCTTTTAAAATGATTCGTTCATAACGATTCGTTCGCGACTGATTCACTTTCTGGTTCAGGAACAAAGAATTAACGAACAATTCAGGTTCGACCGAATTAATGACTTGGTTCTTGAATCGTTTGTAATAATGACTTGTATTGGTTGTATCGTTAAATGAATCAACAGTTGTATTATTAAATTATTGGATTCGATTTTTATTTTGCTTACGTGTAAATTAACCTATGGCTTTTCGGGCGCAACAACAGCAAAGCTTACATAAAAAAAAACAAAATACAAGTACCTAGGTTGTATTGGAAACTTTTGAATCAAAAGAGTATTTTGATATTTGACAAAAAATTACCTGAAATATCCCTAGAAATATCACTAGTTATTCAAAAAGACCGACATTTTAGCCTAGTGATCCGAACCTAGCATTTAATTCAGTGCTTGTAACCAAGTTTAAATTTATTTTAAGGTTTGATTCACTTTTTAGTTCACTAGTCGTGATTTTAAACAAATGATTCAAAAAAGAATTGATTCTTTTACAAACTTTGTTCGATTCATTCGGTTCATTTAAATGATTCGTTCTTTTTGAACGAATCGGAATCGAACTTGCCACCTCTAATCCGAACACCTTAAAAGAGAGTGGGGATATTTTGCAGCAGCGACGGGAAACCGCAATGCACCGTTCGAGATCATTTCGCTTATAAATGCAAACTCAAATATCACCTCTCTCTTTCAAGAAGTTTGGCTGACTCGGTACCGTATACCGTAAAAATACCGTATATAGATTTAAATCTCCAGAATTCTGGAAAATTTTCTGCTATTCTCATTGTAAAATAAACTTGGTCGCCGTATTTAATCATACACTGAAAAAAATAAGCTGTTGAAACAACAAAAAAAATATTAATTCAACTCTTTATGCACTTTAAATACAAGCAATGGTTTTTGCACGTTTACTTAACCATCTAAAAATGTCAAATTGTATTGTTTAATTGAACAACAAATAACAGTCAAATGAACAAAATAAAAATATTTGTTCTAATCTGCTAATTTGGTTAATTTAACATTCTTAGGGTGTTAAGGTAAATTTCTTGAAATGTCCAGGTAACCTTTTTAGCATATTCACTTAACACCAATAAAATGTTAAATTAACATTCTGAAAATGTAAAATTCTTTAAAGGTTGGTATCCAAAACAAAATTATGGAAATAATATATTATTATATATAAATAGAAAGAATTGAACCTTCACCTCGCCCAGAGTTTTTGTTTTGAGCGTGTTCCACCCATGATACATCTTTGTATCATGTGTTCCACCTACTTCAAATACCGACAGACTGTTTCGCCCTGTATTAAGGGTCTTAACAGTGTCGGGCAATATGGTGTAGTGAAAGTTCTACTGTGGAACACACCTTAAACAAACAGATATCTCATCTTATATACACCTAATCGTAAGCTAACTAAGGCGAGATGTAAGAAAACGTCATTGTCTAATGACGTGGCGTGAGTGTTCGAAGCGCCATTCTCGGCAATTTTATGAATGCAAATTTTACATTTTAAATTTGTTAAATGAACAAATTTAAAGTTTTGGATTAAAGAGCAACTAAACGTTAATTTAATAGTTTTTTTAGGTAATCCTAAAAATTTCAGTAGTTGATTCAACAAATTCCAGCTATTAAATCAAAGTACGATAAACATTTTAATTCAAAATATTAGTTTATGTTAAATTAATATTTAAACTGTCAAATGAACAAATAAACTTTGACAAACTCTGACTTTTGCTTTAACACCAAAATATAGATTAATCCAATAGGTTTTTTATTGAAACAACATTTTTAAAAATGACATTTAGGCAAATGTTAACTCAACTACATTATTTTTTTCGGTGTAGGTAAAATATTTTTTTTACAAAGATGTGAAGAATTAACTAGGAAGTATATGGAATCGTTTTGTAAATCAGTAATATGTTGCTTAATTTAATGAAACATGACCATAAAGAAGGTACATATGATATTATTGAATTTATAATTAAACATTATGCGTGTATGGAAGCAGATTTTTGTATGTTATTTTTATGCTATTTTTACTCTTTTTGTAACCGTGTTTTTTTAAAACGATCTTTTAGTAAACAAAAATGTTAAAAAATCGTATGAGATCTACGAGTGAGGGCGTTATAAAAACATTCTTATGTTAGTTCTTCTAATTTGTAAATTTTTTAAAAATATGTATTTTCCATTATTTTTTTATTATTTCTCTAAAATAATTTAAAAAAAGAAAAGTTTCTCTAAAAGACAAATGTACAGTGGCCACAAGTAGGATTTGCACCGAGGCTAACTTCTTCTTGGATCCGCCACTGTCCACTGAGTACGGGTAAGGCTATATTTTTCTTATATTTTTTAAGTACCAAAAAACGTGTGTGGTACAGGGACGTAGTGAAGGTTTCGGTTATGGAGGGGCGATTTTCATTAAAACGCCGACTTTTTCTAAAATGTTGCCGAGTTTTAAATCAAATTTAAAGGAATAGCTTAGATGATTGCATAACTTTTAAAAATAAAAGTCCCAGAGGCATTGATATTTATTTGACTGCTTAACATTTTTATAAGGGACATAAGTTCGCAAAAAAATAAATTTGTCTGAAGATTAATGCATAGCTAGAGCATTTTTTGCCAGGGGCAAAATTATACAAATTCCGGAAAATGTATGACTTTTCAAAATTTAGTCTTAATTTAACGAAAATCGTAAAACTTTTTCTGTTGGCTATCAATTTGATTGACGCTGGAATTACTTGCATATTTGACAAAATCATCAAACTTGACGTCATGTTATCGTCATGGCGATAACAATTCAAATTTCTTTCCTGAAAAATATTGTGAGTTTGCGACTAAAAAATTAAATAAGGTAAATTTCTGAAAATTCACGGCATATTGTCTATTTATTGTTTGAAATTTCTATAGAACATCTCTCAATCATTTACGATTTTCCATCAAAAATACATAAAATTGCCGAAGTCATCCCAAAATAAATGAGTAAACTCATTCCTCTACTATATTCAAATCCATTATAGCGGCTAGCTATAGCTGTCAGTCGGCATTAGCTGCAGCTGCAGCCGGCAGCTACTAAAACTTTCAAAAATACCTACTAGTGAATTCACAGAAAAATGCGGAACCAAATTCCCTTAGCTAGAGTTTTAGTCACGGACTGAAGTTAACAACATTGGTTTTTGGGCATTTTAGTCACGGGCTAAAGTTAGCTTTTTTATAAATTGCGAAATTCGCCAAATGTAAAATATTTATGAATTAAAAATAGCTTTAAATTCTTATTTCTGTTCGTCGTAGATAATAGTATATTATGTATCAAGTTTTATAAACACCATTTTAGTTACGAGTTTTATTAAGCACGAGCGAAGCTTGCAAGCGAGTGTTTAATAAAAACGAGTGTCTATATAAGTTTATAAAACGAGTTGCATACTATACTTTATCTACGACGACCAAAAAGAAGAATTTAAATCCAATTTTATTTGTTAAACATTTGACATCTGTCAAATGTCAACGGAATTAACCTCTTAATTAACCTTTTCTCTAATTTATAATAAAGCTAACTTCAGCCCGTGACTAGAATGCCCAAAAGCCACACGGAGAGAAATGTATAGTAAATTTTAGATAGTTAAAAAAATATATTAAAATTTACTTTAAAAAATGTTTAGTTTAACAATATTAAATATTCGTCAGTAAAATATAAAGATTGTAATACGAAATAGTATTTTTTATTATACAATTTTAGTAAAGATTACAACACCAATATTATTAGATCAAAAATGTATAATACGTATTTTAATTTTAAATATATTCGTATAGTAAATTGATTTTACTATCTACAAATATTAATATTTACTATATGATTTAATTAAATGTATTATACAAAATAATAAAATACACTATTTAGTTTGTTATGGGTTACGTATCTATTATATTTATTTTTAAAATTTACTATCTAATTATAATAAGAATTAAAAACAAAATTGGTTGAGAATAATAACCTTAAGGTTTAATATACATGGATATTTAAAAATTACTAAATATGCATAGTAACTGGCAATATACAAGATAGTTGTCCCAAATAGTAATATATAATATAGTAAAGGGTATTATAATTATGGTAATCAGTATTATACTTTTCTCTCCGTGCACTGTTGTTAACTTCAGCCCTTGACTAAAACGCCATAAAGTCACAGCTCGTCAATTTAGGAGTAGATAAAGTATAGTATGCAACTCGTTTTATAAATAGTCTTACTTTCTCTTAAAAGCTCTGAATAAGACTTATTAAGCTGGGAAAAGTCAGAATAAGACTTATTAAGTCGGAAAAAGTCAGAATAAGACTTATTAAGTCGGAAAAAGTCTGAGTAATTCATACTGTCATACTAATAGCAAGATTTGTGAGTGTTCTAGAAGAGTTAATAAAACTTAATAAGACTTTTAGCAGAGAAATGGTAGGTATTCCTACGGCGATTAAAATACATATCCGGAATTATTGAGTTGTATTTGGTTATTGCAAAAGAAAATACAAAGACAAGTATTTATAAACACTGTTTTTGTGTTGTTATAAGGCCTATAAAAACACGAAAGCAATGTTTACAATATAGGTAAGCAACGTTTACTTCAATTTATTACAATAAAACAGTTGAAACATATATGTCTATACGTTTGGTTTGTGTACATAAAGGGTGATTTTTTAAGTGTGTCCGAACTTCTGACAAGTGTCGCTGTCAAACAAACTGTCAATTTTCATGCATCTAGAAACTAAGTTACTCACTATAGTCTGACAAATCATCATGGAACGTTTAACGCTTGCAAATTGTCGAAATTTACCATCAAAACCATTGTTTTGTGCGCCAAACTTATCGTGCTCTTCGTGAATTTTATGGTATACATACGCCCAATCGAGCGATGTATTCGCCGAATCATCGAGAAATTTCGAAAGAATTTCACGCTGTTAGATATTAAAATAAAGACAAGAACAAAAACAGTGTGTTTCCAAGAAAATATCATCGCTGTTGCCGACAGTGATGAAAAAGACCCAAATTTGTCAATTCGTCGACGTTCGCAGAAAGTTGGGCTTTGTTATTGGACTATGTGGGAAATTTTGCGGAAATATCTTTATTTTTTTTTGTGGTAATGTTAAATCTTTGGTAAATGTAAATAAACCAGCAACTATTCAAGACTTGGAAGCTAACATAACTCGGACAATTACGTAAATAAGACCTAAATTGCTTGATAAAATGGTCGGAAATTGGATTAATAAAATTCGCTTTGTTACGTAATTCAAATTGGACGTGCTGTATGGGACAAGTAGCCGCGGAGGACATTTGTCCGAAATTATTTTTAAACAATAATGTCATTGAATGTTATTTCATATAAAATAAATATTTATTTAATTTGGTTGTTATTTAATTTGAATTTAAAGTTCGGACACTCTAAAAAATCACCCTTTACATACATACATATCATGGGCGCCGCTACATAGGGGCAAGGGGGGGCCCGGGCCCCCCCCCTGGAAATTCATATACAATTCCGGTACTCCATAATTTGACGGTAAGTGCTGATCGTTATCATTTGTTCATTATATTTTAATTTAACATAATTTGTATAGGGTATACATAAGACAGCTGTACTACTAAAGGAGATTCCTCGGCGATACAATTTGTTTATATTTATATAAACTGATCGAAAAAAGTTAAGCATATTTTTGAACAAAGTTGAAATCAAACTGGATACCGACTGATACCTATAATGCGTTTTTTCGACTTCGTTCTTTTTTGTCTAAGATTCTTTCATTTTTACGTTTTTATTACCAAATAATAAAATAAAATATATATATGAATTTATCTGTTGTTTTCATATTCATTATAAGTGAGAAATCAATAATTTTAAAAAACTTCTTAGTGTAGGGAAATATAATAATAATAAATAGAAAAAATCAATCTAAATAACATTATGAGTTGGTAATTATCAATTTCTTACGTTTTCAGTTATAAAAATGGCTGTAAATTCATTAAATATTGGTTGGATAACTTTTTTTTATGATTCAGCCCTTTTTTCTCCCTACTTTTTGCGGTTTGTTAGAAAAAATTAAAAAAAAAACGATTTTTTTCAAAAACTGTCCTTTGACGACTCCTACTGGTGAACCAATGCGAGTTACAAAAAAAACTCAAAAGCAATTTTAAAGAGCGTGAAATTCCCCATAAGGTGTATTAAACCGATTTGCAATATTGTCAAAGGTGGGTAAGCATTAGAAATTTGAAAAAAAAATATATTTTTTACATGCATTTTAAACGGTAAAACTTTAAATTTAAATAGTAAGTACTTAAAATTTATATTAAGAGCTCAAACTTGTTGAGAATTGTTTTTTCTATATGCAGATTAATATTTTGCTTGAGCACCGAAGAAAACAAAAACTTTGCGGAAATGAATCACCCTAATATTTATACATAGCTTTTTATGCACAGGCAAATTTTAAAATTAGGTCTGGTTTTAGACATTTACCGTTCTTAAACATCTTTTAAAAGGTTTCTTTTTTAAAATAAAGGCAAGTCATTTAAAATAATTGTAAAGCTAATAATTATTTCTAATTTGCTATTAATATAACCTATGATAATAACACGCAAAGCAGACTCGGTATGCGACGCAGAGCATAGAAGAATATGCGCAAACTGCGCCGCAGACAACGCATAGCGGAAAGGTGCGGGCAGAAACAATTCTTATGAGTTCACGGCCTCGTTGGAACAGGAGGGTATTCAAGAAAATTAATTTAATTTAATAAATCGAAGTATAAACAATTAAATAATATTATTTATTTATTTATTTATTTAATTTCATGCCTCAATTTTTTAACATGTGGGTAATATGTTTGTTTGCTTACGCATGTCGAAGCCAATCGCCCCCCCCCTAGCCGGGGGCCCCGTATCATTGATACGGCTGATACCGCGGTAGCTAGCTAACTACCGCGGTATCAGGCCTCTGCACCGTGCAATTTATAATTTATCACAGTAAATCGTCAAATTGTTTCTAAAATCTATTATATTTGGATATTTTAATAAATTTTGAAATTTTATTATAACCTGTAGTAAATTATAAATTGCACCACTTTATTTTTGTATTTTCTTTATTAGTGGGCCAGGAGACAGACAAAGCAAAGCCAAAAGCTATCTTTTATCGCAAACTTCAATTTAAATTGTTTATTTATTGTCATTATAAACTCATATAAATTTGGTGTGGGATTTGGGACATATGTCTCATAACAGAGATATTGAAATACCCAAAATGCACCAGCCGGCCCTGGGTGTAATGTAGGGTATGCTAAAATAACAGCACTACACAATTGCGTAGTGCTGTATAAGCGTATACACTATACACATATACATATTGTGGTATTATGTAGTGTTATGCAGTGCAGTACGGTATAGTGTAGTGAGGAAAGGTGTAGCATGCAATGTGCTATCGTATACCTTTATTGCTTAGGTACCTTCAAAGTTTTGTCATTTGATTTCAACCACATCATTTGTTGTTATTGTTGTTGTTAGGATTGTTTAGTTTTGATAATGCAACGCGCTTGTTGTCAGCAGAGAGCAAATGCGGAACCCATCTGGCAGCGAGGTTTTTCTTTCCTAAATATTCATGCAATATATTCCCAGACAGCATCTAAATCAGAAAGATTTTTGTACGAAGTCTGTTAAAGAACATCTTACCAAGGGCACAATATGACATCTAGGAGAAATCATTTTTAAGAGCTCAAGATTAAGAGCTCTTAATAAATTCATAAATGAAAATTACATTTTGTAACATCTTAAAGTATTTTTTTCGGACCTCTTATTGGAATCAAAATTAGAAGCTACTTCAGTTATAGGATATCTTACAGTATTCTATTTTCTTACTTTTAACTGAAATCATATTATTAACTGAAGCAGAATTATTATCATGCGCCCAGAGGTAGGCAACCAGTTGTACCAATAAGTAATCGTGGTTGCCTAACTGGATTTTTTAAACTTTTGCCGCGATTCCGCGACTGCTTTGCGCACCCCAGATTTCCTGTTTTTTTTGGTCAAGTTCGACAAAGCCACGAGGTGTGAGACTTTTGAACACTGTTTAAACCAGTAATATTTTTAATATTGCATTTGGGTAATAAATAGACGTGACTGCTCATGTTTTTAGGTAAGTCTTTATTTTAATATAAAACTTATTTGGATGTATAGGGTGATTGCCGAACACTTGTATAACTTGTATAATGTTTTTAGTGTGTTATCAAAGACCATACCATTAATAAACGCATCATCTTGTCATATCTGCCTTTTTACCATCGAACTCTTCCCCCCTGAGGCCGCACCGCCTTCTTAGAGACGGTTACGCTACATAACTCATCAAAATGAAGACGTCTCAACGTTGTAACTGCTTTTGCGCAGTGGCGGCTGGTGGATTTTGGGTATACCGATATCTCAATTATTAGATATGGGACCCACACCAAATTTATATGAGTTTATAATGACATTAGATAAACAAGTTCCGCGCAATATCTTTTTTTCGCAAACTTTAATTTAAATTCTGCTTGCACAGAACTTATTTATTTAATGTCATTAAAAACTCATATAAATTTGGTGTGGGTCCCATATCTAATAATTGAGATATCGGTATACCCAAAATCCACCAGTCGCCACTGCTTTTGCGGCGAAGTAGAATTTAAAGCGTGCTCCACACCAAACAGCCGGCCGTAAGCCTAGGCAAACGGCTACCCGATACTGAAGAGCTCAAAAAAGCGAAACAGGCCGTCTATCGGTAAAGAGCACGCTCGAATTTAAACAAAAGTAATCGCAATTCCAATAGAAAAAAATATAAAAAATTTCAAATGGTATAAAATCTGTATATTTGGATTTTTTTTAAATTTATCGATAAACTATGGTAAATATTAAATTGCACCAATTAAATTTATATTATATTTATTGGGGGCGCCATGGGGCAGGTACGGCCGAGCAAACAGTTTTTTCGCAAATTTCAATTTAAATTCTGCTTGCGCAGAACTTGTTTATTTAATGCCATTATAAACTCATATAAATTTGGTGTTGGTCCCATATATAGTTATAACTAGGGTTGTGGAATTGACCGGTCAAATTGTTTTTGGTCAATTGACCAAAATAGAATTAAATAAAATATCAAAATAAATATTACTCTGATTTATTTGTAATTAATAAATAGGTAGGTAGTTAAAATACGTTACCAATTTTTTTTTTATTATAAAAGTTATGTCCATCTTTAGAAACGTTTGTGCGGCTTTAAAAAGTTATGTTTCGCTACTAAAAAAGATATGTCCCGCTTTAAGGGCAAAGCGCCGAGTCCGGCCTAGCAACCCCTCGACTCGGGAACCACCAAATTGTAAATGATGTCGATATTGCACGATCGCAAAAATTTTAAGATTCACGGGTAATTGTTGATACCCAAATAAAATGCTGCAAAAATTAAATATATTTTGACCGGTCAATTGACCGGTCAAATAGGTAGCGGCAGAGACAAGACTCTATGGGTAGCGGTCAATTGACAGTCAATTGACTGGTCAATTGGCCATCCCCAACTCTAGTTATAACTAATTATTATTGGTCCCATAATTATTATTATTAATAATTGGGATATCAGTATATATACCCCAAATCCACCAGCCGCCTCTGCTATCATCATCAAATATTTGTGTAAACTAATTTTAAAAAGGTAAAATTTGTCTTGAAGGCAAGAATAAGTAATTTTCTACTATTTAAAAAAACGTTTGCATAACTTTTGTATTGCATATTTTTTGTTTTGTAAAAAATATAGGTATATCATAGGTAGGTACCTACGCTGAGTAAAAAATTTGGTAATTTCCGAGGTAATTTTAAACAAATGGGCCCAATTAATTTATTTTAAATTTAAATGTTTAAACAACATCGAACTTGAATCGAAAAAAATATTTAAAATAAAACTGCTTTAAATAATTAAATGTGGAATCTTTTAAATCTCACCAATTGTTTTTCTCAGTGTAGGCGGCAATTTGGTTCATCCTATGATACAACAAACCAATTGGTTTGTTGTATCATTGGGTTTAGCCTATATGAGGCAAATTTGTAAATCTGCCTTTCTATCTACTATACCGGTATGGTATTATTTAGGAATCGGTAGATCTACCGAAATCTTGCTAGGGTTGGCAACACTGGCATAACCTCACAAACACAGTGTGTTTAACACACCCCGCCAAAACACAGCGGGCTTTGGATCAGCTGTTGATGCGAGATATTCATTTGTTATTTTCATCTGTCATCTTTATATTATTATAAGTAAAATGGATTTGGACTTGGAAGACGACAAAAGAAGGGACTTTTTGTTGAACGAATTGAGTAAAATTCACGCTGAAAATAAGGATTTGGAAAGAAAACATTTAGAGAGGCAGGAAATATTAAGAACATTGGATTTCAAGTCGGGATTTGCGGATGATTCTGTCGATGTTCATTTAAGTTGGATGAAAATATGTAACAACCAGTATAACATTGGATTTGAAGTAAGAAACAAAGAAAATTAGTAAGTACAAGCATTTTTAGGTAAAATTTTATTATAATTGCTAGTTTAATAAGTGGTTTCACTATTATTTGTCCACTAATAATTATTGTAAATAAGTTAAAATACGAAATTATTTTGACCACACAAAAAAATAATAGTTACCTATGATGTAGGTAATAAACTTTTTAACAAATTTTGTATATACAGTGGTGTGGTGTACCTACTTATATAAATACCTATAACAATAAAACTGTTTCCTGTGATATGTTTTATACAATTAGAGTATTATTTTTTTGTGCAGTTTTTTAAGACGGTAAAAAATTATACATTTAACAATTTAACGCTAGATATATCACAATTTATTTAGGTTTTTTTCTAAAGATATTTT
Organism: Brassicogethes aeneus; assembly: GCA_921294245.1. Classification (NCBI taxonomy): domain Eukaryota; kingdom Metazoa; phylum Arthropoda; class Insecta; order Coleoptera; family Nitidulidae; genus Brassicogethes; species Brassicogethes aeneus. Next base: position 60,561,927 of record OV121133.1, on the reverse strand, counting down.
GTACAGGTTTCTTCTTCTACTTAATCTTTTCGACGCTAGATGGCAGAAGCATGTTAAAATGTTATTATTATTTGTAAACTTGGGGAAGAGGTAAACGTTGAAAATCTTTTAAGGTTATTGCGGCTAAAAGGGTCGATGGGTCCTTGTCCTGTTGTCCCAACTCCAAAAAACCACTTAGTGAGTAGTTAAAGAGTTCAAAATCATACCTAAAAAAATAGGAATTATTTTATTTTGGTTGATTTAGTGGATATATTTTAAAAGTAAAAACTTGTTAATTAATATAAGACAGGGCTCCCACACCTCCTAAAACTCATAAAATTCATAAAATTTTGCCTAAGTCTTGAAAACTCCTAAAATTCTCCTAAAATGGCCGGCAATATCCTAAAACTCCTAAAAATTTAATATAGATAGGCCAACCTAACCGTTTAATTACTTAAATTTAATATTATTAATGAAACTGACTTTTTTAAGTAAGATAGTAATTATTAACACGTGATGACTGTCAAAAATAAGAGGCGCCCAAAACTATAAACATGTTAAAAATGTACCTTCGTTCTTTAGGAATGCGATGCCTGATTGGTGGAAGCGGTTCCGATTGTAGCCGAACACGAACTTTTGTCAAATATCGTGTTGGCTGAACTTAAAACAGTAAATTACCGCCTATAATTTGTGCATTAAATTAATGCCATTAATGCCATTATTTATTATTTATTTGTGTAGTGTTGTGAATCTATGTCCACATCCAGTAAAGTGGTACAATGCCTAATTAATAAACCAGGTAAACCTAATTAGTAATAATTTAGCTAGCTATAGCTATGATAGCACTATAGTGTCTTACCTAAATAATAAATTAAGTTTATCTTTCTTAAGTTTAATTATTTTATCTTTTTAAATATACAGATACTGCTCCACCTGGGAAGAGTCTTTTATTTGCTTAAAAGGTTGCTCTGATCCGTACTTTGCTTTTTTATTTTAAGTGTCCCAAAATATTTAAAAGTATGGTTATGTAAGTAGGTACTTAAAAATACTTTTTTTCTACGTTTAAAAAAATTAGAAAATTGATTTGTATACAAGTTTATTTTTCTCAATGGATCACCCTATATATATATATATAAATATATATATATATATATATATGCCAAAAAAAAAACTTTTAATTTTTTTTCTTTAGGTACCATGAAAATATCGTCCAAGATGACGAAAAAAAAATTCTCCTAAAGTTTGAGCTCTTAATATTAATATTAAGAGGTGGCTCATCGCGATTTTTTATTTTCCATTTAAATAACACGGGAAAAAAACATTTTTTTGTTTGTAATTTTATTGCGATTTAACGAATTAGTGTGTTGTAAAAATAAATACATATTCTTGTAGGGAATTGAACGATCTACAAAAAAGATCTGATATGATTTTTTGCTTAGTCGACTCTTTTAAAAGATATTTGAGGTTAAAGTTCAACCTCAAATAGTAAATGATGACTTTTATAGTTTTCCATGCTCTATTACGAAATATTGGCTCAAAAACATGAAATATTATATTTTTCGTGAAGTTTATCGAGTGTTCTTTGGTAAAACAATACAATTTCTACGAAATATCAATAATCAATATCAATAATTTTTTTTTCTATAAGTACTTGATTTAAAAAAAACTTTTAATTTTCTTTTCTTTAGCTACCATAAAAATATTGTCCAAGATGACGAAAAAAAAATTCTGATAAAGTTTGAGCTCTTAATATCAATATTAAGAGGTGGCTCATCGCGATTTTTTATTTTCCATTTAAATAACACGGGAAAAAAACATTTTTTTGTTTGTAATTTTATTGCGATTTAACGAATTAGTGTGTTGTAAAAATCAATACATATTCTTGTAGGGAATTGAACGATCTACAAAAAAGATCTGATATGATTTTTTGCATAGTCGACTCTTTTAAAAGTTATTTGAGGTTAAAGTTCAACTTCAAATAGTAAATGATGACTTTTATAGTTTTTCACTAAATAATTTCTCAAAAACATGAAATATCATATTTTTCGTGAAGTTTATCGAGTGTTCTTCGGCAAAACAATACAATTTTTTATAAAATATCAATAATCGTTGAAAAAACGGTTTTTTCCTATATTTAATTTTTTTTTAATTCGAAATTTTTTCTTTACCTGAGTAATGACAAAAAAATTAATCATTTCCTTAAAAAATAATAAATATTCTATTTACACTTGACTATTAGGTAATGTAGAGTAATAAAAGCCATGTTTCAATAATTTTCCAATTAAAATAAAAAATGTTATTCCAACGTGCACTTTTTCACTATTTTGGAATCAAACTAAATTTTTCTTGTTACAATTGGGATATTTTTGCTGGTGGTTTTTAACTACTCGCTATAAGTATCAAATATACATATATATGATTTTTACAACACACTAATTCGTTAAATCGCAATAAAATTACAAACAAAAAAATGTTTTTTTCCCGTGTTATTTAAATGGAAAATAAAAAATCGCGATGAGCCACCTCTTAATATTGATATTAAGAGCTCATACTTTATCAGAATTGTTTTTCGTCATCTTGGACAATATTTTCATGGTAGCTAAAGAAAAAAAAATTAAAAGTGTTTTTTTAAATCAAGTAAGTACTTATAGAAAAAAAATTATTGATATTGATTATTGATATTTCGTAGAAATTGTATTGTTTTACCAAAGAACACTCGATAAACTTCACGAAAAATATGATATTTCATGTTTTTGAGCCAATATTTCGTAATAGAGCATGGAAAACTATAAAAGTCATCATTTACTATTTGAGGATGAACTTTAACCTCAAATATCTTTTAAAAGAGTCGACTAAGCAAAAAATCATATCAGATCTTTTTTGTAGATCGTTCCATTCCCTACAAGAATATGTATTGATTTTTACAACACACTAATTCGTTAAATCGCAATAAAATTACAAACAAAAAAATGTTTTTTTCCCGTGTTATTTAAATGGAAAATAAAAAATCGCGATGAGCCACCTCTTAATATTAATATTAAGAGCTCAAACTTTAGGAGAATTTTTTTTTCGTCATCTTGGACGATATTTTCATGGTACCTAAAGAAAAAAAATTAAAAGTTTTTTTTTGGCCCACCCTAATATATATATTTAAGTAAGTAAAAATGCCGTATTTAGACAGAGAAAGACAACATATTTTAACTTATTATCGAAAAATTTAAAAAGAAATTCTTATATATATAGGGTGATTCCGAGGGTGATTCATTGAGAAAAAATAAACTTTTTGTTTTTTCCTGTATACTGATCAATTTTCCAATATTTTATACATAAAAAAAGTATTTTTCACCACTTTTAAATTTTTTTGTGACACTTAATATTAAATAATTAAAAGGGGGCGACATTATAGGGGATCACCCTGTACAAAAGAAGTGATATTTTTTATATTTTTGTTAAAAAGAGATATTTTTTTTATATTTTTGTTAAAAAGATTTATTTATTTTTTTCCTATTTTTTTAAGTACAATGTAGTTTTTTTATTTAATTACAAAAATTCATTTGCATACTTTATTTCTCCTAAAATTCTCCTAAAATTATCCAAAAAACCTCCTAAATTCCTAAAAAAAAACTGTAATTTAGCCGTGGGAGCCCTGATAAGAGTATGCACCCGTCAGAAAAAAATAAAAACAATAAAATAAAAAAGATGCGATGGTTGTTTTAAAAGTATAAGTTGGATGGATTTAAACGTATAAAATGTAGATATGTGGTGTAAAAAGTACGCCCCTGGTAGGAAATAAATGAGTTTTAAACAAATTAAGATAAAAACATAGCATGTTAGGTAGAGTGTTTTAAGAGTACGCACATGGTTTAGAAAATAAAACAAAAAAGCGTGGTAGGATATTATAAGAATATGCATGATTTAAGAGTTGTATTCATTAAAAAAGGGTACCTACAAGAATGAGAGAAAACGGTCAACATTATTGCGTAAAACCGGCTTTCCACTGAAGTCCCTATCTATATCGTCAGTTATCTCAAGTTGAAAAGGCTCAAATAGTATCAAGAATCGAAAAAGGATGGTCAATTCGTGCTGTAGCGCAGTTGTATAATAGAAATAAAAAACTATATTAAAAATTAAGCAACGCTGGGAACAGGCAGATTTACTAAACCGAAAATTTGGTTCAGGTCGTCCCAAACTGTTCACTCCTGAACAGGATGCTGCTTTTTTGGGATATTTAAGGAATAATCCATTTGCAACAGCGAGGGATGCTCTCAACCTACCTCCAGCACAAGGGTCAAGAAATCTGAACTAAAAAATAGACCAACTGCAAAAAAAAAGTTTCTTACAGAAGAACGAAAACAATCAAGGGTTATATTTGCATTAAATTACATATATCGCAATCCCTAACAGCATTGAGTAAAGAAGTGGGGAAGAGGCGTGGTCTAATGTATTTAAAATAACTCCAAAATCGATCCCAGTTGTTAGAGGCGCCACCGTCGATTTTATCTTGAGATTTAAATTCTAAATTAGAGTGAGACCGTTAGAGTGAGACAGTAAGAAACGCGTCGTCATCAGCATCCCCACTTTCTATGCAATTCGCCGCGCCGGTCGAATGCATCGTGAAGGTCGACTAGATTAAATTTAATTCAGTTTGCACAAAGCAATTGCTCAAGTAGGTTGTTGTACTTAATTCGTTAGCGAAAATGAATAATTTACCTACAAATACTTGTTTATATAACAAATGTTTTTTAAAAAAAGGCAAAACCAGCTTTGTATTGTTCCAATTTCCAATAAAAGACACCGAACGGTGTGAAATTTGGAAGAAAAATTCCGGAAATCCACTTTTATTGGATTTAGATTATAATGATCTAAAATTTAAATGTATTTGTGAAAAACATTTTTTGCCGAAGGACATTCTTACAAGCCTTTTTTAATAATTAATTCTTTAAACGCATTAAACAATTAATTTTATATTCTTTATGTAAATAAATCATTACAGGTGCGTGAAAATATATTTATTAATTTTTAAGTGAAAATAAAGATAAAACTACAAAAAAAACAATATAATTTGATTTGTTTTGTTTATCTTAAAATGACATTGTTATTTTCAAAAATCTTGCAATAGGCGTTCACTTAACGGTATTTGCTTAATGTTTTTTGATGTTTATATTTTTCAATTGTTTTAATGCTAAACTTTCTTATTTATTTATATTTAAATGTTCAAACTATTCAAATGTGTTGCTTAATATTTTGTTTTTGGTGATTTAATTTAAAAAAATGCTACATACTAATCGGCAACCAAATTTTGTTTTAGTTTTGAAATAGACACACCCGTGCGCACGGGGGGTTTGGGGGTTTAAAATTTAAACCCCCGGGGTTTTAAAAGAATATTAATAATTTTTTTAAATTATTTTGAACAAAATTCCTCTTCCGGTTTTAACAGAAGCGATTGTTTATTAATTTAAAAAGGGGGTTTAAAATTTAAACCCCCGGGGTTTTAAAAGAATATTAATAATTTTTTAAAATTATTTTGAACAAAATTCCTCTTCCGGTTTTAACAGAAGCGATTGTTTATTAATTTAAAAAGTAATATTTAAAAATTTGAAATATTTAATACATAATAGGAATTGTACAATATCTTTGTTATTATTAACTTTAGGTATGGTATAGGAAATGGTTATATCAATGAAAAGGTACAGGGCGTTGCATTAAAAATAAAAAAGTTATTGCTGTTTCAAGTTAGCTACATTTAGGGGAGAGTGGGGCAAAGCGGAACAATATTTGATTTTTTTTAAATAGTAGTCATAGAATTTGAAAATAAGGCACTTACGTGTTGTTAATTAAATGGTCATTATGTTGATGAAAATGACAAAAATTTGAAAACTCTGGAATCGTGGTTTTTCCAAATATCATTGTTTTTTTTAATTTCATTTTGTTCCACTTTGCCCCTTTTATGGGGCAAAGTGGAATATATCGTGGGGTTGGGTTGGGTTGGGTTGATATTACAATTTTGGAGCTGCTTGAGAAATATTTAAAAATAATTTAATTTTTGTAAAGAATAATATATATATATATATATACATATATATAAATATATATATGTATATATGAGAAAAAAAATCGGCAAAATGTTAGTGTTTTTAAAATTTGTCTTTTAATTTAATACTTTTAAATTTAGTTAATTTTTAAGCAGAAAAATTTAAATTTATTTATTATTTAATATAGGTATTCCAAAAAAACTACCTTTTTTTTAAATAAAATTTGCATAAAAAAGTATAAGATTTCTTGAAATTCATCATTGGATATTTTGCCAACAAAAATTAAGGATTTGTTTAATCTTATTTTATTTACAAACAATTCTAAAAAAATCGATTAGTTTAGAAAAATCATAATTATCTAACGTAATAAGGGCCGTTCATAAATGATGTCACACACTTAGGGAGGAGGAAGGGGTCGTCGTATACAGGGGAACCCAACAAAGTATCCAACAACACTTTGACAGATGTCAAGTGAACAGGTGACATATGTCAAGTGACAGATGTCAAGTTAACAGATGACATATGGTAGGTGATATATGACAGGTGGCAGATGACAAATGACAGGTGACAGATGATAAATGGCAGGTGAGAGATTACAGGTGACAGATGCACGGTGCTGTTCTGAGAGGTGATTTTTGGACTTTCTGTGAAACCTAATTTTTTTTTATATTCTTGTTAATTAGGTCATAACATAAATTTTAAGAGCAAAATAAAAAAAAATTTGACGGTTAATTTTGTTTTAATTTTATGTTTATTAAAAATATGTATGCACACTTTCAATTCTCCAATTAAAACTTGCGATTTTATTTAAATATTACCATAACTTTTTAAATCAGATTAAAGATTAGGCCCGATAAACTTTACTAAAGATGAATAAACCGGTCCTTAGTTAAATTTCATGAATTTCTTTGTAACTTTTACTACAATTTTTCATTTTTGTTTATAAAAAACACTTTAAAAAACTAAACAAAAATTATAGAATACGTATACTGAAAATGACAATTCAAACGTCAAATAAATTTTTAATAGATCTAAGTTTCATGGCAACCTTTAAGGATATATTAATTAAGGGAACATAAATGTATACGTCAAAGGTTATATTAAAAATTGAACGTTTATTGCAACAAAACAGTAAAATATATAAAAAAAAATTGTAAAAACCTTTTTTTTAGTTATGCAATTATTAAATATTTAAATTAAATCGCTAGTTTTAATTGGATAATTGTAAGAGTGCATAATATTTTTAATAAACAGCCAATTAAAACAATTCAAACCGTAAAATTTTTTTTATTTTGCTCTTAAAATTTTAGTTATGACCTAATTAACAAGAATATAAAAAAAAATTAGGTTTCACAGAAAGTCCAAAAATCACCTCTCAGAACAGCACCGTGGATGACATGTGAGAAATATAAAAATCATTTTAAAAATTACTACCCAGTTTAGGTGAAAGCATATTGGCAAAATTTCAATTTATTCCTGTACACTGTAGGTAATAATATATTACAATGTGTTTTTTTAAATTAATCTAGGTTAAATAAGCTTAAATATAATAATTTTTTGGAATTTAATGAATGTTTATAAACATTAACTAATTAACTATTAACATTTTTTTTAGCAAAAATTTCGTGGGATAGACCTTACTTAAAAATTAAATTATTGTGACGTGACGCCAATGGGGAGGGGGGTCTCATAATTTGTGACACTTTGTGGCAAGGGGGGAGGGGGGTTAAAAATATCAAAAAAACGTGTGACATCATTTATGGACGGCCCCTAAGATACTCAATGATTTAATATTAAAAAATAATAATACGTGTAAAATTTTTACCTGTCAAACAAAAAATATACCACAGACAAATTTAAATTTTTTAAAATTTGCATATCTACTCTTGACTATAACTTGATAACATGATTGGTTTTAATTTTTTTTTAATTTAATATTTTTTAAATTTGCAGATACTGAAGAAAATTTTAGTGTCTTAAGGGAAACAAATGTAAAAACCTATGAGATTAACAGGCAAAATATTGAGAATAAAATTTTGTAGATAATTTAGATAGCCCAGAAAGACCAAACTCTGTACTTAGTGACCGATATTTAAATATGCCATCACCAGAAAAAACTTGTTTAAGAAAAAATAACAAAGAAATGTCCTGTAAAATAATAAAATTACGGAAAAAAATTAAATGCAAATTACAACAAGTTAAAAGATTAAAAAAGAAAAATAAAAACAACCATTTTTCAATCAAAGAAATTTTAAATAATTTATTGAGCAATAAGAGTCATTTTTTAAAAACTTTTATTTTAATGCAGCTTTTACATAATTAATGCATTTACATTACATTTGTACAAAACATGATAATTTTTGAAAGAAAGAATTACAAGTAAACATTTCCATTTTTTTGCCAATAAAAATTAAAATAGTTTCAGTTACACTCGCATTAAGAATATCTTGGGCAGCCTGTAAAAATGAATTATGTTTTTAATAATTCAATATTTTATTAACATTAATATTACCTTTCCTGGCTCAGTTTGCTCCGGTTTCTGTTAAAAAAAAAAGAATAATTTTCTGATATTTAATTAATTTAGTAATAATAATAAATTTTATTACCCCTTCAGTTCTGGTTGAACTTTCGCCGTTTTTCTAAAATATTAATTAAATTAATAATAAAATTTAATATTTTAAAGGTATTATTATTACATTTTCGGGATTTTTGGTTTGCTCCGACTCCTGGTAAATAAATTATTAAGATTAATTACAAGTTTTATATTTAGGTATTTTATTATTTATATTATTATTACCCCATCCCCCTTCTCTTCCTGGACCAGCTGAAAAGTTAATTAGATTAATAAAGAATTTAATATTTTAGAAATATTATTATTAGATACCTTTTCGGGCTCAGTTTTCTTTGCCTCCTGGTAAAAAAATATTTAGATTAATGACAGATTCAGTTTTTATTATTTCAGTATTATTACCTCGTCGGCGTTGTCCGTCCGGCTCTATTGAAAAATTAATTAGATTAATAATACATTTTTAATTCTATTATTATTATTACCTGGGTCTCCTCAACTAAAAGCTAAAAATAATTTTATTAATATTTTGTATAAATTATAAATTAGGTAACTTACCTTATTTAGAATATCTTCCAACTGTCCCTAAAAATAAAAAAAACGTTTAAAATACTCTTACTTACCTTTGATATTTCCTTTTCCCGCTTCTAAAAAAATGATCGATATTAATTATCTAGAATCTAGATGAAAGAGAAAATATAATATCAAAATTTTTTTCATCTGCTTCCAACTTAAAAAAAAGAAAAAAAATCAATTTTAGTAGGTACCTACCTATACCAAATATTTTTTACACACGTTAACTTAATAGTACCTATAGTGTGTTAATATATTTCTTTCAATATATTTTATATTATTAAGTACTTACTTCCTTAATGTCCTTGTTTAATTGTTCCTAAAATAAGTAAAGCGTTATTAAATATAATAAATAAAAATAATTAAGTATATTAAATATTACAACACTTACTATTAATTTTTTCAAAGATTCCATCTAAAAACAATAAATTAATCAAAATATACATGGAAATTTTGTATATAAATAAATAATGCACGGTTCTAAGAGGTCATTTTCCAACTTCTTTAAAATAATAAATAAAAGAAATCATGTATTTTCTTCCTAAGGTCTTTTTTACTTTGCTCGATTATTACTTACAGTAATTCATATAGGGGATTTTTGCTTTAAAACGCAATAATTTTATAAAATCATTAATAATTAATTAACAATTCTAATTTTTTGAGGAAATGAAAGGATAATATGGTACTTTTAAACAAAAAAAAAGAATTCATTTATGTCCATAGTAAGGTCTTTTTTACTTCATTCAATTATTACTATTATTGTATTTTTATTGAAAATGGCATAATAAACAAAATATCAGTGATAATTTTCATTTAATGCATAATTGTTTAAAAGTACCATATTTTCCCTTCATTTCCTCAAAAAATTAGAAATGTTCATTAATTTAAGTTTAATATTTTTTAAAAACAAATGAGGGGGCGGCACGATTAAAATTTCGATATCGGCCAAATAAGAACCACCCTACTATAGTATATGTATATGTATATAAATGCTGTGATAAATAATGTAGGTATATTATTTCTTAAAAGTATTTTAAAACAAAAATGTATATTGATAACACTGTGCAACACCAAAAATCAAACCGCACCGGACTATTTTTTTCTGAAAATATACCTATCCAATAGCAAAACCCTCGCTGGGTTTGTAAAAGTTAGCTCGATTTATTTTTTTATGGCCGTTTGTATTTTCTAGCTTCATATACCCCAATTTAGACTTATTAATCGATTTTTTTCGCATTTATTCGATTTATATCGTCAAGATTTTTTGTAGAAATGTAGTTACTGAACAAATAAACCCATTTTGTGAACAACCTATATCCCAAAATATTCGAAAAATATTTTTTTTTTAAATTTTTCGATAATATTTAAAATTTCTTGCTACTTCTTCTGATAAAAATGTTGTAAAGTATACTAAAAGAAGTAATTTATAAAATACGCACACAAAACTAAACTTTAAGTTTACTTATTTGCTTGAAAACAATTTTTAAACAAGATTTTCCAAAATATTCATCTTTTCATACTCAACACCAAATTTTTTTCCGAAATCTTTGAAAATCTGTAGAAAAAACTTGAATAGATAAAATAGAATTGTAGAAAAGTACAGAGAGTTTGATTTTTTATTTTGTATTAATTTTATTATTAAAAAACTTTTCTATATCAAAACATTGAGTAATCTGATTCATTTCTGGAGAATTCCATACCTTCCACTTCTTCTCCTTTATTTTCTTGTTCTTCATTTTCATTCTTCACTGGAGAATTCCATCGCTTCATTTCATATATTTTTTATATTCATTTCATTTCAGGCTGATATTCGGAAATTGGTAAAGTATGAAGACTTTGACAGGGCCTTGGTTGACAATGAGTTTCGTGGGCGTCGATAAGAGAAATCATCCTTGGACTTTTAGGCAAACATCGTTCTCCCAATTATGAAGGATCTGTGGGACAAATGTTGGATGTTTTTTTTCCAAAATTGGAATCAATATGTCGCTAAAAATTCATTTCCCTCATCGCCATTTCGACTACTTTAGTCGACAGTTATCGACACAATCATCAAACTGCGATGCCATTTGAGTCCAGATAAAGAGGAAAACGACCTCCAGATGCCATACTAGCCGAAACATTTTGCTAAAGTAAACATATTTTTGACTACGATCAGGAAGAAAATGAAAATGAAGAACAAGAAAATAAAGAAGAAGAAGTGGAAGGGATGCAATTCTCTAGTGTTGAATCAAAAAACGAAAATGAAGAGCAAGGAAATAAAGGAGAAGAAGTGGAAGGGATGGAATTCTTCAGCAATGAATCAGATTACTCAATGTTTTGATATAAAAAAGTTTTTTAATAATAAAATTAATACAAAATAAAAAATCAAACTCTCTGTACTTTTCTACAATTCTATTTTATCTATTCAATTTTTTCCTACAGATTTTTCGGCAAAATATTTGGTGTTGAGTGTGAAAAGATGAATATTTTGGAAAATCTTGTTTAAACATTATTTTCCAGCAAATAAGCAAACTTAAAATTCAGTTTTGTTTACGTATTTTATAAATTACTTCTTTTAGTATACTTTACAACATTTTTGCCAGAAGAAGTAGCAAGAAATTTTAAATATTATCAAAAAATTTAAAAAAAAATTATATTCGAATATTTGTTCCCAAAAATTGGGTTTTTGGGATAAAGGTTGTTCACAAAATGGGTTTATTTGTGCAGTATCTACATTGCTACAAAAAATCTTGACGATATAAATCGAATGTATGCGAAAAAAATCGATTTATAGGTCTAAATTGGGGTATATGAAGCTCGAAAATACAAACGGCCATAAAAAAAAAATTCGAGCTAACTTTTACAAACCCAGCGAGGGTTTTGCTATTGGATAGGTATATTTTCAGAAAAAAATGGTCCGGTGCGGTTTGATTTCGATGACCCGAAAATTGTCGCACAGTGTAATTTAACTTATTTTTGTTGTTTTTTTTTTACGAAAATATGTATGTATACATACATATTTATAAATATTTGTTAAAAAAAACTTTTTTTTTAAATGTAAAGGGTGTTTTCTTATAAATGGGACACTCCTATGAAATCTTTATTAGAATATCGAAAAAATTTAAAATCCAGATGCATTGTTTAAAAAAGTAATTTTTTTGACAAAAATTCAAAAACAAAAAAGCATCGGTAAATTTAATAAAATAGCATCGGCATTGTTTTTTTAATGAAACACCCTGTATATTTTTGAAAAACAATTCAATTGGGCTACCACTAGATCAATTCTAAATTAAAAAGAAATTTTGTAAAATTTTGAAGTTAATTGATCAGAAGAAACACGTGTCCCTGAGGGTTTTTTTTTAAGATAGGTAATTTATGAAATTGTAAGTGTTATTTTTGCAGATTTTTTTTAATTCAAACATATACCTACAAATTATATATATGTGTATTTGAAATTATAATAAAAAACTCTATCTAAATGTTCAAAAATATACAGGGTGTTTCATTGGAAAAATCAATGTTATATCTACATATGTATTTCATCAATTTTACCGATGTTTTTTTGTTTTTTAATTTTTGTCAAAAATTTTTCATAAAATTATTTTTTCAAACAATGCAAGCTAGATTTTTTAATTTTTTAATTTATTTTCAAATAAAGATTTTAAAGAAGTGTCCCATTTATACGAAAACACCCTGTACATAAATATATTTTTAATGTCAATTAAAATATCAAATACCAATTAAATACATCAATTTTACCAATGCTTTTTTGTTTTTTAATTTTTGTCAAAAAATTTTCATAAAATCACTTTTTTGACCATGCAGCTAAATTTTTTATTTTTTTAATATAATATTTTTAATTTAATATATGTGATACAATATAATAATATTTTCAAATAAAGATTTTAGAGGAGTGTCCCATTTATACGAAAACACACTGTACATACATAGATTTATTTTTAATGGCAATTAAAATAACAAAAATTATCAATATTAAAAATATCAAATACCAATTAAATACATCAATTTTATCAATGCTTTCTTGTTTTTTAATTTTTATCAGAAAAATTACTTTTTAAACCATGCAAGCTGGATTTTTAAATTTCTCCTTGAATAAAGTTTTTATACGAAAACACCCTGGACATACATAATATTATATTTATACATACCACAATTAAAATATCAAATAGGGTACCACTTACATACATAATATGTATGTAAGTGGTACCCTATTTGATATTTTAATTGTGGTATAAATGTATAAATATAATATTATGTATGTCCAGGGTGTTTTCGTATAAAAACTTTATTGAAAGAGAAATTTAAAAATCCAGCTTGCATGGTTTAAAAAGTAATTTTTTTGATAAAAATTATTATTATTATTACTAATAATAATTATTAATTAACTATCTACCAACTTTATCTAATTAATATTTATAATAATTAATAATAATAATTATTAATTAATTATCTACCCAATTATTATTTAATTATCATTTAAAAGTAAAATTCTATTTTAAAAAAATATGCCTCTATGTATACATACATATATATAATGTATACATTTTTAATTAAAAATAAATAAATTTCACACGTTTCAGAGGCATATTTTTTTTAAATAGAATTTTACTTTTAAATGATAATTAAATAATAATTGGGTAGATAATTAATTAATAATTATAATTATTAATTATTATAAATAATAATTAGATAAAGTGGGTAGATAGTTAATTAATAATTATTATTAGTAATAATAATTATATAATGAAATAGAATAGAAATTACCTCTCAGAACAGCACTAGGAATTGTAAATAAATAAATAAATTCTTTTGGTTACTTACTTTACTCAATAATGAAATAACAAACTCCACTAAATCCAGACACAAATAATATTATGACTGCAAATAAAAAATTGTGTTGTCGTCTCGTTGCTAAGCGACGAGTTTAGTGAAAGGAGGGGTAAGAAGCTTGCGTGGGAGATCGGAATTTCAAACAAATACCCCTTATTTTATCATATTTTCAAGCTTGGAACATTGGTGGGTAGATGGCGACACCTTACGGACACATTTTCTTGTAAATTAATAATAATACGCCTGGCACAGATCATCCTACCACCTTGCGTCTCTTCACACACTTTACTCAATGCTAACAGGGTAATTTTCACTGACGAAAATACCTTTCAATCAACTTATAACGGTTTAAATCGTGTTTATCGTCCCGATAATAGGTTTGAAGAACGGTATACCAACCCCCTTACTTCATCGCCGTTTTTCTGTGAATCTGAAGCTGAAGCTGGATAAGTGTTTATGGACATGGTGTTTGTTGGCGAATAGAGGGAAGATTTAATGCCGAAAATTATGTAAACATTTTGGTGAACATACTGATACCATCGGCCCAGCAAATATATTCGAACAATACCTTTATATTTCAGCAGGACAGCTGGGAAGATATTAATCCAAATATAGTATTAAATTTAATTCAGTCAATCCCAAATAAATTAACTGAAGTAATATAAAACAGGGATACATTACTAAATATTAAATTTTTTTAATATTATTTAATTAACCTACGACGTCAATGCTCTTTATAACTTATAGTAATTATTTTAATGACTTATGTCAGTGATTATCCGGTTTTAAGCTATAATATTATTGTGACAGTTTTCTTTCATTCTAATTCTTGTACGCTTTTTTTAATGAATACAACTCTGCCGTGCTTAATGAAAACGCCGTAACCAACAATTTTGCGATTTTTGTTTTACGGCATTTTCTACCAGAACAATTCATCCTGTGTCTATCCCCGGTACTCAAAAAACCGTAAATATATAGATACGGTTTTTTGAGTACCGGGGATAGACGCAGGATGAATTGTTCTAGTAGAAAATGCCGTAAAACAAAAATCGCAAAATTGTTGGCACGGCAGAACTGTACTTAAGTGTTTAATAGTTTGATAGTCCAAGTTGGTGCACCTATAAATATGATAAAGATGTAATATTTGACTTCTGGTCAGCTGGCTATAATATTTGGTTATTTGTCCAGACGTGGTTCCTTTTCCAGCATTCTTCCACTGTGGTTCTATCAAATGTTCCAGCTTTGCTTTTTTGATTAGGTAAGTTTGATCCTCTTGTAAAGTTTCCGTGTGAGCAATCATTTGAAAATCGAACATACAGGGTGTGCAGAACTCGGTTATCGGAGTCCAGTGCATATCGAGGCGTTCACCGGACTTCACGGAGTCCACTAGATATTCTACGAACTCCGGGAATGTCGGCCATCTTTGTTGAGGCTTACCACGATGTTCCTAAAAAATTATTTAGCTTTTAAAATTTTTTTAAACAAGTAAAGGACTTTGTTAACCTTATTTCTAAGTTTGTTCCTATATTTAGCCACAATTTCATTTCCAAGTTTCTGATGATGCGTATGAGGCAAAGCAAACTGTAACTTATCTCTATATGCAGATAACAACCTCTCTAGAGGATGTCGAACTATTACAAACGATACTGAATTGTTAAAGGCTTCCTTTAAACCTTGTAGGGACGGTCTCGGGTATTTCTGACGTGCCAAAGTCATTGGCACCAATTTACTCTTCTTTAAAAACTTTGGTTTATACCTAAAAATTCTCTCTGATGGTTATCTAGAATTATTCTATATTCTATATTTTTATTTAAATAAAGTCTATGATTCTTAAAAGTGGGTATTTCTTATTATTCTTGATGTCTTGTCCTATGTAAATATAAATTCTTACCCTGCCAGGATGTTGAAGTTGTACATCCAGCTGGTGCTGGCAGCTTTGAAGACGTTGCACCACACCAAGTGGTGTTTTTTGTCGACCAAAAACTCCCATGGGTTGGGTCTGTGTAAGGTGTCATTACCATTACGATCCAGGCCCAGGTTGTGGCAGGATTTTTTCAGGTGACGTCGGCGTTTTTCCATCCGCATGCCGACCATGGTGAGGTTGTGCGAATATTGCATCGAATCGCTCAGGATTCTGTCGCTTTCATCAAACTGAAATAATAATATGTATAAATATATTTAAACCATACCAGCAGATAAAAAAGTCAATGTGAGTTAAATCGCGACTTCTCGTAAGGCAGTTAAATACTGCGTTCACAAATTAAAAACTCAATACTTTAAAACAAATAAAACAAAGCTCCATCCTCTTAAATAAATTCAGCTTAGTCATTGATTTTCGAAGTCGAGGTTTCAGAAGCGGATAATTTCCATAGAAGCGCATTTGAAATAAGCCTCATTTCACACGGATTTGTTGAATTATTCAAATACTGGTTTAGTGTTTTATTTATTTAGAAATACTTTTTTAGTCCTTAAAATCCTCATTTACTGAGTTGGGGACAAATTCTATTTAATATCCATTTATTTGTGGCAAAACAAGCCAAATGTTCCCACCAAAAACTTAAGTTGTTTCCGATTTTGATGAAACTATGCTAAAACATTGTCCTATCGGACGGACTACTTTGATTAAGCAAAAGTCAAAGTCAGCGGAAAAGACTGAGGGGTTGCAGATACACAGGGGCTTAAAATTGTTTTTCTTTTGTAAGAGCATGTATGACTTTTTTTTAAATCGACAAATAATATATCCTATATCTTTTTTTTCGTGATTTAAGATAGAGGTGGTTTGAAAAGCGAAACAAAAAAAAATATAAAAAATATTTTTACTTTTTTTTTTAAATGGGACCATTTTGATTTTTTTAAAATAAGTACTAAAAAAGCTTATACTTTTCCCTTAATTTTGATAATACAACCTAAATGATTATTCTGATTTTGGTTCCATCTATCGCCCAAGTGCACTTGGATCATTTCAACTTTTAACGTTTTATATCATGTTAACAAATAATGTTACTTGGGTTATTTATACTTAAGAGATGTTTGAGGTTAATACGAACAAAATATGTATAATATGACATAAGACATATGTATAATATTATGACATATGACACATTGTGTGGTTTTGTGGGTTTCTATTCAGAAAAGTGGCTACTTTTAGAACCATGTCTTATTCATTGGGTAAGTAGCTTATTGTATTATTTACAAATTTGTAGTATACAAATACGCTGTGTCTATTGTCACGCTAACGTGAACACAATTTAATTTTTATTCTCACCCTAACGTCAAAATAATTTTGATTTTATGTTACGATAAAACTAAAACAAACCAACCCAACCAACCCAACCCAACACTTTTTAACAAAGAAACAACAAATTTATAAAATACAAAAGTTCGACAAGTATCGAACCCGGTACCTCTCGCATGCCTAGCGATCGCCCTACCATCTGAGCCATCCAGCTTAACATTAATTGTATAACGCTCGGGGAATAAAAACGGATTTACAGTGTGTAACGTCAGTCGGGATCGAATACGAAGTTAGCGTGAAAATAAAAATTAAATTGTGTTCACGTTAGCGTGAGAATAGACACAGCGATAAAAATATAAAGCTTTTTCTTTTACATTTTTAAGGTTATGTCAGTTTTATTTTTTTTTAGTTTTAAGATACGGATAACGATCATTTTAGTACCGATGAAGACTCTGATTACATACCGGAAGACAATGAAATATCATCAGAAGATAATACATTGGCTGACAGTAAATATGAGATGGTAAACCCATCTACAAGCGAAAAAGAGCTTGTAAGCCTGATACATGAACAAAAAATGTAATAAAGCATCAACAATTACAAGGTGAAGAATACATTACGAAGGGAAAGTTAAGAAGGAAAAAGGAGTGTAAAGAAATTGTCCACAGTTGTAGATATGAATGTAAAACATTTACACAAGAAGAAAGTATCCCTGCAAAATCAGTTTTTGTGTTCTTGTATAACCAAAACTTCTGTAAAAAAAAATAAAGGAGGTGGAAATAAGTCTTACAGTAGTGCGGTATACCTGCGGTAAATCGTCGTGTTTGTAGAGAGTTCTTTTTAAAAACTTTGGACATTAGCGATAGTACATTTAAAATTATTTGTAAAAAAACCGATTCTGACAATTTTGTAGAAAGTGATAAAAGGGGCCATACTCCAGCTAAAAATAAGATTAGTGAATTATCGCGAAATATTAATCACATTAAAAGATTTCCGCGTTATAAAAGCATTCACGCAGTCAAAACTCTAATACACGTTACCTGTAAACCTATACGAAAAATGTACTCTCTTTATAAGGAAGATTGCAAAGCAGATATTATACCTGTTAAAGAATCCTATTATAGATAAGTTTTTAATACAGACTTTAACTTACGTTTTCATTATCCCCATTCGGACACCTGCAATAGGTGCGACAAATACAAAAATATAATATCAAATGCCGCAGATGAAGGAGAAAAAAAGAAGTATGAGACAGAGTTAGACTTTCATCACCAACAAGATAAAAAAGCTGTAGATGGCAAGGCTAAATATAATAAACATAGCAAAGAAGTAGATGATACCTTTACAGTCTGTTTTGATTTACAGAAGATCCTTCCCATCCCTCTACTTTCAACAAACAAGGTCTATTATCTTGGACAATTATGTACGTATATCTTTTGTATTTTTAATCTTACAACGGGAACTCCTAACTCGAGGTTCTCAAGAAATAGGATAATGTTTATTGAAAGTAAGTTTTAAAACAGTTTTACCTATATTATGATACTTAATAGTATTTTTTTAGTTTATGAAAAGCTTATCACCAAACATAACAAAGGTCATAGCATACAGCGATGCATGTGGGGGGCAAAACAAAAATAAGAATATTTCTAAACTTAAAGATAAAGGTTATTATATTTAATTTATATTATCCTTTTAAACGTAAGGGTTTCGTGAATATTTCATTATATGCAGGTTATTTAAATAATTGATCACCACGCCAGCAAACGAAAAATCAATAGTAGAATAAATGCATTAAGAAATAATATATTAAATTTAATTATCACGACAAAAGAATATTACGGAAAAGTAGTTGTAATTTATTCCTCTTAGTAGTTTTTAAACATGAATTGGCTCACAAATAGGAAAGCTTTGTGCAATAATCAATGCCCGGAAATTTTTTGGATGAGTTCCAATAAAAAGCAATTTTAAAATTTTTCTGTTAAACGGATAAATTTAGGGAAGTGGAAGATATATGCATATAAAATGGCGGAGTACACATTTTTATGACACAATTTCGAGTCATAATAAATTTTTAATGTCAAAAACTACAAACAAATATGATAGCAAGAACAGTAACGTTTATGGACTAAAAAATACTATATCAAATTTTGAATTTACCTACTTAAATTACCTAAGTTAAAAAAAATTGGGTAAAATTTTGTTTTATGTTGAATAAAACTGCATGATATCGTGTTATTTCATTGGTAAACATTTTACAAGTACCAAAAAATATTTTTTGGAAGAGTGACATAATATTTTACAACGCTGGACACTATTGAAAGAAGCGATCAAATCAAAATGGTTCTCCAGGAGCCGATCCAGAATAATATTTCGGAGGACGTGTTCAAAATATTTATGTAAATTAGAAGGATTCATAATTGCATAAAGAAAAAAAGGTTGGTAAATATTGCCTTCATATAGATCATTTTTCTATGTGCTAATATTCGTACCAATTTTGAACCTATAGGATGCCATTTACTGGTCGCCATATTTATGAAGAACTTTTACATATTCCAAAAATCATTACAGAAACAGGAAAGGTTCATACTCAAGAATACGTTGATGCAGCTTAAAAATGTAAAGTTGAATCGTTCATTAAAGGCATTGTATTTGAGACTCCACAGTGGGGCTTTAAACAAATTCTTAAACATAAACGATTGATGCCCTCATGTCATGGAGCTTATACTTTCAGCTGCTTTATCATGTTTGTTTGGCTCCATAATGGTCCAGCTTCTGGAACATAAGAAAACGGCTGAAAGTATAAGGGTGAATATTTCAAAAGTGCAATTTAATCGGTTCTGGCTTGTTATTTCAAAAGTTAATATCCCACTGAAAATAAAATACTTGATGTCTAGTTTAAATAACTATTTTTACTTGATTCCTTACTTATTTTAGTCTAAACGAGCATAGTAAAAAATATATTTCAATTTTTGTGTCGCAATCGTCATTACCGTGCCTTGTTCACATTCGAAGAACAACAACATATTATTTTCTTACATTTATTTACAAATTAAATCTTGCAATATCCTGTCTAACACAGACGAAGAAAATACAAAATAATACAATGCAAGCAAGAAATTGCATTTTAAAATGTTAACTTTTCTTTTAATGCCGTTTAAACTTTGTTCACACCCATGAGTGTCATTGCCGTGGCTACTTAATTTCATATTTAAATACGCGATACATTCGGAAAAGTTTCAAAAGTCTGATATGGAAATATCCTGCATGTCTAACGCCCACTAGCATATGTCAAACCATAAAGTTGTGACGTGCGCCGAATGAAAACGAAAACGCTTTGTTACGTCCAAGTCCGTCATTGTCGGGGTAAGTATTATTTCAAAGTTTATGCACATAAAAAATATTTACATTAATACAAAGGAGTCTTGCATTAACAAAAAGCAAATAGTAACTTGAAAATTCCATTACGTTTTCGAATAAACATTGTAAAACACTCTAACCTTAAAATCATCATCACCGTGCTCGTCATTGTCGTGTCCCTTACATGTAACCGTTTTAAAATATTTAATTTTAGTGGGAAATTAATTAAAATGACAAAATTACGAAGCAAGTTGACCAACGAAGCTAAAAGACAAGCAGAACTTGAGAGACGTTGAAGAATAAGAGATGACCAAGTAAAACCGTGGGTTCAACTTTCTAAAAAAGAAAACAAAAATTTACGTTTTTAGTCTTCATGTTCATGTTCATGAGTGGAAAAGTCCTAAAAGTGCAAAATTAATAAGATTTGCAATTTTTTATGTGTTAACGAAAATGGTTCCGAAAATCGACAGTTTTAAAATATTCACCCATAAGCTCCATGACATGATGCCCGCATCAAGGGTAACCAAATAGTTATCAAACTGCTTATAGCGCACCTGGTATTGGCATATTTAAGAATCCTTTATTTAATCGTTAGAGAAAAAATACTATTAATACTAACAGCAACCACAAGCCGATTATAAGGAATTTTTGAGCTTGTCTCTTCTGTTTCTTGGTGGATAAAATGCGCATCCGGCCCTACACATCATCTTTGTCAAAAGTAATTTTTGTCCTAAAGATATACCTTTTCCGAAATATATATATTTATATATTTATGTATTAAAACTTTTCACAGCATGTTTTGTTTCTTTCAGAGCATTTTTTGACGACAGAAAACTAAATAAATAATACACTCTTAGAAAAGACCTGGTATTTGCAATGAAAATTTAGTTCCCAGAACCAATTTTATTAGTGAAAATAGGCACAACAAAAAAATATGTTGTGGGAACTAATACAAATTTGTTTTTACAGTTTGTTGTCGGAACAGCCAATATTGGTAGCTCCAACCAACAAGTTTAAGTGCATCGAAATTAGTTTTTTTTTCATACAAATAATTGATATTTAATGCAATCACATTAGTCTGTCATGTTAGCAGCGTCTAAGTTGTAACAACTGCACTTGCTATTTATCGCAACAAACATTGTATCATGCAGGAATTTATTTTTTAATTGAAATTACATGAAAAAAGGTACATTTAAAGAATTTAATAGTTGATATAATATAAATTTGTTTTGTATTGTAACTAAGTTATATTTAATATTAAATGCTTGCATTAGTAGCAACAACAAATTGGTATTATTCCACAGTACATACCTGCTTAGTAAATATAACACTTTTTGTGTAAATATTATAAAAAATAGAGAAAGGAAATTCATGCCCGTTCGTTTTATAAATATTTATTATAAATTAAAAAATAACAATATAACTGAAAACACCAAATTTTGGTTTAAACATTATAACAAAAATTAATAATTACTATAAGAAAACATTTATAAATATTTTAACAATAAAACAAAAACGATTCTTTGGTAAATATACACAGATAGGTACATTAAGATGAAAGTTGACTATACTTCTTCAATAAACCGTGATGTTTACGTGAAGTGCAAGCCTTTGTTTAACAACTTAACAATGATTCTTAGGTACAACGTAACATACTTGCATGATAACAGGGGTAAGAATTCGAAATTCCGACGTGATGGAGACTTTTGGTGGGCACCATTGGATTCAGGAGGCCATTTTCAGTCGGTATGGCATTTTCACATTTTTGAATTTTTTTTCGGACCCCAAAACTACAATAGTGTAATTAAAGGAGTGCAATAATTATACCTAACCTTTAAAAACTGGAACCAATTCAGGTAAACCCCATGTTCCTAATAAATCTGCTAGGTACTTCAGTCCGCTTATCCATATTATTTGTTCGAGATATCTATAAGTAACCAACACATAAGAATATATTCTTATATATATGAATAGTTAAAAATTATGTCGCCACTGAATTTACAGGGGCAAATGACTAATTGTAATAAACTAGTTTCTTACCTAAAATATACACAACACACGAGCTGACAAGAACAAACACCACCGTCTGGACGCCGTGCAACACCGTTTGTTTACAGGTTAAAAGTAAAGCACGCGCCGGGCTGGACAAATCGCGCGCGAAATGCACAAAGTTTGCAGTTGCATTAACCTACAGAGACAACATCCCCAACTGACACTTTGTTTCACACCGCTGGTGTCTTAGCTGTATGAAAAGTGACGCATAGTTTATACAACCGAACCGTTAGTTCCACGGACTAATTTCAGTCAGTTAAGAATGTTACTTAAATATTTGGTCCAACAAAAACATTTTACCGCCGAAATGATTTTTTTGAGATAATGTTGTCAATACTTCTAGCCAACACAAAGTTTCAGTTAAAATAACTTAATCGCCTTTTTGCAGTAAATAATACTCCACAACAAAACTAAATCTTTTCAGGTAATGATGCAAGCAGTTACACATATAAAGGTACTGATTACAAAAAACAAAAAATGTTATTTTCTGCAACAGTTTTACCCCAACGATAATAAGTTAGTTACAAATACCAGGTCTTTTCTAAGAGTGTAGTAAGTAACTTAGTGTTCAAAGTTGTCTGATTGTCCACGTCACATTAATTAATGTAAGGACATTGATCTAACTATAGAACATTTTGCTACTAAATAAAGCTGCAGCTTTTTCTTTAATGTGCTTATTATTGAAGAACTGCAAAAGTTATTTTTTGTAAGCAAAAGAATTTAAATAATTTTTTTTTTATAAACTTTTAAATAAATCAGATGAAGACAATTTGTATTAACGTTGTTTGCCAAAGTGAAACAATTTGAGTTAAAGTGTAAATTTGGCACAGGATTTAATCAGATTGTTTTGGAAGTTTATAGTTGAATTGCCAGCTCCAATTTTGAGAGGTTATGTGAGGAGGATGACACTATTACTTTAAAAAATTCATTGAACAAAGTATTAATCAAAGAATCGAAAATATTACTCGAAAACGATGACGAGTTCATGTTCATCCGACATTCATCAGTGGCGTAACTACCACCGGTCCTACCGGTTTCAGAGAAATTATTTTTTATCTAAATATACGAAAAATGTTCAATATGAAATAATAAAAATTTTGCTTTTTTTTTGTAGTAATAAATATTTGTTGCCTGCTTGATATTATATTTCTATATAATCTCAGATTGATTGAAAACAAATCAGAAATCTAGAACTCAAAATTTAGAAATTAAATATTTTGAAATATACATATTAGATTAATTGAAATTACAAATCTAGAATCATAAACTCAAAATCGAATATTTCACATCGAAAGTCAAAAAGAAATTTTGAATAGGATATATACCTATAGGTATACATTCTTGGTCAATAGAAATTCAGAGATGAAAAAATAAAAATGAAAAAATTGCAATTTAAAATAGGAAATTCTCGATTACACATTTACAATTTTTTCAAAATTAAGAATCATTAAAACTTATCTTCGAAGTACCATGGGCCAGGAGCCTTTGAGTGATTTGAGTATTCTGTCCATTGGACACGAAATAGCCAATCGTTTGAGAAATAACTTAGATCAAATTATTCACAAGTTTGCTGATTTGAAAGAAAGGCGTATTAAATGAATATCACAACTTCGAGAACTCAAAAATTAATTTTCGATTTTCTTTACTGATTTTTATTTGAGTATTCTACCATAAAAATAAAATGTTTTACGTGAATAACACTTGATCCTTTTTTTAAACATCATTTGTATATACATCCCTTCGAAATCATGAGCAATGAATATTATTGTGTAAGGCAAGGGGGGTGGAGTGGGAAAAGTTTAAATGATTTAACAAAATTTCCTGGTAAGGGCCCCCTAGTGGGAATCCGACTGGGGCCCCCATTTCTATAGTTACGCCACTGACAATCATAACAACAATTTAAAAAAGTACAGCACCAACAATTAAAAGAATAATGCATGTATACTATAGTCACTATGATTTCCAACTCTACAGATGGTGCTCGACAGCTCCTAAACAATTCAATTAGGGATAAATAAGTGCAAACTGATTTGAATATATCGATACCTTATGTCTCGTTAAGCAGCCCCCAGGAATTAATTTTAAGAATGTTTTGAGATTTATTACAATTAGATTAAATATTTATGCTATTCCGCCCAGAAGGTCTTTTTGTGCTTCGCGTTGGTCTTTATACTTTGAGCTAAACACAAAAAGACTCACTTCTAGACCATATAACTATTATTTAATTTATTTTAATAAAAAAAACGTAAAAATACAATTATTTAGTTTGCAATTTAACATGAAGAAGCTTATCACAAAGTGAATGGATGTTGGCCACATTGCTACATTTCTAGTATTTTTTTACCTGAGGTCTTAAAAATGTCGTGTGCTGGACAGGTCTCATGTAGTGATCGGTAGCGACCAGTAGTACCAAAAGAACGGGGATGACGCAGACGGCGGTGAAAAAAACAACGCATCGTCTGATGGCTCGCCATCCGCTCACTTGATTTCTTCGACGTTTTCGTAAACGCATTGCGTTTGGATGCGTTAGTGCTGTAACAGGTGCATTTCAGGGTATCTAAAAAAAGTTTATTAATGTAATTTTATTTGCATAAAAATACTGTAAGAGTCGACGTAATTATAATAGGTAAATCATAAATATTTTATATTGTTTTTTTTTATTTTGCTTTACCTTACAGACCTACATACTGTACTGTTTCTTTGATTGGGCTTTCATGTCCATTCAAATTCTCATGTGCGTGTTTGTAAAAATTATAAAAGCTATTGAGGTTTGTAAAAATAGACAGAATATTTATGTGATACTGTGAGCAATTAAGTTTACAAAACAGTTGTTAAAATATAATTTAATTTAAATTAAATCGGACTATATTTTTCCCAATTTTTTTTCTCAAAATTTGATGTCAGAATTGCTCCACCAAACAAAACTCTTTAGCTGTTTAAAAGTACTACTCTTTCCCTTAAATACCCCTTCTCTAAAAGTAGTACTTCTAGAGTGCATAACGATTTTTGTGAAAAAAAAAACACTCTGTGATGTAACAATATGCGTTTTTCAGATTTTCTCAACACCCTAACGCAAGCAATTCAGCGCATCAAAAACATGGACCAAATATAGTGCTCTAAGGCACACCATATTTTGCTTTCAGTTGTTCAGATAACAAAACAATTTATTAAGCTTTTGTATAAATATGCTTGATTAATTAATTTATTTGTTTACTTTAATTAATTAAATTATAGTTTACTTTGTCCGGAAAGCAGCAAATATTAACATAATGTGATTTAACAATGTTAAATTAACATTGGGTAATATTTGTACTTCATTACTAAAAATAAAATATTTGCTACATACAATTGCGTTTTACATTTAGTTTTTGTAGATGTATACATGTAAAAAAATTAACTAAAGTAATTTATAAAACATGCACCTACACAATGTACCTAAGTATTTAAAATATATTTAAAAAAAAATAGGAAGTATAATAGTTGTATCAAATTTTGTGAACGCCAATTTAGTCACGAATTTAATTTAGGCTCGAGCGAGCTTGCGAGCGAGTACTTAATTAAATGAGTGTCTAGAAAAGTTTATAAACGAGTTGCATACTGTACTTTTTCTACGACAAATACTTAATATTATCTAAAAATTATTTAAATTAAATATTTGTATAAAATATCAAGTTTTTCTGTGTAAATCAAAATGTATCCCTTAAAAATAGACTAACAACCGACATAGAAAGTAAAAGTAAAGAAAATGTTTTATGGGCACTGCACGCAACATTTTTAACGCTTTATCAGTTAAAGCTAGTTTACTGCACTACCATGGCGAAATCAAAAGGTCAGTACAAACTTTCATACAATCTTTTCAAATATTGGCGTCAAGAAACTAGTTTATACTTTTGTATTGAGATAATTAAATAAAATTAACCTTTAGTATTATTTTACAAGAAGGGCACTTTATTTTAACGATTGTATGACATTTAACAACTGTCAACTAACTTAATACTAACTTCAGTCCGTGACCAAAAACCTGTGGCTAACTTCAGCCCGTGACTAAAACGCCATAAAGCCACAACATGTCAATGTGTATTTAAAAAACCACTTAGTGTCATAGAAACATGTTCGATAATGAGCGTTTTAAAGGTGGGAGTAGAAAAAATGTATTATATTTACCATGTCTATCTGATCAGAATTAGTTGGGAATCCCAACTTGGGATATATGGGTACATTAATTAAATTTTACTATGTTGCTACCAAATAAATGTGCTACAATGCTACCAAATAAATGTGCTACAATGCCAATATTTAAATAGTATATTTATTATGTATCAAGTTTTACAAACGCCATTTTAGTTTTATTTGGCACGAGCGAAGCTTGCGAGTGAGTGTTTAATGAAAACGGGTGTCTAGAGAAGGGTATTTCCACGAAAACTTACCCCACAAAAAATCAGATGTGTTATTTAATAAAATAACAACTATATCTGAAGTCAAATAGTTTAATTGCGACGTAATTTATACCTTTAAAATATTCGAAGAAGCTAATATTAAGAATAAACACGGAAGAGTTTCAATACTCGATAAAATGTTCAAATGTCGCACCCGTTACATTTGGAGAACATTTTAGAAAATAAAGTATACAATATTTGTGCATTTAAAATACGTGCTTTTATAAGGTAACTATTCAAGTTTTACACAAAAAATTATCACTATATACTTTCATCCAAAATTTTACAGTATCAACTTTAGAAGCCATCTTGGTCGCATTTGCCGATTTTCTAAGGTCGCGCCGTTACGCTATTCATGCCGTTATAAAAAGGTTTCTATACTATATATATATATATATATATATATATATATATATATATATATATATATATATATATACAGGGTGTCCGGAAAAAGGAGGTCAATCCGTGAGTTAAAATAATAAGACTTTTATAATACCATTCTTCAATTTAGAGCTTCATGTTCGATATACAGGGCGACAAAGTTTGAAATTTAAAACTGATTTTTTTTAATAATTCGAGTAATTGATAAAATATTAAGTTCAAATTCGGTACACTTCTTTAACATAAATAGTTACATATTTTGAGAACAACAAAACAAAAAACAATTGTCAAATAAACAAAATAGGGGGGTCCAGTACTCACTGACTTTCCTTATTTCTAGTACGTGCGCCAATGACTTCCAAACTTTATTTTTTCAGGTAATAATTTATTGGTGATTATTTTTTGTCTCTTATAAAATTTTGATAAAATGATTTGTTTTAGAGATAATTTGTAAAGTATTGGTCCTTGATTTATGCCTACGCAGCTTAAGGCAATCTCATAATTTTCAAATACTCAAAATCAAGTAAGCCGCTGTGGCATTATCATTGATACAATTAAGTAAAATTTAGCAATAGGTAACAATACCAAAAACTAGCCAAAAATAACCCAATTTCAGTGACGCACAGATAAAAATAATACTAAACCAGAAAAATTAAATTAATTTTATTGCCCTAGGAAGAACTTACAATAATTACTAATTTTCTTTAAATAACAGTAAAACGCCACTACACGGAGAGAAAAGTATATTACTGATTACCATAATTATAATACCCTTTACTATATTATATATTACTATTTGGGACAACTATCTTGTATATTGCCAGTTACTATGCATATTTAGTAATTTTTAAATATCCATGTATATTAAACCTTAAGGTTATTATTCTCAACCAATTTTGTTTTTAATTCTTATTATAATTAGATAGTAAATTTTAAAAATAAATATAATAGATACGTAACCCATAGGAAACTAAATAGTGTATTTTATTATTTTGTATAATACATTTAATTAAATCATATAGTAAATATTACTATTTGTAGATAGTAAAATCAATTTACTATACGAATATATTCAAAATTAAAATACGTATTATACATTTTTGATCTAATAATATTGGTGTTGTAATCTTTACTAAAATTGTATAATAAAAAATACTATTTCGTATTACAATCTTTATATTTTACTGACGAATATTTAATATTGTTAAACTAAACATTTTTTAAAGTAAATTTTAATATATTTTTTTAACTATCTAAAATTTACTATACATTTCTCTCCGTGTATTATCGCTAGTTCATAAGTCAATAATTTACTATCACTTTTCAAGCCTTATAACAAGATAATAATTATTTAAAACATATTATTTCTTTAAAATATGTAACAAGTTATAACTTTGGTAACTATAGTAACCAAAACAAAATATATTTTTTTGAACACACAGCCCTCTTTATTAAAGAAAATCTTAGCCTACGAAAAATATTTGACTTTAACCTGAACTCCTCTCCCACTTAAAGGATTCTTTCTCTTAAATGATTTTTGCTCAAAATCGGAACCATATACACAAAATCTATCATATCTCCAGACTGAATAGTCCAAGGGGGTAAGGTCTGGGGAACAGGGTGGAAATTTAACAGAAGCATATTTACCCCGACCAATCCATTGATTATGAAAGATTTGATGTAAATAACATTTCTAGCAAAATGCGGAGGAGCACCGACTAGTTTTTTTTTGCTTTTTTAGTTCCACCCTAACTTCCTAAGAAGTCCCAGAAGCCAACTGAATGGCTTGTGCGGGTTAGGGGTAGGAACGGACCCCTCCGAAGGACTATTACACAATAGGACAAACACAAAACACAAATATGAATCCAAATATCATCAATGATGATGCGTCTCTACTGGCTCAAAATTTCTGTGTGGCACTTAAAAATTGATGGTCTCATTTTTCATTGGTTTCCAATCGGTTTAGGGGTAAAAACAACTTTCCTAAAGTAGTTTTGCAAAAAATCGATTTTTACAATACTTTTTGAAGATGTTTTTTTCAAAAATTGATAACTTCCGAACGGTTCATTAAAACTTAACATTTTTTGTATCAAAATTTTTGTTGAAAAATATACTTTACGATACAAAATTTGTTGTTAGAGGCAAACCTTTAAAAAAAATGAAGCTATTTTTTTTAAACAATTGAAAACTAATAAAACTTCTCCGCCTGCGAGGAAATTTTTTCACATTTTATCTTATTTTAGAAAAAAGTTAATATTTTGTAATAGGTCAAAAGTTATAAATGTTTTTGTGACCGCGCTCCGACCTCTAGCGCTGGACAAGCACGTTCGGACGCGCGCTTGTTATAATGCTTCAAATTTATTTAAAAAGTGATAGTAAATTATTGACTTGAACTAGCGATAATAGTGGCGTTTTACTGTTATGTAAAGAAAATTAGTAATTATTGTAAGTTCTTCCTAGGGCAATAAAATTAATTTAATTTTTCTGGTTTAGTGTTATTTTTATCTGTGCGTCACTGAAATGGGGTTATTTTTGGCTAGTTTTTGGTATTGTTACCTATTGCAAAATTTTACTTAATTATATCAGCGGCTCACTTGATTTAGAGTATTTGAAAATTATGAGATTGCCTTAAGCCGCGTAGGCATAAATCAAGGACGAATACTTTACAAATTATCTCTAAAACAAATCATTTTATCAAAATTTTATAAGAGACAAAAAATAATCACCAATAAATAATAACTTGAAAAAATAAAGTTTGGAAGTCATTGGCGCACGTACTAAAAAATAGGGGGAGTCAGTGAGTACTGGACCCCCCTATTTTGATTATTTGACAATTGTTTTTTGTTTTGTTGGTCTTCAAAAATGTAACTATTTATGTTAAAGAAGTCTACCGAATTTGAACTTAATATCTTATCAATTATTCGAATTATTAAAAAAAATCAGTGTTAAATTTCAAACATTGTCGCCCTGTATATCGAACATGAAGCTTTAAATTGAAAAATGGTATTATAAAAGTCTTATTGTTTTGACTCAAGGAATATATGGTTAACGGATTGACCTCCTTTTTCCGGACACCCTGTATATAGTTTTTATTGACATTTTGTATACTATTTTTTGTATACTATTTTTTTATATTACCTAACGTATCTTGATAAATATGAACAAACACTTTATTATCATGAAAAAAGCAGTTTTAGTGTCGCACCCGTTACAATAGAAATACCCAGAAGTTTATAAAATGAGTTTCAGGTACTATACTTTATCTACGACGAACAGAAATAAGAATTGGAAGCCAATTTTAATTTTCATAAATATTTGACATCTGACAAATTTAACCTTACTTTTTCGTAATATATAATAAAGCTAACTTCAGCCCGTGACTAAAATGCCCAAAAACCACTGTGCTTAACTTCAGCCCGTTACTAAAATGCCATCATTTCACAGCTCGTCAATGTAAAAGTAGATAATAGTTTATTATTTATCAAGTTTGATAAACTCTATTTTAGACACGAATTCAATTTAGGCACAAGCGAGCTTGCGAGCAAGTGCTTAAATTAATGAGTGTCTAGAAAAGTTTATAAACGAGTTGCCTACTATACTTTTTCTACGATAAATACTTATTATTATCTTAAAATGATTTAAATGAAATATTTGTATAGAGCGCCATCTATAAAAAAATAGGGAAATCTGTGTTAGGTACCGTCAAATGTCAAATATTTATGTGTTATAAAGGTTATAAATCGAAATGTATTGACGTTGAGAAACTATTTAATGCTTTTGTATTTTTGTATTGCGATAATAAAATAATTTCCACATTTTACAAAAAGGGCACATTATTTTAACGATTGTATGACATTTGAAAACTGTCAACTAACTTAAAGCTTTAGCCCGTGACTAAAAACCTGTTGCTAACTTCAGCACGTGACTAAAATGCCATAAAGTCACAACTTGTCAATGTGTATTTAAAAGGTAACTTAGTGTCATGGAAACATGTACGATAATGGGCATTTTAAAGGTGGCAGTAGAAAAAATTAGTTTTTTATCATTGATAGTTTATATACAATAATATATATATACGATGCTTTTAAAACACAAATATTGTAAAATTAGTTTTTTATCCTTGATGGTTTATATAACGTGACGTGACTTAACTATTTTACCGTGTTACTTATTTCAAAATAACCACAAATAAAATATTGTCATCTCACCTGACTTAAAACATTAAAAAATTTTAACACAATGTTTACTTGTTTATCACTTTTAAGTTCACATTTTGAGCAGAATGGTTTCTTGAATTCAATCGCGCTTTTTGCGTTCGACGTTTTTAGAGGTTATGGCATTTTCGGGCGGTTTAAAACGACAGCCGACAGCATAGCGTCGAAACGGAGGCGGATCTGGTATCGCACTGCAGTCGCAGCTGACGGCACCAAAGGCGACACGCCGCGACGCCGCCGCAGGAAATCTAGCGGTCTAGAGGTGATAGGAGAGGAGCGAAAATTTCTGGTGTTGCAGGAAAATGCGTTTATTATTGGTTTAAAAAAATATTTAAAAAATAAGGTAAACAAATCAAACAAATTTATTATTTTTTGAAAAAATATTATCTCATATCTATAATATTAATAATAATATTAATAATTAATAATATTATTATCTTAAAATTTTTGTACGTCATCTTCCAAAAAGTTTGCCATTTTTTATTTTTGTTTCAGGAAAAAACTTTTTTTTTTTCAAGCGGCCATGATATACAACCTTATATGCATGTATAGAGATAGTTGAAGTGCGTCTTTTTCATTAGCGGCAGACAAAAAACTCAAAAAAGCCTAGGGATAGAAGTAAATCCATAGGTGACTCAATAGACGTGAAAAAATAAAATTAATTTAGCATTTCATACAAAGCAATCACGATGTATCACTTCTACTTCTTATGACATAACCTACTATTGTTTTGCCTTTGATACTTCTGCGGGCCTACTTTTTTATATTTTTTTAATTAAATTATCATTATTTTCTTAAAAATTAATTGACACTGTCATTTGTCATCGAATCTGTGGTTATGGTAATTACACAAAATTGTACTATTCTTTAATTAAATTATAAAAAGAATAGTGTTTAACTCTTGAGAAAGCGCCATTTCCATTCGGATAAATTACTGCTATAATTAATAGTTCATTCTTTAGGAAATGGCCAACTTTCTCAATAGTTGAAAAATATGATCCCTTAGATAAAATACACACACTAACGTAACTATATAAGCATTTAAGCGTTGAGTTTCTTAATCAATGATATAAAGAATAATCAATCGAAATCGAGTACTAAACCAGTTTTTTAGTTTTTTCCTTGCAACGTAAAACACAAATAACGTGCGCGATTTAGCTGTGCAATTGAACAAAATTTGTCGAGTAAGACTTCTGCCTTCCTCCCTTTTTTGAAAAAAACTACCTATTTATTTAAAAATGATGTACAGTTCGTATGCTTTAAATGTATTGTTGACAATTCTTAAATTCACGCAATGTTTTTGAAGTCCACCAGATGGCGCGCGCGTTGCGGAAACCCGATACTTCTGTAGCGTATACACAAAATAGTATTAAAAAATAAAACATGAAATATCCTTGGTAATATTTGTAATACCATTCATAGATAACAAAGCCTATAAACACTATTAATACTCACATGACAAACAAAACAGCCAATTGGTTCAAAAAGTTCAGTATATATTGCAAACGTAAATATGGTAAATATGGTTTATATTTATATACCTTAATATACAATGTCAATGTCTATGTCAATGTATATGTCAATGTACTATTTGAAATCATGATTATTTTTGTCACATTAATTAGAAGTGCCAGGAACTTTAATAGTGAGCAATATTCTGCCCATTAAAGATTATTTCCATTAGTTTATTAAGTGGATTACTGTTTTTCGCATCAATTGTTGTTACTGTTTTATTTTCTCCGTGTACCTACAAAAAAAACAACAAAATAAGTCATTAAGTTTGATTTATTTATAACTTTCACTAATCTAGATAAACCTGTACTACAATATTCCTTATTTTTCCATGGAATAATGAATATTTAAAGTTTAAAGTAAGTTTCTACCATAAATATGGAAATGGTGTCTTTTGGTACGCTGGGCCCAATACTTTGCGCTCGGGAACATAGTACAATTGGATTGCATGACTTTATGGTGGCTTAAGCCAAAAGTTAAATATGGAATTATCTCTAAAAAAATAATTTGCGTTTTGCAATGATCATCCACGTATGGAAAAACTTTTAAGTGAAAAACAAAATCAACAATCGCATTCAATTATTATTTCAACTAAAACTAAATTTTGTTTTGCATACTGTCTGTCACAAGAAACTTTTACAAAATTTGGAAAATCTTGGTATAAGGGGAAAAATGTTGAGTCTGATGGAAACCTTCCTCGAGGACAGGATCCAGTTTGTCAAAATTGATAACGTGATCCACTACACCAATCTTTGGGGTTCCACAAGGAACAATATTGGGCCCAATTTTGTTTCTAATTTATATTAATAACTTGTTCAGGCTTACAATCAGGGGTAATTTTATAAGTTTTTATAAGTTTTGCAGTTGACACAACTATATTTTATTCAGCAACTACTTGGAGTCATCTAAAGGAAAATATAGAAGATGATTTTATTTCTTTAAAAAATGGTTTGACAAGTTGTCAATGACAACGCCAAACTTACATTAAATTTGGAATGTAGGTATATATCTTTTGTCTCTTATAAGAATAGTCTTCCTAAGTATGATAGCCTGGATTGAAAGTCTGATGAGGAAGTTTTAACAATAAAATCAGTAGCCGCCTCAAGATTTTTAGGGATATTTATAGATGGGATCAACAAATCCAACAAATTAATAAGTTTTATTCCTTATTTTAAAATTTTACAGGAGTTTGTTTCGATAAAACAATTTAACATCATATACGATGCCTTGATAGAATCCCAACTAAGGTATAGTATAATAGGTTGGGGAGGTGTGAACGAAAATTATCTAAATGATTTGCATGTGACGCAAAAATACATCCTCAAAATAATACATAAAAAAACTACACCTATCCCTCAGATGAATTATACAATTTATCCAAAAAGATGGATTGTAGGCAGTTGTATTATTTGATGATAATCCAACAGACCCATTCTCAAAAAAAAGAATACAAAGAAACAAAAACACGAAACACATTTAATTTACCTATTCCAAGAGCAGCTAAGACAACTGGTCAAAGATCTTATAATACTCTGCCTACAGAAATCAAGCAATTACCAAATAATATAAAATTTAAAAAAACAACTAAATTGTATGTACAACAATTAAACAGAAAACTTGTTCGTATGAAACTTGATATAAAAAACCACCAATAAAAAAAACCGATCATAATATTGTCATTAAAATTTTATAAAAATTTTATACTATTTATTTTAAGACCTTTTACACAATAAACTAATTTTCTTAATCTCTAAAATTATTGAACACTGTCTATACTTTATTTCTTATTAATTTTATGAAGTACCTTTGTAATATTCTGTAAGTTAATTTAGTTACATTTAAGTATAAGTTATTGTTTGGTGTATATAATTGTTTTTAATTACATACAAATAAACTTTTGTTTATTTAAGTGCTTCTTAGCATATTTATTGCCATGATTTTATTTATTTAATATATTAAGATAATTTGTAAACAATTTTATATTCTATTTTGAGCAATAAAAATTATTATTATTATTATTATTATTATTATTATTAATAAAACATTGCCAAATAAATCCTACAAACCCCACCAATTGTACATATCCAATGCATTTCTCTTCTTGAATAAACCGTCCCCTGTCCCTCATCTCCCAGCTGCTGCACTGTCCGAAAACAAAAGCACAACGTTGTGACGCATGCGCCCCCTGCAAGGCGCTCAAATCGACCGACGGCAAATCGTCTAAAAACTTTGTAGGGGAGCATAGTTTTTACCTTATGTTTTTTATTTTTAGTCCATTGAAAAACTTGGTGATCATGATGAAAAATGATTTGGAGAAAAGTTTTAATTACTTGGTAAAGATTTTCGAGAAGAGAGAAGAAGAGATGGCGATGAGCCTCCAAACTTTTATATCTGATCATAATTTTGAGGACTGTAAAAACATAACTGATATTATAAAATCTAGTTCAAATATTGTTAATATTGGATATGTGGTGGTTATCATTGATGTGCCACAATTCATTGATAACATTCAAATATCTTTTGATGGTATTTTGATGTATGAAAAGGGTTCATCTGGAAAAGATAGCATTACCAAATTACCAAACATTACCTTGTCAACTGAAGACATTTTTAATTCCAAGGTTTTTATAACACGAAATGAGTCAAGAAAACCTCTTAAACCTTAAAATTTTAGTTTGAAGTTGACTCTTCCAAAGACATCATTTCATTACTGAACTACAGAAATACCTCGCTGATGATGATAACACCAAAAGATTGGAGTAGCTCTATTGATAGCACTTTTGAATTTTACTGTTCCTTTACAAAACTCCCTATAGATTGTAAATGTAAAAAATACTTTTTCTCCAAAAATGTTAACCAAGCAATTGATAATTCTTTGGTTGTACTTCACGCCCCTTCATCCAAAACTTTAAACGCCCATCAGATATCTTTGTACACCAAGTAAGTCTAATAATTTTACAAACACCCTGTATAATATATTATATTTTAGGAATGATCAGACTCTTTTATATTTGCTTCACCATCTGCACAAATCCATTCCAAACCTAATCTTACTACCATTTGTATACTACAAAAGATATATTGCCAAAGAAAATGATGATGATTATGGTAGAACCCAACTAGTAAGTTCACTGGAAAAAGAAGCAAAATATATTATGGATTTTTTTGAAAAATTAAAAAAAGATCCTGAAGAAATCGATAAAAATGATGTTATTAAATTTAGATTAGAATTGGCTGATCTGGAAGAAAACTCTGACCATGATAACATTAAGGTCCAAAAATAAGTACAAAATTAACGTAATATATTAATTTATTTAACAACATCAAGTATTACCTTAAAATAAATAAGTATTAGTAACTAAATCATAAAATAAAACAAGAATAAAACAAAAATAAATAAAGATAATAAAATTTTCGATTGATAACAGTGACTAAGAAATAAAGTAGATATGTCCAACACCCGTTTTATCCCATATAAATGGTATTTATACCAAAAGATTTCCCATGTTTATTTGTTTATTTAGGTATTCATTTATTATTTATACAACGCACAGGTACTAGAAGCGTGCCCATATACTTTGTATTATACAATGCGTAGCCTTACATACATGGCCATAAGTAAACTTATATATTTACAAGTTAAAAATAGGTGCCTATACTTTGCTGTACAATGGAAAAAGTTTACAAAATGATTTCAGAGTTATAAAAAAAACCATTAGGTAAGTACATTTATTTTCTATAGAAACTAAATTTAGTTAATTTACATGAAATAAATACATTTTATATACGATGGTTTAAAAAAATATTTACATATTTACAAATTAAAAAGCAAACAGTAAAATGTTAAAATTAATCCATATTTGTTGAAGAATTAGTACTATACTACCCTGCTAAGTAATAATAATAATATAAAAGACAATTTGTTTTTATTGTTTAAAAAAATTTAAATGGTCGTTTGTATTACCTAATATTGTAGTAATGGTTTAGCTTAGCAGGTCCGTATATTCCTCGTCTTACGTACTTATACACTGTATAATATACAGGGTATATACAAAAACCCTATATATATATATATATATATATATATATATATACAGGGTGTCCTGAAATTAGTGCACCATACTTTAACAGCAGATTGTACGTGCAAAAATAAGAAAAAAAGTCCCTATAAACATAGGTCAAGAAATGCCTCTTAAGGGAGCTACAGCCCCCAAAAGGAAAGCCCCTGAAGGTGGTTTTTATTTAATATCTCCAAAACCGTTAAAGATATATAAATGAAATTTGGGGAATTAATTATGACCAATAAGACGTAACAATAACAATTTAAAAATTTTTATGAGGTTCGGATCAGATTGATAGGAAGTAAGGTTAAAACCACCTTAACTTTTTTGTACGTATCTTGTACCAGAATTTGGTATTAGATTATGAAATTTTAGAGTTTTTCACATAAAAAGGTCATCTTGTTGAACTTCGATAGCATACACCGTTTTCGCATAAAATCGATTTGAACAATATTTTACATGGCATAAAAATTCACAATTAATTCAGAACCATAGAAATGGACTCGCGTGGGCCTTGGAATACGGCTGCCATGTTTAGGAAAAAATAGAATAATTCAAGACAGGTGACAGTTTCATGTAGTAAGTGACAGAGTGTTTCTACTTTTTTATTTATATTAGATAAAAACCATCTTCAGGGGCTCCCTTTTTGGGGGCTTTAGCTCCCTTAGGAGGCATTTCTCGACCTATATTTATAGGGACTTTTTTCTTATTTTCGCACTTAGAATCTGCTGTTAAAGTATGGTGCACTAATTTCGGAACACCCTGTATATATAAATGTCATAAATTTTTAATTACCTACGTTTAACAAAAAATATTGCACAATCATATTTTTTTTTTGGATATTATTGCACATCTTTAAAAATTGCACTTTTAAACCTTATTTAACTTAAAAATATTGCACACATTTGAACCGTCTAACAACTATTTGGTTTGTTAGCTGAGCTCAAAATTATTTATAACTAAGAAACTGTCCAATTTTTTTTTAAATTACTTACAAACTAATATTGCTTTGCCTTAATTCTAGACATATTGCACAACCGGCCGTTTATAAAATATATCACATCAATATTATTAATGTATATTATGTACAAAATCTATTCTACGTAAAAATATTGCACTTTTCATAGCACTTATCTAAAAGATTTTTGAGTCTTGTATCAGAATTGTAAATTTTTTAAAGGCTTATGAAAATACGACAAATATTGGAGATGCCGCCATTTATGATGAATTTTTTAAAAAGCAATAAACTTATCAAAGCATGACATTTTTCACACCTATGCTCTGATTGGTTTATTGCTTTTTGTAGAGATTATTTTGTATAAAGAGTTAAGTCGCAAATTTCAAGAAATACCCCCTTAAGCCTTCTGTCAACTGGGGTTATATATTTTTTTACAATCTAAGAAAGGTTCTAAATAACTACTTATATTAACACTGTACGACAGTGGTGTAACTTATATTCTCTGAATCAGTGCTCTCAGGACCATCTCCATTTATTACACCACTATCCACTGAGTCGTACCTAGCAAAATTAAGGGGTTTTCGCTGAAAACTTCCGAAAAAAACTGAGTGTGTTTCCACACTTTCCCCTCCAGACTCACTGTGACCATCTCCCAAGCTTTCATCAGTTTCAGAATTGATACTTAATGGTTCCAAAGTTAGATGTATTTTTTTCTTCAGGGAGTCGTTGGAATCCGTGCTGAGATACCCAGAGTCTTCAGGTTTGTTAGCTGACCTCCAAGATTTTTTAACCTTATTACGATTTTTTAGATCCTCTATGGGCATGAAAGATTGCAAACTCTTTATCGGAACTCCAAAATTAATGTTGTTCGTGTTATGAAGTATGAACTGATCGTTTGCGCCCTTTTTTAATATTATATCTTCAGCCTGTATTAAACTCGTCAATATGTTGCCATCCTTTTTGTTTTTTTGTACCAAACAGAATTCGTAATTGTTTTCAACAATTTTGACAGGAGTGTCTTTTGTTGAGGTTTTTTGAGGC
Source organism: Brassicogethes aeneus (assembly GCA_921294245.1). Lineage (NCBI taxonomy): Eukaryota > Metazoa > Arthropoda > Insecta > Coleoptera > Nitidulidae > Brassicogethes > Brassicogethes aeneus. The sequence goes on along the minus strand of OV121133.1, from coordinate 60,522,697 downwards.
GTTGTAGTTTTAACACTCCCGCGCTTGCCGTTTTTTGGTGGTAGTGGAGGAATTTTACCATTTTCATCTATAAAAAAATATCATTAGTCTTTTAAAAAAATATTAATTGACCATCTTACCTATTATAACTTTGCGTGGCGGTTTAGGATGTTCATAAATCGGAGTATTATCATGAGGGGGTGGAGGGATAACATCAGGTTGAACATTAACTTCTTTAATATTTAATTTTCTCTGTCTTCTTGAATGCCGCTCTTCTAAAGTTAAGAGTCTACCTTCATCATCACTAATAATAGTTAAAGAAGTATTTTCATCATTTTTTTTGGCTTCAAATATCTCCCTAAGACTCCCAAAAGCCCTATTAAAAGTACCAGGTTTATCATCATCAACTGTGGAAACTATTGGTTCTCTTCTAAAACTACCAGTCGTTTTAAGTAGTATTTGATTTGGTGGTCTTTCGAGCGAATCCACGAACTCATTATGTTTGTTTTGTATGTTAAATCTAGGCAATTTCAGCTTGTTAGACTTTCTGTCCAACGTATCAGCCTCAAAGCTGTCTGAATCATCCACAGGTATATAATTATCAGCGCAATCTTCAACTTCTATGAGTAGTTTGCCTGGTTTCTCCTTACCGCCATCATAGCGGACTTTCAGAGTTCTTTCTTCCAATGTCGAGCAATTTGAGTCTGATGGAGATGATGGGTTACTACCATAATTGTACCCGTTATTAACATACACCTCGCTTACAAGACTATAACCATTGTTACGTTGTAACAACTCTGGAAGTCTGTATGATGTCCCTTTTTTCATTACTATCAACTCATAGTCATGATCATCTTCTTGTAACGAATCCTTGTTGTTATTTAGTTTAGAAATTGTCATATTACCAGTCTTTTTGTTGAATATTGCGTTCCTCATCGTCATTTCCTCGTCCATTGGTAGAGCAGTGCTTAGGCTTGGACTAGGTTGCGATGATATAACCTCGGCGTACTCACTGGGTGTGTGGTAACCCTTAGCATTTCTTTCCAGGCTGTCGGTTTCATATTCTATGGGTAACCTACGGGGTGGTTCCTCGTTTATCAAGTTATTTCTATGCACTGTTAGCTCGTTGATGACTGCATTCATTTGTTTTTTAGTTAAAGTTGGAATACGGTTTGTTATATCGACTTTGTTGTTGTCGACTACCATGGCTTCATTGATCATGTCAGGGTGTGGTAGGTTTTTCTTAAAGGCTTCTTCATGCGCTGGGATAATATCGTAGTGATTCTCTTCCTCCTTTTCCTTTTTTCCAGGGCTGAATGGAATAGGGGGAGGAGGTAGTTTAGGTTTCTTTACATTCGATTTTCTTAACCGTCTCGATTTTGTACTGCTCTTGCTTTTACTACATTGCGAATCTGGCGATGTAGCTCTTTCAGAGGCAGCTTTATCGGATGATGGCCTAGGCGATATAGCTCTTTCAGAGGTTTTAATACCGCATAGTTGCAATGACCTAGTTGGAGACCTCACTCTTTTAGTCACCTTATTTTTACAGCTATGCTGATTTTCTTCGTCTTTAAGTATGGGGACGTCCTCCAACCATTTGCGTATACTAATCTGCTTACTGTCATTACTAGTAACACAGTTATGACACGCTGCTAAGGCGGGGAATTCCGGTAGTCTTCCACATAATGTTCTAAAGTCTTGTGGTTCGCAACCTGGGCAACCTGTACATGTTTTTCTTCGACTATTTTCTCTTTTGAGACTGATAACACTACCATTGCGGGTTACAGGTCGTGCTACCTCATAGCTTTCCTGGTTTATATTGTATTCTTCTTCTGGTATTACTATTAGTGATGGAGTGAATCGTTTACTCTCCATTTTTTGTTTTGCTATAGTAATTACTTCTCGTATTTTGTAGAGAAACTCTATAGCAGCTGGTGGAGGAGCCTAAAATTATTTTCATTATTAAACACAATACTTTAAAAATTAAGTATCTTACCATTAATAATTGTGGTTCAAAATAGGCAGGGTTGAAGTATAGTTTCTTCCTTACAGTGCCACTTAAGGCTCTAAGGTTGTCTGGACGGTCTTCACGGCACTCTAATGTTTCCACTATGGAAACATTTTCCTCTGGTAGACACTCTATGGACGATTCTTGATGCGCTAGTTCTTGTAGGACGCTTCCAAAAATACCGTCGTATCTTTGATGAAGTTGAGGGTGGATCAGTGCTGAAGTTATCTGCATTTGCATCTATAAATAGGTTAAAATAAGTCAGAAATTTTAATGTTTTTTTATAATTGTTATTACATGTTTCTTTCTGTCTTCATTGTTTTGCACTATATCCGCTGTGGCATCCGTATCTGAACTCGCGGAATCACTATAACCATTATCAGGTGATTGAAAATGATTAACCATGGACAATAATGGGTTATTTTTTATGACGCCTTCTTCAGCCTGATTTAAATCATCAGTATCGTTCTTTTTAGCCTTGTTTTTTAAAGAGTTGCGTTTTTTAAGGTGTAGGTATAAAAAAACGGACGCTACGTAGATCAAACCTAGTAATAATGAGCAAATTCCTATTGCTATATATTCCGATATACTTAGGTGTGAGCTAGATGAGCCTGAAGCTGCGTGGGCATCTGGAGCAAATGCTACCTCACTAACATCTGAAAAAATATTTAATATGCCAGTAGCATTTTTTACTTTAAACATAAGTAACTTACTGTTGAGGTATTTAGTTGGAGTTCCAACCACCCTGAAGGCTACACAAGGGGAAAATAGCGCATGCACAGGGGCGGCTGTTTCCTCAGGGCTAGAGTCTAGTTCAGGACTTGCAAGATCTCTGCACATTAGGTATACCAACAAAAGGCGGCCTGACATTTTAGTGCGAAGTTCTGGTTCTCCATACCACTGAAATAAATAATAAACAACTAGTTTTAATATTTTTTTAGTGGAGTTTGTTATTTGTTTAAAGAAAAATTACTGGAAATAATTTACATACAAAATTTCATAACGCTGTATTAAAAGTTATTGCTTGCGCATATTTAATGGATTGTTGCAGTTTTAATAGTGCTTAATTAGAGTTTTTAAATGTTTAAATTAATTAGTTTGTAAACTATGATTACTTTATAGTCTATTTTAATTGAAACTTTATTGGCTAATAAAATAATTAAATATAAAGTAATTTGTTACTTGCTTTTAAAATGTATCAAGTTCTGATGCGAAATCATTTTTTCTCATAGTTATATGCCTTATGGCAGATATATGGGAAAGGATAAATATCATAATTGAAACATATACACAGTAAAAAAAGTAGTGAATATATTTAACTCTAGTAAACTCTAAAAACATATGCGACGACTTTTTTAAGAGTTATTTATTCACACTGATGATAGTGTAATAATTTATATTTCTAGGGTAAATATTATAACGGTATTTAGTGTTACATTTAATTTACTAGTTCATAAATTTAACACTACTGTGTGTTAAGGGCACTCTGGGTAGTGACCCGGGAAAAATAGTTTTGTTAATTAGAGTATTATTTTACACTATTTTTATAACATTTAGTCTCTTTAGAATCTTTTAGAGTAAACAAACTACTCTATTTTTAGTTAATATGCATATCTTTTTTACTCTGATTAGTAAACTGTACCTTCAAATCGAGTAAAAATTACTCTATCCTTAGTTGCTATAAAAAGAGAAAAATTAAAAACATATTTATATTCAAAAGTATAATTTGTGAAAAATAACAAAAATAAAAAATCATATAACTAATGTTAACATAAAAATAAAAACAATGTATAATTAAAATATGTAAATTAACTCGAACAAATGTTTCTTTTAAATCAATGCATCCATTTTGAATATAATTGGCTCGTTTCTGTTATTAACGGTTTTGGGACAAAATGCCTAATCACATTTCAAGTTTTTACAATAAAATATCTTTAATATAAATAATAAGAAATAATGTACCTATTTTATACGTATTATGCAGCAGCACCCACGCACAAGCGAACCATTAAACAGCCCTTGGAAACAGCACTAAACTAGTTTACAAATTTATAGACGCTTTGCAATCCCTACCACAAATAATAACCCTAATAGTGTAGATTTAACTCTTTTTAGTGTAAAAATATACTCGCTTACTGTTTACTTTACTCTAATCCAAAACAATAATACACTAGCAAGAGGAAAACTAGGGAAATTTTAACGCAAATAGCGGTTGTAAAATACTAATTTATAGTGTAAATGTTTTACCTTTTACAAAGTCTAAATTTACACTAATGCGATTGTATTAGACATTCGAGTAAAAAATATAATATTTTTAGAGTTACGTTATTATTACACTGTAAAATAATGTAATATAGAGTTATGTAGAGTAATATTAAGCTATATAGTTAAATAATTGGTGCATTTTACACTGAATATCAACTCTAAAATATTTACCTTCTACACTAGCTACTTTACTCGATCCATATTTTTTACTGTGTACCTTAGGATTTATGGCAACATATGACAAGGTTTTTTTATTTTATTGATATTTAAGTTTAAGACTTTAACGCAACAGTAATACTTCATAACAAATATTTAAATACGTTAAAAATATAAAAAAAACGACTAGAGTCATATAGTTAATGACTAGCGCTAAACATATGTCTTTTACATAGTTATAAATCATATTTCCGTGAATGTACATGATAAATGATTTATTATACAGACATTTATTAATCTGCATTTATTTATTTTTATGTAAATTTAAGAAAGTCTTTTGCGGGGAAATATTTCCGTGTTCACAATGTTTCAAAGATTATAAAGATACATATGATAATAAAGCACGTCCATATAAAAACCTTATAATGTACCAAAGATAATTTTAATTATACCCAATAAATTCACTTGTAGGTTCCACCAATGGTACTCGGTGTGTACCAGCGAGTTATTAATCAAAACCACCGAGATCTTAATTTAATTTGTGTGGGAAAAATTAGTTTTGTGCATGTCTTATAGTTTTATTTGACGTAATTATTTGCCATAAATCAAATTAAATAAACTTATCTGCATTCAAGCAGGTAGAGCTTAATATTTAATTATAAATTATTTAAATGAAGACATAGGTATATTACATGTATGTTGGCTATAGAAATTAGTTATTGTGGCAAAACCGCTGGTGCAATATAACGACATTGTAGATTAAAATATAATTTTTTAAGAAATAAAAAAAAATATTATGAGTTAGAATTACAAGTCTAAAAATCAGCGGTTCTCAAATAATTTGAAAAAAACTGAACATTTCAGAACCAAAAATCGTTATAACTTCGTTATTTACCCAATTTATGATTTTTTCGCCTACTAGATTTTGAGGTAGGTACCACCACTTTTTTTTTGTTTTTCCTACGGCCCCCATGTTGGAAATTTACATGGTTATTATAAATTTGATGTTAATAGGCTTGTAATAAGGCAAACTTTTCTCAAATTTAACCAACCTTGTAGCTCTAGTCGTGTACAATGGCAATTAAAAGGCCAGTGAAGGAAACAAAGAATATATTTGGACTAAAATTTAGTCCAATGTAGTTAAAACTAAGAGTACAATTTTGGAAGTAAATCTTAACTTTTTCAACTTGCAAAGATCACACCACCGTCTTTTTCTATGCATTGCTGCATTGCATGCAATCTGTTCCTGAAAACGAGGAAAACACGTCTAAGTAGATCTTCGTTTACAGAATAAATCTCTTCTCAAATTCTCTCTTTTAGCTCAATAATTGTTTGCGGATGGGTAGAGTTTACTTGACTTAAGAATACCCAAGAAAGAAAACTGGAATCGTTAAGTCAGGCGATCGTGCGGGCCAAGCAATGTCGCCAAACCTTGAAATTAAACAACCTACGCTGTAGAACACCAATGCTCTGTCTAGCTGTGTGAGCTCTAACTCCGACTTGTTGAAACCATACTTCATCTTGGTCTATTCTTTGGAGCTCCGCAGACACAAATGTTTCCAGCATCTCAACGTACCGATCTGAATTGACTGTAACTGCGCGGTTGTTTTCTTCAAAGAAGATTACACCAAAGTAGACAGTCCACACCACACCGTTACTTTTTGGTCATGAAATGGTCTCTCATGAATTTCTCTTGGGTTGTGTACGGCCCAATAGCGGAAGTTTTGCTTGTGAGCTTCGTCAGACCTGATCAGTTTATTAAGGATTTCTGCATTGTTGTTCATTGTCTCTAAAAATTGTGTGCAGAAATTGAGTCGATATATCGGAGGCTAAATCCCATTGATAAAGTCTATAGACTTTATCAATGGGAGTTAGCCTCCGGACTGTCTGTATCTTGTACAGATGGAGTTTTAAATCCAGATATAACATTCGTCGCAAACTTCGGTCTGAAATGTGTCGAGCAATCGAGAGCCGAATTACAGAACGTCGTGGACTTCGCTCAAACGCTTCTCTGACCCTTTTCTTATGTATATATATTTTCTTGTGTACGAACTATATACGAGTTCCACCGGCGAATTTTTATTTTACACTGCCTCTTTCGTTAAAATCTCTTGCCCATCTCAAAATGGCATTTCTTGATGGGACTTCAGCTCGCACTGTAAAATTATATTCACGACGAAAGCGCCCTTGCACACGAAATCTTCCGCAATAAGGTATAAGTCTGTCACTATTTGACATATACCAAATCAATAATATTTTCATAGCAACCGTTCGATTCTGATGCCGAACCCTGTACTTAAGATATACATCAAGTAAGGCAACTAGGAAAAATTTGATTTAAAAATTTCTTTCATATAATTTTAATAAAAAAAAACAATTCCAAAAATTCCAAGTTTGTATTCATTAATTGTGTTGGAATCTTTAAATTATAGTCAATTTATAGTGATTTTTTTTTTAGTTTTACCAAAATATATACCTTACCTTAAGAAAAGTCCTCCCCTGATCTCGAAAAAGCCTAAACGGGACATCAGTATCCACCGGATTCCTCAAATCCACCCACCCGGACTCAGTCAAAAATTTGGCCCCGGAAACGGCACATACGGGCGTCTTAATACCTGAAATCGCAAAAAACAACTCAATACTTTGATTTATAAAGTAAAACTAAAACTATACATTTCCACCAAGGTATCAAATAAATAAAAAAAGTGTTAACCAGTTTTCACTCGCCTTTATAATAAAATAAATATATTTGGCGTGGACATCTCAAAAAAGAAGCGACTTCAAAGAGCCAGAGAATCTCATTGATACGCAATGCAATTGAAAGTCTTTGGCTGATTTCTAAGATGTTTTATTGAATGGCGATTTCAATTTTAAATTGCAGGATTCCTATATAAGCCACGCGGAATAAATTTAACTTGTGTGTTTTGTTGGCAAAAAACATTGATTTAGTGGCATGCGTGTATGGTACAGACGATTTACATATATAAATAAACATGGGCGATAGAAAAATTGTTTGAGTAGTACTTAGAACATTATAAATCTTCCATTCGATTTTATTTAGTGTTTTTAGTAAAGAGTCGTGTCAGTATCACTTTGTGTAGTCTGATTTCATTTCCTTTCGTTCATTTTTAAGCAAATTTAAAACGATAGTATTAATTTTTTTCTCTATTTAATATTCTTAAGTTAACTGTTTTTTGAACCCGGGGATCTTTGACGAAATAAGAAATTATAATTTTTACTTTATTTAAGTGTAGCTTTGGTTGCTTTTATTATTTATTTTTCATGTCTTTTGTCATATATCATATTTTATGATTTTTTATATTTTTTAATGATTTATGTTCAAATTTTTAATTTTCACCCTTGTTTATGTTTTTTAAGTTTTTTTCAGGTTTATGAATTCAAATGCGTTTGAATATTAATTAAAATTATTAGCAAATTCTAATATTCTAATATTCGAATAATCTAAATAAAAATTCGAATTCTCAAATATTCGAATTTTTAAACATTTGTATATTAGAACTTTAAAATACTCCAAATAATCAAGTTAAAACTACATATTATTAGAATAATACGTTTCTTCTAATTTTTTTCCTCTTTAATATTTAAGAAATAAATAAATTCCTCGATTTTATTTCACTGGCTCTGACGAGTAATCTTGTAAGATTTAGTCATTTAATAAAAACTTTTTATAATTGTATTTTTTAGGCTAAGCATTGGTAAGCTGATTATCGTATCTCGGCAGGTTTTACAATATCTATAGAAAACTAAAAATTAGTTAAATTTCTTTTTGGATCATTGATCGGAGTAAAATTGCGAAACTTTTTTAATTTATCCAACCCATCCCCAGTAGCACAAAGTTATTGGCCCAATATTCGTAATAATATTGGGCTAATATATCTTTCGTCAGATTTTTTCTAGCATGGTCCAATATTGAAACCCAACATTGGCCAGAATTGTTTGACATTATATAACCGATATTGGAAATCCGCATTGGCCCCAAGTTGTTTTATATTATATTCTAGGAAAGTTGAGGGAGAAATTGAAAGAAAAAAAGATAGCCACCTAGTACTTACTACGTAGTAGGATTTCTAAAAGTGATATGTCACGATCGTGTCGACAAACGTTTGTTTTCAGGAAATGTTTATGATACTTAGGGGCGTAGAAGTGGGGGGCATATATATGCCCCCCCACTTCTATATGTATATATTATATAAATCAAAAAAAAAGTTTAGTCTCAGGTTAACAGAATTAAAGTGATTTTACATAAAAAATAATATAAATATGGCATATGATATTTTTTTTTATTCTATTTGAAAATATTTGAAATTTTTGATTAGTGTTATTTTTGATCGCTGATATCTTTGAAACGGTTGATCTGAAGAACTTTGACCTTCAGATGTTTTTTGTAGAGCGTGAAATTGTCTACCTATAACTCCCCTCGCTTGGGTGTTGCGAAAACAAACCATTCCAAAGTTATAAGAATTCAAAATTAAAAAAATAAAAATTCCCGTGTTATTGAAATAGAAAAACAAAAAATGAATTGAGGCAAACCTTAATATTAATATTAAGGGCTCAAATTATCGCCAAAATTTTTGTTTTTTAATGTACTATTAATTTTTCAACACCATTAGAAAAAAAATATTTTTTTTTGAAACACTGTAATATATATACATACTACAATAATTGTAATAATTATAATAACAATTATTAAAAGTATAAAGCGATGTTGATAGCTTTAGATGTCTTTTACAGACTAGGATGTAAAAAACTTCTTCTTTTAGTTATTTTTACAGCCTTGACAATAATAAAGCTTAAATTATAGGACGGTTAAAGAGAAAATTTGTTAATCATATCTTAACCTTAACCTTAAATCTAATTATAATTATTTATACCAACTCTGTTTTTGTTATTATTTTTGTCTGTCATATTTTTTGAGTATTTTTTCTAGTAATTTTAATTTTGTACTTTCCAGTAAAGGAATAGTTGCCAAACAACACACGTCTGCTAAATACATGAGTTTTCCCCAATATACTCATTTTTTTTGTAACCATTTCCATAATAGTTTTATTTTTAGTTAATAAACAGTAAAACAAAATTGTCAACGCTTTATGCTTGATAAGCTAGAATATCAAAAAGTTTATATTAACATTATTTTAGATTTTATATAATATATTATCTTCTATATCTTTGTAATAATAAATTAGATTTTTTGATTTTCTTTTAGCCAAAACAATTTTTTAAAGACTAAACATTATTTTGTTTAGTGTTATTTATTTTAAACCATGGTGCACTATAGATATAATAAATCAAATAATAAATTTTCTAGTTAACGCATTTAGAAGTGGAACCACGATACCAACTCTTATTTAACATGTCCCCTAGTTGTTTTGGTTTAATTAACAACCATTTATTTCGCGCTATAAGGCGACACATAAGCACACTTCCTACCATACATAACATTTTATTCTGTTATTCACGCAGTAAATAACGCGACACAAATTAAAAACCATTTATATTCTGTTTCATATTACCTACATGCATATCTATCCGTTAAATTTATTGGCTTTAACGGCGAGAAGCGTCAAGCTTAATCTTGATTTTGTTATTTCAGTCATTTGCATATTTCGTATGATATGAATCGTACGCGGATGTTTTTTTAACACAAACATAGAAACCTATATTAGTGTCCAACTATTAATTTTTATTTATTGCTTGGATCATATTTTTTAATAACGTAGGATCTAATAAATTGTTTAATATTTAATTAATTAACCTGAAATTTAAATTTAAAATTTTTGGACATAATTTAAAAAGAATTTATTAAAATTATTCTTTTTTATACTTTTTTAAAATAATCCCGTGGTTTGACGTTAGTGTGCCATTTTTGACTAGTTATCAAAAATAACCACGGAACAAACGAATTTGGGCAGTGGATTTACTTAGGAGACTATTCACTATTTGGAAAACTGGATTTTAAACTTGTCGATACGTGTTCCTCACGACTCCAGTAGCACAAAGATATTGGCCCAATTCGTAATAATATTGGTCCAATATCTTTCTTCAGATTTTTTCTAGCATGGTCCAATATTGAAACACAATATTGGAAATCCGCATTGGCCCGAAGTTGTTTTACATTTTATTCTAGGAAAATTGTGGGAGAAATTGAAAGAAAAAAAAGATAGCCGCCTAGTACTTACTACGTAGTAGGATTTTTAAAATGATATGTCACGATCGTACTTAGGGGCGTAGAAGCGGGGGGGCGGGTGACAATGCCCACCCAAATGATAAGGGGAGAGGGGGTTACTTGATATAAAATGTACCCTCCAAATTCTTTGAAAAAATCTTCCAATAAGACAAGTCGTGTACCGTCTATGTTATTCTTAATTACGATGAAATGCTAAAATCGTTTGTATCGTGTGCTAAAATGATCAGCTTGAGCTTTATTAACGTAATAACGAATTTTATTGCTAATAAGACAAGAAATCGCATATTACCATTGTTATTCTTACGGTAATATGCAATAATGGCCTATATTATTTTCACCCATTTGGTGCTAAACAATAAGGATGGTAGTCGGTTGCGCCAACCCCAACTTAAAACAATTCCTGCGCCACTAGTATAGACATATCCTGGAAACAAACGTGTGTCGTTACATATCACTTTTAGAAATCAGAAAGCATCGTTGACTATAGTTAATGATATATTGGCGTAAAATAATATGCCAATTTAGGACCAACCTTGGATAAACATTGGCAAGATATATTAAATTATCATTTTATGCCAATATAGGGCTAAAATCGGCTAAATAAATCCAATATTGGCCCCAGATAAAATATTGGGCATAGACGCGCCCCATATAGGACCAATATTTTGTGCTACTAGGGGAGGAACCGACAGACGGTTTTTGGTAAATTGGGCCTCATCAGTGTCGGGTAAACATGTGGTGTGGAACACGTTCCTTATGTTTTTGTGTCGGCAAAATCCTGCTAAACACATAGATGGACGACGTCCCATACGGTAGATAAGGCTAATAGCCTACGTTCATTGTGTCATCGTTGTGGCTCTACCTGCTGCCCAGAGCTGGGCACGAGTACTAAAAAGAGTATTCGTAAAATTTTAAGTACGAGTACTTAAAATATTTACTCGTAAGTACATTTGTAAAGAGAGGTTACGGTTACGAGTAGTAATCGTGAAAATAAGAGTACTTTTGAAAAAAAAATGTTAGTTAATATAATTAATTATTCTTTATACATTATACATACTTTGGTCCTGAGCTATAAAAATACATACATAAAATAATAAATAAAAAACAATTCTTAAATAGTTTATAATTTTACCTATTTACTTGTTATAAAACCTATAGGCTATAATACATTATATTATATAATTTAAAACAGACCAAACAAAATGTTTTGAATCTTACGATATTTTGGCAAAAAGTCATTGATATAATAAACGAAAATACTCGTATATATTTCTCGTGAATTCCACGAGTATTTTTTAAGAGTACATTCAATTTGGTTTGTAAGTACGAGTAATAAGTATTTCAAATGAAAAATATAAATAATTGAAATACGAGTAAAAGTACTCAGTACTTGGCCAGCTCTGCAGCTGCCTATTAAGTAGCAGAAAACAGTTCGTTTGAGGCGTGTTTCACACAACATGGCTACCCGACACTGATGAGGTCCAAAATACAGTCTGTCTGTCGGTACCTTGTGGTAAAATTTGATTTAAAGTAAAACATACTTTAAGAATACAAATATTATACAATTTAATAAGTTAATATAGACATTGAGATATAGAACCATTAAAGATTAAAAAAAATAATAATTTCACTGTAACAATTAAAAATCAAATAATTAACTTCCGCAAAGTTGGTTGTATCCATACTGAACGAACAATTACCCATGCATGTGGAACTTAAATATAAATCCACAGTGGTGTAAACAAAAAAATATAATATAACCACTCGAATTGGCAGAACCTTTAAATAATTTCCTTAACCCCGACCATTTATAACGTAGCCCAAAATTATATTCATTTATTCAAGTTACGTTATATTCTTGAATTTGATGTTTGTTATTGTTATTTATATATATATATATATATATATTAGGGTGTGCCAAAAAACCTCGATATATTTTTTTTCTTGCTCTCAACCCAAAATATCGTAGAATATGTCCGAACAAATATTCTGTTAAAAGCGGAGCTCATAATTTCAATTTTAAGAGGTCCTCCATCGAATCTGAAGTTTTGCCGCTTAAATAACACAGAAAACTGACTTTTTTACCTTATTTATTCTTGCAACCTAGGAAGAAATTTTTTTTTCATAAAAATCATGACCAAATCTTACAAAGCATTAAATTTGGAAGAAAAAATCTTATTAAGCCGAATTTCTATTTTCATTATTTGATTTTTTACAGAGCTTTAAATTTAAAATTTTACGTTTTTTGCCTTTTTCAGCTAAACTATTTAAGTTAGACGAAAAAGTCTAATAGCAATTTTTTAGCTTGTCTGATGGACCACAAAAAAGTTTTAGGCGAATTTTTTGTATCGTCAATATTCTTAAAGTTACAGGCGTATAAAGTCATCATTTTTGTATTATTAACTTTAAATTTAAAGCTCTGTAAAAAATCAAATATTGAAAATAGAAATTCAGCTTAATAAGATTTTTTTGTCCAAATTTAATGCTTTGTAAGAATTAGTCATGGATTTTATGAAAAAAAAATTTCTTCCTAGGTTGCAAGAATAAATAAGGTAAAAAAGTCAGTTTTCTGTGTTATTTAAGCGGCAAAACTTCAGATTCGATGGAGGACCTCTTAAAATTGAAATTATGAGCTCCGCTTTTAACAGAATATTTGTTCGGACATATTCTACGATATTTTGGGTTGAGAGCAAGAAAAAAAAAATATCGAGGTTTTTTGGCACACCCTAATATATATATATATATATATATATTTTTTTTTTCATCCACACACAGATACTCTCGAGGCATCTTGTGGATTATTATGTTAATTGAAATTTTATTTGTAACTATGTTTTAATATTAAGATTTTAAACTACTTTTTTAATAAACGTTATATTATTATTATTGTTATTGTATGCTCTCCCTATATAAATTAAGCATAATATACGTGAATCCCCTAATACAATTTTTTGCATATTTCGTGGCACTGTGTTATTTCTCCCAGATCTATATCAAAATTCATCTTATAAACGGACATAATCACAACAAAATGAATAAATTTAACAATTCATAATTTCCAACGAGCGTTACATCCGCCGCATAATTCATAATAAATATGAGTGTGCGTATTTTTTACGCAAATTGCCATCAAACAACAAAACAAAGCGCACAGAAGGATAAGTACATAATTAGCAATTACTTTTACGTTTTGTTTAATTCATGTTCTGGTTGCTGCATTTGACGTTTATTGGGCGATTATCTGTATTTATTTAAGAGTTTTAGCCAGTTTAATTTATAACTTAATTAATATTTCTATTAATAAAACTAACCGGGCAAGATTCGAAAGATTGATGGCTTGATTATGCTTTTATGGAGTCTTTAAGTTGAACCATAAAAATGAATGCAATAAAGAGCAAACTGACCATTTTATGAATTTATTTAGATTTAGTCGTAATAAATTCTGAAAAAAATAATTTAGTCGCATTGTATAGCAAAAACTGTTAGCGTTCTTAATACTTATACTTTTACTTGGACAAGAAAAGAAAGTGGGTGCATAATTAGAACGTTCACAAATTGAACTGAACTGTCAACAATTGAATAAGTTAATTATAAATTAATTATATATGGGCAGATCCATTACTTTTCGACAAAAGTGTGCGGGGGTAAATCACCGATTTGGCTGCCGATTTTTTTCTCGATAGTAGGTCATATAAGGACACGATCCTGAAAATTTGAGCTCGATATAGGTAATTCCGGCTGCAAGAGAATTTTTTGAAATATAAAAAAAGTCGATTTTTTAGTAATTTTCAAAAATTCGTATCTCAGCTCTTATTTAACTTAGAGATATGATCAAGACGGCATTTTTCTCTGTTATCCCTCTATTTTCAAGAAAAAAATAGGTTTTAAGTTTAAACTCAAATCCGGCTAAGCTGTAAGCCTCCAAATAAAACACTGCTTAAGATAAATTTTGCCAATTTTTAAAGTGCTCTCAAATCTACAGTTTTTGAAGCAGTGGAATAAATGACAGATGATATTTTTCGTTAAGGTATACTCTGTTGGAATTTACCCATTTTTTACTTGATTGCTTCGATTTCTCTAATGTATGGCCACTCAAAGACAATTGATTTTTGGAAAATCGCTGTTTTCAGATACCTACAACTTTTTTCTATCGATCCGAAATCCTTTGATAATTTCAGGGATTATACTTTATTCTATCCCCAAACAACCCATCAAAACTTTTCCTTGGGTATTGAAGTGGTTTCCGAGCTATGGACTTTTAAAAATGTAAAATTTTCAATATAATATGACATTTTTGGTAGTTTTATTATCAGTTAAATGAATTATTAGTAATACTTTAGTCAATAATCCATTGGACCTTGTTCATTTTTCTCGAAAGTAGGTCATATAAGGAGACGATCCTGAAAATTTGAGCTCGATATGGGTAATTCCGGTTGCAAGAGAATTTTTTGAAATATAAAAAAAGTCGATTTTTTAGTCATTTTTAAAAATTCGTATCTCAGCTCCTATTTAACTTAGAGATTTGATCAAGACGGCATTTTTCTATGTTATCCCTCTATTTTCAAGAAAAAAATAGTTTTTGAAAAATCAATGTTTTCAGATACCTACAACTTTTTTCTATCGATCCGAAATCCTTTGAAAATTTCAGGGATTATACATTATTCTATTCTCAAACAACTCATCAAAACTTTTCCTTGCGTATTGAAGTGATTTAAGAGTTATGAATTTTCTAAAATGTCAAAATTTCAATATAAAATGATTTTTTTTGTAGTTTTATTATCAGTTTAATGATTTATTCGTAATAAATTAATTGGTATCTGAAAATATATAGAATTGGAAGGGGCAAAATAGGTTAATTATTATAACAATACCTATTTGGAAGTACAGGGGATGCTCTTTTTTTATTTTTACACAGAAGGCCCCACTTCATAAATATGATTTGTATTAAAATGGTTATCCGTTCCGTGGACAAACGGAAAGAAATTCGACTTGTAATCGTAAGGGACCGGGTTAAAATCTTAGGTGATGCATTTATTTTTTAATTTTTTTTTTGTTTATTTTTTAATTAACTTTAATGCAAAAACAATAATATTTTTTGTTTTTAAGATATTTTATTGGGTTTATATTATATATTATTGTTTTTTTTTGCTAACAATGCGTGGATTGGGTATGCAGCTTACGTATTACTAATAATTCAATTAACTGATAATAAAACTACTAAAAATGTCATATTATATTGAAAATTTGACATTTTTAAAAATTCATAGCTCGGAAACCACTTCAATACCCAAGGAAAAGTTTTGATGGGTTGTTTGGGGATAGAATAAAGTATAATCCCTGAAATTATCAAAGGATTTCGGATCGATAGAAAAAAGTTGTAGGTATCTGAAAAAAGCGATTTTTCAAAAATCAGTTGTTTTTGAGTGGCCATACACAGAGAAATCAAAGCAATCAAGTAAAAAATGGGTAAATTCAAACAGAGTATACCTTAACGAAAAATATCATCTGTCATTTATCCCACTGCTTCAAAAACTGTAGATTTGAGAGCACTTTAAAAATTGACAAAAATTATCTTAAGCAGTGTTTTATTTGGAGGCTTGCAGCTTGAGTTTAAACTTAAAACCTATTTTTTTCTTAAAAATAAAGGGATAACAGAGAAAAATGCCATATTGATCAAATCTCTAAGTTAAATAGGAGCTGAGATATGAATTTTTAAAAATGACTAAAAAATCGTCTTTTTTTATATTTCAAAAAGTTCTCTTGCAGCCGGAATTACCCATATCGAGCTCAAATTTTCAGGATCGTCTCCTTATATGACCTACTTTCGAGAAAAATGAACAAGGTCTAATAGATTATTGACTAAAGTATTACTAATAATTCATTTAACTGATAATAAAACTACCAAAAATGTCATATTATATTAAAAATTTGACATTTTTAAAAATTCATAGCTCGGAAACCACTGCAATACCCAAGGAAAAGTTTTGATGGTTTGTTTGGGAATAGAATAAAGTATAATCCCTGAAATTTTCAAAGGATTTCGGATCGATAGAAAAAAGTTGTAGGTATCTGAAAACATTGATTTTTCAAAAATCAATTGTCTTTGAGTGGCCATACATTAGAGAAATCGAAGCAATCAAGTAAAAAATGGGTAAATTCCAACAGAGTATACCTTAACGAAAAATATCATCTGTCATTTATTCCACTGCTTCAAAAACTGTAGATTTGAGAGCACTTTAAAAATTGGCAAAATTTATCTTAAGCAGTGTTTTATTTGGAGGCTTACAGCTTAGCCGGATTTGAGTTTAAACTTAAAACCTTTTTTTTTCTTGAAAATAGAGGGATAACAGAGAAAAATGCCGTCTTGATCAAATCTCTAAGTTAAATAAGAGCTGAGATACGAATTTTTGAAAATGACTAAAAAATCGACTTTTTTTATATTTCAAAAAATTCTCTTGCAGCCGGAATTACCTATATCGAGCTCAAATTTTCAGGATCGTGTCTTTATATGACCTACTTTCGAGAAAAAAATCGGCAGCCAAATCGGTGATTTACCCCCGCACACTTTTGTCGAAAAGTAATGGATCTGCCCATATATATATATATATATATATTATATTAATATATATAATTATATATATATATATATATATATATATATATATATATATATATATATATATATATGTATATATATATTAGACTGGTTCAAAAAAATCGAAGATTTTTTTTTCTTCAAAGTCCGCATTAAAATATCTTCCTAGTAGTGAAAAAAAAAGCCTGTGAAAATTGTAGCTCTTAATATTAATATTTAGAGGTCGCTCATCGTGAATTTCTATTTTACGTTTAAATAACACAGGAATTCTTTTTTCTTAACTTTGAAATTTTATAACTCGTTTTTGAGTGAACATAATGGAATAAACTCTATATATTTTTGAATAAAATTAAACGTTCTACAAAAAATGTCTCTTATAATTTTTTCGTAAATTCACTCCTTTAATAGTTATTCAAGGTTGAAATTAGCCATATAATAAATGTAACGTTTAAATAACACAGGAATTTTTTGAGTGTACATATTGGAATGAGCGATAATTTTTTTTAAAGAAACATAAAAAAAATTAAAAAAAGTTCCCAAAAATCTGGATTTGAACTCAACTGTAACCTGCTTAGTGTGGGTTCAAATCCAGATTTTTGTGAACTTTTTTTAATTTTTTAATTTTTTTTTAATGTTTCTTTAAAAAAAATAATCGCCCATTCCAATATGTCCACTCAAAAAAAAGTTATAAAATTAAAAGTTAAAAAAAATTCCTGTTATTTAAACGTTACATTTATTATATGTCTAATTTCAACCTTGAATAACTATTAAAGGAGTGAATTTACGAAAAAATTATAAGAGACATTTTTTGAAGAACGTTCAATTTTCTTCAAAAATATATAGAGTTCATTCCAATATGTTTACTCAAAAACGAGTTATAAAATTTCAAAGTTAAGAAAAAAGAATTCCTGTGTTATTTAAACGTAAAATAGAAATTCACGATGAGCGACCTCTAAATATTAATATTAAGAGCTACAATTTTCACAGGCTTCTTTTTTTACTACTAGGAAGACATTTTAATGCGGGCTTTGAAGAAAAAAAAATATTCGATTTTTTTGAACCAGTCTAATATATATATACAGTGTGTCCGTAAAGTCCCGGAACATGAGATTATTTTAAAAACAGTAAATTTTTTTTAAAAACGCTGATACACGTCAACTTTGTTATTTTTCTAGCAATATTTTGGCATATGTAGTTGTTCCAAATTCTGCCGCGTGGCGGCGGCACAATCAAAGTAAGTTTTTTTTAAATTGCAACCCTTTACTTTTGTTGCATTTTTGGATAGCTACCGTTGTCCTGATTACATTGATGTGCCACATCTGGAGTGTTACATAAGAAAATTTTTGAGAAAACCAGGTTTTTGTCGCCGAATGAGATTTTGGTATTTTGTCAAACTTAAACACAATCTATGCGTTACTTAATGTTTTTTGGAAAGCCAATCAGAGCAGTTGCTCAAAGTGTCCACCGTAAACTATTTGGAAGTTGGCCAGCCTGTCAACAAACGAGCGTTGTACGTTTTGCCAGTACCGCTGGAGTGATCATCTGGATCTCGGCTTGAATGCGGTGTCTTAGGTCGTCCAAATTTTAAGGCCTGTTTACATAGACGCGGTTTTTAAGATATCCCCATAAAAAGAAGTCTAAAGGGTTCAAATCGGGCGATAGCGCTGGCCACTCAATTTGACCCCTTCGACCTATCCAGCGATTGGGAAAGACTTAAAGATTTAAATAATCCCTTACGAGCAATGCATAGTGTGGTGGTGCCCCGTAACAGCGAATAAGTTCGTCAAAACCAAAATCTCAATCGGCGGCAAAAACCTACTTTTCTCAAAAATTTTCTTATGTAACCCTCCACATGTAGCATATCAATGTACTCAGGACAACGGCAGCTATCCAAAAATGCAACAAAAATAAGGGGTTGTAATTTAAAAAAAACTTTACTTCGATTGGGGCGCCACCACGCGGCAGATTTTGGAACAACTACATAGGCTAAAATATTGATAGAAAAATAACAAAGTTGACGTGTTTCAGCGTTTTTATAAAAAAATTACGGTTTTCAAAATAATCACATGTTCCGGGACACACTGTATAATATATATTAGGGTGGGTCAAAAAAATCGACTATTTTTATTTTGACTTCTGCCACTGAAAAATCGGTTTCTGGGCACCTTCAAAACATGCTTAGCAACGATGAGCTCTTAACTTTGATGGGAAGATCCGCCTCATTACAGTTTTGCATATTTTTCTTAGTCCCCTACAAAAAAAAATCATATCTCATCATTCGTTAATCATACAGCAAAACTGTAAAGGAGTTATTTGTAGAAAATTAAATTTTCTACAAAAAAGATCTCTTATACTTTTTTGATCAATCTAACTATTAAAGAGATATTCAAGGTCAAAGATTGAAGAATTTTAAGAAAGATAACTTTTCTGTTCTGAATTTTGTAACTTACTGAAAAAAATTATCGACAATTGAGATTTTACTATGTCTATCGGAAATTGAACGCTCTATAAAAAAGGTCTCTTAGGATTTATCGATTACTCTAACCAATCAAAAGATTCGCATTGGAATATATATATATATATATATATATTCTGCTTTAGGTTTCCACGGGCATTATATGTATTGATGGGTTTCCGGGATCTGCTTCGTGTTGTCGGTTTTTGGTTCTTAAAAGAACCGTATGTCTGACGAAGTTTCGGTACAATCTCATGTACCATCTTCAGGTCTTATCTGCTGGGCTGCTGTTGCTGCTCTTCTGCGTGTTAGACGTGGAGTGAGCTCCGTTGCCGCTGATCGTTGTTTATAACCCTCTTAGCTTTCCGCGTCATTGACTGTGACTGCGATTGTCCCTGTGTTATGTTCTCCATTGATCTCGTTAAACTGCGTGGTGTTTTTGTGGTTGTAAGAGCTGGTTTACATGCAGTTGGTAGTCTCGGTGTATCGTCTCTTCTGTTGAGTTTTCTTAGACGTTTTTCTATATCATGGATTCACGGATGGTACGTTTGGTCCTGTGTTCGATGCTATCCAAGACCCTTGTTTTATCAAAGTCAATTTTCTTAGCTGAACACGTCCGAAAAACTTTCCATGTATGGATTGATGGTTTTCCGGGCTTTGCTCCGTGTTAGATGCAGAGCAGCAACACCAGCCCAGCAGATAAGACCTGAAGATGGTACATGAGATTGTACCGAAACGTCGTCAGACAAACGGTTCTTTTAAGAACCAGAAACTGACAACACGGAGCAGATCCCGTAAAACCATCAATACATATAACGCCCGTGGAAACCTAAAGCAGAACATACATACTTACAGGGTGACCCAGAATATGTGGGCAATCTCCCGGATTTAGATATAACACATAAAAATAATATGAGAAGTTCCTATACATTTTTTTTCCTACGAAGATACCGGCCCATAAGGCCCAGGAAAGAAAAAAAAAGGATCGAAAATTTCAAAACACTCTATTTTTAACTGACACTGACATCATTATTTAAATCGGTAAATGTCAAAAAAAAATATGTGTAAAAAACCTTATTGTACAAAAACAATTTTTTTTTCGTATACAGTACATTTTATCGATATCTATCAAGATTACCTTTTTTTTAGTTAAAAATACTATTGTTATGCCTTTATAGTACAGGGTGTTACAAAAATAGCATTACTCTGTTAGAGCTGGCAAACTAAATAAGCCAAATGTGTTTTAAAGTTTTAAGATTAATATTTTAAGGACAATTAAATGTAACATAAGAAATTTAAATCGATTGGATGAGGATCTCTTAAATAATTTTTTAATGATAACACCTTTTGACAATGTATTTTATATACAAAACATTAATGAAAAAGTAAGAATGTTTAATGAATTTTTATTCAATATTTTTGATACACTAGCACCAACTCAAAATATTATTATAAAAAACTCCAAGCCAGGCTGGTTCACAGATAATATTAATAAAACAGAAAGACAACGTAAATGTTTGAGTTAAACGAGCCAAAAGGGAAAAATGCAAAAATGTATCTACATTTGGTGACACTATATTTAAAATTTACATTGTGTCACCAAATGTAGACACATTTTTTATTTATTTGAACACTAATTATAATTAACGCCCATCTTCTATGATTGAGATACGTTATTTTTTAATTGGAGGTTTATTTACAAACATGTATAAAAAAGATGTTAACACCTACCTAACCAAAATCATTCTCTATCCACTCTGCACCCATTTCGTTATCTAAATAATCTAAATACATAATTTATATCCAAAGTTGATTTAAATGTTCCACAAGCCGTTTTTAATAACTCTATAATGATTTATTAACAGTAATAATAAAGCATTTTAACGTACAAACGAACTAAACTTGTTACATGTATGTACGTTAGTTGTTTATTCTGTCAGGGTGTGGCAGCACTGTAAAATAGAAAAAGCTCGCTTAATTAGATATTTCAGGAATTCTCTGCATCGATATTTTAGTTATAAATACCGGATTATTTATTGAGTTATTTGCTTGAGTTAAAATATAATATAGTAGTAAGTAGTTATACCTACTGGTTTATTGTTTTACGGGTTCATTCATAGATAAAATTTTAACTGTAAAATTAATTTTAGTGTTAAATAAAGATTATAATTGTGCATAGCAATAATTAAGACAACGATAAACGAAGCATAACCTAAGTAACGTTTCATGTTAATTGTAATGACCAACGCTAAAAAAAAATAGACATTTTGATTTCGTCGGATTTACGGTTTTATATAAGACTGTGGCCGGCAGTAAACTAGATTTAATGGATAAAGCATTACAAATTTGTGGTGAAGTGCCCATAAAACATTTTCTTTACTTTCACTGTAAAAAACTGCTTCCATACCGAATTTAAACGGTTGTTAGTCCTTTTTGAAGGGATAAATTTAGATTAACTGCTGGTAATGCAGATTCCCATTCTTACGGTTACTCTATTTTTAGTTAGATGTCGCTTTTTAAATAATAAGTATTTGTCGTAGAAAAAGTGTAGTATAAAACTCGTTTATAAACTTTTCTAGACAATCATTCAATTAACCACTCGCTCGTGCCTAATTTAAATTCCTGATTAAAATTGCGTTTATCATACTTAATATATAATATATTATTTTGTGTTCGTTGTAGATATGGATGCATCTCGTTTATAAACTTCTTTAGACACGTTTTTATTAAACTAAAATGGTGTTTATAAAACTTGATACATAATATACTATTATGGGCTTAAGAAAATTACGTGGCTTTTATTGTTACTTTTATAGTATGCATTTAATAGTATTAGTAGTATTCATTTTAATGTATTACTTCTTACCAACCATAATTTTAGTATCATTTAAAAATGATACTAAAATTATGGTTGGTAAGAAGTAATACCTGATTACCTAATATCACGAAAGAGTGGGAATAAATTAAAAATAATTTGACAGATTTTCGAAAACCGAGAGCCCTTGGGGTCGAGTGTCCATTGCAAAATGGGAACAGGTTTGAGAAAAATATGGGAAATTATTTTCATTTTGGCGGACCCTCATTTAGTCCCTTTAGGGATATAATAAAAAATAATCCAACGAATATATTATATTCGTTGGATTATTTTTTGATGTAACAACATTGCTACAACAATGCCTCAACAATAAACATCTAAGTCAAAAAATACTTCAAATTTTCCCGGCAATAATGTAAGTAGATTATTATAATCACAATCCACACAAGGTACTTCTTAAGAGTAAAATGATTGTTCTTACCACTTTGAGGTCTCTTTTAAGGCTTGCAAGTCTCTCTGTAAGAAACACAACGTTTAAAACGATTATTAATCTGTACAAACCCAAAGCAAGAATTGTAAACAACAAAAATGGCCTCCATTGTATGATGTGCAGTGTTGCAGTGATTTTTAGTATTTTTACTACGAGATGGAACAGACTTTGTTGTGTGGATTGTGATTATAATGTTTTGATTGACTAAATTAATTGTATACATATGATTAAAATTGATAGTTTCTATTTGTTTTTAGAAACGTCAAAAAATAATCATAATAATATCAAAGATTACCTTTATAATAGAACGTTTCTATCGCCAGAAAATATTTTAATTTAAGACTTTAAACAAGATTTTTTCTGTATTTTATTAATAAACGTACCTAAATACCTACATAAAATTTAATAAAATGTCCATACGATTTTACGAGTTGCATTTTATGTCAATAATTTTTTTAATTGACTACATAAAATTTTTACGGTCAACGGTATTTTTTGACATCTGCCTAAACCGTAAATTTTTAAAAATTGCACATTAAATATTAATTATTCAATAAAATACCGACTATAATAATTTTCTTAACAAGATATTAATATTTAAAGTTAATGTGTTTGTTTAATTAAAACAGTACCTATAGGTACTTATATATAAAACAAAAACATTACTTGCCTACAGCAAATTTCACTGTGAAGTATTGCGTCGAAAATCGTAAATTTGCTATTGAAAATCAATCTATCAATGAAGAATGCCATCTATTGTCTTAAATAAAAGCATTAATCACGTTGCCTGGATTCGGCACACACCAGTTGCATCAACGTGAAAAAATTACGTGTTGTCGTTATGACATATAACTTAATAATATGGTATGGAATACCATGACACAGCATAACTTCACGTTTAAAAGATCGTAAGGCTATAAAAATTGTTAATTTTACAAAAACAAGTAATTTTAATAAAATATCCATTTACATTTTACTAAATAATTTAATTAAGACAATTTAATTGGTGTATTCAATCATTTGAAAAAAAGAGTTTGGATTAATAGTATTATATTATTATACATAAAAATAAAATATAAATAAAAAATTATATTAATGTAAAACAATATTTTAAAATATATAAATGTAAATAAAAAATTATAAAATATTACTTTAGCAGTTTATCCATGTAGAATTTTAGCATGTGTCATAATATATATTGTTGGTAGCGTATGCAAAGGGCGATGATCTGACAGTTGTTGATTTTTTTAATTACTTAGTGTGTGTGTTTGTAATTTTTACGCATTGGGTTTATATCCCAGATTTTATATTACATATGAAATAAACATTGGTTCTGGCAGATCACCATTTTTCCAGTGTTGCCACTTGTCAATGTGAAAAGTCGCTAATTTCATTAGGAATTGCCGTCTGCGTATGCAACCAACAATATATTATGTCACATGTTAAAAATATATATATATGGATAAACTGCTAAAATATAAGGAATGATTTTTATTTACATTTATATTATTTTAAAATAATGTTTTTCACTTACTAGTACATATTTTTTATTATGGCACAAACGGCGCTTCATAATTGTTTATTAAGTTTTATAAACGTCATTTTAGTTACGAGTTTTATTAGGCAAGATCGAAGCTTGCAAGCGAGTGATTAATAAAAACCAGTGTCTAGAGAAGTTTATAAAACGAGTTGCATACTATACTTTTTCCTCGACGAACAAAAATAAGAATTTAAAGCCAATTTTAAATAGCTGAAGCTAACTTCAGTCCGTGACTAAAATGCCCTAAAGCCACTGTTTTTAACTTTAGCCTGTGACTAAAAGCAATAAGGTCGTCAATGTAGGAGTAGATAAGGAATGATACGTTTTTTTTTAACTTATAAAGCCTTTATTTAAGAAATTTATCCTTAAATGTTCGTATAAACTCTTCTCGGTGCGCCCTACCTACTTGCATTGTTTTATTTTATTGTATTTCTGAACACAGTCCACTTAACGCCTAATTTGTGAGGTAATTAACGTAGAACAAGTCCCACACACAAGCTCGGGTTGAGAATTTATAATTCGGGAATTTGGCCGTAATGTTGGTAATGCTGTTGGTGGTCTAATTTATCGTTATTCAATCATGCGTGCTTAATGAATTCCTGTATTACATACAGTGCATGTATACTTGTGACAGGATTGAAAACTTCGTTTAAAAAGCCTGCATGTGTATACCTAAACGTAATTAGGAACAAATTTACAATTTGTCCTTGTTGTTGTTTACGTTGAAAAAAAACAAAAATTTAAATAATTAATTAAAAGATATCTTAATCTAGTTAATGTATCTAAAAAATTTAAATTTTGAAGAAATACTATTTTTGATCTCTAGTAGAGAAAAGAGTACCTACACAATTTCAATAAATTTGCTTACCTTACTCAAGAAATAATCGCGCTTAATTGATCAGAAATAATATCTACGTTTAAACTTGGGATGTTTCCTTAATAATATAGACTTTGTCACCATAAAGTGGTATTAAAATGTTTACACAACATACTCACTAAATCAAGACATAACTTATTTACAGATGAGCTGAACGGTTCCGCTTGAACCACAAATAACTTAGGTTGAATTCATACTAAATGATTTGTCAAATTAATTTTAACAGGTACCTACACTTTCTTTATTGGTAATATGATTTAATTAATAAAAATACGTTATTATGGCACAATATGTCATAAATTGTTGTGACTTTTAAAAGAAAGCTAAGTGGTATCCCAATTAACCAACATTTGTTTATCGCGATGTCCAGCCAATTCGTCAATGTCACTTCGATCTAAATAAACTCAGAATACTTTCATTTTAAATGCCTTATTTTTGAAGGCATTTACCAATATTTTTAATAAATTGCTATATAAAATACCATCCTGCTCCACATGTAACTGTTTAAAATATTTTTAAATTTAACTCATAATCTATCACATTCCGTTTCGTAATCATTTATAATTTATCAAATAGTTTCGATTTTATGCATTTTCCTTTTAAACGCCCGTATGTTCAATTAACGGTTCGAAAACTTTCATCGCGAACCAGGTATCAGTTAATTAACAAATTATAAAACACTACTGCCTAGTGGTACTTTATGTTTTTAGGAGAAATATTGTTTAAATAAATATTATTAATATTATTATTATTGAAATGTAAATTATAAAATGTAAATTAAAAGTTATAAAGGAGACGTACTGATAAATCCTTGTGTATATATATATTTAAAAGGTTTTATTAAAATTTTCATAAAATTACAAAAAAAAAGAATGCTTTAGTATTACCAAGTTATTTTAGGTACAAAATAGTATATTACACTACAAGGGTCATGACGCGCAGGACCTAGATTTCAACGTTTGGCCCGTGTAGTGTATACTATTTTTCTTCATACATCATGACTCGCAGGGCCGAAAATTCAACTTTTGGACCTTGTAGTGTAATATACTATTTTTTAGTATTTAGTTTAATGTTTTTTTCCTACTCTCGTAAAGTGGCCATTTTTTTGTGATATGCTTTTGAAAAACGTCAAATTTACTCATTTACGTCACATTTATTATCTATGATTTACACTCTGGTGCGCAATAGCTATTTGTGTATTAAGAGCGCAAAGTGATACATTGCCGCTCTGAGCGAGAAGTTCGACGCGAGACGCGTAGCGGAGCGCGGCTATCTCGCGAGAGCGGCAATGTCAATTTGCGCTCGAATTACACACAGGATTTTTTCTACAATCGGTGTTTCTATATGAATGTTTGGGGGTCTTTCCATTTCAAAACGACCGGTACGCGCAGGTCATTATTTTCTTTTTCTATGAAACTTAAATATGTTGTTTTTTGGTCGAAATAATGAAACATGTATTTTTATTTTTGGCAAAAAAAAATTTTGTTGATTTTTGGAAATTTATTTTTTGCGGTCAAAACTGATTTATCATTGCATGTATGACTACAAGTTTTGAGACAGGACGAAGCGTGACAGACTTTGTGACACGTGGGTTCGTCAGCTCTTAGTTTTACCAAGCTATTTTTTTTTATTGTAGATAAATGAAAGGGCTACAAAATGTCTATTGTATTCATTTACCGTAAAATGCGCCGTTTGCAAAATATTTGCAAAAAAGTATCTAACATTTTTTTTTTACTTTATATATCTATATTATTTAATTATTGAATTAAAAAAATAAATAAATAAAACAAAATAATAGGGAATTTAATAACAAATATTTTGCTTTTTAATTTTTTATTGTTTAATTTACGGGGGCCGAGATAATCGCAAAAAACTGAAAAAATGCATTTTTGCGTTTATCTTTTTTTATAATTATCAGGTGGTGCAAATTTGGTTTTGGGCTTTTTATATACCTATAAGCCCCTAACGATTAATGAAAAAACAGAGTGCCTCAGCACTCAAGGTCAATCGACGGTTTGACTGGACTAAAGGGGCACTAGCGAACATTTTTTGACATAACTAACTATTTTATAATATATAATTAGATTTTTTATTATACAGGGGATTCTCGTAACTGTTCATAGAGATCTAAAATATACATAAATCTAAAATTTTGGGTGCAGCTTTAGCGCGATTATGGATTGCAATCCGGCACCAATTTTAATCCGTTCGGATCCGGCACAAATTAGTTATTCAATGTTTGTATTTCAATTTAATTATTATTATTATTAAAATTGGCTTTAAATTATTTTTTGTGTTAGTCGGGTAGATAAAGTATAGTATGTAACTCGTTTTATAAACTTCTGTAGGCACTCGTTTTTATTAAACACTCGCAAACTTCGCTCTTGCCCAATAAAACGAGTAACTAAAATGGCGTTTATAAAACTTAATACATAATATACACTCCTATATTGACGAGCTGTGACTTTATGGCATTTTAGTGACGGGCTAAAATTGGCAACAGTGGTTTTTAGGCTTTTTAGTCACGGGCTGAAGTTAGCTTTATTATAAATTGGGAAAAGTAAGCTTAAACCCGGGTCACAGTTAACAGATGTCAAACTTTTAACAAATTAAATTTGCTTTAAATTTTGTTTTGTGCCAGTCTTAAAAAAAGTATAGTATGTAACTCGTTTATAAACTTCTCTAGACACTCGTTTTAGTTAAACACTCTCTCACAAGCTTCACTTATGCTTAATTTAACTCGTAGTTAAAATAGCATTTATAAAACTTGATACATAATATACTATTCTTCATCAGTGTAATAATAAAGTAATATTATAAACAAAATCAGAAATATGCATCGTTACTAAATTTAATTCCAAGTCTATAATTTACTGGAATCATTCTCGTACTCAAATGCAACAAAAATAATTTAACAATCAATTAAATAATAACAATAGAGTAGACCACTTACTTACATTTACTTAACGCGACAAAAACACACATTTAATGATGCCGGATCCGCCGGATTACCGGATCCGGTGTCGTGAACAATACGGGTGACATTTTTTTGTATTATTTTTAAGATAATTTTTTCAATTTTATAATGTTTATTTTTGTGATGTTAAAAATGCTTTACTTAACCAAAATTTCAGATTGATGTATCTTTTAGTTCTCTGTTAACTTCTAATAAATCAGTTGGGTAAATCATCATGTATGTATAAAATCAATTTTCTTTCATAAAATAAATATGTTTGTCAACTTTAGCTTCCTTAATCGATTGGTTTCCATAGCAACCGTTATTGGATGTGGGTTATTTTTTATCAACAGTTAAGCTTTGTAACTCACATTAACACAAATATAAAATCTGCAACAATGACCCTTGGATTTATTTTTAGAAATACCAAAGGTTTTTCTTCTCAGTCCGTTAAATTACTATATTATTCGTTAGTCCGCAGCAAACTGGAGTATGCCAGCGTGGTTTGGTCTCCAATATATGCCTATCACATAACAAACCTTGAGAATGTACAGCGTAAATTCCTAAAAATTCTTAACTTTAGAATGTTCAATTTTTATCTACCACATTGTTCTGATCATTTAGTTATGTTAGAGACTTATAATGTATTGTCTTTGGAATTGAGAAGAAAAATTATTTCAATAACTTTTCTGTATAAACTTCTTCATGATCAGATCGATTGCATGGATTTGTTGGGTCAATTGTGCTTTAATATTCCTCGTTGTAATAGCCGACAATGTATAACGTTTAGATGTCCCTTTGCTCGTACAAACACACTTAAAAAATATCCTTTATATGTTATGTGCAATATATTCAATTGTATTTCTACTTCCTGTGATATAAATTTTTCTTCCTTAGGCTTTATAAAAAATTGTTTATCCTAGTGTTTTATATTGTTAATTGTAAAAATTGTTAACTATTTATATTTTTAATTATTTATATATTGTTTTTAACTTGTTTGTATTATTTATTTATAAGCTAGTATTTGTAAGTAAACACTATTATATGAATGTCCATTTATGGTGGGCAATAAATACGTATTATTATTATTAATATTATTATTTTGGTGTATGAGATTTACACCTTAAATATTTACAACTCTTGATAAAATTTGACTTTTAACTATATATATATATATATATATATATATATACATGCACGGCTATCAATGCGAAGCCCGGTGCATTACACTGGCTAGTCGAAGCCCGGTAATGCGGGACGGGGCGGTTAAATGTTCGTTGGTGCATAAACAACAAGAGACACACTCCGCTGTCTATCAGAAGCCCTGCGGTGTTGCCAATGTCTAAATTTATAATTATAGGCAAATTTGATTTAAAATACCTAGACGATACTTAAACTTAACAATATTCTTAAATAATAACGTAGGTATACTTAAATATTTAATAATATTGTTGAATTATAATTATTATAATAATAATTATTGTTAAATTATAATTATTTATATTATAATAATTTAAAAGTATTGTTGAATTTAGGTACCTATAGGTATAAACATTTCATTTATTTTGTTTATACATCATAATTTTGAAAAGGTTTAAATATCCTATACAGGGTGCTCTACAAGCTCTATGGCAAACTTTGTCAGATGATAGCTGGGTTAATTATAAACATGGATGCGATTCATTTTTGTTTAAAAGTTAAGCCTTTAAAAAATATATTTCCATATGTTACTAAAAATATACAAATATATCAATAATTATAATTATTATAAGAATTATTGTTGAGGTTAGGTAATTTTGTGTATAACTTAAATGGGAATCAAAAGAAGTGAAACTGACTGAATATTTTTTTCATGAATTATAAAGACATCTAGTTTTTTTAAAATTATTAGATTTAAATACACCAAAAATTCTAAAAAATCTAAATAATGACGTATACTTTAATACACTGCCCGACAAAATTATCGCATAATAAATATAAAAAAATTAACTCTAAAACGCCTTTACCAATCTTTATGAAATTTTGGATAAAAATACTTCAACTTATATTTCAATTTACGTGTTAGAGGGTTTTTCGAGAAAATATGTTTACAGCCTTTTTATTTAATAATGATTATTTCCCTCATTATAATATGAACCAATCAAAAGCATTGAATTTTCGAATAAATTTCGTTTAAATAAGCGATTAAATCACTAGAACTTCTTAACAGCGATTAAATTTTAGCCTCCATATTGGATTTTTGTTTACGATTTTATGGTGTTATTTACAAGTTTTAACAAACATTTTTTAAAAAACAATAAAAAATAAGTTATTTAGTTTACGAAATATCAATTATTACTTATTACATACCTTAAATTAATGGAATTTTCTTTAAAAAAATATTTATAAATTTTGACTCATACGTCAGATTTTATGAATTGTCAAATAGTTTTCTTTAATTCGAGAAATAATCTGGACGTATATCACTCAACCTATAAATTTAATCTGTCTAACTATGCTCAGTAAGTTTTTTATTTGATTTTTCTTTTTTAATTTATTTTGCATTCAACATTTTCCAACAAAAACCAAACAAAAAACTACTGAGCCTAGTTTAACCGATTAAATTCATAGTTCTCGTGATATAATATATGAAAAAAAGTTCGAAATATAACTTTTACGGAATTTTTTTAAATAAATAAAAAATATGCTGTTAAAGAGCGTATTTTTTTTAGTACACCCTGAAAATTTTGTAAAAATCAAACGAACATTAACGAAGATACAGCGCTTCAAAGTCGGTAAAAATGACGCCTTTTTGATTATTTTGCTGAAAAGTGGTCATTTTTCACGACTTTGAAGCGCTGTATCTTCGTTAATGTTCGCTTGATTTGTACAAAATTTTCAGGGTATCTTAAAAAAAAATACGCTCTTTAACAGCATTTTTTTTTATTTATTTGAAAAAATTCCCTAGAAGTGATTTTTCAAACTTATTTTCATTATTAAATAAAAAGGCTTTAAACATATTTTCTCGAAAAACCCTTGAACACGTAAATTGAGATATAAGTTGAAGTATTTTTATCCAAAATTTCATAAAGATTAGTAAAGGCGTTTTAGAGTTAATATTTTTTATTTATTATGCAATAATTTTGTAGGGCAGTGTATTTAAAAATAGTGCGATTTATAATTATTTTAATAAAAACTATTATATTATTGAATGAATTATAAGTCATTATTTAAAAATATTGTCTAAATTTATAATTATAGGCAAATTTGATTTAAAAGACCTAGACCATAGTTGAGGAGCATCCGTGTAAAACCGGCTATATCCATTTTAATAAATGTTGGGAAAATTTAGGAAAACTAAACCAAATTAAAAAATGAAAAATTAAAAAAAAGAAGTGGGGAAAATTGCTATTTAGTTTAGCATCCTATAAACAAGAAAAATGTATTACCAACCAAATATTGTTTTATAGCTACATTATAAAGTTAAAGCTGCCTTTTATCCAATAAAAATCGTAGATTACTTTAACCAAAACGGTTGATAAAATAATATTGTAATGGTAAGTATAAATGGACAATCCTTATCTAAAAGGAACCAAGCGCCAAAAACTATTTTTGGACTTAACAAAATTTTTTGTAAAATAACTCATTTTTAATAATGCTCAAAAAGTTTATCGTTATTTAGAACTTCTTTTAAATTATTGAGAGGACTTTCAAATTATAATTAAGTTTTTGAGCAGCATTAAAAATGAGTTAGGTATATACAAATAAGTTTGTTAAGCTCCGAACAAGTTTTTTGTTCCTTTTAGATAAGCACTATCCAAATAAAGAACCCAATTTCTTATTGTTGTTTGGTCGTTTGGTCGTTGTTTGCCATGTATAAATAAATTGACTAGTTGTGAATGTTAATTGACAAATTGCCATGAGAAGCTATCTGTCAAAAAGCAGTTTTTGCAATTCAATGTTACATTAAAATGATATTTAAAAAAATAATTTTTAATTTATTTCATACCGCTATTGGAAATTTATTTAATAAATTAAAAATTATTTTTATTAAAATTGGAAATGTTTACAATAAATTAAAAAATATTTTTATTTAAATAATTTAAATATAACATTGAAAAATAATAATAATAATATATACAAATCCCCTTGTTTCCCCAATTAAAACATTGTTAAATATCTGGACAACTTGTAAAACTAAAGCCCCAAAGAAAAATGCACTCCAAATAATATTTCAAAAATAAATAATTCTTTAAAATTAAGTGTATTACGAAAGTATTTAACAAAACATTGCCTTTTAATCCACGCCATGTAGTGAACAAAACATAATTTTGGGAATATAACATTTATTTTGAAAATCAGTAGATCCAAATTTAAGAATCCCGCATTATTTTCCCCGCCTTCCTATCAAAAAGTCATCGAGCGTGTAGTCCCCATTGTTGCCAGATGTACGGGCTTCGTATACTGCGTAATACTTATACAAAGCTGTATATAATCTCCTTTGACTCGTGTGCCCCCTACCGCCAAAGCATTGGAACTAAGGGTGTATATTTTGATAGGTTTGAATGGCATTAGGAAGCCCACCACTTTTTCGCCATTGAAACAAGGGGGCATCACTTAACTCTAAAACAAATTTATACACGCTAATTTTAGGAAGCCCGATTTCGGGCTTCGTAAAAACCGAGTGGGCTTCGTTTATACTGTAGAATGTAACGTTTTGGGCTTGGTAATGTAGGATTGCATATCTATATATATATATATATATATATATATATATAATATTATATATATTATATTATATATATATATCCCTATACCCTATTAAAAATGCCCTATAGAACCCATATTGATCCAGATAAGGAAACTAATATGGATTTATATGGTTCTAGATATCCTATATGGAACGACTTAAGGATTTTTATATTGATTTATCTGGTTTCTGTTTTATGTGTCATTCCATATAGGTTTCCCTATATGGTTGAATATGGAATTCCATTTGAAAATGTATATATATTTAAACGAAAATTGCATATTAAACCATATAGATTCCCCTATATGGTTAAATATGGATCTGTATGGTAATAATTTGTTCATACCAAAACCATATTGGGCAAGATAGAGCTCCAATATGGTTCAATCTGAACCTATATGGCATTCCATATAGAAATCATTTTTCTATATGGTTTTCCATGTATGGAATTCTATCTGGTTCAATAGTGCAATGCCTGTTTCAAATTCCTATATTGAACCAGATAGAACGATATAGATTTTTATTTTGTACTTCTATATGGCATTTTTAATAGGGTAGGGATATTTGTTTTTTTGAATACTTACCAGCAAAACTGATTTCCTTACTGGGATGTATGATTTGACCCTTGCATGGCAAATAAACAAAAGGTATTTGTTGGGAAGTGGAACCTCCTACAAAGGGAGCCAATACGCATTCTGCAACAAAAAAAAGTTTCTTAAAATGTTTTTGTATTTTAAAATACTATTTTTATGGTATTTAGTTTTTTTCAATTTTATAATTCGTTTCTATTTTGAACCTCTTTGGTTGCTCGAGTTTAAAAACGAATTTTTAAAAGAATATGGAAAATAACACTTGTGCAGAAGTGTTATTTCGCACAGATTTCCTATAGATTATTTCAAAAATGCATTTCCAAACTCGGTAAACAAAATAGGATCATGTTGATAGCTTGAAAGTTAATTATTTAGTTTATTTTTTATGGAAATATCATGAGCTCGTGAGATACTAAATATTATTTAGTAAATAAAACAATGGCGACTGAAAACAAATGTGCTGTAAAAAAATATGAAATTATTTGTGAATGTCTCTGATACCTCACAAAATCATGTATTAAATTTTGAAGACATTCTATGGAAACTCTTTAAATGAAGATACTACCTACCTAAAAAAATGGTATTTTTACCGTTTATTTAAAAAATTTAAACCTACAATTAAATCTCACTTCAGATGACTGTAATTATGTAATTATATGAACAACTTATCAGTGATTTTGTTAAGTTTGACTTCTTTGCCCCTTAATTATGCAATTTAAGTACTTTTTGCGTTTTTAATTACCCAAAATTACACGTTCACGATAAAAATCCGATATGTGGAATAAAATAAGCAATTAGCTCGTTTAGTTCCTGCTAAACGTTTCCAGCAAACATTTTGATTGTTAAAAAATGTTTTTCATTTAATTGCGAAAACAATAAGTTTTTATTCGTCGACAATAATTGGCTGGGACATAAATTTTTATTTCAACAGAAAGAATAAAATTAACGTTTAAGTGCGTAACAGTATCTAAGAAAAACATGTTTTTCTCGATTTGATTCTATTGACACTTTCTCGGACTTACAGGTCATCAACAAACAAAATATTTATATTTATATTCTTGAGATCATTTAAGAAGATAGGTTTGACCAAAATATTTTTATTCAAAAATACTTCCTTATAGAGCTCTTAAAGAAAGTTATGGTTATGCCCTAACTAGGGGTGTCAATCCCGAGCCCTTTTTCCAATCCCGGGACTTTCGGGACCAAAGGTAACTGATCCCGGGATCAGTCCCGAAAAAATTATCATTAATTTTAAAAACAATTTTAAATAAAGGAACAAACAAACTAACGAACGATATCTTTAGGACTTCAGACTAGTTGGAGGAATGGTTTTTAAGAGTTCGTAGGCACATTGTACCCAAATTTACCCCCATGAACAAATTTTATTTATTATTTATTCACGTACATTTGTTTGTTTTTTAAAAAAATTCAAAATGCCCAACTGAAACACCCTTGTATTTAAGAGCGATAAAAAATGCTATAATTAAGTTGAAAGTGGTCCTGAATAATAATCCGTGGTTACTATTTCTCTGAAAAATCCCTAATAGTACTTTTCGAAATTTTTGTTATCAAAAAGTTAAAAAATGCCCAGCTGGGGCACTCTTTATTTAAAAGCAATATATACTAGTAAAGTGGGGTTTTAAGTGGTCTCTTATAAGAATCCATGGATACTTTTGCTTTGAAAAAATGCCTAATACTTCTTTTCGAAATTTCGATCCCAAAAAGAGACCTTAGTCGTCAAAACAAGTGACATAGTGATCCACCCAACAAAGAAGTTTACGAATATCCCTTAAAAATGCAAATTTTATAAGGGTGGTAAGGCCTTGAGTGGGACACACTCTATATAAAGTTAAAGTTAGTCACTGCTAGGCAGATATAGGCATTGCTACTAGGCATTGCCTAAGCATACAGTAGGCTGGGCTACTGTTATATGAAAAAAAAATCGATTTTTTTTGGGCTTACTAGTGATCTATTCCTAGAGGATTTAAAAACAAATTTAAAATAAACTGCGCACCACTCAATGTGTCGCGACCAAAAAGTTTGTCCTTTATCAAAACGACATAACTTTCTTAAACGATTTTATGTTCGTCTGTCTTCAAGTAAATTTCGTACAGGGTGATATGTAAACTTCCTCCAAGCCCCGTTTGAAAAAAGAAATATTTTTTATCGTTTTTACTTTGAATAATGAAGTATTATGTCTTACCCTGAAAAGGTTTTCAAATTTTTCGAATTGGAATCTTAGCAACGAAAAAAATGATTTTTTTTTCAAAAGAGTACATTTAAAGGTTTTTGGTAGGCAATAAACTCAGTCTTTTTAAGAACAGTAAGATAAAATGGTGAAAGATTGTTCCTGAATAAGCGACAAGCAACAAACTTTCATTATTTTCAGAGGGGCCTAAGCAAAGACCACTTTTTCAAAATGATATTTTGGTGAAAATTTGCGAAAACTAAACCTGAACCGATATTTACGTTCGTGACATGTTATGTTTAAAATTTTGACCTCCTGATTGTGATTCAGTTGTCAAATGATTAAAATGCCATTTGGGGATTCATTTTTTTGGCGAAATTACTGCAATTTGTTTGAGCGGTTAGGATAATGTTACATACCTTACATTTACAATGCTCACTAGTGATAACTTATCACGTAAAAGTAAAATAAATCAAACAATAAATAGACTCAATAATTGGCGATTTTTCGAACGTTCCTACCGCGGGTGATCAAAAATGCATATTCTCTTCGCATTATTGCTTAATTTAACTTACCATTGACCCAACCCAACCTAACTTACCATTAAAAATAAATTTTCAAATACATTAAAGTCATGCCACTCTTTACGAAATTTAAAAAAAAGTTCTTAAAATTTAAACCAAATGCCCGGGTAGATAAATTTAAAATAACTTTATAAAATTTAGGACAGTGTTGTCACAATTTTGACCCTATTAGAAATCAGTTTAACAAAAATCTATTTTTTATTCAAGCGTAGAATAGTTTTCATATTAAAAAGACTCATAAGTCGTATAGAAAGACTTTATATTAATACTAGTTCAAAAGTCAAAATATTATTAAACTCCGTACAGAAATAAAGCTAAATTGTCATGTCAGTTGAACCTAACCTAAAAATGATATGCAGAATCTTAAGAAATTCTTTAATTAAATGCTTTAAAAAATAGTATATAAAAGCTTATAAGCTTATATGAATTGCCTCGCGCACAATCTATCGCCTCGTCAGTATGCTCGGCGGTAATATGAAACCACATGAGGTTTCTCCGCCTGGACTATTATGTACTATATCGACCCACTCTAGCATACAGTTCCCTTTAAATCAAACTTTGAACCAATAAGATACGTACAATAAAATGAGGCTGAATACATTGCAATCAAGAAAAAAGCAAGATTTGCATGTTTATAGCACGGAAACACGTTTCCAACGTTGTACCTACCTCTCTTAAAATGAATTAGTCAAAAATATCTAATTATAAGTCATATTTGACTAATTGTCATAGCGAAAAAGCAGTCACTAATAATTAGTCAAATTCTACTAAATGAAATAGTAAAATTAGTAGATTTAAATTTAAAAAAAGTTTTGACCCAGCCGGGGATTGACCTCAGGTCTGTCACTTGTCAAGCTGTTGTCATAACCCATTTGGCCATCAGCCACTCTTATAATAATCAATTTTATTTGTCAATAAATGTTGTTCATAATATTTTAAAGTTGAATATATTATTTGTGTTGCTGTTTTGAGCTAAACTTTTTGCATCTTTATTTGTTTTTATGGGTCATTTAACCATGGAGCTTAGGTATATGCATTTAATTCAAATAATACTTTGTTGTTGGCCGCAAACGATTAAAGAAATTGGTTACTTTTAACTCAGAAATAGTCAAATATGGTGACTAATCTTAAATTAGTCAAACTTTAACTATTTACGTAGTAAAAAATAACTATTTAAAGGTGAAAACTACTATTTTATTAGTAAACAATTCTGGTACTAATTTAAATAGTAGAATTTTGACTATTTCATTTTTAGAGAGTACCCGTTTTTGGTAAAATTAATATTAAGAACTCAAAATAAGATTGAATTTTTATTTTAACATGTAGAACAAGAATATCAATGTCGAATAAAAAAATGTTCATTTCAAATGTCTCACTTGAAGATATACATAATAAAATATTTTAAACTAATTAATTAAACTAAATTATGTATGGAATAATTACGCTAAATTACTTTGAATGGTTATTTAATTATGTGTTTAAAAATAATGCAAAAACATAAAATCAACATCATCAATTATATGTATAGGAGGAAGGCTTCAAGATATTATAGATAAGCGTTTAAATTCGTAAATTAATTTATTAATCTAATTAGATTTAATTCGGGATATAATATTCAAACTCATTAACACTTATTATATAAATTATATGGAGTTATAGTTATAACGTTTATCATTAATTTAAATAGTAAATGTGTAGGTGGCTTCATGAAATCAAGCAAGATAATATACAGGGTGTTACCGAAATGATTGGACAAATTTTACTATTGTGTATGCAAATGCTTCCCTACAAAGTTACAAATATTTTTAACCAATGTGCGTTCTTTTTACTAAATTTCACTGAACAATAACATAGAAAAACGTGTATTTTCCCGGTGCAGTTATACTTTCATAGTTTCAAATCGCTTTACAGCTGTCTGATTTTAATAATAACGAAAAATTGTATTCAACAAATAGTTAATTCAAAATTGTTTAAGAAGTGAAAGCTTTTTTATATTAACTTACTGGAAATTTGTTTTTTCTGAAGCAGGAAATGAAGTTCTAAATTAGTCTTATGCAGTTGCGTACTAGTACTTATATGTAAAAAGCATGGAAAAGAATTTTTTAATAAGCAAAGTCTGATGCAATGTCGATATATTAGAAGACCACCATATTGTGCAAAGAAATTTTTACCTACCGGTTTTAAATGATCGCCTAACAAGTTCGAAGGAATCAATTTCTTAAAGCGATTTACGAGAATTAGTTTAAAGAACACAGTATACGCTATAGCGCCCTCAATTAAAATATAAGATCTAGTTTAATTAAAGCAATATTTTTGTCCCAAACTTACATGGAATTTAGACATAATATGCTCGAAAAAGGCTATTGTAATACTAGTTGAATAATAAAAATATAGTTCCACTAGTGGAATAATGAAATAAGAAAAGAAAAAGAAGACAATTGTAAACAAAAAATTACTGCAATTTTTTACATATTATGTGTGTATACATATATACATTTTTTATATATTTTCAAACGGTATATTCAGTACCTACATAAGTATATAGCTTATATTTTATTTTAATTTTTTTAAGATCATAACGTCTACCGATTACAGATGTCAACAAATTTTTTATTTGTGTCTTTCGACTTTTTATACTTTTTTTTTTAATAGCTTGGCTACAATGACAATATTTTTTAAATTTTGGTTGTGTTGGTATATTAATTAATTTTTAAACTTGACAAATTGGCAGAATATATATTTTTCGATTGTGTTTCCGAAAATGGAACTTAAATGGCCTAGTATTGTGAAAGAAAACAAAACGAAACATTCAACAAGCTTTCCAACTCCGAGACCCTTTTGGATATAACCGCAGAAAATTAAAGAATGCGCGGGTCTGCAACCATAATCTAGTTTGGGCTAGCGTACGTTGAAGTTGGATTTATTATAAATTGGGAAAAAGTGAGGTTAAATTCGGATGATAGTTGACAGATGTCAAATTTTTAACAAATAAAATTGGCTTTAAATTCGGTTTTGTGTTTTTCGTAGATAAAGTTTATTATGCAACTCGTTTTATAAACTTCTCCAAACTCTTGTTTTTATTAAACATTCGCTCGTGCCTAATAAAACTTAACTAAAATGCCGTTTATAAAACTTGATACATAATATACTATTATCTACTCCCACATTTATAAGCTCAGCTTATTAAGCTGTGACGTTATGGCGTCACAGGCTGAAGTTAGATTTATAACCTCACTTTTTTTCAATTTTAACGTAAAGCTAACTTCAACCCGTGGGGAAATGCTAATTCACACACGGGTTGAAGTTAAGAAATTAACAATCAGAAAAATCAATTATTTTGCCCACTATTATATATATATATATATATATATATATATATATATATATATTATATATCATTGATTAATGACTCATCGATAGTATATTGTGCGACTAGTGAGAGAGCGTGGAATCTCGTCTTTTGACCAATAGTTCCACAAAATATTTTATTCAACAACCACAAAGAAGTTAAAGCCAATTTTATTTGATAATATATCTGACATCTGACAGCTACCAATTAGTTTTAACCTATTTTTTTCCAAATTAACTTAAGGCCAACTTCAGCCCATAGGCGAAATGCTATTGCACTTGGGAGAAGTTATATTTCGAGTTGAATAAAATTACTTATTCCTTGCGGGTGTTGAATGAATGTATTATTATTATTATTGTATTTGCCTTAACTAAAAGAAATGTGTTTTCTTAACCATGCACCTATTATTTCTTATAATATATATATATATATATATATATATATATATTTTTTATAATTATGATTAAACATCTGTAAAGCAATTACGCATAATGAAAGTAAAACTATTGCATCTGGAAAGTAACCAGGTACATTTTCTTATTTTGTATTGTTTTCAGTGAAACCGCACTTGCAATATGCACTGATAATAACGCTAAATTTTTTCGTGAGCAAAGAGAGGAAGTAATTTTTCCCCTATAACGTTACTTCATCGCGTAGCATATGCATGCCGGTAATTGTTCATTAGCTACAAATTTTACAATGGATATTAACGCATCATTTAACTGTAATCAATTTATTTGGTATTGTGAGTAAATAAATTATCGGCTTGCAAATTCAAATAAATACGTATTATGGATATAAATGCCCACATGAGTGAAATTTTATTACTTTGATCAAAGAAGTGGATCTTTTTTGTACTGTGTAATTTTTGTGTTATAACAAAAATGTATACTATTGAATGTGATCAAAAATTGTATAAATACATATAAAAGCATTTATAAAAGAATATTAAATAAAGCCGAAGTTGTATGCAATGATCTTTTTATAAGTGCTTGGTCTATGATAAATCATACGGTTTCAAACAAAGATTGTATTCTGTAATAACAATTAAGGAAAACAATGAATTTGTATCAGATTCTCAAATGATTGCAAATAAGTTTAATAAATATTTCTTTGGTACCCCAAAAAAATAAATTGTAAAATAGCTACAAAAATAATTCTTCACTAAACGATATAACATTGTTATAAATATAAAAAACTCAAACGCGACTAGTATAGATTTAATATTTTCAAATCTTCTATTAGTACCGTTGACTTACCTTGTGAATTTGTCAATAACTATAGTTATATAATATTTATATTATATTCCAGTATACTGGAGTATATCCAAATATATTTAAGACAGCCAAAGTTATACAATTTTTTAAGAGGTTACGACAAAATGCTTATTTTAATTCATAATATGAATTTCATATACAGTGTGTCTCCGAATGGACCTAACTATACTTGTGAACTTTCTTATTTTGCATTTTAGTAGGAAAAGTCATTATCCATCTCATCTCTTGCTGAAGTGCCTTTCTGCTGGTACTCCTGGCCAGTTACACGTGTCTTGACAACAAAAAATTCTATAAAACATGTTTAAAATCGAATGTAAATAATACATATAATAATATTAATAATAATAATAATAATAGTCTCGTCCTAACACTTGAAGTGATAGGTTGGGCTACGGTCGTTAACGAGAACCCTCTTAAGCAGTGTAAACGAAACAAACGCAAGTTTTAAAAATTGAAAGTACCCCAATAATTTGTTCTGGGATTGGAAAAGGTGGTGGATTCTAAGAATCTACTTATATTTGCAGACTATACATAAATATTCTAATCGGAAAATAACATGTTGGATTTAATCTTAAAATCACAAAAAACAATTAATAATGTTATTGAATGGTTTAGTAATAATTATTTATTTCTAAACCCTGCAAAAACATTTTTTTATCGATAGAATTAAAAAGTCTTGTTAAAAATAAAAAATAAAAATATTCAACAAGTGTATGTTTACACATCGATAAATGCCTTCGCTGGAGACAATCTATCAACGTACTAATCTTATGCATAACATCGTTTGAATCAGCTTGGGCATCTTAATTAACATCTTGTCGAATTATTTTTCTCGAATAAAAAATCATGACCCTACCTTCTTCATTTAAAAGAATTCTGTATATTAAACCGAATAGATCATTTTTGCTACCTAATAACTTTAATCATGTATATAACTTGTGTTAAAAAGAATAAAACACACACAATAAACATGATTTTGTTATGCAAAAGCATTCTCATGCTATTTATAAAAAAACAACCCTCGTTATACATTGGCATCAAATTCTTTAATAAATGGCCCAAGTCTTTAAAAAGTATCGATAGTCTTTAAACCCCAACTGTACTTATTTATTACTGACCATGTTCTTTACAATATGGAGGAATATTTTAGTACTATAGATATTTAGCTCATTTTGTATTAACTTGTCCTATGGTATATTGCATAATACAGATTTAATATTTTTTATTCATTACATGGCTTTCCCATGGACTTATCTGGTTTTTAAATCGCGCGGCTTAATTATGCTTTGGGGTATACCTTTACTTGACACTTCTTGAATTTCATGAGATGCTGATAAAGTAAGATGTTGAATATAAATTAAACACAGTAAATTGAGATAATCAATTACTTCATGCTATAAATTAAAAGATATTTATAGGTGTTTTTGAATACTTTAATTACCATCAGTGGCGGCTCCTTAGGGAAGGCTAGGGAGGGGTAGCCTCCTCAAAATTTTTAACGATTTTAGTTATATATGGGTGATTCTACAAAAGTTGGGCAACTTTTGACCTCTTTTTGTTTATAAAGTTTTCGGA
Source organism: Brassicogethes aeneus (assembly GCA_921294245.1). Lineage (NCBI taxonomy): Eukaryota > Metazoa > Arthropoda > Insecta > Coleoptera > Nitidulidae > Brassicogethes > Brassicogethes aeneus. The sequence goes on along the minus strand of OV121133.1, from coordinate 60,480,064 downwards.
GAAAATTAAACAGTATTTTGTTATGAGAACATAGATAATATAATAAATATACTGTTCCAGACCGGGCCAGTCACTTTTTCAAACAGTTTCTGAAATATCTGTGTTTTCTAAATTTGAATGCAAGGGAAGTGACGAGTATACCAGGGTAATAATTAAATACATAATTTATTAAAAAATATAAGATTTATTGCAACTTTGAGCTATATTATACATTAAATATTTTAAAATCAAATAATACACATCAGTGGCGGCTAGTGGGAGTAAAATTTGTGAGTTCTGCCAGTGGGGTTTAAAAAAATTACCCATCAAACCCAGGTTCATAACAATGTTTAATTGTTTTTTCGATGTTTCATGACGCTTAATTTTTTCGCTTAGTTGCACTAAGTCGGTTACACCAACTATGGTCCAAGTTTTTTTCCACCAAACAAAAAGCACGGAAAACAAAAAAGGGAATTATTTTTATTGCATCCGCATATCCAGTCGTTTCTGGCATAAATGTCTCTTGTAAAAATCCTTTTATACGATTTTCCCCGGCTTGAACCACACTTTTCTATTGAAATATCGGGCAACGGCCGTCCATCTTCTTTTAGTTTTAATTTTTCTTTATACGTATAAAGGGAGAATTTTTTAACATTAATTAAATCATTCTTACAAAAGAATACAACAAGAAACACAAAAATACACAGAATTAACAGACTTCTAGTTAAAATAACAAACGTAAACGCGAAGCGAAAAACAAATGACCGAGAAGTAGGAACTGTATGTTGGTGCAGCTCCGGTTTGGCTTAAATTTCGCTATCTAAACCTTCCACCCTGATCTAAACCCAGGACCAAGAGCGGCGCGGAGCAAAATTACGGTATTGAAATGGGAGCCAGAACTCGAAAGTTGCCCAGCTTTGTTGTAAGCGTTAAGCGTTAGAGACCTTTACCGGTCGTTTGGATGACTGTAGTGGCCAAGTACGGCGAATGTTTATAATAAAAACTTTTTATACAGCCATGCGTTTAAAATATTTATACACTGTCGCACTTAAATATTAAATAATTATAAAAGTAGTCAAGTAATAAGACAATTTTGGGAGTTCTGCAGCTCTGCAGCCCTTATGCACTAGCCGAGATATCTCAATTATTAGATATGGGATCCACATAAAATTTATATGAGTTTATAATGACATTAAATAAACAAGTTTTGCGCAAGCAGAATTTAAATTGAAGTTTGCGAAAAAAAGATAACCGATAAGTAACACTTTATCACCCTGAATCTTGGAAACATAAATAATTAGGAAAAATATTTATTTGGGTTTTCGTCTTATTTTGACTTGATCAATCTTTTCCTAAATTTATGCCAATAAGTTTAGGGACACCTTGTATATATATATAAGTACTCAATTGTTACATAAAATTTATTTTTTGTTGTTTTACTTAAATAATATTCAATTTATTCCAATTTCAAAAACATCTATTTTGTATTAAATTTTACGTTAAAACGTATATGGGTGAATATCCAAAACGGGGATAAATTGGGGTGGTAAAAAAATAAAAAGCAAAGATTAATAAAACACTAGCAAAATAATACCTCAATGTGTATTTCTTAATAACATAAAGTAATTTCAAGGCGGCTATAAATTAAACTTAATATATACATATAGTTTGAGGAGATCTGCAAATACCCCCCTAATAAACAATCCGTGGGTTATTACGATCCTAATTGTTTAAAATAAATGCATTCAAAAAGCCATGTAAATAGAACTAACATTTAAATTTAGCGCAACGGAAATACGAATGACATATAAAAGGTAGCGTGCCATTGGTTAGAAAGACTCTCCTGATTAAGTGGGAAAAGGTAGGGGGAAGAATGCGAGACGCAAGTGACAGGCAGGGGAGAAGAGGCATTCGAGCATTGGAGCAGAGCCGAGCAGCGACAAGGGTTTTTAAAAATTGTGTGTACAGAAAAGTGTTGGAATTTGTAGGTTTGTACGTTTTAAATAACTAAATTTTTGTAGTATAAATATTCCCGAGCATTTTGGTATAATTAGTTTACACAAACACCTTGTGTAAAGATAAATAATCGATCAATTGACTTGGCGTCATCGTTCGATCTATTTAGCCGTAATGGCTGCCGTTTAAAACAAACCACGCTGTAAAATTAACGTTTAAATTAGGTATTTCGTATTATAATTTATATTCTAAGTTATAAACAAATGGCACGTGTAATTTATCTAATAAAATGCAGGGATTTTTAATAGATAGTATTTATCAAATTAAAAGAGCAAGAATTTATGGGGATTTCATCAAATTAAAATAGGCAGGACCGTATTCGATTTAATTAAGCTAAATGTCAGGGCAGTACTTAGGATTATTTAATTAATTTTAATAAATATTTTAAAAGGGGATTTTCTATAAACACTGTGTAAATTAAGTGTATTTAATATCGATTTTCTTATATACGGGATTTATTAAAATTGTACTCGCGGATTCACATTTATGTCCCGTAACTAGTAATTTTACTAGTCATATTAAATTATTTGGTATTACGTTTGGAGTGAGTAACAACAGTAATTGTGTGATAACGACATTTAATTTATCCACTGCCCGTGGAGTCCATGACACAACAAGCCCATTTTGAATTACTATCCTGTAAATTTTATTAGGTGACGATCGGTTGTTTCATCTGGTACCAACGTTGGGCGACGGAATATTGTTTTTGTTATTTGTGTCATTTTGATTACCGTAAACACGGGTGGCTTTGGCTCACTTTCAAACTTCAGCTTAAAATTTTTGTGGTTTTAACAATCATAAACATTAAATTTTGTATACCAAAATTTGAGTCTTGAGTTGCTCTTTCATAATAACTAAGTTATAATATTACATAGGGCTGAGTTTCAAAAATAAACATTAAAAACTGGGTGTGCAAAGTTACCCCCTGGTTGCGGGTTACTTTGTCTCACAGTGTTTTTTCAGTATAAAATGAATGTAATATTATATCTTATTTTTATTAGACACGTGTTAGCAGCAACATATATCTATTGCAAGGGATTACCAATAAAAAAAATAAAAAATCGACCTGTAGTTAACCAAGGATCATCATTCCAATGTATTGCGCATAATATAGAAATTGTAACGCGTGTATTTCTAAGAGTTTTGCACTGATACGATATATACAATTTTAAAGTGTATTAAATCCAATTTCTTTCTTTAAAACACTGATTTTCCTGTAATATAAACTCAATAGAATCGCTCAATTGACAGGCTTAGACCAACAAATTATAAATGTTAATTTTATCGAGCGCGAAAAGATTTTTCATAAATGGGTTAAAGTCACCCGCGGGGTGCAAAGTCACCCGTATTTACGGTACCTAGTATTTTATGGTAATTATTAATTTATTAAAGTTTGCCGACAAATGAGGCAAAATAGACAATTGCGGATCCTCAGTTGAAGCAATTGCGGCCTAATAATTATTTACTCCTTTTCCAACAGTTTATTGAGCCTGAACTCTAATAAATATTACATGAAAATTTCGTGTAACAGTAAACTTAAATTCAACAGTAAATAATAATACAAAAACTTTATTTGGATGATGGAGGCCTATTGCAGACGGAATGCTTGATGAATAAAGTTAAATTTAAATACAAAAATAGAGACTAAGACTCAATCTACTTTCACCAAACAAACAAACAAACAAATAAACAAACAAATCAGCAAAAAGCGAAGATAAAAATTAAAAATGAAAAACGAGAGCTAAGCTCTAGTATGATGTATTATTTATCTTATGTTATTTATATATTTATTTATATTTGGGTTGTAGTCGCAGTAAGGAGATATTGTGTGGTTTTAACGGTTGTAGGAGGTCCTTTTCTTTCAGAGTTCACTAAGTTAAATGTCGTTTGGGTTGCGGTTATTTTTGTTGCTCTATCCAAATAAATATCATTATTGTTTGTTATAAATTGTAAATATTTTATACGTGTAACTCACTCCCATAATCCCTCATTTTGGAAGGTTTTATGAGCGATACTTAATAAAAAAATAAACGGGAGCCTTCCGGGTTTTTGACCTGAGTTCAAACGTAACTTAGTGCCTTTTATTTACTGTATTTATTTATTTTCCTTTTTAATACTTTCCCCATGAATACAACACCTCACAAGTACCTTGGGTTACTAAATTAATGAGCTTTATTACCGTAAGTATTTATTTTATTTATTTGTCGAAATTTAATATAACATTTGCCGTGGTGTTATATTTCATTTATCACTTGGGGTGTAACTTTTTATAGATTCTTTGCTGGGGGGGGTGTGAACGCTTACAAGTTATAATAATAATACTATTAGAATTTTTTTTTAAAGAAAAATTAAATTAAATTTATTATAATTTAACTATATATTATTTATTATCGTTAATAATGCCTTAACTTATATGAGCCAAGAGTTTAGGGCAATTTTAAGAAAGTAAACAACTCCATGGACATACCTTTTAACTCCATGGAGTTGATGTCCATGGAGTTGATGTTTTTATAGTTAAAGTCACAAACTTTAGAAAATGGTACATAATGTATATTTAGTTAACTGTAATTTAAGCAAAGCATATTTGGTTATTTCACCTGGAGAAAGTTTAAATTTCAATTGTATTTAAATCCCTTTGTTATTAAAGACATGGAGTTGATCTTTAATAAAAATACTTACCCGTTTTTTCGCAAATAATTGTTCTTTATAAATTTTTATTAAATATTACACCCCCCTTGCCTTGCTTACACAAATCAACACTAAATCACTCAAACGACGAAGTCTTCAAACATTACTAAAATACGTTTTATACAGGGGATTTATCATATATTAAAAGGGTGCAAAGAAGTCAGCTGTAAAATGGTGTCTCATGCTTTATTCGACATTTTGGGTTAAAATATCAATAAGTTTGCTTTTGGTTGTATTTTTGTATACATTCCAAGTTAGAGGAAATACAATATGAAAGAATCATTTCACAATTGCATCTAGTCTAATAGTATATGGATGATTTGTTGTCCCTACGCTAGGTGGTGACAGTCCATGGAGTTGACTTTAAAGCGTTTAAGCAAATTCAAATTAATAAAATAAATAATGTTTTATTTTTTTGGTTAAGTACGTTCTACTGCTAGACATAAACTGTCTATTGTAGTGTTATTTAAATGCTAACTACTTTCATTAGTATATTTTATTTAAGAGTTTCAGCATATTTGCTCCGTTCTGGAGAATCACCCGTATATACATATATGTATTATATATAACAGTATTAACCATTAACCATAACTTTGTATTAATGATTGCGCATTGTAAAAACCTTCCACTGACAAAAACCGAAAAAGCCTCCATTAATTCGGCGTAAAATAAAATAAAAATAAAAACAAAAAACTGTGCATCGAAGTGGCCATGTTAATTTTAATTGCCCTAAAAATAACGGTGATTTGATTCTTGTTATCAAGATCGACATTAAAAATCCAACTGGCTTCAAAAGGCGCCTGCTACGCGAATTCTGTCACTCATTTTGATAGTATTTTATCAATTTCGAGTTTAATGCTTTAATTTTAAGATATCGTAATCTTAAGATCCTTTTTAATTAGGGTTTTAAGCCGACCAAAGGAATTTATGTAAGTAATTCTGCAAGATTATTGCTACAAGTTACTTTAGGTTTTTTTTTGATAAGAATTTAAGACAGAAAATTAAAATTGATAAAAGGAAATATTGAAATTGAAGACTTTTAACATCGATTTCCCAAATCAATAAAATATCAAATTTTCCTTCTCCTTGATTCTCAAAAGTGTCCACAACATTTGTTCATTTTAATTATTAATTTATTCATAGCAGTTATTTGATATTTTAAGCTTTAATCTTTAAAAAATAAAACGTTTAATGGCGATAGGTTGCAGGCTTTCTTAAGTCCATATGCTACATGCTCATTTAAATAAATTTTAAACCATAATGGTAGCTTACTCAGGGGAACATGGAAAACGTTTCCATCAAGACGGTATGGACATCAAACGTCATTATCAAATCCAATAAAATGAAAATATGATTGAGACTATATTTTGAGTTTAATAAAAGAAAGTACTTATAAACATAAAAGAAATAGTAAAAAGGTTAGTTTTTTAAGTTTTTGTGTATTTTGTGTTCTATTTAATGTTTGTACGTTGCTCGATTAAACTGTTTTGTTCCATTTATGACCGCTAATTAAATATTTGTACTCGCCAAATCGCACATGTTTCCGATCACAATTAAATTTTTACTGAACAACTTTTTTATAAAATATATTTTTTTTTCAGGTGTAAATGTCGATAAACCTATCCTGAGCACATTTAAATCTAAGCAATTAAAAAACTTTTAGATCCGCGTCCCAAATTTACTAAATCAAGTAATTTTTTAATAAGATAAGTTGAAAGATTATACCAAAATTAGTCAGCAGTAGAATCCGAATTCAAATTTCTTTTGGTTAATAATGATGATTTATCACGATTTTATCTAATTCTCACGAACTTTTTCTACAAATAACCGGTTAAAGTTACTATCTATTTTATAGCCTGTGTCCTATGGATTTATTTTAACTTGTTTTATGCATATTGATTTACTGTAATTTAGGTAGTGTCCGTTAACAGTAAAAACATTTGCATAAATTTAATATAAAACTTTGATATTTTATTAACAGCAGGCTACCAGTTTAGACACCGCGTTTATTTAATTTTAAGTAATGCCTACTTGTTTTGTATCAAATTACTAGATTAGAATTTGTTTTTGAACGATACATATAGTTGGTGCTATTAATTTTCAATCTTAAATAGGTATATAATAGGAATTCTTATAGAAGATCTTATCAAATTTTAGTAAATGACTTCAAAAGTAGACTGATGAGATTGGCACTAGGAAAATGCAATACCGCTATGTTTTGAATATAAATAAATGTATTTTTACAAAGAAATATTATTAATTTAAAAATGTATAAAATTTAAAATTATCCAGTTGAATCGCTATGCATTCAAAATAATTTGATCCAGTTTGAATTGTTAATCGTGAAGTGTCGGCATACTTTGTCGACAGAATTCCATACAGTTCTAAGCAGGGACGGAGATAGGGTGGTGCGGGGGGTCAAACCCCCAAAATTTTCCGTAGTCGGAATTTTACTAGGTAGCGATATTATATCCCCAATGATGGGAATACAATTTAGGTTATTTTGAAAAAAAATCGGCATTTTTCGAAAATTATTTAGATAAAAAATGTAAATTCAGATCGTCATTTTTCTCTGAATTCACTAGTCGGAATTTTATTAGCTGCAGCTGCAGCTGCAACTTATTTCATGTAACAGCTAATCGATTTTAATAGTAGAATAGTGGAAAGACTTGGAAGGATTATTCGGAAAATTGGCGCTTTTTATGATGAAATGATCCAAAGATCAATTTTGGAAATGCCGACTAATAATGTACGAAGTCACACATTGAGGGAATTGCATGGATGGACTTTGCATGCCTCGAGCATAAAATGCTCTAGTTACTCTATTAAACTTCATGGGTGATTCTACAAAAGTTGGGCAACTCTTGACCTCATTTTGTTTATATATATATATGGAACAGTATATTTATTATATTATCTATATTCTCTAAACAAAATACTCTTTAATTTTCTCCGAAAACTAGTTATAGCTATATATAGCTATAACTAGTTTTCGGAGAAAATTAAAGAGTATTTTGTTTAGAGAATATAGATAATATAATAAATATACTGTTCCAGACCAGGCCAGTCACTTTTTCAAACAGTTTCTGAAATATCTGTGTTTTCTTAATTTGAATGCAAGGAAAGTGACGAGTATACCAGGGTACTAATTAAATACATAATTTATTGGTAAATATAAGATTTATTTCAACATTAAGCATATTATACATTAAATATCTTAAAATCAAATAATACCACACATCAGTGGCGGCTGGTGGATTTTGGGTATACCGATATCTCAATTATTAGATATGGGACCCACACCAAATTTATATGAGTTTATAATGACATTAAATAAACAAGTTCTGCGCAAGCAGAATTTAAATTAAAGTTTGCGAAAAAAAGATAACCGAAACATCGAACATGGAACTGACGACACGGTAATGATGAGTGAGATTAGTGGATGCTACTTATCAACAAATCATATATAGCCTTAAATAAATTACAATGAAATATATATACGTAAGAAAATAACTACCACAGTACTGAAATTTTGACTGGAACTATACGTGTATTCACCACAACTTCGCCATTTGCATTGTTTTCAAGATGATTGTCGTGCAAAGGGCAGGCTTTGTAGGTAATTTTTTTACCAACACTTGAGTTTAAACGAGGACTTGACGTTTAAACTTCAATATTTCGCAGAAATTTTGAATTTTAACATTGGACACAGAACTGACAGTACAAAGATTATAATTTTTTTAAAAATTGCTATTATTCGAATCCATGATAAAATTTGAAAAATACATTATTTAATGTTTTATAGTTTGTAGTGGAATTGAAAAATTTAAGATAAATTGAATATATTTTAAAATAAAATCACTCAAATATTTGATTCAGGAGTTGTGACACGCCAAGGTACTGATGTTTTGAATATTTATTATGTTTTTCTACAAACGCGTTTTTGAAAAAATATATTAAAATTGGGTGGACAAGTTAAAAAAACCTGGATCTTTTGTAATATACTAAAATATTTACAAAAAATATTAAAATACCTACTCTATTGACTGATGACATCAAGTTGTCCAACTTTTGTAGAATCACCCTCGTACAAATTTATTTTATCGCTTATTAAACACTCGCCACGCAAGCTACACTCGTGCATAATTGAAACTCGTGACTAATATACCGTTTATCAAACTTGTTATTTAGTATACTATCTAATCCCAATTGTTTTCATTATGAAACCTTCAGTTTTTTAAGTATAAGGTACTAAAAACCATTTATTTTCCATATACAGATACATTAAGTTTTTTACCATAAGTACTCGCAAGTAAAGTGTAAAATCTAAAACTCATTTTCCGATTTATTATATTTTATTACCTACTATGTGCTAAGTAAGCATCGAACATCACAGTCGGTAAAAATGTATTCCAAGAATAAGAACATAACTTTTTTCAACCAATACATTTTCTTATAATTGTATAAATCGACAATAAACATGTGTGGACGTAGCATAAAGTTTTATAATTACGCCGTGTTTACAGTAATTATGCTTTAAGGGTATACACTTACACTTTTTACAAACCTTGTTCGATGCCTATAAACTTTACTTTATCAGATCTTTTTGCAAGACCGCAAATTGTCATACAACAGAATATTTATAAATAGGTATAGTTTATTGTTAATGTTTGACAGTTTTTTTATGATAAAACTGGACATACTAATTTTATTCGACAGTTTAATTTTTACAGGGTTCGGTATTTTTAAAAATAAAAAGAACACGATTAATTTTTGAGAAACAAACATTATTTATTATAAAAGCATTGCCTGGCATGGCATTCCATTAAAGAATGCGAAGTTCGAACAATTATGCTATTGATGATGCAAGTTTATTTCCCGATTTGGCAAGGTTTAGTGGCGACCTCGCTCTCCAGACTTATCAATATATGTCATTTTGTTATGTGGCTACAGACCCAAAACACTGGAAGTCAAAGGCCGGGAATCGAGGAAATCGATCGCCTACTTCTGGAAAGTGTTGATGCCAACTTTTGCCTAAGGCTTCAAACATCTCTAAAAATGGTTATTTTTCGAACATAACATTCTTTAATTGCATGCCATAAGATATGTTTTCATTATTTATAAATAAAAAAAATGGTGCGCTGCACTTTTTACTTTGTACCATGGTAAAAAAGAAATATTCATTTCTGGACTGCTGTCAAAATTTGAGCCCATTCTATCAATTATTATACAACTCAAATCGTCAGCGTAAAGCCAGATCTGATCCCCAGTGACTGTTACCTGTTCTTAAATTTAAAAAATGCCACAAAAAAAATGAAGAAGTCGAATGGGAAACGATTGCCCATTTTAAGGCAATTGACAATACCCATTATTTAAAAGGCATCGAAATGTTAAAATATTGATGGGACAAGGGTATTATAAATAAACTAATTTTTATCAAAAAAATGTGTTTTTTCTTAGCTAGGCAAAAAATCAAGTAAGCATTGGTTGTTGCACACGGAGAAAATAAAACATTGATGCGCAGGGCAATAATCCACTACTCATTGATGTCACAAAATTAACTATTGATGTTGTCAAAGTAACCCGTGATGTTTTATTACAAATTGTATAATTTTATATGGCACACTGACATTGTATATTTATTTAATTAGTTTTCTGCGTATTAATGCTTAGTTTTCTGTGATTAATTGCTTTTATTTTCTCCTTGTAGTGGGTGATTTGCGTCTGCAGTGGCGTATTTAAGAAAAAAGGCCCAGGCGGCTAAGTTTTAAAGACTTTATAACTTTTGACGACATTTTTGGAGTCAGGGGACAATTTTACATGGAAATTGACTGCTTAATATTCGTGATACAAATTGCTATCGACGAGAATTTACTGGCTGCTTTTTCGCTATGACAATTAGTCATTTTTGACTCATTCATTTTTAGAGAGCGGCTGGGTCACAGAATTATTTCGTTCAGTAGAATTTGACTAATTATTAGTGACAGCTTTTTCGCTATGACAATTAGTTAAATATGACTTATAATTAGTTATTTTTGACTTATTTATTTTAAGAGAGTAAACAAAACCAAAAACGTCCACGCTGCTGACAGCTCTCCATGATATCGAGATGTCACACTGTATGTGCACGTCAAATAATTTTCCTGATTTAATTTCGTTTTTTGATTCGTTCTCTTTTCAACAAAATTTAAAGCTTTTGTTATCTACATATGTTATTTATATACTTTGTACTTTCATGTAATGTTTTGAATTTTGAGTAAATCATAATTTTACAAAATTCGTACTTAGGGTAGGACTGTTCAAAAACAAACCACATGCAATTTGGTCATAAACAAACATGTCCATTCGTCGATTTTTAAATTTTAAAAGTATTTTGATCACGATCGAGACCAAGAGTTGAATGTATTTATAGTTTTTTTGCTTTTCTGAAAAATCTGACCACAGAGACAAATTTGGTTTTGACCGGATGCTCCTCACTTATTGAAAGACCTTACTATCTTAAAATAAATAAGTCAAAAATGACTAATTGTCATAGTAAAAAAGAAGCCACTAATAATGCTAGTCAACAGCAATTAAATTGTTTGCTGAATCCGAAAATGTCAAAAGTTATAAAAGTGAAACAGTGTTTGAGATATAGTCAATTTTTAATAATATGGAATTGACTAATCAATGTAAAATGCTCGAATTTTATAACTTTTGGGGGTATTTTTGGATAAAGCGGACAGTTTTACAAAGGCTTGACTGTTAAATGTTTGGGATACAAATTATTAGTGATGTTTTTTACTATGACAACTAGTCATTTTTGACTAATTCATTTTAAGAGAGTAGTAGTTACATACAATTAATTACAAATGTATTGTTTAAATCAGGATATGTTGATTTTGAATTTTGATATTTAAAAATTAAATAAATTATCAGTTTATTTGTTTTGCCTATTACAATAAAGTAAAATAAATAAATAAATATAATAAATAACGAACAGTTTTTATAGTGTATTAACTTTTAAGTATGGAAGAGAGGGGAGATCAGAACGTTGAAAATGTGCCAAATATGAACCAAAAAATGAAGTCGAATTAAAGAATTTAAACACATTTGTAGGTTAAGCAAATGGGAAACGTCAAAACAGACTGTTAGGGTCAAAACAATAGAACAAAGGGTAAGGTAGCGTGGTTAATCGGTGCCATTCTTTAATTCCTTTACACGCAAAAACACACAAAACAATACCTCAAAGCTATTTTTGGTTCACTTTCGGCACACTTCACTACGCACGTGTCAATTCTGTTTATAATTATAATTATAATTGTCTAAGGTGTTAACACTCTATAAAATTATAACTTAATGGCATCTTTCTAATCTATTATTTATTATTAATAAAAGTATCATTTATTTTCTTTTTTCGATGTGGTTAGATCAATAACTATGGCCATTAATCAATAAAAGTGGGATGTTGTTTTTATTTTCAGTTGATTTCACTCTATAATCGTTGTAAACCAATTAAATCAAATCAATTTCTATACGAATTAAACACCATCTACGAATGAAAGAAATTATATGGACATAAATTTATTCGATTTGGCTTTATATTGAAACCTGTTTCATTATCTGATGTTAAGAACCTGCTAAATTGTGTTGTGGTTTTTACAATTTTTATATATTAAATTAAATATTATCCATTTAAATTGATGAGTACTAGTGGATACATTCATTGATTAGAACTTCTATGGTTTATGGAGAAATTTTGAATAACTTAATTCTATATTTATATATGAATAAAAAGAACACTGATTTAAAGTTTTATTTTATTTACGTTTTTTAAACATTAATAATTGTTTCGCTATGCTGTAGCTTCTTTAGAATAAGTACAAATTTATATTAAGTGGCTTAAGCCGGGTCTACAATTGTCGCAGGGGTCCGATCGCAGAACATAAGCTTGCGCAAAGCACCCCGCGATGTGGCGATGGAGCAAGGTTCTTTTGTCAGCTGGGTGCTTTGCGCTTGCTTATGTTCTGCGATCTGCGACCTGCGACAATTGTAGACCCGGCTTTAGATAATGTACTATTTTTCAACGATACAAAACATACAACTAATATTAATTATTAAAAGTAAGTGGGTTTAGGTAGATCTGACGATCGATCGATTTTTTTTATTGATCCAAAAGGGTTTTTATAGACTAGGAGGTAAAAAACTACCAGATTGGTCCAAAATAGTTTTACAGCTTATAATCAATCACTTTAGTAGTGAGTGTTAATAATAAAGTTTAGGGGATTGTTGGGTAATCGGGCTCACCGGGTAATCAGGTCCACCGTATTATTATGGCTGTTGTTGGTGATATGTTTTAGATAACAGTGAAGCCATCTGTAGAATGGTGTCTTTAGTCTCTGTAGATTATTAGTCTGTTTTATCGATAGTTAAAGTTTGTACGTCTTCTTTTATTATTTATGGCGTTTCGATCTTATTTAACAGTTATATTTATACAGGAAAAACTTGATTTAAATATACAATTTTATTTCATATTTTGATTGAAAATCAATATTTAATACTTATTCTTATCAAAATCATCATTTATAAAATGTTAGTAATATTTTTGATATTTTTATGAAGATTTTGTTTTTTACAAATAATTTGGGCCCTCTGGTCCTCATTGCCTTAAAGTTAAAAAAATAAAATATTTTTTATGAAGACTATTTCAGCAATAGCTTTAACTACAGCAATAGCTTTATCTCCTTTTCCTCTTGAAACTATACAAGAGCCTAAAGAAGGTGTAGCAGATGCAGCGTCAAATGACAAGACAAGACAAGGATTCTCCTGCATCTAGCAGGGCCAACGTTATGATACAGATGTGTAATGTGACTTGACTCAAGACTCTTGATGCTCAGTTGCAAGCAAAAAATCGGCATATACATGCAATTTCTGTAAATAGAAAGCAGTTTTACTTTGTGGTCCTCATTTTCCGACGCGGCGGATAATGAGGCCCTTTCCACTTTTTTTATTTTATAGAAATGTGTTCTTTCTGTTATAAATAAATTAATTTTTTAACGATTTGTGTTTGTTAATAATCAATTAAAGCTAAAGTAACATAAACCTAAATAATTTCGAAAAAATAACCACAATATTAGCAAAACTGCTTAGGGGGTCCTCATTACCCTACTACCCCTAAATTATAGAACGCTTAAAGATAAAAATATTTTTTAACGGGGTAAAGTGCGGGGAGAGTTTAATGTCCTTTAAAATGGTCAAAAACCTATCTACCTATACATACCTATAGGTAGATCTATATGTTTTTGTATAAATTAGTCCAAATAAAAATAGTATACTATTTTTTGTATTATTTTATTATTTTAGTCTTGATAAATTGCATCTTGGACTGCTATTACAATACCCATCACCCTTTAAAGGGTGTTTAAAGCTTTTGTCAGTTTTAGGAATTTTCCACATATTTTAAAGAGTTAAGCTGGATTTTTAGTACTGTAAAAAAGTATTCAATTTATAAATCGACGAAACGGAATTTTTGGGCATGCGTAGTTGTGCGCTGGATAACCTACACATTATACGTAATTTTTTTCGCACAAGGATGATTGTAATGGACGAGTGCGAGGAAACGTCTTATAAGATGAGTTATTTGTACTATTCTTTCTATTTGCCAATTTTTTTAGAATAATGTCGAACAAGTGACAGGATAGTAAGACAACCCGCTGTGCACACATAATTATCTCTTTTGATTGGACGGACGCAAGAAACGGAACGAAAAAGATAAAAGTTGACCAACTCTTCCGTTCCGTTTCCGTTAAGTCTGCGTTTACGTTCATTTATAAATAAGAGTACATACATTCTATATTTGATCTTTTTGCAGTACGTCTATGTTACGTCTAGGTTACATCTACGTCCAACTATAAATCCAGCTTTAAATGTTTTAGAAAATGGTAAAACGTTGTATTCTTAGACCCAATTTCCTTGGCTTTATTTTTAAACTTAAATGTAATTGATAACTTTAAAAGAAATTAAATCTCGAAAAAAACAATAAACAATAAAATCCCCCCCGTTTAAAATTTGCCAGGAGGCCCATTGTGTTATAACGCTTCCGTTTAAAGCTCTGACTTGACGGTTAATGTATTTAAAACGATCAGACGATTTGGTATGGAACAACCTATAACACAAATCATGCAATAAGCCTTCAACAGAAGGCTTAATAAACAAACAATAGCACCACAATGTTACAAAACATTCGAAAAAAATCCTTTCATAATATAAAATAAACATAAAAATTACCGTAGATTTTGCCGGTCCAACTAACGCCGACTAAAAGCAAGAAATACAACTAGGTATACAACTATAATAGTAGTTACTGTACTTAAGCGGCGTATACCATATGGCGCCCGTGGCTCAAGAATGCCCAGCGGTCCGTGGCAGACCATCAATAAATAACACCCATTAATTATTTATTCCGATTTGTTTATCAAAAGGGGGCCCATTAAGCATCTGTCACGCCCGTTATCACTTCTCAGAGCATCGTAGTAGCCATGATCAACCATGGGACATTGAACCTCTCAAAAATGCAAAAAATTATGGAGACCTTTTGAGAAAAATGATGGATGCGTCACTTTGACCAATAAATCATTTTAACAATTTTAAATTAACAAAAACTAAAACCAAATTTAATTTGCAAAAAGAGTTTTAATGTTTTTTAAAATATTCAAATACCAATACACTTTTACATAAGTTTGAACCAGTTTTCTTAAAAAAATTTCCATTCCGATGGAGGTACCTTTAAAACAACTTTTGACCGCAAGCTTTGGACATGCGCATTGCGGCCGAAATACCGCAAATGTTGGAGCCGGGTATCCTGGCCACCAGCGCGCGCGGAATTGTGCTAAAGTCCGCTTGAGTTACTTAAAAAACCTTATAACCTAATAAGTTTTGTTTAATATAACAATGTAGCAACTCGGGCAATATGTGGCAACAATGTATTTAGATTTTCAATTAACACCTACCACAATGACGTCATAACTTTCTGATCTGTGTCTGTGACCGTGCAAACAAAAGAGATTAGGGTTATTTATAAAAACGTTCACAATAGTACTAAATCAGTTCCAAATAAATAAAAAAAATCTGACAAGTTTTGGCTCTTAATATTAATATTAAGGTGGCCCCACGGCAGTCAATGTTTTCAATGTAAAAACATTTATTTTTTTAAAATAATATGAATTTGTATAACTGGAATAATTATTAAAAAATTTTAATCAAAATAGCATAAATTTAATAGTATACATTTTATTTCATTTTTTATTCGTGTTAAGTACAAAAAGTTTACACAAGCCAAAATACAAAGTATGGGTATTTTTTATTTGAGAAGCTATAAGGTCGGTTAAATTAGAGAAAAGTTATAACTGGATTTTTTCCCAATTTATAAATTTCATTTTAACGAATACGTAAACACGGGTGACTTTGCACCCCGCGGGTGACTTTAGCCCTTTTATGAAAATTTTTTTCGAGCTCGATAAAATTAACATTTATAATTTGTTGGTCTAAACCTGTCAATTGAGCGATTCTATTGAGTTTATATTACAGGAAAATCTGTTTTAAAAAAATAAATGGGATTTATTACACTTTAAAGTTGTATATATTGCATTAGTGCACAACTCTTAAAAATACACGCGTTTCAATTTCTATATTATGCGCAATCTTTGGAATGATGATTCTTGGTTAACTACAGGTCGATTTTTTATTGTTTTTATCGGTTATCCCTTGCAATTGCTATATGTCGCTGCTAACATATGTCTAATAAAAATAAAATAAAATATTGAGTTAATTTTATACGGAAAATACACTGAGACAAAGTAACCCGAAACCAGGGGGTAACTTTGCACACCCAGTTTTTAATTTTTATTTTTGAAACTCAGCCCTATGTAAGATTATAACATAGTTATTATGAAAGAGCAACTCAAGACTCAAATTTTGGTATACAATATTTAATGTTTATGATTGTTAAAACTATAAAAATGTTAAGATTAAGTTTGAAAGTGAGCTAAAGCCATCTGTGTTTACGTTAAAAAATAAAATTTATAAATTGGAAAAAAAATCTGCGGTTGGAAAAAAATAGAAACCTTTTAAAACCAAAACCAAAGTTTGACATGTAAACATACAATTTATTTTACATTTTCATCCAATTTCTTCGCTACTATAATTTGAGTTACCATCACCATCTTTTATTTTTAAAATGGCTGCCATAACTTATGCAGTTTGATCCATCGTTGGATTCCTTGATTTTTTTCATTTTAAATTCCAATATGGCGGACATAGGAAAAACAAAATATGGTGGTGGTAACTCAAAATCTAGTAGGCAAAAAATCAAATTGTGAGAAAATGTAGATAAATGCGTATATTTACGTGTAAAACTTATTTTTTTTAACTTAACTAACCGATTTTTGGTTTTGACAGGGTTTCAGTATTTTTTTAAATTTTTTGAGAACGCTGATTTTTTATCCAATTTTTAAATATCATTTTAATAGACTTGTAATTACGTAGCTTTTCTCTAATTTAACCAAATTTGTAGCTCTTCAAATAAAAAAAGATACCCATGCATAGGATATTTGGTGCAACCCCGCGCCGCCATGACCCGTCATCTTAAAAAAAAGAATTGTTTTAAAAACAAATCGTTTATCGCACCGACCAATTTTAAAATACTGTCAATTTTAAGTAAAAGCAAAAAATAAATTTATTTTGTTTGTATATCTAAATAATCTATATATTTTGTTTTTGTTATACTACTTTTCCAATTTAACGTTTTTACGTAAAGATGGTAAACCGAAACTAGTCCAAAATAAAAATAATTAAGCAAGGAAGTATATTTAAAGTATTATCTAAATCCAACTTAATCTTTATGTGTTTATTAATGTTAAAAATGTTAAATAAAGTTTACCAATAACATTTTTTAAAATGGATACGCCCAATAAAAATATTGACATTCTAATTTATTTTAAATTTTAATGTTGGAAATGTTTGTTTTATCTTTTGTAGATATGCAGGCATAGCATACGCCTATTTATAGGCACAAATCTAATTAAAAATTTAGATTATGTGCATAAGTGCATATTAAAAAACAGTTACTTTAAAGTTTTTATATTAGTTATTCCTAAAAAAATGTATATTTTAATGCCTCTCACAAGTAATTTATCCATAGATTGGGAAATCGAAAAAGTAGAGTACCCAATATAAATTAAAAGTATAATATCTAACAGGCGGAAAAAGCGCTTATTTTTTTTATATAATATTTTTCCTCAATGGATCACCTTATATATGAATTTATTTTTCGATTCTTTGTAAAATTCTAAGCTTAATTAATATAACAAACCATATACCAAAACTCATCCGTTTCTGAAATATTCGCATTTGAAATGTTATCGTCAGATATTTTTTTAAACTAAACTGTTGTGTTACAGTAATAAGCCTTTATTGAAAATAAATAACTATAGTGACATTATGTTAATATGTCTTGTTAAGTAAGTAAAAATGGCGCACTCAGACAGAGAAAGACAAACTATTTCAACTTATTATCTTAAAAATAATTATAATTTAAAAATTTCAGAAACGGTTCAATTGAGGTATGTTATATGAAATATGCTTAGACTTTTACAAGGAATCGAACAATAAATTCATATACATATTGGGTGATCGATTACTAAGCCAACTACACTCCTATTCGAGAAATGTCAAAAACAAAATGCGTCGTCCCTATTGAAAAACCTTTTATATAGGCTTATAAGTGGACCACTTAAAGTGGTATACTATGAAAATTGTTATACGCTTGAAAAAAAATATTACTAGCAAATTAAAAAGTAATAAAATTTAAACAACGAATAAAAAAAATAGATTGTTAATTTCGATTTTTACAAATTAAATAATAAAAATCCTTCAAATCTGAAAGAATTTTTAATTAAAAATTTAATTAATCTTTAAACCTTCCACCCATAAATGTTACATCCCAATAAAACAGAGTCATAATCTTTAAAAACCCCCTTATAAATAACATGTGACACTTATTTTTACGATTTTCATAATAAAATCGGCAAAAATCGTCTTATTTCATTTTATATCGCATGCATGCTTGCCTAGCCCACCGCGATCAAAGCTTTCAGCCCCGGCCGCCGGGGACCGGCCTTCTCAACGACCTAGCACTTGTGAAGTGGGGATTTCTCTCGTCATCTTTTCTTTCTTGTTTTATTTTCTTCGTCAGGTGCTCGTGTGGCTTTCTTCATTTCTAAGACGGCTGTTATAGCTACGAGGCGGATAGTCTTGAGCAAACATCGTCGAAGCGTAGGTATATACGTAATACGTATTACGTATATAATATTAGTATAGTCTTTTAGGTGGGATGGCTAATGTATAGGCATGTGTTGATGGGTCTCCACATTTAATCAATTGTTAAACTGTTAATTATATACATAGGGATTCAACAAACATCGGTTAACTTTAATCATAAAGATTTACGCTTGCCGCTAGATTTAAGTCATTATTCCTTGTTGTTGGCACTAGTCATTATTCCTTGTTGTTGGCACTTACAAACCCTCGAATTTTATAAATATTCTTGGTTTTTTTATTACAGTTTTTAATGTAGATAATATTTGTACAAAATATTATAATCCCAAATGGGGTAAAATTAAAATTAACTATAAAATTATCGATATATCTACCCTATTGTTATAACACTATTGACCAATATTATAAATTCCTCGATACATTTAATAAAGAAATAATTACCCAAACAACTATAGTTACTATAGTTGTTTGGGTAATTATTTCTTTATTAAATGTATCGAGGAATTTATAATATTGGTCAGTAGTGCCATATAGTAAATTTTGAATCAATCTTAATAAACGGGATTTTATTCACGAGTTTTAATTAGGCACGGGCAAAGCTTGCGAGGGAGTGTTTAATAAAAACGAGTGTCTAGAGAAGTTAAAAACGAAGTTAGAGAAGTTAAAACGAGTTGCATTTGACATCTGACAACTGTCAGACCAATTTAACCTCACTACATTATATCTTTACATATAAAGATAACTTCAGCCCGTGACTAAAAACCCTGAGAGCCACTGTTGATAACTTCAGCCCGTAACCAAAACGCCATAAAGTCACAGTTTGTCAATATGGAAACAGATAAATGTAGATTTTTCTATGAGTGAAGAAAAGTGATATTTTTTATTGACAGGAAATAATCACGATGAAACTCCTACTGATAAAGCATTAAAAAAAATCATAGATTATTATATTCGCCCTCCTATACTAATGACATCTGTCAGGTAGACAATCTGACATCCGTCAAATAGATATTCTAACCTTAAAAGTAGTACTTTATTTACGATATTTTATAAAGAATACGAAAAAGAAGTTATATTTATCTTAAATTAATCTTATATTGGAAATAATTCATAGAAAATGGTAAAATTCACATTTCATAAATCATCCAGCAAATATAATGTTTCTTCGGTGATGACGTTTTACTCGAAAGAAATATATTGATAGACATCTGCACATCAAATTAACAGCAATGTATTAAATTTTACATTATAATTCAAATCGTTAGTTGGTCACAATCAGTGTTGTGTAAAAATATTTAATAATAAAAATACATTTTTTTAAGATGTTAATGGTTTTCGGTATTTTTTAATGTTTGACTATACCAATTTAAATAACCCGATTTAAAAGGTTTCTTGACTATCGCTTATTGGTATCTCTTGGTTTTCGAGATTAATATACAATTCCACAAAATTTATATAATAGATGCATTCTTAAAAACAGTTAACATTTATATGATGTAACGAATTGATTGGTTTTTATTTCCTGGGACATTTTTATGGTTTAACTTTTTTTAATTAATTTCTGGTTATAAAATTCCAATAAGTATTAAAATATCGATCTTCTAGTTATAAAAACTTTTTTCTTAAGTAATATTTGGTATATATAAATTAATTTCATTTAAGTTCATTCATTGTTTGCATTCTTGGGTAAAATAATAAAAATAACTAAAATATCATAATGTTCGTTGTCTATCGCCTATTGCTATCTCCAGTATTTCTCATCATTTTGTCTGTTTTTAAAGTTAAATTCTTTAAACATTTATTTTAAAAGCCATGAATATTAAAATCCCCATATCTAAAAACGATGATTTCATAAAAAACAGTTTACATTCAAAACGGTTGGTTACCAAACTGAGACCGTATCTATAATCTAAAGATTCAAATTAAAGCCATAAACCATAAATTATCATTTTTACATGATATAACTGTAACGTAACATGTCGGCAATTGCCCACCAATATCCGATTGAATGATTATATGATTTCATTTAAAAGGCAGCAAATAAAATTATAAAAATTGAAAAATAGTGGCAACTACCTACAGATATGTCTGCACGCGATAGTTTTTACGATGTAGCATTACTTATTCAGGGTGATTCAAGGTGCTTCTTAATCTTAATTTTTTTTCGAAGAACATTTACATTGTTTTTAATATGGGTGCATAATAGGCTCGAGCGAAGCTTGCGAGCGAGTGTTTAATAAAAATGAGTGTCTAGAAAAGTTTATAAACGAGTTTTTCAACGACAAATATTGTAATAAAAAATAATGTCTTACTTATTAATTTAAATATTTATATACATCGACATCCTTACAAAAATAGAGTAGCCAAAATGTGTGTTAGGAATCTGTATAACCGCTTTTAAAATTTCAGTTTGTGAAATTTTCCTGTGAAAATCGAAATCTCTTTCTTGAAAATCAACTAAAAACCATTTAATTCTATATATTTGTACCCCAGAACCAAACTGTATCAAGTCACACTTTAAAAATTGTTCAGAACCAACAAATAATTTCTCAAAAGTGCAAACAAATTATAGCGAAACAACCATAGTATACAGTGTGTGACCTACGGTAAAGAATGAGTTAAGAGTTAAGTGATAAGAAAGATTTAAGTGACAAGTGAGCTTCTGGGCGGACATACCACCCCTTAACTGGACGCTTTTCACTGGACAAACAAAAGAGGACAACATCAACAAACAATTTTCATAAAGTGCAAACTAATATAGTGTAACGGTCAATAAAGAGTGAAGTGTTAAGTGATAAGAAAGAGTTAAGTGACAAGTTTTAGCTTCTGGGTGGTCCTACCACCTGTCATTGGACGCTTTTCACTAGACAAACAAAAGAGGTCAAACAAGAGGGGAAGAGGCCATCCGAAAAAAATTGATAAGTATCCTAAAGCATATGCATGACCTAACACATAATTTGCAAAATTAAACACGACAGATACCTTTAAAACCCTAAGAAAGGCACACTGCTTAATCCTAAAAAACATCAGAAACATAAGAAAGACAATACTAACCAAACACCATAAAATAATAAAGAAAAAAGACAAACAACAAAAAAACAAAACTTCCCATTCGAACCTATCGCGGTGATACACCAAAGCTGAGTAGGACAATAACTCGGTCAACAACAAATGCGTAAGCGGCCATTTCAAGCGCGCGAAACGCACGAATTACAAAACTGTTTTTATAAAAAAATTGTAGATTATTTATTATATAATATTTTGGCATCAAAATTGTCAAAAATATTCTTCTTTTATTAGGTTATACATTAAATAAAAAAAAACTCAAGAAATATTTTATGAAAATTTTAATAATTGAAAGGTGTGGACGGGACAAAAAAAAGATTTATCTTGTCCCGTCCATCCCTGTCAATTATTGACATTATCTCTACTTTTATAAAATATTTCTTGCGATTTTTTTTATTTAATAGATGAATATATTTGACAATTTTGATGCAAAAATAATATATAATAAATTAGCTACAATTTTTTTTATAAAAACAGTTTTGTGATTTGTCCCGTCCATACGCTTGAAATGGCCGTAAGGCATGAAACCCAGTAACTTAAAGAACGGCTCCAGCAGAACAATGTTAATTTTAACCCAAACGAGACCAATAAACATTTGACACTTAAAATATAAACTAACACTCAATAAATCATGAAAACTCAAACAGTAAAAACAGCATACTAATCAAACTCTATTGGATTTGTAAACACATTAAATTATAACAGAATAATTGCGCTTGTCATTTGTTTAACTGATAAATAAATGCAATACTTAATTTTGGAAATTAAGAAAAAAAGACAAAACAATTCTACCACAAAACGTGCTTGGGCAACACAATAACTAAAAAATTGTTAGAAATTTCGCACTACTGCGGCAATAAACAATTTAAAACAAAACATCAAAAGCTACAAGTTACATATCCAACTACTAAACTATCTATTGATGGTTTTCAGCCTCAAGACTGAAGACACATGTGCAGTAGACTGGTCGTAAAAAATTTTTTTTCAACCGCCGGGCGAAAAAAGTTTTGTTTTGGCCTAAATATGTCTCATTTAAAATTTCGTAGTTATAAGATAATATTTAGTGGCCGCGCCCAGGCAGGTAAATATGAAAATACGGAAAATATTAATAAAAATAATATTTTTAAAACAAATTTAATTATGGCGTAGTAAACTTATTTTTTATGTATTAGTATGTAGTTGCATTGCTAATAAATTAACTCATCTAAAAACTACATAAATTCAAAATTGGTTTTAATAAAGGAACTTTTATATGAAATGTAGAAACGACATTACTCTAATTCTTCAAGTACAAAATATACCTATTTTTTCCACCGCGTAAAAATAATGTTACTAACTTTATAGATATCGTTGTCAGGTTGACAGTTACTGTATTTATCATTATCTGTCATTGGCAATAATTGACTATTATTAACCTCATTTAAACGTCAAATGTGAAGAGATTATATCTTTATTTAAATTTATAAAAAAGTGTTTACAATGTCGATTCCATCGACTTCATCTGCGGAAACGCCACCGACAACATCAACAAGAATTACTCGTGCAACCGACAATGTTTTGCGTCATATCAATAATTGATAAATTATTTAATTGGGTCGGAGACCACAGCTCTGGCATTTTTTGATCCTTGTGTTCCACTAGAAGATAAACGAAAAATGGTAAAAAATCTTCAATCAAGAGAACCAAACGTAAAATTATTAGAAGGGCGACGAATCTCAAACCCGGAAGTCTTATTCCCAAGCTCTTTAAGCGATTTCAAATCGTATAAGACCTACAATTTTTTCAATGCGTTTGGCTTGCCTGATGCTTTTTTGAAATTTGATCCATCAACATGGGAAGACAATGACGACTATCAAGAAGCTTTCGATTTTTGTCGTGGTTTGTTTGTAGTCAATGATGTTGCTTAACGCGGTGTTAAATTCATGAAAGACTACAATAGAATTTTGACTCAAAATGAAGAACAGAAGCAATTTGTCTTTCAGTTTGTTGAAGCATATCGCAAAAAGTTTTCTTCCTGTAACAAAACCGCACTTAAGTAATTTCACGAACCTTTTTAAATTTCTAACCGAATTTGGACATTAATAGCTTTTTGTGAATGTTGTTCTATTAACCATTTAACAGAATATTTATTTATTTGATTAATTTAAGTTTTGTGCATGCATTCACTCATAAACAATCCAAATAAAAACAATTTTTTTAATATTTTGTATATTTAAATTTTCTCACCTGGGCGCGGCTA
This sequence comes from Brassicogethes aeneus, assembly GCA_921294245.1. Lineage (NCBI taxonomy): Eukaryota > Metazoa > Arthropoda > Insecta > Coleoptera > Nitidulidae > Brassicogethes > Brassicogethes aeneus. The sequence continues at coordinate 60,455,763 of OV121133.1, read as the reverse complement.
GTAAATATTATCCGATCGTCACCAAAATTTAAATAGAAAAGTTTTAGGTTACAAAAAAACTTTTTTTGCCCGGCGGTTTAAAATCAGAAAAAAAAAATTGAATTACCAACCAGTCTAATGTGCAGGTATAATCCTACTTGGACACGGACACGAACAATAACGACAAAAACGTAGATCAAGACGTAGGCTCCTGCAGCAAAATAACAACTCCCAAACTCAGTAATCCCAAATGTTTGGAGTAATACTAACTCATTTGAGTCGGCGTAATTGTCCCCCAAACACCAAAATATCTATCCCTCCCGTCCTACCGTCTTTATGACCCTACTGGGCGTATAGCATCGGCTCGGCAAACCCGGGAATGGCTACTAAAACTATTGCCATTTTGCTCTCGAGCCCTAATTAGGTGGCATTTAATTCTCTACAAAATTATGTATTTTCCATTATTGTCGGTTTATTCGTCAACGACACAGAGAGCTTAAATTTACAGGAGTTTGGTTTAATAAATAAAGCCCTTGGGAGCATACAAATTTAAAAACAAAACTATTAAGGAATTACATATGCTCCGTTTGAACTTTTTTTTTTTCATTTTTCTTTGAAAATCTTGTCTCCATGTTAAAAATAAAAAATTGGTCTCATTTTAGGCTTTTATATATAAATTTTAAGAACTGACTTGAAATTCCCTCTATTTAAAACATAAGATCTTATTTTATAATTTGCATTAGAATATATTATTATAATTATATAGAAAAGCCTATAAATAATATAAGACGAGCGAAATCTTTACTTTTTTCAAAATTAGTTAACATAAATAAATACCCGCATCAGAGATACGTACGGTACATCATACCTTTATTGAATTTATGTAAAAATTTACTACTTTATTATTAAGATATATCTATAGAAAATTATTTTTTACAACCAGCTAAATCCATCACAATAAATCGGTTATCTATTCACAGTGATCATAAAGCAAGTGTTGTAGTTAAAAGATATGTAAATGGTCGGTAATATGTTTTAAAATAGGCGCGACAGTTACTTTGGAGGAATAAAGTGAACATACTGTCTTGTATGGGGGATTAATAAAAGATATTGCCTTTATGCAGGCAACAGCCTGAATTCCTACCGTAGTAGTGTGATGTTTATTGGGTGGAAATGTATGAAAAGACCGTGGTTTAACTGTAGCATATGATGTATATATAGTTCATTAACTCAATTGAGTTAATGAACTATACATCGTATAGTTACTACTTTAAAAATATTGTTTTATTTCGTGCAAAGGTTATTAAAACCATGTAAATTTGATAGTTTTTTTATTTCTCAAAACTTGTTTTAAGTGAAATGATATAACACTGTTTAAAATGTTCATGATAATTTTACTAAACAATTCTTACTAGTATTGATATATTTTCATTCAACACCCATTTTATCTTTAATAACTTCAACCGGTGGGCTTTAAGTTAAAATTGAAAAAAGTGAGGTTAAAACTGCTTAACATTTGTCAGATGTCAAATAAAATTGTGTTTAAATTCCATGCAGTAGTTGAATAAAATATTTTATCTACTCACACATTGACGAGCTGTGACTTTATGGCGTTTTAGTCACGGTCTGAAGTTAGAAATAGTGGCTTTTGGGCATTTTAGTCACGGGCTGAAGTTAGCTTTATTATAAATTAGAGAAAAGTGAGGTTAATTCCGTTGACATTTGACAAATGTCAAATGTTTAACAAATACAATTGGATTTAAATTCTTCTTTGTGGTCGTCGTAGATAAAGTATAGTATGCAACTCGTTTTAAAAACTTATCTAGACACTCGTTTTTATTAAACACTCGCTTGCAAGCTTCGCTCGTGCTTAATAAAACTCGTAACTAAAATGGCGTTTATAAGACTTGATACATAATTTGTTCGCTATTGGTCAAAAGGAATCTCTTTTTTTCCACTAGTCGCACAATGTAAATAAATGTATTTAACGGTGAAAATCATATGGTGTTTTTTTTATCAAATGAATAATTTTATGTCTGCCAATGGCTCCCTGGAGGTGACCACTTAATAATCACTGTATATAATTTATCTGTCAATATTAGTTATTTCCAACACATGCTACCTATAGGTTATGCTACATATATGGGTGACAACATAATTTTGCTGTAATGCGCATCACATGCTTAAAAATAATCAGGCGCATATGTCAGATAAACTACATTTTTTCCTCCGCATCTCAGTGCGTAAGAAATCAAGTGACTTATTTAAATGGAAGTTGTGTATTTATTGCCGTACAAATCTCTGCTCATTGTTTGTTGGAAACAGAAGAAGCGGGAAAGTTCGATGCAAAAATTTTCAGGTTTTAAGACAATCACATTGTGGAGAGCGATGTCACTTGAAAAATATCATTGTACGGGTTCATAAAGATAATGACACCACTTGCGAATCCAACAAGACAAGAATGTGGAAATTCTTACGATGCCAGCTTACAACAAGTAACTAATAGTACACTACTATAAAGTCAACAACAGCTTTACCCTAAAAAGTCATACAGGAAGAACGCCATTATCAATGGTCAGGTGTGTACAAAAGATTTTTACTTTAAAGAGTAGGTCAAAGGTATACAGAGTGTTTCTTAATTGGATGCTGATTCTAAAATAAATAAAATGCTTAATATTTGGACGATGTTAAGGAAAAAAATGCATATAAACTTAGGTCCGCAACCGCTCTATTTTGGAGATAGTGAACGCCCTTAAAAAAGAATTGTTTGCCGGAAATCGATCCCCAAAAGAACAAGTAGATATTTTTGACTAAATTTAGAAAAAAGTTGCTTTTACATCATTACCAAAAATGAGGTGGATATCATTTTTTTTCTATTTTTTTTGGTCTACTGGATATTTCTTCAATTAAGTCATAACCATGCATGGCATGCCATTTAGGATTTTATTCCAAATGTCGGACAGCAAAAAGTTAAGAAGCCATTTCCCAGGCAACATTTTAAGTAAAATAGTCAGAATCGATTTATTACTTAATTTAAATAAATATGTTGTTAAATTAACCTTAAAACGGCATTTAGAGTAAAAAGTCTTGTTAAGTAATATAAAAGGTTTTTGTTAAGTATTTAAATTATGTTCGTTTAACGCAAATTATTTATTAATTCCTATTTTCTGGAACCTTTTTTAGGTTTAAAGTGGTATAAAACTTAATAATAATGACTTAAAAGAAAACATTAATTTTAAGTGATAAATGGTATAAAACTTAATAATAATGACTTAAAAGAAAACATTAATTTTAAGTGATAATTAAAATCAAAAGGGTAATATTTCTCTCAAGCTTGCTCATGCCTGAATTAAATTCGTGTCTAAAATGGCGTTTATCAAACTTGATACATAATATACTATTATATATTCCCCCATTGTTATGTTGTGACTTCATGTCGATTTAGTCACGGGCTGAAGCATAAATTGAAAAAAAGTGAGATTAAATTCTCTGAAATAAAATTGGCTTTAAATTCTTCTTTTCGTTCGTCGTAGATAAAGTAAAGTATGCAACTCGTTTTATGAACTTCTCTAGACACTCGTTTTTATTAAACACTCGCCTGCAAACTTCGCTCGTGGCTAATATAACTCGTAACTAAAATGGCGTTTATAAAACTTGATACACAACATTATATTTTTCCGAGCCTCTAAAACATTACCCACTTTAGTTTTATTTCATTTAAATTTAAAAATTTGCATACAAATTGACTTTTTTTGCCGGTTCAATTTTCCCGGAAACTTTAAAACACTAAGTTAGGTAGGTATACCATTTTAAAATATAAAGACAAAAGGAAAAAATAAATGTTAAAGGTTTGTAAAAAAACAGACAAAGTAATTTTAACGTTATTTTTACGTAAATATGTAGTATTAAATTTCTCTTTTTACCTTATTCTTTTTGTCGCTTGGATAGTTTTTATGTAGTAAAAATAACGTAGGTATTGAACGTATTTATACCGTTTACTTATAGGTAAACATGTAATTATGTTAACTTAAAATGTTGCTTGGGATTGTACTACGAGATAATTAGCAAATATTAAAGTATACTCATACTATATTTAAAACTTAATGTAAAAAAATCAGGGGCGTATACCTTTCTTTTTTTCGTTAGCAATATTGAAGGGCATATCAATGTAGTAGAAGTACAACAAATATTTGTTGTACAAAATAGTATATTATGTAACAAGTTTGATAAACGCCATTTTATACACGAATTTAATTTAGGCACGAGCGAACTTGCAAGCGAGTGCTTAAATTAATGAGTGTATAGAAAAGTTTATAAACTAGGTGCATACTATACTTTTTCTACGACCAATACTTATTATTATCTTAAAATGATTTAAATCAAAATAAAAAAAAAATATTTTATAAACACCGATTATAAAGGTTATAAATCGAAATGTATTTCTTGAAAATTGACAGTTTTTCACAGTGAAAGTAAAGAAAATGTTTTATGAGGACTTTACAGTGGAGTCCGTGCCCGAATTTAAGTTATAGTTTACTGCCGCCGAAATTAAAAGGTCAGTACAATGTTCATATAAACTTTTCAAATATTGGAGTTGAGAAACTATTTAATACTTTTGTATTTTTGTATTGAGATAATAAAATAATTTTCACATTTAGTATTATATTACAACCCAAGTAACATTTTTAGTTTTATTATGGTCTTCAAGAACGCCTTAAAACAAAATTTTGTTTTAAAGCGTTCTTGAAGACCATAATAAAACTAAAAATGTTACTTGGGAAGAAAGGCACTTTATTTTAACGTTTGTATGACATTTGACAACTGTCAACTAACTGAAACTAACTTCAGTCCGTGAATAAAAACCTGTTGCTAACTTCAGCCCGTGACTAAAGCGCCATAAAGCCACAACTTGTCAATGTGTATTTAAAAGGTCACTTAGTGTCATGGAAACATGTACGATAAATGGCGTTTTAAAGGTGAGAGTAGTAAAATATATGTTTAAGTCTATTTATAACATAATAAAATTTAAAAAATATATATAAAGCCCTGTTAAATAAATTAAGAAAAAAAAGCGGTTGCGCCGCTAAGTTAATAAGAACTTTTTTCTTACAATAATTCAATATCGGGGACTTGCCACATTGTCATGGGCGAAAGTTTATTAAGGCAATAATTGCAAAAAATGGCTCTGTAAATTGTAAGCGTCACAGTTTTAATTTTTAACAAACTATTTTCGAATGCCCAGGTAGAACCCCATTAAAATTGTATGTAGGTACGTATACGTAAAATAATTCATTAAGAATTTCTTAAAAACATGTTAAGTTATCTATAAAGTATTTTAATTTTCTTTTTAACATACAAACTTGACAATCTTACAACTATTATATTATCCGATAATGTTTCCTTAGTTGCCTTAATAAAACACATTATTGCTTTTTCCTTTAACAGCGATTATTTTCTCCACTGTGTGATTGAACCTCTTCAGGTCACGGGTCAAGTTATATTAACATAATAACGTGACTTTACTGACCATTTACTCCTCGTTATTAATGTATGCGTGTTTTTAATAAAAAAATTACTGGCATTAAAAGACGCAAAAGGCCCAATTTATATTTATAAGTAGCCTACGGTTTGGTTACTACGTATATGTATGTAAAACAAACATTTTTTATCCGATTAATTGATAGGTTCAATAAAGCAGTTCGATTACTGTTTAATAGTAGGTTACACAAAGATAAAAAGAAGCAATAAACCTTAAAAACAACTAAATCAGCAATTATTTAACTTAAAAGAACGTTATTTTTTAATTATCTAGTATCATCAAAACTTAATTTCATAATAAAAAACCTGTAATAAAAATTTGCCACAGTTATTTTATATCACAATGTAAAAATGTAACGTTTGAACTTGTTTTTATACATTTAGGCCGCTTTTTATGTTTACAAGTCGTAATGTTCTGGATGAACAAGTTTTAATAAAACCAGATATAAAAAATAACATTTTTTCTTCAATGAAAGACTTTAAAAATGTTTAAAATTATTAAATATAAACTAATACCAAGCTTGAGTTGACTTAAAAAGAGTAAAATAACGGATTTTTCCTATTTTAAAAAAATTGTTTGAGTTGTTTGGACAAAATTACCTTTATTAAGTCCTTATTGTATACTATGTATATTTTATCGGTATAAAAATATCTTCAACAAAGATTCTATTATGCTTTATATTGCTTGAATTAAGTGCATCAAGCTTACAGAGCGTTTGATTGGCTAATTTTATGTGAATTCCATAAGGTTTCAAGTATAGTTTTGAGAGTTTAAAATATTTACAAAAAAATCAAAATGTTATGTTATATTTTTTAATTAGAGTTAGAGTAGAGAAAACTTTTGGGCTATAATTGATGTTATGGAGCAATTGTGAGGTCAAATTTGGATTCAACACGTCAAAATTTTTTTTAATATGAGCTCTTAATATTTATAGAGGTGCCTATTTTATTTTTAGCAAAATGGGACCATTTTTTTGTCTTTTACGGCTTCACGGGTAAACTTTCTAAATACAGGTTCGTTTAGGAAACTTCTAAAAGAACTACTTTTAAACTACGCCCTATAAAAAGTACTAAAATAAAATTTTCCCAACTATAACCGATCGCATATAAACATTAAATCAAATTTGTAATTTTTGTGTATTTACAGCAGTTTAAACGATAACGAAATTTAGTTGGGCTAGTATCATACTCAAAATATAATATATTTTTGAAGAACTTGACAGATTCTTAAATAGGATTAGTATTTATTTAAAATAAAATGTAAATTAATCAATAATTACATCAAAATTACAAATTTCAAAATAATATCTCTGGATCGGTTATCAATACTTTTTTATAGAGCGTACAAAAATTAATATTTAACTGAAACCTATTATTTAAGCTGCTCTGCCAGAATTTTACTGCACTGTGTAAAATTTATGAAAAAACAAATATTTAAAACAATATTGTTACTTTCAAAAATATTTAAATTTAACGATTAACATAACTTAAAACATTCTTTTTACTGTTAAAAAACGTTTGACTTTACCTACTTTTAAAATTAATTAATACGATTATATAAAAATTTAATTTTGGATTTTATTTATTCATTAATAATAAATGAATATTTATTTTTTTCAGCGTGATATATGTAGGTACAGTTATGATTAAACTTACGTGCCACATAAATTTAGTTTTGGATTTTATTTATTGAAAAATAATAAATGAATATTTTAATTTTCAGAGTGATATAACTACAGTAATTGTTAAACTTATAAACGTTTACGTACCACATCAAAAACGCAATAAACAAACAACAAATAAATAAAGTTTTATTTTGATTTATTGCGGTTAAATTTTATTCATTGTTAATTATAATTAATAACCTAACTAAATAGTAATTTATATTTAATTTTTTAACGACTATTATTAAAATTACAAAATCAAGACTTACTGAAAATCCCATCAAAAATGTTTTATTACTTAGGTGATTTATAGAGTAATTTTAATGGTCAAATCATATAATATTTTACATTTATTTTTTGAGGTTGTTGATCAACAAAACATTTTCTTAGACTTAGCTTAAAATGACAAAATAAAGTTAAAATCAAAACAATGTATACAAAATTAAGTAACGTAACCACCTGCTTTATGACCAACGCGATTGCGTCAAAACAAGTTTTGTTAAAAAAAGCCATACCATAAATAGTTATTAAGTGGTGGAATGTAAGTTATACCAAATTTAAACTAATTTATATTTAAATTTAGACATATATTAAATGTATCACTTATCCTTAATATACATCATTAAACCAACTAGACAGTGGTGTTGTGTTATTATTTTTTGTCAATAACGGCCTAAAATGTAATCGATAAAAATAATTAATCAATTAACAATTAATTAATTACTTTTGGTCTTATTTAAATATATGATGAGAGATCCGTTTTTTAATTTTTTAAAATAACTACTAATTAGAGAAACAAGAATAAAGGTATAGCCAGTTTTTTGTACAGGTCCATCTAATTATTCAATGAATTTGATTATTGTTTTGATTAGAAATCTAATCTAATTGGATTAGGGATTAACTGTTTTATTTAAATTTTGAAGCCACCAATTAAATATTTAATTAAGTAAAATGATAAGAAATAAAATATTCAGTAAAAGGATTGGGCTAAAGGTCTTGTTGGGTAAGCTAATTTCAAAATACGCCCTTTTTAATGCATATTAAGGCGTAAAAATTATTTTTTTGTGACGAAAAAACCTTAAGTATTTAATTTTAATGTTAATTTACCATAACCCACAAATTTAAATTTGACAGTTTGATGACAGCCAACACGGAAAAAAATAATCGGTAGAGGCTACCGATTGGCAATCGGTAGCAGCTACCGATTGCCAATCGGTAGACTCTACCGAAAAAATCGGTAGACTCTTCCGATAAAATCGGTAGTCTCTACCGAAAAAAAATCGGTTCCCTCAACCGATTTTTATCGGTAACAGCTACCGATTATTTTCGGTAGAGTCTACCGATTTTTTCGGTGCAGGCTACCGAAAAAATCGATTACCAATTTTTGAAAATTTTTGTATTTTTTTAGCGAGAAGTTAAATACTCGCTTTTTAAATAATTAATTGTTTCGACTTTTACTTGATGAAACTCCATGTTAATATTGTTTTATTTTAATATAAATTACACTGTTTAAAAGTTTCACTATTTTATTTAAATATGACAATTGTTTCGCTACACGGTAGCATCTTCAGATCTTCACGATCTGAAGATGCTACTGTGTAGCGAAACAATTGTCATATTTAAATAAAATAGTGAAACTTTTAAACAGTGTAGTTTATATTAAAATAAAACAAGATTTACTCGCTTTTTATTAAATAGAAAATAGTATTTTTTTTTGAGGTATAAATAAATTTGAAATACAAAAATATTAAAAATGAGGAGTAATTTTTATTAAATTTTTTACAATTCTAAATAAATATTATATTAAATGTCTGGTGGCTACAAAGTGGAGATTTTTTTTTTGTATTAATTTTGAATTTCGAGAAAGTTTTTTTTTTCAGTACTAAAATCACCAATATATACATACCTAGAAATATATGTAAATTAAAATTATATTTACATATAAAATAATTGACAAAACTGTATGTATTTATAATTGGATAAATAAACTTTCTTTTAAATAGATGATAAAAAAACCCATTTCTTTGAATAGCATTTTTTAATAATTACAATGAATACCATCTCAAAATGTTTGACTGAAAAGAGTAATTTTTATTAACTTGAATAATGTTTAATATTATTTTTAAATGTTAATATTTTTAAGTATTAATATTTTTTTTTAATTTTCTAACAGAGCATCGATGCGGATTTTCTCGGTTACGGCTACCGAAAAAATCGGTAGACTCTACCGAAAAATAATCGGTAGCTACTACCGATAAAAATCGGTTGAGGGAACCGATTTTTTTTCGGTAGAGACTACCGATTTTTTCGGTAGAGTCTACCGATTTTTTCGGTAGAGTCTACCGATTGGCAATCGGTAGCTGCTACCGATTGCCAATCGGTAGCCTCTACCGATTATTTTTTTCCGTGAAGATAGAATAAGGTTTAAAATAGCCAACCGTTGTTTTTAGCACTTAAAGGCCTTTTTGGGCCTTACAAGTGCCTCTGTAAGAAAGAAAACGTTTAAAACTGTATCAACAGCACAAACCAAAAGCAAAAGAATTGTAAACAACATAAAAATGGCCGCCGTTAGATTCTGTGCAGTGATTTTTAGTCAGTGTTGCAGTGATTATTAGTATGCGCGAAACGAGATAAAACAGGGTTTGTTGTGTGGTTTGTGATTATTACCTATTCATTTAAATATCTCCAATTCCAATAATGTCAAAATCAATTATTATTAATATTAAAAAAAAATTATTTAAAAAAAGTAAAGTATATCCCCATCCATCAATCTTGTATCAACTTATTTATTAAGTCGCAAGTTAAAAAAAATAACAAAAAGAAAAGGTAAGTTTATTTGTCCCACACAAAAAAATGAACATTTCTCCTGAACCCAAAAAACCAAAACACTGACAGTAAATAAATAAAATTAAGGTCATTTCACAATATCATACGTTCATAGCCTTGGAATTTCTACAAAAGTTTGTGTTGTCCCACCTCTAATCATTCTGCTAGAGCACGCCTGTGATTGGCTACTTTATTTTATTAATAACTTATTAATGGTGCGTCTGATCAAAAAACGGCAAAGACTATTCGACTTAAAATCCCATCCTCTATTTACCCCTTTTCTGCTGTCCTTAACTTTTGTATAATAATTTGCTCATACTTTTAAGATTATTAAGATCCTTTATTCATGTTAGTTATATTTGGTAAACAATGCCTTAATGAGGTTGTGTGTGATAGTTAGTAAAACCAATGTAATATAACATTTCTGTCATTTTATTACTTGATTACTGACTTAATTTAAAATTATGGCATTTTTTCCAGACATAAAATTTCAAGGAATTTCACCTGGGTAATAAATTTTACGGTCATTTCAGGAGACATGGCTGAATTGAAACGTGTTTTAGATATAATTTAATTATAAAAAGTTGATTTATTTAATATATCTTGCGCAATTTGTTTGAAATAACTGACTGTTTTTCAATAATATTTATCATGATTGATAAAAAAAATTCGTTGGTTGTGGATATATGTATGCAACTAAATAAGTAAGTAAAAAATACCCAGATTTCTGTTTTGTTAGAATATTAATTATTTCATCAATCTCTTGTGAAATGTTGTATAAAAAACGTTTAACAAAAATTTCTTTATTTAAATAAAAATCATTTATGTAAAAATCTAAATAATTTTTTTTAATTTTTACAACCGTTCGTAAAAATGTAAAAAGTATTAAAATGTTATATGTAAAATATATTGACTTTTTTACATTCTTAGCATGCATGGCTATCCATAAAAACAGTTCTTTCAAATGCTTGTTACAAAAGCCATTAAAAATTATTTTTTATCGCTTATTTCTTCTAAAATGAATGGCTATAACTATAGTTTGTCATTGACCATCTGCACATATATTATATACCTTTAACAACACTTAATGTGTATCTGTTTTGTAATGTGTATGTTGGATGAAGTACATGAGATGTCTGTCGGCCAAACTATTACCTAACAGGCTCTTCTATGTTTAATTATCTATTTACCTACTTCCACACATAGTCGCGAAGTTTACTTAAAGTAGTGCGATGTTTGACATTTTGCTGAGAACTTGGATCCTACATAGGAAAACTTAGAGTCATTTATAAATCATATACATATGATTTAAGAAATATTATGATAAATTAAAAAATAATTTTTTGATTGAAATTAGCAAAACAAGGTAAGAATACCAACTAATAAAATTATACAAAATATTTAATAATTATAATTTCAAAAAATAATATTTTATTGGTAACATATTTAAAAGTACCAACTTCATTTTTCCTAAATTTTTTATTAAACATCGTTTATTTCTAAAATATTTTTTTATACTTTATAACGTTTCCGTTTTATATTCTAATACTAATACGCAGCCTTACATACTTTATAACGTAAATTTTACTTCTTCCTTTTTAAATCAAAACTTTTTACATACACAATATTACAGGTTTTATACCATTTTAAATATTTTTTTATTTTAATAAAATAAATAATAAAAATTTAAAATCGAATAAAATCTGTATTTGGATTTTTTTAATAAATTTTTAAATTTGTAGATAAATTATAGTAGATAATAAATTGCACTACTTTAATTTGAATTATCTCAAATAGGGGGGCCTGGAGGCGGGTGAGGCGACAGGAAAAACTAACTTTTTTCGCAAACTTCAATTTAAATTCTGTTTGCGCCGAACTTGTTTATTTAACGTCATATTATAAATTTGGTGTGGGTCCCATGTCTAATAACTGAGATATATTTACTAATTCCCAATCTATTTTTATCTTCTTCTTAATCAAATATCAATATTTTCTTTATAAAACATAACATAAAAAAAATGGAAATTTTCATAGTCACAAGTTACCTATGATTTTACGCTCGACCGGCAACGTTCGATTATGATATTATGCAATGATCTTCTGCTTTCGTCAATGTGGCCCTGGACAGTAGTCCTTATTAGCCAGGTACTAGTATTTAACGTTCATACGCTTCACGAAGCCATCTACACACAGACAAGAGCGCGTGATTATTCCAAATCTTAAAACATCCACTCAATCAGTTTTCCAAATCACAAAATACCTCGCGAGAAGGTTAAAGCTTGCGATATTAATACAGGTATATTTTGTCCCTCCTAGGTCAAGAATATATTTCTCGACTCTTTTATTGAGCAACCAAACACCATGAGCAACAAAATGAGAGTATATACAATGATAGCTATAGTAAATTTAAAAGGAAACGACATACACGTCATCAATGTCGTCATAATTTTGCGCACTGTACCAATACTAAATGTATAAAACGAAGTCTGTAATTGAATATTTTCTTCTTCTTCTTTACTTTGATTGGCTTTTCCCTTCCCTGATTTGGCCAGCTTAAACTTTTTTTATATAACTGGGGAGGGCGAGTCTAGGAGTTCCTATAGCCGCTCCCTGGTTTTTCAATATTATATATTTTTTTTATCAATGTCACTTTTTTTATACTTTTTTTCTGTTTTCGTCCAATTCATAAATATTCTTCATTCGTCTCCCATTCAATTACAAATAATAAATAATATAATACATTTTTGGTGTTGACTCCATTTTATAGTTCGAACCATGCACTGTTATTTCTTTAAATATTTGACCCATCCATCGTGGAAATCCTTTGTAAATTACTTAATCTATTGAAGATTTTGTATATTTGACAAAAACCAGCGTATTTCTGTGCTGGGATTCCGATTTTGTCCCTCCAGGGTCGCAAACGACCAGCCGTCTCCAAGAACAAAACTCGAATGAATTGAATATTTTAATGCATTTTAACCAAATTAAGTTTGCAGCAATTGCAATGTTGTCATGTTTATATTAAAATTTTTCTTAATAAAATGACGCATAGAAAAAGAAATTGACGTTTTAGAATTTCGAAGCTGTCAGTTATGTTTTTGAATATTTCGTTTACTTTGTTTCTTCTTTATGTTATTTTGTATCGTTAAGTGTTCATTGCCGTTTTTGTGTTTGATATATATATATCGTCTTTTTGTTTTTTCTATATTAAAAATGCCGAAGCATAGTCAAGAGTTGGTATCATCCTTAATACTTATTTTGAGGCAGAACGGGATAATAATGGACCTTTGTTTTAACAGCTGTTAGAGAGGTAAATAGGATTATTATTAATTATATATTAGAATATTTAACAAAATATATATTGGATACATAAACTAATAATATATATATATACCAGAGATTGACTTTAGATGGCAAAATTTCTGGGTTTTATAACTGAAAATGTCTTTAAAAATGGCTAAAAACATACTTTTGGCGGTGCAACATATAGATTATAAAACTCTGATTTTTGAAATTTTGGTATTCTAAGGTCCCAAATACCCTATGGTATTATTCATGTAAACGCCATTTATCGCCCTGTAGTTGCACTACCACTTTCACTTGATGCAATGATTTTAGCATCACATTGACAATCGTGCCCGATCAGCTGATTGATGACGTGTACGTCGTTTCCTTTTAAATTTACTATAGGGTGGGTCGAAAAATGGAAAAGTTCGAAAATCAATCAACACTACCTCCCAAAATATGCGAATAGACTTGTTATTTTTTTAAATTTTTAATTTAACTCTCTCTACGCCCAACTCCTCAAAGTTTTAGTTTTTTGTCAATAACAAAATAAAGCATATTTTTCTTAATTTTTTTATCTACCCCCCTCTGCCACCAAACCATCAACCTTTTATTTAATTATTTCTGCTGGATTTAAGTTCGTTTAATTTAGTCTATCTGATATTGTATACAAATAAATCTGCAATACAGTTGGTTTTTATCAGGAACAAAACCAATTTTATTTTTATTTAACCTCCTCTACCTCTTACTATTACGTTATTTTGTTACCTTAAAGTTTATTTTGTAAATTTTTTTGTAAAATAAACAGGTAAAATACTAAAATTAATTAAGTCTTACTGACTGGGGTCCTTCTTCTATGCTCAGGGTCGAAAGTTTCTCTTTCTTTGCCCCAAAATGTATCTGTTTCCCCTAAACTTGGGTGGGGATTTTCTGTTTTTAGGGTGCTGTTATTTGACAGCGATTGGCTTGTAACATTAAACATTTATTTGTACGTGGGACATCACAGGTTGACTAGATTTCTAATATCACAGATTTATTTCATATCACAGTTTTCTTTGGTAGTGCTTTGGTCTTTTTGGGATGTCGCCGGTGTGAGTCTCGTATGATACTGCTTGTATTGCTAGTGGATTATTGTGGTCTTCCATGGACTTGATAGTTCTTGCGGTTGTCTCTCTTATTGCCTCTTCGATTGTGTTTAATCTCAGGTCCTCTGCTATGTCAATATTGCGGATGTACCAGGGGGCATTCGTCATTCTCCTGGCAGCGATGTTTTGCGTGGTTTGCAATTTCTTAATTTGCGTGGGTGCTGCGTTGCACCATGTTGCCGCTCCGTAGGTCATGGCTGGAAGGATTACTGTCTGATATATTGCCCTCTTGACACGTAGGTTGACCGATTTCGAGTTCATTATGGGTCCTAGTTCTCTTAGTGCTGCCCTGGATTTTCGGTCTCTGTCATTGATGTGGTCTTTCCAGGACATTTTGTTGTCTATGATGATTCCTAAATACTTGGCTTTGTCGATCCAGGGGATTGTCGTGGAGCCCAATACTAGGTTCGGTGGTGGTGTAGGGTTTCTTGATCTAATCGCTATGTACATTGCCTGGGTCTTGGTGGAGTTGATTTTGATTTTCCAGTTGCTGCACCATACGTCAATGTCCTGGAGTGCCTTGTCTAGGCATTTTTTGATTTGTTTGGGGTCCCTGCTGGTAGCCAGCAGTGCAGTGTCATCCGCATACAATGCGAGGGTGGTTCCTGGTGTTTTTGGGATGTCCGAGGTATAAATGTTGTAGAGGGTGGGACCCAGAATTGATCCTTGTGGGACTCCGGCTGAAATTTTATGCATTTTTGATGTTTTTCCTTCTATCCTGACCATAAATTGTCGATCTTCTAGGTACGATCTAATCATTTGGACTAGTTTGATTGGGATGTTGAGATTTAACATTTTTTGTAGTAGTCCATGGTGCCAAACTCTATCAAAGGCCTTTTCTACGTCGAGGAGGACTAGTCCTGCAGGGTCCTTGTGTGAAGCTGCTTCGTATATGGTTTCTACTAGTCGTAGGGTTTGCTGTTCGGCAGAGTGTTTGCCCCTGAATCCGAACTGTTCATCCGGGAGGGTATTGAGTCGTGTCAGTGCTTCATTTAATCTCCTGTGTATGGCTTGTTCGGCTACCTTTCCTAGAGTTGGTAATAGGCTTATTGGTCTGTAGCTCTGCGGTGAGTTGGCTGGTTTGTTCGGCTTCTTTATCATAACCACAACCGCTTCCTTCCATGGGGACGGAAAGTGACCTTGTTTTAATGCGGCATTGATACAGTTTCGAAGGAATTCAGTAACGGTCTCTGGGAGATTTTTGATGGCTGAGTTTGTGATGTTGTCTGGTCCTGGTGCTTTTTTATTCTTGAGGTTGGTTATGTATTTTGTCAGTTCTTCTTTGGTCACTGGGACCAGGGTACTCGGATAAACATGTTCCAGGGGTTGTGTTGCTTGGTTCTTAACTTGCTGGTCCCTTTCTGGATCAGCGTTTGGGATGTCGTGATTTTTAAACTGCTCTTCCAGCATTCCTGCAAAGATTTCGGCTTTATCCTCGGGTTTGACTGCTACCCCCGTTTGCTGTCTGTAGTGGTGGAATGCGTTGTTGCTTGGGTTTGGTCCATTTCACGAATTTCCACATGTTTTGTTGTTCTGTTGATAGACTTTTTAGGTGGTTTTCCAGTGTTTCGTCGTTGTATAGGTCTAATTGTCTTCTCACAGCCCTGGAGAGTCTATTCGCTTCCCTTTTGTGTGTGGGGTCGAGGGTGCGTTGTGCCAGTTTTACGGCTTTCCTTTTTTCCGCAATCAGTTTTTGGATTCTTGTAGGGATATTGTATGGGCCTGCATGAGGGATGGCCGTTGTTGCATCGGTCAGTGATTCTTGGATGGCTGCTTGCAGGTTAGTGACAGCTTCTTCTAATTGAGGGATGTCTTTTATTTGCTGGGTGGTAAGTTTTTCAGAGATTGAAGTCCTATATTTGTTCCAGTTTATTGAGTATTTTGTGTCTTGTGTGTGAGTTGGATTTGTGCCTACAGTAATCAGAATAGGGTTGTGATCTGAAGACAATTCCGTTAGTGTGACTGTTTCGAGATTTGTGGTAATGAGTTTGGAGACCGCTATGTCCAGTATGTCCGGGGCACCTCCATTGGTAGGGTAGATGGTGGGAGTGCTGGGTGCGTGTGTCTCCCATGCATGTCTTGAGGTCAGGTTGTTGAGATATCTGCCGTACTGGTTGGTTACCCTGCTTCCCCAGGCAGGGTGTTTGGCATTTAGGTCTCCTGCTAGGATGGTTGGTGTGTTGTCCTGTCCCATGGCGTGTTCGATGTCTATTGGTGTGAATTGTTTACATGGTGGGTAGTAGGCAGACACTAGCCTTATGGTTCCCAGGTGGGACATTCTTACCATTACCGAGTTGGCTTCTAAGTTTTGCAGGGGAGGGTCGATCGGTTGATAGTGGTCGATGCAGCTTCTGATGAAGATTGCTGTTCCTCCTCCTTCTCTGTTTATTCTGTTCTTGTAGTAGGTGGTGTAGTTTGGGATGTTCAAACTGTCTGAGTTTCTCCAATGGGTTTCTCCTACCATCGCGACGTCTATTCTTAGTCTAAGTATTAGTTCAATAAATTCTTGGGTTTTGTTCTTGAGTGAGTTAGCATTCCATGCTAAAACTCTTAGGTGTTTTGGTTGGTGTGTGTTAGGCATTTTGAGATGTGGCGATTGTCGTCATGGCTTTAGGTAGGAGATTTTGGATTTGAGCTGCAATCTGTTGCATTTGAGTGAACATCTGCGTAAACTGGCTGAGCTGCGTTGCTAGATCATTCGCTGGTTGGGACGTACTAGCAGTGGCTTGAGCGTAGGTGGTCTTGCCTTGAGTGGAGGGTTTAGAACTTGGTTTTGGTGGTTTGGGGAATTTTTGACAGCCTCTGTAGCTGGCAGGATGGTTCTCTCCGCAGTTTGCGCAGATCGCTGGTTCTTCTTTGGACTTTGTGCATTCGTTTGATAAATGGTTTTCCCCGCATTTTACGCACTTGGGGTCCGCAGTGCATCTGGTTTGTCCATGTCCGAAGCGCTGGCACCTGTAGCATTGGGTCATGGTAGGCTTGCTCTGCTGTGTTTCCACCTTAATTTTTAGTTGGAAAATATCTGTGATCTCGAATATGTGCTTCTCAGTTTTTGGGAGTAAAACCAGTACTAGAGGCATGGGGTCCTTTTTGGGGCCTTTGGTCATTCTGTTTACTGTGGTGGGGTGGAATCCGCGTGCTTCTAGGTCTTCTTTTATTTCGTCTGTTTTTATTTCCGTTGGAATGCCTCTTAGAACGATGTGAAGTACTTTTTCATCTGGCAATTGGAATGTGTGGAACGGGATTGAGTCTTGTCTAAGGAATGCTGTCATGGCTCTAAAGTCTTCAATCGTAGTAGGAAATATTCTTATTCCATCGGAGATGTTCTGTGCTCTGTTGAATTTTATTTGCCTGCGATTTAGCTCGCCTGCCAGTTCGGTCCATTTGTCCTTTTTGCGGATAACTATAGGGGGAATTTTAGGAGCTGGATTTTCTTTTTCTCCTTGGGTATCACTGGGAGCAGGATTTTCTTTATCTCCCAGTTTTTGGTTGTCTTGTTTGGGTGTGTTTCTTTTGTTTTGTGGTGTTTTTATTCCGCTGGAGGATGGACCTTGATTTTGAGTTGGTTTCGCTGGAGTCTTGGTTGTTTCTTTGATGTTTGTTTTGTTCGATGTTACGTCATCTGTGGTTTTTCTTTTCTTAGATCTTGTTTGTTCGTCTTCGCTTAGGGTTGTTGTGTTGTTAGTTTCGATTTTCCATAGTAGCTGTTCCATTTTCAGGTTTAGTTTGGTATTGTCTTCAATTAGTTTAGCGATTTGCTGTTGAAGGCTATCGATTTGGGCGTCTTTTCTCATAAGAGCTTCAGTGAGTTTCTTGATAGTGTTAGTTTGATCCGGGGCGTTTGGCTGTGGAGAAGTTTCCATGGGTACAGCATTTTGTGGCTGAAGAGGGAGTGTTGCTCCTGTGGAGGGTCCTTGAGGGGGTGGGAGATTGCTCATGGCTGATTGTTGGATGGTCTTGTTTATTTTTGCAGCAAATTCAGAAATTCCCAGATTCTGGGAATTTTTGCACAAGTTGGCAACGTCGCGGAATTTTGGCTTCTTGGTGTTTGGTGTGGGTCCCTGGGTCTGGGATTTTGTGCCCAGTTTGGCAACGTCGCTTGTTTCCTGGTAGTTTAGGAAAGTCTTCAGATACAGGTCCTTGACTTGTTCGGCCTTTTCGGCCATGAGCCCACGGGGCACCAGGCTGCCGTGGGCCGTGTTGTCTTCTTGGTGTTGTTGATCCTGTCTTGGTGGATTATGTTCTTCCAGATTTTTTTCAAAGAATATTTTATTTTCTGTGTTGATTTATATTAAAAATTTTACAAGTCCAGTAGAAGTAGCAGATTGGTGGTATCTTAAGTCACTAATTAAAATTACATATATCACGATGCACATTTCGACATAAATTTGAACGAAATAACTAACGAACATTCGACGACCTACTCAATTCAGCCGCCGATGAACTGTCTTATTAAGTCTTATATTAGATAAATTACCTTGTAATTTTAAGTGTTTAGGTATAAATGTGCAGAATATAAGACGGCCTGTTTCTGAAATCGGTATTTGCATTACCAACCTACTTACACTGCCTGTAAACACAAGAGCCCACTTAATAGACACTGTGTTTGGTGCCCCCCGAGACTTTAGTGGCAATGTGCTCTCCACGCAGTATATGACTGCAGTCATATACACTGCCAAGTTAACAAAGTTTATATTGTAACAGTGTTATTATAACTACTAACCATATTTTATTTTTGCCTATAGGCATACATACTAATCAGAATATATACTAATCAAAATATATAGTAAAGTTACTGTATATTGGATTAAAATAACCATTGTTTTTTCTCAGTGTTCCCCAAATTTTCAAAAATTAAGCCATAAAAGTTTTTAATGCACGCTAGGCCATGTTAACTGTTGGAATTTCAATAAATACGTTAGGCTCGCTGTTAACATCAAGATCTACGATGCTTTTAGCTGATGAAAACAAGCGAGTATTAACATAGCCATAGCCTACCCGATCTGGGCGAGGCAAGCATCGGTGCTAAATAAATTGACCACCTGGGATAAAAGAGATATACCGGATCACGTACTATAGTGCATGTGAGCCTAAAGAAAAACTTTACCTTAAGTGCAACACTGCAGTGCATGGAATTTCAAATAGAACTGCGGAGTCTATATGGGAACAGAAGAGTACCTTCGGCCTATAAGGAGTTATTACTTATAAATCAATTGGAAAAAAGCTTCCGCAGAGATTTGAACTTGTTGCGGGGAAAAAAACTTGAAAGCGATCTCGATGGAAAAGTGCTTAGAGGAATGTTTTTGTTTTGGTGTGATCCAAAAACACATGTGCTGCAGCTTAACATAATTTGAAATTATTAAAATTATTTTTTGAATATATTTAAATTTGATTAAAAATATTATAAAATATTGAACATATATATATATATAATCTAATGAAAATAAATGTTCTTGATACAGTTGGTAACCGTGCACATAGAATTTTTCACTAACTATAACATGTGCAATACTTATAGTGCACTGCAACTGCCTTTCTTACATTATATTATAAAAGCAATTTAAAATATTTCAAGTAAAATTTATGTGGTTTACTTCCTAGTACACTCAATTTATAAAACAAATCACATGTATATGCAATAAAATTTTAAAATATTTATATTAGTAAAAAAAGCTATAATATCGTTTTAAATGTATAGTTAAAATTCTTGCATTTGAGTAAGTATTTAGCTATAAACATTTCCTGCGTTTTTTCAATTATAATAAAATAAATCGTAGCGACTTTTTGTATTTAATAAAGTAATTTGTTGCTAAACACTTAAATATATTACCTTAACATAAAGCTAATTAACTTTGACTGATGATGTTCATAAATTTTATTTAATAATTAAATAAATGTTACCTTTAAAACAAACGATTGCCTAGATATATTTTATATTTATTAATTAGTTTAAAAGTAAACTGGACCTACTCACTGTATCTTCGGAACAAGTTTAGCTCACGATAGCGCCTAACGATCCTCCACAATTTTTTTTAAATTTTATTGCTTCTTTTTTATTAATTCGACTCTTTATACAGTGGTACTGGATGTCAGCTGCACAATTATAAGTTTAATTGCCGGTACGTGTCTCAATATCTATGTGTATATATTGTGGAACGGCACACGCGAAAATGGCGATGACGGCTGGTTACGTCCGCTGAAAAGTTTTTTTAGTAAAATTTGTAAAATAAAAGAAATCTATAAAATGGTATTGTTTTAATTAAAAATTAATAACAATTAAAATAATAAAAACACAAAATTAAGAAAAAAACATTGGAAATTGAAAAAATTGACAATAATCAGAAAATTATTTTTTTTATAAAATATTAAACTCAAATGAAATATGCCACATCTTAACATATGCGTTGTCAAGAACGGGCATCTGCCAAAGTTTGGTGACCGTCCCAAAGCAACTTTTCCCCAAATTTAGATTAAACGGACAAAATTGGACAGAAAGATCGAAAAAAATTAACTTTGGTCGAGAAGTCTTCACTTTGTTTAGTTTTTAAGCAACCGTTATTAAAAATTTACAGACTCACATGCAACAGAAAAAAAGCTGTTCAGATTTCAATTACGAGTCGATCCATGGATACATTTAAAGGTGGGTACATCTAACTTTAACCACTTAGGCATCGGCTGCCCTGTTAATCTGACCAAGGAGCGTAGGTGGGTTTTGGTTAAATATAAGAGTTAAATGAAACTATAAAGATCATAAACATGCTAGAATTTCTAAAAATATCTCAAAACACAACTGTTTCTTTCATTTGGGGGGTTTTTAAAACCCCCCCAAAAAAACCCTGCCTACGGCCCTGATCCGACCCAAGGTGAGTTTTTCGGCCAAAGCCAAAGATGTTTAATTTTATTAAATAAATGTATAATTTTTCATTTTTTGCCTAAGCCAAAGCTTCGGTCGGACACAGCAAATTGTATTGCATATTATAGCGGTGTTATAAAAACAAGCTTAATAGGAAAAATAAGCTTGACATGGTATCAGATGTATTTTATGTATTGTTTTAAAAAATTCACATAATAATTTAAAAATTTAAACTAAAAAAATATTTAAACATTACGAAAATTTAAAAAAATAGGTAAAGAAATAAGAGAAATAATTTCAAAAAATTACTTAAAATAATTACATAAAAAGATTTAAAAAATTATAATGATATATCAATAAAAATATGCTATAATATCGTTTCAATTTTTGCATTTAGGTTAGTACTAGCTGGAAAAAAGTTAAACATTAAAAAAAATTATATAAAAATAGATAAAAAAATGATAATGAATAAATAAATAAATAAACCGTTTAAATAAAAATGATAATAGGAAAAAATATAAAAAGTATAGGTCTCCATCCCGGGATCCCAAAATACCAGGATCCCAATGTCCCAAAAAAAACGATCCCGAAAATATAAAATATACTTATAATGACATTATTTGTTAATTATTCTACATATTATTATAATAATTATTATTTACCGAATAATGCTGCACATTAGGTTATAATAATATTGTTGTCAATTTAGCCCTAGAATATAATATTTGTTTATTTTAAAAATACTTTTGCTATTTTCTTGCTATCTGCTTTTTTTAACTTCCAAAAGTCTCATGTTTTGCGAGTAGCTACGACGGATTTTATGGACAAAATGAAAAAAAATAAATATGAGTTGGAAAAACTTCTTAGATAAAATAAAAAATAGAAATATTTTTTAGTGACCGGGATTTTGGAATCCCGAAAGTCTCGGGCTTGGAAAAGTGTGAAAAAAACTTATTTAAGTAAGTTTCAGTTGATTTTCTTAATTTTTCCAGATTGTATAATTTCCTCAGTTACCAAAATCGCAAGAAATTTTAATTAAATTAAAAGTTAAGGAAATTCAAAAAATCTTGAACAATTTAGTAAACATAAAATTTTTAAAAATAATTCTTAAAAATATAGGTACATTTTTGTAGAAAAATCATCTTAAAATAACCTAGGTAGCACTAGGGTCAATATAATATGACTTCTTATAAATCTCTTATCTACTACATCAAAGATGATTGAAATCGTGATGGTAAACTACCTTTATTCAATTGCTTTTTCAACCTTTAAACGAAAAAAACAGTACTAAAATCCAAGTAATTTAATATTATCCCTGTGAATGTAAGACTGGCCAACTAACGTCGAATAAATTCCCCAAATCGTAACCATTATTCGTAAATGCGCGCTTATGCTGTCCCACTAATGCAAAGTTAATACCGTTGAGTTGAGTTGAGATCAATGTTAATACTGATCGGCTGCTAATTAATACAGAGCGATTAAGTTAAACGGGACAACGGGGGGTAATTAGAATACCAAAACAATACCACCCAGGGTTTTGCATTTATACTATATTTTTAAAATAAAAAAAATATTAACATTATTTCACTGCATTATTTTTTTTTATTTGCTTATGTTTTGACTATTTACCTATGATTTCACAACACACTTCGTTAAAAAATAGGACTATAATGTAAATTTAAAATTATTTCTGAAGCAAATGACTACAGATTATTTTAATTTATTGTCAAAAATGTATGTTCAAACGTAGAATTAATTATTTAAATGGATATTAAGAATGCACAGCACGTTCTCTTTTTTAACGGTAAGATTTAAGTTTTTAATTATTCATCTGTGAGAAAAGTTATGTTTTTCCATTATTTTTGCATTCCTTTCACCTGTCAATTAAATTTTAAGAAATTCGAAATTTTCAGATTTTAAGTATAAAGTCCCCATTTTATGTTGACGCTAAAAGCTAATTTTTTTAGCGTCATGTAAACTTTTGACGCTTGAAAATTATAAGCTGAAATGTAGCGTCAACAGTCGGCCACTAAAAACCACATACATAAACAAACATAACCAAGCTTGACCGCGAAAGCAAAGATTTTTTTTAATGAATGTTGCATCAATTAATAAACTGATATTGAAAGTATGTTAAGAATTTATAATAAAATAAATATTAATATTAATTAATATTATTTATAGCAATCCCATTTGAAAAAAACCTTTCAAAACAAAAAAAAAATTATAACTTTTTATTCCTATGAATTTTGAAAAAGTACTATATTTTGAGTAACTATCACCATCTTTTGTGTTTATAATGGCCGGTAGAATTTATGTAGTTTGATACATTGTTGGATTGATTGTTTTTTTCTATATAACCATCTAAAACTCCAATATGGCCATAGGAAAAACAAAAGTTTGTGGTCATGGGCAAAGATAATACACCCCATAGATTGAAAACTCTCTCACCACTGCCCTCTAGAGCTACAATACCTGAACTATATCTCTTTGTAAATTGCAGACATCTGTACAAACGCTATTTGCAAATGTCAATGTCAATTATAATTATTGATGTCGATCATAATTTTTGAATTATTAAATACATTTTTGCGCCTTAAAAGTGATAAAACGTGTTAATGGTTATGAAATGTATTGTTGTTGGGTGCGGAAATGTTTCCAATTTGTAAGTATTGACTATCCTGCCGCCCTAAGCCAAAAATACTCATCTCGTTATTATTAAATTATTCTCTTAGCAAAAAGACGCATTTTACCATACATACATTTTTAAGTACTATATCTCCTAAAAATTTCTAATTAAATTGAACGTATCTTATGAAAAAAATAAAGCGCTATAATTTATAAAGTAAAAATGCGGAGTTGCGTCTTTTTGGCTAAGCACGGCAGTATCGCTCTAGCGTAAAAATACTGTTTGTTAATTATGAATTATTTAGGATTGCTTGTTTAATGGTAATTTAGTCCAGGCCAAGCCCAGGCTACTTATGGTTGTTTCAAAACCAAGAGCTGGCAAGATGGATTTTTCACAGTTGGTTAGAATTTGTATGTATTTTATTTTATATTATATTGTTACTACAATAAATAAATCTTATATTCATACTTGTTTTATTTAAAATACAGCAGTAAAAACAATAAATAAAGGCACCCTACTAAGCATCAACATTCAAATATGGCGCCAATATATGTTACAGAAATCTTTTGGCATTGCTAAGGGTATTGTAGACCTAGATGGCGTTAATTTACTTTAGCCTTTTGCCGCTAGCGCTAGTGCAGTTTACAATCTATGGGGTGTATTATCTATGGTCATGGGTGCCGGTAGAAAATAATCCAGGGGGTTGCAAAAAATATACGTGCAATTTCAAGTATCTATAGATACATATATACAGGATGCACCAAATTTCCTTCTATTTGTATATATTGAGTATGTTTCTATTTGAAGAGCTACAGGGTCGGTTAAATGATAAAAAGTTGCAAAATTATAAGCCTCTTAAATTAAAATTATGAATTGTTAAAAGCCAGCGGTTCTCAACCTACTCAACATAACTATTGAGACACCCTGTATAATATATAAATCAGCGTCAAAGCAAAAAAGCTAAATTTGTTTTTAGCTTTAGCTTTTGACGCTGTGACTGATCTGATGATGGAAAACGATCGTCGAGCATCAGCATAAAATTGGTCCTTTACAAAAAATACAACATTTTAAAATATTTTGTTTAAATTAACCCAAAATGAATTTGTCAAATGCCTGATCAAACCTTTCTAGGTTGAACCTAAACTTTTAATTTTTTTACAGAATGTGGTTTAAAAACTTTTGTGACCGTTTTTAGCCTTAATGATTGGGTAAATATCCTAAAATTAATTACGAAAAACATTATATAAATCAAATCGAGCACCTGGTACTTAACTCGTTTGAAAATAAGTGGCTATAGAGAGTGTGAGAGAATCTCAGTGATTTTTTCACGGTAAAAAGGTTTTTAATTAATTGAACTAGATTTATATGCGATGTTTCCAATAACGAATCACACGCCAAATTGTTTTAACTAGTTGGATTACTTTTTTTAATAACACGATAAATTATACCTTTTCATTCATTTGCAAATGGAAAATTGTTTTACATAAAACAATGAATTCTTGCGGAAAATTATTATTTAAAAATATACACGTTTACAATCCAATAAAATGGTGCAATTAATATTATTTTTTAAACACAGGGGTAATGGGGTGGGGTTACTTGACAAACTTTTGACTTAGCGGCAAAACTTTACTCAAGTAAAAATACTTACAATTGTTGACGCCATCGTCCTAAATCCCCTTAAAATCGAGTCCTTTGAACCCAATTGGATACATAATTAATAACAGAAAGATGCACCTGCCTATTTTAATCAATACATCTTATATGGTAACGTTATGGATCTTGTTTATCGAAGAATTCCTAGAATCGCGGTGCGTATTGGTTCTGAAATTGGCAGCTGATGTCTGAAAATGGCCATTTCAGTATCATCAATGGCGATTAGACGTTTCTATCACGCAGCAAGCGCGCATTCTCGGCCCAATAAAAACACACACTTTGTTTAGTTTGTTTACTGACTCCGATTGCGATAAACAACCGACAAAAAATCGCCTTACCCAAGCATTTACCTAATTGGAAAATTAATTTTATATATGGAGATCAGTCTTGATCGTTTATGTTACATAATCAGTAAATATTCGATATGTTTTGCTTTATAACAATAGAAAATTGTACAACTGCTAGCGTATTATAATATTTTTTTATTTAAATGACAAAATTTGTATCCTACACTTAAAGAGACACTTTTTGCCTTTTGTAAATTGTAGGAGAAAACAAATATCTGCCATTATACTCACGAAGCATGTGTAAACATCTTGGTTGTTTGTTTTTTTAATTTGTCCTACCATTTTTTAAATAAATAAAGTAATAATAAAATTAGGTTAGAATCGTGACGGTTGTAAAAATTTTGATGAAATGAAAACTTTGGCTGCTGGTGCCATAAGCGAAGTGAAGATGATAAAAGAAGAAAGTGTATCATTAACAAACCGAGTTCAGCAATTTGAACAAAAATTAAATATTCAAGAGCAAGCTTCAAAAGAAAAAAAATCATTTTATTAGGAATTAAAAAACAAGAATGTAGTATTGGTGATATTGTGGTAAAAATTGGTGAAGGCTTGGGAGTAAATATTAAGGCTGAAGATTTGGATAAGTGTTACGGAATTAATAGAGCTGATAATGCCCCAATATTGGTGACATTTAAGAATACTGAACTTAAGAAAAATGTAATTAATAAAATAAAAGTAAATAAAGGCTTAAAAACAAACGAGTGTGATCTACAAGGTCCAACAAAAAATATAAATGATGATCTTACCATTTCCAATCAACAGCGATTTAAAGAAGCTAGAAAACTAGCAAAAGAAAAACAAACTAAAAGAGCGTTTTGTGTCGGTAGCAAAATATTTATAGTAAACAACTATAGTTACGTACCCAAATAAATTAATAATGAATACAATTGTTTTCATTCATATAAAAAAACAAATAAATAAATAAACAAACAGAAATGGATAATTTGGAAATACTGTATCTGCAGAAACAAAATGCATGAAATTCAAAGTCTTCTTTTTATTAAAAATGAAATTAAAATACTAGTTTTAACAGAAACTTGGGTAAACCCTGGTGAAGAAGTATATTTTAACATTCAGAACCATACCAAGCTGTTCATAATGCTAGAGATGGAAGAGGTGGGGGAAAGCCATCTATATTAAAAATGCTTCTGTGCGAACATACCCCATTTTAAA
Organism: Brassicogethes aeneus; assembly: GCA_921294245.1. NCBI lineage: Eukaryota > Metazoa > Arthropoda > Insecta > Coleoptera > Nitidulidae > Brassicogethes > Brassicogethes aeneus. The sequence continues at coordinate 60,428,668 of OV121133.1, read as the reverse complement.
ATTTTGCAAAATGAGTTAAATATGCCAAGTTTAGTTAGTATATAAGAATAAAATAGCTAATAGCTAATCATAAACTCGGTCAAGTTTATGATCGGGAAAAGTAAGACAAAGCCATGATACATGTATACTAGGGTGGCCCAAAAAAAAAGAATATTTTTTTTCTCTCGTCTCTTGTGAAAATATGTTGATTTGTCATAATTTGTCAAAAGATCAGCTCCATTAAAGGTCGCTCAAGATTTTTTTAACTTTCAAAGTAGAGTATTTTGAATGTTTTTGAGCGACTTCTGAATATAAATATCAACGAACTTTTAGCGATCAAAATATTGATTTGAAATTTACAGAATTTTAATTATTTTCAACCAAAAAAATAATATCGAGACGAGATAAAAAATTAAAATAAAACAAATATTCAATTTTTGACGATTTTGAAAATTTTAAAAAATCTTGAGCGACCCCTAAAATTTTTTTAATCGAGCTGATATTTTGACAGGGCTCTTACAGCATGATAAACTAACATATTTTTAGAAGAGACGAGGAAAAAAAATATTCTTTTTTTTTGGGCCACCCTAATATATATATATATATAAAACCCAAAGTATAATATTATGTTTTTAATACTCACCAACAGTAATTGTTAATTATTATGGTATCCACATTTGAATATTGAGCAGTTTTTTTGTGATTTAGCCTGCTTTGCCTCTGGAGAAAAATATTTTTTTGATCTTGCCAAAATGAAAAGTGCATAGAATCAGTAAAGTGTCTAAAGTTATTTCATAATAAAAAAGAAATAAATGAAAAATCATTTTGTTTTTTTCTATAGAAATCAAGCTTTACACAACCATGCAAAGAATAAAATACCGACTTTCAAATCTTTAAATAGTTCTCCTTAAAAATCAGGTTTTTGGACTTGCCATACTTTGGTAAGGTCCAGATATGGAGATCAATGCACTTAACACGGTGTTACCAAATCAGTAAAATATTTAAAATATACAATTGAAAATTGTAATGATGACCCTTAGCGAATTCTAATATATTTTTTTATTTAATTGGCACAATTTTTATTCTACACTGAAAATAAATATCAGGGCTGTTTTCAATTCAGGGGTCTAACATCAATCTCATTTGAGTAACATTTTTAGGAATTTGAAAATACGCTATTAAAGTATTCCCTTAAGAAAGAGAATTGCACTTAAAAAAACATTTTTATTGCAATAACAAATTAAATTTTAATTACAATTATATTTTTTATCCTTTATTATTAAATTGTTACTTAACCCCTTCATAAATATTCCAATTTTGTTAGAATTTGGGCAGTTTTTAATTACCCTAAACATTCATTTGGATGTGCAGTTTTTAATTAAAATATTAATTTTAATGTGCGGTTTTTAACTATCTCGTTTAAATAAATTAAATGTAAATAATCCAATATAACTCGAGTTTGGGCCTAACAAATCCTTAGGTTCTTAGATCACACCTAAAATCGGTAAATCTACGGCAGGGCTGTTCCGAGTACAACAAAAATGTACTTGAGTACAAAGTACAAAAAAAAATCAAAAAGTACTCATGAGTACAAGTACAAAGTCCAAAGTACTTTTTCTAAAAACTTTTAAAATGTAATTTAGGTTTCAGTATCTAGCAAAAAAAATGTTAAAAGTTAATCAAAACAAAATATCAGGTTAAGGTCCCTTGAAAGTAGTGGGTCATAAAACAATATTTTTAATTAATAAAATTAGTAGAAATAAAATACTTCCTTTCACATATAAAAAAATATTTATTTTAAAAACTAATTAGCTAATATTAAAAAAATCAAATACACGTGAATGTTCATAATATTATTTAATATTTAAAAACCAAATACACGTGAAAAATATTTATTTAAAAAACTGATTAGCTCTAAAAAAGTAATATTTTTAAAAAACTAAATACAACTAATCGGCTTGTTAAAATGCCATTTTTATATATGCTTATAAATATAAATAAACAAGTTCTGCGCAAACAAAATTTAAATTGAAGTTTTTGAAAAAAGTTTAAGTGGTACACTGCACCAGGTGCAGTTTATTGGCAAATTTGAAATTTTTAAAAATACAAATATTACAGATTTTATATCATTTTCAATTTTTATTTCTTTTACTGATGAAGATCTGTAATACTTATTTTTTTTTAAATAATGAAATGTAACGATAAATTATAGTAAATAATAAATTGGAGCACTTAAATTTAAATTATCCTTATTGGGGAAGAGGCCAAAATAATTACTTTTTTTTTAAACAATTTAAATTAAAAATTAAAACTTATTTTTTTAATGTCATAATATACTTATATAAATTTGGTTTGGGTCTCATATTCAATAACCAAGATCAGTATTCACAAAATCCATAAGCCACCACATTGCTAAACTAGCACAATTATTATTTTCCAATTTTATTGGCCTTTAGTACAAAAAATGTATTCGAGTACAACCAATGTTCTCGTGTCCATTTTAACATTTTTAAATGAAATAATTACAAGTACTTTTTTTAATGTACTCTGGACTGAGTACCGAGTACATAAAAAGTACTTAAAGTCGAGTACCGCACAGCTCTGATCTACGGATCCTAAGAACACATAACGCTAATTTATCCCCGGTCATAGCATAAGTGTTTATTATTTAAGATATTTTCCTTTCATTTTCTATGTATTTTAATTTGTATTTTTTCCGTTACTTCTTACAATGTAAGTAATTTTTTACTACTAATGAGCTTGCTAATGCACATTATATGTGTGATTTTTAAAGCATAATTTATTTTACTCACAATTGAATTACCCACTTATGCGCAAATGTATGAATATAAAGAATAAATTGTTATTTATCTGAAGAATTTATTTAAATGCAAACATATTTACCTGTATGTTCACATGAACGAATTTTTATTGCAGTTTATCCTTGTAAGGAATTTTAAAATAAAATTATAAAACAATAATACGTTTTTATTATTATCAAACTGAAAAAAATAGTAAATACTTCTGGTTGTTTAGTTAAATTAAAATACAAAAAGGGATAAATAATGGTAAAATTAAAAACTGTGTAGGTTGACTTTTGTCCTTTAAAGATTCTTCTGCTTCCAGAAGAATTTTTATTGGTTTAGACTTTTCATCGCAAGTCGTGCGTGGAACTTGTTACCGGTAGACAAATAGGCAATTGTTTCCATCCAATAGGCAAATAATTAATCTGAACAGAGATATAAATCTTCAATGAAGAGATTTAATTGATTTTATGTTTATAGAAACAAGATAATTATTTACATTTATTTAGCAAAATACAATTTTAAAAATGCAATTATTTTTCCTGGAACGAATAAAACGCCTTAATCAATTACTTTACGGATTACTTTAATAAAAACAATCGTTAAAATATTAATTGGCTGTCATAAAACTGTTTATGCTGATAAATGGTGATTGTCAAAGACAATTGTCACCATGGGAAAAAAATATATAGTTTTAAGCGTGAAATTAAAAATTATACGCCATTTTTATAACTTATTTATAAGGTGTCGGGATTTTATAGGAAATATATATTACTATATATAGTAAAGTCCTAAGACATCAATGTCAGAGTTTTTTTTTAAGACTGTTAAAATATTAAATATATTTTAACAGTCTCTTAGGAAATAAAACCCTGACATTTAGGTGTTAGGACTTTAGTTAACAGGTAAATATCAGAACTATGTTCCATACCCAAAAGTGGTACTTCATTTAAATACAAAAACAATATCTATGTCAGTTTAACGCTTATTTTGTCTTCTTTTCTAAAAATATTACAATAAATAAATTTTGACCTTTTAAATACTGTTAAAATATTAAATAATATATATTTCTTAAAGGACTTAAAATATTAAATATATTTTAACAGTCTCTTAAGAAAGAAAACCCTGATATTTAGCTGTTAGGAGGTAACTAAGTGACCTTTTAAATACAAATTGACAAGTTTGTTTAATGGCGTTTTAGTCACGGGCCGAAGTTATTTTTAGTTAATTGACAGTCGTTAACTAACAATCTAAAACTAAACAATCGTTAAACATGATTTGTTCAGGCAACTAAAAAAAAGTTGCGCTAAAAAAATTTATTTGTATACAAATAAATTTTTTTATATAGCTACACCGAAAAAAATAATGTAGTTGAGTTAACGTTTACCTGAATGTCATTTTTGAAAATGTTGTTTCATCAAAAAACCTATTGGATTAATCTATATTTTGGTGTCAAAGCAATAGTCAGAGTTTGTCAAAGTTTATTTAAAATATTGATTTAACATAAACTAATTTATAGAATTAAAATGTTTATCCTATTTTGATTTGATAGCTGGAATTGGTTGAATCAAATACTGAAATTTTTAGGATTACCTAAAAAAACTATTAAATTAACGTTTAGTTTCTCTTTAATCCAAAACATTAAATTTTTTCATTTAACAAATTGTAAATGTTACTTTAAAATGTTAAATTTGCATTCAAGTCATTAGACGGTGTTGATTACGTGTTCTTACATCTCGCCACAGTTGGATTACGATATAAGGTATATAAGCTCAGGTAGCCGTTTGTTTTGGGTGGGTTCCACCAGAGACAAGGGAGAGAGAGACGAACGATTCCCATATAAACATTGGAAACAATAAATGTGGCGCCCTCGCCGGGGGCTGCGAGAACTAATGCTAAAAAAAATTTGCGCGGTATTTTTAAATATTTAATTTTTGTTTGCTACAAATGAATCAGTGAGATTAAGAACCGTACAAGTTCAAAAAATTTGACAAATTATTTTATAAAGTCAGTTTTATAGTTCAAAAAGCATTTTTGTGAAAATATTTCAACTAAATACTTTATAAAACATAATAATAATATTTTATAAAATAATATAAATCTTCTCACAAAAATTCATTTTAAACTTTTAAATTAATTTTAGAAAATAATTTGTAAAAATAAATATTTTGGACTTGTACTGTTCTTAATCTCACCGATTGAATTACAAAGTAGGATCTTTCGTAGATATCATGTTTAAAAAAATTAAAATAGCATTAAATTAAAATTATTTTATTTACAACATGTAAACCAATAAAAAACAGGAACAAAAATAACATTGCACACAAATAATTTATAGACAAAAATAGAAAGAAAAATAATGTAAAAATATCAAAATATTAATTATATTTAAATATGAAATAAACATACCTACACGAAAATATTTTAAAGCAAAAACTTAATTAACAACACAAAAAAACACTCTAAAAACTAATCGAATTGAATAAGAGAAGAAAATTATTTTATCACACATACCTACATATTTTAATTTATTTACTTTGACCTTAAATAATTTCATTTAACAACAATTAACAATCTGCTAAATATAACGAGGTATAATAACTTATCAATAAAACTTATAAACAAAACCACAGAAGCACTTTTAGTATTTACTGACAGCAGACTGACAGACGACAGAAAATGACAGTAAAGAACATAATTGCGCCTTTTCAGTGCAGGGCTGCCAACAAATGTGCAGAAACCAATTTACATTGAAATCTGTGTGCAGCCCTGCGCATCTAAATTGTTGACCGAAATTCCTATTTAAAGAATCGTCTCTCTCTCCCTTGTCTCTGGGTTCCACAGTGGAACTTCCACTACACCAAATTGCCCGACACTGATAAGACCCCCAATATAGGTCGAAACAGCTGTCTGTCGGTATTTATAGTAGGTAGAACGCACTCAAAACAAAAACTCTGACGAGGTGAGGGTTCAATTCTTTCTCTTTATATAGAATTTTACTTTTACATTTTCAGAATGTCAACCCAACCGTTTTGGAACATTAGCGCAAATTATTTTAATTTAACATTTTATTGGTGTTAAGTAAATATGCCAAAAAGGTTACCTGGATATTTCAAGAAATTTACGTTAACACCCTAAGAATGTTAAATTAACCAAATTAGCAGATTGGAACAAATATTCTCATTTTGTTCATTTGATTGTTATTTGTTGTTCAATTAAACAATACAATTTGACATTTTTAGATGGTTAAGTAAACGTGCAAAAACCATTGCTTGTATTTAAAGTGCATAGAGTTGAATTAATATGTTTGTTGTTGTTTCAACAGCTTATTTTTTTCAGTATATATATATATATATATATATAGCCTCAACTAAAATCTTTGTTGGAAGAACAAGTTTTTTTTGTTGAAGCCTATCTGTTACTGTAACTAATATTTTCTGTTGACAAAACAAAGTCGTTTAGTTTAAAGAACTAATATTTTTTGTTATCACATAGAATAATATTTTGTAGTTTAATTTGTTTTAATTAATAATCTATTGGTTCTTAAAACCGTTTCGCATTTGTTTTACATAATAATTTATTTGTTTCCATAAATTTATGTATTTTGTCCTACAATACAATATGCATAATAACACTTAGTGTTCTTACCTATAAAGCAATTTACCAATTTGACTGAAAGTATTTCCCAACGACGAAAAGCCCCACTCAGTTAATAATAACTGCACTGTTTTATCCATCATACACAGCACAATGCACAAATTACCCAAAAAATTACTTTCTTAATTATTTGGATACAGCAGACACAGAAAATCATAGAAAATGCACGCGTACAGGCTCCGGCTACCATGTTTTATGCTAATTAATTAATTAATGAACATAATAACCAACAAAAATATATTTGTTACTTTAACTTAAGGATACATTTTAGCGACAACGCATTTTGTCAGTAGTGCGAACAAATAATTCCCAACAAATTAAGTTTTGTTGCAGTTAAGAATTTTATTAAATACTTTACTTCGGGTAACAAATTTCTTATTAGAACCAACAAAAACAAAACATTTATTTGTTAATAAAACAGATTTGTTTTTTCAGTGTGCCCTAATATTAAAAATTACTTAATTATCTCAATACAAAAATAAAAAAGTTTTAAAAAGATTGTCAACGCCAATATTTAAAAAGTTTATAGGAAGATTGTGCTGATATTTCCGCCGGCAGTAAACTAAAATTAACTTAATTTCGGGTGGAGACTCCACTGTGAAGTGCCCATAAAACATTTTCTTTACTAGAAATACATTTTAATTTACAAAAAAATTACAAAAAATTTAAAATGTTCACCGGCGGTAATACAGATTCATAAAAAGTAACCACTGTTGTTTTATTAATGTCGCTCTATACAAATAATTTATTAATTTAATTAATTAATCTATACAAATAAATGACTGACATTTTGAGACCCGGTAAAACAGATTCATAGGTTACAATATTTTTGTATAGATGTCGCTCTAAGTATAAATTAATTAGTAATACATTGTTTTTATGCCCAATAATATTTGTCATGCAAAAAGTATAATATGCAACTCTTTTATAAAACTTTTTAAACACTCATTTCGCAAGCTCGCTCGTTCCTAATTAAACTTGATATTTAATATACTATTTAACTATTACTTTTATACAGTTACTTTTTAAAGATTATATTACTAAATATTTAAAGCTGTCAAAATCCAAAAAAACAAGATTTAAAAAACTTTTTCCATTAAGGTGCTCTCACACCTTTCTACTAGGTACGTTTATTTATAATTCAAACCTTGAACTTTGACACCTAATAGTGCGTTGTGGTTGTGTTGTTACCAACGTTAACAATCAAAGGTCACTAAGTTCGCAGTTCGTCGTGTATCAACCAATGCGTCCTGGAGAATGTCTGCTTACCTACAGGGTGAAACAATGAATCCAAATATGTACACTCGAGTGCTTGGTTTTTTTTATTTCCCATTGTAAATTCTGTTGTACGTGTTAAAATAAAAATTTAGTCCAATATTACGCGATATGACCGTCCTAATACTACTTTTTAATGTAGACCCCAGTAGCACAAAATATTGGTCCTATATGGGGCGCATATATGCCCAATATTTTATCTGGGACCAATATTGGATTTATTTAGCCGATGTTGGCCCTATATTGGCATAAAATGGCTATTTAATATATCTTGCCAATGTTTATCCAATGTTGGTACTATATTGGCATATCAATTTACGCCAATATATCATTAAACATATTTATCCAAGATCGGTCCAATATTGGCATATCATTTTAAGCCAATATATCATTAAAAATATTTATCCAAGGTTGGTCCTATATTGGCATATCATTTTACGCCAATATATCATTAAAAATATTTATTCAAGGTTGGCCCTATATTGGCGTAACATGATTATCCAATATATCATAGTATCAATGTTGGGTTTCAATATTGGACCAAGCTAGAAAAAATCTGACGAAAGATATGTTGGCCCAATATATAAAACGAATATTGGGCCAATATCTTTGTGCTACTGGGGGAATTACCTACATTCTATATATAAGATCTTACACAATAATTATTTTATCACCGGTTTTAGTGTGAGGATAATTAGAAACCAATCGGGTTGGGTTATTTTAAAATCTTAATGGTCGCCTTTTGTATACAATCTAACATAGATGTCAAATGGAGTTAACCTGACTTGCTTCTACTTTTTGGAGCCTTATAAGGCTTTTATAAAATTTGAATTTTCTATACTATTTGTAATTTTTTATGTTAACTTTTAAACGGTTGATTTTATAGAACAAAGTAAATAAAATTTTTTGTAGAACATTTTGTATTCTACAAGAAACTTTATATAAAATTAATATCCAAATCCTAAATCCAGGACATCCTGGCAACTAAATAGAATCTTTCTACTATATTTTTTAGCAGAAAAACTTGGGAAGTTTATCACCCTGTATAGCAAAGATTAAAGAAGCAAACGAGACACAAAATAGAAAATAACAACAGTAAAAAACGTAGATTGCGAATAAATCACATAATTTTACTAAACGGAGATCGTCAAGACTTTCAGGTACGGTACCGATCCTGAGCGGTCGTAAAGCTAGAGACGATTGTATCTATATTTTCTTTATAATCGACAGGATTCCTGCTGGGAGAAGATTTAAAAAAAATTGTTGTTTACGTGAATACCCAGACGAAAGCCGGATCTCAAATATTCAATTACTATTAGGTACTATCGTGACAAAATTACTTTTAACGCTAAATGTTTATTGGCATTTAAAGAAAGCAATTTGTGTTTTTTTCTTTTATTTATGTGTTAGAATATCGCAGTATTATTTTTATAAATTTTAGAAGTAAAATTTTATAAGGGTAAAAAACAATGACAAGTCTACAAAATTTAACCAACATATATGTACCATCACAATTTTTTTTATCCAAAAGTGGAAAATATTTTATTACACTACAAGGGTCGAAAGTTGAATTTTCGGCCCTGCGCGTCATGACGTACGTATACGTACGTAAGTAACTTTCGACCGAGGTAAACTTTCGTCCCTGCTATTAGGGACAAAAGTAAGTACTTTCGACCGATGTATGAAGAAAAATAGTATACACCACACTGGCCAAACGTTGAAATCTCGGTCCCGCACGTCATGACGCGCAGGGCCGAAAAATCAACTTTCGGCCTTGTAGTGTAATATACTATTTGTTATATTTACAGAACTTTTTTTTTATTCTACTGTTTATTTCTCTTTAAAATCCTTTTTAATTTTTTTCAATATCTATTTACCTTTTCGAGAAATCATTAGTGGAAATCTATGACCCTATAAATTACAACTAATGAAACATTGGTAGTTATTTCTTAAAAAAGAAAAATATGGCCAACCTAGGCTATGGCTATACAGTAAAATATTAGAGTTGATTTGTAAGTGTAAAAGTTACACTACAAAATACACTGGGTAGCATTTAGTGCTTATTAACTTTATTAAACATTATTAAAATAAATCAAAAGGGTAGAAAAACTTAATGCGAGTGTTTATTACCCGTTAATGTGTTAAATAGTGACAAAATGTACACTACAGTGCATGCCAATTTCTTTGTCTGTTTTGATGTTACTAAGAGCTCTTTTTTCTTTACACTACTAGTGGACATTGTAACACAATTAAAATTAAATTACACCAATAGTGGCAAAATAGACTGAAAAAACTGGTAATAACCGAAATGCGTTGCATATCCGGAGATACCGCGTTGTGGAAGTGTGTCATTTTTGTTCAGTTAGATTTTAATTATGGTGAATGCATAAGGGGACATTCTTATTCTTTGGTAAGTTCTTTTTCTTTAAGCCTTAATACTCAATAAATACCAATATGTTAAAAGGATGTCCATACCCGACCTATATTATATGATATACAGTGTGTCCGTAAAGTCCCGGAACATGTGATTATTTTGAAAACGGTATTTTTTTTTTAAAAACGCTGAAACACGTCAACTTTGTTATTTTTCTAGCAATATTTTAGCATATGTAGTTGTTCCAAAATCTGCCGCGTGGCGGCGCCCCAATCGAAGTGAGGTTTTTTTAAATTACAACCCTTTATTTTTGTTGCATTTTTGGATAGCTACCGTCGTCCTGAGTACATTGATATGCTACATGTGGAGGGTTACATAAGAAAATTTTTGAGAAAAAAAGGTTTTTGCCGCTGATTGAGATTTTGGTTTTGACGAACTTATTCGCTGTTACGGGGCACTATGCATTGCTAGTAAGGGATTATTTAAATCAGGTCTTTCCCAATCGCTGGATAGGTCAAAGGGGTCAAATTGAGTGGCCAGCGCGATCGCCCGATTTGAACCCTTTAGACTTCTTTTTATGGGGACATCTTAAAAACCGCGTCTATGTAAACAGGCCTTAAAATTTGGACTACCTAAGACACCGCATTCAAGCCGAGATCCAGATGATCACTCCAGCGGTACTGGCAAACGTACAACGCTCGTTTGTAGACAGGCTGTTCCATTGCCAAATAGTTTACGGTGGACACTTTGAGCAACTGCTCTGATTGGCTTTCCAAAAAACATTAAGCAACGCATAGATTGTGTAAGTTTGACAAAATACCAAAATCTCATTCGGCGGCAAAAACCTGATTTTCTCAAAAATTTTCTTATGTAACCCCCCAGATGTGGTACATCAATGTAATCAGGACAACGGTAGCTATTCAAAAATGCAACAAAAATAAAGGGTTGCAATTAAAAAAAAACTGACTTTGATTGTGGCGCCGCCACGCGACAGAATTTGGAACAACTACATATGCTAAAATATTGCTAGAAAAATAACAAAGTTGACGTGTTTCAGCGTTTTTTTTTAAAAATTACCGTTTTCAAAATAATTACATGTTCCGGGACTTTACGGACACACTGTATATCAATAATTTACGGCAGTAGGTCGGGTTGTTACATTAATAATATAAATATATACACACTTTTTATTTTCAAGCGTAATGGTTGTTATATTAACCTGTACCTACATTTTTATTAATATTATGGAAAATTTGTATACGTGTGGTAAATCCCCGACATACAGCCGCCTGACGCCTCTCTACCAATGCATTGGTCCCATGGGATCACCAATTTTTTATAACAGAAAAATGGATCAGTGATGAATTCTCAAGATAATTCATTGCTTACAAGTTGACAGCCAGTAAAACATTGCATTGATCTAAAACTTTTACGTTTTAAGGAACCATTTTGCTTAAAATATAAAATTATATTTTAAAAGGCACCTATTTTGATAATTGTCATAGATTTTTGTTCCAAATAAATGTTTCTCTCTCTCTTTATTTACCTTTTCGTTTTATTCACTACCACCAATAGATTTTACTTAAATAATGGTGTTAATTTACACTAGAAGTTTGCACCAAAAGAGTAAAAGTACCTTTCTAAAATTAGAACCTTTCCAAAGTAGTGTTAATTTGATGTGTTGATTTTTTTTACTGTGTAGTGCTTTAAAGTGTCGTAAAAAAACTAAAAAATTGGGGAAAAATCTGTTTTTTCTGTTTTTCCCCGGTCCTTGGTAACATTTCCTTTTTTGGGAAAAAATATTTTTCTTTTGAAAATTTAAAAAAAACACAGCATTTTTTATGTTATTTAAAAATAAATTCTTTATTTTTACTTGGTTCATAACTTTTTAAAAGCCATTTTTCCGAAAAAATAAATGTTTCAGCACATTTTTTTTTCCAATTTTTTTTGTTTAAAATGGATGTGATATTTTAAATACTCTAAAAGTATACGAAAATAAATGCAAAATTCAATTCCGAAAATTGGAAAAATACTACGGATACCTACATACACGAAAAAATGCAAATGCCATTTTATTATTAGCCTAGGGTGGCAAATTGTCTCAATCCGTGCCTGTTGTTATATAATATAACTATTTTAAATATTAATAAACAAATCGTTTTTGGGTTTCTATTTAGAAATTGGTAAAACTTGCTAAATCATTTATCTTTAAAACCTCACCTTTTGGACAAACCGTTTATTTTTAATTAGTTTTTTATTAAAGTTACTAATTTTATATAATTTTTGCTGCATAAAATTTTGTTTCCCATCATCGAAACAGTAATTAAATTACCAATTTGTACTCCCAGTAAATTAATTGACTTACCTAATTAATTTTTAATGATATACATATATATGTAGGTATACCTACACCAAAAATCCAACTATTATTTAAATTAATTACGATAATTATCTGAACCTAGCAATTCTCATATTACTAATATAAATTAAGATCAATCTTAAAGATAACACAAATACCTTACTACTTAACATTAGATAGATCTTTGTATTTATTACAAAAAAAACACATTTTTATCATTGGCATAATGCAGCATTGTTCTTTTAATTATTCATTTGATAATAATTATGCGCATTATATGATGTTCAGTGAAAAATTTATAAATAAACATACACAATTGGATTTAATCTTTGTATTCACGCAACAGAAATAGTGTGCGAGCATTAGGCATGTCATGTTGAAAAAAGACAAAATCAAAATTGGAATTCCCTTTTTTTTAAATTGAAAGGATGTTGCACAAAAACCTGGTAACAGTCAACACCAATTTTTAAAATTCAATTTATTCGTAAAATTGCCGGCTGAATCGTAAAAGTTAATAAAGATTATTTATAAACAGGGTGCACCAAGTATCCTTCTGTGTATGGTATTTTTTTATTAAGAGCTACAAGGTCGGTTAAATTAGGCAAAAGTTCCTTAATTACAAGTCTATTAGAATGGCATTAAAAAATTGAAAATCAGCGGTTCTGCAATAACTGAAAAACTGTCAAAACCAAAAATCTTTATGACTGCATTATTCCTGTAAATTTTAAAAAAGTAAGTTTTATATTTAAACAAAAATTCAACGATGTATAAAACTAAATGTAAATTATGGCGGCCATTATAAAAACAAAAGATGGTAACTCAAAACATAGTAGCGAAGAAATTGGATGAAAATGTAGAATTTGTTTTTTACATGTAAAACTTACTAAAATTTTCAGAAATATTTTTGGTTTTAAAAGGTTTTTAGTTTTTTTTTCAAATATTTTAAGAACCGCTGGGTTTTTTTTTTAATTTATAAAGTTGATGTTAATAAGCTTGTAACTACGCAACTTTGTTCTAATACCGACCTTATATCTCTTTAAATAAAATAAAATACCCATAGAGTATACAAAGGATAATTGGTTCACCCTGTATAGTACATTTTTTACTTATTGAGCCAATCTATATGAAATCGTCTAAAAATAAAAAAATTTTGGATTTTGCCCAAACTTTGTAAGAATCTTCTTTAGGGTTTCATAGAAGAAAATCCATCAATATTTATTTTTTGTATGCATCAGTTTCTAATTGTCCGAATTAAAACCTTTTATGCATGCATAAATAGTTTTAGCTGTAAAAATGTTTTCAATTTAAGATATCCATACGTTGAAGATAGCATTCTAAGTTAAGCTAAAATTGAGATTAAGAAATAAAACCCACAATTGACTTGTTTTGCCTACTTTTCATAAAAAAACCTCTGCTTGAAGTTTTGAAATTTAAAAAAAAAACAATATTTAGGTCATATGAATGTGTGGACTTCGAGATAGAAATTTGAAACTTACAGGATATTTAGTACTTCCCTTAAACTTTAAATGCCCGTTTTGTTATGTTCATCCCAGGTGCTTTAAAAAGAGCAACGATATAATTTTTTCCTTTTAGTCAAAAAATAATTTTCAATTGATTATTTTTTTACACAAAACTCTTACAGGACAACCTTTTTCATTTAATTTTAATTTATTGTAATCTTATCCTTACTGCCTTTTATTCTATATTTTTGTGAGTAGGTTAGAATAAAATTAAGAACAAAAATTAATTTAAACTTGAAATTATATATTCTTCATGAAATTATATGTGTATTTATATTAATAATACAGTAGTAGGTGGTATTATATAAAACCCTATTAGGTTACTGAAATACGAAAAAGATGTTTACAAAGTTTGAGCAAAATCTAAAATGACCTGGCTTTACACATTAGACGATTTCATATGGAACGAATCTATAGCAATTTTTTTAATACCAAATTAAAGGTAAATAAATTGTTTATAATTAATAATAAATAATATTTTTATTATAAATTTTACACATATATAATAGGGTGATCCTTATTCAAGGGTCGGTTGACATAATTGAGAGTATATAAATATGTTATAAATGTTATTTTGACCGATTAATTTTAAATTTTGACGATTTTTTTTTAAATTTAAAACCGATTTGTAGCCAATAAACGTACGTGAAAAATAACTGTTATAATGCTAAATACATATTGGCCACATCCAATTCTAACTAAAAATTAACAAAAAAACACTTAATTTCATTAAAAAAAACAACTATAATAGTTATAACTAATAATTAAAAATCGCACTCCATTAAGAGGTTTTAGTTTCTATATACAAAAGCGTTAAATCCTTTCATTGATTAAGCACTCAAACTCGATAAAACTGCCTCGATTATGACTATACGGGTCAAAAGCCAATAGACAAACAATGGTGATGTAATTTGCTCGGCGCAACTCAAATAACACCATTGTGTTAAAGCTTTTATTGCGCTATTAATTACTGGTTTTTATTTTGCATCAACCACTTAAGAAAAATTGATTGTTCGTCGTATTTAACAATGTTAATGTTATGTTTAAAGATGAGCGGTTTAAAATAAGGCTTTGTTGCAAATTTATGTAAGAAATGTTTTGATCCTACTTTTGTCGTTTAACATAAACTTTCTTACCGTGTATGTCGTCCACACATATGCTGAGATCCTCCCTGAAGGCAGGCAAATGAGGGTGACATTGGCATGTGCAGTTATCAGGGCCGGACGAGGTTGCTGTTCCGCTGCTAAGGCCTATGCACAATTCTTCGGAACAGGTCCGGCCTTCCAGAAGATCTGTAGGGGTCACGCTCCCTAAAATAAATGTCTTGGTTAGGAAATGCAATCTAGGTATACCAAGATCTCGAAATACCAAGATCTCGTACTAATTCTGCAAGCTTAGTCTTGCACGAAAATCATGCGCGATCTCGCAAGATTTGCGAGATTAGGACGCAGCGCATTTCATGTGTGTTGTAAAGCTTTTTCAATAAATAATTTTAGTCATGTTTATGTTTTTTGCTTCAATAGCTTGATGATTATTAGTACCTATATAATATTATATACCACTAGTGGTAAAATTTTACCGATAAAATGTTTGATTCTTATACGAACTATTTTTTCTTGTAAATTTCGCAATTGGCATTAATTTTTAAGTTTTAAATTAATGCCACCAGCGAAATTTACAAGAAAAAATCTTAAGTAAAGGGTGTCATAATTTGACCTTCCGATTTAAATTGACCGCCATATCTAGTAATCTTCATTGACAGTTTTTCTATAGTAACATATCTCAAGTAAAAACTTTGCGGTTAGTAGTTTCTTGGTCAACATGGAGAAACTGTCCATAGAAGAACGAGTTTTTATTCTAAAAACTTATTACCAAAATGGAGAAAGTTTTGCTGAAATGCATTTCGGAAGAAATTTAGCACCTTCTGTTAAAGTTATTGAGAATTTTATTAAGAAATTTCAACAGACTGTAGAAGTTAACAGGCGTAGTGGTTACATTCGAGGTATCCGATCAGAAGAAAACATTGTTTTCTTCTGATCGGACACCTCGAATGTAACCACTACGATTTTAGCCAAACTTTCTCCATTTTGGTAATAAGTTTTTAGAATAAAAACTCGTTCTTCTATGAATAGCTGCTCCATGTTGACCAAGTTTTTACTTAAGATATGTCACTATAGAAAAACTGTCAATGAAGATTACTAGATATGGCGGTCAATTTAAATCGGAAGGTCAAATTTGGACACCCTTTAAATAAAAATCAAACATTTTGTCAGGAAAAATTTTATCACGATTGGTATTCGGCAAGACTATTTCACGAATATTTTTTTTAAATTAGAATTAACGTGCCGATTCAATTTCTGTATGATTTTTTTGACCAAAACACATATTTTTTGAAATTTTTATTTTAAAATTAGAAACGTCAACATCGAAACACGTATAAACGAGTGGTTTTTTAACTAAATAGTAGTTTTATCGCTGCAAAACTGAAAAAACCACTCGTTTTCTGAAACCATAAAGTAATGAGTGCCTCGGTGGTGTAGTGGTCAGAGCTCCTGGGTTCCTTCAAATCACTCACAATTTTATTTATTCATACCTTTCACCTTATCTTCCATTACTTTTCCTTGAAATTTTTTACTGAGTATCTTCCCCAAAATCGCTATGCGAGTAAAAGCGGAACAGCACTGATTAATTACAATAATCTGGGCCTCTATGCGGTATAAAGTTCGTACAGGGAGGTTAATTACCTAAGTTTTAACCTTCTTGTCACCTCAAAATTTTTAACATTTCATTCATTCTTTTTTTTCACTTTTATATTTGTTTCACATTCCCCTCTTTCGACCACTTATCCTTGTCAGGATTACCTAAAAATTTATTAACCCCAAACTCTCTAAATTCCTCTCTACATACCTTTATACCTTTATACCTCTATAGTTAGGCTGATTAAAAATTTATAATGTATTATTGTTCGAATCCCACTTGGGTATGGTTGTTTATTTGTGTTTGTCCATTGTGTATAGTCCTTCGGAGGGGACTTTAAGCCGTCGGTCCGTTCCTACCCCTAACCCGCACAAGCCATTTAGTTGGCTTATGGGACATCTTAGTTTGGATGTAAGGGTGGAACTAAAAGAGCACTTTATAACTTTATAACTTTATAGTCTTAAATAAATTATTTAATTTATGTTTTATTTTATTATTTTGCCTTTACGATATAACCTAACAAAGTTGTAATACAAATAATTATACTAATTTTTTTTATTAATCTTAAATCTGCGAGATCTCGCAAAATACCGAGATCTTGCGAGATTACACCTCTTAAATCTTGCTATACCAAGATTGTACATTTCCCTGCAAGATTGCATTCCCTAGTCTTGGTAAATAATTGTAAAAATTATTAATATTATATTCTCATCTATGACAATTGAGTAATAAATCGAGTTCGTAATAAAGAGATTATTTAGTTTAACAACATAACAAATAAATTTAACGACGTGTGTTCACAACACAACAAACAAAAATATGAAAAAGTGGTTAGTCGGCCTTAATGACAAAACGGCTTGCTGAGAAGCTACATTAAATCTGTCGATACGTAATTTTTCATATCTACTAAGGATTATGCAAATTTCAAAGGTGCAGTCTTGAACGCAAAAGTTGTGTCATTAATACACGTTAAAAAAAATAATTTTGTTTTCGGGATAACTTTTGTAACTATTGTTAATTAAGAGTGAAAAATATTGTTTTTATTAAAACAAATCATTTGTCAAGACTGTCATAAAGCATAACTGTGCAATAATAATTGGAATTAAACATCACATTTAAATTATTACAAATTTTTAAATACATAAATTTAACATACATTTGTGCAAATTACATGAAATATCAGTCACTCCCATTCTTTATATTTATTATTTGAATTCCCAATTATAACTATCTTAACTATTTATTATGAAATCTGTCGGGTGGTCTCATGGCTAGTTTGAATGGTTTATGTTTTAGGGAAATAATTTGCTTATAAACTAGGAAAATAAAATATTATACTAGAAAATGCTCGACTGGTGCTCATATCTCAAATTCTTGACGTTCCAACTTGCATTTATATAACCTACATGAGTTATTTAGAGCTATTTACATGGTAATAAAATCTTATTAATTTATTGTTCTAGCTTCTTTACAATGCTTACGTTTAATTTAAATCAAAATTAGGATTTTCATTTTTCTCATTTTGTAAAGTTATGTTTATTGAAAGAAACTTTTTAACAGTTTTAGAAATTTTAACATTTTTTAACAATTTTCGAAAATTTTAGATTCTGAACGTTTTATTAACTTGACTATTTTCTGATTTTTTATGTTTTTTTAATTTAATATTTAATAGATAGATTATAATCTATCTATAATTATCCATCAATGTAGCAAATACACACCTGTAAATTTAATGTTAAATGTACTAAACTTCTGTTAGTCAAAGAATAACTTTTAGAACCTTAATCTTTGTTTTTTAAATATTAAACCATATTGCATGACTATCCAACAAGGCAAGACAGATATATTTATATAGATAAACCAACGTTTATAGTAAATATAGCAAAAGTATATTTTTTAAAGGTTTTCAATTGTATAATAATTTACCACCTGAAATTAAATACCTACTGTGATAACTTCATTAATTTTAAAAACTTGTTAAAGTATTTTGTGATTTTGTGATGTGTACTGGTTTTAAATAGCAGAGGCTAAATAAATATATTATTATTGTTATAATACAGGGTGCCCCAAAAGTCAACGATATCCTTTGGAGGACTGTTAGACCAACTCATGACTAAGCAGAAAATCAAAATAAGACCTTAGTAAAAAATCGTTAGTTTTTGAGATATAGTCATTTATATGAATTTTGTAAAACTTGACACCTTATATCAGTTTTTCGAGTGCCACAGCTACAAAATCTACTATTAATTTAATTTTGAATTGTAATTAATAGCAGTCCTATTCAGGGTTACGCAAAATAAAATATAATCTAAGAATATAGAATGTTGTAGTTTTGGCACTCGAAAACTGATTTTATGTGTCAAGTTTCACAAAATTCATAAAAATGCCAATATCTTAAAAACTAATGATTTTTTACTAAGGTCATGTTTTGATATTCTGATTAGTCATGAGCTGACCTGTTAGTCCCTCAAGGATATCGTTGACTTTTGGGAAACCCTGTATATATAAAAATATTACCGTTTTTCAATTCAGGTTCGTCGTTTGTAAGGCATTGGTTTCTTTTTAAACAACGGCAATTTATTTTTAAAAGTAGTAATATAATTTCTTAAAGTTTCTTTATGGTATAGGAGGTAACATTTTATTTGGTGCAATTCAAATTATATTATAATCTCCTAAATTCATATTAAAACTGATTATCAAAAACTAAAAATGTCCCCTTCTGCGCGTGTCCCCAGTAACTTTTTCTTATATTTGACATTGGCAAGTTTATGTTAAAAAATAATCATTGTCATAGTATTTTTTTAAATTTCTTTTATGTCCTTAATGTTTTTAAATTTATGATTTTATCAATACAAAATGAAAATTTTTAATAATTTTTGCCAAAAGCTTTTTTATCACCGCTTCTGTCCATCTTCTTTGTAGTCCTATGAAAGAGTGGGCCAGTGATGCCAGTGATGTAAAATTCGTAGTTAGTTGTTTATTGTTTAAAAGAATCAGGTGCTTATTTTTGAAAAATAGCTGGAAAATGTATGTAAATTTTATAATTTGTTTTTTCTTTTATTGGCAAAATTTACTTTTATGTATTAACATTTGTTTTATTTTAAATATAAAATGTATACAGCCTAGAAAATATTGTTAATACAGTCGAACTTCGATAACTCGAAGCCTTGATAATTCGAATCAAATTGATTGGCAATAGCGCCAATAGTGAAAATTATGCATAATTTTCACTCTTGGCGCTATTGCCATGTGTAATTTAATAACTTTTTTCTGGCAAGTCTGTATATCACTAAAAAATATAATTTTACTTTAAATTTATTAGTTCATAATTTTTTTGACCAAATTTCAGTCACGTCTCAGCACTTGAGAAGGCAATACGCAATGTAACAGGGAGAGCTCTTAAAATCAACAAATATTTTCTCAAAAGTGCAAACAAATTATAGTGAAACAACTACAGTGAGTATAGACTACCATACTGTCAAGAATAAGTTAAGAGTTAAGTGACAAGTGAGCTTCTGGGCGGTCATACCAACCCTCAACTGGACGCTTTTCACTGGACAAAACCAACAAACAATTTTCATAAAGTGCAATCTCATATAGTGTAACGGTCAATAAATAGTCAAGTGTTAAGTGATAAGAAAGAGTTAAGTGACAAGTTTCAGCTTCTGGGTGGTAGGACTATAGTCCTACCACCTGTCATTGGACGCTTTTCACTAGACAAACAAAAGAGGTCCAACAAGAGTGGAAGAGGCCATCTGCAAAAAATTGATAAGTATCATCAAGCATATGCATGACCTAGCACATAATTTGCAAAATTAAACACGACAGATACCTTTAAAACCCTAAGAAAGACACACTTAAAGAACGGCCCCAACAAAACAATGTTAATTTTAACCCTAACGAGACCAATAATAAACATTTGACACTTAAAACATAAACTCACACTCAATAAATCATGAAAACCCAAACATAGTAAAAACAGCATACTAATCAAACTCTATTCTATTTGTAAACACGTTAGATTATAACAGAATAATTGCGCTTGTCATTTGTTTAACTAATAAATAAATGCAATACTTAACTTTGAAAATTAAGAAAAAAAAGACAAAACAATTCTACCACAAAACGTGCTTGGGCAACACAATAACTAAAAAATGGTTAGAAATTTCGCACTACTGAGATAATAAACAATTAAAAAAATATCAAAAGCTACAAGTTACATATCCAACTACTGAACTATCTATTTATGGTTTTCGGCCTCAAGACTGAAGACACATGTGCAGGAACAATCCTACTTGGACACGGACGCGAACAATAACGACAAAAACGTAGACCAAGACGTAGGATCCTGCAGCAAAATAACAACTCCCGAACTCCATACAGTAATCCCAAATCTTTGGAGTAATACTAACTGCCTGGTCTAGGGGGGTACCGTCGTAGATTTGAGTCGGCGTAATTGTCCCCCAAACACCAAAATATCTATCCCTCCCGTCCTACCTCCTTCATGACCCTATAGGGTCATGAAGGAGGTAGGACACCCAGTATACTGGGCGTATAGCATCGGCTCGGCGAACCCGGGAATGGCTACTAAAACTATTGGCATTTTGCTCTCGAGCCCTAATTAGGGGACAGTACGGGACGCAATGAACATTCTCAACCAGCAAACACGGGTGCATCGATCATAAAACCTTAAGGTTTTATTATAATTGCTTTAATGAGGTTGTCACAGCTTTTATAAATCCTTCTCTGACACCTTCATAAAGCTAAATGAGCTTTATGGTGCCCTTAGACGAAATTATCGATAAAGCTAGCATGTAAGAAGTATTCTTTGTAAACATTTTTGCAGTAGTATATATACAATATTGCTTTGGTTTAGAATAATATTAGAACTATTATCTCTCGAGTAAAAACTTTAATATTTTATGAAGACCCAGTCAGAGCTGGGCAAACTAGTTAAAAAAAAGTAGTGGAGTATAACTACTAACTACTTAATTAAAAAACTACCTAGTAGTTAAACAACTTATACAAAAAAGTAGTTAGATTACTAACTACAAGTAGTTAGTAGTTAAAAATTTAACTACTTTTTTTAACTACTATATAGTATAGAGATAGTATAGAGATAGAGATATCTCTGACATATTACAGCTACCAAAATGGCAAAATAACTTAAAGTTATAAAATTTATAAATCACTTTATATTATTATTATTATTTTAATTTAAAGTATATGTTAAAAAATAATAAATATGTTTGCTTAGGATTTTAATCTTTTATTAAAAAACAAAAACAGAATTATTTTAGTTCCTTTGTGGAATAACTTAACAAAACATACAAAAATAAAACACAAACAAAACATTAATAATAGAATCAGAACTATATTAAACATTTTGATTTGCCTTTAAAAAAACCAATTGCTCAAAAAGAGAATCCGAAAGAGCATGTCTTCGTGATGAGTTAGCCAAAGACACTAAATTTATAAAAGTTTTAAAATACAAAAAAAATTGCCTAGGTACATCCAATCACTTTTCAGTGGTACATTCGGTTGCTAGGACGATCGATTTATAGTAAGCATGTAGTTTTATGTCTATTTTTTAAAATTAATTTTTTGTATTTTTGCGCACTTTTGAGCGAAACTATAGTGCTAAGGGACCCAGTTTTTAATCATTGCTAAAACCCGTTTATTAGTTCTAAATTAAGCGGATACAAATTCATTTTTGCCAGATAAATTTAAACACCAATAAATACAATTATTGTACTGTAAGGACAGAACATATCCAAGATTTTAACTTTGCATAAATTGGCGTAAATTGCGTAAATTGGCGTAACTTATTCGACAATATACTTATAATAATCTTTTAACCGGCAATTAAAAAACACTCTTTAAACTTAAACTACAGGTTAAGTCAAAGTTGCAGGCAATCTTAAGACTTAAGTTAATCGGAGATTGAAGAACCAAGCATTGGACTTACCTCCTGAAAATATCAATTTCAGACATGGAAACCTAAAATAATCGAGTATAACTACTAGGTAAAGAAAAGTAGTTAAAATACGATTATTTTTAGAAAAAAATTAGTTAACTACGTAGTTAACTACATTTGTAGTTAACTACTGCCCAGCTCTGGACCCAGTACAACTTTAAATTAAATATGCTTGTATGTAGTTTATAATAATATTTAAAAGCAATATTTCTTTATCCTGATATGAGGTGATATTTAAATGAGACCACTACATTTTTGATGAAAGTCAATGAAATACTTCTTAAAAAAAATTAAATGGGCCTTCGCAACAAGCTAATTATGCAACAATTTATTCTTTTTATTTTATGGGATTACATAGAAAATTGATATTCTTTCCTAAAAAGGGCATTTTAATTAAAGTTAGGTATAATAATCTTACAAGAGTTAGTTTTGTTGTTAAAAGTGCTTTGCTTAAATGATTTAGTATAATTAACTATATTAATTTTATTAAATAATTTTAATTAGCATGAGCTATTTTTTAGAATTTTTTCAGCAAAGAATTTTTAAGTTTTCAGTCATGGATGGATGGATGGAAAAAATGGTGGTAATATGTCAGTATGCCAATATGAGCATTATCTCCTGCAGGAATTAATAAAACCTATTTATTTTATTAAAACGGAAAAAGTATGTCATAAAACCAATAGGCAGTTAACAAGGTAATCACTAGAGTGTTTATTTTAATTTAAAGCAACATTTATTTTCTGGAAACAAAGTGGTTTTATGAGGGAAGTAGTGCCGGCACCTCATAAGAAAGTAGAATAATTATATAACCTATAATTTATTTTCTTAAAGCTGTTTTCTGTTACGCCTTTTTTACTTTTCTATAAAAGTTGCCACTGATTTTCATTTTAAGCCACTTGTCGAATAATGATCTTGCATGTGCTAATTATAATCTAATTATAATTATGATCTATATATAGATTAACCTGAATACGACACTACCTATAATAGCGGCGCGTGAAGTCTTATTTGATTTTAAAGCTAAAATTAATGTTTTGTCATGGAGACAAACTGCTCTTGAGAAGCTAGCCCACAGAAGTATAATAAAGCAAATTAAAGTATTGGCTGTAAAAAGTACTTACGGCACAAGGACAGTTTTCTCCACTTTTTAAGAACCCTTAAAACTAATTTACTGCCATAAAGCTAAATATGCCGTTAATGTCAATATGGTTTCATAAGGGTATAAATGACATCCCATAATAAATCAAAAAACTATAAAAACATAAACATATGAACTTACAAGCGTAATAGGCGTTATTATTTTAAAAGTGGGTTTTGTTCTGCCTAATTAGGATTTTTATTAAAGTAATATGGTTCTAAGAACAATTAACTTTTGTGACAACTCCCATAAACCCAAACATCTTTTTAAAGAGTGTGATAAAGCTTTAATATTATATTTAGGTAAAAGCCAAGAGTGTTACTTGGGTATAAAAGATAAATTATCTATATTTGGTATTCGTTTATAGAAAAAATGTTCGGTTAGGTTTAAGAGCATATGATCAGAAAAAAATAATCACCCTGTATAATATAAAAAAACAAACCTATTTTAAAAAAGTATTTCCTTTATAAATGCATACCAAATTTACGTAATTTATATTTGGAGGAAAATAAAGAAAAACCTGAAAAAATATATAACTTTTTTTTAAATAACATGCATACATTTTTTTTAGTATTTTATTAATGACTGAATGTTATATCTAAATTATTATATCTAGGTAACATAAAATATTATCAAAACTACTGGCAATAAATAATAAACCGCGGGGCGTTAATTACCACTCTGTATATCTAACTACCGTTAAATTAAATTGTAATTACGGGCGTTTAAATTTTATGGTGTATCGATGGTATTGGGTCTATGCATGCCCATCATCAATATATGTATATATTACACGAGCTAGCATTTGGTTCCACGCCCATCTCAAGGCTGTTGATTCCAATGACAAAAATACACTTGATGCTATTTCATAAATGCACTTGGGCTATTATTGCTTCATTAAATTAACTATTTTTATTGCCCGCTTTACGACTTCCTATGATTTTCTCTTATCTTAGTTTATTTTATTTTTTTATAAACTAATCAACAATTCTAGCCATAAAGAAAATCCAATTCCAGAAGGCTCAGTTTTACAAATAACCGTTTTACGTAAATATTTTTCCGGTAAGCTACTTTTTCATCTTCAGATACAAAAAATGTCACTGGGGGAAAAATCTGGTGAATACAGTAAATGGGGCAAGAATTTAAAGCGCAATTTTTAGCAACTTTATTTTTTTACTCGAAAACCAGTCAATAACTTCAATTGAAATTGTCATTGTGGTCAAAGTAGAAGAAGAAAAATATTCAATGCTTAAAATCTTGGTATAACATAATCATTTCATACAACAGCACAACTTGACAGCTGTCTTATTGAAATTCCTTGGTAAATGATACGGTTTTTTAAAGTCCATTATTTCGTAGACAAGGTGATGTTTGTCATAAAACCTAACAGGTTTCATGCCATTATACATTGATTAATAACTTTATTGTGTTAGCCGTATTTTTTCAATTAATAATCTTTCATTAACTGTTAACAACACAAAAAAATTGCCAATAGAATACAAATATTAAATTACTTTTTTTATAATGCACCATGTAATTAGTAATTTATCATTGCTATTGGCTGCTTTTGAACTTGCTGTGTTTTGCAGAAACTTTTATCTATTCAATAAATACCGAGAAAAGTAAATTAAGTACTTGTTATTAACATTAATTTCATTAATTATTGGAATATAACAGTACCTTACTGAAAGATAAAACCAAGATGTTTTCAATAATAAAACGAAGACAATTTATTGAAAATCGCAGCCAATCTTGAAAGTAGCAACAAATAAGCAACTTATTGAAGACATAATGTAGCTATAGCTACCATTTATTAGTTGAAAGATAAGATTAACATCTCTTATACAGAAGCCAGTTATATAGTTTTTATTTTAGATATTTTATTAAAAGACTTTTAAAATAACCAAAAGTGTTTTAACTGTATTTACTGCATTTGTGACTATTTTGTTGACCAATAATCTAATTATTTAGAACAAACCTTGAATAAATGTATCCCCGATATTTTTTCTTGTAATTTGTAGGGAGGAGGCTGTCATTTCCAATGAGAAAGCCCCCAAAAACAAAAACATCAAAAGACATGATGTCAGTAATCCAATTTTAACCTCCATTTAGACGACAAGGAACTGCTTTTTGCTGTTTTCATCTCCAATTTAAACTGTAATAAAAAAAATTAAAATTACTTTAAATTTATGTAATTAACCATAATTGGTTGATTTTTTATATATTTTTTGCAATTAACAGAGATATTTAAGTGTTGTATCTCACCGCTGTAAGCATAATTCCCCAAAAAATGGCCAATTTCGTACTAATTAGCCAAAAACCTCATTAAGCCCAACTCGACTGTTTAAAGCCGCTAAAAACCAAGACAAGTCTCATTTTCATTAAAGAAAGTTTTTTATCAACCAAGAATTCGCTAACATGAAAGTTTTACGGTCACATCAGTAGGAAAAATTTTAATTGGACGAGAAAAAACAATAAAGCATCGGCCTGCTGCTCGTTTTCAAAATCAATGTCGTGCACCTTCACTTTTTTTTCGTTTTGTTTCGGTTTATTCGTTTGTTTTGTTCGAGGGTTCACACGGAAATAGTGAGTGCGTTGGATTTGTGTTGCTGCGGTAACTGATTGTTTTCTTCCCATCGTTTGTTACAATAAGTAAGATGATTTTAACCTTCATTGTGTTTAAATTATCTATTCAAATTCTTAGTGAATCAATAAAAAATATTAAGATTTTTTAAAGATCCTAAATTTTTAGGAATTTTTTTTATGTAATTAGGCTCAAATTTTAAGGGCCAACGCGCAACGGAGGCCGAAAATTGAGCGAAGCACAAAAATACACTTCTTAGCTGCATGGCATACAAGGCATAATTTTATCTTTAAGCGTTATATAATTTAAGCTTACCAAAGTATTCGATTATCTCCTAGGCTGTAAAAATAATTTAGACCAGTGTTCCCAACTGCAGGGAATTTTCCCTTTTTAGGGAATTTTGGTACCAAAAAGGGAAAGGAATTTTTTAGTAAAAATTGTTAAAATTAGGGAATTTTTCTTATTTATTATTAAAAAGCCCACGTTCTAGATTACACTTTTTTTCGGTCACTTATTTAATAAAGTGACCCAAAATAAAAAGAAGTTTGACAACGCAGCCCAAATGTTGTGGCTAGAAGAAGAACTAAGTATATGTCAACTGCGAGTCAATTTTATTTCATGTTTACCTTTATATTTTAATAATTTATTTGTTAGATGAGGCGTATACTGCATGCAAAAAAGGCCCAACTTAAAAAAAAACATTTTGTGTTTTTATCTCGAAATATTCCTATAATGCTCTTATCGAGTAAGCTAGCCTAATAAAGTGTGTTTTAATATGAAGAGTAATTACTACTTTGTATATTAAAATACACTTTATTAGGCTAGCTCACTCAATAAGCGCATAATAGGAATATTTTAAGATAAAAACACAAAATTATTTTTTTTTCAGTTAGGCCGCTTTTGCGGTATACGCCTCAGATGTTGTTTTTACGTTTGTTTTTTATTTTATTTTATTTTTAGATCATATTTTAAAAATTGTATTTTTGATATGAAGTCATTTTTCTTGGCAACATTGAAAGCAGGGAATTTTGGCACGAAATAGGGAATTTTTGCCATGCAACAAGGGAATTATTACTCTGAAAGGTTGGGAACACTGATTTAGACCAATCAGGTAAAGTTTTTTTTTTACCTCCTAGTCTGTAAAAAACCCGTTTGGGCCAATAACAAAATTCGACCACTGTAAGATCTAATCCAACCTCACTTTCTACCTTTAATAATTATTACAATAATTGTACGTTTATTATGGAACGCCGTTGTATTTTTAAGTCTACTATTTTAAATGTTAGTTTAAAATGTAATTCCACGTCATGATAACATTAAAATACCGAGTAAAAAATATTTCGGCGTTACAGCTATGGAACGCCGAAATATTTTTTACTTAGATTGATATTTTTAATTCCTTAAATTAAAAATGTTATCTAGACAGACAAATTCGAATTAAAAATATCAACTAGACAGAAAGATTCAAATTAAAAATATCAAATAGACAGAAAAATTCGAATAAAAAAATATCAACTATACAGAAAAATTCGAATTAAAATGAAAAACTGGACAGAAAAATTCGAATTAAAAAAATCAACTAGGCAGAAAAATTTAACAAACGTTATTTCATTGAATTTAAATTGTTACTGTGATATTTTTAATTGGGGTAGAATTATAAAAATCACATTAACCTCTAAAATAAAATGAATTAAAATATTCAAATGACAAAAAAATGCAAAGCATATTTTTAATTCAATGCAATTAAAATGTCGTTATGATATTTTTAATTCATGTCGAATTACACGTATTAGATGACGTTTAAAATGAATTGAATTAAAATGACTACTTTACGAAAAAATATTTAGATTTTTTTAAATGACTTTATTTAAAATTAATGCTTTTTATTTGATTTTATATGTCTTGCAGACATGAATTTCGCGATTAAAAAATGCAATGGCGTTCCATAGATTATTGTACATTTCATACAATGATGTTTTTCTATTTTTTACGATATTCTATTTTTAATTTATTGTAGTTTAAGATTTTTTAAGGTTACGATAATATGACCTTTATAAAAAAACTACAAAAACATGATTTGCAAATTATGTTAATCAACGAAAAATCTATAAATGGCAAATTAAATAAATCAAAAAACAAATATTTATAAGAGAACAAATTTGACCTAAAGTCTAAATTTACTCTTCATTACTATTAATAATATTATTATTCTGCTTCTACATATTTTATATTCCACACTTTCGTGTAGTATTTTCTATAATTTTTGCATTAATTTCTCATACAAAACACAATAAGCATATATGTAAACCAAATAATTGATAATAAAACATGCGGTAATTTTTTTAATGAACTCTATGCGAATAATTATCAGAAATACACTCCCCGCAAAAAAAACTTGCGAATTTACTTTCTATAGAAATCAGAGCATCGCATTCTCCATATATAGCATTTTTCATATGTATGTAGATTATTTTCTATACAAAGTGACAAATGCCCTTTAAAAAATTATTTAAAACACTTTTTGTGGTATATGTAGCTTTTTTAAATTATAATTAGTTTGGTTTTTAGATAACAAGTAAAAGCAATTTACTTGTGTTTTTACTTTTATTTCACTGTCAGCCTAAGGTAAAAGGCATTATTGAAACACGTATAATACAAATAATTATTCATAGGTTTTGTACACGTTTAAAATAAAAAGCTTAAAGCTCAAGCAATATTCTTTACTAATTGGGTAGTGAGGCAAAAACGACACTTGCACGTTTTATTTTATGAATGTGTACATTTTCTTTTACTGCTAGTTTTATATTACATTAATCAATTTCAAAAACTTTGCTAAAAAAGTTATAATATTAAATAAATAATTAGCATGTTTATGACTTCAAAAAATTAATTAAACATGCTGTTTAATTGAAAAAAAATTCCGCTGTTTAATTGTTTTGATTTGTTTAACAAAATAACAAAATAAATTTTATAATGTTTACAAGGGCTACCAAAGGTCACCCACCTAATTTATAATAATTATAACTGTTTTATCCTAGTAGCAGACTCACGCCAAATTGACAAGTTTGCTACCTGAGAATTTTATTTTTTTAGACCGTTTTCTTACTTTTACTTATGGCCTTAAGCAGGCCCGGCTCCAGACGTTTTGGTACCCCGTGCAAAAATATTTTTGCCGCCCCTCATAGTTACCTACTTTTTAGTGCCCATTAATTAGGTACAATTTCTAAAAAAACCTACTTAAATAATATCGTCCCCTTGATGATACAATTGGATATCTGAAAAAACACATTTATAAATAAAATATTCTAAAATTGGTATGTAAGTATTTAGTAGAACTGGATTCGTAAAATTTCGAGTTATCCAGTTGTAGCATTAAGGGGAAGATAAAATTAACAAAAAAGTTTAAAAAATTATTATTTAATAACAAATAAATAAAATATCATCGCATTCTAAAAAAACAGTAATATATTCTACTCTCTAAAAATGAATTAGTCAAAAATGACTAATTTAATATTTATTAGTGGCTGCTTTTTCACTTGTACTCTGGTTAACCATGGAATACCATGGTAATCAAAAATTTATCAGCTAATTATTTTGTAAAATTGTTCCCTGAATCCGAAAATGTCGTCAAAAGTTAAAAAAGTGAAACAGTTTTTGAGATATAGTCAATTTTCCATTTAATATGGAATTGACTATATTTTAAAAACTGCTCCACTTTCATAATTTTTGACGGTATTTTCGGATTTAGGGGACAATTTTACATAAGAATTGGCTGTTAAATTTTTGGATACCATGGTATTCCATGGTTAACCATGGTACAAGTGAAAAAGCAGCCACTTATAACTATCAAATTAGTCATTTTTGACTAATTCATTTTTAGAGAGTAATAATAATTATTTTATCTAACATTATAAAACTGACCAGTAGTAAAAATAAGAAAAATCTGTTTAAATTAAAATTAAATTGGAAATATCTAATTTAGAACCTATATCGTGTTGTATTGAATAACTTTTTGCCGCCCTTCGAATTTTGCCGCCTCGTGCAGGGGCACGGCTGCACGTACCCTGGAGCCGGCCCTGGCCTTAAGGCTATAAGGTTAAGGTTCAGGGCATTATTGTATAAGCCTTATGAACAGTAGAAAGTCAATATTTGTTGCTGTAAACTTAAATTAATTATTAATTTTGTGTAGTCTCTAAAAATTATTGCGCACCAAAAAATATACATTAATGTAATTTTCTTAAAATACTTTCTTACGATACTTGTAACTTCTTAATGTTTAATGACTATGTCAAAAAGTGTGGGCCCTTTGTTGAAATTAGATTAATTATTACATTATTTTATACTTTTTTTTATTTATATATATTTTTACTTTTTAGTCTTAAAGTTTATTTTGTTAGTTTGTTAATTCAACTCTTTATGCACTTTAAATACAAGCAATGGTTTTTGCACGTTTACTTAACCATCTAGAAATGTCAAATATTTGACATTTGTACAATATTGTATTGTATATTGTACAAGAAATAACAGTCAAATGAACAAAATGAGAATATTTGTTGTAATCTGCTAATTTGGTTAATTTAACATTCTTAGGGTGTTAAGGTAAATTTCTTGAAATGTCCATGGACTGAAAGAAATATATGTTTTTTTTTAGCAATGTATGTGGTAGTCCATATATGAAACATAAAATATATTTACCTTAACCATTTTTATATTTAGTTTTAACATAATATGGTTAAGGCAAATATATTTTATGTTTCATATATAGACTACCACATACATTGCTATAACAAACATATATTTCTTTCAGTGCAGGTAACCTATTTAGCATATTCACCAATAAAACGTTAAATTAAAATAATTTGCACTAATGTTCCAAAACGGTTGGGTTAACATTCTGAAAATGTTAAAGTAAAATTCTTTAAAGGTTGGTATCCAAAACAAAATTATGGAATTAATATATTATTATATATAAAGAGAAAGAATTGAACCTTCACCTCGCCAGAGTTTTTGTTTTGAGTGCGTTCCAACTACTTCAAATACGGACAGACAGCTGTTTCGACCTATATTGGGGGTCTTATCAGTGTCGGGCAATTTGGGGTAGTGGAAGTTCCACTGTGGAACACACCCAAAACAAACGGCTACCTGAGCTTATACTCCTATCGTAAGCCAACTGAGGCGACATGTAAGAACATCACGTGATCAACAACATTTTAAATTTTAAAGTAACGTTTACAATTTGTTAAATGAACAAATTTATTATTTTGGACACGTTAATTTAATAGTTTTTTTAGGTAATCCTAAAAATTTCAGTATTTGATTCAACCAATTCCAGCTATTAAAAATAGAATAAACATTTTAATTCAAAAAATAAGTTTATGTTAAATTAATATTTTAACTATCAAATGAACAAATAAACTTTGACAAACTCTGACTATTGCTTTGACACCAAAATATAGATTAATCCAATAGGTTTTTTGATGATACAACATTTTCAAAAATGACATTTAGGCAAACGTTAACTCAACTACATTATTTTTTTCGGTGTACATCCGCTATATTAAAATTAGACTGGCGATCCCTTTCGTTTGATACCTATATTAAGGAGGTTGTGAATCCTCTATCATGTGGAGGCCGCCATATTGGATTTACTTTGAAGTCACTCACCTTATCGTTTTACTCGTCAAACCCAAAGATAGGTATTATCTTTGGTCAAACCCTTTCATTTGATACCCATGTCAAGGAGATTGTAAAGAAATCCATCTTGGGGCGGCTGCCATATTTGATTTAGTATGTATCAATCACCTTTTTTTTACTCGTTAAACCCTTATATTTGATAAGGATGTTGTTAAGAATTAGTTAATCTAAACATTGTGGAACTTTAAACGTTACTAAACCCAAATGTCAAGGGATTGTGTGGCCAACAAATATAAGCAATGCTTTGTGCACAATTAAATAAGAAATCATAAGACACCTAATAATGTAGTTAACATTTAATTCGTGGAGAATATCTTTTATAGGACGATCGAAAATAACTTTAGAAGACTATATGGTAAACTACTAATTATATTAATTAAAAAAGCTGGGTTAGTGTTAATTATATAGCATTATTTCTAAGATTTATCACCTTTCTCTTATTTAAGTAAATCGTTGAGATTTATCTTTACGCTACCTCTTAACAAAAAAGTTTTAACTTCATTTATCTTTTTGACTATCTAGGTACGATCTGCAAGTCGAGATTAAAGACTTAAGACATTACTAATTGGCATTTTATTTCTAACCACGAGGAAATTGACAATTTAACAATAAAAAACGTAGGTAGATTAAAATAATAGTTTAACATAATATTTACTGAATTTTTTTTATAAAACCTGTTAATGTGGCTGACAGATGGTTAAATTGAAGCAATTACATGGTTAATATTGTTTCAAGATTGCTTTAAAAGCTTTTATCAAATCGTTTTGACATAATGAGGTATTTTGTGCCTTTAAATTGGAATATTAAAATGCATTTATCGAAAGCACGGTCAACTTGGTCAATTTGTTTATGTCACTGATTCAGATATGAAATTTTATTTGTACCTAAGTATTTTTTTATTACTGTTTTTAAGAAAGTATACAAATTGCTAAGAAACTAAACAAAAAAAGAATGGACCGAGTTTTATTATGTTCATCTCAAAAATTAAGTGACACTGGTTTTACCAATGAATATACCTAACTATTAATATATTAAACATAAAATATTTTTAAGGCAGCCAATTTAAAATGCTTAATATAAAAATTATGGAAATTTTTAATCAATTTGATTCTATAAAAGTTATGTATAACCAATTGCATCTATAATACCAAAACTAGATAGCATTATAAAGGTCGATCAAATTCGCGTCCAACGTGGGTCACTTTTTATAATTTAACATTCTTTGCAGTATAATTTACACATAACCACACTGAGAGAACGAAATATTTGTTAATAACGAGGCACGTTAACTATTAACAAATCGATGAGTTGGATATGGCGAAAGAAATATTAATTTGGGTCTAAGAACTGGTTAAGTTGAATTAAAGAAGCTCATAACGTATTAGCAAATGTAGATATATTAACTGTTAATATATCGAAGTTCCATTTTGTAAAAAACTACGGCAACGTCACATGCTTGCGCATATTGCATTTAAAATTATGTTGACAAATGTTAAAACGTTTTATTCGAATTTAGGTATATTAACTGTTAATATATCACAGTTCTAAGACAACTTTATCCTTTATTTGTCTGAAACACAATCACCGGACGATGTTTTAATAATTAGTATATAATTTGTTCACGATTAAGAAATTTTCTAATAGTTAACATATATTTTAAAAAAATCGCAACTGTTTTGATTTCTTAATATTAAATATATCCTTTTCTCAGTGCAGCTATATTAGGATATTATAAAATTAATGTTACGTAGGTATCTCTAATTGAATTTAATACCACTATATCTTCGAAGTACACGTTTCCTTAATTGAGAAAGGCAATACAGGTATTTTTTTGTAATCAAGCCCTATCAATTTAATAATTATAGAAAAACAATTTTATTATTTTGATGCCGTTATTTTATAGTAATCTTTGCTAAGTAAAACTCGATAAAGTTACTTTAACTGGTTCGTTTCTTCTGATTGACATGAAAATTACGCTGAGGAGTACTATTTTAACAGTTTTTAAGATTTATTCATTTTTGTTTACAAACAGTTTTTCGAGAAATGCTCCTTTACAAACTTGATGTTAATTTCATACTTTCTTTCAACGATTTCACCGTATATTTTTCCATATTGTTGGCTTTTAAAAATTCCAAAACTTTAAAAAAATTCGATACAATCTCAAAGAAGTTTTTTGTAGGACAATACTATTTTGAATGATTTACCATATCTATTTAATGATCGTAGGTTGTGTTTACTGGTTGCTAAAATAATGCTTTAAATTAGGTATACCTTATATATAATTTGTCCAGAAAGTCGCCATTTTCTTTAGATATTTATATTATTATTATTATTATTAAATAACTATAGTTAACTATAGTATATATACTCTCTAAAAAAATCTAACATAGTACCAAGAACGGCGCTGTCATTGAATGCATTAAAATTGAATATCAATAGATTTAGGAGCGATAACTTTTGTTGTTAATTAAAAAACAGTAAACGATTATAAACCAAGTGGTATTATGGGAACTGTTATTCAGGAATACGGATTACAAGATCCCATTGGTTTAATGGCTCACCCATTCATGCTATGCTAGCGTTTTTTCTGTGCAAAAATGACTACTTACTACAGTCATTTGTGGCTGCTTTTTCACCCATTCATGCTATGCTAGCGTTTTTTCTGTGCAAAAATGACTACTTACTACAGTCATTTGTGGCTGCTTTTTCACTTGTACCATGGTTAACCATGGGATACCATGGTATCTCAAAATTTAACAGCCAATTATTATGTAAAATTGTCCCCTGAATCCGAAAATATGAAATATGAAAGTAAAGCAATTTTTAAAATATAGTCAATTCCATATTAAATGGCAAATTGACTATATCTCTACTTTTTTAACTTTTGACGACATTTTCGGATTTAGGGGACAATTTTACATGGAAATTGACTGCTAAATGTTCGGGATACAAATTGCTTTTGACTAGAATTATTAGTTGCTGCTTTTTCGCTATGACAATTAGTCATTAATTTTTAGAGAGTACAATATCTCAATTTGGCATTTTTTTAAAGAATATATGCCAAAAGAATTTTTTTGTTTAAGTTCTTTGGCTTACCTTCTTTAAATCACTTCTTTTTTTCATAGCGATGTTTTGACTTCTTCGGTATTATAGAGAAACGTCATATTTTTCACAAATGTTTAATGTCTGTATTTTTTACGCTTTCAAAATTACTTATTACTTATTTTTTTAAAAGATTATATAAACTCGGCGGATATTTTTTTAATTGATTGAGTCGAGTTTATATGCATACCGACTTAAAACATTGGCTTTCAAATATTTGCTACGATTTTATAAAAATACATTTGTAGTGGGTACCTGCTGTATAAATTATATTTAGTTATTTATTTATGTATTCAAAAGCTTTAAGAGTGTTTGTTTTTTATTGGAAGAATTGACATCTAGTGGCAACAAGTAAATAATATGGATTTGTCTATATAGACATTGTTTTGGTTTTTAAGAATATGCAAAATATTATCTTCAACTGTAAAACGAAATCTTGTATTCATTAATAATAATTAGGGGGGTGCTTCTTAAACTTTGCGACTTAAGGTGCGATGGAGAATGCCGTGCTCTAATTGGTTAATTGGTTTTTAAAGAGATAATTTTCTATAGATTCAGAGTAAATTCAAGAACGCGTTAAAACGTGCAAAAGTTAAAATTTGACTAAAAATGTAATACAAATACTAAAAATGTAATACAAAATCATACATACATGATACAAAAATTTAAATGCCAAGATTTTCCCATTTATATATCTTCCTGTCTCATCAGTTACAGAAAGCACGCGGCTTGAATTTTGTTTCGACAGGCATTTGTCTCGTTAAGTTATAAGCGACCGCTCGTCTCTCACGCTTTTTTTTTATTTTTATCCTCTTTTTTTCATCGCCATTCTTTGACAGACCTGATAAATTGGCGATTTTAAACCCATCAATGCGAATTCAGTTGACATAAAATGTCACCAAAAACAGAAGTTACTTTCTTATTTCGAATAAGGTCGAGTAGTTTAAAAGTACGCAATGAATATAGGCTACATTTTCGTAAGATTGGAATAGTTATTTGTTTTACAAGTTTTGAAAAGCGACTTTTTCATGCGAGTGTTTAAGTTGCTCACGAGGCCGTCAGGCCGAGTGTAAATTAACACGAGCTTGAAGAAAGCTTTTCTCACAAGTGAAACACAATGTTTTTTCTACGACCCTTTTATTGTTTATTATATTCAAATACAAAATAAAATAACCTAAAAACGTGTTTGACAGCTGTTAAAATTACTTTCATCCTATTCTTTTAATTTTTAAGTATAAGTTACTTAAAATCAATAAACTTACCTTCTCAATTTAAATAAAAGCACTAAAAATTATAATTTATTATACAAATTGTGTTCCTAATGATATTTAGACATAAATATAAAAATACAATACAACTTTTGAAACGAATATCAAACGATGCTGTCAATTTCTTTTCACACAGACCTGTCACTTTACATTCGTGTTTTGCCTTGCCAATGAAAAGACTCATTTTCTAAGCAAGGATGCCAATAGGAAATGTGACTTTTACATAGTGGTCGTTTCTATAGAAAAAGGTATTTATCTACTCCTATATTGACGAGCTGTGACTTTATGGCGTTTTATTGACGGGCTGAAGTTAACAACACTGGCTTTTCGACATTTTACGTCACAGGCTGAAGTTAGCTTTATTATAAATTGGGAAAAAGTTAGGTTAAATTCGGGTGACAGTTGACATATGTCAAAATTTTAACAAATAAAATTGGCTTTAAATTCTGTTTTGTGTTCGTCGTAGATAAAGTATAGTATGCAACTCGTTTATATACTTCTCTAGACACTCGTTTTTATTAAACAATCGCTCGCAAGCTTCGCTCGTGCTTAATTAAACTCATAACTAAAATGGCGTTTATAAAACTTGATACATAATATACTATTATAAAACATGGAATAAAAAAACGACCAAAAGTAAAAAGAGTTACTCAGCTATACTTTGTGTGTTTTCGGCAATAGCCCAGAAAAGGTAAGAGGAAGGAACACTTCTCGAAAATTCATTATAAAAACAAACTTCATATGCTTTCTCGTGTTATAACACTGCTCTCTAAAAATGAATTAGTCAAAAATGACTAATTTAATAGTTATTAGTGGCTGCTTTTTCACTTGTACCATGGTTAACCATGGAATACCATGGTATCCCAAAATTAACAGCCAATTCTTAAGTGAAGCAGTTTTTAAGATATAGTCAATTTCATATTAAATGGAAAATTGACTATACCTCAAAAACTGTCCTAATTTTTAACTTTTGACGACAATTTTACATAAGAATTGGCTTTTGGGATACCATGGTATTCCATGGTTAACCATGGTACAAGTAAAAAAGCACCCACTAATAACTATTAAATAAGTCATTTTTGACTAATTCATTTTTAGAGAGTGGATTTGTCATTTTAAATTACCAACTTTTTCTGTCAAAACACATTTGACACTTAAAGTTTTGGTACTCATAAGAACTCGATTTCGCTACCAGGTGGCGCTTTTAAACCCCTCTACCTTACATTCGCCGAAGACAAAAAACTAGCGATCTGATTTATGTGATAATTCGCGAAATTGAAGAGCCGCGGCTAATTAAGGAACGAGTTTTCGGACCATTTAATTGCAGTCCGAAATGTCGGTTTTTATTCACTCGACGAGTTTTAATTGGTTCGAGTTCTGTTGGAAAGGTTGGCATCCGTGGATATTTATTTACGTGCCTCATTTCGGCCCGCTAAATTCCGGCTACCTTAGCAATGTCTATAAACATCGGTCGATTTGTGTCAACTTACAACCAATAAATGATAAAATTCAGATTTTATATTTAGGATGTTATAGTACCGTAAATACTTGCATGATTTTAATGAAATTTTACAAGCTGTGAATATCTATAAATTGGCATAAAAGAATAATTTTAAAGTTACATAACACTGGGTACTACTTGGTACTACTGTCGTCATGATAAAGAAAGTGTGAATTTACATTTAGAGTCGAACCGATAAATTAAACAAAACGCTTTTGTACTTATTATTCTGTTAAATATGTAATAGTTTTTTACATTAAAAGTGCCGTTTTAGAATAAGGGTGCGTTTTACGAAAGGTTACAAAAAAATATTACAAGTAAATATTACAAGAAAATATTGCAAAAAAGTCAGATAGGTATGTTGGAAAATGTATGTCCTAGTTATATAAAATACCATTTTTATTTAAACTTAAAATCGAGCTTAAAATTTATGTTTCAAACCTAAAATCTGTCAAAATAAAAAAATTCATATTAACATAGTGCACCAAGAAATTTCAGTCCAATTGGATTTAACGCGAAATGAAAGTAGGCCAACAGAAGAGTTAGCTGAAGTTTTTTGCATGGCCTCTTTAGGTTTGCATTTTCGTGGCCAATTTTTTAACTGGGTCTCGTAAGTCAATTAAATAAATAAATTAATAAATTAAACAAGTGGAAATAGGTAGGTATTGTATAATTGTAAAAAGCGCAATATGGTAAATTCTGACCAGTGGCGGATCCACAAGGGGGGTTTTCGGATCCGAAAAAAACAAAATTCGACATTTATTTATAATAATAATATTTACATTATTATTATTATTATTATTATTATTGATTGAGTATCCCAAAACTGTGCAGAAATTTTTGAGGGGGGAGGTTTTTTAAAATTCTGGATCCGCCCTTTATACGGACATATACAGGGTGTTTCCTTAGTACGGTCCATAACTTTAGGAGGTAACTTCTTACGATATTTTAGGAAAAAAAATTCATTAAAACATCTGTCTTAAGATGCTTTCTTACTAAGATACAAATACTTTTTCATTTTATTGTATTTGTAATTTTCAACACCCTGTATCTTAAAATCTAAGCATTCCACCCACACGTTTAAATAAATTTCTTTAAAATTTACAAAAAAAAACAAGATTTATTCTTCACATAATATTATCCGCTCTCTTAAAATGAAATAGTCAAAATTCTACTATTTGAATTTGTAATAAAATAGTCGTTTTCAATTTTAATTCTTGAGGCCAACAACAAACTATTCTTAGAGTTAAATTTGTTATATTTTATTAACTCTAATGAACCTCACAACACAAAATGTGGTGATTATTTACAAGCTGTAAAATTATATGTTCATAATATAAATAAATAAATAAAATAAATAGGCTATATGGCCTATAAAAACAAACAAAAATGCAAAATGTTTAGCTCAGAACAGCAACACACAAAAGATATTCAACTTTAAAATATTATTAACAATATTTATAGACAGATTTAACTGATTTTAA
Source organism: Brassicogethes aeneus (assembly GCA_921294245.1). Lineage (NCBI taxonomy): Eukaryota > Metazoa > Arthropoda > Insecta > Coleoptera > Nitidulidae > Brassicogethes > Brassicogethes aeneus. The sequence goes on along the minus strand of OV121133.1, from coordinate 60,389,255 downwards.
TAAAAGTGGCACGCCACGCATTGGTTATACATCAGCTTGACAAGCGAGAGACCCGAGTTCAAATCCCAACTGGATCAAACCTTTTTAAAATTTAAATTTACCAATTTCACTCTTGTATTCGGTAGAACTTGACTTATAACTAGTCATTTTTGACTAATTCATATTAAGTCGCGACTTGTTCAGTGGTCCGAAAATATTAAATTAAATTTTTCTTGAAAACCATGCATTCATAAGAGTCGATAAGTCTTCAATTAAGAGAATTTTTTTAAGCATTTTGAACCGATCTATTATTCTTTAAAAAAAATGTAATTAACAAAAAAAACTGTGAATAAGAAATTAAAATGTAATTGTAAAGCAATATTTTTTTGAAAAAGCGTGTTTGGATTCAGCGCTATCAAAAACCCCTGTATAATTTTTTTTTACATTTTTGCAATTTATAATGTTAAAAAAGAAATAATTAAAAAAAATTGTTTGACACTGTATCTTAGTAAGGAGCATATAATGTTTATATAAATTGTGTCCTGAAGTTACGAAACACCAAATTTGGTCATTTAAATGTTCTTTGTATACCTAATCACTTAATAATACGAATATTATAAATAAATGTAAAATGTTGTTTATTCTGAAAACCCCCCGTGGATCCACCACTGGTCAGGATTTACCAGATTTCGCTTTTTTGATTTATTAATTTGTTTATTTAATTGACTTAGTTTCCATTCTTTGTGGCGAATTTCCGACTGTTTACGACTTTTAAAGTCCATAAAAAATTGCCAGCTAATATCACCAAACCCTGCGAGGGTTTTCTTATAGTCCAGGAAATTTGTTTCCTGTATTGTAGAAGAAAATCTCGATGGTAGTCGGGTTTTATTTTGAAAAAAGAACCCCGTGTACATTGAAAAGCAGTAACTTTTAAAAAAGTCTAGTACCTCAAAAAATCGTTCATTCGGTTATGTTTGATAACCCTAAGGTTTGGGATCGATTACTTTTAAAATTGGACTATAATAAAAAAAAACAAAAAAATGATTTTGAAAGCAACGCGCATAGCAAAAGGGCACATCATATAGGTGCGCAATGGGGTTTAACGTGTGCCTTATTAAGTACATAATAAAAGTATTAGAGGTCAAATTCTAAAAAAATGCACGGTTAGCGAGTTATGAGCCAAAAAGCAAAAAAAACTCCCCTTTCGGGGGATGAAATTAGGGGACGCGGAAAGAAATTTTTGGGGAATATTCTTGATTCATTATCAGCACCCCTGACTACATAAAAAAAATAAAACCCGACTACCATCGAGTTTTCCTTCTACAATCTTTGTTTCCTGGATTATTAGTTGTCTACAGTCTAGGGGCCGTCCATAAATGATGTCACACACTTAGGGGGGAGGGGGGTCGTCGAAAATGTGACAGTTTGTGACAGCCGGTTTGGGAGGTTGTGATGTCACAAAATTATAAAAATATTTTGGAATTTAATAATTAATAATGGTTATAACCTGTTAGTATAAAACCGTTAGTCGTACGAAAAATGGCCAAGAAATCAAATTTGCCCTAAAATGAATGGGGATTTAAAAATTAAGTTTTATTTTGAAAACAACAGTGGCGTGCATAATATTTTTCCAAAAATATCTAAACCACATCCTGTACGGACGCCACTGGTAAAAAAAAATAAAAAATCTTCTATATCAAAAACTTACTGTTAATGCTTAGAAGGGGTGTGCCAAATTTTATAAAAATATCTAGGAAGTTATTAAAGTTATGATAAAAAAACGATTTTTTTCTTAAAACACACCCTGTAACTAAGGATTCACACCCTTAAGGTTCAGCATCTTATTCTGAAACACCCTGTATACTAGAGGAGCGAATTTTAAATTAATAACATAATTTTAAAAACTTAAAATACTATAAACTATACGCTGTTAATGGTTTTATAACAACTCGGCTTATTCACTTTTTAATAAAAAATAATTAGTAGTGTCTGTACATTTAACATGTCCCCTATACCTTAAAAAGGTCATAATATTCTAAAACTCACCTTATTCCATTTAAAATTCATTTACAAATTGACTACCGTTCCAAACTTTCCTTATCTATAGGTTATATCATGTCAAAACTGGCTTATACTTACATAATATGTAATTTTAAATTATTGCATATTATTTAATTTTAAATTAGTTCAAATTTTAATCAAGCTATATAAATTTTATACTTTAAAGTATTCTGTGCGCCCGATATGCGTTAGTACTCCACGTGTAAGGTTTTTGACATTTTGCTCAAAATCACCTAATATGGATAAGCCGAATTTTGGAATGCACCTCCTCATATACCCACTTTCTTATCATATTAAAAAGAAACCAGAATATATCTGCGGGATTTGTCCAAAATATTTACATTTACTAAAATTAATACGTCAATACCTCGATCAGTAATTACATTTTTTATAAATAAGACATTTAAATAACACAGTTAAACGCGTCTTAAATTTCCATAAAATTAAAATTATTAAAAAAAATTAACCACGTGATTTTCACAGGCTTCACACAATTAAGAGAGTTCTGCAGAGAACAAAACAAATGGTTGTCTGATGGTTTAATGTTAGGGCTATTCGGTTAATGCATTAAAGTTTACAATAAAGCTCTCTCAATTTTTAAGATAAACTAAATTAAATTTGGTCTAGGTAGATTATACAACCAGCTGTAGTAAAAGCAGGTTTAATCAAAAAATGTAAATAACCTGCTAAAGTAGATAACAACATCCATTTTCGGTATTTTTCGTCCAAAAACATCTGTCGAAAGGGTGAGTGAACTTTAATCGAATTCTCATACTGTTCATATTATTTGTTGTTAGTCATTCAACGAATAACATATGGCAAATGCAATTGGTTTAAAAGATGTTAGGGATTTAATTATATGGTTTATTATTGTTCAAAGCCGCAATTATACATAATATGTGTGTAGGTATTACGTTTGTATTTTGAAACGGTATACCAAAATTTTAATCCTAAAAAGTTTAAAATAATTTTAAGTTTTTTACTACCGTTTAATAGTATATTATGTATCAAGTTTGATAAACGCTATTTTAGTCACGAATTTAATTTAGACATAAGTCAGCTTGCGAGGGAGTGCTTAATTAAATTATTGTCTAGGAAAATTTATAAACGAGTTGCATACTAAACTTTTTTTACGACAAATACTTATTTTTATCTAAAAATAATTTAAATTAAAATTTGTATACAGCGACATCTATAAAAAACAGAGTAACTCGCGTATCAATTTCTAAACTTGTAAATCTGTATTACCGGCGCGTAAATTTGTATGTGTATATCGAAATTTATCCCTTGAAAATGGACAACCGTTTAAATAATGATATAAAAAGAGTTTTTTACAGTGAAAGTGAAGATATTGTTTTATGCACACTTCACGGTGGTCTCCAACCGAAATTTTTAATGCTTTCAATAAAATCTAGTTTACTGCCGGAAAAATTAAAAGGTCGGTACAAACTTGCATATAAACTTTTCAAATAGGTATTGGCGTTGAAAAACTATTTTATACTGTTTATTTTTGTTTTAAGATAATAAAATAATTTCCACATTATTATTTCAGAGGAAGGGCACTTTATTTTAACGATTGTAGGACATTTGGCAACTGTTAACTAACTTAAAAGTTTTAAAAGTTTTTGTCAAACTATGGCTTTACGGCTTAGTCACAGGCTGAAGTTAGTTTTAAGTTAAAACTAACTTCAGCCCGTGACTAAGCCATAAAGCCATAGTTTGACAATGTGTATTTAAAAGATCACTTGTCATAAAAACATGTAAGATAATGTGCGTTTTGAAGTGGTGGGAGTTGAAAAAAATACTGATTTCTGAATAAAACACATTTTATAACCTTTGTTTCTTGCGGGATTATTAAAGAAAAATAGGTTAATTTTATTGTTTATAAATAAAACAAGCGTTTTTTCTTTGCACTTTCTATCAATAGTTTGCTAAAAACGCTACATAGACATATAGTAATTGGTAATATATTTTCACTTCAGTTTTCACTAATTACCTACTACAATATATTTTCTAATTAAGTCGATTTTTGGTGAAGCATTTCACATCATTTTTATTATTTTACGAGCTTGAAAATGATTAAAAAATTAAAACAAAACAATTATGAAATTGTAGTTTTCACTTTTTCGATTGTTATTTTAAAATGACAGGAGGATTTTGCATAATTTACTGAGTACTAAGGATATACTAATATAGTAGCTTATAAGCAAACCGTTCCCACCATTAAAAAACATTTAATTGAAGTTTTAATTAGTGTTATATTTAACAATGAAGTTTTAATTTGTATAAAATAAATGAAATATTTATACCCCCATTTAATTTGATTTTTTCATAGAATCATTTAAAAATCGTACAAGGATCAAGTTTTACTATGGATCATTTTTTTCCGTTCAATCCACAAGCTACCCGAACCAGAGATATATTTCGAACGGGTGCCGGTCAAAATCCCGACAATCAAAATCCCGACAGTTAGAATCCCGACAGACGAAATCCCGACAGGTCAAAATCCCGACAAGTTAAAATCCCGACAAGTTAAAATCCCGGCAAGTTAAAATCCCGACAAATTCAACTTTTTTATATATAAGGGAAATAAATAAAATAGATATCATATAAATTAATATTTATTATAAATTAAATTAAGAAAATTGAACTTTCTGCTGAGCGGATTTTTGGCTAAATTTACCCTCTCAAAATAAATTAGTCAAAAATAACTAAAGCAGCCACTAATAATTCTCGTCAATAGCAATTTGTATCACGAACATTTAGCAGTCAATTTCCATGTAAAATTGTCCTCTGAATCCGAAAATGACGTCAAAAGTTAAAAAAGTTGAACGGTTTTTGAGATTTAGTCAATTTTCCATTTAATATGGAATTGAGTATATCTCAAAAACTGCTCTACTTTCATAATTTTTTACGGTATTTTTTTATTCAGGGGACAATTTTATATAAGAATTCGCTGTTAAATTTTGGGATACCGTGGTATTTCATGGTTAACCATGCTACAAGTGAAACAGAAGCCACTAATAACTGTAGGAATAAGTCATTTTTGACTAATTCATTTTAAGAAAGTGTAAAGTTACTCGATGTATTGTATTTATACAATAGTATGAAATTTACACTATAGGACAGGGGTTCAAGTTTTTGGATTTAGTCTACCACCAAGTAGGTTTAGTCAGAAAGAGGTTACTCAAAAATTTATTTAAGGAATATGCAGCAGTAAGGGAAATTTGGGAAACTCTTAAATATCTTTTTTGAATGATGGTGTGTTTTGATTTGACGCCCTTATAAGGGCTTAAGGCATAATTAAAGCTGGAAAATTAAGAAAGATACTGTAGTTTATTTCAGATCAGCTGGGCAGTCAAATTTACATCTGTAAAGTGTTTTAAGTTCTTTGAGATAAAAAACTAACATGGTCTGAGAAATTAAATTCTTTATCGTAAAAGATAACTACACGGAGAATGAGTAATTCACTCAATATACTACCTATTGGAAATTATTATTATTTTTAATGTTTTTCCAACAGGCTCAAGACCTATATATATATATATAAGGGAAATAAATAAAATAGATATCATATAAATTAATATTTATTATAAATTAAATTAAGAAAATTGAACTTTCTGCTGAGCGGATTTTTGGCTAAATTTACCCTCTCAAAATAAATTAGTCAAAAATAACTAAAGCAGCCACTAATAATTCTCGTCAATAGCAATTTGTATCACGAACATTTAGCAGTCAATTTCCATGTAAAATTGTCCTCTGAATCCGAAAATGACGTCAAAAGTTAAAAAAGTTGAACGGTTTTTGAGATTTAGTCAATTTTCCATTTAATATGGAATTGAGTATATCTCAAAAACTGCTCTACTTTCATAATTTTTTACGGTATTTTTTTATTCAGGGGACAATTTTATATAAGAATTCGCTGTTAAATTTTGGGATACCGTGGTATTTCATGGTTAACCATGCTACAAGTGAAACAGAAGCCACTAATAACTGTAGGAATAAGTCATTTTTGACTAATTCATTTTAAGAAAGTGTAAAGTTACTCGATGTATTGTATTTATACAATAGTATGAAATTTACACTATAGGACAGGGGTTCAAGTTTTTGGATTTAGTCTACCACCAAGTAGGTTTAGTCAGAAAGAGGTTACTCAAAAATTTATTTAAGGAATATGCAGCAGTAAGGGAAATTTGGGAAACTCTTAAATATCTTTTTTGAATGATGGTGTGTTTTGATTTGACGCCCTTATAAGGGCTTAAGGCATAATTAAAGCTGGAAAATTAAGAAAGATACTGTAGTTTATTTCAGATCAGCTGGGCAGTCAAATTTACATCTGTAAAGTGTTTTAAGTTCTTTGAGATAAAAAACTAACATGGTCTGAGAAATTAAATTCTTTATCGTAAAAGATAACTACACGGAGAATGAGTAATTCACTCAATATACTACCTATTGGAAATTATTATTATTTTTAATGTTTTTCCAACAGGCTCAAGACCTATAATAGGCCTGGCTGTTCATTTGTGTTTATCAGTGTGTACTTCTGTAATTATAATTTCAGGAGTACCCCTGGTGGAATTTGAACCCCCTACCTTTTGGCTTTGTAGTACGTCAAGTCAAAGTCAAGGTCAAAATTATTTATTTACAATATTTACATTTTACATTTTTAACGAGACCTATTACAACGCAGTCCATATGCTAAAAGCAAGACTATAGCAATATATTGCTTGTAGTCCCTGGTTCTGACTACTACACCACAATATCGAATAATCTAATTTTGTAGTAATGAAACGTGCCCAATTAAAATGGGTTTTTTGACAGGTCACCATGGCAACATATGTATTTTTGTGAAATTTTTTTTCGCTTGGGTTGGTAACCAACAGCGAGTTAAATCGGAAATTTTTTGACACAATCACAGAATAATTTTTGTTTACAATATTAGTTTTAATTTCTTTATTTACCTAATGTTTATACATTTCAATTACATAGTTAAGATGTTTTCTAAATTATTCTGCCACCCACTTTCTTCTTAAAGGAAAAATGCTGGAATCAAATCAATTAAATATCTATACCTGATAAAATATATATAATATTTAGACTTAAGATTTACCTTTCTTCAATTTAGTACTTTAAAAGCAAATATCTCTTAACAAAGCAATTTTGTACCACTTGTAGTAACTCAAAGTTTATATAAAATTATGTTAAAAGCCTTCGAACGCAATATCCCGAAAGATTGAATGTTTGTGCTTGTATTTATAATAATCATATAAGAGCTGAGGTGGTTTAAATTATAAATTTAATAAAATATTTTAATAAATAAAAGCATTTCCAATCTTTTTTATCAAAGCAAAGTCGTCTTATTCACTTCGCTTAAATGTATACCCTTTATTTTAAAAATGCATCATTGTTAATAAGAAACTTCAAATTGTCGTTTACCGCTGAAATCAATGAAATATAACCGTACACCATGTTGACCATCTTTTCACGGCTAAATAACATAATTGTGGTGTTCGGGATGGACATAAAAAATTTATGGGCCATTGTTAGTTAAATGCTTAATATAATTTGGTTAGATACGCATTTCATGTTGGATTGTTAGGATTTCCCTGTTTAATAGATATTAATGGAATAATTTAATTTTTTTTCATCTAATAATGAATAATATTTAATAAATATCCATGAGTCTGCATTTATTTGTTAAAAACAATACAGAAGTTTGACATATCTTACTACCTGTAGAAGTAACGGTGCGTGTTTAACCCTGTATACAAAAGAAGATTGTTCTTAATCCATTTATAAATAGTCTAAAAATATTAAAATAACGTTAGTGTACAATTTTCGGGAAATCTGTATAAATTACAATCAATATTTTTTACATTAAAAAAACAGGCATTTGTTTTATTCAAATGTTTAAAGTTCAGCGACATTTTATGGTACAGTTTCATTTAAAAAAGCATTTTGGTAAGAATTAAACGATCAGCGTAACCGTACACTTACACGAAAAAAGTAAAAAAGAAAATTAATTTTTTTACAAAAAAGGTCCCATAAATATTTAAACTTTAAAAACATTTTAAAACTGCTTTATTCAGTTTAAACGACGATTTAAAGTATAATGGACAAAAAGTTAAATTTTTGCATAAAAACAAAATAAAACAAAATAAAACAAATATTTTACACAACTTATTAAAATTTCGATTAATTCGATAAAAATTTAAATTTTGTTTTCAAAACGTGTATAAAATTAATTAAAATTTCTATTCTCAAATTTATTATATTTTTTATAAATCTAAACCGTTATAAGTTTAAAATTTATTGATTATATTTTCTTAAACATTTATTTACTGTTCTAAAATTAAATATTAGTATTAAGGAATACTTTTAAAATTACACTGGTCAACTACAATTTTGCCATATGTTGGTCAACAATTTTCCTAAGCTAATTTGGGTACGCTGATTCCAAAAATGACCATACTTTTGTTTAATTAGCTCTTGTTTTAAAGATATTACAAAAAAGCGGTTTTTTTTTTTCATTCAAACATGAAAGTTTCTATATATATATATATATATATATATTGTGCAAATCAAATTCTTTAACTGGGGAATTTTAAAATAATAAAATTTACACATTTATAATTATACCTTAAGGTTATTTTCGGTAAAAATATCGTTTTTAGCAAAATTTAATAGTTTTTTAGCCAAAATTGAACAATTTTTAAGGTTAACAATTCTTGTCCCATTTTACAGGGTGAGTCATTTAACTTGAAACTTTGAAATATTTCAGTTACTAACTGACAGTTAAGCCTGAGTTATAGATTGCCTTCCTTCCTTCCTTCCTTCCTTCCTCCCGTAGAAGATGAACATTACGTAATTGTCACCATTACCATTTCCCGTGTAGGAATTTTTAATACTTTGTGATAATATTTTGCAATTATAGTAATAAAAAAAATCAAAGAATAAAATATTTTCTTAACAAAATCATATTTTGAAGTTATTTTAATATTTTAAAGTATCAATAATTGTTAAGTTTAATTAAAATTAATAACGGGCAATGTTAATGGTGACAATTACGTCAAAAATGTTTATTTAAATCGTAGTGCCAGTTATAGATTCCCGTACATGATTCTTTAGTTTATTAAATAATTTGTGTCTCTAAATAGGATATTTAGATATTGTTTATGATCAATGTCTTTCATTTTTAGAAACGTTGCTTTGTAAAACCCCCTAGTTTCCCGGTCTTGGTAAAGTGGGCGAATCTTCCAACGTCTTGTTTGATGTTTTTTTTCATTATAGGTACTGCCCTACTATGGAAAAAGGCAGTAACTACAAATGCGTTTTCTTGTGCTATGATAAAGCTATGGACATTTTGTATCGTAATTCAACAAAGAAATGCAGTAAACTATCTTTTAAATAAATAAATCAGTTAAATACCTACTGCTTTTTATAAAAATGTAGTTTATGCTAATTTCCCACAAATTTCTTGTTTAGCAGTTACTGCCTTTCTCCATAGTTGGGCAGTATACGACAAGCTGCCTGGGCAATTAATATATAAAAAAAATATAAATATATAAATGATTATCTTTCATATTTACACACAATGGGTAAAACGCAGAATATAAACAAAAACAAATGTCAACAATTTTAGATGTCATCGCGCATGGTTACGGAATTTTACAAGGAAATCTATAAATTGACTTTTTACAAGACGCACAAATCGTACGGGCACGACTACGGGAGGAAGGAAGGAAGGCAATCTATAATTTAGGCTTTAGTATGCATTTTACGAAAAAATGTTTAAAATAAAAATTAAATGATTCGAGGGGGGAAATCAATCAGTACTAAAATTGGTCCTTATACTCTCCTCCTTATAGAAAATTTCCAATGGAACACCCTATTTTTTATTGCATTCAGATTCGGATCATTCGACTAAAAAGATTTTGTCTAAAACATTTTTTCATATTTGTAACGGATGGCTCGCTGTAATGAAAAAAAAATCAATTTTGTTCGATTTTTCTTCTCTATACGATTCTCCAATAATTTTTGAACAAAATACTAGGTTTTATTTTTTAAATTTATTTATTTATCTTTTAAATTTAATCCTTTAAATTAAAGGATTTAATGCTGGCAGGATAATTAAAAAACTTACACCAAAGGAAACTTATTAACACAATTATTACCAAAAAAGTGATTTTTATAGAAAAATTATTGCAGATTCGTATAAGACGAAAAATCGAACATAATTGATTTTTTTATTACAGCGCCACCTATTACAAATATGAAAAAATGTTTTAGACAAAATCTACCTATTTTTAGTCGAATGATCCGAATCTGCAATAAAAAATTGGGTGTTCCATTAAAAAAGTTACCCCCTGTTCCCCTATAAGGAGGAGAGTAAGAGGACCAATTTTAATACTGATTCATTTCCCCCCTCTAATCATTTAATTTTTATTTTAAACATTTATCGTAAAATGCATACAAGGAAAAAAAAATTAAATTAAATTTTACAACAAACATATTGTAAAAAAAATGTTTAATTATTTAATACAATTGTTTTGAAATTAACTAAAACTTAAAGCATTTATATCAACGTATAATTTATTTAAAGTACACAATTTTGGAGCACGGCAAATCTGTATTATTTTTAATAAAGAATTGCATTAGTCAATACAATATTTTATTAAAATATATAACAATATAAATTTAAAACAGAAATTGTAGTAATTTAACTACAATATATAATTATATCTTCAATAAATTGTTGTTTATTTTTATTACAAAATTGTTAAATTATTTCTAACAAATTGTTCTTGGTCGTATTTTTTAAACAATTTCTACCAGAAAATTCTACAATTTTAGTACTTTCCACAACATTTTTTTTCCGTGTACTAACTAAGATATTTCAAAGTTTAAAGTTAAATGACTCACCCTATATATACAACACTCCAACTCTGCAGAGTTGACATTTTCCGAGGTTCCGATATTATAATATATATATTCTAATATTTCCCATAAATGGGAACGGGTTTTAGGTGATCGGCCTTTTCCAAAAACTATTTTGTTAAGATTGTTAAATATACAAACGTAAATTCGCATCCTCATTTTTCTGTGAATTCAGTATGTAGGTACTCGACATTTTTTAATGTTGTATTAGCTGCCGGCTGTAGCTGCAGCTAATACCAGCTCTTAAAAACTTATTTGCACTATTTTTACTCCTATAAAAATTGCTGTAGTCGGCAATATCTTCAAAAAAGTCGGCTTTTTGTTAAAACTCGCCCCCCATGATTGGAACGCGCGGTTGTTTGAAATGCCAATTTGTATTTAGTTGCGATGAAATTTAAACACAATAAACATAATAAAGATAGATGAAGCTATAATGCTTTTTAAATTAAAAAAAGTGTTCGTGTTACAGCACTAACTATTTTATTTTGTTAAAATTATTATTAATAGTACATTATCTAACAGGTGTAAAAAGCGCTTATTAAAGCCGAGCTCAGTGTTCGATCATCGAACTTCGATGCCGAGACGTTAGTCAAGGCAGCAGATCTGAGCGAGACAGTTAATATGCTTTCTGAGCTGTGTTGTATATACTATTTTTTTCAAGCATTTACATTAAAAATTTCATCGATAATTTCAATTTGAAATTATCGAACATGCTACATTTTGTCACAGGTTTAACGTTTGATATATATGTAATATTATAGGTTATGTGTAGGAATTTATTCTGACCCGTAATTTTGAGTTATTTGGACTGATTTTGAGATAAATGCAATAGATGGAACCACTCTTATGAAGTTTCAATGAATTTTAATTTTTCATTTTTCAATGTATAATTATTTGACTTTTGAACTGCGTTCAAAAATTTACGTCTTTCTATATAGGGTTATTAGTGTAACAATATAAAATTTGTTATAGATACTCTTGAAAAAAACAAAATTTTATAAAAAATTTAGGACAATTCATTATTATGCAAAATGTACTTAATTGGTTTATAATTAAAATTGATTAATAAATATTGTAATTATAATGATAATTATCTAAATAAAAAAATGTTCAAAACATTTTTCTTAAAGTTAGTTTTGAAATCTTAATCCATTTTTTATTTATTTGGCCAATTTTTCGCTCTAATTCAGCTTACTTCTATTGTTAAATTAAAATGATTTTGACACTTTATTTATATTAACAAATTATACATTTTGTCATGTAGATAAAGCTAATTTTTATTTAAAAACACTATTAAAAAGTGCTTCACTTATGACTTTATAAAGTCTGACTGGCGAGACTTTTTATTTGATATGTAAATCTAGTTAAGTACCTAACCTACTTAAATAGTTAATTAAGCAATTACACTGCAAGTGTTTTATTTTCACTTTAATAGTATATTATGCATCAAGTTTTATAAACTCCATTTTAGTTACGAGTTTTATTAGGCACGAGCGAAGCTTGCGAGCGAGTGTTTAATAAAAACGAGTGTCTAGAGAAGTTTATAAAACGAGTTGCACACCATACTTTATCTACGACGAACAAAAAAAAGAAATTAAAGCCAATTTTATTTGTTTAACATTTGACATCTGTCAACTTTTAACGGATTTAACCTCACTTTTTCCTAATTTATAATAAAGGTAACTTCAGCCTGTGACTAAAACGCCATAAAGTCACAGCTCGTTAATGTAGGAGTAGATAATAGTATATTATGTATCAAGTTTTATAAACGCCATTTTAGTTACGAGTTTTATTAAGCACGAGCGAAGCTTGCAAGCGAGTGTTTAATAAAAACGAGTCTCTAGATAAGTTTATAAAACGAGTTGCATACTACTTATACTTTATCTACGACGACCACAAAGAAGAATTTAAATCCAATTTTATTTGTTAAACATTTGACATCTGTCAAATGTCAACGGAATTAACCTCACTTTTCTCTAATTTATAATAAAGATAACTTCAGCCCGTGACTAAAATGCCCAAAAGCCACAAGTAGTGAATGTAGGAGCAGATAAAATTATTTATTTGTAAGGTTCTACGTTTTTGTTAAGGCTCTTTGCTAAATACTTATTAAAAAGGAATGACTTTTAGTAAAAAGATTCCATGGTTTCGTAATTTTGCGTCGTGGTGATATTAGCTGGCCACCAAGCTCCTAGATTGTTTTTTACTTTTTTTAATTCAAAAATAAGCAATAACAAATAATTGAAGGATCGTTTTGTTCAAAAAATATTCTTCTTGACATATCAAAACTTGTGTTGGTAATACCAACTTTGTATATATTGCAAAGTATAGTAAAGTGCTGTAACATTGCATTTAATGCGGTGCCATAGTTATAAATCATAAATTTTAACGAATACCTGCTTTTCATGTTAATCGCATTATTAGAATCATAACTGGATTGTATATAGTACTTGTATAGTTTGAGCTGTATCGCTACATGTAATCTGCGTAGTGCATAGTGGCAGAACATGCATTTCAAATTAAGTGAAAATAATTTAATAAATCGATGGGATTTATCAACAATGCAGAAGTAATTTGCCGTTTTACCTACCTTTGGCTAAACAAATAGTAAGTGTTGAATAAATAGTTGAATAAAAGAGTTAAAAAAATTATCGGATTTAAAGAAATTTAGTATACTTCTTCTTGCTCATTAAAATTTATTAAACTTTTTAACAATTATTTGTAATACAGTAATTTAATTTTTGGATTAGCAGTTTTAAATTATAAAGTTCACTTTGAGTATTTAAATGTTTTGGGATTTTTTTACACAAACTGTCATAAAATACATCTCTTAACCATGTAAATGTCACCTGCCGTATCTGAGTTGTTTCCATAAAAACCATTTGAGCTTATCAGATACACAGCGTTGCCAAGTTTTTAAAAAAATACCTTATAACTCCTAAACTAATTGTTTATACTAAGTATTGCATCCTTTATAACGTTATTGTGTTATTTTTAAAACACCCTGTATATACATATACATAGTGTTTAGAAAAATGTTTATTCAGTTTTGCGGTTTAAAACGGGATTAAAAGTGTTTTTTACAAAAAAAATATTTGTTTGCCTGTTTATAAATTTATTTTAAGTATGCATAAAAATTTATATTAGGTAGGTACCTAGTAGGTACTACCTATAAAAATTTACTCATTTTATAAAGGCATTGTAAAAAAAACATAATTTCCTTTATATGACGCACTGTAGTAAAGTTTTATAAAAGGGTTTAAAAAAAATAATTCTTTTCTTTTATTTTAATTTTTTGAAGAATATTTTTTATATTTTATAATGATTTAACAAAATTTTCGACTGGTCTTGTAAATTAAAATTACATTTTTTTAAACTTTCAAAAAAAAACGGAAAAAATATTGCTCTTTTTGATTTTCTATAATTTCCTTTTTTTTAGAATGCGAATTATATTTAGTGTTTTTTTTAGAAAAATTCCATACATCTAAGCAATATAAAAAATAGCCCTTTAATTTTAAAAATAATTAAAAAAAAACAAGCAACTTTTTTAAAATTATAAATAAATTACAAAAAAATAGCAAAACTGGAAAATATCGAAATCTTCATAATATGACTCTTAATATTTATATAAATAATTTCCCTTTTTTGGATTAAACTTAATTTTAGTTGGTAATTTTTTATTATTTTTAAGAAATTTTATAATAATATTTAATTTGTTTAATTTTATTAAAACATGTTTTATATATTATTTTGTATAAATTTTGTTTAAAACTTTATTTTTTTAACAAAAAAAACATAAACAGTAAAATATATCCCTACCGGTATTTAATCCATATTGTTTAATCACCACAACGACACATTAATAAAACAACCATGTTCACACAATCTTCATAAATTAAAATAATAAAACTGTCAAGAGTGCCAAAACAAAACACACTAAAACAAAGAAAAAAAGCAGCGCGACGTACAAAACAACTAAAAAACAACGACACGCGGCGGCGAAGAAATCCAGAAACGAAGAAACAGCCGGAGCAGCGCGTCGCTCGCACCAAATAAACTATTTCGATGTTTTAACGATCGCATTGAAGAAGCGAGCGAGGTCGACGACGAAGAAGAAGATCTAGCGTGCGCTGGACGCGGCCTCCTAGATTTGCTGCAGGTTGTTTAGTGTGGTGGAAAAGGAGGCACGCGAAGCACTGCAGTGCGGAAGGTGACTTGATAGCGAGGCAGAAGACTAGTGAAGAAGTAAAACGGCGGAGCCGCGAGGATCGTGCTTTGGCTCTTATTATCCACGCGCCTGATAATATTCTTCTTTTTCAGAGAATTTTTTTTCAGAAGTTAGGACTTTTTGGCTGTGTAAATGTAAATTTATTATCCCATCAGGGAAGGAGTTAAATAATTTTTGTTTTGGGGCTTATAAGAGTACAGAGCCGGAAAGTTTCGCCTACACCGAAAAAAATAATGTAGTTGAGTTAACGTTTACCTGAATGTCATTTTTGAAAATGTTGTTTGATCAAAAAACCTATTATATATATATATATATTAATATATTGGATTTTTAGGATTACCTAAAAAAACTATTAAATTAACGTTTAGTTTCTCTTTAATCCAAAACATTAAATTTGTTCATTTAACAAATTGTAAATGTTACTTTAAAATTTGTTAATTTTGCATTCATAAAATTGCCGTGAAGGGCGCTTCGAACACCCACGGGGACACCGGGAGAAATCCCGGTGGGCCGGTGGTCCGGAGGGCTAAGTGGGCCGGTGTGCTGGAGAGCTATGTAGGCAGCATGCCGCAGCACGTGGTCAATTAAAAACTTTTTTAGTTGAGTTATGTATAAATATCATAATTATTTTACACATACCATGCATGCCAGCCTGCCAGCTTTGTTTCTTTTTTCGAGATTGTATATTGTTTATAAGTTTCCTGAGCGATGATAATTTGTCTTAGTTTTTATTTTAAGTGCAATGCTATATGTTTTAGCATTGTGTAAAATATTGTCTGGTTGTGTTTGTTGCTTGTTTTTTTTTCAAGAATTTAATTTATACTTTATGTTATTAATTATTAATAAATGTTTGAAATTTTTTAACTTGGTTTTGTTTAGCCCCCATTTTTCGTGTGTAGTTGGCCGATTTTTCTGAATTTCCCGGGCCGGTCTGATATAGCCAGCACGCCCCTGGGTGTTGATCACGTGTTCTTACATCTCGCCACAGTTGGCTTACTATATAAGGTACGTAAGCTCAGGTAGCCGTTTGTTTTGGGTGTGTTCCACAGTGGAACTTCCACCACACCAAATTGCCCGACACTGATAAGACCCCCAATATAGGTCGAAACAGCTGTCTGTCGGTATTTATAGTAGGTGGAACGCACTCAAAACAAAAACTCTGGCGAGGTGAGGGTTCAATTCTTTCTCTTTATATAGAATTTTACTTTTACATTTTCAGAATATTAACCCAACCGTTTTGGAACATTAGCGCAAATTATTTTAATTTAACATTTTATTGGTGTTAAGTGAATATGCTAAAAAGTTACCTGGACATTTCAAGAAATTTACCTTAACACCCTAAGAATGTTAAATTAACCAAATTAGCAGATTAGAATAAATATTCTCATTTTGTTCATTTGACTGTTATTTGTTGTTCAATTAAACAATACAATTTGACATTTTTAGATGGTTAAGTAAACGTGCAAAAACCATTGCTTGTATTTAAAGTACATAAAGAGTTGAATTATATTATATTATATTATATTTTTGTTGTTGTTTCAAAAGTTTATTTTTTTCAGTGTAGTTGTACTTTTAGACAAGTCATACAAAATTACATCAAAAATTTACAAAATACAGAATATGTTACCTTGGGGTATTTTAAAAAAATGATTTCTCCCTGGAAGATATTTATTTAATATAGAGATAAAATTGGGAAGGTTCTCCCCAATGTTATCCAGTGGCGACTGGTGGATTTTGGGTATATCGATATCTCAATTATTAGATATGGGACCCACACCAAATTTATATGAGTTTGTAATGACATTAAATAAACAAGTTCTGCGCAAGCAGAATTTTAATTGAAGTTTGCGAAAAAAAGATAACTTTTTGCTCGGCCGTACCGGCCCCAATAAATATAATATAAATTTAATTGGTGCAATTTATTATTAACCATAGTTTATCGACAAATTTCAAATTTTATTTAAAAAATCCAATTCATACAGATTTTATATCATTTTAAATTTTTTCTTTAAAATGAAATATTAACCAAAATCCACCAGCCGCCACTGAATATCCTTTAAAATAAAGTGCCCTTCTTGTTACATAATAATAAATATAAAAATTATTGTATTATCTTAAAACAAAAAAAAACCAAAAGTATTAAATAGTTTGTTAATGCTAATATTTAAAAAGTTTATATGCACATTTTCGCTGCAGCATGGTCTTATAAGACTGTAGCGGGCAGTAAACTAGAATAAACTGATAAAGCATTACACATTTCGGGTGTAGACTGGATTTTGAAGTGCGCATAAAACATTCTCTTCACTTTTACGTTGAAAAACTGCCTTTATATCGGATTTAAACAGTTGTTAGTTAATTTTGATTTACTAAGAAAAATTTAACATTTCCCACCGGTAATACAGATTCCCATCCTTACGCGAATTGTTACTATATACTGTATAGATGTCGCTCTATTTAATTTAAATCATTTTTAAATAATAATAGGTATTTGTCAAAGAAAAAGTTTTCTAGACAATTATTTAATTAAACACTTGCTGCAAGCTCGCTCGTGCCTAATTTTAATTCGTGACTAAAATGGCGTTTACTAAACCTGATACATAATATACTATTTTTCACTAAAAATCAATTAAATTTTAAAATGTAGATTATGACGATGATGAGTAAAAATATTAGATATAACTAAAAAAGATATTCCAGACCCGGGACATTTCAACACATTGCCATGTTCTAAATTTTCTGAACTAGTACTAGGCACTTCCTGACCGTTTAATGTTAATTTCTATACTACTTAGTTAATAGTTATTTACTTTACATTACAAGCTTTGTAAATTAATCGGGCGAGATGGAAGTTTGTGGGGTAAGCGACGCAGGAGCGAACCCTATAATCCAGTGAGGCTAGTAAATATTTATTGCAAAGTTTGACATCTACAAACTTTTAATTTTACCTTCATATGGTGATTTTCAAATTGAAAACTTTAATTTCCAGTGGAAAAGGTGGAAATTTTTGGGGGGTACAACTTTTATTTGGAACACCCTGTATATTTATTCAAAATTTGGTTTTTAAATCACATGTGATTTAAATCAAATAAATATTTCATTGATTTAAAAAATAATATGAGATTATGCATAATCTCCAAAAACTATATTTTAAGAAAAGATTTAATTTTTAATATAACCTTATAATATTAATTGTTACCTACTTATTACAGTCTTGAATACGAAATTCAGAATAAGTTCCAAACTTACCATTTTTTAAATTTATTGTATCTTCTCTATGCAAGCTATTATCCATTTTTTTGCCAAATCTTCTTTTTTTGGAAAGCTGAAGTATTTTATGCCAGTACCTTTCGTAGATTTATAATACTCATAAGTGTAAGAATCTTACAATAAGATATTTAAATTTATTATTTGTATTGTGGATTTAATAAATGCTATTTATAATTATTTATGTGTATTATTTATTATTATTTCTATATAAATATATTTATATAAAAATATAATGATAATAATCCCTATTTATAAAATAATAATAACATTTAATCTAATAATAATTACAAATTAACACACAATAACGTCATTAAATAATGCGGCAGCAAGTGAAATATCTAGTTTAGATTGACGAATGTGACGTAAATGCGCGTGGCAGACGAAATTCGGTTTCAATAGTAGCATACCATGCAAAGTTCTTTGATACCATGTTTCCGTGTATCATGGTGAAACCTATTTAAGATGATCGTGTAGGTAACAATATATCAAATAAATAAATTTGTAATGATTGCATACATTTTCATGGTAAAAGCAATCTTTATTTGTCATTAAATATTTTGTAACATTGGGAATGTGACAATTTGACTTTTTTATAAAATACATACGTATGTAAACTAGAGACCCTAGTAGGGTCACCCTACAACAAAGTTGTGGTTTGTGTTTGTTACGGTTTTTTTGTGTTTTAGTGACTGCCTTGGTGTTTAGTTTAAAGACGTTTATGTCAAGATTTGTTTATAGACCAGGGTCGATAATTTTTGAAACCAAAAAAAATAATAAATAAATATAATAATAATATTTCCGGCAAAACTACAAGTCCTATGGAAAAAAGTTAAATAATAAATAAATTTCAAATCAAATAAATTAGAGTGTATTTGGGACATAAAAAAGTAAGTTTTCACCAAATTTCGTGGAAAAAATTTTTTTTTTTTAAAAGATAAAAATAAAAAACCAAAAACTTGGTTTTTTGAATTTTTCACATAAATTTTGAGGTTATGTGAAAAAATTGTAAATACAAAAGTTGTAGATCTTTTTATTACCTACAACTTTGATATTTAACTTTTTTCCATAGGACTTGTAGTTTTGCCGGAAATCGAGATAAACCATTTTTTACCCTTAAACCCCCCCCCTCCCACTTCCCGAACTCAGATCGTCCGTAATTTATTTTTCCTTTAATTTTTATTATATTCCCCTCCTTTTCCAATGGGTTTCATCCTACTGTTATTTTTTTTTCTTTTTACCATTTTTAAAGGCTTATGCACTGGTCTATTAGGGTTGTAGGACGAAAATATTCTGAATAAAATAAATGTCTAAAAAAGTTTATTAACGCGTTGCATACTATACTTTTTCTATGACAAATGGTATTATCTAAACTTAATTAAATATTTGTATACCGGGTGCACGAAGTATCTTTCTATGTGTATACTTCAATGTTTTTTTTTTAATTCGAACAGCTACAAGATTGCTTAAATTAGAGAAAGGTTGCGTAATTACAAGCCTATTTAAATGAAATTTATAAATTGGAAAAAAGCCAGCGGTTTTTAAAATATAGGCCAGTAAAACAGATTTCAAAGTTAGTAATCGAACACCAAATTGCTAAGTCTATTTTTGTATAGATATAGCTCTACAGTTCTACTTAGTTCATATAAGAATATTTATAAATTTAATTGAATATTCCAAAGGTGGTGGTAACACAGAATCAAGTGGGCGAAAAAACAAATTGGATGAAAAGGTTGATAAATGTGTATGTTTGTATGTGAAACTTACTTTTTTATTTTTTATAAATTCACAGAAATAACAAAATAATAACGATTTTTTGTTTTTATAAGTTTTCAGTTTTTTTTTAATTATTTATTTTTGTCATTTTAATAGACTTGTAATTCCACAACTTAACTCTAGATTAACCGACCTTGTATCTCTTCAAATAAAAAAGATACCCATACATAAAAGGATCTTGATGCACCATAATGTGGTGGTGACCACATACATGTAAAAGTATGTGTGGTGCATCCTATAGAGCGACATCTTTTCAAGGGGGTTAAAAAAACTGGTGCAACACAATGCAGATTAAATTTCGTTGAAAAATTGTTCTTAAATTTAGTTTTACAAATATTCAGGGGGGATCAAACTCCCTTATCCCCTCATTAACATTTATACTTAAATAGAGTAGCCAAATTGGATTCCTAACTTAGGAATCTGTTTTACCGGCTATCAAAATTCATATCAATGTGTATTTAAAAGATTACTTAATGTCATGGAAGCATATGCGATAATTGGCGTTTTAAAGGTGGGAGTATAAAAAGTATATTTTAATTAGGAATCTATTATCAAAAAATATTTTATTGATTATAATTATTGTAACCAGGTGCGCGGTGTTTTCGATGTTAATTCGTATATTTTTATTTATTTTTATGTAAAATACCTATGTATGTTATATTTAGAATTCAAACATTAATGGGATTTTTCTGTAATATATCTTATGACTAAATTGTGTATTATAATTTGAATATTATTATTTTTTACCATCTTTATTTATCGATTTATAGTTTAAGGACGTTTGAATTTGTGATTCAAGAACCTAATTATAACGGTATTAGGTATATCAATATTCAGTTTGTTAAATGCCATTAATATTTTTATCTTGTCCTATTTTATAATTTTTTATTAATAAATTACAAATAAATAAATCCCTATTAACTTTAATAATATTTAAGAAAAAAACGTTAAAAGGGGCAGAATGCATTTTTAAAGACGATTCTGGCCAAAATTTTTTCTAGAATTTGTTGTCCAAATAAATAGCGGTTTTGAACAAAAATCTTAAAAGTACAATATTTAAAAAAATCTTTTTATAGAAATAACATTAACCAGATATAAACGACCACGTTGCAAATGCTTTTCAAAATTAAAATTTGTTAATTTCATCCGATATAACTGAATATTTACAGTTTTTTTTAATTTGTTTAATCCGTTGTTCAATTATTATATTAATAAAAGAAGTATTAAAAACAATAACTCATAGGTAATAATAAAATATAAAAAAGTTTAATACAAATAGCAATTAATAGCGATTAAAACTGTTGACACCTAAAGGATATAAATTTTTATTTTACGTAATAATAATAAATAATTAAACTACACTTAATTTTTATTTTAGTCGCTATTTGGTCCATAATTGTATATTATATTAATTAATGAATCGTTTTAAATTCTAAAAAACCGTTAATACTTTTATGAGTTATGTAGGTAAAGCCATAGTGCTTTAAACTGTTTTATGGGGTAATGTAATTAAGTTTTTTCTAAAATATTATCTTTATTTTATCACCAAGCTAAATAAAATTTAACGTAGGAATACTATTTCACAATAGTATATCTATATCAATCTATGATAATTTAGATATAAATATGTCTATAGAGGGTGGGAAATCGATGCATTTTTACAATATCTCCCCTGCTTTTGCACTTTTGTACACGACAAGAATAAACCATAATAGTAAATATACAATACGAATTTAAGAGATTATAAATATTTCACAAATTTAAGTTATTTTTGCCAAGCTCTTTCAGGTCTAATTATTATGACAAGTCATTACGACAACGGTGACAAAAACAACTTTGGCTACATTAGCGTCTCTGGAAAACTCCTTAGCGGACATGATTTTTTTAAAGTAAACATGCACATTGTGCATTGCACAACCATGGTTGCTATCATCCCTGTTGATACGACAGCTAGTCAAAATCTTGGAAAATGTGTCGGTTTTTAGTTTTTGGAGACAGTGACAGTAGTTGTTGATTACACAGCCACACAAAAAAAAAATATCCGAGTCTAAGTATGTGACATAGGTTTTTTATATATTTTGACGCGCTGAATCCGAATGCGATGTCAAAATTTGCCCTGCACGTTTCAACCTAACCTTAAAAAACTGGAAAAAAAGTTTTTTCTATTCTAGGTTGAGGTATATCAATAGGTATGTTTTTCAACGTGCCAAATCCAAATTTGTTGTCAAAAATAATCTTACACGTCTTCCTTGAACCTTAACCTAGGACTCTTCATTTCAGAGTTCACGATTTTTCTTGAGTTATTTTGGAATCCACATCTACATTATGTCAAAATTGCTATTTTTCAGCCTTTTTCTTTTGCATCATACTGTGTAGGGGTTACGCCTTCTTTTTTCGCCTCGAACATTCTTTTTTTTTCAGCATCCAGCAAAAATCGGCCATCATGACTTTATCCCATCTACCCTGATATCGTTTCAAAAATTGGGATGTTTATTAAATATAAAATTACACTTCATTCACACCTTGATAGGTTCGCCGCAAATGTTGGAGACTACAGTGAAGAACAAGAAGAACGGTTCCATCAAAACATCAAAGTAATGGAACAACGATAACAGGGTAGATGGGATGAAGTCATAAGGGGACATCCATTAATTACGTGAGGCATTTTTCTGATAATTTGGACCCCTCCCTCCCCCTTGGTGAGATTTGGTGAGATGTAGTGTGAGATTCAAGCCATTATCTTTCATTGCGGACAACATAATAAACCCAAAAAAAATTGATTACTTTTTTTTGACAAACTTAAATTATAATATTATATAATTAATTATAATTATATTCTTTGAACCGAAAAGTTGACGTGAGATTTTAAATGACCCCCCTCCCTTAACATGAGATTTGGTGATATTTTGATAGACCCCTCCCCCCTATTTTAATCTCACGTAATTAATGGATGTCCCCTAATGGCCGGTTTTGGATGGATGCTGAAAAGAGAAACGAATGTTTGAGGCGAAAAAATAAGGCGGAACCCCTTAAACAGATCTTTCGAAGAATAAAGAACACAGTATAGTGCAAAAGAATAAGGCTGGAAAATATTAGTGATTTTGACATAATGTCGATGTAGATTCCAAAACAACTTTAAAAAAATCGTGAACTCTGAAATGAAGAGTCCTAGGTTAAGGTTAAAGGACAACTCGTGAGATTGTATTTGGCTTTAAATTTTGTATTGGCACGTGGAAAAACATAACTTTTGATTTGCCTCAAACCTAAAACAAAAAAAACAATTGTTTTTTGAGGTTAGGTTGAAACTCGGATTCAGATTCAGCGCGTCAAAATACATAAAAAAATCTATATCACATTCCCAGATCCGGGTACTTTTTTTGTGGCTGGGTTTTTTTTTTGGTTACTTTGCTTAATTAGGTAATATAATTTATGGTGGGTGGGTTATGGGAGAAGATGGTTAAATGGTTAAATGTATTTATTCACGTAACTTTTTTTGATATTAAAAAATTAAAAAACGCCCTGCTGGGAGACTTTGTATTTAAGGGCGATATAAATTGGTATAATAGGGTTGTAATTGGTTCCAAATAAATATCCGTGGTTAGTTTTGATCTAAAAAAAATCCAATAGACTATTATGGACGCTGGTAGGGGGGTGCAATGGGGTAGTTTTTTTACAAAAAAGATCCTATGAGGCAAATCTAAAATTAATATTTTAAGAGATATACAAAATAAAAGTCATGAAAGTTTAAAATTTTAGCAAAATGTTAAAAATAATGGTTTTATAATTATAATTTAAAAATAATATTTATATTAATAATGTGTTTTCCACTCTCCTAAAATGAATTAGTCAAAAATTACTGATGATAAGTCATATTTAACTAATTGTCTTGGAAAAAAACAGACTTTATTAATTAGTCAAATTCTACCAAATGAAATAGTCAAATTAGTAGATTTAAATTTAAAAAAGTGATCCAGCCGGGGTTTGAACTGGGGTCTGTCGATTGTCAAGCGGATGTCTAACCGAGGCACCACTTATAAAAATCATTGAGATCTATCTATAAATATTGTTAATAATATTTCAAAGTTAATTATCTTTATTGTTATTTGTTTTTATGGGCCATGGAGCCTAATGCATTTTAACTAAAATTAGTTACTTTTACTCTAAGAGTCAAAGATGGTGACTTTTCTTAAATTAGTCAAACTTTAACTACCTATTTAAGTGGTAAAAAAATAACTATTTAAAAGTGAAAAAGACCATTTTATTAGTAACCCATGCTGGTACCAATTCAAATAGAATGTTGACTATTTCATTTTAAGAATTTATTTTATTTTTTAGGTACCTACCGATAACAAATTTGTAAAATATTTTTTCTACTCCCACCTTTAAAACGCCCTTTATCGTACATGTTTCCATGACACTAAGTGACCTTTTAAATACACATTGACAATTTGTGTCTTTATGGCGCTTTAGTCACGGGCTGAAGTTAGCAACAGGTTTTTAGTCACGGGCTGAAGTAAGTTTTGAAAGGAGTAGAAGCATATTAGATGGATAGTTTGGTTTCTCTTATATATTCGACGAGGGCTTTGTTAATATTTACATTATCAAATGATAGTAGATACATTATATTATAAGGTGGGAATATATTAAGTTATATTAAGTTTAATTTATTTGTTAATTTATTGATTGCATTACAATTATTTTGGCAGTTAAAAATGAATGATTTAGATCTGCCATAGACCCAAGCAGCAATTTGTGCCCGAACTTGGGCACGACACTTTTTGTTTCCAAATTGTTTCGACACAAATCGGAAAACTTATGTCTAAATGGAAACTTCAAATTTGTGGTTGCTTTGGGTCGACACCTTTTAAACCAATTGTGTCCAAAAAAAGTATGGGTCTAAGTAGCATTATTTCAGAAATATGTGCCCAAGTTGCGTCGCTTTTGTGCCCTCTTGGAAACAGTAACACAATTTAGACTCATTAGGGTCGACACTTAGTCGACTCAATGTTTTCATATTGTACCTTATCAATCTAGTTCCATTTTATTACCAAATTGAGCCAAGTGGACGCAAAAGTTTCCATTTAGCTGCATTTTAGATTCATGGTGTCTGATTTGTTTCAAAAATGTGTGGGGCGGGCGCATTAGGTTCCAAAGGGACACATTGTGTAATTCGCCATATTTTTTTGTTGAAACAGTTACGACGCTTTAATTTTTTTACATAATTTAACTTTCTGGTGAAATTTAAACTTTAAATTTAAAAAATGCAAAGTTTTAAGTTACATAGAAGGCACATACGTCTAGTTTTGATAAAAATATAGGGAAAAAAAATATTTTTAATAAAAAAAAATTATAAATACTTATTATTTGTGAGGCCCTATCAATTTTTAAAAGTATTTTGCTTATAATCACCAATAAAATTTTGTTCGCAATAAAAATGAAGGTAACATACCAAAAATGTTAGATTTAAGTTATACCTAATGTATTTCATAATATTATATTATATAAATAATTATTAATAAGACATCACGCCTTACTTTGCCTCTTTGTATCTAGTTTGTTTCCAATTCGTTTCCAATTAAAAATAGTTAGTGTCCATTTGGGTTTATTTTAGGACACAATACAGTACTTGGCAACAATTCGGAACAAATGGTGACCATTTGGTAACATACAAATTAGAAACTCTTTGGGCATAAATCGGTCACACTACCGGGCACATTGTGGGCAAATTTTAAGAAAAAATCGGGCACATTTTGTGGGCAAACTATGGACACTTTTTGGTACAACTTTCATCACCACTTTGGTCTCATTTTCCACACTTAGTGGTCTTAAAGTGGACTATGTGTCTTTAAAATGTGTCGTGTCCAAAATCATGTTTCGACGCTGTGTCGACACATTGCCCAAAATGTGTCATTCTTTGCTGCTTGGGGAGTTATTATCACATTAGCAAACCGGAGTTTTCAATAGTCCTATGCGATATAAGTGAGAGGGAAAACACCCATGATTAATTTTTGAAGTTGCGTACCTTTCGAGACAATTTACATTAAATGTAAATAAATTACATAAATTTTATGTAAGAAATTTTTGTAGGTATTGTTGGATGGATAAGTGTATAGTGGTTTTTGAAGGAATGAACGTATCTCTCCCAAATTATTATCCATTCTAATCTTATTATATTTTTATATTGTGCTATTAAGTCTTGATATACTTTCTTTGTGAAAAACTGTCAATTTTAAGAAATACATTTCGATTTATAACCTTTATAATAATAATAATAAATCTTTATTTAGCAATTTTGCTATAAAAAAACATTACATAAAAGGAAAAAAAAACAAAGATACTTATACAAAAAAAAAAGTAATGTAAAGTAATATAAAATATAACACAGAATATGATGATAAATAGTACACAATAACAAAAATATAACAACAGATAAAATGTACAAACTATACTCGTATAACAGGTACAATATGTCTATGTTTATGGGGATCACAGTTGTTTTGAGATAATACATTTGGTTAACAATTTTCTAAACGTATTAAAATTATCACAATACTTTATTTCAATTGGCAAATTATTAAATTGGATTAAACCATTTCTAAAAACAAAATTTCTTAGTTGTGAAGTTCGGCAAAGTTTCACATTAAAGTCATTTCTGCTTCTTGTGTTGTATACATGCTGATCCGAAATTAGTTCTAAATTGTCATGTAAATATTTCGGTAACATTTTGTTTTTAATTTTATAAATAAATATTAACACATTAAATAAGATTCTACTTTGGACGGACATTAAATTTAAAACATTTAGCATTGTTTTAATTGGTGTATACCTATTACAAAATAATATCGTCCGCATACAACGGTTTTGAATGCACTGAATTTCTTGAATGCGGTAGGATGGCAAACCAAAGAAAATTGTGGAGCAATAGTCAATATGAGGTGCTATCAAACTTTTATACAATAATAATTTTGTTCGCAAACTTAAATTTTTACTAATTCTTTTGAGAAAAAAAGCTTTTTTTGACATTTTGTTTATTGTATATATTGCGTTTTCATGAAATGTAAAATTTTGATCCAATTTAATTCCCAAATATTTTATCACTTTTACAAAATCTATTTTTTTATTATCTATATTTATATATAACAGTTCCTCATTAATATTTACAGTTTGACTCTTGCTCCCTAATACAATGGCCTTTGATTTTTTCACATTGACATTCACGTAGCCAAGAATTAAGATTTTTTAGATCTTCATTTAAACTATCACATAGCTCCCTTATATTTGTTCCAGAAATATAAATCATTGTATCATCTGCAAAGAGGGAAATATCTGATTTTTTTACACAATTTATAATATCATTTATATATAAATTAAATAATATTGGCCCCAAAACGGTTCCTTGTGGCACACCCCATGTAGTTTGTATTTTGTTAGATGTAATTCCATTAAATTTTGTTTTTTGAAATCTATTTGTTAAGTAACTTTGAAACCATTTTAAAACTGTTCCATGTAAACCATTTTTTTGCAGTTTTTTTACTAAGAGGTCTCTATCTATAGTTTCGAACGCCCGTTTAAAATCCAAAAATACTGCTAGAACTATTTTACCATTGTCAATACATTTAAACCATTCGTTACAAGTTTTTACTAGCACACTTTCACATGAATGACCAACACGGAAACCAGATTGGTTATGACATATCACATTGTTTCTATCACAATAGGCAACAAGTTGATTTTTCACACACATCTCCAGTAATTTTTCATATACAGGCACAACATTTATAGGTCTGAAATCTTCACAGACCTATAAATGTTGTGCCTGTGTATGAAAAATTACTGAAAATTACTCAAAATCTGTGTTTATAAAATAAAAAAAATTAACATTTGACGGTGACACACAGATTCCCATATTGTTTTATAGATGGCGCTCTATACAAATTTTTGATTTAATTCATTTTAAGATAATAATAAGTATTTGTCGTAGAAAAAGTATAGGATGCACCTCGTTTATAGACTTTTAAATTTTGTTGACTTAATACATACTTAGGTACATGTATCTAATTTTAGACTTTTTTGCAGAAGACTAAATTCCCTACAAAAATTATTTACTTTTTTCAAGTCAACAGTTTGCAAAAACACATAAATTTTATAAATACTTTTAGATAGTTTAATGTGAGGCTAAGTTTTATTCAATCAAATGAAAAAAAGTATATGCCTTTTTAATGGAAAAACTTAATTATTAAGGGAATATTCTTTATTGTGAATTATTATAGCGGTTTAAAAATACTTAAGAAAGGTTTTATTAATCTTTTTCATGGTTTTTTCTATCTGAAAAAAAATCGCTTTCTTACATGTCTACATACATACTCTCTAAAAATGAATTAGTCAAAAATGACTAATTTAATAGTTATTAGTGGCTGCTCCACCAATTTTTGACTCCAGCCCTTCAAAACTTCCCTGGCTATAACCCCAATTGGACCTGGTTTGAACAGGATGGGGCGACGGCACACACAGCAGCAATATCAATGGATCCTGTACGTGAATTGTTTCCAGGAACTGTTATTTCGAAATTTGGGGACATCTCTTTTCCGCCAAGATCACCAGATCTTACGCCCCTAGACTTTTTTTTGTGGGGATATTTAAAGAGTATCGTCTACATCGATCCTCCAGCCACTACGGAACAGTTAAAACACAACATTACTGTTGAAATGTGTCAGCGGGTTTTTCAACATTTAAGAGCATCATTGGAGGAGTGCTATGCGAGGGATGGTGGACATTTGAACAACATTGTGTTTAAAAAATAAAATCCGCATTTCTGTACTTCCAAAATTTATTAATAAAATTATCCCAACACTTTTTATTCTGTTTTTATAGCATGTTAAAAAAGGAAATTTACTCTGAGTCACCCAGTATATATATATATATATATATATATACTGGGTCCCCCTTATATATTATTATATATATTATATTATATATATACCCAATATAACCAAATAGCATGCATAATTCATAATTTATGAATCATAAAGCATAATAACACAGATTTTATGCGTGTAAAACATATTTTTCGAGAAAATTTAATTTCATATGTATTACTTTTTAAATATTTAAATTATAGACGCCAATTAATTACCTAGGAACTATAAAGTAGTAGAAACTATTAAAAAATGCCATTAAGAATATAAATCATAAAACATATTAATAATTTTAATATTATTATCTTGTAATTATTTTTCTGTAAAATCTTAATTTAATAACTACTTTATAAACTTAAGCTAATGTATAATTATATCGAAATAGCTACTTGTGTATTCTGAGCGCAAAGTGATAGATTAGTTTCACGCGCGACACGTAGCGTAGCGCGGCTATCTCGCGAGAGTGGCATTGTCACTTTGCGCTCGAATTATACACAGGATTTTTACATAAGAATGTTTGGTAAAAATTAATAATTACACTAGTTTACAAATTTTTTGTTCATCGCGTGAACCTAAAAAAAAAAGTTTTTTTATGCTAACTTTGGGCCTCTGAAAAAGAGAAAAGTAACTTTTTTTTTTTCAAAGAAGCGTTATCTAGATCGAATCTGAAGACGTGTTTTATGGATCTTTTCTCAATTATTCGCAAAAATCTCGAGAAAGGCTCATCAAACTAACATTAATTGTATATCGTTCGAAAGGTATGTTATTCTTCTTTCCGACGATATACTGTTTGTACACTCTTAGAAAAGACCTGGTATTTGTAACTAACTTATTATCGTTGGGGTAAAACTGTTGCAGAAAATAAAATTTTTTGTTTTTTGTAATCAGTACCTTTATATGTGTAACTGCTTGCATCATTACCTGAAAAGATTTAGTTTTGTTGTTGAGTATTATTTACTGCAAAAAGGCGATTAAGTTATTTTAACTGAAACTTTGTGTTGGCTAGAAGTATTGACAACATTATCTCAAAAAAATCATTTCGGCGGTAAAATGTTTTTGTTGGACCAAATATTTAAGTAACATTCTCAACTGACTGAAATTAGTCCGTGGAACTAACGGTTCGGTTGTATAAACTATGCGTCACTTTTCACACAGCTAAGACACCAGCGGTGTGAAACAAAGTGTCAGTTGGGGATGTTGTCTCTGTAGGTTAATGCAAATGCAAACTTTGTGCATTTCGCGCGCGATTTGTCCAGCCCGGCGAGTGCTTTACTTTTAACCTGTAAACAAACGGTGTTGCACGGCGTCCAGACTTCGGTGGTGTTTTTTCTTTTGTATTTGTGTATCAGCTCCTGTGTAATGTATATTTTAGGTAAGAAACTAGTTTATTACAATTAGTCATTTGCCCCTGTAAATTCAGTGGCGACATACTTTTTAACTATTCATATATATAAGAATATATTCTTATGTGTTGGTTACTTATAGATATCTCGAACAAATAATATGGATGAGCGGACTGAAGTAGCAGATTTATTAGGAACATGGGGTTTACCTGAATTGGTTCCAGTTTTTAAAGGTTAGGTATTATTTTTGCACTCCTTTAATTACACTATTGTAGTTTTGGGGTCCGAAAAAAAATCCAAAAATGTAAAAATGCCATTCCGACTGAAAATGGCCTCCTGAATCCAATTGTGCCCACCAAAAGTCTCCATCACGTCGGAATTTCGAGAATTTTTTTGTTTTGTTTTGTTAAAGCTCAAGTCGCATTTTTGGTATAGGGCCTATACTATAGGCACTCACACTCAAAATTTATCGAATGCTTACCCCTGTTATCATGCAAGTATGTTACGTTGTACCTAAGAATCTTTGTTAAGTTGTTAAACAAAGGCTTGCACTTCACGTTAACATCACGGTTTACTGAAGAAGTATAGATAGTCAAATTTCATCTTAATGTACCTATCTGTGTATATTTACCAAAGAATCGTTTTTGTTTTATTGTTAAAATATTTATAAATGTTTTCTTAGAGTAATTATTAATTTTTGGTATAATGTTTAAACCAAAATTTGGTGTTTTCAGTTATATTGTTATTTTTTAATTTATAATAAATATTTATAAAACGAACGGGCATGAATTTCCTTTCTCTATTTTTTATAATATTTACACAAAAAGTGTTATATTTACTAAGCATGTATGTACTGTGGAATAATAAAAATTTGTTGTTGCTACTAATGCAAGCATTTAATATTAAATATAACTTAGTTACAGTACAAAACAAATTTATATTATATCAACTATTAAATTCTTTAAATGTACCTTTTTTCATGTAATTTCAATTAAAAAATAAATTCCTGCATGATACAATGTTTGTTGCTATAAATAGCAAGTGCAGTTGTTCCAACTTAGACGCTGCTAAAATGACAGACTAATGTGATTGCATTAAATATCAATTATTTGTATGAAAAAAAAACTAATTTCGATGCACTTAAACTTGTTGGTTGGAGTTACCAATATTGGCTGTTCCGACAACAAACTGTAAAAACAAATTTGTATTAGTTCCCACAACATATTTTTTTGTTGTGCCTATTTTCACTAATAAAATTGGTTCTGGGAACTAAATTTTCATTGCAAATACCAGGTCTTTTCTAAGAGTGTACCAATCGGATTAAAATGTTTCGAGTTGCAAGTAATAAAAGTCGAAAAAATGTGGATTTTCTTACGTTTTTTAAAAATCACTTATATTTAGTTGTTTGAGGAAGATAATAAAAAAATATTTTACATCCTTTTAAGATAAGAAGTAACAGATAATTCTATAACAAAAATATAAAGCGTAAGTTTCCTTAAATCGGACAAAAAATTTCAAAGTTATGGTATAATAAGTGAAAGCACACAATTTTAGATTTTTATATATTTATAAATATATATATATATATTTTTGGTGAAAAATATTTTTTTACTTAAACTTCTTCGTTTATGCTGAGTTAAATCTTTGCGAATCTGCATTCAGCAGTAGTCACCCATCATTCCTTGATCCCAAAGGCCCTCATACCGCTGTTCGATTATTGCGATGTCCTGGTGAAATCTCTCCTTGTTCATCGCTCTCAGCTCCCAAATTTGGAGGAAAAGAGTCCAAATGACTGTGAAGAAAGTGCATTTTTAATGACATGCGCGCACTTGTAATATATTTATATATATACTGTATATACAAACGTTTGTGTTAAAAATCGAATTGGTCTATCTTCACTTAATATACCATAACTTCGACATTTTTTGTCCGATTTAAGCAAATTATGGCTTTATATGTTTTTAATAAAATTGTCTGTTAACTGCGATCCTAAAACTATGTTAAAAAAATTGTTTGTATACTTAAGAAACAACTGAATATGAGTGATTTTTAAAAAAAGTTGAAAAAAGCACTTTTTATATACTTTTATCACCTGCAACCCAATAAATTTTAATTTTATTGATACCAACAGTATATCGTCAACCGCTTACGAGATTTCTATGAGTAACTAAAAGCAGAGCCAAAAAACACGTTTTTTGCTTGGATCTAGACAACGCTTCTTTGAAAAAAAAAATAAGTGATTTTTTCTTTTTCAGCGACCCAAAATTGCTCTAGAAAAAACTGTTCTCATCTGGTTCAATTTTTGTGTAAACTAGTGTTATTGATAATCTCAAATTTGACGTTTATCAAAAGTCGCAAATACACTAAACGTTTCTTTATTTTCATGGTAACTAAGCGAGCGACAAAGTAATAAAACGCTTACTCATCGGAAAAGTGCAACTTTGCGCTTTCTTTTGGAAGCGCAAATTTGTACTTTTCGCTTGGTTGTAGAAAGAATACCTAAATTTAAATATAAATTTTAAAAATGGCGGATGCACCGGGATTAATTCTGTATCTCAGAGCCAAATCGTATTGGGTTTGAGTGCATTTTTTTAAATGACATAACTTGTTTTTTACCTATAATTTCGATTTATAAAAAAAACATGTTAAGCATTGGAAAAAGCAAAATATTGTAGGCGGACACAGGGTTGAAAAAAAATTGAAATCCGTAGTTATCTGTGAAAAGCCGTAGATCAACAAAAAAATCACTATTGACAAGGTTCTTTTGTTTTTTTACTCAAATAACGTCATAATTGTCCCCAAATTAGGTATATGGTTTAATAATCATTATTGAATTATAATTCAAGATTATAACTCCATATTCATATAATATCACGATTAGGTCAAAATAAAGAGAGTTTTGTCAATACAGTTTTGTAATCACAAAAGAATACGCTTTGCCATACATATAGTTTTGTCATACGTATAGCTATTTATTTATTCTATGTATGCTTTTATATTTTTTTAAATAAAGATTTTTTATTAAAATTATTAAAAAAATATTTTAAATCAAATATTTTCTTTATAACAGGCTTACAATTAAAGAGGCAAGTGGATAAGTGGGTTTGGCAAAATTGTTTAATAATAGGACTAAAAATTTTGTAATTGCCATACCAAATTTATTTTTATTTACAATTTTGTGTGTTCTTTTATAATTTAAATTTAAACAAAAAATATTATAATTTAAATACCATATTAATTTTCATTTACAATTACAATATTGTCTTTTGTTTATTATTTAAAATGTTAATTAACCTCTTCATCCACTTGATCCTTTAATTGTTTTAGTGAACAATCGATTTCGCATTTTTTTAAATAAAATCGACCAAAGGTGTGTTTACCTAATATAAAAGTGTATTATAAACGCCATTTTAGTTACGATTTTTATTAGGCACGAGAGAAGCTTGCCAGCGAGTGTTTAATAAAAAGTGTCTAAAGACGTTTATAAAACGAGTTGAACTTTATCAACGACGAACAGAAAAAATAATTTAAAGCCAATTTTATGTCATAAAATTTAACATATGACAAATGTATCCTTTCTTATTCGCAATAAATAATAAATCTAACTTTAGCCCGTGACTAAAAGTCACAACTCGTCAATATACAGGGTGTTTCTTTTAACTTGAGACAGCTCAATATCTCGAGAAATACGCATTTCACGGAAAAATGTCTTAAATAAAAGGTTAATGTGACCAAAGGAGACATTATTTGGTGCTACCGCTAGCCACCCCCTACCCCTACTTAAGGGTGAAACGGGGGGTAACTTTGGAAAGTCAAATGGAATGACCCGATTTTTTTCACAGAGTTTGGTAGTACATAAAAAAATGAATAACTTTTATTCGAAAGTTTTTTTCAATTTATCAACAGATGGCGCTGTAATTCAAAATTTAAGAAAAAGGGGTTTCCTTGTAAAATGTATTATTTGAAACGTTTGAAAAAAAAAATTAACATTAAATCAACAATAGTCGGCTCTGAAAACAATTTATAACAAATGTTCGAAATATCGTCCTTCCATTTCGACACCAAGTGGAGCACCAGCGTCCCTGGTCGGTAAACGTTTGGTGCGGTACCTTAAGCGAACGATTAATCGGACCCTTCTTTATTGACGGTGCATTAAATGGCGAAAAGTACCGGAATTTTCTAGAAAACGATCTGACGGACCTTTTGGAGGATGTACCACTAGCACGGCTCCAAAACATGTGGTACCAGCAAGATGGTTGTCCTGCACATTATTCGGCAATTGCTCGAGAGGTGTTGGATCGGGAGTTCAATGGCCGGTGCACCGCGGTGGATCGGTAGACGTGGTCCAGAAATTTGGCCTGCTCGATCACCTGATCTTACGCCACCAGACTTCTTCCAGTGGGGTTACTTGAAAAAAAAAGTTTACCTACAACTTGGGAGGACATGGTGGCGATACCGCCCGACATGTTGGCACGTTGTGTGCCAGAATTCATTACCCGCATTCAAAAATGTGTTGAAATGGAATGACGACATTTCGAACATTTGTTATAAATTGTTTTCATAGCCGACTATTGTTGTTAATGTTAATTTTTGTTTTTCAAACGTTTCAAATAATACATTTTACAAGGAAACTCATTTTTCTTAAATTTTGAATTACAGCGCCATCTGTTGATAAATTGAAAAAAGTTTTAAATAAAAGTTATTTATTTTTTTATGTACTACCAAACTCTGTGAAAAAAATCGGGTCATTCCATTTGACTTTCCAAAGTTACCCCCCGTTTCACCCATAAGGAGGGGTAGGGGGTGGCTAGCGGTAGCACCAAATAATGTCCCCTTTAGTCACATTAACCTTTTATTAAAGACATTTTTCCGTGAAATGCGTATTTCTCGAGATATTGAGCTGTCTCAAGTTAAAAGAAACACCCTGTATGAGTAGATATGGATACGGATTTATCCGTAGAAACGGTAACACTGGGCGGAAAATATGTACCTAATGTCATTTTAAAAAAGTCAACTTGTTTTGCGGTTTTGAAAAACAAAATAAAACTATAAATCCTAAAAAAACTTATATAGGTATTAGGTATGTTTTACAAGCTTTTAAAATAAAATAAACTTTTATTATATAATGAATTCTTAGTATTGTAATTTAGGCAACAAGGTTTCAGTAAAGTGTAATGGTGGTTGTATATCTATAATACAATGTTATCCAGAATCTATTAAATTTCCATAAATTAAAAAAAAACTGAACTGAATATTAGGGAACGTACCCATACTACGAGACCCGTTCAGGGGGGAAGGGGGGTCTTCAAAATAGCACGCTTGGTCACAGGGACGGGTAGGTTTTTGTCACGTAGTCAATATCCTCTCGCGCTTTTTCTTTTTAATAATATTTTTTTCACTTGTAATTATAGGTCATGCAGCAAGCGCCATATATATGGTAAATAAAGACAAATATGAGCCAAATTATTTTTTTTTTAATTTCTGTGCAAAAAAATGATTAACAACCCACAGACCACCAAAACTGTGTAAAAACCATATTTATGAATTACTACGTGAAAACTAGGGTGGAGGCAGAGCTGTTCCGAGTACAATGAAAAAGTACTCGAGTACTGAATACAAGTACTTTTATACAAAAGTACTCGAGTACCAAGTACAAGTACAGTACCGTTGTACTCGAGTACCCATACGAGTACAAAGTACCGAGTACACTTTAGTTATGAAATGTTGGGAAAAATGCTAGAGAAATGGGGCGAATAAGAAATGAATTTAGAATCACTAGTGCAAAACTAAACACTAGCCGGCCTATTGCCTTCATCAAATATTGATATTTCGCTTTATGTTAATTTCAAGGCCGGCTAGTATCATGTTTTACTTTGCCTTAGCTTTATTTTTTAATTATCTTTTTGAGGAATATTGTCACCTTATTTCTACCAAAATATAAACAAAATTACATTTCATACATAAGTAAAAACCTTTTGTTTAATGCTCTTTTTTGTGTCTTTTTATTTATTGATTGAGGCTGTTTTAAGGCTGTCGTGTGAGTCAAGCTGGCTGATGCTGCCTCAGGCAGCATGTCCGTAATTTGACAAGTCTGAGCAGTATTGCCAAATTTTCAACACCCACGCACATATGTGTCCACGCCAACCTCACTGCATAAAAATGTACTCATTGCATACTTTGGATGTACTCGAGGACACGTAAAAGTACTCGAGTACACGGGAAAGTACTCGAGTACACGGGAAAGTACTCGAGTACATTTTTGCAATCTTAAATGTATCAAGTACAAGTATAAGTATATTCAAATTAAAGTACTCGGGACTGAGTACCGAGTACACTGAAAGTACTTGGAGTACAGTGTTTGAGTACTTGTACTCGAGTACCGCACAGCTCTGGGTGGAGGGGAGGGTGTCTTGACATTTACTACTTTTTAATCCTGGCGTTTTTAAACTTAAAAAATTGTTGTAAAAATATCATAAAAACCTATATTAAAAAAGAGTGTTCCCATTTATTTTTTTATTTTATTTAAGTGTCTATTTTGTTATTAACAAATTTTTTAAACGTCACGCCCAAAAAGCTGGACAAAAGTAAAAATGTGACCAAACATTCTTAAAAATATGTGGGACCCACATATTTTGGGTTTAGGTTTTTGAGGTTAAGAAATCGGAATTGTAGATCAAAATTTACAAAAACAAAATGGCTGATTTAAAATGACCAACTGAATTCGTTAAAATTGACAATAATTTGTAAAAAATTGTTGACCCAAAATGGCGGACCGTTTCAGTACATTGTTCTACTTTTAATAATTATTAATATAATTGTACATTTCATGTGTATCGTTTAACAAATAAAATTGTTAATTGAAAATAAAATGCCATTGGGTTGAGAAGTGTATTTTTGTGCTTTGCTTAATTGTAGGCCTCCGCTACATACAGAGTGATTAAAAAACAAGAAAACGTATCATGTCAAGAATAAAGTAGGCAGGTACCTTTTTTTAATGTCAATAGAAATTTAGATTTCAAATTTGAACAATTTGAACAATGTACCTACCTAATGTTAATAAGTTATTGCTTTCGACATTTTGATGAGTAGTAAATAACTATATAAATTTAACTAAGCCTATAATTTATTCAATAATGATAACAAAACAGAAATACGACTAAAAATTAATTAATATGTTGTCCTTCCACAACTGCACATTTTTAAATCCGTTTTTTTCGAACTCTAGATAAATTGTATGCTCATTTATTTCGGATATTTCTTCCCTAATTTTTTGTTTTAAAAGATTTTTACCATCGTAGGGATCATTAACATAAACTTTTAGCTTGAGAAAAAATCTAGTGGTGTAATGTCTGGGGAGCGCGGAGCCCATCTAATAGGTCCAATCCATTTGTTAGGAAAATTCCTATCCAGTCACTCCTCAACTCGAATTGCTCTATGTGCAGGACAACCGTCCTGTTGAAAATAAAGACTCCACCTGACTTGAAAGTATATTTTATTCAGAGCAGGTAGAAAGAAAATATTCATCATATTTTGTACGTGTTCTGGTTTACAGTTCTGTCGAAAAAATAAGGACCAATGGGTCATTTCATGACAAGTAGTCACACCTCTTTTAAAAAGGTGTGACTGCTTTTCCGATGGTGTTGTCGAACCTACCAAAATTTTGGTATTTCTACCTAAATGGCAACAGAGCTACCAAAACACCGAAGATTTTCGTCAATAATTATGTTTCTACCGATTTTTTTACCGATTTTTGGCAAAAATAACGATTTTACCCTTTTTGCCAATTTATCAATCGCACCCGAAGTTACTTAAGTTATGTTTAAGGAGAATTCATTTAATTTATGTTTATTTGTTACTAACTTATTTTGTAGTACCTAAAGACTAATAAAACACCGATTTTGTCCATATAAAGTGTTTTATTTTTGTACTTGTAACATCCGAAACAAAACCATGGTAACACCCGAAAAAAAGAAAAATTTTATTAAAAAATAGTAAAACGTTATTTGTGACAGTAATTATTTTGGGAGATGGTTGGTAAATATTATACTTTTGGAGGCCTGTAATTTTTAGGAATATTTCCCTAGGGAAATTTGCTGAATTTAAAAGAAATGTAACAATGGTCACGACATAGAGGCGGATCGTGAAACACCCGAAACGCACACTTTTTAACTTATAAAATCGTTATCCTTAATGCTAAACTGTACTAATTTTACAATTTAGATAAAACAACTAAAAACGTAGAGAATAAGGCACTTCAATTGCTAAAATGTTATTTCAAAATACATACAAATGTAGACTTTGGTTGAACAAATGAACACCCGAAACGATAGAATGATTCCAATAATTTTATCAGGCATTATGGCAAACCAAACATTTACCTTTTTATATCGCTGTCAATTTGTTATAATTTTAAAATTTGGATTTTCTTCCGACCCGTACTTACAATTTTGGCTGCTAACGACTTCATTCGTGGTGGATGTTATTACGTCAGAAAAAAAAAACAATTTTTTTGTAAAAAAATATTTTTTCATCATGATTTGTTCTCTCATCACCAAACAAAATTCTAAACGAAGTGCATCATCTCTTTCTTCAAGTTTATGTAATTTTACCGGATAAATGTTGTTCTTTGATAAAATTGTCTGTAAGTGACTTTTACAAACACGTCTATCGCCGATTTCAAAGCAATATTTTTGGAAAATTTCTTACTGAATTTATTGCTACCAATGTAGCGGCATCATTTTCGTCATGGATTTGTTTTTGCTTCTTTAAATCTGTTACCACATGTGCACCTGTTCTATTAAATTTGCTAAATACAACAAAAAAATATTAATTTAACTCTTTAGGCACTTTAAATACAAGCAATGGTTTTTGCACGTTTATTTAACCATCTAAAAATGTCAACTTGTATTGTTTAATTGAACAACAAATATTAGTCAAATAAACAAAATGAGAATATTTGTTCTAATCTGCTAATCTGGTTAATTAAACATTCTTGATATGTCGGAGTAATATTTCGAAAATGGTTGTGCTAACATTTTTAAGATGTCAATGTAAATTTTTTGAAATGTCCAGGTAACCTTTTTAGCATATTTACTTAACACCAATAAAATGTTAAATTAAAATAATTTGCGCTAATGTTGGGTTAATTAAATTATGGAATTAATATAAACAGAAAGAATTGAACCTTCCCTAGCCAGAGTTTTTGTTTTGAGTGCGTTCCACCTACTTCAAATACCTACCGACAGCCGGCTGATTTGACCTATATTGGGGGTCTTATCAGTCACTGCTGATTATAATCAGTGGCCGTCAATTTGGTGTAGTGGAAGTTCCACTGTGGAGCACACCGAAAAGAAACGGCTACCTGAGCTTATATACTCCTGTCGTAAGCCAACTGAGGCGAGATGTAAGTGATCAACACCATCTAATGACGTGGCGTGGGTGTTCGAAGCGCCCTTCACGGCAATTTTATGAATGCAAAATTAACAAAATTTAAAGTAACATTTAAAATTTGTTAAATGAACAAATTTAATTTTTTGGATTTAAAGAGCAACTAAACGTTAATTTAATAGTTTTTTTTAGGTAATCCTAAAAATTTCAATATTTGATTCAACCAATTCCAGCTATTAAATCAAAATAGGATAAACATTTTAATTCAAAAAATTAGTTTATGTTAAATCAATATTTTAACTGTCAAATGAACAAATAAATTTTGACAAACTCTGACTATTGCTTTGACACCAAAATATAGATTAATCCAATAGGTTTTTTGATGAAAAAACATTTTCAAAAATGACATTTAGGCAAACGTTAACTCACCTACATTATTTTTTTTGGTGTATACATAATTTTTGGTCGTAGAATCCAAATCCGTGCTCGATTTAGCTGTATCAGGTCTAAAAAAGTTTTTCCTGTCGGAAATCCGATACGGGGACACACTGTATACTGGTATATTATAATTTGTATAATAAAATATGTCACCTCTTGTTCAAATATTCCTATGCTTTTTATTTTATTTAATGTAATATCCTCAATTTTACTCAATAAAAAAATAGCAAAAAAAAATTTTGAATTTCCTAAATTATCGTAAGTAATATCATAAGGGCATCTAATTTTTCCAAAAAAAATCGAAAAAACACGTTGCTTAGTAATATTTTAACAAGAAGCATGAGTGCTGGTGGCAACAAAAATCCCAGTCAAAGACGAGGATTTTTTCATCTGCACGAATGCATTTTGTTAAAAAATATTACTTAGCATTGTGTTTTTTCGATTTTTTTTCACAGGAAAAATTAGATGCCCGAATGGTATTTGACAAGACTATTTCATGAGTAACAGTTATTCTGCATACACATAGCTTACAAAACATACTACCTATTATACATGCATACATATGTAGGTATTAATTTGAAAACTGAAAAATAGGTAATTTATTTAATCACAAAATACTACAAACTTAATTATATATGGTATATTTAAAATATCAATTGCAATTTTTGGTGACAACAGCTGTCAAGTTTTGCCGCGGGTAAACTCGAAAAAACTGCTGACAGGTGCAGTTTTTCCTCCTAGAAACCATTTTTAATTCAAAATTGCGCGTTTGTGTTGTGTTGGAAATTAAGACGAGGGAAATAGTCTAAGCCCTAAGGGACAAGTGTTCCTTTAAAAATTTGAAAAAATTTGGGTTTTTTTTTTCAATTTTGAACTGATATGTGGGTCCAGCCAAATTTTTTTTATATTTATACAGGGTGTTTAAATTTATACAGGGTGTTTCCAATATCTTTGAACTTTTACGTGTCCGAGCGTTTAGTTGTGATATTTTCACCTCCCTACAATGTAATTATCGTCAACAGCAATTTGTATCCCGGACATTTAGCAGTCAACTGCTATGTAAAATTGTCCGCTGAATTCGAAAATATCGTCAAAAGTTATAAAAGTACATAGAACAGTTTTCCATATATGATATGGAATATACGATATCTCAAAAACTGCTCTACTTTTATAATTTTTGACGGTCTTTTCGGGTTCAGGGGATAATTTTACATAATAATAAGCTGAAGGGATAAATGTGATACAAATTGCTGTGGACTACAGATATTAGTGACTCCTCTTTCACTTTAAAAACTAGTCATTTATGACTAATTCATTTTTAGAGAGTACTTCACTAAAAACCAGTTGTAGTTATTATATTGTTTATATAGTTTTTTTAACTTTCTTTTGTTTTCTTTAGAGTTATTACTAACTATTTTTTGTGATTTTGTTTGTTTGGTAATTTAATAAATATTTTTTATACTTAATTTCGGCAGTTTTTTTTACATTTTCAATTACATTTTGCCAGTTTGTTGCAAAATATATATTTTTTAAATTTTAGGGCTTAAAATTAAAATATTTAAGGTATTATATTTAATTATAAAAGGGCCAGACACCCCAGGAACGGGCCTGCGTAGGTATACATCCGAATATTTTCTATTAAAAAGTTCAATTGCAGATCAATATGATATTTCACCTATACCATTTTACTAAATAGATTCTCTGCATGCACTAGCGTAAACATTACTTGAACAAAATTGACATATACAGAAACTCAAGTTACTATTGTCATGGTTAACTTTAATAATTACTGTGTATAATTATTTACTTTAATTAAAATCATAGATTAATATCCCCTAATGTCGAAAGCAATAATTTTTAATAACATTGTTTAAATTTGAAATCTAAATTTCTATTGACTTTATAAAAATCTTTTTCTTCAAAGATTTGTACAGTTATTTAAAAAACAGTTAGGTACCTACCTACTTTATTCTTGACTTAATTATACGTTTTCTTGTTTTTTAACCACCCTGTATATAATTTAGAAATTTTTAAGATGGATATGGAATTTACAGAAGTAGCGCAAGTTTTTATGAAGAATTGCTTTTTCTATAGTTACGTCCATCTGGAGCACACTATAGTTTATATAGTGTGTATATACCTATACACTATATAAACTATAGTGTGCTCCGGATGGACCTAACTATAGAAGAATCAATTCTTCATAAAAAAAATCAATTCTTTATAAAAACTTGCTACTTCTGTAAATTCCATAACCATCTTAAAAAATTCTAAATTATATACAGGGTGGTTAAAAAACAAGAAAACGTATAATTAAGTCAAGACTAAAGTAATTTTTTAAATATATGTTATGTATAATTCCAACCTTTGTCAATTATCGATGGATTCCTTTTATATAAATCGCCTTAAAAGAGTATAAATAAAATTCAGTTATAAAGCTTAGAACTCTAAAAATATCATAAAACAACATTTTTTAATAACTTCCAAAAATAAAAATATTAAATAATTATATACATTTTATTTACAAATTTACAAAAAAGTATAAAATCTAAAAACATTAGCTACCTGTTTTCATTATCAGTATTATTTGGTAGGGAATAAGAATTCAGGAAAGGATTTGACAAAAAAGGATTATAAATCAAAGTTGGCATAGTAAAATCAGGAGACGG
Source organism: Brassicogethes aeneus (assembly GCA_921294245.1). NCBI lineage: Eukaryota > Metazoa > Arthropoda > Insecta > Coleoptera > Nitidulidae > Brassicogethes > Brassicogethes aeneus. Next base: position 60,346,258 of record OV121133.1, on the reverse strand, counting down.
TTGTCTAACTGCCATACTCATAGGCGACGTCGATGGCGAAACCCGAATATTCTCTTCACTTTTCACAGGCGACTTTCTTTCTTCCTGTTTTATTTCCGTGGATGTTTTTTCGCGTCTCTCGCGAGCCCTGCGATTTTGAAACCAAATTTTTACACGTATGTCCGCTAGGTCGAGTTTATTTGATAGTTTGATGACTTCTTCGCTGCTTAGGTACGGGGTTTGTTGGAATTTTTCTTCTAGTATTGAAAGTTGGTGACTAGTAAAAGGGATTCTAGGATGTCGTCCTAGTTGGCGTTTTTGAGGGCCTTCTCTTTTTGGAACTCCTGAAAAAAATAGTCAAATTAGTCTTTTGAATGTTCATGGTTTAACAATTTATAGTTTTGGTTTTAAAGTTCTTCGAAAAATGACTTATCATACTTATTACTTACTTGGAATTTTGGGAGGGCAATATCGTGTGCACTGCAGCCAAGAATAAGGATCCAACGAGTAATTAACACTAGTCCTAGCTTCATCATCACTATTCTGACTATTTCCGGCCCTATTTAATATATGATCTATACTAAAATCTGAATGTTTAACCACTTCGTCCTTCTGATCCATTTGAGATATCATCCTTTAACACTTACACAAAAAACACTGTATATTTGTTTAAACACTGACTAGATTTTGGAAAACTTTAAATGATAATGTTATGCCAACAGACGGCCCCTTAGTTTATATATATAGAAAACATCCCCACTCTCCTTCTTCTTTTCAGCGGAGATTAGATGGTATCTTTTTGGGCAATTAGGCGTAAACTTGTGGCTATTATGTTTGTGTACCATTCTTGAGTTTGGGGTATTGGGTTACTGCTGCGGTGAGTTTTTATGTGTCAGTTTGTTTTGTGAATATGGTTGGAAATTGATTAAAATTTAAATACGCCGCTCGCTACGTGGGGTAGGTTAGACCAGTTTTAAGTCAAGGGGTTGAAATTAACTTGTTAGTTTTTAGTACGGTTTTTAAGGAAGGTGATTTTTTTATATTAACATAACACACCTACTATACATACATACATATATATATATATATATATATATATATATATATATATATATATATATATATATATATATATATATATATATATATATATATATATATATATATATATATATATATATATATATATATATATATAAGTATACAGGGTATTTCTAATTAAAATGGACATATAACATACATGTTATAGATCTCATAGAGACCAACACTTTTTTCAAATAAATATTTTTTATTCAAACTTTTGTGTCGAATTATTGATCTTCTTTTGTTATTAGATAAACTTTTTTTCTCCGTTATTTATGGCCGGATTTTAAAAATTTTAAGGTTAATATCTACAATTTTCGTATTACTCATTTTCAAATCCTAAATAAATAATGAAAGTAAAGAGGTTTATTTAAAAACATAAAACCTTTGTATCTTCCTTATCTATGGTCTGATTTAAAATGTTTGGTGCAAAAATTGTAGATATGAAACTAAATTCAATTTTTTTAAAATCTGGCCATAAATAACCTTAATCATAAGGTTATATAAAAGCAAAAAAGGTCGATAACTCGTAAACGAAAGCTTGAATAAAAAATATTTATTTAAACAAAGTGTAAGTCTCGTTGAGTTCTACAACCTCTATTACGGTGTCTATTTTGATTAGACACCCTGTGTCACAGGGCCTATAAAATCACAAAACATGTTTCTTTATTTAATACTTGGTAAATATAAATATAAATTTAGGATTTTTTAATAATACCCACGTAAATATGATTTTTGAAAACAAAATTTGATTTGATTTAATCAATTGTTAAATTGTTAAATTGAACGACGCCAAACTTAAAAAAACAGTGTTGGTTTTTTACATAAATTACTATAAATTATTATGAACAGTGTGTCCACGGATGGACTTAACTATACTTGTAAAAATATATATTTTCAATTTTTTGAGGAAAATTTACTCCACATAATTTATTCTGCTTGTTATATAAATACCATTCACGATGAGAAACTTTCTAATACAGGGTGCCCAAAAAAATACAATTGTAGATTTTGCAAAATTAAAAATTGTCAAATATAATAGTGCTAATATAAAGAGCTGGTAAGAAGAAATCAATCAGTTTTTTCATGCCTGTTGTTGTTACTAAGATATTTGTTATTAAAAATAAAATCAATTTAGGGCCTAACTTGAGTGGTCCTATTATTTTGTAGAAATTGACTGCTATCTCATTTTGTGATTATGAAAGGTTGTTGCTTTCAACTGACATGTTTATAATGTTAACAATTATTATACAGGGTGTTCCAACGAAAACTTGTACCCCCCCAAACGTTTTATCGGATGAATGTGGACAAAATTCCCTGGACACGTCAATTTTTAATTTTAGGGGGACGAATTTTGATGTATGTTTCACGCCCCCACCCGCACCCCTACACGCTCCACCCCGCCCGCCCCCTAAATTTTAAATTGTAAGGGGGGTTCAGTGATATATCATTTTAAAGGTCTTTTAATTCTTAATAAGGTTCTGTACCTTACAACGTATTCTCAAAATGGTATACTCCAATGAAGAAAGAACGGAAATTATTGCAACCTATTATCGAAATAATGATTGTGCAAACGCCTCGGCACGAATTTTTAATAATAATCATCCTGAAAAAAACGTAAGTTACCAATACGTTCAACAATTAGTAGCTAAGTTTCAAACTACGGTTCCATCCACAACAAAAAACGTGAGGCAAACCGTCCAGTAAGAAATGAAGCTATAGAAGTTGCTGTGTTGGGTCATGTACAAATGGATAATACACAGTCTATCAGGAAATTATCTCAAGCCTCTGGCGTATCCGCCACCAGTGTGTTTCGCATCATGAAAATGAACAAGTTTCATCCTTTCAAAATTCGGCTGGTTCAAGAAATTAATGAAGATTACCCTGATCGCAGGTTACAGTTTTGCGAATATTTCAGTGAGCAGTTGATTATTAATCCTAATCTTTTGTATAATACATGTTTTTCGGATGAGTGCACTTTTATGTTAAATGGACAAGTAAATAGACATAATTGTCGCTATTGGAGCGATACTAATCCACATTTGCTCCATGAAACCCACACCCAAGTTCCCCAAAAGTTAAATGTTTGGGCCGGAATTTTAGGGGACCATCTTGTTGGTCCATTTTTCATAGACGGCAACCTCAATGGAGACATTTATCTAGAAATGTTGGAAGATCTTATTGATCCAATGATTACCGAAATTCTAGAAAATGATAATAATTTATTTGAAGATCAAATTACGGCGCACCTCCGCATTATACTCTTGATGTACGACAATTTTTGGATGGACATTTTCCAGGACGTTGGATTGGAAGAAGGGGTCCTATAGAGTGGTCGCCTAGATCTCCTGATCTAACACCGTTAGATTTTTTTGTCGGGACATTTGAAATCAAAAGTTTATGCCACTCCAACAGAGACTCTTCAGGAATTGAGGGAAAGAATTATTAGAGAATGCCGGTTATTAACGCTAGACGTATTTCAAAATGTTAGAAATATTTTTAATCAACGTCTGTACTATTGCATGGAGGTTGGAGGAAATCACTTTACATTCGTTGATTTACAGTTTTTGTGTTTTATTTTAATTTAAAACTTCAAATAGCAATTTCTCCAAAACTAACCAACAGATTTTAAAAAAATTACAGAACCTTATTAAGAATTAAAAGACTTTTAAAATGATAAATCATTCAGCCCCCCTTACAATTTAAAATTTAGGGGGCGGGCGGGGTGGAGCGTGTAGGGGTGCGGGTGGGGGCGTGAAACATACATCAAAATTCGTCCCCCTAAAAATAAAAATTGACGTGTCCAAGGAATTTTGTCCACACTCATCCGATAAAACGTTTGGGGGGGGGGGTACAAGTTTTCGTTGGAACACCCTGTATATATATATATATATATATATATATATATATTAGGGTGTTTCAAAATAAGGCAATATTTTTTTTTTCAAATTCATGTGATATTCTCGTCACTTATGCTAAAAAAAAATCAAAATTTGAGCTCTTAATGTTAATTTTAAAAGGTCTATCACCGAATTTAAAATTTTCGCATTGATTTAACATGAAAAAATAGGTTTTTAAGATTTATTTCGCCTGCATACTATGTAGAACTTTTTTTTGATAAACAATCACTGGTCCTTTTTTAGCATTAAATTATCTACAAAAAATTATTATTATTATTATTAATGTTGAAAAAAAATTATATTTTTACATTTAGCGGCTAAAGTACTAATCGTAGAAGAAAAAGTTAATTAGCAATTTTGAAGATCTTTGTTTTAAACAATTTTTTTTATCACCTACAGTTCAAAAGTTAGTGTCTAAAATCCTATTTTCATTATTCTGCATAATATATTATTATAATATTCACTGTTGGAAAAAAGTTTAGGGACAATTTTGCAGGAAACTCGAAGCTATATATAAATAACGTACCTAAATTCTTCAATACACGTAATTAATCGCTGAATTTAAGCTAAAATAGCTTAACTTTTTTTATATTTTTAATTTCATGATCCAGCAATTTTTTACTTCGCTTCAAATCCGTTTTGAAAAACTAATTTTTATATAAAAACTTTTTTGAATCGAAGTAAAAAAAAATTTTTACAGTCAAAAGCTGTATTATAAAATTAAGAATTTCAAAAAAGTTAAGCTATTTTAGCTTAAATTCAGCGATTAATTGAGTGTGTATATAATTTTATTTGCAGTTAAAATCTGGATCATGAAATTAAGAATATCATAAAAGTTAAACTATTTTAGCTTAAAATCAGCGATTAATTGAGTGTGTATGTATGTATGTATGTATAATATATATACATTGTATATATATTTCAACATTTAAAGAAAAATCATTAAAATCAGATGGGCGGTTTGCGAGAAAACCAACATTAAAATTGTTGCCAATTTCTGGTGGCCGATTTTTTTGCTGTGAATATTGATAAAAAATAATAAATTTCCTGCCTAACAACGAAAATAATGAACTCATTATTCACGTTGTTAGTCATTTGTGATTTGATCCAATCGGGTTTTAAATTGGAAGAAGGCGACTATAATAACATTTAAAGTTGGTAAAAAGTGAGGTTAACCATTTTTCAGATGTCAGATTTTAATTATTTAATTTTGAAAATCATTTAATTATTGGAGTAGATACAGTAAAATAGATAAATTATATTATTATTATTAAGTTTATTTATTTTGTTATTGCTATTGTATTTATTATGTTATTTGGTAATTTTTAAAATTATTTAATGATTTTTTATAATATTTAGATCCTGATTTTTGGAATTTCACTTTTATGTTTTTTGTTATTTTTATATTTTAAGGATTTTTACAAAATTAAATGATTGTCTTATAATTTGATTAGTTTTAATAGTTTTTTTTAATAACTTAATTATTCTTATAATACTTTCCGATTTGTTTTTATAATTTAAAGGTTGATCTGATTTTTGGATTTATTTTAATGATTTTTAGGGATTGCTTTAATTAAGTAAATAATTCTTTTTATTCTAATTTATTTTAATAATATTTGAAAGAGTAAAATCCATAAAACTAATACAAAAATCTAAAATCTGTAAAACTAATACAACATTCTTCTTATAAACATACTCCAGGTCCAGTGGGTGGCTGAGCCCCAATTCCCCTTTTATTCATTCTGCAAGTATGTTCCTCCAATCTTTTTGCCACCATTATGGTGTCCGAGGTGAGTTTTCCCTTTATATATAAATTTATAACATTGTTGTCCGTATCATCGATATTTAAGTTCGGGCTATGGACAGACCACAACTTTTCTGCCACTGCTGAAGCTCTAGGCCATACCCTAAAAGTATTTTTTATCATTATAAAGTTTATAAAAATTTCTGCATTCTTTGGTTCTCACCTAGATATAACATTATAATCGTTGACAACTTCAGACCACATCGCAGCTTCGCCTCCCATAACCAAAGATTTTTGATTATCTGTAGCAGTAAAATTGCTAGGGTCACATCTATAGTAACTCAACCAATCACCGCCCGTCTCTAAATGATCCAAATAATAACAAGCCGAAAGGATTATTTTTTTACCTTCAGCAGTAATCTAAAAATATTATTTTTTAAAATTTGGTATCTCTACAGAAAGCAGACCAATCTGATCACGGAATTCTTTATAACACCTAGTGTGCTGTGAAGAATGCCGTTCTCTAAATGGTTTATTGCTTTCTATAAAGACTTTTTTTAATGAAAACAAAGTAAATTTCAACCAATTGCAAATTTAAATAATTTATTTAAAAAAATTTATAGTGGCAAAATGAACTTACATTTGACATTAAGCCTTTGTAGTCCCCATCAATCCAAACATGTACAATTGTTTCCGGCGGAAGTTTGACTCCATTAGTAAAGACTTCCTCCCAAACTATGAAATTTGATTTTAAGTTTTGGACTATTTTTACGAGTTTTTGAATGTAGAAACTCTCTAAGCCAGCATAGTTGTCCGTCAAGTTATTAGCTTTCATGAATTCTTTTATTATAGGATTGCTCTCCCTAAAAATACATAAATTATAAAAAATATATATAAAGAGTATTTATTTATATTTACCAGCACTCAAATCCGACTTCATCCCCACCCAAATGTACATATTTATCAGGAAAAACTTTAACAACTTCCCCAAAAAATGTCTTTAAAAACGCATACGTTGAATTTTTGGTTGGATCTATGGGACCAAATTGACCTGTGGGTTTACTTGATGTTTTGTCGTAACAAGGTGTTAATAAATCAGTAATTGCTTCACCCCATGATCTCGTATGTCCTTAAGAACGTGGAACAAATAAAAATCTCCAAAACTTAAAAAAACTTCAAAAATGACTTACCTGGTGTATCAAACTCTGCCATCACTCGTATCCCTCTAATTCTAGCATACTCAATAATATTTTTGATATCATCTTGCTGGTAAACTCTAAGCACAGGGTGGTATGCCCCTTTATCGCTCATTTTTGGAAACTTAACGCTTTTATATGGAAAACTCTGATCATCCACAATATGCCAGTGAAACACATTGAGCTTATTATAAGCCATTGCGTCCAAAGTTTCCAGAATTTTTTTCACGGAAATAAAATGTCTTGATGTATCCAGAAGAAGGCCTCTATGAGAATATTTTGGTCTATCAGATATGGTTGTGAAGTTAACCTTTAACTAAAATTTGTAGATGTAAATAATGTATAAATGTTTTTGTTTTTTTACTGTTAGGTCTTCACTGGCATAAATTAGCTGTGAAAAACTTTCCATGCCTCTAAGTATACCCCATATTGATGGAGATTTCAGTTCAACTCTCTGTTTGGATATTTCAATTTCATCTAAAATCAATTTTTAAATAATTAAAAGAATTTGTTGATTTTTTGAATAAATTTATGAACCCCTCAAGATCACATTAATGATTTCATAAGTAAAAATGAACCTATTAAATGATATAATTTGCTACGTAGAACAAATGGTATAAATTATACCGTATAATTTTGAATAAACTGTATCTTAATGGATATACTTACAACTTTCATCCATGTTAAAGTATGGCAACTCATCGCCTTTACATGAACCTGTCAAATTGACATTTAAAGCATCGAGAAAACCTTCGAAATTAGGGTGTTTTTCTTTTTTGTATAAGTCATTTTGCAGCTTTTGTATTGGTTTAAAATTTCCCAGGGCTTGCTGGTTTATAATTAACCAGTATCTAGTGATGGCTTGTTGGATTATTGAGCAATCATAATTGACAACCTAAGGAAATAAAAGTTAGGGATTATAGGGATTATGACTGTTTTTACCTTAAAGCTAAATAAATTTGGGTTTAAAATTAAATATTTATTGTTTTTGGTTTGATTTTTAGGTATGGGCCATATTTCTCCTTTGGTCGCTTTTATTAAAGCCCCTGGTTCCATAATATAACATTGTACAATGTTTATGAATAACAACAAACATATAAACACTTTGAGCATATTTAAACAACTAAGCAAACCTATTGTTGCTAGTTTAATATAATGCTATTGTTATGGGCACATATAAGATTAGGTATATCTCACAATGAGATAATATTCAAATTAAAAACACTTTAAACTAAAGTTTAATACCTATAATGTTTTTATTAGGCATTAGATGATAAAAAATACAATAACACTTACGTTAAATTCAAAAAACTGCGGTCTCAAAACAAAATATGTTTTACTTTTAACTTGGTTTCCAACCAAAGGCCATATTTCTCCCTTGGTTGGTGGGTACATAGGTCCAGGGTTAACTATATAACAAATTACACATAATATACAACTAAAGAACACAAATATTGCCTTTAACATTTTTGATGTCTTAAATAGTGAATCTTATCACAGACTGTTTCAAACAACATTTAGTAGATTGGTTTTGTTTAATTTAAGTGATTAATTGGTCGGTATTTATCTTTATTTATTTATTGATTGCAATTGTTTGTAACAAGAGCAATTTTCGTCATGCGGAACTAAACCAATTATTTTTTAATTAAATTTACATATATACATGTATATAGATTAAATTAAAAAAATTGCACATAAAATAATATATTATGCAACGACTATTTAATTATGGCTATTAAGACTTGGTTGCCAGAAATCAAAATGCCATAAATAAAAGAATTTCTTCTTGATGAAATGTCACTTTACATTCGTGTTTTGCCATGCCAATGAAAAGATTTATTTTCTAAGCAACGATCCCATTACGAAATGTGACTTTTACATAGTGGTCGTAGAAAATAGTTATTTGTTTTACAAGTGTTGAAAAGCGACTTTTTCATGCGAGTGTTTAAGTTTGCTCACGAGGCCGTCAGGCCGAGTGTGCATTAACACGAGCTTGAAGAAAGCTTTTCTCACAAGTGAAACACAATATTTTTTCTACGACCCTTTTATTTTTTATTATTTTCAAATACAAAACAAAATAACCTAAAAACGTGTAGGTATGACAGCTGTTAAAATTACTTTCATCTTAATCTTTTAATTTTTAAGGTATAAGTTACATAGAATCAATAAACTTACATATACAAATACAATACAATACATATACAAATACAATACAAATTTTAAAACGAATGTCAAACGATGCTGTCAATTTATTTTCATACAGATCTGTAACTTTTCACACAGAAATGTCACTTTACATTCGTGTTTTGCCTTGCCAATGTAAAGATTCATTTTCTAAGCAACGATGCCAATACGAAATGTGACTTTTACATAGTGGTCGTAGAAAAAATTATTTTCAGGACAACTGGTAATCCTATTAAATTTATAAGGGTAATAACAGGTTCCCAGGCCACCTTTGAAAATCCTATCTCAAGAATTCTACTACAATAATTATTATAACCACTACCCTAGTAGCAATTTTGTCAAAGACTTGGGCCAGAATGGGTCAAGATACTTTGTACAGATTTTTTATCAAGAATCGGACAAGAATTGTTCCAGATTCTTGGCCCAGATTATTGGGCAAGACTTGGGCCAGAATGGGTCAAGATACTTTGTACAGATTTTTTATCAAGAATGGGACAAGAATTGTTCCAGATTCTTGGCCAAGAATTTGACCAGAAATCTATAGAGTAGAGGTTCTCATTCTACAGTAGCATCAGAGCCGTACCGAGGCACACTTTTTGGGGGGGTGCGGAGACGATAAAAAACCAACTTATTTTTTTATACATTATGTCCATGGATAGAGGGCCCAAGAGGACAAATGAACTAAAATTTTCATTTTTCGACCAAAAGTCATTCCTTTTAAAAAGTTCTGCTTGTTTAAAAAAGTCTATTGCCATACTTTAAATTTGAAAATATTATACAGGGGGGTCAAAAAACAAGAAAACATGAAATACTCTCAGGAGTAAACTACCTTTATTTTTCGTTTTGGAGCAAAATGACAAATAAAAAAAAGATTTCAAATTGTATCCAAAGACCATTTGTAAAATTTTAACTATTCGGAAAAATAAAATTTGGAATATTATTCCAAATTTTATTTTTCTTAGTTTTAAAATTTAATTTCATATTTACAAAAATGACACAATCAACAATAATCAAGTAACGTCAAATTGACAATTTGCATTCTATCATTGTTCATTTTGGTAATTAATGTAAATTTACACAAAATGTCCGGGTTAAGAACCCTATACATAGGTAAAGAATACGTGAAATGAGGTACAAAAGAATAAATTAGAAATTAAATTTTAAAACTTTATAAGAAAAAGAAAATTTGGAATACTGATTTGAAATTTTACAATTAGTCTTTGGATAGGATATCCTAATAATATTATTTCTCATTTTGCTCCAAAACGAAAAATAAAGGTAGTTTATTCCTGAGAGTATTTCATGTTTTCTTGTTTTTTGACCCCCCTGTATAAAATTTTCAAAAAGTATAGTAATAGACTCCCCCCCCTACACCCCCCTTAGGTCCGGCCCTGAGTAGCATCATTCACAATACTCTACTCTATTAAATGAAATAGTCAAAATTCTACTATTTGAATTACTACTTAAAAAACTATATGCATAAAATTTCGGGACACCCTGTATAGGCAAGAATTTTCTAGTAGGCTTTAGGACAAAAGTGACGTTTGGGTTATTTATAATAGTTATATTTTTATATTTTTAATTGGATATGTTTTTGTAACTTTGCCCCCCCAAATGTTACGCCTATGATGAAATTTTAAAAGTTTTGATCACAGATTATACAACTTTTGATCTTAGATCTAGATTCAGCATGTCAAAATTACCAAAGTACCAAATCTTCATTTCATGAACGTTTTAATGAAAATATGAGATAATAATAATGAGAGTAATTTATTTATAAATGCATTTTTCTCGAAAATGGTGCATCTGAACGTTCTAAATAAAGAGTACTTATTTTTCGTAAAAAACTATAAATTTTCATAATTTCATATACAAAAATTAAAACATGAACCTAGAAAAAAGTTAGGGCTATTTTTGTAACTTTGCCCCCCAAATGTAACGCCTATGATTCAATTTTAACAGTTTTGATCTAAGATCTAGATTCAGCATGTCAAAATTACCAAAGTACCAAAAATTTATATCTTCCTGTTCAAACCTCTAGGAATAGTTTTAAAAAAATGATCCTCTTAGGCTCCTATTCAGGGGGCCGTAGCTCCGTTTGGGGGCATTTTTTGATACATGTTTATTAAACAAACAAGTGTTATTTTTCTATAAAGAATGCACTTTTTAAGTTTAGCCCCCCAATTTCGGGACACCCTGTATAGGCAAGAATTTTGACGTATACGTCAAAATTCTTGGCCAAGAATCTGGTCGAATTCTGGTCACAGACTTGTCGCAAGTCTGGCACCAGTCTGGATAAAGAATTTTGATCAAGAGTCTTGGTCAAGAATTGTCCAATTCTTTACAAAGTGCTTTTCCAAGTATCTTGACAAAGAATCTTGTCCAATTCCACTGATACTAGGGTATACCCTAGCAAACCTCCTATTCCTTTACCGCAATATTGTAAAAAAGCCTTACCTTTAAACATGCTGTCGAAAACTACAAAACGACTAGAAAATGCTTGAAATGCTCCAGGACACATGATTAAAGCAAGTGCACGTCGCCTGTTCCTCCTAAATGCTCTGGATGCGGATCTGAAGAGCATCAGGCCTCACTTCAATGTCCTAAAAGACCTATAAGGAGGTTTTCCCAAACAACCAATTAAATCCATCAACAAAAAATCCAAACCAGCCTCAAGAGAAAACCAAATGTCTCGCATTCATTCACCACTTACAATTCACGACATGAATGATTTAACAGCAAATATCTCCTTGACAACTAAAATAATCTGTGCCAACATTAGCAGCTACACCAGAAGAAAGTTTATAATAAATAACTACATACATACATACATACAACAATGATATCCATGCCGCAATGTTTGTAGAAACGAAAACACCCCACCTCCAACACTTCATATAAAAACTGGAACATTTTACAACATAATGGATACTCACCAAATAAACATGCCAGAGGTGGAAATATGGTACTGTTCCATACAAAACTTAATATAGGTAAGGCCAACAAACCTCGAATTAACAATGTCTTAAACAAATGTCTACACTGTACGGCGCCATTCAAAGAAGATAAATACAAATTATCTGATATAAAGTATGGGTTTTCATTATTCCTCAATTGCAAAACTTCCACTTTAAAAAACATTTAAGTTGCAGAAACATCCTTCCTAAGAAAAATTACCAAAATCCGTCATCCAAACAATTCTCTCCATAACCTCCCAATCCTACCCTTTATTAAAATACAGGAATAACACCAATAATGGAAAGAATTAAAAACCTAACTGCCAGATATAGAGAGAGAGAGACAAGTTCTCTATAATTATTTTGGAAATCTGTATGCCAAGAGCAGAAAATGCAAGAAACAGATATCTGCAAAAAACAACGTTGGAACCACTTTTTAACGACGACTAGTATTATAATTAAATTTGTTATAATAATTATTATTACAATTTTTTTTGTACGAAAATGATATACCTACATATTTTTAAAATAACATTAATATACTATATATAGTATATATATATATATATATATATATATATATATATACCTGTTCTAGCTGAAGGACGTAAGTCAATGGCCCTTTGATGATTTAATGAAGAACATTTATTATTATTATTATTATTATTATTATTATTATTATTATTATTATTATTATTATTATTATTATTATTATTATTAAATACATACTAAACATATACAATACCTTTTTTAATTCCAAAATATAAAAGATTTTGCTTCTATATTTTAGAAGCATAGAAAATAGAAGATTTTCGTTAAATATAGAAGACTTTTATTAAAAATGGCAACGCTAATTTAAGCCATAAGCATGAGAATTATATGTCATAATAAAGTAGAAAATTAACACTTTAATTCTGAAGTGTTTATTACTTTTTTGATGATTATACGGGTAATAAGTTTTTTACGGCTTTTGCGGCCTGTTAATATTTCTGGCGGGGTTAAATTTTAAATTTTACATTTACTATCGCACATGTTTTCTATGTAAACAGTAACTTGTGAAAATCAGATCAGATTAGATGTCCTAGGCAATAGTTTATATTGAGAGAATATTGCCGTGTACCACATTTCTATTGATTGGTTATTATTGCTGTGTATTACATTTCTATTGGCTAAAAAACTGTATCATAATGGATCTCATTATAGTACAGGTAGGAAATGTCTAATAAACGAATTGAATTATGGGAGTAGTGTATATTGTATATCAAATTTTATAAACGACATTTTAATTACGAGTTTAACTAGACCCAACCGTAGCTTGCGAACGATTTTTGAATAAAAACAAGTGTCTAGAGAAGTTTTAAACATGTTGTATACTCTTTATTTATGAGGAATACAATAAAGGATTTAAAGCCAATTTTATTTGTTAATTTAACAAAGTGGCGGCTGGTGGATTTTAAGTATACCAATATCTCAGTTATTAGACATGGGACCCACACCAAATTTATATTAGTTTATATTGACATTAAATAAACAAGTTCGGCGCAAACAGAATTTAAATTGAAGTTTGCGAAAAAAAGTTAGTTTTTCCTGTCGCCTACCCTGCCTCCAGGCCCCCCTATTTGAGATAATTCAAATTAAAGTGGTGCAATTTATTATCTACTATAATTTATCGACAAATTTAAAATTTTATTTAAAAAATCCAAATATTACAGTTTTTATACCATTTTAAATATTTTTTTATTTTAATAAAATAAATAATAAAAATTTAAAATCGAATAAAATCTGTAATATTTGGATTTTTTGAATAAAATTTTAAATTTGTCGATAAATTATAGTAGATAATAAATTGCACCACTTTAATTTGAATTATCTCAAATAGGGGGGCCTGGAGGCAGGGTAGGCGACAGGAAAAACTAACTTTTTTTCGCAAACTTCAATTTAAATTCTGTTTGCGCCGAACTTGTTTATTTAATGTCAATATAAACTATTATAAATTTGGTGTGGGTCCCATGTCTAATAACTGAGATATTGGTATACTTAAAATCCACCAGCACAATGTTAAACATTTGACATCTGACGACTGTCACTTGGATTTAACTTCACTTTTTTAAATTAATAATAAAGCCTGTGACTAAAAAGCCCAAAAGCCACTTTTACTAACTTTAGCCCGTGACCAAAACGCCATAAAGCCACAGCTCGTTATTAGAAATGGTTAAACGTTAATTGTTTCAGTTAAACATAAAATTTGTTTTGAGATAGGACTATTGTACAAAATAATTAATCCAAGATTAAAACAGGTTTAAAAATGTACTTTTTGTACTTAAAATTTTTTAGGTATTTATAAGTATAATATTTAAATTTACTTATAATTTCAAATTGTACGTGAAAATTAAAAAATACGCTATTTTTTAATAAGCGATTACACGACATGTTATAAAAGTATTTCTAACATTTCGATTTGGTAATTTTTGACGCAAACCTATTAAAATTTCCATGAATTAAAAATTAAAAAAATATTATTTTGGTTTTCGATCATCCATAAAAAGTTTTAATCATCTCTTAAAAATCCAAAATATGTTTTTATCAAATTTGGTGCAAAATAATCAAAACACGAAGTTCTGGGAATCATTTCGCCTGTAATGGATTAAAAAGGCAACAGACATAAACGCCTTGTAAAACAGAAACAGAAGCGCCGCTGAAGGAGCGACCTCAAATCGCAAAACCCGCTGGTTCGGAAAAATCGAAAATTAGCAAAATATAACATTACAAAACCCTTTCTTTGGATTTACACGGAATCACCTGCCTGCAGATGTGATATAATCGATAAGAGGCCCGACCAAACATTTTGCCAACAAATTTTCAACACCATTAAGTTGTAACCCAATACGTTCAGAAGAATTATGGGATTGAATTTGTCAGAAAAAAGAAAAAAAGGTAAATTTGTTTTCTTACTAGTTGTTAATCCTTTTTTACAAAATCTTAGCATCGTAAGAACGTTTTTATAAATCAATAAATATCCTATTATTTGTTATTAATTTGTTACGACAATTTGATATCAAGAACATGCTTTGTTCACTAACGAAATACTAGACAAAGACATGAGGGTTTTATCAAAAATTTAAATTGGTGTATGATTACAAATTATTGTAATAAAGCGGCGTTGGGCCCTTTTAAACCGTATCAGTTTCAACGGTTTTTAATAAAAAAACGTAGTTGCTACAACATTTCCAGAAATTCTAATAAAAAACTCGTTACACCATCTAAAAGTAATTATTAAATTAGTTACACAGAGAAAAGTAATCTCTTGATTTTACTAAATTTGGTTTGGCTCAAATAAATTATTTATTTCGATATCTACAAGATATTTATTTAGTGAAAAACTTGGGTTTATTTGACTTAAGTCAAGTAATCACTACATCCAAACTTGGGTTTATTTGACTTAAGTCAAGTAATTACTACATCCAAACAATTTCATTAACTGCTCTAAATAAATGTTTCATTACAATTAATCACAACAATAAGTTGTTTTCAAGAAACTTATGATTTACAACCAAATAATAGTATTTTGTTATTGTAAACAACAAGTTACTACGAATAAGAAAATTTTACTTTATACGTACAAGAAAACCTGATTCAAATAAATGCATTTTCTTAAATCAAGAGATTACTTTTCTCTGTGTATTATTTAGACACCTTTACAAGGTGTCGGGGGGCAATATATGGTTAAATTTATTACGGAATTTCAGCTGGTAATGACGACATGGGCAAACTACGTATTGGTCACAAAACAATGAAGTAGTGGGTGAGAGTGAAAATTAGATGCTTATTACCACAAAAATATAAAACAGTATTTTTAACTATAAAGTAAGCAAATTGGGAGAAACTACGTAACGACGTCTCAGATAAAGTGTCGGGACCCGTTACGGCTACTTTGGTGCTTGTTGGGAAGCTAAATGAAATTTGGCATGCTAATTTGTATTAAGAAGGGGTATATTTTAGTACACTTTTTGTTGCCTGCGTAAGTATTGAAAAGTTGTTCCAAAAATATTCTATAGACGTTCAATATTGACAATATAGGTATTTTTATTTTGAACATTTTTTGTCTCTTGTTTAATATTGCCATGGTTTGATTAGGAATTTAATTTTAAAACTTAACTATAGTATAACAAAAGTCAACAGTTGACATTATAAATTGAAATAGGCAAGTTTTTTATTTACATTAATAATGGTTCAATCTAAAATTATAAAAATATATCTATATATAGATCTATAGATTACTCGTTTAGCGAACTAACGGATATGCTCCTTATTTTATGTGGAGAAGTTTCCCGGATCGACGAGCCATTTTTTTAATTTCTGGACTTTTGGAACCAATGTAACTAATCCCGGAATCAGTCCCGAACAAATATAAACCTTTAATTTTAAAACCAATTTCAAATTAACGAACAAAGAAGCTAACATATGAACGCGGTCGGCCTTTCCATTTTCTCATTAAAATGCGTCGTAGCCACCTGTAAAACGATAGAGTTTTGGAACCATTATTTGCATTTTAAATGTGTAGTTAAGAAAACACTGTGTAATTTTTATCGGTGTTACAACTATTTGTTAACAAAAGAATGTATAATTATAACCATTAGGGGAAGGTGGGGGAATTTTGCGCGGTGGGTAATTTTACGCATAAACAATTCTTCCAGATATGAAGTAAATAATACATTTTTTGAATGTTGCAAACTTGGAAACGTTGCTTTGGGTATACGGGAACTAAAGTGTACCGCAATTAAGCTTGTAGCTTTTAACTAGTCTGCCCCAAAGATAATACATTATTATCTTTGGTCTGCCCTACTAAAGAGAAAGGCAGTATCTGCAAAAAAATTTAAAATGCGTTTTCTTGTGCTATGGTAAAGCTATGGACATTTTGTAACCAAATTTAACACAGAAATGCAGTCAAATATCTCATAAGTTAAAAAAATCAATTAAATACCTACTGCTTTTTATAAAAATGTAGTTTATGCTAATTTTCCACAAATTTCTTGTTTAGCAGTTACTGCCTTTCTCCATAGTAGGGCAGTAGTGACCATGGTCACTAGCTAACTGTTATACATGTACGTTGATCTAAGAAATTCATGTCGTTTCCGCTACGAGTTAAGTTTAAATTTCTGTCCAATCGCTTAAATGTTTATAACATAACTTTATATGATCTTTCCTCGTAATCTGGTGTATGTTTAAATTGTTCAGGTTAACTTTTGAAAAGTTTTTTAGTATCACAATATTTTTCTTGCAATGCATTGCAATGGGGGTAATTTTACGCTCAAAAATTGGGGTAATTTTGCACTGCAAAATTTGGCCAATATGGGAGCTTTGGTACAGGAGCCTAGATTGTTCAGCATATATACAGTGGCGGATTTACCAGTAGGCTGAGTAGGCTCGAGCCTAGGGCGGCAGATTTTGGGGGCGGCAAATTTGGAAAACGATTTTTTTTTTACCTCATAGAAATCAAAAAGATTTTTCTATGACGGTTTTCTGATGTCTTACAGATAGAAGTCTGCAACAAATTTTGTCGATGACTTTTCTCTCTCACTTGTCATTGCACATTCCGAGAGTAGCAAACTTCCATATTCTAGAGTAAAACAGCTAGTTCGCCGCCCCTCAACCAGTAATCGGCTTCTCGCCTCTGCGCCCTTTGCCCACACTTCTTATGAGTGAAAAGAGCGAAATTGTAAAAAATATGCCCCTCTTCCCAGCAAACAGAGCTGTAACCAACTCGTGTTATTCACGTCGCATTTTGGTTGTTACCTATTTAACGAGTTTTAAAGTAACGGAATATTGACGTGAAATAAACGTTTTGATAAAACGAATGTTTTAACAAAAATGAAATTTCTATATTTGTTAAAAATATTACATAAACATAAAAAAAACTTCCCATACAGTTCTTTCAGTCGAAATGAAGAAGGTACTTACCACAGGAATTCTGAGAAGTTTTAAAAATACGTTTGATACACGTAAAATTTAGACGAAATATGTACCTAAGTACCCAGCAAACAGAAAATGACGAACGACGTTTAAGACGTAAAAATAAACGTCAAAATAAAACGTAAAAATTACGTATATTTCTCGCTATTATCTGACCACTTATTTCATACCAGAATTAGACGAATATAAGACGTCATCAAAATGTTTCAAAATTCGCCAATATGTAGGCAACCCATGCATACCTCTCGCCTCTGTAGTACAATAGATAGTCCTATAAAGGTGGAATGCCTTAAGCTGCTAAGTAAGAATTTCTTACCAAGGCAAAATTACTGACCATACCGCTTCTGCTTGTAAGTTTTGAAGGGACACAGCTGGTGACCAGCTGCTGGTCCTGTGGCCCACTCTGCGAAAAGTAAGCAGTGGGCCCCCACTACTTACTTTTAGCAAAAGCTTTTTATAAAATTTAAAATTTAATGTTAAACAGCACTATTTTTGAGAAATTATTCAACAACGAAAATACGTCAATTTTGTACCTTAAAGATGTCTAAAATGGACGTAAAGACGTATTAAAGATGTCTTTAGGAATCGTCTTAACCACGTTAAGAGGGACGTTTTTTTACGTCTAACTAGCACGTTTTAATTACGTCCACAAAATACGTCATAAAAATGTGACATTCCAACGTTGATAACTCGTATTATATACGTAAAAAAACACGTCTTTTGGTTGAAATATTACCAAAATTTCACGTGTTTTTCACGCTTTTCTGTTTGCTGGGTTCCCACTAACAAACCATACATGCCAGTCTTATTACTGGTTGGAGGCTACGAACTGGATGGTTTGTATATAATTTTTCAATTTTTATTCAAATATAATGAATAATTTAGTGAATAATTTTACCGATTTCAATTTTATGTATCGACTATTATGTGTTTCACATGCACTAGTATCTTCAGAAAATTCGATTGGAATTCAAAAAAAATCTTGAACAGTAATAGCGAGATAGTCTTAAGTCAAAAAAATATTTTTTCCCCGAACGCGGTATTTTTTTAATGCTACAATGTTATCCATGACGCACTGTGGGCCAGGATTCTGTAAAACATTGAAAAATATCAAACTCAACAAATGTATCAAATTTTATAATGTAATTATCAAAAACAAAGAAAAATAAGTTAATTTCACTTATAAACAGCTTCTCAGACAATGAAATATTGTTAGACCAGAGTAAAATTTAACAATATTTGGCTATTTTGCAAACTTTACCCACCAGGGCGAAATTGTAAAACTTATTGAAGATCTTGTGTTTTGTAATAGAAGATATAGGATGTCATAATGGAAATAATGTCACAAATAGAACTTTAAGAGCCTATATATCTATATATTATTTATTTTTCAACAGTTTTTTAAAAATAATATGGATTTTCATAGACATCTTATGGCCCCAATAAAATCGAAACAAAGCTTGAAAAAGCTGAGTTATGCAAAAAAATTATTTAAAATGTTATATTTTAAATTTAAAAAAATCGATACAAAGCCGAAGGTTTAAGATTGAAAAAGCTGAGTTATGGAAAAACATTATTTACCCATTTGTTTGCGACTCACCCCTGTAAAATCTTTATTTATTGTGCGATTTTAACCGGATTTTTTTTTAAAGTGTAGATATTGATAAACTGTATTTTTGGAGCAAAAAACGACATACTTTTACAAAATACAAGGCCTACTATGTCAGTTTTTAAGAGTAAATTTTTAAGAATTTATATAAGTGATTTTTTTAAACAAAATCTAAGCACGGCACTGGATTCACCACCCCTCGAAACGACCTTATACTAAATTTTATTGAAAAATGTTAAGTATAAAAATGCATAATATTAACTACAAAAATTTATTCTGTCAAGTTATCCATGAAAATAACATTGAAATAAAATTAAACTTATAGTAATAGTGCCATGTGGTGAATCCAGTGCCGTGTTTAGATTTTGTTTAAAAAACTTGCTAATATGAATTCCTAAAAATTTACTCTTAAAAATTGTCATAGTAGGCCTTGTATTTTGTACAAATATGGCATTTTTTGCTCCAAAAATATAGTTTATCAAGATCTACACCTTAAAACAAATCCGGTTAAAATCGCACAATAAATAAATATTTTACAGGATTGAGTCGCAAACAAATGGGTTGGGTTGGGTTGGGGAAAATTTTCTTATGTATATTAAAAAAAACTCAACTATTTTGATTTTTAATAATAAATGTTTCTTGTTTTCAGGGTATTTTAAAATTACTGCCAATTTATAGGTTCCACAGCTCAAACGATTAAACAAAAAAAAATTAAAAATCAATTAAAAACA
Source organism: Brassicogethes aeneus (assembly GCA_921294245.1). Classification (NCBI taxonomy): domain Eukaryota; kingdom Metazoa; phylum Arthropoda; class Insecta; order Coleoptera; family Nitidulidae; genus Brassicogethes; species Brassicogethes aeneus. The sequence goes on along the minus strand of OV121133.1, from coordinate 60,325,905 downwards.
CTAAAATTGCCTTAAATATATCATTTAGAAAAAAAAGTCAAAACTTTCAAAATGACAGATCACATATTCAAAAAGTCTTTTACAATCTGGGCCTAATAACCTTTCAACTAATACCCGAATAGAGCTTTATTTTGAATCAAATTGTAAAATACCACACAGAAAATTTTGCGTTTTCTCCTGGATAGGCAAAATTCGGCAAAAGTTTTTTTTTCGATAATAAAGCTTAAGTACTGGAGAGTTTAAGAGCATCAACAAAAACGTGTACTTCACTGTCGATCTTGATATATATCTGGTGAAATATCCATGTGATATGTTAATTTTTGCTTTTACATGCGTTCACTAAATCATTATTTTTTTTTTGTAAATTCGCAAAGAAATCCATAAAATTTAAATGGTATAAAACCTTGAACTTGCCTGCATCTGGCCCACTCATAGTTTCTGTCAAAAAGTTAATCCACCTTAAACTGTAATGTCTTAAACTTAAGCGATTTGTTTAAACAAAATAAACCAGACAATAAGTATTAAATTTACCGACATTTGTCAAACCCGCGTGTGTCAACATAAAAACTCACGGACATATTTCTGGTGTTTTTGTAAGCTTAATGGTCTACTTGACCGTTTTTAGCATAAAAAAACTTGTTGTTCCATGATTATTAAAAATTGACTTTTTCAATGTTTAGAGAATTTCTGGCCCACAGTGTGACGTCAATGTTGCACGTGTACGTGGCGAGCTTCATTCTCTATTCCAATAACCAAAAAATCGCGCAAAAAGGCATTGTAACGAACTTCTATTTCGTCGTAAGTAAGTAATCTTGATCCTTAATTCCGACTTGACTGAGTCGATTATTTTTAACTGTTTGAAAGCGCAATAAAGATTATTTATTCACGTTTACCAAATGTTCATTATTGTGTAAATAGCATACATTACTCCGCCCATACATGATTGAGCTTCGATTAGCTCAAAAATATACCGAAAAATTATTTTACGTGCGATTTCAACGAAATTGTTGCATTGTAAAAATATTGTATGATATGACAATAATTGTTGAGGCAAGGGCGGCAAAAACTATTTAGCCTATACCTTGAAAATTTGTAAATCCGCCACTGCATATATAACAGTTCCATTTGGGCACACGCGGAGTGTAGCGAAAAAAACAATCCCTAAAACTACATATGTGACAACTGCTGCATGTAGACCCTCTTATTTCTAAGAACAAACATTTTATTTTTAGTTATTTATTTTTGATTTTGTTTGTTTTGTTTGTTTCATAGAGAAAATAGTTTTGTTTTATTTTTATGTTTTAATATAATAATATTATAGAAATAAACGGTTTATTTAGATACCTACAAATCTTTCTCTATACAGCGCAAATTTTCCCCCTATGATGCGCAAAATTACCCTGATAGGTGGGTAATTTTGCGCAAATGCATTATTTAAAAAAATGTAGTTTTTGCATACCAAACAACCTTTTTTTATAAATTGCGCATTATATACACATAGTAAACATAGTAGACTATCGCTGGTATTAATTGCAAAATTTCACATATAAAATTTAACAAAGATACTAGAGATTTTGCTTAGATGCGCAGAATTCCCCCACCTTCCCCTATATTTAAGGGCTAAATTGACAACAATATTTATCACATGTTGGGCGGCAAATACAGTATTGTGTGAATATTAGGAATTTCTATATTATTTTAACTTCGAACACTGCTGTGGTGCCATTCCACGCGTAACGGATAGGACAGTTGCCGTGTTTTTATTTACAAAATAATATTGTTCTATTATATTACCAATGTCAAATTTTTAGTTCTAAACTAAAGCTGTTTAACAAGGTTTTTATTTGACAAAATTAGGTATCGTGGTTGACTGTTTAATTCCTTAAAAACTAATAATTTAAAGCGTAACGGACGGGACTTTGTAATAGTCCCGCCCGTTACGCTTAAATTATTAATTTTTAAGGAATTAAACAGTCAATCACGATACCTAATTTTGCCAAATAAAAACCTTGTTAAACAGCTTTTGTTTAGAACTATTTATAAAAATTTGACATTGGTACTATAATAGAACAATATTATTTTGTAAATAAAAACACGGCAACTGTCCTATCCGTTAGTCGTGGAATGGCCCTGTGACAATTTTTACAGGTTTTTCTTGACATATCCCATTTCTATCATTCTGCATTAAGTAATTGCTAATGTCAGTCATTTTGCCGGTTATTGAGACTATAGTCTAGTAAATTATAATTTACACTAGGACAAAAAGGTAACCCTTCTAGACTGGCCTGTAAACTCACCGGACATTAATACTATTGAGAATTTGTGGGCTACATGCAAGGACAGGTTGCTAAAAATGAATTCTACAACAAAAACTAAGATGATTGAGGCTTTCATTCAGGTATGGTTTCGAGATGAAAAAATAAAGGAAAATTGTAAAACATTGATTAATTCTATGCCAAAACGAGTTAAAGCTTTAATAAAGGCCAAAAGGGGGACATATTTCCTAATAAAATAGGTAGTAGGTACCTTAGGTACCGTACCTATAGGTTTAGATTGGTGTCAATAAAAGTTTGTGTATTAAAAGGTAGAAACGTGCGACGTCTTTGGTAACTGCTGACCAGTGTTATTTGGCTGGACCTCAAAAGCAGACATTTTTAAATTTAAATTAATTTTAAATTATTATTATGGGGTGAATTTGACAATAATATATAAACTTTTATTGCAATTATGTTCTTTTTAATTAAAAAACATATTTAGTAAATGCTGTCCTGTTTTTTGTCATTTTATCTTAATTAAGTTTTAATTAAGATTTTTTTGTTAGATTACTTAGGTACTTAAGTAGGAACCTAAGAACCTAAGTAATCTAACAAAAAAAATCTTAATTAAAACTTGATATGAAAACTGTCAAAATTATTAAGTAGCAATTAAGAGACCCCGAACATATTTTAGTAGAGTATAATAAGATTGGAGGACGAAGTCAGTAGCTGAAAAGAGGGTTTCAACTTGTGGACCACCACAGAAGGCTGCCGCTGTGACAGCAAACTGTTCCCAATAATTATTCACGATTCTTTGAACAACTTAATTGAAAATTCACTAGACCTAAAATTAATTATATTTCTTTGCCACTCAGGCAATTTCAATTTTAATCTAAAACAGATTTATTAATTAAATTTGCTTATTTATTAATTATTTTCACAAATAACCAGTATGTACAGCCAATTTTAGAACAGTCATATTAGAACATTTACAAAAATTAATTTGTATTTGTACATGTATTTTTCGTAACATAATATAATTTAATGGGAAGATACTAATTTACAATACACAAATTATTAAACATGTCAGGATGGCCGAGCGGTCTAAGGCGCCAGACTCAAGGTTACCTTGCCTACTCTGTAGGTTTCGAGCGTTCTGGTCCACTCTGTGGGCGTGGGTTCGAATCCCACTTCTGACATTACTTTTTTTTAATTTTTAACGGTTTTTTTGATTATTTTATAGTTATTGTATGTGTGGATTAAGTAACAAATAAACAGGTGGAAAAGTTTTTTTCAGTATTTTATTACTCACATTATATTATACATACTTAGGCCGCCTTACCATTTTGTAGTAGTGATCCTCCTAAGTTAGGCAATATTGCGGAACACAACAATGCTAAGCTAGCAAGTCATGAGATTGTTACTGTGGATGATTATAAATTTTCAAAAAACTATTAAAGTGCCAAGATGGAAGAAGCCAATATCGTGTTTTTGATTACTGCCAACACAATCAAAGTTTGCATACGAAAAAGATTATATCAAATTTAAAAAATGGAGAAGGTTAAGGGTACAGAAGCAATAACGTAGAATGTGCTGCTGACATATTTCCTAAATATGAAAACATTTGCATGATCCTTCTCAATTTTGAAAAATTATTCGATGCTCAAGACAACCCTGCGAGTACATGAGAGCGTCGAAATTTTGATTTTTTTTAAGCTGACTTCAAAATTCAAATTCAATATGAGTAAAAATTTCTCCAGTGGGCCACCCAAAAACTATCAAGGCAAATTTTTAGTTCAAAATATATTTTTTGGGTAAAGTTTAAGCACCCTCACCGATTTGCCAAAGAATTCGTTTGAAAAATTAATATTAACACAATTTTTTTCAATTTATCATAAATATTAACATAATATATATATACAGGGTGTTTCATAATATATGCGCAGGACTTCAGGATGTGATAGCTCATCCAAAAAGATGAAAAAAGTCGCTATTAACTTACGCTCTAAAATGCACAATTTTCGAGATACAGGGTGTTGAAATTTTAGAAAAAAATTCGTTTTTTTCGAATATCTCCGGAACCGTTTATCGTACAAAAAACAGCTTTTGTAAGCATTTTCTACTCAAAATAAGCTATGTTTTGTGCCAGAAAAAAATTTTTTTTCCTCCTAATTGGTGGAGATTTTGAAGGGGTAGCGGGTGTTTTTCTCCTTAACTTCTACGCCCCTGAAAAAAGTACGGTTTTGAGAGGCCCATTCGAACCGCCAATGTTTTCTACACAAAAAAGGTACTCTTGGTCATAAGCTCTAAACTGGACCGTTTTCAAGAAAAATCAACTTTTATGTTTAAAAACATGGTCAATTTAAAAAAAAATATTTTTTTTTACTAATTAAACAAAATTTATTTTAACATTAGAACAAGTAACAAAACCAAACCATAATTGCAAAATAAAAAATGATTCAAAAGTTGTCTTTGCTAAATTCTCCAAACCGTAAAGGTAACGCATTTCGCAAATTTCAGCATTTGTGTAAAAAATCATTTTTTATTTTTTTTTTTAATTTTGCAATTATCGTTTGGTTTTGTTACTTTTTCTAACGTTAAAATAAATTTTGTTTAATTAGTAATAAAAAAATTTTTTCAAAAAATTGACCATGTTTTTAAACATAAAAGTTGATTTTTATCGAAAACGGTCAACTTTAGAGCTTATGACCAGGAGTACCTTTTTTGTGTAGAAAACATTGGCGGTTCGAATGGGCCTCTCGAAACCGTACTTTTTTCAGGGGCGTAGAAGTTGAGGAGAAAAACACCCGCTACCCCTTCAAAATCTCCACCAATTATGAGTAAAAAAAAAAATTTTCTGGCACAAAACATAGATTATTATGAGTAGAAAATGCTTACAAAAGCTGTTTTTTGTACGATAAACGGTTCCAGAGATAATCGAAAAAAACGATTTTTTTTCTAAAATTTCAACACCCTGTATCTCGAAAATTGTGCATTTTAGAGGGTAAGTTAATAGCGACTTTTTTCATCTTTTTGGTTGAGCTATCACATCCTGAAGTCCTGCGCATATATTATGAAACACCCTGTATATATAGGTACATTTTGTACGCTACGACCTCCTATAGGAGGTATATATACACTCGCGGGCGCTCTCGCCTCCACCGCTTCTACTGGTAAAATGAAGCAACTAAGTGCATATTTGGTGTAGGCAAACAATCAGTAAGAAAGGTTTCTAACGAGGGGAAGCGATTTCTTTTATTTTATAAAAAATGGACGTTGATACCTCCGGAAATATATGAGTCTTATCACCTCCGGCAGTGTTGCCGCTCAGTCCCTGAAGAATATTACCAATATCTATACCATTTCTGTATTCTTCACGATTTTTGGCGGCTGCATTTTTAATTGTTGCTGCAGCTTGGACTGAAACTCATGGAAATTTAATATAATATTATATTATAGGTACTAATATTATTATAAAATATTAATGTATAATTTTAATAATATTATTGTACATTATAAATCCAAAAAATATAAAATTTTAACGATTTTCAGTTTCTGGTTATATCATTTTTTACAACATAAATTTTTGTATTTTAAATAATTGTAATAGACCAGTGCAGAAGCCTTTAAAAATGGTAAAAAGAGAAAAAAAATAACAGTAGGATGAAACCCATTGGAAAAGGAGGGGAATATAATAAAAATTAAAGGCAAAATAAATTACGGGCGATCTGAGTTCGGGAAGTGGGAGGGGGGGGGTTTAAGGGTAAAAAATGGTTTATCTCGATTTCCGGCAAAACTACAAGTCCTATGGAAAAAAGTTAAATGTCAAAGTTGTAGGTAATAAAAAGATCTACAACTTTTGTTTTTACAATTTTTTCACATAACCTCAAAATTTATGTGAAAAATTCAAAAAAACCAAGTTTTTGGTTTTTTATTTTTATCTTTTTCAAAAAAAAAATTTTTTCCACGAAATTTGGTAAAAACTTTCCTTTTTATGTCCCAAATACACTGTAATTTATTTGATTTGAAATATTTAATATTTCGCCTTATTTTGACTTAATATCAAAAAAGCACCCTAATTTTCAATCAAAAATTCTCGCGTCAAAATATCAGCTTTTTTCAAAAAGTCGGTGTGCTTTTTGTTCGATGAACTCTCTACTTTCTGATGGTGTAAAAAAAAATATACATTACTATGGTAAATGTTCTCAAAAAATACAAAAAATATTATAATGAATAACGTAATCAGAATGAAGTATCTAAATTCAATAGTATGATTTACATGTATTTTTATATTTTATGAGATTTTCTGACATAAATGTTATTAGAATTTAATAAATAAACTTTTTAACTAAAAAAAATCACATTTTTTTGATGAAATTGTACATAATGATTAAAATAAATTTTCGAATTCGAGTTTTTTTCGTTATTCATTATAATATTTTTTGCATTTTCTGAGAACATTTACCATAGTAATGTATATTTTTTTTACACCATCAGAAAGTAGAGATTTCAACGAACAAAAAGCACACCGACTTTTTGAAAAAAGCTGATATTTTGACGCGAGAATTTTCGATTGAAAATTAGGGTGCTTTTTTGATATTAAGTCAAAATAAGGCGAAATAATAAATATTTCAAATCAAATAAATTACAGTGTATTTGGGACATAAAAAGGTAAGTTTTTACCAAATTTCGTGGAAAAATTTTTTTTTTTGAAAAAGATAAAAATAAAAAACCAAAAACTTGGTTTTTTGAATTTTTCACATAAATTTTGAGGTTATGTAAAAAAATTGTAATTACAAAAGTTGTAGATCGTTTTATTACCTACAACTTTGCCATTTAACTTTTTTCCATAGGACTTGTAGTTTTGCCGGAAATCGAGATAAACCATTTTTTACCCTTAAACCCCCCCCCCTCCCACTTCCCGAAGTCAGATCGCCCGTAATTTATTTTTCCTTTCATTTTTATTATATTCTTCTCCTTTTCCAATGGGTTTCATCCTACTGTTATTTTTTTTGGTTTCAAAAATTATCGACCCTGGTCTAAAGAGGCAAACCATTTTAAGTAACATTTTTAATAATAAAGGACAAAAATATTATTATTGTAATATCAAATTTATTTTTATATATGTACAATCCCAATTTTCCGTTCTTTTTTAATTAAAATGTAAAATGATTGTAAATAAAAATAAATTTGGAAGAACAATTGGGCGATTCCATGATTACTTGATGGGACAAGCAAAAAAAACAAAATGTTTTATGAAAGTTTTTGAAGATGTGTTGTTCCTATAATAATAATTTTATGCCAGTCCTCAGCAATGAAATTAAGTAATAATAACTATTATTATATGAACAACACACCTTTAAAAATTTTCATAAAACATTTTGTCTTGTTTTTGTTTGTCCCGTCAGTAATCATGTAATTTTACAATATTTTTTGTCCTATTATTAAAAATATTACTTGAATTGTTTTGCTTGTCACCCATTTAAATATTTATTGAAATTGTAAAAATTCAAAATAATTAACGATAATATCGTTTGATTTGTAGAATTTGAATATTGACTTTTCTTACGGGTAGGGTTGCCAGGCCATAAAATACAAAAGCCGGACTCGGCGCTATACTAGGCCGGACATTTTGCCCTAAAAGGCGGACATACTTTTTTAATATTCGAAAATACCCTTTTTTACATATGTCTTTAAAGCTGGACACTTTTATAATAAAAAAATATCGGTTTCATATTTAATATTAATTTATTAGAAACACATAAATTATAGTTTTGTTATAAAATTAACCATTTATGACTAAAAAAAAAGCCGGACCCTAAATATTGTACCAGACACGACCTTAAAAAGCTAAACATGTCCGGGCGCCTGGCAACCCTAGTTATCCATAATTATGGATGTAATAAATAAATTAAACACTTTACATGTAGGAACATACATCCGATGTATGTACCTAAAGTTTTATTTCTTGTTCTTTGTCCTCTATTTTTATAAATAGTAATATAATTAATATGCTTTCTTTTATTTATTTCTGTAAAACTATGTAGGTTCGATAATTTGTCACACTGGTCATCAAATCGTCAAATTCTGGGGTGTCAATTTTGACCATTCTTAGCGTCATAGGGATGACACAACAAATACACAAAATACTTAAAAAAACACTTTAATTTTAAACTGGACAAATGCTAATATATACCATATACCATATAGCTATTTAAAAAAATATTGCCAATGATTGCCAGCCTCAGCTATTTCTGGGATTTTCTTAGCTTCATTAGGTGTTGAAGTTTTGATTTTACTGTCACGGGCTTCCTTGAAATACTGTTATTAGATAAGAACTTTTGTATTTCCTGCATCGAGGGGTATACATTTTTTGCTGTATACTTGGAAAAAGCTTTTTTTAAGAGGGACACCTCTGATGAAGACCAAGCTAAAAGCGACGACAACTTATTATTATGGTTTTATATTGCTAGGGGAATAATTGTTGTTAGTAGGTACAAGTTCTTACACGAAAAAATTAAACCTGTTGATTCTTACCTTTTCTATTCTGTTCACCTCCGGTCACTTTTCTCTTCGCGTGCTTGTTATTTTCCTCATCACTGTCTACTTCCATATCCACTTCATCATCTTCAGTTTGATGTTTTTTTATATTCTTTTTAGATATATTTTTTATTTCTTCCTTATTTTCTTTCTGCAGAATCATGTCATCACTATAAGCTAAAAATATTAAACAATAAACAACTAATAAACGATTTCATTTTGTTCTTGCCGTGATCAATATAATTTTTGTTTCTTGTTGCTCTTTTCTCGACCAAATCAACTGATGCTTTCTGTGGTTTGCACTGGTCTTCATTCATGAGCATTTTCACGTTGATTGGAGCCCTTTCCTTGTATTTTACATCTTTTATCTGGTTTTGCAGCTCAACAAAATCATTTTCTTCCGCAAATTTAAAATCAATGTCGATTTCCGACAATGATTTTCCTTTGTGTTCTACAGGTACTCCACTCTCTATCATTAATAACATTTTAGATACCTTTGCCGTCTGGTACACATCCACAGGAAGCCTTTAAATAAATAAAAAAAATCAAATAAAAACTGTTTGACAAATTTACTCATAAAATTCCTCGTGGGTTTTGACGGTATGGCCCATAAAATTAGAAAATTGTTTAATATTGCCTTTTGATAGACTTAGTATCTGCATAACCGTAGCAATTTGCTTCCTCAGCTTGTTACTTGTCATGGCATCAGGATTTTCCAACGTCATCCGTTTTGTGAGGTTCCGAATTGCTAAGTCTCCTTTTCCCCATTTTACTTTTCGTCCTGGAATGGAAAACAGGTAGTCGTTTTCTTCTGAAAAATATTTATGACGGCGTTTCAATAACATTTTTATGAATTCATCAATGTCCTCCGGTAAGACTACCACTGCTCGGGAACCTTTCCCACTATTTAGTACCCTTTTATAGCGAATCGCTAAAACTTTCTCTGTAGCCGATAGGGCATTTTCAAAATCTTTAAAATTACTCCTGTGCCCGTTGTTGTAGTGCGAGATTTTCATGTATTGAACATCACCTATTCTTCGTCGGTTGAATATGATCAGTAAGGCGAGAACACACTCTACAAGTGTTTTATAGTCATTTTCAATATCTTTATCATTTAGAAACGCTTTAACACATTCCCTGGCAATCCTGTAGGTCTGTTCTCTAAAAATTTTGACATCTGAAACTAGAGGAACCAAAAGAGGTTTACTCCATTTTTTCTCTTGTAAATCCTTGTTCGCAAGGGATGCCATTTTAATGTTCCAGCGTGTGCTTACAAGCTGATTGATTTTCTTGACGTCCTTCAGAAAAGCCGTCCTCTCAGTCTCCGTTTCCCGGTTAAATCCTTTAGTTTGTTTTAGTGCCAAATGATACAGCTCATCACACAAGGTTTTCAGATTTCCCCCATAATGTAACGCCAAGCTAGGAGCATTGAATGATTTTTTTGCTGGATCATAACCGGCCAACTTTCTTGCAGCCATCACAATAGCATCAAAATGACTCGGATGAAGAAGAGTTTGCATATCAAAGTTTGGATTGTTTAAAAGTACTCGGCATTCAATTAGGAGCCTTGCAAATTCCCGCATTTTGTTGCTGCATGTATATGCGCTTTTTTCTTTTCTGTGCTTTTTAAGGTAAGAGTTTCCAAAGTATGTTGTTAATAAATCTTTTTTTGCTACGAATGCAATATTATCACCTCTCATCAAATCAAAAACTTTGTCTTTTACCTCTAACCGGACGGTGGTATTTGTTTGATCAAGCTGGCAAGCGGCGAAAGTTTGAGATTTGGAAACAGCACTGGAAACTTTGTCTCTGCTTGTTACTTCTGTGCACAGTTTTACATGCCTCCTCAAATAACTTTTTTTATACAGACCTTTGCATCCCGTACAGGGATAATAATCAGTGTCATTACTTTTTTCAGAGCAACCAGTAATGAACCGGCGCGCCGGCACCGTAGTTCCGTCCAAAAATAGTTCAAATGTCGTTTCTTTTCGCAAACTAGCCAAAGCTGCTTTTCTAGCTTTGCTATTCAGGGGCTGACGCAAAATGTTGCCAACCTCTTTTTCGCTGGAGTGCCGCCGCGTAAGATGACGCACAAAATTTTTTGAAACAGTATTTTCCTCGCCAAATATGCACATTACTTGACGAGTTTTTGCAAGTATCTGATCCTTGAGACGGCTTGATATGGACTTAGTAGTGCGTGGTACATTTGGTTTGTTAATTTGGATATCTTGCAAAATTGTAATTTTTCCCTGGTTGACAACATCGAGATCGTCTTCATCGACTTCGCTTTCAGGATTCGAACTATTAGAATTGCTTTTCTCGTCAAGTTGGTAGTCTTTATCATTCAAGTCATCATCAAAAGAAGTCGCAGGGGATGAGGCATTTGACTGCTCTTTATTAGGCATCAAGGGTATGTCTGGTTCGTTCAGCAGTGCTGGAATTTCTTCAGAAACGTCTTTGTTTTCGGGTTGAAAAATGAACACGTCATCTGTAGGAGAATATCCCATGTTTTCCATCTGTAGGCAATAAAGAGAGTTTTAAGATTTTATGTAGGATAAACAAAAAAAAATGCACATATAACTATTGTGCTTTTTAAGGTACTATAACTCCATGTAAAAAGGGGTAAGTTTAAAGTTAAATATTAAAATCCAGATGGTAATTTTTTTTTTAATGTTGTTGTCATGTGATAGCATACATACGATATTTCTAGTTACATCATATAAACATTTTAGTCACTAAAATGTTTATATGATGTAACTAGAAATATGGTATGTATGCTATCACATGACAACAACATTTAAAAAAATTACTATCTGGATTTTAATATTTAACTTTAAACTTACCCCTTTTTACATGGAGTTATAGTACCTTAAAAAGCACAATAGTTATATGTGCATTTTTTTTTGTTTATCCCACATAAAATCTTAAAACTCTCTTGGTGCTTCAATTTTCAAAATCAACGCATTACTTTGGAAGATATTAATTTAAAAAAAAAAATCCGAGATAAAAAATTTCAAACGAATTCTTTGGCAAATATATTTTGAACGAAAAATTTGACTTGAAGGTTTTTGGGTGGCTCACTTGAGAAATTTTTACCCATATGTAAATGTAAATCTTATAGTATAAATAATATTATTATGTATCAAGTTTTATAAACGCCCTTTTAGGCACGAGCGAGTTTGCGAGCGAGTGTTTTATTAAATTAGTGTCCATAAAAATTTATAAACGAGTTCATACAATACTTTTTTAAGACAAATAGATACTTATTATTTTGTATCTATATTTGTATGTGGGCATCTATAAAAAAATAGCTTAAATTCGCGTAACAATTTCTAACTTGGGAATCTATATTACCGGCATGCCAGTCAAAATGTCAAATTTGTATATTTAAATAGAAATTTACCCCTTGAAAATGAACTAACAACCGTTTAAATCCGATATAGAAGCAGTTTTTCACAGTGAAATTGAGGAGAATGTTTATGGGCACTTCAAGGTGGAGTCTCCACCCGAAATTTTTAAAGCTATCAGTTAAATCTAGTTTACTGCCGGAAAAATCAAAAGGTCAGTGCAAACTTATACATATAAACTTTTTAAATATCAAGATAATAAAAAAAATCCACATTACTACTTTACACTTTATTTTAACGATTGTATGACATTTGACAACTGTTATAACAGTTGTCAGTTATAACTAACTTAAAACTAACTTCAGCCCGTGACTAAAACGCCATAAAGCCACAACTTTCCAATGTGTATTTAAAAGGTCACTTAGTGTCATGGAAACATGTACGTTTTAAAGGTGGAAGGTACGTTTTAAAGGTAGAAAAATAAATAAATAGTAAATTAGTACGTATTTTGTTTTATTATTAAGATAATTTTTATATAAAATTATAATTATTATTTATTTATTATTGTAAAACACTAGTATCTTATGGGAAACAAATCAGTATTAATTATGCTCTTGAATTATGTTAATTGTGTATAAATGATAGCTTTTTTTATTGTATTTGTAAAAAAAATGAAGTAAAATAGGTTTTGACTCAGCAAACACTCTTTTTGAGAAATAAATGAAAAGCAATTTTGAAATATGACACCTTTTTTAAAGTGAACATCTTTTTCATTGAGAAATATAAGAAATTTGAAATTTTACTCCCACAGGAAATTTTTGCTTGCAAATCTTCTCAAAATTGATACTTTTCATAACGTAACAAAAGGTCTATTGGAGTATAAAAGATGAATGAGATATTATGGATTAGGTAAATAAAGTGGGAAAATATATTGCCTTTTATCAAAATAAAATATTTTTTTAGTGGTTATATGTGGTAATATTAATTATAGACTTAAAACTAAATAAACTTGAACCCTTTAAATAAGGTATGTTCAACATACACATGTTTAGTTACTGGTCTAATAATACAATTGAATTTTCAAAATATTTCAGGGAATTTTTCTTTTTTTGTTTTTTTTTTAATTTATTTTCGTTTCATTTTATATAGAAAATAACACTTCCTCTTTAGAAATACAAATGCATACATTTTATTCATAAAACCTACATAATTCACCAGTCTTAAACCACCTACACAATAGGATGAGTTACCGTGGACAGTCTCCATTATGCTTAATCCAAATAAAAGTCTCTTCAGGCCAATTGTGGCAAGATTAATATATTATTCCATTCCCGGTAACCAACAAACAACGTCTTCCTCAAAACAGAGTCGGCTTCAGCTCCACAAAGCATAGAGCTTGCGCAAGAAGGCACGAGCCTCGTTTCGGGCCCTTTTGTACAACAATTGGCGGCTTCTTTTGCCCTCTGTTGCGTGGTTTCAGATTACGTAAGTAATTGTCGGGGCAACTGTTTTGTTACAGAGTATACTACTGTTGCCGGTAATATTTACGTATAGATTACGTTTATTAGGGGGATGAAAAAGGCCGGCGGATTAATTTTAAGCGATCACTTTGTAAGCATCAAATGCTGCTGCTCTGCTCTTTTGCCAGCCGCAACCGACAGGTATCGGTTACACGTTCTGTGTGAAAAAGAACTTTGTGAGAAAAAAAACTGTAATTAAAAAATACAAAGCAATAAATGTGGTCAACATTTGCAAGGTTAAAATTGCTAGAATCTTTTTTTTACCAGTTTATTTATCTAAATTTTAATTACGGTTTCGCGAAAGGATCGAACGGTCGATTTGCAAGAGTTCAAGAAATCGATTGAAACTTTTTTACCTTATTTCTACATCTAAATGCAGTACTTTTTTCAAAAAAAAATCTCGTCCATTGACAACTTTGTTTTTATTTTTATTTTTTTCTTTAGTGTGTTAAAAATGAAGAAAATTTATTTTTTTTAAATAACTTTTTTATTTTAAAACAGATTTGAAGTTTGGACAAAATGTAGATCTTACTAATGACAATTATTCCTTGAAAAAATGTTGTTTAGATTTTAACGTACAGGGGGCTCTGGTGATAATTTAGTTTAAAATCGTTTAAAGAGTAAATAATCAAAGAAGCAACTTTGTTTTATAAATTTGAGTATAACACGTAGAAGTATTGATATTTGACTATTATTTGATATATTAACTTTTTTATGCAAGTGATGTTTTTGTGGCCAGGATCAGTTTTGAATTAGCATTATTCATAAATGTTTAGTTTTTTAGTACATTTTGTCATTTTTATACAAATATTGTTGTATCTTTTATTCATAATTAAGTATAGCATCACACATAAATGACGTTTAATATACAGGGTGTTTCACGTACGTAGTCCGTTAGAAGTTTCTAGGGAATCGCGAAAACATCGATTTAAAATTTTAATAGCGTAAATTATTCGCTTTAGACTTTTTTCCTAAATTATTTTGAACAAAATAATACTTCCTGTTTTACCGGAAATGTCTTTAACTTTGTTATTTTAAACATACATGATGCCTCATATATTTTTACATTTTTTAATTCTACATAAAATTACATAAAATGGCTATACCATATCCTGTACCTAAAGGCAATATTTTTTGAGTTATTAATTTTGTAATCAAATATTTTAATTAATTTTAAACAATGATTTGGTGGATACTGTCACATTAAACCACATGTAGAATTTCACAGGTTTTTTTATACAAAATAGTATTGAAAATATTAGAAATCGTTAAATGTTTTTGAAATTTTAACTTTGGGAAACAGTTATTATAGATAATACCAATCAAAAGATTATTTAATGTTCTATTTGATTATGTTAAAACATACAGGGTTTTACATTTATAATAAAAAAGTTATTATTGTTTGAAGTTTGCCTAATTTCAAGTGGTTTTTCTCAAGGTATTTGTTGAAAAACCTTTAAATAATTAAATTATTTAAACAATATTTTAATATTCCAAAAATTCCAACCCCATGTCAGCAAACATAATAACAAAAAAATTAGAGGCTATTTTTGATTAACTTGCATTTAGCAAAATTTTAACGAAAAAAATTAATATCTTAAAAACTATTGACTTTAGGTATAGTCTAAATCAAATTGTATATGCTATTAAAATTTCAAATCCATATAGTTTGCGTTTCTCCAGAAACACCCTGTATAGCATTATATTAAATATAAAAAAAGAAAAAATAACTAATTACAAAAAATCGAAAAACAACTGAATAAAAAAAATATATATATCTAAATACCCGATTGCAACATAAAAAATCTTTAAGTCTTTATTCTAATTTATTTGTTGGGTAAATATTACTTTCCTCAGTTTGGAATTCAAATTGAAGCTTGCTTATCGAGTAAAAATAAATTGAAGCTTGGTTGTGGAGCAAAAAATAAAATTAAAGTAGGTTATAATTTCTAACTTGCTGACACTGTCTATAATTATTATTTAGTTTATTAATTTTAATAAATTAATGTTTTGAGTTTATAGTACACTTATAAATTGAAACGCAATCAGTCATTTGCAATTTATAAACTGAACTGTCAAATTATCTTTCATGCTTTCAATGGTAGCATAGCAATGGTACCATAGAGAAAAGTCTATGATGCATACTATGATCAAAATTGGTAAACTTGAAAAAATTTAAAATTTATAAATGAAACTAATTTTAGCTATCTATGGCGATTTTTTAAATAAATATGTAAGAATTGTATGTTATATATAATATATTATATGTAATATATAATGTTTAATATGTAATATATAATACATTATCTTATAAAACTAGATAAAAGAATACATAATTTTTAAAACACGTTAGTATTATACTCCTTGAAGGCCTAACTTAAAAATGGTGTCTCTCGTAGATATATCTGTATACATAATTTGCATGTAGAAGTTTATATATCAAATAATATTTAATTATCAGTACTTTAACGTGATATACTCAAAATTATAAATCAACGTTGCTTCTTCGACTTTTTAACCCTTAAAAAATGGTAAAATTTTAAATTAAATTGTCCCCAGCGCCCCCTGTATTTTAAAATCTAAAAAAATAATACGTGGATTTATTGCCCCTAATAAGGTCTACATTTTATCTTAATTTCAAATCGATACGTTTTTAAATAAAAATGTTACTACAAAATATCGAAATTTATCTATTTTTAACACAGTAGAGTGACTTAAGACCTGAAAACCACAGCGGTCAATGGAATGTATGTATACATACATACATTCTATAGAAACACAAGGTTAAAAAATATATTCAATTCTGGCATTACTTGCAAACAAATGTCCAAAATTTGTTCGATTATTACGCGAAACCATAGTTAAATGAATACAAAATTAATATAATTAATAAACTATAGTATACATCATACAATAGTGTCGAAACAAATTTCAAGGAAGAAAAAACTGATGACAACTACCCGTACTTAACATATAAAGAAATAACCCAACAAAAATTTAAACCCCTTGAACAAGGAAACAGTAGTTCTCAGATAAGATAAAATCGACTTCCATTGTCAGACATTTAAACACATCTAAACATTAATGTTTGTAAACTGGTTCGAATTGAAAAGATGAAAATGTCCGATTACAAAACGAATTTACAAACGTTTAGAGGGACACTGTTGTCAAACCGCCGTTTTCCTGAATAGGCAGATGAGACCGGGCCACTTAGGTAGGGCTGCTTTATCAGATTTTAAAAATGACAAGGCCTATTTAGCGGTAAGTTGCTATTGTTACATCAAATTATTGAAATTGTGGCC
Source organism: Brassicogethes aeneus (assembly GCA_921294245.1). Classification (NCBI taxonomy): domain Eukaryota; kingdom Metazoa; phylum Arthropoda; class Insecta; order Coleoptera; family Nitidulidae; genus Brassicogethes; species Brassicogethes aeneus. Next base: position 60,308,941 of record OV121133.1, on the reverse strand, counting down.
AACCAACAAGGGTTGTGCACTGATGTAACAATAAAAAAGTAACCAAATAAAGAGATCAGATTAGGGGACAATAAAATAAATCATATTATTACTGGTTAACATTTACTTCATTTAAAAACATTCATTATATGATTAGATTAGTCCCTAAATTATAAAAGGTACTCTATTTAAATTTGAATGGGAGAAATATTTTAATGTTTGAGATTTAGACTGAAAACTGGTATAGCCATGATTATTATTAAACATTGGTCATGATATTGTGGTGTATTTTAATATTTTGGCAGACTCTCTTTCACAATTTTCATAAATTTCTCCATTTTGGATAGCCTAAAATACAGTAAATGCATACTTATAGTATTACTTACGCCTTATTTGCTCAAATTTACAGATAATATTTTAAGCGATATGGTCGTAACTAAATAAAAGTTCGATTAATTTATGATATTTTCGGTATTTAATTATCATTTTTAATTATTTAAAACATGACTTACGAGTTAATTCATTGATCAAAGTATTAAAATATATCTTAAAACAAATTTTGAATGTAAACATTAATCAATTATTTAACCTATTATAGGTTATAATAACAATGTTTCAATTTCACCGATATGATCGATAAATCGATAAATGGTCATTTAATCATTTGGTGAGTTATAATATTGTTTGTTCTCAAATATAGTTTCTATTTGTAGAAACGGGTATGTAACAGGTGCCACACTGACACTGCGTTTTTTCATGATAATATAGTATTTTTTCATATGTATCAAGATTCGTTAATATTCAAAAATAGTATACAAAATTACATATTTAACACAAACAAAATGTCAATAAAAACTTGCATAGAAAACCTTTTATAACGTCATGAATCCCGACCTTAGAAAATCGGCAAATGCGACCAAGTTGGCTTCTAAAGTTGATACTGTAAAATTTTGGATGAAGGCATATAGTAGTATTTTTTTGTGTAAAACTTGAATAGTAGGTAACATTAAACAAGCACGTATTTTAAATGCACAAATATTGTATACTAAAATTTTCTTAAAATGTAACGAATGAACATTTTATCGAGTATTGAAACTCTTCCTTGTTTATTCTTAATGTTAGCTTCCTAGCATCACAATGTACGAATATTTTATGGTTATAAATTGCGTCGCAATTAATCTAAATATTTGACTTCAGATATGTGTTATTTTGTTAACCCCATGGGGTAAGGTTTCGCGGAAATACCCTAAATTAATAATAAAAATTTCCAATTATAGAAAAATATATTTTTACAATTTAATCCTTTAATCTGTTTAAATCGAATGTATTGGGTCTAAATATAATTATATCAGTCTTCGTTGCCCTAGACCAGCCTTACTCAAACTTTTATCTTGGGCCAAATATTATATTCAAAAAAAAAAACTCTAAAGACGTCGTCAAGGTGTAAATCAGTTATAGCCGACATCTGTACAGGGTGGTCCACGTAAGGTGACCCATATACTTATCTCAGAAACTACTGGAGTCACAAAAAATTTGCAAGGAAGAAATATTCACGTAGAAAAAAATATTTTTAAAATATTATATTTTCATTTATACAGGGTGTTCGGTTTTCCGTGGGACGATACAAACTTTCTTATTTTCAATGGAACACCCTGTATTTTTTTGCATTTTTAGATTCTACACACTATTTTAGGTATACTTTGTAAATATATTAATTAGGAAAATGTTAATACTTTTTGAGTAAAATTTAAATTTCTCTAAATGTAGACATTCTCTAAAAGTTAAAAATAACCAACTAAAACTTATTATTTTTTATATTATGTAGTATTCATCTCTTTAAAAATGACCAAGCTATAAGTTAAATCTTTTTTTTTTATAAAATATTATACAGGGTGTTTTCTATGCTCCGTTGAAAATAGCGATTTTAAAAGTTCAAAATCTTGTTTTTTTCAATGGAACACCCTATATATTTTTACATAATTGGATAAAATATGTAATTTCCTTTCTTTTTATATATATATATATATGTCCTATACCTAAACCCAACAGAAAAAAAAATATTCGCATTTTTCGCAATTAGTAGCTTTGTGCGTATAGTAATTATTATTATAATAATATATATTTATATAAGAGCATTTTTATTTGTTGTTATTTTAATTTATTTATTTTAATAATGGAAATATAACTAAGGTAATTGGAAAATCTACAAAATTAATTTTCTACCTTATTGTTTGGGAATACCATCAGGATTAAAATAGGCACGAGTGTATTCTTTTTGATGTGTATACTTCTAGTAGTTTCTGAGATAAGTATATGGGTCACCTTACGTGGACCACCCTGTACGTATTTCTTGTATATGTGACGCGAGTTTTTTATGTGTTTTGGGGCCTTCAAACTGGCCTGATTCGAACCCTATCGATTATTTACTGTGGTCAATCTTGGAAAAAAATGTTACAATTCGGTAGACACGGTGAAGGCTGGTGCAACAATTAGCAACCACTTTGGAATTTGGCATTTCCAAAAGCGTATTCGTAAATGTGTTGAGGTTCATGAAGCACATTTTAAAAAACTGATGTAAATTTTTAATTGAATATAAATGTCACTGTTTTAATAAAGTTCTTTATCATAAGGAAGTACATTCAGTGCATAGCAACAGCAATTTTATGCAGCTAAAATGTGAATTCCAGGCACTTTTATAGCACCTTGCAGAATGTTTGTAGACCTATGTATGTAATTAGTAGCAAATAAATATTTAAGTTTTAATTGTTGTTTTTAAATTAGTAGTTCCTCCTATTATTTAATATGAATGTTTTACTTGTAATTAAGTTACCTTGAAATTTCCCAACTGAATATTTATCGATTTTTTGCTTAACACAATGCTAATAATTGTATAACCAAAATAAACACTTAAAAAAACTATACAATTTTATGTCCTTAATTATTGTTAAAATAATATTTGATATATTTTTATTCAAGTACATTTCATTAATATTTATTTATTTAGGTATTTCTGGATGTTTCTCTATCCTAAAATATTATAAAAATTAATACAGTACCTAATACTTTTACGATACTTGTAAGTTTAAAATATCATAAAAGTATTAGGTACTCACCCTGTAAAATTCAAAAATCAAATAATCTTGAATTCCTTTCCATCCCTTTTAATTCATTCATATCTCTATCATCCAAGGGTGTCGATAATTTTTTCTTTTGGGGGGGGGGGTAACATAAGAATAGTTATTTGTTTTACAAGTGTTGAAAAGCGAATTTTGCTCATGAGGCCGTTAGACCGAGTGTGCATTAACACGAGCTTGAAGAAAGCCTTTCTCACAAGTGAAACACAATGTTTTTCTACGACCATTTTTTTTAAATTAGGTATATTCAAATACAAAACAAGATAACCTTAAAACGTGTTTAACAGCTGTTAAAATTACTTTCATCTTATCCTTTTAATTTTTAAAGTATGTTACTTAAAATCAATAAACTTACCTTCTTAATTTAAACATACAAACACAATTAATTGTGTTCTAAATGATATTTAGACATATATATACAAATACAATACAAATTTTGAAACGAATGTCAAACGATGCTGTCAATTTTTTTTCACACAAACCTGTCACTTTTCACACAGAAATGTCATTTTACATTCGTGTTGTGCCTTGCCAATGAAAAGATTCTAAGCAACGATGCCATTATAAATTGTAACTTTTACATAGTGGTCGTATAGAAAAAACTAAGTAGTCGTATAGAAAAAAATAATTTTGCAAAACTCCTTATTGTTTATTTGCTTTTGTATATTGGGGAAAAGTATTATAACGTACCAAAACTAAAGTAATTTCTTTCTTAGGACTTCTATCTTGGGGGGGTAATTACCCCCATTAACACCCCCTTATCATCGAGAACAAAACTAAAAATATCAACATTCTCCTTGATCCTCTTTGTACTTTTTGGGATAACAGCAATCCCTCTTTACAATGTTCGTCTTAAAACAACTTGTGGTGTTTTTTCGCGATTTGTGCAACAACTGGATCTTCCAAAATTTTGTCTTACCCGTTTCCTCGAAGAATGCCGTGTATGAGGTTAACCTAATTACTACGATTTTATTTTTGTCTCAATATTCCACAAGTTTATTTTATTGGAAATACGCATTTATTTTAATCAGTGGTTTGTAGGTTTTAGGTCAGTTATCCAGCACTCTCTGGATCTGATTTTTATTGAAATTTGATTAAACAATGGTTTTACTATAATAAGGCATTTTTTCTGCATTTCTTACATTTTCTAAAGAAAACATTATCAGTATAAGATTGGACTGTTGGAAGATAGTAACATTTCTACATGGTCTAGCCTCATAAAGGGCATCGTCACAATAAACTAATCATAAGGATTATAAGTATACCTACTATAGTTTATAAACAATCGTATTGAAAACATATTTCATTGGCTTACTGGTCAATATTCATTTCTTAAACCACCAGCTTCAATTGACTTTTCCAAATCGGTACCATTTAACTTTAAAAGAAAAAAAAGCAGGAAACATGTAAGTCAAATTTAGCATTTTTTATGAAAGTAAAAAAAGTTTATTGTAAGGGTATTGTGGTACATAAACTTTTTAATTCAAATTTGGCAAGAAAAATTCACTTCTTCGTATTTGAACGTAGAAATATTAGTGGGGTTTGTTTATGTTAGAGATTCTTGATTGAAGTGGCCGAGATGTTTAAAAATATAGAATGAAGGTAGAAAGGGCAGAGAGGTCTTGATCGCCATAGGATAGACTCCTGTTAAAAAAAGTTTGTAAAATTATATTATAATATAAGTATAATTATTGTGATTGTAACCGATTTTCTGCTATATCCAATTAGGTATGTACACTTTTATAAATTGTATTTTTCGCTAGTGATGATAAACAACTAACTTGTTTTGGGTTTTCTTTATACATTTTTGCTTATAATTTTTAATATCATTATTTAATTCGCATCTTGGTCTATGTCGTTTATCATTGCTAGTTTATTGGGTCCTAATCATTTTAATATGTGTAAATAGCGAGTGATTTTTGGTAATAAGTTTTATTGTATCACTATTTAATTAATTGGGTTTAATATCGTGGGATCGCGCATAGACTGAGTTCCAATCTCAAGCTTTATGTTGTCGCTTTCATCATATACACTGAATTACATTTATCTTAAATTTTAATTTTAATTTTGTATTGTCTTTATTTTGAGTTACACTGACCTTTGTATAAATAACGTTGTTTCGTTGTTTCCTTCTGTATAAGTTTTTATTTAACTGACATGTATTTTATTGTTTATTGAACTCAGTGTACCATCTCGGTATCAAGGTATTTATTTATTTTAACTCTATGCATTTGAAGTCAGGCTTAAGCTTTTAACAATTATATTATTATTAAAATATTGGTATTATAAAAATACTATACATATCATTTTATGACGATCTCTCATAACTACTTTACCTGAGTATAAAATGTTTTAGATATTGAGAAAAACAACCAAAGTATATGAAATATGTTTATCTGCTTTTCATGTTATTTTATTCAATTACTGTATTCTTGTAATTATGACCCATATGACTATGTTTTGTTTAGTATTTTATTTTTATTTGAACTGTGTAAGTCGCCAGGGTTTTTATGGTCCCTTTTCCCTTTGCTCTGACTCAACGGGCCACCCCTTTGTCTATATTTAAATTAAATCAGGGGTTTCAAATTAAATACATTATTAAACTTGACCAATTTAAAAATAACATTATTACCAATGTACGTAAATACACAACGTAGAGTCCTAATTTTTATAAAGTAAGTAAATTAACTAGATGATCACAAATATGCCAAAATAAGTATTTTAGTATACTTAAAGAATCGGGTTACAAAAATGCATAGTGTACCTTAACATTTTTTATGAAAGTAAAAAATGTTATGATTTATAAAATAGAAATAAATAAAAAACTTAAAATGTTACATAGCCCAATACTAGTTCCAAATAATGCATTTTTAGCAATTAGTATCATAAACTAATTTAATAATGATTTATTTAGACCTTTTATAAATGTATAAGTGCATTTTCTCATCTTAAAAAATAATAAAAATTATTGAAGATAATAATAAAATAATTGAAATGCAAATTATGTCAAAGTTCAATGCATATTAATTTTTATTAGAGACAGGAGCTTTATGCACAGAAAAGCTTCAACTGAACAATTATCGTAAAAAACTTTTTTTAGAAAAACATTTTAACTATTTCAAACTGAATTATCATAGTATACATGTATATGTATATATAACCTATAAAAGTCAAAGTTACGAAAAAAGTGGTATAACATATCCTTTTATATAAATAAATTATCTTTAAACAATAAAATAATAAAAATAAAATACCATTTTAAAAATATTAAAAACTTTTTTTATTCTTTTTCATAATAAATTTTCATGACCTAATAGTATAATAGGATAAAATAGTGTTCGTATTTTTATTATTATGTACCTTTTTTTCGCCAATCCCCATTACAATATATTTCCCTTAAACAGTTAATCTTTTCTTCTGAAAGAAGTAAAGCTTTCTAAGCATAAATATTTACATAAACTGTCGAGATTAGAAGCGGATTACTCACGGTGTATTAATTTGTTTTGTAAATTGAGGGGCCTTTTGGCTGCCGAAAGTATCATTTTCAACTTAAGCATGCATTAAACCATAATAATAAAGACGGGCGTGTTTTTGTACCGTCTGCCTCAGTGTATTATTCATGAAATAATTAATTTTTGGTTCCGTAAGGGGAAATACTTTATATCTTTAAATATAAGCTGATTATGGTAAATAGCGTGTAATGGATATGTTAACATCTGTCCCTAATATAATAACATTTAAAATGTTGGTGCAATTTAAATGTACCTACCTACAATAAAAAACTGTTGCAATAACAGTTTATTAATTACTTTATTAATTATTGCCAAATTCACTCTGTAATATTTCCCAAATTTTTAAAAACGTACAAATCCTCAAAGCCTCATTTTATTAAAATTAAATTTAACTACTCTCTAAAAAGTTAAAAAGGAGCCACTAATTACAACAATTAGTATCCCGAACATTTAACAACCAATTCTCATGTAAAATTGTCCCCTGAATCCGAAAACACCGTCAAAAGTTTTTAAGATATAGTCAATTCCATAATATATGGACAATTTTACATATAAATTGACTGCTAAATACCCGAAATACAAATTGCTGTTGTCGAGAATTATTAGTGGCTGCAATTAGTAGTTATTTTTGACATTCAAAGACTACCAGGAACGTAGCAACCCCCAAGTTATTCGATGTCGGCATTTTCCGAGGTTTTGATATACATATATATATATATATATATATATATATATATATATATATATACATGCATCTTGTATGAAGTGGCACCCACTTAATCAACGTAAATGTGACCCCCTCGTATAAAAAACCAATTTTAAAACTTGACATTGTGGCACCACCAAAAATCATGATCAAGTAGCACCCTTCACGTATAAACTGGTTATAATTATATTCAAACAGGCACCCTCCACTGTTGCCATACTTACGGGTGCCATATTGAAGATATACAATTTAATATAATTTTATTTAGTAATATTCATATCTGAAAAATGTTGATTACCTAAAACAAATATGGTGAAATACTCTATTTTATATTATTCTGCATCATAATTCGAAAATTATAATAATATTAGCTTTATTGAGATAAAATGGAGTGCGTAAAATAAGTTTTATAATGCAACTCCATTGAAAATTCGATTTTAGGCGCGCAAATGGAAGAAATTAAGGTTAGAATTTTTTTTTGTTTATTAATTATAAATTCACATTAATGTGAGAGCGAAAAATTTGACTTTTTTTATTTAATAAGTACCTACCAAAATATGTTTACCAAAGGTAGTAAAATTTAGATTCATGCACCACAGTGCCTGTCATTTATAAGTGCTTGAGAATTTTTATTACTTTTTTTCGTGTAAGTATATGTAAAAAAAATTAAATCAAAAATATACTTACATTCATTATTTTAATTTTTTATTAAATTAATTTCAAGAATATTTTTTAATTATTTTTTGTACATGTACTTATAGTTTTTTAATGTTCCTAAATAAATCCTTTTAAGCAGCAAGTTATGTTGTACAATATTTCCTTTTTTGTACCAATGATCATAGAAAAATTAATATTTTAATTATTTTATTTTGGGCCCAACAAAATTATCGCACACAGGGCCTTGGCTTCGTTCTTACGCCACTAACTTTAACATTAGTTATAGAAAATATAAAATAAACTGAAAAATAAAGTAGTAGAAGAACTGAGGGTATGTATAATTAATATACGTTAAAATTAAACTTTTTTGTTTACTCATTCCAGATGTAACAATTATTATTAAATTATAACTTATAATAACTCAATGACTATTGCAACCTAGGATAATTTTATATGGGATTGTTTTAAATAATAATTAAAATAAAATATATTTTTAGTACATAGCAAAAGGTTTATTAAAACATATAATAAATATGTGTATTAATAGCAGAAGGGTGTATCACGGTCGATGGTAGGTTAGACGTTTATGGAGAACGGAAAAATATATCGAATTAAAATTTTTATAGCAATTATATTATCATTTAAACCATTTCTCTAAATTATTTTGAACAAAATTCCTCTTCCGGTTTTAATGGAAGCGATATCAACTTTGTTATTTTAAATGGATCATCACAATTTTTTTACATTTTTAAATTATTACCATCATTCCTTATAAAATGGCTATATCATGTTTAATACCTAAACTTAATAGTTTTTGAGTTATTCATTTTTTTTGTAAAATTTGGTCAGTTTCACCCTCAACAAAAAAGCTTATATCTTTATTATATATTTATTGATATAACTATTTCATATACCTAAAGTTAATATTAAAAAAGATATTTTACAATTACCCTAATAATATGAAGAAAGTCTGATAAAATGTTGCTCATGTGTATTAATTTGGTAATAATAACAAAACTTTTTCGATAGGTATTTATTATTATTAAAATAAAGATAAAAATAACTACCCAAAAGAAGTTGGGTAAGTTGGGTAAAGGTACAACATACAAAAAGTGTCTGCATGTTCTAGCAATAAGTTTGTCATATTGTCCATAAAGAATAAACCAGTTCATCAAAACTTTATTTGAATAGTGATTTTTCTTCATTTCAACTATTTTATTAACAATTTTTATTAATTTAATGAATTTCTAACTATATTATTAAATAATAATATACCTTTTAATGAAGGTATTAAAAAAACATCCATAAGTTTATTTTATTTTCTTCTTATGGGTTGTATTTAAAATCGCGGATTTCTTAAAACTTGGTTTAAATTTAGCACAACAAAAATTATTTTACTGCTCATCTATGTAGGTACTGTATTCAAAATTTTAAAGCTGATGTTCAATGGGGTAGTTACATTTTTCTGACCTATACTTTGTTTTATTAGAAGGGTTTTTTTAATTTTAAACATCTATGTGAAAACAAAATTTCGATTGCGTTAACCGTAGGTACACCAAATTCGAATGCATACCACTTTCCTGCAAAGAATAAAAAAATTTCTATTTTCCACCATCAAAGATGAAATAGATTGAAGTCCCTAGAAATACAAATAACAAAAAACGTTTAAACATCCGAAAGCAAGTGATTTTGATATAAATTTAAAACGAGAATGCAAATCAGCCTTATCAGAATCATATTCTTAATATTTCTTGTGTAAATTATTATTATATCTAACAAATTCTCCAAAAAAGTAATGATTTGTTATGTTTATTATACTTAATAAACCTAATACATCATCACTTATTTTGAAGACTATATAATTATACGATCTTAGAATAAAGAATGAACCAAAACAATATTTAAAATCAAAATTCCCGCCAGCCGCTTCTCGCTGCCCTCCAGACACGGCCGAATACTTCCGAGGTTTCCGTGATAATTAGTGTCGTCTGTTACACACGAGGTATTAAAGTTTCTTCCACTGTTGCCAAATTTAGGGTGCCATAATGTAAAGGCATATTATGGGTGCCAAAAGTTTAACAATTATAATGAGTGTATAAAATATATACATCTGTATAAAAAAGAGCGCCATCTATAATAAACTTCGCAAACTAAACTGTATATCCGGGAGTAATCTTTGTCAAAGTGGCACCCTTCAAATTTTTTGTTATATGGTTTAGAAGGACCCTACCTTCATTGGAAAAATTTTTGAAGGCAAAACAAAGTGGCACCCGAAACCGGGTGCCACATTGTAAAATTGGGAGTCACATTGACAATGTTTATACCATATGGGTGCCTAAATGACACTGTCTATCTATAGATTTGTTTGACCGCACATACAGACCCAAATCGTCATACTTCGCCGCCTATACAGACCAAAATTGACGTTTTCAGACCCGGCTTCGGGACTGAAAAAGTTAATCATAGTATGGAAATCAGGGGGGTTGGTGGGTGCAGGGGGTAAATTTTTAGGGGGGCTTAAAAAGGCGGTGAAACATGATGAAATATACAGATTTAGTTCACGGTTCAGCCAGTTCGAGGGCGCCTCGGTCGGGCTCAGCTAGCTGTATATATTCGGCATAGTTAAACTACGTCTTCAAACCCTAAATTTGGCAACGCCGCGGCGTTGGCATATAAATAATGAATATGTATTTCACAGCTCTGATACAGTCCCGATATGCTTTTTACCATTTGGTCCAAAATCACACTTTCCCTCCTGAACGGAGATAAGTAAGCTTCAGATAGTAAAAAAAAGGAAAATCTACTTTATCAAATTTTGAGGGTTATACTTGTAAATATTCGTCAGTAAAATTGAAATGTTAAATAAAATATTTAACACAATATATTATTTTTTAAGTATACATTTTTGGTAAATATTACTGTAAAAATATTAGTAGATCGTAATTTTTAATATGGTTGTATGGATGTGATTTACGTATAGTAATATTTATTGTATTATACAAAATATAAATATTCAGTTAATAAAAAGATTTGCGAAATATCTCAAGATTATAAAGAACCTTACACTGTCTGTGGACCATGTAGTTAATAATAATAATGGTAAGTATTTTTAATATCAATTTTCATTTCCGTTTATTTATTTAGTATGATTATTATCATTATTAGCATTATTATCGTTATTATCATTATTATTAATATTATCATTATTGTTGTATTATAATCAATACATATTGCCAAATTTGATTAATTGAAGAATATTTACATGTGTTTTTAGAACCTACCTTCGATCTTATCTTATCTTATTTTATTATTAAATTTAACCAGCAGCGTATAAAGAAAATCACCCGGTATAATAATTAAAATTAAATAAAAAAATTATTTGTTTTAGATATTACCTACAGCATACCAAATTTTAAACTTGTATTTTAAAATTTATATTTTTTTAATATTGTACGGTTACTGTATAATTTTAATACCCTGTATCTCAGAACTACTAAATAAAAATACTAAAATACTCCAATTGAATGCTGATTAGTGAAAATGAAATTTTTTTGATATTTTCCAAATTAAATTAACCAAAAAGTTTCCACCCCGGTTTTCTTCTCCATGGAGAAAGTGCACTAAAAATTAAAAATGAGTGATACGTCATTTTAAAGGCATTTTAAATATCTACATTTTGGCGTATTAGTTTTTAAAATCGGTTAGTTTGTTCCTGAGATATTTAAGACAAAAATAAATAAAAAAAGAAAAATTTTCTGTAATATCTTGAAAACAAACAAACCGATTAAAAACTGTTACGTCAAAATAAAGGGATTTAAAATGCCCTTAAAATTATACGATACCCCTATTAGTTTTAAAATGGGTTGGTACGTTATTTGAGAAAAACTTAATTTTTTAATTTATTAATTATACACCATTATACATATTGTATATTCAGGGCCGGATTTAGGACAGGGCCAGCGGGGCCACGGCCCCAGGGCCCCCACCATTTAGGGGCCCCCACCAATGCAATATGTAGCTTTTTAATGAAACGAATATGAAAAAAATTATCAAAAAAATAAAAAATTGGGTCGGTTATACCGACTCAAAACAATTGCTCCTTTAGTGCTTTTCGTAACTTTTTTGTAAATACAGGCAAACAGTCGATTACTTATACCTAATCTAATATTAAAGTTAGTTTTTGTCCCAGATTTTTATTGGTACATTGGAGTGTTGTGGAATATTTTCCGGTGTTTCCGAAATAATGTTTCGTTCTTTTCTTTGGACAAAACATTTTTTTATTATTGATGATTTTGTATGAAAAACAGACAAATAATACGACTTTTGATGCACTTTTTTTCAGTTTGCGAAAAGTATTAAAAATACAAACAAAACATACATCAATTTATATTTTACTTGAGTAAAATATATATAAGGTTATGTTCGTATTATTCAAAATATATAAAATATAAAGTATATACAAACACTTTCATTCACAATTCTATTCTACTATCTACGTTTTTATAGTTTTGCATACGAATTTATAATTTCTCAGACTTGGGTAAAATGTATATGGTTATGTTCGTATTATTCAAAATATACAGGGTGATTCAGACTTGTGGTGACAAAAGCTCAGTGGAAATTCATCAAAATATGAAAAAAAGTTCCTATAAACACGTGTCCGAAAAAGCTTCATTATCGAGATACAGGGTTTTTCGTTTAAAAAAAATTAGTTTTGGCCGATTTTATTAAAAATTTATATGGTTTATTAAATAATAAATGATTCAAGGATAATAAAAATTCACGTAAAGTTCCTCTAGCTTAAAAGTTTACCATGAGTTTTAAAGTGTCAATTTTTTTTAGAAATATTGAGGGCCCCCACCAAATGTCGGCCCCAGGGCCCCAAAACTCTTAATCCGGCCCTGTGTATATTCACAAGAATCATTTTATAAAATCAGTAACTTTTAAACCACACTTAATTAAAGTAATAATTTGTGCAAACCAACCGATTTTAAAAACTAATACGCCAAAATTTTAAGGGAAGAAGAAAAAATAATTTGATGAAATACGCAAAATAAATAAAGTTAAATTTTTTAAAGGAAATACTTAAATTTTCTTTGCTGTCGAAACTATATTCGTCTATAGGATTTTCTGCGTTTCTTTGGATGGGGATCAGGGGCGTAGCTTCCGCGGTATCAGCCGTATCAATGATACGGGGCCCCCGATTGGCTTCGACATGCGTAAGCAAAAAATATATTACCCACATGTTAAAAAAATTGAGGCATCAAATTAAATAAATAAATAATATTTTTATTAAATTGTTTATTCTTCGATTTATTAAATTAAAATTTTCCTGAATACCCCCCTGTTCCAACGAGGCCGTTAACTCATACAAAATGTTTCTGCCCGCACCTTTCCGCTATGCGTTGTCTACGGCGCAGGATGTTATTATCATAGGTTAAATTAATAGCAAATTAGAAATAATTATTAGCGTTACAATTGTTTCAAATGACTTTTCTTTATTTTAAAATAGAAACCTTTTAAAAGATGTTGAAGAACGGTAAATGTCTAAAACCAGATCAAATTTTAAAATTTGCCTGTACATTAAAAGCTATGAATACATGGGTGAATATATTGAGATGTCCCCCAAGTGAAAATGATTATTTTTTATTTTTGGTTGTTTCACTGTTAGTCTAGAATGGGGTTTTTGGGAAGCCACCAGGTCTAGTAATAACATAACATAAGTGGTTCTGCACTAATGCAAGAATTTTAAGAAATCATACATTTTGAATATTAGAGCTTCTCGAAAGATATCTTCACGGAGGTTAGGATTTCGTATGTTTTTTTTAACCTTTGTATATTTAAAATAAGTTATTGTATCTTTTGACACCTTAATATTTTTTTAAAATACAATAATTGTACAATGTACAATTGTATTTTAAAAAAATATTAAGGTGTCAAAAGATACAATAACTATAATGTACATACTTAAAATATTTATAAAAAAATCTACTTACTGAGATATTACACTTCACGGTGGATAGGTTTTTAAATAGCAAATTAATGAATTTAAACTTTTGAATTATTAAACAGCAACACTCTCATCTGCATATAAATTCTAACTGACCTTCAGGAATCACATGCATCTATAATGTTGTAAATAGAGATTTTTGCTTATTTAAAATGATTAAAGCGCCATCCGTTGCATAAAATTTAAAACAAAAACAGATTCACGGAGGATATAATCAATTTTTGTAACACCTGCATAAATGGTTATAAAAATTATTTCTTTTAATTTTTAATGATATTTTATATTCGATTCGATTGCTTTGGATGTGTTTAATTTACTTAGTGAACTGATATTTTTAGTATGCTTTTACTACCTCAGATATTTGAAAATATATAGGTTAACCTAGAAAGAGTAACAGTCACGGAGGATATGTTTTAGACTTTTAAAACATTGTAAAAAATAATTAATTACGGTTAAAAATCTGGAACCTGAGCTGTAATATCTACTTAATTATGAAAGATCAAAACACAATAAAAGTGTAGGTCAAACTCATCGGGGGACATTTCATGAGATTTACCCACATATATTATTTATTGAATTATAAAAATTGGTAAATGCAAAAAAATGATACCCTAAAAATTTTTTTGCCAGCACCTTTTCCGGTATAAGGGCCCCTACCAGATTTTTTATACAAGTCCCCCTTGAGGCTAGCTACGCCACTGATGGGGATACCTAAAAATTAACTTTGCTTTAAAAGAAATAATAGTAAATAAAAAACTAACCTAACCAAACATGCCTCCTTACCTGTATTTTGATTTTTCCCTAGTATTGCCACTAGAGCAATTAATTTGCTTCCGATATTTTCACACCACACAAACAATTTCGCCAATTCTGCTATCTTCCCGATTTACAGGCATTGAAGAGAATCACGGATTAGTATATTTTTTTTACGTACTTTCGACCTACGCCACGAGTCCCTACCATTTGGCAACATCGCTGGGTCTCAGGACGTTGGTTGAATATGGTTATGCAGTATAAACGGGCGCGAAAAGTCGGTAAAATGATGCGGGTTTAAAAAGTGTTATTCAGTTTGCAACTTTTTTTTGTAAAAAGAAAATGTTTCCCCTTGAAGCATGCTTATTGAGTTATATTCTTTAAAAGCTTATTTACGGTTTATATACTCGCCTAAATTACCTGGATCAAGTGGGTCTTAGGTAGCCTGTATAGTGTACCGGGACTGAAAACGTGGACCGGATAGATATATATATATATATATATATATATATATATATATATATATATATATATATATATATATATATATATATATATATATATATATATGTATATATAAAAATAATAATTTTCCTTATAAAAAATTGCTGGAGTTCTATACTTGGAACCTTCGCTACGTTCCTGAAGACTACTAAGTTTCAAAAGTAATTACACTGTAGGTAAATTTTTAACTTTTGAAATATCACAGCTAAACGCTCGGACACGTAAACATAATTTTTGGTCGTAGATTCCAAATCCGTGCTCGGTTTATCTGTATCAGGTCTAAAAAAGTTTTTCCTATTGTAAATCCGATCCGGGGACACACTGTGTATATTATAATTTGTAAAATAATATAATTCACCTCTTGTGCCAACAGTTTTATGCTTTTTATTTCATTTAATATAATATCCTCAATTATACTCAATAAAAAAACAGCAAAAAAAACATTTCAAATTTCCTAAATTATCTAAGAAAAACCCTTAGGAACACGTGTATCTTTTGATCAATTAACTTAAAATTTGTTATTTTTTTTAATTTGGAACTGATGTGCGGGTCCCGCCAAATTTAATTAAAAAAAAATGTATACAGGGTGTTTCTAATATCTTTGAATTTTGACCTGATACAGCTAAACCAAGCACGGATTTATAATCTACTAGCAAAAAATTAAGTTTACGTTTCCGAGCGTTTGGCTGTGATATTTTCACCTCCCTACAGTGTTATTGGGAGAGCTTATATACCGAATATCTCAATTTTAATATTTTAATACATAACATAATTTTAAATATGTATTAAAAGATGACCTACAACACCTGTAATTTGTTTTATTGATTGATTGGCAACACCTGTAATTTGTTTTATTGATTGGCAACTTTCTTTTATTAATATTTAAATTGTTCATGTTTTAATTAGATCTTATATTGTTTAAATTTGTGTTGTTGTGACAACAAGTTTGTCTATATAAGGGACCTAAACTATTTCAAGTGAATCATTTTCTGTTCTTTGTATTAAAAGATGGAAACCATAGAACTACTTAAAGGTGTAAATATGCCCATTCTGGGTATTGGAACATTTCTAGTAAGATCCCCTAATTTGTATTATTCTTGAGTAACAAAAAACAAATTTTCTTTTCTTTAAAGGCAAATGGAGACGATTTGGAACAGGCAATCGAAGCTGCTCTTGAAGCTGGTTACAGACATATCGATACATCTGCCTTTTACGAAAATGAACACGTCATCGGAAAGGTTCTTACCAAGTGGTTTAAGGAAGGAAAAATATCCAGTAAGTAAGATAGTTCTACAATACCTTTTTTTTAAATAATTATTATGCAATCTAGGAGATGAGTTATTTATTGTCACAAAGCTACCACCAACTGCTATGAGACCTGAACGTGTGGAGCAATTTCTTACTAAATCATTAAAAGAGCTGGAAATTGATTATGCGGACCTATACTTGGTGCATGTACCTTTTGGTTTTAATTACGTGAAAGGTGTCCAAGCACCTCACACCCCTGAAGGGATGATAGATTTGGATTTAACTACAGACCATCTAGCAATTTGGAAGGTATCCATCATCAAACAGTTACATCTTTTACTGAGATATGTTTTCTTTTAGAAAATGGAGGAAATGCAGGAGAAAGGTCTTACTAAATCCATCGGCCTATCGAATTTCAACATACGTCAGATACAGAGAGTGCTAGATAACTGCAAAATTAAGCCCAGTAATCTACAGATTGAGTTAAACGCGTATTTTCAACAATACGAGCTTGTGGAGTATTGTAACCAAAACAACATTGTGGTGACTGCTTACTCTCCACTGGGAGCGCCAGGTTTGAATTCTTTCTTAACAGCTTTCGGAGGAGAAAAGTAATCAGTATTAAATCAATAATAATAAAATCTAATAATATTTTTTTCAGAATAGAAGTTTTTGGCATTTTGGGTAATCCAGTGGTTGTAAAAATCGCCAAAAAGCATGGAAAATCACCAGCACAAGTTGTTTTAAGACAGATTGTGCAAAGAGGGATAGCAGTTATACCAAAAAGTACAAACCCTCAAAGACTTAAGCAAAATATCGATATTTTTGACTTTGTTCTTGATAATGAGGATATGGAGGAATTAAAAGCGCTGGATAAAAATACTAGAGTCCTGGATTTTACTACTTTCAAAGGGTAAAAAACCTACATGTGTTTTTATAATATTTCTTATGTATTTTTGCAGAGTAAAAGAACATCCAGAATATCCATTCTAGATAAATAATAACACTGGTCAGCAGCCATTTTGCCGTAGGTTAGACATTAAATTTTCTAGGGTAATTTTGGCACGTTGAAAGCAAAAGCTGATTAAGAAAAATGTAATTTTATTTTTTATTTTGTCTTCCCGTGTAATAAATTATTAACAAGAAAAATTGTATATTATTACAAGAAAAATTGTATATTATTACTAATAATATACAATTTTTCTTGTTAAAAACCAGAATTGTGTAATAAAATGTAAGCTCAAACAATGTTTTTTTTATCGCAACAACTTTTTTTCAGTTTTAACTCATAAAATATTCTTAATTAAACTCTTCAGCGCTGCAGTATGAGGCACCGTTTGGGCCAATATAAAATTAAGTGTTTATATATAAATTTTCATCTTTGATTGAAAATATTTTTGATATGTAAAAGGTTTTAATTGTGTAAAATAAGTTCGCTTGTGATTGATTTATTTTAAAGCCTCCAAAATATACCGTGTGCAGTGAGGGCGCCACTTCGATGATCGTAAACATTTTTATCTTTGATTGAAAATATTCCTGATATGGGTGATTCTCCCGAAATGATCATTTTGTATGTAACCAATTTTTGTATACATATATACTATAATTCATTGGTATTTTCTTTTAGAATAAATAACTTTCAAGTATTTCGAAAACATCCTTCAAAATAGAATTAAAAATAAAACTGAAATAAGTTTTTTCTTACCATTTTTGATTAAGAAAAATCATTCCTCTGGATTGTAACCCTCAATATTCTCATGCTTATAGAAAATAAAATAGCTATTAACAATTTTAAAACATTTAAATAATGATTTATTTTACAAATTATTACATATTTATAACTCTCCCCCAAACAATTAAACAATAATATTGTATGGGTGCCCCATAATATAAATCGAAATTTCGTAACCGAGTTTGATAATCATTCCTCTGGACGATCTAAATGATTTATTATTAGTACATTAGGTGGCGCTAGGTGATTATGCTTTGTGGTACAGAGCCGTTCAGATAGCATACAATTTAAGCTGACTAATTGTTGGTGTGTAATTTTATTGTTTTTTACTATTTTCACAAAACTTCTGTGCTTCAAAGTAGTGTCACAAGCGAGTGAGGCATTCCTCTGGTAAGTGTTAGCTTTATATATGTTTAATTAAAGTCTTCATTTAATTATATCCTGTAAAACTAGCGGACCCCTACTCATAGACTATATTTGAGGTTAGAAAAAACAAAGCATCCTACATTTAGCATAACAAAACCGTCAAAATCGTCATTCCTCTGGTATCATTCCTCTGGACCCATAGTTCCAGAGGAATGCCGAATATGCCAGAGGAATGGTATTGGATTAATTTAATGTTTTTGATAATATTATCAAAAACATTAAGAATAAGTGCAAATTAATCCAAAGTAATTATTCTGTTTTCTATTTATCTTATCTAGTTATTTCTATTTATCTTATCTAGTTAGTAAGAAAACACGTCTTGCAGAAATAATAACACGTTTACAACTAGTAGTTATGACTTGATAAGAAACCGTAATAAAATAATACAGTATATATACTGGGTTACGGTTTCTTATCAAGTCATAACTACTAGTTGTAAACGTGTAATTATTTCTGCAAGACGTGTTTTTTTACTAACTAGATAAGATAAATAGAAAACAGAATAATTACTTGTATATATATATACCGGGTGTCCCGATAAAAATAATATTCAATTTTTAAATCCTACTCGAAACCAATTTGTCAACGTTGTATATTGTGGGTGCGCTATTTTCCGGATACCTTGTATAATTTGTTTACAATGAAAATAAATTGTTTAGATTATCAACCATGCCCCAGTCGAGGGAAGAAAAACTCCGGAAAAAAAGGGAAGCTGAAAAAAAAAGATACGAAAGGCTTAAGCAGGATCCTGAAGGGAGAGAAAAGTTGAGGCAAAAAGAGCGTGATCAGTATTCCAAAAAAAAGGAGAATAATATAGTTCAACCCATCAGTGAGCTAAGCAAAAGAGACCAACGTATGAAAAGAAAACAATGGCGCAAAAACTCTACAACTTATAGATTAAGAAAAAAGCAAACTGAAAATGAAAATCATTTTCTGGAAGAAAATACTCCACCACCTAGTCCCGTTCGTTTGGAAAACGTAAATGATGTTCCAAGAGATACACCACAAAGTATTTCAGGAAGACGTTTAGCAGCAAAAAATCGGAAAATAAGGAGCAGAAGGTCCAAGGAGAAAAATGAACTTATAGAAAAACTTAAAAAAAAAATCACAAAATACAAAGTAAAATATCACAGACTAAGGAATCTGACAAAAGAAAAGCGCACTAAGCGTGAAGTTCAACTTTCTCCGAAAACCAGAGTAAACGAAATGATGCGTGAGAATCAAAATCCAGATATTATCAAGAAACTTTTGTTTGCTGAGGTCGTAAAGGATCAATTAAAGACAAATTACAAAGAATTGAAAAGCGATAATGAAAAGCAAATTTTTAGACAAGTACTATCGGGAAAAATAATTAAGAAGTACCAAATCACAAACGACTTACGAGAAATTGTGAGAGGTAGCAAATTGATTAAAACCTCAAAGAATATTGAGAAACGACATGCAGTGGAAAGATGCAAGAAAATTAATGCAATTTGGAAATTTTTAACATCAGACATTAATAGTAGAATGTGTCCGGGAAAAAAAGATTATTGTTCTAAAAATGGCAATATAAAGCAAAAACGATATCTTAACGACACCATGGTAAATTTGCATAACAAGTTTTTAAAACATCACCCTACTATGCCTATAAGCTATGCTTTTTGGTGTAAGAATCGTCCTTTTTATATTATTTCAAGGAAGGTTTCAGCGAGAGACACTTGCGGTTGCTCAATATGTTTAAATATGTCTCTGTTGATTCAGTCTCTCAATCGACTAAAGGTGATAAATGAACATGATCCAAATTCTGTGATGTCATCATTTTGTTGTGAAAATACTACAGAAAAATGCCTCCTTAGAGAATGCTTTTGCTGCAAATACAAAAAGGTTTTGTATAAAGATCAAGATTCCTCTATCAAGGGTCATTACTTTAAGTGGTGTTCGCAGAAAGAAACATATTTTGATAAAAAAACAAAAAAAGAAAAGAGCGTAAGTAAAATTACAAAACGAAAGTTTGAATGCCCTTTAGCAGAGATAATAGAAGAGTTTAAGAGCAATATCATAAAGTATCTGAAACACAGGGGCAGGGCTCGTCACCAATACAAAAGGATCACAAAAATGAAAGAGGAACTAAAGAGTAATGAGGCATTAATCCATATGGATTTTAGCGAAAATTATAATTTAAAGTATGCGGAAGAAGTTCAATCTTTCCATTTTGGAGGGTCCAGACAGCAGATATCACTCCATACTGTCGTTATGTATACAAAATCTGGTGAAGAACTGAAAAAAGAATGTTTCTGCACTTTATCCGAATCTCTTCAACATAACGTACCTGGAATATGGGCACACTTAGATCCTATTTTAAAATACATTGAAGAAAATTACCTTGTTGACACTTTGTATTTTGTTAGTGATAGCCCGGCGACGCAATACCGTAATAAAACGATGTTTTATTTTCTTGCTGTTGAACTCCCAAGTTTGTATACAAAAATTAAGAATTTTTCCTGGAACTACTTAGAGGCCGGTCACGGAAAAGGTGCTCCAGATGGCATTGGTGGGGTCACTAAAAGAACAGCGGATCGACTGGTAGCTCAAGGCAATGATATCGCATCTTTTGATACCTTAGTAAATGCACTTTCTAAAAATGTTAAGGGCATTAAGTACCTGACTATTGACTCTAGCGATATCGCCAAACTATCAGAACGGCTAGAGAACAAAGAATGTCCAAATTTCAAAGGAACTATGAAAGTCCATCAGGTAAAAAAAGACTTGTCTCAAAAATCCGCTGTACAGCTTAATTTTTATTCACTAAGTTCTTTGGGAGAAAATGACTCTGCGTTATATCTTGGTTCACTGATCTACAAGTCGACAAGTATATCACCTCTAGGTGAAGCTTCAAATACATCCTCATTCGATGAAGACATGCCACTTACAACACAAAAATCTGTGACCCAAAAAGAAATTCCTCATATAAAGCTTAATTTTATTGACGTTTATTCAGATGATGAAGAAGCTGGTCCAAGTGTCAAAAACAAGGGGGAGCTGAGTTGCCAAAATATTAGAACTGGAACATATTTATTGGTTCAATTGAAAACAAAAAAAATTTGCTACAGATATGTTGCTGTTGCGCAGAATGATATAGAAGAAGACGGTGAGGTACGAGTTATGTATCTAAGAGTTTGCAAACTAAATAAGAAACAGGTCTTTAAAATAGATGAAAACGACATTTCCTATGTGAGATATGAAGATATTACATCCATATTGCCCTCACCAATTATAATTTCTCATAAATGCATACAGTATTATCAGTTTGAAAAAGATATTGATGTTTTTGAGCAAGGAACGGGCAAATTGTCAAAAAATGTTTAAGTTTTTAATATTACTTGTAATACAAAGAATATGTTTTTTTATAAATTAATAATACCAATACATAAATTATCTTTAACAAAAAGCTTGCGTCATTCCTCTGTCCACATGATCATTCCTCTGGCAGTACTATTTGTTTTAAATGCGATAAATCTCTTAAAATTAAAAAATGTGTTTGTTCACTGGGTACTTATATTATAATAACTTAAACTAAAGCCAGTCAGAGTATTATCCAGAAAAAATAAACAATTTTTGTTCTGAAAATTTTCTACTTGGCAAAATGATCATTTTGGGAGAATCACCCATATATAAAAGATTTTAATTATGTGATATAAGTTGGCTTGCAAATGATTTATTTTAAAGCTTCCACAATACACCGTGTGCAGTGAGGACGTCACTTTTTATGTTCGTAAACATTTTTGAAATAATTGTCATTTAACATTTCCCGTTATTTATTTTATTAAACTTAACATTTATTGATACTTTAAAATATTAAAATAACTTCAAAATATTATTATGTTAAGAAAATATTTTACTTTTTGGGTTTTTTATTGCTATAATTAATAATATTTTACAGCTATTTTAATATTTTAAAGTATAAATAAATGTTAAGTTTAATAAAAATACGGGCAATGTTAAATAACAATTATGTCAAAAATGTTTACGAACATCAAAGTGGTGCCCTCACTGCACACGGTATATTGTGGAAACTTTAAAATAAATCATTTACAAGCGAACTTAAATCACAAAATTACAATTATATAGGTACCGTAAACACGGGTGGCTTTAGCTCACTTTCAAACTTAATCTTAACATTTTTGTAGTTTTAACAATCATAAACATTAAATAGTGTATACCAAAATTTAAGTCTTGAGTTGCTCTTTCATAATAACTATGTTATAATCTTACATAGGGCTGAGTTTCAAAAATAAAAATTAAAAACTGGGTGTGCAAAGTTACCCCCTGGTTGCGGGTTACTTTGTCTCACAGTGTATTTTCCGTATAAAATTAACTCAATATTTTATTTTATTTTTATTAGACATATGTTAGCATCGACATATAGCAATTGCAAGGGATTACCGATAAAAACAATAAAAAATCGACCTGTACCCAGCAAACATGGTGACGTCAAAATCACGGCATTTTTTGGTCACAAGTTACGTCATATTCACCCTTAACATCACGTCAAAATCACGTCTTTGAAACGGGCAAATGTCACAGACCGTTGACGTCATATTAGGACGTACAAATAACGTCATTTGAAGACGTCTATATGACGTAAGTACTGACGTCTTAAAGACGTACAAGATTTGTCATTTATTGTAATAAATAAAACAAGGAAATATATTATAAATGTCATATATTATAAAATATAAATAAATAAATAAACTTAATAGAGTAGACCTATCCCATAAATCGAACATTATGTATAGCTCGAGCTATCATGCGTGATAAAGCACCTTGTCGTATTTGCACTGTTGTTTATAAGGTGGCCAGTAAACTTATTTTTTGCGAGGAGTTAGCCACTTTGTATTGATAGCGGAAATTCCCCCGTCACCGTCGTGTGCAAACTCAACTACGGCGTACATCTTTTAAACACCTAGTATAGGTATAGGTAAATAAATTAAGAATGATTTAATAATTATGTAAAACCTACCTATTGATCCGCAGTTACTGCACTTAATTGTAGATTTGCACAACAGTTATTAAGTAACTTAATTTAACCGAATAACAGAATGAACGCCACCGCGGTAGTGCACCGTTGCAAAAATGGACGGTTACAAATGATCAAGCAATCGCAGCCTGCCACTAAAGTCAGCTGATCTCACAGTAGTCAGCTGACTGAATCACAGTCTGTGATTGGTGGTATCGAGCACGGCGTTCTTTACTTCCCGCCATGTATCGACACTTCACAAGTTCCACGAATTATTGTCTGTTTTTTTATTCGGAATAATATAAATACCTATATAGGTATTGACAGCAATGAAATTGTAAAACTAAATTTAGAATTAAAAAATATTTTGTTTAAAATAGTATTTCGTTATTGTCCTGTAGGATAATTATTTGTTCATAGACGGATTTGCGTGTCATCGATGATAGGGATTTTTTTTTTCTGATAAAAAAATAAGTTTTGATCTACAAAAAAATTGGGATTTTATCTACAGGGTGTTCAAAAATTAGGTAGTACGATCTATACCTACTATATTATACGTATTATTATATATTTATTACGTGATATAAAATCACCTATTGAAAACGTCAGAAAGACGCAACATAAAAACGTCTAAATGACGTCGGAAATGTGACGTCATAAACCCGTCTTTTATTGGTCATGTGACGTCGCCGACGAAAGGTGACCTTAAAATGTCGTCCTAATGACGTAACCTTGCTAGCTGGGTAGTTAACCAAGGATCATGAATTGCGCATAATATAGAAATTAAAACGCGTGTATTTTTAAGAGTTTTGCACTGATGCAATATATACAATTTTAAAGTGTAATAAACCCCATTTATTTTTTTAAAACACTGATTTTCCTGTAATATACACTCAATAGAATCGCTCAATTGACAGGTTTAGACCAACAAATTATAAATGTTAATTTTATCGAGCGCGAAAAGATTTTTTATAAAAGGGCTAAAGTCACCCGCGGGGTGCAAAGTCACTCGTGTTTACGGTATCTAGAATATTTTCAATCAAGGATAGAAATTTCCATCCATTAATGTTTACGAACATTGAAGTGGCGCCCTCATTGCACACGGTATATTGCGAAAGCTTTAAAATATGTCAATCACAAGTAAACCTAAATCACACAATTAAAATCTTTTATATATCAAGAATATTTTCAATCAAAGATAAAAATTTATATATAAATACTTAATTTTATATTGGTCCAAACGGCGCCTCATACTGCAGCGCCATAATAGTATATTATGTATCAAGTTTGATAAACGCCATTTTATACACGAACTTAATTTAGGCACGAGCGAGCTTGCGAGCGAGTGCTTAAATTAATGAGTGTATAGAAAGGTTTATAAACGAGGTGCATACTATACTTTTTCTACGACAAATACTTATTATTATCTTAAAATGATTTAAATCAAAAATATATATAGAGCGCCACCTATGAAACAATAGGGGGATCTGTGTGTCACCGTCAAATGTCAAATTTTATAAACACAGATTATAAAGGATATAAATCGAAATGTATTTCTTGAAAATTGACAGTTTTTCACAGTGAAAGTAAAGAAAATGTTTTATGAGCACTTTACAGTGGAGTCCGTGTCCGAATTTAAGTTATAGTTTACTGCTGGCGAAATTAAAAGGTCAGTACAATGTTCATATAAAGTTTTCAAATATTGGCGTTGAGAAACTATTTAATACTTTTGTATTTTTGTATTGAGATAATAAAATTTTCACATTTAGTATTATTTTACAAGAAAGGCACTTTATTTTAAAGGTGGGAGTAGAAAATAGTATATTATGTATCAAGTTTGATAAACGCCATTTTATACACGAATTTAATTAATGAGTGTATAGAAAAGTTTATAAACGAGGTGCATACTATACTTTTTCTACGAAAAATACTTATTATTATCTTAAAATGATTTAAATCAAAAATTTGTATAGAGTGCCATCTATGAAACAATAGGGGAATCTGTATGTCACCGTCAAATGTCAAATTTTTAAATTTAGTAGAAAAAAGTAATTTACGCTATGGTAGTGAAGTAAAACTTTAAAATGTCAAAAAGTGTCATTTTCTGAATTATTATAATTATAATTATATTTATAAATTAAATAAGACTATATTTTGATCGATGACTTTTTCATCGCATATTCATTTTGCAGAGCCTGAAACAAATAATAGTCTGGTGGTTCAAGATTTGGGTATAAGAAAATTTGAGTTATTATTATTAATATTATAATAATAGTATTATTATTATTATATTATTATTCCTATTGAATAATTCTTGGAATACAATAATCTAGATTTTAGTAGACATAATAAAACAATACAAGCCTTAAATATTTCAAAACAAAGCAACCAATCTCATAAATATTCATAGACTTGGTTCTTCACGTCACGACAAGCTGGGTTCCCAGGTGAAGGTCAAGTACCATATGAGAAGGTTACCTCTTAATGCTGCGGTATTTATATATGTTACCACTCTTGGACACCCAGTCTTTAATTTTCGCTTCGTACTGCACTTTCCCTTAGTGATATGTTCAAGTCGGTCGACGTTTTCTCGAAGGTGCTACAAACCTGTGCCCTGAGTTTTTTGCTGAAGAATTCCGCTTTGCAGAGTACAAGGTTTTTCGGGGTGCAAGCTGAAGCGATGCACTTCAGAACTTTTAGGGATGGTTACAAAATTCCCGTGCCTGGCTATGGCACCTGGCAGGTGAGTTAAAAAATAAATTTTCGATTAAAGTAGTAGATATCTCCATTTGCAGAGTTTGATAAATAAATAACAGTGGGCCGTGACATCAAATTCAGCAGTGCCATTGCAATGTAGAAAAAATAAAGCGGTGTATTTTAATTAACAAATTTTGACTTTATTACTAATTAAAACATCATTAAAAACTAAAAAAAAACATTAATGGTATATTATGTATCAAGGCTGAAAAGCGCCATTTTAGACACGAAATTAATTTAGGCACGAGCGAGCTTGCGAGCGAGTACTTACTTAAATGGGTGTCTAGAAAAGTATATAGACGAGTTGCATACTATACTTTTTCTACGACAAATACTTATTATTATTTAAAAATGATTAAAATTAAATATTTGTATAGAGCATCATCTATAAAACAATAGAGTAACCAACTTGAGAATCTGTATTGTGAAATGTCAATTTTTATGTGTAAATCGAAATGTATCACTTGAAAATGGACCGTTTAATCTGCAGAAGCACTTTTTTACAGCGAAAGTCAAGAAAATGTTTCATTGGCACTCCACGATGGATTCTCCACCCGAAATTAAGTTAAATCTAGTTTACTGCCGGCGAAATTAAAACGTCAGTACAATGTTCATATAATTTTTTTAACTATTGGGGTTAAGAAACTATTTAATACTTTTGTATTTGTGTATTAATCCGACCCTGTTCACATTTAGTGTTATTTCACAAGAAGGGCACTTTATTTTAACGATTTTATAACATTTGACAACTGCCAACTAACTTAAAGCAAACTCGAGCCCGTGACTAAAAAGACTAAAGCGCCATAAAGCCATAGCTTGTCAAAAGAGCACTTGTATATATACGATAACACTGGTCTGCAAAAAACATTTTTTTTCTATCGATTGTTTTCATACAACATATTTGGTGCTCTAAACACGGAATTTAACATGCAAATGAATACAGCACATAGATTTTAAATATTATGTCCATTTAATAAAAAACAATATTATTAAAGTAACAACAATTACAAAAAAGGGAAAAAATTCTATGGCTTAAGTTTTACATAAATTACACATAAAATATATAGAATATGATCTTTGTACAATACTTCCCAAAATATTTGATATAGAACGGAAACAATTGCAATTAAAAGACAAGTTTTCAAATGCTGTAAAGTCACAGCGAATACTGCGCAAGCGCATATGTACTACCATAAAAATCACTTTCGGTACTTTCCTTTTTTCTCTTACGACTCGCTAAAACCTACATATTACTGTTAATAAAGTTTACGCATACAACGAATTTAAAAAACCTAAATTTATAATATTTTGAAAAAAAAATCATATCACAAAATCTAGACGTGATACAAAAAATCTTCATATAGGTAAGTATATGATGTAATTTTTTGAAGGAGGATTTCGTTGCAGACCAGTGGTATGGGCGTTTTAAAGGTGGGAGTAGAAAAAAGTATATAAGTAACAATATAAATTAATAATTTTTTATTATAAAGGCAAAATAAAGGTTAAAAACTGTCATAGTTTGGTGTTTCTATGGCGCGCCGTTTTACTATTTAATGTAACTAGCATATTAATTTAATAAAAAGTAAAACGGCGTACCTAAAACACGCGCCAAATTACTATTTAATAATATTCCACTGTAAGTTACATTAAAAGTAGGTACTGTTTATATTAATAGCAAATTAAAGCGGGATTTTGCATCAAATTTAAAAAATATAAAAAATATAATTATATTATATAATTCAATAGAAATAAATGTGTTCACTAATACAAAAATTAAATAAAATTTAAAGAACAACTCATAACTTTTTTGGTAACAATCGCTTATTGCAAAAATAAATTCTTACAATGGGCTGGGCTTTTTTTTAATTGGTGTGTATTGCAGAAATGAATTTTTGCAATTGTCATGTATTGTAGAAATACATTATTGTAATTGTCGCTTATTGTAGGATTGAATTTTTGCAATTGTCTTGTACTATCGCTAACAAAAAAAACTCATACAGCTTAAAAATCTAGTGTTCCTGATTTTTTATCATTTCGTTGTAGTAATTATGGCTTTTAACATGATACGTCACATTTGAAAGGTCTAAAATTAAATACAAAGTTAGGTTAAGTTTGAAAAAAAAATTAATATTTCGTCATCCCTCTGTTTTTGTCAATTACTGCCCGCAAACGGCAAAGCATGGAAGTCGCCGTCTTGCTTTATCTCGTTCCAAATGGCTTCAATGGCTTGCCAGAGTTTGTCTGCATTGTTTGGTTGAAAATGTTGTTAAAAAAGTCATAATGGATGTGACAAAGCTCGATGTCAGCTTGACATTGACGGAAAAGTTTTATTCACACAACCACAATATAGCTGTATGAGTTTTTTTTGTTAGCGATAGTATTAAACGAGTATTAAAATTTAATTATTGCCTATTGCCGTAATTCATTTTTACGATAAGTGCAATACAAGACATTTAAATTATTTAATTCTCGTGTATTGTAAAAATGGTGGTAGAACTGTTGCGTTAAATAAAATCCCTAAAAATTCCCCAACCGATACCTTTAACTATGTAGACAACACAGATTACACCTGGCCCAATACATATTTCTTATGAATTTAAATTAAGTAAAGTCTATTGTTTTACTCTCTAAAGAAAATCTATTTTGTGTACATGCATTTAATAAAAAATAGACTATAGATATTTTTTTTGAATTTAAATTAAATATATATATTTAATTTAAATTCAAAAAAAATATCTACGGTCAAGTGTAATCTAGGTTGTCTAATTAAAGGTATCGGTTGGGGAATTTTTAGGGATTTTATTTAACGCAACAGTTCTACCACCATTTTTACAATACACGAGAATTAAATAATTTAATTCTCCTGTATTGTAATTATTGTTAAAATGAATTAATGCAACAGGCAATAATTTAATTTTAATATACGACAATCGCAAAAATTCATTCCTACAATACGCGACAATTTGCAAAAATACATTGTTAAAATACATGACAATTGCAAAAATTAATTTCTGCAATACACACCAATTATAATTTTGTACACATTATTGAAAATTAATAATATTTACATGCATGTTTTTAAAATTTAAAACTATTGCAAAAATAAAATTTTAAAGCATAGAAAATATTTTGTACAATATACATGAGTATTGCAATAATAAATATAATATAATATATTCCGCGATTGTTTCTTTAGAATTAAACTTAAAGAAAATAGTATGTATTGTTTTTAATATTTCAATTGTCATTTAAATTAACATAAATATCAGTCGTTGCAAAATATAAAGTAAAATAAAAACCGAAAACTGAAATAAAATATTTATTTCAGAGAATGTTAAATAGCAAAACGGCGTTCCATATGTTTCTTAAGTTGGTAGCACGAAATTTAAAATGACAATTTTAAAAAGTGCTAAACAAAATTGTGTTTTGAGATTTTTATAAAACAAATTAAACTGTAATTCAATCATTTGTTGCTCGAGTTTAAAAACGAATTTTTAAAAGAATCTAGGTATGGAAAATAACACTTGTGCAAAAGTGTTATTTCCCATAGATTATTTTAAAAGTTCGTTTCCAAACTCGAGATACAAAATAGGTTCATGTTGATAGCTTAAAAATTGATTATTTTAGGTTTTTTATGGAAATCTCATGAGCGATCTTGTGAGATCCAAAATAGAGTATGAAAACAAACTTTAAAAATTATTTTCTTGAAATCTTTGCTATAAAAAAAATTTGAAATTATTTGTGAATGTGTGTGATGTCTCATTATATTTTGAAGACATTCTATTAAAGCTCTTACAATGGAGATACTACCTACCTTAAGCAATATGTAACACTCTATAAGGTGTTAAGGAGGGGTGTTCGGAAAATTTGTCAGGTGGTAGAACTCCTTAAAATATTTAAAAAATGTTACATAAACATTAAACATTAAAGTCCGTCCCTAAAAAATTTCTAAATAGTTTCGGAATCTGATATCTCATAAAGTAGTAGCATTTTTTATATAAATGATTATCTTTTTTATTGTAAACCCCTTAATTTCGTTGTTTTCTTCAATCGTTAACGGTCAATTAGTGTCATAAATAAATGAATATTTATTTCCTATTATTTTCTTGCAATAAAGAAACAAGTTCATTTTCAAGGTTCCCTTCATTGTAGTACACTGTTATAACTGTCCGACTCGGTCAGTTTTGTAAAATCAGTTAAACAGTAAATAATACTTAGTTGGATTGTCGTTGATAATAAATAAAATATAGTTAAAATGGTTAATTTTGTCAAGTTAAGTGATAACCATAACATCCCTGTAATTGGTTATGGAACCTGGCAAGTAAGAATTCTTTGATTATTTTTTTATTGGTACAGTGGTGGACACGAAATCTCGAACGACTATTATTCCGTTGACATCAGAATCTAAACTGCCTGTCATTTTAACATCGAAAGCAAATATGGTCATTATTTTATCTTTGATATTAAGAGAATCACACAAGGAAAACCAAGTTTTGATGTTCGAAATTCCGTGTCCACCACTGTACCTATATTATTTATTGATATACATTTATTGATATTTACAAAGAAAAATATTGTTGTTTTTATATTTTGTCCAATTGGAATTTATTTAAAGATGCCTATTTATTTAAATCAAAACCTTTACTTATTTTTAATTAAGTAACTTATATAATGCTATTTAATTATTCCGTTCATATTCCATTAAAAGATTTTTTACAATAAAGTAATTATTTTTACAATCTAAAATCTGCTAGCATTGAGTTTATTTTAATAAAAAGATTTTTCATGCAAGACAACATTTTATAGCAAATAATATTTTTACAATCTAAAATCTGCTAGCATTGAGTTTATTTTACTAAAAAGATGCAAGACAACATTTTATAGCAAATAATATTTTCCGGAAATATCAAACTTAATTTTTAGAAGAAAGATTGTCAGTATAATTTTTTGTACTATTACATTTTAAAATTTAAATACAAAAAACTTTTTGCATCCAGTATGATTAAATTATAATTTATAATTATACAGGGTGATTCACAAATTCATAACAGGAAAACTAAAACATACATCAATCTAAAAATTTGGTTGCAGATATAGCGCATGTGATCTATTTTTTTTTATATTTTTTGGAGCCGCGGCGTGCTATGAGGCGCCGTTTGTGCCATAATTATGATTTGTAAAATATATAATAATATCTAAAATATATACATATTTTGTTTAAAATATAAATATTTTATCTGAAATATATATATTTTAGCTTATTTTATAACATATATATTAGTTTTACTAAAATATAATAATATTTTTACAAAATAATATATATTTAAAATATTTATATATTTGGACAGTTGAACTAATAATATAATTTTTATACTAATAATATAAACTCAGCTTACAAGACGTAACGCCAGGAGGCGCTGGCTGCTTTATTTAACTTGGCAACGCAGCCTGTCTGTAATTGCATGTCGGAATTACTGTGGTGTAAATTAAATAAAACTAGAAGATACATTAAAAATAATAATAGCTCTGGTACGTAATAAAGCACTTGGGTATAAGTTTAAATTAAAATCTAACAGATTAATAGGTCATTTAAAATTTTACCGCAGTAATGGAACCAAATCGACGACATAGTTTTGCGTAGCCCAGAATTAAGGAATAAAAAATTATTGTTTAAAAAGAGAGTCACGACAATAAAGTTATATTTTAAACATATAAAAAATAACAAAAAGCCAAAGTGCGGCAAAAAGTTATTTAATTTACACCACTGTAATTCTCACATGAAATGAAAGAAAGCCTGCGTTGCCAAGTTAAATAAAGCTGCCAGCGCCTCCTAGCGTTACGTCTTGTAAGCTTAGTTTATATTATTAGTATTGAGTTTATATTATTAGTATTACTGTTTTAAATATATATTATTTAGTTAAAATATTATACATTTTAGTAAAACTAATATATATCTAAGAAAATGAGTTAAAATATATATATATCAAACAAATTATTTATATTAAAAAAAAATATTTATATTTTTACAAATAATTCTATATTTTATAAATCATAATTATGGCACAAACGGCGCCTCATAGCGTGCCTTCACCAAGAACTTTTCAACATTACAATTTTGCCTTTAAGCTAAAAGGCTGTATCTGCAATATTAAGTAATAAAGGACAAAAGATATCTTTATTGTTTTTTAACAACTAAAATGATCTTTTGTCCTTTATTACTTAATACAGACATTTTAGTTAGTCACTCCACCCTTAAACATTAAAAAAAAATATCTCATAAACAATTAAAGATAGGAAAACGATTCTAAATTTAATAGCTCCAGAATTGAAGGTAGAATTCAAAAATGCACTCTATAAAAATGAAATGGTCAAAATTCTACTATTAAAACTGGTACCAGCATTTTTAACTAATAAAATAGTCGTTTTCACTTAAATAGTTATTTTTTACTACGTAAATAGTTAAAGTTTGACTTATTTAAGATTAGTCACCATCTTTGACTATTTCTGAGAGTTAGTAAAGTAACTAATTTCTTTAATAGTTTGCGGGCAACAACAGTATTATTTGAATTAAATGCATATACCTGGGCTCTATGGTTAATTGACCCATAAAAACAAATAAATATGTAAAAAGTTTAGCTCAAAACAGCAACATAAATAATATATTAAACTTTAAAATATTATGAACAATATTTATTGACAAATAAAATTGATTTTTATGAGAGCGGCTGATAGCCGAATGGGTTATGACAACAGCTTGACAAGGTTGACAAGTGACACCCCTGGGTTCAATCCCCGGCTGGGTCAAAACCTTTTTTTTTTAAATTTAAACCTAATAATTCTACTATGCGCTAATAAAGAAATAAATAATAATAAATAAATAAAGAAGTATCGGGTTTTCGCAACGCGCGCGCCATCTGGTGGACTTCCAATGCATTGCGTGAATTTAAGAATTGTCAACAATAAATTTAAAGCACCGATTACCTATACAACCTTTTTAAAATAAATAGGTAAATTTTTTACAAAAGAGAGGAAGGCAGAAGTCTTACTCGACAAATTTTGTTCAATTGCACAGCTAAATCGGGCCCGTTAATTTTGTTTTACGTTGCAAGAAAAAAAATTAAAAAAAAACTTTTTTTGTGTTCGATTTCGATTGATTATTCCTTATATCATTGAAAAAAACTCAACGCTTAAATGATTATATAGTTACGTTAGTGTATGTATTTTATCAAAGGGATCATGTTGAATTATTGTGTTTTTAATTGTAAATAAAATTCAAGAACTGAATCGTTGCATTTTCATGTTTTGCCAAAGAATCCAATTCGGTAAGTTCATTTGTTGGTGCAGAATTAACTAATCTCTCTAAAAATGAATTAGTCAAAAATTACTAATTTAATAGTTATTAGTGACTGCTTTTTCACTTGTACCATGGTTAACTATGGAATACCATGGTATCGCAAAATTTAACAGCTAATTCTTATGTAAAATTGTCCCCTGAATCCGAAAATACCGTCAAAAGTTAAAAAAGTAGAACAGTTTTTGAGATATAGTCAATTTTTCATTTAATATGGAATTGACTATATCTCAAAAACTGCTCCACTTTCATAATTTTTGACAGTATTTTCGGATACAGGGGACAATTTTACATAAGAATTGGCTGTTAAATTTTGTGATACCATGGTATTCCATGGTTAACCATGGTACAAGTAAAAAAGCAGCCACTAATAACTATTAAATTAGTCATTTTTGACTAATTCATTTTAGAGAGATGATAACTTAATATAATTTATATTTAAGTTTGGACATTTTTAAGAAATTAGTAAAAAATAATTTTTACACAAACATAACTTTAAAATCAATTATTTTTATATTTGAGTTCTCTAAAAAACGCCGACAACTGCATTTTAAACAACAAAACACAGGGTCCGAGGATGGCGCAGTGGGTTAGGCTACAAAGCTGTGCAATCTGCGTCTAATGGTACCGGGTTCGATTCCCGGTCACAGCCCTGGGTGTTGTGATTGTTTATTAAGACAAAATATACATATAATGTGCTGGCTAAATAGGTTTCAAAAGCCTAAAAGCCAATAAAACTATAAAAATATACCTACGAATTCATGGCAACATAATATTATATATAATACACAATATAATGGTATTATAGCGTTGAGTGGAGACTTTAAAGAATTCTTAATCAACGCTTTTAATAATGCTAAATGCTGTTTAAATTTAGACGACTTATTTGTTTGACGATTTTTACTTAATTGAAATGTTAACACGGTTTGTTTTCGATATTTTTTAACATTTTCCGGCTTTATTCTCAAAAACACTCGTTTGTAACAAGCGTTTGACAGCTGATTATTAAAAGTTCTACTTTTGTTACGATGATAACAGCCGAGTGGTGGCGCTACTAGCTACTAGTGACTGCTTTTTCGCTATGACAATTAGTCAAATATGACTTATAATTAGTTATTTTTGAGTAATTGATTTTAAAAGAGCAATAAAATTGAAAGGGTTCCATTGGAAAAAAGCGACGGTTAAACCGTTTAACCAAAAGTGACAGCGCATTGAAAATATTTTATAAAAATAGATCACATCGCCTTATATATGGGTGTACCGAAAATGGTGTGCAATAATCTACAATAAGCGGTTTAGGTATAGGGCCAAAAATAGGAAGAAAACTTTACATGAACAAATGGCTAAAAATACCGTAGGCCACTTCTGTTTAATAAACTTATAAATAGAAATTTTAAACTTGATTGTTATTTTCGAATTCAGCATAAAAAGTTTAGTAAGCATACAAATTTTTTATATCTTAAGCTGTTTCGGAAGAGGCTGCAGCTAAAATATAAAAATATTTTATTTTAAGGTTAGGTTTGTATAACAATAATTTTGAGTTAGATTTCATAAAAATGTCCAAACTTAAATAAAATTTATATTAGGTAAACTTATTATTAGTTCATTCTGCACCAACAAATATACATATTCAATTGGATCCTTTGGCAAAACATGAAAGTGCAACTTCGGATTATTTCTTGAATTACCTACATTTACAATAATTATTAAAAACACAACAATAATTCACTATGATCACCTTTAAAATTCATACACGAACGTAACTACCTACACTCACAGGCAAAATAATCGATCCACACAAATTTTCGATGAATTTCAATCGCAAATAACTTTTTTATTTGATGTGGGATTTAAACGAATATTAAAGAATATTGTAAATAAATTAATGGACAATCTCTCACATTTTAAAAAATACAAAAAATAGACGTACGTTTATAATATACAGGTTTAAACAAAAAGATGTTTTTTACCATAAGTTTAAGACACTCTGTAGAGTGGCAAAACCGTATATTGTTCTAAATTAAGTTTTATTTATTAAGTCACATCTATTTTGTTTTTGGTTCACTTTGATATATTTATTTTTGTAGAAAATATGGATTTTTTAAAAAAACATTGCAATTTCTAATATTTTTTCTGTATGAAGAACTACGGTTGCTATGGTCCATCCATAGGCTATGGAGGATGACAGTAACAGTTTTGTTGAATCATCCCATACTTGGACATGTCATACACGGCTTTCAAGAGCTATCAAATTGTTTTTTGCAAATTAATGTTTAAATTTTAAGGTGTCTTCTTACTTTAAAAATGGATATGTCTCTGACTGATGTTGCCAAAGCCATTAATTTAATCCAGGATGGACGGTCACAGTATTACGTGGCAAGTGTTTTAAACGTCAGAAGAAGTAAAGTACAAAGGGCAACATCAGTCGGAGACATTTTTAAAAGTAAGAAGACACCTCAAAATTAATTAATTTACAAAAAACAATTTGATAGCTTTTGAAAGCTGTATATGACATGTCCAAGTTTGGAATGATTCAACAAAACTGTCACTGTCATCCTCTATCATGGACCATAGCAACCTTAGTTCTTTATACAGGAATAATATTGGAAATTGCAATGTTTTTTTTTTTTTAAATACATATTTTCCACAAAAATAAATATATCAAGGTGAACCAAAAACAAAACTAATAAAAATAGATGTGACTTGGTAATTAAAACTTAATTTAGAACAATATACGGTTTTGCCAGTCTACAGAGTGTCTTAAACTTATGGTAAAAAACATATTTTTGTTTAAACCTGTATATTATAAACGTACGTCTATTTTTTAGTAATTTTTAAAATGTGAGCGATTCTCCATTAATGTATCTACAATATTCTTTAATATTTATTTAAATCTGAAATTAAATAAAAAAGTTATTTGCGATTGAAATTCATCGAAAATTTGTGTGGATCGAATATTTTGCCTGTGAGTGTATTAGGGTGTGTCATTTTTAGGCGATATTTTTTTTTTTCGCTGTTATACCAGAAAATCTAATACTTTATAGAAAATAAAAAATTATGCCGCCGGGTAAAAGGTTCTAAGTGCAATAGCGGCTTAGCTCATTTAAAAATTCAATTTCCCATTGAAATAACACAGAAAATTTTTTTTGTTCGTTTTAATTAGATTTTTCGCTGTTAAAAACTTTTTTCCCTAAAAACTTTTTTATAGCTTTTGTATGAAATTAAATTCTCTACAAAATCATCCCTTTGCTCGAAGACTGTATAAACAGTAGTTTCAGAGTTATAGCGCTGGAAATATAAACTTTTATAAAAATAGACCTCAAATTCCATTTTATTTTTCTTCGAGCAAAGGGATGATTTTGTAGAGAATTTAATTTCCTACAAAAGCTATAAAAAAGTTTTTAGGGAAAAAAGTTTTTAACAGCGAAAAATCTAATTAAAACGAACAAAAAAAATTTTCTGTGTTATTTCAATGGGAAATTGAATTTTTAAATGAGCTAAGCCGCTATTGCACTTAGAACCTTTTACCCGGCGGCATAATTTTTTATTTTCTATAAAGTATTAGATTTTCTGGTATAACAGCGAAAAAAAAAATGTCACCTAAAAATGACACACCCTAGAGTGTATATACACTATATATAGGCATATAAAGAATATTAAATCGAAATTGAGTACTAAACCAAGCAAAGCTTTTTAGTTTTTACTTGCAACGCGAAACCCAAATAACGTGCTTGGTTAAGCTGTGCAAATGCAACTTTGCGAAAAAAATTTGTGAAAAAACTACTTATTTATTTAAAAATGACGTGAAGTTCGTATGCTTTCAATGTTTAAAAAATTCAAACTTACTTTGGTTTTTTTCTTTCCAAGCTTCTAATTAATTAATTTCCTTTTCAGGCCACCGATGCAGAGCTAGAAAATGCAGTGGATTCGGCACTCGAAGCTGGTTACAGACACATCGATACAGCCACAGTGTACGATAATGAAAAAGTTATCGGAAAAGTTTTGAACCGATGGCTCACGGCTGGAAAACTTAACAGTAGGTTTTTGCTGCAATATCAGCGCATTAAAATGTTACTTTGAAATAGTTTTCCAATATAATTTTACATTTTTATTTTAGGAAGCGATTTGTTTATTGTCACCAAATTGCCCCCGTCTGGTATGAGGGCCGAGCATGTGGAGCATTTCATTAAAAGGTCGTTAAAGGATCTACAGCTCGATTATTTGGACCTCTATTTAATCCACGTGCCGTTCGGGTTTAACTACAAGGGAGAAGATCTTCATCCACATTCTGCTGATGGAAATATTGATCTGGATCTTACCACCGATCATATATCCGTTTGGAAAGTAATATTAATTATTCTGAAATTATAGAAACGTTTACTTATGCATTTTTCTATAGAAAATGGAAGAAATGAAGCAAAAAAACCTGACAAAATCCATTGGTGTCTCTAATTTCAACATGTCCCAAGTACAAAGGATTTTGGACAACTGCAAAATCCCACCAAGCAATTTACAAATCGAATGTAATGCTTACAACCAACAAAAAGAAATGGTCGAATTTTGCAAGAAAAATGACATAGTAGTAACAGCATATTCCCCATTGGGATCTCCTGGATTGGGAAAATTTTTATCCCAATTCGGAGTGAAGTAATTTTACTCTCGCATAGTAAAACACTTGTTCTAAATTTCTTTTTTAGTCAAACTATTCCAGATATACTCAACAACCCGGTGGTAGTGGAAATCGCCAAAAATCACAACAAAAAAGCCGCCCAGGTGCTTTTAAAGCACGCCGATCAAAGAGGGCTAGTTACCATTCCAAAAAGCACCAATCCAGAGAGGCTAAGACAAAACATAGACATCTTTGATTTTACATTAACTGAAGAAGAAATGTCTAAACTCAATGCTTTGGATAAAAAGGCAAGAATTCTTGATTTTTCTGCTTTTAAAGGGTAAATATTTGATTCCAAGTTGTATTATTTTCTAAAATGAGTTTTTTAGGGTTAAGGTCCATCCTGAATATCCATTTAAGGATTCTCTATAAGTTTAGGTCCATCCTGAAAATCCATTTAAGGATTCTTTATAAGTTTATGTCTAATAATTTTAATTTTTAAAGTAAAAATGTTAATAGAATTGGTTTTTAATAAAGTTTAATTTTTAATTTAATTTTTTATTAACAAAATGCAAAAAAGAAAGTATTAGCCTTTGTTTTTGAGATATTATAAAAAACGGGTTTTGTTGTCTATCCACTAGCGGTTTTATTTTGCTTTAAAGAAATTTTGCTAATAAATAAACCTTATTCTATCAGGGTTGTCAAATGTTAATTTTAAGGTTTTTTTATAACCCACAAATTAACCTTCAAATTGACATTTGACATCCCTGATAGAATAAGGTTTATTTTTACAAAAGAGGAGTAAAATGATTATTCTTACCACTTTGAGGACTCTTTTAAGGCTTGCAAGTCTCTCTGTAAGAAACACAACGTTTACAACGATTATTAATCTGTACAAACCCAAAACACAAGAATTGTAAACAACAAAAATGGCCGCCATTAATGATGTGCAGTGTTGCAGTGATTTTTAGTATTTTTAGTACGAGATCGAACAGACCTTGTTGTGTGGATTGTGGATTGCCCCATTCACATGATGAATGGGGGCATTATCTTGGGGAAAAAAATTTATGCGGGACTTCCTCACGTGGATATATAATCTGAACCGAAGGTCGAAGACATGTCTCTAAGACATCCCGATATTTTTCTCCAGTAGTTCTTTCTGGAAGTATGACAAGTGCACCGGGACCATCGGCGTTCATCCACCTTCCCATGTTTACATGAATCCTGCCAGATTCTTAAGTTTTTAACGTGTGGCCTTGATCGTATCGGATGCCATTGCTTCTCCACATGTGAACTCTTCCAATCTGCGATGATTTAAACGTAGGCAAATATTAAATGGGAGATGTTAAAATCACGAAATTCCCTTGCAAAGCACACACGTGCCGTTTTTTTTTTTCTCAGTCAAAGCTATTTTTCTGGCAGGAATTCGGTGGTGGATACCAGCTCTGTAAAGGGTATTTCTAATGGTCTGCACTGAGCAACCATACTTTTGAGCCATGGTCCTGGTAGATCTGAATGGGAACTCAACTTCAATTTCCTCTAAAAGATTGACTACAGTCGATTGAAACATCAATCATATATGATTGACGTTTCCATCGTTGTGATATCTATTTATCCACAACCTCACACTTGGCCTCTATAAAAATATAGGTCCTATATTTGCAAACTAAAATGGTAAAATATATGGCACAAATATTGGGTAAATATTGCATTTAAATATTGGATCGGTATTAAATACAAATATTGGTCCTATATTTACAAACTAAAATGGTAAAATAAATGTCACCTATATTGGGTTAATATTGTATGTCAATATTGGATCAATATTAAATAAAAATATAGGACCATTAAAATACAATCTGACGTTTCCATCATTGTGCCAATATGTAAAAATAATATTTTACCAATATTGGTGTGCTACTGGGGTATTATTTATAAAAATTAAATTATGAAAAAACTTTACTTTTTTTCTCTAGTCTCTTGTCAAATTAGAAAATTTATTGATTTATAAAAAAATGGAAAAATATAAATAGTGATTTTTTTTCGACTCTCTCTTTATATTTTATTTCTTGATTCTTTATTGAAAATTGTTAGGTCATCCCAATATTTTAGCGGAGTCCGCCTAAAATTGTAAATTTTAGACATCACGTCATCAATTTTTGCAAAAAATCCAGAAAATTGCAAAAAATAATAAGAGGATCAGCTAGAATTTTGAAAAATATGGTTTTGGAGTGAGGAATAGATACATATTCCAAAAATACAATCAGTTTTGGTTGACATTTTTATGTGACCTGAGACTTGTTCAGGCACACCGTGAATAGTAATAGAAAAGTCCCGGCTCTTAAACATACGAATTTCGGTTTTTTGTTATGTTATATAGGTATAGGTATTAAAGGTTTTTACAAAACTCGTACCTAATCATGGTGTTACTAGTTATATATTTGGGCATTATCTATTATTATTAATCTAAATTATATACCTAGTAGTAAAATTAGAAAATAAAACATAATATCCTTGTAAAAACCCAGTTTTATTTTAATAATACATACAAATTCTGGAGAGAATGGTAAAAAAGTTATTATAATTATATAATTTTATAATAAATAGTATAAATAAAAAGTAAAAGGGGCGTGATCACACGTGGCCAGCAAAATTTCTTTAAATCGAAATACCGCTAGTGGATAGACAATAAGTCAGAGATATAGATATATCTATATATTGATTAGGGTGGCCCAAAAAAAAAAGAATATATTTTTTTTCTCGTCTCTTGCAAAAATATGTTAGTTTATCATGCTGTAAGAGCCCTGTCAAAATATTAGCTCGATTAAAAAACTTTTAGGGGTCGCCCAAGATTTTTTAAATTTCCAAAATCGTCAAAAATTGAATTTTTGTTTTTTTTTTAATTTTTTTTTCTCGTCTCGATATTATTTTTTTGGTTGGAATAAAAATTCTGTAAATTTCAAATCAATATTTTAATTTCTAAAGGTCGCTAAAAGTTAGTCGATATTTATATTCAGAGGTCGCTCGAAAACATTCAAAATACTATACTTTGAAAGTTAAAAAAATCTTGAGCGACCTTTAGAAATCAAAATATCCATTTGAAATTTTCAGAATCATTATTATTTTTAAATTAAAAAATACTATCGGAACGAGAAAAAAAATTAAAATAAAAAACAATCCAATTTTTGACGATTTTGGAAATTTTTAAAAACCTTGAGCGACCCCTAAAAAATTTTTAATGGGGCTGATCTTTTGACAGGGTTCTTAAAACATGACAAACCAACATATTTTCACAAGAGACAAGAGAAAAAAAAATTCTTTCTTTTGGGCCACCCTAATATAGATATAGATATATCTATATATAGATATAGATATATTTCTGCAATAAGTACACCGAGGCGTGACCAGGCAAATCGTTTTAAGCCCTATTGGACCGCTAGTGGATAGATAATTATTACCCCGATAGTAACTTGAACTCGTTGTAATTAGGTACTATTAAATACATAATTTTCATTACTTCCTCTAACTCAAACAGTTCAACTTGTCAGATGACAAATCAACTTGGAAGAACTGTAATACCAAAAATGAACTTGTATGAAGTATAAGAAAACTGAGGGTTAAAACAAAATACCTACGTGCATTTTCGTAATGATACATGTTCATGTGATATGACTACTGTTGATGGGCGTGACTTTTTTCACATGATTTTTTTTAGGAATTAATACGACTTCAGTCGTACAAGCTAAAATAACCGTAAATATAAATGTTGACACCCGCGGTTGTTTTGAGTGCCATTTTGGTTGAAACTTTAACACAAAAAATAAGATAAATAAGGCTACAAAATTTTGTAAACTTTATTAAATTTGGACAAAAATTGTCCGCAAAAAGGGTTTTTTAAGGGACTGATCGTGTATAATTTTTTTTCTTCAGTTAAATTATGAATAACTTTATGACCAATGAAGTATTTGATTAAAAAAATATATATACCTACAAATATATCGAAAAAAAACAGTTTTTTACAATATCTCGAAAAAATTTAGCAAAATGATTATTTTTGGAATCAGCGCACTCAAATACCCTAGAAAAGTGTTTGGCCACCCTGTGGCAAAATGGAGTAGGTAAAAATACATGTGCTGGATAAGACATATAATAAATGATTTTTTTTGTTAAGTAGATGCGGCAATTTCTACACGTTTGTGTATTGGTTGTTGCAGCCTCACGGGCAGATTAAAATTTTGACAGCAGTCAGTAGTATATAATTATATTATTATAGTATATAATAGGGTGTTTCAAAAAAATCGACTTTTTCTTTTTCTTCAAATGGTCAGCAAATTCTTTCAGAGGATGTCAAAACAAAGACCTCGTTAAAATTTGAGCTTTTAATTTGAACATTTAGAGGTCGCGGATCGCAATTTTCTATTTTCCATTTAAATAACATAGGAATTTTTTTTTTTAACTTTGGAATTTTATACGTCTATATCGAATCATTGTATGGCATGCCGGCAAGGAACATCTTAGATTTTTATAGTAAATTTAACGCTCTATAAAAAACGTCTCTTATAATTTTTCTATAAATTGATTTCTTACAGAGTTATTCGAGGCCAAAGTTTGATTTCCAACGAATTTTCTCGTTTTTTCAACTTTTAGCATCATGAAGTAAAAAAATCATATATTTATATCTGAAACATAGGAAGTGTTGTAAAAAAAACAAAAAAACAAAAAAACGTCACTTTTTTCCAAAGCCTACTACAAATTTTAATGAAAATATGAGATGTGTATAATATGCAGAGTAATTTATATATATATATATATATATATATTAGGGTGTCCCTTATTTTTTATTTTTTTACGCATACCCTCTAATTATATTTATTACGTGTTTATATACTCCCAGTAAAAATTTCAGCTTATTCTATAAACGGGAACCCGTGCCGACTTGAATCTGAACCCTCCCTGAGCCAACGTTAGGCGCGCGGTATTTTGTAACACGGTTGGCCGCGAGGTCTTCGATCGTAAGTCATTTTGTGTTTGTTATTATGTGACCCTTATATTATAAATTATTGACAAATGTTAAAATATAGATTTATTTATGTGTATACTTTGATACAAATGTATATTTTCACAGAGAGTGGCTAGTTACCCGGAAGAGTCTAGTGAATATGCCGTAAACTCTGAAATTGATAAACTTAATGGGATTTACTCTAAATAACTAAAAGAGTCTATTGTGAGAGATGACTACCGAAAACTTATTGAACTGTCTGAAATATTTTTGGGAGGACATCAAGAAAAGAAATGCTTATAAAAAGCTGAAATTTCATATAACAGTATATTTTAGCAATACTAATTAGAATATTAATATATTTAAGGGATAAAATCAACTAATTTTTTTTTGGTTATTTTTTAGCTGTCATTCAGATATAATAAAAAAAAGAGTTTCGGGTAATTAGTTTTACGGCCTATTCACCCGACACTTCCGGGTAACTAGCCACTTCCTGTAAAAATATTCATTTTTATTAAAGTATACACATAAATAAAACTATATTTTAACATTTTTTAATAATTTATAATATAAGGGTCACATAATAACAAACACAAAATGACTTACGATCGAAGACCTAGTGGCCAACCGTGTTACAAAATACCGCGCCTAACGTTGGCTAATGGAGGGTTCAGATGCAAGTCGGCACGGGTTCCCGTTTATAGAATGAGCTGAAATTTTTACTGGGAGTATATAAACACGTAATAAATATAATTAGAGGGTATGCGTAAAAAAATAAAAAATAAGGGACACCCTAATATATATATATATATAATAATATATTATATATATATATATATATAAATGCATTTTTCTCGAAAATGGTGCATCTGAGCAATTCAAATCAAGATTACCTATTTTTCGTAAAAAACTATAAATTCTCATAATTTCATAAAAAAAATTAAATTATTAACCCAGAAAAAAGTTGGGGCTATTTTTGTAACTTTGCCCCCTCCAAATGTTACGCCTATGATTAAATTTAAACAGTTTTGATCATAGATCTAAATTCAGCATGTCAAAATTACCAAAGTACCGAAAATTCATTTGTTCATGTTCAACCCTCTAGGAATAGTTTAAAAAAAATTATCCTCTTAGGCTCCTATTCAGGGGGCCGTAGCTCCTTTAGGGAGCATTTTTTGATACATGTTTATTATACAAAAAAAGTGTTTTTTTATACGAATAATGCACTGTTTAAGTTTGGTCCCCTAATTTCGGGACACCCG
Source organism: Brassicogethes aeneus (assembly GCA_921294245.1). Taxonomy (NCBI): domain Eukaryota; kingdom Metazoa; phylum Arthropoda; class Insecta; order Coleoptera; family Nitidulidae; genus Brassicogethes; species Brassicogethes aeneus. The sequence goes on along the minus strand of OV121133.1, from coordinate 60,264,306 downwards.
TATAATGATAATTGTACCATAAATGTTAAAAAAACGCGAAAATTCGATGGAAATCAAACTTTGGCCTCGAATAACTCTGGAAGGAATCAATTTATAGAAAAATGATAGGAGACCTTTTTTGTAGAGCGTTAAATTTACTATGAAAATCTAAGATGATCCTTGTTATAAGTTGATTCGATTCAGACGTATAAAATTTCAAAGTTAAAAAAAAAATTCCCATGTTATTTAAATGGGAAATAGAAAATTGCGATCCGAGACCTCTAAATCTTCAAATTAAAAGCTCAAATTTTGACGAGGTCTTTGTGTTGACATCCTCTGAAAGAATTTGCCGACCATTTGAAGAAAAAGAAAAAGTCGATTTTTTTGAAACACCCTAGTATATAATTATATTATTATAATCAATCTCTAGGATTAAAGGCTGTATTTGTTCATCGTCAATCGTTTGGAGCTTATAATAAGAGCTTAGTACCACAAGTTTTAGAAAAAAAAATGTGTCAGCTCTAGGACGAAAGTTTTAAAAAGTAGGAAGCGCTTAAGTACATTAAAAAGCGTTTTATTGCTTTTGTCCCCGAATTTTTGTACTTGAAAAAGTTGTTTACATCGAAAAAAATAACAAAATTCACATCAACTTTTTTTCCTCCGTTTCGAAGATATGGCACGAGGAGTTTTTGGTGAAAACTCTTAGTTTTTGGCAGGGGGTTTAATGTTAAAAACAGTTGTATTTTGAGATATTTTTAGAAATTCTAGCAAGTTTATCTTATATTTTACCAAAGCCCCCCCGACATTTTTTCTGACTACGCCAATGTACTCAAAATAGCGTTTTATCTCTTTGTGACCCCAGAATGGTGAAGGTCAAACAATACAATTCCATATTAAGATAGTATAGTGAAAAACAAGTAAAAAACTATTGAAATTAAAATGATACCAGATATATCTATACGTCACAACCGATTTTGATAATTTTTAAAAGACAAGTATTACGAAGCAAACAAACAGAATGATATTAGACTTTATTACCTTGTCATAACTTTACCCAAAATACCAGATTTTTTGCATTAATAAGCAATATTGTTTATGAATAAATACCTAAGTTTCACCTTTGTGATTAAATTATAATTTACAAAGGCTTAAAAAATACTCTGTAACCTCCTTTAAAAGAGAAGTTGGGTATCGAGGATTATTAATAGAATTTAACTTATGAGTAGACATTTCTCAAATAAGCCTACGAATTTTAAGGTTAAAAGAAAAATTAAAACCAAGTATTGAACAATAATGTAATCATTAATAAGTTATAATTATTAATTATTAATAATAACTAATAATTTGCGATTAAATATTTATGCACCGCTTGATTGAAAGAAACAATGTATAAAAAATTGATAAAAACTTTAAAGGTTAACAATTGTTTATAAATTAATGAAATTAATTTCGCAGTTGAAAAGGTTATAATATTATCTTGCTATTTGTCATTGTTGCTAGTTTATATCGTTTTTTTTATGACACAAATGCCGATTTAGCGCTATTCCACAGGGGGAAAAAAATTAAGTACTAGAAATTAATTTCGCAGTTGAAAAGGTTATAATATTATCTTGCTATTTGTCATTGTTGCTAGTTTATATCGTTTTTTTTATGACACAAATGCCGATTTAGCGCTATTCCACAGGGGGAAAAAAATTAAGTACTAGAAAGTCTGAACAATTTAGGTTTAGAAATCGCTTTAAGTTTTGGTGCTCTCCCTTTGGGTTGGTCTTAATAATGCATTATAAACCAGGCGGAAAACATACATTTCACTGCCGAGGCGATAGCCGAGGAAGTAGATTGTGTGCGAGGCAGATAATAAGCTTTCGTCGCCGTGTTTTATATACTATTGAATTATAGAATATTATGTGTCAAGTTTTATAAACGCAATTTTAGTTACTAGTGTTTAATAAAAACGAGTGGCTATAGAAGTTTATAAAACGAGTTTCATACTATAATTTATCTACGAAGAACAGAAATAAGAATTTAAAGCAATTTTGAATTCATAAATATTTGAAATTTGACGAACCTTACTTTTTCACAATTTATAATAAAGCTTACTTCAGCCCGTGACTAAAATGCTCAAAAGTCACTGTTGTTAACCCGTGACTTAAACGACATAATCACAGCTTGTCAATGTAGGTGTAGATAATAGTATATACTATTATCTACACCTACATTGACAAGCTGTGATTATAATAACGACATATATGTCGTTTACCACAAGATCGCTCGTGCCTAAATTAGATGTGTCTAAAATGGCGAATGACCAATTTAATTTAGGCCCGAGCGATCTTGAAAGCCAGTGCTTAAATTATGGAGTGTCTAGAAAAGTTTATAAACGAGGTGCATACTATACTTTTCTACGACAAATACTTATTATTATCTTAAAATGATTTAAATCTAATATTTGTATAGAGCGCCATCTAAAAAACAATAGTGGAATCTGTGTTACCGTCAAATGTCAAATTTTATGTGTTATAAACACAGGTTATAAAGGTAATGAATCGAAATGTATTCCTTAAAAAGGGATTAACAACAGTTTTTTACAGTGAAAGTAAAGAAAATGTTTTATGAGCACTTCACAGTGGGGTCTGAGCCCGAATTGAAGTTATAGTTTACTGCCGGCGAAATTAAAAGGTCAGTACAATGTTCATATAAACTTTTCAAATATTAGCGTTGAGAAACTATTTAATACTTTTGTATTTTTGAATAGAGATAATAAAATAATTTTCACATTAAGGGTTCCGTAAGTCAACTTGGTTGGTTTGGTTTCGGTTAAGGTGTCCCGTAAATGAAAAATTCCTGAAAATTATGTAGTTAAGAAACGCGGTTCCTGAAAAATAGGTTAACCAATCGTTACCGAAACGACCGACGCTGTATGATCGGTTAAATCGGTTACCAGTGCTGCAAACCAAATGGAAACAGTGTTGCCCTAAACAAAATTACTGTTTTTTGTTGGTTATCTAACCTAAAAATTTAACACAGGAGCAGACTTCGCATACAAAATACGTTTTGTCCAAAAATAATTGAATTCAGTATATAGGGTGTTTTAGGTTTGTTTATGTAACTATAGAAATATTATTAAAAATATATGCAAGTTGTAGTTTTTAACACAAAAGTAAGTTGGGTTATGTTTTTTCAAATAAAGGTGTCCCGTAAATATGAACTAACCGAGAAAACCAGGAATTTATTTCAGTAACCAGACCGGTAACTCGTGTGTATTTACGGAACATACCCTTAGTATTATTTTACAAGAAAGGCACTATATTTTAAGGATTGTATGACATTTAATAACTGTTAAATAAATTAAAACTAACTTCAGACCGTCACTAAAAACATTTTCAGCCAGTGACTAAAACGCAATAAAGCCATAACCTTACTTAGTGTCATGAAAACATGTACGATAATGAGCGTTTTAAAGGTGGAAGTAAAAAAAAATAATTTTTAGGATTCTGTCACTTCAATTTTAGGTTAAGTTCAACTGAAATGATGACATTTTAGTTTTATTTCTGTACGGAGTTTAATAATAATTTGACTTTTGAACTAGTATTAATATGAAGTCTTTCTATATAGACTTATGAGTCAAATAATATTAAAGTTATTGAACCTAGGCTGTGGCTCCCGTCCTGAGGCGGGACTTAAGTTCAGTCCCGAGTGACGTCATAATTTTAAGATTTTTTATGTTACGATAAAACTAAAACAAACCAACCAACCCAACCGAACCCAACACTTTTTTAACAAAGGAACAACAAATTTATAAAATTAAAAATTAAAAAAAGTTCGACAACTTCTAGAAGTATCGGACCCGGTACCTCTCGCATGCTAAGCGACCGCAAAATCAAAATCAATATATTTTCCAATTAAATAATTTACAATCTATAAAAAGAGGATATTGTACAAGGCCGCAATGTGGTGATGGGGTTGGCTGTAAAGAGGCTGGTAGAAGTGAGGTTCCACCTCTTAAGCCTCCCCGCGGTGGAGGTGCGTGGTACGGGTGGTAGCAGTGCAGTCTCCCGACGGCCTTAGTCCCTTATACAGGGCTCTTTTTAATAACCATGAAGCAGTTCTGGCCTTTTCTCGCAGAGCGAATGTGAGGCCAGATTTATCCGGGTAGAAAGAAAAATGGAAGGAAGAGGAATATTGAAAGGGTGAGAAGTTTAAAAGAATGTTTCGGGGTAAAAATAATTTAAAAAACCCCCTTAAAAAATTTGGAAAAATAGTAACAAAAAGATAAAGATAGGGTGAAGAGAAAGACCTGCAGCACCATGGGTTTAGTACTACCGTTGAATTTGAAGGGGATGTTAAAAGTTTGGTTGGAGATAATCCTGGAGGTCGAGAACCCTAGAGCCAACAGTCCGCTTAAGCGACTGACAAGTTTAATAAAAATGAGTCCAAAAATGAATTTAACAGTTTTATTTGTAAACGTCTGTTGATCAAACGCCCGCTTAAATTAAAATTATAACTGAAGCTGTTCTCGAGATATCTTAAAATATACTTTTTTTTAACTTTAATTCAATATTTCTAGTAAATTTTACTTTTATGAACTTTATTTTATTTTTTTGCATAAGCAGGCGTTTAAGTGCGACCTCATTTTGAATCCGAAAAGCCGAAACAAGTTGAATCTCTATATAGAGATTCAACTTGTTTCGGACCTTACTTATGTACCGTAAAACGGGGTTACTTTGCACTTTGATGGGTAACTTTGCACCACTGCTGTAAAAGTATATATAAATATAATAATATATATAATAATAATTTGTAAATTTTATTCATTTTAAGGTTTTGTTTTTGGAATCTTTTTTTAAAATAAACCCCTTTTAATATTGGTTTTAATTTAATAAAACTGGTGCAAAGTTACCCATCAAAGTGCAAAGTAACCCCGTTTTACGGTATATGTTACCAAGATAAATAATTTTTAAGAAGCAATTAATATAAAAAAATAATACTTGGCTGTGGATAAATGCTCATGTCAAAAAGAAGCTGACGTATTTTTCTAACCTATATAATTATAGTAAATATGTTTTAAATCTATTATAATATTTCAAAGTATGAACTTATTAAATAAACCCCATTCGGATCATAAGTGTGACCATGACGAAAACCGAATCAAGGTATGTGCACCTTGTGGTAGAAAAATTCTTATTGAAAAAAAAGTCTACAAAATTTTTAATATCAACAAAATCTGATGGTCTAAAAAATATTTAAACTAAAATTTTAATTTATCTGACCAAAGATATTTCTTAAGTATCTGCATTTCTTGTCAGCTTGCACTTCTTGACCGGGAAAAAAATGTTTTCAAACGACCTCTGAAAAAGATGCCTAATTATGAGGACATTAATCTATTAAAAGAAACAAGGTCCTGTGGAGACATATGTAACTGTTATATATGTTTAACTGGTCGATCCAAAGGTCACCCAAAAGTAAAAAAGGAAGAGGAGATATACTACAAATCTCAAATCAAATAAATATATATAGGTAATGGTCTTTATGCATCTTTAAAAAACTGCCAACTTCCAAAAAGTGAGAAGAAAAAAGAAGTGAGAAAAAAGTCTATAAAACTATGTGACAAATGCTTTCAAAAAATTGGTAAAGGTCTTGTGCATCCTTGTAAAACTTCTGTAGCAGTAAAATGTGCTGGTAAAAATGTGTTAAAAATAGTGGAAAAAATACCAGAAAAACAACAAGATCAAGTTATTACATCTATGCTAAAACAAAAATGTAATATTGATATCGGTATTAAAAAAGGTATTAAAAAAGTTGATAATTATCAACTTTTTTAATACCGATATCAATATTACATTTTTGTTTTAGCATAGATGTAATAACTTGATCTTGTTGTTTTTCTGGTATTTTTCCCACTATTTTTAATTTTTTCTGGTATTTTTTCCACTAATTATAATTGCTTAAATCGTGAACAAAAAAATGAATTAAGTTTAAGTACATTTGGTTCAAAAACTAGGGTTGTTGTAAATCCACAAAAAAAAGTGTTTTTTAGTGGCGAAAGTTTGGACAATTTTCAATTAAGTATCGGCGCATCATCTAATAAGATGAAAAAAATAACCAACTTTGTAAGAACCAATGCAGGCAAAGAATCTATTCCATTACATTACGCGGAATTAATATAAAAGTGATGGCTGATGGTGGACAAGGTTTTTTTTAAATAAGTTTGTCCATCTTTTCAAAATCTGAGACTTGTTCAACGGCAAAAAAGAGGAGTACATACTCTGACGGTGGTACTGTTGGTAAAAAACGCAAATTAACTAGGTTGCATAGGTTGATAATGCTATGTGTGGTGCCAAAAATAAAAAAAACATACTCAAACGTAGAAATCTTAATTAACCTCACTGAGCTTAACAACATACCTTTTAAGTTTATTGCGGATTTTAAGCTTATCCTTATCATTAATGGGCAACAAACAGCGTCTGTTACATACCCATGTCCTTACTGTTTTGTGACACTAACGGATATTAAAAAAACACAAGATGCTGATGATAAAAATTGTATGATGTTAAAGACCTAAGGACATTTAAGAATAATATATACAGTTTAAGTGTTTGGGAAACAACAAACTATTTGCCAAAGATTGTCACAGCACAGTAAACCTTCCTCTTTTTACTGAAAACGAAGACACACATGTTCTTCAAAAATGTGTAATACCTGAATTACATTTACTACAAGGGTATCTTTTTTGGAAAGGTCTTGTTTCGCTTGTTGGACGAGAAAAGGTGCTGATGTGACCAAAAAAATTAAAATTAGTTGCAAAAAATTATAAGGGTGAGGGCAATGCTTGTCGCCAACTGTTGAAACATGCAGACGCGTTGCTTCAAGATCCAACAATGTATGAAGACGTAGGATATTTTCGGTTGGTACCTCTCGTATCTACTTTTAAGGAAATGGACAAGCTTGTAAACTGTTGTTTTTTGACAAACCAAGTTGGATCAGAGGACCTAGAAAAATATTTGCATCAAGTTTCTGAAGCATTTAAAAGTACTGAAATGTGCGCAACCTTAAAAATACACGTTCTTCTGAATCATGTAAAGAATTGCATTCAACTTTTAAAAAATAATGGCTTAGGTTTATGGTCCGAGCAGGCCGGTGAATCAATGGATCAGGAATTCCTAACATTTTGGAGACGATACCATATTAACTTAATTAATGATTCCACATACTAAACAGGTTAAAAAAAAGCCGTCGTAGGATTTTCTTCCTGGCACCTCTAATTGTCTATATGCTTTTTTCATAATTTCAATTCAATAATTATGTAACTAATTAAATACGTATTAAAATTTGTTCCAATATGATATGTTTTATCTAAGACTAGAAATAACAGGCTAGAGTGGAAAATGGCGAGCAACTGCATAATCCAAAATTTTCACTGTTTACTAAAAATAAAAAGAGATAAGACATTTTATTTTTTTTCTGTTATTCTTCTTTTGATATATCTAAAAGTTTTAGTTTTAAAGTTGACAGGTATTTTTCGTACCAGCTTTTACACCTCTCTTATATTAATAAAATAATCTGTCGTACAAATTTTTTCACTAAAAATAAAACATGTGTTTATTAAAGCTTATTAAGTAATGCGTAAGAAAAAATAAACAATTGGGTTGGGTTTATTAATACGCTTTAAAATAATCCAAGTTAAAAATTATTCATCTTAAAAAATAAGGTTAATAAAATTCAAATATCTAAAGAACAGCTTCAGTTATAATTTTAATTTAAGCAGGCATTTAATCGAGAGACGTGTACAATTAAAACTATTAAACTCATTTTTGGACTCATTTTTATTAAACCTGTCAGTCGCTAGCCCTCAATCCGCGGATATCTCCCACGTCGCGTATGGTTCTGAAGGTTAAGCTACCGCGGTGTCGGTGATGCAACGGGGGGTCACCATAGATCAAGCCATGTTTATAGCGCGCATTGTGGTGTTGTCTGAGCGTGGTTAGGGGTCATCCATTAATTACGTGAGGCAATTTTGGCGATTTTCGACTCCCCCCACCCCTTGGTGAGATGTCGTGAGATTTTGCTCGACCCCCTCCCCCTCCCTTAATCTCACGTGAGATTTTTTAAAATGCATGGTTTTAATGTAAATAAGTTAATCTGTGCTTGATTCCATTAGATTTATTAAAAAAAACAATTTGCTTATAATTGTTTACTTAATTTAACTCAGTTTTCTCGCAATTTTACACTGTTTTATTCGAAAAGAAAAAATAACGTGATATTTGCCGAGTCCACCCTCCCCCCCACGTGAGATTGGGTGAGGTTTGGCTCGACCCCCTCCCTCCTCTAAACACCTCACGTAATTAATGGATGCACCCTTATATGGCGTGTTAACGGGTGACGGTGTAGTTTTTGTTGTAAAATTTGTTTGCCTAATCCATGACATATTTTTTTAGATAAGGCAGGCTTGCTGTTTCGTGCATGTCATCAATAGGGGTACATCTGCCCGAGTTGGTGATGTGCCGAAGCGCTTTATTTTGCAGTCGGTGCAAAGCTATGTATTGAGTGTTAGATGCACTCCACCATACCAGGCAACCATAGGTGATTACCGGTCTGATGCAGGATTTGTATAGTGTAATTTTGTTTTCGATTGACATCGGAGAGTTTTTAATGATAGGGGGGTATATTGCTTTAAGAGCTTGGGAAAATATGGATTTGAAGGAAGTAATTTTTAACCTCACTATTCTATCCAAGATAATACCGAGGTATTTAACAGAGCGCCTAGATACTGCAGTATGGTTCTCTATAGAAAGTGATGAGAAGATTGTATTGTTCGTAAACTTGACCGTGAAGTTGATCAACTCGGTTTTTGCCCGAGTTGATCTTTACCTTCCATTTCTGGAGGTACAAACAATGAATATCTAAGCGACCGCCCTACCATCTAAGCCATCCAGCTTAACATTAATTTTGTAACGCTCGGGGAATAAAATCGGATTTACAGTGTTTGACGTCAGTCGGGATCGAACTTAAGTCCCGCCGCGCGCAGCTGCAACCGTGTACTAGAATGACAAAAAAGTGGCCAAAATTCATTAATAAAAAATAATAAAGATATAATTATGCAATTTTAACACAATGTTTTTGTGGTAATTGGATTAGTAACGGTGATTTTATACTGGTTTAAATATAAAAATATTGTAAAAGTAGTTTAAAATTACATTATTTTGTTGATAAATTTGTATAGGTATATTATAGTATATTTTAAATTCTTAAAAATATTTAATAAAAGTAAAGTTAGAGTCGTCGCGGCGAATGTTTGAAATTTCGTCATCAAATTCTGAACCAAGCACAGACATTACAATTGTTGTTGTTTTCTTTTACGTATGTAATCCAAGGAACCGCTAGGTTATGGCACAATCACTCGGATCTAAGACGAACGTAAGTCCGATGTCACGCTGACGCAACGTGTGTTTAACAAGGACAGAGCGCATTAATTTGTTGTTGGAGAGTTAGGTTTATGTGACGTGCTCAGCGGCGTTCCTCATTTACATTTAATATTTGTTCTTGATTGACATTTATATATTTCTATCATTTTTAAGGTTTTTTCTGCATCAAATAGGGTATTTTTATAATGAAATTAGTGTGCAAAAAAAGGTACTGATCAGAATGCCCGGAAATTGGTTAGATGGGAAACAGCAGCGATTTGTGTTTAACTTATTATTTTCAAAGGGAACTGGAGCATGGGGGTCCCCTACTCCCATTAAATTGTATCCAAGAGGTAAGAGCTATAGCGACAACAAAGTACTGGAGATTTGGAACCAGACACTTAAGCCTTGATTTTTAAGAGCATTCCGTTGCGAAAATCGCCAACGAAGTTCGTCGACGGAATGCGTTCGCGATTTCCGTTCGCGAAGTTTTTTTTAAATCATTGCTTTGAACGCGTTTAATTCGACTGAAATAATGGATTTCAATATGCAAATCAGTATACATTCTGTGCTGCGCTATGGAGGATTTTCTACAGTATTTATTATTGGAGAAAGAATTTTGCAGATGAGTTGCTGATGGAGTTATTAAAAAATTAAGAACCGGACAACATTTTTAAAACAAGAAAATCAGAAGGAACTTATGAAGTACTAATTAAGAGACACTTATCAAACAATGAAGCAAAATTTCACTAAATCTATTAATTTCTCCTCATATTTATTGGAAAATTGTAGCTGTTGGTAATTTTTATTGGGCATATTTAAACTGTTATGTCCACACAAGAACTACGAGAAATGACAGCAGAATTACGTTCAAACCAAATTATTTTGATAACAACGAACAACGTCGGCGCATTCCGTTAAAACTAGGCCTTAAAAAACGGACGGCTTTGAAAGTAGGTACATTTAGTCTTAGTGAGGAGTTAAATTGTATCCAAGAAGTAACAGCTATAGCGACAACAAAGTGCTGGAGATTTGGAATCAGACACTTAGTCTTACTGAGGAGTTGTTCCAGCGGCAAAGAATAATGGACGAAGTTTCAATCATCCACCTCGGAGACGACAGTTTCGACGAGGATGAATTTAGACAAAATAAACACCTTCATTTTATAAATAAATGTTTTTCCACTTAAATCGTTTCTGTTAATAAATTGTGCCCACGTGGTTACGGTTTATAGTGATCGGGACAGTTGCATACGGTGCTTTGTCAGGAGAATTTGTTCCTTAATAATTGTACCACATTAATACAGGTAAAATCTAAAAAACGAAGGCATTGCATTAAAAAAAAAACAATGCAAAGGTTACTTACTCACAGAAAAAAATCTTACATATATGTAAGATTTTTTTCTGTGAGTAAGTAACCTTTGCATTGTTTTTTTTTACTATAGTACCAAGAATAGCGCTGTCATTGAATGTATTAAAATTGAAGCAATCTAGATTGTTATTTGCTTAATTAATTACTATTAAACCAAAATAGGGAAATATTTTGCCTAAATGTCAAAGAATTTATTGCGTTAAATGTATACATAATATACGTTATAACGTTATTAAATAAATCAAATTAGTATTTAATGCAATCCACTTAAATCGTTTCTGTTAATAAATTGTGCCCACGTGGTTACGGTTTATAGTGATCGGGACAGTTGCATACGGTGCTTTGTCAGGAGAATTTGTTCCTTAATAATTGTACCACATTAATACAGGTAAAATCTAAAAAACGAAGGCATTGCATTAAAAAAAAAACAATGCAAAGGTTACTTACTCACAGAAAAAAATCTTACATATATGTAAGATTTTTTTCTGTGAGTAAGTAACCTTTGCATTGTTTTTTTTTACTATAGTACCAAGAATAGCGCTGTCATTGAATGCATTAAAATTGAAGCAATCTAGATTGTTATTTGCTTAATTAATTACTATTAAACCAAAATAGGGAAATATTTTGCCTAAATGTCAAAGAATTTATTGCGTTAAATGTATACATAATATACGTTATAACGTTATTAAATAAATCAAATTAGTATTTAATGCAATAACATTCTACCATTCTAACAAATAAATATCAATATGAATATCAATAGATTTAGGAGCGATAACTTTTGTTGTTAATTTAAAAACAGTAAACGATTATAAACCAAGTGCTAACTACCTATTGGTATTATAGGAACTGTTATTCAGGAATACGGATTACAAGATCCCATTGGTTTAATGGCTCACCCATTCATGCTATGCTAGCGTTTTTTCTGTGCTCGAAACCCGAGTCAAAATTAAGATCGTAATTTAAACCTTAAGTCTGACAATTTCCGTCTTAAACGGTTTTATATTCGCCTAAAGATAACCAACTTATGACCTAAAACATGGCAGATAAGTCCATTTTCCCGATTTTTCGGTCTAATTACGTTTAAATTTAAACCAAAAATTTTATTAGAGGTTTAAATCGGTTTAAATCGGTTCAAATGAAGATTAATTCGGTTGTTCTAGTGCTAAATTGGAGTAAACAGACTGAACAGGTTTTAAATCAGTTTTGGTAGGTCATAGTAGGTTTAAATTACGATTTAAATTTTGACTCGGGAATGTTGCTCGATAATCAGGCCACCCACAATACACGCCCGGACCTCGCGGCGCGGACCTCTTAAAAATGATCCTCTACTGACTCTAACCTAACATTTCACATTTTTTAAAAGGATGTCGATCGGTTTTTGACATTCGACATTGATGACGCAATTTTAAACATTCGCCGCGACGACTATAAATACTTTTAATTTTAAATAAGGGTATTCATTCTAATCAATTACATCTTTTAGTTCTTAAACCAGTTTATTTTCGCCACTACTGATTTAATTAACCAACATTAATTTTTGTACAGTATCAACACAAAACTTGTGTTCAAATTTTATAAGGATAAATTGAAAAGTTAAAAAAATATTGAATATTTTAATCTATAGAAAAGTATACTTTTATAAATAAATAATTAAATAGTAGGTATATTACACTATGTAACATGATATTTGTTTATCTGGATTTTATTACACAAATCGTAGTAGGCCATGCCCCCAATTACGTAACATACATTTGTTTTTTCAAACTGTCAAATTTTCAACGACAGATCGTGATGATGGCTTTGAGTGTCATTAGGGGACATCCATTAATTACCTGAGGCATTTTTCTGATAATTTACCCCTTCCTCCCCCTTGGTGAGATTTGGTGAGATGTGGTAGACCCCCCACTATCCCTCACGTAAGATTTTGGCCATTAAACTTTCTTTATGGACAACATGTAAAAAAATGAATATTTTTTTTATCAAAAATTGTATAATAATACATATTTTTTTAAACTCAAAAGTTAACGTTAGATTTTAAATGAAAGGTTTCCTTGGTAACCACAAAAGAGAAAATTATACTGACCTTGTCAAAGTTTTATTAGGAAGTTTTAAAGAAATGGGATGCCGCATGTCGTTGAAAGTACCTACACTATTTGCATTCGCATCTTGACTTTTTTCTTGAAAATCTGGGAGATGCCAGCGAAGAACATGAAGAAAGATTCCATCAAGATATTCGGGCAATGCAAAAGTGATAACAAGGAAGGTGGGATGGGACAATGATGGGTGACTATGTTTGGAATCAACTTCGGGAAGAAAATGCATCCTATTAAAGAAAAAGTCGTATTAAAATTCATCTTTGAGCCAAGATTTAAAATCTATGTTAAGAAAATATTTTTCTAGATTGTATGTTTTGTTAAAATAATAATTCTGAGTTGAATTTCTCGCCATTTCTTGTCAATATTTTTTTTTTGTTTTTGATAAAACTGGGTTTGATTATATTATATAAATACCCCTTAAAAATAAAAACTTATCATTACATTTTTTAAATTAAGTTAGAATAGTTTTTTGGCACACAAATATTGATAATTTAACAAAAAAATCCAATAAACAAAACAAAAATCAAATTTTGTTACATAGTGTTATGTATCAAGTTTTATAAACGCCATTTTAATGACGAGTTTAATTAAGCACGAGCGAAGGTTGCGAGCGAGTGTTTAATAACGACTGTGTAGACTAAGTTTATAAACGAGTTGCATACTATACTTTATTTAAGACGAACACAAAACAGAATTTAAAGCCAATTTTATTTGTTAAAAATTTAACATCAGATTAACAGATTCTGTTAACTGTTACCCGAATTTAACCTTCCTTTTTCTTAATATATATATATAATAAAGCTAACTTTATCCAGTGACTAAAAAGATTAAAATCCACTGTTTCTAACTTCAGCCCATCATAAAGGTACAGCTCGTCAAGGTAGGAGTAGATAATAGTTAATTAAGTATCAAGTTTAATTAACGCGATTTTAGACACAAATTTTATTTAGCCACGAGCGAGCTTGCGAGCGAGTGCTTAAATTAATCAGTGTCCAGAAAGGTTTATAAACGAGCTATACTTTTTTTACGACAAATACTTATTTTTATCTAAAAATGATTTAAAATAAATATTTATATAGAGCGACATCTATAAAACAATAGGGGAATCTGTGTTACCGTCAAATGTCAAATTTTTATGTGTTAATCAAAATTATGTGTAATAAATCGAAAGGTATGCCTTGTAAATTGACACTTTTTCACAGTGAAAGAGAAGAAAATGTTTTATGAGCACTTCACGGTGGAGTCCGGGCCCAAATTTAAGTTCTAAAGTGTATTCACAGTTAGTATATGCCGGTAGTTTAAAACAAAAAATATACATTTTTTGAGTCATACCTGTATTGTAAGCTTATGTTATAGGCTACCAATATCTATCAAAACTAAAATCATTTACGTACGTCCTGACGAGAAATTCATTAAAAACGTTTTTTTCTGTTGGTAATATAAAATACCACTGTACGGTGATTAAATTCCAGGTTGTGGTAGTATGTTATCAAGAATATAATGGAAAAAAATTGTTTATTTTAGTAAAAAAATATTTCTTAGATTTTTAGATATAATTGAATATTTATAAATAAATTGGTTTTATTATCCGTACAATCTTACACATATAGATCAAAAAAGCAGATTGGCTGTGTCTGAAACGTCGCGTTACGTCGTCCTGTCAGTGCAAATTAAGATTTGTTTAAAATGCCGAATTGTATAAAAAGTCACGAATTAGCTCGATCAACGGTATGTTACGCGTGTTTTAACAAGGCAGTTGATGGCCGACGTATAATTGGGAAAATCGAAAATCTGGTAAAATTACTTTCACCTAATTATGATCAAAACGACACAAGCATTCCAACAGTCCTCTGTAAAGGCTGTTACATCAAAATATACAATAAGACTCTAACAAGAATTACAGATTACTCAAAAATGAAAATTCTTCCTACACGTGACACGGATCCATTTTGTGCGTGTAAAATATGTAAAGTTGCACGTTTCAGAACTATACCCAACGTCAATAATTTTTCATTTGATTATGCAATCAAAAAAAATATTGTGGGTAGACCTCCAAAAACCAGCTCAGTGCAGGCAAGTAAACTAAAAATATGCATCTCCTGTAATAGTGAAATCCATAAGGGAAAACGTCACGCATGTACTACAACTTCCAAAGTGCAAAAGATTATTTCCATCGCACAAAACTGTAGACAACAAGTTGCAAGCCAGATTTTATTAGAGGAAAAGGAAAATCAGGGTAATTCTCTTTTACTAAATAAAGGCATGGGTAGGTATTTGCCTGTAGAAGTGATACCGAAAAGCGATTCCAAAAATTCAATAACTCCTTTGACTACAAATCATTTTAAAGAAATGCAAGTTGACTGCAATTTATCCACTAATACAGTAATAAAAATTAGTAAGTGCCTTCGCAATGTAAATAAAAACTTAGTAGAACCCAACATAATAAGTAACATAAAAACTGCAAGCCATGCATTGGATAGCTATTTTACTATAGCTGAGTTGCCGAACATTGACTGTCCCAAAACTGACGATATTCCGTTTTTGGTGTACTGCTCGGATATTTCTGGTCTCTTAGCACATATTTTAAATATACGAGATTTAAATGACGACTTCCATGTAAAAATTGGGATCGACAGCGGTGGCGGATCATTGAAAGTTTGTTTGACTCTGATGCCAGAAAATGATCCAGAATATCTGGTAAAATACAAAAGCGCAGGCATTAAGAAGCTGCTAATTATTGGTCTAGGACCTCAATTTACAGAATCCTATGAGAATGTCAAAATATTGCTGGAAACACTAGATTTAAATTCAATTTGTGGAGTATGTTCCTACACTTTTTCTGCCGATCTGAAACTTTTGATGATACTTTTGGGACTCCAGTCAAACTCCTCAGCTCATCCATGCCCCTGGTGTGAAATAAATGCAAAAGATTTAAAAGAGAAAGGACTTTCAAGAACAATAAGCTCTATAACCAAGCAGTCAACAGCTTGGAAAGCTAATGGGAAAATGAAAATGAAAGCTAAATTTTACAGTTAGTTTTTTATTATTTTTTTTCTGTCAATTTCCCTATTAAATTTTATTACTAGCTACAACTATGTGAATACTTTTTAGAAAACTGTGTTAATATTCCACTCATTATTGGTGATGAAGAGACGCCAGTTTTACGATACCTCCCACCGCCAGAGCTACATTTATTACTGGGCATAGTACAGAAGCTCTACGATTCCTTAAAATATGAGTTTCCTGAGGTTGCTTCAGAATGGGTACGACAAGCATCCATAGATTTTGACCATTATGGAAAATTCAATGCGAATAATTCTCGGAACCTTTTGAAAAAAGTTGATATTTTAGAAATAGTTTCGCCAGGTATGCATGAAATAATAAATATTCTGATACCTATAGGCCTACTTATCTACCTACATATGCGCCTAATCTACAACTTCATGACATGAAGTTCATGTTTGTATTTCCATTTTTAATTTTAGGTAACAAGTACATAGCTGCATTCAAATCATTTAATGCAGTTGTAAGTAGCTGTTTCGGGCAGATACTCAGATCCGAATATCAGGAACACATAAGAGATTTTGAGAAAGCTTTGAATACGGCGGGTATATCTTTCACCCCAAAAATACATTGGTAGACCATGTACCAAAGCACATTGGAGCTACTCAAAGATCTCTCGGCTTTTATTCAGAGCAAGCCTCTGAACAGGTTCATCACGCTTTCAAAGTTTTTTCAAAAAATTTTAATTTAAGTAATAAGTCAAAAAATTATAAAATTAACTTATTAAGATGTGTTTCTTACTTCAATTCTACTCATATTTAAGATAATTCATTATGTTAAGTATATAGCAAAATAGTTTATTATTCATTCATAAACTATAGATCTGTTTTTTGTTGTAAAATTAAATTAAGTTCAGTTGTTTTAAATATAAGCGAAAAATTAGTCACCGCATTTTATATTAACAACAGGAAATATCGTTTTTAATGAAATTCTCGTCAGGACGTACGTAGATGATTTTAATTTTGATGGATATTGGTAGCCCATAACATAAGCTTTCAATACAGGTATGACTCAAAAAATGTATATTTTTTATTTTAAACTAGCTGCAAATACTAACTGTGTATTCAAATCCAAGCTGGACTAAACAAAAACGCCCAGACGCATGATAACTCGTTCTTATTGGTCGATTCGGAGGATTGTGTTTACATTTAGTCCAGCTTGGATTTGAATGGACTTTAGTTTATTGCCGGCGAAATTAAAAGGTCAGTACAATGTTCATATCAACTTTTCAAGTATTGGCGTTGAGAAACTTTGTAATGCTTTTGAATTTTTATATTGAGATAATAAAATAATGTTCACATTTAGTATTATTTTAAAAAAGAGCACTTTATTTTAACAATTGTATTACATTTGACAACTGTCAACTAACTTAAAGCTAACTCGTAACTAAAAACATGCTGCTTCAGCCCGTGACTAAAACGCTAAAGGTTACTTAGTGTAATGGAAACATATACAATAATGGGCATTTTAAAGGTGAGAGTAGAAAATAGTATATTATATATCAAGTTTGATAAACGCCATTTTAGACACAAACTTAATTAATGAAAACATGTTCAATAATTGGCGTTTTTAATGATGCAATTAAATTCTTAAAAGCTTCTTAAATCCTTCCTAAAAAGCATTTTAAGAATATTTTAAGAATATATTTTTGGATGTTCTTAGAAGGTTTCTTATGGGGCTTCTAGGAAGCTTTTGAGAATATTTCCAAATATGTCAGATACCCACATTCTAATATGTTGTATTCTACATTCGTAAAATTCTTCAGGAGACAAATACGTCCCCTTAAATTTTGCGACATAATATATATTTATTTAAAAATATATGTTTTATGACATTATTTCATAAAAAGTATAATTGGAAAATTTTGTGGAATAAGTCAGATTAGATTGAAGGATTATTATACATAAAAATGTTAATTCAGAAATAAAAAATCGGTATACAAATTAATAAATATTTATTTTTAACATAAAATAAAATACCTATAGTAAAAGTATTTTTGTTACCGAATATTGTTTTAATTTGACAAATAACTAGGTATAAAAAATATTTTGGATTGTGTTTTTTATTTAATATTTAATACTAATTACTTAAGTATAGGTATATACCTTTATACGTAGTTTATGGTATATTTTACTATTATATAGGTAACTGAACTAAATATGCTTAACAGGAATATTCCTAAATGAACTTTCTATAGCAATTACTTTCTTAACATTTTAAGCATATCGTCACCTGAGAATTATAGTGTTCTATCTGCATTTTCTTTTTTTTATTCAGGTTAGTCTTGTTTTAAGTATTAAAGATGCTTATTGTTCTATCTATATATAATTGGGGTAGAAATTGTACAGTTTAAACCTTAAACTTTACAATTTCTACCCCAATTATATATAGATAGACCAATATCATCTTTAATACTTAAAACAAGACTAACCTGAATAAAAAAAAGAAAATGCAGATAGAACACTATAATTCTCAGGTGACGATATGTTTAGAGTAGACTAATTTTTACCACTAAAACTTTGCACCTTCTATAGACCTTTGCACCTTCTATTCTTGCACCTTCTTATAAGAACCTGCCTATAGGCCAGTAAGAATATTCTTAGGATCATGCTATATGTCTTTTAAGCATATTCTTTAGAAGAAATATAGCATAATCCTTAGAATATTCTCACTGGAAGGTTTAAAAAACATTCTTAGAATAAAGTGTGCTATCAGGGAGGACACTGTGAGGTGGTAGAATTCCGCAAAGTTGTTAAGCTGTTCTTCTGAACACGAAAAGATTAATGACTATGGTCATTTTTTTCTGATTTTTTTTTACAGATTGACTGTACGACTAGGCAAGGAAAGCACTGTGGAAAGCACTTATCAGAAACAAACTTGTTTTGCTACTAGCGCCATCTCTTTGATTTCGTTAGGATTTATTGACCTACCCTCCTAGTATGAAAGTGAGTTAAAAGGTTATTTATAATTGGAGTAAAAAAGATCCTAGTCTGAAACGTGGAAAAACTCCCTAGGAAAATAATAATAAAGCTTTACCTCCGGGTTGAAGGTCACATTAGCTAATTTAGCAATTTAATTAATTTGAAAAAAAAAATGTTAAAATTACAAATCAATTTAATTATTAAAATCCAGCATACGGGTCATTCCAAACAATATCTGAAAAAAAATGAAACCATATTTTTTGTAAAAATGTATTTATTAATTTCAACATATTGTAAATATTGGTGTTCGATATAACATTACTTTCACATAATTATAATAATAATAATTTATTGATTTAACATCTAATTGACAATAGCGTTTTTATTTCGAGAGATAGAGAAATGTATTATAACATAGCCCATGATATGCGATAATAGGATATATTTTTATAATAACGAAGCGCCGGGTTTTTAATAAAACCAACAATAACAAATATAAAAAGTTCTACAAAAGAAGACATATTTTATAAGACACGTTTTAGTTTTATTAATTTAATAATAGGGACGACTTTTTCTAATTATCGTGGCTTCAAATGCAATGAAAAAACAGGGGAAATCAAATTTAACAATTTGTTTAACCCTGTATTTATATAGTATTATATTATTTACAATAACAAGACTTTATTTACATGATTAAAACAAAATAAATAAGATATGTTTTGGGTATCTGTAAAAATTAATATTCGATGTTTACTAAACGATTTTTCAGGTAAAATAAAGAAGAGTATTTTTTAAACAAATTTCAATTGTTATACAGTATATATCTGTAAAAGGTTTTTACAAAAACCTAACTTGACTTAAGTAAATCCTAAGATATTCTAATATGAATAAAAACATGAACTTCCCAGATAGCACAAGTACGTTCGTAGGACGTTCGTAGGACTTCCACCCAGGACAACCCGAACGTCCTCAGGATGTCCGGGGTCTGCAAAAGTACGTTCGTAGTACGTCCACAGACTTCCGAAATAGACTGTTTCAGATGTCCTCAGGACGTCCGTATTTGACCGTCCACAGACTTCCGAAATAGGATGTCCTCAGGACGTCCGTATTTGACCCCAAGCTGTCCAATTCGGGACATATGAGGACCGAATTAGGACATAGTTTTATTATAATAGGGAAATGTAATACAGTGTTAACAAGTGTTTTGTTAATATATATATATATATATATATACAGGGTGTCCGGGAAAAGGAGGTCAATCCGTTAACCATATATTCCTTAAGTTAAAACAATAAACCTTTCATAATACTATTTTTATTTATTTCTCCATTGAATTTCACATACCTTCATATCTCTAAATTATTTAAAAATATCAAGTGAAAACTTAAATTTTGTAGGGGTTTTTCCATATAATAAAAGTTGTTTTCACTTATATCATATATTTAAATACACAGAAATTTAACTAAACAGGGAGCTAACTAAAAACAGCACACGCTGTTTTATGAACAATGCCAACATGGCGGATTTCAGACTGCCAACTTAAAGTCACTAAACTGGTTACTTCCAATACCAACTGTTTATTTGGCGGTAAATTTGAAATAAACTCTTACAATTTATTGCATTAAAAATATTATAGGACAAATTAAATAATTTAAATGTTAAAGTGGAGAAATTTCTCCAATGGTATTTTTAATTCGTATTATACATTTCTCATATAATATTATTAATTCAAATTATTAATTTGGCCAATGTGATATTTTTTATTCAACAAATTAAAAATATAATATACCTAATATATATAATATAATTAAAAATAATTTTTTAAAATTTGTAATGATATTTTTAATGCAATGAATTAATTAATTTTACTAGATATTTTTAAATAAGTTAGAGATATGGAAAATTGCAATTGCTAAAAATACTTGACAACTAAAGACACAATTCCACTTAAGTGGATAAAGGGTCTATCTATAGACATATAAGTGAAAAAAAATTGACAACTTTTTTTTAAAATCTTTTATCGTGCTTGATTAAGGAGTATTTTTAATAAAAAACAAGGTGTAATTTTTTTTCACTTAGACCCGGGTCGCGACCAGAAAACCGATGGACGTCCTGAGGCCTAGGCCTATGGACGTCCTAAGGCCTAGGCCGATGGACATCCTGAGTACGTCCATCGGTTTTTTGCCTGCGACAATAGTTGAAGATACAAATTGATATATCACCTTTTATAAAGGCCTTTATAAAGGGTGATATATCAACTTGTATCTTCAACTATTGTCGCAGGCAAAAAACCGATGGACGTACTCAGGATGTCCATCGGCCTAGGCCTTAGGACGTCCATAGGCCTAGGCCTCAGCCCACACAGAACACGCTATCCAATGGATATCCAATGGCTATCCCAATGTCCATATAACATCCATGCCTTTTACGATATCCATTGGATATCCAATGGATATCCATACTGGATGTTCAAAAAAAAACAAAAACATTAAAAATATTTTTTTCTTTTTTAAAATAGCCCCTTATAGGATAAATTTATGTAATGATTAATAAATATGATTTAAATCGTTATTAACCCAATTTCAACAAAGTATCTCTAATATATATCCAATGGATAACTAATGTATGTCCAAAGTATATCCACTGTACATCTAATGTATATCCACTGGATATCCACTGGATATCCGATGGATATCCATACTGGATGTTCAAAAAAAAACAAAAACATTAAAAATATTTTTTTCTTTTTTAAAATAGCCCCTTATAGGATAAACTTATGTAATGATTAATAAATATGATTTAAATCGTTATTTACCCAATTTCAACAAAGTATCTCTAATATATATCCAATGGATAACTAATGTATGTCCAAAGTATATCCACTGTACAGCTAATGTATATCCACTGGATATCCACTGGATATCCAATGGATATCCATACTGGATGTTCAAAAAAAAAACAAAAACATTAAAAATATTTTTTCTTTTTTAAAATAGCCCCTTATAGGATAAATTTATGTAATGATTAATAAATATGATTTAAATCGTTATTAACCCAATTTCAACAAAGTATCTCTAATATATATCCAATGGATAACTAATGTATGTCTAAAGTATATCCACTGTACATCTAATGTATATCCACTGGATATCCACTGGATATCCGATGGATATCCATACTGGATGTTCAAATAAAAACAAAAACATTAAAAATATTTTTTTCTTTTTTAAAATAGCCCCTTATAGGATAAATTTATGTAATGATTAATAAATATGATTTAAATCGTTATTAACCCAATTTCAACAAAGTATCTCTAATATATATCCAATGGATAACTAATGTATGTCCAAAGTATATCCACTGTACATCTAATGTATATCCACTGGATATCCACTGGATATCCGGTGGATAACTGATATGGATATCTTGTATATATACTTGTATGTATACATGTGGGATTTTGTGATGGTTTAAACTAGCATATGTAAAAAAAACGACTTTACGTTAAATTGATTTTTTGCCAAGAGCTACGAAATTTTTAATTTTGAAATGTTCACTTTACCCAGATAATAATATTTATATATTAATAATATTATTTCTGTTAATAATATGACTATGACAGTCTGCAATACAATAAAAAATTACTTAAAAAAGTCCTTTTTGTTTATTATTGTATTTCATATATGTACTACGCACGCGCTGAATTTGAGAATCTTCAGTGTTGCCGGTTATAAGCAAAATAACTAAACGAAATATATTTCCGTACTTTATTAAGTTTTAATAAATAAATTAAATAAATTTTAAATAATTATTCACCACATTTATGTCAAATAGGTATACTAGGTATACTAATTAATTAAGTATTAAAGATTTAATAATATAACCGCCATTTTGATGAGCTTTCTGAAATTATTTAAACGTCTGACAACACTGCCGGCGAACACAGAAGATAAATGTCACCATATTACCTTGCCGCTGCATCTCGCCGCTGTCCAGGTCGCCCAACTAGTATATAGGTGGGCGGTTGCTTGGCTTGAAGCGTGTCTCTCGGCACCAACTGCCTGACACTGATGAGACCCAACAGGTCGAAACAGTCTGTCTGTCAGTGTTGGTGGGCATGGTACATTAGTCATTGTGCCATGTTAAACAAATGGGCTGATGGATTGGCCAAATTTTGGGGATCATAAGGAGACAGGTGAAATAGGCCCTAAATGATTAGGCTGATAAAAAGGCAAATGACAGCTGGAGGAGTGATGGCAAGCACTTCTTTAGTTATATGTAGTTTTCTGTTCTATTTTATGTTTTCATAAAAATAAATATTTAAATTAAAGAATAAGACTTTTATTTTAAAACCCAATGTTATTTATTAAAAAGTAAATATCCATTTATTCACCATATCCAATACAGATGACAACCATATTGCATACAATACTATATCCACTGGGTATCCATTGGATATCCACAGTATGTCCAGGAGGGTCGGACATTTATATATCCAATGGTTATCCATTGGATATCCATACAATCTCCATATTGAATACAGATTACAACCTTATTGCATACAATACTATATCCACTGGGTATCCATTGGATATCCACACTATGTCCAGGAGGGTCGGACATTTATATATCCAATGGTTATCCATTGGATATCCCGGATATCCTATGTATATCCTGGATATCCATAAAAGAAATCCATTGGATATCCATTGGATGTAATTGTTCCGTGTGGGAGGACGTCCATCGGTTTTCTGGTCGCGACCGTCTGTAAAGGATTTAAACCGGATGTCCTCAGGACATCTTGTGCTATCTGGGTTGTTTAATATCGTTTAAACGAATTTGATCTCTTTTAGGCCATTTTATGTTGAATATGAAATTTTTAAATGACTAAATGACTGTGGTTTCTTTAAACCCTTCTATATTTTACCTATATACAATAAAGAAAATACAAAAAAACTACATTCTACTCTCCTTAACCTGTTCATCTTGGACACACCCATCAATATCCAATATAACACTACTATCATCGAGTTCCTTATTGATATTATTCTCATTGTTCACTTCAATATCACTCCCCACATCCCCTAAATTCTCCAAACTGTACTGTTCCACCCCCTGCATCTGCCTGGTGTAATTCCTGAACATCAAACTCAACTCACTGTAGCTGGGCGGCAGATCCGTAGGAAGCTTGTCCCCGAAAATCTCATCGTAGGCGGGAGGAGACAACCCCAGCGAGATCGGAGACAAACCTTTGGAGGTCGTCTCCGAATCCAAGATGCTTGGAGTGCTGCCCGTTTGGTGCCGCTGCGCTCGGATCAAGTTGGCGCTCAGCTCCATGAAATCGATGCCCGATTGCTCGGCTTGCAATTGGGCGAACACAGACCTGTCCACCACCAACATTCTACCATACGGAAGAAGGATTATTGTTGGGGTTGCTGATTCTTGAGCTGGCGTTCCAACTAAACAAAAAGGTTTTTAGTTATTTTTTATTGTACACTGTTTAAAATATCTGTGGTGTGAAGAGTAATCTTAAAATCGTGTCAAAATACATCACCAAGTGGTGTTAATATAACACCATGAATTATGGTTGAAAATGTTTTATACAGCAAACACCAAGACGGTGTTTATCTAAAAATATTTGAGAAGTGCACCTACACAGAAAAAAAGGAATAGTTCATTTAACTATATTAATTTAGTTGACCCATAAGTATTTATTTAAATCAACTGGGGGAAGGTTAATATAAACAAACATTAGTTTGACGGTACTAAACCAGATAGTTATTTTATTTTTTTTAAATTGGTTAAATTAACCCAGAAAACTTTAGTGAAACCAACCCGCTGTATGGTTCAGTTTACTAAATATGTTGTTTATAAAATAAGAGTTACTTCAACCTAAAGCACTTTGTTAAAACGATTAAAACAATTTGCCGTGCATTCCTTGTTGCATAGTAGTTACCGATCGCGGCAAAGGCGGTGTGGATCACGTGATATTCTTAAATCTCGCCTCTGTTGACTTACATGAAGAGTATATAAGCTCAGGTAGTCCTTTGCTTTGGTGTGACACTACAAGTTGTTCGATACTAAAGAGACCTTAAATAGGTGGAAACAGCTGTCAATATTTAAAGTATTTTAAGTTTGTGGAACGCACTAAAAACATTATCTCTAGCGAGTTGAAGGTTCAATTTTCTGGAATAACACCACTGGTAATATACTTGTAATGCGTCAAGGAACTTCCTGTTTCCTTTTTTCTGTGTAGTATGATTTAATTTGACCAAAATCACATTATACGAACCATATTTAACACCATTTTGGTTTGTATCGATATAGACCATGTATGGTCTTAATTTGGTGTTAAAATGGTCATGAAATTTTGAACAGTGTATACGTTTCAATAACGATATAATTATAATTAGCTCTATTTTGGCGTTTGTACTTGTGCATGTTATTGATTTTACTTTTACCTTCTTGTTTTGGCTTTTTTCCAGGATACAATTTTCCGAATATTGTGATAGTGGTAAAGAATAAAAGTTAAAAGCTACCACCGTGTGTAAACGCTTTTTTTCTTATAAAGCAGTAATAATAAAAACAAATATCTTTCGAAATTTTAAGAATAACATTTAAATGTTAAAGGTGAACATGTAGTTAAAAATAACGTTTTATATGTACAAATAAAAAAATATGTTACAACATAAAACTCAAAAAAGATAATTAAAAAAACCTTGACGATTCTAAATATACATCAACGAAATTTATACGTCCAAAACGTCTTTTAGCACAAAATTTATATTTTTGCTGAAAACTCAAATTCGACACAGATGTGCAAAGTCGCATAAATTTACAAAAACGATAAAGAGAATATATTCCGTCAAAAATAATAAATAATTTTTTAGTAGCAAGAAGCTGCTTTGTTAAATATTCGCTTTGCAAGAATTAAGCTTTGGCGTTTTTTATATTAAATTAGTCGAGGTTATATCATCAAAATGTTACCATCCAAAAGTTTATCAAAAGATACAGGTAGTTTGTCAAATAAATTATTTTAGAATTTTTATTAAACTCCTGCATCAGAGAATGAAAGCAAAATTCGACCATATTTTATTTTAGGACATGGAATTTTTTCTCGTCATCGTGCCTTTTGTTTCGAGTATGCTCTACAAACAGGCACCGACAGACTGTTTCGATCTGTTGGACCTATTTAGTGCCGGGTATCCATGTGGTGCGAAAGCACACTCGAAACAAACTGCCTCCGCCGCTGTAAAGCGAACTATAGTTCTTTATTTTTCTTTAGGCTGGTGAAATTCTGAAGATATAAATATAACTCCTGTATTAAAAAAAGAAAATATAAATTACTGATATTATTAGCGTTGAGTGAAGAACCTTAATCAATGTTATTAAACTAAATATATTTTAATTGTTATTAGGTTTCATGCTAGAATACATTAGGAAAATCAGTGTTAACGCTAAAAATACATGTATAATTAATGATTAGTTCAATATAGCTGACCAAAAAAATCTCAAAATTAGTGTTTGTTATGTGTTTTTTTTACAAAATACCTCTTTTTTTGTTTTTTGGTTTTCTGATATAACGTCAAACCCGTACATGCCGTATCCCCTTGTATAAACTGAAAAAAATAACATAAGAAATTATATATAAAGCTCTTAGGGTTCATGGGCCAACAACAAAAAATTGTTGGTAAATTTTTCTAATCTAAATTTAAGTTGAATGCGTTAAATTTAGCCAAACAATTTCAAGAATTTCGGTTTTTTACTTGGCAACCTTACAATCAGTGACTTTATAACTTAACAAATGTCTCTTTATGATAATAGGAACCGTTTATTTTGATATTTTTGATTAATTCGCACCAGCGGATAAAGACAGCTTCTTAATTAATTTTTAGTTTCGTTTTGTGAAACCTGGGTCAACGCCATTATACATATTTTAACTTAGTATAATTTCCTGAACAACAAAATCAATTTATTTAGTTATTTTTCTGTAATTTAACATAAGCAACTATTTGATGTTATTGTCATTATTTCAAAGCTTCATTTTTCTAAATTTAACATTTTGCGAAAAAGGTATAGGTAATAATTATTATACAATTATTGTATCTCACTTTTGTAGGGCAAATAGAGTCAGTGAAGAATGCGGTAGTTAGATGTCTGTTGTTTAAAAGGAGCAGGTGCTTTAAAAAAAGAATCTGGTTTTTTATTTAAACTTTATTCTCTGTCCCTTGGAAAAATGTATTTTTATGTTATTAATGAATGTTTTGCTGTTTTAAATACTAAGTCTACGAAGTTTTTATTAATATCTATCTATCTATCTAATATCTATCTATCTATCTAATATCTATCTCACTGAAAAAATTTGTACTTAAATTTGTTCATAATTTTTTGTACTAAATAGCAGTCTATCTGTATACTTATAGAATGATGAGAAAATTACGAAGAGGAAAATCTTCATATCAGATGATTGTGGGTGGTGCCAGTACTAAATCCAAGTGTGAGAACAAAACTTTTCCAGGGGTTTTTTGTTAGGGGATGATTGGGGGTGGTCGTCAGGGTTCGTTTTGGGGAAAAAATGTTCACACCTTCAAACAAATGATCTTATCGGGTGTTAAAAAATCTAAAATCGAATTTGTAGCTTACTCTCTCAGCTGCATTTTTGGTGTCGCATGTCCCCATGTTTAGGGGATAAAATCAGTTTTCAAAATTTTCTTTCAGGAAAAAAATGCGAAAAAAAAATGTTGAACTCGATAGTCGATTGATTATACCCGTAGCACAAAGATGTTGGCCCAATATTCGTAATAATATTGGGCCAATATATCTTTCGTCAGATTTTTTCTAGCATGGTCCAATATTGAAACCCAACATTGGCCCGAAGTTGTTTGACATTATATAACCGATATTGGAAATCCGCATTGGCCCGAAGTTGTTTTACATTATATTCTAGGAAAGTTGAGGGAGAAATTGAAAGAAAAAATATATCCACCTAGTACTAAGTACGTAGTAGGATTTCTAAAAGTGATATGTCATGATGGTGTCGACAAACGTTTGTTTTCAGGAAATGTTTATAGTAGGTACTTAGGGGCGTAGAAGCGGGGGGGGCGGCTGACAATGCCCGCCCAAATGATAAGGGGGAGAGGGGGTTACTTGATATAAAATGTACCCTCCATTACAACCCAACCCTATGTTAGTCTTAATTACGATGAAATACTAAACTCGTTTGTATCGTGTGCTAAAATGATCAGCTTGAGCTGTATTAACGTAATAACGAATTTTATTACTAATAAGACAAGAAATCGCATATTACCTTTGTTATTCTTACGGTAATATGCAAGAATGGCCTTTATTATTTTTACCCATTTGGTGCTAAACAATAAGGATGGTAGTCGGTTGCACACTGTATATAAATTATAATTTTTAAAATATTATATTTCACCTCTTGTGCCAACATCGTTTAATATAATATCAATTATATTCAATTAAAAATATTCAGCTAAAACCCTGAATTTCTTAAATTATTTAAATAAAACCCTCAGGGACACGTGTTCCTTTTTATCAATACTTAAAAATTTGGAAAAATTTGTCCCAACTCATTTTTTTAAATTTATATATGGTGTTTCTTAATTGCATGCTCCAAAATTTAAAAATTAAATATCTTTGAAATTTGACCTAATACAGCTTAACCAAGCACGGATATGTAATCTACGGCCAAAAATTAAGTTTACGTCACCTCCCTACAATGTAATTTGTCCTGAAAAGATAACTTGTAAAAACAATTTTTGGAAATGCCCCCCTTTCCACCCCTAAAATGACGACATGCGATATCGACTCAAAAT
Organism: Brassicogethes aeneus; assembly: GCA_921294245.1. Lineage (NCBI taxonomy): Eukaryota > Metazoa > Arthropoda > Insecta > Coleoptera > Nitidulidae > Brassicogethes > Brassicogethes aeneus. The sequence continues at coordinate 60,235,636 of OV121133.1, read as the reverse complement.
GAACAAAATGTAGCTGAGAGTGTCAGCTATAAATTTTTCCATGGCGGCTATATCATGGGGTCAATAGTCTTCCCGGAATATGATTTTCAACTCCCGATAGGAGTGAAAATTGCTCCAAATTGAGCAAAATGTTTAGGATAATGCTGAATACATTTTTAAAAGATTCTTTCATAAATCGATGACTTTCTGCCAAAGTATCGTAAGCAACATAACTAAAATTTCGGGAATCGAAAACATTTTTTGTCTTAAAGACTGTTTCAAATTAAATATATCCTAAAGGTTTTATAACAAGTAAATAGCTTATAATTATTAAAACAGATTTTAAATTAAAAAATGTTTTCAATTCCCGAAATTTGAGTTATGTGGCTTACGATACTTTGGCAGAAAGTCATCGAAATATGTAATTCGTATTACAAAAACATATGAATAATAAAAAGTAAATTTATTTATAAATAGTCCAATTTTAATATATCCCATATTTTGATATTTATATAAATATAATAATATTTACGAACTGTTCATAAAAAAAAATGATTATGTGGCTTGCCGAAATCTGTTTAATTTGTAATGTCTTTATTTTTATCCTTTGTTTATTACCCATTGGTAAATTGATTATTTCCGAAATAATCGCAATTAAAACTAAATTTAAATTTAACTCGGCAAACAGAAAAACATCTGAACATGTCAATGTCGACCAGTGTTTAATTGATTCCCTATTGTTCTAATGAAAATAAACAGAAATCTATTTTCGAGATTTTTCATCGCTAAATAATAACAGTTACCTAGTTTATAATCAATTTAGGACGCAGATTGCAAAATTTTTACAAATTTTGTTAATTATGCAATATACCGAGTATTAACATATAAATGGAACACCTTCCTAATTATTTATTCCAAATATTTGCAATGTTTAAATTATAGCTATTTATGTCATATAGGCCAACAATTAAGTAAAGTTCAAAAAGATACTTCTCAGGCGTATGGAATAAAACATTTTGTCTTCAAAATATAGTTTTATGTACGTTTTCAAAAAGATACTTCTCAGGCGTATGGAATAAAACATTTTGTCTTTAAAATATAGTTTTATGTACGTTTATACCTATTTAGGGGTCTATTCTGTAACTTTTTAGTTATGTTTATCGGCTGGGTTATAAGTTTATTTATAACCAAATCGATATAATTTTAACTGTAATTCCCATTCTGTAAGTTATGAATATAACTATTAGTTATTTTTAACTTCATATCGAACATGGTTAAAACTCTTACACGGAGAAAAAAGTTTATTGCTCCCAAATAAAAAAAATATTTAAATATGGGACAAGGGTACAGTTTATTTATCCTAAATATATTTTTATTCCCGACATATAAAGTTTTACTAAAGTATATTTATCGTTATTATTTCGACTATTTAGAGGTAATAAACAATATATTCACTACAAATAAAAGTATTAGGTAAACAGTTTATTTGTCCCATTTTTTTCTCAGTGTAGTGACATTAGCTACAAACTTCAACGAACTTGAACGAACCATCTTCAACATTGACAAATGTAAAACTTATTAGGTGTTTACGGAAAAATGTACTACCTAATTTTTAATATAAATATTAAAACCTTATGATTTACATGATATCTTATTAAGTAAATGTTAAATTAAAGAAAATAAATCCTTCCATTTTAAAGTTAGTGTTGCAACAATGCGTAGCCAACTTCGTGTTTATTATTGACGGGATAAGTCAAGTATTGTCAGTGTAGTTTCTTTATAATCTGTGTAAAGATGGTGAAGGCAGTTAGAATATGGAAAACATTCATACGTTCAACTATGCCTATCCGGAAAAAGCCCATAAGAAGAAGGCTAAAAAAAATCAAGATATACTGCACTGGCAGTTGATAGCCAGCAACTTTGCAGTGGCAAAGGGGCTTAATAACCATTAGAAGGCAATAATAAAGACAATTTGTGGCTGCTGGAGCATTTTGGGTAAACTGATATCTCAGATATTAGACCCACACCAAACTTGTATGAGTTTATACTGACATTAAATGAACAAGTTCTGCGCAAGAAGAATTTAAATTGAAGTTTGCGAAAAAGTTATTTTTTCAGCGTGCCCCCTAATTACGATTATTCAATCACTTTCGTACGTTCACCAACGTTTAATGAAAAAATTTCAAAATTTATTAATAAGTAGGTATTACAGATTTTATACCATTTTAAATTTTTATTAATTTACAGATTATTACAGATTTTATACCATTTTAAATTTTTATTAATTTAACTATATTTTAAATAAATTAAAAATGGTATAAAATACTCTTGGATTTTCAAAATAAATTTTGACACAGTAGTGAATTATAAATTTCACCCCTTTAATTTGAATAATCTTAAATAGGGGGTGCAAAACTAACTTTTTCAATTTAAATTCTGCTTAGGCAGAACCTGCAGGTTGTCCATTCAATGTCATTATAAACTCATATAAGTTTGGTGTGGGTCCCATCATGGGACTCCCATGTCTAATAACTCAGATGTTGGTATACCCAAAATCCACCAGCTGCCAAACTGAAAAAGTTCCTAATTTTTTATGTGTAGGTACCTTTTATTTGTAAATGATTTTTAATTTTTATTAACATATAAATATGTTTTTTTATTTAAAGTTTGAATATATGTATATTATTTTTTATTAAAATATATTATTTTAGTTAGAATACCTACTTATTATTTTATTAGAATATTTTTTATTATTGTAACATGAGTGCAATCAATGCTGCCTACAATCCCAGGAAATCCATAGCGATAAAAAAATTAATGTTTTGAGGGGTGGAGGGAAAAACTATCCATCTTTGTAAAAGAATATTATTAATAACATTACACACCTCTGATATGCAACGACTAACTGATGATTGGCTCATTGTAAAATGAAGAGTAAGCTGGTAACCCCCATGTCCTAAAAATTTTAGTGTTCACAATATTTTTAGATGGGCAGGTATTCCAGTGTTTCTTAATTCATCATTCATATGTGGTAAAAGATTTTCGATAAGAAAATAAGTAGCTTCCTTGTTAAGTCTAAATAATTTTAAGAATGTAAATTGCGATTCATTATTCGTACCGCATTACTAAATCAAAAAAAAAAAATAATAAAATACTCAGGGTTCTGGGGTAAGAAATGGTTTATGTAATTAATAGCAAAAAAGTTTAGTACTAATAATTTGTAAAGGAAATTATTCTTATAATGCACCTTTGAAAGTGTTTTTTATTTAAATCTAAATTATAACTCAAAAGTTATTTTTATCGCCTACTAATATACCTCTCGATATACATTTCTGAATAACCAGCGTTATATCGGCATCGGGTTAAATTTTAAACCAAATACAAAGTTACAGAATCGCTCTAGAGATTTTAACCAGTCGATATGATATAACCCAGGGTTATTTATAACTAGAAAGTTACAGAATAGACCCCTTATACCTATATATAGGTTGTATTAGTATATTATTATACGAGACTTAAATCATCCGAGTGAATAATGCGCATAATCTCGAGTGTAATACTATACTTTATCTACAATATGTAGATAACTAAATGATTTTTAAAAGTAATTATAAATGACATCTGTAAAATGGTTAACCTTACTTTTTACCAATTTTAAATGTTATTATAGTCGCCTTCTCACAATTTAAAACCCGGTTGATTCAAATCACAGTGAATATTGAAATCGGCCAATCTCTGATGCCTAACAACGTGAATAATGAGTTTATTATTTACGTTGTTAGGCAGGGAATTTATAATGTTCATCATTAATCACGAAAAAAACAATATTATGCAATAGGAGTAGATAAACAATTGTATACAATTATAATGACAATTATTAAAAGTATAGGTTAGATAGTTTCAAAGCTGTCATCAGTTATTTTTTAATTGTTTTTTTTTTCAGACTAGTATGTAAAAAACTTTTCCTGATTGGTTAAATTATAGATCGGTTGAAGATAAAATATTTTTGACGAAAATAAAATACTATAGGTACCTAATTAAAAATAAAGATTTTAGTTTTGTAAAACACCCTGTTTAGCATAAAACTGATCATTTTCAGTAAAATAAAATTGCATTTCCCCTTAATTCACAAGCTTGACCCAAATTTCAAAATAAACTTTAAACTCTGCATTGAAAACAAATTAAAACCTAAACAATTATTATTAACTTTAATAGAATAATATTTACATTTCCTTAAACCTAATAACTTAATTCGGTTTACAATCGATGTATTACATTAATTTTACGCTAAGGACATTTAAAAATAAGTGCGTATTTCTAAAAATAGCATCCAACGTCTAACATAGTCAAACAAATGTTATTTTTAGAAACGTTTTATCTAATTGCAAACGGGTTTTATTAATTTAATAAACACATCGTTATCAATGGGCGAATAAACATTATTAAAGGTATTATTTTTTTTATTATTAGATTGCTATTTTTATTCTATAAACATTCTTTTTGGATGACGAGTAAAATCAATTAGCTAATGATGTCAATAAAATTGCCTGTCTTGTTTTGTGCAAGTTCAAAAACCTTAATTTCGTTTTTGGCAACAAGTATGGATTTTTTATTAGGAAACATTAAATTAAAAAAAAAACATAAATGAAATAGAAAAATAAAAAAATGTCAAAAAATCATTCTAATGTCGGAAAAATAAAAAAAATTAATTGGGGGGTTTTCTTAAAATTTGCTACTTAACTTTTTCTATAAAAAGCAATTAACCAATCGGCGCATCTAGCGTGCTCTGATTGGTTTATTGCTTTCTTTAGAGATTATTTTTTATAGAAAGTAAAGTCGCAAATTTTAAAAGACAATTTTTAGTTATAGGTATCTCACCGTTATCTGTGTCGGGATCATCGATGGTACAGGTCCGGAAGATGTACCGCTTGCACAAGTTTCGCACTCCGGGCGCGGCAAAACAACAGAACATTATAATTATGGTCAGTACTGCCAACATAACGATTAATGTCGCCATGCCCTGGCTCGAGCCGCTGTGGGAGGGGGCTGATTTAGACTGACTCGCCTCTGTAAAAAAATAAAAAAGTGAAAATTTGTGTTTGATTTCTATTATAAGAACGTAATGGGTACGCCACATGAATTTGTGATTTATTGTAAGTAATTTTAGTACTTTTTTTCATAACAATCGGTTAGGTGTTAAAATTAAAATTAAACAAATTGTATAAATCATTTTTTTTTAGAGGGAGCTGCAATATGTTAAATTAAAATTTAAAAAATAAAATTTTTACGATTGTTATTAAATTATTTTGTTCAAACAAAAGCTTTCTATAAAATAATTGGACTAATAAAATATTAGCAAATTATAATAGTTATTTATGTCATTAGGTTAAGAAGTAAGGCCTTTTGTGCTAAGCTCAAGGTTTGAGCGAAGCACAAAAAGGCGCTTCTTGGCCGAATGGCATACAACATTTTATTTTCAAAACACTTTATATAGGTCAATTTAATTCAACATCAAAGCGGCCTAACCTCACTTTTTTAGAATCTCATTTATTTATTAGCTAAAGATTACATTAAATGTACAATAATTATTATAGCTTTTAGAAGTAATAATAATTTGACAATACCTAGCTACATGATTTAAGTAGAAATGGATTTTTGCTAATACATTGAATTCAATTAATTGTTTAATAAATAGGTGCTCTTTTACAAAAAAAAGTGCTCCAATATATAGGTATCTAATTTCAATTTGTTTGGATTTTTATTTAAAAATAGGTAGTTTGGAATGTTTAACATTTAATTTCACTGAAAACTTAAAGATAATTCAAATCGTAATAAAAGAATCGTGCGTTTTCTTGGTTGCCTAACCTCACTTTTTGTTTTATTATTTCTATTTAATTTTACAACAATTTAATGAAAAATATTTAACATTAACAGTAAAACAAACAAATTAGTGCTTATTATAAATAAATTAAACCAGTTTAGTACGTTAATTTCTTAGATTAATTTGTACCCCTAGCGAGAAAAAATCGAACTAATTACTTGCCTCATAAAATTTTGTATCGGCCTAGGCCATAACAAGGTATTTCTTTATCGAATGTTGACAACAATAAAGTTTAAATTATAGACCGCGTGGAGATAAATTAATTTATAAATATTAACTTACCAAAATACGCTAAAAAAGCATAGGGTTTTCGCAACGCGCGCGCTATCTGGTGTTTGATAGTGTGAATTCAAGAATTACGAACTGGACATCATTTTTAAATAAATAAGTAGCTTTTTAACAAAAGAGAGGAAGGCAGAAGTCTTACTCGACAAATTTTCTTCAATTGCACAGCTAAATCGCGCACGTTATTTGTGTTTCGCGTTGCAAGTAAAAACTAAAAAACTTTGGTTTAGTTCTCGATTTTGATTTATTATTCCTTATATCATTGATTAAGAAACTTAACGCTTATATGCTTATATAGTTACGTTAGTGTGTGTAGTGTGAAATAGACTTTGTTTAAGGTAATTTTAAAGTTTTTAGGAAAAATTGGTTTAAATATAAATAATAGATTAAATGTAAAACTTGCTTAGGATAAAGTTAATTATTTTCTTGTTGTGACTTAATATTAAATGTATTTGTATTTTATCCTCATCTGTAATTGGGCATCGCCTGTTGATGTTGAATAAATATTATTATTATTATTATTTTATCTAAGTGATCATGGTAAATTATTGTATTTTAAATTATAAATAAAATTCAAAAACTAAACCGTTGCATTTTCATGTTTTGCCAAAGGATCCAATTCGGTACGTATATTTTTTGGTGTAGAATTTACTAATGATAACTTTACCTTATATAATTTATATTTAAGTTTGGACATTTTTAAGAAATCTAACAAAAAATAATTGTGTACAAACATAACCTTAAAATCGAATATTTTATATATGAGTCCTCTAGAAAGAAAAGCAGACAACTGCATTTTAAACGATAGAATATACCTACGAATTCATGGCAACACAATATTATATATAATTCATAATATATATAATACCGGTTCTTGGTATTTTACTGTTGAGTGAAGACTTTCTTAATCAACGCTTTTTATAATTCTAAATGCTGTTTGAATTTAGACAACTTATTTCTGCAAATAGTATATTATGTATCAAGTTTGATAAACGCCATTTTATACACGAATTTAATTTAGGCACGAGCGAGCTTGCGAGAGAGTGCTTAAATTAATGAGTGTATAGAAAAGTTTATAAACGAGGTGCATACTATACTTTTTCTACGACAAAAACTTATTATTATCTTAAAATGATTTAAATCAAAAATTTGTATAGAGCGCCATCTATGAAACAATAGGGGAAACTGTGTGTCACCGTCAAATGTCACATTTTTACATTTTATAAATACAATTATAAAGGTTATAAATCGAAATGTACTTCTTAAAAATTGACAGTTTTTCACAATGAAAGTAAAGAAAATGTTTTTTGAGGACAGTAGAGTCCGTGCCCGAATTTAAGTTATAGTTTACTGCCGGCGAAATTAAAAGGTCAGTACAATGTTCATATAAACTTTTCAAATATTGGCGTGGAGAAACTATTTAATATTTTTGTATTGAGGTAATAAAATAATTTTCACATTTAGTATTATTTTACAAGAAAGGCACTTATTTTAACGATTGTATGACATTTGACTGTCAACTAACTTAAAACTAACTTTATCCCGTGACTAAAGCGCCATAAAGCCACAACTTGTCAATGTGTATTTTAAAGGTCACTTCGTGTCATGGAAACATGTACGATAAAGGGCGTTTTAAAGGTGGGAGTAGAAAAAAGTTATTTATAATTGCGTAGGTTGCGTATGTTCAGTTATAATTAAAAAATATTGTTTCTGAATAACAAATATTTGTTTATTGTTTCAATACGGCAAAATTAATATATTTTTATTTAATATGCCAATTGTTTTATTGAGTTTGCTTAAAAGAAATAAATATTTCTTTATAAAAACCAAACGGATTAATAAATTTAAAATATACATATATATCTATTAATTCAAAATAAATCATATTTTTAATAAATAAATATGTTTTTCAAACTTCCATAAAACAAATGATACAATTTTAATTAGCAAATACCTAATGTATTTGTAAGAAATAAATGTATATTGTTGAATATGTTTTCTTTATTAAATGTTACACGTTTTGTTTATAAAAATAATTAAGTATTTATTTATATAAAACTTACATGTTTACAATAAAGCTGTGTTAAGTAAAAAATAATAAATCATTTTTTTACTTATACATATATTTTGAAAAATTTGCTAAATATGGCCCCGATGCCCTAAAATACGTTATTTACTTATTTCGCGCCCTCGCATAAGCATCATCAGTTTTAGTTTTATGTTGTGAAGTAGTGAAGTACCTGTAAAAAATGGATTTAAAGGACTTTCTTATCGATCTCGATTTGTGATGTTGTGTCCAATTGTGAAGGTAATTTATAACAGTTTTTTCTTCTTTAAAATGTCAACAATGATTTTAATAAACGAAAAGCTTTCATATAGCTTTCATATATGACGGAATATTCACCATCAGGTTTAAACCTCTAAAGCAGGAACTAAAATGAGCATTGCAATGATTACATTCTGTTGTGATATTCTTAGTTTAAGAGATCTTCGCTATCTGAAGATAGTGAATACCACCAATAATTTTTTTGTTTATATCCAAATTTTTATTATTTTAGAATAGAAGAGGCGTCGGTTGTTTTTTTAACAGAATATTCCTATCAACCTGCTGTTTACAATGTAAATGAGGATGCCAACCAGTGTTGTCCATACTCCAAACGTTAAATAGCAATATCGACAATTTAAATGAACCAACTTTAAGTCATGACATTGAATAGTCATTTTGTACAAAATTAAATGACCGATCTTAAAGACAGGAAACACAAATAACATTGGCGTATTTAGATCCTTCAGAAGAACACCTATATATTATAAATATTGATTCATTTTTTATTAATTAAAATTTGTTGTTTATTAACAAATTCATTGTTTTGTGTAAAAAACAAACTTTTACAATAAATAAATATTCAATTTTTATTGCTTTAAATTTCTTTCTTATTAACTAAGGTTTTATTTTTATGCAATATGGTATAAATTTGTTTTAAATAAATAAATTTTTTACTTTTAATAAATGTATTTTAATTATTAATATTTTAAGATCATAGTAAAATATAAATAAATTATTTATTAAGAAACATGGGATGTTTATTAGCCCTATATGCAATACTCACTCAAGGGCTAAAGTTAGCTTTATTATAAATTGGGGAAAAGTAAGGTTAAATCCGTTGACAGTTAACATATGTCAAATCTTTAATATTAAAATAAAATTGGCTTTAAATTCTTCTTTGTGTTCGTTGTAGATAATGTATAGTATACTATATATGCAACTCGTTTTATAAACTTCTCTAGGCACTCGTTTTTATTAAAGACGAGCTTTCCTCGTGCCTAATAAACCTCGTAACTAAAGTGGCGTTTATAAAACTTGATACATAATATACTATTATACTTATTAAAACAATCATGTTTCTTTTTTCACTCCCCTTTAAAAATCTTGTTTTAAATTCTCCTATAATTTGATACAAAGATGCCCCCTTAAGTAAAATTACCAAATATTAATTAAAGTTTCACTTTCGGCCCGAAAGTTTCGGGGCCACAGTTGGGAGGTAGGGAAGCGGCCCGCTGTTTAAACAGCACTCACGGCACAATTGTGCCGCCGCCGGCATAGCGGCATTGATCCTTGGCCGAGTTTCCCGCATAAGCAGCACACTTTTCCGACCGCCCGCTGCCCCATTTTCAACAACCCGAAATTACGTCATCGAAAACATATACGTGAAATAGTATAGACAGTGTTGCCCTTTCTATACCGATAAATCCGTAGATTTTTAGTGATCTACGGATTCTTTTCGGTATATACTGCTCTCTAAAAAAGAATTTGTCATAACTAGTTTTCAAAGTGAAAAAGCACCCACTAATAACTGTAGTTCACAGCAATTTGTATCCTAGATATTTAACAGCAAATTCTTATGTAAAATTGTCCCCTGAATTTAGAAAGACCGTCAAAAATTATTAAAGAGCAGCTTTTGAGATATAGTATCTTTTAATATTATAAACAATGGTTTACTAATTTAATAAATAGGTACCTATAACGGAAATGCATTAAAAAATGAAAAAACTATTGTAAAATACACTATATATTTTCGTAACCCGATTCTTTAAGTATACTGAAATACTTGTTTTGGCATATTCGTGATCGTCTAGATAATTTACTTACTTTAAAAAAATTAGGACTCTACGTTGTGTATTTACTTACATTGATAATAACGTTATTTTGAAATTGGTCAGGTTTAATGAAACAAAAGTATTTAATTTTTAAACCCCTGATTTAATTTAAGCAAAGACAAAGGGGTGGCCCGTTGAGTCAAAGAACAGGGAAAAGGGACCACAAAAACCCTGTCGACTTACACAGTTCAAATAAAAAATAAAATACAGAACAAAACATAGTTATATGGGTCATAATCACAAGAATGTAGTATAAATAATAAGTGAATAAACTAACATAAAAAGCAGATAAACATATTTCATATAATTTGGGTGTTTTTATCAATATTCAAAACATTTTGTACTCAGGTAAAATAGTTATAATAGAGATCGTCATTTTATGACGATGTGTGTTAATATTTGGTTACCTTACCACGCATCTTCGAACTATTGAACAAGGATACGATTTTATATAAATAAACTACAGCAACGACATATTCCTGATAGAGAGAATTCATATGCTTTATCCAAGTGCAGATATTTAACCGTTGCCAATAACCACACTATGGAACAATTGCATACTCTGCGAAGTGATATAACGACAGCTATGGTGGTCCTATCTCACTAAAGTGTCGCTATATCACAATATGTTCAAATATTCTTACAAAATCAATGTCCAGAACAAGACAAAAGTATTGCGAAAATATACAAACAATTCTGCACACAGAGTTTATATAGGTAATAACATAAAAACACTATTTTTCTTCTAAGGATAAGTCCTTTTGAAATAATGCTAATATATTACCCATGTTCAAATATTCATGTATGAGCACTCTCCAAACGAAAATACAAGTACAAATATAGACACAAATAAAATAAATAATATGCAATAAAATAAAATGGTATAATATATAAATAAAATACAAAAAAATAATAAATAGGAGAGAGTCATAACAAGAAACACCTGAACATGGCCAAAACTCTAACCACCAGAAAGTATCGCGCTGAATAATAACATAAAGAGATTTTTATCATATATAGTAACGTTAAAGCCATTATCAAATATTCCAAATAAAGCGCTAAGATAAGCAGTTTAAATCAAAGTCTCTATCCAGAATCTATCAAAAGGTTAAACGATACTATTACCTTACCATGATATGACCTAATGGTAATATCGAATTTAATAATAATAATAAGAGCAATAATAATAATAATAATAATAATAATAATAATAACATTTTATAAACCTTACCCAAATAATACCAATATTATAATAATAATATTATTGTTAAAAGTTTTAGCCTGAGTACAAATGCAAAGAGTTAAAATAAATAAATACCTTAATACCGAGATTATACACTGAGTTTCAAAAACAATAAAATACATTTCAGTTAAATAAAAGTTATACAAAGTTATACAAAAGGAAACAGCAAAATCAAGGCCAGTGTAACTCAAAATAAAGACAATACAAAATATTAAAATTTAAGTTAAATGCAATTAATTCAGTGTATATGATGAACGCGACAACATAAAGATTAGAACTCAGTGTATGCGAGATACCAAGGTATTAAACCAAAATAATGAAATAGTGATACAATAAAAATTATTACCAAAAATCACTCGCTATTTACACATATTAAAATGATTAGGACCCAAGAAACTAGCAATGATAAACGTCATAGACAAAAATGCGAATTAAAGAATATTGTTCAAAATTATAAGCAAATTATAAGCAAAAAACGAGGAGTTGTTTATCATTACTAGCAAATTTACAATTTTTAAAAGAGTACATACCTAATTACGGCAGAAAATCGATAACAATCACTATAGTTATATTAAAATATATATCACCAACTTTTTAGTATGCGTATCGAATGAAAGACTACACCCTTCTGCCTCTCTCTTCCCTAAACCTATATTTTAAACATCTCGGCCACTTAAAGCAAGAATGTGTAATATAAACCGTCTCCCTAATATTCCTACGCTCAGATACAAAGAAGTGAAACTTTAAACGCAATAGATTTTAAACATAAAATATCTTAAAACTATAATATTATTTTTAGTGGATTATTTAAATTTTCCTTGGTTAAAATAGCGCCAAATTTGAATTTAAAAGTTTATATACTACAGGACCCTTACACTATCTTAAAAATTTAAATAATTTATCTAAAGATGTAGATTTATCTGTTTATCTCTTTTTTAGATGCAAAATGCATTTTAAAATAAGAACACTAAATAAAACCATAAAATAAATGTCCAGTACAAGAAAGCAAAAAATTATAAAGTACTAATAATTAGATTTTTATGTTATACCAATTTATATTTTAATAATATCTAAAAAATTAGATAAAAATATTGTGTAAAAAACTGTTTTTTATTTGAATTCTTAAATGAAAAAATGTAAGAAAGATTATGGTTGTGTAAATTACTGTTTTTTATTTTTCATTTGTTTTCTAAAATATAAAAAATTAAAGATATTATGGTGTGAAAAGATATTGTTTATTATTATTTATATTTTAAATAATTCTGCTAAATATATATTTATCTCATTTATCTGATAAAGCAAAAAAACTCTACTCCTATTACGGAATTTGACCGTTCTAATATCACTTTTATCTATGGAATGACATATATTCCGGAAAGTGTTACAGAATGAAATATTCTATTATCGGATGACAGAATAAACACTCGTGGCGACATCTCTGTTTTTAATATCTAACAAATTTTAGACCGATCCAACCTCACTTTCTTCCAATTAAATTATTTTTCCGCAACAATTTATTTGCCAAGTATTATATATTTTTGCAAAGTTATCCTACTAAGTAGGATATAGATATACTTAGTAAAGAATTACAATGCGTGGCAAAAAGCATTTTAGCTCAGTAAGTAATTCATGTGCTCTGTACCTAATTAATTATAGTAGTAAATATTATTTACTAAATAATACTGCATCTATATTAATTAATGTTTTGCCCAGTATATAAATCAATAACTCTAGTAATAAATATATACAAAATGCCCAGTAAGTTAAATAAATGCTATGTAGAAATAATAAATAAATCAAATGCACAGTGAAATAAATAATAATAATAATAAATATAAGTAAGTTTTTAGCTGCACAATAGCTTCTGGTATTATAATACCATACACAACTGGGTTGTTAGCATCTAGCATTATTTCTACTGTTTAAAAACTTTAAGCAGATTAATAATATTTAACTGTGCATAATGTACAGAGCGTTATATTTATCTACCTAGCATTTATTATTTATACTCTGCAAAAATAATTGAAAAACCTATCAAATTGCTAATATTTTACTGTACACATTTGACGTTAAATACTTGTAATTTCTACTTAGCAAACATATTATTTACTATGCAAATATATTATTTACTGTGTAAAACTGTATTAAAATACTTAACAGTTTATTCGTACCCTTATTTTTCTATAGTATTTTTTGAAAACGTAGAAAAACTATAGTCTGAAGCACGTTTGGAATTGCATATTCCGCTCTCGTGAAACCGTTAAACTCGCCTTCGGCTCGTGTGACAAACTCTTTACTCAAGCGGAATATGCTGAATTCCAAACTTTTTACAGAATATACTATTATCTACTTCTACATTGACGAGCTGTGACCACAGAACATAAGCTGCGAATTTAAGCCACAGAACATAATCTGTGACTTTAGGGCGTTTTAGTCACTGGCTGAAGTTGGCTTTATAATAAATTGGGAAAAAATTTTAACAAATAAAATTTGCTTTAAATTCTTTTTTTGTGTTCGTAGTAGATAAAGTAGATATAGTATGCAACTTGTTTATAAACTTCTCTAAAAACTCGATTTTATTAAACACGTATACGTGTTTAATAACGTGTTATAACTATAGTGAAGTTTATAAAACTTGATACATAAAATACTATTTTAGATGCAAAATATATTTTGAAATAATAAAAACATTAAAATTATAAAGTAAAACAATAAGTTATTTATTTTATACTAATTTATATTGGTATTAATATGTAAAAACTAAATAAATATATTCTCATTAAATAATTTAGGTTTCCACATAATTAATGGTTTTCCGAGATCTGCTCCTTGTTGTCGGTTTTTGGTTCTTAAAAGAACCATATGTCTGACGACGTTTCGGTACAATCCCAATTAGCAAATATAGTTCCCAGTCCTTTTTAAATGTCACTGCCCCTAAAGTATAGTTCCTAGACCCACCCTGCCACTTAAAATGTTACTCTATAAGGTATAGTCACTTTAAAGTATATTTCGATAGTGACTGGTTAGTGCCTACCTACCATAAAAGTGGAAAATAAACACCCTGATTGCAAGTGGCAAACATGTAATTTAAAGAAGTGGCTGGAACTACCCGATTTTTCGAATATGACACCATAAAAGACCAAAAACTTTATAGTAACTTTTTAAAGTATCAGTCACTAACAAGTGCTACCATAATGCCTCCATTAAGTTTTTGTTACTTTATAGTAACAATTTAAGTTACGGGGTAGTCGCGGCCACGACACCTGGTTTCTTATAATTTATAGTAGCATTGAAAGTAGCAAAATGGTTACTGCTACCTTCCTAGATCACTATAAAGTAGCCGGCGTTTATCCATTGCCACTAAAAAGTCGCGGGGATCAAAAATGGCTACTTTATAGTGACCATAACTTAATATACCCTAATAAATGTAATTGCCTCAGATTGCATATTGCATAGTGTGCTGCTGTTTTGGTGTTTTCTTTTACTTGCTTTTAAGCTTTTTAAAATTCTGTAAAATGCCTAAGGTAAATAAAAAGAAATTAAGATATTCTAGTACTTTCTATAAAAAATTAAATAAAAGGAATCACTGCGAGCCGAAGCATCAACGTCAAAAACAAAAACTACATCTTTCTATAATCCTACTGATGAACATCATAAATCAGGTAGTGACTGTGGCACTTTTGAAGCTGTTTCTGTAGATGAGTGTAATGTTAGTGCGTCTGAAACTGAATCTCAGAGGAGAACTAAAATATTGGCCGGATTCAAGTTTAATGGACCTGAATATGGTTATATTTAAGATTTGACCTTTTATATTTGCAGATTATGTGTTCGAATACTTTGCTGCTCTTATACTTAGTAGATGTTTTTACATTCATAGTCATTGAATATTTTGTGATGAATAGAAATCCGGTATAGGTAATTCAAGGTGCTGAACACTCTTCAAGTTTCTCAATACCTCTCTGATTTCTATACCTGAGTCAAGTGTTCAAATCTCGTTCTGATCGAGGTGCTGATGAAAATTATTTATTCTATCTTACGTAAACGTTTTCACCTTCATAGTCTTTGAATATTTTGTGATGTATAGGAAATTCAAGGTGCTGAATATTCTCAATGGGTCAAGTTTCTCAAAACTTTCCCTAAGTATTTGCAGACAGTTGATGTATCTTGTGCTGATGAATGCTATTCATTCTTCCTTACGTGTAGCTACACCTAGGTATTTGGGCTATGTAAAAATGAATATTGTATGCTCTCTTAAGTCGTGGATTCAAATTCGAAGAAGCTTCCACTAGTGGAAGAGAACGTTTTAAGATAGATAAAACGACAAGAGAAGAAAGTGACGTCATATACGGTGTGGGTCCTGATTTTCAGGGCCGGCCCGAAGTTTTTTGCCGCCCCGGGCGAAATATTTTTGCCGCCCCCTTTTTATTCAGCAGGAATAGGAAAAAAAGTATAGTATAATTATTATACCTGCTCGTATTAGATTTTCCTCCTCACGCGCCCTTCTTTTTTTTATAAAAAGTTAATGAATCTTTTTTGCGTGATCAGACATTTTATACATCGAATTATCAAACTACCTTATCTTAGCAATGCACTGATTTTACAACGCACGATCGTGATATAATACTTGTCAATTATTAATTGTCAATTGTCAAACACAAGTATAGAAAACTACAGGATGTGATTGAAAAAACGAATTAAAGAGGGCCCTAGGGTTGTCTTTCAAAAGCGCCTCTATTAAATCTTTGTAACAAAGATATTAAATTTTCTAAACTGCATTTCTCAAGCGTAATTCTTGAAAAAATCGACAATCGAAAAAATTTTAGTACCTACGTTGAATGAAATTGATAATCATTAACACATCGTAAAAATGCCGCCCCCCATTATGCCGCTCTGGGCCGTTGCCCGGTTCGCCCGTACCTCGGGCCGGCCCTGAACAAAGATATTTCTCGAGCTTAATACTGGAAAAAATCGCCAATCGAAATTTTTGTATTATGTTCATTGAAATTTATTATCATTAACACATCGTAAAAATGCCGCCCCCCCATTGTGCCGCTCCGGGCGGTTGCCCGGTTCGCCCGTACCTCGGGCCGGCCCTGCTGATTTTTTATAATAATTAATTTTGTTGAAATTAAATGAATAATTGTCATGTGACCATAAGAATTGCAATAACCAGTAAAACATTATAATGTATACCTATAGGTATAATAATATATTCACTTTGCATTTTCCAAAAAATACGATCGTCGCGTCGCCAAACGGGAACTTCAAAGGACAAGGCGAAACGTTATAGTGGCACGCCGCGATCGGTGTAGCATTGCATTTTCCAAAAAATACGATCGCCGCGTCGCCAAACGGGAACTTCAAAGGACAAGGCGAAACGTTATAGTGGCACGCCGCGATCGGTGTAGCATAAACGCTCCAATTAAGGAGCAATTTAGTGGCGCAGGGAACTTTCTTGGAAAATCACTTTATAGTTCCAAAGAATCGTAGACCATGTAGTTCCAAAAAAGTTATTGTTTCCATAAAGTCGCCTCTGGGTAGTTACAATTGTCACTTTATCAAGCCGAAGATTTTAAAGTTCCAAACGGGTAGGGTTGGCCTAATATATTATTGTTCCCGGTACTTTGTGGAAGCATATGGAACCATAAAGTATTTTTTGGATTAAACGGCCATATTTTTTTCATGACTTTTCAGACGAACAGCCAAATGGCTCAAACATTTTACGTTTTCAAGCTAAATATACCTAAACTAAAGCTTTTTTCTTTAGTTATTTTGTTATTTTTGACGGTGGACTAATATTTCACGCCAGTTACAAGAAAATTAATTTTTTTTTTAATAAATACATGAGTTTCTATTTTAAATAATATAATAATTTGAAATGTTTTGAGAGGCGCTCGCAAATTTTGTCATATAAACCCAATATTTTATTCAGTAAAGTCGATTGCGTTTTAAAATTTACCTACCAAAGGCGTTAAAATCGCATGGTAAATAACAAAAAAATAATAATGGCTTCCATAATTACTTTCCATCATGACATTTATTTAAGGAAGTGTAAAATTACATGAAGAGGTCGCTGCGAATAAAGTTTAATAGTTTAAAGAAAGGTCTACCTGTCGGAGGAAAACACTAGGCTGCCACGAACCCGCGACTAGGCAGCTTCGTAACAGATAAGTCGCATTCACCAGTAGGCTACTTTATAGTAACACATCGTAGTAACTTTTTTAGTGGCAACAACTACCCAAGACACTACCCGGCTACTCAAAATCTTTCCCCATTTTGGTCGCAGTTACTTAGCAGCTACGAATATACAACGTAGCCGCCGATGGTCACCGCCCCCTTTGTAGTGGCTTTGATAGTAGCAGTTACGTATCTGCCACCATAAATGCTAGTTGGGATCTGATGTACCATCTTTAGGTCTTATCTGCTGGGCTGCTGTTGCTGCACTCCACGTCCAACTCGCAACAGAGCAGCAACAGCAGCCCAGCAGATAAGATCTGAAGATGGGACATGAGATAGTACCGAAACGTCTTCAGACATACGGTTCTTTTAAGAACCAAAAACCGACAACACGGAGCAGATCCTTTTTCACTTTTTCACTTTTCACTAACCGATATCATGTTGTGTAAAGTAACTGTTTTTTTTTAATTTGTATTCTAAAATTAAATAAATATATTTTGTTAGGTAAAGATAGGTACTATTTTTATTAAGGATACTTGAATAATTTTCAGTAGAAACGACGAAACTTTGAAATTAAAAGGCAAATTACAAACCATGACGTTTGCCAACTGATCATACCTAGTACTCGTATACGAGAGTACTGTTGGGGACAACCTGGTCATTATGAGAGTGATTACTAAACAGAGTTTACCTAGTAAACACACAAACACTCATTCTTTAAATGCCCAAACAAATGTCAACGCAACTGATATTTCGTTTTATATGGTATGACTCAAGACCAACTCCAAGTGAGGCTTTGTCGGCTCTACGTAGTCTTGTGTTGGTTGCCTATTTTGTTCCCGAAAATTTTTTGTAATTAGGTATCTATTTTAAAATAATGACGTTATTTGCGTAAAAAACAACAGAATATTGATTTTTTTGTTAATATACGAATATTTTGACAGTTATTTACAAATATAATTTTCGACTGTAAAGTCGACCCGCCCCTCGCACGGCCGCCTCTTGGCAGGGTTTCCAGGAGTGCAAACAATCGCTAAACTGGCGATGATCGCAATGCGATAAAAATACGGTTTTGGCGCTGGCATGACTTGATTCTCTTTATCAAATTATGAATTACTTTAAATAATTATTGTAAGGTAATTAACTAACTGATAAAATCCTGCTATACAAGTTTTCTTTTTAAATATCTATAAATCATTTGAAATTTAAGCATTACTAACCCTACAGTTTTTATGATCACTTATTAAAGTGTTTTAGTGATCTCTTACTGTCTTTTGTAATTTCTAAAATATAGGTTATAGGTATAGCAATATATTATCTGATTACAATGTAATACTCAGTAAGTAAATTTTACCTTTAAATAAAATTTGAGTAAAAAAAAAATATTTGTTGTTGTTTTTCTGCTGAAATGATGTTTATGTTTTTAAACTTCATATCCAAGTTGACGGTTGAGTATAATTCCTTCTATGGTACCCTACTTTCAATATTATTTGTTTCCAAATCGGCTGTTCTAATGACGTCAGTATGGATTTTTCATCAATGACAATGTGCTTGGCGCTTTTAAAGTTTACAACCTGGCAACCAGGGCAGGCCTCATGGCCACTTGATCACAAGAATATATATAAATTTTGAGTTTATTATTTTATTCAGAGAAGTAAATAATACGTATAATTTATATAATTATAGAAGTTAACAATCATTTGGTGTTCCCTTTCCCCAGTAACTTTTAGGTCTGGTTTCAAATGAATAAGGTTTAAAAAGGCTTTAATTAATTAACCTTCTTAAAGAGCCGCAAGTGCTTGAAAAGGCTAAAAACTAAGAAAGTTATTAAAGTCTTAAAATTTCCATATCGTGGTTGTTTCGCATGATTCCAATGTAAGTAAATTTTTCCTTTAAATAAAATTTGAGTAAAAAAAATATTTGTTGTTGTTTTTCTGCTGAAATGATGTTTATGTTTTTAAACTTCATATCCAAGTTGACGGTTGAGTATAATTACTTCTATGGTACCCTACTTTCAATATTATTTGTTTCCAAATCGGCTGTTCTAATGACGTCAGTATGGATTTTTCATCAATGACAATGTGCTTGGCGCTTTTAAAGTTTACAACCTCGCAACCAGGGCAGGCCTCATGGCCACTTGATCACAAGAATATATATAAATTTTGAGTTTATTATTTTATTCTGAGAAGTAAATAATACGTATAATTTATATAATTATAGAAGTTAACAATCATTTGGTGTTCCCTTTCCCCAGTAACTTTTAGGTCTGGTTTCAAATGAATAAGGTTTAAAAAGGCTTTAATTAATTAACCTTCTTAAAGAGCCGCAAGTGCTTGAAAAGGCTAAAAACTAAGAAAGTTATTAAAGTCTTAAAATTTCCATATCGTGGTTGTTTCGCATGATTCCAATGATATCGTCAGTTAACGTTTCTTTGTAATATAAATAAATTTAATATTCATTTATTTTATAAAAGTCTTTAATATTCTTTTCTTTTTCCATAACAAAGAAGTGTACTTAAACTCTCATCTTGTCCTGTCAAAAGCCCTTTTTAGCAAAGCGCTTCAAGAAAACCCTTCAGCTTTAAAGTTGATATTTATAGTGGAGCATTTGCAAAGTAAAAGAAAACTCATTTTACACATGCATATAGATTTTCTCCAGCACAGGCTCTAATCTTTGGGATTATCCTTTTATTCGAAAAATAAATGGAGGAAGAGACCGTATTTTGCCGGAAGGCAAAAATTTGAACAGCTAGGCGAAAAATTACCCTTAAATCCGGCATGGCCGCAGGAACATCAGTAAAATTACGACTGCTAAACGAGCGAGAAAACTTTTGCTTGTAATTTTATAAGGATCATGCATAATTTCTTAGATCTATTAAACATTTTTCTACTCCCAACTTTAAAACGCCTATTATCGTACATGTTTCCATGACACTAAGTGACCTTTTAAATAAATAAATATTAACAAGTTGTGGCTTTATGGCCTTTTAGTCAAGGGCTCAAATTAGTTTTAAGTTAGTGACAGTTGCCAAATGTCATACAATCGTTAAAATAAAGTGCCGTTCTTGTAAAATAATAATAAATGCAAAAATTATCTCAATACAAATAGTTAAATAGTTTCTTAACAACAATATTTGAAAAGTTTATATAAACATTGAACTGATCTTTTAATTTCGTCGACAGTAAACTAGATTTAACATAATTTTGGGTGGAATAAAACATTTTCTTTACTTTTACTGTGAAAAACTGCTTTAATATCGGATTAAACGGTCCATTTTCAAGGGATACATTTCGATACACATAAAAATTTGACATATTCACC
Source organism: Brassicogethes aeneus (assembly GCA_921294245.1). Taxonomy (NCBI): domain Eukaryota; kingdom Metazoa; phylum Arthropoda; class Insecta; order Coleoptera; family Nitidulidae; genus Brassicogethes; species Brassicogethes aeneus. The sequence goes on along the minus strand of OV121133.1, from coordinate 60,214,592 downwards.
GGCGCGCCGGTAATACAGATTCCCAAGTTGGTTACTCTATTGATTCATAGATGTCGCTTTATAATTTTTTTAAATTTAAATCATTTTTAGATAATACTAAGTATTTGTCGTAGAAAAACTTGTGTCCAAAATGTCGTTTATAAAACTTGATACATAATATACTATTTTGACTTACTATCATAGTTGATAGAACAAGACAGTTGATTTTAACAAAAAGTTAATAAAACAATTTAAAAAAAACGATGCATTGTTGTTTGGTTTATAAGTGGTGTACCCACAGTCTGTGGGTGTACCAATTTTTAGTCTGATAGGAAAATGTACTAAGAAATTTTTAATTTGCAATAGTAATTAAAAGTAGTTAGCAATTACAACTTACAAATTATACTACTTATTGCAATTTTCTTTTAATAGTTGATTCACAAGACAATCTAAATTTTTAATCGTTGTCTCTTAATAAAACATTATTCTTTCTTTCAAAATTATCCATCAAGAAGTTACGATTCTACTAAAAATCATGAGACTCAAAGCTGAAATCTAATGTAAAACAAAAATGCATAACCTACTTGCATTTAAAGAACATTTTACTACAATGTCATGATTGTGAAAAAAAATTGATATTTTCTTGTCACAAATTTGGGTAGCCAAAAAAATAAAGCATTAGCAATGTGGTAATAGCTGCATCATATCTGAAAAGTGTGTTAATGTAAAATGTCAAGAGATAAATAAAACATATGTAATTTTTGGCAACTGAACCTCGGTCTTTACTTTAAAATTTAATGTAACAAAATAGTTTTTTTGTTTTAATTTTTTTTTGTTTATGCAGAAAACTGCGAGACTAACCTTAATTTGGCTAAATAGTTTTATAAACTGAAATAGAACATACTTCTTTATATATATTTTTAATATTTTACATGTTATAATAATGTAAACTATATGTTCACCTCAAAATAGCCGCATCATATACTATATAGTTTATGACGTGTTATGTCTCTAGGCAGTTTGCCCAAAAAATTAATGACAAAACTAATGTGTGTAAAGATATAACTTTCAAATAATTGAAAACAATATTTTTCAACCTCAAACAAAAATAATGATATATACATATTTATATTATTATAAGGTCGATGTTTGCAAATTTGCCAACAATTTTACTACTTACTAGATTCTATAGAATTTATAAATACATGGTATACAGTTGTTCGCCAGTCGACAATGATTTAGAGAACTATAATTAAAACTAAATAAAGGTAGATTGTTAAATTTTGAAGAGATACAAAAACGCCGCGACGCATAAACTTAATTTTCGGTTGTAAAGTTTAGTGGTGTATTTCGTGTTTTTAGGTTAGCTCGTTTTCTCGAGATATCTGATTGAATATCAAATTTTTGGTTTTGTTTTTATCTTTAAAGGAGCGTAGCGTACTTAACTCATAGCTCCATGTTTTTAGGTTTTTTTTTTATATTTTGCGCTAACTTTCGGTCGTAGAATTTAGTGGTGTATTCCGTTTTTCTAGGTTACCTCGTTCTCTCAAGATATTTCAGATTCAATTTTGGGTACTTTTAGATTCACTTTTTTAAGGAAGACACCGACTTTTGAAATGTCTTTATTTATTTTTATTTCATTAATATTCAACTCTAACAATAATAACCGTTCATTTTCAGGTGGATACAATTCATACATTTTTATTTTTAGCCAATTTTTGGATCGATTGTTGGACGCAGTTTATAAGCGTTGAAATCTTTAAATGTCAATAGAAAATAATAGGGCATAATCAGAATTCTTGAGTTTAAATATTTAATATTTTTTCTGCCTGAATTCAGGATATTAAATATTTAAACTCAAGAATTCTGATTATGCCCTATTATTTTCTATTGACATTTAAAGATTTCAACGCTTATAAACTGCGTCCCCGGAACAGGAGCGTCAATAAAAAACTTGTATTATGCTATTTTCAAAAAAAATCATTCTTCATAAAAACTTCTGCTTGTTTAAAAAAATAGATTTTTATAACAAATTTTGTAATCAAATTAACAGGGTGTTTAGAAATTAAAAAAAAAAACATAAAAATTTTTATACGAGGTGTGTTCAGAAAATATCGGGAATTTTCGTTTTTTGAAACAAATATTTATTTATTCGTCTACATTAATGTTGTCGCCTTCAAAATAGTCCCCATTGAATATTATGCACATGTGTCAGCTTTTCTTGCAATATACGAAACACTTCTAAAACTCGACCTTTGGGATAGCCTTTAGTTCTTTCAGCGATGCGCTTTTAATGTCATCTATGCTTGCAAAACGACGGCCCTTTAAGGTTCTCTTTATTTTTGGGAATAGGAAAAAGACAGACAGAGGCATGTCTGGCGAATATGGAGGCTGGGGCATCATTACAGTATTGTTTTTGGCCAAAAATTGTGTTCAAAATTTAACAATTTTGGAACAAATTTGGCTGTTACGCGTTTCATACCCAAAACATTTGAAAAAATTTCATGGGATGAGCCAATCGATATACCAACATCATCAGCGACTTCTCTGATGGTTTATAACCATTTCTTCCACTTTTTCCATGTTTTTATCGCTTATTAATGTGCTTGTGCGTTCGGGGCGTTCGTCATCTTCAACGTCTTCACGGCCCTCTAGGAAACTCTTATACCACTTGTAAACTCTTGTTTTACTTATAGCAGACTCACTATAGGCCTTTGTTAACATTTCACAGAATTTATTTCATTTTTTAAGCAAAATTGGATACAAATTCTCTTTGATCCATTTCTTTTAACGAACGAAAATCGCCGAGCTCATAAAACACGTCTAACCTTAGCGGCTGCCACAGACAAAGTAAACAATGAAAATAGCTAAAGTTTTTATCATACTTCGGGGGAATGTATACCAACATAATAAATAAAATTTTATGACAACCGGACCCTCCGAAGCCGCGAAATTTAACAATTCCCGTTATTTTCTGAACACACCTCGTATATTCCTTTATATATTATTTTATAGAAATTTTTTATAAAAATCAGTTGTTAACAATTTAATTAATTTCTAAATTTAAAGTATAAATATAAAATACATTTTTTATTTAAACCAAGTTATACAAATTTTGAGTCCTATTAATTTTTGTTTTGCTTTCCCATGAAATTTGTTTTCTTAATTTATAATATGAATTTCTACATGATACCAAATGTGGAAATTGTGCAAAATTGTAAAAAAAAAATGGTTTGTACATCGTTCACAATTGAAATTGTCAACGATTTTCTCTTAAAAAAAGGTCGAAAAAATAAAATATTTATAGACTTTTCTCTTGAACTTTGTTTGAAATTTTCTAATCACTCTTTACATTTGAATAAAAATTTTTGATGGGAAAATCATTTGGAGTTTTTGTGACAAATGATTTTTTTTTTCGTAAAATAAATACCTAATAAAAAAGTATTTCCTATTGGCAACTCAGACATACCTCCAAACATATACAAATCATTTCTAACTGAAACTGTTTCCTTTTCGTAGGGTTAAAGTAGGGTAAGTGAGAATCACACAGTGATTGCATTGAGGCGAATGCGTGGCGGCATTGTCGGTTTAAAAAAACATATTTTTGTCCCTATTTGAGAAGTATAATAAATTCTTTTTAATAAATTTTATATAAATTGTATGAAAAAAAGCATTTAACAATAATAAACACACAAAATGATGATGATATTTTGGATTTTATACTGACATTTTTATAATAATAGTAATAATAATGATAATATATTAATACGTCTATAATAAAAACCTTTTGGCTATCTTGGTAGAAATACGACGTTGCCAAATTCTTGCTGTTATTAAAATATCAGTATAAAATCTAAAATATCATCATTTTGTGTGTTTATTATTGTTAAATGCTTTTTTTCATACAATTTATTAAAAAGTATTTATTATACTTCTCAAATAGGGACAAAAATATGGTATTTTTTAAAACATATATGTAAATGGTTTTTATAATTAACGATTTTGTTTGATTTCTGTTGTATACCAATTGTTTTGGCTTTTTTTTTTTTCATTGTGTTTACGAGATTTTTAGTGGGTTTTACATAATATGTTTGTTATGTCACTTTTTGCAACTATAGGTAAACCTTTTATATTGTATAAAATATAAAAATTGAAGAATTATTTGTCGTTTACCAAATTAAATAAATGAAAATTTACCACAATTTACCACAATTTAATTTTCGGTTAATTTTAAACCATAACAATTGATCTAATTTTAGAATTCGATTTTTTTAAATATACATAATTTATGTTTTATTTATAGAAAGACATGATTTTGCTCATAATTTTTAATGTTGCCTATAAAATCGAATAAAGCTACAAAAACCATTGTTTGACATTCAACAATGCAATAAACATTATTTATTACCATATCAAATTTTATGTTAAATTAAAAAACACAAATAAAATTGGGTTACCAATACAATATATAAAATTATTACATAGAACGAAACACTTTATATATTATTATATAAGCCACTGAGGGCAAGTTTATAAATGTTCAGTTAAGTGTTTAAACTGGTAAATAAAATTAAAGTGGTAGTTAAACTGTTTATCAGCTGCAGAAGCTAATATAGAGGGAATAGGTATAAGTTCTACATATTTGTCCACGTATCAAGAGAACAATTTGAAATGTATTGATCTTAAATAGATTTTTTATGGTAAAGTCAGTTTAAAAATGGGATATTTTTAAATTAATGTGAGTAACCAAAAATAAAAGATAATAAATTGTTTAAAAGATATTTTTGTACGCATTTTCATTTAAAAACATAGCTATATCTACACTAGGGTTGCCAACTGGCCGGGACTGACCGGGATATCCCGGAATCAAGCACCTCCGTCCAGGCGAAAAACAAAATAGCCCAAGACACGGGATAATCCCGGAATTAAAATAATTTTGATTGATTTTTAACAATGACTTATATTTCACTTTCAACAACAAACGTTAATGTTAGGCATAATTCATCTTTTGTTTCAATTGACTTAGATTAGAATTTTTAGGTCTGAATCTTGATGTTACATGGGCAAAGATTCAAGCCAAAGAATTGAAAACGGCTGTAAGATACCTATGTATTATCGATTCCTGTATTAAATGCTTATTGTGAGAGAGTATTTAGTCTTATGAACTTAGTTTGGAGATATGAAAGAAATAAACTGAGAAGAATGTTCTGAGAAGTGAAATTTAGATAAGAATGAATTTCAACATGACTTGCCTTCAATTTTATGAATTCATAAAAAGCCAAAAAACTGTTCTAAGGGCTTGCGCAAGACAGGAAAAATATAACTTTAAAAATATGATTTAAATGACTCTATAGAGTCATATTATTTTGTTGGATTTCATGTTTTAGTTTAATAAGAATATAGTTATTTTGTTATTTTGGTACGATCGCATACTAAACTAAATAATGATTCATATTTATTTAATAAAATAACAAAGAACATTACCCGAAAGCATTTTTCTCAACAATTTATAGACAAAATAATTTAAAATAAAAAATCGTTTACTATCAAGCTTCTTTTAAATTTATTGTGTAGGATCGAAATTTCGAAAAAATTCGTGCCAAAACTTGTTAGTACAAATTTGACACGACATAAAGTATTAAAGTGAGCCTAATTGTTCTAAAAGTGTGGCTGAGTCAGCTACGCTATGCTGCGCTATATTTTGGGATGGTGTTGGGAGATTTATTTAGTCTCTGAGGTGTACGTAACTTGTTTGTTTACTTTTTAATAATTTATAACATTAAAGCAATAATTTAGGAGGCGTTAAAAAAGATGCTTTTATGGGATGTTTCTGCAAAAATGTCGGTGAAAATTTAATATGCTTTTAAAACATATTGATTGGTAAAGTTATGTGGAATGGTTTGTCAAGAAGTACCTATAGTTTTGTACAAAGTACCAATTCACATGCCTGAAATAGTCCAGTGATCCACTTCAGATGGGTCAGAAGACCCCCAGAGGCGAGTATTAAAGATTTAAGAAAATTAAAAAAAAAAACGATTTAATCGCCTTTAATTATGGAGCAAACATGCAAAAGCCAAAAATCCATTTTGCAATTAAATTCCTAATTCTGTATAGCGGGGAACACGATTCTGATGAAAAAAAACCGCGTAGTCGACGAATTGTGTTCGTAACTGAACGAACGTTTTCGTCATAAATTTGAACAATTTGGATTCGTTCTTAAGTCGTAAAACGTTGAATGATGACACTGAAAAGTTTCTAGATGACGTATGTCAAATATTATAATATTAATAAGTCACATTTTTGAAAATAATGTTACATTTAAATCCCCAAGTTCCTGTTGGGACACCCTTTACAACGTCCAAAAGCTGATAAAAATCAATTTTGATTTCGATTTTATTAAACAACTTTAAAAAAACACAATTTTTTGCACAAAATTTGGTATTTGGGGGTTTTTCAGGACGAAAAATTTAAATTTCATAACATTATTTATGTAGATTGTAGAGGGCGCTGTGTGCGACACTCTGCATACGTTTAAATGTTCACATATTTTTTGCGCATTACTGTATTAATCTTTTAATAAAAAATCAATAGAAAAAATTGATAAGATACATACTGTAGTTCTATATTTTTTTAAACATTTTGTTTTTTAATCACTACAGATCTCTGCACATGTTATTAACTAAGATGTATTAGACACATAACGTTAATGCCACAATACGAGAAATATCCGTCACTTAACGGTTTTTTGTTGTCAACCGTTTCAAATTTTACCGTCATATTTTAAAATAACTGTCATCCGTTCCAGCTTATTTCGACTTTTTACATGGTAAAAATTTATCCAGTGCGTATCTTTGTTAACGCGAATAAAATAAACAAATTGTTCAGAAATAATGGGGCTAAGGTAAAATTTTAATTGACATTCGCTGTTGACAGGGTCAAAATTCATTCAACTTGGCTTTTTGTTTATCATCTAAATTATTTTTTTACAGGAATATTTCTATTCCGGGAATCCCATTTTCCCTCCCCAGGTGTGGAAGTCACTTATATTTCACTACTCTTTCATAGAGCGACCACATTCTTTAATAAATGTTCTTTTATACATGCAATATTTATGTCATGTGTAATTCAACCTTTTGTAAATAACACCAATAAATGATTTGATTTAATTTGAAATACCTATAGGTATAGCGAACTGCTTAAATTGATACCAAATTTTTAACAATATTAAAATTTTGAAAGAAAAATCAACAACATTTTTTAAATAATCTGATAAAATGACTAAGATTTTTATTTATAAAAAATTTAAAAATACCATCTTAAACGAATGGGAAAAGTAAAGTGGCACCGTTTAAACAAATCGATTTTTTTTGTCTAAACCTTAAATATCCCAGCAAACAGAGCTGTAACCAACTCGTGTTATTCACCTCGCATTTTTGTTGTTATTTAACGAGTTTTAAAGTAACAGAATATTGACGTGAAATAAACGTTTTGAAAAAACGAATGTTTTAACAAAAATGAAATTTCTATATTTGTTAAAAATATTACATAAACATAAAAAAACTTCCCATACAGTTCTTTCAGTCGAAATCAAGAAGGTAGTTACCACAGGAATTCTGAGAAGTTTTAAAAATACGTTTGATGCACGTAAAATTTAGACGAAATATGTACCCAGCAAACAGAAAATGACGAAGACGTAAAAATAACCGTCAAAATAAAACGTGAAAATGACGTATATTTCTTCATTATCTGACCACTTATTTCATACCAGAATCAGACGAATATGCGACGTCTTCAAAATGTTTCAAAATTCGCCAATATGTAGGCAACCCATGCATACCTCTCGCCTCTGTAGCACAATAGATAGTCCTATAAAGGTGGAATGCCTTAAGCTGCTAAGTAAGAATTTCTTACTAAGGCAAAATTACTGACCATACCGCTACTGCTTGTAAGTTTTGAAGGGACACAGCTGGTCCTGTGGCCCACTCTGCGAAAAGTAAGCAGTGGGCCCCACTACTACAGCAAAAGCTTTTTATAAAATTTAACATTTAATGTTAAACATCATTTTTGAGAATTTATTCAACAACCAAAACACGTCAATTTTGTACCTTAAAGACGTTTAAAAAGGACGTAAAGACGTATTAAAGATGTCTTTAGGAATCGTCGTAACCACGTTAAGGGGGACCTTTTTTTACGTCTAACCAACACGTTTTAATTACGTCCACAAAATACGTCATAAAAATGTGACATTCCAACTTTGATAACTGTATTATTTACGTAAAAAAATATTACGTAATATACGTAATAAAATATTACCAAAATGTCACGTGTTTTTCACGATTTTCTGTTTGCTGGAATGGGTGTATTAAGCACGGTGTCACTGAGGTTTGGGCAGGTTTTACTGCCACTATAGTGGCACCTAAAACTATCGACACATTGAAATAAGGACACCTTCCTAAAACACATCTATTCCCGCGTTTTTTATGTGTTTTTGTAGTTTTTAAAAAAAGGCTATAAGTATATAAAAATGTTGTGTTATTTGTTTTATTAATTAGTAAAAAAACATCATAATTCTCAACTGTAAACAAATAACTAGGCAAAATCGAATCATATTTAAGTACTGCAATATGTCGCTGGGTATAATGCATTCAATAACATTGTGGACAAATGTTTCTCTTTTGCTAATCATTATGTTTGTTATGCAGAACTACAGAAAGATATAGGGCATTTGGGGATCATAATTAAACAATTGGGTATTTCTCAAACGCTAAAACGCTTTTTTAAAGGAATAGAGGAATTTATATGAACATATAAATTTCAAGGTTATATAACCTATTTGTGTCCACGTGTTCGTTAGAAAACCGTTGTCCAATGGTCTTTGGTTCTTCGGAAATCATTGGACGTTAAAACTAGTAACTGGGCAGTAAGAGCCTAATCGGCTCAAGTCCAATTCTCTCGAAAGAGAGAATAAAAAGTATAGAAGAAGAAGAAGAAGAAGAGAATTTCTAATTATATGGAACAGGTATAAAATAAATTCAATTGAGAACACTGAGTATGGGAAAAATCTTTTTAAGGCTGTTAAGGAATTATCCTCAAATCGTTGATAAACTAAAGCTGTTGCATTTTTCTTGACATGGTTTTTTGTTATTTCTACAGGAACAATTAATCAGTTAAGCTGTATACAGAATAATTATTTTATATTAATATGTTGTAATGAAATGTTATTATTTTAACATATAGCCTTTTTCTAAAAACTACAAAAACACAAAAAAAAACGCCGGAAGAAGTAGGTTTGATTTTAATATTAATAGATATGTTTTAAGGAAGGTATCCTTATTTTAAATGTGTCGATAGTTTTTGGTGATACTAAAGTGAAACCTGAGGACCCTTCAGTGACACCGTGTAGGGTAGACAACATTTAAGAAAGTTCAGGCAGTAGGTACATTCCGGGGAAAAGGGTTGCATAAATAGCAATAGGTTTTATTTTCTCATTTTATTAGATTAGATTAGACAATTTTCCAACTGATTTTATAATTATTTTTTAAGTCCACTACAAGCAAAAAAATTTAAAAAAAATTGTTTTTAACAAAATATAAAGCAAGAGAAGAAATGCAGTAGGTATGTTGAATGCAGTGAAAGTCTAAAAAGGAGAGCAGAAAACAAAAAAAAAGAAAACGATAGAAGAAGTGTCTAATCATTTAAATAAATAACCTTTAATAAATAACCTAATACAATTGAGGTTGTCTTATAATTTACTTTGAAAACGAAATTATTGTAGTCACCAAATAAACCAAACCAAATATCCCTAGATAATCACGTGTTCGTGTGTTGCCGGATCTTCTAGACGAAAATGACAGATTGATAAGTTTGGTTGGACAGTCAACTTTATAAGCGGTTCGCGAGAAAACAGGGTATCTTCGTTAAAACAGAGATAATAACGTAAATAAAAATACAAAATGGTCAGAAAAAATAGGACTACAGTATGATTTGCTGATACACTCCAAAGGGAGTCACAAATTTCAGGAAACAACTTCTTGTTATGGTAGACATTTTTATTTTGAATTTTATTTTACCATCTATAGATGGTATAGACGGTGTAGATGTTGGGTCCGCCATTATGTGTTAGAAAATGATGTTAACGAATTTGTCACGACATCAAAAGCAATTGAGTTAAAAATTGTAACTGTACAATATGACGCATTCTATTTTTGTCCACTTTTTTGTTAATCCACCCCACTGTCACATCAAATTAGGTTTGTGAGAATTTCTGACCCAAAAACGCATTACGGATTTATTTTCACTCTTCCTCTTTAAGATCCCTTTTCCATTTTTCCAATGACTTTTTTTCTCCGAGAAATTGTGAGTTGAAATTTATGGTCGAAATGATAAATCCAATTATTACCAAAACCAAACTTTAAACCATCTTCTTCCCGAAGAGAAGAAAAAAATCAAAAAGGATTTTGAAGGCAAAAAAGTACTTTCAGATGACGACTTTTGTGAAGAAAACACTTTGAGATGTATTAATAAAAAATACGGAGATTCTATTTAGTAGACCTTTGGAGTAATATAAAATTTTTGTGTAAATATTTTCTTGCAAATTTGCAATATTTTCCATAAAATATAATATAATAATATAGATTGTCTACTGAAATTTTGAACTGGCGGGTCAAGGTCATTCGTGCACACTATTGTTCAATATGTTAACTAAACGTCGAAAACACTTTAAATAAATCGTTTTATACCACCCAAAAACTAAACCCATTTGGTATTATTCTATTCTGTTTATATTAACTCTATTAACAACAATAAATGCTGGTCCAGCAACCTAATGAAAATAAAGTATTTTTTGTATGGCTCCTTTGGTCAAGGTATTTGTTTCGCAATAAGTTATGCCAATAAGCAATCAATATTTTAGGGTAGGGTCTACGTTTGATCTCTCTGTAACTTTCCAAGGGACAAGATATAATCTGGTAATTTAAATGTATGGGCTACTAGGCAAATTTATGACTTAATATAGAACAGTAGTAAATTTACAAAGCTTTCATGAAATATGGTTTTATATATATATTATGTATTCTTAAATGGGATAAATACAGTTTTTTACTATCAGGTCAGGTTTTTAAGATACATAATTTAGCAATGTTTTCAATTTTCTCTAATCAAAAAACGAATACAGTGGCTGCTTAAGAATACGTTAATTTTCATGATTTTTTTATTTAAAAAAATGCTTACTTTGGGATGACAACTTATTACATCATATCCTGTATTTTTGATTAATTAATTAAAAAAATGAATTAAATATCTAATAGAAATTATTTAATGCTTAGTTTTTAGTTACCCTGTATAATATTTAAATTAATTATAGCTATAATGGGTTGCATATAAAATTTTCCTAAGGAGCGTTAATATTTTACATCTAGCAACATTGCACTAAATCTAAAAGTTCTTGTCAAAAAATGTTACCGGTTTATAAATGTCCAAGTAAAAGTGCCGGTTAAGTATCTTACAGTTACCTTTATCTGACAGTTATCCAAATACTTATTAGGGACATTTTTAGAATTAAGCAAGGTCTTCGAATGTGTTTCACATGAAATTCTGATAAGAAAACTGTACTACTACAATTTCCACCCATCTAGTGTAAAATTAATGAGTTCAAATTTATCTTTACGACAGCAAATAGTAATACACAATGGCTCTGAGTCTAAACCCTTACAAGTAGATCATGGTGTTCTTCAGGGTTCGATCTTGGGTCCCCGTTATTTCTGATATTTGTAATCATTATCAGACAACATCACATTATTTGCAGATGATACTTTATTTGCAGTAAGAGATAAACAATTGGAAGTCGTAAACCAGAATAGTTGTACTACACAGTCGATGGCATTGAAATGGTTTAACACCAACAAATTAAGTCTAAACATCGAAAAGACGGTTAACATGTTCAGTTTAAAAAATATCCAAAATGTCAATATTATCCTGGACATAAGCGAGCATTCACAGTTTTTGGGCTTACATATTGATTTACAATTATTAGGGAATAACCAAGGTGAAGCAATTGCTAAAAAACTAACAGCAAATATATTTTTATTGCGCAATCTTGCTTAAATGCTATCAAAACCATATCTATAGATATGTTCTTCTAAGAACAACTTATTTTGCACTTGTAGAGTCAATACTTAGATATGGAATTTTAGTATGGGGAGCATCAAGCTCTAAAACTCGAATGTCGGTCTCCAGAGGCGAGCAGTTAGAATCCTAGCAAATGTATCTTATCGAGCCGAATGCAAAGAATACTTCCATTCATTAAAAATTCGTACATTTCCATGTTTGTTTAATTTTAAATGCCTGCTTTACATTAAGAAAAACTTACATATTTATAATAGCCATGAAACTGTACATAACTAATCTACAAGGAATAGGCAAGTCTAAAATTAAGATTAAGTAGAACAAGAAATGGATCAAATTTTTACTGCATCAATGTCTTCAATGTTTTACCTTTAAGTTTTAGAAATATAGATTTCAAACAATCAAAGTTAAGGCAATATTTAATAACAAAAGCCTTTTATTCCAAAGATGAATTTTTATCAAATAATTTTAGTGATCTAACCTAATTTATTAATTTTTAATTTACTTATTTTATTTTATACAGGTTTCTTGTCTATTAATATACTTTTATATATATAATATATATTATATATATATATTATATATGTAATTCACTTATTATCTTTAAACTCTGTGTGACTTGTGCAAAATTTGTATTTTTAAGAGCATAAATAAATATTATTATTATATTATTATTTTTATTAATATTATTAAATGATGTGCAGTGTTGCAGGGATTTTTAGTATTTTTAGTACGAGATCGAACAGACCTTGTTGTGTGGATTGTGCTTCCAGTTATCTTAATTTAAGTTCTTAGTAAAGGTTAGTTGCATATTGATAAACAGTTTAGCTACCACTTTAATTTTATTTACCAGTTAAGACACTTAACTGGACAGTAAAAAACTTAAACATAACTGTCTTTAGAATGTTAACTTGAGGTAGACGTAACTGTCTTGATAATTTTAAGTTAAACTGTAAAACAGTGTTTTAAGAATATTGGCCCAAACTAGATATAAAGTTTTTTTATATACCATTCCTAAAAATGCAGGACATTTAGCGGACGCCTTGGACATGAGGATAAAATAACAAACCTTTTATTAAAATGTCATCTGTCTAGTATAACTTAAAAAATTAACAATCCTTTTAGGAAGTAAGTTATTTTCAAATAACTTTCTTTTTAGTAGGTAGGTACATACATAACAAGTCGGTCGATATTTATATGCATTAAAGTGTTGTATGAATAACACAGTACACCAGCCTTGAATAAGAATAATATTTTTAATGTCTCGAGACTTGCTGGAAAGCTTTTCATTAATATTAATGAAAAGGAAAAAACGCTTACTTTTGTATATACGTACGAAAATGTATGTGGGTGTAATAAAAGTGATGAAAAATTGTAGTTTTATTATTTATCTATAAAAATAGTATTTTTAAAATACACAATATACCAAATATACCTATTTGAAATTCAGCAAGAAACACAAGTCTATTTTTTAGTATAGTTCAAATTCGGCATAAGAAGTAAAAAAATAGGATTTACTAAATTTTTTCTTAGTGCCTGTTAATTTTAAATTTTTGAAACATTACTTTATGCACTAAAAAAAATAATTCAGTCAATGTATGTTTAAGGGCAGGATTTGATCAGTTTTCCCATTGTCCTTATATAGGTCTAATATTTATTTTGTTACTAGCTTCTTATACTATTTTAATAAATTTTTGCAAGGGTTTTTAAATTTGTCTTTTTTATTATTAAAAATAGTATACCTTTTACTAATACTAAGGAATGTTTTTTTAATTTCTAAAAAATAAAGGGACTTTTTTATTATTTTAATAAAATTTAGGATGTATTAATATAATATATTATGGAAACAATGTACTATGCTCCACACCCACTTTGACATTTGTATACAATTAATTTAGGTTATCCCTAATTTCGTCTTATTTTCTGATAATATTACAATATATGTACCTATTTAATTATAGACAAAAAATATATGCAGGGTGGTCCATTGAAAACAGTCCAGTAAGGTTTTGAATGTAAAAAAATCTTTGGACCTGTATACTTTTGTTTTTAGGGGGACATATTTACACATTAATTTTACTGTAAGTTCAACCCCTTAGCGTGGGCGGTATTCACCCTTATTTTTTCAAATAGGTAGGGGTATGTTGTAATATCTTTTAAAAGGGCATTACATTTTCTTTAAAATGGCGCTTTGTTTTTTAAATGGAATTCCAAACATTTTACTGGACCGCTTCTTTAAAAATTTTGTAAATCAAAAAATTCGTTAAAAAATTTTAACTAACAAAAAATTTTAACTAACAAAATTTGTAAGTTAAAATTATTTTTTAACGAATTTTTAATACGATATTTAATATCAGTCGAAAAATCGACTTTATCATTAGTTTTTATTTTCTTTCGATTCAATAAAATCGCGGAGAGTGGAATTTATTGAATTTTATTTTATTTTAACTAATGAGAGGAATGCAAAAAGACACATACATTATGTTTACATCCTTGAATTAGGAGCAAAATTCCGGCAAACTGGTTCAGTTTCAAATAAAAAACGAGATATTGTAAATCCGGTAAGAAATGAGGCAGTAGCTCCTCTGGGTGAAATTACTTTAAAGTTTAAACCCTACATTAAGAACCAAAGAACTTTCTGATTTAACGGGAGTTTCGCAGGCCACGGTACAGAGAATTCTGTACATAATAAATGTCACCGATATAAAATTCAACTTCATCAAGAATTGCATGAAGATGATAATTGCTTCTCAGACGAATGTTCATTTTTTCTCAATGGCATTGTCAATCGTCATAATTGTCGTTATCGAATGGCCCGCGAGAAAACCGGATTTATCTCCCCTTGATTTCTTTTTGTGGAGACATTTGAAAATCCAAAATTTATGCCACCCAGACTGTATCCTTAAAATATTTAAGGAACCGCATCACTAATGAATGCGAACAAATTACAGCCGATATTATTCACAATGTCCGGGAACACTTTGAAGATATTTTTGAAATTAATCCCTAGATGATGACTTGTGTCTGTCTGCAGTTTGTATAATCCCATAATTTTTATCAACAAATACGTGATCTACCAGAACCAAGTGCAAAAAGGGTGCAAATTGCGTGTGACAACTCCTCCTGGATTAAGTCCCAAACCTGTGAAAAAGGGTGTGAGTGACAGTGGCGTAACTATAGAAATGGGAGCCCCAGTCGGATTCTCACTAGGGGGACCACTAGGAAATTGTTTTAAATTATTTAAACTTTTACCACTCCACCCCACCCCCTGCCTTATACAATAACATTCATTGCTCATAATTTCGAAGGGATGTAAATACAAATGATGTTTAAAGAAAGGATCAAGTGTTATTCACGTAAAACATTTTATTTTTGTGGTATAATACTCAAATAAAAAACAGTGAAGAAAATGGACAATTTTTGTTTTCTCGAAGTTATGATATTCATATTCAGAATTTAATAAGCCTTACATTCAAATCAGCAAACTTGTGAATAATTTGATCTAAGTTATTTCTCAAACGATTGTTCAATGGACAGAATAATCAAATTACTCAAAGGCTCCTACCCCATGGTACTACAAAGATAAGTTTTAATGATTTTTAATTTTGAAAAAATTGTAAATGCGAAATAAAACATTTCTTATTTTAAATTGCAAATTTTTCATTTTCATTTTTTTATCTCTGAATTTCTATTTTTGACTAAGAATGTATACAAGGTGTCCCTAAACTTAGTGCAGATTAAGCAAGTCGAAATAAGACGAAAATCTAAATAAATATTTTTCCTAATTACGTATGTTTAAAAGATACAGGGTAATAAAGTAAAATATAACTTCTACTATGGTAGACTTGGAAAGGTGATATTTTGCGAACAGTCACTTACTACCAAAACACATATTCACACATAATTAAAATTATTAGAGTGAACACAGTGTCATAGAAACAGGGGTTGCTTAAGCTTATTGTCCCATACAAACATTGAGGTTAGGTTTTTATACCATTTGATGCAATTTTTCGATTACTAAGTTCGGCTACTATTAGAAAGGTGTACCTCTCAAAATTTGATAAAATAAACCGTTTCCGAGATTACAATAATTGTTATATCGCATTAAAGGACTAAAAGGTATATGATAAAAAAAAATTTAATTGAAAAAATTACAATTTTTTTAATGTGACGGTCAGGGCCAAAAGTTCCGAGGCTCATGGAATGCCCTTTTTAGTTTTTTCAATTAAAAAATAAAATTTGTTATCATATACCTTTTAATCCTTTTAAATAATGCGATATCCCAGGCAACACAGTGACGTGAATATCACGTTTAATTTACGTCTACGGTGACGTCGAAGTCACCAACTTAGACACGTCTTATCGTCGTAAAATTGACGACAATATGTCACAGCGATTTCACGTGTAAAATCACGTGATATTACGTAATTATTTACGTAATTTGACGTAAATAATCACGTAATATTTCTTGAATAATATATGATTAGGTCATACACTGATAAAAATAATTACCGATACTGATATCAGATATTTCAATGCGAAATGTGATTTTGTTAAAAAAAACAAAAAATTTTTAGTTGTACTTTTAAATTTTAAGAAATAAATAGGTAAACCCTACTATATATAGTATATATATATATACTACTATAGTAGATATATATTTAGTAAATAATTAATAATCAAAATAAATGTATGTAAAAAAGTAGAATATCAAAAAAAAATTCGTTAGTTAATCTTTGCAGAAACACATATATGTATACATATGTCTGGCATTAAAATATCGGATATAAGAATAAATAATTATTTTTACTAGTGCATAAAGGGCTTTTGGTTTAATAATTAATAAAACATGTTTTAAGTTGCTCAAAACATTTATTATAAAATCAAACACATTAAATTTTAAGACAGATGACAGGTCAATATTTTAGGAACTTCATTTAGGTGTTATGACTTCGTTGCGGAATATACTGAGTAATTAAAACATTAATAAACAAACAAAAATTGACCTACCTGACACAGCCAAAGTATTATCAGTATAAATGGTTTGTTCTATGTATAAATGCCACAGATTATAAAAGTTGGACGCTTGAATCAACCATATTGTTTTTTAGGAATAAATGTTCCCTCGCTTTGTAAGTAGTGCCAACTTACCAAAGGCAAAAGAGAAACAGGGTTGCCAGGTGTAAAAATTAATATTATCGAAGAGGGTTGACAAAATGATCAAATTTACAGAAAATTATATAAAATTATCAAAACAAAAATTGTATAAGAACAAGCAAAACTACGCGGCGGATTAAATTATGTTACAATTATCGATTATTATTTAAATTTTACTATTTTAAAAAAGAAAATTATAAAACATCTGGCAACACTGTAGATAAATAATTTTACTAAAATTAAAATTGTGATTGTCAACTGCAGTAACATGTTAATTTCTTATTTTGTGATAAAATGATAAAGGATTTAAAAATCGCGAATTTGTTTTAAAAAATCCATTGATCAATAATTATTAATCTATCTTAATTAGTTTAAAACCAAATAATGTTTAAAATTATTTTAATAAAATATTGCACGTTGATTCTCCGTCGAAATAACGTAAATTAAATAAAAATAATAATTTTTGTTTTTAAAAATATTCCAAAACTTTTTGTCGGCCCATTAAAACGGGCCAACTGTTTCTTATTAATTATCACTATATTTTCATATTTTCTTAAAAATTTCGTCATCTGTTCACGTGATAATGACGTCATTTATTGGTTATCATCGACCTAAGTTAATAATTGGTCGTGTTTTGGTGAATTTTGAGACGTCGAAAAATGGTTGAAATGTAACTTCGACCAAATTCGACCCAATTCGTCGACGATTCTACGTGATTTCTACGACCCTGTGTTGCCTGGGATATCAATTATTGTAATCTCGAATATCTCGGAAACGGTTTATTTTATCGAAGTTTGAGAGGTACACCTTTGTAATCGAAAAATTGCATCAAATGTTACAAAAACCTAACCTCAAAGTTTGTATGGGACAATAAGCTTAAAGCAACCCCCGTTTCTACGACACTGTGTTCACTCAAACAATTGTAATTATGTGTGAATATGTGTTTTGGTAGTAAGTGACTGTTCGCAAAATATCACCTTTCCAAGACTACCATAGTAGAAATTATATTAAAAAAACTGATATGATAAGTAACACTTTATCAACCTGTATCTTGAAAACATAAGTAATTAGGAAAAATATTTATTTAGGTTTTCGTCTTATTATTACTTGCTCAATCTTTTCCTAAATTTATGCCAATAAGTTTAGGGACACCTAGTATATACTATTCAAAATTTCAGACTTTCGATGTGAAGTATTTGATTTTGGGTTTATGATTCTAGATTTGTAATTTCAAATTTCAATTAACCTATGTTTATTTCAAAATTTTTAGTTCTAGATTTTGAATTTGTTTTCAATCAAATCATGCTCATCTGAGAAAATTTGAAGAAAAAAAGAACACAATAGAGATATAATATCAAGCAGGCAACAAATATTTATTACTACAAAAAAAAACAAAATTATTATTTTTTCTTATTGGACGTTTTTCTTATATTTAGATAAACAAAAATTTTCTCTTGCCACTTTTAGGGGCCCCCTGCTGCTCGGGGCCCCGGTCTCTGAAACCGGTAGGACAGGTGGTAGTTACGCCACTGGAGAGTGAGGTGATTGGATACAACGAATTATTCTCTCTGGATTACCAACACAGAAACAACACGTGCTAATAGTTGGCTATACTAAATGGCTATACTAAATTTTAATGCAAAATTCGCAACCTCAACTTATAAAGAACCCCACCAGGTAAAAAATAATTAGTCGCTAAGAACAGCAAGCATAGCCAAAGAACTCATAAATAAAGGTTTATCATTAAACAGTTCAGATAAACACTAGGCAAAAGAAACTCATCCTAAAGAAATAAACATATGTAGATTACTAAGCACATTTAAGGGAACCATAAATTACCTTCTATGCGAAATAATAAACAACCGCACAGTGGGGTGCAACGTTATCGATAGTCAGCAAGCTTCGAATCCGACTCGGACAGAGACATGGACACATACGGTCAGGAAGTACTTTAAGACCAGCAAGGATAGGTCCTAGCAGCGTACTAACCAAACAAGCCCCATTCATGAACCCCAATTAAATGGGGTTATTACTAAACCCCTGGTTCAGGGGGAGGCCGGATTGTACTTAGTTTTAAGTCAGTTCAATGTCCCTCAAAAACCAAAATGTTTTCCCTCCTTATCTGCACTCCACTAGCCTAAATCGGGCGTATGGCCCGGCCCGGCGACAAAATTCCGAGTGGCAACCATCGACACTCCTAGGCGAGATTCACCAAACACATGCAGGGGTAAAAATTCGGATCCACCAAACACATGCAATGCTGTGCAGTGGCGGGGTACGTAGGAGAACTGAATAACTCTGGGAAATCAGTGTAAGGCGTTGCCGATGGGGCCAGTCATCCGTTCCTCATATTCATAATTATGAATATGAGGAACGTTTCCCATGGGTTATTCAGTTCTCCTACGTATCCCGTATTATAATCAATAATAAAAGAATGAATAATAAATCATTTTTAGCAATAGGAACAGACATATCTGCAAAATGCATGCAATTATTTATAGCAACACAGACATATCTCCAAAATTGATGCACACCTTCTTCGGCAACAAAGACATATCTACAAATAGATCTTATCCAAAAAGAGTATTTTCTAAAACTAATTTTTAACTGGTTCAGAATCTTAGCGTGGTCCTTCCTTAAAAAAACATATATAATTATACAAATATGTGAGGTCATTATCCACGAATTAAGGTTTTACTACTTACGACACTGTTGTCGCCAATGTGCGATATATCTAATAAAAGCTACGGTGCAGAAATATTACGTCTGTTTCTGTTTATATTACTTCGAGTCTTATACGCATGTCAATACTTAGACTTCACACGGCAACTACTTTAATATTTTTTCTCACAAGATCAATATTATTGTCAGTATATAATATATGATATGATATGCAGTGGCGGCTGGTGGATTTTGTGTATAACGATATCTCAATTATTAGATATGGGACCCACACCAAATTTATATGAGTTTATAATGACAATTAATAAACAAGTTTAATTTGAAGTTTACGAAAAAAAGATAAATTTTTGCTCGGCCGTACCGGCTCCATGGCGCCCCCAATAAATATAATATAAATTTAATTGGTGCAATTTATTATTTATATTATAATTTCATTTAGAAAATCCAAATTATACCGATTTTATACCATTTTAAATTTTTTATCTACGCCAGTGAGATAAGAACTTCTTATCCCACTCATTTTGAGTGAGATAAGAAGTACATTAACGCACGCGTTTTTCTCTGCTTTTAACCAATCAAATAAAAAAGTCAAAATGTCAAAATGTCAAAATAACCCTAAATTAAGTCTTAGACAAAAATAATTACCGTTTATTTTTTCATTTAGAGGCGTAGATAAAAATTTGTACAATATACGTGTGATAACGCTTTATTAACGTACTTTTGCGATTGCCCAACTCGTGCTACGCACTCGGGCAAATTTCGCATGCGTACGTTAATAAAGCTCTTATCCCACTTATATCGTAAATAACTATAATATTTCTTAGTGCTGGATTAACCTATAGGCCAACCTAGGCTATGCCCTAGGGCGCCCAGGCAGAAGGCTCAATTTTTTTTAAGTGGGTTGAATATTAAAATTCACCAATTAAAATAAATGATTATAATTATCAAACGTGTAATACCTTTTTTTCACTTGGACGGTTTTCTGCAGAAGAGAAATAACCCACAAAAATAAAATAATCGGGATGGGATATATGGCCCATATAATATGGGTTAATTATCCGATTAAGTTCTTCATTGTTGAAAAATAAAATATTTTTTTAATTTATTTTGTTGTAATTTTTTTTATAAAACCCTACTTGTACCCCTATGTGCACCCCTAACGGCTAATATGTATTGAGTTATATTAATACCATACTAATAGGTACTAATATGGGCTGTATTATAGGCGCCATTATTATTGGCCTATGGCGACAAATTGTCTTAATTCGGCCCTGGTCATTATAAACTCATATAAATTTGAATTATCTTAATTTGGGGGGGCAGGAGGCTGGGGGGGCACACTTAAAAACTAATTTTTTTTCGCAAACTTCAATTTAAATTCTGCTTTCGCAAAACTAGTCTATATAATGTCATTGTAAACTCAAATAAATTTGATGTGGGTCCCATATCTAATAATTGAGATATCGGTATACCAAAAATCCACCAGCCGCCACTGATGATATGATATGATATGATGTATCATAAAATATTGACAATATTATTGAACGTGTGAAGGCACCTTAAGACTATAGTCTATAAAAGCAGGTGTTATAGAAAGACTAAGAAGCTCCGTTACACTTTCACTTACGGACGCTAGCAATATGAGTAATAGATATATGGATGTGAAGCATAGCTAAATGTATCCTTTTGTCCGTTTTTTAATAAAAATCGTCCGACTAGAAATGTTCTAATTTTCATACATCCGTTTTTCAATTAAGTTTAACGGATCGATTTGGCGACAAATAGAAATTAAGAGCCAGTATATTTACCTAATGCTTCATTTTAATAGTTACAATTTTGTCAACAATTATAACAGTTATTTGTATAATAAATTAATAGGTAGGTAAATATACCATATAAAAAGAATAAACTAGCCTTAATATACATTAAAATGTATAGCTTTGAAAAAGCAGGTCCTTTTACTTCTGGTTTTAATATGTTTTTGTTTGACTTTTATTTTTTTCCGTTCTTTTTATTAAATAAAGACATAACACTAGAACATAATTCACATAACGAACGTAATAACAATCATAATTAAAAAAATATTAAAAAACAGAAGTGTAGTGACGGATAAGTTAATAGTATATCATAAGACGTCATTTTGTCGCACGAGGACAATTTATTTTGTAATGGACGAGTGTGACAAAAGGTCTTATGACATGGGTTCATTATGCTATTTTATCTATTTTGCAAAAATTCTATAAAAAAAATTAATTTTATATCTTATATTTAATTTAGTCGAATTTTACTTTAGATAGTTGGTATCACAGTTATTGGTTTGAAGGGTTAATGTCAAAATCGATTCGCCATGGCGTCCTTAATTTACTTATTTACAATAAGCGGCTGTTAATATTAAAGAAGAAAAAAAGGATTTATTGCCAGAAAAGTCTCGTAAGTAGGTACTAGAAAAATCATAAAAATATTATAACCAAATGCAAAATATTATTTTATCTATTTTGCGTTCATAATGACTTCATTGTAACACCGCTTTCGGTGCTTTAATGAGGTACCCAAGATTTTATAGGATGGCTACTTTAAACAGCATACAAAATTTTGGGTGTTACAATGAAGTCATTATGAACGCAATATAGATAAAATTATTTTAACTTTCTCCGTCAGACGTACTAAGTTGAAACTTTTCAAAATATAATTTTTCAAAATATAATTGGACCAATATAAGACCGCTCCCGGATGATCGCACTAACGGACAAACAAATACATGAAGATTAAGCTTTATTATGTTTGTCATTCATAAATGACAATCATGTATGCTAGTCCATGGCCGCCTTTTGTGACTTTCTCTATACTTAACCAAAATGACACAATAAAAACTGTGAAAATGGCGAATGCGCTGGGGTCAAAAATTGAAAACAATCAACTTTAAAATTATAAACTCTTCGCAATGTAATTTACACACAGTAAAACTGTTGCAGTTATAAAAATAGCGCGTTAGCGGTAGAGAATGAAAATAACTTAATTTTTCTAGGTCGAACTATTTTTGAATTGTATTTTGTAGGTACATAAGGAAAATACCCATTGCCCGAGATCCAGGCCTGACTGCAAATTTAACCAAACACACAATAGACTAGCTTGTGTTTTGTGTTCCATGCACTGTTAATGTCTCGCGCAATTAAAACTCATGCCAACCAAGTTACTATCTGTAAAATAAACAGATACACTAGGTATTGAAAAAGTTATTTTTAAATTTTAGACGATTTTAAAAATATTATGTTAGACATTGTTTTAAACATTGCCGTAAGCCAGACAAAATTTTTAAATTCTTATACAATAATTGACTAATTGACATATTTTAACAAATATTTATAATTCAAAAATCGGAAAAAAATTGTGTATATTTTTTTTGCTCTCACATGAAAATTCCATAAAATACATCTAAATAAATTTTTTTTCCAAATTCCAGCCCTTAATTTTTCATCATCGAATTTAAAGATTTTCCATTTAAATAACCATGTCATGCCAAAGCTTTTGCTAGATTAGCTAAGCTTGACTTCCAATATAGGAAAAGCCTTAAGGGGTCGATTGCTATGTGATATCGGAATATTAGAGTAAAATTGTTGATTATAATTTTACTGAAATTTTGCGGCATTGCAGAGGGATGTTGCAGCAGTCTTTTCGTCTGTCGATTATTATATTTGTTTAGAAAGGTCTTTGAGATAATATGTTAAAACATCAGACGGAGGAAAAAAAATATTCAAAAAAATTATAAATTTGAAGGGGTCTGACACTCCTTTAGCAGTGACCTGGATGTCTGACGAATAATATAGGTATCTCATCTATAGCCTTTTTAAAACGGGCACCGAAAAAAATATAGTAGTTGAGATAACATTTGCCTAAATGTCATTTTTAAAAATGTTGTTTCAACAAAAAACCTATTGGATTAATCTATATTTTGGTGTTAAAGCAAAAGTCAGAGTTTGTCAAAGTTTATTTGTTCATTTGACAGTTTAAATATTAATTTAACATAAACTAATATTTTGAATTAAAATGTTTATCGTACTTTGATTTAATAGCTGGAATTTGTTGAATCAACTACTAAAATTTTTAGGATTACCTAAAAAAACTATTAAATTAACGTTTAGTTGCTCTTTAATCCAAAACTTTAAATTTGTTCATTTAACAAATTTAAAATGTTACTTTAAAATTTAAAATGTAAAATTTGCATTCATAAAATTGCCGAGAATGGCGCTTCGAACACTCACGCCACGTCATTAGACAATGACGTTTTCTTACATCTCGCCTTAGTTAGCTTACGATTAGGTGTATATAAGATGAGATATCTGTTTGTTTAAGGTGTGTTCCACAGTAGAACTTTCACTACACCATATTGCCCGACACTTTTAAGACCCTTAATACAGGGCGAAACAGTCTGTCGGTATTTGAAGTAGGTGGAACACATGATACAAAGATGTATCATGGGTGGAACACGCTCAAAACAAAAACTCTGGGCGAGGTGAAGGTTCAATTCTTTCTATTTATATATAATATAATATAATATTTCCATAATTTTGTTTTGGATACCAACCTTTAAAGAATTTTACATTTTCAGAATGTTAATTTAACATTTTATTGGTGTTAAGTGAATATGCTAAAAAGGTTAACTGGACATTTCAAGAAATTTACCTTAACACCCTAAGAATGTTAAATTAACCAAATTAGCAGATTAGAACAAATATTCTTATTTTGTTCATTTGACTGTTATTTGTTGTTCAATTAAACAATACAATTTGACATTTTTAGATGGTTAAGTAAACGTGCAAAAACCATTGCTTGTATTTAAAGTGCATAAAGAGTTGAATTAATATTTTTTTTATTGTTTCAACAGTTTATTTTTTTCAGTGGGTGATGTAAATTTTCAGGCGGAGGTAATTTGACTATTTGGCTCTTGTTTTCAAGATATTGCGAAAATACCTTTTTTTCGACGTGCAAAAATTAAAATAAGTATATACTTTGGTCCACTTTTAAACGTTAAGGTCTCGTAACTTTTTACATGATAGAGATACTTACTTATTCTTAGTGTTAGGTCAATAGTACGTAAAATACACCAAGGGTCGTATGCAGAAACGTTGATTTATTTATATCAACTGATTTACGCATATCCACTGATTTAAGTTTGAACCAATTTGGCAACATGGCAAATTTTAAATAACAGTAAAGATTTGTAGGTTATCTTACATATATACTTAAATATGTGTTTTTTACATTATAAGAGTAATACATTTTTAAAATGTATTATTAAATATACACATAAATACATTTATAACTGACTAAACCTTATTATTGACAAATACCTACTTGGTTTAAAGAGGATTGCAGCAATATAAAACATAAACAATTGGGTTATGTTCGCAGTTTGCAAATGTGTTCTGGTATAAGTAAATTTGCATTAGAAGGTATAAAAAACGAAAATTACGGCTTAATGCCTCTGAAAAGAACAAAGAAATTTTGTTGAAGTTGGTGGAAGTTTTAAGTGTTTGTAAAGTGTTGGTAAAGGATTAATTAATTATATTATAATTATAATAATTTTATCAGTTCGGTTCCAGCGCTCGAGAAGACGCGTCGCGTCACGCGACTCGCGTGCGGGAGAGCTCTTGAAACGTAAAAGTTTAAAGATGAAACCAACAATAATTAAAAAAAAGGGGTGCGAACTGATAAGTGAAACAAACATTTTCATGGAGTGCAAGCTAAAATGGTGTAACGGTCATTGAGGAGTGGAGTGTTGGGTGATATGAATGACTTGGGTGCCACCTGTCATTGGAGGCTTTTCACTGGACGGACGGGGGAGGTCGGAGAAGAGGGGAGGTGGCCATCCGCAAGGGAAAAAATCTGATAAGTTTTACTTTAAGATAATGCATGACCTTATACAAATCTGCAATATAAATACGGCAGATCCCAGCAAGCATTTACCGTTATTTGTCACCATTAACATTGCCCGTATTCATTTCATTAAACATAACATTTATTTTACTTGAAAATGTAAAATAACTTTAAAATATGATTATGTTAAGAACATATTTTACTCTTTAAACAATTGTTTTGTTTTTAATTACTATCATTGCAAAATTGTATTAAAAAGTGTTAAAAATTCTTACACGGGCAATGTTGATGGTGATAGGTATCGTTAAAGTGTTTATTGGGATATCTTTAAAACCTATGAAGGGCACGCGGCGTGGGGCAATAAGTCTGTCAACAGCAAATGCGTAAGGCGGTCCCAATCGAGACCGAAAATAAACACTGGACTGACAGAGTAAACTAACATTGATCACATAATTCTAACACATTAAAAAAAGGGCCTAATAGCCAAACTCGAGATTTGTAAACATTAGACAACAGAATAATCGCGCTTGTGATTTGTTTGACTAGTGAATAAATGCAATGCTTTGGAATTTGATAAACAAAGACGGAACTCTACCACAAAACGTGCTTGGGACAAAAATTATTAAAAACAACTGACACACTTTACCAAGGGCAGGAACTATCTGACCAGGACACGGACAATGACAATAACGAACAAGACAAAGACCTCGACTAGGAAACTACACCCCTGCAGCGAAATAACAACTCCCCAACTCCAAATAGTAATCCCAAATGTTTGGAGTAATACTAATCGACTGGTCTAGGGGGATTCCGCGTCGTACTTAGTTTTAAGTCGGCGTAATTGTCCCCCAAAAACCAACTCCCTCCCGTCCCTCATCCATACCCCACCGAGCGTATAGCATAGGCTCGGCGAACCCGGGAATGGCTATTATAACTATTCGCCTCTCGCTCTCGAGCCCCAAATAGGGGACAGTACGGAACGCAATGGACATTCGCACCCAGCAAACACGGGTGAAGCCGTGCAGTTGCTGGGGAAGAACAAAAATCGGCGTAAGTAAACATAGGCCTGTACGGGGTTCGAGAGTCAAGAGGAAATGGGGCTGGTTATACGTCTCTTATACTCTCTTATACTCATACTCATATAATTATAATAATTTTATTATATTTATATATACCATAGGAATACTGGATCGGTTTCTAAAAGGCAATTTTTTGTACCTTTTCTTTTACAGGTACCAATAACACCTTTTTAGGCATAAAGGCAAATGTTTTGAAAAAAGACATTTAAAATTTGTGACAAGAATATAAAAAAATTAAGAAACAAACTCTGGAGGATAACATATATTAGTTAATACTTGATATACATAAATTATGGGTTCAAAATAAACTTTTTTAATCGACAGGAGGGAGCTATACTCAAAAATTGTGCTAAAAAATTGTAAACAATTCTTAGCTTTTTAATAAAAATATTCACTCCTATTTATAAGTAGCATAATAACCTCAAAAATTCAATTTTTATTTCAAATTTTATATTTTTTTTTGTAAGCTGAAATTTTTTTACATAAAATACTTGTAATTTTCAGGAGTGAGTCATTATTTTGATGTAGAAAATAAATTTTTAAAAATCCGCTGGTGTCACACCCCAAACAATTTTTTTTGGGGAATCACGTATATATATTCTTAATATATTCTTTTAATGTTATAGGTGAATTCGACAAAAATATCTACAAAACATAACATCAATTAAAACGAAAGCTCCTAGCATCACTACTATCTACAAAGAAAGTATTCGATGGTTAAAAATCACCTTTTTTGTATGTGTGTATAAAAATATAAAAAATTAAAACATAACAATATGAAAATTTTAATTGTGGTAGTTTATTAATTTACATCACGGACAAAATGCCACCTAAGTTTACGGTATATATTTTGTTCATCAAATACTTAAACCGAGGATCATTGGTAATGTAGCAATCGGTTCTAACTAAAAGTAAAATCGTTTAAAAAAAATGCTGTTATTAACAATTTTTGTACGATTTTCAATGAAGTTTACAAAATTGTGAACCAATGATCCTCGGTTTGATTAACAAAATTAACGCATATTTTTTGTTATCACCATTTTTTAATAAAAATTGAAATTTGTCGATAAACTTCAGTGAATTAAATATTGAACCACTTTAATTTGAATTATCTTAATTTGGGGGGCAGGAGGCTGGGGGGCACACTTAAAAACTAATTTTTTTTCGCAAACTTCAATTTAAATTCTGCTTTCGCAAAAATAGTCTATATAATGTCATTGTAAACTCAAATAAATTTTATGTGGGTCCCATGTCTAATAACTGAGATATGGGTGTGTCCAAAATCCACCAGCCGCCACTGGGTTCCAACCCCTCCAAAGCTCATAACTCTCAAACAAAAAAGTGAAAAATATACACTGTTCAAAATTTCATGACCATTTTAACACCAAATTAACACAATACATGGTCTATATCGATACAAACCAAAATATGGTTCGTTGGTCCAGTCAAATACTAAAATAGTGTAAATTTAACTTTCACACAGTATCAAAATAAATTTTACCTGCTGTAAATTGAACTCCTTTTCAGTGTTAAACATTATTTGTTTTTGGTCAAATTAAATCATACTAGGTGTAAAGTGTACTTCTTAGTAGTTCGAAAAGATCAAATATTTTTAGATAAACACCATTTTGGTGTTTGCTGTATATAACATTTTCAACCATAATTCATGGTGTTTATATTAACACCACTTGGTGTTGGATTTAGACACCATTTTTAGATTACCCTTTACACCACAGATATTTTAAACAGTGTATTTTTTAATTACCAATATTAGATTGTTTCTCCCCCCTGGAGGTGGAGAAATCCCTTCCATAATTTGACCCCCAAGACAAAATTAGTTTCAAGTAATGGTGTCAGAAAATATGCAATTTTTGTCTGTAAGTATATATACGAGTTTTAATGTTTGTGTCAAAAAAAGGGTTTTTAAAATCAGAGCACCCAAATTAGCCAAGAAAAGTTATTGGCAATAACAAAATGTCGTTTTATCCAGCAGTGTAATTATTAAAAGTAGAAAGTAAGGTTAGATTAGATTTGACAGTATACTGTCAGACTATAGTCAAATTTTTTTATTGGTCCAAACGTCAACCCAATTGGTTTAAATTATTTTTACATTTTAGGGTTTTTTTTAAATAAAGATATTATTTTGACTGAAAAGTGATTCTTTTTGTGCTGAGCTTAAAGTTTGAAGGCCGACACGTTAGTGGAGGCCTATTGTATACAATTGAGAGAAGCACAAAAAGATACGTTTCAGCCGAATGGCATACAAAATTTTATCTTCAAGGCAGTTTTAAAACGCAATTACTATAATTTTAAGTGTAATTATTATAATTATCATTATTGTATTGTAATATAATAATCATTATTGTATTGTAAGTGTAATTATTAGATACAATAATCATTAAAAGTATAAAGTTTAATAAATAAAATAAAATAGGAATGATATATAGGCCAATCAACAGTAATTTGCTTTATATTTAAAAAGCATTATAGGTTTCAGATTTTTGGCAGCATCACCAGGCCTACCTATTTGATGAATGGTGTTTGAGAGAAACCGAACATTTCCAATAATTAATTTGATATATCAAATGTGTAAATCATGACTGACAAATTCCTTTCCATGTCAAATTATCTTTTCACTTTATGTCATGTTAGATTAAAGTTAAAACGAAATAAAAAAGTTTAAGTGTTTACACTTTCATTTTTTAAGCTTGTCACACATATTATTAGATATTAAGTAGGCATGTATAAGATAAACTTTTTATTAAATAATAAAATTGTATTTTAAGCTTTTAAACTGACACGTAGGCTTAAAAATATGTATGTATTAATATATTTTTCTCCGAAATAGCCAGTAAAGTGGTCATCAATCGGCAGTAAAGTAAAAGAAATCGATTTAATACGAGTATTGTATGCAACCCATTATACATTTTTAGATGTGTCTACTGCTCCTCAGCAGCAATTAAATAATATTAAAAAAAGCACCGTCGCGGAGGTCGATTGGACCCTTTCATAAAATGTTGTTTAATAAAAATAATAAGTTAATTTGCCGCTGCGGGCAAATACATAATAACCGTCGCAACAAACAGTATACGTAGACACTTCCTACATTCAAATGACATTTGATTTGATCATCAAATAAAATTTGATTTAATCATCAATATTAATTATTAGTAATACTAATTTAGTATTATTAAATGTGATTTCAGATAAAATTTAATATGCACCTCGGCATTAAAGTCATTTTTTATCGCTCACGCGGTTATTATAATAATGTCCACATTCGTGATAAAAAATACGACTTTACTGCCTTGATACATAAATAACTATTTTTTCTACTACCTTACTGGAAAACTTAATTTTCCACCCCCGAGCGAGGAAGGAAAATGCATCTTTTCCTCCCCGGGAGGAAAAAAATTTCCTTCCTCTTTTTTTTTAACAATTTTACATTAGCAAGAGTTTTTGTACCTTGTCTAGCCCTATTTGATTTTATAGGAAAAAGATTTACTCCGCGCTTGTCCAATCATTCTTTGAACATCTATATTTATTTTCATATCGCTCTTTCGCTTTTTAAGAAAGGAAATTAATTGCTATTCTTGCCTCTTCAGCAAAATCTTGCGGCAGGTCTTCTTCGCTAGAACTCATTTTCAAAACGTAATTTATGATATACATTCTGACAGCTTATAACAACTGTTATGTTTGTATTAAAAAAATACCATAGCAACAAAGCGTTGTCAACATAACGTCGGCGACGCAACACCTACTTAATATTTTGTCATAATTTTATAGTCCCATACCGGGTTAGTAAAAGGAACCGGAACGCTTAAAATGTCTTAAAACCGTTAAAAGGTAATAAAAAAAACTATATACATACCTCAGGAGGAAAATGCTTTTCTTCCCTTGAATATTTAATGCCCTTTGCTTCGCGTCGGGCATCAAACTATTCGCGGGAGGAAAAGCACTATTTTCCTCCCATGGTATGTAAATAGCTATTATTAATGAACATAATATGTAATATTATATACAGGGTGTCACCAAATAAGTTGTCATTCTTTAAGGGGATGATAGTACACGCCAAATAAGAAAGTTTTTCCTCTATCATTTTTGCATCCATTAATTACGTGAGACATAATTGAATATGTCAATGCAGAAACTAAATATGTCCTACCTATCTAGTTTTGAGATAAATAAGAAAAACTGAACAGAAAGTGGACATGTTCTGGACATATTCAGTTTCTCTACTATATTAACGCCTTTGTATAATCTAGATTACCGTGACATGTGAAATTTCTACGCCATTCGATCGGGGGCCCTTTACTTATAGTAAATCCATGTTTAAATCAATATCCCTAAAAAGTGGACATATTCAGTTTCTGCATTGACCTATTCAATTGGGGGGAGGGGTCCTGTAAAATCTCACCAAATCTTATAATTCAAATTTGTTAAAATAAATTAATCATGTTTTCCGCAAAGAAAGTTGAATGGCTAAAATCTCACGTAAGGTTAAGGTCTACCACATCTCACCAAATCTCACCAAGAGGGAGGGGGGCCCAAATTATCAGAAAAATGCCTCACGTAATTAATGGATGTCCCCTTAGTACCATTTTTTTAATAAAAAAAATCATTGCTTGTTCCTGACCCATGACAACTGACGCAAAATATGCTTGCACAGTGGGCAATAATCTACATTCATTAAAAATTAATATTTGTTTAACATTGATTACTTTGTTGATAAATGTTTTTTGTTTTGCATACTCTAGCTATTCTTAGGTAGATACTTTGAATAAAACAATACTTATTTTTTATTGTTAGATATCTCGAGGTTTCCGTGGTTTTCCCGTCGATTTTAAATTTCACCTTTCACTTTTTACGTCGATTGATGCTCATGTAGCTATTTTTGTTCAACAAAATCATTATAAATGTTTAACTATCCCGCCGTTATTTAATTATGACAGCGGCGTAGAAAATTATGATGTGTCGCTCTTGCTATCATATCCAGATGATTTCGAATTTCATCTGCCGCTGCAGTGACAAGTTCGCGGAGTTGTTCTATACCAGAGCGAAGTGTACACACTAAACTGTTCATACACTGTGTATACACTAAACTGTTCATGTAGCCCCAATAACAACCGATTTTGAATAAGTTTAAAAGTTTGCTTGATATTTTATAACACACTGTGCGCTACCTGTTTCTTTTTTACTTGGATAAATAATATCATCACAGACCTGTGAATATCATTGTTTTTAGAGGTAAAATCAATCATGATATATAGAATAGATCAGTGGCTCCCTGAATTTGTCAAAAAAAAATCATAATTTTTTTATTAAAAAATAGTAGCTCTAATGAAAAACTTTATGGATTTGGCCTGTACTATCATCCCCCCAAAAGGATGACAATTTATTAGGTGACACCCTGTATAGGTTATGTGTTTGAATTTACTCTACAGTACAATTATCTTCACTGATTTCGAGCTAAATGCATAGATGTTATAATTTAAAAATTGTTATAGGTACGCTTGAAAAAAATGTATTTAAAATAAAAATTTGTTTGTTTGATTTGTTTAACTTGCGAAGTAATGTTTTGTTATTTTGAAATTCAATTCCAACCACATTATTGTTCTTTCATTCTGTACCTAAATATATAAGTATCAATTAATTGCTCAAATTTCAACAAACAAAGTTTTATTACGATAATATTGCCTGCAAATACCGCTTTGGTATTTCAGTTTATTTTATAAACATATTAAAATTTCCATTTATTTTTTTTAATTAATGATGTTATTTTCCCATTTCCTTTGGATTATTTTTCTTAATTTCAAAAAAGTAAATATTTAAATTATACATGTTTGTATGTGGGCGCCTAAATTTTCTACACCTATGTTCATATAGTGTGATTACAAAATATTAAAAGTCCTCAAGAATGACAAAATTGAAAATATGCATTTGAAAATAAGTCCTTAAAATATAAACTTTACAATAACAGTTTATAAATTATTATTAAATTTACTCCGTTATAATTGTTTGAAATCCATTCAAATTTAAAAAATTACGTGCACGTTCATAAGCAAGCGTTTAATAGAAATAATTATTATTATAACTATAGTTAAACTTATAAGTTTAACTATAAGTTTAACTATGTGTGTATTTATTGGTATACCAATAAATACACACATAGTTAAACTTACCAATAAATACACACAATTAAATAATTAATACATAGAAATATAATATTGTGGAGTTTCTTACAATATAATCATTTCCAAACTTTTAGTACCTATTGAATACAGGCCCTGATAAAATTTTTAAGGGGGAAAGGTGCAAGTTGCCACCGAGGGGTCAACCACCCAAAGGGAAAACGTCCAGGGATTCCCATGTATTCCCATTATATTTTATTGTATTCCTATGTATTTCCATTGTATTCCTATGGTATTCCCCTTCTAAAATGTCCAGGGATTCCCAGGTGTGGGTGACCCCTCGGTTGCCACGCCTTTTTTTAAACAATAAATCTAACTTGGCGTGTTTTTCCCTCAGCAAACATATCTACTACATTCCCAAAAAATATTGCTTGTGTAAAAGTATTCTCAATTGACCAAAGTCCAGACCATCTTTCCGTTCGTATAATTAAAGGGGTTGATGGATATAGGTGTTAACAAAAATTTTTGTGGAAAGCGTAAATGTGGTACCTAACCTTTATTAGTTAGTTACTTAGGTAGTTGCCGCCTTATTGCATGACACGAACACAGGGCCGGATAAAGAGTTTTGAGGCCCTGGGGCCGAATTTGGTGGGGGCCCTCAATATTTCTAAAATTTTTGAGACTTGGGAAATTAAAACTCATGGCAAATTTTTAAGCTAGGGGAACTTTACGTGATTGTTTATTATCCTTGAATCATTTAGGTATTATTTAATAAACCATATAAATTTTAATAAAATCGGCCAAAGCGTTTTTAAGCTATAAATAAAAAACCCACTTTTTTTAACGAAACACCCTGTATCTCGATAATGAAGCATTTTCGGATACGTGTTTATAGGAACTTTTTTTCAAATTTTGATGAGAGGAATTTCCCCTGAGCTTTTGTCACCACAAGTCTGAATCACCCTGTATATTTTGAATAATACGAACATAACCTTATATACATTTTACCCAAGTCTGAGAAATTATAAATTCTTATGCATTGGCGAAAAGAAACTGTTTATTTTTTTCGTAGTTTTGTATTAAGATAATAAAATAATTTTCACCTGTTACTATTATTTCACAAGAAGAGCAGTTTATTTTGACGTTTGTATGATATTTGATAACTGTCAACTATTTAAAGCAAACTTCAGCCCGTCACTAAAAACCTCTTACTAACTTTAGCCCATAAATAAAACGCCATAAAGTCACAGCTTGTCAATGTGTATTTAAAAGATCACTTAGTGTCGTGGAAACATGTACGAATGGGCGTTTTAAGGGTGGAAGTAGAAAAACATATTTACTTTAGTAACTTTGTTGATGTATGCATTATTCAGTAACTTCTCCTGAATTATGTGTAACTACTGTTTACATAAGTCGATTTTGTTTTTGAAACTTTGCTTATGCGGATTGCTATGAATATTAAACGCCTGTCTCTAACCTAACAAAATGTACCTAAACTTTATCAAGAAACTTTCCAAACTTACTACTTACTAAACCATTGTAGCAGTAAGTAAAATTTTTATAAATATTTTTAAAAAGTTTGTCCAAAGAATTTTTGTTGTTTTTTATTTAATTTCACCAAATTGACGAAAATCGAAATGTTTATGTATGAAAACTCGAATTAAAAAAATTTATAAAATTTGTTTTTCTTCTTATAAAGCCTTTTTTTCTAGATACCTACCTTTATAATAGTAATAATAATAATAATATAACAATAATAATTATTAATTATCATTAAAAAATAAAAAAATTGGTCATTCGGAAATATTTTTTATTAACCGTAGATACTTAAATAATCTTAATATAACAATAATTATTATCATTAAAAAATAAAAAATTGGTTATTCGGAAATATTTTTTATTACCCGTACTTAAATAATGTTAATAAAAACGAATGGGGTTAAAATTTAAAGTTTATAGTGTAATTTTGACGCCCCATAAACTATAAAATGTCAACTATAAATTAAAATTGTTTTTTATGTTTATAAACTGATTTTATGTTAAAAACCTACACATGATTTATGTGTATTTATAGCCAAACAAATTGTTAAAAAAATGTAAATTAAAAACTTACTATTGGCAAGTCCCTTCATTTTTCGTTGTAAATCCATTATATCTTAGGTAGGTATGTTTAATCTACCAGAAAATAGTTGTTTTCATCACCTCAGAAAAATAATAATAATTTTTGGAACCTAATCCAAGAATGCATTCTATATCAAAACCAAATCACATAAAAAAATCACCAAAGCAAAAATGTTTTCAAATGAGGGCGCCTTTTTGACGGGCGATGTTCGATTGTCTCGCGACACGTTGTTTCTATCGTGAGGGCGGCACGCTTCGCAGGCAGCGTCCAATCGTACACTGCGACCGTCTTTTTTTCTCGACGCCGCGAACCTCGCGACGGAGCACGCGATGCCCCGTCGTCGAAGGTGACGTCATCGATCTGCCTTGCGCCTGCCCTACCGTCCCAACGCAACACGATTTGTTCGTAACTATAAAAATTACTTTACAAAATTAAAGATTTAAAAAGAAAATTTTTTTATTCAAAACTATTTAAATTATAAAAAATAATTAAAACCACTTACCTACCACATCAAAAAATATCGTTATACAAAAAAAATTTCTCTTAAAAATTTAAGAAAACAACACTTTAAAATTATATGTATAAACACTGCCCTGAAAGTTTTTCCTTATTGGACGCTTATACGCTAAAGAAGCATTGGATATTCTCAACGCGCGCGCCATCTGGTGGTAGCATTTGTGTTTTGCGTTGCAAGTATAAACTAAAAACTTTGGTTTAGTACTCGATTTCGATTTATTATTCCTTATATCATTGATTAAGAAACTCAACGGTTATATGCTTATATAGTTACGTTAGTGTGTGTATTTAAACCAAGTGATCATGGTGAGTTATTGTGTTTTTAATTGTAAATAAAATTCAAGAACTAAATCGTTGCATTTTCATGCCTTGCCAAGGGATCCTTACGGTACGTATATTTGTTGGTGCAGAATGAACTAATGATAACTTTACCTTATATAATTTATATTTAAGTTTGGATATTTTTAAGAAATCTAACAAAAAATTGTTGTAAAAGCATAACCTTAAAATCGAATATTTTTATATTTAAGTCGTATAAAAAACGCCGACAACTGCATTTTAAACGACAAAATATACCAAGGAAATTTATGGCAACATAATATTATATATTAAACATAATATAATACCGGTTCTTGGTATTTTATTGTTGAGTGGAGAATTTTTTAATCAACGCTTTTAATAATAAACAATTATTAGAAATATTCCCCAACACCAAAATAAAACACAAAGTGCTTAAAGTACTTTTCGCCAACGATGTTCTGCATCGCATCGCGAAAAGTATACTTTAAGCACTTTGTGTTTTGTTTTGGTGTTGGGGAATATTTCTTATATTTGCTTTTAATAATGCTAAATGCTGTTTGAATTTTGACGACTTATTTGTTTTCTGATTTTTACTGAATTGAAATGTTTACAATTTTAACGTAAATCATTACTAAAATGTGTATTTATTGTATCTAATGAGTACCTATAATTTATATTTACAGGTACTGCAGTATGTACATGGTACATGTATGCAATTTATTTCTTCATTCGGATTTTCACTGTTTATTGGAAAACCGGTAAAAACTCAACCCAGGATTTCCTCTCGAAAAAGACCCAAAAACACAACAAATCGTGCCACGGTTTTTTTTTCGATAAGTATTTTTTAACATTTTCCGGCTTTATTCTCAAAAACACTCGTTGGTAACATACGCATTATGCTTATTAAAAGCTAAATTCTGGTGGTTTAGCGTTAAACTAAAAGAAAAAATTCTGTTCAATAAGAAATTTCTCTTAGCGATGCGTTGCGTATGACTACCCTTGTGATTTTTTCCTTAGCCGTTAATTCGTATATTTTTAATTTTTTAATAATCAGTGCTTTGAGTACCTTAAGGTTTTCTTTTCTATCTATTCCACAATAATTATTGTGGAATAGATAGAAAACAAACCCAACGCCATCTATTTGCTATAACACCAATCAATGAATTCAATTTGACATAACGGAAACCTCAAAAACACAACTAAATTTAATTTTTAATCATTACTATAAAATTTTGTTTCAAAGTTAAAATTAAGTTTAAAATAGGTAAAATAATTTGATTTATCTAATAAAATTCCCCTGAAAATAAACAAAAATACGATTTCCACACAAATCATGCGCAATAGGACCAAAAGAAACACATCGCCATCTATCCTCTGGAACTTCAACCGACAAAACGTCATAAAACACCAAACTAACATAAATTTGACATAACAGAAAATACAACAAAATGTTTTTTAAAAGCACTTTTCGTAATATAACAGTTTTAAAGGCGATTTTTAGGTATGACATGTTGGTAATCGGTGGCGGTTCTGGAGGACTGGCGGCGGCAAAAGTGGCGTCGCGCATGGGGGCAAAAGTTGCCGTAATTAATTATGTTACCCCGACTCCGAAGGGAACGAAATGGGGATTGGGGGGAACGTGTGTTAATGTGGGGTGCATACCCAATAAGTTAATGCACGAAGCGACAATTATGGGTAAGTAAAAAAGCTTTTAATTTTACATAACTCGATTTTAAGGCAGTCATAGTTTAAGTTTACATTCTTAAGAAAGTTATATCTATGATAGATAGATAGATAATCTCTTTTATATTTACTCGTAAGTACCCAGACAGCAATATGACGTCTTAATTAAGTCTGCATAAGCTCTATTTTATGATTTGGACGTCAAATACAACATCAGAAAGAAGTTTTTAAGAAGTTCTTAAGACTTTGAATGCGCCACCTATTGAACTAATCAAGACTTCTCAAAAAAGAACTCTTAAGGAACCCTTTTCTTTGACTTCGCAATTAAGCATTTTAAAGAGTCCAACTGAATAAACTTATAAAAAGACTTCTTTAGAATTTCCCGTTTTGGATAAAGAAGTACTACTAGGGTACTGATAAAAAAATTACATACTGGATCGTTGCTTATTTTGACATGTCAAGTTTATTTTATTAATTTTATTAATTTGTTAAATTGATTTTATTAAAATCATTTTAATAATTTGCTCGTATTCGCTTATTTTAGGAATTGCGATTACTTCGTCTCACTTTTGTTTAAATTCAAGCGTGCTCTTCACCGGCACCGATAGACGCTCTTTTGGAGTTCGTCAGTTACTGACGGTCAGTATCGGGTAGCCGTTTACCAGTGTTGCCAACTTGCGGAAAAACAATAATCGTACGGAAAACCAAAAAAAATCGTATTTTAACTGTAAAAATCGTACACCACTTTTTATCAAATAAAAGTTTTATTTGATAAAAAGTGGTGTTTAATTTTTACAGTTAAAATACGATTTTTTTATAAAACAGAATTAAAATTTAAAAATATAAAAAAAATAATTTTAATTTAAGTTTTTCGTCCTGGTATTTAAATTTATTGTTTAAAGTTAAGAAATTTCAAATACTTAAAAATATGTGTAATAAACAATGGTTTACCTACTTACGATACGTCCGGACGTAGGACGTAGGACGCGTCCTATCCTATCCTGTCTGTTTATCAAAGGCGTTATTCAGTGTGATAGAAACAAGTTATTCTTTGTAAAGTCATTTTATTAGGTACTACAAAAAAGTCATAGAACGAGGAACATCAATATTGATGAAGTAACTGGTCAACTTATTGATCTTAATTTAATTTTTCAATTTGCAAATAGTATTTCTTCTTCATCACCTCTATTTGTATTGTTACTATAAATCTTCATCTCGCGCAGCGCCAAACCGCTGGCGAATAAGTTCTGCAAACCAGTTTTTTTTGTAGATGCAATAAAATACTTTTTACAGGTGGTGGAAGAAACATAAAATGGTATTGGTCATAGAAAACCCCGAAGGGGTAAATTTTATTTTTTCACTTCTTGTTGGCAGCACTGAAAATCTAAACATGATCGCAATGTTGCCTAATTCATTTGTGGGGCAAAATAATTCGGTTTTCAAAGATGCAACTAAAAATAGTAAATAATTTTCGAAAATACAAAGAACTCCTATAAGACAAAAAATCGTATTTATGCGTACGATTTGACATAATGAATCGTACATCGTACCGACATGAAGATAATCGTACAAATACGATTAAAATCGTACGGTTCACAACACTGCCGTTTACCTAGGTCTAAGACCGTTTGGACCAAACGGTTTGGTATGGAGCACGCTCTAAATTCAACTTCGCCGCTTCTTATATCAAATACAAGCAGTTACAGCGGTGAGAAGAAAGTAATCGCATTAAAATGAATTTATGAATTCATCAAGAACTCTTAATCTTGAGCTCCTAAAAATGATTTCTCTAAGATGTCATATTGTGACCTCAGTAAAATGTTTTTCAACAGACTTCCTATAGAAATCTTTCTCAATTGTATGCTGCCTGGGCATTGATTTCTAATGAATTAACAAAAATATATTATAGACAGGTAAAAATTAAAAATATATTAATAAATTAAAATTCCAACATCAACGCAAAAGATTACTTACCATTACTATTATTATTCAGGCGTAAAAAAACAATAATGAAAAATGACCATTAAACAAATATAAATTGATTAAAATTAATAAAATTTAACACAATTATCTTAATAAAAACCATATATGTTTATTGAAACTAGGTTAGAGCGCACTAGGAAAATAAATAAACACAAAATTAGAAATTCTGCGCAAGCCTCAAACTGCGCATTAAAAATGAATCCATTAACAAGTACTTAATTCGACGTCTGTATTTTGACTTCTAAAAGAGTTAATAGTATGATTTCAATTGGAAATAAGAAAAAAGAATACTCTGTAAGATCAAAATAAATTGTTCAAAAAGAGGTCAAGAAAAGATCTTCATTTGTACGTAAAAAAATTGACTTCTTATTTATGAGTTCATTAACAGCTCAGAATTCTGAGCTCATAAAAAGGAGCTGTTTAAGACGTCTGAATTGGATGCTGACTGGGTACTTTACTCTTAGGTACATTTGTAAAGAGAGGTTAAGGTTACGAGTAGTAATCGTGAAAACACGAGTAAAAAATACGAGTACTTTTGAAAAAAAAATGTTAGTTAATATAATTAAATTATAATTAATTAAAAATACAAATACAAATTTATAATAGTATATTGTGTATCAAGTATGATAAACGCCATTTTAGACACGAATTTGCGAGCGAGTGCTTAAATTAATGAGTGCCTAGAAAAGTTTATAAACGAGTTGCATACTATAGGTACTTTTTCTACGACAAATACTTATTATTATCTGTAAAACAATAGGGTAATCTCTCAAGTAATCTGTATTAATGTCAAATGTCAAATTTGTATGTTTTATAAACATAGATAATAAATTAAAATATATTTCTTGAAAATGGATTAAACAACTGTTTTTCACAGTGAAAGTGAGGAAAATGTTTTATTAGCACTTCACGGTGAAGTCCGATCCTGACTTTAAGTTATATCTAGTTTACCGCCGGCGAAATTGAAAGGTCAGTACAATGCTCATATAAACTCTTCAAATATTGGCGTTGAGAAAATATTTAATGCTTTTGAATTTTTGTATTGAGATAATAAAATAATTTTTACATTTAGTGTTATTTAAGAAGAAGGGCACTAACGATTTTATGACATTTGACAACTGTCAAATAACTTAAAGCTAACTAATCCCATGACCAGGGGCGTGCTGGGCCGCCGGGACACCGGGCGAATGCCCGGTGGCCTGCGCTACCATGGTGGTCTGCTGGACTTGTTATGCAAATAGAAAAAAGATTTTTATACCAAACAAAAAGTTATATCACTAAACACTAAATATAAATAAAAAAAGAAAGTTTTAATCAGAGCTGCAAGCTCTCAGAAAACAAATCGTTTTTTTGATTTAAATCGTTTTAATGACTTAAGTCATTTGGTAATAAGTCATTTCTCTAAAACTGACTTAAGACTTAAAATTTAAGTAATTTTCAAAATGATTTGTGACTTAAATATTTTTTTCAAAATAGAAAAAAACTTAAGTCATTAATAAAAGGCTTAAATCAGTACATACGATTTCAGTCAGATAGAAACGATTTAAGTCAAAAAAAGATTTAAGTCTTTTTAAAAAAGATTTAAGTCTTTTTAGAAAATATTTAAGTCAGATTTTTCATATATTTTTTTATAAATTTTTAACAGCAGCATTTTATTTTGAACTGCCATGGGTTCACGCGGCAGCAGATCAAAAACTCCTTTAATTTCCTACCTACAATTGCTACCGCTAGTGGATAAAAAAACCGCCGCGGTAAAGTTAGCTTTTCGGAACCGTTTGACGGCTACATTAAAAAACGTCCTGTCTAAAATGAATTAAAAAAAGTGGGGATTTATAATTTTGTTATTTTGTTTGCCAACATTCGTCGTGTTCGTGCGTAGTTAGGTCTAATTTGTGAATATTAGTGCAAAGTGGAAACAATCAGTCGTGAGCAGTCGTACATCTTGAGCGGTCGTGAATCGAGAGTTTGGAACATCCCATCATTACTCCCTTAAGGGAGGAATATTTTTTTTCTAGATGGATGTTGAACCAGCTAACAAAAGTTAACAAAACAACAAGTTATCAGTTTTTGAAATACTTCAACTTTTATCTATTTTAACAGAGTTTGAATATATTACTGTTTAGAAGTTACCCATTTATGTATATAAAAAAGTAGCCTCCCTGTATGTCTACTCTACTAAAAAAGGTGGTTTAAGTTTTTATTTTTATTGTCTACTATATACTCAAAAAATGTATTTTAATTTTTAAGTGTTCTGAAAATAAATCGTTTTAAATTCTTAACATAATGGTTTATTATCATCTGTATCTACAATAGATTAATAATATCAGTATCATTAATACCATAAAATTATTATTAACATTTAAAAAATCGTTGTATTGACTTAAGGGTAATTATTTTGATTTAAATCACAATTTTTGATTTAAGTCATTTTATTGACTTAACTCTTAGATCACGATTTAAATAAAAAATATAGACTTAAGTCATAAAAACGACTTACTAAAGGAATTAAGTCATAAGATGACTTAAATCACTTAATATTGATTTAAGAATTTGCGAAAATGACTTGACTTGAAAGAAAATGATTTAATTCAAAGACTTAATACTTAAATCATTTGAACTTTATCTTAGAATTGACTTAAGATTTAAATCATTTTGATTTTAGAATTGACTTAAGACTTAAGATTTAAGTCTTTTTAAAACTGACTTGTTTTACTCCCGTAAAAAAATCTAAAAACGTATCTTTTATGCTAACCCTTAACCAAATTGGCTTGGGCCTGGACTGCTCTACCATCTAGTCCAGGCCTGCATTGATTCTGCCAGCACGCCTCTGCCCATGACTAAAGACCTTATGCTACAAGCCACAGCTTGTCAATGTGTATTTAAAAGGTCACTAAGTGTCGTGGGATAATGGGCGTTTTAAAGGTGGGAGTAGAAAAAGTAATTTATTTTAAACATTAGGTACATAAAATATTTTAAAAAATATCAATTCTTAAATAGTTTATAATTTTACCCATATACTTGTTATAAAACCTATAGGCTATAATTTATTATATTATACTATACAAGGTGTCCCTAAACTTATTGGCATAAATTTAGGAAAAGATTGAGCAAGTACAAAATAAGATGAAAACCCAAATAAATATTTTTCCTAATTAGTTATGTTTCCAAGATACAGGGTGATAAAGTGTTACTTTTCATATCAGTTTTTTTTCATATAACCTCTACTATGGTTGTCTTGGAAAGGTGATATTTTGCGAACAGTCACTTA
This sequence comes from Brassicogethes aeneus, assembly GCA_921294245.1. Taxonomy (NCBI): domain Eukaryota; kingdom Metazoa; phylum Arthropoda; class Insecta; order Coleoptera; family Nitidulidae; genus Brassicogethes; species Brassicogethes aeneus. Next base: position 60,171,695 of record OV121133.1, on the reverse strand, counting down.
CTACCAAAACACATATTCACACATAATTATAATTGTTTGAGTGAACACAGTGTCGTAGAAACGGGGGTTGCTTTAAGCTTATTGTCCCATACAAACTTTGAGGTTAGGTTTTTATAACATCTGATGCAATTTTTAGATTACACAGTTCGGCTACCATTATGCTCCACACCTCAAAGTCCCACCACGTGACCACGTACGGAACGCAGTCTTTTGAAAATTTTGCATTTAAGGCTTTTCAGGTTATGTATCTGTCAAAGTATAGTCAATGAAAGAAATAATATTTATAGTGTTATGTTTAAGCGTTAAAAGTTAATAAATCCTTATAGTATCACATTAACAATGGTTGGTTTAAGAATTTAGGAATATAAATATTGCATTTAATGAAATTCCAAAGTGTTAGGTGCAATATAAGTAATATTTTTGTGCATTGGGTGTACATTTCTCCATAAAATAGTTTTAACTAAACAGGATTTATTTAAAAAAATCTAACTTCTCTATTATGAAATAAGAATATCTGTATTAAAGGTAGGTTAATGTATTAGAACAAAAAATATCATCTAATTTTGTATTTTAAGGTTAGAAAAATCTATTTTGACCAAAATAAATAAGTGGATTATTTGGAAGAGTGTGTTAATATGGTCATAAATAAATATAGGTATACTAAATAATTGTTGAATATGGTTCAAATTAAATTGAAGCTTTTATACTTCTAATGACAAAACTTATGCATACCTCTCAGCATACCAACTTTAAGTTAGATTATAAGAAAACAAACAATTTTTAGAGAAACTTGCAATGTGAAAATATTTAATACTCCCATGGCATGTGATTTATTAAAATTTTTAAAGTTATAATGATTTTTCGATGTAGATCAAATTGCTTTATAACTATTTGTATTGACAAAACTTTATGTAGGTACACTGAGAAAATTCCAATCTTAAATTATCTTAATGAAATTATCTACATAGTGTTCAAAATATATCTAATAACCAGTACAAATTATCTATCTGTGACATGAAGACGAATTAAGGTGACTAATAGATACGTTTTAATAAAGTGTCAAAACAAAAAATATAGATCATCTATATTTATATTTTAACAATCATAAAATATCTAAATACCACCATAAACTCAGATTAATATGTCGCTGTTCTTTAAATTATTTTAATGCCAGTGATAAATAACTAAATATGGTTAATAGACGACCTTATTAAAACTTGTCTTAATAACCATTACTAGTCAATTGTGAACACATAACATAAGATTGTGAACCACCTTAAATTATCTAAAGACCTTAAGAAGTTGTATAATGGCCTTAACAAACTCATCTACCTAACTAACAGATTCGGCTTTCCGACTATACTCGAATCGACCAATCGTTTAACTAGCGTCCACAGCACAGAACAGCGTCCTCTGTGGTAGCGTCATTTATTATTTCTCACTTGTTTACGGGAAATTGAGGATAATATTAAATCGTTTATAGAAGAAAAAGGGCGTTTCTTCACAATTGTTTTGCGGTAATTTTTCAGAACATGGTAATGGCTTTTAAAGTTACTCTGCTTGAATGGGGGCTCAGTGATTTTGTTAAAGGATTTGAAGGTAGGTTCAATTTCTTTCTATATAGTTTCCGGGGTCCCTGCATTAAGCATTTAAAAAATTCATCCTGTATTTATTATGTTGATGATACTTTTATAAATGTATGCTTTGAAGTTTATTTTATAGGATATTGGTAAAATCTGAAATATATTTTTGGTAAAATGTTAACAATTTATTATTATTAGGTACCATATTTATAAATAAAACAGCTTGAGAAAAATTACCAAGATTTTTAATAGGTCAGAATATTGGCTTTGATTCCTTAATTTATTATTTAATTATACATGTATAAAGTTATAATTTTAAGATGGCCTATCTGCTGAAATAGTTTAATTTTTTTAAAGCTCAATTGTTATCTTTCTTTTAGGGTAGACTGGCTAAAAATGTTCAGAAAATTATGGAGTTAACTAAATGGAAATAATCCTTAAAAGTATTATTAATTAATATTTCTACTAAAAGTATACCCAGGTAGCACACTGACGTATGCTGACGTTTATATGACTTCTTCTGACGTTAAAATGACGTTAGCAAAGTCATTTCAACGTCATATAAACGTCAGTGTGCTACCTGGGTAAAGTCTTGAAAATGAAAATAAAGTCCCAACGCAGAAAATGCACTAATAAGGTCGTCTAGTAAAAATAATTTCGGTATTTATCTCTATTTTATTTCCTAAAAAAATAAGGAAAGCATTAATTTATGCTAATTGCGATATGTTTTTCTGATTTTTTTATAAACATTTAGGTTTAGTTTAGGTTGATGAAAATAATGGTGTTAATTATTTTTTTAATAAAATAAAAATGAATGCCAAAATTATGTTCAAGTACTCGAAGACTAAAATGAAAATCCAACCTTTTAATGCATTTTTTCGCGTTGGGGCTTTATTTTATTTTCAAGACTTTACTTTTAGTAGAAATAATGCTTTTAAGATTTATTTTCGTTTATTTGTACCATGGTGCAGCTCCATTTATAATAAAATTAAACTATTGCCGTAAATAGGCCATCTTAATATGATAGCTATAGCATATTATTATGGCAAATAAATATATTTAGGATCATATTAAGATAGCATAAGAGGATATTAGGATGGAATTAAGATGATCATAAAATAATATATTTACCATAATAAGATTATTTATTTGCCATATATGTACCAATTTAGGATCATATTAAGATGTCATAAGAAGATATTTAAGTGATATTAAGATGATCCTAAAATAATATATTAACCCTTATAAGATATATATTAATGGCCGATATAAAAACTTTTGATGGTCTTATGATAATTGTATTAAGTTTGCCTATTGATGGTCACAAAGTATAGTTATTAATTTGAATCTATTAATGGTATTTAAACGGTCTTAATGTCCCCTATTTTACTGCGATATCTTAAATAAGGTTATTAAGAATCTTAAAGATGGTCTTAAATTATTTTTCTCGGTGTACACTTTAAGCTGGATTAGAAAAACTACCACATTTTTAAATACCATATTATACAGTCTTTCAAATAATCCAAAATACTTATTTATTTTGGTCAAAATAAATTTTTCTAACCATAAAATTACAAAATTAGATGATATTTTTGTTATAATATATTAACCTACCTTTAATACAGATATTCTTATTCCATAATAGAGAAGCTAGATTTTTTTTAATAAATGCTGTTTAGTTAAAATTATTTTATGGAGAAAACCAGATATTTGGACCAAATGAACAAAAATATTACTTATTTGGGACCATACACTTTAGAATTTCAATAAATGCAGTATTTATATTCTTAAATTCTTAAACCATCCATTGTTATTGTAATGTTATAAAGATTTATACATTTTTAACGCCTAAACATAATATTATTTCTTTCGTTGACTATACTTTGATTGATACATAACCTGAAAAGCCTTAAATGCCAAATTTAAGACTTAAGACTGCGTTCCGTACGTGGTCACGTGGTGGGACTTTGAGGTGTGGAGCATAGTACCTCACAAACTTCGATAAAATAAACCGTTTCCGAGATATTCGAGATTACAATAATTGTTATATCGTATTATTTAAAAGGATTAAAAGGTATATGATAAAATTTTTTATTTTTTAATTGAAAATACTAAAAAGAGCAAAGAGCCTCGAACCTTTTTGCCCTGGCCGTCCCATTAAACAAATTTTAGTTTTTTCAATTAAAAAATTTTTTATCATCAAAATTATCATCAAATTATCATCAAAGTTATCATCAAAATTTTTCGATTACTCAGTTCGGCTACTATTAAAAAGGTGTATCTCTCAAACTTTGATAAAATAAACCGTTTCCGAGATATTCGATATTATAATAATTGTTATATCGCATTAAGGACTAGAAGGTATATGACATACACCTTCTAGTCCTTAATGCGATATAACAATTATTGTAATCTCGAATATCTCGGAAAAGGTTTATTTTATCGAAGTTTGAGAGGTACACCTTTTTATTAGTTGCCGAACTAAGTAATCGAAAAATTGCATCAAATGGTATAAAAACCTAACCTCAAAGTTTGTATGGTACAATAAGCTTAAGCAACCCCTGTTTCTACGACACCGTATTCACTCGAACAATTGTAATTATGTGTGAATATGTGTTTTGGTAGTAAGTGACTGTTCGCAAAATATCACCTTTCCAAGTCTACCACTGAAGAAGTTATATTAAAAAAACTGATATGATAAGTAACACTTTATCACCCTGTATCTTACGTAATTAGGAAAAATATTTATTTAGATTTTCGTCTTATTTTGACTTGCTTAATCTGCTCTTAAATTTATGCCACTAAGTTTAGGGACACCTTGTATATTATATAATTTAAAACAGATTACCAAACAATAGTATATTACACTACAAGGGCAGAAAGTGTGAGATTCCTGCACTGCGCGCCATGATGCCCGAGGCGAAGCCGAGGGCATCATGGCGCGCAGTTCAGGGCTCTCACACTTTCTGCCCGTGTAGTGTATACTATTTTTCTTGCTACCCCGCAGAAAATACGGGAAAAAATTAAATGTATATAAAAAAACTTGTGTCAAAATTAAAATCTGACGTTTAATTTAATTCTGACGTTTACATTCAAAATCAATCAAACTGTAGCGTTGTCATGGTAATTCAGCGGTGCCAATACAGTAAAAATAAAAGGTTGTATTTTAATTAACAAATTACTACTTTATAACAAATAAAAGTACCATTCAGAGCTGGGCAAAGCACTCAAAAAAAGTGCTTCGAGCACCAAGCACCAAGCCCTTTGGAAAAGTAATTGCCAGCACCAAGCATCAAGCACTTTGAAAACTTTAAGTGCTTGCAATTACCAATTACCGAGAAAAGTAATTGAAAAATTCAATTACCAAGCACCAATTACTCAAAAAGTGCTTGCAAGCACTTTTTTCTTAAATAAATTACCAATTACCAAGCACTTTTTAGTTTTCCAATTGCTTCCTACCCAATTAATTAACATTTTTATTTTAAAAATAAGAAACATTTTTGGATGATCGTTATATTAAAATAGAGACCCTGTTAAAACCGATAGATATTTGTATCGGAATGTATGGTGTTTCTATAGGGTGTATCGGTATGTATAGGACCCATAGTTGGGATTTATGGTTGTTCTATAGGGATATCCACCCTTGATTTATTTGATATTGGTTTTAATGGGGAAAATACACATAAATATAAAAATTAGTATTTCCCCCATAGGACCCCATAGGTTTTAATAAAATTTTGTCAAATGTTTTATGATTGTTCTATAGGGATATCCCTATATATCCTTCATTGAATTATTTTCTATCGGTCTCTATAGGGAAAATGTAAAAGTTATGGTGTGCCTATAGGTAATTTCCTATAAATTTTCTATCGGGCCGTATCCGGAAAAAACCATGGACAAATGCACATATTGAATCCGGTAGCGCCCGATAGATTATTTTGTATAGGTCTCTATGGGGTATTTTAAGCAGGAAATTAAAGTGAAGAAATCATCAAAAAATAAGTACAAATTATCTGCAAGAAGGAGAAAGGTACTGGCCAAGTCGGCCTTCAACCAACCAATCACATTAAAGCTTATGCTGCACCGCACACCGCATTAGATGATGATGATGAAACCACAGGGTTGTTACTAAGGGCATTTCCCTCTAGAGTCTAAAGTGCTCGGGAGCACTTTAAATGCTTGCAAGCCCTCAAATCTGATAGTGCTTGCAAGCCCTTTAGTGCTTGCAAGCCCTTTAAAGTGCCTGCAAGCCTTTTAAGTGCTTGCAAGCACTCAAATGGCTTGAAATGCGAAATTCAATTACCAATTACCAAGCACTTTTTATAAAGGGCTTCAATTACCAATTACCAAGCACTGTATTTTAAAAGTGCTTGCAAGCACTGTGCTCGAAGCACTATTGTGCTTGAAGCACTTTTTCAAGCACTTTCAAGTCAATTACTGCCCAGCTCTGGTACCATTAAACACTTAAAACAACATAAAAAGTAAAAAAGTAAAAACATAAATTGTTTATTTGTTGTTATAATTGCAAAATTATGGTTTAAAACTGTCATATTTTTGTGTTTCTCATGTTGGCAGTACGAAATTTGAATGTTAAGCACACGACTAAAAAATTTTTACTCCCGCTATTAGAGTGTGCGCGTATAGCTTGACCAATGCAAGAAACGTAAACTTTCTGCCGTGAAATCGGGGACGAAACAACGTATTTTGAGTCGAGGTAGTAAGAAAAATGTTTTGATGCTTTGGCAAAAATTCATCGATATAATAAACGAAAATACTCGTATATATTACTCGTGAATTCCACGATTATTTTTTACGAGTACATTGAATTTGGTTTGTAAGTACGAGTAATAAGTATTTCAAATGAAAAATACTTATGAGTAAAAAAGTAGTCGTAATTGAAATACGAGTAAAAGTACTCACTACTTGGCCAGCTCTGATAAAAAATAGAACAAAAAACGAATCGAATATTTTTGTTTGTTTTCTATACTTTTGAACAAAAAAAGCATTTGGGTTGTTTTAGCATTTAGCATTTTAATTAATAATAAAACATAAACATAAAACTGAAAGTTTTATTCATAAATTATGAATCATAATCTGATCCCAAGATTTCATAGTCTAATTACTCCTCATCTGGTAGAATTTACAGTGGCTTTAGGTTTTCCAAATATTTAAATATACCTAAATAACCCATGTAATGCATGATACAAAACAAAAGAGTTAAAATGACCCAAGTGCACTTGGGCGGTTTTAATAAGTCATGTCGACTTATGTTTGCAGTGTAGTCTGATTCAGCTCATAAATGACACCAAAATCAGGATAATAATTTAGGTTGTTTCAAAAATAAATAAAATAAAATTTCTACTATCCGGTTAGACGCTTATGTTATTTTGACTAAAAAGTGCAGGTTTTTTATAAACTGGCATATTTTAAGAAAATTATAACGAGCTTCTCAGCAAGGTAGGTATAACCTACCTTGCTGAGAAGCTCGTTATAAGATACATGTTTTTATTATAAAACTTTGTTTTAACATGAAACTTTTCAGGAGATACTCTTAACGAAGCCAAATGTTACGGTTGGAAACTTCCAGCTTCGGAACACATAACTCACAACTGGTGTGTTTTAACGGAAGCAATTCAAAACCAGATTAAATCTGTAAACTGGACCACGAGAGTGGAATTAAAGGAGTCCAAAGTCGATTATATTAATGGTTTTGGAAGATTTAAAAGCCCTCACGAGATAAGCGTAAAGAAAAATGATGGAGAAACCGTGGATTTAAGTGCGGAATATATATTAATAGGTAGTTTAAATTTGTTTTAGTTAACAAAGCTTATGTTTTACATTTTTAGCTGTTGGAGGACGCCCCAGATACCCAAATATACCAGGGGCTCTGGATTTCGGTATCACAAGCGATGATATTTTTAGTTTGAAAAAACCACCGGGTAAAACGATGATAGTTGGCGCTGGTTATGTGGGTCTAGAATGCGCTGGATTTTTGAATGGTCTTGGATACGACACTACAGTTTTGGTTAGTCAAAAATTGTAGTTAATTATTTTGTACAGGATTGGTAATGTGGGTTGGTTGGATGTGGTTGGTACTGCGGTTTTAAAATTTCCGAAAAAATTGATCCGGCGAAAAAAAAAACAGTATTTTTCTGTAATAAAACGGAAAAATTGTGAATTTTTCAGAAAAATTGACTTTTGCATATTTTAAAAATTTACAAATTTCTGCGGATACTGTACACTGATATCGAGAAAAATTTTCGACCCTAAATATAATCCTATTATTATGATTATAATAATTATTTCTTTTATTTTAATCCAATAGAAATATTCTACCGGGTCGCAAAAAAACACATTCGTTTTATTTGACACTTCGATTTATAAAATTATAATTTTGTAATTTAACTTTATAAATCATGCATTGTTTTATAATGGGATATTTTCAATGGACTCCTTTTTGCAAAAAAGACCCAGTATATATTACGTTTACGTTTATTTTTTTAAATCAATTTTATTTAATTCAATTCAATGTTTAGTCTTATTTATTTTTTAGGATATTTTTTAAGTGTGATTGTCACTTTTTTTTAAATGGGTATTTCCAAAAAAATAGTTCAATTTTTCCCAAGAAAGACAATTTTCCCAAGGCCAAGGGTTTTTCCCAATTGATTGAGCCTGAACTCTAATAAATATTACATGAAAATTATGTAACAGTAAAACTTAAATTCAACAATAAATAATTATAAAAACTTTACTTGGATGATGGAGGCCTAATGTAGATGGAATGCTTGATAAATAAAGTTAAATTTAAAATACAAAAATAGAGACTAAGACTCAATCTACTTTCACTCAACAAACAAACAAATAAGCAAACAAACAAAGAAACAAATTAAAAATTAAAAAGGGGAACACATACGACAGCTAAGCTCTAGTATGGTGTGTTATTTATCAAATGGTATTTATATATTTATTTATTTATATTTTATGTGGGTTGTGGTCGCAGCAAGGAGATATTGTATGGTTTAAAGAGTTTGTAGGATGTCCCTTTCTTTCAGAAATTTAAGTTAAATGTCGTTTGGGTTGCGGTTATTGTTGTTGCTCTATAGAAATAAATATTATTGTTTGTTATAAATTTTAAATATTTTATACGTTTATAAGGTTTTATGAGCGATATTTATATAAAAATAAAAAGGAGCCTTCCGGGTGTTTGACCTGAGTTCAAACGTAATTTATTATCTTTTATTTACTGTATATATTATTTCCCTTTTAATAGTTTCCCCATGAATACATCACCTCAAAAGTACCTTGGGTTACTAAAGCTTTATTACCGTAATTATTTATTTTATTTATTTGTCGTAATTTAATATAACATTTGCCGTGGTTTTATATTTCATTTATCACTTGGGGTGTAACTTTTACAGATTCTTTGCTGGGGGGGTTTGTACGCTTACAAGCTGTAAGAAGTACTTACAGCACAGGCAAATAATCATAGGTCAGTTTCCTCCAGAAATTTGGTTTTAACTGCTTCCATAAAACATACTTTTTAAGAACCTTTAAAATTTATTTTAAAACCATAAAGTTAAATAGGCCTTAAGCGTCTGTTGAGTTAATATGGTTTTATAAGGGTATAAATGACATCCCATAATAAAGCAAAGTTAAAACTTACAAGCGTAATAGGCGTTATAGTTTTAAAAGTAGGTTTTGTTGTGTTTAATAAAGCATTCTATTAAAGTAATATGGTTCTAAGAACAATTAACCTTTGTGATAACCCAAATATCTTTTCAAAGAGTGTGATAAAGCTTTAATATAATATTTAGGTAAAAGCCAAGAGTTACATGTGTTACTTGGGCATCGATAAACTTTTTTTATATGACGATAAAGCACCATTTTAAGACACTGAATATCGGTGGTTTTAAAAATTCAATCGTCGCGGTAATTTACTAAAGGCCGAATTTTGCGAAGGTCCTCCAAAATAGGTTGCTGTGTGCGAACTGATATTGCAAGATCGTCAAGAAACATCCCGAGATTGAGTTATTCTTTTGCAATAGTATGAATAAAATATTAGACAAACATTTGGCCGACGAGAAGATTTGTTCACTTTAGATCCCGCATTGATTGGTACAAAGAAATGCTTAAAACACCCTGATGCTATTAACATTAACACAGGTAACAAATATTGGATTTATGTATATGAATCAAATTGTAAACAGCAGTCGACGGTACGCGTCTTTCAAGATAAGCGATGAGCGAACAAACGTTGTTAAAAATGCATGTCGGAGTGAAAAAACATGATACGAAAATTTGTCTAAGAGTATGAAAAAGTTAATTTATCTTCATAAAGAATACTTTAAAAACCCGTTTTTGCGAATAAAATTTGTTTTTGTTTATTGAACCCTCGTTCCTTGATATAAAAATAAAAGTTTTGTTTACTTCTTGCTAACAAGCTTTCTTTCAAAGTTAATTTTATCTCGAGATTAAAGAGAGTTCGGTGTAAACTATAAAATTGATTATTTTTCCTACATTATAGATTTTGTTTTTCTAGGTACGCTCCGTGGTTTTACGAGGTTTCGATCAACAAATGGCGCAAATAATAACGTCGGCGTTGCAAGATAAAGGCGTCAAGTTTGAATTTAAATTTACACCAAAATCCATAATAAAACAACCGAACAATAAACTTTTGTTTAGTTGGCAGAATAAAAACAACCAAATTTCCTCGGACTACTTCGATACTGTATTATTTGCTATAGGTAGGCAGCCGCCTACAAGGGACATGCTTTTGGAGAATGCGGGGGTTAAAATTTCAGAAGAAAACGATAAGTTGCTAACGGAAAATGAGCAAACAAACGTACCGCATATTTTTGGGGTGGGCGATGTATTGTTTAATAAGCCTGAGTTAACACCGGTGGCTATACAGGCTGGCCAACTGTTAGCAAAAAGGTTGTTTGGAAAAGAAGAGGACAAAAAGTAAGTATGTAGGTTGGACTACAAGGTAAAATGACAATCCAGGTGGAAAATAACGTTGGGACAACATTTTCTAACGTTAGAAATACACTGCTCAAATAAATTGGCCGAACGCGTTTTTGAATGAGTGATCCTCATTTTTTTATTGAATGGCCGATCAACAATTTACTTCTGGGGATTTATTCATTAAACATTCAGCTCAAACAGCAAAAAAAACATTTATTCCAAATCTACTTAATTCCTATTTACAAGATTAAATGTAATAAAATCATAAAATCAAAGAGTAGTGAAAAACCACTTGCGCTGAGTATTTCGAATATTAGTAACGCGTATGGCCTTCCAGAAGAGCCTCTGACAGTTGCTGAAGAGTAATAGGCGCAACAGGGCGCTTTCTAACACGTCTATCCAATATGTCCTATGCGTGCTCGATCCAATCCATCACCAAAGTTGTTGGAAAATGGAAAATCATGATCTTGCAGGATCTCTGCCTTTAAGCCCAAACCATTACAAATCTGCCTCCAAATCTATCAATTTCCTTAACAGTGACATAACCAGGGCCGTCTTAAGCCCGGGGCGGCCATTTTTTGGGGGCGGCCGTTTAAGGGAAAGCCATTTTTTTAAGCCTATATTAGTTTCCTACAATTTTTTGTATGTTTATAATGAGTTTTTAAATAGAAGTGCGGCTTTCTTAGATCTTAAAAGAAAGCTGCAATCTCGTGTTTTTGGACCATAAGACGAATTTTTTTCCAAGCAACAAGTATCGCGCAATCTTAAGCAATATCATAAAGAAAAAAATTTAATTTTTTTTGTTTTGCGTACGGACTTTTTTGTAGACCTTGATACGACCATTTCTCGCTGAGCTATCGGGCTGAATGAAAATGGATCATTTTTCCTTTGATCATCGATATCTCAGAAACCAATAGTCGCACAAAAAATTGGAGGTCGGTTTTAGAAACTTGAATGAATGCCTTATAAGGTTCGGCTAATGTTTTTTTCAAAACAATTTTTTTACATTCGTAACATGATTTTGAAGACGTGAAAAAATGGGGTTTAGAGGTTTTTGGGAAAATCACACGCAGAATGGAGGTTATTAAAAAACGACTAATGTTAAATGTGCCTTTTATAGTTCAATATACCCACAAATCACTAGCAAGTTTCAATTCATCCATCCAGCCGTTTTTTAGTTTCATTCGATTGAATTTTTGAAAAAATTAAATCAAGTTTTTTTACTCTCAAACGCTCATAATCTCTAATAAAATGTAAAAAAAAATATCTCCAATTTTTTCACATTTTTTTACCAAACGGCATTTAAAGTTATGAATTTTTTTTACAAAATTGCAAAAAAACTTCAATTTAAATTCAAATTCAAATTATCCTTTTTCATTGAAAGTTCGATAGCTCAGCGAGAAATGGTCGTATCAGCCAACAAATTAAAGCTGGATAAACAACCTATCCGATCCATATGGTGGTTTCGTTAAAAAAAAATGTCCGTACACAGAAAATAAAAAACAAAAAAAATTGAAACCTTTTCTTCACGATATTCATTATAATGAATCCTGGATTGCGCGATACTTGTTGCTTGGAAAAATTGTTCGTCTTAAGGCTCAAAAATAAGAGACTTGAAGCTTCAAATTGATTTTTTTTAAACTTCGATACGGCCATTTTTAACAAAAATACATGTATACAGTCAATTGAAATATCGCTAAAAATTTGGAATAAATTTTTTCCACTAGTGTATATATTATAAACAAGTTTTTAAGTTTGTTGTTAGCTATATTAGGTATTACTTATGTACCTATGTAGTTACATATCGCTACAATGGTTTAACATGGTTCTATCAGCCATTTTCTCGAAAATGTGATTTTTGCTTAAAAGTTTTATATATGGTACATAGAACCTTTTTATGCAAAAATTTTATTTTTGGGATAATGGCAAATAGAACCATATTAAACCAAGGTAGTGATATGTAAAATAAAATATTTTATTTATAGACAAAATTTGTTATATTCTCTCTAAAAAATGAATTAGTCAAAAGATACTAATTTAATAGTTATTAGTGGCTGCTTTTTCACTTGTACCATGGTTAACCAAGGAATACCATGGTATCACAAAATTTAACAGCCAATTCTTATGTAAAGTTGTCCCCCCTAAATCCGAAAATACCGTCAAAAATTATAAAAGTGGAGTAGTATTTGAGATATAGTCAATTCCATATTAAATAAAATTTTTGCATAAAAAGGTTCTATGTACCATATATAAAAATAGAGACGGCCCTGGGCATAACGTATTGTTCGCCAAGACGTATGTAGACTTGTACACGACCAATTTTATAAACTCTAGTTAGTCAAGGTACTCGCACGTGCTACGTGCCCTTAAACCAAAATTCTTTAGTCGATTTCTAACTTTTTGGTCAGAAATCTCATCTCCTGTGGCATTTCTTGGTTGGTTTTGTAGCTCTCTAGCAGTGGCAGTGCGTTGGCGAAAGAAAGTTGTAACAATATGCCTCTCATCTTAATACATTGTTTTTCGTTTCCAGCCTTGTCCAGCTCTTCTGGAGTAGCTACATGTTGTTTGGTACCAATTTCAAAGTCTGTAAATAACGGATGGACTTTCCGAAGTTGATTTGCTGTGTAGCGGATATAACGCACATCTTTAATTTCACTAAGTCAACGCAATTTATACTCGTGCACCAGGAATATCAACATAAAAAACTGGTGTTTATTTCTTCCATAGTTTACAGAAACTTTTTTAAATTTGCTAAATGGTCTGGCAACACTTTGATTTCGTGACATTTTTTAAATTTAGTGTTATACATAAGAGTTAAGTAGATTTAGAACATGTTTTATTTAATGTTTAAAGAGAAATATTTAGTAAATAAATCTCCATAAAAAATTTGGTGATTTCGGTTATTCCATAAAAAGTGAGGATATTTTAAAAACGCGTTGCGCAAATTTATTTGAGTAGTGTATGTATAATTTTATGTTAAAAACCTAAAATTTAAAAAAACGGTCATAATTTAACAACCCCTTTAACTTTTTAGATGTTTTATGGACTACAACAACGTAGCAACAACAGTATTTACCCCGGCAAAATACGCCTGTATTGGTTATAGCGAAGAAAACGCATTACAAACTTTCGGCAGTGAAAACATTGAAGTCTACCACTCAAACTTTAAACCCACAGAATATTTCATCCCCAAAAAACCCACGCAACATTGCTACATCAAAGTGATAACCAAAAGAAATGAACGGAAAGAAGTAATTGGGATGCACATCATCGGTCCGCATGCTGCAGAAATAATGCAGGGGTTTGCCGCAGCCATGAAATGCGGACTCACCATGGATATTTTGAGTGATACAGTTGGTATACACCCCACTGTGGCTGAGGAGTTTACCAGAGTCAATATTACCAAGAGATCAGGTTTTAGTTGTGTTCCATCGTCGTGTTGTAGCTAAAAGATGACTAATACAAATGTATTTTTATTTTAATTATTGTGTTTTAATGGCGTAACAAATTCTAATCAGTTTTAGTGTACATACTTTCGGAACTTTAATTGAAATTCCAACAACAAAAATAGTAGTTCGGTTAATAATAAAATTAAAACTGGTGATATTTGTTCATTACGTTGCCAAAATTTTAAGGTAAAGTTTTATTTTTTTTAACACAAAACGTTTGCAAAAATTTTATTCTTCCACTTCGAAATTTAAAATGCATTTACATGTATATTGTTTTTTTTGCAGAAAAACGTTATAAAACAGTCCTTTATATAAAATTGTCTATATACATGGTTGACTTATGTCATGTTATTTTGGCTACGAAATTTTCTACACATTGTTACCGAGTTTTTTAAACTTAAATCGTTGAATCAGCGCTTAAATGTTTAATATCTCAAAACTATTTATCGAAAAAAAAAAAATGTAATTTTTTGTATGTATTGTAAAGATTTATTTTTACACCAGGTTCGTTTAAAACAGGTTTTATTAAAAATTAATACATGAACTATTTAATTTAATTTACTTTACCATCATTTTACAACAAGCAAGGCTCTTGGGAAGATACGACCAAGGAAAAAGAGCTAGAGAAAAAACCCTGTTCGGCTATGAAGTGGCAATTACACGATTAGGCATTGTTTCTTTTAAAAGTTTATGCAAATGAATGTGATGACGCGACGCTCGTTACTTTATCTAACCCCAAAGGTTTAAAAATAGTATTAGTGTTTTAACTTTGCCCTTTGGGGAACGAGGTCCACATTGGAGACATCTCGCCTGAAAATAAAGAGTCGGTATAAAAATTGCGATGTCGACTAGAGAACCTAGGTAACCATTTATTCCTCACGGTGTGAAGCATTTTAGTATCTACTACAGGGTACGTGCACTAAAATAAAAAGGATCATTCAAAGTTTAAAATTAACGGCCAATACTCAACACAAGAGGCGATATCCCAGGCAACACAGGGTCGTAGAAATCACGTAGAATCGTCGACGAATTGGGTCGAATTTGGTCGAAGTTACATTTCAACCATTTTTCGACGTCTCAAAATTCACCAAAACAAGACCAATTATTAACTTAGGTCGATGATAACCAATAAATGACGTCATTATCACGTGAACAGATGACGAAATTTTTAAGAAAATATGAAAATATAGTGATAATTAATAAGGAACAGTTGGCCCGTTTTAATGGGCCGATTTAATTTAAGTTATTTCGACGGAAAATCAACGTGGTTTTAAACTAATTAAGATAGATTAATAATTATTGATCCATTATTGGATTTTTTAAAACAAATTCGCGATTTTTAAATCCTTTATCATTTCATCACAAAATAAGAAATTAACATGTTACTGCAGTTGACAATCACAATTTTAATTTTAGTAAAATTATTTATCTACAGTGTTGCCAGATGTTTTATAATTTTCTTTTTTAAAATAGTAAAATTTAAATAATAATCGATAATTGTAACATAATTTAATCCGCCGCGTAGTTTTGCTTGTTTTTATACAATTTTTGTTTTGATAATTTTATATAATTTTCTGTAAATTTGATCATTTTGTCAACCCTCTTCGATAATATTAATTTTTACACCTGGCAACCCTGTTTCTCTTTGACACTACTTACAAAGCGAGGGAACGTTTATTCCTAAAAAACAATATGGTTGATTCAAGCGTCCAACTTTTATAATCTGTGGTATTTATACAAAGAACAAACCATTTATACTGATAATACTTTGGCTGTGTAAGGTAGGTCAATTTTTGTTTGTTTATTAATGTTTTAATTACTCAGTATATTCCGTAACGAAGTCATAACACCTAAATGAAGTACCTACATAAGCCCCTAAAATATTGACCTGTCATCTGTCTTAAAATTTAATGTGTTTGATTTTATAATAAATGTTTTGAGCAACTTAAAACATGTTTTATTAATTATTAAACCAAAAGCCCTTTATGCACTAGTAAAAATAGTTATTTATTCTTATATCCGATATTTTAATGCCATACATATGTATGTGTTTCTGCAAAGATTAACTAACAATTTTTTTTTGTTATTCTACTTTTTTACATACATTTATTTTGAGTATTAATTATTTACTAAATATATATCTACTATAGTAGTATATATATACTATATATAGTAGGGTTTACCTATTTATTTCTTAAAATTTAAAAGTGCAATTAAAAATTTTTTGTTTTTTTAATTTTGACAAAAGCACATTTCGCATTGAAATATCTGATATCAGTATCGGTAATTATTTTTATCAGTGTATGACCTAATCATATATTATTCAAGAAATAGTACGTGATTATTACGTAAATAATTACGTAATATTACGTGATTTTACACGTGAAATCGCTGTGACATATTGTCGTCAATTTTACGACGATAAGACGTTTCTAAGTTGGTGACTTCGACGTCACCGTAGACGTAAATTAAACGTGATATTCACGTCACTGTGTTGCCTGGGATACAGACTAAGCTTACTCCCAGCTGACAGTGACACGTCTTATCGACGTGTAATTTTGGTGATTGTACGTCTGCGACGTCATGGACGTAATATCGACGTTAGTATTCTGTCATTTCGTTGACCAATTGTTGACGTCATTTTTGTTCCATACATTTCACGTAATATCGACGTTAGTGTAATTTTATGTATTTTTAATGACCGGTTTTGGTTTTAAAATTATTATTTTAAAATTATCATTTCATAAATGAAATTATATGGTTATTATTCCGTCATTGAATTGACCAATTGTTGACGTCATACATTCTACGTAATATCGACGTTAGTATTCAGTCATTGAGTTGACCAATTATTGATGTCATTTTTACCCCTTACATTCTACGTGATATTAGGCGCATTTTATTGAAAGTGGAATGGAATAAAAACAGAATGATTCCCGTTTGCAAATTCATTCTGAGCCCTGTCACTTTGCCAAAGGTGGGGGAATTTATGAACCTAATAACCAATTGTGTGGATTGTGACCTCAATTTTCTTTTTAAAGTTTAAAAATATGGATAACGCACAGTTATTACTTGCTGGGTTTATTATAAACCATAATAGTTTTTAAAATTGGCGGTTGTTAAATGCACTTTTTTCAGGGGAATATCCCCCCACTCTGCCTCATTCTGAAGATTCCAAACAAAAGTAAGGAATCATCGGAATGACATTAATGACAGAAGAATCATTCTGTGACTCAAAAAAACAACCATTCATTTAAGGGAGAATAGGGAGAATGGGCAATAAAATGCAGCTATTAACGTAATCTAGATTGACGTTTATTAAATTACGTACAGTGTACGTAATTTTACGTATTTTTAATGCCCGTTTCGATTTTAAAATTAATTTATTATTCCGTAAATGAATATATGTAGTTATTATTCCGTCATTTAATTGACCAAATGTTGACGTCATTTTGTTCCATACATTCTACGTAATATCGACGTTAGTATTCCGTCATTTTGTTAACCATTTGTTGACGTCTTTTTTTTCATACATTCTACGTGATATTGACGTTATATAGATTGACTTTTATTAAATCACGTAAAGTGAACGTAATTTTTCGTATTTTTAATGACCGGTTTCGATTTTAAAATTAATTTATTATTCCATAAATGAAAATATATGGTTATTATTCCGTCATTAAATTGACCAATTGTTGACGTCATTTTGTTCCATACATTGCACGTAATAACGTCGCGACGTTACCCAGCAAACAGAGCTGTAACCAACTCGCATTTTGGTTGATATTTAAAGAGTTTTAAAGTAACGGAATATTGACGTGAAATAAACGTTTTGAAAAAACGAATACACGTAATTACGTGTAACTTTAAAGTTTAGAAGAAATATGTACCTAAGTACCCAGCAAACAGAAAATGACGAACGACGTTTAAGACGTAAAAATAAACGTCAAAATAAAACGTAAAAATGACGTATATTTCTCGCCATTCTCTGAGCACTCATTTCATACTAGAATCAGACGTATATGCGACGTCATCAAAATGTTTCGAAATTCGCCAATATGTAGGCAACCCATGCATACCTCTCGTCTCTGTAGCACAATAAATAGTTCTATAAAGGTGGAATGCCTTAAGCTGCTAAGTAAGAATTTCTTACTAAAGCAAAATTACTGACCATACCGCTTCTGCTTGTAAGTTTTGAAGGGAGACAGCTGGTTCTGTGGCCCACTCTGCGAAAAGTAAGCAGTGGGCCCCACTACTTACTTTTAGCAGAAGCTTTTATAAAATTTAACATTTAATGTTAAACAGCACTATCTTTGAGAAATTATTCAACAACCAAAATACGTCAATTTTGTACCTTAAAGACGTATTAAAGATGTCTTTAAGAATCGTCTTAACCACGTTAAGGGGGACGTTTTTTTTACGTCCAAACACGTACAAAGTAACGTCACTGGTACGTACAAAGTAACGTCACTGGTACGTACAAAGTAACGTCATTATACGTTAACTGGACACGTCAAAAAGACGTACCAAAATGACGTCGGAGGGCTGTCACCCAAACGTCAATAATACGTCATGGTGTATGGTGAATATGACGAATCGGGTGCCGAAAAAATGACGTTTAAATGACGTGGTACTGTCAGCTGGGCTGTTACGCAATAATTTATAAAAAAATACATTTAAGTGTAAATCTCCACAACGGCTACATACGCGATTTTAATTTTTCTTGCAAAGTAAAGCTAATAATATCACTATTTAAAAAAATGTTTGGAAGATTATATATTTTTTAAGTTGAAAACGCCAAATGTACCAACGTGATGAGTTAAGGTTAGTATACACTACCATATTCCACAATGTGCCATATTCTAGTTTTTTCAGATTTTCTATAGGGTGATTCCTTTAGCATATATATGGGGCAAAACACCTCAAGTGTTCCCACCTAAAAATGATGTTTTCTCCGAATTTAACAAAACTTTGCCAAATCATTGTCCTATTGGACTACCTTAATTTTCCAAATGGGGAGCAAAAAGGATTAGCGGGTTGCAGAGATACAGGGGCCTGAAAATTTATTTTTTTTCTCGTGCGCTTAAAAGACGTCGAAATATTCATGTATATAATAATTTTTTTTAAAATTGATAATCAACATATCGTATAGAATTTTTTCCACGCTTTACGATAAAAATGGTCTCGAAAGCGAGAAAAAATTTTTTGGTTATAAAAAAACGATTTTAAAAATATATTTGTTTTTTTCTCGAAATGCGACACATGGGATTTTTAAAAAATTAATATCAAAAGAAAGATTTTTCAATTCCCTAAATTTTGATGTAATATGAAGATGGGATCTCAAGAATAAGTCGAAAAAAGTAAGGGTTGAAGCGAGTAGGGACCGGTCCGGACCGTGCGGCGAGCAGCTACCTACTATATTATACCTATTGCAGCTGTGCTCGGTCTACTACTTAGTGGATTAATTGGAGAGGGTCAATACGACTTTTAAAATTATTTTTATATAGAAATAAATGTATTTTTCGATGTGTTTAAGTCAAAACAGCACAAACGCCAAATTATTTTTTTTAGAAGAAGGTCTTAATTTAATTTAATTCTCTATCGACCTGCAGGTACAAGTACTTCTAACAAATTTAAAATTTTTGGCGCTTATGTCGTTTTGCCTTAAACTCATCGATTTTATTGCAATAGTTCAAATTAATAGCAATTAAAACCCATGTTTTGGTTTTTGTTGTCGAAAAAGAAAAATGTAGCAAGTAATAAGTTGCTCTTACTCTGAATAATTACACTTGCACGTAAATGTAAATAAGTTTTACTATTTAATGCAATTGCAAGTGTATCACAATAATAATACACATTTTTCATGTAAACTTTTTATTGAACATTTTACTTATTTTTTATTTTTGGGAAAAGTACAAAATTCCTTTTCCGTTAGGAACAAATGAGTGATATTTCTGTGTCCCAGGAATTGATTTTACAGAATCAAATCGCTTTTTAAGAATTTCTGCTGTTTTCATATGATATTTTTCAGAATGAAAAATACTTTTCTTTCGATCTTTTGAGCCTATTCATACAAATCTTTGGCATCTGGAATTGGACTTTTTAATTTTGCCTGCAAACTTGCGCGGGCAGCGAGTCTTTTTAAATTCCCACCAATGCCATCACAGAGGCCTTTACCGTGTGCTGTTGCATTAAAGTGCCACTCAGCTGAAATACCAAAATCTGTTTCATATTGCATAAGATTTTTAAAGTTGTTCTTGTTTTTGAAATGTTGTAAAATAAGTAAAATAAAAACATTTTTTGGGTATAAAATTTTGTTTTAAATAATTCATAAAAATTTTCTGGAATTCATAAACTGCGACAGTGTCATGCTTTAGGCAATCCGATAAAATTGCTGCACTAAAATAATGAAGTTTTTCATTTTCCTTGTAATAAATGACGGTTGTGAAAATCGTAACTTGGTCATAATTCCAATGAAATGACTGAGCCGCATTTTGTACTACAAATGCGTAATTTTTAGCGAAGTCGCATAATACAAGAAATTCTCCAGTTTGTAAATTATTCTTAAAAAGAGATTTGATTCTACAAAATC
Source organism: Brassicogethes aeneus (assembly GCA_921294245.1). Lineage (NCBI taxonomy): Eukaryota > Metazoa > Arthropoda > Insecta > Coleoptera > Nitidulidae > Brassicogethes > Brassicogethes aeneus. The sequence goes on along the minus strand of OV121133.1, from coordinate 60,151,107 downwards.
AATTCCTGGGACACAGAAATATCACTCATTTGTTCCTAATGAAAAAGGAATTTTGTACTTAAAAAAAATATGGTTTGCTAACGAATATGATATTTTTCCCAAAAATAAAAAATAGGTAAAATGTTCAATAAAAAGTTTACATGAAAAATGTTTATTATAATTGTGAGGCACTTGCAATTGCATTAAATAGTAGAACTTATTTACATTTACGTGCAAGTGTAATTTATTCAGAGTAAGAGCAACTTATTACTTTCTACATTATACTACAAAAACCAAAACAAGGGTTTTAATTGCTATTAATTTGCAATAAAATCGATGAGTTTAAGGCAAAACGACACAAGCGCCAAAAATTTTAAATTTGTTAGAAGTACATGTACCTGCAGATCGATAGAGAATCAAATTCTTTATCGACCTTCTTTTAAAAAAAAAAAAATTTGGCGCTTGTGCTGTTTTGACTTAAACCCATCAAAAAATACATTTATTTCTATATAAAAATAATTTTAAAAGTTGTATTGACCCTCACCAATTAATCCACTAAGTAGTAGACCGAGCACCGCTGCAATAGGTATACAGGGTGTCCAGAAAGGGTAGGGGGTAGGGTTAGTTAACCAGTAATTGACCAGTTAAGGAAATTTTCGTGAATAAATTATTATATTTTTCTCTATTTTTAGTTTAAAATAAAATAAAAAATATCATTGAGTTTAATTTTGTTTTAAGATTTGATAACAGCTGACTAAAAAAGAAAAAGAGATTCTATGCCGACGAAAAAAAATTTAATGCACGAAAATTCATGATTTTCCAGTGGTTGACCAATGCCTTCTAAGCAGATATCATTAATAAAACTGTGCCATCTAGAAGTTAAGGGGTAAAACACTATGCAAATAATATAAGTTTTTAATTAGGTAATACAGGGACCTTGCTTTTATCATTTAATCGGTAAATTGGTCAATAACTGGTTAATGGTCAATTACTGGTTAACTGACCCTATTTCAATAAAAATAAAACTACAAGTCAGAAAAAAATATTTTTTTTTTAATTTTTAGACAAAGTGTTGGAAAATTAAGTGCCAAAGATTTTGTTGTCCAAATGTTGACCCTCGCGCTGCTGGCATTCCTCTAACCGAAAACGGAAATTCACTATTGCGCCTCTACACATCTCTCTGTAAACAGCGGCCATTTTAGTGCGGATCTTGTGCAGGAAAATTCCTGGTCTGTTTTTATAAACTTTATCTTTAAGGTTCATCATAAAAAAATAATAAAATGGTGTAAGATCGGCGCTTCTCGAAAGCCAGTTAATGGTGCCACTTTTTTCGGGATAATTTGATTGAAAACCTTAAGTGACTGATTTAAGGGGTGGCAAGGGGCCCTATCTTGTTGAAACCATGTTTCCACATTAAAACCTTCAAACTTCTGCAGTTGTGGAATCAAAAAGTTTCTTTAACATGTCGCAATACCGGTCACTGCAGTGAACGGTTAACCTGTTTACCTTAAGTGCTAGCCCTCGTCGGTTTTCAAAAATGTAAGGCCCAATGATTCCTTCATCACTTGATTATTTTTATGGGGATACCTTAAAGAGAAAGTTAATGAAAATAGACCACGAACTCTCCTGCAATTGAAGCACAACATCCGCAACGAAATGGCCGATATTTTCAGAGATGTGAGTAGACGCGTGACAGTTAATTTCCGTTTTCGGTTAGAGGAATGCTAGCAGCGCGAGGGTCAACATTTGGAAAACAAAATCTTTGGGACCTTAATTCTCCAAAACTGTCTAAAAATTCAAAAAAAAATATTTCTTGCTGACTTGTACTTTTATTTTTATTGAATTTATAAATACCCCCTACCCTTTCTGGACACCCTGTACTATAGTAGCTGCTCGCATTACGGTCCGGACCAGTCCCTACGCGCTTCAACCCTTATTTTTTTCGACTTATTCTTGGGATCCCATCTTCATATTACATCAAAATTTGGGGATTGAAAAGCTTTCTTTTGATATTAATTTTTTAAAAATCCAATGTGTCGCATTTCGAGAAAAAACCAAATATATTTTTAAAATCGTTTTTTATAACCAAAAATTTTTTATCGTAAAGCGTGGAAAAATGCTATACGATATGTGGATTATCAATTAAAAAACAATTATTATATACATGAATATTTCGACGTCTTTTAAGCGCACGAGAAAAAAAATAAATTTTCATGCCCCTGTATCTCTGCAACCCGATAATCCTTTTTGCCCCCCATTTGGAAAATTAAGGTAGTCCAATAGGACAATTATTTGGCAAAGTTTTGTTAAAATCGGAGACAACATCATTTTTAGGTGGGAACACTTGAGGTATTTTGCCCCATATATGTGTATATTTTTTTGTACCCTGATCCTATTCACCCTGTGGTCGGGGTGAAAGTGATCACGCCTTTAAGTTTAATTCCATATGGCGCTGCGTGGGGTGTATAGAATCAAAAATTATTGTTTAAAAAAAATACAAAAACAGATTTATTGCGTCAAACACAAATTAAACTAAGACTACATAAGATAACATTGAATACTAACAAAAATAAATGATTCTTTGACGAATTATACCATGACTACATAAAGGTACATTAGGTAATAATACTGCAATAAACAAAAAATAGATTTTGTTGAAATCTTTAGAAAAAAAATTAATTAAAAATCGTTAAAATCCACGGAAAACCTTAAATATCTCCGCAAATATTTTTTGGGGGTCTAATTTTCCTACAATCTGTTCCATAGAAAATTCCGCAATTTCTTCTTTGGGCGAAAATTGATAAACATAACCCAAGAAATCTCTAGTTTGTTTCTCTCCCAAAAAATTCCCTACAAATTCGCGTGTCTACAACTTTACAAATGTAAAACTTTAAATTGTTACTGGATCCAGTTTTTTTGGATTCTGTAGAAAATTCCACCAACAACCAGGTGTCAAGTGTGTAGAATTTCCTGGCAGAAAGGCCAAACGAATATTATTTTCTTTCAAGAGTAATGGGATGCTAGATTATCCCCAATATATCTAAAATGGTAGACATATTTACTACTTTATCAGTCTTAAGACTAAGCTAATTAGCTCCTTCTATCACAGCAGTATTTGTATTAAAATCTTTTTTGGTCGGTTGCTGTTCATCGTTTTCATCATTACTCTCCCTGTACTCTTTGGTATTTTAATCATAAATTTGTTTTTCATTAGGTGCACCTAATGAAGAACAAATTTATGATTAAAATACCTACATGTAGGCTTATCTAAAAACACTTTATTGTTTTCCTCTTTGTTAACCTTTTTTTTCGTTAAATTTTTTCCTTTGTTTATTCTTTCACTCTTACTTGCTCCTTTTGCAGGCTTTTCTGCAGCCAAATTTTCGTTGGATTTTTCTTCCTATTTTGTTCTTTTTTGATGAATATTACTCTTCTTGGTTTTTTTGTACAGAGTTTAGAAGACCTTCTTTATTTATAGGAAAACCCTTTGAGAAACAGTCCAGGATCCAGGAAACCAATTTTTGTTCTAGAAAAAGTTGGACCCACTTTTCGGCAATCATCGCTTGTTTTACCATCCAGTCTATTTCGTACAGATGATCTATAGATCCCTATAGGGACATTAAATTTCTTGCATGCTGTGGATACGGGCATATGTTATGTGCACCTTTTCTACCTTGTTTAGTATTACATTACTGGTTTTCATGACCCATTTGTAGCCACTTAAAGACCACAACTGGTGCAGAAGGCACTTTTGATGCTCCAATTGTGGCCACTATTAATTTAATTATTTAAATATCTTCTTCAAAGTGTTAAAATAAAATGTAAAATGCCTTTATAAGTCAAATACCATCCACTTTGAACACAAACATTTAAATTCTTAACACAGAATCATGCAAGTTAATGCTCCTCTTGTTTCTTAACAAAATACCTAAAAAATCACAACATTCCCGCCGCGTGTTAAAAAACCGATTTTTTTAAAAACACTGTAACTGACAAACGCAATATGGCGCGATCCATAATACAATAAGGAGTGGGATTTAGATTGTCTTATTGGCTAGTTTGAAAGTGGCCGTTAATATTTTAGATTTATTTTGTGGATGGCCACAAACGGTGCGATAGCCACAACCGGGGCATCTACCCTACAAACTTTAACTATCGATAAAACAGACTTTAAATAATCTACAGAGACTAAAGACACCATTCTACAGAATCTGTAGTATACTACAGATTCTGTAGAATGGTGTATACAGATGGCTTCACTTTTATCTAAAACATATCGCCAACAACAGCCATAATATTACAGTGGGCCTGATTACCTGGTGGGCCCGATTACCCAACTCTCCCCTACTTCAATAAATCCTAATCTGAAACCCCAAGCAAGCGGCAATTTTTTTCTTATCTATAGATTTTCTCTAAAAATAAATTATTCAAAAATGACTAATTAATAGTGGATGCTTTTTCACTTCCCAGTAAGCACCAAACACTCGGCAAACAGTCGGCCTTCGCTCGGCATAGGCGGTTGACCGGCGGTTCGGCTTGCCCCCAGTCGTCCCGCTTATGGCCCGCGTTATGTTAGCCCGGTACCGTTTGGCCATGTTCTAACCAAAGTTGGACAGAATACGGCATATCGCTGCAAAATCGTTCGGCTTGCCCTAGCCGACCCGCTTACGGCCGGAATACGGCCTGCCGCGGCATAAGCAATACACTCGGCAATACATCTCACGGCTGCTTACGCAAGCGAGCTAACTATAAATAGCGATGGGTTGCAATATTTAGTTGGAAGTGTGCGTCTGTAATGACATAGCTGAACATTAATTGTTTTAAGTCCCCATCTCCATCCTCATCTGCTCAGTAACGAATAATGGCTAGCTATAGTCGAGTGTGTTAAACCTATAGGATATACCTACCTATACCTACCAGGACGTCTGAAGGCTTTTTTTGAATTGCCAGGCTGTTGTGGCCGGCACTCGGCCAACTATACACAGCCGACACTCGGCCGAGTAAACATAGCCGACATTCGGCCAGGCGGACACGCCGGAACAAATATATGTGTCCGGCCGCACGCGGCCGATTCGGCAAAACGTATCCCTATTGTAAATGACCAATAGAATCCAATAAAAAATAAGTAATTGGTTTGAATTGGTTTGCTTGTCTCTATTTGCTAAATCCAATAGAAATGCACATGGAATGAATTGGTAATGCATAGCGCCAAACCCATTCCAACCAATTAAAACCAATTAATTTTTTAAAATTTGGATTAGAAAATAACTACCTACCAGTTTATTTTTCATTCAAAAATAATTTTTAATATATAAGTACACTACTAACACTAGGCACTTAACACTGAAATCGACTAATAAAAAAACCGCTAATAAATGGCGTCCAAAGACTTGTTGTTGTTTTTTCTTTATGATGGCGTCTCATGCAACCTCGTTGATTTTGCGCAGCTACACGAGAGCCCTGTTGCGATATTTGTATTGTATTGGGAATAACCAATTAGCAGATTTTTCGATTCTTAGACTGGGAATGCCCAATTGAATTCAATTGGAAATTACCTATAGGTAGCGTTATCCAATCGAAACCAATAAAAACCATTAGAATCCTAATCGAACTTTTCCATCATGGAAAATACCAGTAAAAACCAATTTCTGTTTTATATCGCGCCAAATTAAATCCAGTAAGTTCAATTCAGACCCATTGATACCAACCAATACTTCAATTGGTTTCTACCACGGTATACCATGGTATTTTGGATATATCCAAAATTTAACAGCCAATTCTTATGTAAAATTGTCCCCTGAATCCGAAAATACCTTCAAAAGTTAAAAAAGTAAAACTGTTTTTGAGATATAGTCAATTTTTCATTTAATATGGAATTGACTATATCTCAAAAACTGCTCCACTTTCATAATTTTTGACGGTTTTTCGGAATCAGGGGACAATTTTACATAAGAATTGGCTGTTAAAGTTTGGGATACCATGGTATCGGAATAAAAGTGAAAAAGCAGCCACTAATAACTATTAAATTAGTCATTTTTGACTAATTCATATTTAGAGAGTGAGAAAAAATTATATTTCGTAGATCGAAATAGGTTTAAATCATAGCGAGTCGAGAGTTATTCGAGCTCGATGATTTAATCCTAGTCCCTGCTTTGAATTAAAGGCCAGTTTAGCTGTTTTAAACAATATTTGTTGTTTTAAGCAATATTTAAAATGATTACATATGCATGTATACCTACCTAATTAATTAAAAAAAAAAAATAATAATAAAAGATTTTGTTACAGCCTTTCAAAATTAGTTTTTAAAACTTAGAAGTAGGTAGGTACCTATTTTATTACAAAATTATTGAATACCTGCAATTGTAAAATACTATTGCAGAAACATAATTAAAAAAATTTACAGGTTTTCTATTGCAAAATTTATAAAACCCCGTAAACTTCCATTGCAGGAACAGAATTTTATTTTAAATAAAATTATTTTTTAACTTAATTAATTTAAATTTTGTGAAAATCAAGTTTTAAAATTAATCTAAATACGGCAGCTAACTACACCCACTAAATTATATTGGTTGCCGACTATCAAACGATAAGCGACCTAGTCCAGTCATATAGGCATTTCACCTCGGAATCTAACGGAATAAGCTGAATTTTTGTACAAACCTTTATTTTAGCATTGCAAATGTTGTATCAAAAGTCACATATGCCAACGTGTGAGCGACCTTAGATATTCAAGGTCAAAGGTCGCAAAAATCAATTTTTTGAGAATATCTCCTTTTCTCTGCCTCCTATCGTATTTGCATTTATTACACAGTGCAACATTTTTGAGGTCATGGAATGTAAACACCGTTTTGAGTGGTGTTCTTCAAAGTACTTTATAACAGTAGCAAAACCCCACTTGGGTTTTGCTAGTTTGTTTCCAATAAGGATTTTATTGCATTTTGAAAATTTTGACTCAGGCTTGTGTATGTTGTAGGATATATTGGCCTATTGATAACCGATTTTAATATAGGTATATTTTTTTAATTTGTAGAGTTTTTGTTAGGGATGATCCCATAAAAATTATATGAAAAAATACCACCCCTAAGGGTGAAAAATTGGGGATTAAACTACAAATAGGTCTGTTTTGAAGCTATGATACGAGATATCTTCGCCAACTGTGAACTGTTTTTTTTTTAATTCTTTTAATAATGTGTAGGGTATATAAATTTATTGAAAAAAATCCACCCCTAAGTATGAAAAAAAAATGGAAATTTATTTTTATATTGGCATTTCATCAACTTCCCGTTTTGAAAATTGTTTCTTGGATTAAAAAACATATACCAAGGGTTGTCCCATTCTCACTAAGTCAAGATGACATGGTGTTGTGGTTTTGAAAGCTGAATGTAGGAAGAGTTTTGTTTTTAAATTAATTTTAAATCAAATAAAATACTTATTCTTATAAAAAAAGTGAAAAAAATATTCAAAAATGTATTACTAACTGTTATCTAACTAGGTATAATTAATCAATATCCATTGCCATTGACGCCTCTAAAGATCTCGAGCATCCGGATTCAGGGGCATATCTCTATTAGCGTCTCCATATTTAGTCTCCTCAGGATATTCAGTGTTTTCATATTGAAATATTTTTTGACTCCACCAACATACTTCCGCAAGCAATGCATCCAGCTTTTTTCCCCTGTATCGTTTTTCCATTGGCATGGTTACCTGATGGAAGCGCTCTCCTTGTTCATCCGATTCAGTGGGCAATTGTTGTAAAAATTCATCTAGGTGAAAATGGAGGAAATGCAATTTTAGATGGATACATTATTTTTTTTGAAAATAATAGAGCATTTGGCCCACCAATTTCTTCACTTCGTCTCGCTGCACACGATTCTTCCCCAAAACGCCCTCGATTACAGCTTTTAGTGCATCCCAAGCATTCCGGTGATCGTTCTTAAGGATTTTTGTGAACCTATCGTTTGCAGTTAACTTTCTGATATCTGGTCCATTAAGCACACCTGTTAAAAATTTTATTCACAATTAGAATCAAGCGAAGTTGATATAGTTGGGCCGATAGGACATGGCCGATACGTCATCACGGTATTACTCAAGTTCAGACGAATGACATTTTAGAATTTAACCTCAATACGACAAGATGAAAAACAAATGCAAATGTCCGAACTTAAGTCATACCGTGATGACGTATCGGCCATGTTCTATCGGCCCAACTATATAAAAATGTTATAATAATTATAATTATTATTTATAAATGGTAAATTCTCATATAACTTGTTTCGATGCTGTATCCACTTATTTTTGTGAAAACTAATTCTCGCTCAAGGTTTTTTTTAGTGTAATGAGCATGTAGCATTTTAAGGTAATGGGAACTTAAATTATGACAACCCTAATCTATTAATTTTTTCCTAAAATGCAGGCTTTATGTTGCAAATGTCACGTAAGTTACCGGTCACCAACTGCAATATCCTAACATTGATGAATATTTTAACAAAATGGCTGTTGAAACAACTAATGTTAGTGCTTGATTAACTAAATAGACTTAAGATTGACGAAAAATTATTTTATCCGAAATCGGCAGTAAAGTAGAACTTTACTTCCGATTTATTTTAATTTACGATTGTTGACTACTTTACTGCCGATTTCGGATAAAATAATTTTTTGTCATTCCTAAGTCTATTTTTAGTTAATCAAGCACTAACATTAGTTGTTTGAACGGCCATTTTGTTGAAATATTCATCGATGTTAGGATATTGCAGTTGGTGACCGGTAACTTACGTGACATTTGCAACTTAAAGCCTGCATTTTAGGAAAAAAATAATAGATTAGGATTGTCATAATTTAAGTTCCCATTACCTTGAAATGCTACATGCTTATTACACTAAAAAAAACCTTGAGCGAGAATTAGTTTTCACAAAAATAAGTGGATACAGCATCGGAACAAGTTATATGAGAATTGACCAAATAACAGTTACCATGTTTAATTTTGTCGTTGCTAAGTTTTGGAAATATGGTTTTCAAACAGTCAAACACTTCATCATCATCCTTAACAGCCACTTCGATGAATTTTTTAACAATGCCCAATTTAATGTGAAGCGGAGGTAGTAATATGTCATTAATGTCCTTTATTAAAGGATCATTAACCAATTTTAATTGTGGTTTGTTTTCGGGAGTTCTTCTAACCCAATCCTTACAGTGATATTGGTCCACTTTGCTTCGTGAATCCCAATTACAAAGAAAACAAAAGTATTTAGGAAAACCTCCCTTTGTTATAATACCTCGTAATATGTTGACAAATTTTAAATCACAGCATATTTTCCATTTATGATCATTATGGTTGATTTTCTTTAATATATTGTTCAATGTATCATAAGACTCCTTCATATTTGTACCCAATGCTAAGGGAATAGACGGTTTTTGGTTTGTTTTTTGCAACAGCACAGCTTTCAAACTTGAAACGGACCCATCAATGAATAAACGCCAATCTCTAGCAACGTACTCCATTCCCAAATTATTCGCCAAAGTTTTGATGTTATTGCAGTAAGTGAATGTATTTGTGGTATCACTGGTATATAATTTCTGAAACTCACTTTGGCGTTTCCTATATGCAGTGATGCTTACATTCTGCTCTGTGAGTTTCCTATGCTTCAAGTATGAGGTCAAAAATTCAGAATTTCGCTGTGATAAATTCATCTTAGCCACAATGTAGTCCATTTCTTTTTATGTAAGCGGTTTTCGTTCTTCGTCTTCGGAATTGTCTATATAATTTGCATCTTGCAAATTGGTTCCATCGGCAAAAACGCTATCGCCTATCAATTGGGACAAAACATCGGGGCTTGGAGCTTTGGGTGGTTCTACATCTTCAAGGAGTGGCAGTGGAAGTGTGCCAGTAAAAGCGGCAACATATTTTTTTAATTTCGATTTTGTCCTGTTAATTCGAGGGACAAAATTAATACATGCGTAGCATCTGGATGCATCATGACCGTTTGGGTCTTTTATCCAGATCACCGGCTTAGAAAAAGGCATATTCCTTCTTCGTCGATGTAACCAATGCATCAAATTGATATAGCAGTTATTGCATACTGTATTTGGCGTAAAATCTTCAACACTCGAATCCGCTTCGTTAAAATATAAAGTGTATGCTTTTTTAAATTCTTCAGTGAAGAAATTTTTTCGATCTTTCTGCTGCAATTTAGGCACTAAATGACCACACACGTAACAAAATGCATTTAATTTTGGACACTTGCTATTTTCCATAATACGTTGTTCACTTAAAATCACTTATCTGAGCTACAGGGAATTTGTATCGCACGACGCTAATAGCAACAAAACGTGAATGATTAAAGTATGCTGTTTTTTGGGTTAATTTCTTATGTACTTTTTTTCTTCTAGTCGATAAATACTATTCCGCTACAGAGAGAGAAACAATACACAGTTAATGCGAAAACATTAACCGATTTCAAAAATAATAAATATATTTATAGACATTTAAAAGGGAAAAATAATTAATAGGTAATACGTTAAAACCTTTCCAAACATTATGCCGCATTTATAGATTTTATAATATTATGTCTTTTGATGTGTTGAACAGACTTAACAGATTTTAATGTCTCTAATATATAAATAATTATTGTTAATTTTTGCATCTAATATATTTTATAAAGTCAGTTTTTTTAGTCAAACTTATTTTCACATTTTACTGTAAATTTTCCTACATTCGGCTTCCAAAACCGCCCCATCATGTCATCTTGAGAATGAGACAACCCATGGAATATACCTTTTAAACCAAGAAACAATTTTCAAAACGGGAAGTTGATAAAATGCGAATATAAAAATTAATTTCAATTTTTTTTCATACTTAGGGGTGGATTTTTTTCAATAAATTTATATACCCTACACATTATTAAAAGAATTAAAAAAAAACAGTTCACAGTTGGCGAAGATATCTCGTATCATAGCTTCAAAAGAGACCTTTTTGTAGTTTAATCGCCAATTTTTCACCCTTAGGGGTGGTATTTTTTTATATATTTTTTATGGGATCATCCCTAACAAAAACCCTACAAATTAAAAAAATATATATTAAAATCGGTTATCAATAGGCCAAGATATCCTACAACATACACAAGCCTGAGTCAAAATTTTCAAAATGCAATAAAATCCTTATTGGAAACAAACTAGCAAAACCCAACTGGGGTTTTGCTACTGTTATAAAGTACTTTGAAGAACACCACTCAAAACGGTGTTTACATTTTTAGTGTTGCACTGTGTTATACAAATTGTAGAGAATAAAATTCTCTACAAAATTTGTTTAAAACATTTTTTTATACGTCCAACCGTTTTTGAGATAGAGGGCGCAGAGTGTGGAGCGCTCAGCCATACGTGCCTTTAGCGCAAGGTAAATCATGAATCCCAATCTATTATACCGTTTTTTTAATTAATTATATATTAAATATTACTTAAATATCAATTTAATACCTTATATTTATTTTTATATATTTTTTTAAAACAAATAGTCATTAAATATTACTTACTTTTGAGATACAAATAATTAAATAATGAAGTGAATCATTCTAATATATTCTAATGTTATTCTAATTAATAATAAATGGATTTTAAGAAGAAAAGACATTAAATGAATTTGCCTTAAATATGTCTCTGGTCATCTCTTGGATCCAGATATTGCTTTTAAAATAACAGACCTGGAAATACTATAGTGGGCTTGCTATAAATAAAAAGGTTAGGTATACCTATATTAAATTTTAAAGCAAGTTGTGACCCTAGGTATAGGTCTAGGGTTGTGACAAGTAATATTCGTAATATTTTAAAGGTTAACATGGCTGATTTGTGTTTTATTTGTAATAAGTTACTTTCTGAAGGTGATTCTGTGACTTTTGTGCGCGGTATAAAGACTTTAAAAGAAGCAATTATTGAGAGAAATAAACATAAACTACCTAAATACTTTGAATTCTGTGAACGTTCATATTGAGTGTCGAAAATTGTACGCTATAACGTACTATAGTAAAATTGCAGCAGCAAAACGTCGCCTTGAAGAGACTGTACCTTTAACGTCATCAACTGTACCTCGTAAAAAAGGGAATGATGTGTTTGATTTTAAAATATTGTGCTTATTTTGTGGTGAAGTCGCGGATGAGGCAACAAAGGCAAAAAAATCTGCAAAGTACAAACGCGTTATAAGTACGATTTTGAAGATATGACAATTAATGTCAATGATAACGAGGAGAGTGATGATGAGAATGAGTCTGAAATTGCTGGCCAACCTGAAGAAGACGAGGATGAAGAAGATAAAGATTAATAATAATAATTATATTGATATAAATAAAAACATTTTTTCCTACTCCGATTCAATTATCCTTCATTAAAATTAAATTAAAATATACTCTCTAAAAATGAATTAGTCAAAAATGACTAATTTAATAGTTGTTAGTGGCTGCTTTTTCACTTGTACCTTGGTTAACCATGGAATACCATGGTATCAAGAAATTTAACAGCCAATTCTTATGTAAAATTGTCCCTTGAATCCGAAAATACCGTCAAAAATTATGAAAGTGGAGCAGTTTTTGAGATATAGTCAATTTCATATGAAATGGAAAATTGACTATATCTCAAAAACTGATCTAGTTTTTTAACTTTTGACGACATTTTCGGATTCAGGGGACAATTTTACATAAGAATTGGCTGTTAAATTTTGGGATACTATGGTATTCCTTGGTTAACCATGGTACAAGTGAAAAAGCAGCCACTAATAACTATTAAATTAGTCATTTTTAACTAATTCATTTTTAGAGAGTAAATAAAATATATTTGATTTAAAAGAAATATAAATATAAGTATAAGGTATTACATTTTTATTTTAGTAATATTTATTATATAATTAATTAAAAAAACGGTATAATAGATTGGGATTCACGATTTACCTTGCGCTAAAGGTACGTATGGCTGAGCGCTCCACACTCTGCGCCCTCTATCTCAAAAACGGTTCAACGTATAACAAAATTTTGTAAACAAAATTTGTAGAGAATTTTATTTTCTACAACTTTTATAATAAATGCAAATACGATAGGAGGCAGAGAAAACGAGATATTCTTAAAAAACTGATTTTTGCGACCTTTGACCTTGAATATCTAAGGCCGCTCACACGTTGGCATATGTGACTTTTGAGACAACATTTGTAATGCTAAAATAAAGGTTTTCACAAAAATTCAGCTTATTCCGTTAGATTCCGAGGTTGATCCCTTTTTTTGACTAAGATGACTGTACTAACCTTAAAAAGACACTTTTGCAGCCGACTGTACCTATGCGATAAATCTTCTATAATCTACCTATAATCAAAATTATATATAAGTATATTGTTTTTAGCATAACAAAAATATGAATTTTATTTAAGTATACCTACTTGGTCAATACAATTCATATTTTTGTTATGCTACCCGGACAACATTCGTGATATTCATACGAAAATCATGTCGTAATTTTCACAAATTTTTATTCATACTGATATCATACGGAAGTCACCGCGTGATAAATGAAAATCATACGTACGTCACGTCGTGATTTTCACAAATTTTATTCATACGGACATCATCCGGATGTCACTGCGTGAGAAATGAAAATCATGTCGTGATTTTTTATGCCATCGCTGTTTGCGATTGACCGATGGCCTAAAAAATCATGTAGTGATTTTTTATGCCAACGGTGTTTGGATAATCATTTTTGGGCCACGTTCGCACACTAAGAGAAAAATTATGTTGAATCAACAGTTTTTGCGGTTAAATACATTTAATATTTTCTTGGGTTTAAATTAACTATATATAATTAATTTAAATCCAAGAAAATATTGAATGTATTTAACCACAAAAACTGTTGATTCAGTATATATGTAGCCTACATAATGTAGGTGTACTTTTTCTCTCAATGTACGAATGTGGCGCAAAAATAAATATCAAAACACCGATGGCATAAAAAATCACGACATGATTTTTTATGCTATCGGTGTTTGGGCATAAAAAATCACGACATGATTTTTTATGCCATCGGTGCACCGACATGTTTGGATATTTATTTTTGCGCCACATTCGTTCATTGAAAGAAAAAGTATGTTAACAATTGAATTAACAGTTTTTGCGGTTAAATACATCTAATAATTTCTTGGATGTAAATTAACTATTAATTTAAATCCAAAAAAATATTGAATGTATTTAAGGGGCCGTCCATAAATTACGTAACACGCGAAGGGGGGGGGGAGGGGTTGCTCAAAGTGTGACAAAGTGTTACGAGGCAGGGAGGGGGGGTTTACGACTTTGTTACGTAACACTTTTGAGCCTTAATTTAAATTATAAAATAAAATGTGAGAAGTAGCCAGTACTTTTTACAAATTGTGAAATGCGATGATCGCAGCTGTTGTTCGGCTTTTAGAAGCCAATTTAAAGAGCTTTTCCTGAATAGATTCTTGCCTCCTCCAGTATCAGTAGGGTATAATGAAGATGCGTTTACCATTAAAGAACAAGGACACTTCTTGAATTTGTTTGGTACTCTTTCTCTAAAGGACAGGTTAAATGCACCCATATTCTTTAAGAATTTTAAAGAAGTCCCATATGATATCATGTGTCCTTCAGTAAAAGAAGCTTTGCAGAAACGAATCTGCAAGAAATGTGGGCTTTATGGGGCTTCGATAAAATATACACTCAGCCACAAAAAAGACTGCGGGCGAGAGGCAAATATTAAAAGAATTAGACCAGAAAGGGTGGCAGCTAAAAGACAAAAGGAATTTTTGGTGCAACTTGATAAAACAGATCAGGAGCTACAGTGGATTGATGAAGATGTTTTAGAAAATGTGGCTGTTGCCGAATATATCTACGAAAACGCAAGCATAGAAGTAATATCCATGGAAAATGCCATTTCAACACCATGGAAAAGTTCTGACGACTGAAAAATACCCATACTACTGCTTAAGTGATTCCTAATAACCTAATATAGTCTAAGATCCCAAGTAAGGTCGACCTTCACCCATCTGCTTACCAGATGAAAATTATATTTTATCAAATAAAATATGTTTCTGAACATAAACCAATAGGGTTGCCATAAAAAATATGATCAAGGCTAGCTATAATAAATAAAAAATTAAAAAAAAAAATAATTTATTTTTTAAATTTCACCGACTTGCTTGCCAAATGAACGAAATTCCAATGGAAAGCATACAACATACAGAATATGTAACAGCTAGGTTGCCTACCTTTTTCTGGTCCCTATTACCTGGTTGCTTTGTACAGGGTGATATCCTATAATGTCGCCCCCCTTTAACTTTTTTATTTTAAGTGTTTAACTTTTAAATTTTTTGGGACACTTAAAATAAAAATAAAATAAAAAAGTTAAAGGGGGGCGACATTATAGGGGATCACCCTGTACAAAGCAACCAGGTAATAGGGACCAGAAAAAGGTAGGCAACCTAGCTGTTACATATTCTGTATGTTGTATGCTTTCCATTGGAATTTCGTTCATTTGGCAAGCAAGTCGGTGAAATTTAAAAAATTAATTATTTTTTTTTAATTTTTTATTTATTATAGCTAGCCTTGATCATATTTTTTATGGCAACCCTATTGGTTTATGTTCAGAAACATATTTTATTTGATAAAATATAATTTTCATCTGGTAAGCAGATGGGTGAAGGTCGACCTTACTTGGGATCCTCTACTAATAGTAAGATTTTGTTACCTACCTGTTTGTAATAAGCTTAAATTTTTAAGATTTTGTTTTTTGTTTGATTTGAGATTAAGATTCTGTTGACTGAGTATATTTTTTGTTTTTTTTTGGTTATTAACTAAATATATCGCACATGGGCGACAACAGTGTCATAAGTAGTAAAACGAAAATTCCGATACCTATAAGTTTACGTAAAAGATTTTTGAATAATAAAATTCTGTCAGATTTTTATTATTCAAAAATCTTTTACGTTAATTAACGATATAAAACGATATAAGTTAACTTATATCGTTTTACTACTTATGACACTGTTGTCGCCCATGTGCGATATGTTTTGTCCTTTTTTTTGAGTTTAGGGGGGGTAAGCCAAAGTGTTACGTAATTTTAGGGGGGGGGTTTGCCCAAGTGTGACAGAGTGTTACACAGGGGGGAGGGGGGGGTCAAAAATTGGCAAAAATGGTGTTACGTAATTTATGGACGGCCCCTAACCACAAAAACTGTTGATTCAACATACATATATGTAGGTATACTTTTTCTCTCAATGTACGAATGTGGCGCAAAAATTAATATCCAAACATCGATGGCATAAAAAATCACGACATAATTTTTTATGCCATCGGTGTTTGGTCATAAAAAATCACGAAATGATTTTTTATGCCATCGGTGTTTGGATATTCATTTTTGCGACACATTCGGACATTGAAAGAAAAAGTATGTAACAATTGAATCAACAGTTTAACATTCAATATTTTCTTGGATTTAAATTAATTATATATAGTTAATTTAAATCCAAGAAAATATTAAATGTATTTAACCGCAAAAACTGTTGATTCAACATAATTTTTCTCTTGATGTCATAAAAAATCACGACATGATTTTTTGTGCCATCGGTCAATTGCAAACAGCGATGGCATAAAAAATTACGACATGATTTTCATTTCTCTCGCAGTGACATCCGGATGATGTCCGTATGAACAAAATTTGTGAAAATCACGAAGTAACGTTCGTATGATTTTCATTTATTACGTGGTGACTTCCGTATGATATCAGTATGAATAAAATTTGTGAAAATCACGACGTGATGTTCGTATGAATATCACGAATGTTGTCCGGGTAGATTTTAAATTCGCAGTTCGCAGGGCTCAAACGCATGCGCAAATTTTGCAAATATCACACCGTGAGTTCTACATGATATCACTGTGATGAAGCATGTGTATGCACTCGGGATATTACATAAGGTGACCAACTGTGTAAAGGGTAAAACCAGAACAGCGGTGGCCTGTAGGAATTTTTTTTAGAAAAAAGGTGTTGCCCTATTTTTTCCTGTTTTTTGTGCAACTACCTGTGTTATGTTATTATTATTTACTCTCAATTGAGTTTAAAAACACAAATTTCATAATAGTTATTTTATATATGGGTCGTTCCACGCCAAATCGGCACTTTTGAACCCGACCCCTTTCGATTTGGCTGAAATTATGTTATATTTTTTCACCCCACTAAAAATTTTTTAGGTTTTTTTTACCCGACCAAAAACATGTTAAACATTTTTCAAAAGTCTTTTTTCCCAAACTTTTTTCTGAAAGGTTCATTAAAAACCAAAAAAAAACCGCCCCATTTAGTCAAATTTTGCCAAAGTTTTGTGTTTTTGAAAGAAAAGAAAATTGGCCATTTTTTTGAAAATTCGTAACTTTTTTTTGGTTTGGGTAAAAAAATTGGAAAAACTCTGAGAAACTTTTTTTAGTGGGGTAGAAAAAAATTTAAAAAGTTCAGTAAAATCGAAAGGGGTTGGGTCAAAAGTGGTCGATTTGGCGTGGAATTCCCCATATATATATGTATATATAATTATTATGAAATTTGTGTTTTTAGCTTAGTTATTTTTAGTTATTAGGTATACCTAATAAATTAATAGGGATTTATAAAAATTGGAAGATAATTTTATATGGTAGCCCTATTGTAAATGACCAGTAGAAACCAATAAAAAATAAGTAATTGGTTTGAATTGGTTTGAAATGTGTTTTGGCGCTATGAATCACCAGTTCATTCCAGTTGAATTCCTATTGGTAATTTCCAATGAAGTCAGCAACTTGAATTGGAAAATACCAATAGAATCCAATAAAAAATAAGTAATTGGTTTGAATTGGTTTGAAATGTGTTTTGGCGCTATGAATCACCAGTTCATTCCAGTTGAATTCCTATTGGTAATTTCCAATGAAGTCAGCGGCTTGAATTGGAAAATACCAATCCATGCCTATGCTTGTCTCTATTGGCTAAATCCAATAGAAATGCACATGGAATGAATTGGTAATTCATAGCGCCAAACCCATACCAACCAATTAATTTTTTTTAATTTTGGATTAGAAAATACCTACCAGTTTATTTTTCAATCAAAAATAATTTTAGATGCCAGAAGGATAACCGGGTAAAAACCAGAATTCATTTTTCACAGAAGAGACAAAAAATTTTTTGTTACTGAGTAATTTTATTTCTTTATTATTTTTTTTGTGATATATGTA
Organism: Brassicogethes aeneus; assembly: GCA_921294245.1. NCBI lineage: Eukaryota > Metazoa > Arthropoda > Insecta > Coleoptera > Nitidulidae > Brassicogethes > Brassicogethes aeneus. The sequence goes on along the minus strand of OV121133.1, from coordinate 60,132,904 downwards.
TGTATTAATACTATATAACTTAAGTCTTTGCATTCTTTTTTGCTTTTGGTAATTATGGTCGACTCTTCTAATTCGTCACATGTAGACGATTCATCAAATAGGGTTTTAGGTATCCTGAATCTTTTTTCTTCTGCTTTCAATAAAGCATCAGCTTCAGTTTCTAAAAATTAAAGAAGGTATATATATATATATATATATATATATATATTATAATTATTTGCATATTTAAATGTTAATGTTAAAAAAATTAAATAAAATAATTAATTGTAAGAATTTTTTTTAACTATTCTTTGTGTACAAAGAATTTAAAAATTATAAAAAATTATTGCCCTTTGCTGATTTTTATTGCCGTTTAATTATCTAATAATTTAATTAATTAATTAGGTTATGTAGTTTTCCTTTTGAAATTTTTTGGGTGATTTACAAAAGTTAACATGTATTTATAAATTAAAGACTTACCAGCAGTGCATATTAAATGTGCCCTATAGTATTTTTCATCAGTATACAGCACTTTGTAAGCATGGTCGAAGTCGATATTGTTTATATCAAATTTTTTTATTTTGTCCGCTGTGACAACCATTCTTACGCCATCGTCCCTAAATCTTACACATATAAACATTTTTTTAATATAATACACACTATTAACACTAGGCACTTAACACTGAAATCGACTAATAAAAAAAACCGCTAATAAATGGCCGGCGTAAAGACTTGTTGGCGTCTCAACCTCGTTGATTTTGCGCAGCTACACGAGAGCCCTCTTGCGATATTTATATTGTATTGGGAATAACCAATTAGCAGATTTTTCGAATCTTACACTGGGAATACCCAATTGCGATATTTGTATTGTATTGGGAATAACCAATTAGCAGATTTTTCGAATCTTACACTGGGAATGCCCAATTGAATTCAATTGGAAATTACCAATAGGTAGCTTTATCCAATCGAAACCAATAAAAACCATTAGAATCCTAACTGGTATTTCCCATCATGGAAAATACCAGTAAAAACCAATTTCTGTTTTATATCGCGCCCAATTAAATCCAGTAAGTCCAATTCAGACCCATTGAGACCAACCAATACTTCAATTGGTTTCTACAGGATTTAATCGGTCATTTACAACAGGGAGGCTAAATCAGAACAGACCAGAACCAAAATAGGAAAATCAGAACCTTTACTACCTTCGATTTCCTGTCAGAATGAAGACTTCAAAAACAGTATAGTTCTGATTAAATCAGAACAGTTGGTCACCTTAATATTACAGTGTGATAAAAAAAATCACGTTGAGATATCATCATGACTTCACCAGGAAATCCCGATTGTTGTCCGGGTAAAAACAATATAGATAAATTTGATTAAAGTGGCATCAAAGATTATACAACTGAGTGGCATTTTGTTTCCTTCAAAACTGACATTCTATTAACAACATATCCCCTCTTTTTCAATATGTCTGCAAATTCACCAGTATTCGACACCTTTTCGAAAATGATCCCGCCGTTCTTGCTAAACTGCGAAACCCAAGCGATAATATTAGCAGGACTTTGCGGCGTCGGTGCCTGGGTAATATTTTCCTGGATTTTACAAGTAATCCTGTCGATTTTGTGGCCTTTTTTCCTATTCGCCGCCGTTCTATTAGCCATGCCAACATGGAGACGTACTTTGGCTCAGGAGACGCTTCCCAGACAGCTGCAAATACTTAAAGAATGGACCAAGAAACAAGCAGCAGCTTTACAAATGCACTTTAGCAAGGAGAAAGTCGCAGGGAATTAAAATGTCCCTTGTAATGAATAAATTATGCAGTTGTTTATGTAAAAATGTGTTTTTGGTCCTTATTTACACTAAAATTACCTTGGCTGTATTCATTTTAAGCACACAAATACACAAAATTCATTATTTTAGTTGACATTGTCAACTTGACAAAGCTTAAGTTTTTATAGAACTGTCAAAATTTTTGACAGTTGTAGAGAAACAAAGAAGCTTGCCAACATAACACAAATTTATACAGCTGTCAACCTATCAAATTTAACAGTTAGCTCAAAACTAGGCATAAAATGACATTTTAAAAATCATGGAACGTGTTTTTCAAAGTTTTTTTTAGGAAAAATCATCAAAATTGTAGTAAAAATGTTTAAAAACCTTGGTTTGCAGCTTTTGAAAAATGTTGAGTTATTAAATGGACCTAATCGAAATCCACAGGGAAGTATTTATTTAAAGTAAGCATTTTTTTATTTGAAGTAGTTGTAGAAATACAATAACTAAAATATCTATTTAATTAAAACAGTATTAAATATAATAAAACTTTATATTACTGTACATACAATATTCTAATTGCTCTTACATACATTATTGTAAAAAATACAACAAAAGAATATTCCATATGGATTTGTTATAAATAAAATAAATATATACAAAAACTAATAAATAAATAATATCTATTTTTTAAATCAATCTACAACTTTTGATTAAAAATACATTTGTTGTAAACTATTTACCATTTTAAATGCACTTTCAAAAATTAAATTTAGTGGCAGTTTTTTGTATTAACTGTTTTTTTATTAATAATTCACACCAAAATGTATATATAAATAGGTATAGAACTTCATTCTCTTATCACAAAATATATTACACTGAGTTTTTTACAACTTGTAGGTAGGTACAGGATGGTGTAATTATTTATTATAGTCAATTGCTTAAATAAAATCTTTAAAAATTGACTAATTTGTGAACCATTTTTTACAAAAAACTACAAAAAAAACGCTTCTATTAATCTGGTATAGTATATACAACATTTGAGTTAGAAGTGGAGCTAGATTCTCCATTATCTATTCTTCTTTTTTTCCAATGTCCTGATGAAGAAGTAACCTCTTCGTCTTCTGTGTCAGAAATTATTAAAACATCATCAGAAGGATTTTTTCTAATCATAACTGAACGTAATACCATCAATTTTTCTTTTGTGTATTTTTGTATTTCTGACATTAAAGCCTTCCATACTTTAAGTTTGTTGTGAAAGTCCAGAGATGGGTGAGTAAGTTTTTCCATTTTTTCCTTTATACCACCTCGATTATCAAAGTTGGTATAGTAAAACTCAATCATATCAATAACAGAAAAATTCTTTAAATTCCACTCTATCCGCCAATAAGTTCCAAAATACATGTTTGACAAAATGTCCAAACACTTCACTTTAATACCACCCTGTTCATCCCTCGTAATATTCACTCTGGGTTCTTTTGTAAAAACAACTTCACATATTAGCCTACGAGCCTCTAAAAATTTTGCAAATTCTGTTAAGACATTAAAAGTTAAATTAAGGTTTCTATTTCGTTGCAAAAAATTCCTACAGCTTGCCATCTCTTTCTCCAGCCATTTATCTGGAATGGTTATATCCAATTTTAAAACTTCATTAGAATTATCCTAAAAAAATATTTTGTTAATATTTCAACTTAGCTAGATAGGTATAACTGTTTTAAGAATGTCGACTTAAGCCAGACATATCTGTCTTACATAATCTTTGTCACAAACTATAATAAATAACAATAGTGTAAAGTTTGACAAAATTTTGTAGATATAACAACAAATCTAATCTAGTTCCAATGGTGTGGATTTTATTTTACTTACATAATTAAACGTTAATATTTTTATGGAAAACTGTATATTATATATCGTGAAATCGGCCAAATATAGTAAACACAACTTTTCCCCGAAAGAAGAATGTTTATTTTCGTTATTATTGTAAAGTTCTATACGAGTTTTCGTAAACACAACATCCGTCAAGCTGACATTTATATTAAAATCTTCTTTCAGCTTATTTACAAATACAATATTTGTGGAATTCATTGTTTTACTCAAATAATCGTCACTTCATTCCTAACCACACTTAATTTGTTTATTGTTTTCTAGTTTAAACATTAAAGGCATTTGACAGTTGTTTGACGTATCCAACATGTGTTTTACAGGGGACTACTTTTGGACGTAGATACGCAGTTGGTATCATATACAACAAAATGGTTGGTATCATTGGTGACGTAATTGTGTACTGCTATTTTATACACTATATAAATATATATATATCCTCTCACAAGAGGGAAAAATTAGAAGAAGATAAATATATATAATATAGTTTATCTACTCCTACATTGACGAGTTGTGACTTTATGGCATTTTAGTCACGGGCTGAAGTTAATAACAGTGGCTTTTGGGCATTTTAGTCACGGGCTGAAGTTAGCTCTATTATAAATTGCAAAAAAGTGAGGTTAAATTTGTTAAATGTCAAATTTTATGAAATAAAACTGTCTTTAAATTCTTATTTCTGTTCGTCGTAGATAAAGTATAGTATGCAACTCGTTTTATAAACTTCTTTAGACACTCGTTTTTATTAAACACTCGCTCGCAAGCTTCGCTCGTGCCTAATAAAACTCGTAACTAAAATGGCGTTTATAAAACTTGATATAAACTATAAACATAAATGTTCATATTATGTTCTGTGCTATTATCAACTCACGTGGACACGATAGCCCAAACTAACTTTTTTATTACCTTGGCTTTAATGAAAATTAACTTTTTTTACAAAGTTGGTATCTCAATTAATTTTAAAATTTGATGACTGCTATAAAATCCGAAAATGGAACTTAAATTTAAATATTTAATCTTATCAAGGAAAATATTAATTTGACAGATAACCTAACCTCAAATCTAAACAACCCTTTGGATCTCACACCGCGGCGAGTTCGATTTTATCCTTCAAGTGCTGTGCATCGCTTCATGAAAAAGTCTGAAAATAGTTGACTTTGACTCAGGCTTATGGTACTCCGGACGAAGTGTAAACGACGGCTTTGGTTAAGCCACAAAACCATAAATCAGCGGATCTCATTCAAAAATTTATTAAGTCATATTTTTCTTATTTCTACAGATTTTTTTTAAATCAGCATTTATTTGCCTTGTTCGACCGACAATTGTGTCTGTAATCCTGAAAGTGCTCCGAACTGCTCCGGGACATAACCAATTACAGAGAAAAAACTATAATTATAGCATATATATACATATATGTACGCTATAATTTTAAAAACAAGGTTAAATTGCGATGCAAATAAAATTAACCGACCCAATTCGAATAATTCGAAAAAAATGAGTGTTTTTATTAGACTTCCTTTACTACTAATAAATAGGTTGATAATAATATACAATCCCAAGTACACACATATATGTATAAGTATTTAAAAATTCAGAACTGATTACACTATAGGTAAATTTTCAACTGTTGAAATATCACAGCTAAACGCTCAGACACGTAATAGTTATTTATGTATCAAGGCAGTAAAGTCGTTTTTTTATCACGAATGTGGAAATTATTTGCCGAGGCGAAAGCCGAGGCAAATAACCACGTGAGTGATAAAAATTACTTTAATGTCGATGTGCATATTAAATTTTATCCTAAATCACATTTAATAATAAATATTGATGATTAAATCAAATGTCATTTGAATGTAGGAAGTGTCTACGTATACTGTTTGTTGCAACGGTTATTATATATTTGCCCGCCGTGGCTATTTTTTAATCTAATTAATTAATTGTTTTTATTAAACAACATTTTATAAAAGGGTCCAATCAACCTCCGCGACGGTGCTTTATATTATTTAGTTGCTGCTAAGGAGCAGTAGACACATCTTAAAATGTATAATGGGTTGCATACAATACTCGTATTACATCGGCAGTAAAGTTCTACTTTACTGCCGATTTCTTTTACTTTACTACTTTACTGTCGATTTCGGATAAACATAATTTTTGGTCGTATACGTATCTATAGATTTCCTTTTTCTATGGTAGATCCGTGCTCGGTTTAGCTGTGTCAGGTCTAAAATAGTTTTTCCTATTGGCAATCCGATCCGGGGACACAATAGGTTCATTCCAACCAGCAGTAATTTCCAGTAATATTACTGATACACATGCGCGTTTGTAAAATGTCGTTCCAACCAACTAAAATTACTAGTTTAGAACTGGCAATTACTGTCAGTTCGTCGTTCCAACCAGAGTTACGGACAGTAAAATTACGGTTCAAACGATTCTTGCTCGAGAGCAAGAACTGTTGATAATAAAATTAGACGCATGCGTAGAAGAGGGCATATAACCTCAACTTTTTGTTTATTTATCAACGTTTGTAATATTGTAAGTTTGTTTTCTGTAAACGTGGACATATTATTTAAAAATGACTGCTATACAAGGTAATTTAATTAATTTTTAATGTTAATACATCTAATTTTTGTCATTTGTGAGCAGGAATGGAAGAATTTATTATCAATGTGTGATGTTATTAAAATATACTTTTATATGCGCTTTACTTAGCTTTTAGCACAATAAGTACAATTGTGGGTTTTAGGTTATATTCTTTTTCTTCTGATTGTGAGTACTACTAGTTCAAAAAAGGTTCCAACCAGTTTATACGATATTCAAAATAATTTTACTGTTTTCGTTCGCGCAGTCGCATTAACGCTGTTACGGACGATAATATTACGGTAATATTACTGCTGGTTGGAATGAACCTAATTTGTAAAATAATATATTATACCTCTTGTGTTAATATAATATACCTACACAATTATACTCAATAAAAAAAATAAGCTAAAAAACATTTGGAATTTCCTAAATTATCTAAAAAAAACACACTTGTTCCTGTACTAGGGTACTTAGTGGAGGTGCTTAAAACATACCTTTTATTTTTTGGTATGTTGGTAGCGTAGTGAAATCTCCTGGTCTTATGTCAGTGCAAAGTGGAGGGGAAGTTGGTCAGAAATGTCACAATTTTTTAATCCTTATTTGACCACCAAGTATTTAAACGTGCTTTCTCCTCTATGAACGATTTGTTTTGTGTTTACTTAGTTTTTTTGCAAAGTTATGTAATAAGACGAAAAAATCGTGTTTTTGAGGGCTCCCCATGTGTTAATTTTATCGTAGGATTTTATGTATTAAGTGTTTAAGTAAATGATTTCAAAAATTAATGTTTTAATATTAAGAAGATGATATGCTAGGTTTATAATATAATAATTTTAACATGACAAATAATAAAATGGCTTATAATATTGATTGGATTCTTCCTAACCTTAGAAATCCAACCAAATTATGGAGCATTGCAAGTTCAATTACTGTAGCTGCTGTAGGACTTTTTAGCAAAATACTTATACGTAAGTAATTTTATTATTTAATACCTTAATATTACTATAAATTACCAAATATATATACGATGAAATTATTGCATAAATGTCAAAATGGCAATTATTTAAGGTTATAAGAATCTCAACTAGAACTGTCTTAAGAATGTCAACTTAAGAGAGATAAACTAAAAAAATAGTATATGGATAGACCAATAATTTATGTTAATATAGTATAAACATAAACTATACCTAATCATTACTTGTAGTAGTACTACTCAACGCTATAATTTTATAATTTTTTTATGTAGAATATTATAAACTTTTAACACAATTTTTATTATTTTTGTTTTAGAATGGCTAAATAAAACAAAAATTCACAATAGACACATAATAGCAGATTTGCTGGACTCCAGGCCAAAAAATGTTCCTTTAATAACAGTTTCAAACCATCATTCTTGCTTTGATGATCCAGGAATATGGGGTAAGAGTTAAAATTTATTTAGAAACTACTAATAAATTTAAATTTTACTATTGTTAATATGCCTATAAATTTTTAACAACAAACTAACACTCCTTGTGTATTCATTTTACAGCTTTTCTATTTAAATTTTAATAAAAATATTTGTAATACATTTTCAATGAATACTGATAACCCAAAAACTAAAAACTATTGACTTTAATTGTTAATTATTTTGTCAATTAATGTAATTTTTAAAATGAAATAAGTGCAAAATTATCCAAAGTTATATAAATATTTGGTTTTAATAGAAATCTAATTATATAACAACAATTTAGGTAGATTTCCTAATCATTTGTAAAATATGCCTATTGCTACATTTAGTTAAATTGCATATTTGTATTGAACTGTTTCAAAGAATTAATTTTAATAAATATAAACTAAATTTGAGTCAAGTGTAATATATTATATGTTTAATATATGTTTAATTAACAAGTTGTTTACATACTATGTTTTATACCTATTATTTCATTAAGAAAATTAATAGACTACCTTGAACCTTAATAATAAACTATAATAAATCCTTAAGGAAAACTATTAATTATTTATTATGAAATAGTTATGGCACTTGGCAATAACAACAATATAAAGAAATTTATATTGGAAACAGTTTTTGTTCTTTAAAATCCATTTATAAGAACTATTTTTAATTTTTCCATCTTATGTTTTTATTTACTTTTATTATATACTTAGATAGATAACAAGTTTCTTAATAAATACTTATTAAAAATTAATTGATTGTTAAAATTTGTGTTGTCACATTTGAGTAAATATAGGTATTTTTGTTTAAAACATTTTTTCTTATTTGTAATAGATGGCGCTGTAATAAAAAAAATCAATTTTGTTCAATTTTTCTTCTGTATTCTGTATACGACTGTATTATTAGTAATACAAATTAACTCAAAACAATTTTTATTTTTCGAATTTTAATTAAACTAGGTGCTCAAAATTGTGGCTTTCGACTTCAATGCACTTGTTAATTCGGATTTTAAATGAGTGTACACAAGAAAGTAGCGTAACCGCTGGAATTTCGGCACAAGCATTTCGCTCAATCATATTTTTACGGGTTGTTGGTACTTATTGATACACTCGGTCTTTGAGATAGTCCCACAAAAAGAAATACGGCGAAGTAAGATCAGATGATCTAGCAGGCCAACTAACCGGATCAGCTCTACCAATCCAGCGACCATTAAAATTGCTATCAAGTACTTCACATTAATAGTGTGCTGGGCAACCATCATGTTGAAACCTGTCATACTTTCAAGCTTAAGTCTTCAAGTAATGTGGGCAGTTCGCAGTTTAAGTTTCCTTTAATGATGTATTTAATGTTGAATGTGTGTGAGTTTGTTGCCAACCTTTCCACACCACAAGTTGACAGTCCCAGGACGCTGATGTTAAACTTGACGAAGCCAATGCGGATTTTCAACACCAGTAATGCATGTTTTGCCGATTTATCGAACCGGGGTTCGTAAAAGACATCTCGTCGGAGAACAATACAAAACGAAAAAAAAAATGGATTTTGTTGTATTTGTAACGTGCCCACTGACAAAAAAAAACCGATTTTGAAAATTCAAACCATGAAGCTCCTGATGTAACAAAATATGGTAAGGATGGTATTTATTTCGTTTTAATACACTGCTCTGGGATATGTACGAATCGCGAGTTAATTCTCGTGTGCTTGCATGAGGATTAGCAGCGACGGCTGCTAATACATTAATTTCATTATTTTCACCGGTGACTGTTGCTCTACGAAATATTTTTTTCGGTGATTAGTAAACTGATCGACTATACGGTAAAATGAAGCACGCGATCGAATTTTACCTGGAAAACGCTGAGCGTAGATATATAAATAAAAATAAAATTAAAGAAAAAGCAAAAAAAAACCGGCATTATCAAGATTCCTGCCTTCTCCATACATCAAAACCATGACAGACCTTTTTGTTTGCACCCTAGGAAAGAAGGAAGCCAATTGCGCAGCCAAATGTGGGGGTTCTGTACCTCTTGGTGCCGGACTCTTTTTAGTCTCAACACAAGGATAACAAAAAATAACAAATAAAAAACAAGAATAAAAAATGGAAAACTGATTAATCCTGATTAAATGAAATAATGTATAAAAATTAAACTTTAAGAAAACTTAGATATTAGGGCGATTGCACGCGCAATGTAATTTTTTCCATCAGTTTTAAGCAGGGCACAATGAAACAAAAATATACTTAAGTTAATCATTAATGGTGAAATTAGTTGAAAAAACTAAAAATGTTTATCTCAGGTACTTATTATTTAAAAAAAATATGGTCAAAAATAACCAATTTTCCGATGTTAAAATTTATATGCAAAGTAGCATTTTATTCAAGGTGGCTTTGACCTATAACAGTAAGTGAAGCTTCCGAAAACGTCAGTTTTGATTAGACGCCACTATTAGTGAACATATTACTGAATATTTTTTTTGCAAGTAAGTAAACTGTTCTAGAAATTTAAATTTATAATATTATTGTATATTTGTCCCATCAGTAACGAAATTATATGATAAGTTTTAATATCGCAAGTATGCAACTTGCCCAGTTTTTAATTAATATTAAAAATGTTTGTCCCTATTTCACATTTGCTTACGCGATAAAAATATATTGGTTTGCTGTCCCAGATTTTTGTATTTCCTTTTTTTAAAGTTGGTCCCGTCAGTAACGAAATGTGATAATTTTTAGGATGGCAAAAAAAAACGTGATTGACAAAGAAAATACGAAGCGGCGGGTTAAAAAATATCGCAAAAAAAATTATGAAAATCCTGTTTTAAAAAAGACTTACCTGTCTAAAAATGCTTTAAGCTCAAAAAAGTACAGAGAAAAATTAAAAAAGTTGGCGGAAAATGATGGTGGGTTTAAAATGCAGCAAAAAATTAATGAAAGAGAAAGGAAAAGAAAGTTTAGAGAAAATAAAAAGCAGCAAACAAAAAAATTTGAATACCTGATATATTAAGTTCACACTATTTTAAGTTTGTTAATGGTACTCATATGTTGATTAAGAAGCACTATGAATCCGAAAAATCAAATTTGTTCAAATGCTTTTAAATTTTTTACAGTTATTATTATCCTGTTAAAATTATTGTTGAAGTTATTTAATTAAATTAACCAATTACACATTTGTTTCAGTGTATAATAAATAATAATAATAAATGTCCCATCAGTAATGTCCCGTCAGTAACGAAAAATCAAAATGCATTGCCTACATAGATTACACTGAAAGATGAGTGATGTCAAAATAAGTTATACTAACTGCATCTGCAACTTGGTTCATGTATACTTTTCTTCAACATTATTCTGTTTCAGAGAATTATTCACTTCTAGTAACCAGAAATTTTGTTGACCTTTTTCTTGTCCCATCAGTAACAACATTTTATTGATTTCTAGTTCGTAAAATAAAAAACATTTTAATAGCTCTGATACTGAAAATTTTACACAAACTATAGCTTTAATAGTTACCCAAATATTACCGTCATTAGCCCATTACTGATAGCAACAAATATCAAAAAATACTTAAATTTTTTTCCGATTGTCCCATCAGTAACGCGTGCAATCGCCCATTAGTAAAAAAATCGAACTTTATCAAAAAAAAATCATATTTAATTTAATAAGATAATTATTCCCAATAAAAAAGTGATATTTTTATTGAAAAATTATTGCAGAATTGTATAAAGAGGAGAAATCGAACAAAATTGATTTTTTATCACGACGCCATCTATAACAAGTATGAAGAAATGTTTTAGACAAAATCTGCCTATTTATAGTCGAATCTGTAATTAAAAATAGGGTGGTTCATTGTAAATTTTATAGAAATACTTCATATTAATTCTAGTTCAAAAGTCAAATTGTTATTAATGAATAAATTAAAAAAAAATTGATTATAAAACACGGCAGCGAAAGCCTATTAATCGCCTTGCACACAATCTACTGCCTCGGCTAGCGCCTCCGCCTGGTCTATAATGTGCTACTTTTTTCAAGTGTATAACAATTTATATATTATAACACTCATAAGCCTATACAGGGTGTCTCAAAACTCTGAAGTGATTCACTGAAAAATATTAAAAATGTAATATTGTCAAAATTCTTCGAGTTATAGAGGCCCAAAAACTCAGTGTAAACTTCTTTATTTTAAGGAATTTTTATATATTTTCTCGTTTACCATATAGTTAACCAGTTAAATAGTTAACTAGTTCTGATATCAACAATTGGTTGCTGGGCATCTTCAAAAAAGCCTGAGCTTAGATCCTCCTCATCGCAATTTTCCATTTTTACATTAGTCTATGAAAAATTATATCTTACTTACAAATAAATTTCAAACTAAACCCAATGGACATTTTGATAGGGAAGTAAATGCTCTACGAAAAAGGTATTATTTGTTTTTATAAACCTAGCCATTCAAAAGATATTTTAGGTCACAGTTTTTTTTTAATATTTATAACTCGAACAAAAACTTTTCTTTTTTAAATATCCTTATATATTTGTGTTCGTATTAATTAAAATAAGCTTTGAAATATTTTCACGTTATTTTTTTAAATTTTATCAAAATATTAATTTTTAAAAAGGTATTCCGGTACCCGAGCCTCCCGGTTGAGAGACATTTAAAATATTTATTTACCATATTAAAAACTACAATACAAGATTTATATCAGTATATAGGATAAAAGTTAAAAAAAAACTTGTTACATTAGGAACTAGGTAGGTATCCTAAACAGTAGACCATACAGGATATACTTTAACAAAACTTATTATTATTCCGCGCGATCACCTTTTAAACGCTTACATTTATAGAAATAACTAAAGAAAACTTTTTGTAGATTAGTAAATTTTCAAAAATATGTAGGTACTACTCATACTCAACATAGGGTACCTTTTTTGTGGAGCATTTAATTCCCTATCAAAATATGTATTGGGCTTAGCTTTATATGTGACGCGATCCGAGAAAATGGAACTGGTGTCTAAAAACTGATGTTCGAAATTATCAATATTTTAAATAAATTGGTAAACGATTTTTCAAAAGGTCCAGATAGAATTTGTTTATCTAAAAAAGTCGAGCGTTTCTACTCAAACGCCTATGCCACGTGAACTTTAATCGCTTCTGTAAACCTTGATTTTGGATACTAGGTCCCTTTTCTCGGATCACGTCACATAATAGATATGTATAATATGTATAATATTATATTCATATATTAGTGAGGTACAAACTGTTTTTCATCGGACTAAATGAGAAAATATAAAATTGCAATGAGGAGGGTCTTACTATTAATAGTAAGAGCTCATATGTACTCTTAGATAGGCTTCTTTTGAGATGCCCAGCAACCAATTTTTTCATATCATTAAGTCTAAAAAACAATAGTAGATTTTTTGAAATCACCCTAATACATAATATGTATGTATGCAGTATGTAAATTGATTATAATTACACATTTTACATTGCATTAATCACCACTTTATTAGGTTCAAGGTCGCGCAATAGATACGTGATTTTTAAATTAAATGGTTGCATCGGACTAATCATTATTACGATTTTCTACCTGTAATTATTTCTATAGAACTTTTTATTTTCATTCTGTAAACAAAATTTGTAAATAAATATTAATTTTTGTACTTTATTAAAAAAAGTTAACAACGCTATGTGCTTGATGAGCTGAAATGTAATAAAATTTAAAAAACCCTAAAAGAAAATTGTATTTTTAAATATTTTACATTGCCTAATAATTTAAAAAATGGTAAAATTGTAAACATTGGTTGGATAATTTTTAGGAAATATTTTTCAAATTGTATTAAAATATAATTATAATTTACAACTTGTGAATTACAAAGTGAAACAATTTAAATATTAATATGATTTTAATTTTCTTAATAATTTGCAGAATTTGTTATGCTAAAAAAATTAAATTGAATTAAAGTTTAATTTTAGTACATACCTAATTTAACGTAATTTAATGCTTTTTTCGCTTAATTGACGTTTTCATCAAATTATTAGAGGTCAAGTTACAGGAAAACCTCATGCATATTTTTTTAGATATTTCAAAGCTTATTTTAAAAAAATAAGTTTCTCGATTTTTATGTAAGAATGTCATATTCTCGCACGCAAAATCGTTGAAGAATGAAGCTCATTCTTAAACGATTTTTGGTAACATTTAGTTTTTAAGTATTGGTACCCCCAAAATGTCAAACTGTTTAATAACCTCAAATTCATTACTTTTAGGATTATTTATAATAGCTTTGTTTGTTATCCTGCACTAGTGCAACCTGAACTACACTTTTATTGAAAATGAAGCCTTTATTATTGTTTTGTTATATTAGGTTTGCTCCAACAATGCATTTTAATGCAAAATTTTAAGTTTAATGTGAAAAAGTGCAGTTCAGGTTGTACTTGGATAACAAATATTGACAAATAAATGAGCCAAACAGGTAAATCCAACTATATTTTATTGGAAATATTATATACCCACAGTACACAAAACACAAAACTACTATAAATTAATCACTAGCACAATTGTTATAAACTTTTATTGTAATGTTCGGTGTTGCTTGTAAAACCTCCTGTGACATTTTTCACTGCTAAAAGTAAACACAATTGTTCAAAAATATCAGAAAACATTAAAAAATAATACAATACTTACACAAAACCTTATTATCCAGTTGACAAATACAGACAGATTATTAATAAATAGTAAATAAAAATAAATCTACCTGTCCATGCAACTGTCATTTTGTGTTGCCAACTGACATTTTGCGAGAAAAATCCCCCAACTAACAACGACCACAAAACAATTAAAAAAAACCTAAATAAAAGTTAAAATCGAGAAAATAGTATAAATCACACGTTGCAGAAGGCTATTCTCGCACTCATTCGTTCGTCCACTCGCTCCTTCGTCGCTCGAGGCCAAATTTCGAATTCGTGCGAGAATATGTGGCCTTCTGCAACTTGTACTTTAATATACTATTTTAATTACATTTTAAATTGTTTTAACTGCTTTTCTTCCTGTATAGTGTTTTTTTGACACGCATGGTATATATGTATGTAGGTATATAACCAAACTTATTTGGAATAACCCAGTAATTATTCCACTTAAACAAAAAAGTGATTTGGAAATAAAAAGCACTTTATCTGAACCAACTTTATTGCAAAAATAAATAAAAAAATATAAAAACAAACCTTACAATTAATTATAATTTAAAAAGAAATAAAAGATTTTTGTTAAATTAATATTCAGTGTTGGAAAATTGTTAAAAATGGAAAGTGTGACTGTTTTAAAGTGGCCTTCTTGTTCAACGGATCTCAATAAAATTGACTTAAGGGATAAGGTTAGAACCCGTTAAAACAACCCTAGCAACGTAGGGTAACTAATAGTAGTAGTTTTAGAGGGTTGGGAAAAAGTTCACTAATAAAAAATAAATAACTTAATAAAAAGGATGCCTCGTCAAATTTGTGCTTGCAATGATAATATAGGTGGCAATACTGATTTTATTAACAAAAACCTATTATTTCTTCTTAAATTCCCATTTACCGTAAAGTTTATTCTCAGAGAAATTCACATTTTTTGTTATTTGTTTAATACCTATAAAATTTGTTTTAATATTTTTTTTGTAATAAAATTGGTTAGGATAAGGTGCTTTTATTTTTAAATCACTTTTTTTAAGAAAATTACTGGTGTGTATATATGTTAGCATGTGTAAAGCTTGCGTCACGCTATGACATAATCCCCACTTACATATATTCGAACGAATACAAACGTAAGAGTAATTTAAATTGTTAATAGAGTGAACAATGTTTTTTCTGTTCGCCTGCTTAATGTTGTTATTTAATACCGATTTCGAAATTAAGAAAAAGTGTTCTTTTCACTAATTTTGTTTTTATAAAAAACCTAATTATACAAAGTTCACCAAGTATCCTTCTATGTATGGCTATATTTTTTATTTGAAGAGCTACAAGGTCAGTTAAATTCGAGAAAAATTGTTTAATTACAATTAAAATGGCATTAAATGAAATGGAAAAATTGAAAAAAAATCTGCGGTTATCAAATAATTTGACAAAAACTGAAAACCTTACAAAACCAAAATTGTTATAGATTCGTTATTCCTGGGAAGTTTGTATAAAAATAAGTTTTACATCTAAACATATACCTAGTTTTATCTACTTTTTCGCCCAATTTGTGATTTTTTTGCCAACTAGATTTGGAATTACTGCCACCATCTTTTGTTTTTCCTATGGCCGTCATGCAATTTTACATTGTTCGATAGAAAAAAAAATCAAGGAATCCAATGACAGTAACCATTGATGCGCAGACCAGTAATCCACTAATTATTAACTCATTAAATATTGGAAATAATCTTTAATGTGCAGAATATTGCTTACTATAGTTCCTGGCACTTCACATTGATGTTACAAAGTTACCCGAGAGGTTTTATTAAAAATTGTATGATTTTAAATAGTTCATTGACATTTTATTATCCGTGTAGAAAATATAGTAAAATATAAAAAAATATAGTAAGTGGGATAAACATTTAGATAAATGTGTTAATTTACATGTAAACATTCTGAGAAATAACGATTTTTTGTTTTGAAATCCGGTGGTTTTCTTCCAAATTTTAGGGTTCGTTGTAATATGCTTGTAATTACCCAACTACAACATAGAAAAATAATATACATATACCACTATTTAGTTATTTACTCAATTTTTTTATTATTGAATATTTTTTAAATATTTTAGTTATATAGTTATATCAAGGCAATAAGTTGTATTTTTTATCACAAATGTGGAAATCATATATGGAGGCGAAAGCCGAGGCAAATAACTCCGTCAGTAATAAAAAATGACTTTGCCGAGGTGCATATTAAATTTTATCTAAAATTAACTGATATTTATTATACACAAACATAAGCGACAAATGCCTTAGAACCACATTGGATTGACAGTTTAAATGTAGACACTTTCTACATTTTAACTGCCAATCCAGTTGACTCAACTGTGGTGCGACGGTCATTTTTTTATTATTTGCCCGCTATGCCATCTTTTAATTTAATTAATAAAATTAAATTATGCTGCACAGAGAAAAGTGATCTTGATTTAAGAAAATGCATTTATTTGAAACAGGTTTTCTTGTATAAAGTAAAATTTTCTTATTCGTTGTAACTTGTTGTTTACAATAAGAAAATACTATTATTTGGTTGTAAATCATAAGTTTCTTGAAAACAACTTATTGTCGTGATTAATTGTAAAGAAATATTTATTTAGAGCAATTAATTAAATTGTTTGGATGTAGGTAGATTTGTTTCTTTAAGTAAGCTTCTACTAAACCTGAGATAAAAAGTCAACAAGATATTTACCAACTATCTGTTTAAAAAGTTTTCCACTAAATAAATATCTTCTTGTAGATATCGAAATAAATAATTTATTTGAGCCAAGCCAAATATAGTAAAATTAAGAGATTACTTTTCTCTGTGTGGTTAAACAACATTTTATCAAAGTGATTAATCGACCGCCGCAGCGGTGCTTTTTTTAAATATTATTTATTTTCTGCTGAGGACCATCTTAAAATGTATTTAATTGCATAAAATACGCGTATTAAATCGGCAGTAAAGATCTACTTTTCTGCCGATCGTTGCAGGGGCGTAGGCAGGGTGGGGTTTTGCGGGTTTGACCCCCCGAAATTTGAGGAACAGTTGTGTTTTGAGATATTTTTAGAAATTCCAGCAAGTTTATGTATTTTACTCTTTTATTTTACCAAAACTTTCCCCGATTTTTTTTTGTGCATACGCGCATTGATTATTGACTACTTTACTCCCGATTTCTGATAAATGTAATTACTCTTTATAAATAATACATAAACAATGAAAATTATATATTCCATGATTTTATAGAATAATTTTTTACATATCTTGTTTCCTAGAATATGTATTGTTTGTTTTGTGATGGCATAAGATAATTTCGAATAGTTTTTATGATATTTATTTATAGATTTTTTATCAATTTTCATTGTTTTCATTTTTTTTTATTTATTTAATATATGTTGCAATTTATTTCACAAAACATAATTACATTCTTAAAATTTAACATACCATGTTACAATACTTTGCAACCATTATTTCAATCTAAATAAGGCGCAAGAAGTATATTACTAAAACAAATCAATTTTGAATAATGGCAAAAACGGTCAAAAATAGACATGTAAAACCTGCGGTAGGCAATAATACAATTCAATATTGATCATTTTCCGACCTAATCAAATTGATATCGTGTCTAGAAATTCCAACGAGACAGCTTAAGTTAATCCATATTAAATATTGCACGAGTAAAAGAAACTTTTAGCTCATTTAATAAACTGTCCTATTTAAGTAAAAATATAAAGAACGAAACATAGTTTTTTAATCAATAATACATGTTAAAACCACAAATTTCAGATTGATGCCAACACAAAATGGTTTCAAAATAATAGTATATTAATAATATTATCTTGAGTGAAATACTATACTTTTTCTACTCCGAATTAGTAACTTTAATTGATATAAAATTTATTATAACTCAACTTTCTTCCGATTTTATAAATCGCCCTTGTTTAGGTAAAAAAATTGGCATCTGTCAAATAGTTCTAACCTTACTTTTTCCTCATTTAAAACCCGTTTGAAAACCAATCACAGTAAATTTTGAAATCGGTCAATCACTGATGCGCGAATAATAAGTTCAATATTCACGGCGGTTATAATCGTTACCATTATATACGAAAGAACCCAAATAATGTCAATAATTTGCAATAGGAGTACAAAAAAGTATTTTTTGTCGAATTATAAACATTGTATCAATTAAAATATTAAAATTATAAGAATTACAAAAAGTGATTATAGTTAACTGAAAAAAATGTTGCATACGTTGCATAAGAAAGAAAATACCTAAATTTCCTGTATTTTTGATACCTAATCATTAAGAAATTTTAGTTGATAAGGCATTTTTACATATTATGTATCATTTTATAAAATAAAGCAATTTGGAAAAATGTATTTATTTGATTCTATAGTTATTTTGAACAAGTTATTTTTTTACTATCATATTGTAATGTTTTTATTATTAATATTTTACGACCTGGGGCTATAAACACGCTCTTTCGAGTTTTAATTGGCTTTTTAGACAGGATTTTGATATTTAAATTTTTGAATTATTAATTTTTCCTTTAAAATATAAATTTTATATGAATAAGAATTTATTAATACAAAATAACATAATGGGGTTTTGTGATAAATTATTTTATCTTCAAGCGTTCTATAATTGAGCTGTATTATTGTGAACGATCACTACCAAAGTATTCGATTATCTCCTAGGCTGTAAAAATAATTTAGATTAATCAAGTTGTTCACATCCTAGTCTGTAAAAATCGATAACTGTCACGCTCTGAGCTATCTAACCTTACTTTTTATTTTTAATAATTGTTATAAGTACGTTTTATGTATCGTTTAACAAATAAAACTGTGTCTTGAAGATAAAATGTATGCCATTGCTGAGACATGTCTTTCGCTCAATTGAGCTCAGCTCAAAAAGTCTTACTTCTCAGCTTTATGACATAAATTACTATTTTTTAATTTAAATGACTTAATACAAAAAGTTATAAATATACATTAAAAATAATAATATTATATACAGGGTGTTTCTTTTAACTTGAGACAGCTCAATATCTCGAGAAATACGCATTTCACGGAAAAATGTCTTAAATAAAAGGTTAATGTGACCAAAGGGGACATTATTTGGTGCTACCGGTAGCCACCCCCTACCCCTCCTTAAGGGTGAAACGGGGGGTAACTTTGGAAAGTCAAATGGAATGACCCGATTTTTTTCACAGAGTTTGGTAGTACATAAAAAAAGGAATAACTTTTATTTGAAAGTTTTTTTCAATTTATCAACAGATGGCGCTGTAATTCAAAATTTAAGAAAAAGGGGTTTCCTTGTAAAATGTATTATTTGAAACGTTTGAAAAACAAAAATTAACATTAAATCAACAATAGTCGGCTCTGAAAACAATTTATAACAAATGTTCGAAATGTCGTCCTTCCATTTCGACACCAAGTGGAGCACCAGCGTCCCTGGTCGGTAAACGTTTGGTGCGGTACCTTAAGCGAACGATTAATCGGACCCTTTTTTATTGACGGTGCATTCAATGGCGAAAAGTACCGGAATTTTCTAGAAAACGATCTGACGGACCTTTTGGAGGATGTACCACCAGCAAGATGGTTGTCCTGCACATTATTCGACAATTGCTCGAGAAGTGTTGGATCGGGAGTTCAATGGCCGGTGCACCGCGGTGGATTGGTAGACGTGGTCCAGTAATTTGGCCTTCTCGATCACCTGATCTTACGCCACCAGACTTCTTCCAGTGGGGTTACTTGAAAGAAAAGGTTTACGCTGCAATTCCTACAACTTGGGAGGACATGGTGGAGCGGATCAGGAACGCCTGTGCGGCGATACCCCCCGATATGTTGGCGCGTTGTGTGCCAGAATTCATTACCCGCATTCAAAAATGTGTTGAAATGGAATGACGACATTTCGAACATTTGTTATAAATTGTTTTCATAGCCGACTATTGTTGTTAATGTTAATTTTTGTTTTTCAAACGTTTCAAATAATACATTTTACAAGGAAACTCATTTTTCTTAAATTTTGAATTACAGCGCCATCTGTTAATAAATTGAAAAAAGTTTTAAATAAAAGTTATTTATTTTTTTATGTACTACCAAACTCTGTGAAAAAAATCGGGTCATTTCATTTGACTTTCCAAAGTTACCCCCCGTTTCACCCTTAAGGAGGGGTAGGGGGTGGCTAGCGGTAGCACCAAATAACGTCCCCTTTAGTCACATTAACTTTTTATTTAAGACATTTTTCCGTGAAATGCATATTTCTCGAGATATTGAGCTGTCGCAAGTTAAAAGAAACACCCTGTATACTTATAATTATAATTATAAACAACAATTATATATATATATACACTTTTAATTATAAACAACTATAAAAAATAAAAAAGTAAATTTGATATTATACAGGGTATCCTGAAAATTAAGCCCCAACACATATCGTTATGTTATTTTTTCTACTCCCACCTTTAAAACGCCCATTATCGTACATGTTTCCATGACACCAAGTGACCTTTTAAATACACATTGAAAAGTTGTGGCTTTATGACGTTTTAGTCACGGGCTGAAGATAGTATGAATTTAGTTGACAGTTGACAGTCAAATGTCATACAATCTTTAAAATAAAGCGCCTTTTTTGTAAAATATTACTAAATGTGAAAATTATTTTATTATCTCAATACGAAAATACAATGGTTAAATAGTTTCTCAACGCCAATATTTGAAAAGTTTATATGATCATTGTACTAATCTTTTAATTTCGCCGGCAGTAAACTATAACTTAAATTCGGGCTCGGAATCTGTAAAGTGCTCACATTTTCTTTGCTTTCATTGTGAAAAACTGTCCATTTTCAAGGAATACATTTCGATTTATAACCTTTACAATCCGTGTTTATAAAATATAAAAAATTGACATTTGATGGTGACACGGATTCCCCTATTGTTTCATAGATGGCGCTCTATACAAATATTTGATTTTAAGAAAATAATAATAAGCAAGATAAATATAAATGCATGTTGGGCGGGGCTTAAATACGTCACTTGTTGAGTATTTTTAAATCTTTAATTATCTGCTGCTAAAAGTCTTGTTTTTCCGATGCTGTTGGATGTTAACTTGCTCTATTTTTTTGTTTAACTTGTTGTTTTTGCGTTCGGTAAGGTTCGAGTTACTTTTCAGTGTTCAAATTATTGTTATTGCGTTGTGTTAACCTGTTCTGTTTGTTTATTATTGTTTTTGTCTTGCATTAACTTGTTTTGTTTGTGTCGTGGCATATTTCGATGCAATTCGGACAACCAGTCCAAGAAAAACCCTTTAAATAAAAACATTAAATTTCATCGATTCCCGAAAAACTTTGATTTGTGCAAACAGTGGTTAAATGCCACAAAAAGAATAGACAATATTACCGTTAAGACCGATTCTGTTTCCTCTAAACATTTTCTGGGCAGCTTAATTTTAGTTTAATTTGAAACACCAACTCTTAAACTACAGCCCTAAATGTTATCAAGGACTGAAAGCATCTATTTATTATCCATATTATAACACTTTCTTTAATATTAAGTTTAATAAAAACGCACTATGTCCAGATATTTCTCTATTTTCTTTGATAATATTACTATTATTTGTGTATTCGCACGGCAACTACTCATCAAGTGACGTCATGCGCGGCATGAACCAAAACTCGTCCACGGGAGCATCCAGCCCTGATAATAAGTACTTAAGTATTTGTCGTAGAAAAAGTATAGTATGCACATCGTTTATAAACTTTTCTATACACTCATTAATTTGTAAATTCGTGTATAAAATGGGGTTTATCAAACTTGATACATACTATACTATTACGTATAAACATTTTTTTACAAGCACTTTAAAATTATTATTTTAAATTAAAAAAAAAGTTATATAAAAGGATTGAAAACAATTTTATAATGTTTTAAAATAAAAAGATAAAATTTGTAAATAGTAACAAAGTTATGGTGACAATACTGCCCTACAAAGCTGAAATGCAGTAGGTATATCCAATTGTTATGAACAATAAAAATGATATTTTGTCCTTTATTACTTAAATTAGATATACGAGTCAAACCACGTCAAATGTATTAATAAATTGTTCTTCATACCTTGTTCGAAAGTACTTACTTTCGTCCCTAATAGCAGGGACGAAAGTTTAACATTTACTCCCTGTGCTATTAGGGACGAAAGTACTTACTTTCGACCGAGGTAAACTTTCGTCTCTGCTATTAGGGACGAAAGTAAGTACTTTCGACCGATGTATGAAGAAAAATAGTATACACCACACGGGCCAAACATTGAAATCTCGGTCCTGCACGTCATGATGCCCTCGGCTTCGCCTCGAGCATCATGACGCGCAGGGCCGAAAATTCAACTTTCGGCCCTTGTAGTGTATTTACTTTCGTCCCTAATATTAGGGACGAAAGTTTAACATTTACTCCCTGTGCTATTAGGGACGAAAGTACTTACTTTCGACCGAGGTAAACTTTCGTCCCTGCTATTAGGGACGAAAGTAAGTACTTTCGACCGATGTAAGAAAAAAGATAGTATACACCACACGGGCCAAACTTTGAAATTTCGGTCCTGCGCGTCAGGAAATTCAAAATTCAACTTTCGGCCCTTGTAGTGTAATATACTATTTATTGATTTTTTGAAAAGTAACGATAATTCTAAAAATCTGTAGATAATAACTCAACCAAAGACACTTTAAATAATTTTGACTTAATAAAATGATCTTTTGTCCTTAATTACTTAAATTTGATAGACTGCATTTCAGAGTTGTAGGGCAGTCATCATAACTTGGTTATTATTTAAAAGTTTTGTCTTTTTATTTTAAAACCTCATTAAAACATTGTTTTCAATCCCTTTATATAAAAAAGTTTTTAAATATTTAAATAACCACAATCCACACAACCTTGCAAGGTCTGTTCTATCTTGTTTCGCGCATACTAGATGAGCGATATTTTACGAACTGTGATTGTTTCACTTATATTTAAAAATCACGAATAACTACTGCTTAGGGTTGCAACTTTTCATGAAAAGTTGAAATTTTTGAAAAGTTGGGTTTTATTTTTCGGAAAAGTTGGAAAAGATGGAAAAGTTGAGTTTTTTGTAAAGTAAACGTATAAAACATAAATAATGCTTGTCAATGTATTAAAATAATTTATTTCTTATGTATTTATACATACGTAACAAAATAACAACAAAAATAAACTAGGTTTGAATTAAAAAAATCATATTTTTTAAGTAAAAAGGAATAGAAATTTATACACACCATAAAAAAACACATACAAAATAAAAAATAATTACAAAAAAATATGAAGCAAAAATTATTAAATTTATTGTTGTTAAAAATTATGGAAATTTACAAGTAAAAATTTAAAAAGAAAAAGAAAAGAAAACTTTCTTCTTTTCCACTTTTATATTTTCACTTGCAAATTTCCATAATTAAAAAAAAAATATATTTTTTTCATACTGTGTATAAATTTAAAATACGTTATAATAAAAGAATCTTTTTATAATAGAAAATGCTGTTAGCAGACACCATTTTTGATAAAGTTTGACAAAATGTTATTCCAAAAAACAATGCTTTTAGCATGTTTTACTAAAAACACTTCGAATCTAGCGATTTATATCGAATTTTGACCAAATTATCTACCAAAAAAAATTTATGGTAGTGGAAACACTGGTTAGAAGTCAACTCATTGTTCATTGGCTCCCACCTAATAACTTTTCCAACTTTTCGACCGAACTTTTCCTTGTTTGCAACACTACTACTGCTACTTAATTACATCTGTTAATTATCGCGATCTGTGAATTTTTACTGTACTTAGAGATCAGCGATATTTCAAGAATTGTGTTTTTTTTTACTGATATTAAAAAGTATTAAATAACGATAAATCCGTGAGTTGCTATTTATCACAATAATCTTTTTCACTGATATTTCTATTTTTCAATCGGAAACTTATAAGATATGTACAAATTCTTTAACATGATTATAAAAAATATATTAAATGAAATATATTAAGTAAAATTTGTTATATGACACCTAGAAATACAAGGAAAAGTAGATGTTCAATTTGGGCTCAGGAGCGAACGTTTGATTTAAATTAAAGATGTAGGAAACAAATTTATGGATTGGGGCTACAATATGAAAAAGAGAAATTAAGATGATACAAAGAATGTGGAACCGCTAAAATGTTGTCTTGTATAAATATTTCATTCTAAATAAATATTTAATTTTAATCTAAAAATGATTTAATTTATTAACATGTGGAATTTTCTCAAAAAATATCAGTTTCAAACCAGACGGGGAAGAGAGTAAATGTGTGAGTTCGAGCGCTCTTAGTACCTATCCACAATAAAATTCTTAAAGAAACATAAAAATCGCTCATATACAGTAGGGTGGGCCGAAAATCCGCTTTTTTAAAATTTCGTTTAGTAATAGCAAAAATTTTGTTCATTATGTTGTAAAAAAATTTTGTGTAAAAGATTAAAATTTTCGATCAACATCCTAGGCTCGCCCAACGCATTTAAAGATCAAAATGTTCAAAAAAATTTTGATACTAAAATCGGTTTCATTTCTAAAACTATCCATCTGAAGTAATTTAGTGTAAGGACCTTTTTTGTAGAGCATAAAATTTCCGATCGAATTAAGTTAGGAAAATTTTTTTTGAACATTTTGATCTTTAATTGCGCTGGGCGAGCCTAGGATGGGGATCGAAAATTTTAATCTTTTACACAAATTTTTTTTACAACATAATGAACAAATTTCTGAAACTATCCATTTGAAATAATTTTGTGTAGAGCATAAAATTTCCGATCGAAATAAATTAAGAAAAATTTTTTTTGAACATTTTGATCTTTAATTGCGTTGGGCGAGCCTAGGATGTTGATCGAAAATTTTAATCTTTTACACAAAATTTTTTTACAACATAATGAACAAAATTTTTGCTATTACTAAACGAAATTCTAAAAAAGCGGATTTTCGGCCCACCCTAATATACAGTGTACAGGTAAAATCAGGGTACCTGTTATCCAAAGGCTTAATAGAAACAATAAATAATTCCTCAAAAGGCAATCTCTCAACGGGTGAACACAGGGGTGAGGTCCGTGCGGACACGGAAGAAATAAAGTGACAGGGGACAGGTCAAGGAATTTAAAGAAAAAACGAGTCTAACCAAGAGTGGATGGGGCCATCATCTGCAGATCTGATAAGTATCAATGCAAGACCTAATACGCAAATCTGTAACAAAAACCTGACAATAATTGAGGCGTTTCTCAGAAAAACATCATTAGTCCAATATCGTCGAAATTTAGATATTTTCACCAAATGTTTCCTAACCTCCATATATACGTATACAAATAAGTGTTTCTCGTAAAAATGTCATAGGTTCCATAATAATTAAATATGAAATTTAGCTTGTTCTTCTAAAAACATCACAAGTCCACTCCGTTTCGTCTAAGAGAGTCACATGTTCATAACATGTGACATTTTTGGACACTCTAGAAAAGCTTCTACCTCTTTTACATGACCACAGCAATAGAAAATTTTATGATAACTTGATAAAAGAGCAGAAGACCATAGCATCTGACAGTCCTGATAACACGGTCGACAACGATGATAACAGCAGTGGATGCGAAGACTGAGTGTGGCAGTAATACAGTTTTTAGTTTTTTCATTTATTTTGTTACTCAGAGTTAATATTTAGTTTGTAGTGTTTGTAGTAAGGAGAATTGTTCGTTTTTTTCTTCTAAAAACCTCACATGTTCATGTATTTTTTGTGTTTTTTTCATATTCGTTTGAAAAAACAAACATGAGGAATTCTGGACGAAGTATCTTACATTTTTTTACATGTAGTTAATAGGTTAATAAAGTACTTTGGTCAAAAATGGGAATGTCGGAGAGTTTTTTTCATTTTCCCAAATATGTTAATTTTGGACTAATGATGTTTTTCCGAGAAACGCGTCAATTAATCATTATCGATAACAGTGGAAAAAAACTAAATCAAGTAAGAACGTCACATATTATATTATTGTATTATATATCGGTTCACCGAACACCGTTTTTAACGAAAAAAATATAACAACTTTGAAACATTTTTAAAAAAAATACTTACCAACTATAAATTCTTCGTAATTTATGTGTATTATCGTATATTGATAAAATTTTAACTGTCTCAAAGTTAATATTTGTAGAATATTTTTAATTTGAAATACTCAAAAAAATGTAAAAAACAACAAAATAAATCTAAGCCTACAGATGTTGACTATTGTATTCACAAAGACATCGAAGCAAGTTCATATTATTTCTGGATAAATTAAAATTCCTGGAACATATATTGAATGAATAATGAACTTGCTCCGATGCTTGCTCTGAGAAGAAACCAAGGGCTCTTTGCGTTTCTTCAATAAATTGAGGAACATGATAATTGAGAGCATGGATCTTTGGTGTACATGTAATTCCAGCTTTTGATTATTGTACTTTAAATTCTTTTATGTAGTCTTTATATTCATCTGAGTTTTGGCCAAAGCAGCCAGAGACTACTTGATTGAACGCCTTAAATACGGGTATATATTCATTGTCTAAAATAGGAATTATAAATCATTAGGTAGAAAACATCCAAACAAAGCAAAGCTTATGACAAAGTTTTCAATACAGCAATCGACTTTAGTAGTTTTCGTGCATTATTGCCATTAAATCGAAGCAACAAATTGTAAACCCAGGCATGTTCAATAGTCGGTATATATAGGCAAAAGAGGATTAGTTTTTAAACGAATCTCACTTATAATTGGCGGCTACTTTTAACAAAAATAAATAGTGTTTCTATGCGAGGTCAAATATCAGTGGTCTAAACTATACAAACCTATTTCAATAAAAAATTGATATATTATCGACAAAATTATAAAAAACTAAGAAAGAAAAAGTTTCTTTTTCATGCATTTTTTATTACCTACTAAAGAAATAAATTATAATTCATATTTTAAATATAGCAACCTACAGTTTTTTGACAAAATTTTTGACAGATCTACATGGAAGATTTTCATTTTACTTTTTTTTTAATACTTAGTTGGTAAGTATTTTTTTTTAAATGTTTCAAAGTTGTTCTTTTTTTTTCGTTAAAAACGGTGTTCGGTGAACCGTGATATATAAGCATAAACTTTCAGGCCAGCCCCATAAAATTAAAGCTTTATAAAGATAACGAAAGTAAAATAAACGTAATACGTTACACCACAGGGACGGCTTTATCCTATGTATATCAATTACATATAATTCAAACTTGGTAGAAAATAAAATGTTTGCTAAGATTTAATTAAAGGTAAATGGTATGTATAATACATTAATTTTAACAATGAAATAAATGTAAGAAAACAAGCTACTAGTAGATTCTAAGGTGGGGAAAGTAAAAACAACACCCCAGTGGGGTAAACAACTGCGCGCAGCAGATTCCGAATTCCGGCAGACCCGGACAGAGACCCGGATGAAATACAAGACCAGCAAGGATGTCCAAGCAACGTACTAATAACCCAAGCCTCATTCATGAACCCCAATTCATGAACCCCAATTGAATGGGGTCAATACTAATACCCTGGTTGAGGGGGAGTCCGGATTGTACTTAATTTTGGGTCAGTTCAAAGCCCCCAAAAACCAACTTTTGCCCCTCCTAGTCCTACACTCCACTAGACTAAATCGGGCGTATGGTCGGCCCGGCGACAAAATTCCGGGAATGGCCTTAACCATCGACACTGTCATCCACGACCTCCTAGGAAGATTAACTGCCGGGGCGAAAATTCGGATCCACCGAACACAGGTAACGCTGTGCAGTTGCGGCTTCGTATAGAACCGAAAGGGGGTAAAATAATCCTGAAAGATCAGTGTATATTCATACTCATACTCATTTTCTCGGTGGTTTGTTAATTTGACTCTAGTGATTTTGTCGCCATAATTTGTTCTTACCCCCACGTTTTCGTTAAGTCAAAAAAATATCCTGCTTAATCAAACCTAATGTGGTATTACATTCGATAAAATTTGGATTAGTTGTCACATTTGACAAAAAATATATTATATAGAAATGTCAACCTCAGCTCGCTTACTTGGTATGTTTCCATAACAACCGTTATTAGATATGGATAATTTGCGCTTACATAACCCCCAATCGCGTGGTTGTTAAGCATTATATTGAAAATGAAATTTACATACATAACTTTACATATGTATTTTAATATTATTATTAATTATCTTTTGTATATCATATTTTTAATAGATTTTATTTTTATAAAAAAGTAAATATGTACCGGTACTTTTTTGACAAAAAAATCTTTTAATATTTTAGGAACTCTAAAACTAAAACACCTATTTAGTCCGTCCGTGATGCGTTGGTCCCTAGCGGCCCACGACATTTGTTTTACCTGTTGGCAACACTCCTACCTGTTTAGTTTGGGCAAATGCATACCGGTCATACGAGGCGCTGGCGTCTACCAGGCCGCCGTCGATTTTTGCATCGAGCAACTCGCCAAGGGCGGCTGGGTGCACGTGTTTCCAGAAGGTAAGTCAGATTTGACGTTTATAATGTTTTTAAGGCTATATAAGTGTCAAATGATGACATTAAAAGTGCACAGATGTTTAACGAACGGCTTATGTTATTTAATGGTTTAAATCGTACGCAGTAAACTAAATATTAGTTTTAACAGCAGTAAAGCATGCGCAATTCAAATTAAGAGTTAAACCTACAAAATTTTATAAAATCTTTTAAAAATCATTTAGTTTTAAATTAAAACTTTTAATCATTTTAATAACTAAAACTTTCCTTATTAAATTTCAGAAAAATATTTATGAAAAAATATTATATAAATGTTTATACTTAGGTATAAGTAATGGATGCCATCTTAAAAAAACTCATTATGTCGACCTGAAAAAAATCTGCCCTTCCCACTAATAACCCTCAAAAATACCAGGCAAATAGGAATTATCTTAATATCGTAAAATTATGACTTATGAGTAACATTTATCATTAGGTAAAAATTCTGACGTTAAAATTACCGTTAAATTTTCCTTAGGTGAAATACACTTAAGCCCGCTGCACAACAGCCCGGTAACTGGAACGGGAACGGGAAAATAAACGGTAAAGGTGGGAGAGACTCAGCGAACCCATCTATCAACAGTGGTTTTTTAGTCTCTCCCACCTTTATTGTTAGGATTCCCGTTCCCGTTCCCGTTACCGGGCTATTGTGCAGCGGGCTTTATAAGTTATTTTCTTTCGTAAAAATTACGTCCATCATAATACTTCAAAGTGTTGAAAGTTAAGGGTTAGGTAAAAATAACATAAATAAAACTTATTAAATAACTTTAAAAAAAAGTTTTACTTCAAAGTAAATTTTTATGGTTAATTTAACAAAATATTTACTTATATTAACTAATATTGCCTCAAAGCTCTATGCTTTTACTTAAAATGCTGCTTAATATACCGGGTGTATCTGAGAATAGGCGCACCCCTGTAACTTTTTTATTTATAAAGATAGACACATGAAATTTAGCATGGTTAATTAGGATATAAAATGCCGCTTATAAGATAATAAAACGAATTTTTTGAACTTCCGGTTTTGCCGGAAATGATATTAACTTTCGATTTTTAAATGGAACACCCTATATATTTTTACATTTTTAGAATCCTGAGAAAATGCTGAGTCGGACAGCATCCTCAAATTGACCTTTCAAAGTTTCGTCATCAGAAAATGCATCAATGATGCAGCATCATCAGAAAGATCAATCTAGAGTTCTTTGAACTATTTGAGAAAAACGAATTTTGACAAGTTGAGACTGCTGGGAATAGCTGAATAACAACTTTCTAAGGCAAGTTCCATTTTTAAGGCATTGTGTGAATCCATTAGAAGAAAATAAGATAGTTCAAAGCACTCTAGATTGATCTTTATGATGATACATTTTCTGATGACGAAACGTCAAAAGGTCAATTTGAGGATCAGCGCCGGATTATAAAAATTTGCGCCCCGGGTCTAATAAAAATTTTCCGCCCCTACCTATATAATAAATTCAAAGAAATGTCACTTCTTAACAAAAGGATTTTATTTAAACATAAACATTAGGGTTGTAGTATTTTTTCGAAATTTTTTTGATTTTGGAGATCAAATAAAAAAATAAGTCTAAAGTATTCGAGTTTCAACAGATAAAAAAATTTTAGACGTCGCTCAAAACTTTTTTAAACCAACCTTTTTTCTCAAAATCTTTGGCTTCTCACTATTTTTTTTGTAGGTCATATAGGAAAAGAATACATTTTTAAGTAAAAATATTATTGGTCGCTCAATATTTTTGAAATACATTTCTTGATTTTTTTAATAATTTTGATCTTGTAACCACTACTATTTTTCCAATTTAGTTGATTTTTTTGAGCGACGTTTATTTTTTTTTGAGTTGAAACTTGAATACTTTAAACTTAAATTGTTTCATGTGAGCTCCGAAATAAAAAAAAATGTCGAAAAAATATTGCCACCCTAAAAACATAAACAAAAACTATATAAAAAACAAATACCTAAATAAGAAAATTAACATTTTGCCAACTCAACTTTGCGTGCTTTTAGAGAAGCAAATTTGTTTATCGCAATATTGACGTCATCTTTCAATAGGCTAATACCTATACTGTATACATACATATATATATATGACTGGTACTGTATATAACTATAGTTTTAAACTAATTTAAATTAATAGTTGTTCGTAGTGTAATAAAATATTCTTATATTAAAAAACCTTTACGTCCATACGCATCGCATCGGTGGAAATAATCAATTTCTGCAAACTAAAGTTCTTTTCGCCCAACAACTTGTCGGGCGCCCTACGTAATACGTGACATGACATATTTCGTATACTATGCATAGATAATAATTAATACTATGGCAACAATCACGGTTATAATTTAAATAATTTTTTTATTAAAACTGATTAATACACATAAAAAAAGGGGAAAACCCTTTAGGTTGTAGTAAAAAACAAAAATTACCAGTCAAAAATTTTGCGCCCCCTGTAAGCTTGCGCCCCGGGTCTATAGACCCCCAAAGACCCCCCCTAAATCCGGCGCTGTTGAGGATGCTATCTGACTCAGAATTTCCTCAGGATTCCAAATATGTAAAAATATATAGGGCATTCCATTTAAAAATCGAAAGTTGGTATCATTTCCGGCGAAACCGGAAGTTCATAAAATTCAGTTTGGACTCTTATAAGTGGCATTTTATATCATAATTAACCATGAAAAATTTCATTTGTCTATCTTTATAAATAAAAAAGTTACAGGGGTGCGCCTATTCTTAGATACACCCGGTATATATATATTTTAAAATCATTTAGACATGCGCAATTAAAAAAGTTTTTATTGCGCAATTACCGTTTTTTTTTTTAAGAAAAGCTGCTTTTATTTTAGCTAAAGATAACATTTTTACCTCAAAATTAAGTACTAAATTTCATTTTATATACCTCGGGAAAAACCTGTTAATTGACACATTTATTTTTTTGGAGGACATGTTTTTCACTATTTTTTAATATTAAAAATCTAAACATTAAAAATTCGTTTCTTGTAAAAATCGTATAAAAAAATCCGATTTTCAATGGCGTAAAACATTTCTTTCTCCAAAAAAGTTTTTCATCTGGAGTCTTCAAATGTCAAATATTAAACATTAACATGCGCAGATTGATGTGCAAAGAACCAACGCGTGCTCAGTTTACTAAATCAAGACTTCCAACGTAGAACACATGCGCAGTGTCAAATTAAGACACCTACGCATGCGCACTACCAGAAAATCTTCCAAAAACATCAAAATGGCGACTTTTCGTAGGCAAAGTGAACATGACCAAAGAAAACATCCGGCTGAAGTGGGGCGTGGGTCGTATGATATTCGAATCGCCCGTGACGCCCATAGTGGTGCCGATTTGGCACACGGGCATGGATGACGTGTTGCCAAATGACCCGCCTTACGTTTTGCAACTGCGCAAAAATTTGACCTTTAACTACGGGGATCCCATCGACATGACGCATATGGTGAAGATGCTGCGCGCCAAAAATGCCACCGAAGAGGAGGCGCGCAAACACATCACCGACTTTCTGCAAGATCGGTAAGAAATTTGATTTGAGAAAGTAGACTTCTTATCTCAAAATAAGTCAATTCATTTCTACTTACCCATATGCAAAGTTGCTTTGCTTAGCCACTGGAGGGTTTTAAGGTTAGTTGACTTTATACTTTTAATTGGGGTGTTAAAACAAATTTAGACGTAATTTTAGTCGCCATTTATTTTTGGTTATTTTGCAGATCCGGAAAAATAGTTTTTGAAATATTTTTTTTTTAAATTAACCGATGACACTCCGCGTGACGTCACACTTTTATCAACGCAACGTCAACTAACTTTAAAGCTCCGTAGGGGCTAAACAAAATAACTTTGATAGGCTATTTTGTTTTTTAGGTTGTTAAAACTAAAATCAGAAACAGAGGTGCTACACAAGGATAACTTTAAAGCGAAATCATGATGTCCCTAACAATAGAAATAATTTATTTATTATTATTTTTTAACTGTGACTGCTAGATGTCTGCAAAACGTGATTATTAATTATTGTTATTATCTAATTAATGCAACAGGGGTACAATTTTCTCTGTTACTTTTATTAAGTTTTAAAACCAGCCGTTTTAAATTACGTAATGCTAGTCATTGTAGAATATTATATTGCCATTTTGTGTCTATTTATATATACACATACAAATATATTTTTAAGGTTTATTTACTATGCAAAAACAACAGTAAATAAATATTGTGAGCTACGTACTATGACTTTTTGACATACTTAATAATATTGCTTATAGGTAGAAAAAATTGTTTTTGGATAGTAAGCACTGTAGTTTATTAGGTATTGTCTAATAAATTTACATACATTTTCTGTCAAAATTTAAATTTTTTAGGGAAATTTACATTGATCAAAATAATATTTTTTAAAGCAAGACAATGAAAAAAATGAACGCAATAAAAAACACTATATTCTAAATTTAACAAAATTTAAATGTCTTTATTTTTAAAAGTCAGGGATTATAATATAAGGGGGGTTTTAAGGGTCGAAATGTATTGGCTGTATAATATAGGTTTGTTCCTAAAAGAGTCCCAAAAGTGTCTAAAAAGTCAGACGACTGCACGTTTTTAGACACCCCCACTCTTGTAGGAAAAAACCTTATATAATAATTAAAAGTTAGGACTTGTTTTACTTTGTCATCAAAGTAATTTAAATGTGTCTATTTTCGTATATATAATTAATCATTAACGCAATAAAATACCATATCTAATTTAAACTTTGCTAAATGAAGTAGTTTAAATATCGCAATTTGTTAGATTTTATATTATAATAACTATTATTCAGGAGTTAGAACTTTTTGTAATTTTCTATCTCTTGAAGTTCCTGTTTGAACCATTTTGTTAATTAATTAATTAATTTGTTATGCAGCGTGCTTTTACAAAACGCGTTTTATGTTGTATTTTGCAGTATTCTTGTTTTTTAATTTTTGTATTCAAAATTCATTCCAATTCCATTTTTACATTTTTGTTTACTGTAACACAAAATACCTCTTTTAATTTTTTTTTTGATAATTTTGTTATACAATTCGTTAAAAATGATTTACGGTTGTTGTGAATATTTTTTATTTAATAAATTGTAAATAATAAGAATTGTTTTACTATACAAAAAATAAAATTAAAGGTCTTGATCAACAAACTCTTCAAAAATATCATCAGGTTCATCCTCATTTGTTTCATTTTTGACACATTTTATTTTCTCAATTTTATTATCTTTTTTAAAATGTTTTGTATGTCTTCTGAATGCACTCAAATTGTTGCACTTATTTTTGAGATTCTGATGCCTCATAATATGTGTTTTAAGACTATATTTATTAGTAGTCTTAAAACCACACTCTGGGCATACATGCTCCGTATTATGCCCGTTTTTGTGGTACTTAAATCTGTATTTATCCGTTGTTTTGAATGGGCATTTTAAGCATTTGTAATAACATATTTTACTAGAATGTTTTTGGACGTGATAAGTGTATCTATACTTGTTTTTTGACTGGAAGTTACATTTTGGGCACTTATATAGAGAGTTATGTTCTTCTAAGTGGGTTTTGTATCTGTATTTATCCTTAGTTTTAAATCTGCATGAAAAAATTGTGCATTTATAAATTTCTAAATCTTTTGTTTCAGTTGCTCTGAAAAAAAAAGAAAACTCAAATACCTACATTTATTATAAAAATAACAAAACTTACACCATATATTTACAAAACTTCTCTACTTTATTGAAACATTCCCCAAATGTAGATACATCTTCTTGAACACTATCTTTTTTCTCTGTACCATCTATTTTCAAACACACTGTATCACTTACATTCCTTACTGTCTCACATTCTGAATGCTGTGTAGCTTCATGACTTACAAGAAGATATTTATCAAAACTTGTATACATACAAAATTGGCACTTATAGTATTTTTGCTCTCCTTCATGTTTGTTAAGATGATATTGAAATCTGTATTTATTTCTCGATGAAAATGTACACTTTGGGCACTGGTATTGTGTACCGTGTTCCTCCATATGATAATTCAGCCTGATTATGTTGGTTGTAGTAAAATTACAATAAATATCAAAGCATTTATGCTGTTTTAAAGTTGTATTCCTAAAATAAAATATAAAAATATTTCTAAAACAAATTTTACTTAAACTCTATTTTGATTAATCAAATCGATGTTTTGTTTGTTTTTATTGGATGGATAATAAAACACCAAAAAATATAAAAATAAACGTATATTTTGTCACAATAAAAAGTAAAAATAATTACACAATAAATAAAGTAGGATTCATGGTTTATGTGTTCACAACAAAATCACTTTTATTAACCTTTGGTGTGCATATATATTTTCTGGTATAATTAATTACTGCATAGTATGTGGGGTCACCATGACCTCAAAAGGTACAAGATGCGTAATAAATCGCATATGCGATTATATATATATATATATATTATATTATAATAATAGAGTGATATTTGCAGAAATGCTTTTTACAGGACTTTTGAACACACTGCAGTGTGAATCATGAATGCATCGCATATTTGTATTTTTAGGTTTAGTTATTATGTTTGACATAAGAAAAAAAATTACCAATGGCCATATGCAACTTGCATAAAATTTAGAAAATACTAGGTTTGGAATAATTTTATGTACCTTTTCGAAAAACTGATTTGTATATACCTACCTTGTATTATATATCTTAAATCAAAGTAACTAAATTCGATCGCATATTATCTCATAATGTGTACATTAAATAATGCATTGTAGGGTCAAATTGAATTAAGATCATATAGACCCCAACAAAGCACTCCAAAGGTTAATATCATTGCAAATGTCTTATTTACTAAATTTAATTTTTAAATTAATACTGACTTCAATAGTTTTAGATTATGTACATCAATTTAGAATTTATAGATTGCCCTGCTTAAAATACCCCATAGAGACCCTGTTCAAACTGATATATATTTGTATTGGGATGTATGGTGTTTCTATAGGGTGTATCGGTTTGTATAGGACCCATAGTTGAGATTTATGGTTGTTCTATAGGGATATCCACCCTTGATTTATTTGCTATCGGTTTTAATGGGGAAAATAAACATAAATGTAGAAATTAGTTTTTCCCCTATACGACCCCATAGGTTTTAATAAAATTTTGTCAAATGTTTTATGGTTGCTCTATAGGGATATCCCTATATATCCTTCATTGAGTTATTTGCTATCGGTCTCAATAGGGAAAATGTAAAAGTTATGGTGTGCCTATAGGTATTATAATTTCCCATACATTTTCGATCGGGCCGTATCCGGAAGAAACCATGGACAAATGCACTTATTGAATCCGGTAGCGCCCAATAGATTATTTTGTATAGGTCTCTATGGGGTATTTTAAGCAGGGTGTATTTTAAATACTGGTACCATTTTACTGTTTCTAACAAAAATGTTTTAATTTTAGGAGCGTTTTTTTAAATTTCCGTCTACTATCTGTTGAAAATAATCTCTACAGAAGGCAATAACCATATTAGCAAGGTGACCAACCGTACCGGTTTGGCCGGGACAGGTTCCATTTTATGGAACTCCGTCCCGGAAAAATAACGTGCCCCGCTTTTATTTGTTTCTTACGTAATTGTACCCGAATGACGTTTTTAATAGTATTTCTTATACCGAAGAAACACAGTTCACAAAATAAAATACTGCAAGATACTCAATTTGGATTGCCAGATTTTCGGCGATCTGATTTGTAAGTGCATGTCAAATAAAATTCCTTTATAACTTGCTTAATACATATTTTTTAATTTCTTCCTAACGCTAGCTTTTAAGCAAATTAAAAGTAATAATTGCATTTTGTACTGACACACCCCACCTGATCAAGTTTGACTTATTTTGAGTTTTGTAATTTGTTCCTGTTATTTTAAACATTTATAAATAACAATGCTATTATATATTTATTAATGTAGGCAATACTACCAGATTTCGAAAAAAAATACATGAAATTGTAATATTTTTTTCAAATCTATCTAATAATTTCGTTGATAATTTTGTATTAATCATTATAATAGAAAGAACATATAAAGTAAGCACCGAAAAACTTGCGTATGTCCCCAGCAACCATAAGATTTTTGGTCCCGACAGACCACACAGTTGGCGAAGGGTTAAGCAGCTGGTTAGCCTAACCTAGGGCGTTTTTAAAAATAGTACTTTTTTAGTTTAATAACCTTGCCTGTAGATAAGAGAAAGCATAAAAGGGAATACTGTGCTCTGATTGTTTTATTGCTTTTTATAGAGATGCTCTGATTGTTTTATTGCTTTTTATAGAGATAATTTTCTATAGAATATTTTTGGACGTTTCTAAAAACCAATAGAAAAATTCAAATTCAATCATGTTTGTATCTTTTAACCAATCAAAACATTATATTGGGAATACTGACATTATTTTCGAGAAAATAATATGACGCAAAAATAATATGATATCTGTCAAAACCACCTAACAAAATTCTATAATAAAAGTCAAAAAATAACACTATGATAGTTCGAATTACTAACATTGAGTACACCCACCTATATTACCTAATTTTTGTATGTTGATTTCAAAAATGCCACTCGTTTTGCTCCAGGATTCGAAATAATTGCGTAAAAAAATGCTCTGTCCAATTATCTCAAAGTGTAAGTTTTTCGTCAATATTTTGATTATTTATTAAATTATTTTGCCTTAAATCTATTTTGGATGTTCAGTATATTTTTGACATTTTTTGCTAAAAATATACAGGGACTAAATAAATTTTAGAAGTATTATATAAGGGATATTTAATAAAGGACTTTTCTGCAGAGAAGTGCTTTATTAAATACCAAAACTAAAATTATAATGTTTTTTTTGGTAAAAAGTATCATTTTTTGAAATTGTTGGGTCGTTTCTTTTTAATTAAAACAACAATTAAAAAACCAATTAAATTGAGAAGGTAGTAAATGGGTTTTGGTATAAACATTACTCTTCGACTATTATTTGATATTTTTTTATTTACATCATGCCTAAAGTACACAAAAATGTAATCTCCATCTTATTTATTAGGTCTTTTCAAAATTTAATATCGAATTAAAGTATAAAGGCTCCTTTATCTACTTTAAGCACATTAAAGTGCATCTATTAATTTTTGACATTTAAAAATTACACTTTAAATTGTATTTTTACTTGAAAGTGATTTTAAGAACCAAAAACCAAGTGGTAATGGAAGTGGCAGAGAAAGAGAAAGGAGACGAACCTTTATGTCGTCGTTGTAAATTTGTTTTGTTTTTGTTGCGGTACCTTTACGCCCAAGAAAAACCAACGCAATATTTCTTTACAAAATTTTATGAGATATACCTACTACTTTACATTTGCAGAAATATTAAATGGACCTGATATACGACGTTTAATGAAAGATCAAACATTCAAAAATGCTCTTAAAGTTGACGAGCTTGTCATTGAAAATTTTCTTGGTTCATATTGGGCCTAAAATTGGCACCAATTCATTGAAAAAATGCTCTCCGTTTTGTAAAGAATTAGCGTTAATATGTCATTTAAAATACATTTTTTTTCATCCTGATAAATTTGCCGAACTGATGGAGAACGATTTCACCAAGCAACTGAAAATCTAGAGCATTTGTAGATATCTATGGATATAGCGGAAAGAAGTTGGATTCATTGCTAGAAGACATTTTCTGGAATTTGCAGCAAAAGATGTACGACGACGATGAGGATTAAGTACAATAATACTATAATTTAATTCGATATTTGATACTATTTAATAAATTTAAGGTAATAAAAAGGAAAATTATGCAATGCATTAATTTTGTGGGCTTAATTTGGATAAAAAATACCTAAACTTGTTTACTTTGTTGCCCTTAAAATTCAATAATTAAAATAAACGACCAAAAATGTCAAATGTGTTTTTTTTACATAAAATACTTTAAAATTTAGTTTTAGTATTTAAAAAGTAATATTGTTAAGATAAATATGATCTATTTGCCGTATACCAATTACTTTAGCACATTTAAGATAAATTTAAGCCAAAATAATTTAATAAATAATTAAAATACTAGGTATATTTATAACAAAAAAACTTACATTTTAAGGTGATTGAGAAGAGCATTTTATTACAAAATTAT
Source organism: Brassicogethes aeneus (assembly GCA_921294245.1). Lineage (NCBI taxonomy): Eukaryota > Metazoa > Arthropoda > Insecta > Coleoptera > Nitidulidae > Brassicogethes > Brassicogethes aeneus. The sequence continues at coordinate 60,093,866 of OV121133.1, read as the reverse complement.
TTTAAATCCTAGACGTCCTAAAGAAAAACAAATGACATTTTTGAAATCAGCGGCCCAAAATTAGTTAAACTAAGCTGGAGTACTCAATGTTAGGAAAAAAAAGTTTCTAAAAGTATCATAGTGAAAACTTTTGAATACCACCCAAGAGTTTAATAAATTGGAAATTCTCTTAAACTTGTCATGTTTTCAAAATCTCTGTCGAATTATTTTCAATTTATTCAAACACTTGTGATATTAATGTTAAAAATAGAATCGCAAGTTCTCATTAGAGATGTATATGGTAAAATTGTAATCTTACACTTAAGTTTCTTTCAGTATGGGCGTAGTATATACAAATATACAAAAAAACTTCAATAAGTATGTATTAGGCTATGCCTTCTCAAGTTAATCTTCCATCTTGTGGGATATCCGCATTCCTTACATTTAAAAATATTCTCATTCTGATCTTTATGTAGATTTTCGTGTTTTCTAAATGAAGCCACGTATAAACTCTTAAAAGGGCACATTTCGCACTTGTAAACGTTTAAATTAGCGTCATGCAGCTGCATATGATACATAAAAGAAACATTATGGTTGGCCTGAAAGTTACACTGGTCGCATTTGTAGACGATATCTTCAGTAGTTTTATGTAACGCTATGTGTTCGTTGAGTTTGTCTTTACAACGACTTTTAAACTCACATCTGGGACATCCGTACATTTTTATGACCTTCTTAACGTTGGCAGAATGTGTGGCTATGTGTCTGGTGAGGTTCCCTTTCCATTTTGTTTTAAAATCGCATAAAGTGCAGCTGTGACAGTTTTCGTCACCTGCATGTGTTATTTGATGTTTTTTCAGTATGCTGGGTTTGTCAGATTTGAACTCGCAGTGTTCACATTGTTGCGTTTCAGTTATCTTTTTAGGGGTTTCTTTTTTAATTTCTTTTATCTCGTTTTTGTTTATCTTTTCGTTTTTTATATGTGCGTCTTTATGGCGATCTTTATGGCGATTCAGAGATCCTCTATATCTGGTTTGGAAGGTGCATATGTCACAATTGTAAACCTTTTTTTCCACATGCAGTTTAAGATGTACCTTTAGGTTTTCTAAAGTGGTGGCTTGGAAACCACAAGTTTGGCATTTCAGGGTTAACCATTGGTTTTCAGATGAGCTAAAAAATACCATAATTAGTCACGATTTGATATAGTTTTACTACAATTTACCTATATCAACATAAAGACAGTTTTATACAGTCTAATTACAAAGTGACTACTGCAGCGGTTCCTAAACTTTTAAGGCCACGGAACACTCAACCTTTTATTTTATGGAACCCCACACCAAATAATAATAAATAAAAGATACTGTGATTTTAATTATAATTAAAAAATATGCCCACGCGGTTTATTTGGAAGCACCTATTAACTAATGTAACTAATACGCGGAACCCTGCGTACTTTTCCACAGAACCCACTTTAGGAATCGCTGCACTACTGTATAAATACTGTACAATTCGGGCGTTAAAATAAAACACAGACATACAAAATATACACATTTTATTATTTTTTAACCTTCTTATAATGACTCTCAACATGCTTATTATAATTCCTAACGAACTTAGTTCTATAGCTACAAAACTTGCAGTCAAAAGTATCACATTCATCCATGCTTTTATGACGTAATAAATGTTCACTCAAACTTTTTTTAAACCGCGTTGAATAGTGACATTCAGTGCATTTGTACATAACTATTTCTTCGGGTTTTTTGTGTATGAACGAATGTTCTCTAAGGTGGTCTTTTCTTTTGAAAGCTCTTCCGCATATTGGGCAGTCATGCGTAGCTACTTCGTCTATGTCTCTATGTGTCGCTATATGTCTGTTGAACGCGTTTCTTTTTTGTGTACTATAGTCACACTCCAAACATTGCAAAATGTTCTTTTGTTTAATGACGTCATGCGTTTGTAAATGTTCTGACAACTCCTTGCGGATTTTACTTTCAAAATCACAATAATTACACGTGTATTTTTTGTCGTGGTTTCTCAAATGCCTTAACCAATGGTCTCTTCTTTTCGCCGTAAAGTTACACAACTCGCACTTGTGAACTTTAATTTCGTCACTTTTTTTGTGCTTCAAAGCGTGTCTTTTTAGGTATCTTTTTTTTAGGGTTGTGTAGCTACATTCCGGGCACTTAAAGATTAGAAGGGGGTCATCAAAAGCCCTGAAAATAATCTCCAGATAAAATCATTTTTAAAGCATGACACAACTAGACGTACTAAAAAGACTTACCAATAAATTAAGGTTAGAAAAATAACACAATTTGTTATTGAATACATAAACTACTTTATTAAATATATATCAGCCCAGTCACTTTATTTTACAGAAGAAAATGACTGGGCTAAATCACAATACAAATATACTATTTCTTTAAATGTGTTTTCTTATGTCTAATTAAATGGTGTTTCTGTTTTGTTGAATAGCAACATTTCTCACAGCTATAAACCTTCTGGGCCTGTTCAGTAACCAACAAATTTTCATGGGTGACATTTTTATGCCATTCCAGCGCGTTTTCAAAGTTTGTTTGGAAGAAACATTGCCCACATTTAAATGTTAGAGGATCTTTATGAGACGCTAAATGTTTCTCAAAACGTTCTTTGTTATTTGTTGTGAAATCACATGATGAACATTTCAGATTCTGTAGTTGAAGCTTTTCATTTTTTTTATTGTGTGTTATCAGGTGTCTATATAGAGATTCTCTTACTGAAAACTTTTTATCGCAAACGTTACACAAATGCACTTTTAATTCCAAATGAGTTTTATTGTGATCCACCATTCTATATTTTCTAGTGGTAGTATATGAACATAATTTACATTCATATACTTTACTTGTAGGTTGACAAGTTCTCATATGAAACCATTTATCATGAGAACTCATAGAAACGAAGTCACATTGTTTACAAACCACTGGTTTTTTATGCAATAAAGAATGTCTTTTGATGTGTCTGTCAAGAATTAGTTTGTTTGTGGTGAAATATGAACATAAATGGCATTTTAACACGTTTTCCCTTGTCAAGATTACTTTAAGATCTTTGGCTTTAGATTGTTCTTTGGGAATCATATTAGACAGTATAATAACAAGCTCTCTTTCATTATTATTTTTAAATAAATGAAGATGACGATTTCTCGCGATTTCTTCCTTTGATGAAATTTGTTTTGAGGTTTTCCTGATATTCTTCTTCAACTGTTGGTATTTCTGAATGTCAACTTTCAGTTTTAGTACCATGTCATTGGATATCTCCTTGTCGTCCATTTGGACACAATCTTGGATTGGTAAATGGTTCACTTTTTTATTTAGTTGGGAATTTGTAGAGTTTTGATTTTCTTTATCATTGTATGATTTTTTATCTCTATTGGCATTTTTTGACAATTTTTGACGAGTTTGTAAGTTTTTACATTTAAATTCACGAAATCTCTTTGTAAATCTGATCTTTCTCTTGGATTTCCTATTTCTGAAATAAAAAGATTATTATTAAATAAATCATTGAGAACTGTCTTTACCCACACTTTCTTAATTGAAATGTTACTGAAATAAAACAAAAACACTGTTAAACTACTTTATTTTCTCAATTAACATTAATATTATTGGAAATATTTTTTTCCTTTTTCAAATGAGTTAACTTATGCTTCTTTAACCTAGGCTTAGCTTTGGTTTTAAAATCGCACTCGTCACACCTAAACATATCGGCATCATCTACATTCTTATGCACTAAAAGATGTACTTGTAGATTGTCCCGCCTCTTAGACTTATAGGAACACATATTGCAATGATACATGGTTACTTCATCTTCACTTCTATGGGTTAACATGTGGTTTTTTATGTGCTGGGGTGTTCTAGATTGATATGGGCAGTCTGGGCATTGATACATTTTGACCTCATCAGAGCTTTTGTGCTTGTTTTGGTGTAGAGTTAAGTAGTACTTAAGTTTCGTTTTAAATGGACATAATGAACATTGAAAACCTTCCACTTCATCAAGTGTTTTATGTGTAAACATGTGTTTGTTCATATAGGCTCTATTCTTAGCTTTATAGTCACACTGAGTGCACTGATAGTGTGGTATTTCATCCACATTTTTGTGTACTAAAGAATGTCTGGTTAGGTATTTTCTTTTAGTAGTTTCATATGAGCAATCAGGGCACTTTAAAACCTCCTTAACTTTCTCTACAACTTCTTTTTTTATGTGAGTTTTTAAGTGATAATTTAAACTCCCTTTTCTTTTGGTTTTATAGTCACACTCAGTGCAGTGAAATATTGTGACTTTGTCATCACTTTTATGCACTAACATGTGTCTGTTTAAGTATTTTATGCTTGTGGCTTTGTAAGAGCACATAGAGCATTGGATGGTTTTGGTATTTTGTTCTTTGTGAGTTGTTTTATGTTTATTTAATACTTTTTGATTTGAGGTTGTGAAATTGCACTGTTTGCAGTTGTATTTGTTTGAGGGTGATGGTTCAGGTAAATCTCTGAAAATAATAAGAGAAAACCCTGAGATTTTGTGTGTTTTTGTTTTAATATCACTAATATTTTTTATATCTAAATGTGAGGGTGATTATTTCCATGGTAAACTTTTTGGCAAAAAAAAATTTGTTTACTTACCTTTTTAGTAAATGTACAAAATAAAAATAAAGTCTACTTTAAAAGAAACTTCATTGTCAATTAAATGATGTTTATTTTTTTTAGTTATTTTTTTAAATATCAACATTTTTAGTTACTTACCATTAAAAACATAAATAAAACAAAAAATTTGTGGTCATAATGCATTTTTTACTATTTATGTTCACCAAAATAAATAATACGAAATTACCTATAAAGAGCATAACAAATAAAGAAAATCATATAAAAAATATATACCTAACATGAAATAATATGTTTGCATTTTGACCACTTATTTTTACACAATAAAATAGGCAAATACCTATATTATATAAAACAAATATACCACAATCTTCACCAAAACTCAAAAACAAAGAAAAATATTGTGATATTTGCTGGTGTAAATAAAATAAAATCAAATGCATATGTTTCAAGGGTCACATTATGTAATAAAAAGATATGGTAAAATTTATAATACTCAACTATAAAACTTTTATAAATCAACAAATATATTATTGTTACCTTATGTTTTACATATTATGACCTTAAACTAAACAAAATCTGTACTAAAAAGGTAAACAAATGTAATTCAATTTTTTGTAAAAAATAAACAAAATTTAATATACAATTAGTTTACTGGTAAAAAAGTATGTATTCTCTTACCTAGTATCTAGAGCAGCACCTTCTTCCATCTCAACTTTAGCCTCAATCATATCAAACCCCTCAGGGGGTTCATCTTTCATCCCATCAAAATCCATTGTGTCACAGGAATCATTTTCAGAGTCACTATCTCTCTCCATTTTTACCATGGAATTGCTTGTTGAGGGCTGAGATTCACTATAACCTAAGAAAATAACAAAAATAAGTTTTAAAAACACATAAATTATCATAAATTTATGATAATTTTCTATATTTCAGCATTTCAGAAGAAAAGGTAGGTAGGTATTATTTTATAGTTGTTGTTAATTTAATTTAAACAAACTTCTAGTTTGCATTTATTTTTAATAAATTAGAAGATACTGTGTGCCAGTAACTTACCTACTCCCAACTCATTTTTATTTCTGGCAACCCTATTTATGGTATATATTTTGACAATGTGTTTTTACCATTCTTTTTTGGTTTTGACATAAAAATTGTATGTTTCAAAAATTTCAAATGTGTTTTTAACATTCTGAATTTTAATTTTATGCGTTGTTTGACTATTTAGCTGACAAAAAGCCTATTTATTTCATAAGATACAGCAGGAAAAGAGACATTTTAAAAAAATTGCAAACTTACCATAACCATTGCTAATTTCACTGCATCCAACAAGATCGTTTATATTTATGTTTACAGGGTTGTTTTGCTCGAACGAGGAGGACATGTTGAACTAAAACTATAATTGATGCTTCCACATGCACTAAACACTATTTTTAACGAATTTGTGTAAGAATTACATTGTTTGTCACTTTTTTATGGGGAAATTTTCTAGATTCACAAGATGCGGCTCTTTGTTTTGTTGCCAAAATGGCAGAACAAGCCTCTGATGTTGCCAATTTCAATTTATAAATAGTTTAAATACTATAAACTTTAATAGATAATTGTATAATTACAGTAAAAACTAAAAAATACGTATACATTGCATACAACATTTTTGTATTATAAAATATATGTCACTAAATAATTTTAGTTTCATATTATAATAATAATGAACATGGCAACCCTGCTCAGAGAAATCTATATTACCAACAGTAAAATATATACGATTTTTTATTATTTTTTAAATACTTGAAAAACCGTTTTAATAAACAAAAATTAAATAATACCAGAGATATATCTGATAATACTCAAATCTTGTTATTAATAGCGATTTTTTGTTGATATAAGAATTATTATATTATTATATTTTTCGGTCATCTATTTGAAATGTCATCTGTACAGAAGAAGAAGATAAACCTAACTTTCAGAATCTGAAATTCAGATCAATACAGTTTTTTTAAACTAAATAAAGAAACACGAAAAAATGTCGGATAGCAGTTCAGAGGATGAAAATTTGGAGCTTCTACGTGAAGCAGCGGATTCGCAATTTATCTGCGATGACATGTTTAATGATAAAAGTAAGGTTATGAAATATGTTTACATCGCAAGGTTATGATTATTTTGGTTTATAGGTAAAAATGGGGATGTAGCAGTGAAAATAGATGTTAATAATCTTCCACCGTCATTAAGGAAAAGTAAGGATGAAGATGAGCAGTTCAATTTGTTTCATGTGACACCAGAGTTTAGAAATTATGTAGCAAAGCATTTATCAAAGTTATTGGAAGAGAATTTGAAAAAAAAATTAATTAGTGTGTCTGATAAATGTGAAAAAAAGAAGAAAAGAAAAGGGGGTGTAAAATTACTGAGAAATTCTGAGGTTTTTATTAAAATATCAAAAAACAAAGACGAAGCTATAGAAAGGAAAAGAAAGGATATTTTACCTTGTGTAAGTCAGGACGTTAGTGAGAATGAATTAAAAATAATTGCTGTAAGTGGAGACGATATATTAGAAAGGAAAGGTGTGGAAAGTTGGTGTAAACGAACAAAGAAAAAACCTTTCAAGTATAAAAAAGTTAAGAATGGAACTTTTCAATATGTACCTGACACAAATATTTAAAAAAAAAGTACTTGTAATAAAAATTTAATATCAAGTATTAAATACCTACTTATTTAATTTCGATTTAAAATCAAGTAGGTATTAAATATTCATTTAATTTCCTGTGTTTAAATACCTATAATAGTAATAATAATAATAATAATAATTTTATTGGTGATAAAAACAAAGTTTTTTTACACAAGTCAAGTTTTGAAATACATAAAACAATAGGTAAACAAATACAAAATATGAACAAACATTCAACACAAAAACTATATCTAACATAAAAACTACAATCCACATTCTAAAAACTCTATGTAATACATATGCACAAAGCATGATTAAAAATTTTTTCTACTTGTGTGCTCAAAGTTGTACCTTTCCGCACTCTTACTCTGCGCACGCAAATGCGTTTGTACAGGAATGGGATTATTAAATTGTGAAGCCTTTAATAGTATTTTTATTTAAAAACAAGAAATATTGCTAAAATAATTCAATGTAAAAATATAAGTAAAACTTTCTGCACACTTGTAGGAAAATTATTAAAGTTATAAATAGGAACTGATAAAGAAAATTTCGGAAATTCCTTGCTTGTAAAAAAATAATCTTCCAACACATGCACGAAGTAATTTTTCCGCGCAATTGCAGTAGCGTGCGGAAAAAACTACGCACTTGTTGGGAAAATAATTTATTACCTACCTAACCAGTATATTTTTTTACAACTGTGCAAAATTAGTTAACTACCTATATAATAATAAAAATATACAAAAGAAATTTACAAAGTTTTTGGACCTCCATAACTGAAAGAATTTTGACAATACTACATTATTAATATTTTTCTGTGAATCACTTGTTCCGGAAGAACATACCATTGCTTGTTTCTCAGAGTTTTGGGACATTCTTAATATTTTTCGATATATCCCAAAAAAATCGATATATTTGTTTTATCGGTATAAAAACTCAATCAAAATTTTGTATTTACCTACCCGTATTTTTTTTTAATTCAAGCATTTTGCAGCTTGTCTTTGAAAACAAGGAACTCCGTTTCTGCCGTTATCGTTCTGAGCAGGGTTCGATTTAAATCAAGTGATTTTTTTATTTTAATCGATGATTTAAATCAGTTTTAAAAAAGTTTCTAAAATCTAAAAAAACAATTAAAGGATCTAAAATTAAAGCACAATATATTATAATATATTGACACTATAGACCAGGGTCGATAATTTTTGATACCAAAAAAAATAACAGTAGGATGAAACCCATTGGAAAAGGAGAAGAATATAATAAAAATGAAAGGAAAAATAAATTACGGGCGATCTGACTTCGGGAAGTGGGAGGGGGGGGGGTTAAGGGTAAAAAATCGTTTATCTCGATTTCCGGCAAAACTACAAGTCCTATGGAAAAAAGTTAAATGTCAAAGTTGTAGGTAATAAAAAGATCTACAACTTTTGTATTTACAATTTTTTCACATAACCTCAAAATTTATGTGAAAAATTCAAAAAACCAAGTTTTTGGTTTTTTATTTTTATCTTTTTCAAAAAAAAAATTTTTTTACACGAAATTTGGTGAAAACTTACCTTTTTATGTCCCAAATACACTGTAATTTATTTGATTTGAAATATTTATTATTTCGCCTTATTTTGACTTAATATCAAAAAAGCACCCTAATTTTCAATCGAAAATTCTCGCGTCAAAATATCAGCTTTTTTCAAAAAGTCGGTGTGCTTTTTGTTCGATGAACTCTCTACTTTCTGATGGTGTAAAAAAATATACATTACTATGGTAAATGTAGTTTTGCCGGAAATCGAGATAAACCATTTTTTACCCTTAAAAACCCCCCCCTCCCACTTCCCGAACTCAGAACGCCCGTAATTTATTTTTCCTTTAATTTTTATTATATTCCCCTCCTTTTCCAATGGGTTTTATCCTACTGTTATTTTTTTTCTCTTTTTACCATTTTTAAAGGCTTCTGCACTGGTCTACTATTTAAATAAATTCATATGCATAGAAAAACTGCTTATTTTGTTAAATAAAATATTGAAGGAATATACAAAAAAATATATGACAGTTGCGGACGGTGGTTTATTTGTTTATAAAGAATTGCTAAGATAGTATTATTATTGTCAGTTAAGGTTTTAAAATGTTGGAAAAAAAACCGGAAAAATTGTGAAAAAAAACCGTTTTTTTGGTTCACACCAGCCTTAAAAAATATGCGCGATACTCTTTGGCTAATACAAGACTCAGTTAAACTTTTTCAAACACAAGGCAATAAAAATATATTAAAAATATTTAGAAACAAATACCAAAACCAATTAAAAATCGCCAAAAAAACCGCATATGATATTTTCATTAAAAACTCCCAAAGCTATGTGGAACTTGGTTAACATACACAAAAACCAGCCCAATAGTAATGATACTATTAAAATAGATTCTGATCGATTTAATGATTTTTTTCCAACATACCCAATCAAATTATTAATAATTTGGTACCAACTGATCTCGATCCACTTCAAATAATGCCCTTAAATAATTTAAATATATACTTTTAGAGAAGTGTCTTACAATGAAGTTCGTGACTTGATCTCTGGACTAAAACCTAATCACAGTAAAGATATTTATGCACGATGACATTATAATATGACAATTATAACAAAAATTCTTTGACGTAAACGTCTTTTTATAGCCCGCGGGCTTTATTATGTCCCAGCGGGCTATAATGAAACGTCAAAAATTAAAAACAACAATGTTACACCATTTGATATATTCGAAGTAAGTTTTTTCGTATAAAGATTTTGATTTTACCGGCAGCAGGCCGCAATTTTTCGCCTTTTCAGCTGCTTCCTCAATTTCATTTATCTTTAAACTTTAAAACTGACTGATGTCAGTTGACATTATAATATGACAATTATAACAAAAATTCTTTGACGTAAACGTCTTTAAAAACAATAATATATTAAAAATAATAATATATTAATCGTGCATAAAGTTTTGTATGCATTGCTGGCATAACTGGTTTTTATGGTCCTACGACGCTTTTCTAGCCCTCGCGCTAACGCGCTCGGGCTCGAAATAGCGCCTCGGACCATAAAAACCTTATTATGCCCTTAATACATAAATAACTATTATTTCCACCTTCATAGTAAATGACATTTTATAGGTTAATTTTGTTGTTTTTGTATCTATGTAAATGATACATTATGGAAACAGACCTGTAATATTTTACGGGCTTGTATAAAGGACCTGTAAAGTTTTACAGGCTTGTAGAAAAGCAATTTATGTAATGAAATGTCACATTTGACATATTAATTAATATTTTAAATTTGAAAATCGTTATCTAAAGGTGAAAATAAAAGTTTGTACGTGTCACGCTTTGCAATTAATCTTTACTAGACTCACTGGATTATGGTGTTCGCTCCTGCGTCGCTCACCCCACAAACTTTCAGCTCGCCCGTAAAGATTCATTTACAAAGCTTGACACGTAAATAACTATTATGGGTTAAATGTGGGTCTCATCAAAACTTTAATAGATGTACTATTTATCCCTCTTACAAAACTAATTAACTTAAGCATTAATTCTAAAATCTTTCCTAAGCAATTGTTGTCCCAGTATACAAAAAAGGTGATCGAAATCAGTTTAATAATTACCGTCCTATTTCGCTTTTACCAATCCTCTCAAAAGTATACGAAAAACTTATCTTTAAACAAATTTTGGAATATTTCCAATCTTTTAAATTATTTACAGATAAACAATTTGGTTTTCGTAAAGGCTTATCCACAAACGATGCCATTTTATCATTTATTTCCGAAGTGAATAACTGCTTCCAGTCCAGCGAATATTTGATAGGCACATTCTTAGACCTGAGTAAGGCTTTTGATTGTGTATCGCACGAAATTCTAATTAGAAAATTATATTGCTACAATTTTCACCCTAACAGTGTAAAATTGATAAGCTCATACTTATCTTCAAGACAGCAAATAGTCATACACAATGGTTCTGAGTCCAAACCTTCTCAGGTAATTCATGGTGTTCCTCAGGGTTCGATCCTGGGACCTCTATTATTTCTAATATTTGTCAATGATATACCAAACTATCTATCTTTACCAAACAATATAACCTTGTTTGCAGATGACACCTCATTTGCTGTAAGAGGTAAAAAATTAGAACTTGTGAATCAGAATAGTTGCGCTACACAATCGAAAGCCCTCCAATGGTTTAACACCAACAAATTAAACTTAAATGTTGAAAAGACGGTCAATATAATATTCACTTTAAAAAATATCCCAAATTTCAAAACAAATCTTGAACTGACCGAACATACAAAGTTTTTGGGTATACATATAGACTCTAAGTTATTATGGCATAACCAAGCTGAAGCTGTTGCTAAAAAATGAACTTCTAATATATTTTTATTGCGAAATCTTGCTCATATTCTGTCCAAATCTTACTTAAGAACAGCATATTTTGCACTTGTTGAGTCAACACTTAGATATGGCATCTTATTATGGGGCGCATCTAGCTCCAAATCCCGAGTATTTAGTCTTCAGAGACGTGCAGTTAGAACTATTGCGAATATATCTTATCGATCGGAATGTAAACATCACTTTATTCCATTAAAAACTCTTACCTTTCCATGTTTGTTTATTTTTGAATGTCTAATTTATATTAAAAAAATCTACAAATTTACAATAGCCAGGACACTGTACATGGCTATCCTACTAGAAACAGACGGGATATTTGTCTAGAAAGGAATAGATTAAATAGAACCAGGAATGGACCTAATTTTTATTGTATACGTTTTTTTAATGTTCTACCTTTAGCTTTTAGAAACTTGGAAATAAAACATTTTAAACCTAAATTAAAATACTATCTTATTAATAAAGCATTTTATTCAATGGATGAATTCTTATCCAACAATTTTTGTGATTTATCCTAATCTAGTCGTTTTTATGCAAATCATCTTGTCTGTAATTGTATGTATACATACAATTACAGACAAGATGAAATATTACACAGATAAAGGTAAATAAATTACAATTACAGGTAAATATATTTACCTGTAATTGTAATTTATTTACCTTTATCTGTGTAATATTTCTTATTTTTCATTATAAATTATTTATTGTATTTTGTATTGTAGTTCGTTTTTGTTTTTGTTATATCCTAATTTATTTTTTATGATTAAAGTTTTGTTAATTTTATACCACACTTTTTTCATCTAACCGTATATTTCTACCCATACAAAAACTCCACGCTTCGCCACTGGTCCCTTCCAGTTGACGAATTAGCTACTTTTTTACCCAGATTTTGAGATGGGTAAATCGTTTCGGCACCACTGCGGGGACCAAATGAGTACGTTTTTCCAAATACGCCCTAATTCTACCGACTAAACCATACGAAATATACTTTATATTAAACAAAACCTATTATTATAACCGCATCAAAAACCTCTGATTTTATCAATAGAATGTTGGTTAAGTTTTGTAGACTTGGATCAACAAATCTTGACTATGCTTTGTGCATACGGACATAAGTGTAAGTAAATTAATTATTTTGAATGTGTACTGTACTGTAAGGTAAGGTAAGGTAAGGTTAATGATTGGTGTGTTCAATGGAGGTCAGCGGTGCTTTTAATTTATCAGCCTTCACCTTGATTGTGGCTTAAATCATCTATGTTAATCTGTAAGTCAGTTAACATATCCTTTAAAAGTGTAAATTTTACAAAATTGCATATTTCTGCACTAAAACGGCCAGGGGCGTACTGGTTTTGGGGGTTTGAAGCCCCCCCCGAAATGTGAGAAACAGTTGTGTTTTGAAATATTTTTATAAATTTTAGCAAGTTTATGATCTTTAAAAACTAAAGTTTCATGATCTTTAAAAACTAAAGTTTTATAATCTTTAAAAACTATAATTACCTACCTATAGTTTTATTTTACCAAAAAAAACCGTCTCTGAAATTTTTTTCTGTCTCCTGTAAACGGATATAATGTCCAATGTTTATGGATTATTCCAACTTTAACACAATAAAATCTTAATAATAGATTTACATAATAATTTATTATGCTATTTCTTATTTGCACTACCTAGTGTATTCTTTTGACCCTGGCTGGATGCGTTCGGAAAATAAATAAATAAAATAAATAAACACCTTTATTATAAATCGCTGGAAAAATCCTTGACTAAAGACTTCCAGACAGCTCGGAAGTAAGTAATTCAATGTCGAATTTAACACCGAGTTGAAACGTTACAATTTAAATTTTTTTGTATTTTATTTTATCGGTACAAACAAATTTATTGCTGTATGGTTGTTACACTGGTTTGGCGGTTTACGTTTATAGGTCATTTATGTAGGAATTGACACCTTAAGGTTTTTATATAATAAATAAATGGTTATTGATCGTGATTTATAATTTTAATTAGATTGAAATGTGATAAGAGAATAAGAATTAATTATAATAACTTGATACAGATTTATAAAAATTTAATTTACCCATGTTTAAGATTTTTACAAATAATTATTATCTGTTTCAAAGTTGATAAGGCATTTTTAATATAACAAAAATAAGCACAAAACTCGACGGAATAGATATTTTCCTAACAAGTGCGCAAATTTACATTTTTCCACACGCTACTGCAATTGCAAGCAGTAAGTGCGGAAAAATTACTTTGCGCATGTGTTAGGAACAATATTTGTTCTACTATCGTGCGCAAAGTTAGATAACAATGATTATTAAATTAATTTTTATTAATGTTTATTACAAAGAAACAATATTTTCTAAATTAATTGTTGAACAGGTTAGTTCATTCAACGGGTAACTTAAATAGTACAATTGTACTATTTAATAAAGTTTGGCTTAACTCAGAAGAGCCGTTTTTTATGTCCAATATTTTATGTGATAATTTTTTTTTGGGTTATGGATTCTTCTATGTAGCTCTCGGCGACAGCCGTTGATTTCCAGCCTCCAAGTCGCTTAACATTGGAAATTCCTTCCCTAGAATCGGCTAATATGGTAGCGGAGGATCTACGAAAACTATGAACTGTGTACTCAGGATTTTTAAGTTTTAGATATGCATATAGGCATTTTACAAAATGGATTAATTCCTACACATTGGGTAGTGCATGCTCTTCTTTTATAATTGAGAAAAAACGGCTTGTGTGGGGTATTTGGTTTTCGAAAATTTGAATATTTTCGAAACAGTTGTAAGTAATGACCATTATTGATTTCATCAGATATCACAAAGATTCTGTGTAATTTTTACTGTCCGAAATTTTCACGATTACCAAATTTTCTGTATCTTCTATATATATGTATATATCATAAATCATTATCTTTAGGGCTCTTCTTGCCTAAAAGCACCAGACAACACAAAAATAGTGGCAACTTTTATTAAAAGGTAAATTTCATCTGGTGCTTCTTAAATGAATTTTGAAATGTTATCTTTCTAAAAAAATTGGAATTTTTTGGTTGGTATCCCACATTTTTTTTATATATTATGTTTATTTATAATATAGACTTAAATCCAAATTTTTATTAACTTTTAGGACACTTTTTAAGTATTTCGATGATATGATTTTCTTAAATCCGCAAAATAGGCCGGAAACACTTCTTCCTTAAATCTAATTAACAAAATTAGCTTATTATTTTTATTAAACAACATTTTATGAAAGGGTCCAATCGAACTCCGCGACGGTGCTTTTTTTAAAATAATATTTAGTTGCTGCTGAGTAGCAGTAGACACATCTTAAAATGTATAATGGGTTGCATACAATACTCGTATTAAATCGGCAGTAAAGTTCTACTTTACTGCCGATTTCTTTTACTTTACTGCCGATTGTTGACTACTTTACTGCCGATTTCGGATAAACTAAGTAACTAACTAAATTTCCAAATCAACAATTTAAGTATTTGTTACGTATAAGAAACTATTGAAGAAACTTTAAAGTGTTTTGCGACAGTCAGCGGTCTCTTTATATTACTCTTTCATTACTAAGTTACGACTAAAGTGGGGAACAATTATTGAGTTCCAAAAAGGTAGCAAATATGTTACTAGCTATAAACTCTGCTATATACCATTTGGAACGTACCTGCTACGTTACTAGAAAGTTTTAATATCGTTGCTAGAGCGTTATAATTACTTTTATTTATTTGTTTTTACTTCTATATTAACTGTCTTTGTCAAACTTATATTAGATTATACTATCCCTCCTTTTTTAAATGGAACCACTACGGACTTGGCTTTTCAATGTCGTCGTTTATTAAATATGTACTGGTAGTTTATAACTTCCAGAATAACAAAATAATGTTTAATTAGGCAGGAAAATTTATAAACCCTTTAAATTTTAATGTTGAACTTATGAATTTAGTTTTTGTAAAATAAATGCGCTTCATCAATATTTAAGTATAAACAAATTATTTATTTAATTATAAAAAAAACTTAATATTAATTATTAATTTTTTATTTAATTATTAATACCGTCTATTACCAACAAAATTACTATTTATTAAAAAGTAAACAACTATTTATAAACAATTAAAATAACATGGCGAACGATGAGGATGGTGGTGATGGTGATCGTGTAAAATTGGGTGAAAACTCGAAAGTAAATAAAAATAAACTATGTGAAGTATGCAATAAGGGCATTAGAGTTGGTGTGAAGTGTTCCTTATGTTCCGATATTGCCCACGAGAAGTGTATTCAAGGTTCCAGTGATACAAAAATTTGGACGTGTAAAAAATGTGATCTCCTTGTAAGGAATAGTGGGACAATATCTGCAGGTGATGATATTACAAGTTTAAAACTAGAGAATACCTATTTAAAAAGGGAAATTTCAATCTTGAATAAGTTTATAAAGGAATTAGAATTAAATAATCAACTGCAAGCAGAAAAAATTATTAATCTGGAACAATTAAATTTATGTAAACCTGTAAGTAACTCCGATGTAAATGTTAGTTCTGCCTCTAATCAAAAGGTGTCAATGTACAGTGATATTTTAAAGAAAAACAACAGTGTTTTTATTATACCATCAGATAAAACAAAAAATGTAAATACCGATCAAATATGTGAAATAATACGCCCTGGCGAATTAAAATTAAATGTAAACAACATAAAGTCTTTAAGCAGTGGGTCGGTGGTGATTAACTGTGATGACAAAGAATCCCAGCAGCAGTTAATAGTGAAATTACGCGAAAAGTTAAACAGTGACTTATCTGTGCAATTGCCGAAAAATCTTAATCCTAGAATTGCTATTAAAGGTATTTATAAAAAAGATTTGTTTGAAACCGCAAGTGAAAATATTGCCGAAATCATAGATAGAAACAATCTAACAAAGTTCGCGGATAATATTAAAATAGTATATACTCAACCTACTAAAAACGTTAACTTTGTCAATTTAATAATTGAAATTAATAGTGAGCTTCAAAACATATTACTCGGTAGACAATTCTTATTCTTTGGCTGGCGAAAATGTTCTTTGTACGAAAGTTTTCATGTAATTAGGTGCTATAAATGTTGCAAGTACGGGCATCTTTCAAAAGATTGTAAAGCCAAATTTACTGTATGTCCCAACTGCAGTGATAAACATGACCTCAAAAATTGTACAAGCGAAATTAAAAAGTGTTCGAACTGTATTGACTCAAACAAATTGAACAAAACGAAATATGATACAAACCATTCTGCGAAAGATTCATTCTGCCCTATTTATCTGAAAACATTAAATAACATTAAACAAAGAATAAGTTAATACTTCTTTTTTTTCTTTTTTTAATTTTAAATTTATTTAATTTTTATTTATTCTTGCATATTACTTATTTGTTTATTTTCACATACTTTTTTATATTATTTTAAGATATTTTCTTTTAATACATAGGGAAATAATGGATTTTTCTTTTGCCCATATTAATGTTCGTTCATTAAATCATAATTTTAATAATTTTAGGGAATATGTCATACAAGAAAACTATTTGATTATATGTGTGTCTGAAACCTGGCTTACAGCTAATGATAATTCTTTTGAGTTACCCATGTATGACTTTATAAGAAAAGACAGGCTAAGAAGAGGGGGAGGAGTTGGTATTTATATTCATACAAGTCTTAAGTATGAAATTTTGGACATTGCATCATTTGACGTTCTGGAACAAGTATGGATAAAAATTTATCTTAATTCCCAAACAATTGTTATGGGCTGTTTATATAGGCCACCACAGGCCAACATATTAGAGTTTATAAGACATTTCGACAATACTCTGTCAGAGCTTTTTCCTATTTGTAATGAATTAATGTGTTGCGGTGACTTAAATATTAATTTTTTAAATTTATCTAGCAGAAACACTACGCTATTTTTAGATAGTATTGAGTCTTTTAACCTCAAACAAATTATAAGTGAACCCACTCGCATTACAAATTTGACAACGACTTTAATTGACATTATATTAATATCAAATGAACTTAATTTTTCTTCTTGCGGTACTCATTTTCCAAATATAAGTGATCATTGCGTTGTACATTGTTCTTTACCTTTACTTTCAAGTAAACCTAAAATTTGTAGTAAAAAAATACGCAATTTAAAATATATTGATGATGATTCCCTACAGGCTCTGTTAGTTTTAACTCCATTTCATCTAATGTTTAACATGAATAATGTTAATGTTAAACTGGATTTTTTTAATTTTGTTATGTTAGAATTATTTGATACCATTGCACCCGTAAAAAATGTAATCATAAGAAAACCTAATCCTCCATGGCTTACTCCAAATATAAAATATTTAATAAAAATAAAAAACAAAGCTTTTAATAATTTTAAAGCAAGCAAGGAACCAATTCATTGGGATTACTTTAAGCAAATTAGAAACCATACAAACATCGCGATAAGAAATGAAAAGAAACGGTATTTGGAGCAATGTCTAAGTAATAATTCAGGCTCTGAGCTTTGGAAAAAACTTGATGAGCTTAACATATACAAAAAAAGTACTAAACCAAATATACCTGACAATTTAAATAAACCAAATCATATAAATAGTCACTTTTTACAATTCTCTGCTCGTTTAAAAAATGATGATCAAGATCTTATTCAATTTTATAATACCAATTATAAATGTAACTTTATTACTACTTTAAAATTTTCTTCTGTTACCGAAAATATTGTTTATAAACACTTATTGAATATTAAGTCAAAATCTTCAGGCATCGATAATATTAATATAACTATGTTACTATTATGTTGTCCATATATTCTGCAGTATATAACACATATAATAAACTGTTGTATTATAAACAATCAATTCCCAGAGATATGGAAAATTGCAAAAGTTGTTCCTTTACCTAAGAAGGGTAAACCAGAAACTTTTAGTGACCTGAGACCTATTAGTATTTTGCCAGTCCTATCTAAGGTGTTTGAGAAAATTTTGTACTCCCAGATAATAGCTCATGTCAATACTTATAATATTTTACCTTCGTATCAATCAGGATTTCGTACAGGACATAGCTGTAATACGGCATTAATGCATATTGTTGATGATATTCTTGAAGCTACCGACAACGACAAAACCACCATCCTAATTTTATTAGATTACTCTAAAGCGTTTGACACTATAAGTCATAATTTATTGTTTTCAATTTTAAATTTCTGTGGCTTCGCTAAAGATTCAATTACACTTATAATAAATTACTTATCTAATAGAAGGCAATATGTCGAAACCTCTGAGGGAAAGTCATATTATGGCAACATATTATGCGGTGTACCTCAAGGTTCCATTTTGGGACCATTATTATTTTCTTTATATACCAATAACATCACAAGTTGTCTAAAATTTTGTACTCCACATTTGTATGCTGATGATACACAAGTATACTTTTCATTTTTCCCTTCCAAATTACAAACTGCCCAAGTTAATATAAACGATGACTTATCCAGACTGTTTATTGAGTCAACAAAACACAATCTAAATATAAACCATACAAAAACAGCTATGATAATCTTTGGAAAATCAAAACTTACTGTCAAAGCTAATATTAAGATTACTTTGAACAATACAAAGTTAGAATTTTTAGATGAAGTCAGAAATCTAGGGGTAATCATTGACACTGACCTACGATTTAAGACTCACGTAAACAAATGCTTGCAAAAGTCTTACCTGGGTCTTAGGACAATATACCCTCATAGACAACTTTTATCTAAAAATAATAAAATCATACTTACTGAATCGATAGTATTGTCACACTTTAATTTCTGTGACAGTGTGTACGGTTTTTGTTTGGACAAGGTATACGAGGACAAAATACAAAGGGTTCAAAAATCTTGCCTTAGGCTTATCTATAGCATTAAGCATAGGTGTCCTGTATCTTATAAACTTAAAGAAACCATGTGGCTAAACATGGCGGATAGAAGAAAATTTCACAGCCTATGCTTGTTTCATAAGATTTTAATTAGCAACTTTCCACAGTACCTAAGAAAAAAAATTAGATTTAGATCAGATGTACATAACTTAGGCCTTAGATTTAAGGGTCTTATATCTCCTCCTCCACATAAAACAGCGATCTATCGAAGATCCTTTTCGTATAACATTTACCTTTTATATAATCAATTGCCAAATGAATTAAAATTGCTTAAGCCTGCTAATTTTAACATTAAGTGTAAGGCCTTTCTGCTTTCTGCTTAAATAGTTTAAATAGTTTTCTTGAATGCTTTACTTAGGTAGTTTTCTTGTATGCCTTACTCTCTACTCTTTACTCTTTCTCTATTACTTTTATTTTGATATGTTTTTATTTTATTTTTGTTTTACTGTTTTGCTGTGGGATACTTATTATGAAAGTAATTATAACTGACAGATTTAGTTTTTCTTTTTTTTTCCTTTCTTCTTGTTAACTTAATTGATAGGATTAGGTTTAGGTTTAATTTTAGATTTAGGTTTAGATTTTAGGTTTAGGTCTAGGAATGGCTAAAACTAGATCAACAGTCTCATCGTGAGTCATGTTGTTTTTTAGCCTTTTTCATTTATGGAAATGTAATCTTTACAAACATGTATTCATTTTATATATATATATATATATTTTTTATTTTTGAAATGTTTTAATTTGGCCATATACATAATTGTAATTTATTCTGTAATTTCTATGAATGAATAAATATATTATTATTATTATTATTATTACGTGGTACTGTACAGTAAAAAATGGCCGATAAGAAGCATTTTCCTTTGAAGTAGTTTTCGCTACTTTTTTTTCACCTTAATTTACTTTACGGTAGTTTTGGTTAGTACCATAAACGTTCCAAATACTAAAATAATAACTTTTAGGTTATTACCTTTGTAGTTTTTAACTCATGTTCCAGTTTCGAGATTTTAACTTGCAAAGGGACTACTACAAAGTAAAAATAATTATAATGTAATCTTTAGGCATCAACCGAAAGTAACTGCTACAAATTAAATTTACTTAAAAGTTTTTTTTTACTTATAACACCTTTTTTAAAGTTGCAATGTCTTCTTGGGAGCAACCAAGTTTTACTTATATGTTACTATAACCATTTAAGGAAAGAATGAAGTTTCTGTAACAAAATATTGCTATTTAAGAGTTAGAATTACTTTTAAGTAAAAATTAAGGTATACCTATACTATTAAGGTATACCTATAGCTGTTTAGTATACTTAACTAATTTAAAGTTATCATCACTTTGGTAATGGTTTTTGGAACCAAAAATGCTGCTTGGGTTGATTTTGTCTATTTAGAATCAACATACTTACGTACAAATTTGCGCACGCAAATGGGTGCAGATAAGTATTACATTGCGCACGCTAGTAGAAAAAATATTAATTTTGTTTACAGAGAAATTTTTTACATTTGAAATTCAATTTGTATTTCTCGTTTGCATATTATTATTTCGTTCACAGTCACGATTTATTTGGTCAATGTCTTATTCCTTATTAACTTTTGAAAAATCACAAAATATAATGTTATAAATTTTAATTATTTTTAAATAAGAACCAACTGTGGTTTAATTATTTTTTACCCAATTTAAATAATAATTATATGAAATAATTTCATCCACATTAAGATAATATCATTTATTAATATGTAATATGTAATACCATTGATTAATATAATATATTATGAGTCAATATACTATTAAGGCTCTCTGCCATTTGCAGCCCAGCAGATAAGACATGAAGATGGTACATAAGACTGTACCGAAACGTCGCGACGCGTCGTCACACATAAGGTTCTTTTAAGAACCAAAAACCGACAACATGGAGCAGATCCTGGAAAACCATAAATTATTTAAATGCAATGTAAAATTAAATAAAAGTTGAATAGTTTAACAATACAAAATCTAATTCCATCCAATTATTTCATTGTTTATTGATTAAAAAAACGATAAATGTATTACCTACTGAAAATATTAAAATTAATGCTATGCGCCCTTCTTTATTTTATAGCGGCAAAAATAAACTCTAAACAAACTATGCCTATACGTCCCTTCAAATTTTAGAACGGCAAAATAAAAGCTTCCTTCAAATTTTGGAGCGCTGCAGCGCGCTGTAGGTATGTATTTTAAGCGAATCTTAACACCCACAAACAAATTCTGCCGAGCCCGGCATCAATTTACCAGATTACGCACCTTGCAGCATAAAATTAATAAACAGAAAAAACGCTAGCATAGCATGAATGGGTGAGCCATTAAACCAATGGGATCTTGTAATCCGTATTCCTGAATAACAGTTCCTATAATACCAATAGGTAGTTAGCACTTGGTTTATAATCGTTTACTGTTTTTAAATTAACAACAAAAGTTATCGCTCCTAAATCTATTGATATTTATATTGATATTTATTTGTTAGAATGGTAGAATGTTATTGCATTAAATACTAATTTGATTTATTTAATAACGTTACTATTGTATGTATACTATGTTTACATTTAAAGCAATAAATTCTTTGACATTTAGGCAAAATATTTCCCTATTTTGGTTTAATAGTAATTAATTGAGCAAATAACAATTTAGATTGCTTCAATTTTAATGCATTCAATGACAGCGCTGTTCTTGGTACTATGTTAGATTTTTTTCTGTGTAATGTTTAAAGTAATGCCGGGCAGTGAAATTTTTTTTTAGGATATGAAACCTTAATATCCAGTACATGTAACCCTAAAAAAAATTTTAATTGAATATTTCAAAGATCAAAAAAAGAATGAAAAAAATAAAAAAATTTTTTTTATTTATTTATAAAAATAAATACATTAGCCTATAAGTCAGAGCTGGGTACGAGTACTTAAAATATTTACTCGTAAGTACTTTACTCGTAAGTATATTTGTAAAGAGAGGTTACGGTTACGAGTAGTAATCGTGAAAACACGAGTAAAGAGTACGAGTACTTTTGAAAGAAAAAGTTAGTTATTATAATTGATTATTCTTTACTCTCTAAAAATGGGTTATTCAAAAATGACTAATTGTCATAGCGAAAAAGCAGCCTAATAATTGCCTAATAATTGTCGTCAATAGTAACATTTAGCAGTCAATTTCCATGTAAAATTGTTTCCTGAATCCGAAAATGTCATCAAAAGTTAGAAAAGTAGAACGTTTTTGAGATATAGTTCATTTTCCATATAATATGGAATTGACTATATCTCAAAAACTGCTCCACTTTCATAATTTTTTACGGTATTTTCACTAATTTCCACCAATAACTGTTGTAATTAGTCATTTTTGACTAATTCATTTTTAGAGAGTGTACATTATACATACTTTGGTCCTGAGCTATAAAAATACAAAATTTTATAAATTTGTATTTAATACAAATTTATAAAATTATTTATTTTAAATGTATGTACATAAAATAATAACAATTCTTAAATAGTTTATAATTTTACCTATTTACTTGTTATTAAACCTATAGGCTATAATATATTATATTATATAATTTAAAACAGACTTCCAAACAAAATGTTTTGATGCTTACGATATTTTGGCAAAATATACATATAATAAACGAGTATTTTTTACGAGTACCTTGAATTTGCTTTGTAAGTACGAGTAATAAGTATTTCAAATGAAAAATACTTATGAGTAAAAAAGTACTCGTACTTTTTTACTCGTAATTGAAATACAAGTAAAAGTACTCAGTACTTAGTACAAGTAAAAGTACTCAGTACTTATTGCTATTTTGCGCGTTACAAACAAGCGTGTGTTTTTCAAGGCTATCTTTCGTTACGGCATTCACTCGATAAGTATTTGCAGTATTTAATTTTCTTCTTCATTTAAAGTAAACCTATTTCTTTCTTTTTAATTAATGCAATGTTTTATGTGCATTTATTCTGAAAAATGTCTCCTTCGTCACGTGTCTCTTTTGTCACTCTGCACTGCTATCGCTACGACATTAAAACTTAAAAATAAGAGACTTTTTAAGCGAAACTTTACTGGTAAGTAACATTAAAATTACCTTTATAAATTTTATATACGAGGTGTGTTCAGAAAATATCGGGAATTTTCGTTTTTTGAAAAAAATATTTATTCGCCTACATTAATGTTGTCGCCTTCAAAATAGTCCCCATTGGATATTATGCACATGTGTCAGCTCTTCTTCCAATACTCGAAACAGTTCTAAAACTCGATCTTTGGGATAGCCTTTAGTTCTTTCATCGATTCACTTTTAATGCCATCTATGCTTGCAAAAGGTTCTCTTTATTTTTGGGAATAGGAAAAAGTCAGACAGAGGCATATCTGGCGAATATGGAGGCTGGGGCATCATTACAGTATTGTTTTTGGCCACGCGTTTCATACCCAAAACATTCGAAAAAATTTCATGGCATGAGCCAATCGATATACCAACATCATCAGCGACTTCTCTGATGGTTTATAACCATTTATTTCACTTTTTTCATGTTTTTATTGGCTGTTAATGTGCTTGGGCGTTCGGGGCGTTCGTCATCTTCAACGTCTTCACGGCCATCTTGGAAACTCTTATACCACTTGTAAACTCTTGTTTTACTTATAGCAGACTCACTATAGGCCTTTGTTAACATTTCACAAAATTTATTTCATTTTTTAGGCAAAATTGGATACAAATTCTTTGATCCATTTCTTTTAACGAACGAAAATCGCCGAGCTCATAAAAACACGTATAACCTTAGCGGCTGCCACAGACAAAGTAAACAATGAAAACAGCTAAAGTTTTTATCATACTTCGGGGGCATGTATAATAAAGAAAATTTTATGACAACCGGACCCTCCGAACCCGCGAAATTTAACAATTCCCGTTATTTTCTGAACACACCTCGGAGTTTGCATAAATAATAGTCAGAATGAATATAAAAATGTAAATATTTATTTTTTAGAGGTAGATGGGGCTAAAAATTATAATGACCCATATTCACTTAACGATAATATTTTAATATGCCTCATTACCTATAGGTCGACTTTATATTGGGATAATCTCGAAAAATTAGTAGGTATACCTACTAATTTTTCGAGATTATCCCAATATAAAGTCGACCTATAGGTATAACTAACTTTGACGGTTTGTAGCTTTGTTATTTTTTATCCAATTTTACAAATAATTACTTTGGAGCAGGGACCCGGACCGAAACCGAAAAAAACCGAAAACCGGAACGGAACCGGTTTTTTTTTCCGAACCGAAACCCGAACCGGAACCGTTTTCGCTTTTGATAAAATCTGTTGGACCGGAACCGAAACCTTTATTTGCTTTCATTCTAATAACATTATATAACATATATATATGTGAGGTTATAGATTAAAATTACGTAAAACAAATAACCTCACTGGAACCGCTTAAAACCGAAAAGAACCGAACCGTTATAACTCCACGAAACCGAAATCGGAACCATTAAAACGAAAATAGGGTGAACCAAAACCGTACCGGAACCGATATTTCATTTCGGTCCGGGTCCCTGCTTTGGAGTGAGATTAAGACAAATTCATCCACATGGATCATTAATTTAAACATAATAATTAAAATGTCAAACCCTTAACAACACTATAAAATAGCAATATTGACAGTAACAATTAAAAAAATAAAACAACCGGAAACATTATGCAAAAGTGTGTCAATGTAGCAAAAATAAATTAAGTCGCTTGATATTTGATTGAATATTATAATTTAATAAAAGTGAATTGCAGCGAATTCAACCTCTTACTGTCAAATGAATTACGCGTATTTATGTCAATGCGAAAATTGCTGAAAAATTCCCGAGCACAAATAACCAATAAATAAATCCATTGACATTAAACAAATAAATTAACACAATACTTTGTCATGGAGCAAAATCTAAAATGAAAATAAAGCGGTTTTTATTGTTTTATTAATTAAATAAATAATAGCATAATCGCGGAATTTATGAGTGCTTAAAGGTGATTGGTCACCTAATTGCTGCCCAAGCTAAAAACAATTGAATAATTACCAATCAAGGATCACCTAGCCTACTTTGCGAGATGGCGACCTTTTTAAAATATTTTATTTATATGTACGCATGTATACCCAATATAGACTAATATGGGCAATAATTTATTCCTAAGCAAATTTTTCTATAAAATTATGATAAAATTTTCTCCTGAATTGTAAAAAATATGTTTATAGAGTATACTCTTACGTTCCGATCAATTATACAAAAAACAAAACATAAATATCTCTCAGTGTATAAATATTCTAATTTTTTTTGCTACATAAAAAGCCGATTTATTCTTTCATTTATTAATTGGAGCATTTAAAAAATTGACATTTTTGAGCCTTGAACTAATCACAAGCTTTTAAAGTTTAATAAATTCTGGTTTATTTGTCTTCCTGTTGGTGGATAAAATCAAATAAGTATTATTTAATAATTCAATTTTGTGCATAAAAAAATTAAAACACGTGGAAGTATAAGGAAAGGTCGAATGTGTTTAGAATTACAATATATTTATGTTATTTTATTATAGCGAGAATATTAATTTTAATTTAAAATTATGTATTTTTAATATTTTTATACACTGTGAGTTTTTAACAGCGGGTAAAAACATTTCATGTAACTCTTTATCAAAACTCAAAAATAAGATTAAAAAGACTTTCAAAGTTTTGAGTCCTAGTGTTGCCAAAAAACATATAAACAAAAATGACCATAAAATTTATTATTATTATAAATTTAGTTATTGCATAAATACATTAATGACAAATGCAATGCTCTTTACTGTAATGTAAGTCTTTGTGGTCGACACAAAGATTCGTGCCCTTCCTAGTAGTAGGAATAAGGGTCTTTCGCGAATTATTTTAGATGCATTTTTAATTCGTGTGGTCAATTTTTTACGTGAAAAATCAGTTACTAATAACTATAGTCCACAGCAATTTAAAAGCCAATTCCTATGTAAAATTGTCCCGTGAATCCGAAAAGACCGACAAAAATTATAAAAGTAAAGCAGTTTTTGAGATATTTTCAATTGCTTATTATATGAAAAATTGACTACATCTCAAAAACTGTTCTACTTTTATAACTTTTTACGGCATTTTCGGACTCATAGGACAATTTTACATACACAGAAAAAAATATCGTACCTGATATTAATGTCCTACGATCATTAAGTGCAAAATCATTACGATAATGTCCTTTTCATAGTATTAATGCAATCAAGTAATTATGATAATGCTTAAAAAATATGAGTTAATGTATTATTGGATTGTCACAATGTCTGCCTGGTCATTATCCTAGTGCAAGAATTTTATTATTTTTTAGCCAAAATACATTAAGACAATGATATTGTAGCGAGGACGGCTCTGGATCTCGGAATGATGACTCATCGCCGATGAGTCATCGCCGGTGACTCAGCGCTTGAATAATCGAGAGTGTGGAGCTCGCTGGAATGTTCCAGAAGACTTGGGCGCTTAATATATAAGAAACGGAGCAGCACAGGCAGTCAGTTGAGCTTTGGTACGCGCGAAGAAATAAATAAATATAAGTGCAAATAAATAAACTAGTAGTGATATAAATAATTAGTAGCTAAGTGTTTTGTTAGTTTTATAGTGTTTTAAGTGTAGTTAAGTTATTAAATAAATAGTTTAGTTCGTTAATTAACCAGTGCGCGTTTTAATTCACACTACGAACAGTTAAAAACGTTACAATTGGTGTCAGGAGTACGGTTAGTGTGAAAGTTCGCGAAAATGGTTTCGTTAATGGACTTAAAAGTGGCGGACCTTAAGCGGGAGCTGGAAGAAAGGGAATGTGAGACAACTGGAAAAAAGAATGTGTTGCAGCAGCGGCTTCGAGAAGCGTTGGAGCAGGAAGGTGAAAATCCAGATACGTATTTATTTGAATTATCCACTGTTCGTGGAGAAGTGGAAGATGAAGTTATTGTAGGCATGGACATTATGAACTCAATAGGATTTGAACTGAACTTTAAGCAAGGAATATTGAGGGTAAATGGAGAGGAAGTCGTGTTGCATCTATCTAAAGAAAAGAATATTCGTGTAATGCTAAAAGAAGATGCTTTGATACCGGAAAACAGCGAGATGATTTTGAAGGCTTTCTTGGATTGTAAATCAGAAGATGGAAGTATAATGCTTCTGGAGCCGAGAATTGATGACAAAGAGGTCGGTCGAGGAATTGTAGTAGGGAAGACTTTAATACGTGTCGGAAAAGAAGTGCCTGTTAGAGTATTGAATGTTAATGGTTACTCTGTGAACTTGAAGAAAGGAATCGTTTTGGGGAACTGTTCTTCGGTTTCCTCGATTATTAGAGGCATTCGTGAATCTGCAGTCCCGGCCAAGAAAGTGAGCAATGAATTGATGAATCTTCTGTCAACTTCTTCAAAGGATTTGAAGCCCAATGAAAGAATAAAGCTAAGAGAGCTGATACACAATTATCAGGATGTTTTTGACGACGGACAAGGAAAGAAGGGTAGAACAAAAACTGTCCAGCATAAAATTAACACCGGTGATGCGCAGCCCATTCGACAGTCGGCAAGATGGCTACCTCTTGCTAAGCGAGAGGAAGCTGATAAAATAGTGCAAGAAATGGAGAAGGAAGGGGTGATCGAACCATCCAACAGCCCATGGTCTTCACCAGTGGTGTTAGTTAAGAAAAAGGATGGATCAACTCGATTTTGCGTCGATTTTCGTCAGCTGAACAACGTGGCGAAGAAGGACAGCTACCCTCTACCTAGAATCGATGATACCCTGGACACATTGGCTGGATCACAGATATTTTCAACTTTGGATTTAAAGAGCGGTTATTGGCAAGTTGAAATGGCACCAGAAGATAGAGAAAAGACGGCGTTTACCGTGGGTGCTGGACTGTGGCAGTTTACTGTCATGCCGTTTGGACTATGTAATGCCCCTGCAACTTTTGAAAGGCTCATGGAAATGGTTTTGAAGGGACTATCCTGGAAGACATGCTTGGTGTACCTTGACGACATCATTGTGGTTGGGAAATCATTTGAGGACCATATGAAGAACCTGAAGGAAGTCTTTCAGCGCTTAAGAAGTTCCGGCCTGAAGCTAAGCCCGAAGAAATGTCACTTGTTCCAGAGGGAAGTGCAGTATTTGGGCCATGTTGTTTCGAGTCAAGAAGTGGCAGTGGACAAACAGAAGGTGAAGACGGTGCGGGAATGGCCAATGCCGAAGAACAAACATGACTTAAGAAGCTTTCTTGGATTATGCACCTACTACCGTCGGTACGTACCAGGATTCGCAAAGGTTGCTAAGCCTTTGACACGTTTAACAGAGGGAGAAAGACGATTCCAATGGGACGACGAATGCCAGGAAGCCTTTAAGAACCTGAAAAACGCGTTGACCAGCTCACCAGTCCTGAGTTATCCACTTCCGGATGGTGAATTTATTTTGGACACGGACGCCAGCAATGTGGGCCTGGGAGCTGTTTTGTCGCAGATTCAAGAAGGAAAAGAGAAAGTTATTGTATACTTCAGTAAAACTCTATCGAAACCAGAGCGAAATTACTGTGTTACTCGACGCGAGCTGTTGGCAGTGGTAAAATCAGTCGAACACTTTTACAAGTATCTGTATGGAAGAAAATTCTTGCTAAGAACGGATCATGCTGCCCTAAAATGGCTTTTGCAATTTAAAAATCCTGAAGGACAGGTAGCAAGATGGATTGAGAGACTACAGGAGTTCGACTTTGACACAGAACATCGGGCTGGGACCATCCATAGAAATGCTGACGCCTTGTCAAGAAGACCGTGCCCGGAAGACTGTAAACATTGTCTCAGAGCCGAAGAAAAGGATGTGTTTGTTCGCAGGACTACAATCGTGGATGATCATTGGCAATCCGCTGAGGTTCAACAAGACCAGGAAAGGGATCCGGATTTGAAGCTTATCATCGAGTGGAAGAAGAACGACCGTAAACCAACGTGGCAGGAAGTCGCCCAATATTCGCCGAATGTGAAATCGTACTGGGCCCAATGGAATTCCATCATCTTAAGTGACGGGCTTCTAAACCGCGTTCTGGAGATGCCAGAAGGGGGGAAGACCGGAAGCAGATAATAATCCCCAGAAACAGGATACCAGAAGTGCTGCAGGAAATCCATGATGGAACTACTGGAGGACATCTTGGGGTGACCAGGACGCTCGGAAGACTTAGGGAACGGTTTTATTGGGTCAACAGCCAACGAGATGTGAAGGAATGGTGCAAGAAGTGCGCCGTGTGCGCGGCAAGCAATGGACCCCAGAAGCGCCCAAAAGCCCCAATGCGACAGTACAATGTGGGCAGCCCATTTGAGAGAATTGCAATCGACGTGGCGGGTCCATTTCCGGAAACAGAATCTGGAAACAAATACATCATCGTTGTAATGGACTACTTCAGCAAGTGGGCGGAAGCGTACGCCTTGCCAAACCAGGAAGCTGTCGCAGTGGCCGATGCCCTTATTAAGGAGTGGATTTGTCGTTTTGGTGTGCCAATGGAGATGCATTCAGACCAAGGCAGGAACTTTGAATCTATACTGTTCCAGAATGTCTGTAAAATTCTTAACATTCGGAAGACGAGGACGACTGCATTACATCCGCAGTCTGATGGAATGGTAGAACGAATGAATCGAACGATAAACCGGTACCTGTCCAAGGTAGTCTCTGATCACCAAAGAGACTGGGACCGCTTCCTTCATCTGTTCCTGTTGGCGTACCGTTCTTCTATCCACGATACAACCGGCCAGACCCCCGGTAGCATTGTTATGGGGCGTGAACTTCGTCTACCTTGTGACCTGAGGTTTGGTTGCCTACCAGGGGATGATATTGCTGGAGAAGATTACGTCAACAATTTACGTAGGAAAATGAGCGACATTCACAGCCGAGTTCCTTTAAATATCCAGAGTGCCAGTGATAGAATGAAAGAGGCATACGACATTAAGGCGGAAAATGGAGGATTTCAACCTGGAGACCTAGTTTGGTTATACAACCCTCAGCGCCGTCGTGGTTATTCACCGAAGCTGCAGACTTCATGGGAAGGACCATACGAAGTCATGGATCGAATAAATGACATCATCTACAGGATCAGGAAACAACCAAGAGGAAAGCCGAAAGTGATCCATTTCAACCGATTGGCTCCTTACGCTGGAAATAATGCTCAAATAGACGATGCTAGAGTAAGGAGAGTTAATCCGCCGGAAGACGACTTGCCTTTTGAAGACTTCATGTATTTATATTCGAGCGGTAAAAAAGCTCGCTACGGTGTCACTCAAGAAGAACAAAAATATCTGTTCACGGTTCCGGCTGATTACTCCTTGGCTCACTGTGTTGCAGAAGACCTAAGGATGTCCAGGGGAATAGCGGTTGTCTTTAAAAACAAGTTTGGACGGGTCGACGAGCTACGAAGGCAGAATCCCAAAGTTGGAGAGGTGCTTGAAATTGTGAATAATGAGCAGATAGGCAACAGAAGTATCTTCTATCTGGTAACGAAGCAGCTCTCCCATCAGAAGCCAAACTACCGTGACGTATGGAATGCCTTAAATAAATTGAGGGATACCCTTTTGTCCAGGGACATCATGAACCTGGCGATACCGAAGATTGCTTGTGGATTTGACGGTTTAGACTGGAGAATAATTAGAAGCATGGTGGAAGTTATCTTCAGATTTAGTGGCATACACATTCTTGTCTGTTGCCACAACCCTAAAAGAACAACCGGAAGGAAGACCGTAGACTGCTACTTCTATAGGACGTCACAATGCAAGTTTGGATCTCTATGCAAATATCGCCATGGAGCTGAGGACCATTTTCGGGACGAAAATGTTTTAAGACGGGGGCAATGTAGCGAGGACGGCTCTGGATCTCGGAATGATGACTCATCGCCGATGAGTCATCGCCGGTGACTCAGCGCTCGAATAATCGAGAGTGTGGAGCTCGCTGGAATGTTCCAGAAGACTTGGGCGCTTAATATATAAGAAACGGAGCAGCACAGGCAGTCAGTTGAGCTTTGGTACGCGCGAAGAAATAAATAAATATAAGTGCAAATAAATAAACTAGTAGTGATATAAATAATTAGTAGCTAAGTGTTTTGTTAGTTTTATAGTGTTTTAAGTGTAGTTAAGTTATTAAATAAATAGTTTAGTTCGTTAATTAACCAGTGCGCGTTTTAATTCACACTACGAACAGTTAAAAACGTTACAATATTTTACATTAATACGATGATTATTTACATTAAATCAATAACCTAGAGTACATTAGTTAATCATTGCTCAGTGATAAAATTAATGTCAAGGCTTAATAGATTAATACTCTAAATGGTATAATTTAATAATCTAAAATTATTACATTAATGCCTATATAGACATCAACTTATGTACCCTAGCATGAATATAATGCCCTAACATATTAAATAATACAACAAATCATAACTTTATCGCCAAATACGTTGAGCCAATGTCTAAATACATTAATATTAGGCCCTGTTGTTTCCCACCACCTAAAAATGCAAGTAAGAAAACAATTTAACAACAGTTTAGTAGGTATTCCTGTTAATCCTGTTGCGACAAGCTTGCCCGCCCATCCCGATTGTTGTGCGTTTAGGTTTATTATTATATGAAATATAAAAAAGTGCAAGTATTTTTAACCTTTATTTCCCAGAAGAATGTGTCATGGTCTGGTCATTTATTGAAACCTACTTTTTTAAAATGAAGCATTCTAATACAGTTTCCAAAATCTATGTGACTTTTAGAATGTAAGTAAGACAATGTTAAAAAGTTAAGGTTTATTTATGTTTCATAAATTTTTTGTAATAAATGTAAGGATTTTAAATTACCAAGGGTTTTTATTATTTTTTTATTTTAATCTTTAGTTTCATAATATTTACAAAAAGGACTAGAAATATGTAAAGTTCCAGTTCCAGTTTTGCGGTGACCCGGACATAAACCCTGTAGAAAATGTTTGGGAACTTCTGTAAAGGGAACTGGCTAAAGAGAACATCACAACATAAGTAATATTAATAGTAATAATTATTAATATATTTTTTTACATATTTCTAGCTCTTTTTGTTAACTGATCAACAAAAAAATTGATTTAATGTTATAACTTAAGGTAAGTGTAATAATTTATATATACATATACATATATACAGGGTATCTCAAAAGTCAAGGACAGCAGAAAAGGGGTGGATAGAGGATGGGATTCTAAGTCGAATGGTCTTTGCCGTTTTTCAATCGACTTAAAATTCCATCCTCTATCCACCCCTTTTCTGCTGTCCTTGACTTTTGAGATACCCTGTATATATATATCGATCCATTCCGGTATACCAATATCGATATATCGATTTATCGATATTTTTCTATCCCTTAATTCAGTCCTACTATTAATGCTTCTTTGCATTATGATAATGCTAACAGATCATTAATTAATGTATATAAGGTGATTGGGATAATGTTCTTTAATTGTTAATTGATTAAAAATGTATTAATTGGTTGATGTTAACTGGGCATAGAATTAATGTACTAGGACATTAATCCATGTTAATGGTCATTAATATCAGTACTTTTATTTGAGATCTTCATGATTAAAATCAATGTCCGCCAAGCATTAATATTACGTCCTTGTACATTGAGTAATACTTTAAAAGCATTGTGGTAATGATTTTGAGCATCGGAGCAAAATTAATGTAAAAAATCATTGCGTTAATGTTTTTTTTTATTAATATTACGTACGTTTTTCGTTGTGTGTAGAAATTGACTGCTAAATGTCCGGGATACAAATTGCTTTCGACGAGAATCATTAGTGGCTGCTTTTTCGCTATGACAATAATTGTAAAAAATGACTAATTATTAGTCATTCTTGACTAATTCATTTTTAAAGAGCAAGGTTTTTGAGCACCAAACTTTTCATTCACCCCAACAAGAAAAAATCCTAATTATTTAGATCCGCTGATCTTGGCAGCCACGCGACCGTTCTTCCGCAACCGATCCATTGGTTAGGAAACTGTTCATTCAAGAACTTTCGCCTAAAATGAGGCGGCAACCCATCGTGCAAGAATCACATGTTGCGTATTAAATTTTTAATATGTGGTACATATTTTTGTTAAAAATTTACTGATCTACAAAAAAGGTTTATTTAGTTTGTTTGATCTATAAAAGAGTTTTTTTTCTTTGTTAAATGTAAGCGTTTTAAATATAATCTTTATATAATAAATATACTCTTTATCAACTTATACCGATTTTAACCCTGTACATAAATATTTTGAATACCCCACGAAATAGTGTTCTGGATCCATGGATCACATAAAAAAGGTTCTTGAATCTTGCCATTTTCCTGTATAATTATTAAATAATATGCATAGCATTAAAGGAACAGAAAATGCTCAGGCTCAAGCATGCGTTAATCCAGCTAAGAAATGTAAAGTTGAATCGCAGCAAGTAATACCTACTAGTCTTGAGGCTTTAACAAAAATTTTTAAACGTGAACTTGTCTAAATTGATAGCATGGAGCTTATACTTTCGGCAGCTTTTTCATGTTGGTTCTGCTCTAATAATGGTCCAGAAGCATAACCAGATATTGATCAAACTATAGTTCGGCTTCTGGACCATTACACTATGATAGTTTTACAAACTTTTTTTCCCTAACATTAAGTACTCCAGCTTAGTTTAACTAATTTTGGGCCGCTGATTTTAAAAATGTAATTAGTTTTTCTCTAGGACGTCTAGGATTTAAAATAATTTCATAATAAAATGCTCAGCTCAATCACCTCAAAATTTAAGTTTTTTGTTAGTATTTTAATTATTTATTAAATTATTTTGGCTTAAATTTATCTTGAATGTACTGAAGTAATTGGTATACGACAAATAGAAAAAAAAAACATCCAGTATTTGACATTTTTTGTCGTTTATTTTAAATATTAAATTGAAAGGGCAACAAAGTAAACAAGTTTCAGTATTTTTTATCCAAATTAATCCCCAATAATTTTGCTTTTTTCTACCTTAAATTTATTAAATCGTATTAAATATCAAATTGGATTATAGTATTATTGTGCTTAATCCTCATCATCGTCGTACATCTTTTGCTGCAAATTCCAGCAAATGTCTCCTAGCAATTAAACCAACTTCTTTCCGCTATACCCATAACCAATGGTCTAGATTTGCAATTACTTGGTGAAATCGTTCTCCATGTTCATCAGTTCGGCGAATTTATAAGGAAGAAAAAAAAAAGAAAATGTATTTTAAATGACATATTAACGCTAATTCTTTGTAAAACGGAAAGCATTTTTTCAATGAATTGGCGTCAATTTTAGGCCCCATATGAACCAAAAACATTTTTAATGACAGCTTTAACACTGCCATATGCGACAAGCTCGTCAACTTTGAGAGCATTTTTGAATGCTTGATCTTTCATTAAACGTCGTATATCAGGTCCATTTAATATTCCTGCAAAATTAAAGTAGTAGGTATATCTCATAAAATTTTGTAATAAAATATTGCGTTGGTTTTTCTTGGGCGTAAAGGTACCGCAATAAAAACAAAACAAATTTACAACAACGACATAAATGTTCGTCTCCTTTCTCTTTCTCTGCTACTTCCATTACCACTTCCATTTCCTGCTCTTTTTTAATTTTTGGTTCTTAAAATCACTTCCAAGTAAAAATACAATTTAAAGTTTAAATTTTATATGTCAATAATTAATAGATGCACTTTAGTGTGCTTGAACGATAAAGTAGATAAAGGCGCCTTTATACTTCAATTCGATGTTTAATTTTGATAAGACTTAATAAATAAGATTCGATATTAAATTTTTGGGTATTTTAGGCATGATGTGAATAAAAACATATTAAATAATAGTCGAAGAGTAATGCTTATACCGAAACACATTTGCCTTTTCAATTTAATTATAATTACTATAGTAATTAAAAAACCGACACAAAAATTTCAAAAAATGATACTTTTTACCAAAAAAACATTATAATTTTAGTTTTGGTATTTAATAAAGCACTTCTCTGCAGGAAAGTGCTTTATTAAATATCCCTTATAAAATACTACTATAGTATACGGCTCTTAGAACAAAAAACAACAGGAAGGAGTCTTGTCATTCTTTAGCCGTACTAAAATTGCGGCGGAAGTCGGCCATTTGCAAGCTCCAAATTATGACACATTTGTGATGCTATATTTGTCAAAGTTGAATGTTTTATGTGTTTGTCGGTGTTTTATGTTGTTTTCTGGTTAAATTAACTTTAAATAAGCGTTTCATTGTTTCTAGACAATATTGTATTTGATATATTCTCGTTTAAGTGTAAATATTTAAGTTTAAGATATAAATATTAGTGTTTAAGGTGTAAAAACAAATTATGGTTAGTTGTGCAGCTTGTGGTTGCTCCTTGAGCACAAAAAATTAAAAATATTCATTTACATTTCATAGGTGAGTATTTTGGTTAACGTTTAATTTATTTACTTATTGTATATTTTAAAATAATTAGTTGTAAATATTAAACATAAATCAACATAATGTCTAGAGTCCCGTCAGACGGGTCTCCATTGCGCTCCCGTTAAAACTTTGTGACGTCACACACTGTAAATAGGTATTATTTTTCGAGCGATAGGATTATTACAATAAGCTCGGTAGCTCGATGGAAGGGCGCCTGCTTTGCATGCGAGAGGTACGGGGTTCGATACTTCGCGCCTCTACAACTTTTTTTAATTTTTTTTTTAAGAATTTATAAACCGATCAATGGGGCGGGGTCGGTTGGGTTGGGTTGTTGGGTTTGGGTTGGTTTCGAAGCGGGCGGACTCGGGACGTTTGTTAAGGAAAAAAGATCTGCTTCCCGTCCTAAGATTGCGTCATTTGATGACGTCACTCTGTTAACAGGAGCGCAATAGAGAACCGTCTGACGGGACTCTAGACGCGGCGATAAATCAATGTCAAATAACGTAACCTAATGCCGGTTTTCCACCAAACGGACAGTTGAGTTTGGGTTTTGTTTGTGTTTTTAAAAACTTGTAAATCAAAAACAAAACTGAAACAAACCCGAAACTCTTGTTTCCATCAAACAAACTAAGTTTTGTTCGAGTTTTGTTTTTGTTTTCGGTCCTTTTCCACTAGTTGTCGTGATTATGTCAGAACACACTTTTTCAGTATCAACCAACATCTTTAGAGAAAAAGATTTTCTTATTCTTAGTTGTGGCTGGTTTATACTTCTTCGTGAATAACTTTTGAAGAATTAAATTAATTAAAACATCAAATTATGACTAAAAATCAAAAATAGCGATGAAATAAAATTAATATTAATATTAAGGGCTCAAATTTTCACCAATTTTTTTTTTATTCATTCTGAATGACATTCTCGATATATTTAAAAAAAAAAAATAGTCAATTTTTTTCAAGCTCTAAATTTCGATATTTTTTTGAAATTTTGTAACCTCATTTTTAGGTTAGGTTTAACTGTCAGACGACAAAATGTCACCATTATTGTTCGGCGGTCAATAATAATTTGACTTTTGAACTAGTACAATAATGTAGTGACTACTAGTTCAAAAGTCAAATTATTATTGACCGCCGAACAATAATGGTGAGATTTTGTCGTCTGACAGTTAAACCTAACCTAAAAATGAGGTTACAAAATTTTAAAAAACTACATTGTAGTATTTCTATATAGACTTATGAGGAATATAATATGAATATTATTATACACTTGGAAAAAATATGTTTCTTACTTACCTACCAATTTAGTATGAAATTCGTATCCAAAAATTTTAAAAAACTACATTGTAGTATTTCTA
The DNA here is from genome assembly GCA_921294245.1 of Brassicogethes aeneus. NCBI lineage: Eukaryota > Metazoa > Arthropoda > Insecta > Coleoptera > Nitidulidae > Brassicogethes > Brassicogethes aeneus. Next base: position 60,056,476 of record OV121133.1, on the reverse strand, counting down.
TATAGACTTATGAGGAATATAATATGAATATTATTATACACTTGGAAAAAATATGTTTCTTACTTACCTACCAATTTAGTATGAAATTCGTATCCAAAAATTTAAAAAAACTACATTGTAGTATTTCTATATAGACTTATGAGGAATATAATATGAATATTATTATACACTTGGAAAAAATATGTTTCTTACTTACCTACCAATTTAGTATGAAATTCGTATCCAGACTAACAAAATAAAATAAAAGTCGAAAACAAAAAACACAACACGACCATTTCCACTAAACAGACTCGAGTTTCAAAACACGTCGAAACCTTTTGATGTTACCGCTTTCGAGCGGGACTCGAAAAACAAAACTCAAACTGTCGCAAAACACGCCAGTCTTCAAAAAGTTTGCAAAAAGTTGCAGTTTTGTTTTATTCGACACGAGTTTGTGTTTTGTCCGTTTGGTGGAAAACCGGCATTAGAACATAACCATAACCTAAGAACGTAACCATCATAGAAAAAACCATAGGCGTATCATATTTTCTGATACTAACCTAATTATTATAAAAATTAAACTTCAATTGTATTTACTACGCCACTGTCAAACGGAAACAACTATCCGCCATATTGAAGCTCCACTTTGGACCCAAGGTCATTTATTAAATGCTCCTTCCTGTTGTTTTTTGTTCTATGATACGGCTACAATCAGAGCCGGCTTAAGGCAATTGAGCGCCTTAGGCACTTAAAAATTTGGCTCCTCTAACTAGATACTATACTTACGGGGCCCGGGGCAAATTTTAAAGAAGCTTATTAGAGCCACCCCAAACTGTTAGCTTAAGGGCGCCCGAGCATTATAACCTAAGTATTCCCTATGAATTAGAATACTTTTTATCATTAAAAAATAAATATAAAACATAAATAACATACAAACATAACAAATATAATGTAAATAAAAAGTGTTAGGACTTATAAGTGCGTTTTTCTGCAAGATGTCATTAATAAGTATTTAAAAAAAATTAATTCAACTTTAATTTTCTGTATTTGTATGTTAGATGTACTGCTGGTTTATTGTAATTAGGGTTGCCACCCGTCCTTCTTTGTGGAGGACAGTCCTCTTTTGATAAGATCATGTCCTTCGTCCTCCTTTAAATGAAATATGTCCTCCTTTCTATGTATTTTATTGTGCTCTGTCAAAAATATTTTTCTCGATAAACCAATAAAATAACAGGTTTTCAAACAATAAAAAATGATGTTGGCCGTTATATGCGCAGCGCGAACTCCTCCCAACTTAAGAGGAGTTCGCGCTGCGCAAATAACGCATTTTAAAAACCACTACTTAAAATTCTTAAGTACTTACTAACGCCATTTGCAATAGCAGACGGTTGCTTGTTGCGTTGCCATTTTATTGATTTATATAACTGTAATCAATGTTGTTTTCTTGAGCCTGATTTGCTTATTTTATATAATCATGAATCACAGCATTGAATCAGCAGATTCGGTGTTTCATAGATTTATAAATTGTAATGGTTAAATTATAAAAGGTTATTTTTAATTTAAAGTAATGTATAATGTAGGTATAGGTAATGTTTAGAGAATCGGCGCCAAAAAAATAGATTTAAGATTTAACTGACATATAATAATATATTTACTATGTTATTTTTATCTGACTGCAATGCTGTTTTGTTTTTGTTATAAAAATGTATTTATGCACGATGACATTATAATATGACAATTATAACAAAAATTCTTTGACGTAAACGTCTTTTTATAGCCCGCGGGCGTTATTATGGCCCAGCGGGCTATAATGAAACGTCAAAAATTAACAACAACAATGTTACACCATTTGATATATTCGAAGTAAGTTTTTTCGTATAAAGATTTTGATTTTACCGGCAGCAGGCCGCAATTTTTCGCCTTTTCAGCTGCTTCCTCAATTTCATTTATCTTTAAACTTTAAAACTGACTGATGTCAGTTGACATTATAATATGACAATTATAACAAAAATTCTTTGACGTAAACGTCTTTAAAAACAATAATATATTAAAAATAATAATATATTAATCGTGCATAAAGTTTTGTATGCATTGCTGGCATAACTGGTTTTTATGGTCCTACGACGCTTTTCTAGCCCTCGCGCTAACGCGCTCGGGCTCGAAATAGCGCCTCGGACCATAAAAACCTTATTATGCCCTTAATACATAAATAACTATTATTTAGGTAGGTATAATAGTTATTAGTTTAATGTTCCAGTTAATAAAGTTAATATTGGAAGGAATTGGTCCTTGGTCATTTTTGTTGAACTTGTTTTGATTTTGATATTGCTCCCTTTTTTTGGAGAAATTTTCACGGCGGGCTTTTTTTATGTCCTCCAACCCCAAGCTTAAAAGGTGGCAACCCTAATTGTAATTAGTTTAATATTAAAATTTCAGAAATACCTTAAAACAAACAGAAAAATTAACACTATCTAAATGTGGATTTAGCCAGCATTTTGTGTAACGTAATCTATAGATTACGTTATAACGTAACGTAATTTAATTTAAAAGCCAGGATAAATCAACCTTAACTATCGAACACAGACTGCTATCACCAAACACGCAACACATAGAAGTGCCACTCTTGAATAAACGCGAAAACACCCAAGTCCTTCCGGCAGCAGTTTCCTCTAGTATCGCGTACCCGCTGGGGTGAGCAGCACATCACAGCGGGTACCCGATGCAAGATGAATCCGTGTGCTTGGAGCATACGGGGGTTTTGAAATAGTTTAAAGAGTGCTAAAGATATGTTTATACAGGGTAAAGTTTACAAATTAAATTATCTTTTAAGTTTTTGTTTGCAGTTTAACGTTAAGATTTATTATTATTTGTTAATTATACAGTTAATAATAAAATATCTTATTCTACTTCAAAACGCATTGCCCTCGTAATCAAGCATGGTGATATAACACCTGATTAATTTTATATGAAATACATTTATGTATTTGGCATAAAAACAGAAGTGAATTTGCCGCACGCTTTTTTGTCGGCTTTACACCTCGTTATTACAAAGGAAGCTAAATTTTTATAAAATAATAAAAACAGTAAATAATTTTTTGTTTTTACAATTGTATATTGTTTATTTGTTTTATTTTGAAAAAAAATAAACATTTTGGTTACAATTTTTATTTTTTTTTAAGTTGCCTGGGGACAAGGCGCCTATTTTTACGTGGCGCCTAAGGCAATTGCCTTGCCTGCCTAATGGGTAATATGGCCCTGGCTACAATGGAACGAACAAAATTTCTATTTGACATTTATCTACCGATGACTTTGTATAGTCCCTGTATATTTTTGACAAAAAACGTCAAAAATATACTAAACATCCAAAATAGATTTAAGGCAAAATAATCAAAATATTAACAAAAAATTTACATTTTGAGATAATTGGGCAGAGCATTTTATTACGCCATTATTTCGAATCCTAGACGTCCTGGAGCAAAACGAGTGGCATTTTTGAAATCAGCAGCCCAAAATTAGGTAAAATAGGTGGGCGTACTCAATGTTAGTAAATCGAACTATCATAGTGTTATTAGAGCCTAACCAACATGATAGCGCAGCTTATATTGGCAAGTTTTAGAATCCTCTATTTAATAGTTTAAGAAAAGAATTACGAGACGATTATAAGCAACTTCTGAGCTTGTCTCTCTGTCTGTTTCTTGGTGGATGAAATGTGGTCGTGACCCTAAACATCATGCTTAATTGATGTCAAAAGCCATTAAGGTCCTAAAGATCCTAAAGGTCCTAGTTTCCGAACTCTTACTTTAACAAGTGAGACATAGAATTTCAAATATTTACTTTCTAAAAATGTGAAAATGACTAATTATAAGTCATATTTGACTAATTGTCATAGGAAAAAAGCAGTCACTAATAATTATTAGTATATAATTATAATTAGTCAAATTCTACCAAATAAAATGGTCAAATTGGTAGATTAAAATTTAAAAAAGTTTTGATCCAGCCGGGGTTTGAACTTGGCTGCCGTACTTTGGTAGAACATATTAACTAAAAATTACTGCATTTTTGTATTTAGCTTTCAAATTTACCTCTAGTAACTATTTTTGATCTCTTTTTGTATTACGGTGGCTGTAAAATGTCCATCTCTATTTTTAGTAACTTCTAAAAACTGTTAGGTATCCTAAAGCAAAATATGGCAAATAAAGTTACTATAAACAATGTTCCATTTTTTTTTAAATTTCACCCATTAAAGTACTACTTAAGGCTAGTAACTCAAGTTGCTAGGTTTACCGCAAAGTATTTTCTAATGGTAATAATAAAGCTGCTGCTGTTGGCGGGAGTATTTTAAAGTTATTAAATAATTAATATTAAGCTTTATGTATATATTTCAGCATTGATTAAAATCTGGCAACTTGATTGTTGATGTTTTAATAAGTTAATTTGTGCATATTTTAATCAACATAGAACTTTTTATACCACTATTTGCTGAATTATGATTTACGTAATTTGCACACTTCCGAATAAATAAATAAAAATCTGTTTTTAATAAATCGGACTTTACCAGACTAGTTTTACCTTTGGAATAGTGTGTGTAACTTGTAATAAAGGTATTTTATTATTAAGAAAGTTCAAAATATGTCCAGAAGAACAAATTTGAAGTTAAGGTACCAGTGGCACCGTATTTGGAACCCTTATTTAGAGATTAAAGAAAAAAATGTTCTGGATTTACTTACCATAATATCTAAATGTTCAATTTTACTTAATATAATATGCATTTTTCTAATTGTATTTTCACTAAATAAAATGGTAAAAAACCTAAATAATTATTTATTTTAAATTATAGTCGATTTACTATATTTTACTCAATCATATTAAAAACATTTAAAAAATACAGTAACTAGCAATTGATATGGCCAGCATATGCATAATTACTTATATAAATAAATTAACAAAATATAGTACCTCATATTTGTAAACAAATTACTTATTTTTTTAATAATTTTTTAATTTTTTCAAATACCTCGTAAAAAATTATGTAGGAATTGATCATTAGATATTTTAAATATTTTGTTGCAAAGAAAGGCTATGCAATTTTAGAAAATACGCTGTCCTGAAAAGTTACAAAATCATAGTTACTAGGTTTTGTCAAAGAACGGCAGTTGGGTCTGTCGCTTGTCAACCGGATGTCTAACCGAGGCGCCCCTGTTACTTTTATAAAAATATAATATATCTGTCTATAAATATTGTTAAAAATATTTTGTTGAATATCTTGACTTTGTTGCTGTTTGGACCTACTCTCTAAAAATGAATTAGTCAAAAATGACTAATTACTACAGTTATTAGTGGCTGCCTTTTCACTTGTACCATGGTTAACCATGGGATACCATGGTATCTCAAAATTTAACAGCTAATTCCTATGTAAAATTGTCCCCTGAATCCGAAAATGTCAAATATCAAAATAGTCAATTTTCCATTTAATTTGAATTGACTATATCTCAAAAACTGCTTTTTCATAATTTTTGACGGTTTTTTCGGATTCAGGGGACAATTTTACATAAGATTTGGCTGTTAAATTTTGAATTTTGGGATACCATGGTATCCCATAGTTAACCATGGTACAAGTGAAAAAGCAGCCACTAATAACTGTAGTAATTAATCATTTAATTTGTTGTTGGCCGCAAGAATTCAAAACGATTAAAGAAATTAGTTATTTACTAGGTACTCTTAGAAACAGTCAAATATGGTGAGTTCTCTTAAATTAGTCAAACTTTAACTATTTAAGTAGTAAAAAATAACTATTTAAAAGTGAAAACGACTATTTTATTAGTAAACAATGCTGATACTAATTCAAATAGTAGAATTTTAAGAACTATTTTATTTTAAGAGAGTGGCATAGCATACCTACTTTTTTGTAGAGCATTCAATTCCTCATCAAAATGTCTAGTAAACCGAGAATATAAATTCATTTGTTAGTGAGATATAAAATGTTTATAGACTATACAGGGTGTTATGTAATTGATGTTATATATTAAAATACTAAATACCTTTTGACATAAGGTATAATGGAAAAATATTTTAAAAGATATTTTCCCAAAGATAAAGAAAATATATGCATTAGAAGTTTTTTATATTTTTTGTGATACGCCACTGGTTACACACTTGTGTTCTGTGAGTACATAGATACAAACCAACAAAGTAGCTGCGCGTTGCCAGTTGTAAAAAATTGTTACTAAAAAATTTTCTTGCATAAAATAAATAAAAACTCAATAAATACAAAAGTTGTATGCCCTTAAAGCTCTAATACCATTCTGTATTTATTTACTCATCCAGCTATTAACTTAAGCAATGATAAGAAAAATTAGTACCTATTTAAAATCTCCATAAAATTAATTTTTTCATCGGTTTTTTTCTTTCAGATGAAATTAGGACAAGTTCACAGGTTAATCGTTAAACATTCAATTTGTGTAAATAAATCCAAACGCCCAAAAGCACTTCCCTTAGTTAAGATATCTACAATTTGAGCACATAACCTACAATTTTTTGACAGAATGTGTTACCAACCATGACATAATAAATTAAACCAGATTAACTTAAAGTAAAGTAAATCATTACGAATTATGAATAAAGTTTAAATCTGGTGTGTCTAAATTTAAATATATTTTTTATAAGTATGTTTTTAAATCACAATGTTAAAACGATTTTAAAAAAATCATTATTTTACAAATTTTTACAAGGTCTAATTGGTGATCTAGCGATTTCAGGTTTTTTTCCAAGTTTTTTCAGGTTTTTATTCTTTTATAAATATTTTGAAAGTTTGAAAATTTGTATTTTATTAGTAATAATAATAAGTACCTAATTAGTGCGAAAGATTTTATGCTATGGCGGGTCGGGCGCTTACAAATATTAAATTAACAAATATGGTTTTGTGTTACGGGGAAGCGATGCAAAATGCTCGTTAAGCAAGATTTTTTTAGGTATATTCAAAATTATCACAACGCCAATGAAGGACATCCACCGCCCTCGGAGCAAAGTTTTGTACGTGCTGTGAAAAATTTAAGGGACCGCGGAAGATTTAGCGCATTTGTTGGTGATAGGGGTCGGGCTCAGGGACGTGAATTTGTGGCCCTTGAAGAGCAAATTTTGGACGAAGTGGAAGCAAATCCGAGAATTAGTACAAGACGATTAACTGCCCAACTTGGATAAATGTCCAACTTTGTTACGTGGCGCACGATTCACGAAAATAGTTTTTACCCCTATCACCTACAAGTTCAAGCTCTTTAGGATGGAGATTATGCACTGCAGTTGGAATTTTGCCATTGGTATATACAGAAAAATCAAGAAGATGCTGATTTTTAATTTTACATTTGGCAACACTGCATTAAAAAGTAATAGGTAAGGTTAATTCGCGGTTCCTAGTCGATCAGTGGCGTACTTTTTCGTAGGATAAAGGTTATTATAAATTATTTTTAGTCTTTGGAATTTAGAAAAAAAAAGTTTCAGGTGCTTCTTTATGGACCCTAAGGAACTACCCATTTTAATATATAACATTAATATTACATAACACCTTGTATATGTGAAAATGGAAAATTGCAATGAGTATCTTACTTTTCTTAGTCTTTATTTAGGAACTGGTTTAACAGATACTGATTTAAATTATTAAAGAACTTAAGTCATAAGACGTCATTTTTTCGCACGAGTTTTGTAATAGACAAGTGCAAGAAAATGTCTTATGACATGAGTCGCTTTATAACGGCTATTCCAGTCTTTTTCTTGTCAATATAACTCATATAACTTTTACAACCTTCTATAAGACAATTTATTTCAATATTTAAACCGAAGTTTTTAATTCTTTTTCAAGCAAAAACACACAAAACAAACTTGTAAATTGACACTGAAAAAAATAGTCAGGACCGGCCTTAAAATTTAATCAAATTTTGAAAGGTATTTTCTTTAGTTTTGAGTTTTGATAAAAACATTTGTTGAATTATTCGATTTCTACACGCTGTTAAAAAAGCGTTAACTTAAAACTCACTTTAAAAAAAATTAGCAAACAAACAAAAACTCCAATTTCTAGATTGAGTAAACACTATACACAATAAGCATTAGCAAAGATTTCCCCACCCTGAAAGTTTTGATCTTTTCAAAAACTGCGTTTTGCACAGTACACCGAAAAAAATATATTCGTTGAGTTAACATTTGCCTAAATGTCATTTTTGAAAATGTTGTTTCAACAAAAAACCTATTGGATTAATCTATATTTTGGTGTCAAAGCAATAGTCAGAGTTTGTCAAAGTTTATTTGTTCATTTGACAATTTAAAATATTGATCTTACATGAACTCATTGTTTGAATTAAAGTTTTTATCCTATTTTGATTTAATAGCTGGAATTGGTTAAATCAAATACTAAAATTGTTGGGATTACCTAAAAAAACTATTAGATTAACGTTTAGTTGCTGTTTAATCCACAACATTAAATTTGTTCATTTAACAAATTGTAAATGTTATTTTAAAATTTAAAATGTTAAATTTGCATTCATAAAGTTGCCTTAACACTCTAAGAATGTTAAATTAACAAAATTAGCAGATTGGAACAAATATCCTAATTTTGTTCATTTGACTGTTATTTGTTGTTCAATTAAACAATACAATTTGACATTTTTAGATGGTTAAGTAAACGTGCAAAAACCATTGCTTGTATTTAAAGTGCATAAAGAGTTGAATTAATATTTTTTTTGTTGTTTCAACAGCTTATTTTTTTCAGTGTACTTACTCAAAACTATAGTATACTGCTACTACTGCTACTTAGCTCCTTATTTATTTTTTTTTCAATTCTTTTGCTCAGAAATTTTAAAATTAAATATATGTTTTTTTGAGATATTGTGTATTTTGTTACTTTTTAATAGAAATTAAATTAACATTTTAAATTGCTTGTTTACTAAAAGTTTAACGAACTTGTAAAAAAAACCTTCGGTTTATTCCATAATTGTGTAATTTTTAATAAGGCAATTTAATTGCGGCTTTAATTAATTAAGTTAATGAAAATCCGGGTTCTTCTTAAACGTAATATAAATCTTTTTTGATTGAACAAGTATGATTTCATTGGTTTTGCATAATTTTTTCCAATAATATTGTAAAAAATGTTTTAATATGCAATAATTTAGAACGAAGGTTAAAATTTACTGTTTAAGGATATTACATATACATAGGTTTATATGGTATTTATAAACAAACCGTTTTTTATGTTATGAACTTTTTCCTTTAATGTAAAATTTCTTTATTTGAAGAACAATACATCCTTTTTTAGTTTTTTATATTATACAACAGGTTTTATTGAATCCTTAAATATTATATACCGTATTTTCATAAACAAATGTATATATATATATATATATATATATATATATATATATATATTAGGGTGGTCCTTATTTTGGCTTCTTTCGAATTTTTTTTCACGATAGTGCTAAATCCGTTCCAAATGTATAAAAAAAAATTCCTGCCAAGTTACAGCTCTTAATTTTAATATTAACCTGGCCCCCCCGGCAGCCAAAGTTTTAAATGGAAATAACATGTAAAAAGTAGGTTTTGCTCTTTGTAATTTTTTATCTTGTTTACATATTAATTAACAATAATTTAATATATATATTCTTATAGAAAATTTACCGCTCTACTAAAAGGGTTTCTTATGATTTTTCGCTAAACCTACTAGTTCGAAAGATATTCCAGGTCAAAGTTCAATTTATAATTAATTTCACAGTTTTGCTCATTTTCACTAGGAAATAGCGCTTTTAAATGAAAAACATAGTATATTTTATAAACTGTATATTATTTGCTTTAATAAAACATCAAAATTTTCTAGAAATCATCAATTATTCAATGGTAGTATGATTTTAACATAGGTTTATTCATGAAATTTGACATAAGTTTAAAATAGTTTTCAAATTTCAGAGTATCATAAGCTATTTTAGAGACGACAGTTTGTGAAGACACTGTCAGTTGTAAATGATTGTGCTGAAAGAGGAGTTAAATAAGTGCAAGATTTTTCTAGATATTATACTAAAGATGAAAAACAATTGCAATATGTATTACAACTAGTTAAAGATCATAGAGAACGATTTCCAGACTCGTTGAAAAAAACAAATATGTAATGTAATAATTATTTTGAAGATGGTATAAATCAATTTTGATTTAAAATAAAAAAATATATTTATACTAATATTTTCTATAATATTTGTGCCAATTCTTCATGTCAATTTTTTTTAAAGGGCTTTCGTCTCTAAAATAGCTTATGATACTCTGAAATTTGAAAACTATTTTAAACTTAATAATAATATGTCAAATTTCATGAATAAACCTATGTTAAAATCATACTACCATTGAATAATTGATGATTTCTAGAAAATTTTGATGTTTTATTAAAGCAAATAATATACAGTTTATAAAATATACTATGTTTTCCATTTTAAAGCGCTATTTCCTAGTGAAAATGAGCAAAACTGTGAAATTAATTATAAATTGAACTTTGACCTGGAATATCTTTTGAACTAGTAGGTTTAGCAAAAAATCATAAGAGACCTTTTTTGTAGAGCGGTAAATTTTCTATAAGAATATATATTTTAAATTATTGTTAATTAATATGTAAACAAGATAAAAAATTACAATTACAAAGAGCAAAACCTACTTTTTGCATGTTATTTCCATTTAAAACTTTGGCTGCCGGGGGGGCCAGGTTAATATTAAAATTAAGAGGTGTAACTTGGCAGGAATTTTTTTTTATACATTTAGAACGGATTTAGGACTATCGTGAAAAAAAATTCGAAAAAAGCCAAAATAAGGACCACCCTAATATATATATATATATAAATATATATATAGATATAGATCTATATAATACGAATACTTATCTATAGAGATAAGTATTCGTATTATATGTAATTAAATGCTTTACAAAAAAGTATGTAGACAGAATTTTTGAAATTCTCTATTTATTGTTTCATTGTTGTTTTAAGTTTCTATTACCTTTTTATTTGATAAAACTAAGCTAAAGAATATTTTATATATGTATACAGTGACCGGCAAAAGTATGGAACAAATTCATTTAAACATTTCCTGTAATTAAAAAAAAAATCCTTGAACGCTTCGATTTTGCTTTTCAATTACGCACATTTTGATGTAGGTAACATTTTTATATTTGGCGACATTTTTGTAGAAGCTATGAGGTCATCGGCCATTTTTTTTTAGTTTTAGAGTATAAAATTCTGGTTTTAGCAATATGCACATGTATACCTGTTGGGCTGATAGTTTTGGGTATTATTAAATTTCAAAGTTTGTGATTTAATTATTTTTATTTTAAAAAATTACACCTTTTAACCAATTAAATGCTCGAATTGCCACCCCTTGGTTTCTTGGCAGTAATCAAGCCTATCCGAAAATTCTCTGACAACGTTTTAAATGACTTCCGCACTGACACAGCGACATTCTTCACGAATTTGATTTCTCAAGTCTTCTAAATTGTGTGGTCTGTTGATTTACACTTTTGATTTAAGGTAGCCCCATAATAAATAATCCAGAGGGGTGAGATCCGGAGATCTCACGGGCAACTCTATCATTCCTGGTCTTAAAATCCACCTTTTAGGAAAACAGGTGTCCAAAAAAGTAGGGACAGAAAGTTTGTACCTGTAGTGGCCAATTTAATTATTTTTATTTAAAAAAAATTACACCTTTTAACCAATTAAATGCTCGAATTGCCACCCCTTGGTTTCTTGGCAGTAAGCAAGCCTATCCGAAAATTCTCTGACAACGTTTTAAATGACTTCCGCACTGACACAGCGACATTCTTCACGAATTTGATTTCTCAAGTCTTCTTAATTGTGTGGTCTGTTGATTTAGACTTTTGATTTAAGGTAGCCCCATAATAAATAATCCAGAGGGGTGAGATCCGGAGATCTCACGGGCAACTCTATCATTCCTGGTCTTAAAATCCACCTTTTAGGAAAACAGGTGTCCAAAAAAGTACGGACAGGACGCGCATAGTGCCTAGGTGCCCCGTCCTGCTTAAACCAAATAGTATTACTTTCAAGATTGGGATCTCCATCCTCGTTGGGAAACATTTCCGCTAATGTAGAAAAAAGAAAGATTTGCAAAAATTCCAAATATCTTTGTCCTGTCAGATTCTCGTCAAAAAAGAAAGGACATATGATCCGATTTTCCACCATTCCTGCACATACATTCACTTTTTGCAGAAATTAAGAATGTGCCTCTACCATAACTGTTCCATTTAACTATGATTTCGCGAAAGAATCGAACGATTTTGGGGTATTTTTTTATAACACATCTCAGATTTTTTTTATATTTTAATATTGTGTTTATACATCTAATTCCAACCTAAAACTAAAATTTTTCTTTTATCTGACCTAAACTTTGGCTCCCAGAGACCATCTAATTTTACCTTTCGCAAAAAGCCATAATTTCATTATATTAGCATAATTTTTTTATTAAAATACTGAATGTTTTGAGATGTGGTCCATAAATGACCCTTATTAGTACCTACAATTCTACCAAAAAAAAAAATTAAATTTTTTACATATAGGTGGCGCTGCAATTTTTTCTTCTTCAAAAATAGACGTTTTTTGAGGACCAAAAACTCTCTTAAGCAACAATGCTCAAAAAAACTAAATAGTATACCAGATAATATACATATTCCTTTATAATTTGATATATAAAAATTTACTTGCAAATGATGTTGCCGCCCGTAAAGCCAACTTAAAGTTTTGTTTACCGCATTAAAAAAAATTGAATTACACTTACAACTTTATTCTTATTTATTAACTAAGGAATTCCAGGAGATTACTTTATTGGTAACAATAACACAGCAAAAAAAAGTTTTATTTTTTCACACCCAGGGGGCGCTGCAGCCTTTTTTCTTTAAAAACTATATAGCATTTCAGATAATATAGTTATGTATTCCTTTATTATAAAGAGTTACGTATTCCAATATTTATTTAATAGGTTTGTTCTTTATTTTATTTATTATGTTTTTCTTTATTATTATTATTGATATTACTATTTCTTTATTATTTAACATATAACAATTTATCTGCAAGATTTGCATATATTAAATAATAAAGATATATCCTAATAATTATTATAATAATAATAATTATTACCTTTACATTAAATTTTAAACTTGTTGGTCTCTAAGGGGTATATTCGCTAACTTTTTAGTTATAAATAACCCTGGTTTATATCCTACTGGCTGGTTCAAATCTCTAGAGCGATTCTCAGAATCAGTCTAGATATTTTAACCAGGGTTATTTATAACTTAAAAGTTACTTAGGCCGCAAAGGAACTACTTTAAAACTGATAAAGCTTCAAAAAAACTTCCGCTTCTGGGCTAATTTCTTCAATTTCTTCCGGCAAATTTTTAAATTTTCTTTTTCTATTTTTGCTTAACCTTCTATCTGACGATAATCTTGAAAATAAGCCGCGTATCTGATTAGGATGCATATACTCGTTTGAAGAAAACTAAAATTTGCCATTTACTTCATAATTTTGTAAAGCTGTTGCTATATATTCAGGCGTATATTTAATTTTAGTTTTTTCTCCTTCTTCAAAAAGGTTGCCAACAAAATCTTTTTGTTTTTCATTAAAACGTTATTTTTTAATTTTGCGCCTTCCGAACCCTTTTGCATATACTCGAAAAAACGTATTTTTATCTTCTTCATTTGGGCATATATTGACGGTAGATATTGTTGAAATAGTTGCATTTAAAAAAAACATCTTTTGGTTTTAAAAATTCCATTCTAGCAACATCACCTATAGTTTGTCTAATTTCAGGAAATTTATGATTTTGAAATTTAAGGTGGTTTAGAAGATCATCTTTATTTTCAAAAACCCTACTGCAAAGTAATTCGTCGCACCTATATTTAATTGCTTTTAAATTATTTAGATTTTCCTTTTGTCGACTCGATGATGTCCAAGGAACTTTTATGTTTACTCCAGAAGAAAATTCAATTCCTAGAATTTTGATTTACTTAAAGAAAATTTATTAACTTTGCGTACCTTTAAAAGCATGATATTTTCCCTCTCCAATTTCAACTTTTGTAATAACGGCAAAATTTTAAATGTTATTATGGTTACCGTTTGACAGTAACTGTCAACTGTTGGGGTAACTTGATTCCCAGCCTATAGGTTTGACTTTAGTTTAATTTTAAAGTACGATAATAAAGAATGCTTTGCCTCTCGAAATATACTAAAATATATTTAAACAAATGGTCATATTACTATTACTATTACTATAGAGTCACTGAAATACTTGTTACCATTTGTAATTAAAATTTCTTTGGTTTTGTTACCTTTTGTCCGCATACAACAATAAAAGCGAAAAAAGGCGTTTATATAACAATATGCGGGTACGTGCACTAGTTATAATTTTAATCGTCCCTACAAAAGGCATTAATTATTGCAAATAAATTTTTATATGTCAAACAATAAAAGAATATCTATATTATCTGATACATTATAAATAATGTCATTAGTTTTTTAAGCAATGTTGCTTAAGTAACTTTATGGTCTTTATAAACGTCTATTTTTGAAAAAAAGGCTGCAGCGCCCCCTGTATAAAAAAAATAAAACTTTTTTTTGTTGCGTTTTAGTAACCAATAAAAGCCATCACCTGGAGTTCCTTAGTTTAAAAATAAGGATAGAGTTGAAAGTGTAATTCAATTTTTTTTAATGCGGTAGACCAAACTATAAGTTGGCTTTACGGGCGGCAACATCATTTGCAAGTAAATTTTTATATGTCGAATTATAAAGGAATATCTATATTATCTGGTACGCTATTTAGTTTTTTTGAGCATTGTTGCTTAAGAGAATTTTTTGTCTTCAAAAAACGTCTACTTTCGAAGAAAAAAAAATTGCAGCGCCACCTGTATGTAAAAAATTAAAACTTTTTTTTGACAGAATTGTAGGTACTAATAGGGGTCATACATGGGCCAAATTTCAAATCATTCAGTATTTTAATAAAAAATGTATGCCAAAATAATGGAATTTGGCCTTTTTGTGAAAGGCAAAATTAAATGGTTTCTAGGAGCTAAAGTTTAAGTCAGATGAAAGAAAAATTTTAGATTTAGTGTTAAATTGGATGTATAAACAAAGTATTAAAATTAAAAAAAAATCTGAGATGTGTTGTAAATCGATCGTTCGATTCTTTCGCGAAATCATAGTTAAGCAGTAGGTAGCTTTGTCCGAAAAAATATTTTACGAAAAAAGTGTGGATTATTGTGACATAAATAGTTTCACAAAATTGTAGTATACGGTCCGGATCATCTTCGTTAAGTTCCTGCACGAGTCTAATATTGTTTGGATGGTACTTTTCTTTCTTCATCAGACGTAATACTGAGCTTTGACTGACTTGACTGTCAGCTTTGACTAGGCTAGAAACACTGTGAGGATCTTCTTCTACACGTAACAAAATGTCAATTTTTGCGTCTTCACTAATTTTCGGACGGCCAGGTGTTGGAATATCTTTGACATGTCCAGTCTCTCAAAATTTCTGTTTAATTTTACTAACAGAAGAACGAGTAATAGGTCGAGCTGGATACTTTGTATTAAACAAATCGCATGCTTCTTGTTGCGTTCTAGTTTTATTGCCACATCCTACGAGAATTAAAATCGATTCGCTGTGTTTCTGTCAAATAAGCCATACTTGGAAAGATTTAAAAACCGCTGGACACTCGACTAAAAGTTTGTACCTGTAGTAGCCAATTTTTGTTTAAAATCACACACCAACAAAGAAATATATCGACACCTGCTGTTTGTAGAACAAAAAAAAACAAGTACGACTGAAAAAGTTTAAACCTTAAATAAAGTATTTAAATAGATATAAATAGATATATATATATATATGTATATATATATATATATATATAATAGAATAAAAATAACTCTCGAAAACTGTCAGCCCACAAGGTATACATGTGCATATTGCTAAAAACAGAATTTCATACTTTATTCGAATCTGCAAAAAAAGTTGGGGGTGCAATTCAAAAAATGGCCGATGACGTTATATATAAAAAATATAAAAATGTTGCATCAAAATGTGCGTAATTGAAAAACAAAATCGACGTGTTTAAGGATTTTTTTTGAAAAAATTGTTCCATACTTTTGCCGGTCACTGTATATACACATTAGGGTGGCCCAAAAAAAATAAATATATTTTTTATTTCGTCTCTTGTGAAAATATGTTCGTTTGTCATGTTTTAAGAGCCTTGTCAAAAGATCAGCTCCATTAAAAAATTTTTAGAGGTCGCTCAAGATTTTTAAAAATTTCCAAAATCGTCAAAAATTGGATTTTTTTATTTTAATTTTTTTCCCGATATTATTTTTAATTTAAAAATAATAATGATTCTGAAAATTTCAAATTGATATTTTGATTTCTAAAGGTCTGACGACGTTTCGGTACCATATGGTCTAATTTTAAGTATGGGAAGAAGATGTAGAGCAGTAATTAATGCTAGAGGAGGTCATACAAACTATTAAACTGTAATATCCTTATTATTATGATATTAGTATACTATGCTTCTTTTTGGATTTTTTGTTGAGTTATATTTTTGAATTATTTTTTACTTTAATAATGATTCTTGTGTGATCGAACTCAATTAAATACTTGACCAAACATCATATAAAAATGTTAAATAAATATATTCTGAAATAATTAATTTACATTATTTTAAAAAAATATCCCTAGACCATGTTGATGTGTGTATATATATATATACATCTCTATGAGGGGACGGTGGACTAGTGGTCAGTGACTACAAGCCGAGATGTCGTTAGTTCAAGTCCCACATTGGTATGGTTGTTTATTTATGTTGTCCTATTGTCTATAAGTCCTTCGGAGGGGACGTTAAGCCCGCGGTCCATTCCAACCCCTAACCAACACAAGCCAATCAGTTTGCTTCTGTGAAGTAAAGGTGAAATTAAAAGAGCACTTTTGTATATAACTTTTTGTCAAATGGTTGACGTCACTTTAAATATTTTTATAGTCGCCTTTTCCCAATTTAAAACCCGATTAGTTTAAATCAAAGTGAATATTGAAATCGGCCAATTAATTACTGATGCCTAACAATGTGAATAATGAGTTCATTATTTCCGTTGTTAGGCCCGAAGTTTATAATGGTTATCATCAGGGCCGTCTCTAAGGTTTTGGCCGCTCCGGGCAAACTTGAAACGGCCGCCTTCTCGAAATACACTGCCATAAAAAATACACTACAAATATTTGTAAACATTTAATAAAAAGTAAAAATAAAAATTATACTAAACTTAAAAACTCAACATAACAAAAAAATATATTAAATATAACAAATTTTGTCTATAAATAAAATATTTTATTTTACATACCTTGGTTTAATATGGTTCTGAAATTTTTGCATAAAAAGGTTCTATGTACAATATAGAAATCTTTTTATGCAAAAATCACATTTTCTATAAATATCGCTACCTTGGTTTAATATGGTTCTGAAATTTTTGCATAAAAAGGTTCTATGTACAATATAGAAATCTTTTTATGCAAAAATCACATTTTCGAGAAAATGGCTGATAAAACCATACATGTTAAAAGAAGGTAGAGATATATAACTACATAAGTAATAGCTAACTCTCTAAAAATGAATTAGTCAAAAATAACTAATTATAAGTCATATTTGACTAATTGTCATAGCGAAAAAGCAGTCACTAATAATTAGTCAAATTCTACTGAATGAAATAGACAAATTAGTAGATTTAAATTTAAAAAAAGTTTTGACCCAGCCGGGATTGAACTCAGTCACTGTCAAGCTTGTCAAGCTGTCACTTGTCAAGCTTGTCAAGCTGTTGACATAACCCATTCGGCTAACAGCCGCTCTTATAAAAATCAATTTTATTTGTCAATAAATATTGGTCATATTATTTTAAAGTTGAATATATTATTTGTGTTGCTGGTATTGAGCTAAATTTTTTGCATCTTTATTTGTTTTTATGGGTCATTTAACCATGGAGCTTAGGTATATGCATTTAATTCAAATAATACTTTGTTGTTGGCCGCAAACGATTAAAGAAATTAGTTACTTTTAACTCTCAGAAATAGTCAAAGATGGTGACTAATCTTAAATTAGTTAAACTTTAACTATTTACGGATTAATAAAAATAAAATAAATATTTAAAAGTGAAAACGACTATTTTATTAATAAAAAATGCTGGTACTAATTCAAATAGTAGAATTATGACTATTTCATTTTTAGAGAAATATACACGGTGCTGTTCTGAGAGGTGATTTTTGGACTTTCTGTGAAACCTAATTTTTTTTTATATTCTTGTTAATTAGGTTATAACTAAAATTTTAAGAGCAAAATAAAAAAATTTGACGGTTGGAATTGTTTTAATTGGCTGTTTATTAAAAATATTATGCACAATTATCCAATTAAAACTAGCGATTTAATTTAAATATTTAATATTTGCATAACTAAAAAAAAAGGCTTTTACAATCTTTTTTATATATTTTACTGTTTTGTTAACAAACATGTTGCAATAAACGTTCAAACTTTTAATCTAACCTTTGACGTATACATTTATGTTCCCTTAACCCTTTCGCTCACGAATTATTTATGACACATAAAACAAAATAATTATTTGCTTTTTTTTGGTACCAAAAAATTTTTTTTTCTCTGCTAGTTTTTTTTATAAGGTGTGCTAAAATTAGGACATGAAAACGTGAAAAAATAGATAAAAATTCAGTAAAGTAGAGATAAAAAATTGTAGAAAACGACGTACTAAATTTAGCACGCCATAAGCGAAAGGGTTAATTAATATATCCTTAAAGGTTGCCATGAAACTTAGATCTATTAAAAATTTATTTGACGTTTGAATTGTCATTTTCAGTATACGTATTCTATAATTTTTGTTTAGTTTTGTAAAGGGTTTTTTATAAACAAAAATGAAAAATTGTAGTAAAAGTTACGAAGAAATTCATGAAAAAAATCGAAATTTATTGTGTGTTGTTTGTTTTAAAAAAAATCAAGTCTAATATTAATCCCAGCGACGCTTTATTCGATTTTAAAGGAAGAAATTATTGACTTTAACCCAAATGATAAAAAATTTCCAAAATCACTTTGTTCCAAGTGTAAAAATATTTTATGTAAGAAAAAAAAGGAGAGGATGTAAATATATCTTTTTTTAATTATTCAGTTTATACACTACATGAATTAAGACATAATATTGGCCCATGCAAATGTTTATTGTGTACCACTGCCAGTGAATACGTTTTAAAAGTAGAAAAGCATAAACATTTAAAACAGTATAACAATGCTAATTTAAAAATAATAAAAAATATTAAGAGTCAAAGAAAAAAGATAGTCAAAATATGCGAGCATTGTTTTAGTATACTTTATAGAGGAAGGGAACATTAAATTCACGAAGTGGCGTATATGAAGATTTAAGTTATGCAAAAAAGCAATTTTTTGAAATAAAAGTTTAGCATACTAAACACTTATTCCATAAATTTGCTTTTTTGCATAACACAAATCTTCCGATACGGGTGTTTGAAGTTTTGTGTTATGCAAAAAAACCAATTTTCTGGAATAAACGTTTAAAATGCTAAACGTTTATTTCAAAAAATTGCTTTTTTGTATAACTTAAATCTTCATATACGCCACTTCGTGAATTTGGCGACGATTTGTGCACCAAAGCAAGAAAAAAACAAAATATTTTGAATTTAAGTAAAAATTTAGGAATTAAATCTGCAAATTATAATAAGGAACAGAAAAATCTAAATATTCAAAAAAAAGACTATTTTAAGGATACAGACTCGGTTAAATTTAAGTAATAGACAATTAGAAAAATTATTAACAACAATAAGAGAAACCAATGGCAAAAATTCCATTGAACCAAATATTTTAGTAAACATAAGAAAAAACAAAAACAAATTACAAAATTTTTTTAAAGAATTATTATTTTTTAAAAGTGGCAATGAAAGTTTATGGAAAAAAAGAAGTTTAGTGTATTGCACAGATGTTCAAGAGTTTATAAATTTTACTGCGAAATATAGAAATTATGTTACACCCTTTAATATTAAATTAGGAATAGACGGGGGCCAGGGATTTTTAAAGTTTAGTATTTCCCTGTATTGCATTAAAAATAAAGATACAAATGAAAAAAAAACAATTTTTAGAAACAGGTGTTAAAAAGCTTTTTATAATAGCCATAGCTCCTGCAGTAGAAGAAAATTATTACAATTTAAAAATGATTTGGAACATTTTGAATTTAAATTCTTTGAGGGATATTTTTTTCTTATCCTGCGATTTAAAAATTCTTAATATATTATATGGCCTACAACCACATAGCTCTACCCATCCCTGCACATGGTGCAATGCCAACAAAAATAATTTAATAGAAAACGGAGATCCCAGAACATTGAAAATTATAAAAGAAAATTATTTAAATTGGTTACGTAAAGAAAATGGCAATAAAACACAATTAAGTTTATACGAAAACTGTTTCAATTTACCAATTATTGAAAATGAGAAAAATGTTATAGTCGTGCCTCCCGAACTGCATCTTTTAATAGGTGCAGTCACAACAATTTTTAACTCTTTTCATCATCGTAGATACATGGCTTAAAAAATGCAATCTCCAAAAAAAAATTTACTAAAGGCTCTGGATGGTGTTTTAATGGCAATGAGAGTCTAAAATTGTTAAAAAGAATTGACTACCTGAGAAACATTTCTACTCTGGAATCTTTAAAATTCATTCAATGTTTTGCAAGTTTGGAAAGGGTTGTGGACATGTGTTTTGGTAAAAAAATAAATAAAATTTATTTAGACCAAATAAACAAATTTATGAAAGATTTTGAAGACCTACAAATCGGAGTAACTCCCAAGATACATGCGATTATTTATCATGTGCCTGAATTTGTACAAAGGTATGAAGAAGGTTTGGGAATTTATTCCGAACAGGCATTTGAAGCTGCCCATGCAGATTGGAAAACTTTTTGGGCACGTTACAAGTTGGGTAAAGATCACCCAGAATACCCAAAACGTTTAGTTAATGCAATTATGCAATACAATACATTGCATTTGTAATTTAATATGTTTGATTATTAAAAGTTTGTTTTTAAGGGTAGTTTTAATTTAAATATTTATGGGTAAAATTAAAAATATTAAAAATAAAACAATTATTTAAGCAAAATAATTTAACTAAGGACTAATACTAAAAATAAAACAATTATTTTAGCAAAATAATTTAACTAAGGACCGGTTTATTCATCTTTAGTAAAGTTTATCGGGCCGATAACTTTCATGTCTTGCCAATATCTAGTATTCAAAGAAATTATTCGTCAAATAAATCAAAAATGAATAAATCGGCCCTAAATAAAATGTAGTTCGAATTATTGTTTAATAAATGTATACTATACATTTAACCTTAAATTAAAACTTTAAACGTGTATTACAACAAAACAGTAAAAGATATAAAAAAATGTATAAACCTTTTTTTTAGGAAATTAACTAATCTTTAATCTGGTTTAAAAAGTTATGATAATATTTAAATAAAATCGCAAGTTTTAGTTGGAGAATTGAAAGAGTGCATAATAATTTTAATAAACAGCCAATTAAAACAATTCCAACCGTCAAATTTTTTTTATTTTGCTCTTAAAATTTTAGTTATGACCTAATTAACAAGAATATAAAAAAAAATTAGGTTTCACAGAAAGTCCAAAAATCACCTCTCAGAACAGCACCGTGTATAGCTAACAACAAACTTAAAAAAAATCTTTAATAATTAAGCAAAAGTAAAAAATACAAATTTGGGAAAAAACCCAAAATAACTAAAGGATAACTAAAAATTAAAGGATCAAAAATGTATTCCAAATTTTTAGCGATTTTTCAAATGACTGTATTTTTGTTAAAAATGGCCGTACCAAAGTATAAAAAAAATCAATTTGAAGCTTTAAGTCTCTAATTTTTGGGCCTTAAGACGAACAATTTTTCCAAGCAACAAGTATCGCGCAATCCTAATGAATATCGTAAAGAAAAAATTTCAATTTTTTTTGTTTTTTATTTTCTGTGTCCGTCTTAAGGTCCAAAACCACGCGAGTGCGGCTTTCTTTTAAGATCTAAGAAATCCGCACTTCTACTTAAAAACTCATTATAAACATACAAAAAATTGTAGGCAAATAAATCATGACATTGTAGTGGCAATTTTTGTTTGATTTTTTTAATGGCCGCAGAAAAAATAAAGGCCTAAAAAAATGGCTGCCCTTAAACGGCCGCCCCCAAAAAATGGCCGCCCCGGTGCTTAAGACGGCCCTGGTTATCATTATACAGGATGAGTAAGAAGGGAAATAAAAAAATTAAGGGTGTATTCTACTAATAAAAACAATGAACAATAATTCACACAATATTAGAATTGTTTTTTATAATATCGAGCAACACTTTGACAGGTGACAAATTGACAGATGACAAATGAATTTTCAAAACTTTGTATCCTTAAAACAATAAAAAATCGGAAAACAATATTTAAGTTTTTTAATTGTTTTCATGCTTAGAATACACCCTTAAAATTTTTCACAGGGTTTTAAATTGGATTAAAAAAGATTGGATGAAAACTTCATTGACAAATTAAAAAAGAATTTGAAACCTCGTAACGTGGCTTTTTGAAGTTTTCTACGTCATATGTCACATGTTATCTGTCATCTGTCAACATACCTGTCAAAGTGTTGCTCGATATTATAAGGAAAAACGTTGTATCTCGATCGAATAACAACATTTAAGTTTTTTTTAATTTTTTTATGTAGTTTTTCACTTTCTTTCCGACTCGCCCTGTATATGGAAAAACCTTATATTATGCAATAGAAGATAAAAATATATATGAAAACTTTTCATGTTCTCCTACATCAAAAATGTTGGGTTAGGTCAAAAAAAATTGGCAGCTACTTCTTATATTATAATAACATTAGGACAAGTATAGTACTTGAATTTTACTTACCTTGGCAATCAAATTTATACAGCCTTTAAATTGTAAAAAAACTACATGTTCACCTAGAATGCTATTATACGAATAGCAAAATCTAGAAACCCAATAAGTTTAGAATAAGTTGAAAAAATGGCGAATGCACCGGGATTAAAGCTAAATTAAATTAAAATTATTAGATAAAAGCTAATTATTAAAATAATTTTGCGTATAAATCAAGGCAAAATTATCTCGAGTTGGTGTATTATAAAAATTCAATGAAACCTTAATATTGATTGATATAATATGCTTACATGCGGTCGACCTTACAGAGCCAATGTGTGTAAAATTATTATGAATTTATAAAGTTAATTGTGAATTAATTATAACACTGAGACATAATAAAAATGTACAATATTTTCCTAATTTAAATATGATAATAGTAATAATTTTGATTTTTTGTTAATATTTACATACGTATTGTATCGTAAATTGTTTGCATAAAACTACAGTATACCCTATAAATACAGATACAATTTACATAAACGATTATAACTTTGGAACTGTAAATATTTTTCCTAACACCATGTTCTTTTAGAACGAGTTTTATGAAAAATTAATAAATGAACTATTTTGTGGCTTTGGCTCGTTAACATCTTACCCAAATTTAGACTTCTACATTGTGTTTACTTACTTGTTTTATTAAATAAATTGCTTTGGGAATCATACATACATACACACTCTTAGAAAAGACCTGGTATTTGTAACTAACTTATTATCGTTGGGGTAAAACTGTTGCAGAAAATAACATTTTTTGTTTTTTGTAATCAGTACCTTTATATGTGTAACTGCTTGCATCATTACCTGAAAAGATTTAGTTTTGTTGTGGAGTATTATTTACTGCAAAAAGGCGATTAAGTTATTTTAACTGAAACTTTGTGTTGGCTAGAAGTATTGACAACATTATCTCAAAAAAATCATTTCGGCGGTAAAATGTTTTTGTTGGACCAAATATTTAAGTAACATTCTCAACTGACTGAAATTAGTCCGTGGAACTAACGGTTCGGTTGTATAAACTATGCGTCACTTTTCATACAGCTAAGACACCAGCGGTGTGAAACAAAGTGTCAGTTGGGGATGTTGTCTCTGTAGGTTAATGCAACTGCAAACTTTGTGCATTTCGCGCGCGATTTGTCCAGCCCGGCGCGTGCTTTACTTTTAACCTGTAAACAAACGGTGTTGCACGGCGTCCAGACGGTGGTGTTTGTTCTTTTGTATTTGTGTATCAGCTCGTGTGTTGTGTATATTTTAGGTAAGAAACTAGTTTATTACAATTAGTCATTTGCCCCTGTAAATTCAGTGGCGACATAATTTTTAACTATTCATATATATAAGAATATATTCTTATGTGTTGGTTACTTATATATATCTCGAACAAATAATATGGATAAGCGGACTGAAGTACCTAGCAGATTTATTAGGAACATGGGGTTTACCTGAATTGGTTCCAGTTTTTAAAGGTTAGGTATTATTATTGCACTCCTTTAATTACACTATTGTAGTTTTGGGGTCCGAAAAAAAATTCAAAAATGTGAAAATGCCATACCGACTGAAAATGGCCTCCTGAATCCAATGGTGCCCACCAAAAGTCTCCATCACGTCGGAATTTCGAATTCTTACCCCTGTTATCATGCAAGTATGTTACGTTGTACCTAAGAATCATTGTTAAGTTGTTAAACAAAGGCTTGCACTTCACGTAAACATCACGGTTTATTGAAGAAGTATAGTCAACTTTCATCTTAATGTACCTATCTGTGTATATTTACCAAAGAATCGTTTTTGTTTTATTGTTAAAATATTTATAAATGTTTTCTTATAGTAATTATTAATTTTTGTTATAATGTTTAAACCAAAATTTGGTGTTTTCAGTTATATTGTTATTTTTTAATTTATAATAAATATTTATAAAACGAACGGGCATGAATTTCCTTTCTCTATTTTTTATAATATTTACACAAAAAGTGTTATATTTACTAAGCAGGTATGTACTGTGGAATAATACCAATTTGTTGTTGCTACTAATGCAAGCATTTAATATTAAATATAACTACAATACAAAACAAATTTATATTATATCAACTATTAAATTCTTTAAATGTACCTTTTTTCATGTAATTTCAATTAAATAATAAATTCCTGCATGATACAATGTTTGTTGCGATAAATAGCAAGTGCAGTTGTTACAACTTAGACGCTGCTAAAATGACAGACTAATGTGATTGCATTAAATATCAATTATTTGTATGAAAAAAAAACTAATTTCGATGCACTTAAACTTGTTGGTTGGAGCTACCAATATTGGCTGTTCCGACAACAAACTGTAAAAACAAATTTGTATTAGTTCCCACAACATATTTTTTTGTTGTGCCTATTTTCACTAATAAAATTGGTTCTGGGAACTAAATTTTCATTGCAAATACCAGGTCTTTTCTAAGAGTGCAGTGTTAAGTTTACCCCATTTTAATTTACTTTACAAAGGTTTTATAACAAGCAAGGGGTGGCTCTTAGGAAGATAAGACCAGAGAAAAAGAGCTGGAGAAAAAAACTTGTTTAGTTTAGTTTTACGTCTAGTGGACTAAAGTACCAATTATTGATGCCGCCGATACGAGAGATTCTCGCCTCTCGTCTCGTCTCGTCTCGTCTCGTCTCGAAATGAAAGGATGACATTTTGAACATTTGTTATAAATTGTTTACAGAGCCGACTATTGTTGATTTAATGTTAATTTTTGTTTTTCAAAGGTTTCAAATAATACATTTTACAAGGAAACCCAATTTTCTTAAATTTTGATTTACAGCGCCATCTGTTGATAAATTGAAAAAAGTTTTAAATAAAAGTTATTCATTTTTTTATGTACTACCAAAATCTGTGAAAAAAATCTGGTCATTCCATTTGACTTTCTAAAGTTACCCCCTGTTTCACCCTTAAGGAGGGGTAGGGGGTCGCTAGCGGTAGCACCAAATAATGTCCCCTTTGGTCACATTAACCTTTTAATAAAGATATTTTTCTGTGAAATGCGTATTTTACGAGATATTGAGCTGACTCAAGTTAAAAGAAACACCCATACTATAGTATGTGGAGTAGTTACATATATACATATGTACATATATATGTAACTACTCCACATAGATCCACAACCATTTGATTCAAATGCGCGACATTTTCAGCGAAAAAAGTCTTACTTTATTAGAGTGGTCTTGGCACACATTTTTTTTTATTTCCAATTTAAATTTCTATATACAAAAATATAAACGAATTCGTATTTCATTTCAAATAATTTTTGTATTCATACTTAGGTACTTTTACCACGAGAGAAACGAGACGAGACGAGAGAAAGGCACTCTCGAGCGAGAAAAGAGTATTCTCGACGAGACGAGAGGCCCATTTTCTCGAGAAGGACTTTTCTCGTCTCGTCTCGTCTCGCGGCATCACTAGTAGGTACCAATTATTTAAACAGAACTTTACAATAAATTTTGTTTTAGCAAAAATGTATAAGAAGCGATGCATTCGCTTCAACTTTCTGCATGTTTTCTTTCTTCTTTTCACTCATTTCTCGCATCATCTGGACACCAGATTTTTAGGCAAAGTTTAAAAAACTTCTTTACCTAAGCGTTCCCGGTTTAGTCTCTATGTATACATAGATTATAATCTCTTAAAATGAAATAGTCAAAATTCTACTATTTCAATTAGTACCAGCTATTTTTACTAATAAAATAGTCGTTTTTACTCTTAAATAGTTATTTTTTACTACTTCAATTGTTAAAGTTTGACTAATTTAAGATAAGTCACCATCTTTGACTATTTCTGAGAGTTAAAAGTAACTAATTTCTTTAATCGTTTGCGGCCAAACAAACAAAGATGCAAAAAGTTGAATTAGTCAAAAACGACTAATTACCACAGTTATTAGTGGCTGCTTTTTCACTTATAAATACCATGGTATACCATGGGATAGCATGGTATCCTTGATATAATATCCAAATCTTATGTAAAATTGTCCCCTGAATCCGAAAATACTGTCAAAAGTTATAAAAGTAGAGCAGTTTTTGAGATATAGTCAATTCCATATTTTATGGAAAATTGACTATATCTTAAAAACTGTTGTACTTTTATAACTTTTGACGACATTTTCGGATTATGCGAACAATTTTACATAAGAACTGGCTAAAAATTATTATCTATTTTGTATCTTATACGAGTAACCAATAATAAAGTGCTATTATTTTTTGTGCAAACAATTATAAAGGGTGTTTTTTATACCTTGTAAAAATCTAAATCTTACTCTCTTAAAATGAAATAGTCAAAATTCTACTATTTCAATTAGTACCAGCATTTTTTTCTAATAAAATGGTCGTTTTCACTTTTAAAAAGTTAAAGTTTAATTAATTTAAGATTAGTCATCATCTTTGACTATTTCTGAGAGTTAAAAATAACTAATTTCTTTAATCGTTTCCGGCCAACAACAAAGTATTATTTGAATTAAATGCATATAGGCTCCATGGTTAAATGGCCCATAAAAACAGAGATGCAAAAAGTTTAGCTCAAAACAGCAACACAAATAATATTATTTATATATATTCAACTTTAAAATATTATGAACAATATTTATTGACAAATAAAATTGATTTTTATAAGAGTGACTGATAGCCACATTAGTTATGTCAACAGCTTGACATAACCCCGGCTGGGTCAAAACTTTTTTAAATTTAAATATACTAATTTGACTATTTAATTCAGTAGAATTTGACTAATTATAATTATTAGTGACTGCTTTTTCGCTATGACAATTAGTCAAATATGACTTATAATTAGTTTTTGACTAATGCATTTTAAGAGAGTAAATAGTAATTTGTGTAACAAGTACTTAAAATCATGTTTTTTGAGACAAATTGTAGCTGTTTCCGGACGAGGCGAGGCCGAGCCGATGACTCCAAAAAAACTGATTTAAAGTACGTGTTACAAACAATTTTTTTTCTTAAAGGTCCCTAAAACATATTCAAATTTTTGATTAGACAAATATTTCTCAAAAATAATAAGCTTTGAAATTTAATTACCATGCGATCATAGTACAGCTTGGCAAATCTAGCTAGATACGTACGAATGTACACGCCCATGGAGGCGCAGATGCCAGCTCTTAAAATCGTCATTTGCATTGAGTTTGCCTTAGGATAAAGAACACAGTAGATTAAAATGAAAGTTAATCAAGTATAAAAAATTTAAAATCACGGATAGGGCCGTTTTGTGCAGCTTCTCACTGCATAAAGAAAATGACATTAGCTATCACCTCTTTAGTTTGACCTGACAAAACTTTGCACTTTAATATTGATTAAAATCCAGATTGTTTAGTGTAAACAAACAAATGTTTACGTGTTTTATTTGCACGGTATAAAATGCAAAATCCACAAATTATATGTGAAAAAGCAAAGGAAATTGTGACAAATTTATGAAAAAGGAATATAAAGCATTTATTCGATGGAAAGAAATGAACAACATTATAATTGTAAGTAAGAAAAACCATCTACTAAAAACTGACTTTTCTGACAAAGAAAATATAGAAATAAACAAATGTGCTAGTCATAGCCTTTTTAAAACGAAATTTGGTAGTTTGCATGGCAACTTTTTGGGATTAAGTACGAAAAAGACTCAAAAAGTCCCTTAAATAGCTATTTCAGGGACCAAATACGAAATACCTATTTTCGTACTCCCCTGTGTTTTTACAGCACGTTGCATCTCGATCGATTTATCTTTTTACTTGACCTTACTTCTATTTTTGTGTTTTTAGTTGATTTAAATTATGTAAGTCTATTTTGAATTGATAATTATCGCTAACGGAGGTTCGTTATTATGCAAGAAAATGATTAAAAATCGCTTTTGTGGTTTGCTGGTGTAAAGATATTTGTAACATTGAACTTTACGGTGTGGGAACCAAAAATTTTGTTTAAAATAAAAAAATAGTATTAGTTATAGTTTTAACCACAACATTCTAAGATATTTTTTGATGTTAGGTTTGCACTATATTGTTAAATCATTGATTATGATGATAATATTTACTCAACGGTTAAATGAAATATAACGCAAATAATATTTTATGAAGATATTAGATATTATTATGAAGATATTTTAACATATTTTTCTTTAGAAAAACCTAATCAAGTATGTGCTTTTTGTTAAGCCTCGAGGCTTATTTCAAAACAACAATTTTACCTATGGATTTTTTTAAATTTCCTTCCAGATGTTTTTTAGAAAAAATAATATTTATGCACAGGGGTCCTCAAGGGTGAATAGGTCTTTCAAAAATGTACTCAAAAACTGTTTATGGGGTATTTTTCGGGAACGTTTGGTCTCCTCAAAATCACTTTAATTGAAATCCCACCTGATCGGAAACTTAAAATATTTAGATTTTTTTAAATTTTTTATTTTTTGTGGTCATTTTTAAGAGATGAGGGACTGTTTGGTTTTCCAATTTAGAAAAAATGCAGGTTTCTGATATTGAAAACATATATTTATTAAAAATTATAACCAGTTTCTATAAAAAATTAAATTAAATCATTTTAAAGTGTATCCCGTAACAACCTGTTAACATAATATACAACATATAAACTATAAATGAGTTGATGAAAACTCTACTACTGCTTTTAGTAACAAACTACAGTATCTTTCATCGCTAATGTCATTTATTTTATACTTTTCCCAAGTTTTAAGGAGGGAGTTCCTTAACGACTCTCCCGGCTGTTCTGACCATATACTCAAAGCTTCATTATTTAAGAATTTAATTTCATCTACAGGATGGTTTAAAGCAATATGAATTTTTAAAGTTGTTGAGAGATTAGTTGCTTTAAAACATTTTCTAAAGTTTCGATATCCTGAACAATGATGTTAGAAAAAAAGTTTAAATGTTTAAATTTAGAAAATTTGTTAGTGTCAATACAAAAATTAATATTTTAATCTTTTCTAGCGACCTTTAAATATTAATATTAAGACGTAATTTTTATTTTACTTTCAATTAATATTATAATAAACAAAAATACATCACTAGGTGAAAAAAAATAAACACAGTATTGAAGTGTGATTTTTTATTTTTCGGTCCTGGAGCATTAACCCAATAACAGGCTTCAAACTGGCATCGAAAATTTTCCTTACAGCGTATCCGAACTAAATTATCTCGAAGTAAATTTTCTGAACTTAAAATTCTCACTTTTTTGTCCATCTTTATTTTTGGTTATACCAAGCTTAATTTGACAAAGTTTGAAAATAATAACTCTAACCATCTGTATAACACTAGAAGTCAAGATAACATAAGGTTGCCAAACCCAAAAGACAATAAATTATCTTGGACCCAAATATTATAATAAAGTTCCTAAATCTATAAAATCTATGTATTTAAACTCTTTTAAAACCTCAATAAAAAAATACTTATGCAAAAAGCCTTTTATTCTTTTGAGGAATTTTTAAATGGAGATCCTTTTTAATATACTGGTTTGTTTATAAGAATGTGCATGTATAAACTATATACTAATTTTGAATGTTTTATTTTGTGACTAATGTACATAAAACTATTTTATTATTGTATTTTTTATCATGTCCTTTGACTAGCTAATTTTATTATTTTCTATGACATATGTACATACTATCTGTATAATAACATGAATAAATTATTATTATTATTATTAATATAAATTATAGGAAACCATGTCCACTACATTTTTTTTACAATTTTTTTTGTAAAATTTACCGTTTTCGAGAAAAAAAATAAAATAAAATTTAAGTTTTTACTTAATGGGGTAGGATCCAACAAAGTTTGTGTTAAGCTTAATTAATGCAAAAAAATATGGTACAACAGCCTTTTTCCGAGATATTGACTGTCCTAATAGTTCAATTAGAAAATAACACCTTCAATGCTGTGTTGATTTTTTTTTCATCTCGTAGGGTATTTTTGTTTTTTATAATATGAATTAAAAGTAAAACTAAAAGTTAAGTCTTAATATTTAAAGGTTATAAGCGACCTTTAAAAATTAATATTTTGTGCTGAAATTTTGAGAAACATATTAATTTTTTGTGGACAAAAATGTACCAAAGCGAGCGAAATTTTTTGAACCATTTTTGGAATATTCAAAAATTGTTAGCGACCCCTACAATTTTTTGAATCGATCTGATTTTTCGAGAGGGTTAATATCTGATTTTTCGAAAGGGTTAAAAATGAATAAGTCAAAAATGTCCAGTTACTACAGTTATTAGTGGCTGCAATTTTACTTATACCATGGTTAACCATGGGATACCATGGTATCCCCAACATTTAATAGCCAATTCTTATGTAAAATTGTACCCTGAATCCGAAAATACCATTAAAAATTATGAAAGTATAGCAGTTTTAGAGATATAGTCAATTCCATATTATATGGAAAATTGAGTATATCTGAAAAACTGTTCAACTTTTATAACTTTTAACGACATTTTCGTATTCAGGGATACAAATTTCTATTGACGAGAATTATTAGTGGCTGCCTTTTCGCTATGGCAATTAGTCATTTTTGACTAATTCATTTTTAGAGAGCTTAAAACTACTAGAAAACTAACATAGGAGAGTAAAAAAATAGTCGGTTTGTAATATAAACAATAATTGTAATACTAATATTAATTTATTCTTTTGATTAATATATTATATTAAACTATAGTTTCTTATTGAATAAAATTATTTAATTTAAATATTGGGCGGGTAACTTCACAATTTGACAAGTAGGTACCTACATACTTATATTTACCCACATATTTTAGGTTATTGAAGATCTAACACCTCTGTAATAATTTTGCATGTTGTTATTACAGCCACAGGGTGTAATAAATTAATAAAAATAAGATCAAGGAAACAAAATTGGAATAAGTAAAAATATAGTTTATTGTCATAAAAAATAAAAAACTAGTTCTACATTAATTACAGTGTACCTGTAAATGTTCCAATTTGAGTACAATAATATGCAAATGGTCGATTACGAACATTTAAATTAAATCATTTGCAACGCTTTATCTTCATTATAGTTCTTATTTAATGAAACATATTAGGTATGTACATAATAATTGTATTGATTAAACCATTTCTATTAATAAAAAACAATAAGAATAATATAATTTACGGTTACTTAGTATGGAACAGCTTTAATCTTATTTTTAATTTGTCCATAATTTAAAGGAAAAATTACAGGAAATGTAGTATATGCAAATAAATATATATCTATGCGGAAAAATTAACATGAAATTTCCATTTCCAAGCGTTGAAAAATCATAATTATAAAACCCTATTTTACCACTTATAAAACTGTATGATACTCTCTGAAAATGAAATAGTCAAAATTCTACTATTTCAATTAGTACCAGCAGTTTTTACTAAAATAATTAGTTATTTTTTACTACTTAAATAGTTAAAATTAATTTAAGATAAGTCACCAACTTTGACTGTTTCTAATAGTAAAAGGTAACTTATTTCTTTAATCGTTTTTAATTCTTGCGGCCAACAGCGAATTATTGTTAAAGTTAAATGCATGTAGGATCCATGGGTTAAATGGTCCATAAAACCAAACAAAGATGCAAAAAGTTTTGCTTAAAACAGCAAAACAAAAAAGATATTTAAATTTAAAATATTATGAACAATATTTATTGACTGATATAATTTAATTTTATAGAAGTAGCCCGTGCACTGTGGTGTAAAGAGTAATTTTAAAATGGTGTCAAAATCCAACCCCAAGCAGCATTTTAAGTAAAAGCGTAGAGCTTTGAGGCAATATTACTTAATTTAAGTAAATATTTTGTTAAATTTACCTTAAAAATTTACTTTGAAGTAAAACTTTCTTTAAAGTTATTTAATAAGTTATATTATGTTATTTTTTCCTATTTTAATAACCCTTAAGTCTCAACACTTTAAAGTATTATGAGGGACGTAATTTTTACGAAAGAAAATTACTTATAAGTGTATTTCACCTAAAGGATAATTTAACGGTAATTTTAACGTCAGAATTTTTACTTAATGGTAAATGTTACTCATAAGTCATAATTTTACGATATTAAGACCACTTTATAACCGTAAATAATTCCTATTCGCCTGGTAGTTTTTAGGGTTATTAGTGGTAATAAATACTATTAATATTGACTAAACAAGGAAAAATAAGCTTAAAGTAAAAAATAAAACTTTAAGGGAACATTTTTTTCAAGATGGTATCCATTACGTATCTAAACATTTATATAATATTTTTTTCATAAATATTTTTCTAAAATGTAATAAGTAAAGTTTTAGTTACTAAAAAATGATTAAAACTAAATAATTTTTAAAAGATTTTATAAAATTTTGTAGGATTTAAGTTTTGTTGAATTTTTACCCAAGCAATAATTTTTCTTAAAACCGTAGAATATTTAGAGGGCATATAATTTTTTAGATGTATCGTGCGTATTTTTATCAATAAAATAATGTGCGTTTGAGTTTTAATGCAAAATATTATTAGTTTTGACAATTTAAGTTGGATATATTTTTTAATTTTACTCTAGGGTGGCCTTTATTACTTTGTAAGTACCATATATATAAATATAAATTAAAAGAACAAAGAAATTACGAATGTCAATGTTTAAGAGAGAGAGCAAACAGTTAGTAATTATAGCGTTATTTTTACGTAAATTTGTGGTATTTATATTATTTTTATTACGTTATTCTCTTAGTAGATAAAAAGGTTATTATGTAGGTAAAATAACGAAATAAACCATTCCCCAAATTTGGTAATTTTTCGTATCTATACCGTTATAAAACCGTTTTGGTTAACCGTAAAAAATACTTTAAAGTTGACTTAGTAGTAAATTTATAGTTATTTAAACTTAAAATGCTGCTTGGGACACCAAGTGGTGTTCATATAAACACCATGAATTATGGTTGATAATGTTATATACAGAAAACACCAAAACGGTGTTTATCTAAAAATATGTGAGAAGTGCACCTATACAGAAAAAAAGGAATAGTTCATTTAACTATATTAATTAAGTTGACCCATAAGTATTTATTTAAATAAACTGTGGGAAGGTTAATATAAGCAAAGATTAGTTTGACGGTACTAAACCAGATAGTTATTTTTTTTTTTAAATTGGTTAAATTAACCCAGAAAATTTAGTGAAACCAACCCGCTGTATGGTTCAGTCTACTAAATATGTTGTTTGTAAAATAAGAGTAACTTCAAACTAAAGCACTCTGTTAAAACGATTAAAACAATTTGCCGTGCATTCCTGGTTGCATAGTGTAAACCGATCGCGGCAAAGGCGCTGTGGATCACGTGATGTTCTTAAATCTTGTTCTTAAATCTTGCCTCTGTTGACTTACAAGAGTATATAAGGGTAGTCCTTTGCTTTGGTGTGACACGACAAGTTGTTCGAGACCTTAAATAGGTGGAAGCTGCTGTCATTACTTGAAGTATTTTAAGTTGGTGGAACCAATGCGTCAAGGAACTTCCTGTTTCCTTTTTTTCTGTATAGTATGATTTAATTTGACCAAAAACACATAATATTTAACACTGAAAAGAAGTTCAATTTACTCCAGGTAAAATTTATTTTAATACTGTGTGAAAGTTAAATTTCCACCATTTTAGTATTTGAATTTACACTGGACCAACGAACCATATGTAACACCATTTTGGTTTGTATCGATATAGACCATGTACGGTGTTAATTTGGTGTTAAAATGGTCATAAAATTTTGAACAGTGTGGTCCAGCGGTAAGGCGTGCGCTTGACAATCGAAAGATCCGAGTTAAAACCGTGGCTGGATCAAAAAGCTTTTTTAAATTTAAATCTACTAATTTGACTATTTCATTTGATAAAATTTGAATAATTATTAGTGACTGCTTTTTCGCTATGACTATTAGTCAAATATGACTTATAATTGGTCATTTTCGACTAATTCATTTTAAGAGAGTATGTAGTTGAACAAAGTTTACTTACGATTTAAAGGCGGTATAAACTTGAATTGCCCGGGTAAGTAAAATGCAAGTATAAAATAAATTAATTAAAAGTACACGCTCCCCCATAATTTTTCTCCTAAATTGGTTTGATTCGCCTTCAGAATGTTATTCTGACAAAATAAATAAAAACACGGTCATATATGATGTTGAACTGCTCACACTAAATGCCTTGGGATACTTATCCTTTATTTGTTTTAAACGATGATATAATATTTTTTTATTTCGTTAATTGTAGTTGCTGAAAACCTTCTTGTAATAATACAGAATCGGTCCTTATAAGGTCGCTTAACCTTGGTTAAAAACTGCACCCATCGCCTGTATAGGTCAAATAATTAGGATGCTAAATACATTATTTTTTTAACGAACGATATTGTTTAATTTAGGTTTTGTTGATTCATAATCTATGTAATTAAGTGGATATAAAATAAAGTTGGCTTGAAAGTTTTGCGGATATAGCCTTGGACCAGATTTTCAGAAATGATTCACCAATATACATATTTCGTATTATAATAATATTATAATACAAAATATATTGGTAAATCATTTTTGAAAATCTGTATTAGTTTTAAGAATATGCACAAGGAGGGACGTAGCGAGGGGGGGGTCACCCCCCAACTTTTCGGCATTTCCCGAGGATAATTTACGTTTACATAATATTTTCAATGAATGGGAACGAAATTTGGTTGATTTTGAAAAATTAATAATTTTCCATTAATTATTTAGTGAATTTGGATTCTTATTTTTTTGTGAATTCATTTGTCAGCATTCTAAAGTTTTATTAGCTGCTGACTGACACCGCAGCTGCAGCTAATGCCTATATTTTCGACTTTTTTATGGAAAATTGGAAATGGACAATTTGCAGAAAATCGGCTTTTTTTCTTATTTGATTTTTAGTCACAAACACAATATTTTTATGTTGCTAAAGTAAATTTGAATTTGTCATTGAAATTCGAATCGTTTGTAAAATGTCGTTATATTATTATTATATTATATTATTCATATATTATATCACGAGAACTATGAATTTAATCGGTTAAACTAGGCTCAGTATACTGAGCCTATAGTTTTTTGTTTGGTTTTTGTTGGAAAATGTTGAATGCAAAATAATTTAATAAAATCACGAGACCGCGTAGCGGTCGAGGGGTTTTATTTTTAATTATTTTGCATGAAACTATTTTCCAGAAAAAAAAATCAAATAAAAAACTTACTGAGCATAGTTTGACAGATTAAATTTATAGGTTGAGTGATATACTATTTATCAATTCATAAAATCTGACGTATGTGTCAAAATTTATAAATATTTTTTTAAAGAAAATTCCATTAATTTAAGGTATGTAATAAGTAATAATTGATATTTCGTAAACTAGATAACTTATTTTTTATTGTTTTTTAAAAAATGTTTGTTAAAACTTGTAAATAACACCATAAAATCGTAAACAAAAATCCAATATGCTCCATGGAGGCTAAAATGTAATCGCTGTTAAATAGGTCTAGTGATTTAATCGCTTATTTAAACGAAATTTATTCGAAAATTCAAGGCTTTTGATTGGTTCATAGTATAATGAGGGAAATAATCATTTCTAAATTTTGTAAACGCCGACTAATAAATTTTTATTTTTTAGTGATTCCAGCGTAAATTAAATTGATGGTCAACAGGAAAAGTTTTACGATTTTCGTTAAATTGAGCCTAACTTTTGAAAAGTCATTGGTACATTTGACAGAATATAAAAAAAATCTGAATGCCTCTGGGATTTTGTTGACCTCCTCTGAAAAATCTGTATCAGACAAGTGTTTGTTATGTTAAACTGCTCAAAAGATACCTAATAAGGAATTTTTAATATAACATAAATTAGCACAAAACTTGACGGCGAATTCGGATCAATATGAGTTGTATATATACAAATATATATATATATATATACTTCAATAGTAAATATGGGTACAATCGTTTTTAATTTGAAAATCCGCATAAAACATTTTAGGTTTAATTTATTATTATACATGTATATGTTTTATTAAAAATTCCTTATAAACTTTGGAGCAGTTTATTTATAATTAAATATACCTACCATAATTTCTAAAAAAAATACCTAGGGTTGTCCATAATTTTAAGCAGTTAAATAACGTTGTTTTTTTTTAATAATATACCTAACATAATAATAGGATAAAATTGGCAAAGATTTGCTCTACTCTCTAAAAATAAATTAGTCAAAAATAACTAATTATAAGTCATAGTTGACTAATTGTCATAGCGAAAAAGCAGTCACTAATAATTCTGCCGTGCTTAATGAAAACGCCGTAACCAACAATTTTGCAATTTTTTGTTTGCGGTATTTTCTACTAGAAAAATTCATCCTGCGTCTATCCCCGGTACTCAAAAAACCGTATCTATATATATACGGTTTTTTGAGTACCGGGGATAGACGCAGGATGAATTTTTCTAGTAGAAAATGCCCCAAACCAAAAATTGCAAAATTGTTGGTTACGGCGTTTTCATTAAGCACGGCAGAATTAGTCAAATTGTACTGAATGAAATAGTCAAATTAGTAGATTTAAATTAAAAAAAGTTCTGTGACCCAACCGGGGTTTGAACTCGGGACTTTCGCTTGTTAAGCGTATGTCTGACCGATAAGCTAAAGTCACTTTTATGTTACTGTTTTGGGCTAAACTTTTTGCATGTTTGTTTGTATTTATGGGCCATTTAACCATGGAGCCTATATGCATTTAAGTTAACTAAAAAATAATGTGTTGTTGGCCACAAACGATTAAAGAAATTAGTTACTTTTCACTCTCAGAAACAGTCAAAGATGGTGACTTAGTCAAACTTTAACTATGTAAGTAGTAAAAAATAACTATTTTAAAGTGAAAACGACTTTTTTATTAGTAAACAATGCTGGTACTAATTCAAATAGTAAAAACACATTTTTGAGCTAATATTTTTTTACTACATATTTACTTCAATGTAAATTTTTTATTCAACTTAAAAATCAACGTAATAAATATGATGTATCCTTAAAAATAGAGGCCATTGCTTGAGGCATTTTGTATACAACTTGTAATACAACAAAACTACTTGTTAAAGACCTACACAGTAAAAGCCTAAATGCCAGGGCCGTATTAAAATTATTCTACCAAGATGAAAAAATAAAAACGTCAATTGTATGTATCTAAAATGTAAGGTTTGGAATGAGTTTCCGTGCACCCTGTATAGTAATTCGAGTTAAGCCTTTTAGAACTGGCTGAGGGTCAGAACGCCGCGGCGTTTCCTATTAAAGCAAACCGGCAACCTTGTACGACTTCCGGAGGCCATCTACTTCCATTTCCGATTTAATTAAATTGAATTAAAAAAATATTAAACAAAATGTATACAGCTAACCCGATCGAAGGACAAATGAATGTGTTAAGGAATTGAAAATGTGCCCTAAATAGTTGTAGATTTTAATTAATTGTCAACGATATTTTTATTAATTGGGTATCTATTTGGTTTTTATTATTTTTAATTGATCCGATAACAATCTATCAATTATATTGAGGTCGACATCTACATACAGAAAATGTTTAATTACTTTTTTATTTAGTACTTTACAATGCTTAAAAAAGGAAGACTGGTTTATTAGATGAGCAAATGTTTTTCAAGATTTTTGTGTAAAAATTTTGCTTTCGCAGTTTTTTCCCACTCACGTGTTAAAACACTTAACCTTAAAACCGAAACACATGTGTCAATAGTACCATTAAGGTTAGTTCACACCACGATTAGTTTATATTTATTATATTATATTTATATTATTTTTATTTAGTATTAATCTTTCATTTGATTGTGGGACAGAATAATATGTAAAACTTGTAAAAAATGGTCGATTATGAACTCGCATTCTTGCCACGCTCGTTTCGCTCGTGTGTCTCTTGTTTATAATCGACAATTTTTTTTCACATGTACAATATACAATTATAGCTTTTCAATTAAAATGGCTATAGAGTTTTACAAATATACAGGGAAATAAATATAATCATTAAAACAATAAATTATTTATGATTTTGTAAACAATTAGTTTTTATTCATCATTTGGTGATATTAGCTTGCATTTTTTATAGCATTCTTGTGGCTAATTTTTCGGACTGTTTTCGACTTGTAAGCATTGGCGGCTCGTGGTAAGTCGAAGTAAGGAGGCTAATAAAGTTCAAGTGTAGTAATTTTTTTAAGACGCGTTCGATATAAAAAAAAAGCTGGTCTGAAATGTTTGTGGTGCCAAGAAAAAACAATAAATATAACTTACAAGTGATACCTAACGAAATAAACAAGCCATTCTCCCCACACTTTTATTTATTCTAATTATTCCATGTTTAACCAAAGCAAAACACCACAGCATGTAAATTAACAAAACGACACATATTTCCTGATAAATTAAGCATCATCATAGTGCTAATGATGGTACGGATATCATTAAAAGCTGTTATTTTTAGCTAGGTATTTACAACGATACCAAATAAATCAAGACTCATATTCATAGAAACCCTACGTCAGTTTTATCATTGAATAAGTTTTTAATCAACTCTTTTAAGCACTCTTATCCCCAATCTTTAGATTTATCCCATTTTGTTACGCGTCATCTATTATTATTTATATAGTATACTAACACGGCGAGTTTAAAATAAGCGCTTAGACAGTTACCGCTATCGATCATTTCGTCGTGAGCTGCGGCACAGTCTGTGGTCTGCGGCTAGCCTTTACTGTATACCGTATAATTGTTTAATGAAGCCCGCGTCGTGTCCGGTCGGTCTTCAAGAATGGATTTTAAGTAGCAACGGAATCTTCGGATGCCATACTCTCTAAAAATGAATTAGTCAAAAATGACTAATTTTCCATTTAATATGGAATTGACTATATCTCAAAAACTGCTTCACTTTCATAGTTTTTGACGGTATTTTCGGATTCAGGGGACAATTTTACATAAGAATTGGCTGTTAAATTTTGGGATAAAATGGTATTCCATCGTTAACCATGGTACAAGAGAAAAAGCACCCATGGGTGCTTTTTCTCTTGTACCATGGTTAACGATGGAATACCATTTTCT
Source organism: Brassicogethes aeneus (assembly GCA_921294245.1). Taxonomy (NCBI): domain Eukaryota; kingdom Metazoa; phylum Arthropoda; class Insecta; order Coleoptera; family Nitidulidae; genus Brassicogethes; species Brassicogethes aeneus. Next base: position 60,016,413 of record OV121133.1, on the reverse strand, counting down.
CCCAAAATTTAACAGCCAATTCTTAGTGCACTAATAACTATTAAATTAGTCATTTTTAACTAATTTTAATTTATTCGGAATATATATATATATATATATATACAGGGTGTCCCATAATTAGTTTGCAATACTTTAATAGTAGATTATACGTACAAAAATAAGAAAAAAAGTTCCTATAAAAATAGGTCGAGAAATGATTTCCAAGGTAGCTACAGTCCCCGAAAGAGGAGCCCCTGAAGATGGTTTTTATTTAATATCTCCAAAACTGTTTAAGATAGAAAAGTGAAATTTTGGGATATAATTAAACTTTTTATAGCCAATAAGTTGGAATAATAACAAATTTAAAATTTTCATAAGGGGTACGTCAGATAGAAAGGGAGTGGGGGTAAAACTACCCTAACTTTTTTGTACGTATCTTGTGCTATGATTTGATATCAGATTATAAAATTTCAAAGTTTTACACACAAAAAAGGTCCTCTTGATGAACTTCGATAGCATGCACCGTTTTCGCTTAAAATCGATTAAAAAATTACCTTAAATAGCATAAAAATTCATAATGAAATCACAACTAGAGAAAAAGATTCAGCGTAGGCCATGGACAATTTTTAAACATGACCATGGACAATTTTTAAACACCCTGTCACATATTACATGAAACTGTCACCTGTCTTAAATAATTTTTCCTAAAGATGGCAGCTGTGATCCATGGCCTACTCTGAATTTTTCTCTCTTGTGAATTCATTATGATCTTTTATGCTATGTAAGGTAATTTTTAAATGGATTTTAAAAGAAAACAGTGGAAAATATCAAAGTTTAACAAGAGGAACTTTTTTGTGTGTAAAATTCCGAAATTTCATAATCTGACATAAAATCCTAGCACGAGACACGTACAAAAAGTTAGGGTGGTTTTAACCCCTATTCCCTATATATCTGACCCACCTCTCATGGAAATTTTGAATTGTTATTATTTATCTTATTGGCCATAAAAAGTTTGATTAATTCCCAAAATTTTACTAAAACCTTGAACGGTTTTGGATATATTAAATAAAAACCATCTTCAGGGGCTGTAGTTCCCTTAGAAAGCATTTCTCCGCCTATGTTTATAGGAACTTTTTTCTTATTTTTGTACTTAGAATCTGCTGTATTGTACGCTAATTATGGGACACCCTGTATATAATTGTAATAATAATTATGATTGGAAGTTGAATTACGATTTCACTAATAAATTACTAAATAGCTAAATATTTAGTTAAAATATAATACATATTTAAATAAAATAAGTAAAATGGTCAAAAATTTTGAGGAGGCTAAGCCTTTCTTAAATAAATAATTAATATTAATAAGTGATAACCAAAAAAAATGCAGACATTTTTGCACACTCTTTCCTTTCTCAAAATTCTGGATCCGCCCCTGATCCTGACATACAGTAATTAGGAAATATGTCAGGTTCAGGAGTTCAAGAGGCCATAAAAAAAGTTCGAGCTAATATCACTAAATCCTGCGAGAGTTTTCTTAGTTGGTTGGCCTACTTTCATTTCGCGTTGGATCTATTTAATCTGAAATTTCTTGCTGCACATGTGTAATTGAAGATATTTTTAAAAAAAGACTCAAGTCCAAAACAGAATATTAAAAAAAAAAACTTTACAGCAGTCCGGCTCAATTTTCATACTAAATAATTAAATAAATAAATGTCGTTCTTAAAAAAATGTCTTCGATTGTAAATGTAAGGTAAGAGTTTTTATAATTACCATTGTTATTGGTTAATTGATGGTTCCTTGAACTTTTTCGTTCAATGAAAAACGTGCTGAGAAAGTATTTGTTTCCGGTATGTATGAAAAATAGTCACTTACTAGACTGACCTTATGTACTAGGTATATTAAATAAATAAACAAGTCTATACACAAGTTTATTTGTTAAGATTTTTTTTATTTAATTAAATGACATCCTATGCTATAAGAGTTTTTGGTTATAAATATGTAAAATGGTATTTTATAATTGACCTCAGAAATGAACAGGTACTTAAAATATGTTTTGAGATGTATAATTAATTTTAAACAGTAAAATATTTATCTAATTTTGATATTAATTTATTTTGGAATACCTAGCTTGATTTTGAAAATTTCCAAAACGTCTCGATGTTTAAGCCTTAACTTATCTAAACAATATTTAAATTGATTTAATCATCTCAACAGGTGTTTACATGCATTTACCTAATAGAAATCACATAAACAATTGCAGTAGCAATACCATGGTTGAATGAACCAACCAGCGGAGCGTTAAGAAACGTTAATTGATGTAAAATAAAATTGACCATTATTTTTAACAAATTTACTTATAATGAAAATCGTGTCTCGTTTTACCGCAATTAATTATTGGACAGGTGGCGATGGAGACAAATTACTACTTACGTGGGAAATTGAATTAATTAAAAGTTGGACTTTATTGTATTGCTATAGATTTATTAATTGGAATTTGATGTTTATGTCTGTGTTAAGTGAATTGTTACTAATATTAAGATCGAATGTGTAAATATTAGTATACCTACATATTATGTATCAATTTTTATAAATGCCATTTTAGTCACGAATTTTATTTAGGCACGATGGAAGCTTGCAAGCGAGTGTTTAGTAAACATGAGTGTCTAGATCTAGACAACTCTGTAGAGTTGCATACTATACTTTTTTACGACAAACATTATTATAAAAAATAATTGAGATTAAATAATGCCAGGGGCGGCTAGTGCATAAGGGCTGCAGAGCTGCAGAACTCCCAAAATTTTCTTATTACTTGACTAATTTTTTAATTATTTATTATTTAAGTGCGAATATAAGCATGAATATTTCAAACGCATGGCTGAATAAAAAGTTTTTATTATAAACATTCGCCGTACTTGGCCACTACAGTCATCCAAACGACCGGTAAAGGTCTCTAACGCTTAACGCTTACAACACAACAAAGCTGGGCCACATTCGAGTTCTGGCTCCCATTTCAATACCGTAATTTTGCTCCGCGCCTCTCTTGGTCCTGGGTTGAGATAGCGTAATTTAAGCCAAACCGGAGCTGCACCAACATACAGTTCCTAATTCCCGGTCGTTTGTTTTTCGCTTCGCGTTCACGTTTGTTATTTTAACTAGAAGACTGTTAATTCGGTGTATTTTTGTGTTTGTTGTTGTATTCTTTTGTAAGAATGAATGTGGTGTATGATTTAATTATGATTTAATTAATTAACTGTAGGTACCATTTAATTAAATGGTACTGCACCACATTTTTTTAAACCCCACTGGCAGAACTCACAAATTTTACTGCCACGAGCCGCCACTGAATAATGCCCAAATTTTAGTATTATTTCACATTTGATAACTGTCTACTTACTGTCTACTACCAAAACACATAATTACAATTGTTCGAGTGAACACAGTGTCGTAGAAACAGGGGTTGGATAAACTTATTGTCCCATACAAACTTTGAGGTTAGGTTTTTATACCATTTGATGCAATTTTTCGATTACTCAGTTCTGCTACTATTAAAAACTTCGATAAAATAAACCGTTTCCGAGATATTCGAGATTACAATAATTGTTATATCTCATTATTATTATAGGTTTTCGTCTTACTTTGACTTGCTCAAACTTTTCCTAAATGTATGCCAATAAGTTTAGGGACACCTTTTATAATTATAAGTACCTAATAGGTACTACCTATTTGTCGTAGAAAAAGTATAGTATGCAACTCGTTTATAAACTTTTCTAGACACTCATTTAATTAAACACTCGCTTGCAAGCTCGCTCGTGTCTAATTAAAATTCTTGACTAAAATGGTGTTTTTCAAACTTGATACAGAATATACCACTTAAAGAGCGCTAGCGGCAACGCCAACGCCAACTGAAAGTTTATAAATCGCGATTAAAAAATTAATTGGTACATTTGGTATACTTTTTTTGCTATTACTAATTACAGTATTGTATTACAGGTTTGTTAGTTTATTTACTAATGGATATTTTCCTATTTATATATTGTATTTTTTTTTTGTGAATAATAATATTAATAATAATAATAATAATATTTATTGGTCTAAAGATCACACAATGATATGAGACAAGTCATTTCAACAACTATTATGTTATTCAAGTATATAGAAATTAAATACTTACAACAACAAAAAACTATGGTAAATCAAAACAAATTACAATAGAACTTTATTTAAAAATTCTTCGACTGAATAAAAAGCTTTTTCAAGAAGAATCAATTTTAAGTTATGTTTGAAAGAATTTAAAGTTTGAATTTTAAGAGAAGTATCTAGCTTATTGTATAATAATGCACCTATGTAAAATGGATTCGACTTAAACAGCTAAAGCCGGTGTATACTTAATTCTAAATTAGAACCATGTCTTGTGTTATATGTATGATGTTTATTAGGACTAGAAAAATTTGAAAGTTTTTTTTTTTAACATAAATAAGTGACTCTAGAATAAACAAACATGGAAGGGTTAGTATTTTTTTAGAAATAAAGAAAGGCTTACATGACTTGAAAACCTAATCCATATATAAATCTAACGGATCTTTTTTGCAGAATAAAAATACGTTGGACAGAGGTTGAATAGCCCCAGCATATTATTCCATACCTAAGTCTTGACTCAATGTTTGAGTGATAAAAAGCTCTTATGGCTGATGTATTTGCAATATGACAAAGTCGCTTTAAGGCAAATAAATTAGGTGCTAAGGAATTACAAAGATGTTGAATGTGACAGCCCCAATTTAAACTAATATCAATATACAGTCCCAATAACATGAACTCCGTTACCTGATGGATTGTATTTTTTACTTTAATATATGGACTTTCTTTATAATTTGAGGATATTGGATAAAATTGCATTGGTATTTGTTTTTTCTAAATTCATAACCAATTTATTGTTTAAGAAGTAATTTGACAAGTTGGCAAGTGTTTCATTTACTTTTGATACTAATTCAAACTGATGCTTACTTGATGAGACCGTTGTCCGAACCGATATGGTCATCTATGTCATTAACGTAGATGAGAAACAACAACGGCCCCAAAACACTACCCTGAGGAACTCCGATGTTATTTTTTAATTCCAGAGAACGGGTGTTACAGTATTCAACATAATGTCTCCTATCATGTAAAAAGCTTTTTATCAGATTATTACATTTACCGCGTAGACCATGTGACTCAAGTTTACTTAATAAAATCCCATGATCTAACAGTCAAATGCTTTTGACAAATCTACGAATAAGGCCATTACCTTTTCATTTTTATCTAGATGTTCATATACAAATTTTAAAAATGTTACCAAGGCTTAGACTGTCGATATCTTTGCCCTAAAACCGTACTGATGTGCCTATAATAAATTATTATTTTCTAAAAAAGTTATAATTCGTGTAAAAATAATCTTTTTAATAATTTTGGAGAAAATGGAAATCAACGATATGGGTCGATAGTTTTCAATATTTTTTTTATCGCCTTTTTTGTGTAAACATATAACTTTGATATTTTTAAACTGTCAGGAAACTCACCGTTGTTAAAACAAGTATTTACTAAATAAACTGTTTAAGCATCTGTTTACTTTAAGTTTGTACTGAACTTTTAAAAAATTAATTTTAAAACAAAAACTTACTACACACGGTTAGGGATTGCAATTGCTGGATTCAGCACTGCGGATCTGTAAATAATTAACTTTTTAAATAATGGGGCAAAAGTGTTGACAGCGTTGCCGCTTTGCTAGATGCGCTAACGCTCCCTCGGCAGGAGCGACCTTACCGTTATGTCACGCTGGCGGCACGTGTTACACCCCTTTCTACACCGCACTTTTCGCTCTCGCTTGATTAAGTTTCATGCTAAATAAGTCTCTTCGTGGCATTGCAGGGCCCGGGTTGTTTGTTGTGGGAATGGTGAGTAATTTGACTTAATTTTAATTTATTTATTAACATTAGTAGTTACAAAAAACAAAAAAATACAAAACTTGTAATAATTAGGTAATTATTATAAAAAATAATAATAGTATATTATTATACGAGAGATAATGGAGGCTATTATTCACAAGGATGAGGTTTGCATCTCGAGCCGTCAGGCGAGAGACGTAAATCATCCGAGTAAATAATGCGCATTATTTGAAGAGTAATACTATGCTTTTTCTAATCCAATTAAGTAATTTTCATTGATAACAAAATTTATTATAACCTAACCTTTTCCCGATTTTAAAGATCATTATAGTCGCCCCTCGTATATATAAACAAATCTGAATTCTGTTAACTTTACTTTTTCCCAATTTAAAACCCGATTGGTTTAAATAACTGAATATTGAAATCAGCCAATCACTGATGCCTAACAACGTGAATAATGAGTTCAATATTCCCGTTAGGGCTGTTAGGCCGGGCGGTTATATTGGTTACCATTATTAACGAAAAAACTCAAATAATGTCAATAATATGCAATATGCAATATAAGATAATTATCTTTTTCTAACCATGGTTAGAAAAAGATAATTATCTTATATTCTTTACATTAATTTTGTTCAAGCTTTTAAAGTAGAAATCAGTTTAATTTTCAATTGTCCAGTATATATAATTCATATTATGGGGTTTAAAAGAGGATAAAATTTATGCACTAAAAATTGAAATACATAAAATAGCTAGCTAATAAGTTTTTTTAACTAATTTACCAAAAAGAACCCTTTATTATACAAAGAGTTTAAATATTAACAAATCATGATAATTGGTAAAATATTAATAAAAAATTGTAGTTAATTAATTAATTTAATTACTGTCGAATTAAAATTTTATTTCATTTATTTTTTATTTTGTATAAATTGGTTTTAGTTTTTTTATGAAAATAAAAATAATAAAAGTTTTTTAAGTATTAATTTTTTTTATAAATTGCTGGATCTGCGCTGGATCCAGCTGGATTGATGTTGATCCAGCAAAAATCCAGCTGGATTAAAAACCCTGCTGGATTGCAATCCCTACACACGGTATCCCGAAAATAGTCTGCACTACTCTACAAGGGTTTTTTCAGAAAACATGTATTTTTTATTAATATTTCTTGTTAAACATACATACATATTAAATTTCGAAAGAAAAAATAATTTTGTCTATGTTCAACCAGAGTACCTTTTTTACGTAAAAAACTCTAAATTTTTATATTGTGCAGCCAACTTGCAAAAAAAATTGCACTAAAAAAATTTTGCATTAAAAGTTAGGTAAGCATACGAAATTTTATTATTTGAATGGTGTTATGCAACAGGGAACCAACCCTCACTGTTGCAAAACTAAGATAATATCGTCCAAAAAATTACGTGGTTCCTTCATCATATATTCAACGTTTCCTTCATCATATTCAACGTTTTAATTTTATTTCTAAATCGCTAATTTAGTACTTAATTTTTATTTCTTATAACATTTTTTTCATTATTTTCAATAAAATAAGTAAATTTGTTGGCTGGTCCCTTGTAGAATAAATAAAACTGATAGTTATTGCCTATTGTTTTATTATAACATGGAAACCATCATTTGGAATAATGTGATAAATAGATTTTAAATCTTTTAATTTTAGCCTCTATTTTAGCTTTAAGATCCTCCTGATCTTCTCTTTTTTTTTGTAAATATTGATTTTGTCATATAAAACCATTGGTTCATTTTTTTTTCCAACATTTCAACTTAAACCAGATCCAAGTAGCATGGATCCTTGTTGCAGTATAAATATATTGAGTTTAGTCAAAATTAACGTTAACCAAGCCGCTTGGCGCTGTATAACCTTTCACAATTTCAATATATAAGGGGAACCCAAGCAACAATTTTGGTCGAAATAACCTATTTTCGACCCCCTGTAAGGCAATCGACCATTTAATACCATCCCTGTTAAAGGCAAATTTACGTTACAGTTACGTAATATTTTCGTAAGTGGGGAATAAAAAGTTAGTAAATTTAAGGTATTTTTGAAGTAGAAGAAGGCATTGTGACCAAGACTGTTATTGCAAAGCTGCCCAATTTTAAGTTGCTGTGACGTAAAATAGTGGTAATCCTGTAAGTCCTTTTAGTTCGATCCCACTCTCCGCTATTTTATCTCTGTCAAAATAATGCTAAAAATATAGGTACAAGTTAACAAACACTATTAGGACCATAAATATATCTTTAAAGTCCATTTTTAAAATGGGTATTTTGAGTTACCTAAGGGCTAAATTATTGGGCGAGTTGAATTTTGTTGTCAAATATCCTTACTGTAGCGCTAAATAACAGAAGCGCCCTTGAAAATACTTAAGAAAAACATTTTTTTAAATTTTTGTCAATTTGGAATTTTCCTTATTTTATTTTATGGAGCCCAATTTAAAAAAAAAAATCTCAAACAGTGGTTAGATAAAATTATTTTTTTCTTTAATACTTTGGTGTAAACTGTTTTGGTTATCAGAAAAGATGGCGATTTCGACGTATTGAACTTAAAAATAATAATAATAATTTCCCTATAATTTGGACCTGTAAAATAAATTTCCCTAATGTTCAGTTAAAATAACCTAAATTACTGCCTATGTAGTCGATATGTCTTAACAAGGGAATAAATATTGTGAGGTATATTAGCAATTGCACAATAATGCCCTATTTTTACCCATAAATGCCCTATTTTCAACCATAAAGTAAATTAGTGCCCAGATTTCGACTTTGTAGGCCATTATCATAATTGCGCATGCGTATAATAAAACTGTCAACCTTTTTCTATGCTGTCAACAGCTGTAGCACGCCTAGTTGCTCGTGTGTATAGTTAACAATGGGAGACTATTTTAAAATAGTTGCTATAATAAATAAAAGAATGAACAAGTGTACTGTGGAATACAGTTTTATTCCACATAATTGGGAAGAAGATGGTAACGTGAATTAATGATGATGTTTTTAGTAGGGTTCTGCCGTCTTTAGGCAAATCAAGACCACAACCTCTAAGAATATTCAACAAATGCGTTGTGGCATCTAAGTTTATTTTATGAGACAACGCCCAATTAGTTAATTCTTCTATTAGAGAAAGCTTTTTGCCTAACAGTTCTTCTTCCCTTTTGCTAAAATTATCTTCGCAAGGGATTAAATCAATTTGCGCTTCGTTAAAAGTGTTCCGATGTGTTTTCACAAAAAATATTTTAATTTGAATTATCTTAATTTGGGGGGCAGGAGGCTGGGGAGGCACACTTAAAAACTAACTTTTTTTCGCAAACTTTAATTTAAATTCTGCTTGCGCAGAACATGTCTATATAATGTCATTATAAACTCATATAAATTTGATGTGGGTCCCATGTCTAATAACTGAGATATGGGTGTGCCCAAAATCCACCAGCCGCCACTGAGTTTAACACTGTTTATTGGACCAGCCGCCACTTAAACTTAAACTGAATGAAGAAATAAATTGCATACAGTCTCTGTAAATATAAATTGTACCTATTAGATACAATAAATACACATTTTAGTATTGATTAACGTGAAAAGGGTAAACATTTCAATTCAGTAAAAATCGTCAAACAAATAAGTCGTCTAAATTTAAACAGCATTTAGCATTATTAAAAGCGTTGATTAAGAAAGTCTCCACTCAACGGTAAAATACTTTATTATATTTATTATATTATGTATTATGTTTAAAATGCAGTTGTCTGCGTTTTTTAGAGAATTCAAATATAAAAATGGTTGATAGTAGTAAGGTTATGTTTGAGCAAAAATTATTTTTTACTAATTTCTTAAAAATGTCCAAACTTAAATATAAATTATATTAGTTAAAGCTATCATTAGTTAATTCTGCAACAACAAATGTACTTAAAAACATAAAAATGCAACGATTTAGTTCTTGAATTTTATTTACAATTAAAATCACAATAATTCACCATGATCCCTTAGATAAAATACACACACTAACATAACTATATAAGCATTTAAGCGTTGAGTTTCTTAATCAATGATATAAGGAATAATCAATCAAAATCGAGTAGGTACTAAAAAAGTTTTCTAATTTTTTCCTTGCCGAGTAAGACTTATGCCTTCCCCTCTTTTGTGAAAAAACTACCTAATTATTTAAAAATGATGTATAATCTGTGCTTTAAATGTATTGTTGACAATTCTTAAATTCACGCAATGCTATCGAAGCCCACCAGATGGCGCGCGCGTTGCGAAAACCCGATACTTCTTTAGCGTATATATAATATATATATATCCGTCATCTGTTACGTGTCATCTGTCACCTGTCCGTTTTTTACCTGTTATCTGTCCACTTGACATTTGTCAAAGTGTTGAATATACTGTTTGCAAAAAAATTAAATCCACCTGAACCGGGTAAAAATGTTATAATAAAAAATATGATTTTTATATTTGTAACCTGTCATCTTTCAAAGTGGCAATTTGAACTTTTATTTGATCCACCCAAACTGGGTAGAAATTTAATAATTAAAAGGATAATTTTTTGTCACCTGTTATCTAGTAACTTAATCATCTGTCACCTGTCATCTGTCATCCGTCATCTGTTACCTGCCATCTGTCCACTTGACATCTGTCAAAGTGTAGGATATTTTGTTTGCGAAAAAAATTAAATTGACTTTAAGTCAAAGATACACCCTATGAAGCCTACACAAGGAGTCCAAACTTTATGTAAACAAGAATCTTCCTAAGATAAGAGGGCGCTGGTGTTCCGTTGGTTCTAAAACAATTGACTAATTTGTACCGAAACGCTACCAAAAGAGCAGATGTGAGTACGCATCGAAAATCAGCACCGCTGGAGGTAAAATAAAAGAATTGATTTGTGCAATTTAGAGAGCAGGTTTTGTCAATTTCGCTATTAAGTTCGGGCTCCTTGTGTAGGCTCCATGATCCACCCGATAAATGACTTTTACTAACCATTTTGAAGCAAAACATTTTAGAATTTTTTTTATAAAAATCTAAAAGTTTTTGAGAAATCCGGCCCGTTTTTTAATAAGGATCGAATTTGGCCTAAAAATGTATTGAGAAGAGAAGGAATGAATATATTCATTCCTTCTCTTCTCAAGCGATTTCAATTGAATCGCAAAATTTGGTCGAAAGGTAAGTCTTGGAGACACAACACAATAAAAGTATTTCAACACACCGGTAAGCAGATTGTTTTGTTTAAATCAAACTTTGATGAATACATTAATATGGATCTAAGTAGTATTTAATCAAAATAAAAATAGCAAGATTTACAAGAGTTTAGTACTGAAAAACTTCTAGACGTTGTACCTCCTCTTAAAATAGGTACATATTAAAATTATTAAAATTGGACTGAATTTTTATTTTGACATCTAGAACAAGATTTTAAATGGAGAATAAAAAAACATATTGGTTTTAAACGGAGCACCAATGTACACGTGTTTAATTCCAAGATTAATACCTATCGGCATGTACAAACTATACTTTTAAAACGCAAAGAACGTTTTAATAGCGATCGTTACAAAATTGATTTAACAACTTGTTACCGCACCCTGAGAGCAATTCGCTTATTAACTTGCTAAATGCGATTTATTTGTCAAATTAAGTCGGCCGAAAAAAATCCACCACGTTCATGTGGGCAGTTAAAATAGCAAAAACAACTGCGCGCCGCTGCGCTCAGAGGTTAAATGCCATATTTTATTCGCCTGGTTGCACCTGGTTTATTTATTTAGATATTTACAGGTGTATTACTTGGCGAAATTGATACAAGATTTTATATTATAACTGTTAATAGATTTATAATATGATTTTAAAGCTTAAAGCAAGATTGAATACAATTACAACTAAACAACTAAAAAATGTTTAGGGTCGAAAAGTAGGAATCAAGAAAAATATATAGTAAAGGAAAATTAACATCAGGAATCGGTCATGACATTGTTTCTTTCTTAGAGGGTAACCCAAAGAATATATAGATTTTAGTGTAAAACCCGAAATATTCGACTATCCAAAATTTGGAAAATAGAATCCATTCTAAATACGTACCATAGAAAAAACATCAGGAATTGATGATGACATTGTTTCTTTTTTAAAAGTTAACCCAAAGAATATCTAATTTACAATAAAAAACCCAAAATCTTCCACTATACGCTAAAGAAAAATCGGGTTTTTGCAACGCGCGCGCCATCTGGTGGACGAATGCATTGCGTTGATTTAAGAATTGTCAACAATAAATTGCACCGATTATACATCATTTTTAAATAAATAGGTAGTTTTTTTTTACAAAAGAGAGGAAGGCAGAAGTCTTACTCGACAATTTAGTTACGTTAGTGTGTGTATTTTATCAAAGGGATCATGGTGAATTTTTGTGTTTTTAATTTTAAATAAAATTCAAGAACTAAATCGTTGCATTTTCATGTTTTGCCAAAGGATCCAATTCGGTAAGTACATTTGTTGGTGCAGAATTTACTAATGATAACTTTACCTAATATAATTTATATTTAAGTTTGGAAATTTTTAATAAATTAGTAAAAAATAATTTTTGCACAAACATAACCTTAAAATTAATTATTTTTATATTTGAGTTCTCTAAAAAACGCCGACAACTGCATTTTAAACAACAAAATATACCTACGAATTCATGGCAACATAATATTATATAAACTGCTCGTCATAAAAATCGACGCACCTAGTTTTTTGAAAAATATTTGAAAGCTTGTTATTGAAAAATTACTAAATCGATTTTGAAAATGTTTGGAAATTCTGAATAGCTGATTCTTTGACTCTAATGTCTAATTTTGGGAATACGATATTTTGCAGATTATACCACAAGGGGTTAAACGAAGAGATGTATTTTTTCCGAAATTTCAAGTTATTTCCATTCATGAGGCAGTTGAGTTTGATAGTCGTAATACCCCTTCCTAATATAAGTTAGGTAATCCCTCGGAACGTTTTCGAGATTTTGTAAATATCGCGGCTTACTACGATTATATGCCAATTTATTGAAAATTGTCGTTATTTCCCAGTTTAGTCCAAAACATGAGCAATAGTGACTTACTTACGTCTAATTTTGAAAATATGAAAAGGCAGGCAGCTCTTCGTCTTGCGTGGTATGCAATCTTACATTCATTCATTCATTTTATTTTTTTAAATGTGTTTTTCTGTTTGAAAAATGTTTTCATATTCGACTCAAAACCAGATATGCGCCATATTTTTAAAACTTTCATAGTCAACCGTTTGTAGAAAATTGCATGAATATAGCCTGCATAAGTTTACGAGAATAATTTTGTTTGGTTTGCGTTTTTATTTTGAATTTAACCGAAAAAAATCACGCAACGTACATAAACTGGAAGCACGTGACCTACCTTAAAACGCTATGTTGATACCTTCCGTAGTTTGCTCATTTTTGGGACTTAAGTGAAGAATAACATGAATTTTCGAAAAACTGAAATATAATCGTAGTTATCCAAGATATCCACAAAATCTCGAAAATGTTCCGAGGGATTACCTGTTATTAGGAAGGGGTATTATGACTATCAAGCTCAACTGCCCTGTGAATGGTGATTTGGAATTTTGGAAAAAACATCTCTTTTTTTAACACCCTGTAGTATAATGCTATGTGCAAAATATAGTATTTCCAAAATTAGTCGTAAGTCAAAGAATCCACAATTGCTCATTTTTTGGACAACTGGGGAATAACGACAATTTTCGAAAAATTGGTATATAATCGTAGTTAGCCAAGATATCCACAAAATCTCGAAAACGACCCTCGGGATTAACTAACTGTTATTAGGAAGGGGTATTAGGACTATCAAGCTCAACTGCCCTGTGAACAAGTATTTGGAATTTTGGAAAAAAACATCTCTTTTTTTAACACCCTGTAGTATAATGCTATGTGCACAATATCGTATTCTTAAAATTAGACGTAAGTCAAAGAATCCACTATTGCTCATTTTTTGGACTAAACTGGAAAATAACAACAATTTTCGATAAATTGGCATATAAGCGTAGTAAGCCGCGATATTCACAAAATCTCGAAAACTTTTAGAGGAATTACCTTACTAATATTAGGGAGGGGTATTACGACTACCTCATAAATGGGAATAACTTGGAATTTCGGAAAAAATACATCTCTTCGTTGAACACCCTGTAGTATAATGCTATGTGCAAAATATCGTATTTCCAAAATTAGACATAAGAGTCAAAGAATCAGCTATTCAGAGTTTACCAAGATTTTCAAAATCGATTCAGTAATTTTCCAATAACGAGCTTTCAAATATTTTCCAAAAAACTGGGTGCGTCGATTTTTATGACGAGCAGTTTATAATACATAATATAATGGTATTTTATCGTTGAGTGGAGACTTAACAGAATTCTTAATCAACGCTTTTAATAATGCTAAATGCCGTTTAAATTTAGACGACTTATTTGTTTGACTATTTTTACTGAATTGAAATGTTTACACTTTTCACGTTAATTACTACTAAAATGTGTATTTATTGTATCTAATAGGTACAATTTATATTTACAGAGACTGTATGCAATTTATTTCTTTATTCAGATTAACACTGTTTCTTGGAAAACCGGTCAAAACACATCCCAGGATTTCCTCTCGAAATACACCCAACAACACAACAAATCGATCCACGGTTTTTATTTCGATATTTTTTACATTTTCCGGCTTTATTCTCAAAAACACTCGTTTGTAACCTAAGTGTTTGACAGCTGATTATTAAAAGTTCTACTTTTGTTACGATGATAACAGCCGAGTGCTGGCGCTACTATCGATACTTCTTTAGCGTAATCAGAATTTGGAAAATAAAATATGTTCAAAATAGTTAGCATAGGAAAAACAACATCAGGAATTGATGATGGCACTGTTTCTTCTTTGGAAGGTAATCCACAGAATATCTCATTTTTAATGAAAAAACCCGAAATCTCACTCTCACTATTTATAATTTGAAAAACAGAATTAATTTAAACTAGGAAGCAACATCAGGAAAGGATGATTTATTTTTTCCTTGGAAGTTAACCCAAAGAATATATAAATTTCAATGGAAAGTCCGAAATCCTTTACTATCAAGAATTTAGAAAATAAAATCCATTTAAAATAGGTAGCAATTTTAATTTAGAGCTTTAGGTTTCAATAAAACCTTTTCCTGTGTTCTAGAAATTTCCTTAAAATCTTTGTCAATAAGGAAATAATCTGAATACCAGCCAGACATCACAAGGCCTTCGTCAGTCTTACAAAGCATCAAGACACGCATAATAATCACAATCAACATAATAATAATAATAACATAAAATAAGAAATGCCCATGTTATAACGTGGAACGTCGAACGCTCGCCTCGAACTTGATTCAACGGTTGGTTGGGTGCACTTGAAGATTTGAATAAATCGGAATAAATATGCATGCGTCTCGCTAAACTGACCACACTTACGGTGGACAGCCGGCCGACACTCAGCCGAGGGGTCAACGTTTCACTACTGGCAATAGGTCGACTGCCCGTGCCCGTGGAAAACCACTATTTAATTGCCCGCAATTACCAGAAATCGGACACCAGAACTAATTAGAAACGGTTTCGATCCTAAATTGACACGAACATGATTTGAGATTTTAAAATTACTTAATATTAAACGTACCAACAAAGAAGTAAAAAGCCAAATTAACAAATACCCCTAAGTTAGGGGCCCTAACCACGAAGGGCGGCTGGTAAATTCGAGGACTATGCGTATGATGGTTACTGTCAATTCTCCTATCTTTGAGTATTATAAATCATTTATTATGTTCACTGTCTTGATAGTTGTGCCAGTAATTACGAACAAAGTAACACAACGTCGAACGAATTATTATCCTCAATATTGAGTATCGCGTCGTCATAAAGTTCCTCGTAAAAAGTGGTAAAACGCCGAAAATAGTATATTATGTATCAAGTTTTATAAACTCCATTTTAGTTACCAGTTTAATTATAATAATAATAATAATATAATCTTTATTTCAAAATTTGCACATACAACATTCATTAAAAAGTATATGTGACCTGAACTACGAAAAGGTACCTATGGTTAGAAATCAAGTTTTCGAGAAAACAGCTGTTAAAGATAACAATTCGTGTCCGTGCGTCGCGTTTGAAATTGCGCTTCTACCTCTTCTATTTTCGTCTTACCCTTGGCTCTCCTCCTTTAGACTTAAAATATTGTTGTACCTTATTCAAGTGATTTCCCCTAAATAGCTAATTTTCTGAACGTTGAAAAAGTTGGAATAATACGTGCTGAACTTATCATTGTATTTTCGAGATCGTGGTTTTTCGTTATTATGCAGCTAATTCAAAATTGTTTTAGTTTGTAAAAGTGCAGAATGGATTTAGAAGAAGAATTTAAAGCAGTGGAGAAACAATATTTTGCGGATTGTGATGAAGATTACGAAGATCAAGGTGGAGGTGCAGGTGTTAGTGACATAGAAGATGACGTTGTACCAGATTCGTCTTTCGATATGTCTCTTCAGGATATTGACGAAAATAAAAGATCAAAAAAGCAATTCTTTATCTATATACAAAATTTTTTTGCAATTTTTATAATTCATGTTTAACTTTAATTAAGGATGATTTCCAGCAAAAGTTTCAAACTTACACTGTTTAAAATATCTGCGGTGTAAAAAGTAATCTTAAAATGGTGTTAAAATCCAATACCAAGTGGTGTTAATATAACACCATGATTTATGGTTGAAAATGTTATATACAGCAAACACCAAAACGGTGTTTATTTAAAAATATTTGAGAAGTGCAAAGGCGGTGTGGATCTCGCCTCTGTTGACTTACATGAAGAATATATAAGCTCAGGTAGTCCTTTGCTTTGGTGTGACACTACAAGTTGTTCGATACTAAAGAGACCTTAAATAGGTGAAAACAGCAGCTGTCAATACTTGAAGTATTTTAAGTTAGTGGAACGCACTAAAAACATTATCTCTAGCGAGTTGAAGGTTCCTGGAATAATACCACTGGTAATATACTAGTACTGCGTCAAGGAACTTCCTGTTTCCTTTTTCTTTCCTTTTTTCTGTATAGTATGATTTAATTTGACCACAAACACATAATATTTAACACTGAAAAGGAGTTCAATTTACACCAGGTAAAATTTATTTTAATACTGTGTGAAAGTTAAATTAACACTATTTTAGTATTTGAATTAACACCGGACCAACGAACCACATTTAACACCATTTTGTATTTGTATCGATATAGACCATGTATGGTGTTAATTTGGTGTTAAAATGGTCATGAAATTTTGAACAGTGTAGGAGTCTGCGGTGTGTTCCATTGAAAAATACGTTAAATTTTTTATAAATTTCGGTCAAAAAACAAAAATTGATTCTTCCTACCATAGGTACTCTTCTATAGTCCAGGTCACATATACAAAAGGGAAACATGTCAGAAAAAAAAATAAATGAGAACATTCCAAAACAAACATTTCATTTAATGAGTAGAGCTCTAAATCACAAATCCAATCATGGACTTTATAGTATAGCATAGTATGCACCTCGTTTATAAAATTTTCTATACACTCATTAATTTAAGCACTTACTCGCAAGCTCGCTCGTGCCTAAATTAAATTCGTGTATAAAATGGCGTTTATCAATTTTTCTTTAAAGGTTGGTATTCAAAAAAAATTATGGAATTAATATAAAGAGAAAGAATTGAACCTTCCCTCTATTTTTAGTGCGTTCCACTTACTTTAATTTGAAGTAGGTGGAACGCAGTTGAAGGTATTTGAAGACTTCGGACAGACAGCTGATTCGACCTATATTGGGGGTCATATCAGTGTCGGGCAATTTGGTGTAGTGGAAGTTCCACTGTGGAACACACCCAAAACAAACCTGAGCTTATATACTCCTATCGTAAGCCACCTGAGGCGAGATGTAAGAACATCACGTGATCAACACCGTCTAATGACGTGGCGTGGGAATGCAAAATTAACAAATTTTAAAGTAACATTTACAATTTGTTAAATGAACAAATTTAATGTTTTGGATTTAAGGTAGTTGTCGTGCTATAAGCATACCATCAGAAAATTTTGAATTTTTGTATACTTATTAAGGACATGACAATACATATATCCTTAAAATTTGAAGTCGATTGACCGTCTATAACCCGAGATAAATTCAATTAAAAATTGGATAATTAACATGGATTGTATAGGCTTTCTGTAGTTCTGTACCAGTTTCTTAGTTATACAGAAAAAACTAACTGTCAGAAGCTTTCAAAAAACTAACAGTGTTTTAATGTATTTTTGCTGAGTTTAAAAAAAATAATTAAAAATTTTTGACCGTCCAATTGTTTATAAATAACCGTTTAAAGTTCAACAATTTGTAAAAAGTATATATCACTAGTGTCAGATAAAAACAACTTGGCAAGGCTGTACGCGAGTATAGATATTATTTCCGCAGTAAATTCAAATGGACTGAGTCAGTCCAATTTATCTATTGGTTGAGCATAAGCGACGTTGCCGGATTAAAACTTATGAAAATATTTAAAAGTATTACGTAAAAATAACGTCTCCAGGGTACAGTCTTGCGAACAAATTATGAATCACTTAGCTACAAGCTCGTATACTTTTACGGTGCGTATAATCTAAAAATTTTTGACAATATTGTACCACGACAACTACCTTAAAGAGCAACTAAACGTTAATTTAATAGTTTTTTTAGGTAATCCTAAAAATTTCAGTATTTGATTCAACCAATTCCAGCTATTAAATCAAAATAGGATAAACATTTTGATTCAAAAAATTAGTCTATGTTTAATGAACAAATAAACTTTGACAAACTCTGACTATTGCTTTGACACCAAAATATAGATTAATCCAATAGGTTTTTTGATGAAACAATAATGTTAACTCAACTACATTATTTTTTTCGGTGTAGGCCGCAAATTTCCGAGCATCCCCTCGTATATTCAATGTATTAAAGTAACACTCTCTGTTCTTATTTCATCAATATTCTTATGGGAGATACCTAAATCTTTTTGGAAATAGACATTAGAAGCTTGGAGACAAGTCTTGAAAAAATGATGGTAAATAATGCATAGCACAATAAGCATTTGACAATTTTGTATGTAAAAAATTAAATGATTGTAATTTTGGATTTATTTTTAATTTAAGTGTGGAAGGTACTTTTTTGACTGTTCTATAAAGTATTACAGAAATGGCGAATGCGCCGGGATTATCAACCTGAGTAAGTTGCAGTCTTATAAAAATACAAAATGTTAAAATGACTTTAAAGATATGTTTAAGATTATGTTTCTGTGATGTTTCATACAAACATTTCCATAACAACTGCACAAAAAATTTAACTTTTACTTATTATTTCTCAAAGATCATATGAACAATGCTGTAAAAGTTTTTATAAAACATTTACCTACGCTACTAACTTATATTGGTACGTATTTTCTGGGTTGGGCTCGCAGGCCAATTGAACCCATGAGATTAATTTAAGCTGATCGGCATCGACTACTGCTCACCTCGCTCTCAAAATAAGACGCTTACCTTTCTTAACTGACTTAACTAACTTTTAACTCGGTTCTCTTGTCAACGACACTTTTTTATGATTATCTTTTCGCCTTTTAGTCGAGGTTATTATAAAAAAGCAATTTAAATGGTGAATGGTATTGAAACAAAATTAAATGGCTATTCAAAATCATATGTAAATTCATAAAAATTATGAAAATCAAGATTATTAAAAAAATAAACCGGGTGAAATTTAAAAAAATATATAGAAAAACTATCAAAATTATTTTTAAATACAAACTATAAAAATTATATTTTATTATATGAAAATCCATAATAAATATAATATATTTAATTTTAATAAATTTTTATACACACGTTGACAAAATTGTATTTCAACCAACAATTATAAACAATTACCGATAAATTCGTGCCCCATTTAAATAAATTAGTGACTGTAAAACAAAAATTCATATGTATTAATCGCCATTCCAGCTATTACAAAGTAAGTTATTATCGGGTTAACCTGGATTTAGTATCTGCTAAAACAGCTCGCGAAACAACTTGCGTTATGAGCAACAGCCGTTAATAAATACACATAATACATATTTATAGGACTATTGCCTATTGCTCTAATGCAACATTAGAAATATGGTTATTGTTTGCAAATATCGCACCTTTGCTATATAACACATTTGTAACTACTTAAGTACGAGTCGTTAGGAAACTATTTTACATTTTTTTTCAAAATATATTGTCCCAATTTGGACTAATTAAAAAAAGTCAATAGGAAGTTTTTTTTAAACTTTTAATTATTGAAACCACTTTACGTTGAGGATTCTTTATACCGTAGCAGAGTCCATGAGTGGCATACACGATTTAAGGATAGTCGTGAGGAAGGAAGTGATGACCAACTTGTTGGCCCGTCAAAATCCATAACATTAAACATTATTGTTATAACTTTAATGTTATATGTTATGTTATATCAAACAAAAATTAAATTGATTTATTTTTGTATGCGGATACAATGTGTGTTGATGTTTGCCAAGTTTTAAATTTTTAAACGCTTCCTTTAATAAAATATTGATAATTTACCATTAGTTTTAAACAAATTCTGAAAAAATAAATCAAATTTTCCATCCACTCTCTTAAAATGAATTAGTCAAAAATAACTAATTATAAGTCATATTTGGCTAATTGTCATGGCGAAGAAGCAGTCACTAATAATTAGTCAAATTCTACTGAATGAAATAGTCAAATGGTAGATTTAAATTTTAAAAAAGTTTTGACCCAGCCGGGGATTGAACTCAGGTTTGTCACTTGTCAAGCTGTTATCATAACCCATCGGCTATTAGCCGTTCTTATAAAAATTAATTTTATTTATCAATAAATATTGTTTATAAGTTGAATATATTATTTGTGTTGCTGTTTTGAGCTAAACTTTTTGCATCTTTATTTGTTTTTATGGGTCATTTAACCATGGAGCTTAGGTATATGCATTTAATTCAAATATTACTTTGTTGGCCGCAAACCATTAAAGAAATTAGTTACTTTTAACTTTCAGAAATAGTCAAAGATGGTGACTAATCTTAAATTAGTCAAACTTTAACTATTTATGTAGTAAAAAATAACTATTTAAAAGGGAAAACCACTATTTTATTAGTAAAAAATGCTGGTACTAATTCAAATAGTAGAATTTTGACTATTTCATTTTTAGAGAGCACATTAAATTTTAAAAAGTGTGTAAAAATTCTAAGGAGTAGCCACTATTATAAGGTTTCAATTTTTTTGAACAGTGACTTTGGCCAAATAAAAAAAATCATTATTTAATACCGAAAACCCCATGTTATTCAGAAAGGAAACTTAATTATTTTAATAGAGACTTGAAACAAAAAAAATATTTTTTTAATTTATTTTAATAGATAAAAGCTCATGGGAATATAAAATTCAAAAATGTTTATGTTTAAGTTTAAAATAAGCACCAACCTAGTATACATAAGTTAAAATATTTAAAAGTTTTTTATTAAAGGGTAAAAAATAAAGATGAGCGCAGGGTGACTTGCCATTGCGATATACATGAACTAAAAGGAATGATATTACTTTATAAGCCCTATAATTTTAATAAACTCTGTTTAACTCTCCTTTGAATAATGCCCATTCAAATAATGAAAAGCAATAAAATATTGTTTTTATTTTCGATACTAGATATATACTCAGGCTTTTGTTTCCCAATAATTATTGGCTAAAATAAGTTTTTTGCCTTTGATAAAAGCGACCAACAGGCGTTTGTTCCAACTGAGTATTTGGACTGTCGAATAGACGACAGAGACATGCGCAATAACTGAAAGAATAAGTTAAATTTATTTTTTGAGGTAGACGTTTAAATTTATAATAATTATTGTGTGTACTCTCTTAAAATGAAATAGTCAAAATTCTACTATTTGAATTAGTACCAGCATTGTTTATTAATAAAATAGTCGTTTTCACTTTTAAATAGTCATTTTAACTAATTTAAGATAAGTCGCCATCTTTAACTGTTTTTTAAGAGTAAAAAGTAACTAATTTTTTTAATTGTTTTCTTCCGGCCAACAAATAATTGTTAAAGTTAAATGCATATAGGCTCCATGGTTAAATGGCCCTTAAAAACAAACAAAGATGCAAAAATCTTAGCCCAATACAGCAACACAAAAAAGATATTTAGCTTTAAAATATTAATAACAATATTTATAGACAATAAAAACTAATTTTTACACTAGAGCACCGGTTTGACATCTGCCTGACAAGCGACAGACCCGAGTGCAAACCCTGGCTGCGTCAATACTTTTTAAATTTAAATCTACTTATTTTACTATTGAATTCAGTAAACTTTAACTAATTATTAGTGACTGCTCTTTCGCTATGACAATTAGTCAAATATAACTTATAATAAGTTATTTTTGACTAATTAATTTTAAGAAAGTAGTGTGTTCTGCAAAAACCAGACAATTCAACTACGAACATAACCGATCTATGTCAAGCGTAACAAAAAATAGTATAACTTCAACTTGAAGTCTTCAAGTAAATAGTAAGTAAATAGATGCAATAAGGGGACATCCATTAATTACGTGAGATAAAAATAGGAGGGGAGGGGTCTAGCAAAATCTCACCAAATCTCATGTTAAGGGAGGGGGGATCATTAAAAATCTCACGTCAACTCTTGGGTTTAAAGAATATGTATTATAATTCAAATTTGTCAAAGAAAAGTATTTTTTATTTTTTGGGTTTATCATGTTGTCCGCAAAGAAAGTTTAATGGCTAGAATCTCACGTGAGGGATGGGGGGTCAACCACATCTCACCAAGGGGGAGGGAGGGGTCCAAATTATCAGAAAAATGCCTCACGTAATTAATGGATGTCCCCTAAGAATAAAAATTTAAATTACTTAAAACAGTATTTTTCTGTAACTCCATGATATATAAAAGGCTTTAGTAAAATAGATTTTTGCGCAAAATAAAATTTGGTAGGTATTAAATAAAAATGTTTAAGTTTTTGTATAACCAAAGATTTCTTTATTCAAGCCAATAATTTGGAATACCCCTTCACCCCCGAAAAACTGTAGTTCCGGCACCTTTATTTCTAGAAATCGAGCACTACATGTCACTATAAATTAAAATATTCATTCTTAATATTTAGGATTCATTATTATCTATTCACGGAATATTAATGGTTGCTCAAATGTTAAGTAAAGGTTATTATATACATAAGTAGTCCATTTAATATTACAAAATATTTTTTTTCTACGCTTATTACGGAATTTGACAGTTCTTATATGACTTTTTAATCTGGAATTACGTATATTCCATAAAGTGTTACAGAATAATTATTCCGCACATGTTCTAATGATGGAATGAGCACTGGGGGCGACATCTCTTTGTTTATTTTATAACTCACTTGTATTCCTACCAAATCTAGTTTTTTCAGAAAGGCCCGGTAGAAAATATTAATCGGTAGTATACAATAGGATTTAAAACAGTTTGCGTTAATAAAAATAACCAAAATATATCTTCTTTACAAGCTAGTTGTAATTCTGTTTGGCCGATTTAGTAGGATTCTATTAGAATATTTAGGTTTAACTTAGTCCCAAATAGATGGCAGCACTGGTTAATTGTTTACGTCTGTCATTAGTTAATTCAAAATTTGAAATTCAAATAATAACTTATTTGTCATTCCTTACAATACTTCTTTATACTTCCTAATTTAGGTTCTGCAAAATTATGTAAGTATTTTTTATAAGCTTATTTAAACATTATCTTATTTACTACCATCATAAAATCTAACATCTGTCAAAAGATAACCTAACTTTTTTCCAATTAAATTATTTCTCTGGTATTTTTTATAAGCGTAGAAAAAGTATAGTCTGAAACACGTTTGGAATTGCATATTCCGCTCTCGTGAAACCGTCACACTCGCCTTCGGCTCGTGTGACAAACTTTTCACTCGAGCGGAATATGCTGTATTCCAAACTTGTTACAGAATATACTATTATGAGTCTTTACGAGAGTAAAAGAGTTTTGCCCAAAGTATTTTTTTTTTGAAAAAGTTTTGTTAACTTTGAAACACAACTTGTATAAATATTTTTTAAATTAGGAAAGGAAATATCCAGTTTTTAATATTCACGTGCCTATTTAATGATCAAGTATTTATTAAACAATTTTTTTGCTACATATACCAAGGAGTTTCCGCTTTTTTTAGGTTCTGTTTACTTTGGAACACAACTTGTATAAATTTTTTTTACACTGAGGAAGGAAATTTTTTTCAATATTCACGTGCCTATTATGTTAAAACAACATTTTGTTATACCTACTTACAATTAGTTTCGATTATCTAATAGAACTTTATTGTATTTTTTTGCCAGGGTCAATTGGGTATTATAAACCATATAAAGATTCATATATTGCGGAAGGAAATTACCTAATTTACCATAATAAAACAGTTTGAAACATTTTTTAAGATCAATTTACGCGCCTTTTTGATGATTAAGTTGTTTTTGTTTTTCAATATTTAATTATTAATTTTAATTAAATTCTAAACTATTTTTTTAGTAGGTATATCCGGTTCTTATTTTTGTAATGCGTAACAGTCACACATTTTCCGTGTGTTCAATAGTATGAATAATAGTACATTTTTAATAAATTCATTTATCTTCAGCTTGTCCAAGTAAGCAAGTTTAAATTCAATTGCAAAATTTGCTTATCAATGACATAACAAAATGCATGAGTTAATTTATTGCATATAGATACTAATTTGAATCAAATTCAAATTAATTAAATCGAAATATTTATATACACATACATACATAGATATAAGTGAATTAGGGACTAAGGGTAAAGTAGGTATATCCACATAAATTTTATTCTACAAGGATATGCAGTGTTGCTCCTAGTAATCTATATTTGAAACAACACTTTAAGGAAGCAATTTTTATTGAAATTATTTTTTTTTAAATTTGTAATTTTTTTTTAGATTTTGTTTACCAAACACTTTAACAAATTAAGACCTTTTTCTAGATAATATAATTCGTTCTTGAAAAGAATAGTTATTTCCTTATACATAGGAAGTAAAATATAGGAAAATAGAAGAGTAGACGTCCATGGACTATTGTAATAAGCCTATTATAGATGAATATTAGATGTGTGTGATATAAAAAAATGTTTTTTACCTTGAATATTTTACTATTTTATAAAAGTAACATCTTAATGAAAAAACATGCACGAGGCATTAAAAAACTCAATATAATTCCAATTACCTACCAAGCTGTCTGGTGTGGTTAAGTATCTGTCTTAAATTTACCGAACGAAATTTAAAACCTTCGAATTCAGATCAAGGATGCCCACCTGGGCATGGTAGGCACCCAGCAAGGATCTCTACTCGTAAAGAACAATTGGGGGGTTTGCAATTAAAAAAGCCTTTTTTAAATTAAAAACATAAACTATACCTACCTTAAAGATAACATAATTACAATATTAACAGTTTATTAATTGTTGTTAAATTAATTTTATAATAATAATTTAAAATTCATTTATCGGTTTATTCAAACAATATATATTTCAAACACCAATAACTAATTTTCTGGGTCTTAAAAAATTATTAAAAAAATACATGTCAACAAAAATAGCTTCCAAACTATTTTTAAGATCATTTTTTCATTTAACTAATTAATTTTAAATTTAAATTATATCGGGCTCATTATTCTTAAAATCTATTATTAGAAAAATTTAAATAACTCTTTCGCCTTGATCTAGAATAATCTAAAATGTTATACACAATTTTAATACACAATTAGCCATGTAAATAATCGTAAAAAATCATGTTCATTGTACATTCTAAATGTTGTATGACTAATAAATAAGTATTTACTTCCACTTTATGAATTTACTATTAAGTTAATTAAATTCGATTCTTTATTTTTATTGAATGTGGTTTTTAGAAATGTTTTGCAACTTTTATATGGGCAAATGACTTTATTATACTATTGTGCTTTAATTCATAAAACTGTTTTATAGTGCAGTAAAATGTTGTAATTAAAGATGTTATCTGTTCTGTGGTTTATTTTAACAGTTCATCATTTTATTACTGAAGGTTGTGGTTAAATAACAAAAATCCCATAATATCGTAAAAATATTAAGGTCAATATATATTTTGAAAGAATGACAACATAAAAAAGTCTGTTCAATTCCATTTTACTAAAGATTTTTGCCACAAAATAGGTATAAATTAGACGAACCTATATTGCGGCAAAAATCTAACATATAAAAAACTAAAAAATCTAACATATAAAAAACTATATAACATCTATAGTAGGGTGATTCGTTTTAAACATATATTCATTTTTTGTTACTCCCCCAAAAAAATATTTATATCGAGACAAAATGCCCTTAAAGTTTGAGCCTTTAATATTAGGGGAAGGTGGGGGAATTTTGCGCGGTGAGTAATTTTACGCATAAGCAATTCTTCCAGATATGAAGTAAATAATACCATGGTCACTAGCTAACTGTGATACATGTACGTTGATCTAAGAAATCCATGTCGTTTTCGCTACGAGTTAAGTTTAAATTTCTGTCCAATCGCTTAAATATTCATAACACAACTTTATATGATCTTTCCTCGTAATCTGGTGTATGTTTAAATTGTTAACTTTTGGAAAGTTTTTTAGTATCACAATATTTTTCTTGCAATGGGGGTAATTTTACGCTGAAAAATTGGGGTAATTTTGCGCTGCAAAATTTGGCCAAAATGGGAGCTTTGGTATACAGGAGCCTAGATTGTTCAGCATAAACAGTTCCATTTGGGCACACGCGGAGTGTAGCGAAAAAAAAAAACCCTAAAACTACATAATATGTGACAAATGCTGCATGTAGACCCTCTTATTTCTTAGAACAAAAATTTTATTTTTAGTTATTTATTTTTGATTTTGTTTGTTTGGTTTGTTTCATAGAGAAAATAGTTTTGTTTTATTTTTATGTTTTAATATAATAATATTATAGAAATAAACGGTTTATTTAGATACCTACAAATCTTTCTCTATACAGCGCAAATTTTCCCACTATGATGCGCAAAATTACCCTGATAGGTGGGTAATTTTGCGCAAATGCATTATTTAAAAAAATGTTGTTTTTGCATACCAAACATTTTTTTTTATAAATTGCGCATTATATACACATAGTAAACATAGTAGACTATTGCTGGTATTAATTGCAAAATTTCACATTTAAACTTAACAAAGATACTAGAGATTTTGCTTAGATGCGCAGAATTCCCCCACCTTCCCCTACTCCTGAGTACTTTTATTTTGATTTTAAAATTTTCCCATTGCAATGAAATATCATGGAAAACTAACGATTTTTTTCCAATTTCCTTAACTTGGCGACATTTTACGTCACTACAATTTACATAGTTGTATTTTTTTAAAGTATACTTGCAAAAATTTTACTACAATTAATTTATTATTTGGACCTGTATACGTTACCGAAGTCAACGGTCAAACGGTTTGTTACAGGTAAAGAGTAAAACAAATTTTTATGAAAAATAAAATTTCTCAAAAAAGTCATGGATTAATGCAATAAAATGCATAGAAAAGATGTAAAGCATTTAATAAATTTTATAAATAAAAATTTATTTATTTATTAATTAGATCTTTTATGGCAAAACGGTTAAACTTACAGGTGAAAATTAAAGCAAACTTTTATAACAAATTAAATTTCCTGATGAAATTTTTATAAAAAATAAAATTTCCCAAAAAAGTCATGGATAAATGCAATAAAATGCATAGGTTATAACCTATGCATTTTATAAAAGATATAAAGCATTTAATAAATTTTCCTGTTAAATATATTTCAATATATATATCAATATATTGATAGTAATTAATTCTATGCTGTTTTACATCACACAATGGTTAAAGATACAGGTAAAAATTAAAAATACTTTTATTTCCTTAAAAAATAGTTTTATGCATTAAAGCAATAAAATGTATAGTTTTGACGATATAGAGTATTTTAAAGGGTGTCTCAAACGTAACGCAAGATTTAAATTAAATAGAAATAGAAAACACAGTTTTTAGCCTTTAGATTGTTATTTTTTTATTAAATCACAAAGTACATAGGATAGGGTTATTTATGGAATAACACATTGTGCAAATAGCCTCCACGAAAATTGAAATTCAACAATATTTATGCAGAATGGTCATGGGAAATTTCGACAAAAGAGTGCCCGATGTGTTATTCCATAAATAACCCTATCCTATGTACTTTGTGATTCAATAAAAAAATAACAATTTAAAGACTAAAAACTGTGTTTTCTATTTAATTCAAATCTTGCGTTACTTTTGAGACACCCTTTATAAATTTTACGGTCAATTATTGATGAAGTAATTAGTTTTATCGAAATTTGACAGTTAAATTAATTAAATGCTCTATATCTTTTAAACTAAGCATTTTATTGGATTAATGCATAAAATCTTTCTTTATAGGAAACTAATCTTTTTATAAACATATTTATTAATTTTTACCAGTTAATTTAACCGATTTCCCATAAAAGGCAAAACATACTTTTGTTTTTATTAAAAATATGACTTTGGTGACGTATAAAGGTCGAAAATATAGGTTGTATAAAAATTGATGCAAGTATTTTTGAAGAGCGTCTAATTATGTACAAATGGCACCTATGTAAATTGTAGTAGCGTAAAAAAGTGCATTTTTTTCTCGAATCACCCTTATTTAAACATACACAATGAATATGCATGTATTACATGCATTACATGTCCTAAATCATCAACGCCCAAACCAAACAGCTGGACCTAAAGGGTTGAAATTTTGTCAGTGCACTCCCACTAACCACTAAAAAAGGATTTTTTGAAATTCCATCCCTAAGGTAAATTATAAAACTCCAAAGTTTAGCTTTAATTCCGGTGCGTTCGCCATTTTTTGAACGACTGAACGGATTTTGATAACATTTGGTATGAAGATGTCTTAGGTCTTGGAACGGGTCAGGAATGGTATAGAAAAGGTACGGAAACAAAATTTTTTGACTTTTATATACTTTTTGTTTAAGTAAAACTTCTTTTCGGACCGGGAAAACTAAAACGTGGCGTCACGACTGTGTCGTATTAGAATATTTGTTAATTTAAAAAATTGTAAAAAATTTAACCCTAGTTCAAAATCAAAAACTTCTTTAAAAAATTAACACAGTAGAATTTATAAATATACAAAATCGTAAAAAAAATTACAAAAAAGCTATAAAGCTCAAAAGTTTTTAAATAATTCAAATAAGCCTTAAAGCTTAAAGAAAACAAAGCTGATAAACTTATAGAAAGCTTAAAAGCTCGAAAAAAGTTAAAAGCTCAAAACCATAATAATGTTTCGGATAATTGATAAGTGACAAAATAATTCGAACAAAATAGGATAAAAAAATTACCTTATTTTGTTTGAATTATTTTATTAATTATAATTAATTTAAACATTGGTTTGCTAAATTCTTTAAGAACACCTAATATAACATACATAATGGTTATCGGGTACATAAAAACAAAGCACGAATTTTATTAAATTGTCCAAAAGAAGATTCACTTCAGCCGTATTGTCTAAGCCCACATTTGTTTTTTACTTCTTTTTTCTGATTTTTTAAACTCATTGTTTTTAAAACTTTTTTCCACTTTTCTTTGATTTCTTTACTTTTTTTAATTAAAAAAACCGTTTGACGTGACGGTTGGTTTAAGGACCGGAAAGGAACATAACTATAACTAACCCTGTATTTAGTACGTTATTTTTCCGTACAGCATAAAACTGTGCACCTGTTTTATGATTTACTTTTGTTAGAGTGTGTAGGGGGCTTACCTTTTATTGGTCGCCTTTTTTCTTTTATATTTTAGTGGACTGTAGATTTTCTTAATTTCCCCACGTGTTGTCTGGTTTTTGATTCGTTTTCTGTCTGGTGGATTCTTGATTAGATTAAAATGTCTGGACGCGCACAACAATACAGTTTTGAACACATGTGAGCTCACAATTGTCACAATGTTACCATTAACTTTTCACGCACGAAGACATTAGTACATATACTTAAAAACTTTATTTTAACATTAAAAATTGGGTCATGGCCTCTATCGGTGGTCTTCTCGCTTGGTAATGAATGCTTGCTGACCTTTGTACCCTTGTTCCCCTTCCATACGCAATCTGCCTGTGCAGATATATTAATTAAACAATTTTTACTCATATTAAATAATATGAATATTATGTGTGTCCGACCGGACATGCCGCCGCCCTTGAAAGTATCCAGGTAAATACTTTCAAAGAAAAGATGGATTTTATATATGTGAACTTTTCAATCTACTGGTAGAACCGCCAATTTGGCACACGCTCTTTTAAACAAACCATTTCTGGTTTGTATGGTAGCCACCCTTACAATCCCATCCTTTCCGGGAAATGTTTCCGTTACTCGTCCCATCAACCACTTCATTGGAGGAATATTATCTTCTTTTATTAAAACCATGGTTCCCACCTTGATGAGTTCATTTTTTGGCTGCTTCCATTTAGTTTTTTCTTGTAGAGTGCATAAGTATTCATTATGCCAACGCTGCCAAAAATGTTGTACGCATTGTTGCCCCAATTGATATTTATCTAATCGGTTCAATGGCAATTCCAGTAGATTTGGTTCCGGTAAAGAGGTTATTTCGGACCCGATTAGGAAGTGGCCAGGAGTTAAAGGATTAAGATCATGTGGGTCAGATGAGAGGGGTGTGAGCGGACGCGAATTTAAAATAGCCTCTACTTGTGTAAGTATGGTATAAAAGGTCTCGTAATTAAAATTTTTATCCGCAATAATTCTCACCAAATGATATTTGCAGGAGCCTATAGCTCTTTCATAAAGTCCCCCAAAATGAGGGCTTCTGGGCGGAATGAAGTGCCAATTGACGCGATTCTCCAATAAATAATTTAATATAGCTGGTTCAGATGAAATTTTATCGAGGATATTTTTTGCTCCGACGAAGTTTGTAGCGTTGTCGGAATATATGTCAGTACAAAAACCTCGTCTGGACATGAATCGTTTAAGGCAATTGAGAAAGGCACCCGCCGACAGATCACCCGCTAATTCTAAATGTACCGCCTTGGTACTAAAACATATAAAGAGACATATGTAAACCTTAATTATTTTTCTAGACCTAGTGGTACCGTCCTTTATGTTAAACGGTCCTGCATAGTCAACTCCGCACGTTAAGAACGGACGAGTGGGAGTTACGCGGCTTTTAGGCAAGTCACCCATTATATGTTCGTTTAAGGTCGGTTTCGCTTTAAAGCATGACATACACTTGCGCAAGACGCCACGTATAACAGCTTTCCCATTAGTTATCCAATAATTAAGCCGTAATGCAGCCAGGGTGGCTTGTGGCCCGGCATGAAATAGTTTTTCATGCTCATAAGTAATTAACAATTTGGTTAATTTATGGGACTGTGATAACAAAGCTTGGTGCCTTTGCGCAAATGGCGCATTGGAATGCCTTAACCTACCCCCTACTCTTAAGATGCCATCGCTGTCAATAAACGGACTTAAACTAAGGATATTACTTGTGCTTTTCAATTGTCTTTTATGTTTTAGGGAAATAATTTCTGATTTAAATGATTGTGTTTGAGCCACAATAATTAGTTTAGTAAGTGAGTCTGACAATTCTGATATGGATAGTTCACCAACGTTTTTGTTGTTTGGATTTTTTGAATTGTTAATAAAGCGTAAACAATAAGCTGTGACTCTTTTTAGCTTATTAAGTTTTGAAAATTTATTACAAATATCAAAATTGTCAGAGGGATCGGTTAAGACTACGCAACTTCGCGACTCTGGTATATTTGCGATCGTATTGATATTGGAGATAGGCCAGTTGTCTTTATTATTTTTCAGCCAATGGGGTCCCTGAAACCAAAGTGATGCATTAAACAATTCCTGCACCGTGGTGCCGCGAGAAATAATGTCAGCTGGGTTGTCAGAAGATATGACGTGATTAAAATTTTTACTTTGAGCCGTGGTTTGGATTTCGGAGACCCTATTTGCCACAAAGGTTTTCCAGGATGAAGGCTCGGCCGCAAGCCATGCTAATACTATTTTTGAGTCAGTCCAGTAATATGTTTCAAAACTTTCCAATTTTAAGGCACTGGAGACCTTGTTAAGCAATCTAGTTAATAGCAAAACCCCACAAAGCTCCAACCGAGGCAGACTAATAGTCTTGAGCGGTGCTACTTTAGATTTTGCACATAGCAAATTAGTATAAACCTTTCCGTTCTTACTCCTAATTCTAACATAAATACACGCCCCGTAGGCTTGCTCAGACGCGTCGCAAAAACCGTGTAAGTGAATACTTTCAATATCAGGCGCAAATGCATGCCTAGGTAGGTAATAATTATTAAGGCTTAAACAGTCATTTTGAAAATTAATAAACTCCTTTTTTATATTAAATGGCACTTCGTCGTCCCAATTTACGTCTGATTTCCATAATTTTTGGAGCAAGATTTTAGCGTTTATAATGACTGGACCCACTAAACCTAGCGGGTCAAAAATTTGCGCTATTGCCGATAAAATTATTCGTTTGGTAACCCTTTCATGTTCATTAGTTTTTACGGTAAATCTTAAACAATCTTCGCTCGCGTCCCACAACACCCCCAAGGTTTTTACGTTAGAATCATCGGAGATGGCATAAAATGATGCGTTAGAGTTTTCTACATTAGAGATTAGAGATTTTTCATTTGACATAAATTTTCTTAAGGTAAAGCCTGTTTCCTGTAATATTTTTGTAATATCAGATTTAATTTGCAATGCGTTAGATACTGAATCCGAACCCGTGATAAGGTCGTCGACGTAAAAATCGGTAAGAACGATTTTATGAGACTCAGGATATAAATTCTTTTTTAATATGGCTGCCTGATGCAAACTGCGTATAGCCAAAAAGGAAGCTGTGGCGGTTCCATAGGTAACCGTGTTGAGCTGAAAATGTCGAATTTTTTCAGATTGAGAATTACGCCACAAAATTCGCTGGAGATTTCGCTGAGTGCTGTCAATTAATATTTGCCGATACATTTTTTCGATATCGGCAATGAATACAACATTATGTTTTCTAAAACGTAATAAAATTGCAAAAATATCCTCCTGAATTTTGGGACCGGTAAGTAAAATGTCATTTAATGAAACATTATTTGTGGTTTTGCAGCTTGCATCAAACACCACCCTCAGTTTGGTAGTTAGGCTATCGTTTTTTAGTACGCCGTGATGCGGCAGGTAATAGTGAGGTTTTTCGTTGATCTCATTATTGGGAATTTCGGACATATGCCCCAATTTTTCGTATTCCCTCATGAACTCACAATAGGCTGTTTGGAATTTATTATCGGCTTGTAATCTTTTTTCGACGGCATGAAATCGCCTTAGCGCTATGTTAAAAGATTCACCCAAACAACCAGCATCCCTTTTAAGAGGCAGCTTTACCACAAATCGCCCGGATGGGACTTGCGCATGAGTA
The DNA here is from genome assembly GCA_921294245.1 of Brassicogethes aeneus. Lineage (NCBI taxonomy): Eukaryota > Metazoa > Arthropoda > Insecta > Coleoptera > Nitidulidae > Brassicogethes > Brassicogethes aeneus. The sequence goes on along the minus strand of OV121133.1, from coordinate 59,982,973 downwards.
GACAGGAAATGATTTTCGCAATAAGACTCTTGTTCTGTAAAAAACTGTTTTTCTGGGAATTCCTCAATTTTCCAAAACTTTTCAATTTGATCGTTTAATGACAACAAGCAAGATTTTGAGAAATTATTAATTTTATTTAAGGTAAGAGGACCGCTGATTATATAACCAAGGTAGGTATTCTGTAAAATGGGTTGATTAGGCCCTAACCTTATAGTTCCTTCACGTATCAAATTCCAAAAGACTGCCGCACCCATCAAAATGTCTATCTTTTGAGACTTAAAAAAATCGGGATCCGCAAGATTGATTTTTTCTTTGGTTTTAAATCTTAAATTGGGTATAGATTGCAAAGGTATTTTGCCTGTTATGTTTTTCAAAATTAAAAAATCCAGGTTAACCGAAAAATCATTATAAATTGATTTAATACGAGTGTAAGTTTTTAAAGAAATGTTAGTTTGATTTTCGTTAATGCCCATAATAGGCATGTTTATTTTTTCAAAATTTAGATTAAGCTTAGAAAATAAATCTAAAGTCATAAAGTTGCTCTGAGAGCCATTATCAAGCAAACACCTACATTTAACAGGGTTACCATCCCTATCATATATGTAGCATAAGGCTGTAGCCAATAAAACTAAAGAATTTGAATTATATAAAGTATTAACATCGCTTTGAGAATTCAAATTTAAACTGTTAGGATTAGATTTCTCAGAACTGTCTGTTCTGTTTTCTTTATTCCTATTATAATAAATATTAGCAAAATTATTCAATCCCGCTAGACCAACCGAACTATGGTTGCTAGGGGTAGGGTTTTTTTTATTAATAACACTTGACCCCGGACAGGCTGTCCCACCTTGTTGAATTTCAAAGGAATGTGAGTCAGTGCTTGTATTTTGGTTAATGCGATTTACATGATCATTAGATTTAAATGTCCCGAGACTGTCTGTCCCACCTTGTTGGATTTCAAAGGAATTTGAGGCATCATTTAATCTTGATTTATGAGTTATATCATTAGAATGAATTGAATTAAGAGCAGCATTTGGCTTATATGCTCCGGGACCACCTGTCCCACCTTGTTGAATTTCAAAGGATCCTTGAGCATCTAAGTTGGGATTATTATTATTTGAATTTACCTTAGGATTAGGATTTACTTTAAAGTTTGTATTAAAATTAAAATGTAACATGGTATTATGATACTTGTTGCATCGCAAACAGGGTCGGCTTTTACATTCAGTAGTGGCGTGATTATCCCTTAAACAATTTACGCAAAGGTCATGTTTTTTAATTAAAGCGTGGCGATCTCTTGGACTTAGATTAATAAATTGCCTGCAAAATTTTATAAAATGGTTTTGTTTACATATCGGGCAGCCTTGGGATTGATTAGAGAAATGTGAAAATGACCTTTGAATATTTTGAGAAGATTTGTGATTTAAATTTTCCAATACATTACAGCGTTCCTTAAGAAACTTAATGAACTCATCTAACGTGGGTAATTTTCCACTTTTGACCGTGATTTCCCACTCACGCTTGGAGTTAAGATCAAGCTTGGCTGATACAAGAAATATTAACATTAAGTCCCACGTTTCCATGCTTAGACCTAAAGCTTCTAAGCACCGTTTATCCCGTTGAAAATTGTCAAGTAAATTTCTTAACGCAGGGGCCGATTCGCGTGTAATGATAGGTATTTCGCAAATGGACTTTAAATGGGAGTTAATGATAAGTCTCTTGTTATCGAACCTCTCTACTAATATATCCCAAGCAATCGCGTAATTCGCCTCCGACATCTTTATATTTTGGATAACCTGCGCCGCATCACCCTTTAATGCTGACTTTAAGTAGTAAAATTTTTGTATGTTGCTAAGGCGTGTATTTGAGTTTATAAGTGCTTCAAAAATGTCTTTAAACTCTTGAAATTTCTTATAGTCGCCACCGAACTCGGTTAATTGCAAAGTAGGTAGTTTAATATTGGTGGGAATATTTTCCGTATCTACACCCAAGGGTGTGAGTGAACGCGGGGATGAGCTAGCTATATTTCTACTGTTAATATTGCCTATCAACTCTTTGGCATCTGACACCACCGTAAAAAACGATTCCTCAAACGACTCACGCTCCGCAACCTCGTTTTCGTCTAACAATTCAATGTTTGTTTGGCATTCATTGAATTCACCCCACAAAACCTCGGCTTTATCAAGACGCGAAGAAATTTCATATACACTCATTGGATTTGTTTTAAACCTTTCAATATAAGTTTTGAATCGCGTCAATTGGCCCTTCATTAAAGCGCGTTTCTTTTTAAAGACTTCCATTGCAGTAAAATCTATACTTAATTAATATAAAGATTATGTTAGATTTATTACAAAACAAAAGTTCAAGTTTTTAAGTTAAATAAACCTTTAAAAACTACATTAAACTCATTAAAACTAATTACTGAATTATTAAATTACTAAAGTTAAGTTAAATATTTTTTTTTGTTTTTGTTATTTTATTTTAAGAAAATGTTAGTATTAAATTATTAATAGGTAGGTATACATTCAGAAGGGATAATATAACAGCATATAATAGCATTTGATAAACCAATATTAGAGTTTACATTTAAATATAAAGTATTAAAACTATTTAAACAATTACCTCAATAGAGTTTATTAACCTATATAAAATCAGCTGTTTAAACTAAATTCCACCTAAAGAGAGAATAACCTAAGACAGAGAGCGAAAACAATATTCTGAAATTAATCTTAAAATGAGACATTAAACATAGCAACAAATTCAATTTTAACTCCCGAAACCTTCAAGGCCATACCACGACAAGTTTTTATAATCCTTTTTTAGGGCCGTCGCGTGACGTCATTCAACGAACATTTTTAATAATTTTGATTTTAATATTAATAATTCGAATAGATTTAAATTGTTTAAAACGTTTTTAGGAAGTAAAGGATGGGATAAATGGAATTTTGCTTATTATTTAAATTTTCCGGCTTTTCCAAGCTATTCTTCTGTATTCTGCTTTTAAGGACTTTATTATCCGGTTAGAAGGAACATGTAGGGGGCTTACCTTTTATTGGTCGCCTTTTTTCTTTTATATTTTAGTGGACTGTAGATTTTCTTAATTTCCCCACGTGTTGTCTGGTTTTTGATTCGTTTTCTGTCTGGTGGATTCTTGATTAGATTAAAATGTCTGGACGCGCACAACAATACAGTTTTGAACACATGTGAGCTCACAATTGTCACAATGTTACCATTAACTTTTCACGCACGAAGACATTAGTACATATACTTAAAAACTTTATTTTAACATTAAAAATTGGGTCATGGCCTCTATCGGTGGTCTTCTCGCTTGGTAATGAATGCTTGCTGACCTTTGTACCCTTGTTCCCCTTCCATACGCAATCTGCCTGTGCAGATATATTAATTAAACAATTTTTACTCATATTAAATAATATGAATATTATGTGTGTCCGACCGGACAGAGTGAATATTTTTTAATCTTGATTATGTCAAGGCGCACCAGAGACTAAATCTATATGTCACACACGGTTTTTTTTGCATGTAACTGAGTCTTTAATTTGCGGTGACAGCGACATGAAACGGACACCCATATTATCCCACATTAACAGCAAAATACCCGTGAACATGGTAGGCGGTTTTTATGAATATAATAGTATATTAAAGAACTAATGTCATAAGACGTCATTTTGTCGCACGCGGACAATTTATAAAACGAGCGACGAAGGAGCGAGTTTTATAATGAACAAGTGCGACAAAAGGTCTTATGACATGAGTTCTTTATGCTATTTTATCTATTTTGCAAACATTTCATAAAACAAATTAATTTTATACCTTATATTTAATTTGGTTAAATTTTACTTTACATAGTTGGTATCTAGTTTGAAGTTTGAAAGGTCATTAACCTTTCAAACATTATCACATTCTTTCGCTATGGCGTCGTTAATTTACAATAAGTATTTACAATAAGCGGCTGTTAAAGAAGAAAAAAGGATTTTCTTTGGTGTTAAACAAAATTTATTGCACGAAAAGTCTCGTAAGTACTAGAAAACAAATCATAAAAATATTATAACCTATAGGTATTCAAAATTGTATTTTACCAGTAGCCAACCTATAAAATCAAAATTTTGGGTGGAATAAAGTACCTCATTAAAGAACCAAAAGCGGTGTTATAATGAAGTCATTATGAAACCAAAATAGATAAAACAATTTTATAACACAGTTATGCTTTTTTTGAATCCAGGACTTTAGACATTAGTAAAAACTTGATAAAGTAGGTACGTTTATTCTTTTAAAAAACACTATGTGAATTGGGCTCAAATCATTAGAAATTTGAACAAAAAATCGTATTTACTTTAAAAGGCAAGAAAAGTTAGCATCTTGCATACAAGATAAATAAATTATATACTTTCTTGGTATAATTACAAGGATAAGCGCGCCTTATAAAATTAACTTTAATTAACGTATTATAGAATATCCTAATTGGTTAATGACTTTTAATCACTGTCGGCGCGCTGATTTAATGGCAACATTTACAATAAAATGTATTTGTTAAATTTACTTTAGTATATAAAACCCAAGAAAATATTGTTAGGTCAGTAAAAAAACTTATTTATTTGTATTTTTAATAAACAAACAAAGCTATGTAAATTTCAATATTTAATCAACTATTATTAAGTCCACTTTCATGGTTTAACTAAATATTAAAAAACAAACCGCAATTTTATTAACAATTTTCTAGATTGAAAACCGATATACTTAATATTATTAAGTTAATAAGCTTTCTAACTCTTTCAATACTTATATTATTTAAACCTCAAATCAATAGAGAAAGAATTTCATAGTAACCTTAATGTTCTTAATCCTTTTCAAGCTAAAATACTTTAACCCATTAAGTAACGCACAGTGTGATTTATGGAACAAGCACAAGCTAATAAAGGTTCGCATAATCTACGGCTATAAAATATGTGCTGAAAAATTGCTGACAAATACAAATACAGCAACAAGTTGGCATTTGTATCTATTATTAATATAGATTATCGTTGTGAAACTCGCCATTTTATTTAATGGTATCGGATTGGCAACAATGACACTGCAAATTCTAATGTAAATAGCCGATAGACCATTCAAAGAAACGCAGAACTGGAGCATACTTTAATTTAAACACATTTTTTTACGACCAGCTATTTTATAGAGTCATTGATTAGAAGTGGAGTTTTCCTAAAATGTGTAAATGAAATAGAGCTATATAAGAGACAGCGGGTGCGCGGATTAGGCAGCAAGACAGAGAGAGAAAATACATTAAAGCTACATTCGTAATGAATTCGCTGGCCGAGTGACACTTTGGCACGCAAGTCGGCACGAAATTTACCATTCACAATAACTTTATAGTCGAATTTAACGCATGGACGTTGGTAACTGTCATGTTCTTTGTAAGGTTAGAATTTGCATTATTTTGTTTTTGCTTAAGCAATTGGTGTTATTTTTTAAATGCAAAAATGGACAACAATCAATCAAATAGTTTACTTATGTTGTGTAATAGTTTATTTAGTGATAAATTCTTATTAAAATGTGTTACAAAACACCAATGTTCACTTTATAATAAATAATAATAATAATAAAAAACTAGTATACATTAAGTTACATACATACATACATACATTTACATTAACAATGGGTAGTTTATTTAAATAAAGCAAGAAAAATGTATTTAATCACATTAAAAACACTACACACACAAAACTCAACGCCATTGAAAATGTCAAACCTTCATAACAAAGGCAATGCGCATGTCCCATAGCCGGCACGAAAGTCGAAGTTGAAGTCGAAGTTTGCAGCTTGCAAGAAATTTTGCCCACTTCAACTTCCACTTTAACGTCGAATTTCATTGTGAACGATCACACTGTTACACATTTGCTTAGCTTGCGAGTCAAATTGCCACTCGGCCAGCGAATTCATTACGAATGTAGCTTAAGAGTTGTTACGTGATTTTCTTTAAACCAATAACGAACCACATGAGCAGTTGTAAACTGGCAAGTTATCCTTAAAATAAAAAATATATTTTTTCTACTCCCACCTTTAAAACGCCCTTTATCGTACAGGGTGGTCCACGTAAGGTGACCCATATACTTATCTCAGAAACTACTGGAGTCACAAAAAATTTGTAAGGAACAAATATTCACGAAGTAAAAAATATTTTTAAAATATTATATTTTCATTTATACAGGGTGTTCGGTTTTCCTTGGGACGATACCAACTTTCTTATTTTCAATGGAACACCCTGTATTTTTTTGCATTTTTGGATTCTTCCCACTCTTTTAGGTATACTTTATAAATATATTAAATAAGAAAATGTTAATACTTTTTGAGTAAAATTAAGATTTATTAAAATTTCTCTAAATGTAGACACTCGCTAAAAGTTAAAAATAACCAACTAAAAGTTATTATTTTTTATATTATGTAGTATTCATCTCTTTAATAATAAGCAAGCTATAAGTTAATTATTATATTTTTTGGAAAATATCATACAGGGTGTTTTCTATGTCCCGTTGAAAATAGCGATTTTAAAAGTTTAAAATCTTGTTTTTCTTCAATGGAACACCCTATATATTTTTGCATAATTGGATAGAATAAGTAATTACCTTTCATTTTATGTATATATGTCCTATACCTAAACCTAACAGAAAAAAAAATATTCGCATTTTTCACAATTAGTAGCTTTTTTCCAATTACCTTAGTTAAATTTTCATTATTCAAAGAAAACACCCTGTATAATATTTTCCAAAAAATAAATTAATTAACTTATAGCTTACTTATTATTAAAGAGATGAATGCTACATAATATAAAAAATAATAACTTTTAGTTGGTTATTTTTAACTTTTAGCGAATGTCTACATTTAGAGAAATTTTAATAAATCCTCATTTTACTCAAAAAGTATTAACATTTTCTTAATTAATATATTTACAAAGTATACCTAAAAGAGTGTGTAGAATCCAAAAATGCAAAAAAATACAGGGTGTTCCATTGAAAATAAGAAAGTTGGTATCGTCCCAAGGAAAACCGAACACCCTGTATAAATGAAAATATAATATTTTAAAAATATTTTTTACTTCGTAAATATTTGTTTCTTACAAATTTTTTGTGACTCCATTAGTTTCTGAGATAAGTATATGGGTCACCTTACGTGGATCACCTAAAAAAAATATTCGCATTTTACAAAATTAGTAGCTTTGCGCGTATGGTAATTATTATAGTAATATATATTTATATATAAAAGCATTTTTATTTGTTGTTATTGAAATTTATTTATTTGAATAATGAAAATTTAACTAAGGTAATTGGAAAAAAGCTACTAATTGTGAAAAATGCGAATATTTTTTTTTCTGTTGGGTTTAGGTATAGGACATATATATATAAAATAAAAGGTAATTACTTATTCTATCCAATTATGCAAAAATATATAGGGTGTTCCATTGAAGAAAAACAAGATTTTAAACTTTTAAAATCGCTATTTTCAACGGGACATAGAAAACACCCTGTATGATATTTTCCAAAAAATATAATAATTAACTTATAGCTTACTTATTATTAAAGAGATGGATACTACATAATATAAAAAATAATAACTTTTAGTTGATTATTTTTAACTTTTAGCGAGTGTCTACATTTAGAGAAATTTTAATAAATCTTAATTTTACTCAAAAAGTATTAACATTTTCTTAATTAATATATTTACAAAGTATACCTAAAAGAGTGGGTAGAATCCAAAAATGCAAAAAAATACAGGGTGTTCCATTGAAAATAAGAAAGTTGGTATCGTCCCAAGGAAAACCGAACACCCTGTATAAATGAAAATATAAAATTTTAAAAATATTTTTTACTTCGTAAATATTTGTTTCTTACAAATTTTTTGTGACTCCAGTAGTTTCTGAGATAAGTATATGGGTCACCTTACGTGGACCACCCTGTACATGTTTCCATGACACTAAGTGACCATTTAAATACACATTGAGAAGTTGTGGCTTTATAGCGCTTTAGTCAAATGTCATACAATCGTTAAAAATAAAGTGCCTTTCTTGTAAAATAATACTAAATGTGAAAATTATTTTATTATCTCAATACAAAAATACAAAAGTATTAAATAGTTTCTCAACGTCAATATCTGAAAAGTTTATATGAACATTGTACTGACCTTTTAATTTCGCCGGCAGAAAACTATAACTTAAATTCGGGCACGGACTCTACTGTAAAGTCCTCATAAAACATTTTCTTTACTTTTACTGTGAAAAACTGTCAATTTTCAAGAAATACATTTTAATTTATAATCAATATAATTGTGTTTATAAAATAAAAAAAAATGTGACATTTGACGGTGACACAGTTTCCCCTATTGTTTCATAGATGGCGCCTAAGATAATAATAAGTATTTGTCGTAGAAAAAGTATAGTATGCACCTCGTTTATAAACTTTTCTATACGCTCATTAATTTAAGCACTCGCTCGCAACCTCGCTCGTGCCTAAATTAAATTCGTGTATAAAATGGCGTTTATCAAACTTGATACATAATATACTATTTATGTCATAAATTTTATGATTAGGTAGCTATATAAAAAGGTGTAACTTGTTAAAATATAAAAATTTTATTAAACCTTTTTTGCACTAATAGAAACATTACGTCGTTATTCCACGTTTTGGTTACCATTTAATCTTGCCTTCTACGATATACATTCTGCTGTTGTCAGTTTTATGCAGGTATTCTATAAACAGTTGAAGGGGTCATTGCAAGAAGTGCCTAAGACATCATTACACGTTATTAAAATTAGGTTATATCTGAGCAAATTACCTATTAAACTGTGTAAATCCTAATAATTTGTGTCTGTGATTAAAAGCATAACTATGGCAGGTAAGTAAAGTAAAATAAAATAGATTGTGGAACCTTAATACCTAGCAGTTATCGTTTTTTTTTGCTCGAAACTTGTCTGAAAATGGAAGTATAATCCAGAAAAATGATGTCATTGATAAAGAAATTGATCAGTTACAAGAGGCCGACGCTGTTTATGAATAGCCAGACTTCTTAATATATTCTTAGTTTTGTCCTAGTCTTAAGTTTTGTTCACAATTTATATATTTTTTACGGCGTTATAATATAATAAACTTTTATATAAACAAATTTTTCCTCAAAAAATCCCTTAATTTTTGACAAAATAAAAACGTTTCAACACAAAAAGTGCCTAGGTCTCAAATTATTTTATATATTTTTTTTGATATAACAAAACGTTTTTTCTTTTTTAATCATGGAAGTCCAATTCACTTTTTACAAAGAATACAATACATGTATTGCAACACACATTTTCATCATAATATTTTGTGTAATATTTTATAATCAAAAATAAACCTTCAAACCGCAATATCTCAGAATCACCTATTTGTGACTAAGGCACTTCTTGCATTGACCCCTTCAGTTGCCGTTTGTAGCAGGGCTGAAATATTTTGTCTTTAAAAAAGACGACTCCCAATATTGAGGGTTTTAATTTAAAAAAATTATTTGCAAACCCTAATCTTGCCTGTATAATAACATCCGTTAGTCGAGACTTTTTAGCACTTATGCAGACGTTCTCGCAACCACTTTCCAAGGAATGCTGGGAAAATGGTTCCCTTCTTAGCTTCAATGGAGCTGGAAAATGGGTTTTCCCTCAAATATTCAAGCAAGTTATTGTTGTTACCCGGAGTTGTCTTACTTGGACGCTCAGAACCCATTATCCTACTCAGATCACCTTTCTGAATTGCGCATTTGCTGCAAATCATTTTATCTGCTATGCGTTGTTAAGACAATTTTGGCAATAATATAGCCTTATTCTGGTTTACTTAGGATATAGTAGGGTCCGTGGGTTGAGCTAACTCTGTAGGATAACCAGCAGTTGTTGGAGCCGCCGCAGGCGCAACCATGGCTGGTTGGACTAACTACTAGGCCACCTATAGAGTGCGTCTCCAGGTGACGGACAGGAGGAGACCGGGGACTGGAAACGGACTATGGAATCTATAAAGAAAGGCAGAGGTGTTGCACCACTGGTGTAAAACCCGCTCTTGCTAAGACAGCAAGTTGTGAGAACACTTTTTCCAATTCTACAAGTATGGTGCGCGCTTATGAGATGCAAGGTTGGGAGAAGCCCAGATCCGAGCGTCCACACCTGGAAAACCCCAAATTTCTTTCTTCTGCATGAGGCACTGCAGGAGAATAACCCAAATACTTCTTCCCTTGCACTTTCGCCAAGGAACCGGAGAGGGTCTCTATGAAACCTTCTGGAGCTCAAAGGCAGAAGGATAGACGTCAAGCTGAGGAATGGACTGCACTTTTTAGAAGTAAAACTATAATTATATATTATATAATTTGTAGTGTACAATGTGATTGCTTTTAAACTAAAACTCCCTTGTTAGGTGGTTTGCTTAAAAGCAAACCACCTAACAAGGGAGTTTTAGTGAGTATATGGGCGAATTTTCGTTAAATGTACATTTTGTATACTATATATTTTGTCGAGGCAGGTCAATTTGATCGATTTTTTTCCTTTGTGATAGAACAGTGTAATAGACTGCAAAAAAATTCTAGAAGTTTATAAATAACAAAAATAAACTTTAAATAAATAAAACTTATAGGGTTAATCTGAAATAGGAAAGAAACACAAGGAAGAAATGAAACATTGTCCTCGTCCTCACGTATCTTCCTGAAGGTTTTATGACACATTGCTTTTGACTTTTTCAAACGTTATTTTTCAGTAATACTGTAAAATGAAAACAAAAAAGGTAACTTCTAAAACAAGAGTTGTATGTAACGTTTTGTAAAGACACCAAAAAGTGTACGCAAAAAATCTTACCTTTAAAATATTTACAAAAAAATTCACACACTTTACACATGCTCACTTGTTGTTTCCGAACTATCAAACTGGATGCCCTCTAAAAATAAAACGCTATAGTATCTCTATCTCGTGTCTTCATTTCGAAGCAGTCGGCATAGAAGACGACGTCAACTTTAATATTTTTTTCTGTTTAAACTACTTTGTAGAAAACTATTTTAGTTTTATAAACGAATAAAAGAACTTTCCATTGTTCAAAAAAAGTTTATTTTTTCCGAAGAAGAAGAATATAATAATTTAAATTAAAAAATCGCCTCTGGGGACAGTTAGGTAATAGGACATTTCACCTAGTTTTTCTGCCATATATAGAAACACAAAGTAATTAAAAAAAAATACGATTGGTCCTAACAGGAAGGGGGTATTTAAATATAATAAATACAAAACTTATCAACAAAAGTCAAAAATAAAAATAAAATTAGATGGGGACAGCAAATGTACATTTAACGAAAATTTGCCCATATACGTCAGTAGATGGAGTCCCAGACTAAAAAGCCCTAATTAAGTATATGTAATCAAAAGATGACTTATCTTGATTTGACAATATTATGATGCATACGTCACTGGTGACAAAAGAAAAATCAATTTTTTTTGGCCGCAAAAGTACCTTGAAACCCAATTTTTCTTTTATAAAAAAAATGGTCGTGTGCATAAAAAATTTAAATTGCCAATTTAAAAATGAAGGTCTCGTAAAAATTATCAACCCAAAAAATACCATTATCGAAATTACTTACAAATCGGACATTTCAATGCCTTGTTTATAAAAAAAAACTGACCCTTAAAATGCATATCCGAAATAAATCACACTGCGTGCCGCAAAAATCCAGGGTCACAATTAAAATAAAATTTGCGACAGCAAGGTTACGTTAGTTAATATTACATTTCATAAATTTTTGACGTAGGTAAACAAAAAATATATCTCTAGACAAACGGTCAGGGACTTGTGTAATTATTATTATTAAGTTGGCATTTTAAGTTAAGCTTATTATGATTTAAATAAAATCGCTGAAAAGGGCAGCTGGTTATTAAATCAATTTGTTTATAACTTTACATTTTCTTTGCGATGTGTGTATTATTATTTTGTATATCGATGTTAGGAATCTCTAAAAATGTTTACCTTTCCATTTTGAATCATCATATATATTTATACAGGGTGACCCAGGACTCTTGAAAATGCCAAAGGCCTCCTCGTTTCTAAGTTTCCTATCTTTTTTCTGTCAAAGTATTTAATTATAACAATGACAAACATTTATAAGTTATAGGTATAATTTTAAAGTAATATATTTTAAACATGTAACAGGTGTTAAGATGCGAACAATAGTGCCTATACAAAGCATATAATTTAGGACTCTTTGCACTGTCACGCAACAGCTATAAATCAGCAGGACAGAAGGTAGCAGGAGCAATAACATAGATTTATTTATTTCGATAATCCATTCAATTCAGATTTATTTGTGCATAAAAAAGCGGCGAGTGCAGGCCAGATAAGTACACACTTATCATCTAGTTGCTCTTGACCCAATAAAGCAGTGTCGGTCTATGTGTATGTGTATGTGTGGTTTTACATGATCCAACGGTTTCGTTTTGCATATTTTTATGGTATTCCTAATCTATGATGATAAATTGGTAGACTGAGTAATAGGGTGGGCCGCTAGTTTAAAACAAAAAATATACATTTTTTGAGTCATACCTGTATTGAAAGCTTATGTTATGGGCTACCAATATCTATTAAAACTAAAATCATCTACGTACGTCCTGACGAGAAATTCATTAAAAACGTTTTTTTCTGTTGGTAATATAAAATACCACTGTGCGGTGATTATATTCCAGGTTGTGGTAGTATATTATCAAGAATATAATGGAAAAAAATTGTATATTTTAGTAAAAAAATATTTCTTAGATTTTTTAGATATACTCGTAATTGAATATTTATAATTAAATTTGTTTTATTATCCGTACAATCTTACGCATAAAGATAAAAAAAATCAGATTGGCTGTGTCTGAAACGTCGCCTTACGTCGTCCTGTCAGTGTACGTTCCTACTAAGTTAAGATTTGTTTAAAATGCCGAATTGTATAAAAAGTCACGAATTAGCTTGATCAACGGTATGTTACGTGTGTTTCAACAAGGCAGTTGATGGCCGACGTATAATTGGGAAAATCGAAAATCTGGTAAAATTACTTTCATCTAATTATGAAACGACACAAGCATTCCAACAGTCCTCTGTAAAGGCTGTTACATCAAAATATACAATAAGACTCTACAAAAATTACAGATTACTCAAAAATGAAAATTCTTCCTACACGTGACACGGATACATTTTGTGCGTGTAAAATATGTAGTTGCACGTTTCAGAACTATACCCAACGTTAATAATTTTTCATTTGATTATGCAATCAAAAAGAATATTGTGGGTAGACCTCCAAAAACCAGCTTAATGCAAGCAAGTACACTAAAAATATGCATCTCCTGTAATAGTGAAATCCATAAGGGAAAACGTCACTTATGTACTACAATTTCCAAAGTGAAAAACATTATTTCCATCGCACAAAACTGTAGATAACAAGTTGCAAGCCAGATTTTATTAGAGGAAAAGGAAAATCAGGGTAGTTCTCTTTTACTAAATAAAGGCAGGGGTAGGTATTTGCCTGTAGAAGTGATACCGAAAAGCGATTCCAAAAATTCGATAACTCCTTTGAGTACAAATCATTTTAAAGAAATGCAAGTTGACTGCAATTTTTCCACTAATACAGTAATAAAAATTAGTAAGTGCCTTCGCAATGTAAATAAAAACTTAGCAAAACTCAACATAATAAGTAACATAAAAACTACAAGCCATTCGTTGAATAGCTATTTTACTATAGCTGAGTTGCCGAACATTGACTGTCCCAAAACTGCCTATATTCCGTTTTTGGTGTACTGCTCGGATATTTCTGGTCTCTTAGCACATATTTTAAATATACGAGATTTAAATGACGACTTCCATGTAAAAATTGGGATCGACAGCGGTGGCGGATCATTGAAAGTTTGTTTGACTGTGATGCCAGAAAATGATCCCGAATATCTGGTAAAATACAAAAGCGCAGGCATTAAGAAGCTGCATCAAAATATTGCTGGAAACACTAGATTTAAATTCAATTTGTGGAGTATGTTCCTACACTTTTGCTGCCGATCTGAAACTTTTGATGATATTTTTGGGACTCCAGTCAAACTCCTCAGCTCATCCATGCCCCTGGTGTGAAATAAATGCAAAAGATTTAAAAGAGAAAGGACTTTCAAGAACAATAAGCTCTATAACCAAGCAGTCAACAGCTTGGAAAGCTAATGGGAAAATGAAAATAATAATAATAATAAAGTTAGTTTCTTATTATTTTTTTTTCTGTCAATTTCCATATTAAATTTTATTACTAGCTACAACTACGTGAATACGTTTTAGAAAACTGTGTTAATATTCCACTCATTATTGGTGATGAAGAGACGCCAGTTTTACGATACCTCCCACCGCCAGAGCTACATTTATTACTGGGCATATGAGTTTCCTGAGGTTGCTTCAGAATGGGTTTGACAAGCATCCATAGATTTCGACCATTATGGAAAATTACAAAAGTAACTTATTAAGATGTGTTTCTTACTTCATATTTAAGATAATTCATTTTATATTAACAACAGGAAAAATCGTTTTAATGAAATTCTCGTCAGGACGTACGTAGATGATTTTAATTTTGATGAATATTGGTAGCCCATAACATAAGCTTTCAATACAGTATGACTCAAAAAATGTATATTTTTTATTTTAAACTAGCTGCAAATACTAACTGTGGCCGAAATGATTTTTTTTATGAAAATGAATATTACACAAAAAAGTTTTCTCAAAGCTTGTTGACCTAAAATAAAATTTAGCCGCGCTTCTTGGGGGTTAGCAATTTTTTGTTGTAATTTTTGTTACAGGTGTGTGCAAAAATTGTCCAGATATACTTTATAACGCATACAAAATATTACATTTTCTAGCCTCGCCCCTAGCTACAACTTTAAAACTAAATTTTTTAAATACGCACAGTAATAAATTTCGGTAAAAACTATAATTTATGGAATTTTAATTTATACTTAATTTATTGTGTATTAGCTAAATATTACAAAACTTTTTATTTATTTCGAAACATCTTTACCGAAAATAATATGCAAATATATATATTTAAAATTTACATTATATTTTATGTGGTTTACAGAAAATATTGTGGGCCGATGGTGGACTAGTGGTTAGTGCAGGAGTATGGCTGTTTATTTGTGTTTGTCCTATTGTGTAATAGTCCTTCGGAGGGGACTTTGGGCCCGCGGTCCGTTCCTACCCCTAACCCTCACAAGCCATTCAGTTGGCTTATGGGACTTCTTAAGAAGTAAAGGTGGAACTAAAAGACCACTTTTGTATACAAACTTTGTATATAAACATAGTAACCAACGTAATATTCTGTAATAGTTATTTGTTTTACAAGTGCTAAAAAGCGACTTTTTCATGCGAATTTTTAAGTTGCTCACGAGGCCGTTAGGCAGAGTGTGCATTAACACGAGCTTGAAGAAAGCTTTTCACACAATGTTTTTTCTACGACCCTTTTATTTTTTATTATTTTTAAATACAAAACAAAATATCCTAAAAACGTGTTTGACAGCTGAATGTCAAACGATGCTGTCAATTTCTTTTCACACAGACCTGTCACTTTTCACACAGAAATGTCACTTTACATTCGTGTTTTGTCTTGCCAATGAAAAGATTCATTTTCTAAGCAACGATCTCATCATGAAAAGTGACTTTTACATAGTGGTCGTAGAAAAAATATTTTACGTAAACGATTATGAAATATCATCAAAGAATACTTTCTGCAAAGTAAATGTACCAAAAATAATCTGTAAAATATGTTGCAGTATATATTATGTAATTTTCAATTAATACAGTATATATATTTATTCCGTAAATTTTTCTGAAAAAAATGGTAGATCATATTTTAATTTATGTAATATGCGCAGAATATATAGTTTAATTCTTAACTCATACAGTATTTATTCTGTTAATTGTACAGAATAAATTTTATGAAAATACATTTTAATTGATGTAATATTACAAAAATATTTGGAAAATATTTTTTTTTTGTATTTTCGCTAAAGATTCAGTGAAATTCTCATTTTTTCTGTTACTCTTCGCTTTTTTGCTCTGCTGTTAATTCACTGCTTAACTGCTTCAAAATATACGTCTTCTTTTTACTTCGTTGCCAATTTCCATAAATAATACTTGAGATGCACACATTTTTAAATTATAAAGGGATAAAATCAGGTTTTTTAAGGTATTTTGTATTTTCATCAATATGATCCTCAAAATGCACACCTACTAGAAACCAGTACATTTTTTCTCTTTTTGAACATATGACACGATTGTAGCGTCTTTCTGAAAACCAAATGTACTTGTTAGTTCTGATCTATTTTTGGTTGATAAACTCTAGACTCTAGATTGTAGATACATTGTTATATATATGTTTAAATTGTATTTATATAAAACCTACACCAAAACACTTAACTATCGATACTCATTTATAATGCCTACAAACAACGCCATCAACTTTAAAAGAGGTTATGCCTCGGTGGTGTAGTGGTCAGAGCTCCTGGGTACGAGCCGAGAGGTCGTGGGTTCGAATCCCACTTGGGTATGGTTGTTTATTTGTGTTTGTCCATTGTGTATAGTCCTTCGGAGGGGACTTTAAGCCGTCGGTCCGTTCCTACCCCTAACCCGCACAAGCCATTCAGTTGGCTTATGGGACATCTTAGTTTGGATGTAAGGGTGGAACTAAAAGAGCACTTTATAACTTTATAACTTTATAACATGACCCTATGAGTTTACACATATTTACGCATATTATTTTCGGTAAAGATGTTTTGAATCTGTATTCAATAAAAAGTTTTGTAACATTTAGCTAATACACAATAAATTAAGTACCTATAAATTAAAATTCCATAATTTATAGTTAAAACATTCCATATTTTTATGGGTATTTTTACCGAAATCTTTTACTGTGTACCTTTGGACGATTTATTTAACTTTTTTAAACTATTATGTTTTACCACAGGGGCGATCGCCTCGAGGCTATAAATAAACTAAAATCGACAAAAAAAAATGTCTCGATATATACCTACTTCTCCTAAGAGAACTTTTGCTGACTACACCAATTAATATTTCCATCAATAATTTTTTTGCCATTTTGGGCCCACCCTACTGACTTTGTAAGTAACACAAATTGATGTCAAAAATTTGCTGTAAATTTCACCACATTCACCACTCCTCTAGTCAATCAAAGTAATAAACCCATTAATAACAAACATCTGCAAAGAAAAGATAATGCAAAACCAGTATAAGAACTGATTGCTTGGACGAAATTAAACGGCCATTAAAAGTAGTAAATGGCAAATGCGCGCAGACCAAGTTAATTATAATTATAGGCACAAGTGTGCAAGAAAGTACATGCACGTACCAAATGTAATGCTTTCTGTTAAGTTATTAAGTACAATTAGATTATTGTGAATAATATAATACAGACCAGATTTTATATATTTGTGAGATTTAAATTTTTTATAACAATGTTTTTACGTTTTTATTTTGATTGATGTAAACGTGTTTTCCTCAATAATATTATATAATATTTTATACGCCCATGGGCGTTTTTAGTCACACAAAAGTTCAATTATGTTTATGCAGAGCAGCGTGAGACATTCGTAAGGCCGGGTTAAAATGTTCCGTAGTTTGCCAAGTTGGTCGCGGGAAAATATTTTCAAACGTAAAAACGTTTGCTGTTGACTCCGAAGAAGAGGATAATAAAAATATTTATCTCCACGCGGTCTATAATTTAAACTTTATTGTTGTCAACATTCGATAAAGAAATACCTTGTTATGGCCTAGGCCGATAAAAATTTTTATGAGGCAAGTAATTAGTTCGATTTTTTCTCGCTAGGAGTATTGTTTTGACAAATTAATCCTTTTCTTAGAAATTAACGTACTAAACTGGTCTAATTTATTTATAATAAGCACTAATTTGTTTGTTTTACTGTTAATGTTTAATATTTTTCATTAAATTATTGTAAAATTAAATATGAATAATAAAAAAAAAGTGAGGTTAGGCAACCAAGAAAACGCACGATTCTCTTTCTACGATTTAAATTATCTTTAAGTTTTAATTTGCTTTAAGTTTTCAGTGAAATTAAATGTTAAACACAGCTTAAACATTCCAAACTACCTATTTTTTAAATAAAAATCCATTATTAAACAATTAATTGAATTCAATGTAATAGCAAAAATCCATTTCTACTTAAAACATGTTGCTAGGTATTATCAAACTATTACTGCTTCTTAAAGCAATAATAATTGTTGTACATTTAATGTAATCTTTAGCTAATAAATAAATGAGATTCTAAAAAAGTGAGGTAAGGCCGCTTTGGTGTTGAATTAAATTGACCTATATAAAGTGCTTTGAAGATAAAATTTTGTATGCCATTCGGCCAAGAAGTGCCTTTTTGTGCTTCGCTCAATTGTAGGCCGACGCGTAGCTTGAGCTTAGCACAAAAAGCCTTATTTCTTAACCTAATGACATAAATAACTATTACGATATACCAACCATGGTTTCTCTATCTCGATACAACAAATCTGAAAATGGCCAGACCTACCACACGACACTGAAAAAAATCACAGTTAAAAATCATAATTATAGACGAAATAAATATATTTTGACGAGGATTAGGCCTACCTAGATACAAAAAAAGCGCCTGATACTCTTCCTTCTTGGGGGTGAGAAAAAGCGTTCTAAAGAACATCCATTTTGATTTTTTCAAGTGTAAAAAATTGTGTTCTCGGGCGATTCTAGTGGCCAAAATCTATTAAAAAAATAATAAATATATCATTATAAAATTTTAACACCATATATTTGGGGTATTAATCTTGATCCTTTACAAATTTTATTTCAATTAGTTCAGTGGCGGCAATTTTATAAAGGTTTATAATTAAAATGTTGTTAAAACAAGTTAAAAATTTAGTTATTTTAAAAACTATTGAAAATATAATTTTAAAATTTTAAGACTAGTTTCATATATTAATATTCTTGATCCTGTACAAATTTTAATTTAATTAGTTTAGTAACAACTATTTTATAAGGGTTAAAATGATTAAAGTTTTGTTAAAGTAAGTTAAAAATTAAATTATTTTTTAAAATATCATTATAAAATTTTAATTCATAATTAATTTAATTAGCAGTTGCAATTTTATACTGGATTAAAATGTAAATATAAAATATTCATATATTTCGCTCTAATTGTATTTCTTGATACACCTATTTCCGAAATAAACACTATTATTATTATTATTATTAAGTAATAATAATAGTATTGTTAATAATAAATAAATAATAAAATTATAATATATAAAATTGCAATATCCTATTGATAAATAAAATAATACACCTAGGTCAATAAATTTAATTACAATAATATATAAGTGGATCGGAGGTTCCTTATACTTGATGATGTTTTTGGATCCCTGCCATTTGTTTGGGTATATCTATTATTGATCCTGTTTTTTTTCCTAAATTCAGCTTGTATTCATAGTTTTTCCGATTTTCTTAGAGCCTTATTTTCATCGGTTCTGACTGTCCATGTTTTAAATAGAAGGATATATGCGATGTGTAAGATACACTCCATAAACCTAAACCATAAACATAATCTTGTGGATCTATATATTTTTTCTGTAACTCTATCCAACCTATAAATTTCAGTTGGATTTTATTCAAAAGAACGCAAGAAGCTGCAGAAGGTGTTCCTGTTAACACCTGAATAACCTTGCCATCCACCATTGTAGAAAATAAAGTGTGCTTTACTTCAATATTTTGCGTTCTCAGGTTTGAAAATTGTAGGCTTCAATGAACTGATTTGCAACTTCATGTAGTATACAATACATTTCGTTTTCTCCGGTATCTTTTTAGCATATTCTCGTCTTTTAATTGTATGGGCACAAACAAACACATAAAAATAATGGAGTCTGTACCTGTATATTTTTGACGTGTAACAGAAAAACGTACATTTTGAGGTGATTGAGCAGAGCATTTTATTACGCAATTGTTTTAAATCCAAGACGCCCTAGAGCAAAACGAGAGACATTTTTTGAAATCAGCGGCCCAAAATTAAATAAACCAGGCCGGAGTACTTAATGTTAGTTTTAGAAACTTCGTCATTAAAACTGGGCGAGATAATTACACTATGATAGTTACGAGTACTTTTTTACTTATAAGTATTTTTCATTTGAAATACTTATTACTCGTACTTACAAACCAAATTCAATGTACTCGTAAAAAATACTCGTGGAATTCACGAGTAATATATATACGAGTATTTCTGTTTATTATATCGATGACTTTTTGCCAAAACACGTAAGCATCAAAACATTTTGTTTGGAAGTCTGTTTTAAATTATATAATATATAGTATAATATATCAAGTAAATAAGTAAAATTATAAACTATTTAAGAATTGTTATACATATATGTTATATGTTATACATATAAACATTATAATGTTTAATATAAATAATTTTATTAATTTGCATTTGTATTTTTATAGCTCAGGACCAAAGTATTTTATATAATGTACACTCTCTAAAAATGAATTAGTGAAAATACCGTCAAAAATTATGAAAGTGGAGCAGTTAAATTCAATTCCATATTATATGACAAATGGACTATATCTCAAAAACTGTTTTACTTTTTTAACTTTTGAGGACATTTTCAGATTCAGGGAAATTGACTGCTAAATGTTAAAAATACAAATTGCTATTGGCGAGAATTTTTAGAGGCTGCTTTTTCGCTATGACATAATTTTTGACTAATCCACTTTTAGAGAGTAAAGAATAACACTGTGCGACAATTTTCGGGTCATCGAAATCAAACCGCACCGGACCATTTTTTTCTGAAAATATACCTATCCAATAGCAAAACCCTCGCTGTGTTTGTAAAAGTTATCTCGAATTTTTTGTTATGGCCGTTTGTATTTTCGAGCTTTATATACCCCAATTTAGACCTATAAATCGATTTTTTTCGCATATATTCGACTTATATCGTCAAGATTTTTTGTAGAAATGTAGATACTGCACAAATAAATCCATTTTATGAACAACCTTTATCCCAAAAACCCAATTTTTTTCGAAAATATTTTTTTTTTAATTTTTTTGATAATATTTAAAATTTCTTGCTACTTCTTCTGGCAAAAATGTTGTAAAGTATACTAAAAGAAGTAATTTATAAAATACGCACACAAAACTGAACTTTAAGTTTGCTTATTTACTGGAAAATAATGTTTCAACAAGATTTTCCAAAATATTCATCTTTTCACACTCAACACCAAATATTTTGCCGAAAAATCTGTAGGAAAAAATTGAATAGATAAAATAGAATTGTAGAAAAGTACAGAGAGTTTGATTTTTTATTTTGTATTAATTTTATTATTAAAAAACTTTTTTATATCAAAACATTGAGTAATCTGATTCATCCCTTTCACTTCTTCTCCTTTATTTCTTTGCTCTTCATTTTCATTTTTTGATTCATCACTGGAGAATTTCATCCCTTCCACTTCTTCTCCTTTATTTTCTTGTTCTTCATTTTCATTTTCTTCCTGATCGTAGTCAAAAATATGTTTACTTCACCAAAATGTTTCGGCTAGTATGGCATCTGGAGCTCGTTTTCCTCTTTATCTGGACTCAAATGACATCGCAGTTTGATGATTGTGTCGATAACTGTCGACTGAAGTAGTCCAAATGGCGATGAGGAAAATGAATTTTTAGCGTCATATTGACTCCAATTTTGGAAAAAACATCCAACATTCGTCGCATCCTTCATAATTGGGAGAACTATGTTTGCCTAAAAGTCCAATGATGATGTATCTCTGTCAAAGTCTTTATACATTACAAATTTCCGAATATCAGGACCATTTAAAACGCCTGAAATGAAATGAATATAAAAAATATATGAAATGAAGGGATGGAATTCTCCAGTGATGAATCAAAAAATGAAAATGAAGAACAAGAAAATAAAGGAAAAGAAGTGGAAGGGATGGAATTCTCCAGCAATGAATCAGATTACTCAATGTTTTGATATAAAAAAGTTTTTTAATAATAAAATTAATACAAAATAAAAAATCAAACTCTCTGTACTTTTCTACAATTCTATTTTATCTATTCAATTTTTTCCTACAGATTTTCCAAAGATTTCGGCAAAAAATTTGGTGTTGAGTATGAAAAGATGAATATTTTGGAAAATCTTGTTTAAAAATTGTTTTCCAGCAAATAAGTAAACTTGAAGTTCAGTTTTGTGTGCGTATTTTATAAATTACTTCTTTTAGTATACTTTACAACATTTTTGCCAGAAGAAGTAGCAAGAAATTTAAAATATTATCGAAAAATTGAAAAAAAAAATTTTTTCGAATATTTGGTCCCAAAATTTGGCTTTTGGGATATAGGTTGTTCATAAAATGGGTTTATTTGTTCAGTAACTACATTTCTACAAAAAATCTTGACGATATAATTCGAATATATGCGAAAAATATCGATTAATAAGTCTAAATTGGGGTATATGAAGCTAGAAAATACAAACGGCCATAAAAAAATAAATCGAGCTAACTTTTACAAACCCAGCGAGGGTTTTGCTATTGGATAGGTATATTTTCAGAAAAAAATAGTCCGGTGCGGTTTGATTTTTGGTGTTGCACAGTGTAATCAATTATATTAACTAACATTTTTTATTCAAAAGTACTCGTACTCTTTACTCGTGTTTTCACGATTAGGGGAAGTTGGGGGAATTCTGCGCATCTAAGCAAAATCTCTAGTATCTTTGTTAAGTTTAAATGTGAAATTTTGCAATTAATACCAGCGATATTCTACTATGTATACTATGTGTATATAATGCTCAATTTATAAAAAAAATTGTTTGGTATGCAAAAACTAAATTTTTTTAAATAATGCATTTGCGCAAAATTACCCACCTATCAGGGTAATTTTGCGCATCATAGGGGAAAAATTTGCGCTGTATAGAGAAAGATTTGTAGGTATCTAAATAAACCGTTTATTTCTATAATATTATTATATTAAAACATAAAAATAAAACAAAACTATTTTCTCTATGAAACAAACAAAACAATCAAAATCAAAAATAAATAACTAAAAATAAAGTTTTTGTTCTTAGAAATAAGAGGGTCTATATGCAGCAGTTGTCACATATGTAGTTTTTGGGGGTTGTTTTTTTCGCTACACTCCGCCTGTGCCCAAATGGAACTGTTTATGCTGAACAATCTATAGGCTCCTGTACCAAAGCTCCCATATTGGCCAAATTTTACAGCGCAAAATTACCCCAATTTTTCAGCGTAAAATTACCCCCATTGCAAGAAAAATATTGTGATACTAAAAAACTTTCCAAAAGTTAACCTGAACAATTTAAACATACACCAGATTACGGGGAAAGATCATATAAAGTTGTGTTATAAACATTTAAGCGATTGGACAGAAATTTAAACTTAACTCGTAGCGGAAACGAAATGGATTTCTTAGATCAACGTACATGTATCACAGTTAGCTAGTGACCATCGTCACTAGCTAAAAGCTACAAGCTTAATGGCGGTACACTTTAGTCCCCGTATACCAAAAGCAACGTTTCCAAGTTTGCAACATTCAAAAAATGTATTATTTACTTCATATCTGGAAGAATTGTTTGTGCGTAAAATTACCCACCGCGCAAAATTCCCCCACCTTCCCCTACTACTCGTAACCGTAACATACAAATGTACTTACGAGTAAATATTTTAAGAACTTGTACTTAAAATTTTACAAATACTTTTTTTAGTACTCGTGCCCAGCTCTGGTTTCTATGTATATTCTTTGCTTGCTGGTAACAAGGGAATTTTAATGTGCTCCAAAACCAGTTTGTCATGTTTTAATTTGGTAATGCGATTTCATAAGGGCTATTATTATCAGTTTTCTGTTGAATTTCAACAATAATTATTATTATGAACACTTTAACGGTGGATTACTAAGTAACGAGGCTGTTATTGACAAGTTTGCTGCAAATAAGGATGTTCATGCAAAAGCAGTGTCCACAAGGAAAAAAGTTATGTAAATATTATTATTTATTAAAACTTTAAACTAAACATATATTTTAAAATTTAATTTCTAATAGGTTTTCCAAACTGTAATATTAAATTCCATGGCTCTATTATATTGAGATTTAAATTTAATAGTAACACATTTTTGTCCTGGTCCTCCTTCCGTTATGTGGACTGCTCCGTTTGTTCCATCATTCCTTAAGTCCTTGATTTCAACGCATTTTATTTTAATATCGTCCGCAGACGTGCATATATCTCTCTGTAGAAAAGTGGGGATTTAAAATATATTACAAGAGGTAAATTTGGCCCTTCTTGATCAGCGTTTCTCAAAGTGGGCTCCGCGAAAGGTGCGAAATGAAAAAAAAATTGCCCCTTTCTATTTTTATTTTACCTAAAATTCTGAGCTTCGTCATATAAGATCCAACTTTATAGCGGCTGAGGCATAAAAAAGTTTGAGATACACTGTTCTAGATAATCAACCATTTTGTGAATCGATTAATGTATTAAATAAAACCAATTGTTTAGTCTTAATACTTACAGTTTCTTCAGTATAACTACCACCCGGGACTCTTATCATTTCTTGGTAAAAAATTGGACCTTTCCCATCACAATCTCCAAAATCGATATTTGAATCTTTAAGACCCCAAACAAATTGGCTTACTACTGCCAAACTAAAACAAATTATTACTAAGTTTTTCATATTTGTTAATAATATTTTACTAGTAATCGTTACTAACTAAATTTTTAACAATAAAATACTTCCCTTTTATATTAATCTAAATATTAGAAATAAGAAGATAGGCAAATTATTATTCGTGTTTTTGTAGAAAAGTTTCCACAAAGTAAATAGAAACTATATTAATTGTTTATTTAGCTAAAAGGTTTTAAAAGTACTTTGTTTTTGAAAATTAGATTATCAGATCAAGCTGAAATTTGGTACTCATAAGTATACACTGTATACACACATGTGTACAATGTACATGTACGAAGTGTGTTCAGAAAATATCGGGAATTTTCGTTTTTTGAAACGAATATTTATTTATTCGTCTACATTAATGTTGTCGCCTTCAAAATAGTCCCCATTGGATATTATGCACATGTGCCAGCTCGTCTTCCAATACTCGAAACACTTCTAAAACTCGATCTTTGAGATAGCCTTTAGTTCTTTCCGCGATGCGCTTTTAATATCATCTATGCTTGCAAAACGTTGGCTCTTTATTTTTGGGAATAGGAAAAACTCAAACAGAGGCATGTCTGGCGAATATGGAGGCTGGGGCATCATACAGTATTGTTTTTGGCCAAAAATTTTATTCAAAATTTAACAATTTTGGAACAAATTTTGCTGTTACGCGTTTCATACCCAAAACATTCGAAAAAATTTCATGGGATGAGCCAATCGATATACCAACATCATCAGCGACTTCTCTGATGGTTTATAACCATTTCTTCCACTTTTTCCATGTTTTTATCGGTTGTTAATATGCTTGTGCGTTCGGGGCGTTCGTCATCTTCAACGTCTTCACGGCCATCTTGGAAACTCCTATACTCACTATAGGCCTTTATTAACATTTCACAGAATTTATTTCATTTTTAAGCAAAATATCCAATACAAATTCTTTGATCCATTTCTTTTAACGAAAATCGCCGAGCTCATAAAACACGTCTAACCTTAGCGGCTGCCACAGACAAAGTAAACAATGAAAACAGCTAAAGTTTTTATCATACTTCAGGGGCATGTATACCAACATAATAAAGAAAATTTTATGACAACCGGACCCTCCGAAGCCGCGAAATTTAACAATTCCCGTTATTTTCTGAACACACCTCGTATACACACATGCATGCATAGTATAAATTGTATACTAGGGTGCTTCGTTTGAGACGACTATTTTTTGTTTCTCACTCCATTGACGAAATATTGTTCTAAACATAGAAAAAAAATCCCTCCAAAGGAGAGCTCTTAAGTTTAATTTTAAGTACTCGCTAAATGTATTTAAAGTTTTCCCATTTAATTAACCCGTAAAAATTTTTTTTTTTGCTTAAATTATCTATAGCATAGCGACATTTTATGGCATTCATTTGACCATGGGTGGAAGTTGAAGAGGGATCATTCCTCTTTAAAAGCTTTTACAGCTAATTTCCAACTTTTGAATTATATTGCCAGTAAAAAGTTGTGTACCTAGTTGATTTTTGCTCTTGGTTTTTAGAAATTTATCTCAGAAACAATTTATTCTGCGGGTTCGGCTTTTAATCTGTCTTATATGAAATTAAATTCTCTACAAAAAAGTTCCTTTACAATTTTGGTGTCAAGACAATAGTTTAGGAGAAAAAGTCGAAAAATCCCGATTTTTGAGCAAAAACTAACAACACAATTTTTTACTGGCAATATAATTCAAAAGTTGGAAATTAGCTGTAAGAGCTTTTAACCTTCGGATGACCAACCTCTTTTTTATAAATGGATGACCAAGGGGGGTTAAAAATGACCCCTCCTGATTTTACTAAACGAAAACATGCTTTCATTATTTTAATGTTATATTTTATATTAAATAATGAAAACAAACATTAGTACAACAAATTTGTATTCCAAAATAAACCAAAAAAGTAAAAACCTAATAAAGAAAGCAATGAAATTTGTAAAAAAATGCACTAGTAACCACAGGTATTGCAATGTTCCTTGCAGAAAAAATGCTTGCATTTATCGCATTTCGTTGTAAACTTTCTGTCGGAAGATCCAGCAAATTTTACATCGGCCACGTTTCTTGGGATTTTCAGCTGGCTCTGCATCTTCAGGATCTTCTGAATATTCTGTTAATACCATATTTATTTTAAAAATACTGTTCTAATGAGAAATATTTGTAAATTTTTGTAATGCAAAATATAAAGATACTTGGCATAATAATATAGTCAAATAAAAAAATAATCAGTTAAAAATTAAAAATATTTAAGAGTTTATTCAAGAAAAATATACATTGGGGTCAAAATTTACCCTCCTTGGTCATCCGAAGGTTAAAGAGGAATGATCCCTCTCCAACTTCCACCCATGGTCAAATGAATGCCATGAAATGTCGCTATGCTATAGATAAATTAAGCAAAAAAAATATTTTTACGGGTTAATTAAATGGGAAAACTTTAAATTCATTTAGCGAGTACCTACTTAAAATTAAAATTAAGAGCTCTCCTTTGGTGGGATTTTTTTTCTATGTTTAGAACAATATTTCGTTAATGGAGTGAGAAAAAAATAGTCGTCTCAAACGAAGCACCCTAATTGTATACACTTATCAATGACATCAAATATTTAGCAGTATTTTCAGACACACGTTACGTGTATAGGACTAATTTGATCTACCCATCGAAGCTGTGCTCTGACATACAGTTCCTTTCATCAATGATGTATTATACAGACTGTATAGAATTAAGTAAGGCTGAAGAAAAAAATAATAAATAATATCAGATTATACTCTGATTATAATTATTATGATTATGATTATGATTATAATTATCAGAGGAAAATTAAAAAACTATAGTATATAGTATATAGTTTATAGTTTATAAATAGGCGTGGTTTTAACCGTAATAACGAATAATTATAATAATAATATTTAATAATAATAATACCCAGTTATAAAAAAGCCATTCAACATCAGCACAATACGCCCCCACCATTTAGGGGCCCCCATCAATGGAATAATAGCTTTTTAATGAAACGAATATGAAAAAAATTGACGAAAAAACAAAAAATTGGGTCGGTTATACCCCGCGAATCCTGTAATTTTCAATTAATTTTTCGTAGATCTAACTCGGGGATTTTTTATTGCTTATCCGCTTATAATCTAATATTAAAGTTAGTTTTTGTCCCAGATTTTTATTGGTACATTGGACTGTTGTGGAATATTTTCCGGTGTTTACGAAATACTGTTTCGCTTTTCTTTGAACAAAAGATTGTTTTATTGTTTGATTTTGTATGAAAAACAGCCAAATAATACGACTTTTGACTTTTTTTCAGTTTGCGGTAAGTATTATAAATACAAACAAAACATAGATCAATTTATATTTTACTTTAGTAATTGAGTATTTTCGTATTATTCAAAATATTTAATATATAAAGTAGATAAAAACACTTTCATTCACAATTCTATTCTACTATCTACGTTTTTATAGTTTTGCATACGAGTTTAAAATTTCTCGGACTTGGGTAAAATGTATATAAGGTTATGTTCGTATTAATCAAAATATACAGGGTGATTCAGACTTGTGACAGAAGCTCAGGGGAAATTCCTCTCATCAAAATATAAAAAAAAGTTCCTATAAACGTGTCCGAAAATGCTCATTATCGAGATACATGGTGTTTCGTTTAAAAAAAATGAGTTTTTTATTTATAGCTTAAAAACGCTTTGGTTTATTGAATAATAAATGATTCAAAGATCACGTAAAGTTCCTCTAGCTTAAAAATTTACCATGAGTTTTAATTTCAGAAGTGTTAAAAATTTTAGTAATATTGAGGGTCCCCACCAAATGTCGGCCCCAGGGTCTCAAAACTCTTAATCCCGCTCTGACTGAATATGTTATTGTTATTCGGATTTCTTATACCTACGAAGTGCGAAGTATCAGAAAAAAATGCCATCACTGGTGTTCAAACTGAAATTAGGGGATACATAGAAGTGGGTTAAAGTTACGAAATTCATCAGTAAGTGTTGTGGTAAATTTCTGTAATAATTACAAACTACTTATTTACTTAGTTAACAGATTACAGGTTGTAAACGTAACATAAAGTTATGTAGACCTGCATTAACATAAAATCTGGTTATTATTTAGTTAACATTAACATTAACAAATATTTTTTTACTGTGTAGGTTTACATTATTTTTGCGATAATCAAAAAGACCCTTGGAATGAAAAAAAAATCTCTATTTTGTTGTAGTTCAATTACATTTAGATGTATACTATATAATTTTCTGTTGACTATTAAAAAAGTATTAATTATTTTACAATAAAGGTATTTACAGTTATTATATGTACTAATAGTGAGTGTATAAAAAATAATCTCACGATTTCTTATAATTCACAGAAAATTTAGGTCACTCTGTACGATATTAATTTTAATATGTAAGTAATACATGTTCACCTAATAACTTTAATCCCACCTATGTATGTATGCATGTATATTAAATTTTATACCAAAACACATAACTTTTTTCCTATATTATTTATGTTACTTGAATGGTAATCAAATTATTGTATTTTACTTTACATCCTGGTTTATTTTTAGTAGTAATTAAGCTACTGTCTGTCCACTCTAAGTTGGCTGAACTAAGGAATTTTGTTGTTTAGATATTAAAGAATTGTCGTACTGTGTGCTTTTAAAACAGATTTTATATTATAAATAATACTAGTATATAATATGTACTAGTATTATTTATAATATAAAATCTGTTTTAAAAGCACACAGTACGACAATTCTTTAATATCTAAACTACAAAATTCCTTAGTTCCGCCAACTTAGAGTGGACAGACAGTATATATTTTTCTTATGCAATTTGTAAATATGTAATTGAAAAAACGTGTTATATATTAGGTATATTTATAAACTTACGATAAAATTGTTATAATTATATTTAATGTTAATGTTCAAACTATTTTTACGTAAGTTAGTTATACATAATTACTAATTTAGTTATAAACTAAACTTTGTTATTTTGGAACAATAAGAAATTGATATGTTGACCACGTGGTCTGTGTGTTGAACAGTCAGATTCAGATAAGACCACGTTTTCGAAAAACTTTTTCCAGCAATTGCAAAGTTCAAAATTTAGATAACTTTGATCAAAAATAGAATGCAAATACATATTAAAAATAGTGTAAATTTGTGTTTATATTACTTCATGCAAATTTTCCAAGCTATCAGTATCATTGATAAAAATAAATATAAACAAATATATTTATATTTTAACCGCAAAAACTTACCAGTAATATTATTTACGCATATACAGGGTGGCCCAACAAAAACCAAACGATCAGTGATTTAAAAAAACGCAAAAACACGTCTTTAGTTTCGAGGAGGACCACTTTTTAATATATTTCACTTGCAAATCGCTTACTTCTCCGCACAGAAGTCACAACCCCTAAAATTGTATAGGCATAATAAGGCAAGTGATAACTTATTTAAAAGTTCTTTTTTCCCCAAGTATCACAAAAAAATGAAATTCTATCCATTTGTTTTCGAAATATTAAAAATTGAAGTTGCAACAGCGCACTTCGTTTCTTATTTAAATAAAAAAGTATAAAAGTGTATAAGGGACTTAAGAGAAAATCGTGTAGATAAACTGTTGAATCATAAAACAATCCTTCATCAGTCTTTTAATTAGACAACATTAGTTCAGTTTCATTTAACAATGGTTTAAAGTATTGCGAGAAGAGTTGAAATGGTCAACCCTTTTTAAAATAGTGAGTGAGGAAATCGTGCAGTAGATGTATTCAATGAACAACATCTGGATAGGAATGTAAATAGAAAATTCGTTTTTGAGTTGGTGGGGAAGTTCCAAGAACAGGATCAGTAGAGGACCAAACACGGATCTTTGGACCTGAACGTCCAATCAGGAATGAAGCTGCTGAGTTAGAAGTTTTAGGACAAGTTTTTGCTTTGCAACTTTGAGCACGAGGAAATTAGCTAAGGTTGCAAACATTCCTAAAACGACCATCCATCCATCGATCTCATACATTTCGTCCTTACAAGATTCATTTAGTCCATGAATTAAAGACGATTTTGACCGGAGTTTTACATAACTATGACTGAACAAATAGCTTATGATGACGATTTGGTTTTAAACATGTTTTTTAGACGAGTGTACAGTTTTTCTTAACTCAACCGGGAATGATCATAATTGTCGTTACTAGTCAAATGCAAATCCAAGGGATTTACTTGAAGTTCACACTCAAACTTAATGTCCGGGCAGGGATTTATGGAGATCGTCCAGTTGGACTAATTTTTCTTGACAAGAGAAACGTATTTGAAATTACTAGAAAATGTAGTATCCCTTACTGGGCAAGGGTAATACAAAAAAATGCAAAAGTCAATTTTTTTGAAAATTTCCAAAATTTTTACGGATAGTAGGTATCCGTGAATTTTTGACGCTGATTATAATCATATAATATTATGATTATAATAATTAATTATAATTATTCCTTTTATTTTAATTCAGTAAGAATATTCTACCGGGCAGCAAAAAAACACATTCGGTGCTATATTAACATAACTTTTATTTAACACTTCAATTTATAAAATTATAATTTTGTAATTTAACTTTAGAAATCATTTATTATTTTGTACTTATTTTACTATTTGTACTATATTTTTAATTTTTGCAACAAAAAAACCCAACAGATAGTATATTTCACGTTTACTTTTATTTTATGTTATTTTATGTTTAGTTTAATTTTTTTTTGTAATTGCGGGGGTTGTAGTGAGGTATTTTGCGTGTGAATTTAAATACTTGTGTTGATCGTAGTACGTTATTTATTTACAATGAAAATAGTGGTGTAACTTACAACAGCGTTTAAGTTGAATGTCGAGGCCCGATAGTTTGGAACTTAACTGAATGATGTCGACCGGATGGTGGAACTGGGTTCACTGAATTGAAATGACTGAGTTCTGAGTTCTGAGTCTTGAGTTACTGAGTTACTGCCAGGCTAGCTAGGATAGGACTAGGTTTTATATTTTAGATACAGGTAGTTCGGCCGTTACGTGCTCTTGTACGTCGACCTGAAATTTGGAGCTAATGCAAGGGCTTTCCAAATTTCTGGGATTTTGGATTTTAATTAGGCTAGAAATTCTTCGAAGGATAAGGAAATGTTTATGGTATTGTGAAGTTTGGTTGTGGGATTATTTTATTGTCGGTAGGATTAAATGTGAGCCTCGACAATCCGTACATTTTGTCACGTAATTGTAATTAAAATGTTTTATACTTTTGCCTGTTTTTATGGTGTTTGTTTGCCTGAGTAGTGGAGGTAATGCCGCTACATAATAAAGGATTTTTTATTACATACCTATTAAAAATAATGTTAAGTTGTTGATTGCTACTTTTTTCAAATGAGTATATTTCTAAAAAAATCAATTTTTCCTATAAAAAGCCAATTTTTCCAAGGCCTGGGAAAAACGGAAAAAACAGTTTTTTTTCCCCAATTTTTCCGTTTTTTTTTTTCGACACTTTAAAACCCTAGTTACCTGGACAATGGATTGGATGAAGTGAAGTCTAAATTGGCTGGAAGGATTCAACAGATTTGACTCCACTGGACTTTTTATGAGGGGTCATTTAAAAAATAAAATTTACGCAACAAAGCCGGGGTTTCTAAAAGAGTTTCGACAACGTATCGACACTTCAAACACTTCAAAATGTTAGAAGGCGTTTTGAACAAAATTTTTGTATGGAAGTTTGTACTATTTTCATAGTTTTTCTGTTAAAAATTCCTGATATGTACTTTTGTTTTTAATAAGAAACAAAGTGTGTTGTTGCAACTTTAATTTTAAATATCTTAAATGAATAGTGTTTGACTTTCATGTCTATTAAAATTGGGGTTAGGACCACTGCGCAAAGGGGTGAAGCGATTTGCAAATGAAGTTTATAGCAAAAAAGTCCTCCTCGAAACTGAAGATAACGTAAAAAATCACTGCTCACTACCTGAAATCTTATCTGTTTCAATTTCGTTGGGCCACCCTGTATATTTTATTCGACAAAAACAGCAATATTAGAATATTCACCCAAAAAACTCATATTTTAGACAGTATTAAGGCAATTAATTAATTAATTAATTAATAATTTAAGATGGTTATGATAACAATTCTTAAGTTTTTGCTGTCTTGATTAGTATTTGAGTGATCATTGATGCAATAAAAATAAGGAATTAAATGTGCCGAAATGATAAGGTTTTTAATTTAAGTAATAAATTATTGTTTATTTTTTATATCTTAATTACATTTTGGCGTGAAAGTTGATGCAATATAAACAAATAGTTAAGTATGTCAAAATGATAATGTTTTAAAAATAAGTGCAAAAGTTTTTATAAAATTTTCATGAAAGAAATTGATGCAATATAAACAATGAATTAAGCGAGTCAAAGTATAATGTTCTAAATTTAGGGATTTGGTAATTTGGGGTAATACAATATAAATAAATATAATTTAGAAGAATTGGGTTATATAGAAAGCCATAGAAGTATTTACTAAATACTGTTTAGGTGCCATGAGCGCCCATATAACATTTTCCAAGGGGGGCAAACTTCATTATTTTACGTTAAAATAAATTAGACAAGAAATAAATTAAACATTCAGATTCACCTTTAAAGGCATGTTTTAACAAAATAAAATTGTCAAAATTCAAAGTGCTTTAACGCGTACAATTTTTGCCCGATTTTAGTGAAATTTACAAAAATTATATTTTATTTTTAAGGTTTTCACGTATCTCGAGTCGCTTAGTTCGAATCCCACATAGAATTTCCCTAGAGTACCTCAGATGTCCACTAGCCTAGGGGAAAAAGTGTTAAGCTGAGCAAAACTTGCGGGTTTATTTTTGCGCAAGAAAGCTTGTATATTTTCGTATTTTAAGTTCCTAAATTCATATCTGACGTGAAAAATGTTCCACAGTACTTCAGAATTTTCCTAGCCTAGGGGAAAGTTTCATGCAGGCTTTTTTCGTACGGGAAAGCTGATATCTTTCCATAATATTAGATCGTTCGTATTTTCCTTGTTCTTTTATTGTCAAACGTCCAACGGAGTGGATTCCTTTTTTTTTTTTTGCTTTCACCTGCAACATCCCTCTTCAACAACTAGCAAAAATCTGCTATTATGTGTTCATCCCATCGTCCCTGATAATGTCGCTCCATTTCTTTGATATCTTGGTGGAAACGTTCTCCTTGTTCCTCATTGTAATCACCAAGATTTTCAAGGAAGTGTTCTTTAAATTTTTGCAACATGTTTTCACTATTATCTTATAAATGTCGCTTTTAAAGTTTCCTAAAAAAATTTCCCTTATCTTTGCACATTTTTCGTATTGTAGGGCAATTGTGAGGAGCTGGATAAAAATTCTGATGACAGAAAGGAACACGGCTTTTCCGTACAAAAAGGCCTGCATTTAACTACGTTTTTTCCTAGGCTAGGGAAATTCTGAAGTACTGTGGAACATTTTTCACGTCAGAACTCAAAATACGAAAATATATAAGCTTTCTTGCGCAATAATACGACCTTCTAGAAATCGCAAGTTTTGCTCAGCTTAACACTATTTCCCATAGGCTAGCGAAATTCTGAGGTACTCTAGGGAAATTCTACAGTGAAATTCGAACTAAGCGACTCGAGATACGTAAAAACTCTATATATGTATAGAGAACGCCGTGGTAAAAACAATATATTTTCATTTAATATTGCGTACTCTCTAAAAATGAATTAGTCAAAAATGACTAATTTAATAGTTATTAGTGGCTGCTTTTTCACTTGTACTCTGGTTAACCATGGAATACCATGGTATTCAAAAATTTAACAGCTAATTATTATGTAAAATTGTCCCCTGAATCTGAAAATGTCGTCAAAAGTTAAAAAAGTGAAACAGTTTTTGAGATATAGTCAATTTTTCAAGTAATATGGAATTGACTATATTTCAAAAACTGCTCCACTTTAATAATTTTCGACGGTATTTTCGGATTCTGGGAACAATTTTACATAAGAATTGGATGTTAAATTTTTGGATACCATGGTATTCCATGGTTAACCATGGTACAAGTGAAAAAGCAGCCACTTATAACTATCAAATTAGTCATTTTTGACTAATTCATTTTTAGAGTATACTCTCTAAAAATAAATTAGTCAAAAATGACTAATTTAAAAGTTATTAGTGGCTGCTTTTTCACTTGTACCATGGTTAACCATGAAATACCATGGTATCCCAAAATTTAACAGCCAATTCTTATGTAAAATTTAAAAAAGTAGAACAGTTTTTGAGATATAGTCAATTTTCCATTTAATAGGGAATTGACTATATCTTAAAAACTGCTCTCAAAAAATAAAAGTTACGCAACAAAGCCGGGGTTTCTAAAAGAGTTGCGACAACGTATCGTGGATAAGTCCACTTAAAAACTCCCCAAACACTTCAAAATGTTAGAAGGCGTTTTGAACAAAATTTGAATTTTTGTATGGAAGTTTGTACTATTTTCATAGTTTTTCTGTTAAAATTCCTGATATGTACTTTTATTTTTAATAAGAAACAAAGTGTGTTGTTGCAACTTTAATTTTAAATATCTTAAATGAATAGTGTTTGACTTTCATGTCTATTAAAATTGGGGTTAGGACCACTGCGCAAAGGGGTGAAGCGATTTGCAAATGAAGTTTATAGCAAAAAAGTCCTCCTCGAAACTGAAGATAACGTAAAAAATCACTGCCTACTAACTGAAATCTTATCTGTTTCAATTTCGTTGGGCCACCCTGTATATTTTATTCGACAAAAACAGCAATATTAGAATATTCACCCAAAAAACTCATATTTTAGACAGTATTAAGGCAATTAATTAATTAATTAATTAATAATTTGAGATGGTTATGATAACAATTCTTAAGTTTTTGCTGTCTTGATTAGTATTTGAGTGATCATTGATGCAATAAAAATAAGGAATTAAATGTGCCGAAATGATAAGGTTTTTAATTTAAGTAATAAATTATTGTTTATTTTTTATATCTTAATTACATTTTGGCGTGAAAGTTGATGCAATATAAACAAATAGTTAAGTATGTCAAAATGATAATGTTTTAAAAATAAGTGCAAAAGTTTTTATAAAATTTTCATGAAAGAAATTGATGCAATATAAACAATGAATTAAGCGAGTCAAAGTATAATGTTCTAAATTTAGGTATTTGGTAATTTAGGGTAATACAATATATATAAATATAATTTAGAAGAATTGGGTTATATAGTAAGCCATAGAAGTATTTACTAAATACTGTTTAGGTGGACAAATTTAGTTAATTATATTATATATATATGTATATATAAAATATGGGTTAGAATCAGCCAGATATTTTTTATTATTGCCATGAGCGCCCAAATAACATTTTCCAAGGGGGGCAAACTTCATTATTTTACGTTAAAATAAATTAGACAAGAAATAAATTAAACATTCAGATTCACCTTTAAAGGCATGTTTTAACAAAATAAAATTGTCAAAATTCAAAGTGCTTTGACGCGTACAATTTTTGCCCGATTTTAATGAAATTTACAAAAATTATATTTTATTTTTAAGGATAAAAACTTTATGAATGTGTAAATTTTTGTCAATTTAATTAGGACCCATGGCTACATAACCAATGATGATCCTTTGTTAAATGTTAATATATGCGCGAATTTAAATGTTGGGGTATTTTATAATAATAATAATAAATACATTTATTTACCCATAAAAAGGAAATACATATAATAATCCTTTGTTAAATGTTAATATATGCGCGAATTTAAATGTTGGGGTATTTTTTATTAATAATAATAAATACATTTATTTACCCATAAAAAGGAAATACATATAATTTAGAAGAATTTGCATGTAATAAGGTAAAATGGCCATGCTCAGTTGTTGATTTTATTTATTTAAGTATTGTTTAATCACGTTTAATAAAAGCAACACTTGGTCTTCCACATAAACCAAAATAAATTAAATTAAATTCATTTTGTTGTTTGTATAAATAATAGGCACTTCTTTGTGATCAGCAGAGAAGTGCCTCTTATTTATAGATACAACAAAATATACCTGCACCTGCTTTATGGATTTAACAATAAAACATGAATTCATTTTACTCTTACCATATATGATTATATAGATATACATTAAATCATTGCAATAAAACATAAATAAATTTTATATGAAGCGCACATTTTTTTTTCTATGAGGCTTAGTTGTCAAGTTATGGGCTTCTAGGCCCACAAAAACAATAAAGTGGAATGAACTTTACATGTGAGTATCCTATGGATTTTGAGCCGCTAAATCCGAATCCGGTCTCAGAATTTCCCTAGCCTAGGGGAAATGCTTGAAATCCTATAAATTTCAGGATTTTTGAAACCAATTTTTATCTACGCAATATTAAATAAAACGATAATGTTTTCACGTATCTCAAGTCGCTTAGTTCGAATTCTACTGTAGAATTTCCCTAGAGTACCTCAGAAGTCCACTAGTCCACTAGGGGAAAAAGTGTTAAGCTGAGCAAAACTTGCGATTTCTGGAAGGTTCTATTTTTGCGCAAGAAAGCTTGTATATTTTCGTATTTTAAGTTCCTGAATTCATATCTGACGTGAAAAATGTTACAAAGTACAGAATTTCCCTAGCCTAGGGAAAAACGTAGAAAATTGTGCAAATATCGAAGTTTCATGCAGGCCTTTTTCGTACGGGAAAGCTGAGATCTTTCCGTCTTTTATATTGCCGTGTTAGTTTCTGTCATCAGAATTTTTATCCAGCTCCTCACAATTGCCCTAGCCTACGAAAAATTCCATGATATTAGATCGTTCGTATTTTCCTTGTTCTTTTATTGTCAAACGTCCGACGGAGTGGATTCCTCTTTTTTTGCTTTCACCTGCAACATCCCTCTTCAACAACCAGCAAAAATCTGCTATTATGTGTTCATTCCATCGTCCCTGATAATGTCGCTACATTTCTTTGATATCTTGGTGGAAACGTTCTCCTTGTTCCTCACTGTAATCACCAAGATTTTCAAGGAAGTGTTCTTTAAATTTTTGCAACATGTTTTCACTATTTTCTTATAAAGGTCGCATTAAAAAAAAAAAAAAATGTTCCCTTATCTTTGCACATTTTTTGTATTGTAGGGCAATTGTGAGGAGCTGGATAAAAATTCTGATGACAGAAAGGAACACGGATTTTCCGTACAAAAAAGGCCTGCATGAAACTACGTTTTTTCCTAGTCTAGTACTGTGGAACATTTTTCACATCAGAATAGCTTAACAACATTTCCCCTAGGCTAGTGAAATTCTGAGGTACTCTAGGGAAATTCTACAGTGAAATTCGAACTAAGCGACTCGAAATACGTAAAAACTCTATATATATATATATATATATATATATATATATATATATATATATATATATATATATATATATATAGAAAACGCCGTGGTAAAAACAATATCTTTTCATTTAATATTGCGTACTCTCTAAAAATGAATTAGTCAAAAATGACTAATTTAAAAGTTATTAGTGGCTGCTTTTTCACTTGTACCATGGTTAACCATGAAATACCATGGTATCCCAAAATTATTATGTAAAATTGTCCCCTGAATCTGAAAATGTCGTCAAAAGTTAAAAAAGTAGAACAGTTTTTGAGATATAGTCAATTTTCCATTGGCGGTATTTTCGGATTCAGGGGACAATTTTACATATGAATTGGCTGTTAAATTTTGGGATAGCATGGTATTCTATAGTCATTTTTGACTAATTCATTTTTAGAGAGTAGATCAAAATTGCTTTCACAGATACTGAAATTTCCACACATTTCCCCTAGGCTAGGGGAAAACTGAGGGGTGCAGGGGAAATTCTGAGACCGGATTCGGATTTAGCGGCTCAAAATCCATAGGGGTAGTATACATGTAAAGTTAATTCCAATTTTTTTGTTATAGTAGATCTACGTATGTCTGTGAATAATTTTTTAAGCGTGACCTAATCTTGTCCTTATATCTAATGTCTACTTCATCACAAACCTCTACGACATTAAAACTTAAAAATAATAGACTCTTTAAGCGAAACTTTACTGCTGAGAGTAACATTAGAATTACTTTTAGTTTGCTTAAATAATAGTCACATTGGATATGGAAATCAAAAATTTAAAAAAATTTGGTATATTTTTATTACTACCGTTTTTTACCCCAGCTTAAATATTATAAATTTTTCATTCGATAGCATCCCTTCTCCCAATCCATCTACCAGGAAACATTTCACCCAGGAACTGTCGTACAAGTACCTACTCATAATGGGGAGGAGCACTGTCTTGCTGAAATATCGGATTTTCATCATGGTAACGGTCGTTTTTCATAATTTCGATCAGCGCATTTTCCAACAAGTCTAGTAAATTTAAATTTCCCAGTAAGAAAAATGGTCTAATTATGTGATCACCAAAAATACCAGCCCAAACGTTTAATTTCTTAGAATGTTGAGTATGAACTTCATGGAAGATTCTTGTATTCATGTCGGACAAATAACGACAATTATGACGATTGAGATAAAATAAACAGTCGTCTGAGAAACAAACAATAAAAAGGTAGTATTTATAATTATTTCGGACATTATTTCACAAAATTGTAAACGGCGGTTATTATAATCTTTATGCAATTCTTGAAGAAGTTGAATTTTATATGGGTGCCATTTATTATGTTTCAGAATTCTCTGTACGGTGGCCCGCGAAACTACGTTATCAGAAAGTTTTTTGGTACTTCATGTAGGGTCCAAGTAATTTCACCCAGAACAGCTACTTCTACTGCCTCATTTCACCGGATTTTAAATTTTTTTTGCCACTGAACCAGTTTCCCTAAATTTTGCTACTAATTCTAGGATGTAACCATGATGTACTATTTGCTGCCTTTTATTAAAGTTGCCGTTACTCTTGCACATTGATTGTTTATAAAATATAATAATTCAATAATTTCCACTCTCTCCGCAATAACATAAACCATTTTTTATCGAATCGAAAGAAAATAAAATCACAGAAATAACTACGTTACTGAAAATAATGTCGATTAGTTGACTGATATTTGTTAGTTTAAAAACAATTTATTCAACGAATTTTTTGTTTTACGAAATTTGTAAATAAGCGGTCCAGTATAATGTTCGGAATTTCATTGCTCGGTAAAATTTAAAAAACTAAGCGCCATTGTAAAGAAAATGTAATGCCATTTCAAAAGATTTATCACAACATACCCCTTCCCATATAAAAAACTTACAGTGATAAAATTAATGTATAAATATGTCCCCCTGAAAACAAAAGTAAACAGTTCCGAAGATTTTTTTTCACAAACAAAGCCGTAAACTTTGCTGGACTGTATGTAATTGAACATTAAAAACTGATGTAATATTCATATTCCGTAGTAGGAGCTGAAAAAATATTTTTATTTTTGTATATTATTTTTATGGTAGGGGGGGACCTTTATGTAGGGTAGGGTGCCTGAGTAAAGTATCTTAGAACATACAATATATGGATATAACCTTAAAGCATATATGGATACGTTATATATTTTTTCTACTCCCACCTTTAAAACGCCCTTTATCGTAGATGTTTCCATGACACTAAGTGACCTTTTAAATACTCGTTGACAAGTTGTGGCTTTATGGCGCTTTAGTCACGGGCTGAAGTTAGTTTTAAGTTAGTTGACAGTTGTCAAATGTCATACAATCTTTAAAATAAAGTGCCTTTCTTGTAAAATAATACTAAATGTGAAAATTATTTTATTATCTCAATACAAAAATACAAAAGTATTAAATAGTTTCTCAATGCCAATATTTGAAAAGTTTATATGAACATTGTACTGACCTTTTAATTTCGCCGGCAGTAAACTATAAATTAAATTCGGGCACGGACTCCACTGTAAAGTCCTCATAAAACATTTTTTCTACTCCTATTACGAAATTTGACCGTTCTATTATCACTTTTATCTATGGACATCTCTGTTTTTAATATCTAACAAATTTTAGACCGATCCAACCTCACTTTCTTCCAATCAAATGACTTTTCTACGGTATTTTTTGGAAACGTAGAAAAAGTATAGTCTGAAACACGTTTGGAATTGCATATTCCGCTCTCGTGAAACCGTCAAACTCTTCACTCGAGAGGAATATGCTGTATTCCAAACTTGTTACAGAATATACTATTCTTTACTTTCACTGTGAAAAACTGTCAATTCTCAATAAATACATTTCGATACCTTTATAATCTGTGTTTATAAAATAAAATGTGACATTTGGCGGTGACACACAGATTTTCCTATTGTTTCATAGATGGCGCTCTATACAAATTTTTGATTTAAATCATTTTAAGATAATAATAAGTATTTGTAGAAAAAGTATAGTATGCACCTCGTTTATAAACTTTTCTATACAATCATTAAAATTCGTGTATAAAATGGCGTTTATCAAACTTGATACATAATATACTATTAATAATTCAAATTTTTTCTTCGTTTAATGAATAGAAATAACGTTTTTACTGCTTACTTATTGCTTTATTTCCACAATATTAACTCGACTAATATCTATGTAGAAATTTTCACATTTTACCATAATCATGAAAAATAATTAATTACAAAAACAGCTATTAAAAATCACAATGACGATTGTTTGTTTAATACAAAGAGAAATTATAAGTATAATCAATAGGTTGAACTAAATAGGGTATAAAATGTAAAATTATTATAAAATCCGTAATTGTTTCAATGTATCTACTTTTACCAATTTTATTGTGGCGAAAAAGTTAAATTTAAAACTATTCTAAAAAACGGAATTTTGATATTTGAAACATCAAAAATGTAACACGTGCTAAAATTTTGTAAAGAAACAAAATAATTAAAAGATATCAAGCAAATTATTGATCAATATTTATTATTATAAGCAAATTGTTGTATTAATAGTAGCTTTCTCAATAATTTGATTTACCAAGTACAAATTCAATTTAGTTTATTATCATTTCATTTTATTTTGTACCAATTGTAATTTTTTTTATAATTTTATTATATTAACTTTCACACAAGTGGATAATATAATTTTTAATGTTTACTATATAAAATCACGTTATATTTTTAAAGAAAGTATGTCACTTCTTGCCGCTCTTTAATTCAAAGCAAATTAATTTTCTGTTAGAAAGTGATTTAGGTACTAGAAAAAATGGAATAATTAATTTTTCATTTTGAACTAATGTGTCATGTATAGGTGAATCATAAAATTTGTTAGATAAGACATTTAGTTTAGTTTAGTAAGAATTTTAACTCTTCAAAGTCCTAAATACTAAAAGTTAGGAATGACAAACTTTTGATTATATAAAAATAACATTGACTCACAGTTATAGCGTTTAGTGATCAATCAATGGTTAGTAAAATTTGTAGTTGTGAATGAAGCATGTTTTTATTACTTAACACAACTTCTAGTAAATAGAAGTTCGTTTGAAGCTTGTAGACCATTATGTTTGGTTGAATGAAAAAAAGGTAAGGTATTCAGTCTAAATAAGTTAAGTAGCTACATGTCTATTTATTAATTCACTGGCTATTTAAGAAACTATTGCTAATTTAGCTTTATTTTCTTTAAATTTACCTACACAAAAACCATTTCACTAAGAATTAAACCTAGACTATTTTTTGGGCCTATTTTTAATTGGACTTCGAAGAGTGGTCTATAGGAAATAAGCCACTTCTTATACAATCGGTGAAAAATGTAATATAAGAATTTTACCGGGAAAAAATCTAAAATTATTTTTTTAAGGATAACTTTTTCAGTTATTATTTTGGTAATTAATGTTGTTATTTTGGTGATGATTCATTGGCAAGTAATGATATTTAAAAACCTTGTACGATTTTGTATTTAAATTAATCAGTTAAAGTTTTAGAAAAAAAAAATGTAAGCGTTAAGATCGTTTAATCGTTTTTAACCTTGTAATTCGAGTAATGCAATAAAATAAAGTTAATTATTGTACCTACCATTGATTAATTAAAATAATATTCATTGTAGTTAATAAACATTTATTGCCGTTTAAGTATCTACATCTAAATTGGCTTTTTCAATAAGTTATTACAATATAATTCGTTTTTTTTTAATGAAACTAAGTAAAAAGTTTGTTCAACCTATTTTCTAAGTTCTATGATTTTATACGACTTCGTTAGTTGGCTTACGTTTTTAGGACTTCTTTTATTACTTTTAAACTTATATAAAAAATGATATTTTTTCCAATTAGGGGCTTACTTCTAAATAGTTTTAGGTAAGATTTTTATGACACAGTTTTTAAAATATATATAGGATGTCCTTTTAGTTTGAAAAACTCGACAACGCTGGGTGTTTCATAAGCTGAAATATTACACATCTAATAACGATTGTTATGAAAACAACTTAAAACAGAGGTTAACATTCTCATTTTTAATATTTTTCATATTTTTAAATTATCTTTAAAAAAATTGTTAATGTAAGAAATAAGTATTACTTTGTTCTTAAAACATTATTTTATTACACATTTAATTAATTTGCTTTTAAACATAAGTGGTCCTCGTATGGTTCCTTGTGGAATACTAATGGGTAAATCTAGAATTTTACTAATTTAAATTTTTAATGAAATGAAAGTTTTGATCCCAATAAGAAAGACATTGCGCATACAATTCGATGAACTTACATACATTTTGAATACTTAGTTCGATGACATTTCATGCTAATCAAATTCCATTAATAAATTAATTATAGCTTAGTGTAAGTTAGCGTTAAGGGGTCAAATAATATAAAAAGAAGACGCTGATTTTGTTTAGTAACACCTATAGTGCATGCCTTGAAAAAAATATAATATAATATATTATGTAACGTGCTCCAAGAAAAGGGACCTAAGCGTCCAAAAATAGATTTCTGGACTATGATGGTAATATATTGATCTTTAATTATCCAAGTCAGAAATAATTTTTTTTGAATATTTTGCCTGTAAAAACGCCTTAAACATTCTCGTTTTGTGCTGCCGTCTAGCGCGCTTATCTGTTCTTTCCTTTCTCCTCTAAAATAGCTCTGGGACGCTTTTCTCGGTGCCCATTACGTATTATTAAACTATATTACATATAAATCAGCAAAAAACTGTTTTGATACATGTTAGTTGTGTTGAATCAAAAGCGAATACAAAAGGAGTTTCGAGAAAAATAAAAAAACCTGCAAAAACTTTCCAGTGGAAAAAAATTTAATTGTTAAATTTATAATGTATTATGGGACATTAATGTTTAATAAAGGGACACATTATATCAAATCAACCAACACAATTTTTTAACTCTCTGAGTATATTACAAGCGTAGGTAAAACCATAAAAATTAAATTGGTTGAATTAATATGGATTGACCCTAAATACTTAATATTTTGTAACAATCTGCAATATCTACACCATAATTAAAATATTAATCTTAACAATTTGCAAAAAAAATATACTTAGATAAAGGTAGAGGTACTCAAGT
This sequence comes from Brassicogethes aeneus, assembly GCA_921294245.1. Taxonomy (NCBI): domain Eukaryota; kingdom Metazoa; phylum Arthropoda; class Insecta; order Coleoptera; family Nitidulidae; genus Brassicogethes; species Brassicogethes aeneus. Next base: position 59,938,709 of record OV121133.1, on the reverse strand, counting down.
CAAACTAATTTGATAAAAACCAACTAACTACAAAATATTATGTGGGGGAAACCGCAAAGTAAATAATCTTTTTGTTGGAAATCGGACAATCCAGATTTGATATTAAAGCGCGGTTCTCAGAACAAAAATTTTTGTATATGGTATATTTTGTGAAAAATGTGACTTTTCCGCTTTTTATTTTACAGGACTCATTTTATTTTATTTTATTTTATTTTATTTTATTTTATTTTATTTTATTTTATTTTATTTTATTTTATTTTATTTTATTTTATTTTATTTTATTTTATTTTATTTTTATTTTATTTTATTTTATTTTATTTTATTTTATTTTATTTTATTTTATTTTATTTTATTTTATTTTATTTTATTTTATTTTATTTTATTTTATTTTATTTTATTTTATTTTATTTTATTTTATTTTATTTTATTTTATTTTATTTTATTTTATTTTATTTTATTTTATTTTATTTTATTTTATTTTATTTTATTTTATTTTATTTTATTTTATTTTATTTTATTTTATTTTATTTTATTTTATTTTATTTTATTTTATTTTATTTTATTTTATTTTATTTTATTTTATTTTATTTTATTTTATTTTATTTTATTTTAATTTTATTTTATTTTATTTTATTTTATTTTATTTTATTTTATTTTATTTTATTTTATTTTATTTTATTTTATTTTATTTTATTTTATTTTATTTTATTTTATTTTATTTTATTTTATTTTATTTTATTTTATTTTATTTTATTTTATTTTATTTTATTTTATTTTATTTTATTTTATTTTATTTTATTTTATTTTATTTTATTTTATTTTATTTTATTTTATTTTATTTTATTTTATTTTATTTTATTTTATTTTATTTTATTTTATTTTATTTTATTTTATTTTATTTTATTTTATTTTATTTTATTTTATTTTATTTTATTTTATTTTATTTTATTTTATTTTATTTTATTTTATTTTATTTTATTTTATTTTATTTTATTTTATTTTATTTTATTTTATTTTAATTAGTGCCCAGAAAGTTTATAAACTATACTTTTTCTATAAGAAATACTTAATATTATCTAAAAAATGATCTAAATTAAAACTTTGTATGAATCTATACAAAAATAAAGTAACAATCCCAATAAACATTTTTGACGTTATTTTCACCATTAACAATAATATTTTAAAGTATCAATAATTATTGACTAGTAAACAATAAAAAAAGGTCGGTAATAAAAATAGCTCAGTCTTATAGATTTTGACCTGCTCGACGCAAATCCGGCGTCCAAAAAATTTTCTGAAGTCTCGTTTAGACGATAAGGGCAGGACCATGATACAAAGAAAAATTGTTAAATAATAACGATAAAAATTAGTAAATAAAAAAGGTCGGTAATAAAAATAGCACACTCCTATAGATTTTGACCTGCTCGATGCAAATCCGGCGACCAAAAAATTTTCCAAAGTCTCGTTTAGACGATACGGGCAGCACCATGATACAAAGAAAAATTGTTAAATAATAACGATAAAAATTAGTAAATAAAAAAGGTCGGTAATAAAAATAGCACACTCCTATAGATTTTGACCTGCTCGATGCAAATCCGGCGACCAAAAAATTTTCCAAAGTCTCGTTTAGACGATACGGGCAGCACCATGATACAAAGAAAAATTGTTAAATAATAACGATAAAAATTAGTAAACAAAATAATTTGAACGATAAAAAACATCAAAAAAACATGCCTTAAATTATTACAATATGTACAGATATGTTGTTCATGGAATGCTGAAATATAAGTTAAAAGTATCGTCATCTTAAAATTTTCAAATGGTGTATCTATGCAATAAATGGTACCAAAATACTGTGCTCCTATTTTTTATTTACGACTTCAGAAAATTTTTTTAAAAACATTTTGGATCTATTTCAGTTATAAACAATCGAAAAATTCAATTTTTAACCAGGACCTTTTTTTTTAAGTTAAAATTTGTTGCCTAGTGTAATTATTATTGATACCTACTTTAAAATATTAAAATAACTTAAAACAAAATATGTTAAGAAAATATTTTATCCTTTGATTTTTTATTAGTATAATTGCAAAATATTATCAAATATTAATATATATTCTTACACGGGAAATGTTAAAGGTACAAAAAGTAACAGTTGTATTTATTGGAATTCCTGTTAGAATTTTTAACTTGGGAATTTATATCTTGAAAATAAACTAACAATCGAAATAGAAGCAGTTTTTCACAGTAAAAGAGAAGAGAATGTTTTATGGGCACTGTACGCAAAATTTTTAACGCTTTATCAGTTACATTTAGTTAACTGCACTACTACAGCGAAATCAAATTAAATATTGGCGTCAAGAAACTATCTAATACTTTTTTATTTTTGTATAAGGTAAGTGCGGGTAATAAGGCCCACCTAACGCATTATATTAAAAAAAACAAAGAAAACGTGTACATTTTTTATTTTTTTTATTTTAAAAACATATATTAACTTTAAACTATATACTGTAACATTTATAAACTCAAATGAAATAAACAAAAAGAAAAATTCTTAGGTTTTTAAAAAACTCGTTAATGTACCTTATTTCATGCTCTACAGATAATAAAGCCCATCCATTCAGGGTGCACATTTGGGACAAATAAACACATCTTCATCCTCAGGCGTCAGTCCGACACATTTTTCATGAACCCAGGTGAGGCACATGTGCCATGCATGGCACACTGACGCACATCAGCCTAAAATCCAGTTCACAAAGCTTGCAGGACCAATCTTCCTCGGGGTTGGCGTCTGCGCTTTCTGTCGAGGTCGATGGTTCTACAGTGGCCTTCGTTTGACTGATCTTCGCTTTCTTCTTGCATTTTGTTGCCGAGCCGCTCTCCTTTTGGGGTTTCTTCCCAGTTTCATTATTTGGTGGGCCTTATTACCTGCTTTGTAACGATCCTTGTTTTAAGGTTATAACTCAGACATGCATAGTACAAAACCAATCATTTTCTAGGAAAACATTGGTAATATGTCTATTGATACATACCTGTAATGGCGCAGCAATTGAATAAACGCTTTTTAGGCACAGCTCTAGGAAAATACCACAATTTTTATAATTTCACGAAAGAAACTTGTTGTCGAAACACTTGTTGTATTTACTATCAGCAAACGACATCTTATTAAGGCGGAACTCTATCGAATATTAAATATTACCTAGTAAAATCATAAGATGGCAGCCCCAGTATTATAATTTAAAAAATGAAGGTAAAATGGCTGTCGGGCCTTATAACCTGCTGGGCCTTATTACCCGCACTTACCTTAGAGATAATAAAGTAATTTTGACATTTAGTATTATTTTACAAGAAAGGCACTTTATTTTAACCATTCTATGCCATTTGACAAATTGTCAACTAACTGAAAACTAACTTCAGCCCGTGACTAAAAACCTGTAGCTAACTTCAGCCTTTGACTAAAGCGCCATAAAGCCACAACTTGTTAATTTGTATTTAAAAGGTCACTTAGTGTTATGGAAACATGTACCATAATGGGCTTTTTAAAGGTGGGAGTAGAAAATATTAATATAAATTTAAAACCCTAAATATTAAAGACACCAACATAAACTACTCATAAAGAAACTACTATGTTTTGGAGCAAATTTTAATAATAATTATTTTTTCAGTCAAATGTCCAAAAAAAATTCCTACTGGCATTGTTATGAAAATTATTAATTATTAGTTTTAACTAATTATAAAAAGACAAATAGAGATTAATTTTATAGCAATTAACTTTCATATGTGCGTATTGATGTTTTTTTCCTAAAATAAACAATTTATTTGTATCCTACGAGTATATCTAACAACTATTTATTAATATTCAGATCTATAATTTATAGCGCTTTGGAGAAAGTAGACTAATTTCTGTACAACGCGTTTTGCTATGTATAATGGACCGTTAAATATTCTAGTAGAATCTGCATATGGTTAATGTGACAACGTAAAATTTATTTTGATTTCTAAATGAAGTAGGAGTTGATAAATATTTAAAACAAGGCTTATCATAGGAATTTAATTATTTTGCATCTTCTCTTTGTTAAAATTGCTTGAAATATTAGAAAATGTTGTGTTCTGCAGCAGAACTTCTGATAGGTTTTTATTAAGTTTGTTAACTCCATTATTCATGTTAGTTTTTAGTTATTTATTATAAATTGGTTTATATTTTCTTTAGTAAAGCAAATAGGTTTTAATTGAAGTAAAATCAAGAGAAGAGATTGTTAATAATAATTATGAAAGTTTTCTATATATTTTTTTTTATAAAATTATAATAATTAAAAAGATTTTAATTAAATGTAGGGTATCTAATTGGCATTTACTACACAAAGTTTTCATTTTAAGATTAAATTTTGTTGATTTGATCAGGTGGAGAAATTAAATCAGTTTTGATACAATTTTAAGGGAATGCCAACTAAAATGAGCTCTTTTGACGAACACAAAACTTTTCCAAAAATAATTGTGAAATAAATATTATTGGCGACATTCTAAAGTTTGAGTGTTTTTATATCGTTGACCTATGTTGCATTAGCACAGATACTCATGTGTGCACATACAAAGAGAGGTCTTTGGCCATTGGTCTTGACTTTCGCGGTGAAATTATCATGAGGCATGCTATGCACCGACCATAACACCACTTTCAAATACGTTCTCTTTACTCGTAAATGCGTTATTAAACATTATCGAGCGATATTTTGCACACAACGTCTTGCTTGTTTTCATAAAGAATTAGCATACAAATTTTGAAAATTAAAAAGGGTTTCGTAATAGTGCAAGAGTGTCAAGAAAAGCTCCAGAAAAAATCATTTATGGATATAATTGATCAATAAGGCTTAATTTAACGTTAATAGTAGTATCTTTTCTAAATTGTGCGATGAACAAATTTTATAAAGAAGAAAGATTACGAGTATTATAAAAGTATAAAGGATCGAGTGGAACAACTATTTATATTTATTCATTATTAGCATGAAAGCTTCGGGATGGGGATTTAGCATAGAAAAAAACGACTGACGTAAAACAAATTACAGTCAGAATATATATAAAAATGGTAGGACAAATTTGCACAGTAGTTCAAATTTAAAAAAAAGTGGAAAAATTTTACTAGTAGTATTAATGCTCCAAAAAATGCTGACAAATTTCCAAAATTATAAAAATTTAAAATTTACAAAATCCAACCTTTTTAACATTTCAGTCTTGAAAATTCCAAAAAATGTCAGTTTTCAAAATTAAAAAAAAAAATTCAAAAATTTAATTCTATTTATTTACACATTTTAACTAGATATTAAAATTTAAAAACGGGAAAGTACTTTATTATTTATGGCCAAAGGAAAATTAAAATGCACGTAAAACCTTGTTTAACTACCAATTATCTTAAATATTTTGAATTTTAGATTTTATTATCAAAAAATGCATTATTTATTTATGTTAAGTAAGTGTTTTTGAAGCCCTTTACAAAGTAATTATTGTCTGATTACATTAAGAATGTAAAAAAACACTTTTGAATGACAGAGTTGTTTTTGTTAACAAAAAAATTAGGTACATTTATGTATAAATATCATTTGACTTAATTTTAAACAACCGGACTACTTTAATCAATTAATTTTATAGACATAATAGGTATCCTGGTCACACGCAAAATTAATTGTTTTAAATTGTGATTTTAAATTTTAAATATTCTAAAAACAGGTTTATAATTAGGCAACTAGGTATCTATTTATAAAAAAAAATAACACGTTATTTTCATTGACTTTTTTAATAATAACAATAGTTATTTGTGCGAAACAAATCTCATGTGCGCCACAAAACCTTCAAAATATTTATACAGGCATTATTTTTATTTAATGCATGATATAAAATAATAATCCGCTTTATTATGGCTATATGCACAAATCATAGTTGAGATTTTGTGGCATAAACAATTATTGAATTTTTTCAATATCCAAGTTTTGTAGAGAAAAAATATTTTTTCATTTAACAAAACGCGATGGATTGATTCCAAAAAATTAATGTTTGCTCAATAAATTTGAACCATATTTTCTGAACATGGTTTGTTTTTAATAAGACCCCAGACCCAATTAAATACCTTTAAGTATGAAAATTCGTAATTATAAAAAGAACAACATTAATATTTATTTTAAACCATTTAGTTGTGCCTAATTACCGTAGTTATATTAATATAGTTTGAGATATGTTAAGTACAGAAAAATATTATGCAAATAACAAACTATGAAAAAAAAACACAATATTATCTCAATGTAAATGTTTTTTCTTACAATTTACTGTTTTATAATTTACAGTATACAATTTAATTATAGTATTATTAGTAATATGTATGTAATTTAGTCAGTTTGTATTTGTTTAACATACATTTTTATAGTACCAATAACCTTCTCTATCACTTATGATCCAGGATCATATAGATATGATTTAGTAAAATCCGTTCTACTAGAAGTAGAAAAGGACCCAAAATCACCCTGATTTTTTATATTTTTTATAGTGATAAAATGAAACCATTCACGATTTTGTTAAGGTAGGTCATGTTCTCGACCATGACACTCCGAAAGGTGAAAATACATGGGCGAATGTGGGAGAACTCTGCAGAGTAATACATCACGGTTGCGGTGTTGTCAAATGCATATGGTAAAATTCTGTGAAAGGATTCAAAACAGAAAAAAATGTATACAAAATAAAAATTTTAAACTACAGAAACAATTAATGCAAAATATTATGCAAAGAATAATTTAAAATCCTGGAAAATCATGAAATTTTGTCGAAAATTAAAAAAAATCGTAAAATTGCTATTAATAAAATATAGAAAATCATTAATTATTAATAAAAAACTATAAAAAATAATGTACAAAAGCAAATTCAAAAGCATGTTTTTAATAAAATAAAAACTAATAAAAATGATGATTAAAAGTGTTATTATAAGTATGTTGAGACTTTTTTATACTTTTAACTTTTGCTCCACATTCAATAAAAATTTAGAACAATAATTTTATACAACAGGATATTTTTAACGAAAAAAAAATTAATAAAAAAGTATCGAATAAACCTTAATTTACAATAAAAAAATTAATTTTTTGTAAAAAATCTATTATAAACTTAAAAATTATTCTTTTAAACATTTTTTGCATTTTTTTTAAATCAAAAAAAAATTAAAATCAAACTTAAAATTTGACCAAAAAAAACTTTATTTTTTAAACTTAAATTATCATCCATCAAACTTTAAAAAAATGCTTATAATTAAGAACTCCACATAAAATATTAAAAATAAACCTAATATAACACACAATAATTTTTTTGGTGTTTTTTATTATTCAGTTAATATTATATTATTATGTATTACTTACCCTAAACAAAAATCTGTAAGCAATCACATATAAAATAACCATGTTATTAATAATATTCCTAAAAATTACATTTTTAATACAAAATGTTCTGGAATGTTCTAATTAAAAACAATTTTTCCATTAATAATCCTATTTTAACAAATCTTTATGTCATCAGCATCTTAAAAATATAATATTTGCTATATTTAATTTTCATTAAAAAAACAATAGGTATTTTATAATCCCCCCATATTTGTCACCAAAAATATTATTCATCATTTCATCTCTTATCTAAAACTTTGAAAATCCTCATAATCCCGCAAAACTCGAAACCCGGTGTTTACCTTCAGTCCGACAACAATGCGTTGACTTTTCCACCGAGCGCTGCACGCTATCAAAGCCGGCGCTGGGGGGACCGGCCCCCCCAAATCCTATAAAACGCCGCCAAACATCGGCAAACACTTCAGTTCGCTTAAAGCTAGGTTACAAGACACATTGTGGCAGTAGCAAACTTCATTCACATCATCGCGTGTGTGACCTATATTTTGATTTTCATTTGTGAACATATTTTTTTAACAACAATAACTGAGAAGAAATTTTAACTATTTAGTTCCGTCCGGTGTGTTGTGAATAAGACTGAAATTTAGTGATATATTTGTGATATTAGTGTATTAAGTTCATGATAATGCCAGCTCCTATAACAGATACCATCAACGAAGACCAGGAGAAGGATTTGGTTCCCGAACTGACTTCCAAAATGATGGAGACTCGCGATAGCATTTCATCTATCGACAGCGATGTTTCGTTGTCTTTTGATAAACCCATCGCTGAGAATCCCAATGAGGATGAAGGTGCTCATATGGCAGATCTATCCGATTCTTCCTCCGACACAGGGTCCCATGGTGGTGGTAAAGATTCAGGTTGCGAAGTTACCCCTGAGTTATCCGAACCTCCATTTAACCCACCCAACGAAGAGCTATCGGAAAAAATTGTCCAGCAAGTGGAATTCTACTTCTCCGATGCCAACATCACGAAAGACGCGTTCCTCTTAAAACACGTTAAGAGAAACAAGGAAGGGTACGTCTCATTAAAATTAATATCAAGCTTTAAACGCGTAAAACACCTCACGAAAGACTGGAGGGTTGTTGCGCACGCTCTACTAAGGTCTCAGAAGTTGGAGATAAACGAAGCAGGCACTAAATTGCGCCGTTTAGATCCACTACCACAGTATGATGAAACTACCCCGTCCAGAACCGTAGTTGCAGTCCATATGCCCATAGAAAAACCTACAATTGAGAATGTAGCTGAATTGTTTAAACCCTGCGGCGAGATCGCCCTAATAAGAATCTTAAGACCTGGCAACCCCGTACCAGCCGATGTAAGACAGTTCATAAACAAAAACCCATCATTGGCTGGAATGACCTGTGCACTAGTTGAATTTGTACACTCCGAAGCCGCCAGAAACGCTATCCAAATGCAAACCACTGTGGTAGAAATGAAAGTGTACGAACTAAACAACGTACCTCACCCAGAACGCAAGAAGAAATCCAACAACAGAAAAAACTCGCTTAACAACAACAATCACTCAAGCAAAAACCTCAATGAATCTGACTATATTACTTCCTCGTGTCAGAGCGGTTCCGAAGCTGAAGACATAAAAAAATTCGATCCCAAAAACAAGATGCGTCGTGGCTCGTCAGCTCACTTCCCCTCGCGTTACATCGAGCCAGCTGCGTGGTTGCAGCGCCGTCTGTCAGCTTCGAGCACCGAAGCTAACTTCATCTATATGCCCAGAAGGTTGTCTTACGGTTCTAGAGATTCCAGCGATTCTAGCCTCTTTTTACCCAGACGTATGTCGGCGTGTAGCATGTCCAGTACGGATTCGTACAACAGGCGACTTTCTTCTGGGAGTCAGTCTTCAGAGTACAGCTCCCCTAGGTCGAGAAGCAATTCGGCTGCTTTCCAGGCGACCGAGAATGTTTTGAGGATGCCCAAAGGTCCCGATGGAAGCAGAGGGTTCAGGCAAAGATCTAGCCTTGTTAGTATTGCTCAGTAATGTAATTGCGTCATGAAAAATGCAAATAATTCAATCTCCTGATGTTTTCATTATCATTCATAATACGCCTGATGTAAAAACTTTTGAGGTTTCGTGTTTTGTACAGAATGCATTTAAATAGCAATAATTAATAATCCTGTTTGTATTGGTGCATTTTATATGATAAAAGGAGTAGGAAGTCATTGCAAGAAAAATATTGATAATATACCGAATTTAATAAAATGCAAATTGCGGACCTTGACAGTCAGTTCAATGTTTAACTTAACAATATAATATAAAATAACTGGATTTAATTTGCCGTTGGTTAGCTGCAACGAGTTCATGTCCTAGATTTCATGACTTTCACCAAATTTATTCGATGGCGTTAAAATTCAACAAGTAAATAGAAATTGATACATTTTTCTTTATAATGTATTTTAAATTATCAAATCAACGAACTGTACTTTTTTGTTTGATTGGTTTTACTCCTTTGATTATATAGACCACCATACTTTCTTCAACCATATATTCTTCAACTTTCTATAATATCTTTAATTAAAAGATTCACCTACTTTTTCTTAATTTTAATTTAGTTATTTTAGGTTTCTTTCTTTTATTTTTTAAGGTCTAATTCTCCACCAAAACCTTTTCGTTTTAGAAATGGTTTACCAATTTACTACGTCTAGTTTTATATAAAGATAGCGCATTAACATTAACAATTATAAAAATTGTGTTTATTTCTGTTTTAAATAACTTAATACCATGTAATTTTTTAAAGCTATACCAGAAATTTTTGTAAATAATTACTTGTATTTATTTTCTTTTATTTATTTTATGTTGAGTGTCTGTTGTGTGAATGTTAGTTTATTTATTTATTGCTTTGTTTTTTTTACAATAAATTTTTTGGGGAATATATTTGCATTTTTAATTCTACGACTTAATATGAAGTTTATTAAACCCTACATGAACATTTATCGATCAAATAGTAAACTTTATTTGTTTATAAATCTGCCTTATTGGTTTTTTATTGATGAATAATGAGTAATTAAAATTATAAACATTTAATCTTAAATGTAAAACTCAATTAAAAATATAGAATTGGTAAGATGGTACAAATGTACGCAAGTATGCAGTTTATACTATACACTGCCCACATTTAGGGCACTTTACCATTCCTTTACTTAGCTGCTGCAGCATGTTTGTTATTTACTTCATTGCAAAACTATCTTCCATGTTTTAGGTTTACAAGTATACAAGCGTTTGGTGAAAGTATTTCTTTCTACCGTAGATTTAACGGTAATTTATTTATAGCTAGGTATAAATCTTGTTAGTAGTAGTAACGATATTTCAATTTCCATTTAATAAATTATTAGGTTTTCTACAACCTTGTTTGACATTTTCACAAATTAATTAAATAAATACACTCACCGGCAAAAAAACAGAAATTGGCAACAACTTTAATGTTGTCTTCAATATTCAGATATTTTTATTTTGATTTTTATTTCATTATATCTATAGTACCTACAGGGTGCTAAAGTAATTAGTGACACCCTTTGCGTCAACAATAACAGCGGATATCTTATCTTTTCAGAACATATTGTTTTTTTTCTGTTATTAATGAAGATACACTGTTTTAAAGCCAACTTACACTGTTCAAAATTTCATGGTGTTAAATATGGTTCGTTGGTCCAGTGTAAATTCAAATACTAAAATGGTGTAAATTTAACTTTCACACAGTGTTAAAATAAATTTTACCTGGTGCAAATTAAACTCCTTTTCAGTGTTAAATATAATGTGTTTTTGGTCAAATTAAATCATACTACACAGAAAAAAGGAAAAAAAGGTAACAGGAAGTTCCTTGACGCATTACAAGTATATTACCAGTGGTATTATTCCAGAAAATTGAACCTTCAAATCGCTAGAGATAAAGTTTTTAGTGCGTTCCACCAACTTAAAATACTTCAAATATTGACAGCTGTATCCACCTACATATTTAAGGTCTCTTTAGTATCGAACAACTTGTAGTTTCACACCAAAGCAAAGGACTACCTGAGCTTATATACTCTTCATGTAAGTCAACAGAGGTGAGATTTAAGAACAACACGTGACCCACAACGCCTTTGCCGCGATCGGTACACACTATGCAACAAGGAATGCACGGCAAATTGTTTTAATCTTTTTAACAGAGTGCTTTAGGTTGAAGTAACTCTTATTTTACAAACAGCATATTTAGTAAACTGAACCATACAGCGGGTTGGTTTCACTAAAGTTTTCTGGGCTAATTTAACCAATTTAAAAAAAATAAAATAACTATCTGGTTTAGTACCGGTATACCGTCAAACTAATCTTTGTTTATATTACCCTTTCCACAGTTGATTTAAATAAATACTTATGTGTCAACTAAATTAATATAGTTAAATGAACTATTCGTTTTTTTCTGTGTAGGTGCACTTCTCAAATATTTTTAGATAAACACCGTTTTGGTGTTTGCTGTATAAAACATTTTCAACCATAATTCATGGTGTTTATATTAACACCACTTGATGTTGGATTTTGACACCATTTTAAGATTACTCTTCACACCACAGATATTTTAAACAGTGTATTGGATAAAGTTTTCGTAAGATTTTCTCTCGAACCGCTCATCTGATTTTGATGATTTTTTGTAACTGTTCAGTAACAAGACTATAATAATATACATTTGTATTCAGATTTTAATTTAAGCTTACCTATAAGGATGCAAACGTAAGAAGAAGTTTTTTTCCCAAAATTCACTCGTAAACCGCTCATCTAATTTTAATGATTTTTGTTTTAAATTGTAGGTTGACTTTTCAGTTACGTTTCAGTTACGATGCAATGGTATATATTTTTATTCTAATTTTAATTTGAGCATATACAGGGTGAGTATATTAGTTATTTATTTTATACCTATGATGAACCAATCAAAATCCTTGAATTTTCGAATAAATTTCGTTTAAATAAGCGATTAAATCACTAGAACTATTTAACAGCGATTAAATTTTAGCCTCCATATTGGATTTTTGTTTACCATTTTATGGTGTTATTTACAAGTTTTAACAAACATTTAAAAAAAAACAATAAAAAATAAGTTATCTAGTTTACGAAATATCAATTATTACTTATTACATACCTTAAATTAATGGAATTTTCTTTAAAAAAATATTTATAAATTTTGATACATACGTCAGATTTTATGAATTGTCAAATTTTTCCTTTAATTCGAGAAATAATCTAGACGTATATTACTCAACCTATAAATTTAATCTGTCAAACTATGCTCAGGAAGTTTTTTATTTGATTTTTCTTTTTGCAAAATAGTTTCATGCAAAATAATTAAAAATAAAACCCCTCGACCGCTACGCGGTCTTGTGATTTTATTAAATTATTTTGCATTCAACATTTTCCAAGAAAAACCAAACAAAAAACTACTGAGCCTAGTTTAACCGATTAAATTCATAGTTCTCGTGATATAATATATGATTATATATTTAGAGTAGTTATTTATTTAAAATTTCGAAATTTCCACAAAAATTAAAAAGGGATATTTTTTAAAATCCTCTACAAAATTTTTAAGGAGGGGCAAAGATGCAAGTTGTCGCCCCTATTTTTTAGAATAAAGTGGGAGGAAAATGAAAAATCGGTGTAAAAGAATTTATTTTGTTTAAAAAATTAGATTATTGTAAAGTAAGATCCCAGACCCTCCCGACCTACGTCATTTTAGTACTGCTAAGATTTTTTTAATAAATGTCTTAAAATGTAGTTAAAAACTAGGCATACGTTGCTAGCTTGAACCCATGTTATAGTAGTACTGAAATTTTTTTTACATATTATTTGGGTGATTATTTTAAGACCGTTTGTAAGAAGCCAGACCAATCGGAAGGGCCTTACCCCCCTTTCAAACTCGAGAAAAAAATCGAAAAACCTACGTTATAGTATTAGGTAGGTACTCCTGATTTTTTTATATATAAAAAATATTAGTTTTATTTGGCACAGTCCAATATATATATAAATATATATAAGACTGTGCCAAATAAAACGAAAATTAGGTTGCATATCATAAAATAAAATTGCCTTAAAAATTTAGCCCCCTATCTCCATTATTCAGTTAACGCTGGCTTAAATAAGAATTTTTCATGAAAAAAAATTATTTTCGCAATTTTTTGTTTTATAAATCATTAAATATAACAGATACAAAAAATACCGTGATATGTTTTGTAGAGAATTAAATTCCCTACAAAGAATAACCGAATTAAAAATATCCCCCACGTTTTTTTAAGCTAAAAAGAGTTAATTTTTTTAAAAATTTATATTTATTGTTTTCAAGTTTGAATTTATTGAGCTATTATTATATTAATGGTAATAATATATTTTTTTTTAATTTTGACGATTTTCTCATTTAACTTTTTTATATATTTTTCTGTATTATTTATAATAATAATATATATTATGATCATATTGCCATTTACAAGAAATTCTTAGTTTTCTGATAAAAATTGATTGTTATAATGAAAATTCGTACTGCATGCATTGAAATTGAAAAAATAAACGAAAAAAAGCTTTATTCTAAAATTTGGTAAATTCGCAAAAATAAAACTGCAATTAAAAAAAATATTTTTGATAAGAGGTAATAATTGTAATATTACAATTTGTTGTAGCACTTGTATTGTTTTTTTCTCGCTAATCCAAATTTTATGTATTAAAATAATTTTATATTGATTTATATTTTGAAAGCAATGTATTTTTTTGCCAACTATAACACTGATCAACAGCCATTTTTAATAAAATAAAAGCCATGGGCAAAAGACAAATATTAAAATATACACATTTATTAAGTTTTTCCCCTTAAAAATAATGTTTTTACAAAATAAAATCTTTTTAAGCCAAATTTCGACAATTTTCAAAATTTAAAGTGCTGTCAAGCAAACAATATTTGTCCAATTTTAATGAAAAAATAGTATATTGTGCAACAAGTGAAAAAATAGTCGATTGTAAAAGAACGTTTGGCACGCAAGCGTAGCCAGCGGGGCAAGAATGCAAGTAAATCATCAAGTGAATCTACCGGACTGTCATATTAGATTCAACTGGGGTTCCGCCATTAAAAATAGTCTAAGAAACCTTGCTTTGTAGAATCAAACCTATTGTTAAATATAGCAGTTATAATTTGATTTATTAGTAATAAATTATTACACAAAATAAAAAACTTTTTTGAGATATATCGATAAAAAGTAGTGGAATATCTACAACTTTTTGTTGAAGCCATATTGAAACTATTATTTAATTTATTTAGTTTGCTTAAAGTTATTGAAACTTCAAGTTTTATTTTAAATTTTAAATTACAGTTCTAGGTTCTTCAAAGTAATTTTAATAAATTACATTAGGGTACCAAATATTAAAATAATAATTTTTAAGTTACCAACCTTGTAATTTATTTATTGTTCCAATTTCAGAACTTTAACTTGCAATGGGACTGCAAAGTAAAAATAATTATATGGTAATCTTTAGGTAGCAACAGAAAGTCACTGCCACCAAAAAATTTTACTACAAAGTTATTTTTACTTATAACACATTTTTTATAGTCTTATGTCGGGCGAACCAGTTGTGCGACCCGATGGTTCACATCTGAATGTTATTTGTATAAAAAAAATTCCACCATGTTTAATAAAATTAAAAAAAAATAATATCTTATATTTATAGTTTTTTGTAATAACCGTTCAATATCAATTATCTTTAAAGAAAAAATAACATCTATGATTGTTCTAGAATGCATAAAATACATTGAGCCATTAAATTAATCGTTAAAATGTTAACACGCCTTATCGTTAATTTAATACCTTATTATTCACGTTCAAAAAATACATATCTACCTACAAGCACATTTAAAATATTTTACCAATTAATTTCATTATTAAATTAATACAACCTTATCTATTAAAAATTTACTAGGCATGATTTTGGTGTTTTTATATCACTAGACTTTCTTCAGGAGTAAGTGTTAAGAGAGTCACGGGCATATCTTAATTTTAGACATTGTCTTTTTTTATTTTATATTTTACTGTGTAAATTTTAGCATCAATGAAATTATTTATTTTGTTCCTCTTACATACATTACATGTACATTTGCTTTTATTTTTGTATCACTTTTGTTGTCAAATATGGCGAAGGCGCCGAAAGTAGTAACTGTAATTTTTATGATTCCCAAAATAGCAATAGCAACACTTATTGTTATTGGTATTAAAATATTCGTTAAAATGTTAACACGCTGTAACGTTGTTTCTGGATTTTGTAACGTTAGTGAAAAATGGCGCGAGCTTACCTTAAGGATTTTCTTATAAAATCTCGGGCGCCAGCTTCGTTATTTAAAGTGGAGAAGCACCACGTACCTGGGTCTGCTTTTAGACAATGGAGAAAGGATATTCCAGGGGTCAATTAGCTAATATTATGATTAAAATGCAATGGTTTAATTTAATACATATATTGAAATAATAATAAAACTCTAGATATACAAAACAGATAATAATTTAAACAATAAGGAAATGTGGAACACTCGGTATATGAAAAGAATCTAAATTAACATACTAAAGTAATATGAAAAGATTATAATATTAAAATTACATTAACTAAATAAAATAACATCGACACTAAAAGTAAATGAATAAAAAACGGGAACAATGAATATAAAAAACTGAAGGTTACACTTCTAGCAAATATTAATACGGAAACACACTTAAATAAACCAATGCTGTAAACAAAATGAAATTAATTATTACGGGAAGAAAATACTACGGGCCTTTAGCAGATGTTTTAACAAATCGTCAACCACGGGACGGGCTCGCGGTGGTCAGCCGATTCGCCTGCTTGGTACTGTCTACGGCAGAGCAGATACCGAGCGTTACGGGGCACGGGTGGCTTATACACAACGAGAATCTTTGTAATAAATGATTACTAATAATACGGATCAACTAGCTTGCAATAGTTCGGGTTTTCGGGGTCGGGCTGACGGGATATAAGAGAGCCGGAACACGGGAGACAAAAGAGAGCTTTAATTGCTCTGCTCGGCCTTTTATATCATCTCGGGTGCGCTATGGTGACATCAGGGAACCAAACGGCGCAGCTCCCCACTTGTTTGAATAGCGTGGAAGTGGAACCATGACGTCGCAGGTCCACTTGTACGAAAATCTATATACAGGGTGTACCGACGGCGGTAAATATGGGAAAATAAAAGTAACTTCGTTACAACGCCTTATCGTTAATTTAATACCTTATTATTCACGTTCAAAAAATACATATCTACCTACAAGCACATTTAAAATATTTTACCAATTAATTTCATTATTAAATTAATAGAACCTTATCTATTAAAAATTTACTAGGCATGATTTTGGTGTTTTTATATTACTAGACTTTCTTCAGGAGTAAGTGTTAAGAGAGTCACGGGCATATCTTAATTTTAGACATTGTCTTTTTTTATTTTATATTTTACTGTGTAAATTTTAGCATCAATGAAATTATTTATTTTGTTCCTCTTACATACATTACATGTACATTTGCTTGTATTTTTGTATCACTTTTGTTGTCAAATATGGCGAAGGCGCCAAAAGTAGTAACTGTAATTTTTATGATTCCCAAAATAGCAATAGCAACACTTATTGTTAGCAGAGCTGGCAAAGTTACTTCTGAAAAGTACATAGTTACTTTTTTAAGATACTTTAAACAAAATAACTTAGTTACCTCGGGTAACTAGCAGAGCTGGCCAAGTACTGAGTACTTTTACTCGTATTTCAATTACGAGTACTTTTTTACTCATAAGTATTTATCATTTGAAATACTTATTACTCGTACTTACAAACCAAATTCAATGTACCTACTCGTAAAAAATACTCGTAGAATTCACGAGTAATATATAGGTACGTAAATATATACGTAAATATCGTAAGCATCAAAACATTTTGTTTGAAAGTCTGTTTTGAATTATATAATATAATATATAGTATAATATAATATATTATAGCCTATAGGTTTTATAACAAGTAAATAGGTAAAATTATAAACTATTTAAGCATTATTATTATTTTATGTACATAATATTTAAAATAAATAATTTTTAAAAATTATGAAAGTGGAGCAGTTTTTAAGATATAGTCAATTCCCTATTATATGGAAAATTGACTATATCTCAAAAACTGTTCAACTTTTCTAACTTTTGACGACATTTTCGGATTTAGGGAACAATGTTACATGGAAATTGACTGCTAAATGTTAAAAATACAAATTGCTATTGGCGAGAATTGTGGCTGCTTTTTCGCTATGACAATTAGTCATTTTTGACTAACCCATTTTTAGAGAGTAAAGAAAAATCAATTATATTAACTAACTTTTTTTTCAAAAGTACTCGTACTCTTTACTCGTGTTTTCACGATTACTACTCGTAACCGTAACATCTCTTTACAAATGTACTTACGAGTAAAGTACTTACGAGTAAATATTTTTAGTACTCGTGCCCAGCACACTTTGAGTTAAAAGTATTTTTAGTTACAAGATACTTTAGAAAGTATCTAAGATACTATCCGAAAGTATTCAAGATACTATATGAAAGTATCTAAGTTTCTAAGAAACTTTTAAGTAACTATGAGACTTTTCAGTTGTAGGTTAGGTAATTACTTTGAATCATTCTTGAAATTACACTAAAAAGTATCTTAGATACTTTAAATATCTAAGTTACTTAGTATCTTAGTATCTTTTTTTAAGTATAACATAATTTGTTATTGTCACTTAATAAAAGTATAAATTATTGGCAATTATACTTATTTAAAATATTTATATCGGCCTACACATAAAAAATACAAAAACAAATATACCTATTAATTTCTTAATACTCACCTATTTATTGCCACCAATTTATTTTAATTCGGTTCACAAGGTCTCAAGTTTAATTGTTATTTTGTATAAATAATTGTTTAAAAATACGATTACAATGTTAAATTTAAGTTGATTTTCTTGTCTATATTAGGGTGTTAATAATAGTATGTACTTATTTTAATGGGTGATTCTAGGGCTTATTTTAATTTGAAAAGTTCATATAATATACATATGTCCTAAAAAGCTTGGTTTTCGATAAACAGTGTGCCGAAATTTTATGTTTTTTTGGTGTTTATTAAAAATTTCTAAAACCGTTTAAGATATTACCTTTAAATTTTAGGATAGCATATTATGCCATAAAAACTCACTATTAATCCAACCTTGTTCCGTGAATCCAACCAGTGGCGTAGATATGGCTACGTTATAATAGAATTTTAACGAAATCATTGTTTTTTGAAATATGTTAGTATACTAACTATAGTACGCGTTTGCTACAAAATGGTATGGTAAAATTTAAGAAAATATTTGTTGTATCCCTACCACCTGCAGGTGCAGGAACTTCTTCCATGAGATTTTCCAGTAAGTATGGAATTTTCTGAATGGTTCCATAAAAAAATGCACAAAATCCTCAATTTAAACTACAAATTCTCTTTAAGGATGAATCAAATTTTTCCAGTAAACGGTTTTCGCTTAGAAATAAATTGCATATACCAATTTAACAACTATAGTTGTATACAATTTTAAATTATTTTTTTTAAATGGTGTTCTATGACAAAAAACGAAATTATAATTAACTCTTACAAACGGTTAAAAAAACAGTGGCGTAACAATTGTTTTCTGGTTAAAGTGTTTTTATGCCATAATATGCTATCCTTAAATTTAATTTTGAATATCAAACGGTTTTAGATTTATTAAAAAATGCATAAATAATTAACCTAGTGGAAAATTATCAACAGGGATTAATCGATTGGTAGCTACTACATAATTTACTAACATAAGTCATTAACGTTAGCCACTAGAATTAGTGGTTATTGGCAAATCCAGGGCGATTAAATATAACTATAACAACTAATTCTTGTGGCTAACAGCTTAGTATCCCTAAAGAAAAAAATCACAGGGAGTCAATTTAGGGTTCCTTTATTTATTTTATTATTAATTTTTTACTAATAATATTAATAATTATTATAATAAATTAACTAATAGATTTTGTATAAAAATGTAATTTTAATATTAAACAATAATACTTATAATAATAATAATAAAATAAACAAAATAATTATACCACATGTCTATTTTATAAAATTTCCTAAGCAATAATTTAAAATTAATAACACAAAAACAATTAATAAACAAATAAATTAAATGCTTTATTAAAATAAATGTCATAAAAATATTATCAGTAAGCACAAAATGTATTACTATAAAATACGCATACGAATTAGGTTTTAGTTTTAACCAGTTTATATTTATTCAATTTGACTTCAATATGTAAGTAAAATATAAAGAAAAGCAACAACAAATATAATCAAAAATAAACATTTTAAATACATTTTTTTAAATCTGGATTGTCATAAAAACTACAAATGCTGCTACAATGCAGAACCGATCCCTAGCAAAAATAAAAGGTCTACAAGATATCTTGTAAATATATTTTATTTTTCTGAAGATAATCTTCAGAAAGATATTCCTAAAAAGATATCTAAGTTTTAAGACTGCAATAATAATAATACTATATTTTACAATATTAACTGATTTTTTCTGGTTCATTAATTTTCTCTTTTTGTAGAAACGTTATATTCAGGAAGGATATTCAGCCTATAAGGTATAATATATGGAAAGCCTCACATATACCTGGTATATGTGAGGCTTTCCATGCCAAATAGGCCACGAAAAACGGACATGTCTCCGAATTGCTTTAACTTTCCAAATCTAAAATGTCAGCACTTTTTATGCGTCTTTGCGGATTTTACAGTTTAAACAATCTAACGTAGTGAGTTTCTTTGTTTTAGAATATTTCCAAAATTAAACAGTGGAAAAGTATGAAAAAATTCACACTTACCTTTTTTCAAGCTGCCTTTCAAAAAAAACATTAAAAAATTTAAGTTTTTAAAAATCTAAAAAAAATCATATCTACTTATAGTTCTAACATTTGCGCAACTTTTAAGTATTCATTTTTTTGCGCACTGGAAAACTGCAGAACTTTTTTCACGGATGCGCGTTAAATCGCTTCACTGATAGACGGCTATTTTCAACTTAACCATATGGCCATATCAATAATATGATATCATACTAAAATTCATGAAGCCTACACAAGGAGTCCAAACTTCATGTAAACAAAAATCTTCCTAAGAGGGCGCTGGTGTTCCGTTTATTCTGAAACAATTGACTAATTTGTAGCGAAACGCTACAAAAAGAGCAGAAGTCAGTACGCATCGACAATCAGCACCGCTGATGGTGAAAAAAAGACTTAATCTGTGCAATTTAGAGGGCAGGTTTTGTCAATTTCCCCTTTTAAGTTTGGGCTCCTTGTTTACGCTAAAATTCAGTGGCGGCTGGTGGATTTTGGGTATACCGATATCTCAATTATTTCTTTGCAAAGAAATATTAAACATTTAAAATGGTATAAAATCTGTATAATTTGGATTTTTTAAATGAAATTTGAAATTTGTCGATAAACTATGGTAAATAATAAATTACACCAATTAAATTTATATTATATTTATTGTGGGCGCCATGGGGCCGGTACGGCCGAGCAAAAAGTTATATTTTTTTCGCAAACTTCAATTTAAATTCTGCTTGCGCAGAACTTGTTTATTTAATGCCATTATAAACTCATATAAATTTGGTTGGGTCCCATATCTAATAATTGAGATATTGGGATACCCAAAATCCACCAGCCGCCGCGGCTAAAATTACTAACGGACCCGACAGACGTTGCCCTGGCCGAACGTTGGCTAGAACTCGATTGCAGCGCCACCTACCGGGTTAAATTCTAGGGACCCACATAATCACACAAAACATTTCATTAAAATCGGTCCAACCGTTTAGGAGGAGTTTAAAGTAGTGCACACATACAGAAGAATTATTTTTAATATATTATCTATCCATTTAAGAATTTATGCCAAATATTCTTTCGGAAATATCCTTTGAATATTTATATGAATATTTATTCATCAATATCCTTCAAAAAATATTCATGCACCCTCTTTATAATAATGAGAATCACCTAAAAAGTTATGACAGGAGCATAAAAAAAGATATTTACAATATATCTTGTACCCCTTTTATTTTTGCCAGGGTTTAATCATGTCAGGTGCAGTGGCGGCTGGTGGATTTTGGGCACACCCATATCTCAGTTATTAGGCATGGGACCCACATCAAATTTATATGAGTTTATACCCAGACTGCAATGAAGGTTCGAAAATATTCCAGGAATATTTCCTATCGCCTAGGAATAATCCGCTTCATTCTAGGAATATTCATTGGGAATATTCCTAGAATGATCCTCTTAAACTTCCAGGCACCATCTAAGAACATTCCCAGGGAATGCAGTGAAGAACCGGTTCTTCATATTTAAAAAACAATAAATTGGTTATATTTTATATTTGAATTATGTCTATAGACACACTGAAAAGATTATAGTGTTCAGGTATAGGTATAAACCACAGAGATGTGTTCAGAGACACATCAATGTCTCTGGGTCCGGTATAAAGAGTCTACAATAAAGGAAAAAATTAAAACTGGCGCGTTGAGGTCATCGGTAACTATCGGTTCTGTCCGAGATAAATCGGAGACAACCGGTGCTCTTATTGGCCGGCGCCATTAATTTGCACTCTCAGAATTGTCACTGTGTAAGAAGTATCTATAAAGTTGAAGACTGCAACACAACATCCTTGGACCAGCCTAAATGTCCCAGAATGGGATGATGCTATAAGGACTTCCGGAGGATGTCCATAGGTTGACCTTATCGGATCTTTTTTAGGTCCCATTTTGGGATATCCTAGGAACGTCATTTAAGGATGTCGTTAGGACCTAATAATATCCTAATTAAAGCCTAAAATGGGCTGGTCATAGGACTAATTCCAAAGACATCCTCAGAATGTCCCGTTAGGCTTTGGTAAACATGTTATAATTTTTAGATATTTTGTATGCACATTTTTCTGTAAAAATATTTTATCCTAATAATTAATACACATTTTTTTACATAACTTATTTTCTATGGGCACATCTTAAAAATGGCAATAAATATAATTATGATAATATTATTACATTATAATTATAAATTATAATTTTTTCAAGTTAATAAACGACTTGCGTACTATACTTTTTCCACGACTATCACAAAAATTAAATAATGTTCAACAATTATACATAGGTGAATAATTATTTATAAAATTTGACATCGACCAAACTATTCTAACCTCACTTTTTAGACCCTTTATTTTGATGGTCATAACCTTAAAAATTTAATTACAAACGCAATCTGTAACTCATTTAATGTCAACAATTATTTTTAAATTTGCCGCCACACGTTATGGTGGTAAAGCCGGGTCTACAATTGTCGCAGAACGCAGATCGCAGAACGTAAGCATGCGCAAAGCACCCAGCGACGTTGCGATGGAGCAAGGTCACACGTCGCAGAAAGTTAATTCATCTTCAATAACGTCTTTCGCAGGCTTTTATGTTAGCCAATCATAGAGCGCTAGAAATTCACGGAATAGCTTTTTCTTGTACCTAGTTTGACCTGTACCAGTTCCCAACGCGAACCTATTCCAATTCCTGCCTATTTCGACCCAAATGCGCGGTTGTGGTGACTCTCGCAACGTTGCAAAAGGTTAAAACTATTACGAATACGAAGCAGTATTGAGTATTTACATTTAGTTTCTCGATGCCGAAATCAATGCGGTAATATTGGCTGTTAAATTTTGGGATACCATGGTATTCCATGGTTAACCATGGTACAAGTGAAAAAGCAGCCATTAATAACTATTAAATTAGTTATTTTTGACTAATTCATTTTTAGAGAGTACCATACCTTATCATGCAATCCAGGATTTACGGGTTATAAAGTGAAATAACGCGGCAACCGGCAAAGACGCCGATCCAAGAAAATACCTACTGCAGTTCCAATCGGTTTTATTTGCTATTCACCGTCACAGTCATCGTGAATAGAATAGGCATGATTCCTTGTATAATGAGAATAGAAAACAGACTAACTGCGTGACAGCGGCTGCCAGGTCTCGGAATAGGAAAGGTGATACCTATTCCAAAGTAGCCGGTCCAGTTCCACTGTAACATCCCTAGCTAGAATCTATCTGTCTCTGTGCTCTCTTTCTTTCAATAATCAATACTTTTATTTAGTTCCTTTTCCTATTTCGCCGTTATTTTTAAATTTTTGGTGTAATTCTCAGAAATTATTCGAAAAACGTAATTGTCCAAATTTAAAATAATTTTCAATATTTTCTAAAGACCATTTAAATAAATGTAGGTATGTATATTCTTATTACTATTGAATATTCATACCTATATTGATTTAAATAGGTAGTTTTTAGGAAATATCGAAAATCATTTAGAATTTTCAAATTTTGATCAAAATAATTATTTAAAATTTTAAATAATATTAACTAATTCTATGATAATCTAAACAATTTTTCCAATCCAATATTGGAAATATTTGTTTACCAAAAGTATTATGATAATCAAGGTAATTTTTGTTTTAAAATTAATTTATTTTATCAGGTAAATACAGATTATAAAGGTTGGTGTGAAATACTCAACCCAGTGTCACCAACACTTTACTTTTTATTCCCTAAAAATTTGCATTTTTTCATTTATATTATACAGGGTGTTTCATAATATATGCGCAGGACTTCAGGATGTGATAGCTCATCCAAAAAGATGAAAAAAGTCGCTATTAACTTACCCTCTAAAATGCACAATTTTCGAGATACAGGGTGTTGAAATTTTAGAAAAAAAATCGTTTTTTTCGATTATCTCCGGAACCGTTTATCGTACAAAAAACAGCTTTTGTAAGCATTTTCTACTCAAAATAAGCTATGTTTTGTGCCAGAAAAAATTTTTTTTTTGCTCATAATTGGTGGAGATTTTGAAGGGGTAGCGGGTGTTTTTCTCCTCAACTTCTACGCCCCTGAAAAATGTACGGTTTTGAGAGGCCTATTCGAACCGCCAATGTTTTCTACACTAAAAAGGTACTCTTGGTCATAAGCTCTAAAGTTGACCGTTTTCGAGAAAAATCAACTTTTATATTTAAACACATGTTCAATTTTTTGAAAAAAAAATTTTATTACAAATTAAACAAAATTTATTTTAACGTTAGAAAAAGTAACAAAACCAAACGATAATTGCAAAATTAAAAAAAAAATAAAAAATGATTTTTTACACAAATGCTGAAATGTTCGAAATGCGTTGCTTTTACGGTTTGGAGAATTTAGCAAAGACAACTTTTAAATCATTTTTTATTTTGCAATTATGGTTTGGTTTTGTTACTTGTCCTAACGTTAAAATAAATTTTGTTTAATTAGTAAAAAAAAATTATTTTTTTTAAATTGACCATGATTTTAAACATAAAAGTTGATTTTTCTCGAAAACGGTCAACTTTAGAGCTTATGACCAAGAGTACCTTTTTTTTGTAGAAAACACTGGCGGTTCGAATAGGCCTCTTAAAACCGTACATTTTTCAGGGGCGTAGAAGTTGAGGAGAAAAACACCCGCTACCCCTTCAAAATCTCCACCAATTATGAGTAAAAAAAATTTTTTTTCTGGCACAAAACATAGCTTATTTTGAGTAGAAAATGCTTACAAAAGCTGTTTTTTGTACGAGAAACGGTTCCGGAGATATTCGAAAAAAACGATTTTTTTTCTAAAATTTCAACACCCTGTATCTCGAAAATTGTGCATTTTAGAGGGTAAGTTAATAGCGACTTTTTTCATCTTTTTGGATGAGCTATCACATCCTAAAGTCCTGCGCATATATTATGAAACACCCTGTATATATAATATACAAACATTTTTTACCTAAAAATAAACCCCAAGCAGTTTTTTAGAGATAGGGATCCATCCATATCTGTTTTTTTTTACTAAATTTAGGGGAAACACTTCTACGTTGGCCACACTGTGGTTATAAAGAAAACAATTGCTCTGATTGGTCAATAAAAGCATGCACATCGCGCGACAATTGTAGACAGCTCACATAACAACGACGTGTAACCTTGCTCCATCGCAACGTGGATGGGTGCTTTGCGCATGCTTACGTTCTGCGATCTGCGTTCTGCGACAATTGTAGACCCGGCTTTACAGTGTTACCGTAACACTAGAGTGCGTAAGATGGCGTATAGCGTCCTTTTCACAGATTATGGTATTCTTTGGTGCCTTTTGTTAGAAGAAATTCTTTTTCTGTGGCGTGAATCTCGATATCCTGTTCTCCATAAAGTGTGTTTGTTATATTGTAGTGTTCTCTTCAAGTTAAAGCTTAAATAAAACTAGTTTGCTTGACTGGTTGTTATAATTTGGATATTTCAACAACCATCAGAAAGTTCCAGTGCTTATTAATAGTGTATTTTTAAGTTTAGGGTAGTCTATAATAATTTTTTGTTCCATATTAGGTTGTCTTTCAAAATATGTAAAAGTATACAGGGTGTCCCATTTAAAAAAATGTTATTTTTGTAATTACTTCGGAAACCCGACATTCAATTGTTTTTCTGTTTTAAGCATTTTAATTATATATTATATCACGAGAACTATGAATTTAATCGCTTAAACTAGGCTCAGTAGTTTTTTGTTTGGTTTTTGTTGGAAAATGTTGAATGCAAAATAATTTAATAAAATCACGAGACCGCGTAGCGGTCGAGGGGTTTTATTTTTAATTATTTTGCATGAAACTATTATCCAAAAAGAAAAATCAAATAAAAAACTATTTGACAATTCATGAAACCTGACGTATGTGTCAAAATTTATAAATATTTTTTTAAAGAAAATTCCATTAATTTAAGGTATGTAATAAGTCATAATTGATATTTCGTAAACTAGATGACTTATTTTTTATTGTTTTTTAAAAAATGTTTGTTAAAACTTGTAAATAACACCATAAAATCGTAAACAAAAATCCAATATGGAGGCTAAAATGTAATCGCTGTTAAATAGTTCTAGTGATTTAATCGCTTATTTAAACGAAATTTATTCGAAAATTCAAGGCTTTTGATTGGTTCATATTATAATGAGGGAAATAATCGCTGTTAAATAGTTCTGAATAGTGATTTAATCGCTTATTTAATCGAAATTTATTCGAAAATTCAAGGCTTTTGATTGGTTCATATTATAATGAGGGAAATAATCAGAAGAAAAAATGCCACTTTGCTACTTTGTAGCTGCAATAATGTATATTATACATATATGTATTCAGAATTAAAATAATATATTGTACCTATAAAGTAATAAAATGGTATTTGATTGTTTAAAATGTATCCCCAATAAATAACAAGGCCATTTATGAAATCCTCTGCAGAGGATTTCCTCAGGACATCCCATTCCTGGACCTACATATACCCATGGTACTTTCAGGGGACATCCTTAGTATGTCCTATTCCTGGACCTATATGGACCTAGGGATATCCCTAGGATATCCTAAAGGCCATTTGCAGGACGTCTGAAGGCTGGCCTTTTTTGCACCACTCGGCCATGGTTGGGATGTCCTGAGGAGGTCCGAGGACGTCCTAGGATATCCTTGGGATATTCCAATATCCTGTAAGGCTTTCCTTAGGACGTCCTTATGACAGACTTGTGCTAGCTGGGTAAGGACAGCGCCATTAATTCGTTGTTTGGATTTTGTTTTAACCACGTTTTAGCATCGGTTACATGGAGCCTACACAAGGAGCCCGAACTTAATAGGGAAAATTGACAAAGCCTGCCCTCTAAATTGCACAAATTAAGTCTTTTTTTTCACCACCAGCGGCGCTGATGGTTGATGCGTACTGATGTCTGCTCTTTTGGTAACGTTTCGGTACAAATTAGTCAATTGTTTCAGAATAAACGCCTACTTTCCTTAGGAAGATTCTTGTTTACATGCAGTTCCGACTCCTTGTGTAGGCTCCATGATCGGTTAGTTCAAATGAATGAAAATGGTTCTTTTCACTCCCTTTATGACATTTCTTTGCAGTTCGATTTTATCCTTCATTGGTAGTACATCGCTCCATGAAAAAGTCTGAAAATAGTTGACTTTGACCCAGGAAGGATAAAATGGGGTTTCCGGTATAGAAATATACCGGTATTTCTCTATATCGCAAGCTTTGTCCTTTCAGCGAGGAATTTTGTGATTTGTGCAATCGATTTAGTGGATGTTTCAAGATTTGAAATTCCACATGTCCGTCAAGGACGTTAAAAACTTGTTGCTGGTCAAAATGGTACATTGATTCCAATACCATTAAGGCGTTGAGCCACCAAGAAAGAAGAAGAAGAAGACATTTCTTTGGGCAAAAAATGTAATATTTTTTGTTGTATAGTGTTACTGATACAGCAAGTTTTATTTTTAAGTTTAAAACTGTATTTTATATAAAACTAACACCTTTTCAATATTTGAGCATTAATTAACCTCAATTGCTATTGCTCGTTTTATGTGTTTGTTTCGTTATATACCGTACCTTCATTTGTAAGCTATACATAGGGAAAATACATTGTAGGTGGACCAGACAAGTCGAAGCCAGATAGCAATTTGGTTAACAAAGGCGCAACGCAGACTCGATCCCGCTCCTTTATAGGTATGTAAATTATTTATTTATTAAAATGTATGTAAATTATTTATTTATTAAAATGTATTTTTTATAAAAAAATATTGTTTATTTTTTAAAGAATATTGTTATGCCGACGGTGGGCGAGTGGTTAGTGCTGCTGTCTACAAGCCGGAGGTCGTGGGTTCGAATCCCACCAGGGGTATGGCTGTTTATTTGTGTTTGTCCTATTGTGTAATAGTCCTTCGGAGGGGACTTTAAGCCCGCGGTCCGTTCCTACCCCTAACCCGCACAAGCCATTCAGTTGGCTTATGGGACTTCTTAAGAAGTAAGGGTGCACTCTTAGAAAAGACCTGGTATTTGCAATAAAAATTTAGTTCCCAGAACCAATTTTATTAGTGAAAATAGGCACAACAAAAAAATATGTTGTGGGAACTAATACAAATTTGTTTTTACAGTTTGTTGTCGGAACAGCCAATATTGGTAGCTCCAACCAACAAGTTTAAGTGCATCGAAATTATTTTTTTTTTTTCATACAAATAATTGATATTTAATGCAATCACATTAGTCTGTCATTTTAGCAGCGTCTAAGTTGTAACAACTGCACTTGCTATTTATCGCAACAAACATTGTATCATGCAGGAATTTATTTTTTAATTGAAATTACATGAAAAAAGGTACATTTAAAGAATTTAATAGTTGATATATTATAAATTTGTTTTGTACTGTAACTAAGTTATATTTAATATTAAATGCTTGCATTAGTAGCAACAACAAATTGGTATTATTCCACAGTACATACCTGCTTAGTAAATATAACACTTTTTGAGTAAATATTATAAAAAATAGAGAAAGGAAATTCATGCCCGTTCGTTTTATAAAAATTTATTATAAATTAAAAAATAACAATATAACTGAAAACACCAAATTTTGGTTTAAATATTATAACAAAAATTAATAATTACTCTAAGAAAACATTTATAAATATTTTAACAATAAAACAAAAACGATTCTTTGGTAAATATACATTAAGATGAAAGTTGACTATACTTCTTCAATAAACCGTGATGTTTACGTGAAGTGCAAGCCTTTGTTTAACAACTTAACAATGATTCTTAGGTACAACGTAACATACTTGCATGATAACAGGGGTAAGCATTCGATAAATTTTGAGTGTGAGTGCCTATAGTATAGGCCCTATACCAAAAATGCGACTAACAAAACAAAACAAAAAAATTCTCGAAATTCCGACGTGATAGAGACTTTTGGTGGGCACCATTGGATTCAGGAGGCCATTTTCAGTCGGAATGGCATTTTCACATTTTTGAATTTTTTTTCGGACCCCAAAACTACAATAGTGTAATTAAAGGAGTGCAATAATAATACCTAACCTTTAAAAACTGGAACCAATTCAGGTAAACCCCATGTTCCTAATAAATCTGCTACTTCAGTCCGCTCATCCATATTATTTGTTCGAGATATCTATAAGTAACCAACACATAAGAATATATTCTTATATATGAATAGTTAAAAAGTATGTCGCCACTGAATTTACAGGGGCAAATGACTAATTGTAATAAACTAGTTTCTTACCTAAAATATACACTACAAACGAGCTGATACACAAATATACAAAAGAACAAACACCACCGAAGTCTGGACGCCGTGCAACACCGTTTGTTTACAGGTTAAAAGTAAAGCACGCGCCGGGCTGGACAAATCGCGCGCGAAATGCACAGTTTGCAGTTGCATTAACCTACAGAGACAACATCCTCAACTGACACTTTGTTTCACACCGCTGGTGTCTTAGCTGTATGAAAAGTGACGCATAGTTTATACAACCGAACCGTTAGTTCCACGGACTAATTTCAGTCAGTTGAGAATGTTACTTAAATATTTGGTCCAACAAAAACATTTTACCGCCGAAATGATTTTTTTGAGATAATGTTGTCAATACTTCTAGCCAACACAAAGTTTCAGTTAAAATAACTTAATCGCCTTTTTGCAGTAAATAATACTCAACAACAAAACTAAATCTTTTCAGGTAATGATGCAAGCAGTTACACATATAAAGGTACTGATTACAAAAAACAAAAAATGTTATTTTCTGCAACAGTTTTACCCCAACGATAATAAGTTAGTTACAAATACCAGGTCTTTTCTAAGAGTGTGGAACTAAAAGAGCACTTTTTTGTATGTTTAAATAAATCGGTTTTGTCACAATTTTGCAGCTCTGTTATTATTAATACCAGTGGCGGCTGGTGGATTTTGGCACACCCATATCTCAGTTATTAGACATGGGACCCACATCAAATATATATGAGTTTATAATGACATTATATAGACAAGTTCTGCGCAAGCAGAATTTAAATTAAAGTTTTCGAAAAAAGTTAGTTTTTAAGTGCAACCCCCAGCCTCCTGCCCCTCCAAATTAAGATAATTCAAATTAAAGTGGTACAATATTTAATTTACTGAAGTTTATCGACAAATTTCAAATTTTATTAAAAAAATTCAAGTATTACAGATTTTTTACCATTTTTAAATTTAGTAAAAGAAATAATAAAAATTATAAATGGTATAAAACCTGTAATTCTTGAATTTTTTTAATAAAATTTGAAATTTGTCCATAAACTTCAGTGAATTAAATATTGTACCACTTATGATTTTTCACATTGTTTGCACACTGTTTCTTGCCACCTGTGTGCCTATTACAAAAACAGATTCTTTTTGGTGACCTATAAAGTCTTTCAAATTTACACATAATTGAAATATAAATATCCTTATAATAATATTAATCAAATTAATATTTTTTTCAAAAAAATTTAAAAAAAATACCCACAATGTAGGTCCTACATACTGTATTTTATTAAGAAAAATACCTGCACTGTCAACTCCACGAAGGTGATTGCTTTGATCTTAGCAATAGGCCGAGAAGCGATACATAAGATGGAATCTACCTCACCTTTTAAATAAATGTTGTACCCCAACACAAGCGAGATGTATCTAAAATGTGCTTAAACTGTTGAGTGATCGCTAAAACTGTACAAACAATGTGCTATAAAAAGGTGTAATAAAAGCGTCATAAATGAGAAATATTAAAGCGTGCTAACAGTGTGTATAAAATGTGACATGCGTAAGATAGACTGAAGCTTTGCAAACTGTCTTTAAACAATGTACTAACACTGTGCAAACAATGTGCTAAAATATAATGTAATATAAGCGTGACATATGACAAATAAAAAGCGTGATGTCAATGTACATAAAGAGTGAAAAAACTCATTATTTCAAAAAATGTGAAATTACCACAAAGTAGCGTGTATGCACATTTTTATAAAGACTTGCACTCCAAATACACACTTATTGCACACTTTTCATGCACGCTTTATTTTCGCCAGGGTAACCTATAGGCCAACCTAGGCCATGGCCTAGGGCTCCGAGAGGCCAATAGGCGCCCAGGCAGAAGGCTCAATTTTTTTTGAGTAGGTTTAATATTAAAATTAATCAATTAAAATAAATATTTTAAATATTTTTGTATGCCTTTGTGCTACTAACTGCGAATCTAGCTCTTCTATCTATAGAAGCAGAAGAAGTCAATAAAATAAATTTTGAAAATATTATCGAGTCCTTTTTCGATTTTAAATGCAGGAAGATAAAATTGTAAATTGTCGTTGATAATGCAAAAGGTCGTGTCAATTGGACGCCTTTCTGCAGAAGAGAAATAACCCACAAAAATAAAAAAAATCGGGATATATGGATTAATTATCTCGATTTTTTATTTTTGTGGGTTGGTTCCCTTGTGCAGAATAAAAATAAATTATTTTTTTATTTATTTTATTTTAATTTTTTTATAATACTCTATTTGTCCACCTATATTAATACCCTAGGTACTAATATGGGCTGGAATTATATATATATATAAATAAATTGTCTTAATCCGGCCCTGTCTATAGTATAGAGTCTATAATATAATGAAGCGGACAATTTTACATAGGAATTGACTTTTAAATGTTTTTTTTTTATTTTTGTCTGTTTATTACAGTGAACATTATTAGCATATTTTGTTGTACAATAATATTGTAATTAATGCATTATATTATAGGTAATGCAAAAAATAATATGATAGCTACTTTCTTCCTATTAAAAAAGCGATAAAGGAAGCCCTTTCTTCTGCTTCAGATATCAGTTTGAAGCATTAGTGAAAGTACTATCGATATTTGTCGATACATTTTACTATTTTCCTTGGACTGTGTATTTTTTGCTGCGGATAATTAGCGCCTGTAATGTATAAATAGATATCAGAAAATATTTTTAGTTGGTAATTGGATTGCTTGTTTCCGGTGCAAGACCTAGGTAAGCAATTACCAATCTGCATGTCCTGATTTGTCAAAGCTGGACTTAAAAGGCTGAAACTTTGACAGTGCATTCCTATAATGACATGGATAGCTGCAAAGAAAGGATTTTTTTAAATTCCATTCCAAAGGGGGGTAAATTGTTATAATCCAAAATCCAGTTTTAATTCCGGGGCATTTTTAAACGTATTTAACGGCTGAACGGATTTTGGTGAATTTGGAACGGGACGGGATTTTTTCCATGAAGGTTTCTTGTGTCTTTAAAATACAATTTATGGAAAAAATCAAGTCACGCTTATTAAAACGGGACAGAAATGAGACGGAAACTGGACAATTTTTATTCTTTTTTGACTTTTTTTTATTGAATATAGTTCCATAAATATAGTTTATGGACCGGAGACATAAATAGATATATTTATGTATAAATAGATAGACTAAGAGTGTACATAAACTATAATATATTATACAGAGTCCCAAAAACTCTGAAAAACATGCGATGATACTTTTAACTAGTTGACTATATGGTAAACAAAAAATCCCCTTAAATAAAGAAGTTTACCGTGAGTTTTTGGACCTCCATAACTTGAAGAATTTTGCCAATATTACATTTTTTATATTTTTCTGTAAATCACTTGAAGTTCTCGAAAAACGTATCATCCTGTTTCAGAGAGTTTTGGGACACCCTGTATAGGTAGACCATAGTTTATGTGCTGTAGAGTAACATAACTATTATATAACTAGATAAAAAACAAACACTGTTTTTGAATTTCACGAATTTATTTAAATTTAATTTGACAATTGTTTCGCTAACACTGTAGCTTCTTCAGAAATGATTTCAAACTTTATCTAATATATATTTAAACTAACCGTAATGAACCCCAGCCCACCTTTAATGTATTCATTGATTAAACTACATAAAAATAACTTACCCATCAGACCAGTAGTGTCATTTTACAAGGCACCATCTACTAAAATTTCTAAAACAATTTAATAATCACAGTAATTTTAAACCAAAATTCAGTATTAAAAACTCATACGAATTAATTAACAAAATTAAAGATATCCCAGTACCTGCCAATGCTAAATTAATTTCTTTTGACATTACTAATTTATTTCCCAGTATACCCCCTTTAGAAACAATTAATATATTACATAACCTGTTGGATCTAAATCCAGTTATTAAAAAAGACATAGTGAATACTCTAGAAACCTGCCTGAAACAAAATTACTTCCAATTTAACAATAAAATATACACTAGCCATAATGGATTAATTATGGATAATCCACTTAGTCCATTACTAGCTGATATTTTTATAAACCACTTAGAATTAATTATCCATAAACATCCTAATATAAAACAATTCTTATATTGGTACAGATATGTAGACGACATCCTAACATGTTTCACAGGTACAAAAAGACAATTAAATAGCTTCCTAAAGTTTCTTAATCAAATACACCCCAATATCAAATTTACAATGGAAGAAAATCGAAAAACTTTTATTAATCAAAAAACAGATTCAACGTATGCTAACCATTTAATTCAAGAAAACCATTCTTTTGACAATAATTTCAAAATTTTGCATGTTGAAAATAAGGGTACGAAGTTACATTTACTGAAATCTTTGGAAGTTAATAAATTAAAAAAATCTGATATTATTCTCAATGATCAAATAGAAACTAATAATTCCCCCCTGTTAAATTTATTTTAATATTATATAAGATAGAAAATCCCCCAAAATTATTTTATTCCAACTTTTGTTATAGTTCGATAGGTAAAATAATTATACAGTACTAATATTTTATAAAATAAACCTTTTACCTGCAATAATTGTGTTATATAAGTTCGTTATTAGATAAAGTTTGAAATCATTTCTGAAGAAGCTACAGTGTTAGCGAAACAATTGTTAAATAAAATTTAAATAAATTCGTGAAACTCAAAAACAGTGTATATTTTTTATACAGTTATATATTATATTATATTAGTGACATGGAGTTTAATCAAGTAAAGGTCGAAACAATAAAATAACATAACTATAATTATAGTTAAAGGTAAGTTAACTATAACTATAATAATACTATTATTATTATTATTATTATTATTATAGTTAACTAAGGGCCGGTTTATCAATCTTTTGTTAAGTTCCAGTTAGTTTATCTGCCAGTTAAATTCAATATCGATCGTTGTGAGAACAATGGTATCTATGGAGATTATCTGATAGATAACTAACTGCAAACTTAACTGGACATTCATAAACCGGCCCTAAGTAAACTAACTCTGTAATTAGTCCGTTATTTTTCCTTAGACCTCGCGGGCAAAGCCTCAGGTTACAGCTATTGATAGGTATGAAAGTCGACTTTAAATAAATATTATTAGGATTTATTTCAACAAAATATTGCTTTAAAAGAAATTAAATACTTTTTTTACAATAGATATGCCTATCCAGTGGCGGACTAAGGGGGGCGGTGGGGGAGCTCCGCCCCGGGCCCCCGGTCCAGAAGGGCCCCCAAATCTTAAGAAGTCTTTCTCAGTCCAACAAAAAACTATCTAAAATTTAGGGTTTTAAAATTTCCGGAAAAATTGAGCCTGCGAAAAAAAACCGGTTTTTTTTTAAAAATTGGAAATTTTTCAGAAAAATTGACTTGCATTTTTCTCATTTTATTCAAAGAGTAAGTAATACGAAAAAATGCAAAAGACAATTTTTCTAAAAATTTACAAATTTTTACAGATATGCGAGATATGTATCAGTACACTGATATCGAGAAAAACGTAAATTTCCGACGCGGAATATGATCATAATATCATTTTCTTAAATCAATTTAATTTAATTCAATCTTTAGTTTTATTTTTTTTTATTTAATTAATGTTTAGTTGTTGATTGCTACTTTTCTCAAAAATATATTTTTCAAAATTCAATTTTTACCAAAAAATACATTTTTTAAGGCCTGTTTTTCCCCTATTTTTTCTTTTTTTTTTAAGACACTTTAAAACCCTAGTATAGGTATAAATATTTCAGGACCCAGCTTTACCATAAAATATAAACTGATTAAAAAAAATACCCCGGAGATTTTAAGTTTCTAAAGAATAACATGCTATGAAAAAAAACAAAATATAAAGTCATTTAAAATAGGTACCTACTCCTATTTTGAAAGTTGATAAAATACAACCTAAGATATACATGTACATGATACATACATATTTCTATTGCAAATTTGGTAATAACAAAAAATTATAACAGATAAAAGTCAGCGTTTTCCTGGGGGGGGTCCAGAGATGTCTGGGGGGCCGGCCCCACTAGGCCCCCCTGTAGTTACGCCAATGCTTATAAGTTCGCTGGAAAAAGCTTGTAATCAATTTTCATATCCCTTATTACATTAAGAGGGTTGCAAAGGACTTGCTATAAGAGGATCTTCTAACAAATTTAAAATAACAAAACATTAATATTTACAAAACAATCACATTATTTCATAAACAGACTAGGGGCCCCATTTTATTTATAATAGTTCATTATGTTGATCGGTTTTAAACAAATTATAAGAAAATAACTCTACCTATATAAAAATCTAAACAATGTGTGAACATTTTTATAAATGATCGTTTGAAAAAATCGATAAGGTTCATAGTTGTTTGTTATAAATTGTTTAAAAACGTTAAACATTTTTCTTCTTTTTCTTATTAAAAACAGTTAGTTGTAGCTAGAAGTCGAAGCACAATGGATTATATGTAGCTAATGCAAAATAAATGAAAGTAAGTCGTTGAACTAAAATGCCACCAGATTAAATAAAAAAGACAACTGAAATGTGGAGATAGATATACACTTATGTATATTTCTAAATTTAAATAAATAGTTATATGATTCTTCTAATAATTATTATAGAAAATTTTTGTGTTTATTTTGTGATATTTCTCTAAATATACCGGGTGTCCCAAAAAATGCCCTACTCCCTACCACGCGACATTTAAGTAGGTATCAAAAATGACGATTAGTTTTCGAATTTGCTTTGAGACTATTTAATAAAATAAAACAATTTTTTGATGACGTTGTAAAAATAAAAAGTTAAAATTTGTTAAACATATTAAATAACTTTATGATGATAAAGTGTGGATTTTTTTAGACAAACTGTAAGAATACATCCATGTTAACTTAAGCTAGCTGCAAATGCCTCTTTTGTTTTGTTTCCATAACGACCGTTTTTAGATTGTGAAATTTCGGCCGATTTTTTCAAACTTTAATGTCTAATTAGTAATTACTTACGAACTAATACCTACTATAGTATACTTCTCAGAAAAAATAGAATTTTAGCATGCTTAAAATATTTCACCGTCTGACTTTCTATAAAAAAATCTTCCATTCTTCGTCATACGAATGTCAAGCACGGTGAACTTGACTGTCAGCCACCTTTTGTTTCAGCGTCCGCCAATGAAAGTCAAGAATAAGGAAGAAAGAACGTTTTCCACGCACGGCTGACTCTCAGACAGCCATGCAAATCTTGCATGTATACGAGTATACTTGATTTTGCTAAAAAAAATCACGAATTACGCAAACTTTCTACATTACTCGTACATTTTTACACGAAAATTCAATTATTGTCGCCTACAAAACATTAAACATAAGGTATAATACGTACGGTATTATAACTGTTATAAGATATGTTTAATATTATAACATATGTTTAATTTTTTATTTACTTAGTTTTATTTAAGGGCAATTTCAGGTTAATTAGTGAATGTTTTATTTAATTAATTTCATTCAATTTATTTAACTTATTTAATTTAACTTATTTAATTTATTTATTTAAGGCATTGATTAAGCTTAACCTAGGTTCTTCATTCAACGATCTAGGTATATAACATAAGTTTTAGAACAAGAATACCGTTTTTCCTACATATTTATACATATGCTCTAGAGCAGTATAATACTTATCGATGTGTGATTATATATAATAGACTGGGCCAAAAAAATCAACTATTTTTTTTTGAAAAGTATATCGAAAATATGGTTTGGGGCGACAAAAAAAATTATTGAGTCCATAATATTAATATTAAGAGGTCTATCATCGCAATTTTAATTTTTTTTCCCTCATTAAGTTTTTGTCTCAGAACTCCCAAACCATTGAGTTTAACAAAATTTACTTAAAAATATTTTTTTAAGAAAATTAAATGCTCTACAAAAAAATTTTTCGTCAGATGAACCGTTTCCTTAAAATCATGCCCTAAACATTGGTATAGTTTTACATTTTGATCTTTTAACTTTGGAATTTTAAAATTCATGTAAAAATCAGTACCCATAAAAAAACCGATAAATATTCTTATGTGAAATCAAATGCTTTACAAAAAAGCCTCTTAACATTTTTGGCTAAATTCACTCCATCAAAAGTTATTCAAGGTTAAATTTGACAAGAATTTCGTTTTGACTTCAACTTTAACCTTGAATAACTTTTGATGGAGTCAATTTAGCCAAAAATGTTAAGAAAAAACGTAAGTTACCAATACGTTCAACAATTAGTAGCTACGTTTCCAACTACGGGTTCCATCCTCAACAAAAAACGTGAGGCAAACCGTCCAGTAAGAAATGAAGCTATAGAAGTTGCTGTGTTGGGTCATGTACAAATGGATAATACACAGTCTATCAGGAAATTATCTCAAGCCTCTGGCGTATCCGCCACCAGTGTGTTTCGCATCATGAAAATTAACAAGTTTCATCCTTTCAAAATTCGGCTGGTTCAAGAAATTAATGAAGATGACCCTGATCGCAGGTTACAGTTTTGCGAATATTTTAGTGAGCAGTTGATTATCAATCCTAATCTTTTGTATAATACATGTTTTTCGGATGAGTGCACTTTTATGTTAAATGTACAAGTGAATAGACATAATTGTCGCTATTTGAGCGATACTAATCCACATTTGCTCCATGAAACCCACACCCAAGTTCCCCAAAAGTTAAATGTTTGGGCCGGAATTTTAGGGGACCATCTTGTTGGTCCATTTTTCATAGACGGCAACCTCAATGGAGACATTTATCTAGAAATGTTGGAAGATCTTATTGATTCAATGATTACCGAAATTCTAGAAAATGATAATAATTTATTTGAAGATCAAATTACATTTCAACAGGACAGCGCACCTCCGCATTATACTCCTGAGGTACGACAATTTTTGGACGGACATTTTCCAGGACGTTGGATTGGAAGAAGGCGTCCTATAGAGTGGCCGCCTAGATCTCCTGATCTAACACCGTTAGATTTTTTTTGTGTGGACATTTGAAATCAAAAGTTTATGCCACTCCACCAGAGACTCTTCAGGAATTGAGGGAAAGAATTATTAGAGAATGCCGGTTATTAACGCCAGACGTATTTCAAAATGTTAGAAATAATTTTAATCAACGTCTGTACTATTGCATGAAAGTTGGAGGAAATAACTTTGAACAATAAATTCGTTGATTTACAGTTTTTTTGTTTTATTTTTTTTTACCAAATTTAAAACTTCAAATAGCAATTTCTCCAAAACTAACCAACAGACTTTAAAAAAATTACAGAACCTTATTAAGAATTAAAAGACCTTTAAAATGATATATCACTCAACCCCCCTTACAATTAAAAATTTAGGGGCGGGCGGGGTGGAGCGTGTAGGGGTGCGGGTGGGGGCGTGAAACATACATCAAAATTCGTCCCCCTAAAAATAAAAATTGACGTGTCCAAGGAATTTTGTCCACACTCATCCGATAAAACGTTTGGGGGGGTACAAGTTTTCGTTGGAACACCCTGTATAATATTCTATATGTATATATTATGCTATAGCAGTTTGTGTAATTTTTTCCTGGACATATTGGAGTGCATCCAAAACGTTAAAATGAGGACAAAATTAAACCAAAAACGGCGTATTTAAAATTAATAATTATTATAAATGAGATCATTCTGAATATTGAAATATAGGCATAGGGTTTGTTACAAACCGTTTGTAACAAACGGCGGCTGGTGGATTTTGCATATGCCATATCTCAGTTAATAGATATGGGACCCACACCAAATTTATATGGGTTTATAATGACACTAAATTAACAAGTTCTGCACAAGCAGAATTTAAATGAAAGTTTGCGAAAAAAAGATAGTTTTTGCTGCATCTCCCCTGCAGCCTGTCCCCCCAATAAAGATAATACAAATTTTAGTAGTGCAATTCATAATTTACCAGAATTATAGATTTTATTATTTTAGGAAAAGTAATACAAATTTAAAATGGTATAAAATCTGTAATACTTGGATTTTTTAAATATATTTTGAAATTTGTCAATAAAGTATATTAAATTATAAATTGCACCACTAAAATTTGTGTTATATTTATTAGGGGGGCCAGGCTGCAGGGGAGCTGCAGCAAAAACTATCTTTTTTTCGCAAACTTCTATTTAAATTCTGCTTGCGCAGAACTTGTTAATTTGATGTCATTATAAACTCTTATAAACTTGGTGTGGGTCCCATGTCTAATAACCAAAATATCCATGATACAAAGATCATGTATCATGCAAAATATCGGTGTACGCAAAATCCACCAGCCGCCAACCGTTTATTTGTTTAGGAACTCATTAAAATAAAAAGATTTATTAATTACCTTAAAAAGCACATTTTGAGTTAAGGTTATATATACCAACATATGTTACCTGTAAAAAGTTATTTTACTTGGGAAAGTTTATTTCAGGATGTTTATTCTAGTCATTAAAATATTTACTTCTTAAACCCAACCCTTGCGGCCTTGAGTTTACGGTGAATTCACCGTGAATTCACCGTTTGCGTGAATTCACCGTGAATACACCGTTTATGTGCAGTGAATATACCGTCCATTTGTGACATTTGTAGACGGTAATTAAACGGTGAACTCACGCTGTTTTTGCGATAAATTCACGGTGATTTCACAGTAAATTCACGGTGAACTCAAGTTTTCAAAATCACCGCAAATTCACTGTCAAAGTACCGTAAATTTATCGTGAAATCACCGTGAATTCACCGTAAAAGCGCTGTGAGTTTACTGTGAAAACACCGTAAATTGACTGTAAAAACACCGCAAATTGTAAGTGTAAGATTCGAACAATCTGCTAATTGGTTATTCCCAATACAATACAAATAAGTATCGCAAAAGGGCTCTCGTGTAGCTGCGCAAAATCAACGAGGTTGAGACGCCATCATAAAGAAAAAAACAACAAGTTGGACCCCATTTATTAGCGGTTTTTTTATTAGTCGATTTCTGTGTTAAGCGGTTTAAGCAATACATCTCACGGCTGCTTACGCAAGCGAGCTAACTAAAGGGTGTCCAATTAGGTACGCTCGATGTTTGATAGGCGGCTATGGCTAAGTCAGTACAGACACAGCTGTCAAATATTTTGAAGTTTTGTTGGCATATTATGACATTTGATAATGGAGCGTTACACGGTTGCTCAACGCATTCAAATTATTCAAATTTACCAACAAAATTAATGTTTAATTCGCCAAACGTTTCAACGGCGTCATTTCACGCGGCGGCGATATCCAGTGGCCAACGAGATCATGCGATCTAACGCCGCTGGACTTTTTTGTGGGGCTACGTAAAGTCCCTTGTATACGTGAATAAGCCACGAACAATTGAAGCACTGAAGGCCAACATTACTCGTATAATAAATGAAATCGAACCCGAAATGTGCGAAAAAGTGATAGAAAATTCGACCTGCAGAATGCGCGCTGTGGAGCGCAGCCGCGGGGGCATTTGAAAGATGTTATTTTTCATAATTAATGCCATAGGATGTTCTTTTAAATAAATATATTTTTTTCCTAATATCTTAAGTGTAGTTTGTTTTATTTCATTTTAAAGTTAGAGCACTCTTAAGTGGACACCCTTTATAAATAGCGTTGGGTTGCAATATGTGAATTCACGGTGAATAAACCGTGAACTCACGGTGAATAAACCGTGAACTTAAGGCCGCAAGGGGTGTGATATTTAGTATTTTAAATTCAACTTATTTCGATTTCTTGGTGTACACCCATTTTAAGATGGCGTTTTTCTATAAAATAATTTACTTTTAGGCGCAACCATTATAAAACAATTTAAATTACTAGGCAATCTTTATAAAATATATTGTGTAGGCTAATGATACATATTGCCACAGGGTCGGCGTTTGTGAAATTTCTTTTCGCACTCGAATATTTTTAGAAAATTATTAATTTACAAAATACGTAAAAAAGTACTTTTTTCTGTTTAAGCGCTTCAAAAATAGGCAAAAAATATTGGACCATAGAAAAACATTTAAAAAAAACATGAAAAAAGTTTTTATAGGGAAAAAAGAAGCTTAAAGAGGTAAAGTGGTACTTTATCTCTAGATAAAGAACCACTTTACTTCCGCTAAACTGTATAATAATGAGCACTTTATAGAATAATCGGACAAAAAATAGTTCTTTTTAACGAAAAAACGATAATGACGGAAAATTTAAATTTGATTAAAGCTAAATTAGTCCTTTACTAAACAAATAACGCCGCCAAATTTCATAAAACTTGGTTAAAGGATATTTAAGATATTTAAGAAAAAATGTTTAACACCCTCTGTATCTAGAAAACTAAGCACATTTCCTAACCCATGTTTACATTGATTTTTCATCTTAAAATCATCTAAAGAATTAGCCTGAGTTTGGCCATATACTTAATTAACACCCTTTAGGGTAGTTATAATTAACTCTTGAATTTACTTTTCTTGCTAAAAGAGGTAACAAGTTATTAATGATTAAAATTCGTCGATTTAAGTGTATTACTAATTGCACTGTGATGCCAAATTAAGGTTTGTGACAGGGAATGGAATGAAACCAAAAGCAAATGAAAGGTTATAGTCTCCACAACAAAACCCTAGTTGTTTATTATATGTTTATTATATGTAGGTATTTAAAGTTGGTATATTTTTGGATGTTCTATAGGATTTATACTTTAGGAAAAAGAGGGGTATAATTTTATAAACAATATTAATTTTTCAAAATTATTTTGGCAATATGGTCGAATTCATTTTTGATATTAATTTTTACCTAAGACCTACAGTAGAATGCGCTGCATACAATTTTTTACCTATAGGTAATATTCCAAAGCAATTTTTATTATTTTTGATATATTAGTATGGAATTTTTTTACAATAAAACGGATAAAAAAAATAGAAGAAAAAAAATTACCAATAAAAATACGTAAAAAGTAGACTTGCTATGGCAAAAATTGTATGACACCGCGTGGGCGCGCCCACAATAATTTTGAAAAATTAACATGGATTTATAAAATTTTACTTAATTTTTTCGTACTAGAAAGTATCCAAAAATCTACCAACTTTAAATACGTATAATAAACAACTGAGACGTGATCCAAAAAACCCTGATAGGGTTTTGTTGTAGAAGCTATTAAATTTCATTTGCTTTTGGTTTCAAACCATTCCCTTTTGCATGTGTAATATAATAATAACACAATACGCGAGCATAAAATTATTTTTAAAAATTCGAAAAACGTTATAATACCGCCCTGTTCCTAAGCAGCGCCTCTTCAAAATATTTAAAAAAACCGAAACATGGTGAAAAAAACTGTGTCTTTTTTATAGTAATAAGAGAGCCTATATTGCTAAATGGCAACTTTTTTGCTACCTCGCGACTTTTTGGCGACTCTAATAAAACATATTTGTTCCCATTGATACATTTTAACACCACACGCGACTTTTATACGGTCATTGCCGAGCAAATTAGAGTGCCTATATTATGCGGCTCTTATAAAACAGTAAAATGTTACTAAAGTTAGTACTGATACTTTTTGGCAACTCTAATAAAACATATTTGTTGACATTGATACATTTTAATACTACACGCATACGGTCATTGCCGAGCAAATAAGATTGCCTATATTGCTAAGCGATCGCGACTTTTTGGCGACTCTAATAAAACAGTAAAATGTTACTAGTACTGACACTTGTGAGGTCTGAAGCACTGTTAAAATTGGAAGATTCCTGCTTTATGTTTAAATGATTCGTTTTATCATTGTCGAAACTGATCATTTTATATATATATAATATATATTATATATATATATATATTTTAAATCTTTTGCTAAATGCGCCACTTCTTTTAATTTTTTTTCCACTGCGATCATTGCGACATTTTTATTTCTGAAACAATGAACACACTGAACTAATGAAAATTATGTAAGCCTTACATTGTAAGGTAAGGTGGGGTAATTGCGATATGTTTTTTTACTAGTTGGCATTGTCTCTTGAATTAAAAGTAAGGAGTGATAAAACTAAACCAAATCCAAAGCTCATTATATAGCCCAACTACTCGAGAATTATATTCTAAAGTATAAAACGTTAGGAACTAAGGGCTAAAAAATTACATCTTTTTTTTTAAACGTTCCTAACATATTGCATTTGCCCCGAAAAATGGGGCAAATGTGTTAGCGGCTAATTACATTACACTATTAAGTAATGTCCCAAACAGCACACAAACATCTTTAAGACATCTTGAAGACGCCTTGCTCCGCTATTCAAGACATCCTTAAGA
This sequence comes from Brassicogethes aeneus, assembly GCA_921294245.1. Taxonomy (NCBI): domain Eukaryota; kingdom Metazoa; phylum Arthropoda; class Insecta; order Coleoptera; family Nitidulidae; genus Brassicogethes; species Brassicogethes aeneus. The sequence continues at coordinate 59,894,815 of OV121133.1, read as the reverse complement.
CGTCTTATTTACGCCGCACGTCGTCTTTACGACGTCTTTAAGACGTCGAATGTTAAAAAACCCAACGTCTTTAAGACATCTTTATTAAGTCATTTTACGGCCATTAATGGACGTCGTAAAGACGTCTTTAAGGGAATAAAATATATTGCTAAAATTAAAAAAATCGTTCAAAATCCACTGAAACTTTTATTTTCTATTTTTAAATATACAGAGTGTGAGGTGTATGGTTGGCTACATAAAATCATACAGATAGCAAAAGTATATCTTAAAACTTCTTTAATAATTGGGTTCTTCTATCTGATGCCCTTTTCAGCCAAGCTTGAATGGCAATTTCCGTATCTTTATCAAATTTGGCAAGACCCGATTTCTCCACTGATCCTAATAAAAAACTGTTTGGTCTAAACAACGGCCATAAAATCAAGTTTTATAATTATTATAGTACTCACACTCACACTCACAGTTCACAGTACATTTCACAGTAAGTTTTATTTGTAAATAGATAGACACCGAAAAAGTTTAAATAAAATGCAAACTCTTAAAACTAATTGAAAAGTCAAGCAGTATCAGCTAACAAAAATCACAGAACATAACATAGACAAAAATGTTTGTAAAAAAACCAAACAAAATGGCTAATCATATGCCAATTCCGCTTTGACAACAGCGTTGCCGAAGTTCTCTTTGCGCATGGTGGTTTGGTCAGATGTTTTATTTGTTTCTTTATTTCTATCTAGTTTGGATTTAATATTAAATCCTACAAAAAATTGTCTATACAGGCCCTGATTACAAATGCTGTGAGTTTTAATATTTTATTGAATACATTTTGTTGTTATATTTAATTTGTTGTAGATCTGCTAAAAATTAGTCGATCTGACAACGTTGTCCAGTTTTGTATTTAAGGCAAATTCCACAAGAGGGAAATAATAAAAGCGCGCTAAATTTAAAATTACCATTGGTATCAAATAATATTAAAGTAGAGAGATTGTTGATATAAAAGTACCTATCTAAACTATAAAACATAAGTATGTAGTATATATAGAGCAAATTCTTACACTTCACACAAACAGATAGTTTTGTATGGGTGTACATTTTTTTGAGTTTCTCAATAGGCAGTTAGGTTAAAATGTCCCAAACTAGGCTTTTATGGACGTCTTTAGGATATCACAAATTGCATATCTTTAAGACGTCTTCAAAAATACGCCTTTAAGACGTCCTTACTAGGTCTTTAAATGTATTCAAAAGTTAAAGAAATAATTAATTAATTTATACAGGTTATCTTAATAAAGTAAACGCCGCGGGTACAAATTGCAGTACAGCAGGTAGATCCTAGGTAGTTTATATCCCGAAACAGACTTTAAAAAGACGTCTTTAAGACGTTACTAAATTGCTAGTTTTAAGACGTCTTCTCAAATATGTCTTTAAGACGTCGTTTTTAGATCTTAAGACGTTCAGACCTTATTAAGACATAAACAAGACGTCTTATAAGGATGTTGTGTGCTGTTTGGGGTATTTGTAGTGGGTATGGGGCTAATGTAAAAGAGGAAAAAAATAGGATTATTTTGGTATAAAATCGTGTAAATCCGTTAATAATCATAATGTGTGCAAACTTTTTTTTATTTTTAATTTAAGAAATAACAGACTTCGCGGTTAATACAAAAAGGAAAAAACGATTTATTATTATGTACTTAAGTAACCAAGTGGTACTGCGCAGTAGTTGTCGGGATTTCTCTACTAAGATATGAAACCCAAGACAACAGCGTGCGTTTTTATTCGTTTGCTTTTATTTACTACTTCAAGTAAGAATTTTATCGCAAGATGTTACATTTACCCCAATCTTACAATTACCCCACCTTACCTTACTCCACATCAGCTAATTCAACATAAATTTGTTTTATTGTAGTTAGCGATATCAAAATGATAACTATGAAAACAATTTAGTTTTATAAGAAGTTTGTTATTGCTTTTATATTGTAACCCAAATAACATAATATAAAGCAGTTTTATATTGATTACTAGGGAAACACTTTACTTAAAGAAATAAAATAGTTCTCATTAATAATGTCGCCGAAATTTACTAGGAACAAAAGAAATTTATTTTATAGGTTTGACTTTTGTATTTGTTTTATTGTGTTGCTCATAGAAACGTTTTTACGATAATTTTATAAAACACTTCATTTTTAACAACAGAATAGAGTTCATCCATTCTCTTATAAAATTAATTAGTATTTTAGAAGTAATAATAAAATAAGAATGCTGGTTGGGCGGTAATCGTGTGTAAAGTTTTCCGGGTGATTCGACGCGAGTGAGGCTAGTGTGTTAATATCCATATCGGGAGTACTTCGCCTCTACTCAGACTTCGCTCATCCATACTTTCATTCAGCAAGGCAAGCAAATAACACTGTGCGACAAATTTTGACCATACAATTTGAACTGGGATGAAATGTGGAAAAATCGAATCTATGCAACCCCCAAAACTAATCTTTAAAGGGGTTTTGCTAGTTTAGCTCGAATAATGGAGATATATTTCTCCATTATTCGAGCTAAACTGGTAAAACCCCTTAAAGGATTTGTTTTGGGGGTTGCCTAGATTCGATTTTTTCAGATTTGATCCCAGTTAATTTTTTGTGTTGCACAGTGTAATTTAGATCGATGAAACCAATTTTAACTTGTTTTGTCGGCGGAGTGGGGGACATATGCATATGTAAGACAGTTGCCAGCATCCAAAGGGCTTAATAATCTTTATTTGCCCAACGAAGTAACATCTCAATGGCGCTATTTCGGGCCGAAAAAAATTTTCGCCAGCAGGCGTGATTACTATATATGGACCGGCAACGTAGCTCGTTTACGTCGGAGAAGGCGAAAACTTGGATGCGGCAAGAACCTTTGGGAAAACCAAGGAAATCAGCTATTGGATTTGGTAATTGTATGTGACAATGCCCCGGGGCATTATCATTCCAATCTGGAAGATGTAATTGAACAAACAGACGCCACACTTATCAGACTGCCACCCTATTCGCCGATGCTAAATCCAATAGAAAGCATATGGTCCAAAATAAAATCATTTGTGAAAGGCAATTTGCGGATACCAGTTGTCAACCGCCCAGGTGTTATTGAACAACGTTTGCAGCAGAGTTTGCAGTACTTGGAGCAAATTATAGACGAAGCAAAACAAACCATTGTAGGGGGCACTGGCCCAAGAGAATATGCCTGCCCAAGCAACAATTTAAGTATTTGTTACGTATATGGGACTATTGAAGAAACTTCAAAGTGTTTTGCGACAGTCGCCGGTCTCTTTATATTACTCTTTCATTACTACGTTACGACTAAAGTGGGGAACAATTATTGAGTTCCAAAAAGGTAGCAAATATGTCAGTAGCTACTAACCCTGCTACTATTTGGGACGTAGCTGCTACGTTACTAGAACGTTCCAATATCGTTGCTAGAGCGTTATAATTACTTTTATTATTTGTTTTTACTTCTATATTAACTGTCTTTGTCAAACTTATATTAGATTATACTATCCCTCCTTTTTTAAATGGAACCACTACGGACTTGGCTTTTCAATGTCGTCGTTTATTAAATATGTACTGGTAGTTTATAACTTCCAGAATAACAATATAATATTTAATTAGACAGGTAGATTTATAAACCCTTTAAATTTTACTGTTGAACTTATGAATTTAGTTTTTGTAAAATAAATGCGCTTCATCAATATTTAAGTATAAACAAATTATTTATTTAGTAATGTTTATAAATAAAAAAATCTTAATATTTATTATTATTTTTTTTATTTAATTATTAATACCGTCTATTACCAACAATATTTCTATTTATTAAAAAGTATACAACCATTTACAAACAATTAAAATAATTTATTATTTACATTACCACGTGGTACTGTACAGTAAAAAATGGCCGATAAGAAGCATTTTCCTTTGAAGTAGTTTTCGCTACTTTAAAGTTTTTTTCCACTTTACGGTTGTTTTGGTTAGTACCATAAACGTTCCAAATACTAAAATAATAACTTTTAAGTTATTAACTTTGTAGTTTTTAACTCATGTTCCAGTTTCGAGATTTTAACTTGCAAAGGGACTACAAAGTAAAAATAATTATAATGTAATCTTTAGGTAGCAACCGAAAGTAACTGCTACAAATTAAATTTACTTGAAAGTTTTTTTTACTTATAACATCTTTTTTAAAGTTGCAAAGTCTTCTTGGGGGCAACCAAGTTTTACTTAAATGTTTATTACTTTATAGTAACAATTTAAGGAAAAATTAAGTTTCTGTTACAAAATATTGCTATTTAAAAGTTAGAATTACTTTTAAGTAAAAATTAAAGTAGCTGTTTAGTATACTTAACTAATTTAAAGTTATCACCACTTTGGCAATGGTTTTTGGAACCAAAAATGCTGCTTGGGTGTTGGCAGAGCTGTGCGGTACTCGAGTACAAGTACTCAAACACTGTGCTCCAAGTACTTTCAATGTACTCGGTACTCAGTCCCAACCCTATTAAAAATGCCATATAGAAACACAAAATAAAAATCTATCTGGTTCAATATAGGAATTTGAAACAGGCATTGCACTATTGAACCAGATAGAATTCCATACCTGGAAAACCATATAGAAAAGTGATTTCTATATGGATTGCCATATAGGTTCATATTGCTCTATCTGGCCCAATATGGTTTGGGTGTGAAAAAATTATTACCATATAGATCCATATTTAACCATATAGGGTAATCTATATGGTTTAATATGCAATTTTCGTTTAAATATATATACATTTTAAAATGGAATTCCATATTCAACCATATAGGGAAACCTATATGGAAAAACACATAAAACAGAAACCAGATAAATCCATATAAAAATCCCTAAGTTGTACATTTTAAAATGAAATTCCATATTAAACCATATAGATTCCAAAGTGTAAACCAGGTCGTTCCATATAGGATATATAGAACCATATAAATCCATATTAGTTTCCTTATCTGGATCCATATATGGGTTCTATAGGGCATTTTTAATAGGGAAGCCCTATTAAAAATGCCATATAGAAACACAAAATAAAAATCTATCTGGTTCAATATAGGAATTTGAAACAGGCATTGCACTATTGAACCAGATAGAATTTCATACCTGGAAAACCATATAGAAAAGTGATTTCTATATGGATTGCCATATAGGTTCATATTGCTCTATCTGGTCCAATGTGGTTTGGGTGTGAAAAAATTATTACCATATAGATCCATATTTAACCATATAGGGGAATCTATATGGTTTAATATGCAATTTTCGTTTAAATATATATACATTTTAAAATGGAATTCCATATTCAACCATATAGGGAAACCTATATGGAAAGACACATAAAACAGAAACCAGATAAATCCATATAAAAATCCCTAAGTTGTACATTTTAAAATGAAATTCCATATTAAACCATATAGATTCCAAAGTGTAAACCAGGTCGTTCCATATAGGACATATAGAACCATATAAATCCATATTAGTTTCCTTATCTGGATCAATATGGGTTCTATAGGGCATTTTTAATAGGGAGTACTTTAATTTGAATGTACTTAATACTTTTTTCAATTAATTATTAATAAAATCGCAATATCATTTGATTATTCTCAAAATCAAATGATATAGGTATTCGCAAAATAAATTATCATATTCGCAATTAAATGTGGAATACGAATAATCCAACAAGTCTAAAGCCTGATTTATAGATTGCCTTCCTTCCTTCCTCCCGTAGAAGATGAACAATACAATTCCGTACGGGAATCTATAAACGGCATACGGTTTTCGTATTGTTCATCTTTTACGGGAGAAAGGGGGGAAGGAAGGAAGACAATCTATAAATCAGGCTTAAGGATTTTTCGAAATCTGGTAACTTTAATTATTTAAGTTGGTATCGGTTACGTTGGCAACACTTAAAACCACCATATTTATTCTTCCGCCATATTCTATAGCGCGCCATACAATAAACCGGCTATTTTATCCAATTTGAATCGTCCAATTGTATAAAATCCAGCTATTTAAATTAAATTACTGTAAAATATACTGCAGGTAAGTTTTTTGTACATCTTTTATCTTAAACGTTTTGACTTTCTACGATTGTAAACATTACAGAACCATATTTTTTATTTACCGACGCTTTATCTAAACTGGCATTAATTGTTGTTATTTTAGGGTATTTTTAATGTTATCGATTAATTTTTAACGATGCGTGATGATTTAGTTTGATTTTTCGATGTAATTGCGCCAATGTAATTCAAATTTGAAGTGTGCCAAATCAACCTTAAAAGTGGGGTTACAATCGTTAATTTTTTCTGGTTTATTGCAGCCATGGCAGATAATGAGGATTTAGGGTTAGGTGACGATCAGTTAGATTCTTATGATGATACAAATGGTATGCATGATGAGAATTTGCTCAACGATACTGATGGAGATGGGGTTGGGGAAAATGACCCCGAATTGGAGCAAATTAAAGCTCGAGTGCGCGAAATGGAGGAGGAGGCCGAAAAATTGAAACAACTTCAAAGTGAAGTCGATAAACAAATGAACATGGGCAGCCCTCCAGGCCTAAGTAAGTTTTTTAAAAATATTTTGAAAATGTTTATAATTTTTATATTTTAGCAAGTCCTTTAAATATGTCATTGGAAGACAAGATGGAGGCTGACAATCGGAGTATTTATGTAGGTAATGTGGATTATGGTGCCACTGCGGAAGAGTTAGAGCAACATTTCCATGGTTGCGGTGCAATTAACAGAGTTACAATACTGTGTAATAAATATGATGGACATCCAAAGGGTTTTGCTTATATTGAATTTGGAGATAGGGATTACGTACAAACAGCCATGGCTATGGATGAGTCTCTGTTTAGAGGAAGACAAATTAAGGTAATTACTTTAAATTTAAAATATAACATTTTATGCTTATTTTAATATTAAATTTAAAATTCTAACTCTAAAATTAACATACAAAGTTGTTAGTGACCCATGTAAATTATAACAGTCCCAGTTTGGAAACTTGCGGTAATTAATGTTCATTTGGAAGCTTAGGCTCCAGAATTGGTTTCTGGAGTTTATTTTACAAATTAGCGTAATTTTAAACCCAATACACTAAAACTAATATTAAATTTTAATTCCTTGACCCCAAAAACCATAAAATCAATATAGCATGTTCTTTTTTATCCCAATGTTGTTAGTGATGAACTTTAAAAACTATAATGGTTTATTGAGAAAATAGGGCTTTAGAATCGGTTTTTCGATTTGCTCTCATTAGGGAAAAAGCCTTCAATAGTTTTCCATTGAAAAAAAACATTTTTTCCAACAGATAAATTATTTTAGGTTATGCCTAAGAGGACAAACAGGCCAGGAGTGTCGACTACAAACAGACCACCTAGAGGCAGGGGAACTTTTAGGGGAGCTAGAGGAGCTGGGCGTGGTTTTTATGCAGGTTTTAGACCTACTCGTAGGCCCAGGTAATTTATTTATTTTTATGTTTGTTTTACAAAATTGAAACAATATACATATGAATTATGTTGATGATTTTAATGTTGTGACTGAGAATAATAATAATTGTAAAATGTAGTATTATCATGTAGTAGATTCTTTTTTTAGTTTTATTTTATTGTTTTATAGGAAATTACCCTTTTTTGTTTTTAATATTTCTAAACAGGCAAAGTTAGAGAAGTACCAAAATGTATTTTTTATCAAAAATTATATTTATAACAAAAACCACAAATAATAAATATTAAATTGATATTAATTTCAAAAAGGTGACCAAAATGTATTTTTTATCAAAAATTATATTTATAACAAAAACCACAAATAATAAATATTAAATTAATAATAATTTCAAAAAGGTGACCAAATAAGTTTTTTGTTTTTAATATATCTTTACAAAAAAGTAACATTCTTAATTTATTAATAAAGAAACCATTAATTTTTGTTATTTTAATTGTTTCTTTTCAAAAGAACTCTATATTATACAGGTTGAGTCGGGAGGAATGGACCAAACTTCAGGAGTATATTATACACATGAAAATAATGTAAAAAAACTTATATGTTCTTATCCGATTTTTATTTGTTTTCAAATTATAGCGTAATCAGAGTATGCCATGTTTGAGGCTCAAAAATATTTAATGACTTTGTTGTTTTGATAGTGTGTCAATTTATTGTGACATTTCCGAATTTGTATGATTTAAAAAATGCCAAACACTTATTCAAATTTAGAATATGCAAATATGATGTTGGTTTATGGTTTCTGTAATGGAAATGCTACAGCTGCTGTTGAAGAATATCGTCAATGGTTTCCAGATCAAAGACATCCTAATAAAAACGTATTTATCAGAGTTTTTGTGCGAGACCGGTAAGCTTCCTAGTGCTAGCATAATAATATTATCTGAACGAGCTACTCGACAAGGTTTAGAAGAAGTAGAAAATATTCTGGATTTAGTAGAGGAATAGCTACCCAATTGGCCATCCCACAAAAAAGAGTAATAAACACCCTCCACAAACAAGGCTTGCATCCATACCATGTACAGAAAGAACAACACTTACAACCTGAAGATTATGCTAAACGTATGGACTTTTGTCGGGGGATAAATAATAATCATTGTGTTGTATCGCATATACTTTTTACGGATGAAGCAACATTTACTAGTGACGGTATTAATAACTCTCATGTATGGTCAGACGAAAATCCCCACGCAACAGTCGAAAGTAATTTTCAACGTAAGTATTCTGTAAACGTTGGTGTGCCACACCAGGTGTTGTATGCTCGATAATTATTTAAGTGGTCCTTTCATATTGGAAAATCGCCTCACAGGAGACAACTACTTAAATTTTCTACAAATTAAGTTACAAGGACTACTAGAGGATGTTACTCCAAACATCAGAATGCAAATGTACTACCAGCACAATGGAGCTCCTGCACAGTTTGCCCGTCAGGTTAAGCAACATTGGTCGCGGTGGTCCTATTAATTGGCCTCCAAGATCCCCAGACCTCACACCACTAGACTATTGTTTATGGAGCTGGTTTAAAAATGAGGTGTATAAAGTAAAAGTGGACACACGTGATGCCCTAATTCAACGTATTCAAAATACTGCAGCCGTTATTAAAGAAGACGTCAATCAATTAGGAGAGCAACAGGCACTCTTCGTAGACAAAGCACAAAATGAGGTCAATGGCTTTATTTTCGAACATTTATTAAAAGAACGCTATGATTAAAATAACGTTAATGTATGAACTTTTGTTTTACGCTATAATTTGAACAAATAAAAATCGGATAAGAACATGTGAGTTTTTTACACTATTTTCATGTGTATAATACACTCCTGAAGTTTGGTCCGTTCCTCCTGACTCACCATGTATAATTTTTAAAAAGGAGATTCATTTTTATAATTAAAAAAAAATTAAACATAAAAATTTTTTCTACATAACGGCCATTTCAAGCGCGCGAAACGCACGAATTACAAAACTGTTTTTATAAAAAAAAACTAGATAATTTATTATTTAAATTTTGGCATCAAAATTGTCAAAAATATTCTTTTTTTATGAGGCTATACTTAAATCCCCAAAGGGAAAACGTCCAGGGATTCCCATGTATTCCCATTATATTTTATTGTATTCCTATGTATTTCCATTGTATTCCTATGGTATTCCCCCTCTAAAATGTCCAGGGATTCCCAGGTGTGGGTGACCCCTCGCTTTAAATAAAAAAACGCAAGAAATAATTTATAAAAGTAAAGCTAATATTTATAATTGGACAGGACAAAAAAAAAAGATTTATCTTGTCCTGTCCACACCTGTCAATTATTTAATATTATCTCTGCTTTTATAAAATATTTGCGTTTTTTTTATTTAATGAATAGCCTAATAAAGGAAGAATATATTTGACAATTTTGATGCAAAAATAATATATAATATATTACCAATTTTTTTTTTATAAAAACAGTTTTGTGATTTGTCCCATCCATATGCTTGAAATGACTGATAACTAACTTATTTACTATTTTCTCTATATTTGTCTGCATTTTTTTATAATTTTGTTGTATTTAAAAATAATTTAGAAAGTCTAGGATTTTTTAAAGTATTTTTTTTGTTTAGATTTCCTTATGTTGTTTCTTTTTTGTTTGACAAAAAAATCGTGTTTTTAACGAACTGATCTCTGCAATTTTAGGAGTTACAGACGAGGTGGATATTTTGCGCCCTACTGATGAGAGAGGTAAATTGTAAGGAAACCTCATATTACACATTTTCTTTTTTAATTTTAACACCCACCCAAAAATTTCAAGTCACTTCCAATAAAAAAATATATCACCCAAAAGAAAAAACCGTTGAAAAAAAAAAGACTTTTATCCCACAAACCAAACCAAATTTATACTAATGAAAGAAAAACAGTGATGATATTTCCTTAGAGAGTATGAAAACCCTAAATTTAGTCCATAAGTTAATTATAATGATAAATATTTGATCGAATGATCTGGTGAATGTTCATTATGATGTATGAGTGTTTTAACATAATTGACAATTAAAAAAAATGTCGTTTTTTGCAAGAAAAAAACAAATATTTTCGTTTTATAATACTTTTAATGTTGCAACGAGTTGCAGGTTTCTTCAGCATGTAGAAGGGTTCCGTTTTTTTAATTTAATTCATTTAATTCACTTAAAAAAGTATTTAGAAAATATTAATTAAAAAAAAATGTAAAAAAATTATTGCATTGTACATTAAATAATAAACACAACAAATAATTTATAGTAGTTTATTTTTTTATTTAATATTTAGTCAAAAATCCTAAAAAATACTGCTGTTTCAACTTAAAAAAGGTAGTACCTAACTATAAAAAATTCACAATTATTAAAAAAACCTTTTCTCACATACTTTTGAGGGCAATGTACCTAAATCGTTATTTTTTTTGTTTAATAGCGATAATGTACCGTTGTGCGACACAAAGTGGGGGGCTGTACCCCCCAGGGTAAGTTTTGTCTTCAAATAAAACTTCATATTCATCTGTATGAGTGGCTGGTGGTTTATTCACTAGGGCGTTGTAAAAACACGTTGTTTGTGGAAAAAGACCCATAACTAGAAAATAAAAACAAAAACTAACATCAAATTTGAATATCTTAACCCCAAAAATAAAATCGACCTAAATACGCCACTGAAGTCGTTAGTACAGCCTCAAAACTAAAACGGTCCCAGTTTGGATCCCTGCGGCACTTACCCAACGTTCCTTGAGGAAATAACGCCCCAGAATCGGTTTCCGGGTTAGCCCTCATTAAAGGCAAAGGTATAACTTTTCTTTTACTTAATGTATGCCTTCCCTTTTGATTTTGCTCCTTTAAAATATCATCAACCTCATACTTATTTGTTTGATTATTGAAACCCACTACTTCAGCTAGAATACAGTTATCTTCATTATCGTCTCCCTTAACCAAGGCTGCCACCATATCCCCAATCTAAAAAAAAATCACTAGTAAAAGTTTTCCACCGAAGAAAAAACTTACTTTTGCGATATAATTTGGATCGGCTGGAATGGCTCCGCATAGAGGTGGCGGTGATTCCCCTGGTTTGCTGACAAATAGAGGTAAAGTACGTGCCGAGCTCCACAACATTTTCATCCACGTTCCTCTTCGAATTGACTCTTTACTACATACATGGCGAGCCTATAAAAAACAATTAAAAATAATAAATGCAATGCAATATATGTATTTTTGTGTTTTAAATTAAGCGCTTTATAGTATAAAGTTTATACACTAAAGGTACATTTATTGCATTGTTTTCAGAAATTGGGACGAAATTGGCTTCACACTGGCACCTTGATTGTTTGTATCACGTCGAGGGACTTGGGTGTGGACCAGGCGCGTGCTGGGGTGATTTTAGGATCCGGGAAATAATTTCTTTACAGGGCCCTCCCACGCCTTAAATTTTATGTCATTTAGAAAAAGGGTTGGGGAACTAATGAGGGTGTTGTGTTTGTGTTATTCAAATTTTACGTCTCGTGCTGGGACAGTCACTACTCACTAGTAACGCGTTTCTGTTAGGGTATTTGATACCGGGTATAGTTTTTCATGTAAGGATGAAACTAAATTGAATTAAAACATGCGCCCCTGAAAATGATAATGAAACTTTAAGAAAAAATACTAAATAGTACCAAAACAAGTAACTAAATCTTGATAACGGTTAAAAAATTGTAATAGAAACTGTTAATAACGAAAATCGCAGGTGCGCAACAACTACCGAAATACAGGATATTAAAACAAAACTGGTAACACCAACTGAGTAACGATACTGTAACCAAACGGTGAATTTTTAAAAACTTACACAAAATGCACAACAAAGCCGCAGGGTAGTCGCGCGGGTAAAACTCGCGAGTAAGCGCACGAGTAAGTCGCACAGGTATAGATGCGCTAGTAAATCACTCACGCAGCAAAGTGAATTAATTAGGCATACCCGATGACCATGTCAGGCAGATATCTGCATATAAGAATATATTTCTTGCGGTAACAAAATTATAACGGTATTTTTTAAGTACGATGCTTCATTTATTTATCGACAAAAACGTTACTAGGTAATAGTTTTCTTTTTATTTCATGCGGTTAGTTTACAATTTCGATAGTTTAGTTTATCTACCAAGAGGCTTTGTTACGAATTCGTTACTCAGGTGGCGTTGCTGGTTTAGTTTCCATACCCAGTGTTTCGGTTCTGCTTAGAGTTTTGCTAGTTTTGTTACCCTTCTGTTACTTGTTAGAAACGATTTCCGAAGTTCCGTTTCTGATTGTGTTAATCTTTTTTATGTTACTCGGAAGAATAACGCCAGAAACGGAGTTTCATTTCTAAACGAGGTTTTGTTACAAGTTCCTGCTAATAACAGCTAACTTAAATTTATCGCGCGTCGGGGTCGTGGGGCCTCTTGTGGCCAATTTATGAGGGCCCACCGGAAAATACCCGGTCGCCCGGTGGCCAGCACGCTCCTGGTGTGGACCATATTACATATTAATTTACCATGGCTGTAGGACCTAGGTCAATGGCCTTTTGATTGTTGGATTGTAATTTATGATGATCCATAAATATATATTATTTTCAATAAATTAAATATAAAAATTAACCTAAAAAAGGTTTTATTCTACTAGAGTCCCTAACTGTCCAAAAGGACTGGGTCGTTCTAGATAGTTTGCACTCCTGCCGGAACATACCCATATTTACGGAAATCACCGTTACTTCCAATGTTGAAACGCGAGGTTTTATACAGTATGTCCACGGATGGGGTTACAAAGAGGAATAAAAAATATTTTACATTTCTCAGAAAATGTAATTACTGACAAGTCCTTGCCTGACTTTAAAATCTCAGAATATGCGAAACATCACCCCTACTGTCGACGGCCAACTCGCAAAAATTTTCAGAAAAATCAAAATTGTAAACTAACCCCATAGACAACAAAAATGATGCGTCGCATATTCCGGGTTTGAATTTAAGTAAAAACCTCCATCAGGAATAAAATTCTCCAAAAAATGCATTTACTTTTTGCCTCCAACCCCATCAGTGGACATACTGATGTCATTTTGACAATTTTTATTCGATCTTGTTGAACAACAAAGTTTACAAATATTTGGGTAGCCTACCTACATTCGAACAAACACGTAGAAATTTGCACAAAAAAAAACGGTTGATCAAAATGACGGTCATTTGTGATGCAGCTTGCTTAAACGACCGGAGCTATTATAAATTTTATAATAATAATAGTAATAAAAAAGAAAATAAATACAAATTTTACATTAATCCATTATTTAATTAATTGATTAAAGATAAAGGACAATTTAAAGAAAATAATTGGGGCATTCCAAGACAAATCTACAAACATTCAAAAAATCAAGACTGTAAAGAAAGACCAAAGAAATTTTTTTAGTTTTTCAACCAGAAACTAAAACATTGACCAAATAAGACGTTTTTTAATAAGAACAAAAAATATTTAATAACATTTTTAATAATAATAAAACATACTATTTATTGATCATCATAAGATACAATACAACAATCAAAAGGACCTAGATCCTTTAGCCACGGTAAATTAAAGCTAATATGTACTTAAGTAATAGTATTAGAAAGTAAACGTCACATTTAAAGTTAATGCAAAAAAAAACAATTTTCCATTAATAAGTAAATTGGTCATTCTGAACCACAGAACATAAGGACAAAGAATTTGTAGTTCTTTCATTATAAATAATTATTGAGTGACTCCAGTCAAGTTTGCACTTGATGATCTCGTGGAAGCGTTACTGGGATCAGAAATTGATTGGTGGCTTCACTTAAGAAAATGTTGGCAGCAAGCTTAGTCACTCTATTGTATAGTAGCGTGTTAGGAAAGTTATGTACTACATAATATGTAGTGGATTTCCAGGGAGTCTCATTTTGGTGATTTTGCGCATTAAGGCGGTTTCAGCTACATTAAGGATATTTAAAGAGGATTTTCTGGAGTTTAGGAACAGGGTAGGAGCATAAGGAAGATATCTAAACTGGCTGGCTCTGGCGTGTTCTTTAAGGCTTGTTTTATTGTCAATCTGGACTCCTAGGTACTTGACTGATTAAACTGGTTGTTAATTGTGAATGGCTGGTTGTTCACTGTGTTACTGTGGAAAATTATAAATTTGGATTTGCTAGCTTTAATATCAAGTATCCATCCATGAGCCATTTGTTGAGGTTGAAAACTTTTTTCAATTTCTCTAGGGCCAGCTGGTGTGATTTTTGATGGACAAAAAGAGATTTGTCGTCTTCATATAGCTTACAGGGAGCCCTTTGGCAGGAATATTTGGTTGTCTGACTGTTTCATATTAAAGCAAAATATGTTGTATAATAGTGAAGATAGTTAAAAACCCTGTAGAACCCCTTGTTTGGAAATGAAAGGAACAGATTTTTGGCCCTTGAGATACACATAGAGGTCTGTTTTCAGATAATTCTTAACTAAGTTAATAAGCGAGTTATCAAAACCCTTTTGTCAAATGCTCTCTTAATACCCAGAAACAGAGCAAACAGAGCTGTGGAGGACAAGTTATTTAATCTGGCTGTTTAAATGTTTGATATGACAGGTGAGAGGATGTAGTTGATTATTATGATTACCCTAGGCCAAAGTTCTATATGCTAGTGCCTTACCACAGGCCAGACCTTGTGAAATGCAATAACAAACTAATGGGAAGGTGAGATCTAATGATTAGAACGTGCCTGTACGGTGTATCGCTAGCAATACACACGGCAGTCAAAGTGTTAATAGTATATTAAAGAACTAATGTCATAAGACGTCATTTTGTCGCACGAGGACAATTTATAAAACGAGCGACGAAGGAGCAAGTTTTGTAATGGACGAGTGCGACAAAAGGTCTTATGACATGAGTTCTTTATGCTACTTTATACCTTAGTCATTGGTTTGAAGGGTTAATGTCAAAATCTATTCGCCATGGCGTCCTTAATTTACTTATTGTATGATGTTTGAAGTAGCCAACCTATAAAATCAAAATTTTGGGTTGGGTAAAGTATACTTTACCCCACCCAAAATTTTGATTTTATACCTCATTACAGCACCGAAAGCAGTGTTACAATGAAATCATTATGAACGCAAAATAGATAAAATAATTTTCTTCCTCAATTGTTTGGTTTTCGAAATTGATGTTGGAATCAAAGTTTGAGTTGCACCAATGTAAGATGGTGTAAAAGTTTTGTTTTGTTTATTAAATTGTGGGTTTTCTTTAGCCAGGAATTAATGTTTTAGAAGTTTTGTAAATATATGCTTTGATGAGGTGAGGTTTGTACCTACTTGGTTTTTTTTATTTCGGAATAAAAAAATTTACCACTATTTATTGGTTGTTTTTTTAGTGAGTTTTCATTTGTTTTATTGACTTTAATAGGTTAATTTCTTTTTTTAGAGAAGGATCAGGGAATCCAAGGTACTGTTTATAGATTTTCCTTTTGTAGGTACTTGAATAACTTATAAGATAGAATATTGCTTTAAAAAATGACCAAATATGACATTTGTTTTTAAATAAACTCTACAAAAAAGTAATTTTAACATTTTTCTTTAACAAAAAACTTTTCAATTAAAAAAAGAAACAAAAGGCATAAAAACCTTAAAACCTAAATTAAGTAATTACCTGTATTCTTCTTTCATTTTTTATATTTCTAATCTCAGTAATTTTCTGTAAGGCTTTTCTTATAGTTTCCTCTTCTTGCTCAGCTTGGGTTATTGCTGTTTTACACAAAGATTTTAACTTCATCTAAAAAATACAGGGAAATAACACAATATTTCTTTGAAACTTCAGAAAATAGTCTTTTCCTGTATGTTTTTGTCATACCTGATAATGTCCAGTCTTTTCTTCCTGAGCTGCCTGAAATTTGTGTATAGAACTGACCCCATGTTCACATGTTACCCTTTTTTTCTCTATTTCTTGCACTATGGAAATCAGGACTTTAAGCCTGTCTTGCACTTGTTGTGCTGCTATAGCATCTGCGGTAAAAGGCATGTTTAATTCTTCACTAGATGCTTTTCAAGTATCATAACATGATACCATGATGCAACCACTAAGAAAGCCAAAATCTACAAAATAATTAGTTAAAATTGGAGAATATTTATTGGTTTTAATGCTTACAATGTCGCAGATTTGTTTAGGAGATATTTTTATTTCCAACAAACCAAAAAACATTTGTTTGGAATTGTGACAGTCGAAAATGACAGATAAACAGTTTTCGGACATAGGAACTAAATCACGGTTGCCAATATTTAGGAATTAACCATATAAAATTGTACCACAAACAAAAACTCTAAACTCTATAGAGAATATTATTATTAAAATGAAAATTAGACAGCTGTTAAAGTTAAAACAATTTAAAAACAGCTGGGTGTACAATTTATATTCACGTTTATAGGACATTAAATTTTATAAAACAGTTTTGGGACATTGCACCTACTAATTTAATGATTTTTGCTTTATCACTTGAAAGCGATTTAATTATTTAATTTATATAATTATTAAAATATTGAACAGTTTTTATGTTTATTTTTGTTGTGAAATAATAATAAGTTAAATTGATTAAATAAAGTAGTTAAAAATTGTTGGCATAAACGACAACGCACGCGCAGTGCTGAATGTTTTGTACTGACAGACTTTCTGACATCAAGTTTTCTGTTAGACGAAATTTGCACAAGAATCTCTACGAAGTCGAATTGTGAAACGTGTTACGATTATGTCCGAAAACAGGGAGGAAATTTTGGCTGATTTTCAGGTAATTCATTCAAAGGACAAACGATAGTTGCCCACCAATGAAGCTGCAATGTTTTGCCAGGTTATAAGAGAGTGACATTTAATTTTGGTCGCGATTTTTTTGTTTACAGGCCTGCACTGGTATTGAAGATGTTGCTGAAGCTATTTTTCATCTAGATGAAACCAATTGGGACCTACTTGTAAGTATACAACTTTTAGAATACTTTGTTTTAATTCCTTTGTTAAGTGTTAATTGCCAAGAATATATTTTCTCATATGGCCTGTTAACATGAGTAATAGTAAACATTAACGATATTTATGTGAAAATGTATTGATAAACCTCAATTTAATTACCTATTGTTAATCTATAGTTCAGTGAAAGACCTTAACTTATAAATAACATTTCTTTGTTCTCAAAGGGCTGTAATTAGGTATACTTACCTTTCAAAAAAACAACTTACTTTTCATAATGACACCTTACCTTACAACATACTTTTAAATGTAACATTTTAACTCGCTTCAACTTTTAATGTGTACTTAAATATTTAAGCTGCCAACCTTAATATTATATTAAATGTACTTTTAAAATGAAACGGTAAATGAATTATAACTTTACTTTTTGAATTTCCATTGTACCTTTCAACTTATTTTATTTTCAG
Source organism: Brassicogethes aeneus (assembly GCA_921294245.1). Lineage (NCBI taxonomy): Eukaryota > Metazoa > Arthropoda > Insecta > Coleoptera > Nitidulidae > Brassicogethes > Brassicogethes aeneus. The sequence continues at coordinate 59,876,899 of OV121133.1, read as the reverse complement.
TAAAAGACCTTAAGTACCTACAATATAAATAACATTTCTTTATAATCAGATTACCTACTAGTAGACAAACTTACCTTTTAAAGTACCTACGCCGTATAATACACTAAATTCATACTTTTTGCTATACATAATCTTTCTTTTTTCTCAGAGAGCAGTGAGTAGGGTGATGCCCCCTGACAGCCAGTCATTTCAGGTTCGTAATGAGCCTGATGTGATGGTGGTTGAAGATGATTCAGATTTGGCTGCTATTCCTGTTGAAACTGCTTCAGATATGATGGAAGTAGGAAATAATATTGGAATAGCCACAAAGAAAATAACAAACAATGATAATAATGTCCCCATGGAGAATAACATGCCTTCTACATCAAGTGCTAGGATGTTGAAATTCATTGTTCAATATTGTGATAAGACTATTAATGTGGATTTACCAGATAATGGAACAATTAGTATAGAAAATGTATGTTTGTCAACAATTTTTACTAAATGTTTGTTTTAGGTGATTTAAAGATACAATTGCACCAAAAATTCAAAGTCCCACCCTGTCGTCAGTTATTATCATCATGGGCTAGAATACAGGAGTATGAAAATACACCATTTACTAAACTTATGTTGGGAGATGAAAATAAATTAGTTTTAACTGTTAAACCCCACGAGGGCGGATTTAGTGCTGATGAAGAGTATGTTTTTAGGTTTTAAATAAATGAAAAAAACAAACTATATTTTATTTTATTTAAGCAATGAGATGACCGAGAAACTAAATGGAAACTACACATTAAACATCAAATTTGAAAGCAAAACATACAACCTGAACTACAAGGGTACTAAAACGATTTTGGACGTTAAAACCGACTTTTATTCTGTGTCAAATTTGCCTTGTCGTAACCAGTTATGGACGGGATGGCCACCCAATATAGATGACCAAACCATGTTGGCGCTATCAGGAATAGAGTAAGTCAAAAACTACACTACCAGGGTTCCCTCTCACCTGGAAATCCTTGAAAACCTGGAATAGTCAGGGAATCCGTTTAAGTCCAATAAAATCAGGGAAAAGTCAGGGAATTTTGAAAGTCAGCGCAAAAGTCAGGGAATTTGTTAACCCCTTCAGACCTGAATTATTTTACTACGGTAAAAAAAATAAATGGCTCTTAAATCTATTGAGTTCGGACCTAAATAACCCATATTTAATGCTAAAAAATCTTAATTGTAAAATTTCAGGATAATTTCAGGATGTTCACGTGCATGTACATTGAATGTTTTATTCGGTTTATGTGTGGATAATACCAAAATAGTTTTTACATGTCTTAGTACATTCCTTTAGGAACAAACTACACCAGTTTATACTTAAAAAATATCTTTACAAATCATCCAAAGACCCGCTAAGACAAACTGTCGTCAACGAGTTGTTGCTGTCATTATGCGCATCTCCATTATATGAGAGAATTTTCAATCAAAAGGGGCAGTTCAAGTAAGAGAAGTCGCAAAATGTACCTTAGTTTACCAAAACAAATGTACTTGGGGGTGAAAACTAGGTTCCAAATGAAATTTAATGCCTATTGATAGTAAATAAATTACTAAAAAGCTAATGTACATCTAAATGTGCACCAGGTCTGAAGGGGTTAATATTATGGTAAAAGTCAGGGAAATTTATAAAACGGCTTGTTTTCTGACCCTTTTTCGTTGAAAGTCGCCGTATTGGCAACACTGGTATCGTAAACAATTGTTTTCGTACGGCGCCGCCGTAACGGCGGTAATTATCAAGGATTTTACACAAAAAAATTTTACACACTAAAAAATCGCAAAGCAATGCACCTGATAAACAAACTAACAATTAACAATAATTAAAACAATTGTCATAATTAATTTTAAATTGTTAAAGTTTGTTGTGAATTGCTTTGTTGAATATGGTATATTTGTATAAATGTATACCAAAGAATGTTTTTTATGTTTGTACCAAAGAATCTATTTTATGTTAAACTGTTTTTATTAAAATTTTATTTTAATTTTTATTATAATATTTAATTTTTAAATAAATATTAACAAAAATATTATATATATAATTTTTGACTTAACATAATTCTGATGGGACACTATTTTGGGAGATAATTGTCTTTATGTCTTTCTTTTATTTATCTGGAATTATAGGGACTTTGGTCAGGGAAAACCTGGAAAAGTCAGGGAATTTTAAATGGTTTTAAAAGAGGGAACCCTGACTACACATAAAATTGTGTTAAATTTAAAATCCCCAATATTGCATAAAAACACTTTGTTAAAAGTCTACATTGAGTTGCATTTTTTTTTATTTATTTTTTACAGGTGTTAAAAATTACTCAAATAAACCGGGCAGCCTAAAAAAAATTCGGGTATAATAAAAATAAATGCTAAATTCAATATGCAACACTTTATTTTACCCCATAGGAGTCCAGGGTGTTATTCAGTTAAAATTCTTAATGAGATATTAGATATCAAGTTTTGGGTTTAAAAGTGTTGAAAAAAACGACAAAATCGGAAAAAACTGTTTTTCCCAGGCCTTGGAAAAATTGATTTTGTTTTGAAAAATATACCTACACATTTTATTAAAAGTAGCAATCAAAAACTTAACATTATTTTAATTTAAAAAAATATTGTTTATTACAAAAAAAGTAAAACTAAATATAAAATTGAGTTTAATTGATTTAGAGAAAATAAACATATACGTTAAATATACTGTCGGTTGGGAATAATTTATAAAGTTTAAATATAAAATTATAACTCAATGTATTAACCAGTGGCGTAACTATAGAAATGTGGGCCCCAGTCGGATTACAATTATTTCACTTTTCCCACTCCAACCCCCCCCACCTTACACAATAATATTCATCACTCAATATTTCTTATTGCAAACATATATTAATTTATACATAGTACTACTGATTTATGCTATATTATAAATAAGATTTCGAATTTGAAGTTTGAATCTTGATTTTTTTATCCAAAATTGTAAATGTGAAGTCGAAAATTTCTTATTTTAGATTGCAAATTTTTCCTTTTTATTTTTTCATCTGTGAATTTCTATTTTTGACTAAGAATGTAAATATCCTATTCAAAATTTCATACTTTCAATGTGAAAAATTCAATTTCGAGTTTATAATTCCAGATTTGTAATTTCAAATTTCAATTAACCTATAATTTCAAATTTTGAGTTCAATAATTTGAAAAAAAGAACACAATAGAAATATAATATCAAGCAGGCAACGAATATTTATTACTACAAAAAAACAATAATTTAATTTTTTCATATTGCACATTTTTCTTATATTTAGATAAAAAAAAATCTCTTGCCGATTCTGGGGGCCCCCTGGTACTTGGGGACCCGGTAGTTACGCCACTGGTATTAACTAAAACGGTAGTTATGCTAATACAGCACCAAATATGTTTTTTGCGGCCCTTTAGCATATTCTTGCTAAATTAAAATAACATGAATAATTATTATAATCATAATATTTTATGATTATAATCGAAGACGGACAATTTTTCTCGTGGCCGTGGCGGCGAATAAGGGTTTGCATATCGGTAATGTATGCGGTTATCGGTTCTTGCAGCTGGTGCAGCCGGCGGCTGATTTCAGCTTCCAAGTCTGTCAGATAATTTGTCGGAAAATAATGTATCTTAAAGTCGGCAACAAAATCGTTCCACTGGTTCCAGAACCTACATTATCCGTAAACATTTGTAAATTTTTAGAAAAATTGACTTGCATTTTTTTGTATTACCCTTTGAATTAAATTAAAAAATGCGACGGTTTAATTTTTCCGGGGATTTTAAAACCATAATCGAGGTGCGGTTTTTTTATTCGTTTTTGTTTTTTACAGTTACATGATTTAACATCGATGGTTTTGACTATCGAATAATATCGATATTTTTGGATAGTTTTATAACCGTTTTAATTATTGCTTGAAGCTTTCACAAAAAAAAAATTATCATGTAAGTCTTCCTGCAATTTACTTTTAGGTATTCTTTACAATATGTTTATATGCGCTACCTTTCAAATCTCTGTATTCTTTTGGTGCCAAAAGTAATAATGATAATTTATTTGTTGTTATAAATAACAGGGAATAACATTGAATTTATTAGCGAAACAATATTTTTGCGTCCCCACTACTTTGGTAAACAGTAAAAGAATTTCATGGGGCTAGTAATCAAAGTCAATATGTTTGTATTTTTGCATAAAAATAAATAAAAACATTGTTGTTTTTTTAATTTATTGTTCTTTTAATAATTTTCTACTACTATCAAAAACTATCGTTAGTTATAAACGAGATATCGATTGTTCTTTTTAATAATTTACTCGGACTATGAAAACTATCAATAGTTATCGATAGTGAAGTGACCATATATCGAATAATTATAGTGCCAACTATCGATATAAAATGCTTACAGTCCCTAATGGCAGAGGCGTATTAACAAATTTGCCGCCTATAGGCAAAATACAATTTCCGCTTACCCTGATAAAAAATTTGGTTATTTTATACATAATATGTTATATATTAGGGTGTTTTTTTTCACGACTATTTTTATTTTTTCGCTCCAAACTCAAAATCTTTTTAAAAATGTAAAAAAAATTAATTTCCTGCCGTTAATATTAACTCAAAGTGCACTACCAAAGCGTTTTCCCATTTAAAATACACGTAAACTTTGATTATTTTTTTTTTAAAATCTATATCAGCCGCATTTTATGCTATTGGATTGTTTCAAAAATGGATTTACTCGTAATCAAAAGTTCTACAAAATGCTTTATGTGCCATAGGTGTAATCTACACTTGTGGGATGGTACAGGTCACTAAATATTTATATTTTTGAAGATATTTCAAAAGTGACTGGATTCTTTGAAAAAATGTAAAGGACAAACTTGTAGAAAATTATATAAATCCGGGCATTCTTATATCAAGTTTTTTTATTCGTTTTATTTTTTTACAGTACTTGGTTTAAGCATTAATTACTTCTTCACTTAACGGTTTAAGGGTGCACAAAAATACTCAAATAAACCACGTGGCATAAAAAAATCCCAATGAACAAAAAATTGTTTTAAATTTTCTAACCTCAGAAACCCTAAAATCGATATTTGATGTTATTTTCACCCCCAAAGTCGTTAACACCGCATAAAAATATTAACAGTCCCAGTTTGAACCCCTGAGGGTCACTCCGTTATAAGTGGTGATATTGAGATAAGTTTTTTCATTTGTTTTTTACAGTTATCCAGTACATGATTTAACGGTGCACAAAAATAATCAAATTAACCACGCGGCATCAAAAAAATCCCTGCCTTGTATCCAATTGGACAGTGACGATGACGAGTTTGAAGATGCATCGGAAAGTTTTACGGTCGATGATGATTATTTCGTCGATAATGTCACGTCCAAAAGAACAGAACCGCTAAGTAATTATTTTGATTGTTTTTTAGTTTTTTCGCTATATTTTAATTTTTTTAGTACCTGAGGATGTTGAAGACGAAATCGTAGGTAGCATTACATTCACAGAACAATTTACAGCAAGATACGGACATATTCACCCTGCTTTCTATCAGGGTACTTTGGATGACGCAATGAAAGAAGCCTGCAATAAACCTGCCAAAGATGTAAGTATGAAAAAACATCACCTTTCAAAAGTGCACCTACCGTCCAACACAGCTGCATACTCACCATTTTTTTAGCGTAAAATTCTTGCGATTTACCTGCACCACGACGCCAGCGTGCTGACCAACGTTTTTTGCACGCAACTTTTGGGATTCGAGAGCGTGATGCAGATAATTGAAAAAAATTTCATCCTGTGGGGCTGGGACATCACATTTGAAACCAACAGGACCAAATTGCAAACGTCGGTGACGAACGTGTTAGGCGCCACGGCGGCCATGAGTCTTAGAAACATCGCAGTCGACAAGCTTCCTGCCGTCGTGCTTCTCATGAAAATCCGGTCCATCACTGAAATTTACAGCGTCGTGCACGGTAAGTGCTTGATTTTCTATATGAACCTTTCAAGATTTGTTCTTTACCTTTCTTACTTACCTTTCTCAGTTTTTATAGTGTTATTTTAGTTTTTTTTCTAAATTAAACTTTTTTTTTTAATTTTTAAAGATTTTTAAATACTTTACTGGATTTTCAAAAATATCTATAAACTTTATTATTATTTAAAAAATTTCAAGGGTTTTCAACTTATTCTTAATTTTTTCTATGATTTTTTAAAGATCCCCAAAAGATGATAGAATAGATACTTTCTAAATATGTCTATGAATTTACAAAAAAATTTACTTTAATATTTATAAAGAATTCTAAAGGTTAGCAAAGATTTCTATGATTTTAAGAATTTAGGATTTAAGATTTAATAATTGCACAAATATACAGAATTTTTAATGAGTTCCACTTATACGCCTGGAACAGTTAAATGGTTGTTAACCATACATTTTGTTCTAATAATAACTCTGCACTCTGACATACAGTGTATTATTATTATTATACACGTTTCTCTTGCAAAAACTCCCACCACGTGACTTTGATGGAACTAATTAAGGTTACATTTATATCAGTGTCAAGCTTATTTCGTCCTATTTTCTGAAAATAATGCAATATGTATTATTGACATTATTCGTGTTTTTTTCGTTAATAATTGTAGCCAATATAACCGCCACGCCTAAAAACGGGAATAATCGTAAGATTATAATAAATTTTGTTATTAATGAAAATTACTTAATTATAATATAAAAAGCATAGTATTACACTTGAAATATTGCTCATTATTCACTCTCACGCCTGACGGCTTGTGACGAAAACCTCATCCTTGTGAATAATAGCCTGCATTATCTCTCGCGTAATAATATTATTATTATTATATCGATGACTTTCTGCCAAAGTATCGCAAGCAACATAACTCAAATTTCGGAAATTGAAAACATTTTTTGTCTTAAAGTCTATTTCAAATTAAATATAGCCTAAAGTTTTATAACAAGTAAATAGCTTATAATTATAGCTATTTACTTGTTATAAATCCCATATGTTATATATGGTTTAAAACAGACTTTAAAATAAAAAATGTTTTCAATTCCCGAAATTTGAGTTATGATACTTGCGATACTTTGGCAAAAAGTCATCGATATTATAGTAGTATATTATTATATGTATAGTAGTATATTCTGTAACAAGTTTAGAATACGGCATATTCCGCTCGAGTGAAAAGTTTGTCACACGAGCCGAAGGCGAGTTTGACGGTTTCACGAGAGCGGAATTTGCAAATTCCAAAAAATACCATAAAACAATAATTTAATTGGGAGAAAGTGAAGTTGGGTCGGTCTAAAATTTGTTAGATATTAAACACAGAGATGTCGCCACCAGTGTTCATTCCGTCATCCTATGATAGAATAATTAATTCTGAAATATATGTCATTCCACATTAAAAACTGATACTAGAACAGTCATATTCCGTAATAGGAGTAGAAAAATACAGATATTGCATTAATAAAAAATTAGACGAAACTAGCTTGACACTGACATAAAATTAACCTTAATTATTTTGATCAAAGTTTAGCGGACACGAATCAGAGATAATGCCGCAGTAAAAGGGTTAAGGATCAAAGATAATCTTTGATTAAGATGATCTTTGTTAAGGATTTCTAAATATTTCTATAAATTGTCTGATCATTTAAAGGTTTTCTATGGATTATTAGAATTAACAAAGAATTTTTTAGAAATTAAGACATTCTAAGGATTTCTATAGATTTTCTGAGGATTTTCAAATATTTCCAATAAGTTACAGGCTTTTCAAGTTATTCAAAGATTTTAAAGATTTGAAGTATTTTCAACCAAGTCTACATATTTACAAACATGTTTTTTACTTTATGGCATTTTAGTCACAGGCTGAATTTATCAACAGTGGCTTTTGAGCATTTTAGTCACGGGCTTAAGTTAAACTAAGAAAAAGTGAGGTTAAATTGGGGTGACAGTTGTCAGATTTCAAATATTTAACAAATAAAAAAAAATTAACAAATTAAATTGTCTTTAAATTCTTTTTTGTGTTCGTCGTTAACTATAGTATGCAACTTGTTGTATATATAAACTTTCAGACACTCGTTTTAATTAAACACTCGCTCGCAAGCTTCGCACGTGGCTACAAAAATGGCCTTTATAAAACTAAATACATAGGAAATGCCAGTGCTGTCAATTATTTTACTGACAGTAGCAGAAAAGAACTGAAATTGGAACTCACCCCAGTAGCACAGGGGCGGATCCAGGATTTAGTTTAGAGGGAGCAATTTTTGTGAGATTTTACGTCCCTTTTAGAAAATCCGTTCTAAACAAAATTTTTTATAACATTATAGGTTATCCAGTAATAACTTGCATTAAAATACTGTCTTAAAAAAAATGAAAAAAAGCACATACCTTGGTATAGAAAATGAAAAAAAAAACAAATTTTGAAATTGGTAAAATAATGTTCTTCGGTTGTGAGTCAGGGTTCGACCGATATATATCACCGATATACATGATATTTATCACGATATATATTGATATTTATAAGCAAAGATATATATCAATGATATTTATAAATTACAATTAAATATTTAACAGCTTTTTTTAAAGGTGATCTATTATAACATTTTAAAAAAGTATACCTATAATTTTCTTAATAGATAACGCTACTACTGCCTTCAATTTAGAGTCTTTATTTCCATTCTACGAATTTAATAAATATTTGTAGATTTTTTTAAACACAAAATTTACAGTTAATAATTTAAAAATGTGATTTTTTTTAATTTAAAATTTGTTTCATTCGTTCGTTTAATCCTGCGCATTGTCTAAAAGACGACCATATTGTCACAATTGTATACTGGCCGCAAAATCGTCGTTTTATGTTCTTAATCTATGGTAGGGCTGTGTTATAATTGCAGTGATAAAAGTAATAAAAACAAAATGCCAAAGAAAAAAGATATGATAATTGTTTAATAAGTGTTTTGTTCACTTTTTTAAATAAATTTATTAAAAAAATAAATTTCAAGTATTTGAATAAATACCCAAGGTAACTTTTTTAAAGTTGCATTTAAGACCCTAAAAACTGTTTAAATTATAATTAAATAAATTCACAATCCACACAACAAGGTCTGTTCGATCTCGTACTAAAAATTACTGCAACACTGCACATCATTTAATGGCGGCCATTTTTGTTGTTTACAATTCTTGTAATTTGGGTTTGTACAGATTAATAATCGTTTTAAACGTTGTGTTTCTTACAGAGAGACTTGCAATCCTTAAAAGAGATCTCAAAGTGGTAAGAACAATCATTTTACTCCTCTTTTATAAAAAATAAACCTTATTCTATCAGGGCTGTCAAATGTTAATTTTTGGGTTATAAAATAAAATTGACATTTGACAGCCTTGGTTTATTTTTTACAAAAGAGGAGTAAAATGATTGTTCTTACCACTTTGAGGTCTCTTTTAAGGCTTGCAAGTCTCTCTGTAAGAAACACAACGTTTAAAACGATTTTTAATCTGTACAAACTAGGGTTTTAAAATTTCCGGAAAAATTGGGCCGGCGGAAAAAAACCGGTTTTTTTTCAGAAAAAACGGAAAAATTGAGAAATTTTCTGAAAAATTGACTTGCATTTTATTCAAAGGGTAATACGAAAAGATGCAAAAGTCAATTTTTCGGAAAATTTATAAATTTTTACGAATACTATCCGTACACTGATATCGAGGAAAAAGTAAATTTCCGACGCTGAATATACAGGGTGCTATGTAATTAATGTTATATATTAAAATACTGAATACCTTTTGACATAAGGAATAAAGGAAAAATATTTAAAAAAACATTTTTCCAAAGATAAAGAAAAAATATGCATTAGAAGTTTTTTATATTTTTTGTGATACGCCACTGGTTACACACTTGTTTATCTCTGCACACCTGTATTTTGTGAGTACATAGATACCAACCAACAAAGTAGCTATGTGTTGCCAGATGTAAAAAATTGTTACTAAAAATTTTTCTTGCAAAAAATAAATAAAAACTCAATAAATACAAAAGTTTTATGCCCTTAAAGCTCTAATACCCTTCTGTATTTATTTACTGATCCAGCTATTAGCTTAAGCAATGATTAGAAAATTTAGTACCTTTGAAATTTGAAATCCATAACCACAAAATTAATTATTTCATCTGTTTTTTTCTCTGTTTACTCAGATGAAATTGGGACCAGTTCACTTTAAACATTTAATTTGTGTAAATAAATCCAAAAGCACTAAGATATTTACAATTTGAAAACATAACCTAAAATTTAAAAGAAATGCACTAGATTCTGTCATAAAAGTTGGCAGATTTTGTTTGAATTTACCTTCAGTACAAAAATGAAATACCCAACAATTAATAAAAACGCCAAATTGACAATTTGCATTGTTAATTTTGTCATTTTTGTAATTAAGCTAAATTTAAACAATGTTTGTCAACTTTTTTAAGAGATTTTGGAAACACTGGTTACCAACCATAACATAATAAATCCACCAGATTAACCTAAAGTTCCTAGTCGATCAGTGGCGTACTTTTTGGTAGGATAAAGGTTATTATAAATTATTTTTAGACTTTGGAATTTAGAAAAAAAAAGTTTCAGGTGCTTCTTTATGGACCCTATAACCCATTTTAATATATAACATTAATTACATAACACCCTGTATAATCTTAATATTATGATTATAATAATTATTCCTTTTGTTATAATTCAGTAAGAATATTCGCAAAAAAACATTCGGTGGTTTATTAACATTAACTTTCGTTTTATTTAACACTTCGATTTATAAAATTATAATTTTGTAATTTAACTTCATAAATCATTTATTAAATTGTAATTGAATATTTTCAATGGACTCCTTTTTGCAAAAATTACCCAACCTACAGTATATATAACGTTTACGTTTATTTTCTTAAATCAATTTAAGGTTTAGTTTTATTTATATTTTCTGTAAAGATATTTTTGTAAATTAAAATAATGTTAGGTTGTTGATTGCTATTTTTTTAAAATGCGAATATTTTCCAAAAAAAAATTCAATTTTTCCCAAAAAAGCCAATTTTTCCAAGGCCTTGAAAAAAAAACAAGTTTTTTTCACAATTTTTCCGGTTTTTTCTGACACTTTAAAACCCTAGTACAAACCCAAAGCACAAGAATGTAAACAACAAAAATGGCCGCCATTAAATGATGTGCAGTGATTTTTAGTATTCAACAAAAACTACACGTTTTAACGTACCTTTAATCTTGTAAACCTTACCTTTTAACACACCCTGTTTAGGTAATGTGGGCGTGAATGAGCTCCTCTCGAGCTTGATAGAGTGCGTGGAGGTGTTTAGCGAACATCAACGCGTAGAAGTGAAGGAAGAGGCCGAAAGAGCGGAAAGAGAACTTGTAAAATGGGAGCAAGATATGGCGTATCGGGAGAGTTTGGAGGCCGATAGAGCCAAAGAAGAGGCGAAAAGGAAACAAGAGCAGCTGGAGACGGAAACGAAGCAGAGGATAGAGAATCAAAAGGCGGAAGAGGACGCGAAAAGGGAGGCGCAACGCAAAAAAGCGGAAGCCAGTTTACCTCCGGAACCGGAGGTTGGGGATGGTGATGTTACTAAGATCAGGTTTAGGTTTCCGACCGGCGAAAACGTTGATCGTAGATTTTTTGGCACTACACCATTAAAGGTAAATAAAAAGGTAAGGTTTTAATGTACAATTGTATTATTTTTGTTGTAGGTTTTGTTAAATTTTCTAATAGTTAAGGGGTATCCAACGGAAGAGTATAAAGCTATTTCAGGCTGGCCTAGAGTAGATGTAAGTTAATAAACTAAGAAATTAAAATGATTCTAATTCGATTTATAATTCAGTTAACAGCTTTGGATACAAGCCACTCCCTAAAAGAACTAAAACTGTACCCACAAGAGACTGTGATATTAGAAGAACGATAATAAGATATCTTTTTTGCATTCCCCACTTTATAATGGGTTAAAACTTTTTATAACAGCATTTAAACAATTTTCGTTTTTTTTTTGTACTAGTAGAACAATAATCAAATAATGTATGGTAATAAAATTATCTCCTAAAAACGTGTTTTTTCGAACTTACCTTTAATCATGCCAACTGCAATGTTTGTTTACATGCTGTTATGTTCATTTTAGTTCAAGAATAATTAAGGTAGTATTACAATATATTATTATAATTAATTTATAATAAAAACAACAATTGATTTTAAATCGGTTTTGTTTCTTAATTTTTTGTACCTTGGCATAAGCTAATCTGAAAGTCTTTTACATCATCATTATGTAATCTTGTGATATTTTCAACTGTTTTTTTCAACCAATCAACTAGAAGGCTTTTTACATTAACTTGATCATTAATTTTGATATTTTGTTAAAAACAAGCAAAGGCAGAATTGTAAATAGTTTCTTTTTACGGTTTATTCAGTAGATACTAGTTTTTTGTACGAAATTACGTGTAAAACTAGCTAGGCTTTTCAATATTTGTACCGTAAATGCATGTATTTACATATTAAAATTGATCAGCAGCCAGTCTTTTAATAAAGACCTACTATTTGAATCTTGACTTTTACTTATCCGACAAAAAATCCTATAAAAGGTAAGGGTAATTCCATTTATTAGCCACCAATGAGTGCACCTCATATACTCTAATTTTATTTCTTTTTAACCTGTAAATAGACATGGACCCAAGAAGTGAAAAAAACTCCCCTTTTCTTTTCTCCCCCTATCACCTATTTATACAGGGCTACGCAAAAGTTACTATGCAGACCTAACTTAAAAAAATTGTACTTTATTGCTAATGAATCTATCGACACTAAACAAACTGTTAATTGTTAAGAAAATATTTCTCTTTTAAACCATATAGGACACATTTAGTTATTGATGCCTTAAATGGTCTTAGGGAATTTTTTTAAAAATGCAATTTTTTGGCAAAATTGTCTAATTTTATAAATTCATATATTCTTAGAACAACTTGCCAGCAAAATTTTTTTAATGTAGTTTGTTACCATAGATCTTACTCTATATAAAAGCAATGAAAACATTTTCAAATAATATTGGCTAAGAGTTCAAAAAAATATAATAAAAATCTATGTTTTCGAAAAATCACTAATTTCAGCCATTTCATGGTTTAAAAAGGCTATGTTTGAGTGAGTCGATTTAAACCAATTTACGCTTACCATCACATGCACTTATTAGCCTCCAATAACCATTAATAAAATTATTGTGTATTTTGCTTTTAACTGGGCTGTGGCTGTATGTACAGCCCAGCTATAAGCAAAATACACAATATGCCCACCTGACTTTCAGCCATTTTATGGTTTAAAAAGGCTATGTTTGAGTGAGTCGATTTAAACTAATTTATGCTTATCATCTCAGGCACTTATTGGTCTCCAATAATCATGAATAAAATTATTATGTATTTTTCTTTTAGCTGGGCTGTGGATGTATATGTCCACCTGTGACTATATCCATATTATTAACCAAATATTATTAACCATATATTTCGAAAAAGCGTATTGCATCTTTAAAATAACTTGACAGCCTTGAATTGACTTCTAATTCATTCTAAATAAAAATATAAAATATAAAAACCACATACAGTGGCGTCGAAAATTAACTACCCATTTATTTATTTTTTAAAACATAATCAAATGTACAAAAAATTAATTAAATGACTAAAAGACATACTTTTCATAAACTTTATATTTAAACAAAATAAAACAGGTATTAAATCCTAAATTTGAATTAAACCTAACTGCATATAATTAAACTGAAGAAATCATATTCTTAACTTTTACAATCCCTAAAAGAACTTTTATTAAAAGTTCTAGTTTACTGCCGATTTCTTTTACTTTACTGCCGATTGTTGACTACTTTCGGCAGATTTCGGATAAAAATATTTTTCGCGATTTTCCAAGATTGAATCTTGTACTAAGGAGGAAAACAAATAATAGAATGGCGAGTGGATGCAACTGTAACCGATATTTGTACGTAGGTATCACAAATTAAAGTATCTATATAATTTTACCAACATTTTTGGTGAAGTCTGCTGCGATCCATTTAAAGGCCATAAGTCGTTAATTTATTCCTCTTGATAGACATTATAGACATAAGAAAATTTTCAGATTCATATAACTTTTTAGAGGTAAAAATAGTAAATAGGTTTTTTAGGTGATTGTAAAAGTTAAGAATATGATTTCTTCAGTTTAAGTATATGCAGTTAGGTTTAATTCAAATTTAGGATTTAATACCTGTTTTATTTTGTTTAAATATAAAGTTTATGAAAAGTATGTCTTTTAGTCATTTAATTAATTTTTGTACATTTGATTGTTTTCTTAATTTAAAAAATAAATAAATGGGTAGTTAATTTTCGACGCCACTGTATGTGGTTTTTATATTTTTATTTAGAATGAATTAGAAGTCAATTCAAGGCTGTCAAGTTATTTTAAAGATGCAATACGCTTTTTCGAAATATATGGTTAATAATATGGATATAGTCACAGGTGGACATATACATCCACAGCCCAGCTAAAAGAAAAATACATAATAATTTTATTCATGATTATTGGAGACCAATAAGTGCCTGTGATGATAAGCATAAATTGGTTTAAATCGACTCACTCAAACATAGCCTTTTTAAACCATGAAATGGGTGAAAGTCAGGTGGGCATATTGTGTATTTTGCTTATAGCTGGGCTGTACATACAGCCACAGCCCAGTTAAAAGCAAAATACACAATAATTTTATTTATGGTTATTGGAGGCTAATAAGTGCATGTGATGATAAGCATAAATTGGTTTAAATCGACTCACTCAAACATAGCCTTTTTAAACCATGAAATGGCTGAAAATAGTGATTTTTCGAAAACATGGATTTTTATTATATTTTTTGAACTCTTAGCCAATATCATTTGAAAATGTTTTCATTGCTTTTATATAAAGTAAGATCTATGGTAACAAACTACATTAAAAAATTTTTGCTGGCAAGTTGTTCTAAGAATATATGAATTTATAAAATTAGACAATTTTGCCAAAAAATTGCATTTATAAAAAAATTCCCAAAGACCATTTAGGGCATCAATAACTAAATGTGTCCTATATGGTTTAAAAGAGAAATATTTTCTTAACAATTAACAGTTTGTTTAATGTCGATAGCTTTATTAGCAAAAAAATTACAATTTTTTTAAGTTAGGTCTGCATAGTAACTTTTGCGTAGCCCTGTATAAATAGGTGATAGGGGGAGAAAAGAAAAGGGGAGTTTTTTTCACTTCTTGGGTCCATGTCTATTTACAGTTAAAAAAGAAATAAAATTAGAGTATATGAGGTGCACTCATTGGTGGCTAATAAATGGAATTACCCGTAAGATAAGAACAAACATTGTAAATTAATAATACTTTTAATGAAATCATATACAGTTCAAACAAAAATAAATTAAATTCAACTTTTAACAGGTCTCCCTAACAATCAATGAATCATTAGGATCCAATTTAATTTGCTGCGATACTTCGTCTCTAAAATACCAAAAAACGTTAAAAACCACAAAAAACATTTTTAAAAGTACTTACCCTATGATATGTTGAGAGGTAAGTTTGCTGGCCACCACCGTATATTTTGAGTCGTCAAGTCCATATGGTATATCAACCTCCTTTGTATCACCATGCCTATTGTAAAGAAAATGATATGCCCTACAATCATTGATGGGCCGAGAAATAGCCATTACAGACTCCTTTAGTAAAGCTGTTTTTGTCGGCACCTTTAACGTTAATTCTTTCCTTATGTCTATAAGGCTCTTAAATGTATTGTAGTAGCTCCTCACTCCTTCTTTTTGCTTCTTCAAATTATTCTCCAAATACTTATCACTCACAGGCAACCAAGTCCTACCTCCATCATTAAATCCAGCATTTACCGATTCGTCCCACTGAAAAGGCGTACGCTCAAAATCTCTGCTTACAGCATCGAAAATACTGCAATTTTTAATGGCCTGTGGATCAGCACCTTCGTCACAGCTAACCTGGCCATCTTCCATGCCTATTTCTTCGCCGTTATAAGTCACCTGAACACCAGGTAACATCGATTGAAGCATCATGAAGGAATCTCTGTTCTCTGGACCCAACCTGGATGGGTATCTGTGCTGATCGTGGTTGCCAAGCTTAAATGGGTAAGGTGTAGGTAAAGTAAATGTATGTTAAAAGTTAAGGTCGACAAGTTTTTAAGTTCTCTATGGAGAAATGTTGAACGGTAGGTTTTTTTATAAATGACTTACCACCCAATTGGGAGTGTATATTTCTGGTAGATTGTCGACCCACCTGTCGATAATGGTAAGGATATCCATTGAAGAAGATCCTTCGTTGACTTTTACGATTAATTCAAAGTTAAAGGAAAAATGTGCCCCCCTTCTTGAACCATCCGGCAACCCATAATATTTAATATTTTTCTCGAAGTCACTGTATACTTCGGTCATCAACACCCTGGTGTCACCTCCGTTTGTCTTTTGATGCTCGTCGAGCAATTCGCGCCATTGGTAAACCATGTCATAAGTTTCGTCTAAATCTTGCGTGTAGATGTGCGACAAATATTCGTAGTCGTTTGGAGTGGCACTCGCGTCATCTGAACGAGGTTCATCACGAAGATCTTCTACCTCGAACAAATCGGGAATTGTATCTACTCTGAAACCATCTACACCAAGGTCCATCCAGAAGTTTAAGACGTCCTAAAAAAGAAATAAAATAGATTTTGAAACGGTATACTTATAAGTAAATAATTTTGTTGAAAGGTTAGTTAATTTCGTTGAAAGGTAAATTATAATAAAAAACATACCTTCATGGCTTGCACAACCTTAGGATTTCTATAGTTCAAGTCAGGCTGTTGGGGGGCAAACTTATTAAGATACCATAGTCCTCTCTCCTTCCTAAAAGTCCATGCAGGTCCCTTAAAATGGCTGACCCAGTTGTTTGGAGGTTCGGTATTATTATTTCTTCCTTCAGCCCAAATAAAGTAATCGTTGTACTCATTATCATTCTCCAACGATTTTTTAAACCACTCATGCTCGTCACTGGTGTGATTTGGTACGTAATCAAGAATGACTTTTATGCCCAACTCCTTGGCTTTTGCGAGGAGTTGTTTGAAATCTTCCAAGGTGCCAAAAATGGGGTCTATATCTCTGTAGTCCGAGATATCGTAACCTTGGTCCACGCCTGGGGACTTGTAGATAGGCGAGAGCCATGTTGCTGTTACACCGGCATCTTTAAGATGGTCAAGTTTTGAGATTATACCTGAAAGGATTTATATTTTAATTTTTAATGTTACAGATATAAATTGGTAAAATTTAAAAGTTGAAAGGTAAGGTTGACATGATTAAATTAATAAACCTGAATACTCCACTTACGGTTGGTAAGCTAAAAATACGTTGAAAAGTATAGTAACAAGCTTAAATAATAGTTCAATTGAACATAAAACGTTTAATAGTTTCTTTTTATATAAGCAAATATTCATCTGACCATGCATTGTTCCAAACGATAGTTTTGCTGTCGGATCCGCTGTCAACAAAGTAGTGCTTGTCAAAGTCTTATCGACAGATTAAATGAGTTCGACTTTGTCTTTCGTGAGTATCGCTCGATGAAAAAGTGTGAAAAATAGCTGACTTTGACCCAGGAGGGACAAAATTGGATTCCGGGAATAGAGGTATTCCTTTATCTATGGACACCCAGTAAGCACCAAACACTCGGCAAGCAGTCGGCCTTCGCTCGGCATAGGCGGTTGACCGGCGGTTCGGCTTGCCCCCAGTCGTCCCGCTTATGACCCGCTTTATGTTAGCCCGGTACCGTTTGGCCATGTTCTAACCAAAGTCGATCAGAATACGGCATGCCGCTACAAAATCGTTCGGCTTGCCCTAGCCGGCCCGCTTACGGCCGGAATACGGCCTGCCGCGGCATACGCAATACATCTCACGGCTGCTTACGCAAGCGAGCTAACTATAAATAGCGATGGGTTGCAATATTTAGTTGAAAGTGTGCGTCTGTAATGGCATAGCTGAACATTAATTGTTTGAAGTTCCCATCTCCATCCTCATCTGCTCAGTAACCGGTGAGAGGTATTGCAACTAAACTAATGAATATTCACTGGGAATTTTCTTAGATGGTGTTTGGAAGTTTTAGAGGATCATTCTATGGAATATTCCTAGAATGAAGCGGAATATTTCTAGATGATAGGGCATATTCCTAAAATATTTTCGAACCTTCATTGCAGTCTGTGTAATAATAATTTTCACATTTACTTTAATGTTGTGTAGCCTTTAATTATTCTTAAAGATTTTTTCAGACATATTCCCAAAAAATGCTCCTGAAATGCACCGGATTATTCCAGTGAAGTTGAGAATATTCCTGAAGGATTCTTAAGGATTGTTTCAGAATGCTCCGGGAATGTGCCGGATCATTCCAGATAAGCAGGGAATATTACTGGAGCATTGGGAAGATTGATCGCGGTCTATAGATCACAGATCACCGTCAGGTATTATAATTGCATATTCCCTCGTTTTCTAGATAGCTCTAGGTCAGTACGTACCCAGTGTTGCCGTTTGCGGGTATTTTACTCGACTATTTCCCTCGTCTTAATTTCCACCAATCACAAACGCGCAATTTTGAATTACAAATGGTTTCTAGGTGAAAAAACTGTGTGACAGCACCTGTCAGCAGTTTTTTCGAGTTTACCCGCGGCAAAACTTGACAGCTGTTGTCACCAAAAATTGCAATTTATATTTTAATTGTTAACTGTTACTCATGAAATAGTCTTGTCAAATACCATTCGGGCATCTAATTTTTCCTGTGAAAAAAATCGAAAAAACACAATGCTAAGTAATATTTTTTAACAAAAAGCATTCGTGCAGGTGCAAAAATCCTCCTCTTCGACTCGGATTTTTGTTGCCACCAGCACTCATGCTTTTTGTTAAAATATCACTTAGCAACGTGTTTTTTCGATTCTTTTCGGAAAAATTAAATGCCCTTATGATATTACTTACGACTATTTCCCTCGTCTTAATTTCCACCAATCACAAACGCGCAATTTTGAATTACAAATGGTTTCTAGGTGAAAAAACTGTGTGACAGCACCTGTCAGCAGTTTTTTCGAGTTTACCCGCGGCAAAACTTGACAGCTGTTGTCACCAAAAATTGCAATTTATATTTTAATTGTTAACTGTTACTCATATATAGTCTTGTCAAATACCATTCGGGCATCTAATTTTTCCTGTGAAAAAAATCGAAAAAACACAATGCTAAGTAATATTTTTTAACAAAATGCATTCGTGCAGGTGCAAAAATCCTCCTCTTCGACTCGGATTTTTGTTGCCACCAGCACTCATGGTTTTTGTTAAAATATTACTTAGCAACGTGTTTTTTCGATTCTTTTCGGAAAAATTAAATGCCCTTATGATTATTTATTTATTTATACATTGTACATATTTACAATAACTATATATTAAAATATGTACAAGGTTTTAGCCCATTGCTATGCAACCCAATAAAACCTTCTTTAGAGCTCAGGGACTGTCTGTAAAAAGTTTTTCATTTTTATGTAATTGTTTTCAATATCTTTTAGCATTTCAATGATGGTGCTTCCAGTTTTTCTTTCTGTTTTCTCTCTTTCATCTTGGTTTTTTTGGCAGTGTAGTAAGACATAATATAACATATTATGTCATAGAACATATGACATAGAACATATGTTCTACCGTTTCGGGTGTCCCACAAGTTGGACAGTTTGGGTTGTCTGTTAACTTAAAAAGGTGCTTTTTATCGTTTAGGAGACCATGTCCAGTTCTGCATCTTATTATTTTTTTGGTTGTGTGTCTTTTAATGTTAATATTTTGGAACCAAGGTTTTATTTGTATGTCAGGTTGTATTTTTCCGTACCATTTACCTTTTGTTGTTATTGTGTGGTTGTATTCGAGTTTCCATTTTTCTATTATTTTGTCTTTAATATTTCGCCTTAAGTCGTTGTGAGGCATTTTTACGTTATAGATAGGCTGTAACGCTTTTTTGGCGGCTGCATCTGCCATTTCGTTGCCTTGGATATTAATATGTCCTGGTATCCATTGGAATTCAACATTATTGTCCTTGATATTACTAATCTTGATGTATCTCTTCTGCTATCGGATGTGTGTTTTTTAAAGTGTTTATATTTACAAGTGTTTGTAAAGCTGCCTTTGAGTCTAGAATTACATAGTTTTGTGTATGAGGTGTTGTATTTTCAATTAGGTTTAATGCCATAAGGATCCCTGTTAGTTCTGCCGTTAGAATTGTTGCGTTTGTCAAGAGATGGAATTACTGCTGCCGCCGCTGTGTATTCTGTTTTTTTCGATCCATCGGTGTATATTTTTTCGAATTCATTGTCTATCATTCTTAGGGTTTCTGTTTTAAGTATTATTGAATCTTCATTTTTGTATTTGATATTAGGTATATTGATTGTTACTTTTAGTGGTTGTCTGGATAATGGAAAGTCATGTGGGGGGTATATGCTGTTGACGTAAGTTAAGGCTTCTTTGTACTCTTGATAGGCAAGTATGCCCAGGGGGATTTTAGTCTTACTCCAGTAGGGGAAGGTGGGGGAATTCTGCGCATCTAAGCAAAATCTCTAGTATCTTTGTTAAGTTTAAATGTGAAATTTTGCAATTAATACCAGCGATAGTCTACTATGTTTACTATGTGTATAAAATGCGCAATTTATAAAAAAAAAATGTTTGGTATAATGCATTTGCGCAAAATTACCCACCTATCAGGGTAATTTTGCGCATCATAGGGGGGAAATTTGCGCTGTATAGAGAAAGATTTGTAGGTATCTAAATAAACCGTTTATTTCTATAATATTATTATATTAAAACATAATAATAAAACAAAACTATTTTCTCTATGAAACAAACAAAACAAACAAGATCAAAAATAAATAACTAAAAATAAAATTTTTGTTCTTAGAAATAAGAGGGTCTACATGCAGCAGTTGTCACATATGTAGTTTTAGGGGTTGTTTTTTTCGCTACACTCCGCGTGTGCCCAAATGGAACTGTTTATGATGAACAATCTAGGCTCCTGTACCAAAAGCTCCCATATTGGCCAAATTTTGCAGCGCAAAATTACCCCAATTTTTCAGCGTATATGCAAGAAAAATATTGGGATACTAAAAAACATTCCAAAAGTTAACCTGAACAATTTAAACATACACCAGATTACGAGGAAAGATCATATAAAGTTGTGTTATAAACATTTAAGCGATTGGACAGAAATTTAAACTTAACTCGTAGCGGAAGCGACATGGATTTCTTAGATCAACGTACATGTATCACAGTTAGCTAGTGACCATGGTCACTAGCTAAAAGCTATAGCTTAATTGCGGTACACTTTAGTCCCCGTATACCCAAAGCAACGTTTCCAAGTTTGCAACATTCAAAAAATGTATTATTTACTTCATATCTGGAAGAATTGTTTATGCGTAAAATTACCCACCGCGCAAAATTCCCCCACCTTCCCCTATTTATTAGTTGTTACGAGGTTGTTCAGTATATAAAGTTTGTTTTCTGTATGACCGTAAATTTACGAAAGAGGTTCGTATCTGTTGTTCTATGTGTAATTTCATTGGGGTCATGGCTGCTTCATTGGTTAAGGCGTGTATTGGTGTAGATTTTAAGAGATTGGTTTTGGATTGTTGATAATTGTTTTATTTGTTTTTTTGTTAAGTTTGTTCCATAATTAAGTATTCCATAGTTTATTATTGCCCTTATGATATTACTTACGAAAATCGGGCATTTTTGTCATGTTTGCGGGTAAAATTTTGAGTTTCGATCAAAATACTAACTAAAGAAATTTTTAACAAATAATATTGTATATTTACTAAATATGGATAGTTATTTTATTCTATCCTGTTACATTTTTAATGTTTTGTAAATATAGGTACCGTAAACACGGGTGGCTTTAGCTCACTTTCAAACTTAAGCTTAAAATTTTTGTGGTTTTAACAATCATAAACATTAAATTTTTTATACCAAAATTTGAGTCTTAAGTTGCTCTTGGGTCATTCCACGTTACTCAGGGATTTTTGTCCCGCCCGTCACAACTTTAAATTGTGAGTAAAAACTACACGTTATAAAATTTATTTAAAAATATGTTTTTATTATGCTTTTAATAAGTTATAAGCACAATAAAAATAATGTTATAAAATATTAATTTTATAACTTGTGGTTTTTACTCACAATTTTCAATTGTGACGGGCGGGACAAAAATTACCGAGTAACGTGGAATGCCCCTCTTTCATAATACCTACGTTATAATATTACATAGGGCTGAGTTTCAAAAATAAAAATTAAAAACTGGGTGTGCAAAGTTACCCCCTGGTTGCGGGTAACTTTGTCACACAGTGTATTTTCCATATAAAATTAACTCAATATTTTATTTTATTTTTATTAGACACGTGTTAGCAGCGACATATATCTATTGCAAGGGATTACCGATAAAAAAAATAAAAAAATCGACCTGTAGTTAACCAAGGATCATCATACCAAAGGATTGCGCATAATATAGAAATTGTAACGCGTGTATTTATAAGAGTTTTGCACTGATGCGATATATACAATTTTAAAGTGTAATAAATCCCATTTCTTTCTTTAAAACACTGATTTTCCTGTAATATAAACTCAATAGAATCCCTCAATTGACAGGTTTAGATCAACAAATTATAAATGTTAATTTTATCGAGCGCGAAAAGATTCATAAAAGGGTTGAAGTCACCCGCGGGGTGCAAAGTCACCCGTGTTTACGGTAACTAGTTTTTTTTATTTTGCGGCTAAGATAGGATATTTTATATTTAAATCCAAACTTTAAATACCCATAACTGTTATTATTTTAACTTTTTATTAAAACGTTCTTTGAAAAATAATTTCTATCTTTTTATATCCCCTCTAACTTGGTATGGTTTAAGTCCGCCATTTCAGGGACACCCAGTAGACTGTTTTCTGAAAAGCGTTATTTAAAACTGTGCACATTCTTCTAATCTAAGTACGTGTTTTAAAAAAAGAACCCAATTAAAAATATTCTAAATAAATATCAGCCACCACCTATCGTAAAATATATATATTGCGCCTACTTCTTTTAGGAACATGCACTGCGCTACTATTTGGATTCTGTGATCTCATTATTATATGATAAAGTACTATAAAGTAGTGTTTTCTACCCTTTGTTTTTTATCGTTTGGTGGATGTATACATAATCTATAGATTATGTTTCGCGCACATGGTGGTATAGTATATTCTGTAACAAGTTTGCTATTCTGCATATTCCGCTCGAGTGAAGAGTTTGTCACACGAGCCGAAGGCGAGTTTGACGGTTTCACGAGAGCGGAATATGCAATTCCAAACGTGTTTAGACGATACTTTTTTTACGTTTCCAAAAAATACCATAGAAAAATAATTTAATTGGAAGAAAGTGAGGTTGGATCGGTCTAAAATTTGTTGGGTTTTAAAAACAAAGATGTCGCCACGAGTGATTATTTTGTCATCCGATGATAGAATATTTCATTCTGTAACACTTTACGGAATATATGTCATTCCATAGATAAAAGTGATATTAGAACGATCAAATTCCGTTATAGGAGTATAAAAAATGGTTTCCGAACTTTGATGACTTTTTTCATCGACCGTGTGCCAGACTGAAAAAAAATCTGGCAACACTGCCACGCCGCTTAAGCAATTATATAATAGGAGTAAACCACTTTAAAATCAGAGACCAACGTTCAATGTTAGTGGACGTTGTGCTGTTATTTTTTTCCTTATCAGTCGTTATCAATAAGGAAAACTTGCTTAATCACCCTGCCAAAAATGCCCCTTTAAGAACAATAGAAACCAATGTATGTGTAATGTATTGGGTCTAATAGGTTTGAATCTGGTAAATTGGTATCAATTGGAAAACATAATTGTCTTGAATTGGTTTGATTGGGTAATTCCCATTAAATTCAAAAGTTCAACAGTAAAATTTAAAGGGTTTATAAATTTACCTGCCTAATTAAACATTATATTGTTATTCTGGAAGTTATAAACTACCAGTACATATTTAATAAACGACGACATTGAAAAGCCAAGTCCGTAGTGGTTCCATTTAAAAAAGGAGGGATGGTATAATCTAATATAAGTTTGACAAAGACAGTTAATATAGAAGTAAAAACAAATAAATAAAAGTAATTATAACGCTCTGGCAACGATATTGGAACGTTCTAGTAACGTAGCAGCTACGTTCCAAATAGTAGCAGGGTTTATAGCTAGTGACATATTTGTTACCTTTTTGGAACTCAATAATTGTTCCCCACTTTAGTCGTAACTTAGTAACGAAAGAGTAATATAAAGAGACCGGCGACTGTCGCAAAACACTTTAAAGTTTCTTCAATAGTCCCATATACGTAACAAATACTTAAATTGTTGCTTGGGATATTTAATAACTCAAGTATATACACTTACCAGGCGATCTGACTTTATGTGGAAGGATAAAATTGTTGCTCCTTTTTTATCGTTAAATGTGTTTTAAACTTGTTTATTAGAGAATTTATTTCCACAACCATATTTCAGGATTGCAAGTGGGCTGTTCAATGAACAGTGCACTGTTCGTCTGGTAAGTGTACCTATATACTTGAGTTATTAAATATCTATTGCGAGACCTTGCTTAAAACCAAAATTTTACATCCCACAATAAACTACTCCTACAATGCAAATAAACTATAATGCATTGTATCTACAGTGAATTAAAGGGTACCTTATGGTCACAGAATAGTGTGAAGTGATAAGTGACATACCTGGCGGAGGAACCACCTGCCAATAGGAAGCATTCTATGTAATCTACAGTGAATTAAAGGGTACCTTATGGTCACAGAATAGTGTGAAGTAATAAGTGACATACCTGGCGGAGGAACCACCTGCCAATAGGAAGCATTCTATGTAAAGAACAAACGAGGCTAACCAAGAGAAAGGGCCATCATC
Source organism: Brassicogethes aeneus (assembly GCA_921294245.1). NCBI lineage: Eukaryota > Metazoa > Arthropoda > Insecta > Coleoptera > Nitidulidae > Brassicogethes > Brassicogethes aeneus. The sequence continues at coordinate 59,851,885 of OV121133.1, read as the reverse complement.
TGCAAACAATTGACGCGTTTCTCGGAAAAACATCATTAGTCCAAAATTAACATATTTGGGAAAATGAAAAAAACTCTCCGACAATCCCATTTTTGACCAAAGTATTTTATTGACCTATTTACTACATGTAAAAAAATGTAAGATACTTTGTCCAGAATTCCTCATGATTTTTTTTCAAACGAAAATGAAAAAAACACAAAAAATACATGAACATGTGAGGTTTTTAGAAGAAAAAAACGAACAATTCTCCTTACTACAAACTAAATATTAACTCTGAGCAACAAAATAAATGAAAAAACTGCTGTTTATCATCGTTGTCGACCGTGTGATCAGGACTGCCAGGTGCAATGGTCTTCTGGTCTTTTATCAAGTTATCATAAAATTTCCTATTGCTGTGGTCATGTAAAAGAGGTAGAAGCTTTTCTAGAGTGTCCAAAAACGTCACATGTTATGCACATGTGACTTTCTTAGATGAAACGGAGTGGACTTGTGATGTTTTTAGAAGAACAAGCTAAATTTCATATTTAATTCTAATGGAACCTATGACATTTTTACGAGAAACACTTATTTGTATACGTTTATATGGAGGTTAGGAAACAGTTGGTGCTAATATCTAAATTTCGACGATATTGGACTAATGATGTTTTTCCGAGAAACGCCTCAATTAATAAGTACTCTTAACTGAATGCATGACCTAATATGTAAATTTGCAACATTATAATATATATATATATATATAATAATTTTTTACTATTGTTGTGTTTAAGCGGAAGGAACCGCTCTTAGGGTTGTGTACAACCCTGGGTACAACCCTAAGAGCGGTTCCTTCCGCTTAAACACAACAATAGTAAAAAAAATGTAAAACAAAGAGCAACAGCAACATTGATAATAAGACAATAGTAACAAAACAATACAAAAAAACATCCAAGCCGTCCCAAATTTTATCGCTGGCATTCACGGGATTACAGCTGCGCAAGACAAATAAATCAATCACCAAGTTAGTCACAAAATCTATAAAAGACCTTTTCCAATAAACAAAAGTGAGTAAACGAGCCGGGCTCGAAGCTCGGTTTTGAGATGGAAGGCATTTCAGTATTTTCAATATTGGTTGCCTACTACTGGCGTAAAGTAGAAAACCTATAGTTTCTGAAATATTGCCGCATAGCTGGTCAAAGCTAGTTAGCCTCTTTTGGGCCGCGTACGGTTTGATAAAACCTACCACTGTGTGTCTAAGTGCATTGTGATTGCACGCCGCACAGCGAGGCCACGTCTTTAGACGGTAGATGCCTCGAGACTGACTTGCCGATACATCTCGCCGCTGTCCTGGTCATTTATTTTTTTATAAGTGAACAGTGCCGAGCTTGATGCGTGTCTCCCATCCCGGTCGAAACAGTCTGTCTGTCAAAATTGGTGGGTATGGTGCATTAGTCATTGGACCATACCATTCGGGAGGCGCGCTTCGAGCCCGGCTCGGTGGTGAGATGGAAGGCATTTCAGTATTTGCAATATTGGTTGCCTACTACTGGCGTAAAGTGGAAAACCTATTGTTTCTTATGAACGTATAGTTTATAAACCATCTAAAATATACGTTTAGAAATAAGCTGTGTGGCCTGGGTAGCTACCCGGTATCCGGCCTATCTGGCTTAAATTTACTATCCGGCCGGATACCGGATATTCCAAGAACTACGACAATTCAACTGCCATTTGTAAACGGGCGTACATATAATTTTTAAATAATTATCAGCTATAATCATAGATGAGGCATTTGTCAATGGCTGTGTTCCGTAATTTACTGCCATTACTGTCAGTAATTTTACTGACAGTAGCGGAAAAGGACCGTTCCGTAATTTATTCTGTACTGACGCACAGTGAAATTGGAACGCGCCTCAGTAGCAGCAGAAAGTGACAACGCGTTGCAACGCAAGGTTATGATTTGTGATTTACTGACAATTGACAAACTTTACTTTCGGCACATCAGAGAACATAAATAAAAAATAAATATAACAGTTATAAGAAATATAATGTTTGGTTTATAACAGAGAAATATGGAAAATTTAATGTTATCGTCGTCCGCGTCGAAAAATGTATATAGGAATAGGAAATATACAATTTTACTGACACCACAACAATAAACCAAATACCAAAAATTACTCTTAAATTTGTCCGCTGAATTCAAATATATAACATTTTCTAGGTACTACCTATATACAGGGTGTTTCTTTTAACTTGAGACAGCTCAATATCTCGAGAAATACGCATTTCACGGAAAAATGTCTTAAATAAAAGGTTAATGTGACCAAAGGGGACATTATTTGGTGCTACCGCTAGCCACCCCCTACCCCTCCTTAAGGGTGAAACAGGGGGTAACTTTGGAAAGTCAAATGGAATGACCCGATTTTTTTCACAGAGTTTGGTAGTACATAAAAAAATGAATAACTTTTATTTAAAAGTTTTTTTCAATATATCAACAGATGGCGCTGTAATTCAAAATTTAAGAAAAAGGGGTTTCCTTGTAAAATGTATTATTTGAAACGTTTGAAAAACAAAAATTAACATCAAATCAACAATAGTCGGCTCTGAAAACAATTTATAACAAATGTTCGAAATGTCGTCCTTCCATTTCGACACCAAGTGGAGCACCAGCGTCCCTGGTCGGTAAACGTTTGGTGCGGTACCTTAAGCGAACGATTAATCGGACCCTTCTTTATTGACGGTGCATTAAATGGCGAAAAGTACCGGAATTTTCTAGAAAACGATCTGACGGACCTTTTGGAGGATGTACTACTAGCACGCCTCCAAAACATGTGGTACCAGCAAGATGGTTGTCCTGCACATTATTCGACAATTGCTCGAGAGGTGTTGGATCGGGAGTTCAATGGCCGGTGCACCGCGGTGGATCGGTAGACGTGGTCCAGTAATTTGGCCTGCTCGATCACCTGATCTTACGCCACCAGACTTCTTCCAGTGGGGTTACTTGAAAGAAAAAGTTTACGCTGCAATTCCTACAACTTGGGAGGACATGATGGAGCGGATCAGGAACGCCTGTGCGGCGATACCGCCCGACATGTTGGCGCGTTGTGTGCCAGAATTCATTACCCGCATTCAAAAATGTGTTGAAATGGAATGACGACATTTCGAACATTTGTAATAAATTGTTTTCATAGCCGACTATTGTTGTTAATATTAATTTTTGTTTTTCAAACGTTTCAAATAATACATTTTACAAGGAAACTCATTTTTCTTAAATTTTGAATTCCAGCGCCATCTGTTGATAAATTGAAAAAAGTTTTAAATAAAAGTTATTTATTTTTTTATGTACTACCAAACTCTGTGAAAAAAATCGGGTCATTCCATTTGACTTTCCAAAGTTACCCCCGTTTCACCCTTAAGGAGGTGTAGGGGGTGGCTAGCGGTAGCACCAAATAATGTCCCCTTTAGTCACATTAACCTTTTATTTAAGACATTTTTCCGTGAAATCCGTATTTCTCGAGATATTGAGCTGTATCAAGATAAAAGAAACACCCTGTATAGGTAGTTTCATATTCTGGGTCTTCGTATGCGTACTCCCCGCCGACCTGCCTTCGTCACTGCTGCTTGTACTTTGAAGTAATATTTTATCAATAAATATTGAAATAATTAGTCCTATAGGTATTCAATGCGTTTTCAGTACCGACAGTACTGACAGTAAATTACGGAACATAGCCAATGTAAGAGGGATATTCGGTCAGAAAATTTTTTGATAAAAAAATCAAATAACTCGCAACAAAACGATTATTTATTTATTAAAAGTACATATTATTTGGTTTATTTCAGACAAACTTAATAAAACTGAACTGTTCTTACGTTTACATGAATATGCTGGCAGTTTCTTTCTGGTTGAATCGCGGGTATCTCGGGCAGGTTTATGTAAATACTATGCTGTTACACAGGTTAATCATTATCTTATATTCATTATAGTATTTCTGTTGCAAAAGTTTACACGTAACTTTCCACATGGTCTTAACAGTGGCTTCTTTAAATTCGGTCCCATCTTTCTTCCTCAATGAGGATTCCTCATATTGACCGCTCAATCTTTTAATATTAATGCCAGTTCTTCTTCGCTTTTATTCTCGTTTAAATAATATTTTAAATATCCCCCACGTATATTTATGACAACTTGTAGTATTTTTGGGAATGTTTGCTTTAATAAGCGCGTTTATAGCTTTAAAATTCAAATTTCAAAAACGTAACATATTGAAATTTATTTTATGAAATTGACAGTCTTGGTGTCATATTGTCACCCATAATATAACTAGTGGTATGATTATCATCGATGATATTTTCGAATTGAAACCGAGCTGCAGATTTCACGAGTCCGCAGGACGAGTGAAATGTGCTGCTTTGGTTTTAATGAGTAAATATCATCGATAATTAATCATACCACGAGTTATATTTAGTGAGAAAATATAATGAATTTTAGGATTTAACGAATTTTTAGTTTGACATTTGAAATTAAAATGTGCTTTAAAATATAAAAAGACTTTAATAAACCTTATTTATTCAAACTTACCTTAACTTTATTATCGTTTACACCAACCCATCGATCTTTTAGAGTTTATAATTCATTATTTTACTCATTTAGGTAACAAACACAGTATTTAAATGACAACAAATGTCAAATCAAAAAAACGTCAAAGTTCATAGTAACGTGTAAACAAGATGATAAAAATTATTGCCGCTGTGATAAAATACGTCACTATGGAATACTGGCATTTTATTGGTTCTAATATTAATGAATTATATTGTCATAGTGATTGAAAACTTCCCTGATTGTTGTTATCAGTTAAATGTTGAAATGATTGGGTGATTTGTGACACTGAACTGTCAAAAAAATTTTCTGTATAATATTTTTAACCGCCGAACATCCGGATTTGAATCTTGCCGGATATCGTGTATCCGGCTATCTTGTATCCGGCTAACAACTATTTGTTTTATCTCTAATTAACATTATTAATATTACCTTGAAAAACACTTCGCCTGCAATGCTGTAAAGCTCGCTTAGCTCTCGAAATTATTTTGTCCCGCTTTCGATTTTCAGAAATATGACAACCCTAGTTGATTAAAAGATGAAAAGTTGAACCTAACCTAATGTGTCAGAATCTTAAGAAATTATTTAATAAAATGCTTAAAAAAAATAGTACATAAAACCCGGCGGCTAAAGCTTATTAATTGCCTTGCACACTATAGTATATCGCCTCGGAAGTGAAAGGTATGCTCGGCAATAATATGTTCTTTCTCCGCCTGGTCCATAATGTACAATTTTTAAATGTTTTCCTGAGTTTATTTGTTATGTTTAGAATCGTTGCTTAATTTATTATTTTAGGATTATTCACTTCTACAGTGTACCTGTTTATGTTACTATTTTTATCCGCTTTTATTATTTATTCATTTGTACCAAAAATGTGATTAAAAATATGATTACGTGTTTTTATTGTCACTCTTTTTCAAACTTTAATAAACAGATATGTCAATTTTACTGCCTTTACTTTTTAAATTACCTCTAAGTACTATCCTCCACACATCAAAGTCCCACCACGTGACTTTGATAAAAATAACTAAGGTTAACTTTCTGTTAGTGTCAAGTTAATTGTCTTATTTTTTTTTAAATAATGGAATGTATGTATTATTTGTGATCTAAATTAAAACATTAAGGTTTTAATTTAGATCACAAATAAATATAATAATATAATATAATATAATAAATATAAATTTATACACAAAAAATACATATATTGCAATTTTTTTAAGAAACCTATTACAGGGTCTCTAGTACCCATTGTCAAAACTGAAATGTCATTTTTTAATTTCTAAAGAAACCTAAAATATAATTCTATTCCAAATGGGTTAAGAGGACCAGACGACAAAGCTGTCGACGACATCGACTACATGTCGTCGCGACATGTCGACGTTCATGTGAAGCCATATCTTTAAAACATGCGATTTATGACCGCAACACCCCTTTATACAAGAAGGCGTTGACCAATTTTAATATGAGTATATATTTTTTTGGGAGCACTATCGATGATCTAACGAGGACTGAAAAAAAAGTTATCGTTTTTTTTTGGGCCACCCTATGTAGGTATATGTAGGTACCCTATACACGAAGTAAAACAATCAAATAAATGTATTAATAAACCGCTAAAATCAGTTTACCTTGAATCAGCCATTTACTAATTTGTGTGCAATTATAATTTGTTATATTATTTAGATAATTTGTTTAATTTTGGCACTTAAATCGTAATTAAATCATAATTAAAAGGATGTATATAATACAAAAAGAAATTAAATTATAATCATAATACATGAAAAAATACACTGGGCTAAAGATAATAAACAGTAGTTTTACAATTGAGGGGTCCAGTCAGGCCCGGACTGGCCAGGTCCGCAGGTCCGCGATCGCGGAGGGCCCCTGCCTGAGAGGGCCCCGAAGGGGTCCCCACATAATGTACAAAAAAAGTTTTTGTCTTGTTAGAAGTTATTTGGAGTTCTTGGTAATGTGTTTACATTTTCAAAAGTAGAACACGTCCAACAACTGTTTATATATCGCCGTTTATACGAAAGCTTTATACGAGCTACTGTGTTGTACGCAAAAACAAAAACCTATGCAAGTGCAGTTAATCTTAAGCTAGACGAAAATGACATTGATGTCGAGTTAGAGTTGGACTTTAAGAGAAAAAGAACGTCAAAGAAAAAATTTATGCCCAGTGAAAAATCAAAAGATGAAGCTGACTCTATTTCAACAGTTCAACATTACAAAGTTGTATATTTTGATATTTTAGACTGTGCGAGGATGAGTATTGAAGAAAGATTTTGCGCAAACAAAGACGTTTTACTGGATTGCTCTTGGTTAGACCCCAAAAAGTTTGACTCTATCTTGAAACTCGAAACATTTCCCACAGAAGCCCTGCGCAGTGTTTCTAAACTGTGTAAAATTGAAAGAAGTCGGCTTTTGATGGAGCTGCGACAGTTTGCACAACAATACAGCAACTTCATAGCGGCAGAGTCCACTGAGAACTACGGAGACAGATGTAATGACGAAGAAGACGATTTGGACCCAATCGAAGAATCGGAAAAAAATGCTGATATTTTCTGCTCTGAAAATAGACAATGTTTCCAGTGTTTGACATGTGCTTTTTCTGTTATGTTTGAACTTACTCAATCTGGACTGTTTACCAACCTGTATATTGCATATAAATTTATTCTTGCCATACCTTGTACCCAAGTCACATGTGAACGAGTTTTTTCTAAACTTAAAATAGTCAAAAATCGACTTCGGTCGTCTTTAGGCCAAGACCTTATGTCCAGTCTGCTTTTTATTAATGTTGAGAGGGATTTATTTTATAATTTGGACAAAAATAAAATAATAGATGAAGTAGCTTTAACAAGTGAGTTGCTTACAAAGAAGCTGTTACTTTAGGGCTAGAGAAGTAAAATGTCGAATCATCCCAGGTAAGTTAAGCCCCTTCTATTCTATTATAACAATATTGTAAACTGTTAAATACACAGGATTTTTTAAAAATGTTAGTATATTTTTCTAATCCCTAAAATCCGTATAACATTATTTTTATTACACAACTAATTTTGACATAATTCATTATAATTTGGTGTGAATAAAATACTGCACTTTATTTTGAACTCCTTTGTAATTATTGGCAGTTCTACAGCATGTGTTTTGTAGTGTTGTGGTATCCTAAAAATACTGTGAATTTCTTATTTTAATAAATAATAAAGTCAATAAAAGTCGAAAATCATAATATTCGTATAAAAACCTAGCTGAATTTATTCTTCGCGTAAAACGCGTTTTCAAGCACCTAATTTTCAAAAAATTTCCATACCCTCCCAGACCACCGGTAGAGGGCCCCTTTACAGGTTTTAGCTGAGGGCCCCAAATGATCCCAGTCCGGGCCTGGGTCCAGTGCAGTAACCATGGTTACTGCAGGTATCTCCATACAATGAAATTTTATATGAGGTATATAAAATGATCCTATAGGGTTCCTGGCCGCAATTTACAAAATCTATTACAAGTGAAATTTGGTTCCAACCATTTGGTTAACTTATAAGAGCGTTTTGTTACCTTCTGTGAAATTTCATTGTTTAGAGATACCTTGTTTTTGCAATGGACACCTCAATTGTTGACGTGCTTTTGCATTAAAAAAAATGCATGCAGCACTAGGAAATATTTATTGAAAAGAAGGTTGACAAGCTTAAAGATTGATTGAAACCGTAACCGAGTTTAAAGGTAAGGTTTATAATGTTAAAGGTACCTATACCTATAAATGTAAACTTGACAATTCACCTTTCGACAATTAATAAAGGACCTAAGTTTTCTTTGAAATAAAATTATATTTATATTAAAAATAGAATATAATTTTGTTGTAATTCTTACCTTGTAGATCCCCTATGCCATTATTATCACTGTCCTTAAAAGACCTGGGATAAATCTGGTAGAAAACAGCCGTTTGCCACCAATCTTGCCCACCAGCTTCGACGATGGGGTTGCAGCTAATAGTTGCAACTAACACTAAACACAGTAAAATATTTAAGTTCATGTTGTTCCCCAAACCCAAACCAAAATGTTTCCTGACTAAACCAACCAACCATGTTTTATACGTATCCATATCCCTAATCGAAACTGGTGGGGTTAATTGATAAAAATATTTTGTTATTATTTGGAGAGGAATTTTTTTGAGATACGTGTATGTACCTTAATGCACTGTTTTGTTTGCATAGTAAAAATTTCGAGAGGGTGATCAAGAAAATGATAAGAAAATTACTTTAATGGATTTGATGATTTATTAATAAAAATATTTGCTTATATTTCTTTTTATTGATATTTCTTTTTATTGATTTGTAGTTTATTATATATTGTATGTGTATCAAAAAGTGGAAATATAAAGAATATCAAAACTATAGTTTAGATATTCTTTATATTTCCATTATTTGATTATAATGTATATATACATATAATTTACATTATAATATATACAATAACTGATACTTACTATAGTAGATGAGGTTTAAAATTGTATAAAAATAGCTATAGCTATATGCAGGGCCGGCAGCTTTTCATTTTGACGTGTGGTGCTCATCTACAGTTGGTTGGTAGCAGTGGTAGGGGAAGCAGGGGTAATGGCGCTCACCGGGTAATGCCGCTCACCCCAGTTACTTGATAAATACGGTGCATAGAAACACGGCCGATGGCTAAGTCGTAAGGGGTATGACGCCTAAGTGGGCAAGCTACATAACACCAGTCCACTTGCACAGCCGAGAAAGTGAGGTGAGTTTATTTGTTTGTGGCGGCTGTCATCTAATTTTTAGCTAAACTATTTTATCGGTAAGTCAAGATTTTTAGCACTTTATAGTATCCAAGGAAATTATCAGTCAGATAAACTTAACAAGAGGTGAATAAACCGGCCCTAAGACTGTTTTAGTTATTTAAGGTTGATCTCCTTAGTATTTGTTAATTAAAATGGATATCTTAGATGTAAGCGTCATTACCCCTTTGCCTGAGCGGTATTACCCATTACCCAGGGGCAATGACGCTCAATCCTGTTTTTTTTTTAAGTTTTCCTACTATTTGTAAGTGAAATATAATTACTTTCTGTATTAAAATCTTGATTACCAAAGAGTTAAACTGTTGTTATTTGTTCGTACATTTAAAATAAACTAACGTTTTTTAAAAATACCGAGTTTTTTTCTTAACTGAGCGGCATTCCCCCTGCTTCCCCTAAGTAGATAATAATAATTTATAATAATATTAATAATAACAATAATAATAATAATAATAATAATAATTTTATTTGTGTTACATATACATAGGTATTTACACTCGTCAGGGTATACAATCGAAATAATTAGGATACTAATACAATTTTAAAATAATTAAAATACAATCACAATACTTAAAATACAATCACAATATTTAAAATAATTAGAGTACAATCATAATAATTAAAATACAATCACAATATTTAATAGTTATTTACGATATAAGTGGGATAAGAGCTTTATTAACGTTTGCATGCGAAATCTGCTCAACGAGTGCGTAGCACGAGTTGTGCAATCGCAAAAGTACGTTAATAAAGCGTTATCACACGTATATTGTACAAATTTTTATCTACGGCTCTAAATGAAAAAATAAACGGTAATTATTTTTGTCTAAGACTTAATTTAGGGTTATTTTGACATTTTGACTTTTTATTTGATTGGTTAAAAACAGAGAAAAACGCGTGCGTTAATGAACTTCTTATCTCACTCAAAATGAGTGGGATAAGAAGTTCTTATCTCACTGGCGTAGATAAAATAATTAAAATACTACAGGTTAATTTGGCAGTTGTTTAAGGTATGCAAAATATTCATTAAAATTATAAAAAGCTTGAGATAGCAACCATGATTTAACGTGCTTTTTGAACCTGTTTATTGGCATTTGTTTGGTTTCTCGCGGTAAAGCATTAAAAAATTTAAATGACCAGTATGACGGACCATTTTGACACCTCTTTAAACGCCACCATGTAGGTACAAAGTTTTCTTTATTTCGCGTGTTATACTCATGAATTTGTTGATGCGATGAGAATGTATGCTCAAATTGTTTCATATACATCAAGTTTGCAAAAATGTATAGCGAAGGTAATGTTTGCAGTCCCAATGATTTAAACGAATTTCTGCAGCCATCCCTGTAACCAAGCCCTGATATGATTCTTACAGCTTTTCTTTGCTGTAAGAATCATATCAGTTGGGTGTTCTTTTCCTTGGGGGTTGCGGGAAGGAGAACAAAATAAAATTGGAATAGTTTTTTTGTCAATTTATTTATCAAACAGTCACATTTTATATACAGGGAAAGTTTTTTAACTAGGAAATATCTCGCGTAATAAGTACACTACTAATTTTAGCACTAATATATCCCCCCCGGAATGATTAAATTTAGTTTATATAGTTTTTTCGACAGTGCTTATTACGCCAGATATTTTTAAAGTTTCAAGTTAAAAAACTCACCCTGTAATGGAATCGAATGGGATAGGTATATTACTGCCACATCGGACGTTTTTAGGGTTGGCATCTGCCACTTCTTGGATCAAGGGTTACCAGCATCAAAAATACGGGTTTAAAATAATCGTTTTAGATTTTTTTACGAGAGACAATTAAAATAGAGTTACTCTAAGATTCAAACTAACTTAAATTTGTTGATAAAAATTTGGGTATCTATCCACTAATACAATTGGTGGTAGCAAACACGAACTCAGAGATAATTAACAAACCGCACGAACTGTAAATAATAATAATAATACAAAGTTTGGTCGGTTACCGTCGGTATAGTAGAAATACCCTAAATACACGTCGCGACGTGTCGGTATGTTATTCCTACTATACCAAGAAACATACACTTATACATACTATGAGGCCTATTCCCTTTCTTGCTGTTCGTAAACATCGATTTCTTAACATGTATGTTCACCCAACGACAAGCCAAACATCACCTATGTTTAAGGGTATTCCGTTTCTCATATGTTGAGAGTCTTGACCTTGAATCTTTCTGAACAGCGATAAATGTTTTTAGGACAGGGAGTTTCTTAGTTTTATAACCTAAAAGTCGCAGACTAAACTAAAATTGTGTTAGATAATTGTTTTAAACATCATTGGTGATATTTAATATATTAAATGAACTTAAAAACAATTTGGGAAAATCCACAAATTCTATAAATACCTACTTGGGAAAAACGTTTTATGCTGAACTAGCCAAAGCACAGATCTTCTGGCGGGGCCATTAAGTCCATCCTTATATGGAAAAGGGTAATCATAAAATATCTTAATATAATTATTTGTTACTTATATTTACACACTTTTAGTGTATTGAAAATGGCAAGAAAACTACGCATTTCTCACATGGAGACTGGCAATGTCGGGGAGCCAGTAAAACAACTTAATTACTTTAAGGATAAATTACTAGCCCTAATAGAGGAAGCGCTGTGAAAGTTAGTGGTGGAGGGTAAGGTGGAGGTAATACCATTGTTGGAACTCTTCATTGACCAGCCTTTAAGGTCGGGTGGAAGGGTGCCTTCTACAACAGGGACGCATAAAGAGAAAGTCCAACTCAAACTCTGACGAGTAGTGAAGGTTTTACAAGGTATTGATAAAACCTAAAAGATTTTAAAATTAAACCAAAAAGTTTTAGCTCCCATGTGAAGAAAAATAGTTTTTAGATGCATATTTTTTTGTATTTTATTAGTTATACTTTTCTTTGACTAATATTTTGTCTATATTTTTGAGTAATAATATTACATAGGTATTTGATATTTTATATTTGTTGTATTTTTTTAATAAAATATATTTTTCCAAGTTATTTTTTATTCTACCAATAAGTATATATATATATATAGTTTTAGAGGTCGTTCTTAGACCTCCTCCCCCCAAATTCTCTCTTCACACTCAGATTTTTTTAATTTTCTGTTTTTCTCTTAATAAATATTTATTATTATTATAATAAATTTATATTAAAAAAATCATTAAAGCAAAATTTGTATTCTGGTATTATAATTAGGAAATACATTTTAATAATTAAAAAACAAATCAAACTTATTTTTAAAATTACCAAAAAATATATATTATTATTTGTTTGGTGTAAAACCTTATATGATTTGTCCTATTTTCAATTATAAATAATTATTTATCATTTATAATTATAATTAATTAGGTATTAATTATGAAAAAATAATTAATTTATAATTACTATAGTATATATGCTTGATAATGATACTGTACTGTATACTGTACCAAACATCGCCGCAATTTATGATTAATGCAAGATAAAAAACCTCAAATATCGGTTAACAGCACCTCTTAGGCAAGCGTTCGTAAACATACGTTTTCAAACATCATGTATGTTCACCAAACATCGAATTTTGGAAACGGAATAGCCATTTTAACACCGATGATGTTTATAAACATGGATGTTTAAGAAATTCTTTGAGCGCATGCGTCTATAGACGAAATAATTGAAAGGGAATAGGCTCATATGTTACGAAACATAATAAGGGAATAGGCCTCTATACCGACCGACTTTGATACTTTAAACCAGCGGTTCTCAAACTGTGGTACGCGTACCACAAGTGGTACGTAAGGCATCCAAAGGTGGTACGCGAATAGATAATAGATGTACTTGCCTTCAAATAAAATTATCGTTGGCTCAATTTTATTGAAAATCTATCATTTTCCACATTTTATATTGTAAATGGCAACACTGTTGTTGGTAATCCCCTGCTCGTTTTAAAATCGTGACGAGTCATGCGTATTTTGTTTTCTTCTGACAAATTGTTGTTTTAATACTATAAAAATTGGTTCTGTTTGACGGTTATCAATATATCAAATATACGTACACCGCTGCTTTAAAGTTTGGAACCGTAAATTTGTAGAGGGCGTTGGTGTGTATCTTAGGCTAGCAGGATAAAAAATTTAGAGACCGCAATATATTGGTTATATGCCGCAAAAGAAATGCAATTTTTCTGCTAAAGATACGTGTGGTGCTGAGCACCACCATTTTCCTTTACGTGTGGTGCTTGAGCCCGCGAGCACCGCTATTGTCGCCGACCCTGGCTATAGGCTAAATAAATATACATGTGTAATGAGTAAGATCACGTCAAGTGGACCCCCCATTTACCTCTTGATCGTGGAATTCAAATAAATATATTTTAATATAAAGTAGTCACCATCAATAATAAAACGCTAAAACAGTTTTTTGAAATTTTCTTTTTAACAACAATTTTTTTTACAATGAAAATATTGGAGACTTTTAATTAAAAAATAGATAACAGAAAAACCGTTAGAGATATTTTAATAAAATTTTCAGGATTTATTGTTTAATATTCACATTTTGAAAAAGAATTAAAAATTTAAAATTATTTATTTAGTATCATATTTTTAATTAACTTTTAAAAAAACAAATGAAAATTTTAATGACTTTTTCCTCAAATTATAAATTTGCTTTATTTCAGTTATATGCATTGTAAACTTCAGTTAAATATTCTGCAAAAAATGTCACTGCTCGCTATTAGTTTAAAGAATATGAATTTATTTATCCCCGAGCGCGAGCGCTCTCAGTATAGCGCGCTGCCGCGCGCCGTTGACTCGGCATCCGCTCAAATCAGTATTAATAAATAATAAACTGTCGTTGACAATAGAAGACCATGTTATTTAACAAATTTAATTTTTTTAATGTAATAATTATAACAAATAGATATTATATCTACTGTTTTTATTGTTTTTTTAATTATCTTTATTTCTTTTTTATATATAAACAATAATTACAAAATAAGTTTACAAGCCATTCAAAATTTTCAACAATTTTTTTACAATGAAAATTTTGGAGACTTTTAATTAAAAAATAGAAAACCCTTGGATATATTTTAATGAAATTTTTAGGATTGAAAAATAATTCAAAATTTAAAATAATTTATTTAGTATCATATTTTTAATTAACTTTAAAAAAAGCAAATGAAAATTTTAATGACTTTTTCCTCAAATTATAAATTTATTTTTTTTCAGTTACATGCATTGTACACTTAAGTTAAATATTCTGCAAGAAAATTTCACTGCCCGCTATTAGTTTAAACAATATGAATTAGGTAATTAAATTTTATCCCCAAGCGCGATCGCTGTCGGTTCAGCGCGCTGCCGCGGCATGCCGCGCGCGGTAGACACGACCACCGCTCCAATTAGTATTTAAAGAAAATAAACTGTCTTTTACAATAAGAAACAATGTTATTTAAAAAAATATTTTTTTTTAATGTAATTTATAACAAATAGATATAATATTTGTTTGTATTTATAAATAAAGACTATAAACATTAACAAATAATTAAATGAAACATAAATTTCCCCTCAGCATGTTACTTTTTTATATATTTTTTTAAAAATTTTAATAGTTTTAATTTTTTTATCTTCCGAAAAAAGCTTAGACTGAAGTGATACACCGTCAAGATCTTTGTAATGGTAAACTGGCGGGTAATTTGTATAGTAACAGATTGTTGAAAACGTAGTTTGTATTTTTGTTCATGAGAATCATGTTCCTTTTGAGAGCAAAAACTAAAAGCAATTTTTTTAAATGAATTTTTGGCCCATTTTAATATTGACTCTGCAGTAGTAATGTGCTTATCATTGTCGCGACGTAGACTAGCACGATAAGCTTGTCTTTTCACGCTTGATGATGATTTGACATCACAGCAGGTTCTCAGTATAAAATAAATATAATTTTGCTAATTTACATAATCACTAGAAGGACTTTAATGTTGAAGTTAAATGGCTGAACTTTTTCGCGACCAACACTGACAGACAGCCTGTTTCGAATATGGTGCATTAGTCATTGGACCATACCATTCGGGAGACGCGCTTCTAGCCCGGTTCTACTATTAGACAAAAGTAAAGCAAGAAACTGGAAAATTTTAATAATATATTTTGTGCGCATTTGAAACTATAATTTTCTTAAGTTTTATAGTTATAATTAAAGCATATATACTATAGTAGGCAGCTGTCAATTTAATGACATAAGTTATGAGCGGCCATTAAGACTAGTATTTTGTTGTGTGTTTTTTGATTATTTTCATTTTTTGAGTGGTCAAAAGTAAGGCAACACACAGAAAAAAATCTAACATAGTACCAAGAACAGCGCTGTCACTGAATGCATTAAAATTGAAGCAATCTAAATTGTTATTTGCTCCAATTAATTACTATTAAACCAAAATAGGGAATATTTTGCCTAAATGTCAAGGATTTAATTGCGTTAAATGTATACATAGTATAAATACAATAGTAACGTTATTAAATAAATCAAATTAGTATTTAATGCAATAACATTCTAACAAATAAATATCAATATGAATATCAATAGATTTAGGAGCGATAACTTTTGTTGTTAATTTAAAAACAGTAAACGATTATAAACCAAGTGCTAACTACCTATTGGTATTATAGGAACTGTTATTCAGGAATACGGATTACAAGATCCCATTGGTTTAATGGCTCACCCATTCATGCTATGCTAGCGTTTTTAAATTAATAATTATTTCAGTTTCGGCTATTTTTGTTACAGAGATCTTAATTAAAAAGCCTACAGGTATTGTCACAAGTACCTACTGACTTAAAACAAAGAATAATAAATGCCTACAATAATGGGGAGAAGCAGGCGAGTATAGCACGTCGATTTGAGGTGGCTCGCTATACGGTAACTAGGATATTATCCAAATTCCATCAAAGAGAACATATTGCAATAGTTTTTCGTGGTCTTCTCACGAAAAACTACTTCACACGTGGACAGGTTAATTAAACGGATATGTCGCGCAGATCCATGGAAGTCATGTCCAAGAATTAGGTCCGAAACTGAAATTAATGTAAGCGAAAGAACAGTCCAAAGAAGGCTAGTTGAAGGGAATCTTTTTAGCAGAAGACCTGCTAAAAAGCCATTAATTTCAGCCAGAAACAGAGCTGCGCGACTTGAATTTGCTCGGACACACTTAGGGTGGACAGAAAACGATTGTATAAAAGTACTTTTTAGCGACGACAGCCGCTATAACATTTTTAATTCCGATGGCATGTGTCGCCTGTAAACGAAAGATTCAATCCCAGCAGTGACGGCTGGTGGATTTTGGGCTCACCCATATCTCAGTTATTAGACATGGGACCCACATCAAATCAATATGAGTTTACAATGGCATTATATAGACAATTTCTGCGCAAGCAGAGTTTAAATTGAAGTTTGGAAAAAAAAGTTAGTTTTTAAGTGTGCCCCCCAGCCTCCTGCCCCCCCAAATTAAGATAATGCAAATTAAAGTGGTACAATATTTAATTCACTGAAGTTTATCGAAAAATTTCAAATTTTATTAAAAAAATTTAAGAATTACAGGTTTTATACCATTTTAAATTTTTATTATTTCTTTTACTAAATTAAAAAAAAATAGAAATGGTATAAAATTTGTAATACTTGAATTTTTTTAATAAAATTTGAAATTTGTCGATAAACTTCAATGAATTAAATATTGTACCACTTTAATTTGAATTATCTTAATTTGGGGGGCAGGAGGCGGGAGGGCACACTTAAAAACTTTTTTTCGCAAACTTTAATTTGAATTCTGCTTGCGCAGAATTTGTCTATCTAATGTCATTATAAACTCATATAAATTTGATGTGGGTTCCATGTATAATAACTGAGATATGGGTGTGCCCAAAATCCACCAGCCGCCACTGAATCCCAGGTATGTTACTTCAACCGTTAAGCATGGAAGAGGCAGTGTATTTTTATGGGGGTGTTTTTCATTAAATGGTATGTGTCCTTTACATTTCGTTGATGGTATTATGGATCGCTTTATATACCGAGATATTTTACAGAATGTTATGATGCCTTATGCAGAGTGGGAAATGCCCCTTTGTTTTATTTATCAACAGGATAATGATAATAAACATACTTCGAATTTTGTGAGGGACTGCAGTCCCTCACAAGATTCGAAGTATGTTTACCACAAATGATGTTCGAGTCTTAAATTGGCCGGTACAGTCACCCGACCTTAACCCCATAGTAAACCTTTTGGAAGAGGTAGAGAGGCGAATACGAACAGAAACATTTAGAAACAAGCAGGCTCTGCAGCACAAAATATCCGATGTTTGGGAAAATATTCCTGCACAAGTCATAAACAAGTTAATTTCATCAATGCCAAGAAGATGTGCAAAAGTTATTGCAAATAATGGTTATGACATAAATTATTGACATAATATTTAAAATTAGTTAATATTTGACATTTTAATTATTAAAATTTGTTGCTTTACTTTTGTCCAATTATTTTTGTAGTAATAATTTTTTTCTACGACCACTATGTAAAAGTCACTTTTCATGATGGCATCGTTGTTTAGAAAATGAATCTTTTCATTGGCAAGGCAAAACACGAATGTAAAGTGACATTTCTGTGTGAAAAGTGACAGGTCTGTGTGAAAAGAACCGGAAAGCATCGTTTGACATTCAGCTGTCAAAAAAGTTTTTAGGTTATTTTGTTTTGTATTTAAAAATAATAAAAAATAAAAGGGTCGCAGAAAAAACATTGTGTTATACTTGTGAGAAAAGCTTTCTTCAACACTTGTAAAACAAATAACTATTGTTTATTATGTTAATAATTATTTTAAACATGTAAATTTATATGACTACTTTCAGCAAGTCTCTAACAGTTATACACTCCCCGGCACAAAATTCCGCCACCCTAAAATTTTGGCCAAGTTTGATGTTTTATAACTTTTTTATTTTTTATCCGGATTTCATTATTTTTCTACCAGTTTGTAGACACATTTATTGTTATTGTTTTTTTTATCATTTTAATAACTAACAATTTTTGTTTAGGCGATATTATACAGGGTTAATCAAAATGTTGTTTTTTGTCATAATTTTAAAACACCCTGTGGGAAAATTGAGGCCGTTAATTTTTTTTACAAACTGTTTGATGTAATCTTAGATGTATTACAAATACTTTGTTTTTTGAATCATTCCATTATTTTGTTTCTTGTACGAGCTGCAAGTTTTTCAATAAAACGCTAAAAATTTTACTGTATTCGTCCAGATATCGGTTAAAAATAATCGAAGAGGGCAATTGTTGTGATCACGGTCTTATATAAGACCGTGGTTGTGATAGAATGTTTGACAGTTACATTATTAATTTGAGTTGTCATCATGGTATTAACTACAGCAGATTTGGGTCGAATTGTTGCCTTAATAGAGGATGGCCGAAGTAAAAGTTATGTCGCTCGTACTTTGGGAATTCCGCGGTCTACAGTTCGAGATGCTTGGAATAGGTACCTATATACAGACTGGAAACTTTTCTAGGCGACAAGGCTCTGGAAGAAGGAGATTAACTACTGCAGCTGATGATCACTTCGTTGTTGTTAGTTCTTTAAGAGATCGACGATCTACTGCTGTATCTCTAAAAAATAATTTGCAAATGGTTCGTCAAGTAAATGTAAGTGAAAGAACAGTACGTAGAAGATTAGCAGAAGCAGGGCTTCATTCACGGAGGCCAGCAATATGTCCACAATTACTTCCTCGTCATCGACAACAGCGACTGAGATTTGCAAGAACCCATTCTGACTGGACCGTAGAACAGTGGGGAAACGTACTATTCACAGATGAATCCAGGGTTTGTTTAAGGTCGCCGGATGGTCGTGAGCGGGTATATAGACGCAAAAATGAAAGATTTGCCGACTGCACCATATCAGAGCGAATATCATATCATGGCGGTTCAGTGATGGTTTGGGCGGGTATTTCTAGCGAAGCACGTACCGATCTTATATTTGTTGATAATGGAACTCTAACCGCCCACCGTTACATTGAGGATATTCTTCAAGAAGTTGTCGTTCCATTTGCTCCTTTCATTGGGAACGAATTTATATTAATGCATGATAATGCTAGACCTCACGTTGCACGGGTAGTGAGCGAATATCTGGATGAGGTTGGACTTCCAAGATTGGAATGGCCAGCATGTAACCCTATCGAACATTTGTGGGATGAACTTAAAAAGGCTGTTCGACGTCGCCCATTACAACCACAATCTTTGCAAGAGTTACGGCTGGCGCTAAGAGAAGAATATCTGGGTATTCCTCAAGAAAAAATAAGTAACCTTATTCATTCAATGCCAAGAAGATTGCAAGCTGTCATTACTGCGAGAGGTGGAAATACGCCCTATTAAAATGTATTTGTTATTTAATTTTTTTATAAAGTGTTTATTTTTTTTCAATAACAAATAACGTTCAAATCGGCGTTTCATTGAAAAACTTGCAATAAATGAAATAATGGGATGAATCAAAAAACAAAATGTTTGGAATACATCTAAGATTAAATCAAACAGTTTGTAAAAAAAATTAACCGCCTTAATTTTCCCACAGGGTATTATAAAGTTATTACAACAAACAACATTTTGATTTACCCCTGTAAAATATGGCCCAAACAAAAATTTTAAGTTATTAAAATGATAAAAAACAATTACAATAAATTGATCTTCAAACTAGTAAAAAAATCATGAAGATCGGATGAAAAATAAAAAAGTTATAAAACATCAAACTTGGACAAAATTTTAGGGTGGCGGAATTTTGTGCCGGGGAGTGTATAAACAAAACAATTTGAAAAAATCGTAGTTATCGTACATATTTTAAAGCAATACTAATACAATTTAAAAAAATATTTTTATTTGTTGCTTTACTTTTGTCCAATAGTGTATATATGTATATATATTGTGTAAGGGTCATTCCACTTTAATCGAGGATTTTTGTCACGCCCGTCACAATTAAAAATTGTGAGTTAAAACCATACGTTATAAAATTTATTTAACAATATTGTTTTATTATGCTTTTAATAAGTTATAAGCACAATAAAAATAATATTATAATATATTAATTTTATAACTTGTGGTTTTTACTCACAATTTTTAATTGTGACGGGCGGGACAAAAATTACCGAGTAACTTGGAATGGATTTTTATTTTTGATACGAGATTTAAAAATGGGAATATTTATTATTTTAAACAATTCCATAATTACCGAAAATTACTCCGGTCGAATAAAAAATAGGATACTTAATCGAAAAATTACCCCAATCATCTTAAATTGCTTGTTACAACATACATAATATACGTATAGGTATATGTCAAAATTTGAAATAATTTAAATTGGTTAAAATTATCCCTTCAAGTCATAAGAGCACAGATCTTGTTGCCATGAAGTCTTTACTTTTACTTTGTTCAATAATACTGAGTTTTACAATGTTTTGTAAAGGTTTTTTGAGAGAAGATATTATTATTAGTTTTTGTAGGTTTAAGAATAGTAATATGGGGACTATTTTTGGTTGCAATTCAAGAAAAGGTTTTAATATCATAACAGGGTGTTAGGAAATTAAGTACCATGACTTAAATATGGTGATATGTCATCAGAAAACATATTACCACAAGTTTCGTTACTTATATTCCTAACACCCTGTATAAGCAGCACATTATATATATTTTTTAGAAAAAATCATTTTACATAAAAATTTAGCAGTTAATGGCCTAAGACTATTTAATATAAAATACGACAGAACATTAAACTTAGAGGACGTATTGAATAGAAAATACAATAATTTATGTGTCATAATGGATGGAGATTGTAACGAATCTAAATACATAATTGAGAAGGTTAAAATAACATTAATATAAAATAAATAATACGCACACAAAATATAAATATAAATCTAAATTTTTCCCAATAAACACATTTATGTAGTACGACTGTACTTATCGTTTTAAAAATGTATATATATATATATATGGGGCATTCCATGCCAAATCACCGAGTTTTTTACGCGACGCTTTTTGATTTTGCAAAATTTTTTATATGTTTTAGTACGTGGGTCAAAATCACCAAGGTGGCAAATTTCAAATTATGTTTAATGATGAATATACCTAGCAGCTATTACTTTGCTAATTAGCTTAAATGATCACTAAACTTATGTTTAAACAATATTTACGTTGGCCGAGCATAGAATTAATTGCTTCTCTTGTAATTTTATTTTTAAAGTGAACTATCGCTGAAAACAATCATTCCGGGAACGTTTTTGTGAGGTTTATAATAAAATTAAAATATAACTTAGTATTTCTTTTTTACCCTTTACAATAGCGGAAGTATGTAGTTAATAATAAGAAATTAAAAAACTCTAAGAAAGTTGCAAATAAAATCATTTAAAAACAAAATATCCCCACAAATGAACCTATGGGACTATTTTTTTGAATTAAATTATCTAAATATGCCAATATCGCTGACTTACATATAAATAAACTAGCTCTAGGTATAAGAAGTCCGCCTGTTTTAATATTTCCAAGGCCTATTTTTAATATCTAAAATAATAATGTGTTATCTGTGATTTTTGTTATGTTCCCGGAAATGATAAGGAGTTCACGGAATGATGGGTGTGTTATCTGAATGATGATATAGATACACTTTAGGTTTATGAAATCATAAGCAACATTTTTTGATGCCATACTTATTTATTTATTTGGCATGGGGTTTATTCTTAACAAAAATGTAACTTTAATTACTTCTTTGCAGTCTTTTAATCGATGTACACAGCCAAGTACAATTCTTAATAATCATATTAAACTTTTATCTCAATGTTTATAATTAAACCAATTAAACATGTACCTATATTTAAATTGAACTTTTAAACAAAAACAAACTTTCGTAATCATAATTATTAAACATCAAAAATATATAATAATAATAAAAAAAACATTAAGTCATCCTCATCGGACGATGATGAGTAATGAATGGTTTTATAAATGCTCCGTTTCTTTAATTTCAGCAAATCTTGTACATCAGTTGTATCCATATGCTCGTTCGGTTCAGGAGACTCCCTTGAAAGTATTCCCAAATTTATTGGTTCAGAGTTCGGATATAAACTGCCAGATAATGCAGACATTTTCAGTTCTTTCAAAGATGTTTATTCGTTCGGTTGCGGTATTGTGATGTTGGATTATCGAGTAGATGTGAAGGATGTTAATATATTTTTTTCCAATATGGTTTTAGGATCGGTTTCATATGAGCCCATATCACATGGGCTTTATGATCCAAATTTTCACTCAGGGTTGCAAAAGATCCAGATTGCAAACCATTGTCAACGTTTCTTATATAATATACGCCTGTATGAATAGATAATTGATTTTTTGCGAAATGAGTCGACTGGATTTTATTTGCGTACTGACAAGTTTATTTGTATCATTACCTACCTCTTCTTCAGTTAAATTTTCTTTCAACTCTTTTTTCCGTTTGTTGTAACTATAAATGCCATACAGACAGTGATGGGCACGTACCCGGTATATACCCGATTTAATATTTGTATAAATACCCAAGGTATGAACTATGTACTAGTGATGAGCACTATCGATAGTTGATAGTTCAGTTTACAATAGTGCTCACCACTGGTACATAGTACATAGTAAATACCTTGGCTATTTATCCAAATTTTAATAAATCGCATGGTTTACTATACTTATTAATGCTGTCTTCTTTTCTCTGTATTTTTATGCTTCTTTCCAAATTTTCCTCTGCTTTCGCTTTTTTCTCTCGGTCATCTCAGCAATGTTTTTAACTTTCTTTCAGCTTTTTTTTCTGATAGTATGCTCTATCCTTACTCCTTTTAATGTATCTTTCTTCCTCTGTTATCTTATCTAAAAACTTCCTTTTTCTGGCATTAGCTTTTTCTGTTTGCTGCATGTAACCTAAACTATTTTTTATAAGTTGTCTTTTTGGACGTTTTTAATTTTTTTAACTTCATGAGATTCCATATTTCCTAAAAAAAAAACATTTATTTAAAACTATTTAGGACAACATACACTAAATTAATTGACAAAAAGTAGTAACAGTCATTTCAAGAACGCTCCGTCAAGTCCGGGGGCGTTCCCGAAACGACCGTTCCCAAAATGACTTTTTCAAATAAATGCGCCCTTTTTAGACGAAAGTCATCTTGACAGCCATGTTTGGCTTGTTTAAGGTATATTATTTAAGGTTTATATTTGTTATAAACACTATAAAACGTATTTTTTCAATATTACGAGTTAATAAAGGCATTCCCGATATGATGATATATTTATGTACGCTCTTTAATTATGGGATCGAATGGTACTTACCACTTATTTTTAATTATTTTGGCGAAAAATTCACTTGACATCCACGTTGTTTACATCTTTCACTACAACTGTGCCATACACATATTACGGCTGCGTTCAAAAAAGTAATTTTTTTGGACAATCAAAACAGCGTTCACTCAAATGATGCTTACATTGTTGGACACAATATTTTGACTTGATTTTCTTTCATTTCTTTTTTTTTCTTTAATAATGCTTGTAATTACGTGATATTAGATAAAATTGAATTGAATAAGTAAGAAAAACTGTTAGATTTATTTTATTTTATGATTATTTCAGGTGTTTGTTTCTAAAGATTGCTACTTAGGACGCGTTCTCGAAATGATTTTTTGTACTTATTTATATAAATAATAATGAATATGGTTTACTTTTGAACTATATTATATTAGGTATAGTTAACGTAAACACACTTAAGTATTTACAAAACTTGATTTGTTAAAGAAAAACTGAATTTAGTCATTTATTTGCTGGCACAGCTAATTTTCCACCTTGGTGATTTTGACCCACGTATTAAAAGCAACTTTCACACCAATTTTTAGCCTTTTATTCCAAACCGTTATTGAGATATGGATATTTTAAATTTTGAGGTGAAAAATTTTCAATTATTGATATATCAATAGACTAGTGATAAATATCGATAATCGTAAAAAATGGGGTATCATTTTTTTCGTCTTTAAATGGAGTTTCAGAAAAAAAATAAACAATATGAAGTAGAATTTTGGGAAATTTTTTCAAAAAAATCGAAGGGGTCGGACTTGTTGAAAATGTCGATTTTGAGCTTTAAACGCAAATATATATATATATATATATATATATATATATGTATATATATATAGTGTGGCCCACTTAAGATGGAAACACCCCCGTAACTTTTTTATTTGTAACCCGATTTTATTGAATAAAGGCTCAAAAGATAGAAAATAAAAAACTCTATTAGAGCTGTTAAAGTTTTTTTCAAAGTCACACGACACATGCCTACTATAATTTTTTTTCTGTGTCAAAATTAAAAAAAAAAACATTTAGGGTAATTTTTACGAAAAAAATAAGTACGCCACTGAATTTGGCATGCTTAAAAATGGGTAAATACCAAATTTCATTAAAAACAATCGATTGATAATTATTTTACAACGGTTTATTTATTGATTTTTTAAATGTTTATAACGACAATAGAAACACATATAAAAGGTTTAGGAAAAAAATAGGTACGCCACCGAGTTTGGCAGGCTTTAAAATGGGTATATACCAAATTTCATCAAAAATAAACAATTAATAACTATTTTGGGCAAGTTTATTTTTTTACGTTATAATCATTATTAATTAATTATTGCTACAAAACAAAAACTAAGATAGCTATGCTTACAACTTCAAACAAACGTCAAACCAAAAACAGGCGATTTGACAGAAAATAGTAGCGTCCTTTTTGTGTATTTTTTAACAGTTTATTTAAAAGTTCTTATCTACAATCATTATGGCCCATCAGTTTTTAGAGCACAAAGTTGAAATAATTTCGTTATCTCCTACACACGGACAATTATTGTCCGTTTAGTAGGAGATAACGATCGTTCAGCGAGAGAAGCAGAGAATTTAATAATAGGCAACCTGAAAGGCAGCTTATAAGCAGTAGTACTTTTTTAAAATCAATAAGCTATTTAATGAAACTGGTATGGTTTTAAAGAATTTAAGAAATAATAATCCAATTTTTAAGTACAAAATGGCAAAATTTGAAATAATTTATAAATGAGTTATTTTACGTAAAATCCGCATTTTCTATAATTTTTCATTTTATTTTTTTTCATATATCTACAGGGTGCACCAAGTATCCTTCCATCAGTGGCGGCTGGTGGATTTTATGTATACCAATATCTCAGTTATTAGACATGGGACCCACAACAAATTTATAATAGTTTATAATGACCTTAAATAAACAAGTTCGGCGCAAACAGAATTTAAATTGAAGTTTGCGAAAAAAGTTAGTTTTTCCTCTCGCCTCACCCGCCTCCAGGCCCCCCTATTGAGATAATTCAAATCAAAATGAAAAAAACATGTGAAGAAATATAATATATGGCGTTCTCACAATATAATCAATTTTTTCTTAAAAATGGCCAGAAAATATTACAAAATATGATATAATGATATAATTTTTATATAAAAATATGTATCAAGCTTAACAAAACACTTCCTCGTGATATTCCCCATAATATAATAAACATATGTGACGATTTCCGAGCAAACGAACCTTAAGTCCAAAAATGAAACTTTACGCGTAGCATAGGCGTTTGTGAATACACATGTAGTAAAGCCTAAATTATAGATTGCCTTCCTTCCTCCCGTAGAAGTTGAACAATACAAAAACCGTTGTGCTGTTTAAAGATTCCCGTACGGGAATCTATAAATCATTTTCTACGGGAGAAAGGAAGGAAGGAAGGAAGGCAATGTATAAATCAGGCTGTGCTAGACTTTGGAAATTCGTAGCATTCTCAATTTTTAAGGTTAACAAATCATCATTGGATTTTTTTAAAGATCCTGTACCAATCCACTTAAAACAATCATAATCCCGATTTTTTTTTTTGTATTAGAATTGATCCATCCCGTGAGATTTTAAGAAATTCTAACCCAAAAGTGTAGGAGAAATGCGTTACACCACGAACTTTTTTCACCGAACTTGTTATGTTTTATAAAACTGCCACTATTCTTCAGCAAAATCCTTCGAGAAATCGTTAGTTTATGATCGAAACGAAGAATCAATCAAATTTTTAGGCACACACACGGACCATTGTGCTAACCCCCTAGCCCCATGCCTTACCTTAGGAGCCCGCAGCTTCTAAGAAAAGTGCAGACATGCTTTGCTCGGGCATGCCTTATTTCTTCAGGTTCCAGATGTCTGTTTCCTGGGTGTCTTAGTCTGTTGTTGACGAGAGCGTCGTTTCGTGTACTTCACTGCAGTACCTAAAAATGTTTACCTTAACCAAAATGATAAATTTTATTTAACGATTTCTCGAAAAAAAGGATATTGAAAAAAATTACAAAAGGGTTTTGAAGGGGAAGAGTAGTAACTCTGGATTAGAGTTTTTGAAAACCTGACTTACCTATACATATTTATTACTAACATTGTTTTGTAGTTAAACAACACTTATTTTTTCTATGAAACCCACAAATGGCTCTTAATGTCCAACTCCCAAGATGACGCGTTAAATCTTCTGAATTCGGCATATTTAAACGTAAATTCAGATTTTAATATGGTTGTACAACAAAATAATTCAAACAATTTTGAGATTTATGATGTTTATAACCAGGCTTCACAACGTAACGGGGAACTCAAAATAATGAAAATTGGTGTTTATTCTAAAGAAAAAGGATATCAAGCTAGAGTGAGGCTTGATAAATTCTTAAGCAGAAAAAATATGACTGGGGTTCAGTTCACTTCGGCTATAGTGGTAGATATCCAATTTGAAGTATAGACAACATTTCTAAATAAAAAGCAGACTTTTTGACGTGCTGAATACAAATTTGACCTCAGAATTGCTCAACAAAACTTGTTACTCCATTTCAAAGTATTAATTATAGATATAAATAATATATATATTAGGGTGAGCCAAAAAAACTAACCTATCGGATTTATGGGTTAAAATGAACCTACATAGGGAGCAAAACATTTCCCTGCAAGGCAAAATTTTTTGCTCAATTTTAAAAGGTGTCGGTGAGCATTCTAAATTCTAAAACTGCAGTTTTAGTGATTTTTTACACTTTTCAAAGCTTTCAAACATACGAATTTTTGAATTAAAAAAAATAATCCTGGTATAGATTCTTTGGGAAATTTTATGCTCTATAAGAATCCGCGACGAAAAAAATTTTATCTCAAACGGTTCAAAAGTTATAGTCTTTTTAATGAAAAAAGATTTTTTTACGTGTTATTTCAATGGAAAACTTAGAATGCTCACCGACACCTTTTAAAATTGAGCAAAAAATTTTGCCTTGCAGGGAAATTTTTTTCTCGGTATGTAGGTTAATTTTAACCCATAAATCCGATAGGTTAGTTTTTTTGGCTCACCCTAATATATATATAATATATATATATATATATATATATATATATATATATATATATATCAATTCCTTTTTTCCTTTGAGAAATCATTATTTATTATTATGAGTTTATTTGGGTAAAAATTTGATTCATCTCGATGCATCGTGTTGATCATAAATATTTTAACTAATAATTTCTCAAAGAAGAGAAAAGATCTTGTAAAAACTTAAAAAGAATTTTGAAGAGGGAGAGTACCTAGTCATTTTAAATGGTAAAATGAGTTTTGTGGAAAAAATTATTTCGTGTTTTTTCAATTATTAGATTCTATTCGAATTCAGTGTATCAAAAACCTTTGGAAGGTATAGTCTGATTTTAGGAAGTTGGTTAAATTTTGTAGACCTGTGTTTGTTTTGTTAATAATAATATTACGTAGAATATTTTTAGATTCCTCGTTTGACAGGGAGTTTAAAGGAATATTTGGCAAATGATAATGATAGGCAAATTAACTCATTAAATAGATTTCATAGCGTTACTATCGATCATTGTAGAGAAATGTATAATTTTAGGTAATTTTTTTGGTAGTTGCATGAAATGCATTTTTTATTAAAAAAATTACTCTTTTAGCCTAGAAGTTCAAAGAACCAACTCCTGGGGATACATACAGAAAAAAACCGGCAAATTCGATGGACTCGTAAGCCTTTTAGAAAGAAAACTCGTAGATTTTGGCAGCTCCCCTCTACTTTTTAAACTTGACAGAATGCCTTTTGTCGACTATGGATTTGGAAACTGGATACTACGGTAGAAAAATTAAATACGGTGACATTTGCTTGCCTATAGGTAGACATACAATTCGTTCTTTTTAGGTCTACGTTCGTGTACAAACGTCCAAGAATTGAAGCTAAATCCTACGAAATATTCCTAAGACCTCTATCATATGATGTGTGGTTAACAATTTTAGTAATATTAGTTTTCATAACGCTGGCCCTAAAAATAGCTTTTACCATAGAGCTGAATATAAAACATAAAATCAAAAGTAACGTCGATCCTTCTTGGAGTTTTTTAATGCTATTTACTTTGGGAGCCTTCTGTCAACAAGGTGACTACCTCAATATTAATCTTAATGGAGTGTTTTACTGATTATACATCCATTATACTCGCGAGTATTTTATAATGCTTTTAGAATTAAATTTATTGAGATAAACCAAAAAAAAACATAAGTTGGTTATTATTTTAGATTAATCTAATTAATACTGATTAGTACCTATTTAAAATGATCTATCAACGTAGATACTTCGATTCGCATCATAAAAACAATATTTAAAATGAAAAAATTAATAAGTACACATGTTTAAAAATTAAACAGTATATTTTTGATGTGCTGATTGCAAATTGACCCCTGAATTGCTTCAAGACATCAAGTTTTCCAGACTTTTTGACCGAAAACTGTAATATTTTGAGATTATATTACACAACGAGGATTTTTTTTACAAAACTACTAAATATTTTGTTTTAGGTGCTACCTGTTATCCTCTACTTTTTTCAAGCAGAATCCTTTCTATATTCGTGTTTCTCTTCTGCATTTTAACCTACCAATTTTACTCGGCAAGCATTGTCTCTTACTTACTCATGGATCCCCCAAGAAGCATTTTTAACCTTAAAGATTTGGTTGAAAGTAAAATGCAGGCCGGAATAGAAGACATCCTTATAGATAGAGATTATTTTGTGGTAAAAAAACATCGATTATTAATAGACCAGCCCTTAAAACTTTTTCACAGCAAACCACAGACCCCTATGCTATTCAGCTATACGAGCAAAAAATCAAGGGTGCTACAAATGATGATGGTTTCTACTCGCCTTTTGATGGCATTTCATTGGTCAGACAGGGTGGGTTTGCTTTTCATGTTCAAACGAGTTCAGCCTACCCCATCATAGAGCAGATTTTTACTAATGAAGAGATATGTGATCTAGAAGAAATACAGATGTATAGGACTCAGCCTATGTATACTAATTTACAAAAACATTCGCCATTTAGAGAGATGTTAAATTATTGGTAAGAAGAATATCTAAAATAAGCTATTTAATTATATATTATGGGATGGTCCATAATGATGAGCGATTTTGAGAAAATGTTAACCAAAACTATAAAGCATATCGAGTGTTTTTTCAAATTATATTAAAGTAAACTTTCTGAAAAATATTTTCATATAAGTAACATTATCCATATGTAAACAATCACGTTGCATGGATACAATATTTGTTAAAACTCTCAAGATTCGAGTTTTATTTGTTAATTTGATTTTAATATTTTTTTTATTTTAGTATGTTAAAAATGGTAGAAGATGGTAAAATAAATCATTTAAGGCAGCACTGGGATTCTAGAAAACCAGCTTGTATAGATACAGCTAAAAAAGTCACTATTCATGTTAGCCTTAAAGAATTTTCTTGTGGTCTTATAGTCTTGATATATGGATTTTTGATCAGCTTGATATTTTTGCTTATGGAGAATATATTTTATAACAAAAAATCTATTTTTGGGAAAAAAATATTACCTATAAAACCTTTTATTAAATAAAAATAACATCTTTTATGCATAGTAAATAAAAGAAGTTGAAATTTAGTAGCGTTATTTATTAATTTTTTTATACAAAAAATCCTAACCAAAACAACTGGGGGGCCAATTTACCCTCCTTTTATATTGAGCAAACAAGTGCACTTAAATGATTCATATGTAAATATAATATACAAAATATTTGTAAATAAATCGTGAGATTTTTATTCTTATTTTTTTTTTGTTGATCCCTAATCATAAAAAAATAACAGATCGACCAGTTTCAACTTTAGCCATAACATACTTTGACAGTTTAACTGTCAAATGTTAAATTCTGACAGTTAAGTGTCAAAACAAAGTGAAATAAATTCTTGGTGTGTTTTTTTATTTGTCTGTGATCCTGGTCGTTTTTTATTGTGTTTTTGCGTGTTATTGTGGTCCATTAATGGCTGGCTGTTCCCAAATGTAACCGGTGGCAGTCATCGAGCAAAAAGCGTTGTAGTAGCGACCAGGGGCCCTGCAGAAAGACCACTCGGGGCATTTACACTTGAATTGGCTCTGGAATTCCTCTTTGCATACTTCGTTCCACCAACAGGTCCTCTAAAAACATGGAAAACTTTTTAATAAAATTAGTCTTATTTTTTTGTTTGTATTGCAAATATTTAAAAAAAAAACCTGTGGTGTAAGGTAGGTAAGCCAAGTATTACCATGTTCTTAATACTACCAGCCCTATACAATTTTACAAATTTGTCACGTACCTACTCATCATCCCATACAGCACAATACATCCCATGGACGTCCATTAATGGTCCATTTTACGTACGTACGTCCATAGACCTAAAATGGACGTCCCAGGGATCTTCATTAGGTTACGTCCAATGGACATAGTAGTAAATACATCCATAATACGTCTAATAATGAACGTATTCATTTTTGATCAGAAAGTAAAGTCCATTTAACATCCAGCAATGTCAGGGCCGTATCTAGACTAAAATTTCGGGGGGGTTAGACCAGTGGCATTTGAAATTTTTTTTAAAGGTTTAAAATAAACAATGTATTATTCCTGTATTCGTAACTCAAATATTAACAGAGCCATAAGAATTTGGCAAAAATTAAAAAATAGGTTATATCTCCTAAACAAATGCAAATCGAGAAAATTCAAAGACATCATTCAATGTATCTTTAAAAAAGAGGACGGGGATGCGTGGTCGAATTTTTTCTAGCATTTATATTTACTGAGATAGCCTATACGGGACAACCAATTTTGGACACCCTGTACAGTATTTGGTGGAACATAGTACCTATCTGTAATACAAATAAAAAATTGCAATGTATGTTTAAAAAAAACGAGTTAAAACAGTATACCAAGTATATACTGTTTTAACCCGTTTATTACCTAATGTTAAATTAGGGGCTTTATAGCAAGCTCTAAATTTAAATGTTTAAGTATTGATATTTATAGTTATAAACAGTTTATTGAAATTAAGGACTTTTTATTTAACCTACCCGCTGCAGTGAAATAAGCACGTCCATTGCTTACATTAAATGTACGTCCGTAAGTAACATCTAATGGACGTCCAAAACTGTGACAAATGGACATCCGTAGGACGTCCGATGCATGTCGATGGACGTTTAATGTACGTCCACAAGTACAAAAATTAACGTTATATGGACGTCCTTTGTACGTCTTTGTGCTGTATGGGATCTGGTGGCATAATTATTATGCCATAATATAGTTTTAAATATAATATAAAACAAAAATACCAAATACAGATTTTTACTATTGTTCCAAAATACAGGTATATTTCTATACCGGGAATCAAAATTTGTCTCCTTGGTCGAAAAGTCATCTATGTGTATTGAGCGATGCGCACACCACAAGCGAAAAAACCGAACTCAGAAATAGAGTTATAAAAATATTTTTTTTGAAGGTGCCATGGTAAAATAATTACAAAAAAGGAAAAATATTCGGAAAAATATTTATGGTACAGTCGCGGACACGGAATTTTGAACGACGTTGACATCAACCTTTCTTTCATTTATCACTAGTCTTGTCATTTTGACAGCGAAAGGAAAAATGATCGATATTCTATCTTTAACAGGAGGAGAAAGCGATTATTTAACGCCGAGCTCAGTGTTCGCTGCTGAGGCCTTAGCCGAGGGTGCAGATCTGAGCGAGGTAGTCAATATGCTTTTTCCGCCCTGTTATATATATTATTTTTAAAGCATTGAATAAATATGTACTTACCAGTGGCGGCTGGTGGATTTTGGGCACACTCATATCTCAGTTATTAGACATGGGACCCACATCAAATTTATATGAGTTTATAATGACATTATATAGACAAGTTCTGCTCAAGCAGAATTTAAATTGAAGTTTGCGAAAAAAAGTTAGTTTTTAAGTGTGCCCCCCCAGCCTCCTGCCGCCCCAAATTAAGATAATTAAAATTAAAGTGGTACAATATCACTATGATAGTTTTACAAACTTTTTTTTCCTAACATTAAGTACTCCAGCTTAGTTTAACTAATTTTGGGCCGCTGAATTCCAAATTGTAATTAGTTTTTCTCTAGGACGTCTAGGATTTAAAATAATTTCGTAATAAAATGCTCTGTTCAATCACCTTAAAATGTAAGTTTTTGTTGGTATTTTAATTATTTATTAAATTATTTTAGCTTAAATTTATCTTGAATGTACTAAAGTAATTGGTATACGGCAAATAGATCATAGTTATTTTAACAATATGACATTTTAAATACTAAAACTAAAATCTTAATGCATTTTATGTAAAAAAACAACTATTATTTGACATTTTTTGTAGTTTATTTTAATTATTAAATTGAAAGGGTAACAAAGTAAACAAGTTTCAGTATTTTTTATCCAAATTAAGCCCTCAAAATTTAATGCATTTCATAATTTTGCTTTTTTCTACCTTAAATTTATTAAATCGTATCAAATATCAAATTGGATTATAGTATTATTGTGCTTAATCCTCATCATCGTCGTACATCTTTTGCTGCAAATTCCAGAAAATGTCTCCTAGCAATGAATCCAACTTCTTTTCGCTATACCCATAGATATCTACCAATGGTCTAGATTTGCAATTACTTGGTGAAATCGTTCTCCATGTTCATCAGTTCGGCAAATTTATCAGGAAGAAAAAAAAAGAAAATGTATTTTAAATGACATATTAACGCTAATTCTTTGCAAAATGACAAGCATTTTTTCAATGAATTGGCGCCAATTTTAGGCCCGATATGAACCAAGAACATTTTTAATGACAGCTTTAACACTGCCATATGCGACAAGCTCGTCAACTTTGAGAGCATTTTTGAATGCTTGATCTTTCATTAAACGTCGTATATCAGGTCCATTTAATATTCCTGCAAAATTAAAGTAGTAGGTATATCTCATAAAATTTTGTAATCAAAAATTGCGTTGCCTAAAGGTACCGCAACAAAAACAAAACAAATTTACAACGACGACATAAATGTTCGTCTCCTTTCTCTTTCTCTGCTACTTCCATTACCATTTTCTGCTCTTTTTTTCTTTTTGGTTCTTAAAATCACTTTCAAGTAAAAATACAACTTAAAGTTTAAATTTTAAATGTCCATAATTATTAGATTCACTTTAGTGTGCTTGAACGATAAAGTAGATAAAGGCGCCTTTATACTTCAATTCGATATTAAATTTTGATAAGACTTAATAAATAAGATTCGAGATTAAATTTTTGGGTAGTTTAGGCATAAATAAAAACATTATAGTTTTAGTTTTGGTATTTAATAAAGCACGTCTCTGCAGAAAAATGCTTTATTAAATATACTACTGTAGTATACGGCTACAATGGAACAAAAAAATTCTATTTGACATTTATCCACTTTGTATGGAGTCCCTGTATATTTTTGACAACAAACGTCAAAAATATACTGAACATCCAAAATAGATTTAAGGCAAAATAATTTAATAAATATTCAAAATATTAACAAAAAACTTACATTTTGAGATAATTGGGCAGAGCATTTTATTACGCAATTATTTCGAATCCTAGACGTCCTGGAGCAAAACGAGTGGCATTTTTGAAATCAGCAGCCCAAAATTAGGTAATATAGGTGGGCGTACTCAATGTTAGTAAATCGAACTATCATAGTGTATTTAATTCACTGAAGTTTATCGAAAAGTGAATTTTATACAATTTTTTGTTTTTAAATTTAGTAAAAGAAATAATATAAATTTAAAATGGTATAAAACCTGTAATTCTTGAAATTATTTAATAAAATTTGAAATTTTTCGATAAAATTCAGTGAATTAAATATTGTACCACTTAAATTTGCATAATCTTAATTTGGGGGGCAGGTTGCTGGGGGGCACACTTAAAAACTAATTTTTTTTTGGCAAACTTGAATTTAAATTCTGCTTGCGCAGAACTTGTCTATATAATGTTATTGTAAACTCATATAAATTTGATGTGGGTCCTAGGTCTAATAACTGAGATATGGTGTGCCCAAAATCCACCAGCCGCCACTGGTACTTACAATGAAATTATCGGATTTGCGACATTTTGTCAGGTTTGACATATGTTATTTTATAGGTTATGTATTTATTTTACAGTGACATGTAAGTTTATATTTTCTTGGCTGATGTCGAGCTAAACGCGATAGATGAAACCACTTCCTGGGGGTCTATAGACCCCCAGAAAGTGGTTCCGATTTCTGGGATACACTGTATATTATATATATTATGTATTGGCAAAAAAAATGTGTAAAATATTTATATTGTTTTTAAAAATATGAAAGGGTAAATCCAAAATATGTATTACATATACCTGTAATTTAGATAAAAAACCGTGTTTAAATTACAACCGAAGCTTCAAAGTATTTTTTCTTGAGGTGGCAATATATGGCTTACTCACCTTAGAAAATCTATAAAATAAATAAAAATGTACTTGTGTATGTATACACGTTTGTTTGGTAAAAATATAAAAATAAAGAAATCATTATGATTCTAAAAATAAATTAAATAAATAGTAAATAGATAAATAATAAATATAAGTAAAATTAAATATTAAAATTTATTTTTTAAAACAAAATAAAATAAACCCGGAAAATCATATATTTTTAAATATAGAAGGTGTCCCTAAAATAAATATTGTATTACAGTATAATACAAATTATAAAAAAAATGATGCTGTGGTCATTAGCATTCTACAATTGACTCAGTTTTTTTATTTTTATTATATTTATCCTGGCCTGGGCTTTTAAAATTACTTTACATCACGGTTTTTAAAATAAAAAATAAATAAATTTGTTAATATGTAATAACAAGGTTTTGATTAGTTAAAGGCTTTGTTATCTATGTCAACCTCAACTGCTTTATTTGACTTGTTTCCATAACAACCGGAATATTTTAGCTTAGATATACAGAGTTTCCGGGTTGTGCCATTTTTAGAACACCTTATATTTATGTAAATTAATAAATTGTAAAATATCAACAAAAAATACATTTTAAACTAACTTTTTATGTTAAAATTAAAATAAAAAATTGAAAAAATTAAAAAATAAATAAAAATACCTTAAAATAAAATAAAAACCATGATAAACATGCTTAAACAAAAATAATTAAAAAATCTTGAAAAATATATAAAATATTCCACTTACAAAATAAAAGTATAATGCTAAAATATAGTAATCAGAAAAATTAATTTAATAAAGACTGAAAATTTCATACATACTAGTATGTGATATTTATGTCCCCATTAAATTAATTTTTTTGTATATTTTTCTATAACAATATATTTTAAAACCAAAAAATTAACAAATAATATAAAAGTAAAATACTTAAGACATAAATACTACAAAAACAATAATTAAGAAAGTATAAAATAAATTGTAACAATTATAACGGTACTTACTTCAGTTAAATATCCCTTAATAGACTGGTCGGAGAAGCTCCTCTTTGACATCTTCGCTTCCAATTCAAAAGCTACAGCCAACACAAGCGCCAAACATACCTTAAAAAATAATCACGAGCCTAATCTAACGATTAACATCGAATTATAACCTCAATCCTAGTCCCAAACTGACCTTTACATGTATTTTCAACATTTTACCTCTCCTTATTCCAACTTCCTAATTATCGATTTGTTTTGCGGGAGTTCCCTTCCCGACGACATCTAGCGCCAGCCTTCGAAAGTAAGCCACCGATTTTTAACATACCAATTTAAAAAAATCTCATACATGCTGGTCCTTACTTTGAACATTTTTGAATTTTAATGTTCCCAGGGGCTCATATCGTTCAAAATAAATAAAAAAATATATTCTTCAAGTTTTAAAGTCTATACAATAATATTGCAATGTAAGTTTCCTATCTAAATAAAATGGGGTTTTTGGGCATTGAATAATTATTATTACAGTGCAACACACAAATTTAGGACTCAGTTTTGATTTTTTTTTCGGAAAGTACTTGCCAAAACTAGAACTTCTGCATCATTACTTTTGCCAAGTTGGTTCGGAATAAGAGAAATAAATTCAAAACCGTTTTTTTCTCAAACTGGATTTTAAGCAATTTTTCGATATTTTGACACGGCTATACCTATCTCGTAAACCGACGGAGATATTTTTTTTGTGTCTGGAGCAAATTTGTAGGTATTGAATGGGAAAAAAAATGCAAAACAAACTTACCCGAAAAAAATGCATCTGGTGTCTCAAAATCGCAAAAATGCCCATTTTTCTCCATTTTTTTAAAACTTTCAATATTTTTTGACAATAACTCGGTTACACATCTACAAATATGTTGTTTTTTTTATTTTTAACTTTACTTCGAATCATACAAATGTTTTTTAATTCATTTTATACCTATTTTTACATAGAAAATATAAGTTTATGGCTGTTATGTATTTATGAAAAAGGGATAAAAATATGTTAATTGTAGACATCCATCGAACTTGACGCCTCTGGCTCTGATAATTTTAATCTTTTCGTGGGTTGGTCACCTGAGTCTTCTGAAGATAAAGGATTCAATGGCATATCTATTTCTGTGTGACCCTCGTATCTTGTGAGATCTGAGTCTTTGGTGCCTTCATCTTCATATTCGCTTATTTTACTTGTCCACCAACATACTTCTGCAAGCAATGCATCCAGTTTTTTTCCCTTGAATCGCTTTTCCATTGGCATGGTGACCTGGTGGAAACGCTCACCTTGTTCGTCCGATTCTTGGGGCAATTGTTGCAAAAACATATCAAGGTGAAAATGTAAAAAATGTAATTTTAACGTCATAGATGCATTAATTTTTTCGTAAAAATACAATAAAGCATCAACTCTTCTCTTTATCTCGTCTGACTGTACACGATTCTTCCCCAAAACGCCCTCGATTATTGCTTTTAATGCGTTCCATGCATGCAGGTGATTGTTTGTTAGTATGTTTGTGAAGGCTTCACTTTTCATTAATTTTCGTATATCCGGTCCATTGAGCACACCTGTTCAAAATAAAAAAAAATATTAGCAAAGCGAATAGAGACAAATAAAAATAATAAAAAAATTATATAGACAATAACACATACCAGCTCTAATTTTATCATTGCTGAGTTTTGGAAATATGGTTTTCAAACATTCAAATGCGCCATTAACATCTTTGACCAAAACTTCGATGAGTTTCCCAGAGATTCCCAATTTTATATGGAGCGGTGGCAGCAATATATCAGCAATATCCTGTATCATTGGTTCATTGTGTAATCTCAATTGTTCTTGGTTATCGGAAGTTCTTAGTATCCAATCTTTACATTGATATTGATTTCCTCTGTATCGCGAATCCCAATTACAAAGAAAGCAAAAGTATTTCGGAAAACCGCCCTTTTCTATGACACCTTGCAATATGTTCACAACTTTTAGGTCGCAACAAATCTTCCATTTTTGTTCTTCGTACTTGATTTTATTCAATATTGCGCCCAATGTTTCATACGTTTCCTTCTTGTTTATGCCGAATCCAATTGGAATGGATGGTTTTTTGTTTGTTATGTGCAACAGCTCAGCTTTCAAACTGGAAACTGATCCATCGATGAATAATCGCCAATCGTTAGCGTTATACTCCATTCCCAATTTATTTATCAAACCTGAAATATCATGGCAGTAAGCGAACGTATTTTCATCGTTAACAGTGTAAAATGTCTGGAAATCAGCTTGGCGTTTCCGGTACGATGTGGCGTTAACCCCTTGCTGTGTGAGTTTTCTGCTCTTCAAAAATGAGGTCAACCATTCCGAATTTCGTTGCGATGCTCCCATCCTAGCCACAATGTAGTCCATTTCGCTTTGTGTTAGCGGTTGTGGTCCATCATTTTCAAAATTGGGTTCCCATTCTACATCTGCCACATTGGTCGGGTTGGTGAAAATTGTTTCAGCTCGCTGGGACCCATGGGGGGACAACGGAGTCGGAGGTTTAGGTAGTCTGTCACCTTTCTGGCGTAGCAATGGAAGTACGGCAGTAAAAGCAGGAACATATACTTTTGTTTTCAACTTTCTTCTGTTCATTCCCTGAGTAAAATTAATGCATGAGTAACACCTGGATACATCGTGCCCGGTTGGGTCTTTAATCCAAATTATTGGCTTCACATAAGGCAACTGTGCTCCTTTTTTATGTATCCAATTCACAAGAGTGTTATAGCACATTTTGCACACCGTGTTCGGCGTAAAATCTTCACCACTTGAATCAGTTTCATTGAAATAATGCTCATACTTATGCTTTTGTGAAATCCGCACTAAACAAACTTTTTAGCTCCTTTTCTTCTTTTTTTAGCACCATATGACCACAAACGTAACAAAAATTATTTATTTTTGGGCACTTGCTGTTTTCCATACTGAAATTTCAATGTTTATTTGCTTTTAAAATGTTATTCACTCAAAATTATATCTCGTTGCACAAAACACGCTTGATAAACAAATGAAGCAGCAGGGTTGCAAAAAATGCATTAAAAAGATAATTATTTTTATAGGTTTTTATTCCGGTCTACAATTAACATATTTTTATCTCTTTTTCATAAATACCTACATAACAGCCATAAACTTATATTTTCTATGTAAAAATAGGTATAAAATGAATTGAAAAACATTTGTATGATACGAAATAAAGTTAAAAATAAAAAAAACAACATATTTGTAGATGTGTAGCCGAGTAATTGTCGAAAAATGTTGAAAAATAGTTTTAAAAAATGGTGAAAAATAAGCATTTTTGCTATTTTGAGGCACCAGATGCATTTTTTTCGGGTAAGTTTGTTTTGCATTTTTTTCTCCCATTCAATACCTACAAATTTGTTCCAGACACAAAAAAAATATCTCCGTCGGTTTACGAGATATAGCCGTGTCAAAATATCGAAAAATTGCTTAAAATCCAGTTTGAGCCAAAAAACGGTTTTGAATTTATTTCTCTTATTCCGAACCAACTTGGCAAAAGTAATGATGCAGAAGTTCCAGTTTTAGCAAGTACTTTCAGAAAAAAAAAACAAAACTGAGTCCTAAATCGATGACCTTAAAAATGTTGCACAGTATAATCAATTTTTTATTCCGGTTAAAGTAACAGTTCAAAACATTTGAAACTTGGTAGATTTCAACCTTATGATAGGGGATATTCCTTAGAATTTTTACAGATTTTTAGTTATTATAATTATAGAATTATTAAAATGTGAATTTTTAGTATTACTATGAAATCTTTCTATATAGACTTATAAGTATTATAATAAATATAAATAGTATATTGTTTACCGAGCGTGGAATCATAGCAATTAGTCTCGATGATGAAAGTTTTTGAGCGAGCCGATAGGCGAGTGAAGGAATTCATTGCGATCCACGCGAGGTATACACTATACTTTTTGTCTGTAATTATGACGTTACAGCGGTAGCATATTTTGTCGAGTGGTTAATAATGCTCCAATTGTATTCGTAATTGTTAATAATAATGACATTAATTTCTCCCGCTGTGAACAATCTTATTTCTTTCCCTGTTAATATTTCCATTCCCTCCCGCTGATCACTTAAGAAATGTTCCATTCCCTCCCGCTATCAAGACGACGCTATAGTGTGATTGACTTTAAATTTAAACGTCAGAATTAAATTAAACGTTCGATTTATATAATTTTGATACAAGTTTTTTTGCGGGTACCCAAATTGTATATTTTTAAGCGAAACTGAGCATTTATATAGAGTTTAGCTTCAATAACTTGAAGTAGGTAGGTATACCTATAAGCGTAACTTATTCGGAACGACTTTAGAAATGTAAACTTGTAATTTGGAGTCAAAATTGTTTGTTGTTTTATAACTTTGTTTTTCAAGATGTCTAAGTTAAAATTCAGTTATATCCCTTGGATACCAAGTAAAATGTACCATTTACTATCTTTTTCTGTACTACTAAATTTTTTTTTAAATGTCACTTGTATTCTTGGCTTCTTGGGTCCTCAATTAATACTAACTATAATTAGCACCACTCAAAAAAAAAGTTTTGTGTTTACCTCGCGTGGAATTGGAATTACTTCGTCAATGAATTCCTTTACTTTTATCGGCTAGCTCGGAAACTTTCATTAACGGGAGTAATTGCTACGATTCCACGCTTGGTAAACAATATATTTTTATAATTCACCATTACCTAATGTTTGAAAAAATTTAGGAAAAAAATTAAAACCAAATTTTTTACCTATAGGTATATCTGAAACTCTAAATTAATCTGTATGTATTATTCAATACCGAAAACCCTATGTTATTCAGACAAGAAACTTCCATTGCACACATTAATATTATGATAGAGACTTGAAACTGCCAAACTCGCCTTTGGCTCGTGACAAACTTTTCCCTCGAGCGGAATTGCCGTATTCCAAACTTGTTATAGAATATACTATTTTATTTATTTCGAACAATATAAGCCGCTGTAGCGCGCTGGGAGAATACAAATTTCACCCCAATAATTATGTATACTGTATACAAGGTGTCCAAAAGTCAACGATATCGTTTAAAGAACTAATTAGTATAGGAACTTAAGGTCATGTTGTGTGTGTCGTGATATTCTAATTAGTCATGAACTGACCTATTAGTAAAAAATCGTTAGTTTTTAAGGTATTGACATTTTTATGAATTTTGTGGAACTTGACACCTAAGATCAGTTTTTCGAGTGCCACAGCTACAAAATTCCATATTTTTATTTTCTACATTCAAAATAAAACTAATAATAGTTTTTTACCTTTTGAAAACTAAACATTTTTACCCGATTTTATAGGTTTTTTTATTAATTAATTTTGACCGTTCAGAACGTAAAAAAATATACCACATAAACTTGGCAAGATATTTTAAAATTTAATTTTAGTAGTGTTTAAAATGGCATAACATTTGCCATGTTTTACTTTGAATATATTGTTGTTTTACTGCAACACGAACTCATTGTAAAATTATTTCAATAATTATTAATTCAAATAAAACACTTGTTTAATGAGATCTCAAATAGCATTTTCATTAGAGCTTCGCGACTCCCGACCAAATTTGTACTAGAACCAACGTCGGTCATTGTGCAAATCAAAGTTGTTTTCGAACTTCTAATATAAAGTTGCAAAAAGTCGTCCAGATGACGACTGCACAACGTCTGCGACTATAACACCTATAGAGTATTATAATCTGTCCACTGATGACGTCCGCGCAACGTTTAAATATATGTAGGAAATATTACTGGAGTACGGCAACGATGGTCCGACGTTGGCTTCTTTCCCTCGAAGGCAACGTTGCAAAGTAGTGCAAATGGGACGTCGGACTGTAGGTCAAAAATGTGTTGTTTTGTTTATTTTTCTATGGTTGAAAGTGAGGTTATAGTTGCGTTGTTATTTCTGGGACATAAACCACCATTTAATATCAGTAACATTCTATCACCCTATCATATAGATACATATTTAGTTATTTCCAACTTCTTAAAATCATCTAAGTTAAAGTTGTGATTTCTTATAGTTTCCTTCCCAAGGAGTATGCTAGGCCCTTTGTTTTTTTAATACCTGTCTATATTTTATACATAAATTCAAATTAATCACGGTTGCGAATGATTAACAAAAAAAGAACTAGCCGAGATAACCACATGGTATACTAGCCTGAAAAAGTTCAAAATCCACTTGTTGCTGGTCAAAATGGTACATTGATTCCAAGACCATTAAGGCGTTGAGCCACCAAGAAAGAAGAAGTATAGTTGCGTTGCGTTTTTCTATCTTGCGTTTGTTGCAGAGACAATTGTCTCTGAACAAAAAATGGGCGAACATCATTTTAAAGTTGTTCAAAAAGATCTAGGGGAAGTCGAGCCGGTACCCCATCAATGGGAGGAAAATGGGGTTTTATATTGGCCCATAGACCCATAGATAGACCCATGTATAGACAACTTAAGTTGTCAAATCCGACGATAGGCCGTTTACCACTGATTATACGAGCCCTAACCACATAATGTTCGGACACTTCATAATTTATACAGAAATTTTTTTCGTGAATACTATCTCAAAATTATTAGAAGTTATGAAAAATTCAGCTTATTTTGGCATATACACCTCGAAGCGATTTTTATTTTTAAAAAGTTTACCTTTTATTTTTAGCTTTTAAAAAAAGGCTAACTTTTTAACTTTTTTTTGCATGAGTAAAAAAAGTTATAAATGGGCCCATTAAAAAGAACATAAAATATTATACAAACCCTGAAAATTTGGTAAAAATTGTATAAATAATAAGAAAGTTATAGCGATATATATATCTGCAAAATCTCCCGTTTCCTAAGAAAATTGCATAAACTCTTTAAAAATAGCATTTTTAAATTACTTATACTTTTTTATAACTTATTTATTTTTTACCAAATTTTCAGGGTTTGTATAATATTTTATGCTCTTTTTAATGGGTCCATTTATAACTTTTTTTACTCATACAAAAAAAAGTTAAAAAGTTAGCCTTTTTTTAAAAGCTAAAAATAAAAGGTAAACTTTTTAAAAATAAAAATAACTTCTAATAATTTTGAGATAGTATTCACGAAAAAAATGTCTGTATAAATTATGAAGTGTCCGAACATTATGTGGTTAGGGCTCGTAGTGGCTAACGTTAACAACTCATTTGTTAGTAAATTGGCCTGATAATCTCAAAAACTAACGGTTTTTCATGTTTTGATTTTCTGGTTGGTCATGAGTTGGTCTATCAGTCCTTTAAAGAGTATCGTTGACCTCTGGGACACCCTGTATACATAATATCCATTCACGTAGATACGGTAATCCAAACAAGGTTCTGGTTACCTAGCTAGTCACTTTTGCTGTGTGATGCGTGTTTAGCAGACCAGCGCATTCTTTAATTTTTTGCGGTGTGATCCAAAAGTGTCTTTGAATTTGAGGTCAAATTAATCTTTTCTTTGATAAGATTTGCCCATTTCTTCCAGAATTTTATGGAAAGCTTGGTGAATGTTGTTACTTAAATTTAGCTTCCATCATAGACAAGGGGGAGGTTGGGTGGGGGAGTAGGGGGTTCCATTTTCGTAATCTCAATCGCAAAATATTCTGACAGTTTTTTTGGCTGTCATTAAATTTTAAAATTAAATGAGATACCAACTTCCAGTTAGTTTGGGCTACCGTACGTGAATTGATTATATAACGAATTATTTTGAAAGAAACACAAAATTAGGAACAATGTATATTCATGACATAAACATTACAAAACTAATACCTTAAAAACTCGTCTAGATTATAGTCCCTATTCCCCAAAGGATCCATGGGAAAAATAATTGTATCATCCACAAAAGTGGGTACAAGCCTCCTTTCTTCTACAAAAAACCTTAACTTGGGCTCAATCCTGGCAATATCCTGGAAATTATCCCTGGAAACGATGATTCCATCCTGCTTGGCGGCCATTTGCACAACGTACCAATCATCGTACGGTACTTTGCTCTCATTTTTAATAGTTAAAGACGGCGTGAATACCACTAGATTTTTGCGTTCCAACTTTTGAAGCCATCTAGAGTCCGAGCAGTGCTTTCTTCTTGCTCTGAAGTTTGGAACAAAAGCTTTGACTTTATGGCCGCGCCTTCTGAAGTAGTCTATGCATATTTGGAGGCCTCTTACTGAG
The DNA here is from genome assembly GCA_921294245.1 of Brassicogethes aeneus. Lineage (NCBI taxonomy): Eukaryota > Metazoa > Arthropoda > Insecta > Coleoptera > Nitidulidae > Brassicogethes > Brassicogethes aeneus. The sequence continues at coordinate 59,807,499 of OV121133.1, read as the reverse complement.
AAAAATTTGTTTTTACCATGAGCAAAAGCCACATTACTGCCGTCTATAAAAATGGGCCGTAGAGAACCTTTTTTCTTTTTTTGTGTTATGGGACTTGGATCGTATATGTTAGTTTCACAGGATGACTTTTGGTCCAATTTTGTTAAATCGATAATGTTATCATCATCATCATCATCGGAGTTAATTATTATTTTAATTGTCTTCCTCCTTTTAACTCTAACCGATGTTTCAGATTTTTTACCTCGCTTTCTTTTACCGGTATTTATTACTATAACGTCAGACTCATCTGAATCTTCTCTAAGTTTTTTAGAATTTCGGTGTAAAACTTCAATGTTCTTTTCATCAGTTTTGTGTTGTTCGGGTGGGGTTTCCTCTTTTACTTCAGATTTTTCATCATTTTCCTTGGACATTGCGAAAAAGTGTATAAAATTGTATAAATATAAATGGAATACATTGACACAATAATTGTCAAAATTGTTAACCTATTTTCCCTATTACAACTTAAAACATATTTAATAATTAATTGGAACGCAGAGAATGATTTTTAACCAATTATTTTTGTCCCTTCAAGCAAAGTCGTTTACTTTTGCACAATTCGAAACTAATTAACTGTTTAATATTCATTACCGGAATTATTTTATAAAGGTCTTTAGTTGGTGTATCATACGGTAGATTAAAAATTGCTTTTAGCGCTTTATTTTGCAGTCTTTGCATTCGGTTTAGATTTCGTTGGGATGTATTTGACCATATTGCTATGAGATAACTTAAGACTGATTTAATATATGAGTTATATATAAGGCAGTGGCGGATTTACCAGCAGGCTGAGTAGGCTCGAGCCTAGGGCGGCAGATTTTGGGGGCGGCAAATTAGGGGAACGATTTTTTTTTTCCCTCATAGAAATCAAAAAGATTTTTCTATGACGGTTTTCTGATGTCTTATGCCGGTTTTCCACCAAACGGACAAAACACAAACTCGTGTCGAATAAAACAAAACTGCAACTTTTTGAAAACTTTTTAAAGACTGGCGTGTTTTGCGACAGTTTGAGTTTTGTTTTTCGAGTCCCGCTCGAAAGCGGTAACATCAAAAGGTTTCGACGTGTTTTGAAACTCGAGTCTGTTTAGTGGAAACGGTCGTGTTGTGTTTTTTGTTTTCGACTTTTATTTTATTTTGTTAGTCTCGATACGAATTTCATACTAAATTGGTAGGTAAGTAAGAAACATATTTTTTCCAAGTGTATAATAATATTCATATTATATTCCTCATAAGTCTATATAGAAATATTACAATTTAGTTACGAATAGATACGAATTTCATACTAAATTGGTAGGTAAGTAAGAAACATATTTTTTCCAAGTGTAAGGTAAGTGCGGGTAATAAGGCCCACCTAACGCATTATATTAAAAAAACAAAGAAAACGTAAACATTTTTTAATTTTTTTTATTTCATAAACATATATTAACTTTAAACTATATACTGTAACATTTATAAACTCAAATGAAATAAACAAAAAGAAAAATTCTTAGGTTTTTAAAAAACTCGTTAATGGGCCTTATTTCATGCTCAACAGATAATAAAGCCCATCCATTCAGGGTGCACATTTGGGACAAATAAACAGATCTTCATCCTCAGGCGTCAGTCCGACACATTTTTCATGAACCCAGGTGAGGCACATGGCACACTGACGCATATCAGCCTTAAAATCCAGTTCACAAAGCTTGCAGGACCAATCTTCCTCGGGGTTGGCGTCTGCGCTTTCTGTCGAGGTCGATGGTTCTACAGTGGCCTTCGTTTGACTGATATTCGCTTTCTTCTTGCATTTTGTTGCCGAGCCGCTCTCCTTTTGGGGTTTCTTCCCAGTTTCATTATTTGGTGGGCCTTATTACCTGCTTTGTAACGATCCTTGTTTTAAGGTTATAACTCAGACATGCATAGTACAAAACCAATCATTTTCTAGGAAAACATTGGTAATATGTGTATTGATGTACATACCTGTAATGGCGCAGCAATTGAATAAACGCTTTTTAGGCACAGCTCTAGGAAAATACCACAATTTTTATAATTTCACGAAAGAAACTTGTTGTCGAAACACTTGTTGTATTTACTATCAGCAAACGACATCTTATTAAGGCGGAACTCTATCGAATATTAAATATTACCTAGTAAAATCATAAGATGGCAGCCCCAGTATTATAATTTAAAAAATGAAGGTAAAATGGCTGTCGGGCCTTATAACCTGCTGGGCCTTATTACCCGCACTTACCTTATAATAATATTTATATTCTATTCCTCATAAGTCTATATAGAAATACTACAATGTAGTTTTTTAAAATTTTGTAACCTCATTTTTAGGTTAGGTTTAACTGTCAGACGACAAAATGTCACCATTATTGTTCGGCGGTCAATAATTTAACTTTTGAACTAGTAGTCACTACATTATTGTATTACAATAATGGTGACATTTTGTCGTCTGACAGTTAAACCTAACCTAAAAATAAGGTTACAAAATTTCAAAAAAATATCGAAATTTAGAGCTTGAAAAAAAATAGTATATAAAACATGGCGGCGAAAGCTTATTAATTACCTCGCACACAACCTACTGCCTCGGCAGTAAAATGTCATGGATAAGTTTATATATATATATATATATATGGGCCAAAAACATTGAATATTTTTTTTTTGAAAAATATATCGAGAATGTCATTCAGAATGACAAAAAAAAATTGGTGAAAATTTAAGCCCTTAATATTAATATTAATTTTATTTAATTTTATTTTAGAGGTCTATCATCGCTATTTTTGATTTTTAGTCATAATTTGATGTTTTAATTAATTTAATTCTTCAAAAGTTATTCACGAAAAAGTATAAACCAGCCACAAATAAGAATAAGAAAATCTTTTTCTCTAAACATGTTGGTTGATACTGAAAAAGTGTGTTCTGACATAATCACGACGACTAGTGGAAAAGGACCGAAAACAAAAACAAAACTCGAACAAAACTTAGTTTGCTTGATGGAAACAAGAGTTTCGGGTTTGTTTCAGTTTTGTTTTTGATTTGCAAGTTTTTAAAAACACAAACAAAACCCAAACTCAACTGTTCGTTTAGTGGAAAACCGGCATTACAGATAGAAGTCTGCAACAAATTTTGTCGATGACTTTTCTCTCTCACTTGTCATTGCACATTCCGAGAGTAGCAAACTTTCATATTCTAGAGTAAAACAGCTAGTTCGCCGCCCCTCAACCAGTAATCGGCCTCTCGCCTCTGCGCCCTTTGCCCACACTTAAGTGTGTAAGAATTCTTATGAGTGAAAAGAGCGAAATTGTAAAAAATATGACTGAGTCGATTATTTTTAACTGTTTGAAAGCGCAATAAAGATTATTTATTCACGTTTACCAAATGTTCATTATTGTGTAAATAGCATACATTACCCCGCCCAAACAGGATTGAGCTTCGATTAGCTCAAAAATATACCGAAAAATTATTTTACGTGCAATTTCAACGAAATTGTTGCATTGTAAAAATAATGTATGATATGACAATTGTTGAGGCAAGGGCGGCAAAAACTATTCAGCCTATACCTTGAAAATGTGTAAATCCGCCACTGATATAAGGAATCTGCAACTCTCCGTCAAATATTCATTTACACGTCTAAGCGCACCAACTAAGCCACTAAGTTTGTTATATATTTCACCAATATGTTCATTGAAAGTCAAGTTTTGATCAATTGTTAATCCAAGGTATTTATAGAAAGTCACTTTTTGAATGGGTACATTGTTTATTTTAAGATTCACTTTTGGGTTGATTTTATTCTTTAAAGTTTTTTTAATTGGTAAACCCTTTATACTTAATAGTTGACATTTTCTTTAATATGATATAATGTAATTTTTTTTCTACTCATATTACGGAATATGACCCCCCGCCCACCCAACCTATCCCTTGTCTATGGACCGTTATAATATCACTTTTTAATGTACTAATGACTCCGCAGCAATTTATTTTAATGCGGTGTGCTGACCGTTAGTCAAGCCCTGAAAGTGCAAATTCAATATTTAGTAGGCCGGTAAATTTTCACTTTAGCGACTTTTCCGAAAAACGGCAGGAAAGTTGCCAAAATGCCAAAAATAGGTGTGGAGGGATGTAAAAAATAGAGGGACATTTTGTATGAATTTACCTTAATTACAAAATTGGCACAATTATACAATGCAAATTGTAAATTTGACGTTACTTAATTATTGTTGATTGTGTCATTTTTGTAATTAAGGTTAATTTACTCAAAATGTCCCGCTATTTTTTGACAGAATCTGGTCACTAATATTTAGTGTAAAGGTAAGTTTTAGTATTGTTAGAAAGGTAATGCATAGAGCCCATATATATATTTAGTATTGTTAGAAAGGTAATGCATAGAGCCAATATACCTATACGCGTATATTCCAAACTTACAGAATATACTAGTCTATGATATAATGTACTATCGCTAACAAAAAACTCATATTTTGGCTGGGTGAATAAAACTTCGCCGTGTCTAGAGTCCCGTCAGACGGTTCCCTATTGCGCTCCCGTTAACAGAGTGACGTCATCCAATGACGCAATCTTAGGACGGGAAGCAGATCTTTTTTCCTTAACTAATGTCCCGAGTCCGCCCGCTTCGAAACCAACCCAAACCCAACAACCCAACCCAACCGACCCCGCCCCATTGGCCCCCCCGCCCCATTGGTCAAATGGTCAAAAATGAGAGAAAACAACCCAAACTCAACAACACAACCCAACCGACCCCGCCCCATTTTTCAAGTGTGACGTATCATGTTAAAAGAAATACTTATTCCAACCAAATGATAAAAAATCATGAATACTAGATTTTTAGGCTGTATGCGTTTTTTTGTTAGCGATAAACTTTGTTCAGTGGGTACAATAAATAAATGTGTTTTTATAATATAATTGTATAATAATGATATTATCGGTGACGTTATGCATAATAAACATGTTTATATTATGCATTAAATTTATTTTTGATAAAACAATGTAAAGTAAATCAAAATGTTTTTTTCAAGCATACATTAATTTTCATATAATAACACTCACTATGTATGATGCTTTCTTAAATAAATGCTTAAAAAAATTGTAGGTATATAAAACACGGCAGCGAAAGTATATTAATTGCCTCGCACACGATCTACTGATGAAATGTATGCTCGCCTATAATATGTGCTTTCTCCGCCTATTATTATCTTCAATTGGTTTATAACTTTATTGTTGTCAACACTTGTTACTTAAGTCTTAAAAATGACTGTTCAAATTTATTAATCACTACTTTAGACCTATCAAAAAATTGTATTTCTGTCTGATCTATCTAAGCTCACTTTTTACTCTTAATAATTATTATTATAATTGTACGTTTTATGTATCGTTTAACAAATAAAATTATGCATTTTAAACAAACTGTTGTATGCAATTCCGCCAAGAAGTTTTTTGTGTGTTTCGTTTAAAACTTTGATCTCAGCACAAAAATACTCACTTCTTGACCAAATTACATAAAAAACTGTTATTAAATATATTTAAAAAAAACCGGTCAAAATGTCAAATTTTTGTGTTTAAATCGAAATGTATCCCTTGAAAATGGACTAACCACTGTTTAATTATATATACTCTATTTTTTAAATCCGATATAGAAGTCGTTTTTTACAATGAAAGTAAAGAAAATGTTTTATGTGCAGTGCATGGTGTAGTCTCCATCCAATATTTAGTTTACTGCAGGCGAAATAAAAAGGTCAGAACAATGTTCATATAAACTTTTTAAATATTAGCGTTGAGGAACTATTTAATACTTATGTATTTTTGTAATGAGATAATATTCAGTATTTTTTACAAGAAGGGTACTTTATTTTGACGATTGTATGGCATTTGACAACTATCATCTAACTTAAGCCCGTGACTAAAACGCCATAAGGCCACAACTTGTAATTACATTTAAATGTTTGTTTAAAAGGTTACTTGGTGCCATGTACGATAATGTACGTTTTAAAGGTGGGAGTAGAAAATAGTATATTATGTATCAAGTTTGATAAACGCCATTTTAAACACGAATTTAATTTAGGCACGAGCGAGCTTGCGAGTGCTTAAATTAATGAGTGTATAGAAAAGTTTATAAACGATGTTCATACTATACTTTTTCTACGACAAATACTTATTATTATTATCTTAAAATGATTTAAATAAAAAATTTGTATAGAGCGCCATCTATGAAACAATAGGGGAATCTGTGTGTCACCGTCAAATGTCATATTTTTATATTTTATAAACATAGATTATAAAGGTTATAAATCGAACTGTATTTCTTGAAAATTGAGAGTTTTTCATAGTGAAAGTAAAGAAAATGTTTTATGAGGACTTTACAGTGGAGTCCGTGCCCGAACTTAAGTTATAGTTTACTGCCAGCGAAATAAAAAGGTCAGTACAATGTTCATATAAACTTTTCAAATATTGGCTTTGAGAAACTATTTAATACTTTTGTATTTTTGTATTGAGATAATAAAATAATTTTCACATTTAGTATTATTTTACAAGAAAGGCAACTGTCAACTAACTTATAACTAACTTCAGCCCGTGACTAAAAACCTGTTGCTAACTTCAGCCGTGACTAAAGCGCCATAAAGGCACAACTTGTCAATGTGTATTTAAAAGGTCACTAAGTGTCATGGAAACATGTACAATAAAGGTCCTTTATTAAAGGACCTTTTAAAGGTGGGAGTAGAAAAAATAAATTTTGTATTATTCATTTTGCTCTTTTTAAAAATTTAGAACTAAAGTAGATATACATATGTTATACAACTTGACTTGACAATCTAACTTTATAACTTTCTTTAAGAGGTCACTAACTAAACTTTTTAAATTAAATAAGCTAAAGTCTATCTACTAAGAAAGTAAAGTAAAAAAACTGTGCCTATACATGCACACAATGAATTTTAACTCAAAAGTATTGTATCCTTATTAATAATTTTACATATTATGATGATCATCTATAATAAGTTATTATAGATGATCATCATAATATGTAAAGACTGATACACAAAGCTATTTAATCAATTTATATTATGTTCTACCCAACTAAGGGTTTATAAAATTTATTTAAAACTATACATAATAAAAAATTAATTTCGCTTTATAGCAGCGTACCGTTAATTTTTCTGTGACAAGCACTTGTAAAAGTAATTATTTGATGCAATAGCGTGAAGTAAAATCATTAAAAGGTTTTCAGAAAATTATAATTACCCATAGGTACCAGATTAACACGCTAGCTTTTGTTTAAAGGTTAAATATAATAAGTGTAATGTTCATATTATTCAGAACGGTAGTTGAAATATGCTAGCATACTTGCTCTTTAAAACATGGATTGAAAAAGTCGAGAAAAGAAGTGTAAGAACTGTCAAAAATATTTTAGTGGAGGATCATTCAAAACCTGGAATTATGAAAAATTAACTGTCTTTAAAATATTCTTAAAAGAGTATTACATTGTTAATATAATGAAAAAAGTTCTACTTCATAATATATTTTTTATGAAAAAAAAACAAGTTCTAAAAGTTTCCTATCATAAATTTTATGTGTACCTATTCTTATTATTCTTTTTAAACAAAACATTAGGAAAGTGGATTATTGATTTAAAGCTTGTCAGTCTAAAAATATGCAAACATAATATTATTTAACATTTTGCATTATGTAACATTAAATATTTGCGTTTTCTATATTAATGACATTTTACTGAGAATTATTTTTACTTAAAAGTGAAATGGAATCACTTGAAATAATATTGATTTATTTATTTGTTGTTTTTACAAAAATAAATATTTTAATTAGGGTCTACATAAATCTAAATAAATGTTAATTATTCTTCTAAAAATAGAAATTTTTTTATTTAAATTTAATAATATGATTCATCCAAGTTTTTTATAGTTAATTCTTATTAAGCTGTATTAAAATCGTATTATTTAATTTAAATTTAATTGTTTATTAGGAAATAACCAGACCGAGTCTAAAACCTCAAATTTTAAATGAGTTTAAAAAATGGCGAGTGCGCCGAGAATAATATAACAATTTAATAATAGTACATTATTTAACAGGCGAAGAAAGCCTCTATTTTAATGCGAGCTGCTACTGAGTTCGCTGCCGAGGCCTCAGCCGAGGCTGCAGATCTGAGCGAGGCAGTGAATATGCTTTTTTCGCCGAGTTTTATATACTATTTTTTTCAAGCATTTAATAATTCTGTGCTTAAATTTAAACTATCGAGTTTGCGACATTTTGTCAGGTTTGACGTTTGACATATCTATATTTATATCTATATCTATATATATATCATATCATATATCATATATTATAGGTTATGTACCCACACGGAACAATTACATCCAATGGATATCCAATGGATTTCTTTTATGGATATCCAGGATATACATAGGATATCCGGGATATCCAATGGATAACCATTGGATATATAAATGTCCGACCCTCCTGGACATAGTGTGGATATCCAATGGATACCCAGTGGATATAGTATTGTATGCAATAAGGTTGTAATCTGTATTCAATATGGAGATTGTATGGATATCCAATGGATAACCATTGGATATATAAATGTCCGACCCTCCTGGACATAGTGTGGATATCCAATGGATACCCAGTGGATATAGTATTGTATGCAATATGGTTGTCATCTGTATTGGATATGGTGAATCAATGGATATTTACTTTTCAATAAATAACATTGGGTTTCAAAATTATTATTCTTTAATTTAAATATTTATTTTTATGAAAACATAAAATAGAACAGAAAACTACATATAACTAAAGAAGTGCTTGCCATCACTCCTCCAGCTGTCATTTGCCTTTTTATCAGCCTAATCATTTAGGGCCTATTTCACCTGTCTCCTTATGATCCCCAAAATTTGGCCAATCCATCAGCCCATTTGTTTTACATGGCACAATGACTAATGTACCATGCCCACCAACACTGACAGACAGACTGTTTCGACCTGTTGGGTCTCATCAGTGTCAGGCAGTTGGTGCCGAGAGACACGCTTCAAGCCAAGCAACCGCCCACCTATATACTAGTTGGGCGACCTGGACAGCGGCGAGATGCAGCGGCAAGGTAATATGGTGACATTTATCTTCTGTGTTCGCCGGCAGTGTTGTCAGACGTTTAAATAATTTCAGAAAGCTCATCAAAATGGCGGTTATATTATTAAATCTTTAATACTTAATTAATTAGTATACCTAGTATACCTATTTGACATAAATGTGGTGAATAATTATTTTAAATTTATTTAATTAATTTATTAAAACTTAATAAAGTACGGAAATATATTTCGTTTAGTTATTTTGCTTATAACCGACAACACTGAAGATTCTCAAATTCAGCGCGTGCGTAGTACATATATGAAATACAATAATAAACAAAAAGGACTTTTTTAAGTAATTTTTTATTGTATTGCAGACTGTCATAGTCATATTATTAACAGAAATAATATTATTAATATATAAATATTATTATCTGGGTAAAGTGAACATTTCAAAATTAAAAATTTCGTAGCTCTTGGCAAAAAATCAATTTAACGTAAAGTCGTTTTTTTTACATATGCTAGTTTAAACCATCACAAAATCCCACATGTATACATACAAGTATATATACAAGATATCCATATCAGTTATCCACCGGATATCCAGTGGATATCCAGTGGATATACATTAGATGTACAGTGGATATACTTTGGACATACATTAGTTATCCATTGGATATATATTAGAGATACTTTGTTGAAATTGGGTTAATAACGATTTAAATCATATTTATTAATCATTACATAAATTTATCCTATAAGGGGCTATTTTAAAAAAGAAAAAAATATTTTTAATGTTTTTGTTTTTATTTGAACATCCAGTATGGATATCCATCGGATATCCAGTGGATATCCAGTGGATATACATTAGATGTACAGTGGATATACTTTGGACATACATTAGTTATCCATTGGATATATATTAGAGATACTTTGTTGAAATTGGGTTAATAACGATTTAAATCATATTTATTAATCATTACATAAATTTATCCTATAAGGGGCTATTTTAAAAAAGAAAAAAATATTTTTAATGTTTTTGTTTTTTTTTTGAACATCCAGTATGGATATCCATTGGATATCCAGTGGATATCCAGTGGATATACATTAGATGTACAGTGGATATACTTTGGACATACATTAGTTATCCATTGGATATATATTAGAGATACTTTGTTGAAATTGGGTTAATAACGATTTAAATCATATTTATTAATCATTACATAAATTTATCCTATAAGGGGCTATTTTAAAAAAGAAAAAAATATTTTTAATGTTTTTGTTTTTTTTTGAACATCCAGTATGGATATCCATCGGATATCCAGTGGATATCCAGTGGATATACATTAGATGTACAGTGGATATACTTTGGACATACATTAGTTATCCATTGGATATATATTAGAGATACTTTGTTGAAATTGGGTTAATAACGATTTAAATCATATTTATTAATCATTACATAAATTTATCCTATAAGGGGCTATTTTAAAAAAGAAAAAAATATTTTTAATGTTTTTGTTTTTTTTTGAACATCCAGTATGGATATCCATTGGATATCCAATGGATATCGTAAAAGGCATGGATGTTATATGGACATTGGGATAGCCATTGGATATCCATTGGATAGCGTGTTCTGTGTGGGTACATGGATTTATTCTACAGTGATCAGTGAGTTTAAATTTTCTTTGCTGATTTCCTTAGTAATTCTAATGTATTTTTATTATTGTACGGCGATGAGTAGGTAATAATTTGACTTTTGAACTGCGTACAAATATGAAGTCTTTCTATATAGCCTTTGAGTGTTATAACATATTGTAATATGGTTGAAAAATAGTAGATTATGCATAATCTACTATTTTTCAACCATATTACAATATGTTATAACACTCAAAAGCTATATAGAAAGACTTCATGACATGTCATTAGGACACTTAGTGTGCTGATCTTAAAAGATTTCAGCAGAGGCAAAGCAAAAACTAAAATAACATTAACTTAATATGAATGAGTCTGGCAATTAACTTAATATCAATAAATTGTTAGTGACAATTTTATATCAGAATTAACAACTAATAAAAGTGACGTTGGAGAAATAAATGTTTCACTTCTTCAATCTCTGATCTAAGCCAATGCTTTACTTCTCTTACAAAGCAGGTATTGTGCTTCATAAAGGCACATACATACTTATTTCTACTCCCACCTTTAAAAGGTCTATTATCGTACATGTTTTCATGACACTAAGTTACCTTTTAAACAGTGTTGCCAACAGTAAAATGTTAAAATTCTCAAAAACCTAAAGAAAAATTCTCCAGAATTCTCCAACTTTGCCATAAGTTTGACGGGCACATTTTAGGATAAACTGTAGAAGGATTTAGATAGTAGGTACTAATATATTCAATTATATCATCTATTTTTCATCAGTCTCATTGTTATATATTTTTTGGTACCTATTTGTTTTAACATTATTATTATTTTTATTATCAGGGAGGAGTCCTTACAGCATAACTGTAACCGTTTAAGGCCAAATCTAATGTATAAAAGATTGTTTAATAACGGCAATTTCATCCTTGTTCTTGATTTTAGCACATTCATAATACTAAATATATGTGTATACACTGAGAAAAAAATATCGTAAACAATACCAGAATTTGGGTCTTATTTACCAGTAGTCGTGGTTGTATATGCCCCAAACGCTACATGTAGTTATATTTACCACGACAATTTAGTTTTATGGAATTAGTATTGTACACTATGTCCGACGCGCCAAGTATTACTAACGTTGTCGTGGTAAATTATTCTACTACTGTCGGGTGTATAAAAACGACTTTGACGTTATTCTTATTGATAAATTGTTAGTTTATATTTACCAAAATGCCATACTAATCATTAACATCAAAATAGTATTAAAAATACTTATCATACAGTATTATTTTAAACTCTTTTAGGGTGTCTTTTTTAACTAGATGACACTGTCTAATATTCATTTATATCTTGCCAACATTTGATGTTAAAATTAAGTCAGTAATATATTTTACTTACCATTGAGTATTTTTTTCTAAAGGAATATTGAGTAATAAACTGTGTGTAATTAATATTTTAAAATTTATTTATTTTAAATAAAAATACAATTTTTTTTTACAAAAATATAAGAACAAAATACCTACAGTAGGTTGTATATAGTATGTTATACAGGATTTTCCTTAATGGCATGCAAATATTTAAAGGTGTCTATAAAAACTCAAAATAAAATAAAAGTCGCCAATGTATATGAAAATATTGTGTATGAAATATTAAGTATTTTTTAAAAGAAAATTAGTAGAAGTACTTGAAGTAGAAGGAGTAAGGGCTTAAAATTCTAGTGTTTGAATACTAATATTCTCACTGTACACTTCTGGAACTTCAGCTTCTTGTAACAGTATCTCAGAAGACTGATAATAAAATATAAAAACAAAAAAAATTAATAAATAATAATGACATGCAAATATTTCATAGTGATATTCCTCATGTCATTATATGAAGAAAAGTCAAGATACAGCGTGTTAAAGTTTAAAAAAATCAATTTTTACTATTGTTTACCACTGTTTTCTTATTTTATCTTTTTTACATCAAACAATTAAAAATACAACTTCTTTGTTCCCTTTTTTTAAATTATGCTTAGTTTCAAGAAAAAAACAACCAACACTTTTTTATAGCTCATCCCATGGGGCAGATCCATAAAAACAAAATTTTAAGAAGTTTTAATTTTTTTCTCGAAACCTAAACAACATTAAAAAAAACACTAGGAACAGTTATATTTTTAATTATTTAATCTAAAGAAGCTATCAAACTTTTTAAAAAACAGTGGGGTACAATATTTTTACCATAAATATTAATTGGGTAACCCTTTGTCGCCATGGCGCGCCACTGAAATTATTTATTTAAATCTAGTTACAACAAAAGATGACCCTTATTCAGAGTGGGGCAAATTGTATTCGATTATGATTATAATTATGATTATTATTTATGAAATGTAATCATGAATAATGATTACAACAAAGTAATCATAAATCATTCTAACATGAATAACGAATATTATTTATTATTTACGTTTTGAGTGGTTATAAATACTGAAATCGTCAATTATCGGAAAAGAATAATGATTAATAATTGTAGTCATTGTATATGATTAATCCCGGCGAAATTATATAACAACGAGTGAATGAATTTTCTTAGTTACATTGTTCTCACTTTAAATTCGTTAAGCAAGGATTATTTACCAAAGTAATTATACAGAATGATTATAATTACACAATTTATTCTTTAATTCTGATTATGAATATTAATTATAATCATACTTTCATAAATAACGTTATGCATGATTACAACGTACAAATTGATTATAAATAATGAATATTATTCAAGTAAAGTATTCATGAATAATGACTACATAAATAATCATTAATCACCAAAATAATTACTATTTATATTCATGATTACTATTTTATTCGATTGCTGCCCTACTCTGCCCTTATTACTGCTAATACACTTTTCAAGTGTTATTAAAATCGGCGAAAAATTAATAAAAACTTGTTTTTTTTTAAATTTTGACATGCTGTATCTTAAAAGCGATGCAAGTCAGTCAAAAAGTTTTAAATAAGATACATATATGTTTGGTGACACTAATGCTTGTTTCTATAGGGTATACTCTTAGGGTGAGCAACCCTATGCATGCAGGAAAAATTAAAATTATGCCTCCAACTAGGTATGCAAACCATGCTGAAACGACAACTAGGTTTGGACTTACTGGACATATTCGACTCTTGTACCTGGGTGCACTATTAAACCCCCGAGTCATAATACGGGGAGCTATAAGATCCCTAATAATTAGGGACAATAATGTTATACTATATTATATTATACTTAAAATCCATAGGTACCTATGCCCTAAAATATGTCCTAATAAGCTTACCACGAAACGTCTGTATTAAAGTTTCCATCCATATTGTTCCATCTAATTAAAATCAAAACAATCATCCCATCACCAATTTATTATGATGTGAATAAATAACTTACATTTAATTCCATGGTAAACCCTATTTTACTCTAAAAATCTATGCTGCAATTCACACCACACATAAAAAAATAACAACTTGACACAACTTGTTGACAGCAAGGTCCCGTAGAATTCTAACCATAGAAAAAGGTCAGAATTTTAACGAAAATCGTAACTATGCGCACAACGTTGGAATCGCCATCTTTAATTTATTTGCCGCCTTTAATTTAAATTTAAACATTTTTTTACTTTTGATGTAAACACAAGAGCAACAAAATTATACATTATATTAATCATAAAAACCATTAGTTAAACCATTTTATTTAACAATCTACCTTAATATCAGTTATACTGATATGCTATAAAAGGCTTTTATTAAAAGCTGGCGACTTGACACGAATCAAAATGTTTACCCCTTGTCGTGGTAAAATACACCATCGATTCCAGTATTAATAAATGAAAGGCTTGACAAATATTCGACTATTCAGATTTTCTCGGATTTTGACAACAGCTTGGGTGTGTTTTACCACGACACTGTCATACAGAACTACTTCGCATGTCACCGTTTTGTCATAGATGACCGAAGGTATAATTTACGTTTTTTGTCGGTATTTCTTAGAGCAATATCAGGGTATCAATAACTAAACTGTTTTTACTACTACTTATGGTAAATTACAAATTCAATTTTTCTCTCAGTGTACGTTCAACGTCAGCGTTGGAGTGTGGTAAACATAGGAGTCTTAAAATGTACAAGATCTTTGAATACATTTTCCCCAGATGCATATCTGTATTCATTTCCCAAATTTTTTAAAAGTTCCGACCGGTCAAATTCTTGCAGGGTAACTTAATTAAAAAATCACTTGTACAACGCACCCAACCAATACTTTCAATATTTTTTATTATGTATTTTAATTAATAAAAATTCGCTAAAAACTCTCCGATGTATCTTTAAATTCTCCAGGTTTGAGACTTGTCGCTATCTAACTTGAAAACTCTCAACCAAGAACAAAAAATCACCAGAAATGGTGAAAAATTCTCCAAGATGGCAAAACTGCTTTTAAATACATTGATAAGTTGAGGCTTTATGGGCTTTTAGTCAGGCCCGTTCCTGGCGAGCGTGCAGTGCGTGCACGCACGCAGGCGCAACATTTTGGGGGCGCAAAATCAAGGAGTCAATCAGTACTTTGTAACGATAAACTTTCTTGCATATAATACTTAAACATACATAGGATAAAGGTTACCGCCCTTTTTTTGCGCTATAAAGCGCCTTTTGCCGCTTTGATATTGGCGGCTTATTTTTTTTATACGAGGATCAAAATAAAAGGAGATAAATGCATTAATGGTCATAATATTTTTAGTATTTGTTTGATAGTTGCAGTTAACGGTAGCAAAGTAGCATGACTTTGTAACGAGCTTACTCTCTAAAATAGAATTAGTCAAAAATGACTAATTCAATTAGTCTAATTGCCATAGCGAAAAAGCAGCGACTAATAATTATCGTCAATAGAAAAAGTCAACTCCTATGTAAATTTAAATTGTCTGCTGAATCCGAAAATGTTGTCAAAAGTTTATAACTAGTAGTAGAACGTTTTTGAGATTCAGTAAATTATCCATATAATATGGAATTGACTGTATCTTAAAAACTGTTTTACTTTCATAATTTTACATAATAATAAGCTGTAAAATGTCCGGGATACAAATTGCTGTGGACTAAAGTTATTATAATTAATAACTTTAGTCCACAACAATTTGTATCCCTATAGTGACTATAGTGTCACTATAGTCACTACAGCGACTGCTTTTTTACTTTTAAAACTAGTCATTTTTGACTTATTCAATTTTAGACAGTATACGTTACTAAAAACCAGTTGTAGTTATTATATTGTTTAAATTGTTTTTTTTGTTTTCTTTAGAGTATTTTTACCACTGAATATTTTTTGTATTTCGTAATTTAATAAATATTTAATAAATACTTAATTTAAGCGTTTTTTTTTTAAATTTTCAATTACATATTGTCAGTTTGTCGCAAAATATATATTTTTTTTAATTTAAGGGCTTAAAATTAAAAGATTTAATGTATTATATTTAAATATAAAAGGGGCGCACCAACGAATGCTGCACGTAGGCGCCAGATACCCCAGGAACGGGCCTGCTTTTAGTCACGGGTTAAAGTTAGTTTTAAGTTAGTTGTCAGTTGTCAAATGTCATACAATCGTTAAAATAAAGTACTTACCCTTGTTTTAAAATAATATTAAATGTAAAAATTATTTTATTATCTCCATACAAAAATACAAAGTAAAACTAGATTTAACTTAATTTCTGGTAGAGACTTCACAATGGAGTGCCAATAAAACATCTTATTTACTTTCACTGTGAAAAACTGCTTCTATATCGGATTAAACGGTCCATTTTCAACTCGTTTATAAACTTTTTTAGACACTCATTTAATTAAGCACTCGCTTGTAAGCGTGCTCGTGCATAAATTAAATTCGTGTCTAAAATGGCGTTTATCAAATTTTATACATATTATAAGTGTTATCGATAAATGTGCAATAACTGAAGAACGGCAAATCGTATCAAAAAGTTCAATTATGAATGAGCATTTAGAAAAAAGGCGTAGCAAAAGTTTGAATTAGGGAATTTGGGGTAAATCAATTCCCTGTATATTAAATGTAAAGTTAGTATCAGATTATTGTAGAGCATGTTAAAAAACCTGTGATTGTGATTGTAATTAATACCTAAGGAGTTTTCTGAGATATGATATACAATTTAAATTTTCTTTGCACTTTCGCCCCCTTGTGTCTTGAAATCTAAGATACTTAGCCCTAACATCCATATTAACTTTTATTCACCAAATCTTGTAAAGAACTACACGGAAAAAAATCTATACTGATTCCAAGAAAATTCAACTCTATCCAAGTATAGCTTAGTTTCCCTATTCCGCAAGTAAATTTATACTTGTTTCAAGTATCCTCATATTCTTATAAAATAAAGATAGCTTCGGTTTAATCTAAGATTACTGCTATACTAAAAATAAGAAACACACTAATTTTGAGCTAAGTATACAAATTTGTCTTTAATGAAGACTACAGTATTCTTGTTGTAACGTTAGTATGTACTTCATCAAAGTATAGTTTCTTTGTAAAATCTTTACAGTATTCTTGTTTTAAGAATATACTTTCTTTAAAATTTATTTATTTATACTTATTGTAAGTACACGCTTTACTTGCATAAAATGCTTGTATTCTTACTTTTCCTTTTTTTATATTTGATAAAAGTATAGTATATATTTAAAATAACTCTACACTATTCTTAAAGAAAGTGGTTGATTAGAAAAAAAAATTCCCTCGTCTAGCGACTCGGAATAATTTTTACAAAAAAAACATTCGTGAACCTGAAAAATATTTGTATTAATTATCCTACCACTACGGAAAATACAAGTGAAAGTGAAAATATAATTGTTATGACAGTAATTTAACAGTATTTTTGGCATATTATTTTAATGTACTAAAGTACTAAGTATAATAGGCACTGATATCACAATAGGTTTATTACAGTCTTAGAGGTGTTAGAAAAAGTACTGTCGATTTATTTAAATTCATTCTTTCATGGTTAATTAACATAGATACTATATTTTACATTTTATTTTTTTAAGTACCTAGGTATCACATTTTTGGTGCTATATGTAAAGGTAAGGTTTTTAATCACAATAGTTATTATTTTTTTAAGTAGGTATTTATCTCCAGCTAAATAATTTGTAAAATGAGTCTCTAAGAAGGCTACCATTATCATCGTAGATGGTTTGGTGTTAATTCTTCAGTTTTTTGTCTACACTTGATCCTCAATCCTATTTTTGGAATTAATTCCTTTAAATTCTCCTCGCTTAGGTTTACCGTAATATCGAGATCTATCTCGTTTTCTAAAACAAAAATAATATATCTGAATTGGAGGCTATAGCCTTTCTGCTGTTTATGTGCTATTGTCTATTACCTGTCGTATGCTATCCATTTTACACTACAGTTTACCTATCCATTTTACACTACATTTTTACGATCATGCCTAGTTAATTACTTTAAATTAATGAAATATTATTTACTTACCCAAAAATGTGTCTAGTAAACATTCTAAGCCCCAATTTTAAAGTTTCTTCTCCATTATTATTTATTAAAAATAACATCCAGACCGAAAAATGAAAAAACGAACTGCCGGCGCCGACACGTACACACGCTACCACCATAGAACACACGACAGAACTGAACACAGAAACTGCGTCTTTTCTTTTAGCGAAGCGGTCTTAGAGGGTGGACGGTATTTACTTAAGCGAAGAATTAGGTATTTGTTTTAATAATAGCTATACTTAAATACAGTATAGTGTATTCTTTGTTCTAGAGGTCTTATACTTAAATTGTATAAGCATTCTTGTATTAAATATACATATATTTAAATAAAGTATACCGAAATTTCATACAAATATACAGAATACTTAAAATAAGTGGCAATATTCCGCTTTGAGTAAAAAACTAGAGCTCTTTCATCCAAGCATTATTGTATATTTGATTTAAGTATACCAATTTTCTTTAAAATAAAATACCTTTAAACTCAATCCAAGAATACTCATCTCAAATCAAGTAACAGTTTTTATTAAAAATTAAGTATATCCCATTACTTAGTTTAAATGTACGCTAATCTGATAGAAATAATAAATATACTTAAATCAAGTTCCTAACATGAAGTATAGAACTATTCTTAAACCTAGTAAGGGATTTTTTTCCGTGTACCCATTTAATTGTTATACCTTAATTTACCCTAAGGGCATTGTACAAAAACAAAATGATTTAACACGTTATTATTTTGTAATTTGATTTTTTAATCATATTGGATATGTATAGGTACTAATTTTTATGTTTAAACCATTTTTTTTTGTTTTTGGTAAATTTTTTGTTAGTACCTAAACGTGATTTTTTTTTACATTTTACATATAAAAAGTATATTTTTTAAAGTTTTGTTTTAAAGAAATGTTTTTCTATATTTGAGCCTATTTATAAAATTACTAACGATTTTTAGTTAAAAGGAAAATTAAAACTACCAGAAATTAAATGAAATCTGCACCGTTTCATAGAATCAGTTTCCCGTAAACTACTTAAACAAAATGTATGACAATTCAAGAAAGAAATTCAATGGGCAATAATCATTATTGCGTTTTTTTAAGTACTTAAAAACGCTTAAGATTCAGAAACTATTTCAACTTGCACCGTTGTTGACTAGAATAGCAAGAAAAGTGGCCAAAGGCATTAAAAAAACTAATAAATATATAATTATAACATTTTAATACCACATTTTTGTAGTTTACAACGTGACTTGATATTTTTATGTAAATTATTTTACCATACTTGATTTTGTTTTTTAACGTCAAAAATAGTAGACTAATTTGGGAAATTTCTACTTAAATATAAAAAGTCTAGATCGTGAAAAATAAATTTAATTAAAGAAAAAAATCAAAATATTTTTGTTATTTGATTTTTCAAGCATAATATATTTTTTTAATTAGATCAAGATCAACATACTATAATAATATTATAATATATAAGTTTTTTCGTTTTTTTCATTTTTGTATTTTATTTTCGTTAATTGGAATGATTTTTTCCACATTTTCTTTGTTAAACCTTAAAAAACTGTTTTGAAACAAAAATTTACTAAAAAATCCTCATATTTTGCAAAAATAACGAAATTATTATAAATTATTTATTTACCCTTTCAAAATAAAGGTAACAAATCATGAAATCAAAACCCAATTAAAATACGATTCCCCGCATCACTAAAACCCAAACAAATTTACAAATCTAATACCCTATTAATAAATTTCTCTTATATCCGTCTCAAATTCCGAATTATTTACCTACCTCTCGCTATCAAAACAACTCCATATTAATCATTCAACCCGAACGCTTCGCGCGCGATACATCTGTTTACGACATTATTCGCGTAAGATTTTACGTAATAAAACCCGGACACACAAACACCCGAATTCATAATCGGACAACAAACTCCACTTAAGGGTAGATTATCCACAAGTCCGCGCATGAACTAAAATGTAAAACAGTTAGTTAACATCGCCGATTCAGTCACAACCCTGCCACCAAACGATGTAGTCAAGGAACATCATGGAACTCATAACTACAAAGATTGTAGTCGCGGTGTTGTTCGCCTTGGGGAGGTTCTTTTTCGGGACCCTACCGGTGAAGTTGTACCACTTTCTTCGCCGCTGGGAAGAAGAAGATGACTCTCCTAATTTTGTCAACGAAAAACGTCACAATCAAGTTAACTGTGCCATCGCCATGTGTCAATCTTTTGGGGGTGGTGTACTGTTTGCGACATGTTTTTTGCACATGATGGTGGAGGTTTTTAAATCAGTTGAAGACATCAAGAAACTCGAGGGTTTTAACACTGACTACCCTTTATCGCAAATAGTGGTAACAATAGGATTTTTTTTCATATATTTCCTCGAAGAAGGCTGTCATTGGTACATAGCCAAACTACCCGCCGAACCATGCCCATCACGACAACAAAAAAACAACAACCTAGGCAGCAGAACCATAACACCTTTAATCAAAACAAAAGTTTCACCAAGCATGGAAAAAGAGGACATTTTTATAATTCAAGAATCGAAAAACCCAGAAGAAATAACGCATGTGGAACGCAACGAAGAAACGCTCAGCATCTCCTCTTCAGTTGAAAAAGAAAACAAGAAAAATATCACACTCAGTCAAGAAATAGAGATACCAGATGATTTCGAAGGCAAAAAAAATCAAAGACAAACGGAAATATTACACGAATTCGAGAAAATATTTAACAGTGATTCAAAAACCCAGCAGCAAATAGTGCGTTGTATTTTCATAGTGATGGCTCTATCATTACACGCGATTTTCGAAGGCCTCGCCATCGGTTTACAAAACGAAATAGCCACTATATGGTACCTATTCACTGCAGTGACAATACATTCAGCCACCATATTATTCTGCATGGGTTTGGAGCTATTAATAGCAAAAACCAAAACAAAAACAATTATTCTACAAATGCTTTTACTGGCGGCAACAAGTCCTTTTGGGGTTATTATCGGTCTTCTAATAACTTTGAAAGCAGATATGAATACAAAGGCCAAATCGGCTGCAGTAGTGATCCTTGAGGGACTCTCCACAGGAACAATACTTTACATAACCTTTTTTGAAGTTTTAAACCGTGAAAAAGCTAGGAGAGTCTATAGATTATACAGGGGGATATGTATCATGGGAGGCTTCACATTTATGGCTCTTCTACAGTACTACGAAATCCTAGAGAAAACCTAAATTATTTTAAGTTTAGTTAGTTAATGACAATATTGTTTATTTATAAATTTGACCTGATAATAGCTCGCTAATTATAGTTGGCTAATATTTGATAGTTTTTTTAGATAGAGTATTGAAGGAATTAAATGTGATTTAAGGAAATTTAGTGATATTTAATAAAGAGTTATTTTTGTACATATGTTTATTGAGTTGTATAGAGATGTATAACCAAAACCTATGTTTAACATTGTTGTGGAATAAAGTATTATTAGATTTTGTTAAATATACTTTTTATTTTTTATACCATTAAATATTTGATTAGATCTCAACAAGAGAGTCACGAAAAAGTATTTTGCCAAAGGTTAAAATTTTGTATACAAAATTTAAGGTTTTACAAGCGATTGACTCTCTATTAAGCATTGTAACGGTATATATGAGGAGGAAAAATGCAAAAGGATTATTATCCATTTTTCAGTTATTAGAAATTATTAGAGAAAATGTATATTTTCTAATTGAAGCAATATCCGGTAGGTACTTTATAATATTTTTTTCATTGTAGCAACTATCGTCTTGACCTTTAAATGGAAACAGTTTTTTTAAATAGAATGTGACTCGGTTTTTCAAAAAAGTAATTGAATAAAATTAAATTTTGGATAATAATACTTTTGCATTTTCCTTCTCATATGTACCTATACATAAGTTGTAAACATAAAGTTTGCATATTTCTTTCACCCTATTATAAATAGTTTTGGTTTCTATGGTAACATTAATGATTTAATAAATTTTTAACAATACTAATTTAGTTTTAAGATTTTACACCTGTAACTAGGTTTTATATATTTTATATAAAACCATCAAACTATTTTATTTATTTTTATATTAAAATGTTTGGATATTACGAGAAACCCAGAAATAATACAAAATGTCACGCAAAACACGAAAAGTTAAAAGAAATAAATCTACCTGGGGTTGCTGTTGGATCCTTTATGCATGTAAGTAATAAATAAATAAAAAATCATTATTGAAATTAAGTCAAATATATTTATTGATTTGTCAAGTGACTTTTGTCACATTTGACATATTAATTAAGGTTAGATTTATATACAATTAGATTAGGCATACTTAATAATATTATGTCCCTGTTTTTAAGGTATACAAGGTGGTCCAGTTTAAACGTCGTTAATTTTAAGAGGTGATATAGCCAAAGATATTATCTTTGGATATAGCATCAAAAATAAAATAGGCTATTTATTAAAAAACATTCCTTAAAAATGTTTTCCAATTTCTAAACCACTTAATTAATTTTAATTACTTTGTAATAAAGATAATCAGGCCAATTCACTAACATGAGTCCTTAACGTTAGCCACTAGAATCAGTGGTTATCGTCCGATCCGACCAATCAGGCCGAATAAATATAACGTTAACCACTAATTAAAGTGGCTAACGTTAACGACTAATGTTAGTGAATTGGCCTGAATGTCTTAATTTTGATGTGAAGGGGGAGCCCTTTCCCCACAGTCACTCCACTGGAAATTTACAATATTCAGGCCAATTCACTAAAATGAGTCGGTAATGTTAGCCACTAGAATTAGTGGATATCGTTATATTCAATCCGTCTGATTGGCCAGATTGGTCTATAACCACTAATCCTAGTGGCTAACGTTAACGACTCTTCTAGTATTAAAATTGAGCTACAATTTGTTGCCCACAATCTGTCAAAATATACATGTGTTAACCCTGTTAACTTTAAAGAGTTATTAAATGCCATAGGAAAACCACTTTTTCTATCCAAAATGCCTTGTTTATTTTGTTTCCATAGCAACCCTTTTTAGTTTTTTTTACTACCTATGTGTTGGGATATATTTTGTTTTTTTAATGCTTTATCACCTGTTAAAATAAATGACGTTTATACTGGACCAAGTAGGTACAACAAAAAAAAGAGACTAAATACAAGTACTCTCATATAAAAGTACTTAAGTACCAAGTACCTACAAGTACAGTACCGTTGTACTCGAGTAGGTACCCATACGAGTACAAAGTACCGAGTACACATTAGTTATGAAATGTTGGGAGAAATGCTAGAGAAATGGGGCGATTAAGAAACGAATTTAGAATCACTAGTACGAGATTTATAATTAATAAAAATGACGTTTTTTTGCTGAGTGTAAAGTGAGTTGCCTAACTTCGTGACTTTTCTCATGCGCGAACCGAGATATAGAAGAGACCTTGTTGTGGGTTTGTTCTGTGGGTCTGTCTTAAGGCTGTCGTATAAGGCAGCATGGGCGGAAATTTTCAACACCCACGTCAACCTCACCGCAAAAAAATGTACTTATTTCATAAGACTCGAGTACTTTGGAAGTAATCTAAAATGTATCAAGTAGGTACAAGTATAAGTAAATTCAAATTAAAGTACTAGGGACTGTGTAACTATAGTAACGATACACTAAATGTACTTGGAATACAGTGTTTGAGTACTTGTACTCGAGTACCGCACAGCTCTGTCTAAGTGTCTAACTATAAACATAAAGATTTTCAGTTGTTACACTATTGAACCCACTCTGATTGAACCTATATCTACATCATATCGATGTTTTTTACTAATTGACTGTGAAAATCGATCAAGGTCGGAAGTCGATTTTCGGAATGTTATTAATGCTTATTAATTATTGCCCAAAAGCCACTACTGCCACAAAGTCACAGCTTGTCAATGTAGGAGTAGATAAAATCACTTATTACCAGTGATGGGCACGTATATACTCGATTTATTAAATTTTGGATAAATACCCAAGGTATGTACTATGTACTATGTACCATTGGTGAGCACTATCGATAGTTGATAGTTCAAAGTTTACAATAATGCTCACCACTTTAATAAATCGGGTATATACCGGGTACGTGCCCATCACAGCTTATTACCCTCCTTATCAATTTAAGAGTAGATGACATATATTAAGATTTTTAAACACCATATTAAAAATGAGTTTAATTAGGCACAAACGCAGCTTGCGAGCGAGTGTTTAATAAAGTCGAGTATCTAAAGAAGTTTATTAACGAGTTACATACTATACTTTATCTACGAAGAGCACAAAAAATAATTTAATGCCAATTTTATTTGTTAAACGTTTTACATCTGACAAATGTCACCCGGATATAACCTCACTTTTTCAAAATTTATAATAAATCTAACTTCAACCCGTGACTAAAAAGTTCAAAAGCCACTGTGACTAAAACGCTATAAAGTCACAGCTCGTCGATGTAGAAGTAGATAAATGAATTAATTCATTAATAATTTAATGATTGTTTTTATTGATTCAATTTTATAATCTATTTATAATTAAAACCTAATTGGTATTTTATGCAAGTACAATTTAATGATTTAAGACCTGAGCATGATCATAAGAGTAAGTTGCATACAATCTACATTTCTATTAAATAATATTGCCGTGTTTGGCATTTTTATTGGTTACAAATTTGTATCATAATGGTGTCATTAAAGTATAGGTAGTAAATATCTAATAAACAAATTAAAGTATAGACGTAAAAAAATTGTTTTTAGGTTTAATTTTAACTATAGTACGATTCACGATTTTCTCTTTGGATTAAGTAAGTATAAGAAAAACGATATTTTTTCTACACATTACCTACTTTTTATCAAATAATAAGTACTTACCAAAGAAATAGAAATAGATTATTAAATATTGACAATTTAAAATTGAATCAATAAATACCCTGTAAAAACATCCAGCTATTACAATTTATAAATTAAGGGCGATTCTCATTAGGCGTGTCTGGCGCCTACGTGCAGCATTCTTTGGTGGTATTTTAATTTAAAGCCCTCAAATTTAAAAAATATATATTTTTCGACAAATTGGCAATATGTAATTGAAAATGTAAAAAAACTGCTTATTAAATTAACAAACAAACAAAATCACAAAAAATATTTAGTAATAAAAATACTCCTAAGAAAACAAAAAAAAACATATAAACAGTATAATAACTACAACTGGTTCTTAGTGACGTACTCTCTAAAAATGAATTAGTCAAAAATGACTAGTTTTCAAAGGACAGTCCTCACGGACAACAGCAATGATTATTTTTGTCACATCAATGAGAATTTATCGTTGAGAAGTGCCGGGAACTATGGTGACTCGCTAGTGATGCCGCCGATACGAGAGATTCTCGCCTCTCGTCTCGTCTGGGGTGCGATTCTCGAGTTGAGAGAACGCTATTCTTATGAGAAGTGGGCGTGTTTCACTTAAGTTTTGACAGGCTGCATTCTTAAAATCATGCAATAGTTTGGTTTTCCTAAAGCAGAAAAGAATTTCCGAGAGAAGAACGCACTAACTTATCTTAAATTCAATAATGCAGTCAAAACTTGAGAGAAATGCCCACTTCTCCTATGAGAAGCGTTCTATTAACTCGAGAATCGCCACCCTGGTCTCGTCTCGACAAGACGAGAGGGCGATTTTCTCTCGAAAAAAGGGCTCGAGACGAGACGAGAGAATGCCCTCTCTCGCTAGAGAGTTTCTCGTTTCTCTCGATCTGTCTCGTTCTCTCGATTTTTCCGGTAATAAGTAAACAATTTTTTTACATAAACATTATAATTTTGCACGTAAATGAAGATGTTTATTTGTTTCACAAATATATGTTTAAACTTTCCAAGCACAAATTTAACTCCTCACTTCATGTAACTAAGGGATGTCCCCTAAGGGGTATTACGTAACGCTAGACAGGGGAGAGGGGGTCAGCGCGAACGTTATGGTTTGTTACTGGGGGGAGGGGGGGATTTCGTCCCGTAACGCAATTTTTCTTTAATATTTTCCAATCAAATTCCATTAATTTTACTTCTCAGCATGGGCAAATTAAAATTTCCTAGTGTTACGTAACAACTAGAGGGGGAAGGGACGGCTAAGCGAAACGTTGGTATGTTACGAGGGGGTGAGGGGAGCTGTAAAAAATGCGTTACTTATTAGTTGAATGGCCCCTAACTGATAACTAAAGGTTAAAAAAGTTAAGAAGCATAATATTATTATGATAAACTACAATCTTATAGGTTTTTCGAAAAAAAAAACTTTTCCATATACATATAGGTACATGTAATAATAATAAATAAAACCAGTTTAAATTTCTATAGAAAAAATTATAAACGAATTCGTATTTCATTCCAAATAATTTTTGTATTCAAACATAGCTACTTTTACCACGAGAGAAATGCGACGAGACGAGAGAAAGGTACTCTCGAGCGAGAAAAGAGTATTCTCGACAAGACGAGAGAACCATTTTCTTTCGCTGCACGAGACGAGACGAGAGAAGGACTTTTCTCGCCTCGTCTCGTCTCGCGGCAGGCATCACTATGACTCACTATTAGTGAGCAATATTTTGTACATTAAAGATTATTTTCATTAGTTTATTGAGTAGATTACTGTTCTGCGCAGCAATTGCTATTGTTTTATTTTCTCAGTGTACTTTAGTAGCAGCCTTTAAGCTGGTTTACCGATAGCTTAGAAGTGGAAAAAGATGATTTGGTTGATGATTATGACGACTCTCAGGACAGTTCCAATTCGGATATGGAATGAATTTATTATAATCTCTAAAAATGAAATGAATGACTGGGCTTTTGGACTTTAAGGGGCAGTGGCGTAGCTACCGGGGCAGCAACTGCTGCCCGGCGCCAGCAAAGTTTAGGCGCCTTCACCCCTTTAGAGTTATAGAACATAGCGCCTTTAATTCCTACAAATCCTTTGTGTTCTAATATACAAAAACCTACCTACATAAATTAATTATTTCTTTTCATCACTTATACAAGGTGTCCCTAAACTTATTGGAATAAATTTAGGAAAAGATTGAGCAAGTCAAAATAAGACGAAAACCTAAATAAATATTTTTCCTAATACTTAAGTAATTAGGAAAAATATTTATTTAGGTTTTCGTCTTATTTTGACTTGCTCAATCTTTTCCTAAATTTATTCCAATAATTACATAATTACGTATGTTTCCAAGATACAGGGTGATAAAGTGTTACTTATCACATCAGTTTTTTTTAATATAACTTCTACTATGGTAGTCTTGGAAAGGTGATATTTTGCAAACAGTAACTTACTACCAAAACACATATTCACACATAATTACAATTATTTGAGTAAATACAGTGTCGTAGAAACTGGGGTACCCCAAGCAACGTTGCTTTAAACTTATTCTCCCATACAAACTTTGAGGTTAGGTTATTATAACATTTGATGCAATTTTTCGATCATACACTTCGGCTTGTATTAAAAAGGTGTACCTCTCAAACTTCGATGAAATAAACCGTTTCCGAGATATTCGAGATTACAATAATTGTTATATCGCATTATTTAAAAGGATTAAAAGGTACCTATATGATAAAAAAAATATTTTTTAATTGAAAAAACTAAAAAGGGCATTCCATGAGCCTCGGGACTTTTTGTCCTGACCGTCACATTAAAAAAATTGTAGTTTTTTCAATTAAAAAACTTATTATCATATACCTTTTAATTCTTTAATGCGATATAACAATTATTGTAATCTCGAATATCTCGGAAACGGTTTATTTTATCGAAGTGTGAGAGGTAATCGAAAAATTGCATCAAATGGTATAAAAACATAACCTCAAAGTTTGTATGGGACAATAAGCTTAAACAACCCCTGTTTCTACGACACTGTGTTCACTTAAACAATTGTATTATGTGTGAATATGTGTTTTGGTAGTAAGTGACTGTTTGCAAAATATCACCTTTCCAAGTCTACTAATATTACTTCAACTATAGTAACTAAAGTAGAAGTAATATTAAAAAAACTGATATGATAAGTAACACTTTATCACCCTGTATCTTTTAAACATACGTAATTAGGAAAAATATTTATTTAGATTTTCGTCTTATTTTGACTTGCTTAATCTGCTCCTAAATTTATGCCACTAAGTTTAGGGACACCTTGTATTTATTGTCTGCGCGCAACTAAAACTCGGAACACCAAGCCGGTATACAACGGTAATCCAATGCCAAAAGTATTATGATGAACTAATGAGTGATCATAGGTTTTCCGATGCAGAAAAAATCAAAATATCAGTATTTAATGCTACCCTAGATATTAGGTCTTTTCCCAAAATTTCTTATTGCAAAATGCTTTATCTTTATCTGAACAAAATAATAATGATTTGCAATCTGATCTTGCAGTCGAAATATTAAACTTCAGATCTACTTTTAGAGCTAAAATTGCCGCCCAACTCTTGATTTGTGGTTTTAAAAATTTGTATATTGCCTTTATTCCTGTAATTCCTGTAACTACTGCTTATGCGGAGAGATCGTTTTCGAAATTAAAAATTAATAAAAATTATTTGAGGAGTACTATGTCGCCATCAAGACTTAGTAGCCTGGCTCTTTTGAGCATTGAAAACAAAAAGCTTCCATCGGCGCGACTTTTGGGTCTAATACTCGACGCCACTCAACCTAGATACGCCACTGACTCGGGGTAACTTATTGACAATTTACGTAGCATTAGTAGATAATACTTATTTATGAGTTTTATTTTTCAAGCGTAACAATCATATATGCATAAGCCTATAAAGAAAGACTTTATTTTTATAAGAAATTTAAAAGTCAAATTATTATAGACCGCCGAATAATAATGAAAATGTATTGAAATTACATAGAAAGAGGGTTTACATCAATCGCATTTAGCTTGAAATTATAGGTCACTGGAATAAATTCATACACATAATCTGTAATATTATTTATGTCAAACGTCAAACCTTTACCAAATGTAGCAAACTCGAAATTTTCAATGTAAGTATAGAATTAAACGCTTAAAAAAATACAACACAGCGGAGAAAGCATTTAACTGCCCCGCTCAGATCTGCAACTCTGGCTAAGGCCTCGCCTGTTAGATAATGTACTATTTTAATTTGTTTAAAGGGTTTTTCTTCTAACAAAATACAATGAAAGTTTTAACACTTACATAAAAAATAACCATTGATTACGTAGCATTCGCGAATGCTACGTAAATTGTAAATAAATTGTAAAGGACAGATAACAGATGTCAGCTTATTTTGTTTTGTATTTTCGTTTCAGATGGCTCATTTTTACATTTGTTATAGCATATTTTTGACACTTGTTTTTTTTACATCTATCACCTGAATCATCATTTTGACAGGTGTTTCCTAAAAAAGTTTTTGGCCACATGAAAGTACCAAAAAAAAAAATTTTTAGCTCCTGGGCGAAAAGCCAATATGATTTTTTTCCGGAAGTATTGGTATACCATCTTTACATCATATAAAAATTTATAACATGTGCTCCTGATCAAACCCGTCGAAATTTCTCAAATTGTCACTATATAATTTGTACTGGTTATTAACCAATGGTTAATGAGTTATTATCGTAGAACCTTCAAAATTGAGATTTGTGGCAACCCTAGCTTTTAAATAATTTACACAAATTTTGAAAAAAATAAAAGACGGTGTAGTCAAATTTTCCATTATTGTGTTCGATTTGACGTGGAATATTCATATGACCCATGAATACCCACAAAAGTCAAGTTTATGACTATTCCTTTCGAACCCCAGTACCTCGGGGGTCTTCAAGGGATTTTTTTGAAACTGGACTTCAAAATTGCTTTTACTTCAAGCAGTAACACACTTCAGAGCCTTTTAGGCAACCCCAAAGATAACATTTCTAAAATTGAAAAGTCACTTAGCTTCTAAACGATCTTGGCAAAAAGTACTACAAGCACTTTTGTTTTGGTGTTGGGGAATATTTATAATATTTGTGTAAACAAATTGCCAAACTTGCGCGTCATATATGTATGTATGTCAGTCATGTACTTGTATTAAGTATGTATGTTAGTCATGTACTTGTATCAAGATTGCCGGTGTGTAATTTGTCGTTGTTCATTTCTTTTATTTTTATTTTAAAAAATTAAATCGTTTATTTTTAAACTTCTTGTTTGACAAGCTAGTGTCAAACATAAATGTCATTCATGAATAATACTCATGTATGGGAAAATCCAATTGCCATCCAAACTAAAATGTAGTAAATTACATATAATATAAGCTCTATTCACATACAGTTTAATCAAATGTCGACTATATTATTTTTTTAAGGTTGGTAAGGAACCGAACACCAACAAGCACATAAGAGACCGCGATGCCCGTATGAAAAAGTCCGACGGGCTTGACTCTAGGCTTGCCGAAGAGAAAAGAAAGTTGCTTATGGAGATCGTAGTTTCCGAAAGCGAAAAAACCGGAAATAACATAATTTTTCGAAGAAAAGTCAACGACAAAGTCGACCAAAAGCTCAAGCAGTACGAAAAAACGATCGCTGAAAGACGAGCTAGGTATATCTACCATATTAATCACACAGGTCTACAAAATTTATAAACAGAAACTATATTTGTTTAATGTAGTATCTCTATTTCAAAAGTTTGATACCTAAATAACAGTAGTCCGTGACAGAAAATTCACCGGTGCCAATGTAAAAATTTAAAATGACAATTTCTAAAAGTAGAAAAAAATTTGTTTTAGATTTCCATAAAAAATATAGGTTAATCAAGTATATTAAACCTTAATGAGCTGAGTCCAAAATGCGATCTTAAAATTTACCATCGTATCAGATTTTCGAGAAATTTAAACCCAAAAGAGGAAAACCGCATTTTTTATATTTTAGGTTATATTACATTACAAAATTCTTTTTTAATTTTTCAATATTAAATTTTTTCTTCAAAAAATCATCAGTTAAAATACCTATATTGTTTTAATTAAAAAAAAAAATAATAATAAAATTTTTAAGGTTAAGCGAATTGTTGGAAAAAGATGAAAAGCAATTTTACTATGAAACAGTCGATAAAGCCCAAAAAAGTGACCAATCTAACTTCGAGGAAATGGCGAAGCGGGCCAAAGAAATTCGGGCCAATCGTGAGGCTGAAAGGCTTAAATTGGCTGAAGAAAAGCGACTGCAACAATACGCGTAATAATTTTATTTTTTAATGTTGGTATAATAGAGCTTAATTGCTAGGTATATTTATAGTAAAAGTATTGCATGTAATGATTCTTTCGTTTAATGTTCTATTTAAAATAGGTAGTCAATGTTTAAGGTGAACAATCAAATAACCTTTCTTTTAACATTTAATTTGCTACTATTTACTTAATTGTGCTATAAATTTCAATAAAAATAATAATAAAAACATCGTTAGGTGTGTACAGTGGCAGACACGGAATTTTGAACATCATAATTTGGTTGACCATGTATAAATCTGTAAATAGCAAAGATACAATATTGACTGTTTTGCTTTTTCTGCCAAAATGACAAATCTAGTCATGAATAGAAGTAAGGTTAAGTTGTCCATAAAGAAAGTCTCAACGGGATTATAGTCGTTCAAAATTTCGTGTCCGCCACTGAACTCTGCATATTAAAAATAAATTAGTATTTGCTTTAACAAATACATTAAGTGTGCCAGAAGTATATTTTTTAAATTTGCGGTTTTTTAGGTGCCACTAACCAAACAATTTGTTTTCTAATAATAATAACTTAAATCTAGCAAACAAACGTCAATTTTTATAATTCAGGAATTTTATTTTGTTTTATTTTTAAGTCAACGTTCAGAAGATTTAAGACTGCTAACAACCAAAAAACTTTTATACGACACAAAAGAAGCAAATCTCATACAAATGAAGGAAAATCAAATGAAAAAAGAACGCGAAAAGGAAACTGAACACATGTGGCATCAGATAACGATGAAGGAGATTCAGGAGAAGGTTGGTAAACGTGACAAATTAAAAAAAATATTGAATGCATGCGCAAGTAACCTATGGGATGTGGTTTTTGTTAGACATTACGAAATCGTAAATAAATATTTGATTGATTTACTTACCAACTTGTACATTCTATTATGGGTAACAACTAAAAGTGAATGGAATATCTTAAGGATCCTTTAATTGTTGAGTTGAACAGCCACAAAAAGTTAAATGTCAATGTAACCAATGTAATAATCATACAGTATGTTTAGAGAATCTCTTACCAAAGCCTAATACATTATAGTTTAAATATTATTAAGTACAAAATTTATATTTTTTTAGGCACTAAGAGAAGAGCAAGACTTGCTCTTAGACAAGCAGAAAAAAGGAGGTATCACAGAAGTATGGGAGAAACAAATCCAAGGCAAGCATCTTGTCGAAGCTGAACGCGAACGATTGAAAATTGAAGACAGGATGGAACTTGATAGACTTCATGAAGAAATAAACAAATGTGAACTAGCAGGTCCAAATAAAATTCATTACTGCTTTATTACACATTGTGCTAAAATTAAGGCTGTTTCAGATCAAGTCAATTACAAGGAAATTCAAAGGAAATACGCTGAAGAATTAACCAATCAAATAAAGAAGAACCAAGAATTCATCGCGTACAAAAAACACTTAGAAAATACGTTCGAGGAGGAAATTGCGGAGTTGGTTAGAAAAGAAATTGAGGCAGAAAAACGAACAGTATCAGATAACAGAAACTTATTGCAAAGGGAGACAAAAATGTACAGACAACATCTAGCCGACCTTCAAAAGCAAAGGAAAGAAGATGAAATACGATTGGATGAATTGCTGGAGATCCACCAAAAGGAGGTTACGAAGCAGAAAGACGAAGCTTATTGTAAGGAGTGGAACAAAAAGGAAAAATTAAACAGGGTACACATTTTTCTGAACAAAAACATTTTTGTACTGTTTGATTTTAGGACGTTATAAAAGGAAGACATGAACAAATGGAGTTGAAGAAAGAAAGACAACGCCATGAAGAAAAAATGAAGCAAATGGAGAAAGAAATGAATTCAAAAATATATGAAATGAATAATTGCTTGGAACGAGAAATGGAGAGGAAGAATTTGGAAATGCAAAAACAATACCAAGATGAACTGTCACAACAGATTCATTACAACGATATACTAAAGGTATTTTTTATAATTTAATGTTTAAAGAATATTTTATTTAATATTGTTTTAAATTTAAAAAACTTAATATTTATTAATATTAACAATGTTATAATGATTGATTATTGTACACAAATTGTCAGGAAATGTACATCTGACATGTTAACCATGTTAACCTTAACGTTAATGGCGTAGGAAACCCTGTATAAAACAGAGGACGGGAAATCTGTGAAGTATACTGATAAAATTTTATTTTATTGATCCAATCAGACATGAAAAACAAAAAGTGTTAACACGTTCAATAGGTCTTGTGGTTTAATCTCGTATTTAATATTTTCTTTGGTTTGTAACAAGCATTCATTTAAAAACCATTTATTTTTTAACAACGTTCTCATAATAACCGACTTCCTCTGTAGAAACCGCAGATAATTTTAAAACAAAACGAAATAAAAAACAGAATTTAAAGAAAATTCATCCCATCCAATTATTCACAGATAAATAATGCCGATAATGCCTTTATGGGAACACGCGTTTTTATTATTGGTGCCGTGTTTAATTAAACCGTACTTAAAAGATAAAAATCTATTAAACACCTCATTCCTTTCGTTTTTCAATTGTCATTTATCATTTGGCAAAACGCTTCATGAGAAAAAAATCTATAGGAAACGATTGTTTGGCCAACTTTCTTCCTTGAATTACTGTCCTTATGCAATGATTATTAGACATTTAGGTTTTGCAAAATAAATATTGGAAAAGTTTTGTCAAAATCAATTAAAAACAAATTGCTTAACAAAAGCGTCCTAAACTGAAAGTTAAACAAATATTAAAAATGTGAATTAAATAAGTAAGACTTTTGTCCCCACATTGTACACTAAATAGCATATAATCTTAATTCAAATTTAAACATTTTGAACATTATAGAAGTCGCGACGAATCATCAACTTTATGAAGTGTGTCAGTGGGTAATAGATGTGAGATCACTTTCATTCAGTACGGTACTTTAATGGTAAAATATTTTGCAACTTCTTATTTAATTAGGTTGTTGTTAATATTCAGTCTAACTGTACTAAAGCAATTTGCTTTAAGCAAGGTTTGATTTACAATATAGTTCGTATTAGTTCGTATAGTTCATATTATTAGTAAATATTAAAAAAATTTAACGATTTTTTACTGTTGCAAAACAATTTTATGTTAAATTTAAATTTATAATTTAACCATAAAATTACTTTCAATTTTGTAATGTACTTGGCATATCATCACGTTTTTTATTTTAATTTAGATACATATCATTAGAGATAACATTGCCCCATACGTATAAACGTAATTTCTGGTAAAAAAAATATTATTTAAAAATATTGATACATTTTTTGTTATAGCAAAGGGAAGTTGAACATCTAGAAGAACAATGTAAAAGAAGTCTAATAGAAGAAGAATATTACCAAAGAAAAATAAAAGATGTTGCAAATTTTGGACTTTTAGGACGACAAAAGCATCAATTTCAAATTGTACTGGAGAAAAACAACAAAATACCTCAATGTTGTCCATGTCCAGAACAAAATAAATAAATTAATTTGTGATTTTTTTAATATAAATGAACACAGTAGCCATTGTATGTCTTAATTTAAAAAAATTATTGCCGAATTTTGTCTAAAAATATTTATATATATATACATACAGGGTGTTCCTTAATATCATGTACAAACAAAAGGGGGTGATTCTTTGGCTTATTTTATGAATTAAAGTTCCTATAAACATGGGCCCGCAAACGCTTCGTTACCGATCTACAGGGTGTTAAAGTTTGGAGATTTTTTTAGTTTTTATCTTATAACTTCTGCAGTTTTTGAGATATTTGGCCCAAATTCGGAATATAGGTTAGGCTATAAGGCTTACATCATTGGGCATGCCAAATGGTTATAAGAATCTACAGGGCGATACTTTTTTGTATGTCATGCTCCCCTTTTTTCCCAAGAACTTTTTTATGGTGCGCTGCTGGTAGATTTTAAAATACAAAATAAATTTTCTGTTTTGTTTAAAAACTTTTTGGTAACCTAAAGTTTTTTCGTATTTGCGACCGTTATCGAGAAAAATATGTAGAACAAAATTTGTGAGATGAAATTCAAATTTTTAAAAGGGTCTGGTTGGCTTTATTAATAATAACTTATTTTTATTTATTTTAACAATTTATTCTACACTTCTTGTTAAAAACAAAATGCTCTTTGTTAAAATGATTTATTATAATACAAAAAACTTAAATATTTAGAAAAACAAGAAAACTACATTACAACAATTGTTGAAAGTGACCTCCTCCAATTCTCACACAAGCATCTGCTCTTCTTCTCATTGATGCCCTTACTCTTTCAAACACCCCCGGAGTATTTCTTACGGTTTCAAATGCTTCTACTATCCGATTTTGTAAGTCATTTATATTATTAACTGGTGTTGCATAGACTAAAGATTTGAGATGCCCCCATAGGAAAAAATCCAGGCTGTTTAGGTCAGGAGACCTAGGGGGCCATGGCTGAGGTCCACCCCGTCCTATCCACCTGTTTTCATATGCTACATTTAAATACTCCCGAGCCAAAATAGAAAAATGTGCTGGGGCGCCATCGTGCATATACCAAATACGGTTTCTTAGCAAAACAGGCAAATCTTCTATTAAAAAAGGCAATTCATGTTGAAGAAAATGCCTATATGACTGAGCATTAAGTCGATTAGGCAAAAAGAAAGGACCAATCAAATAATCCCCAATTATACCACCCCATACATTTAACGAGAACTGTTCTTGAAAATGCGTTTCTACAATTTCATGTGGATTTTCTTCAGCCCATATGTGGTTGTTATGAAAATTTATAATTAAGTCTCTAGAAAAGTTGGCTTCGTCGGTAAAAAGGATTTTACAGTCAAAATTAGGGTCTCTTGCTAGCCTGGCAAGGTACCATCGGCAGAAATTAAGCCTTAATGGGAAATCTCGAGGAAGGAGCGCCTGCACCCTTTGAATGTGGTAAGGGTATAGCAGAGAATCACGCAGGATACGCCAAACAACTTGATGACTAATGTTGAAATGTTCACTAATTTTTCTAGTGCTAGTATCTGGATGCTCTTCTATTTCATTTAAAACAGCTTCTTCAATCTGTGGTGTTCTTACCGTATATTGTCTACCTGCATCATTGGTATTCTTTTTAAAAGTTCCACTTTCTGCAAGACGCCTATGAATATTTGTGAATGTTCGATGATCGGGTATTATTCTATTATCGGGATAGCGCTCCATGTACAGGCGTGTAGCTTCTCTTGCATTTCCATCCGCAAGGCCATAGATGAAATGCATGTCAGCCATTTCAGAATTCGTATAATTTGGCATTGTTACGGACTGATAAGAAATTTAATTATAACGAGTCTTTTAAATAATTTTACACCTTGCAGTTTAAAACTTTAAATGCGTGCTGTCAATAGCATCGTTTTTATGTATTTTTTTGATGTTGTAGACAGTGTGTTGTCTGTGATGTTGTATCCAATAGCTACATAAACCATTTTATTTCAGATTTGATATTTAATAAGTAGTGGCAGAAATGAATTCAAATCATGTTTAAAAGAGTACACCATTACAACAATTGTTGTAAGGTAATTTTCTAGTTTTTCTAAATATTTAAGTTTTTTGTATTAAAATAAATCATTGTAACCAAAACCGTTTTGTTTCTAATAAGAAGTATAGAAATATTATTTTAAAAATAAATAAAAATAAATTATTAATAAAGCCAACCAGATTATTTTAGAAATTTGAATTTCATCTCGCAAATGACAACAACTTGTGTTATATTTTTTTTCTCGATAATGGTTGCAGATACGAAAAAACTTTAGGTTACTAAAAAGTTTCTAAACAAAACAGAAAACTTATTTTGTATTTTAAAATCTACCAGCAGCGCACCATAAAAAAGTTCTTGGGAAAAAAGGGGAGCATGACATACAAAAAAGTATCGCCCTGTAGATTCTTATAACCATTTGGCATGCCCAATGATGTAAGCCTTATATCCCAACCTATATTCCGAATTTGGGCCAAATATCTCAAAAACTGCAGAAGTTATAAGATAAAAACTAAAAAAATCTCCAAACTTTAACACCCTGTAGATCGGTAACGAAGCGTTTGCGGGCCCATGTTTATAGGAACTTTAATTCATAAAATAAGCCAAAGAATCACCCCCTTTTGTTTGTACATGATATTAAGGAACACCCTGTATATAGCTATAGCTATATTTATTATCAATACAATCATAAAGTAAAGTAATGGTATACAAGTCCATCCCATTATCTAACACTTGTATGGTGTACCATTAAAACCCATAATTAGGCAATTAAACCCATATTTGGAACAACATCATGCACGATAATAAATAACCACACTCTACAACAAAGAAAAAAATCGAAGAATAATTTAGTACAAATAAAGTACAGAGAACCAAAAACATTCACCAATTAAAATTATAAATCTACGATGGTTACTTTTTAAATTATTAATCGTAATGTGGAACATTAGTGAGTGTATTATGACCTTTGCGGAGATGTTTCAGTAATCCCTAGTCCGGTGAAGAAATAAGATAAATAAAATATGGCGGTAATAAATAGCACTTTGTTTAAAAGGATGAGAAATATGGCTGTTTATTTGTTGCAGCAACTTGTTGAAAAGGTGGAAAAAATGGATTGTGCAGTCTGAAACGGAAATCTATCGATTAGACGTATGGCCTTCACTGCCTGTTCGATAATTATAATTAAACGAACGAGTTTTGCAATGGGTAAAAAATTAACCCATCATCGTTTAAATGTAGGATATATTCTTAAGCCGAGTTCATATAGATGCGAATTTGCGAATTTACGAATTTGCGAAATACGAATATTCGCATTTCGCAGCTCCTATTCATATAGATGCGAATTGTCGGAACCATTTTAGGGACATTGTTTTCTCACTAGGCGATATTTGCCATGGTATTTTAGGGACATTATTTTCTCTCCAGGTGATATTTGCCATACATGGTTAACATTTTCTATAGGTAGGTACTTAAATAGTAAAGTTACTTCTAAAAAAATATGCTACTATAAGGTAAAATAAGAAACTAATGTACCTCCAAAAACTCTTTGTCCATTATAAAGAATAAAAAACAACTTTAGCAAGAAACATTTCAAATAAAACTCAACAACGATGCAATACAAATGAAATAAACACAGAACATAAACAAAAATGGCGCGGGTACATATAACAAATACGTATAATAGGCATCTGCATTAATGCGCATGCGCATTACGCCAAATTCGTGCGATTTTCGCAAAATATTGGATCAATCTCAAGATTCCCGCCCCCCAGATTTCAAATCTTGCGAATTCGCAGAATCTGTCGAAACGTCGAAACACTTTTCCCGCCAAATCAAATGGACCAATGAAAACATTTTCGCATTTCGCAAATTCGCATGTCGCATCTATATGAACCAGGCTTTATGGTTTATAAAAATGTTACGCAACTCAATATCCTTGCTCTAGTATGTGCAGTGGTAGAAAAAAGTATGAAATATTTTTTTACTTTGAACCATTTTAAATTAACGTTGTCCATAATAAGCTAATTTACTAGTAACTGTATTATTGTATAGGTCGGTATATTTCTTCATTTGGCGTGGAAAAAAGTATCAAATATTTTATTTATTTTCATGAAAAATTAACAAAAATTTAAATAATTCAATATTTTGTGGCATAACCTTTCACTTTTATCAGCGCTTCACATCTTGGCATATAATCCACCAGTTTCTGCAATGTGTCCGGAGGTATTTTTTGCCACTTTTCCTGTATGGCGTGGAAAAGTTCTTTTTTATTTTTGATATTTCTGATTTCTAATATTTCCCAAAGATGCTCAATGGTATTAAGATCAGGGGATTAAGAGGGCTATACAAGCACGGTTACATTTCTTGCCAAAAACCACTCCTTAATAATTTTTGACGTGTGCTTGCACTGAGAGAAATACTAGGGTTAATAATTAATAACTATTTATTTGAGACGTTTTTATTTATAATAAATACAGCAAATTTGCTGTAAATCAATTTTATTTACTAACAATATATTCTGAAATTTAAATTATTTATTTGGGTCGAATTTATTTGTTATTAATAGACTAAATTTGTGTCGAATAAAATCGTTTATTAATTTATTGTAAATATACGTTATACTCGTATTTAGTTCACAGTTTATTAATAGTTGCCAAATTTAATTTCGTAAATAATGATTATTAAAAATAAGTCACATTTTCTAACCATTAAATCATATTGTTTGTAAGAAATATGATATATTAATAATTAACAAATGGAATATCGTAACGCGTCGTTTTACCTCGGACGATTCACTTCACTTTAAAATGTCACGTAGTGGGTGGTTTACATCTTTGTTGATAAAGGTGGTGGTGGTTTGTGCTTTTGCATCATTTTTAATATAATAAGGAAATTTGTATTGCGTATAAACAGTAATTGGGTAAGTACATAATAATATTTTTCTATGGTGTTGAATGCTAAAAAAATAAAAATAGGTCCTTAAACATGGATGTTAACATGGACATAATAGATTCTAAACTGTTATACAGTTTAGAAGATCTGGCTAATACTTTTAAAGGTAAGTTTAAGAGTTATAATAATGAATGCCTTGTTATTTCGTTAAGTATTAGGTGAATTTTGTCGCAGTAATGTTTCCACGTGTTGACTATCCCTTGGGATGCATTAATAATAAATAAAGTATATTTACTATAAATTCACTTGTTAATTATTAATCAGATGACTTTAAAGAAAATCAGGTGATATTTATTATTAACAAATTTTTTCAGATAATGGAGTTGATTCTTTTAAAGTATTAGCAGATATCGCCTGTGACGATGCTATGAATATAGTTTTAAAGGTTATATTATTATTATACTATTATTATTATTTTTTTAAGTTTATTTATGTGTTTTAAATAATAGGTCTATGAATATAATTTACAAGTATAAATATACATACTTCGCTTTCTTAATAAAATCATTTAAAAAAAAACAAGTATTTTATTTTAAAAATCACCCAAACTGAAGCACCTTTTATATCAACATATCGTCGTTAACCATACAAAGTGATTTATAATTTTAGAGATTTTTTATAATTATACTGGAGAAGATTTTTGCAATATTCAGGTTAACAAATTTTATGATTAATAGTAAATAATTAAGACAGAACTGTATTTGTATTAAATATGTATATAAATATATTTACAATAAATTTAGCATACCTATAATCGTCAATCTTACAATCCCATTTTAATAATTTTACAGAAGAGCATTTTGAAAATTACTGCAATATTCGGTTTAACATATAAAATTACAGATATAAACCTTAATAATTTTATAAGTTTATTTTATCCCATGGGATCGTTGTCTTGCTGGAATATCCAACAAAGCGGAATCTCTTTCTGGTCAAATGGTACCATGGTATTCTCTAAGATGTCCCTGTATAGAAAACCATCCATTATTTTCTCATCTTGAATCAAGGAATTGGCTCGAGAAAAGCATCCCCAAACCATTATGCTTCCCCCACCATGTTTGATTGTAGGAATTTGGTACCTAAAATTCTACCATTGGACCCGAATAAATTAAACTTACTTTCCTTGCTCCAAAGGACAGAGTTTCATTTTTACATGTCCATGACAAGTGAGATTTTCCAAATGCTCTGTGTTTCTTTGAGAGCAGTGGCTTTTTAACGCCAACTCGGCCATGTAGTCCCGCATCAATTAGGCGATTTCTTACAATTCTGCTACTAACATCAAGATTAAATTGTGTTGAGATTTCTTCCGTGATTTGTCTTGATGTCTTGCGAAGATCTTTGAGGGAGAGTCTTTTTATGGTTTTGTCTATTATGATAGTGGTATTTTCGGGGACGTCCTGGCTTGCGTTGATTCCCATCACAACCTTTAGTACGGAATTTAACCACAAACAGCTTACTGATATTTAATGCTTTTGCTTCAGCACATTGCGTTCGGCCAATTAAATAAAGTTTAACTTCTCTTTGCCTAAATTGAAGTGCTTTAATTTAGGCAAAGTAATTACGCTTAAGTGAATTTAGGCATGACTACGTTAAAACCGACTAGAATATTACTGACTAAACCAAAACTGGCCGAAAATGATAGATTATTTATGCTTTTTTCCAAGATAAAAAACATAATCAAACATAAGAAAAAATTGAACCTACACCTCGCCAAAGTTTTTTGTTTTGAATAATTAGTAATTACGCTTAAGTGAATTTAGGCATGACTACGTTAAAACCCACTAGAATATTACTGACTAAACCAAAACTGGCCGAAAATGAAAGATTATTTATGCTTTTTTCCAAGATAAAAAACATAATCAAACATAAGAAAAAATTGAACCTACACCTCGCCAAAGTTTTTTGTTTTGAATGCGTTCCACCAACTTCAAATACCGACAGACAGCTGTTTCGACCTTTATTGGGTCTCATCAGTGTCAATAATCAAACAATAATAAGCGACAATCGAGGCGACAATAGGAGTACACATTAGACATAACTACTGATTTTTTTGTAACCCCATTACAAAAGTTGTGAAGTTGTTAGGGGCCAAAAATCCAAAGTTTAAAAATATTCCAAACTATTTTCCACCACTGTATATGTTGTAGAAAATATTAACAAAATCAAATAAATTAAAGATATTTTAAGGAAATATTGGAATTGATGACAGAAGAAATTTAAAGTATGCTATTAACATT
The DNA here is from genome assembly GCA_921294245.1 of Brassicogethes aeneus. NCBI lineage: Eukaryota > Metazoa > Arthropoda > Insecta > Coleoptera > Nitidulidae > Brassicogethes > Brassicogethes aeneus. The sequence goes on along the minus strand of OV121133.1, from coordinate 59,765,354 downwards.
GAATGTAAAGTCGTTTTGTTACGAAAATGTTTATTGCATTTTTATTTGCAACCTTGCTCTAGAAAAAACCGCTTCTTCCACAACAATTACAGCAATTTTCTCTAAGATCTGTATCTTCTTTTCAAATCAAACAGCTCCAAAATTCTCACCATCCCATGGCACTAATTGAATTATTAGCCATATATTTTCCATTACACTCAATTAAAAAAATCGAGTGTGTAGTAAGACAATGCGAAAAGTTGCAACGTGCGTGTTTACTCAAGCAATAGGCACATTCAAAACAATACCGATTGGCCAACTCCTTTACCCGAGATGCTTGCGTTATATGCAATATTTGACACAATCTATTATGTGTCGTAAATATACTTAGGTAAGTACTATTGCGGACTAGAACATATTGAAAAGACTATTATATTATATGATAACGGTCATCTTGTTTTAAAATTTTTCAGAAAAAAAAACAAGGAACAGAAGAATACCCACTGATTTTTTTTAAGGGCATATTATCTTTGTCAAGCAACAAAAGAACGTCGTGTTTGTCTACACTTTTCTATGTGTTTATTTTTATAGGCTATCATATTTATGAAAACATTTACAATACCTATAGGTATTGTCTAAATGTTTTCATAAACAAGATATTTAGGCCTATAGGTACTTAACTTTAGGCCAAAATGATACCTCCGTTTTTCTTATGAAGCGCTAATTTCATTAATATTAAAGATTAGGTATAAACAGTGTGTTTCAAAATGGGTCGTTCGCCGGAATTATGAGAACTTACGCTACCGAAATTCCCACGAATTTAAATGAATAGATTCTCTTTATACTTACATTAAATGTGTTTCGTTATTATAGTCTCGTGCAATGAGCAAACATGGTAGTTCGGTGTGTAAGGACAAGCAAAAATTCTTGCTCAAAGAAACGCCCCACAAATTAAGTAGAAATTGGTGCGCAATCGAACAATTTAGAGAACATTTTGCAACAATGTTGCGAGTTTTGCCATGAATCATTTTATTCTAGCTCAATGTTTAGGTATTATCAAAATTTGAGTTCTGTTTGAACTACTCAGTTAAAATTAGTTATTTGTTTTACAAGTGTTGTAAAGCAACTTTTCCATGCGAGTGTTTAAGTTGCTCACGAGGCCGTTAGGCCGAGTGTGCATTAACACGAGCTTGAAAAAAGCTTTTCTCACAAGTGAAATACAATGTTTTTTCTATGACCTAAAAACGTGTTTGAGAGCTGTTAAAATTACTATGCTGCCAATTTCACAGACCTGTCACTTTTCACACAGACCTGTCACTTTTCACACAGAAATGTCACTTTACATTCGAGTTTTACCTTGCCAATGAAGAGATTTATTTTCTAAGCAACAATGCCATCACGAAATGTGACTTTTACATAGTGGTCGTAGATAAAGTACTTTTTCTATTCCCACCTTTAAAACGCCCATTTTCGTACATGTTTCTATGAAATTTAGTTACCTTTTAAATAAACATAAACAAGTTGTGGCTTTATGGCGTTTAAGTCACGGGCTGAACTTGGCAACTGGTTTTTATTTACGGGCTGGAGTTAGTTGACAGTTCTCTTCATGTAAAATAAAACTAAATGTAAAAATTATTTTATTTTCTCAATACAAATATATTAAATAGTTTAAACGCCAATATTTAAAAGGTTTATATGAACATTGTACTCAACTTTTAATTTCGCCGACGGTAAACTATATTTAACTTAATTTTGAGTGGAGATTCCACTGTGGAGTGACAATAAAACATTTTAATAACTTCTACTGTGAAAAACTGCTTCTACATGGTATTAAACGGTCCATTTTTAAGGGATACATTTCGATTTACACCATATAACAAATATACACATAAAAATTTGATATTTGAGATTCCCAAGTTGGTTACTCAATTGTTTTATAGATGTAGCTCTATTTAAATATTTAATTTAAATCCTTTTTAGATACTAATAATTATTTGTCGTAGAAAAAGTATAGTATGCAACTATATTTAGTATAAGTATACTTTATGATAGTATATTATGTATCAAGTTTGATAAACGCCATTTTATACACGAATTTAATTTAGGCACGAGCGAGCTTGCGAGTGTGTGAAAAGTTTATAAACGAGGTGCATACTATACTTTTTCTACGACAAATACTTATTATTATCTTAAAATGATTTAAATCAAAAATTTGTATAGAGCGCCATCTATGAAACAACAGGGGAAACTGTCAAATGTCACATTTTTACATTTTATAAACACAATTATAAAGGTTATAAATCGAAATGTATCTTTAAAATTGACAGTTTTTCACAGTGAAAGTAAAGGAAATGTTTAATGAGGACTTTACAGTAGAGTCCGTGCCCGAATTTAAGTTATAGTTTACTGCCGGCGAAATTAAAAGGTCAGTACAATGTTCATATAAATTTTTCAAATATTGGCGTTGAGAAACTATTTAATATTTTTGTATTTTTGTATTGAGATAATAAAATAATTTTCACATTTAGTATTATTTTACAAGAAAGGCACTTTATTTTAACGATTGTATGACATTTGACAACTGTCAACTAACTTAAAACTAACTTCAGCCCGTGACTAAAAACCTGTTGCTAACTTCAGCCCGTGACTAAAGCGCCGTAAAGCCACAACTGGTCAATGTGTATTTAAAAGGTCACTTAGTGTCATGTAAAAATGTACGATAAAGGGCGTTTTAAAGGTGGGAGTAGAAAAACTTTTTAAAAACTCATTTAATTAAATTCGAGTTTAAATTTAAATTTAAATGGCGTTTATTAAACTTAATACATCTGTGGGTAAAAGGCATAAGGGGATAAGTCAAAAAAAGCAATTTTTCAATAGAGCCTTTAACGTGTTCGCAATAATTCAGGAAATATATTTATGTTTAGCGGGTATACGCTTTTGTTAGCATATGACATGTGCTAACAAAAGGGTATACCCGCTAACCATAAATATATTTCCTGAATTAATGGGAATACGTTTAAGGCTCTACTAAAAAATTGATCATTTTGACTTATCCCCTTTTGCCTTTTACCCACAGACATAATATACTTTTATCTCCTCCTCTTGCATAATATCGTTTTTTTGTATATAATGATAACCATTACAACCCCCCGCCAAACAATGGGCATAATAATTGGCATTGTTTCCGTTGTTAGGCATGGAGGGTTTTATTATAAACGGTGATTTATATTTAGTGTTGACAATAATACAATTTTAATTTATAAAATAAATAATATTTTACAAGGTACTTGGGTGACAGTCACCAATTAAAGTTTATTTTAAAAGGTCACCCGGTGACCTAGCACATCCTTTTAAAATAAACTTTAATTAAAATACAGGTTAAAATTTCTATTAACTCCCATTGAAAGCTTCTATAAAAAGCGGCTACAAATTATTTGCATATTTATAAGGCCCCTATTTTAGCCGTACCTTTCTTATTGAAATCAGTACTTTATTTTGGCTTAGTTTTATTTACATAGTTAAAGTGACCATTCCTCCCGGATTTTGCGGGACAGTCCCGGATTTTATCAACATGTCCCGCAACGTCGGAAACGTCCCGGATTTTGCGGTTAATCACTATGTCTTTTTACGAGAAATTATAATTTATACACAAAATAATAAATCTGACAAAAATAAAATAGAATTACAAATTCGTAAAACTTATAATTGTTCACAAAATAAAAAAAAACAGTTTCGGCCGCTCACAAGTAAAAAAATATTAAAGAAAAATTTACTCAATGGACTAAAAATAAAGTTTCCATTGACAAAAGATGGGTTAAGATTTTTCAATATTTTTGCGTCCAAAATGTTCCCTTTCATAATATTAAAAAAATTGTAGAATTATGCTTGTGCCTACCAAGAACTAATGCTCCCACCGAACGGGAATTTTCTGGAATAAATATAATGTTGACCTCATAAAAAACACCACTGTCCGTGGAATTATTAAAATGTATGCTTGTAACATAATTTAGACTATTCTTCTTGTGACAAATTTTATAATTCTGTAAAGAATAATGATGGCCTTCTGCGGAAAATTCAGTCGGTAGAAAAGTATTTGTAAGTTATATTAAAGTACTATATTTGTAAAAAAAATAAATTTGTTTAAAAACGAGTAATTTTCAAATATATATTATTATATATAAAATTCAGCATTTTGGAATGACGTAAACGATTTTCCGTTTTCTCGATCTTTCCCTCCCATTTCCCCCCTTCCCCCTTTTCCGCAAAACTATTTTCGCCTTCGTATCGACAAAATGCGCCTGCCCCAGACTTTTCCGCTTTTAGCGGATTTTTTTGGCTTTGTCCCGGATTTTTACATTTTTGATGTGGTCACTTTATACATAGTACTTTAAGAGGTTAGAAAAAGTAACAATCTATTAAACCTTCGATTAAACCTAATTTTACTTAAAACGAATTAAACAATTGTAATTATAGGAAAAAAGTTAATGAAAGCATACCTAATCGGTGAAAAATTATAAATGCTAATATTAATTTTTATAACAGACTGTAATTTTAACCATTGCATACCCAAATACATAACATTATTATATTTAATTTAAACTTTTACATTTTCTACTTCAAAATTCAAATTGCATTAAACCAACCATCAAAATGCAGTAATTAAAAAAAAACGTAATCTTAAATTATATTTCTTGAACCATTGTTCACAATAGTCGAACGCTTTCGGAACAATGTCTCTGTTAAAATTATACAGGAAATATTTTTCGAATTAATTGGACTTGTTAGAAAATACGTATTTTTTTACTGTCACATTGTTTTCTTGGGTTATGTAAGCAAAGGCGACATTATACGCGTTTAGAAGAATTATTATTATTAAACTGCTGTGTAAATTATTTGGATGAATATTTAAATATACTTTCTCCATATGCAATAGGACTTGTGGCTTTGCATTCATGTAATAATAATATGGAATTATACCACATTTTTGTACTAATAATTATAATTAAACCCTGTCTTTTGTTTGGATACTTTTTTATTTGGTAACTTACTTTTATCTTTTAAAAACTGTTAGTTGTGAATCTTGGTATTTTTTAAAAAAATTGTAGTTATTCTCTACATTAAAAAAATGACTCACTAAAGATTTGAGCTCTTAATATTAAAGTCGTTTTTTCGTATAATACGAATGGTTTTTTCTTGGAAATTACGCAAGTGGCATTAATTTTTAAGACCACGAGCCGCCAGACGAGTGGTTTTAAATTAATTCCACGAGCGAAATTTCCAGGGAAAAATGTAATAAATTCAAAAAAAAAATCAGGGAAAATTTTATTACGAGTGGTATTAGGCAAGACTATTTTACGGATATTTTTTTTAAATTAGAATTAACTGCCGATTCAATTTCTGTATGATTTTTTTGACCAAAACGCATATTTTTTGACATTTTTATTTTAAAATTAGAAATTAAATAATTATTTATATAGGTATGTCTTTTCTATAATTATAATTTTAAAGTCACAAATATCATAATAAGTGGTTAATTAATTAATATTTAATTTAAAGTATATATATTTCTTTATTTTTAATTTATCTTTTCTTTGTAAATTACAAATTGTAATGAAAGAAACAAGCTAAACATTTTTTTATCACTAAAGTGCTTTGTTTAAGAGATATAAGCAATTCAATAACCAAAAACAAAGAAAAAATAGGTTGTATTGAAATTTATGTATACATGTATGTAATTTGATTCAACAACTATATATTGCTTATATCTCTTAAACAAAGCACTTTAGTGATACCTATAAACGTGAGAATCTTTTTTTTCAAAAATTAAATTTTCTACAACTTTTTTATTTGAACTTTTTCGGTAAAACCAGTCATTCGCTCGATTTTCTCAAAAATATGTGAAATAAAGTGAAAAAATGACTTTTGGAGCTACTACAATCAACGTAAATAAATCAAAAACAAAATTGATGCAGGGCCTTTCAAAAACCGTGAATACTATGCAGAAAATTATGGTGATAAAAATTATAATTCAAACCCCGGCCAACATATAGAAATTTAAAATAAAAATGATTAAAAATACATGCTTTTTATATGGAAAAACTACAAAATTAAAAAGGAAGTACTTAGAATCAAAATTATGGGCTCAAATTTTCAGGGAATTTTTTTTTCAACCTAAAAAACAAAATTTTCATGTGTCAGCAAGAAAAAAAAATGTTTTGTTTAAAATGAAACACCCTAATATATATATATATAAAAAAAAGCACAAATTTATTTAAACACAAAAATTACAATATAAAATTATTAAGTAGGTACTTAATGTTACAAGACTGAGTATAATACTAAACTAACAAAGCAAAGACATTCCTATTTATAAGTTTTTAAAATATGTTGTACGTGTTGTCTCAGGGTTCTCATCGTTGAATAAATGAAGAGTTGCATTTCCCAGAGAATTCCATACCTTGTTATCTTCTCCGATTAGATAACGAAATATGACTCTCGTGAAGTCTATGGTGTCATCATTTTATCACATATAACAGCTCCCCTTATTTTTGAAAAGTTGATGCTATGCAGCAACTTTTTCACTAAGTTGGATTTCACAGAAGTTATCGTTGGATTCGATGTCTGGTCGTCTTTTGATGGTGTTTGATATCGTTTCGGATATCGTTTTTCTTGGTTTAAATTTTGTAAACAATTTTATTGTTACGTATGCAACAATGCTAATGACTATTAGAGCTATAGTCAAATAAGTGAACCTGGTTCACTGAACCATGATATGTTTTTCTCGACGAAAGGTTGATTAATAAGATTATCCAAATCTCTCGAATATTGTTGAAGTTTGTGGTTGGCAATTTCCAATTCCTCCATATTTAAGTTATTTAATTTAGGGAGTTCTATATTATCTGGAACATGAGTACAACAGTTGTATGGAACGAGAACGGGTTGAGGGTTTTCGATTACGTTGGATGTCTTGCTAGCTTCTGCTTGTATTTTTGTAATGCCGATGGAGGCTTGGCACACTGGTTTAAGTTTTAACAAAGAGTTTTTATTTATTACCAATGTTTCAGAGTTTATGTTTTGGCAGTTTATATATAGACACTTGAACAGGTTCGGTCGCACTAATTAACCATGTATTGTCCTTTAAGTTTTGCACATTATAACCAGTGCCGGTTTAAGTTAGTTCGCCGCCCGGTTCTGGCACAAACACAACGCCCAATGCTTTAAAATATTACTTTTTTAAAAACATTTTTAAATTTTTAGGTCTTACTTTCTCACGTCAAGTGGAAGATTAGGTTGGTTAGGCTGGTATCTAACAGTAAACTTAGTATCCTATAAAATATAAAATGAGCCTTTATAAACAAATTATAAAAACTAATCAAAAGCACTAACTAAAAATTAAAACATTCTTTGGTTTATATAAACAATACTAAGTACTAAGAAAAACTAATTAAAAAATAAAAGTTTAATATTTTGTTTTATTAAACTACTAAAAACTAATCAAAAGTTATAAATAAATAAAACATTATTCTTTGGTTTAAATAAATATTGAGAAATCCTAATACTAATAATTAAAAGGTTGTTTTCAAGTCTTTATAGTAGCAAATTGTTTTATAACACTTTACATTTATTTCATCCAGCAGGTCTTGATAAATGGACAAAATTGCTAAGGAGTTGAATCTTTCTTGGGGAATTGTATTTCTTAGGTAGTTCTTTACCTTTTTTAGAGTAGAGAAAGATCGTTCACCACTTGCATTTAAACCATTATGAAAACAAAATTCGCAGACAAATATTAATATTCGGAAATGAAGATATTAATTTATTTTCGTATAAAACCTATTCTTATTCCAATGAAGTTTCTATTTTTATTTCCGAAAGGGAAGTTACCAGTTTCTTGAGTTGGACACATTTTTGAGAAAAAAACTCATCCAAATCCTCCACGAAGATTTATGCTTTTAGATTAAACAAAAATTCAAATTTGTTTGTGCCAGATTTCTAGCTATCATATCGACAAATGATTTTGGATTATAGATTGTCAATTATTAAAATAAAACATATTGTTCGCATTGTTTCTTTTTTGCTTAAATTTGCCTCTGAATTATTTTCTTCAAATTGTAATTTTCTTATGATTATCCGCTTCTGAGCATAATTTTCGTTTCCTGTTTATTTCCTCGTAATGATCAAAATGATCACGTAAAAAATCAAAGTTCTCAACTAAAAATGACAAAAGATGAGCATTTGTGCTTAAATCCATATTTTGTTTTTGAACTGCTTTATTGGTTTCATTAACCCTTTGCAAAACGTCTATCTAAAAAGTTAAAATTATTCCTTTTCCATGCAATAAATCAAGTTTTTCTGATGCATCATGAGAAAATGAGAAAAATGTTGTTATAGTTGAAGCAACTTCTCCATGGAGAAGTTGCTTCAACTATAACAACATTTTTCTCATTTGTATCCGTTGTATCCGCCGACGCAGTGTCGCAATATTTTTTTTTCTAAATTCTAACGATTATTTTTTTTTTAAATTAGGGCGGTACGCGGTACCGCCCCAAAAATATTTACCGCCCGGTGCTATAGTCCCCAAAAAACCCCTGTTAAACCGGCACTGATTATAACCTTGTCCGTAAATTAAGGCACTATGACAGTTATTCGGAACGTTCATGTTGGTTTTTAACAATTGCACTTCACACGCGGCGTTATTGTCTATTGGGTATGCGTACAGGTTGGAGCACAGTTTTCTTCCTGGTGATAGCTGCTTGCATTCTTTTGGATTCTTGACGGGGTGTACATTAAAGAATCATCGTTTCGCGCGGTATATTTTTGACTTATTGACAAAACGTGATAAAGACCAGTTCTTTCATCAGGTATAGGAATAGGAAATAAATGGTAGAGGGTGTAGATTTGTTGTTCAATTAAAGGGATTTTTAAAACAAAAACAAGATCATGATTTGTTTGATACGCTTGGAGTTCTATGATTTCCAAATACTGAGCTATTTGTGAATGTTTAATGGCTAAAGGTAAATTATTTTTCTCAAGATTTTGAGATATTTTTTGTAATTCTAATATTAAGTTGTTGGGGGTTATAATTGAAGAATGAATTATCTTTAGGCGGGCAAAGGTAATGCCATTTATTATGTCATTAACATTGTCCTCCAAAAACAAGTAACTTTCCATTAGTTTTTCACAAATTTCGAAAAATTTTAATTTGGCTTCTACTAGCGCGATCTTATCTCCTAATAGGTGAACTGCTCTTTCTATTTTGAAAATGTCGTTATTAAATGTTTTTTCGTTAAACGAAAGTTTTTGTATTGTGTTGTTAAAGTTTTGCATAATTGATGTTGTGACTGTTATTTGATTTTTTAATAGATTTTCAACTTGACTTTGATCTTTATTTAATTTATTGATACTATTAGTGAAGAATTCGCCATCTGATGCATCTAAATTACCAGTAATTGCTTTGAATACTGTACCAAAACCGTTAACAAGGCCTCTTTTAGAGCGCTTTGTGTCTGTAAATATTTCGTCAAATTTTCTTTTTATTGTCTGGGATATTTGTGTTAATAAGTTAACGTGTGTAGTGACTTCAGCTCTGAAAGAATTCATATTATGATAGTCAGGGCGTATGGTATTATGAATTGTCTTTAAAATTTTGTCGTTATTGTCAAATGCGACGCGTAAGTTTGATATGTTTCTGTGTACAAGTAGTGTCCATTGGGCTTTGGAAACAACGATTTGTGTTTCGTCATGATAGTATATTCCCAAAGTGCTGTTAATGGGTTCTATTCGGTATTGGCAGAGTGCTGTACCAATCAGCATTAAGTACCTGAAAATAATTAATTTTCAGAATAGGGTTTCATTCGGTCAAAATTGACTTTTGTGCGTTGATTTGTTTGGGTATTTAAAAGAATAGCGGAATTATTTAGAATCTCTATAGAATATACTATCATGATCTCAAAAGGACCATTAAACTTGTTTTCTAATTTATTTTTTATTTGGGATTCTTTTATATAAACTTTGTCACCTACTTGATAATTTGGAAGATTATCATGAACATGTTGATCGAAACGGGTTTTGGATTTTTGTTTTTGGGCTTCGGTTCGGGCTCTAGCTATTTTGTAATAATGTGTTATTCGATTATTAAGGTCTCTAATATATTTGGTAATAAGTTGATTTTCATTATAAAGTTTTTCTGGAGGTCTACTAGAGGTGTGTCCGAAAACTAGTTCGTATGGAGTGAATCCATGCGTTTTATTATTCGAGTTGTTGTAACAAATTACGGCATAGGGCAGTATGTTAAAAGGGTGTTCGTTTGGGTGTTCAGCTAAGTGAACTCTTATCATTTCCAATAAGGTGGAATAAAATCGTTCGAGAGAACTATTTGATTGTGGGTGTCCTGCGCTAGAATACGTTAATTTTATGTCATAAAGATTACATAAGTCTCTTAGGAGGCTGTTGTCAAATTCTCTACCATAGTCACAATGAATATGAAGAGGGGTGCCAAAATGTTGGAAGTATAGGAGTAAAGTGTTAACAACGGATTTTGCGCTTTTGTCATTAATTGGATAAGCTTGGCTAAATTTTGTCAGTTCATCTCTGATGGTAAGAGCGTAATTTCTACTGGGGACTTCTAGGATGTCAATGTTAATGCGTTCAAAGGGTGTTCTAGGTGTTTCGGTGATGACAAAAGGTCGGTCGAGGTTTTTTCGATAAGGTTTAGTTTTTTGGCAAGTAGTACAATTTTTTATAAATTTTTCTACGTCTTTTGTGAGTCCGGTCCAATTATATTTTTGTTTTATTCTGCGTATGGTTTCGTTAATTCCACGGTGAAGGTTGGCTTTACCGCAGTGAAGTTGATCTAAAATTATTGGAATTTGATCAGGGTCAGGTGTTTTTGTGACGTTTTGAAAGACTTTAAATTTAATTTCTTTTTCTGCAAAAAGAAAGGATAGCATTTCTAATATTGGTAGGTCAATATTAGTTTCTACGCTATAGATTTTATTGGCTTCTAAATTATTTTGAGAGTTGTACAGGGATGCGAATAAAACTTCTGAAACTGAATTAGGGTCAGATGGAAGAGGTATAATTAAATATTTTCGGCAATTGAAATTTTGAAATGTCTTGAATATGATTTATTCTTATACGCGAAAGAGCATCGGCGTTCTTATTGATTTTACCGGGTTTGTAGATTATCTCGTAATCATACTCTTCTAGTTTAAGTCGCCAACGAGCAAGACGACTTCCTGGGTCTTTTATAGAAAAGAGCCAAGTTAAAGGTCTGTGATCGGTTATTAACTTAAATTTTCGTCCAAATATTAGTGGTCGAAAGTGTTTGACAGCCCACACAATGGCGATAAGTTCTCTCTCTATTGTAGAGTAGGTACTTAGTTTCGGCAAGTGTTCTCGAGGCATAGGCAATGGGCAAGTCTTTACCTATGGGGCCTTGCGAGAGTACTGCTCCGATAGCAAAGGCACTCGCATCAGTAGTAAGTAGAAATGGTTCCTCAAAGTTTGGGTAAATTAAAACTGGGGTCGATATTAAAGAATTTTTTAGTTCTTCGAATGATTTTTTGCATTCAGCGTCAAAATTAAATGTAATGTCTTTTTTTAGAAGGTTTGTCAGAGGTTTTGAAATTTTGGCGAAGTTAGAAATGAATCTTCGATAATATCCGGCTAGACCGAGAAAGGACTTAATTTCTTTTTGATTAGAAGGTTCGGGAAAATTTACAATACAATCTACTTTGGATGGGTTAGGTTTTACACCGTCTTTAGTGACTAAATGACCAAGATAAGCGACTTCTTGTCGTAGAAATTCGCATTTATCTGGTTGTATTTTCATATTAGCTTGCCTTGCGTTTAAAGACTTCTGTTAGACGACTTAGGTGCTCGTGGATAGTGGGAGAATAAATGATGATGTCGTCCATGTAGACTAAGCATCGTTCATTTTGTATTCCCAGTAAAATGTTATCCATCACTCTTTGGAACGTTGATGGAGCATTTTTCAATCCGAAGGGCATCCTTACGAATTCAAAATGGCCATTTTCTACTGAGAAAGCGGTCTTTGGAATATCTTTAGGGTCGATTTCAATCTGGTGAAAACCAGAGGCAAGGTCTAATGTTAAGAAATACTGGCATTTACCCAGTTGGTCAAGGAGGTCGGATATGTTCGGTAAAGGGTATTTGTCATCCACAGTTAACTCGTTGAGTTTTCTGTAGTCAACAACTACTCTCCATTTTTGTTTGCCAGAGGCGTCCATTTTTTTGGGAACGACCCAGACAGGGGATGTGGGTTTTTCTGATTTTGTGTCGATAGTATGTTTGATTTCATTAGTAAAGGTCAATTTGTCGCCTTCTAGATAGAAAATATCTGAATAGTCTAAACAAAGTTCAGTAATAAGTTCCGATTCTTCTTCGTTTAAATGTTCTAAACGAAGTTGGTTTTTAATTTCTGAAACTCTATCCGGTTGTAGGTTAAAATTACATTCGTTTAAATTATTGATTGAAAAATTTTGAATGGGTTCGAGTTTCAAGTCAGAAAAGTTTATAGTTTTTGGCATCGCGTTAGCGATTAAGACTGATGTTAAAAATTCACCATTAGCGTTAATTTTGACTAAAGCATTAGGTAGACGTACTTTATCAATTTCCGTAGCTTCTAAAATAGCTTCGGTATTAGATAAATTGCATTTAAGTTTGCAAATTTGTTCCGTACGCGGTTCTAATGTGATTAAATTTGTAAAATTTGAATTTAAGGATACGTTTTCAGCGGGTGAATCTTCCTCTACTTTAATCAAAGGTATAGTTTTAAAATTTGTAATTAATTGTCTGTCTTTTAGGTCCACTATGCACTGATAGTGTTCTAAAAAGTCGGATCCAAGTAAACCGTCAAAGTCAATGTCAATGTTGCAAATGTATACTTTATGAGGGTCTTTTAAATTGAATGGGACCAGAGTGGATTCGTTAATGTGGATTTGAATAACTACATTTTCTTGGGATCTATGGGGAAAGTTTTGACAAATGTTGGGTTTAAAGATTGATAAGCCTGCTCCGGTGTCAATTAAAAATTTAAATGTGTTTGAAGCGTCGTTTATGTAAAGGGTGATCCACTTTGAGCTTGGCAATTTAGATGGCCATGAAAATCAAATTTCAAAGTATTTGTCATTATCAAAGTAATATTTGTGGTCTAGAAAGACATACAAATTTGATTATGCAGCAGTATACGACTGAACAACGCGTTAAAATTATCCAAACTTACTATGAAAATGGGCGTTCAAATGTGCGTACTTTCCGTGCTTTGCGCGAATATTTTGGAATACAAAATCGACCTTCTAGGCAAGCAATTACGAATGTCGTGCAGAAATTTGAGCGAAATGGGTCAGTACTCAACATCAAAACTCCCCAGCGTGTTCGTCCTGTCCGTTCAGAGGAAAATGTTGCCAACATTCGTGAAAGTGTTGCCCAAGAACCAAAAACTTCGATTCGTCGCCGATCACAGCAGTTAGGCCTTCGGTACACCTCAACGCAAAGAATTTTGGCGAAGGATTTGAATCTTCATCCTTATAAGGTCCAAATAACCCAAGAATTAAAGCCCAGAGACTATCTCCAGCGACGTATGTTTTGTGAGTGGATGCTTCAACACGAAGTCGATTTTTCGAGAAAAATAATCTTCAGTGATGAGGCTCATTTTAACCTCAATGGGTTTGTTAATAAACAAAACCCAAGAGAAGTTGTTGAGAAACAAATGTTCCCCAAAAAAGTTACAGTTTGGTGTGGTCTGTGGGCTGAAGGAGTAATTGGTCCGTACTTTTTTGAAAACCATGAAGAAAATGCTGTAACAGTCAATGCCGTGCGTTATCGGAGCATGATTACTGATTTTCTTTGGCAAGAGTTGGAAGGAGTGGATATTGAAGAGGTCTGGTTCCAACAGGATGGAGCGACCTGTCATACAACCCGGGAAACAATCGATTTGTTACAGACCCGCTTTCTAGGCCGGGTTATTTCGAGAAACGGCGATATTAATTGGCCGCCTAGATCTTGCGATCTAACCCCCTTAGATTTCTTTCTCTGGGGATATTTGAAGAATAAAGTTTACGTTAACATGCCCAATACAATTCCGGAACTGAAACAAGAAATACGACGGGAAATAGCTGCCATAGAGCCTGCGTTGTGTCGCAGAGTCGTTGAAAATTTTGACCAGCGCATTCGGTTTTGTCATTTGAGCCGTGGCGGCCATATGGCCGATGTTATCTTTCATACCTAATTGTACGATATTTAACGTTATTATTTAATAGAAAATTTCTCAGCTTTTAAAATATTTCGAGTTTTATTTTATTTTCTTATTGCCAAGCTCAAGTTGGATCACCCTTTAATAGAGATTTTTTGAATTTACTGAAAGTAAGGGACTTACAGGAAGTTTTGTTCCGGGAAGTTGAGGTTGGGATCGAAATTGTCCATGTTTATTGTTTGAATTTGGGATGTTATTTCCAAAATATCTTGATTCGGGGGTCTGTCTGGAAACTGGGTTCCAAGGGAAAATCCTGGTTTTGTTCAATTTCTGTTGGGAAATCTAATTGAGGTTGGTCTTGGTAATATTGCTCATCATTGGGTAAGTAAAAGTAATTTTGTTCGTCAGTGTCGTAATACTGTTCGTAGGGGTCTGAATTGATGTAATTCAGATGATGGGTTTTTGCAGGGTATTTATTAAAATTTGGATTGGGTTGAATGGCACTTGGCCTGGGAGATCCTATATTGGGATTTGGCCTAATGACAGGTGGGCGATTTTGAAAGTTCGGATTCTGTGAAGTATTTTGTTGTTGGTAAAATGGTCTTTGTTGGGGATTTTGAAATGGTTGTTGAGGGCGAAATTGGTTTTGATTGTTATGTTGGAAATTTGAAAAGGTTTGAGGGGTTGTCATTCTTTGTCTACATTCGTTATTCGAATGTCCGGTTCGTTTACAAATTGAACAGTTTTTTATTGTCTGATTTGGATTTTGTTTACGAGGTGGCATATTTGTATTGCGGTTTAGGTTAAATTTTTAATTTTCAAAATAATTTAATTGGAGTTCGCGTCTAATTCTATTGGTAGCAGTTAAAATGTCTGGAGGGTTACTAGCTCTAACAATTTGACCAATTTTCGGGTCAAGTCCGGCAAGTAAAGTATTCAAAGCCATTGATTCGACAAGTAGGGTCTGAGCGGCTTTTTCTTCAGCTGTAAGGGTTTGTTTGTTAATAGAAGCGTATAACTTTGCTTCGTGCGTTTGTAAACGAGCAACAAAGGTTAAAGGCGATTCGCTAGAAGATTGTTTTAATCTTTGCAGATCTTGAATTAGAGAGGTGAGATCGCGTGTGTCACCAAAATGATTTTCAAGCAAGGTTTTAATTTCTTGCCAGGTTTTAGGTTCCCGAGAATTTATAAGTTCAGCAGCACGGCCTTTTAACTTGTTTTTTATGTGTAAAGTAACTAAAAGTTTTTGATTGCCTATAGCCATGTTAAAAGCAGTGCTACATGCTTGAATAAAAGTGTTAAGAAGTATTTGGTTACCATCGTACTCCGGTACGACTGAAAATATTTCGCTTAATTTATAAGGTTCTACCGCGCCAGCGGCAGCAGCAGCATTGCCTGCGTTATTTGGGTTATTTTGAGGCATTCTGCTTGATCTTGTTCTTGGCATAAAATTAAAATAGGTTAAGGGAAATTGTTATTGGGAAAGATTTCTGATAAAAGAAATGTTCTTAAAATTACGATAAATCGAATGATTTGTTAAAATCGCGAAAAATAAAAATAATAACGTAATGATTCTTACAGTAGTTTGTCCATAGATGAAATCCTCCTTCGTGAGCCTTGCTACGCCAGGGGAGTGTACACGTGTTCCCAACGCCGAAGAGACCGTCTATTGGATTCTTGACTGTATTTTTCTTGTTTTCTTTAATTTTCTTAAATTCTTGTGGGTGCACGTAGTTCTTCCTTTTAAAGGTTTGGGAACCACCACGTCCAGTTAGTTTCCTTGTTCTAAACGTGTGAAAGGCATCCTACCGACTGCGCCAATTTTTATCTTCTTGTTATTAAAATTCACTTTTTTTAAAAAAGCACAAATTTATTTAAACACAAAAATTACAATATAAAATTATTAAGTACTTAATGTTACAAGACTGAGTATAATACTAAACTAACAAAGCAAAGACATTCCTATTTATAAGTTTTTAAAATATGTTGTACGTGTTGTCTCAGGGTTCTCATCGTTGAATAAATGAAGAGTTGTATTTCCCAGAGAATTCCATACCTTGTTATCTTCTCCGATTAGATAACGAAATATGACTCTCGTGAAGTCTATGGTGTCATCATTTTATAACATATATATTGATGGTTTTCCGGCTTCATGTTGTCGGTTTTTGGTTCTTAAAAGAACCGTATGTACGTATGTACGTTTCGGTACAATCTCATGTACCATCTTCAGGTCTTATCTGCTGGGCTGCTGTTGCTGCTCTGCTAACGCCAGTGGAAACCTAAAGCAGCAGAGGCGTTTTGGTGGTTGTAAGAGCTGGTTTTTATGCAGTTGGTAGTCTCTGTGTATCGTCTCTTGTGTTGAGGTTTCTTGGTCCTGTGTTTGGTGCTAGCCAAGACCCTTGTTTTTTCAGTCAATTTCATGGGAAGTTTTTCGGACATGTTCAACTAGGAAGATGTTTTTTATTGTTTCAAGACTGCGATACGATGTTCTTCGCGTCTAACGTTGATACGTCTATTGGTCTGTCCCACGTAGCTTCCGCCACAATGCTTACAAGGAATTTCGTACACCCCTTGTGCCTCCAACTCTATTTTTGATTTGGCGTTTGGAAGTATTTGACCGATCTTTCTTGGGGCGGTAAATGTTGTCTCAATGTTATGTTTTTTGAGAACTTTGCCTATTCTCTCGATTGTCCCTTTCACGTAGGGAAGGAAGGCCTTCGAAGTTGGTTTGTTGTTCTCGTCCTCTGTGGTATTTAACCGACGTCGTGGTCTAAGAGCCTTTTTCATGATGGTTTTGGAGAATCAGTTTTTCTGTAGCGTCGTTTGGATTTTCAGGTCGGATCGTGTGACAAGTGTCTTAATGACACTGCAGTTGTGACGGGTGGTGGTGAGACTGGGCGTGTGCCCTAGTTAGCCATTATTTTTCTTGATTATGAAGAGATCCAGAAAAGGTGTTCTTTCTCGGTTTCCATTGTGAACTTAATCTTTTTGGGAATTCTATTGAGATCGTTCAGGAATTTCTTCAATTCCTCTTTTCCGTGGGTCCAGATGACAAATGTGTCTTCTACGTACCGTAGCCATAACTTTGATTTTAGTGTTGCCGTTTCGATTTCTCGTAATTCTATGTCTTCCATGAATAAGTTAGCTATAGCTGGCGATATTGGGAAATTGACTTTAAAAGAACAAGGGTCTTGGCTAGCATCAAATACAGAACCAAACGTACCATCCGTGAAGCTATTGAAATAGAAAAATGTCCAAAAAACCTCAGATAGACAGAGACTAAGATTACTGTTGCAAATTAATTTATAAAAAAATTCATTTAAGTGAATATCTTCACATCCGCGATTTTAATTTTTCTTGCAAAGTAATAATATCACTATTTAAAAAAAAAGTTTGGAAGATTATATATTTTTTAAGTTGAAAAAGCCAAATGTACCAACGTGATATAAAAAAATGTTTGAAATATTTGAAAAAAAATACTAGAAAACCTGTCAACATGTAAACATACACATTTACTTGCATTGAAATTCAATTTCTTTCCTACTATATTTTGAGTTTTGAGTTGTTTTTATAATGGCCGCCATAACGTATGTAGTAAGTTTGATGCATCGTTAATTCCTTGTTTTTTTTCTTTCTGACTATGTAAAATTCCAATAGGAAATACAGAAAACAAAAGATTGTGCACACCATGGTGCTAACTCAAAATATAGTAGGCGACAAAAATCACAAATTTTATGAAAATGTAGATAAATGTTTATGTTTACTGTAATGGAGACATACTAATAATAATAGAACATAATAATAATAATAGAACATAATTCTTTTATTAGTTAAAAATTTGTACCCAGTCTGTTTTTATTTCTATATTTACATATAAGTAATTTATGATTACTATATTTTCAGTGCCGTTTCTTTTAGTCAAATAATCATAGATAAGACAGGGTAGATTTTAGTGACATTTTCGAATTCGAAGAGAACAAAGTGAATTTAACTTATGAGTAAATTCATTGTTTAAATCTAAAATCAGTTGGTGTAAGTGCTATTTGTGTTTTTGTAAGTATTTCTATTACAATCTATATATATATATATATATATATATATATATATATATATAACCTAACCTGTATTTTATTATTTAGTTCATTTAGTTCTTGTCTCCAGACAGAATAAGCTCAATTTAGTATATTTTGGGTTGTTGGGTTTATTATTTATTTATTATAATTAGTATATACTTATATTTTAACATTTCCGAAAAAATTGAACTGTTTATGTAAATACACTTTCAGATATTATTTTCATGTTTCGGATAAGAAAATACGTACGTGGACATTTTTTCTTTTCACTTTGAACAAAAGGAGTTTTTGATAGGAATTACAATACCTACCTTCTACGCAGGGTTGCCATCCTAAAAAAAGTAATCAGTGAGATTAACAAAATTTCTCGAGCTGCCTCTCTTTAACTGCAAAATGGACATGAAAGAATATTTTGAAGGAACGTTATATATGAATATTAATATGAATACATACAGCCTCTATGTTGAATATTGCGCTGAAAATCAAATACCAAATTTAATATAGATTTTTTAAAAACCCAAAAAAGATCAATGAGATACATGCAAAGAGTACCTGTTGATTCAGAAGAGAGGCACTAAAATTAAAGAATAGCAGAAAATTATGTTTCGACCTGGAAAATGGTTTTTCTATAGCATAAAATTTAACATGTAAAATTTAACAGCAAATTGTAAGTTTTTGAAAAAGTATTAATGTATTGAGAAAATTATACAAAAATGTTGTGAACCAAGGTACATTAGCTTACAAGAATAACATTTACAGCCAAATTGAGAGGAAGCTCTCGGGTGTACACATTTTTACCCCTTTAGGATTATTGCGTCATCTGGGTACTGTAAATCAAATGACTCATAAATACTTTTAACAGTACAAAGAGGCATCTAAAAATAATTCCTTATGCATTTTTAAAACAAATAATGTATTATTAGATATTATACTAAAAAAACTCTGTTAGACCCAAACTACCGGTATACCGGAAATAAACATTTCATCGGATCCTAAAAATGTGTTTTTACCATTTGCGAAAGTTGCAGATCTTACAAGGCTGTTCATTAAATAGTGTTTAAGATTATAGAAAAGCGAATTAAGATAAAAAAATTTCAAGAAAAGCACTAAAGGAAAAAAATAGTGTTAGCCTCGGTTTTTTGTTTTAATTAACACTTGCCTTCAATATTGAAAACCAATATTTTTCTCTTAAGAATACCTCTGTTATATTTTACTTTAGAAAAATAATGGCCTTATTTAACTAAACAGAGATAATTTTCTTGGAATTAAAAACTCTTAGTAAATTTTATCTGCTGTTAGAACAAAATCTGATGTTTTGTAAAATATTTGTCACTAATGTTCTATAAAAAATGTTTTTTTTGTCAAAATAAGTATAGGAACAAATAAGATAAAAGATTATATATTCTTAATTAACTAAGTAAATGAGTCTAAAACCAGTAGGCTTAATATTATAAAATCAGTAATAAAAATTATAAAAATCTTTACAAATGGTATTATAATAAACTTGTAATATTTAATCGCCATTAAAACATTTTTATTTTTGAACAATATAATACTCAACCCACTATCTCTTACTCTTACTATCTCTTTATCTCCTTTACAAAAATATATGGGTACAAAAGTTGGGCAACTTTTGACCTCATTTTATTTATATAGTTTTCGGAGAAAATTAAACAGTATTTCCAGACCGGGTCAGTCACTTTTTCACAGTTTTTGAAATATCTGTGTTTTCTAAATTTGAATGCAAGGGAAGTGACGAGTATACCAGGGTACTAATTAAATACATAATTTATTGGAAAATATAAGATTTATTTCAACTTTAAGCATATTATACATTAAATATCTTAAAATCAAATAATACCAAAAATCAGTGGCGGCTGGTGGATTTTGGGTATACCGATATCTCAATTATTAGATATGGGACCCACAGCAAATTTATATGAGTTTATAATGACATAAAATTAACAAGTTCTGCGCAAGCAGAATTTAAATTGAAGTTTGCGAAAAAAAGATAACCGAAACATCGAACATGGAACTGACGACACGGTACTGATGAATGGGACACAAATTTGAGTAGTACTTTACTGATATTTTTTATTAGTGGATGCTACTTATCAACAAATCACATATAGCCTTATATAAATTACAATGAAATATATATACGTAAGAAAATAACTACTCACCACATACTGAAATTTTGACTGGAACTATACGTGCATTCACCACCAACTTCGACGCTTGCAATGTTTTCAAGATGACTGTCGTGCAAAGGGCGGGCTCTGTAGGTAATTTTTTACCAAAACTTGAGTTAAAACGAGGACTGACGTTTGAACTTCAATATTTCGCAGGAATTTTGAATTTTAACATTGGACGCAGAACTGACTGGTCAAAGTGAGTACAAAGATTATCAATTTTTTTAAAATTGCTATTATTCGAATCTATGATAAAATATGAAAAATACATTATTTAATGTTTTATAGTTTGTAGTGAAATTAAAAAATTTAAGATAAATTGAATATATTTTAAAATAAAACCACTCAAATATTTTATTCAGGAGTTGTGACACGCCAAGGTACTGATGTTTTGAATATTTATTATGTTTTTCTACAAACGTGCTTTTAAAAAAATACATTAAAATTGGGAGGACAAGTTAAAAATACCTGGATATTTTGTAATATACTAAAATATTTACAAAAAATTTTAAAATACCTACTCTATTGACTGATGACATCAAGTTGTCCAACATTTATAGAATCACCCATATATTTAATGTGAAAAATGAAATTTTTTGCTGTGATGGTTTAAAGCAATCTAGCCTTTAAATTATACAAGTGTTTAATGAGCGAACTATACTTAGGTACCAAGGCACCATATTTTTTTATAAATAAAAGTCATAAAAGGCAAAAATTTTGTAAAAAAAAAATAAGAAACGGAAAAGATAAAATATGAAATAAAAAATTGGAAAAAATAAAATAGTTTTGCTTTTTATAACTAATTTACTAAACCATAATAAATTAAAATATGAAGAAATAAATAAATATTACTATGGTACCATTTTGTTGAATCGTCACCAAAGTTACAAAGGTGTGTTAAATTTTAGATCAAGCTGATACAAGGAAGTTCTTGAAAATTAATTACATAAATACTTTAAAATATATAGAACGGTAAAAACAGCGAACTTTGAGCATGGATGGACAAAAAACTAATTTAAGATTGCAGGGGAAGAGGTAATTTGGGCATTTCGCAAATTCAGGGTTAACGTCTCAATCGAAGCTTCTAACACCTATAAAATTTCCCAAATGCACAAGTGCACTGGACTAGACAATCGAACTAACTAACTAACTAACTTCGTGATAAAAGTGTTTTATTTTTCATCTTGAGCATATGTGTATTTTTCACTTGCAACTTCAACTTCAACTTTTTAGTTGCATGCTTTAAACGTGTGAAATTTGTTTTTCTAGAAAACAAAGCGAGATGCGAAAAACAGTAGACGCAAACAGGATTTTTTTAAAATTTTTGTTTATCTAAAATAAGTATCAAAACAAATTAAAAGCAGTGATGTGCCATATTTGAAAAAGGGTTTTTCAGATATTACAAAAAATAGTTATATAAAAAAATTGCAAGACTATCTGGGAAACGAAGCGCAAAAAATCTAATCCTGTATTATTTTGCACCCTGTATGATAATAATAAATTTGTACACAAATTTAATACCTTTCTTTGTGTATTTTTTCTTTTTTCCCAATGTGCCCACACTGCCTTATCACGCAGCCATGAGAAAGTCTAAGTAGGTACTTTACAACTACATATAATTATCATTCCTTAAAGTAGGTTATAGCCGGTTTTCATAAGGGTAACAAACCCGATGGTAACACATAATTATAATCAGAACAATAATCCCATCACGAAAATATCTCACATACTCAACATCAATGACTTTGCACATTTTTTGATTATTATCTTCGTATAGTAAGGTTTGAAGAGAAATAAAAAGGCATTTTATTTATTACAGTAAATATAATAATACACAATCTAGAAGCTATTCGAACTATTGGAATTTTTAATCTGTATTAGTGTTTTTCTATACAATACTCTGGTACTTTTGTTAAACACAATAAAAAACAAAAACATTATAAAACCCTGCAAAGTAGCCGTGATGCAAAATAAGTACACAAAAATATGAGAATCTTGTATCTGAGCTAACAACCCAAATGTCCAAGTTAAACCCAACATAAAAAACAACAGTAGAGCCAACCTCCATTGAAATAAACTCTCGTGGTTAATTTGCTCCCTACATTCGGTTTTTTGTATACAAACATTATACATTATATAGTTAAAAATAAAAATATTAAACACCAAGATTATAGCTATCGGTAACAAAACACCTAGATATAATCCAAGACCGGATGGATAACACAGACCGGCATTTCCTTTGGTGTAATTTGTTTTGTCTGTAAGGAGTATACAGGATACTGGTATTAAAGGTAGCAGCCATCCACATACATATGCTTTGACTAAAATATACTTTGGGGGACCTCCAAGAACTTCAACGAAACGCTTAAACTGTAGAATTGCTATGATCAACATCCAACAGAATTCTGATATTAGTGAGTAATGTAGGATTGATCCTAGTACTATGCATTTCGTTTTGTTTATATTTTTTTGTTTAAAGAACATATTGTTGATGTATAGGAGAATTATTTTTAGAGATATGGCAGTTACAAAATTTAGTAGTATGTGGTTTCCAGTATTTGTCCTCCATTTTTTGAATAACAACCCTGTCATCATTATTCCCACTATTCCCATTAATGATAAAGTGCAACATACATCAGTAAAGATTTCAAGCAAATGATATTTATCATCGATATTTATCCCTAATAGCATAGCAAAGTTTGTCAGATGTGGATACTCGCAAACTAAAAAGTTATTCGAGGATTTTCTTTGCTCCTCTTCTCTCCAAAAACCTGGGTAATCATTAATGTTATAATCCCAGTAGGCACAAGTATTATCCACCACATCAGTCATATTGTATACTACTGATACATTACCAAGGAAATCATCCTCAAAATCAGGCAACTGAACGCCAAAAACAATACTAGGAATACCTTTTTTATGATCATCAACGAATAAGAACGCGCTGTAATATATAGTGATGACCAATTTGGGTATAAAGCTCGTATTATCTTTGTTTAAAAGTTGTTCTAGAAGTTCATCGCTCAATATGACTGCAGCATCAATATTTTCTAAGGTTTTAACAGTATCTTTAACAACGTTAATATTACAAGATTTAGTGCAGTTATCAAGTGTTATTCCAGTTACATTTGTATCACTAAGTTTTATGATTACCACAGCAAAACGTTCTTCACTATGCATTTCATCGGTTTCAGGTTTAATCACTATTTGGTCGGTATAAAACAAAATTCTATCAGTAGCGTTATAATAGGTCTGCGACTTCTTAAGAACATCAGGGTTAACATTCAACAAATTACTTATTATTGATGTAGTTTGTTTTAAATTATACTCAGATGAATGAGCAGCCAACTCCAAAATTTGCGATATATAATTAATGTCTTCGGGAGTGAAACCTGTATAGTTATCTATTATATCCTTAAGTTTGCCCAACCTTTCTTGTATTGTAAGACTTTCATCCTCATAAATATATTTTAAACTTTCTGTTACAGATTTTTGTATATTCGCCAGAGAAAAGAAACCCACTTCTTTATAAAGGCAACCTAGGTCATTTTGATTTCCATATAGATCCCAGAAACTTTTGTGTTTATTTGTTGGGGATAATTTATAGGAGATACAGTTGTCATTCAATTTGCGGTTTTTGTTAAAAATTATGAAAGGATACTCCGGAGGTTTGGATGTCTTTATACCATATATTGTATTGGTTGGTATTATTTTTGATTGTACGTCTTGAAATATGGAGCTTTTAAAGAAAATATACACCAATGTTTTGGTGTTGGTCAAGTTTTCAAATAGTGGTTTGCTTAGGATTAAACCAGTTATTATAGAGGGATTATGTTTTATTTTCTCTATATCACGATCATTTAATTGGTATATGTTGTTATCTTTATCCAATGCTATACCTTGAGCTTTAAGAGTTATAACAGCAAAATTAGTCCATTTTTGTTTGGAAAACTCATAAGTCGTTACAATATTTATAACGCGTAGTAATCGATCGGTTGATTTAAAAAAATCCTGTGACTCGTTCAATATACCGTCAGTTATTTTCATAATGTTGTCTATTATATCCAAAACAAATCTAGCATCTGATTCAGTAGATTTTTTCTCTATTATAGAAACAAGCAAAGACACATCCAGAGCTGTTAAACTTTCGTAACACTGGCTCACTTTCCCTGCCTCATCCCAGGTTGCATTAGTTTCATCATCCAGTATATTATCCAGAAGGATTGTGTAATTAGAAGAATCTAGTATGGTGCAATTATCATTATCAATAATCCAGTCTGCCCCATCTATAAAATTTTCTTTGCAAGTTATGCGCATTCTTTTGCCAGATTTGAGAAAACAGTATTCGCGCACCAAAACAGTTGCACCAATTTTTGCTGAAGGTACAGTTAGATACAAATTAGTGTTAATTTTTAATTTCTTTCCTAAACAATATTCAGTCATTGTCGAAGATATCAAATTTATATCAATCTTTTTAGTTCTTTCTTCAAGTATACCTTTGTAATTTATATAATATTTAATGCAGTTTACATTACTAACAGTGAAATGCATGTTAAATGTTATTTCTTTAACTTTTTCCTCGATGTTTACTATTTTAAAAAGTCTTGGTGTGGTTTTGCCATCAAGAATATTAAAAAATGTTTTGTGTAAATTACTAGCATCTGTGAAAGGATTCACATCCTCAGGATAAGTTTTGTTGAAAATACCCACAAACTCACAAGTATTTGCAATGCTATATAAGGGAATATTTTTGCTGAACACTGGTGTTAAGTCTGTGGACTTAAAACCCATACAATAATAGTTCCCAGTAAAAATATCATTGTTTCTGATTGTATATGTTAAAGTTGATCCTGTTGTGACAGGCACGATTTGTGTAGCTATGGAATTAAAGAAGTTACATGATATTTTCGATGGTGATGCATCAGAGAAGCATGTTATCAATGGGTAACATTCGTTTTGATAGTAGAGTTCTTTGTAGTGTGTTATAGAGATTGTTATGGTAAGATCTGTAGAAACATAATATTCTATGGTTATGGTAGGCTCATATAAAACTATATCACGATTGTACAAGGAATAATGTAACTTCGTAGCATTATCCAATAAAATCCAACCTTTTGGTGTCATAGCACCGTACGTACAAGTGTAGTTGACATCTTCTGACCAAAATGAATAGTTTAAAGGTATTTTGGATTGCTTCCAATACCCGTCGCCATGTTTTACCTCCAAACCTATGTGACTCCATACTTGAGGTAACTTGGTGTAAATATAATTTTGATATGGCTGCAAAAACTCGAATAATTTTCCGTTGACATAAGTTCCGTACATACACGCGCATTTGGCATCCAAATTATAGTTAGAACCTATACATAAATTGCCATATTTGAGTTGGCAATAATCGTAATGCCTGTGATGTATTTGTTTGTAAACACATACAGCGTTATATTTTTCATTACAAGAAACTGCTTGAAAAGCATCATTGCCAGTATAAATAACACAATTTTTATCATTCAAAAAACCTTCATAGGTATAATAATACGTTAATTCGGTTCCGAACAAGTCCGAAATTTCAGTCCATTTAAACGGTTCAAAACCATAATTAGTGATGTTTTTCTCTAGAGGCAACCATATGGGTAAATATGGTATGATTAAATCCTTGTAGACTTCGAAGGGTACATTTCCTTTGTAAGGACATTGTGGAGGATACGAGGTATTTTCAAGGAGCAACATGCAAGTTTGCGAGCCATCATCTGAAATAAACTTCTCTGGACAAGGCGACAAATGTTTAAGAATTGGTGGTGGAAGATCACACTGAAAAAAATATAATATATATAATTTTGGAAATGTGAAAGTTTTAGAATATTAAAATACAAAATTTAGTTCTTTAGTACCTATTCATATATGAATATTGATAGGTACTTCAAAAAAGGATTTTACTGTAGAAGCATAATGATTCCAGTTTTTTTTTACATCAATGATTTAATACAATTTTCCTTTTAAATAAATGTCTTTATTAATTTTAGTGTATAACGTTTTTAATAAATGAAAATTGCATTTTGTTAAATAATCTTGAAAAGTTATTTAAAAGTTAAGCAACATTTAAATGTTTAGTAATATTTACACTTTCATGACTTCTCTGTTCTTTAAAAAAACTAATATTGTCTAAGCTTTCTCCAAAAACGATGAATGAAGATTTTAAGTTAAATATGTTTAGAATATAAAAATAACAATAAAATTACTTACATTAAAAATCGGTAAAATCGCAAGGCACAAAACATATATAGGTATCTTTCTGTAATGCATTTTTAATAACACTGTTATGATTGTTAATAAATTATATTACAGAACAAATCAAGCAGAAATATCAGCTTTATCATAGATAAATTATGGACACATTATTTAATTAAATCAAACATTTATTTGACAAACAAAATTTAATTATAAGTGTTGCAAAAATGGAAATGCTTTTATAATTTTAACGCATTTTTTCATAATAAGTTTTTCTCTTGTTAAGAGGGTTAGTCCTTTGGTAAACAAATGAGCTATTTTCAGAAAAAGTAGAGATTATCTTTATTTATAGCAGATGTTATTTTAATTATTACTAATCTTCTCAAATAAAGCATATCGACTATCAAAAATACAAATGAAAAAATAAGTGGAAAAACGCAATCAGATTAAAAGGGAAGGCCAACCGCTTAAAATTGTTCTTCTTGTAAAGCAAACATTAACACATCAAAGTCCCAATGAGGTTGATTGTGCTATATTATTATTTAATTATTTATTAATAATTAGATGATATTTTTGTTATAATAAATAAACCTACCTTTGATACAAATATTCTTATTCCATAATACAAAATATTGGATTTATTTTTATTTGGCACCATACATTTTATTAAATGCAGTATTTATTTTCCTGAATACTTAACCCAACCATTGTTATTGTGATACTAAAAAGATTTCTTTATTTTTAGCAATAAGAGGTAAACGTATAAATATTTTCGTTGACTATACTTTGACAGATACATAACCTGAAATGCCTTAAAGGCTAAATTTTCAAAAAAACTGCGTTTCGTACAAAGTCACATGGTGGTACAATGTATCCTGTCTTGACAATGTCATGCTGACATATGTAATATTTCCTGACAAAATATATTTTACAGTATCGGAAATTCCTTAATTTCCAATATGCAACGAGTAAGAGAGAGACGAATGTATTGTGATTGATTTGTTGTCCTTTTCTGTCTTGCTTGTGTCTATAAGAAATTACGAAGTTTTCGACACTGTATAATTTGCAAAAGTATACTTTATTTGAAGCAACGGATCGACGTGATTTGCATAGAAATAACATAGGCTACTTATTATGGACTTTTTGATGTTATACTTCTTTTGGCGCGTTTAGAATAAAATTTTAGAATGCAACGGAAGTGACGTCACAGCTTAACACCGTGTCATGTCTTTAAACGCCTGTAAGGAAAGCATGAAACTTCAGAGGTAGAGCTCGATTATTTTCTAAAGGCGGTTGACCTTGGTTGCGTAGAATGCTCAAATTCGTCTATTCGTGCTATTAGTTGCCGAACTTACAACATTGTACGGCCTTAGAGGCCTATTCCCTTTCTTGCTGTTCGTAAACATCGATTTCTTAACATGTATGTTCACCCAACGACAAGCCAAACATTACCTATGTTTAAGGTTATTCCGTTTCTCATATGTTGAGAGTCTTGACCTTGAATCTTTCTGAACAGCGATAAATGTTTTAGGACAGGGAGTTTCTTAGTTTTATAACCTAAAAGTCCCAGATCGTAAACTAAAATTGTGTTAGATAATTGTTTTAAAAATCATTGGTGATATTTAATATATTAAATGAACTTAAAAACAATTTGGGAAAATCCACAAATTCTAAAAATACTTATACGTTTTATGCTGAACTAGCCAAAGCACAGATCTTCTGGCGGGGCCATTAAGTCCATCCTTATATGGAAAAGGGTAATCATAAAATATCTTAAAATAATTATTTGTTACTTATTTTTACACACTTTTAGTGTATTGAAAATGGCAAGAAAACTACGCATTTCTCACAGGGGAGCCAGTAAAACAACTTAATTACTTTAAGGATAAATTACTAGCCGTAATAGAGGAAGCGCTGTGAAAGTTAGTGGTGGAGGGTAAGGTGGAGGTAATACCATCGTTGGAACTCTTCATTGACCAGCCTTTAAGGTCTGGTGGAAGGGCCCCTTCTACAACAGAGAGGCATAAAGAGAAAGTCAAACTCAAACTCTGACGAGTAGTGAAGGTGTAGAGGTTTTACAAGGTATTGATAAAACCTATAAGATTTTAAAATTAAACCAAAAAGTTTTAGCTCCCATGTGAAGAAAAAGTGTTTTTGAATGCATATTTTTTGTATTTTATTAGTTAAACTTTTCTTTGACTAATATTTTGTCTATATTTTTGAGTAATAATATTACATAGGTATTTGATATTTTATATTTGTTGTATTTTTTAATAAAATATATTTTTCCAAGTTATTTTTTATTCTACCAATAAGTATATACCTATATAGTTTTAGAGGTCGTTTTTAGACACTCTTGTAACATATAAGTCTTGACCTTCCTCCTCCACATTCTCTCTTCACACTCAGTTTTTTTTAATTTTCTGTTTTTCTCTAAATAAATATTTATTATTATAATAAAATTATTTTAAAAAAATCAGTAAAGCAAAATTTGTATTCTGGTAGGTATTATAATTAGTAAATACATTTTAATAATTAAAAAACAAATTAAACATATTTTTAAAATTACCAAAAAATATATTATTATTTGTTTGGTGTAAAACCATATATGATTTGTCCTATTCTCAATTATAAATAATTATTTATCATTTATAATTATAATTAATTAGGTATTAATTATGAAAAAGTAATTAATTTATAATTACTATGCTTGATAATGATACTGTACTGTATACTGTACCAAACATCGCCGCAATTTATGATTAATGCAAGATAAAAAACCTTAAATATTGTCTAACAGCACCTCTTAGGCAAGCGTTCGTAAACATACGTTTTCAAACATCATGTATGTTCACCAAACATCGAATTTTGGAAACGGAATAGCCATTTTAACACCGATGATGTTTATAAACATGGATGTTTTAGAAATTCTTCGAGCGCATGCGTCTATAGACGAAATAATTGAAAGGGAATAGGCTCATATGTTACGAAACATATGTAGTTCATGAACATGCATGTTTAGCGAAAGGGAATAGGCCTCTTAATATTGAATTTGATTTGGATTTGAGCTGTATGTTTTTAGTTTCCATTTATTTATGTAGGCTTAGCATCTCGCGCAGCTTTCGTCAAATAATAGCGGTTTATCAATCGCTGGAAAATAAAAAAAATGGAAAGGAAAATTTTGAATTTCCACCGTTATCGGTTTTCGAGCCGAAGCCTACCTTCTACTATAGGATATTGGGGGATGTTCGGCTTCGGCTAAACCTTGAGTTTAATTTAAGCCAAAGCCAAATGTTTTGCCGAAGGTGGAATTTTTTGCCGGACACTACAAATAGTATTTATTTAATCTCCAATTCATATCCTCTATCTATCATTTCCCTCCCCTTGACCCATTAGCTGACGAAGCCCTTAGTCCTGGAGCATAAAGCAATAAAATATTCTCCGTGGGAGTTGTTATGAAGGGATGATGGGACTATATGGGATAGCTTTTTTATACCTTTTTGAGTTGTGTGGTACCGGGTGTTTACCTTGAAAATATGTCTGGTGGTGTTTATGGCATTTCTAATCCAAAATGTCCACCATTTTCGTCATTTATTTATAAAATGCCAAATAATTAATTTTATTGTGCCCTTTGAAATACTTAAATTACATTTGACATTTTTTGACCGCGTATCGAAACAATTAAATAATTGTATGGGCCGTCAAATTTGATGCCCCATCAATTTTTTTAGCCTCTAGCAACAGTGATTTTTTTTAATTAAAACTGTTTTAGCAAATTTCAGTAGTTTCGTTGGTTGCTTATAAATTAAGTGTGCCTTGACTTAAGTAAAGAAAAATTTATAAATTTATCAATTTATGTTTACATAAAACTGTCAAAAATATTTTACGATTTTAATACTTTTTTGCTGTTTTTCTTAATTTAAGGTATGTTTTTGTGTTTAAATTTGATTTTATATAGTATTTTATTGAATTTAAAAGTATTTTTAATTTCTAAATACTTTATTTTAATAGTTCTCTTTTAAAATATTTACCATTACCTATTTAATTACCATTTTCTGTTAATTATAATTTATTACACTGGTTTACAAGGAAAAAACAGAAACCTTATTTTACATTTTTAGGGTGATTTTGGTGCGCTAAAAACCAAACACTTTTCTTATTTGGGCCATTCACCTAGATGACGGTATATTTTTGTTTATTAATTTAAGATTTTACTTAAATCAGCTTCGAGAGGGTATGGCAAATCCGATATATGCCAAACCCGATATATTGTTTGAAAGGTGGTTAAATTTCGCATCCAATGGTAAAAACATCGTTTTAATCGAATCAAAAATAGCTGAGTTACAGCTAATAAAAGTTTAAATTTCTTACACCCGATAATACACCACTGCCTTGTGTAAAAAAAACTGTTTTCGGATAGTTTCATCTTCCCTTCACAAAAAATCACACACTCAGAGAAATATCATGTCATGAAAAGCATATGAAATGATATTAATTTAAATAATCGGGTATATTTGATTCAAATAGAAAAAATTGTAGTTTTATATTCATTTACCAACAGTTTTACAATGTTTTTAAACACTTTTAAAGTGTACTCTCTTTAAAATATATATACAAAAAGAAATCTATTTATTTCATTGCCTTTTTCAACGTTATTTTAAAAATATATGTATTATACAATTGTTATACACCTTTTAATTTAATGAGAAACACCAATGACGCCAAAACATATTTGAATCCCGTTGAATTATTATCGTTTTGAATGATTCTACAACATTTTTTCTCTCAGTGCACGGAATGCACTATGCTCCAAAACTACCTTGTCAGAAGAGCATAATGCAGTTATGTAATTTATTTGGCTGTTCAAAGATAATGTGTCATTATTTATTTAAAAAACTGGCACATGAATTTTAAAATTGGTAGGAAATTTCGTATACCTATAGTTGTTGAAAATTAAAAAATAGTGAGAAAAATTAGCTGCTAAATTAAAAATGATAAGACACAGTTAAAAAAAACGGCGGGACAAATTCGCACAGTAGAATAGATTTAAGAAAATTTTTAAAATTAACAAAATTTACAAGATTTTAAAATTTCCAAACTTATCTCATGTCGTTTTTTAATCAAAGCTTTATTAATTGTATCTTATATCTTTCTTCAATCATTTTATCGTTGTTCCTACTTACATAAATTATGTGCAAGCGGAATATTTTTCTTAGTTACGCCAAAGAAGTATAACTTTTAACGCGTTTTTTATTACTATTTTGGAATTATTTTTTCGTATTTTTTTTAATTTCCGACTTTTTTGTCTTTTTTCATACCCCCTAAGGCCCACGTCCTATATTTACCGTTGGCGAAATATAAAATAAATAAAGTTATTATAATAATAGTTATTATTGAATGTAAATGTGAGTAAAAGTGTAGAAAATTAATGTATTTTTTGTGCACAGACTCCTTCACTTTTTCTCTTGTGTCATCTTTAAATTGTGAATTTAAAATGTCATTCAACCCACTAATTTTGTTATTTCAAGTAATTTCTAATTTGAATAATTTTAGCGTATAATTTGTTATAAGAATGAGCAACTTTAGAATGCCTCGTAGAATGCAAAGAATTTTTTTATTATTTTATTTACCAAATTCAATTTTTAATTAATTATTGAAAAATATATTAATCGAAAATTTCATAGTGTCATTTTCTTTATTAATTACATAATTTTAATAATTTTTGTATATCATCATATCACACTCTTCCTCTGCATACCAACGGATGGCAGTTTGGTGACTTTCACTCGGCCTTGGTTCGTCTTCTTTTTACTTTCTCTTTTCGCACCAAGCCGCCCAAGACCTGCTGCGTTTTTCTGCGATCGGCAGATTTTGGGAGCGTGCGTTTTTTTTAACGAACGAGATGTTGCGGATTTGATGTATGGGAAAATACAACAATAATCTACTGTGTTCTAGGTACATACTTTTATTTGGGTCTAAGTATGGGCACTTGTTTTAAGGTTGTTAACAATTGAATTTCATTACTTCCCATGGTTTTACAGTAAAATTCATGAAAAAAAACGGAAGAAAATTCAAAACAAATATAAAAAATCTTATTATTGACATTTTTAAGTATGTTATGTAATCGTATGTTATAAAAAATCTGACTGGACATTCTTAAGTAAATTTGACATTCTAAAATATGTTTTTTAAATACTTTAAAGTAAAAACGTTTTATTTAAATACTTATATCGTATATCGATAAAATATTATTAGCATTAGAAAATAAATTACCAAAGTCATCAAAGATAACTGTTGTTTAGTTTACCGCAAAATTAATCACATTACTAAATTGGCCCATTATAATGAACTACTCCATGTTAAATCATCGAGAAAAAAACCTGAATTAATTATAAAGTCGACCCCCTGTTATCTTATGAACTATCGACGAAAATCCGAATACCGTGAATAAATTAGGCATTAAAATCGCTGTATAAATTACGTATTTTCGAAGCTGTTGACTAGGCACGTAAAGTGCATCGTATTGGGGTCAGTGTTCCAAACGAATGGGAGATCCTGCTCGGTGTAACCAAACGTTAAAATGCTATTTAGTTTATAACCACGCTTTTGTGAGATTATTTTGGGATGTTATTTGCACTTTGATTCTATTTGCAGTGTGTTTTTTAGTTTTAAGAAATTATGTATATTTTATTTTACGCCGTGTATATTTACTCTTTAACATAAACTAAATTTGTAAAAAACATATCTGAAACAGAAAGGGTTCATCTTCTTCTTCTTCCTTGGTGGCCAAAGGCCTTAATGGTCTCGGTTTCAATGTACCACTTTGACCAGAAGCAAGTTTTAACGTCTGTGCATTTCACGAAGCCATCCACCCATAGACACTTGAATTTTCCAATCTTGGAACATCCACTTAATCTTTTGTACAAATCACAAAATACCTCGCTAAAAGGTCAAAGCCTGCGATATTGTTCAAAAATACAGGTATATTTCTATACTCGGAATCCAATTTTGTCCATCCTGGGTCAAAGTTAGCTATGTTTCTTACTTTTTCATCGAGCGATGGCCCAGAGCTGAGAATGCGATGCACTACACATAAAGGACAAAATCGAACTCAACAGAAAGGGTTAAATATAGGATGCAACACTTGTGTCGATTGCTATGGTCCGTTTAAGGTAAGTGATGTTGAAGAAGAACCAACGCGAGTAGCTCACCTGAATGCTGAAGAAGTAATGGAATAATCGCTGGATTGGTGGAATGCATGGGCGTAGTCAGTTGCCCACCTGGAAGGCCTGGCAAAAAATTATCATTGGCATGGAGACTACTAAATTGCTAGCCAATTCAATTATCCGTCAAAAATTATTATAATAATATATAGTTAAAATGAATTTTGTAGGAAGCTTAGCTTTTTTTAAGATTAATTGTTTTCTTGAGATCCAGGGGTGATAATTTGTTAGTTTCGCCATGAAACAAAGGTACCAAAGTACCAACTATATGGGCCATAAGAATATTGCGAAAATCATTTGGTTATAAAGTCGAAAACTTGGACATACAAATGTTAAACATTTAAAAAAGGGGCGACACTGTGGTTTAGGCCATGTCAAGTTTTTGAAGGAAATTTAATCAAGGCCACGTCAAACCTATTTGACCAAGGTAATATTCTTCTAAAAAACTGTTGTAATCGCTACTATCATCTAAATGTAAATTAATTAAAAATGGTTCAACATGATCATCCAACACTATTTCCTGGTAAAAATATTTATTTTTCATAGTTGTTGTGTGGTGACAACTTTTTATCCAAAATTGCGTAATTTTAGCAAATTTTTCTTCCGCTATTTTTTTGGATAGTCCAATTTAAAAATGACATTTCTCTGAGCCACATTGTTAAACTGTTGTCCAAATGAGCTCAATAGGGTTAATATCGGGCTGGTAACCTCAACACAGTGTGTCCATGTTCTTGCAGCAAAAGATCGTACTTATATTTTTTAAATTTGTCCTTACCTATGTTTTTTATAATTTCATAAAATTGAGGTTTTAGCATAACAGGATAAAATTCTGTGTTTTTTGCATTTAACCATTCTATCATATCTGATTTCCTTGAATTTAATATGGGTATGGGTTTAAGGTATGAGGCGCCGTTTGATTTATAAAATACATATATAATAATTTGTAAAAATATAATTTTTTTGTTTAAAATATAAATACCTAATTTGTTTGTATATATATATATATAATATATTTATATATAATATATATATATATATATTAAAATATTATTAATTATAGTAATAAAAAACCCAGAATAAAAAATATTATCTTAACATAATAATATTTTAAATTTATTTTAATGTTTTAAAGTAATAAATGTTAAGTTTAATAAAATAAATAACGGGCAATGTTAAAAGACAATTATGTCAAAAATGTTTACGAACATCAAAGTGGCTTTAAAATAAATCATTCACAAGCGAACTTTAATCACACAATTAAAATTATATATCCAGAATATTTTCAATCAAGGACGGGCATTTCCATCCATTAAAATGTTTACGAACATTAAAGTGGCGCCTTTATTGCACACGGTATATTGTGAAAGCATTAAAATAAATCAATCACAATTAAAATATATAAATTTTATATATTAAGAATATTTTCAATCAAAGATAAAAAAATATATACTTAATTTTATATTGGCCCAAACGGCGCCTTATACTTTTAAGACAGTTTTATTACATATTAATAAAAAAAAGGTTAGAATAATCATAATACCCTAACATTTTTCCATTTCGATTTTTTCATAATAAAAACAATTTTGATGTGTTTCTTTAATTACATTATGTGGCTTCAAATCAATCTATTTCCAACAACAAGAAAACATAAACAGAATCTAATTATCCTATTCAATACTTTTACTTCATAGGCAGCGATCAAACGATTGACGAAAGAGAAAAAAAATGATTACTACACTCGGAATCAAATCAGAACAAAACGTATAAAGACCGACTATTATCCGGAGTCGACTTACAATCGAAAGTAAAATCTTTGAGGTTAACACCGTCGCCTCCGCCGACTTCAATTATCCGCACGAACAATTGAATATCAACAGTGTAACAAAATAACATTCGCTAGTTATTAGGATTTTGCATGGTGTGCAATTTCGAGAATACTTTTGCTTGTCCTTTTTCATTCTAAGAGGATTTTAAGCTGTCAAATAGTTCCTACCCCTAACATGCACATAGCATGGACCAGAAACAAATTTTACAAATGTGGAGCAAACATGCTAAAGCCGATAAATCCACTTTAACTAATTCTTAGATGGCCAAAAATGTACACATCAGTGGCGGCTCGTATAAAGCAACTGAGGCCGGGCCTCACATGTTAAAATTATAATATGATGTGAAATTTTCGATAAATTACTTATTTAAATATAAAACGTTTTTAAACTAATTTCCAGTCATTAAAAGTATCAAAACATCGAATAACCATCAAAGTTTGAAATATTTCGTTTAAACTTTAATTCTAAACGCTTAAATAATTGCCCGACCTCATAATAGGGAAATAGTAATCTCAGAAATTTGCGCTTCCTATACGTCACACATCGCCGATACAACATCATGCTCCCCACCGCGGCACGGTGCCGCCGGCACCCCCGCAAGACGGTGATAATACGCGAATTTTTGTAGACATTGAGGCCCACAAAGTTGGGCTTGTACATTATTATTTTTAACAGTAACTTGCATGTTGCCAAATGCTAGCTTTGATTTTGAACACTCATTATTTAAATGTTTCTTTTTTAAAAATATAAAAAATAAGTCAGAATTGATTGATAAATGATTCCATTGTTCTACGACATATTATTATATAATTAACACCCAACAACAAAAAACAAATAAAGATAACTATACTAAAATTATTATAGTAAAGTAGTAATCTTTATTTATCGTTTGTTACTGGGTGTTAATTCTTTAATTATATGTTATGGAACAATGGATTATTATAAACCCTTATCCGATTTCATGGGTGCCTATCTGAAACTTGACAACGTTTTATTATCTATCCCGACCGCCCCTCAACTCCGGCATCGCGAACACGCGACTGTATAATGCTCGCGCAACTCGTGCAACTGGTTTTGTTTGTTTTTTTGTGATTTTAATTTTCGAGGCGGGTTTTCGTTTTGCAACTAAAAAACTTATTGTTGTGTTGCCTGTTGCTGAAATCAGAAAGGTGGTAAGGTAAGGCAAAAGCCCTTACATCAAGTAAGTAAGCCGATTTGTTTTTTTTTTAGTTTATTAATACAGTATTTCCAAGGTTTCTTTTTCGTTTAGTCTTTGTTGTTGTGCGGTTTATTAATCTAAAAATAGTTATTGTAAGAAATGAATCTCTCACGATATTGTTTTGTCTTTGCTTGAAACCCGCCATATAGCGGTTCATGGGCCTCACCTTCATCAATGGTCACGAGCCGCCACTGGTATACATCAGGATCCCAAAATATATAAAAACTATTAAAAGGGGATATTGTTCCTTTTTGTTTGTCTCTATTACGGTTTTTACTTAAAATGCTGCGCTAGGTCAAAATAGTTTACCAAAATTATTAAGAATCACGGCCATTTTAAGCGCGCGAAACGCTCGAATTGTAGAAAATTTATTATATAATATTTTGGCATCAAAATTGTCAAAAATAATCTTCTTTTATTAGGCTATACATTAAATAAAAAACGCAAGAAATAATTCATAAAAGTAGAGATAATTTTAATTATTGAAAGGTTTGGACGGGACAAAAAAAAGATTTATCTTGTCCCGTCCACACCTGTCAATTATTAAAATAATCTCTATAGAGTATAACATATATTTTTATAAAATATTTTTTGTGTTTTTTTTTATTTAATGTATAGCCTAATAAAAGAAAAATATATTTGACAATTTTGATGCAAAAATAATATAGGTACAGTTGTATAATAAATTACCTACAATTTTTTTATAAAAACAGTTTTGTGATTTGTCCCGTCCGTATGCTTGAAATGGCCGATCAGTACTTTAGTATTAAAATGTAAAAGTGGATTTATCTGTTTTTGTATGTTTGCTTCACATGTGGATGTATCTGCAAATAATGAAATCTAGACTCTTGAGTTCTTGGCGGCTTAGTGATTTTTGGGACACC
Source organism: Brassicogethes aeneus (assembly GCA_921294245.1). Taxonomy (NCBI): domain Eukaryota; kingdom Metazoa; phylum Arthropoda; class Insecta; order Coleoptera; family Nitidulidae; genus Brassicogethes; species Brassicogethes aeneus. The sequence goes on along the minus strand of OV121133.1, from coordinate 59,727,521 downwards.
CTATATAACATAACATAAAGGATAAATTAAGTACATTTTATTAACGCCAATTTTAAAATCAACTTTTAAACATTTTTTTGACCATACAAACAAATATATATATATATATATATATATATATATATATATATATATATATATCATAAACTTTAATATTGTTTTAGATTTGTTGCTATGGATAAGTTTGTAATTATATTTCTTAGTATCACGTTATTGTCAAACGCGGATGAAAAGCTACCTAGAAATGCCTTTTTATTCATAAAACTATGAGTAATCCTAAAGAAAATACAGACGTTGACCAATCGTGAGATATAGGATGTTGTTCTATAATACCAGAGAAGTCAATACAGCTCTATAAAAAAACGTACATATACAAGACAAGAAGTGGTTTGAAGTAAGCAATGGAAAGAACGTACACTAAAGTTCTGTTCGCAAGTTTGTGTATACATATATGTTAATATTATAGTTATTTTAAATATAAATATCTAAAAAAATGCCGACTTTCTGGACAGTCTATACGAAATTTACTTCCCGATATAAGCAGGGTGTTTTCCAAGTACGGTTCCGAATTCTAAGCATTTCCGTACACAAATTCAAATGAATTTCTTAAAACAATAAATCTAATAAATCTAAAAACAATAAAGCTTTCTATCTAATTTCATTTTTCACATATCTATCCACCTGTCTGCCTCGACATTAGCGATTTTGACAAATTTGTATATATATATATATATATATATATATTTGTTTGTATGGTCAAAAAAATGTTTAAAAGTTGATTTTAAAATTGGCGTTAATAAAATGTACTTAATTTATCCTTTATGTTATGTTACATAGGGTGTCCCAAAAATATATTAATATATTATATATATATATATGTATATAAAAATGAAAATCTCTTTAGGCCATAGCTATTAATTCATTTAATAGCCATTGAATTTTGTTACTTTAGGCATTCACGTAAACTTATCTACATTCAAAATTTATTACCTACTCTTGAACAAGTAAATGTTATAACGAATTTTTTTTTAGGTAATAAATTTTGAATTTAGATAATTAACTTAAGTTTACGTGAATGCCTAAAATAACAAAATTCAATGGTTATTAAATTAATTAATAGCTATAGCCTCATTTTTGATACTAGATTTTTCACATTTACCATATCGATGACGATGTTTCCAAAATTAGGTTTAAACAATTTATGATCAACCAAGAGAAATTTTAGAGTTTTTAATAAACTTAATAAAATTTAAAAAAATAAAAGTATTGTGAAAACAACAATAAGTAATTAATAAATAATGTAACTAAGGTTGTAACATTCCAACACTATCAGTATTTTAGAAGATTAAAACTTTCTCTTTAACTAACATATTAGTCACATTAGATATTTCCATCTAATGCTCCTTGAAAATCACCAAGTTGAAGTATTTTTTATTACAAGTAAAATACTCTACATTACAATTTTATTTTAAACCTTAAAACATTGAACTACCCCATGATGTTGGTATCATGAAATTACCCATTATAAAATTATTATCACTAATACACGTATATTAGATAGATACCTGTAAATTAGCTGTAATAAAAATAGAAAACATGCCATAAAATTTAATTATAATAGCCAGTTACAAAAAAATTTGCACTATTGTTTTTAGTTTCCATTTTTTTCGAACGTTAATAATAAAATAAATAATAAAATGTAACTTGACCTTGCATAGTAATGTTGACCTGAAAACACGGTTAATCTGTGTTTTGACCAATTTTTTAAGATGCTTATTATAAATACAGGGTGTCCCAGAATATGTGGGAAATCTCCCGGATTCAAATAAAACACATAAAAATAATATGACAAGTTTATATAATTTTTTTTCATACGGCCCCCTCTACAGAGATACGGTCCCATTACGGAAACCCCTAGAAATCATTTATTTTTAAATAACTTTTGAACTACTAGGTGATATTCAATAATTTTTTAATGTATTGTTTACAAGTAAAGTTTCCTTAAAATGGGCACTTTGAATCACATTCGACTTATTTAGTTTGTCAAGGATGGACTAGCTCTAACAGAGTATTGCTATTTTTTTTGACACAATGTATTATAAAGGCACAACAATAATATTTTTAGGGCCGGTTTATCAATCTCTAGTTAAGTTCCAGTTAGTCTATCTGACAGTTAAATTTCATATCGATCGTTGTGAGAACAATGGTATACATGGAAATTATCTAACAGATAACTAACTGCAACTTTAACTGGACATTGGTCACCTTAAATTTAAAAAAAACTTACTTCTGATCGACATCGATAAAATGTACTACTACTGATTACGAAAAAAAATAGGGTTTTTTGCATTTTTTTACATTTACCGATTAAATAATCATGTTAGTGTTAGTTGAAAATAGAGTTTTTAAAATTTTTGATCTTTTTTCTTCTCTCCAGTGGCGTCCGTTATGGGCCAGTATCTCCGTAGGGGGGGCTGTAGAAAAAAATGTATAGTACTTGTCATATTATTTTTATGTGTTTTATTTGAATCCGGGAGATTTCCCACATATTCTGGGACACCCTGTATAATGTATTAAATAATTATTAATAACTAGCTAAATACCCGGAGCTTCTCTTCCGTGGTTCTAAGGAAAAATAAGGGTCATCTATCCATATAAATAAAATTGTTTGATTTGTACAGTTTTTGTCCCGTTTCCGTCCAGTTTTTTGTTTTGTTCCGTTTCCGGTGCATTTCCGGATCGCTTTCATTCTTATTCCCATTAGAAAATATTAAAAAAGTCAAATATAGGTAAAAAGGCCAAAAAAAAGTTCAAAAGAGTAAAAAAAAATTAAAAAAACCGCCCCGCCGCACAAGGTAACAACTATACAGCGGACGGCCGACCCGCATCCGTTATATACACAGGGTGTCCCAAAACTCTGTGACTCTGTGAAGCAGGCAATGGAACGTTCTTCGGAAAGTTAAAAAATATATAAAAATACCTTGAAATAAGACACTGAGTTTTTGGACATCCATAACTCACAGAGTTAAAACAAGTTCTTTAATTAAATTGTTAGTATTGATAAACATTTATTTTTTTCCTTAATGTTTTGAAATTAAGAATTGGTTTTCCAAAAATCGACTTTTTTGTTTGGATCAGTTTTTGCAAGCTGATTTAAATCGATTCAAAAAACGATTTTTGTTTTCGAACTGCACATCCCCAATGAAATATAGCCTGCTGTTTTCTTAAAAGTCACAGCACTTTTATTTTATTTATATTGTAACGATAGGGAGCTCCACCATCGGTGATTGGGATCCCAATCACCGATGGTGACTGTTGGGTGACGCCGTATCTTATATAAAAACTTAGAACATACACATATACATATGTATGTGGTTGATGATTATTCCAAGATTGCAGCATATTTTTATTGAAATGCAAATACTAGGTCTGCAATAATTTGAAACTTCCTTTGCTCGGCTGTGGGAATTAATTATTTGAATAAAATAAAATAAATTAATTAAAATAAATCTAAAATATTTTCTTATTTCGTGAAAATATGTTTGAATGTATACTATACATTGTATAGATGTATAGAATAATTAATAATCATTAATTGTTAATTTAATATTCTTTGTGACTCATATTAATCTTAGCTTATTTAAATTATTTCCATAACAACCATTATTAGATGATCTAATTTAGGATATCCTAAATAATGTTATACCACTAATTATTTTAGAAGAATCTTCTAATTTGTAAATTATAATTTAGAAGATAAATAATTCCGGTTAACCGGTTGACCGGTCACGGACCAGCCTTAATTTTTACTACGTAGTACCTATAATATACTCTCTAAAAGTAAAACAGTGAAATTTTCACTATTTCCGTCAGTGAGTTATTATTCACTGTAAAATTAGTGTTTTTCAATATAAATTAGTGAAATTTTAACTTCTCCAAATTAGTGTTTTTTATTATCACTACTTTTCCTGAACTCTCGACATAAAATAGTGAAATTTTAACTTTTTTGAACTAAACTTATTTCACTAATTTGTACAGTGTAATTTCCACTAAATAAATTAGTGCAAAGACATCGCTACATGAAAAAGTGAGTATTCACTAATTGCTAGTGGTATACTTATAACTGCGGCAAATAGTTAATATACACTGTCAATCAGTGAAAATCCACTGTTTCATTTTTAGAGAGTAGGTTCTATACAGGGTGTTTCTTTTAACTTGAGACAGCTCAATATCTCGAGAAATTCGCATTTTACGGAAAAATATCCTAAATAAAAGGTTAATGTGACCAAAGGGGACATTATTTGGTGCACCCGCTAGCCACTCCCTCCCCTCCTTAAGGGTGAAACGGGGGGTAACTTTGGAAAGTCAAATGGGATGACACGATTTTTTTACAGATTTTGGTAGTACATAAAAAAATGAATAACTTTTATTTAAAACTTTTTTCAATTTATCAACAGATGGCGCTGTAATTCAAAATTTAAGAAAAATGGGTTCCGTTGTAAAATGTATTATTTGAAACTTTTGAAAAACAAAAGTTAACATTAAATCAACAATAGTCGGCTCTGAAAACAATTTATAGCAAATGTTCGAAATGTCGTCCATTTCGACACATTTTTGAATGACTTTCCAAAGAGACACCCTGTTTCACCCTTAAGAAGGGGTAGGGGATGACTAGCGGTAGCACCAAATAATGTCCCTTTTGGTCACATTAACCTTTTATTTAAGACATTTTTCCGTGATATGCGTATTTCTCGAGATATTGAGCTGTCTCAAGTTAAAAGAAACACCCTGTATAGAACCTATATTATAGGTACTACGTAGTAAAAATTAAGGCTGGTAACCGTGACCGGTCAACCGGTTAACCGGTTTCGTAGGACTAAAAACCGTTAAAGAACGTAACCGGTTTAACCGTAATTGGTTTAACCGTAACAGGTTTAACCGTAATCGTGACCGATTAAAGCTGTAACCGGTTTAACAGTTACTGATTTAACCGTAAGTGAAACCGGTTTTTAAAATGGAGGATAAAAATAATTAAAATTAATAATTATATGTTTTAGTATAATTTTAAAATTTTGCAACCAATCTCATTAATTATTTCTCGAGATATTGAGCTGTCTCAAGTTAAAAGAAACATCCTGTATAGAACCTATATTATAGGTACTACGTAGTAAAAATTAAGGCTGGTAACCGTAACCGGTCAACCGGTTAACCGGTTTCGTAGGACTAAAAACCGTTAAAGAACGTAACCGGTTTAACCGTAATTGGTTTAACCGTAACAGGTTTAACCGTAATCGTGACCGATTAAAGCTGTAACCGGTTTAACAGTTACTGATTTAACCGTAAGTGAAACCGGTTTAAGCGCGACCGTAAACATAAACAAACGAGTCATAGTTTGAGCTCTTAATAGGGATGCGCAAGCTCTTAATAGGGATGCGCAAGGATGCGCAAATTTCTTAAAACATCGATATTGACATCAAATGATATATTGAAAACGCAATATCGATGTCATATTGAACTGAAAAAATCAATATTCATAAATATTAATGTTTTTAAAACTTTTAAAAGTTAGTAAAACAAAAGTATTTTTATTACAAAAATACAAACAAATATAAACATTAAAAAAGAAATAAGAAAATCTATAGTTTTTTCATGTTTTCCAGTGCAGACAACATAGTTTCGGTTAAAAAAAACTGCTTGCTACCGTAAAATGCTGGTAAATTGATTTTTTTACATTAAAACTCATTAATAAAAAAATAGGGGGTTTTGTTATTTTTTTTTCATATCACTTAACTATAATTTATTTTGAAACTTGAATAATGTTTATGTTTTTGTTTTTTAGATTTTAGTAAAATTTATTGTGTTTTTATTATTCTAATTTCATTTTTATTGAGTAATTATCTATTTTAAAAAATTCAAGCACGGTTGTCACGGGTAAAGAAAGGTGAACGGGTTAGTGAAGTGATCCCTTTTTATTAAAAATAAAGAATTTGCTACGATTAAACCGGTGACGGCTCCAGTTAAACCAGTTACGGATAAACCGGTGACGGGTTTAACTGGTCACGGTTACGGTTAAGCCGCCGATCCGATCTAACCCGTCCGGCTCGGTTTGATCAGATCGGTTAACCAGATAATCGGACTGATTAACCGGTTAATAGGACCGGTTAACTGGATATCCAAACTGGTTATAATAATTTAAAAAATCCGGTTAAAACCGAATCCGGTCAACTTGTCGAACCGGTTAACGGTTTATTACTTTAGGAATTGACAGCCTTAGTAAAAACCTCCTACAATTCATATTTACAGATGGTTATACACTATATTTTCCTAAAAAGAGTGTAATTTGGCAATTCTCTAATAATAAATAATAATAATTTAATATTTATTATTCAAATTGTCAATTAGTAATTAGTAATTAATATTGTCAAAAGAATTATTGCTAAAACTTAAAACAAATAATTACAGACACATTTGCAAATCTATGTAAATAAATTTACGAAGATATGTATTTATTTATCCATTTATATCATGCAAAATGGAAATTACGTAAAGTATTGGGTAAGTAATTTTTTTTGGAGCAAAATAAACATCTTAAAATGGAGGATAAAAATAATTAAAATTAATAATTATATAAGTTTCAGTATAATTTTAAAATTTTGCAACCAATCTCATTAAAAATTAAATTAAAATCAGATCGAAAGCAACTTTTATTAAAAAAAGTTGTTATGGCAACATATGATAAAAAATATTCATATATTATATCACGGGAACTATGAATTTAATCGGTTAAACTAGGCTCAGTAGTTTTTTGTTTGGTTTTTGTTGGAAAATGTTGAATGCAAAATAATTTAATAAAATCACGAGACCGCGTAGCGGTCGAGGGGTTTTATTTTTAATTATTTTGCATGAAACTATTTTCCAAAAAGAAAAATCATATAAAAAACTTACTGAGCATAGTTTGACAGATTAAATTTATAGGTTGAGTAATATACGTCTAGATTATTACTCGAATTAAAGGAAACTATTTGACAATTCATAAAATCTGACGTATGTGTCAAAATTTATAAATATTTTTTTAAAGAAAATTCCATCAATTTAAGGTATGTAATAAGTAATAATTGATATTTCGTAAACTAGATAACTTATTTTTTATTGTTTTTTAAAAAATGTTTGTTAAAACTTGTAAATAACACCATAAAATCGTAAACAAAAATCCAATATGGAGGCTAAAATTTAATCGCTGTTAAAAAGTTCTAGTGATTTAATCGCTTATTTAAACGAAATTTATTCGAAAATTCAAGGCTTTTGATTGGTTCATATTATAATGAGGGAAATAATCAGTAGTAATATCACGGTGAAAATAACTTAAAAATAATTCGAACGATTTTTGAAAACCTGTGCCAGGAAATAGTCTATTTCCTGGCACGAAAATCCCGTGGGGAAAAGATCGAGAATTATTTTTAATTTATCGATCTCTAGCGGGTGGATTATTTTTTGTTGAAACAACAATGCCTATAATAATTACACAGCTCCACAAAAAAACAGGTTAAAATGATAAAACTCAACATCAAAAACAAACAAAAAATAACTCTATATCCCCATATCACCCTAACCCACATATCCCTAACCCGATAACCATATATCCATAACCTAATAACCCCATAAGCTTTTACCCTCTATTTCCAATAGGGATGATATTTATATTTTGTTTCGTGTGTTTGCCATGACGGCATGAACGTCGTTATGCAGGGTCTGCCGGATCACGGAATAGCTCCGTTGCCCACTGTTAACCACGTGGAGGTGCCCTGGAGGCAAACACACGACAAACATTTTCGAAACAAGTAAAGAACGAAGCTCAGACACCTGAGAAATCGAACTTTCGGATTTTGGGGTTGCGGGGTATTGGGTTATGGGGTTAAAGGGTCATGAGAATGTAAAGTTTTGTTTGTTTTTGAATTAATGTTGAGTTATATTATTTTTAACATATTTGGACCTCAGATTCGGTTTCAGCCTGGTCGTTTACATAAAGTTAGATGGGTCAGAGTTCAGGGCAATTTTTTTTTGTGGAGCTGTGTTATTTTCACTTTAACAATGTTTTGATTGGCTAAAACGCACACACAAGAATAAAATTAAAAATGTCTATTGGTTTTTAGAAACTTATTTTCTACAATTTGTAGGACAGAATAACGATTTAATTCCAAAAAATAATAATTAGGTTTATTATGTCAATTATTAGCTAAGTTTACGTATTTTATTTCACTCAAAATAAACCATTGAAATACCGATCCTAGGCCCTTATATTCGCGTTTAAAAACAAGCGTACAATGAAAGAGCGATCCAAGTCCTCCAAATTTTTGAACACCCAATCCAAGTCCACCTAATTTGTGGAAGTTTTTATAAAACGCTAGATGCAAACCACGACTTGGAAGGGATTCCCAAAATTGGCATACAAACAAGCCATTCCGGTGCCAAAGAAAAAATACCTACTGCTACACTGTAGGTACAGCCTTACTCAAACTTTTTTCCTGGGCCAAATACGTATGACTGCTATACATCGGGCGGCCCGCAACGACCTATATTACAATAAAAGTCCACATTTAAACGTTATCATTTATTTCAAAATAAAACATTCTGATTTTTGACATTGTGGGAAAATTTTATTTAAATTCGGCTACATGCTACTCTAAACACGTCATCAAGGTGTGAATCAGTTAGCCGACATCTGTACACATTTTCTCAAAAATCATTTTTTGAACTCTAGGTCCCTTTTCTTGGTTCGCGTCCAATATTTCATTTCAAAGTTATCGGGTACCAGGTACCCGGTACCTACTAATTTCCAAAAAAAATTCTATCTTTTTAATTAATTTTTTATTTAAAAAATGCTCCCATATTTGAGTCGGTTTTAATTCAATAAATTTATTCAATAACTTGAACAATGCAGCAAGTTGTTCATAGCGGCGGTTTGTAAGTGCCAGGTATTTTATACTAACACAAGATAAACAAATGACTTTTTGAGGGTGCTTGCCTACTCGCGCCCTGCAACTCTAAATCCCCACTATTTCTTACAAAAACGTATTAGAGGAGATTGTCAGACAATCATTGTCTAACGTCTAACTATATATCTAACTATAACTTTGATTCGAGAAGTTTCAGACTCGTCACAGTCAAAGCTGGAAAGACTCCACTGTACTTGGCCGCTCCACGAGCAATACAAATCTCGTCATATTACAGAAAAAATGCCCTTCTTTATCTCACAAAACCGTGTAAGAAAAAGCGTTTTACATTATGTGACCATTTTTTTTTATCTAAGCTTCGGGCCGCATAGAAAGGGTTGGCGGGCCGCGAGTGACCCGCAAGCCGCAGTTGGAGTAGGTATGGCTGAGCTACAGGAACTAAATACAATCATTAATGACATTAAAATTACTACTTGGAGTTGCCAAACATCTTACAATAAGAGTGATGACAAATTTGATGTAAGTTTAGTATCTGCATTTATGTTCATCAGTTGCACAGCTACAGTTGGGCCCTCAAGACAAGAATGTCTAGCCTCGCCCATTGATCTGATAAAAAGTATTTTTATCCTTCGAGGAAAAATAATAGGTCGCCGAATATTTTCAAATTTGGTACATGGGGCTAAATGGTGATTCTCAACAACTTCATAATCTTAATTACTCTAGTGAAAAATACTTTTTTTAAACATTTCCAAAAACATTCCTGATTTTTTAACACTGAAATTAGGTTGAAAATTAGTATTTAACCAAGCAGGGCTAAACCTCAAAAAATTAACATTTAAATCGAGAATTTTTTACCTTTTCCAAAAGTCGTTTCACCTGGGGACACTGTGTAACTTTGTATGTATATTTTGTGTTCTAAATTAAAGCCTTTATATGAGTATGAGTATAAGGAACGTATGACTGGCTCCATCGGCAACGCCTTACACTGCACAGCATTACCTGTGTTTTGTGGATCCAAATTTTCACCCCGGCTGGTAAATCTCGCCCAGTAGGTCGTGGATGACAGTGTCGATGGTTAAGGCCACTCCCGGCCATACGCCCGATTTAGGATAGTGGAGTGCGGGACAAGGAGGGAAATAAACTGACCCAAAACTAAGTACAATCCGGAGTCCCCCTTAACCAGGGATTTAGTAATACCCCATTCAATTAGTTTGGTTCTGAATGTTTAATATACGCTGCTAGGACCTATCCTTGCAGGTTGTCTGTGTCCGTGTCTCTGTCCGAGCTTGCTGACTATCGATAACGTTGCACCCCACTGTGTATTTTCGCATAGAACGTATTTCGTCTTTAAGGAGTCGGTGACTTCGGTTGGTTACCTAATTTATTTCCCCCTTAAATGTGCTTATTAATCTACAGATGTTTATTTCTTTGGGATGAGTTTCTTTTACCCAGTGTTCTTATGGGAACTGTTGGCGAATAATTAATTTTAACCTGGTGGAGTTCTTTGTTAGTTAAGGTTGCGACTCATGCAATTTTGGTAATTTTACTTATCCGGTTTATGCAGACTTGCACTTCGGGTGCATTGACAGGCAGGTGTTGTGAAATTGTGAATTCCTTAACTCAACCGCCCACTGTTAGCACGTGTTATTTCTGTGTTGGTAATCCAGGACATTATTCGTTGTATCCAATCATCTCACTCACACTCTTTTTCACATGTAGAGGATCTGAATCCAGGAGGAGGTTCCACACGCAATTTGCACCCTTTTTACACTTGGTTCTGGTAGATTACGTGTAGAATCGTTATTGATTTTTATTTTTTGAATTTGAACAACGATAGCGGTGATAGCACTATGGAAGTACGAACGCGTTAAACGAGTCCCTACCCACACGACAGTTTGCCTTGAGGTGTGGAGCGTCAATATTGAAGTTCTAAATTAAAGCCTTTATACACAAAAAAATAATAATATTTTGTAACATTTTCAGATGAATTTGGCATTTAACTGACAGCTAAATAACCTCAATTATTTGTATTCAAATGTCAAGATGGGACGTTTGGGTGTGAAGAATGGCCATTTTCATGAGGATGAAATATTGTGACAGGAGCCAAAGGCTAGTGGAGAAATTTATCCGAATTGAAATGGACATTACTCTAAAGTTGAACAATTTTTCTAAATTTATGTGTCAATTAATTTTTAAGAAAATAATCGTCATAGTAGGTAGATAAATAGATTTTAATTTTCTCCACGGTTGTACCAAATAATATTATATATTATATAATATATATATATATATATATATATATATACAGGCGTTAAGGCACCAAATTCGGATATATATGGGCCAAGTGGCACCTATATAATCGTTGTGGCACCATTTCAAGGTGCCAGAACGTTTTATTTCATATATAAACTCTAATGTGTCATAGTATTATCCCTACAAAATTTCCAGATGGTGCCACTTGGACTATATATATAGAAAAGTACAATTTTAGTTGAACCATATAATCTACAGAGGGCGCTAACTACGTAAGTAAACTATACAACGTAGCGGCACCATGATAGAATATATACAATAGGACGTTGCGGCACCATGTATTTCTTGAGTCTAGATTCTAGACGTTTTCCGATATTTAAGATTTAATTTAATTTACTATTAAGTAGTATCTATTTGGCTCCTTAGTCTTAGTATTATTTACGGCTAGTGAAGTAGTGAAATTAGATAAAAATGGATCAAAAATACAAAGTTTTTGGTGGTAAGTAGGTACTAAGTATTTAAACTTTTTTAAATTAATTAGGGAAACAATCAATTATTTGCGGAAACTAGGGATGCTTTTGCACGTTTTATGACTGGGTCACAAAAATTAGTAAAAAAGCATTAGAAGATTTTCGTAAGTATTTTCTTGTTAATATTTAAAAAATAAAAATCAATACTTAACATAACAGCAGGCAGATATTGCCCCCCCCCCCGCGAAAATCTTTACTGGGCCCCCTAATTTCACATATTTTTTAAGTTTATATATTGAAAATAAAAATTATTATTTTTATTTATTATTATTATTATTATTTATTAAAAAAATGCGAAAGAATATTTTTTTAAATAAGGTTAAATACAGTTCAACACGATTTACCTCCCATGAAAAAATTTAACAGATTTTAAAATATAGGTTAAAAAAACATGTCCGTGACTTACCGTTTTACGAAATCACGTCATTAAAATTTTTTATACAGCCATTCTTATTATTTTAACATATACATATATTTAATTTTCTATTTTGTTATAAATTATTTTTTCAAATATTGATGTTTTAAATAATAGAAAAATTATACTTAAAAAAAAAATTTAAATAAAAAAAAATTCTATAAATTAAAAAAAAAATAATTTTTGAGTTTTTTTTTAATAAAATTTATTCATTAAATAAAATTTTTCAAAAACTATACATTTAGCTGTTATTGAAGCCGTGATCTGAAAACATGCCGAGACACGGGTATCATTTTTTAAGTCTATTTTCAAAATCTGTAATCTTGAGAAAATAATTTAAATTTTGTCGTACTACTAAAATAATAGAAAAATAATAACATATTTTTATAACATACAAAGATAACTATCAATCTAAGCAATCTTACAATGTTGCCATAATTTTTAAGCATCGCGTCACGTTTTTCGTCTTGCAGATAATACAATGGAAATAAGTTTTTTAATGTTTTGGGGCAATTATAGGCTGGCCCCCCACAAGGATTTTATTTTTATGTCATTTCATAGCTGGTTTGCCAGAACGGTTGAACCCAAAAATGGGTAAAATTGATAATTTTATAAAGACATAGTAAATGATAATTGAACGGGCAAGAGGATGATAATTTTTTTATAATAAAGGGCAAACAAAATTGTTATTGCAATACCAAATTTATTTTAATTTATAATCACAATATTGTTTTTTTTCTACTTTAACAAAAAAAATTTCTCAATATGCAGGCCCTGTATAATAATGTAAATTAAATTTAAAAAACTCGGTATGCCAAAATTATTATTGTCACAATTTATATTCGTGAAAAAACAGCAATCACATGAATTGTGTAAAAATGGATTTTTTGTTTTGTACACCCAAAAACGAACTTTATGTAAATATTGTAATTGTTCCGTACTGACACGGTTTACAAATTTATTTTCAAGGAAATTAACGTAGTTTTATATATTTTACAAATTTATTTTAGAATAAATTTGAAATTTCTAAATTATCGTGTTAAAGGCAAAAAGTTTTGCAAAAGTGGTAAAAAGGGACACTTAGGTAAAGGAATTACAGGTTTTTCGAACTTTGCCTAAAAATCTGGCGTCCGGATGATTCCAGAAACGATGGTCCAGGTACACGAATCGAGTAAAGGGAAGCAAAAAACAGGCAGAAAGTTTTTGGAAGTGTTAGCGAACGGATCGTTTCTTGTAAATTTTTGCTAAAACGAAATTTATTGCAAAGTTCTATTTAAATTATTGTTACGACTGTTTGTGTATTCTCCAAGGTTAGTTTTTAATTTAGAATATTTAAAACGAAAAGTAAAATAAATGTGATGACAATAAGTATTTTATTCGAAACATCTGACTATTTTGACAAAGGACTTCCTAAAGCGAGCAATATTTTAGTTTTACTTTTATAAACACTGACTTTCAAATAAAGGTATTATATATCTGTATAGTGTCAGAACGCATATATACTTAAAAAATATATAAGGTGCCATTAATTCACATTAATCGCAAAAAATATTGGGTGCGGGAACGTCCATGTAGTTTTTGGTGTCACTTGGTACTTTTACGCGTATATATATATATATATAATATATATATATATATATATATATATATATATATATATATATATATATATATATAATATATATATATATATATATATATATTATATATATATATATATATAGACGTGGACGTCTAACTCGCAGCAGAGCAGCAACAGCAGCCCAGCAGATAAGACCTGAAGATGGTACATGAGATTGTACCGAAACGTCGTCAGACATACGGTTCATTTAAGAACCAAAAACCGACAACACGGAGCAGATCCCGGAAAACCATTAATGCACACAGGTCAAAATAGGTCGATTAACACAAATATGTAAAATATAGTAAAATGTTAATAATAAACGAGATACAGGGCGATAAATGTAAGATCTGATTTTGGAAAATTTGTTATATTTGGAAAACTATTCAATGTATCAAACTCAAAATTTCGAGGACGAGAAATACAAATTTGTCATAATTTTTTACGCTACTTCTCTATAGAGAACGCTAATGACGCATGTCGGGGGTGAATTAATACTTACTATTGCATACATTTTCGAATACAAACTGGCACATTAACGAAATTCAAAATGACGGCCGTGTAGGGCGCCATATTGGTAAAAAACGAGTGAAACCATTTTACATTTTTAAAGCATCTTTTTTTGATTGTTAAGATTTATTTAATTAATTTTTTACATTGACAATTGAAAATTATCTAACCCAGCATATCTAAGACCCCATAACTCCATTATAATCTCCATACAAAATAGAGAGATAACTGAATCTCTCTACATCCTCCTTAATAAGATGTAATTATGGTATTATGGTTAAAGTATGTAGATATGTTTATTTGTATTAAATATACAGTTTGGATTAAAATTTAAATTGAAAATGCATATTTTAATAAGGTAATTTCATTAATTACACAAAACTAGGTAAATTTGCAATTTTGATATCAATGTAACGTTATAACAGTGTTGAATTTTAAATTTTAGAAATGTTTTTTTCGTTTTATTTATGTATTTTGTCCCAAGAAGTTTAAATATGCAATCATTTTTTCTTTGTGAAGTACAAATTTAAAAAAAACACAAATTATGCTTTTCCTAGAATACTCCTAATTCTATCTCTTTAAAGTACACCACATAAAAAGACGTAAATCATGTAGGTAAGTACTTATCCAGATGCTAGTTTATAAACAAAACCTGTTTATATATTTATTTAGTGATTTAGGTTACACTTCTATACATTTTACGGATTAAAGACCTATCCAACTAACCGTGACTAACGATTGGAAGAAATTAAAAGTAAACAATGTTTTTATGGTTTCAAAGCCGGTTTGACAGCGGTTTAGAATTAAATAAAATTATAACATTGGTGTCTACTGGGCGCTTTGTAAATATAAAATGGTTATTTATGTTATTAGGTGACAAGCGAGTCTTTTTATACTGATCTTAAATGGCATGCAACATTTTATCATAAATGCACAATTTTATTTCATACATAAAACGTATCTACAATTAGAATAATAATTAATAAAAGTAGGTTAGATAGATCTGACAGTTATCGAATTTTTTCATTCGTCAAAACGGGTTTTTACAGAATAGGAGGTTAAAAAACTTTACCCGATTGGTCTAAATTATGTTTACAGCCTAGGCGATAATCAATTATTTTAGTACGCTGTTTAAAATAATGTTAAATTTACAAAAATTTTACTTTTAAAAAGTATTGTAGAATTAAAAATATTAGTTTCAAGAATGGCAATTACTATACATATAGTTATTGTACTCTTAGTAATTTTGTTGTAAATTAACAAGATCAACTTGTAAAAAGTTTAAGAAAAATACAATGTAATATTACTTATATAAGGCATAAAGCCTATTTTTATTGTAAAATTAAGATAGAATTTTTTAACAGTGTAGTGTTTGTTGACAGCAATAAAGTTTACATTACAGATATGTAGGTACTATCCGTACACTGATATCGAGAAAAAAATGAATTTCCGACGCTGAATATATTCATAATATGATTTTCTTAAATCAATTTAATTTAATTGAATATATAGGTTTTTTTTCTTAAATTAAATTTCTATTATTAAATTATACTACTTTTTCAAATGTACCTATATGTTTTTAAAAAAAAATTAAATTTTTCCCAAAAAAGACATTTTTTAAGGCCTAGTTTTTTCCCAATTTTTTGTTTTTTTTTTCGACACTTTAAAACGCTAGTATGGGTATAAATATTTCAGGACCCAGCTTTACCATAAACTATAAACTGTAAACTATAAACTGATTAAAAAAAATACCCCGTAGATTTCAAGTTTCTAAAGAATAACATGCTATGAAAAAAAACAAGTCAAAACTAAAAAAGATCTTTAATATTTTGGTCTAGAGAGCCCCTAGCTGCAATCCATCAGGAAATAGAAAAAAGGTTATAATTACATTAAATAATGGTTAATCTTAGACTGCCATGAGTGGGCCCCTTGATTTTTTAAATTTAAATTATTAACAAGTTCAAATATAAGTATACTTATAAGTTCGCTGGAAAAAGCTTGTAATCAATTTTCAGAAATCATGGTGCTGTATTGTTAAAGAAAAAAAATAGGCATTGTTAAAAGTTAAAAAATATAATTTTAAAATGGTTTTATTTTATTTAAATTTGGTGTGGAATTTTCTTATCGCAAGGTTAAATTAAGTCCTGAAATTTTTTTTTCGCGGTCATGAGTATTTTTAGAAAATTATTATTTTACTTATTTTACTACTAGGAAGTTTTTACGCACTTCAAGACTAATTGCAACTCAGTTTGGCATAATTATGTAATATTTATTTTAAAAATCACAAAACGTCCGTATTAGATTAACACAAAAAATAGTCAGTGCCGGCTGTAGACTCTACAGTGTAGAGGTATTCTAACCGAATATTTTAGTAATTACGTGAAATATCCCACCTGACCACGAACCGCAACTGTGTCCAGGGTACTTAATGGTAAATTCCAACTAATTATTTAAATTAGTTACCTTTAAAAACAGAAATACATTTTCGAACAGCCCATTCCTTTAAAAGATCCTCCATAGTATAAAATAATATTTTATTATAATTGATTAAATGCAACACACTACTCATCAACAGCCTGCTCTAAATTGGACTCGCTAAAATCTTGTACACACAAAATGGAAAGCCCATTGGCTATCTGCAGTCGCGTGATTTACAGCAACCAATAGGAACTAAAGTATTCATGTAAGTCATGCTACTTCGACGTGAGCAAAAAAGTTTAAATAAACCTCTTCTTTAAATTAAATCACAATTTTTTTGTATTTAAATAATAATTTGGTTTAATTAAATAATATTTTTTTTAAATTAAATTAAAATCATATTTTAAAATTAAACCATGTTTAAAAAAAAAGGTATTTGTTATTTAATTTAATTTTTTAATTGTTTTTATAAATTAAGAAAGTCAACTTTTATTTTAACCCTAATAAGTGCAATTTTAAAATTAAAGTCAGGTAGGTAGTTTGTTTTCAATATATGTTTTAATAAGTTTGCTTTTTGTTAAATACAGACAATTATTAATTTTAAAGAATTGTTTTTGAATTAAATTTTTTTTTTAATGTAATAAATAAAATTAAACAAACATTCTTGTTTGAATTAAAACATCTTTTTTATCTGTGTAGAAAGGCAAATGAATAAAAAATATTTATATTATTTTATCAAAGTATCTGATAATTGTGTATAAGTATTGCATTACAATATACTAGTTTGTAATTTTACTATGCTTTTGTTGAGTAAAGACGTAGTATAGGCTAAAATATTAAAAAAAATAAAAGTTGCATCATTTTAAATTTAGCATATACATAGTTTAGATCTACAAAAGTCTTTTTTTACCTCAGCGCACCCATATTAAAATCGCGAAGACAATGTACTGTCTGTCCACTCTAAGTTGGCTGAACTAAGGAATTTTGTTGTTTAGATATTAATGAATTGTCGTACTGTGTGCTTTTAAAACAGATTTTATATTATAAATAATACTAGTATATAATATGTACTAGTATTATTTATAATATAAAATCTGTTTTAAAAGCACACAGTACGACAATTCTTTAATATCTAAACTACAAAATTCCTTAGTTCCGCCAACTTAGAGTGGACAGACAGTACTGTCCGCATATTTTAACTCTTCGTTAAAGCAGCAGGTGAATTACAAAACCTGCTGAACAAACGAAGCAGCGAACGCGTTTTAACGTTCGCAATTACGTGCTCATTGTTCGTCGTCGTCGGCAACGAGTTTCCGAATTTTTCGCGTGAGAGCGCAAAGACAGAAGAAGGTGACGAACCTGACACACACTGTCTGGGTTAAATTTCACGAAAACATTTCCAATACCATTACGCATCCTCAAAAAATCTTGCAGTATGTTTATCACAAAGTAGTTCATAAAGTACCTGCGGTTAAATGTTATCGATTTTAACGGTATATATCCAGTGCTGAATTAACTTATAGGCCAACCTAGGCCATCGCCTAGGGCGCCGCGAAGCCAATAGGCGCCCAGGCAGAAGGCTCAATTTTTTTTAATTAGATTGAATATTAAAATTAATCAATTAAAATAAATAAATATTTTATAAAAAACATTTTTTTAAAAGCAAAGACTCCAAGTTATTCATATGGTCAAAACTAATTAAGGAGAAAAACATTACTTCAACATTTCCTAATATGGATAGTTTTGAGGATTTTTTTTATGCCTTCCTGCTACCAACTGTACAGGGAAAGATCTTTTTCTTTCTTAAAAAGAATAAAAATATTCAACGCATTTGCCTAGTAGACGAGAAGACTGCGAATCTAGCTCTCCTATCTATATATATAGATATATATATATATAGAAGTAGAAGAAGTCAATTAAATTTTGAAAATATTATTTCTTTTCCGATTTCGTCGTTGATAATGCAAAAGGTCGTGTCACTTGGACGTCTTTCTGCAGAAGAGAAATTACCCACAAAAAAATCAGGATATATGGGTTAATAATCTCGATTTTTTTATTTTTGTGGGTTGGTTTCCTTGTGCAGAAAGGCGTCAAAGTGACCTTTTCATCAACGACGAAATGTTATAAATAAAATTCTGTTTTTGATTATTTAAAAATTTTAATAATTAAGTTAGTTCTTCATTTTTTGGTTTTTTATATAAAAATAAATTATTTTTTTATTAATTTTATTGTAATTTTTTTATAAAACCCTATTTGTCCCCCTTTGTCCACCCCTGAGGGCTAACATGTATTGTATTATTGGCCTAAGGCGAGAAATTGTCTTAATCCGGCCTGTATATATCAAGCTTTTGAGCTATGTCAATAATCTATTTTTTTTTTAGTTTTATTTTATATTATTTTTTTAGATTATGAAATTATGTAAAAAACACACAAATGCTCATTCTAACCCTGTTTAAAGATTTTTCGAAAGATTTTTATACCGGTGGTATATATTTTACAGATCAAAAGAAGAAGCGCATTGAACCAAATTGCGGCGCAACCTTATCGAGCAAATATAAAAAGTGACAAAGAATTGTATTTTTAAATAGAGATCCCAAGAGGATAAAAGTTGAAAGCAAAAAGAAAATAGATACTGAATTCAGAATCTATAAAGGATGAGACATTACAGATTAAAGATTAAACAATTGAGACAAACGTTGGGTACAGCTTTAAGAAAAGTTAAAAATATGTTGCCAAGGAGTCCTCGTAAAAGAAAAATTATAGTGAAGCAGTTAGCTTTACAAACTATCCCTGAAAAGATGCATAACGAAAAGCCCACTCCAAGTCGTGGACTACTACATCTGCTGAAGATATTAGGCTTTTACGTGATGTTGTTAGTAGACAGGCACCAGAAAAGAGAGACACAAAAAGGGTCGAAAATCCAATTACTAGTAAGAGAAAATCATTTAAAAAAGACACCTTATAAAGACGATTAAGGAGGCATTTGTACTATTTAAGAAAGAATTTCCAGATACAATTTTTCAGATTAGTAAATTTTACCAGTTGCGCCTCAAGCACGTTCGGTTATTATCACAAATGCCTCATAACGTGTGTGTGTGGCCCATTAATCTGGAATAAGATATATGAAGCTCATACAATTGGTTTGGAAGTTGTGCAGCGGAAATTCCTTAAATTGCTTCACTTTAAAATATATTGTAACTATCCTGTCCAAGGATTTGATCATGCACTACTTTTGTCATTATTTAATATTCATTCCTTAGATATATCATATATGAGAAGAATTATTGGCTCTGAGACTTTTTTGTATAATATTTTTAATGCTAAAGTTGAATGTGCAATATTATTGGAAAAATTAAATTTTAATATGCCTCGTATAAACTCTAGAAATCAAATAACGTTTAGAAATAATAGAGCTAGGACCAATATTGCGAATAAATCACCGATTTACTATATGTGTGAAAATTTCAACAAGATTTCTATAAACATTGTGATATTAATTTTAGTACTTTATTTTATATCAACTGATTTAGCATATCAGTGTATATAGGTTTTTGCACGACATGGCAACGTAGTAATTTTCTTTAAAAACTGTTGTTTTATAAAATAAATTGGGTAATTATCTTTCATCGTTTATATTTTCCCTAAAAAAGTCGATTTCTATGCATTGACATTTTAAATTGGACATAAAACAATTAAAATGTCATAAAGATTTATGTGACATTTGCTTTTAACCATAGAAAATAATTTCGCTGAGTCATGGTTTACTGGATTTGTTTTTTGGTTTCATTGTAAAATAATTACCCCTAACATTGAACTTGGGTGAAAATATTTATTGTTTCATTTTTTTATTATTAAAAACATACATACCTTCCATACATGATTACTTTTTTATATAATACGCACCTGGATAATAAAAAAAATTACTATTTAATAAATAAAAAGGATTATAAATAAAACCAAAATTGTCTTATTTTTTAAATAGTTTTGATGAATTTTAAATTTTAGACCATGTTCAACTTACTTTTTCTTTTAAATTATTAAATTATATGCTTGCTCTTCAAAGAAACAGTATGTTTTCGGTAAAGGGCTTAACAAGGTAGAGGGGACTTTTTTTCTGGGGAAATTTACCCTCTATTTATAATAATAATAATAACTTTATTAACGGATCAACCAGTTACAAATTACAATTTTTTACAATAATAATACTTTTAAATTTCTTTTATTTCCACCTTCTTAGTAAATGACATTTTATAGGTTAATTTTGAGGTTTTTGTAACCAAGTAAACGATACATTATGGGAACAGACCTGTAATATTTTACGGGCTTGTTTAAAAGACCTGTAAAGTTTTACAGGCTTGTAGAAAAGCAATTTATGAAATGAAATGTCACATTTGACATATTAATTAAAACTTTAAATTTGAAAATCGTTATCTAAAGGTGAAAATAAAAGTTTGTACGTGTCACGCTTTGCAATTAATCTTTACTAGGCTCACTGGAATATGGGGTTTGCTCCTGCGTCGCTCACCCCACAAACTTCCAGCTCGCCCGTAAAGATTCATTTACAAAGCTTGACACGTAAATAACTATTAAAGACAGTTAGGGAACAATCGAAAAAATCTAAATTTAAATCGTTTGCTTCAGAACAGATTCTACTTAAAGGCATAAATTTACTATAAGTGGTCCTATGGGTCTTTATATAAAATAAATGATGTTGCCTTGTATTTTTTAAAGAAACATTAAAATTTATTTGCTCTAACAATTCTGGGCAATTAATAAAATTATTTAATAGTTTATATAAAAATACAATTCCAAATTCAGTTCTTCTCTTACTTAGTTTATCTAAATTGGCAACACTTCTAACTAAATCTAAAGAAGTACATTCAATGTTTAGTTTGTATGCGCAATATCGCAAACATTTATTTTGTACTCTTTCTAGTTTAATATTATGGTTAACATAAAAAGGTGACCAAACAATACAACAATCAGAGCTGTTCCGAGTACAATGAAAAAGTACTTGAGTACTGAATACAAGTACTCTTATATAAAAGTACTCGAGTACCAAGTACAAGTACAGTACCTTTGTGCTCGAGTACCCATACGAGTACAAAGTACCGAGTACACTTTAGTTATGAAATGTTGGGAGAAATGCTAGAGAAATGGGGCGATTAAGAAATGAATTTAGAATCACTAGTGCAAGACTAAATACTAGCCGGCCTATTGCCTTCATCAAATATTGATATTTCGCTTTATGTTAATTATCAAGGCCGGCTAGTATCTTGTTTTACTTTGCCTTAGCTTTATTTTTTAATTATCTTTTTGAGAATATTGTCACCTTATTTCTACCAAAATATAAACAAAATTACATTTCATACAGAAGTAAAAACCTTTCGTTCAATGCTCATTCCTGTGTCTTTTTATTTATTGATTGAGGCTGTCTTAAGGCTGTCGTGTGAGGCAGTGTTCCAAGTTTTCAACACATATGTGTCCACGCCAACCTCAGCGCATAAAAATATACTCATTGCATACTTTGGATGTACTCGAGAACACGTAAAAGTACTCGAGTACACGAGAAAGTACTCGAGTACATTTTTGCAATCTTAAATGTATTAAGTACAAGTACATTCAAATTAAAGTACTCGGGACTGAGTACCGAGTACACTGAAAGTACTTGGAGTACAGTGTTTGAGTACTTGTACTCGAGTACCGCACAGCTCTGACAACAATACTCTAAGATACTGCGCACGAAGGACATATAAACATTTTTTAAGCATTGAACATTATTAAAATCTTTAAGACTTCGTTTGACAAATCCCAACATCTTTAATGATTTATTAACAATAAAATTAATGTGATAGAAGAATGTTAGTTTACTATCAAAATAAACACCTAAATCTTTTATATTAGTGACTATGGTGGGACTATGATGTATGGGCCCAGAAATATAGGTAGGTACTATAAAACATAAAAGAAAATGAAATGGAGGGACGAAAAGCTTGAACAAAATTGATGTAGATTATAAGATAATTATCTTTATTATATTTTATAATAAGTATTATTAGACTACAAGTTTTATGTTTTCTGTTCCCAATGTAAAAAACTGTAATGTAATGTAATGTAATGTTTATAAATAAATTAAAATTAAAATTCAATCAAATAATTTGATTCAAATTACTCACAATTTAACCCGGGCCACAGCGGTGCCAAGAAGACACTTAGCATGAAACTTTATCAAGCGAGAACTAAAAGTGCGGTGTAGAAAGAGATGTAGCACTTTCCGCAAGCGTGACAGAATGGTAAGGTGGCTTCCGCCGAGGATGTTTGGGCGTTAGCAAAGCGGCAACGCTGTAAACTCTTGCGCCATTATTTGGAAAGTTAATTATACGCTGGATCCAGCTAGATCGCTGGATGAGGGATCCAGCAATTCCAATAACATGTTTTGATCTATCAAAATCGACAATGAATGTTAAATAGATGTGTTGTTGTATAGTTACGCACAATGCTCCATACATTAAAATTTTTATATTTAATATTATAACATTCAGGGCTGAAAGAACCTACTTTTGTAAAAAAAGAAAATAGTATTAAATTATAACAAAATCTATAAGATTAAATAATAATAAAAAATCCATAAATTATAACAGCGAAGCATAATTTACTATGAAATGAAATTATATATATTATTTTATATTAAAAAATCTTTTTTAAAAGAGATAGAAAGAATACTATTTTTTAGTCATTAATGTAAAAATTTAATATTCGTCAAAAATGTGACTTATTTTTTTTTGTGCAAAATATGATAAAATGGAAGATATACAATTGTAGCACTGTGCGCTGAGTTTAGCCGGCTGTGCCCATAGCGCGGCCGAGCACAGGGCAACTTTCTACCAACGATGGGTCCCCTTTCTTCTCGGCGGCCATCCCCACGAAACATCTTCACAGGTCTTCCACAGCCTCTCAAAAAAATATCTTCAGTCCATCCGAAGACATCGCGGCAATCGGTCGAGTGTTCCATGTACAGTGCCCCCATCAATAATTATGTTTAATATTTTTTTATAGTATTGATAAATTAAAGTATTGAACAATAGTGTGTAGTTAAAACACGGGGATTTACTTTGTCTGAAGCACGGTGTAGTGTAGTTCCCATTTAGGTTTAATTAGTATATGAGTAACCGCAAAAAATGTGGATTAAAACTTCAGTAAGTACTTTTTACCATTTTTACCATTTTTAATAGTACAAAAAAGTTAAAATCCAGTACGTATGTTAATAGTGACATTTATCATTAACAGCCCTTAATAAGACTATATGGGAATTAATCCTGGCGCATTCGCCATTTCTGCAAATTTTAAAGTAAAAGTATAATTTTAGCGGTAAAAAAATCAAGAGCCATTAAAAAAAATTCAAGTTGATTCTGCAACGCTGTATTAGGGTCAAACATTTGCATACGGGGATTTGTAAAATATTTATGTTTTGGCGTTAAAAGTTGCTGAATAGAAAAAAAGTAATAAACGCCAAAGGAAATTCTAAAAAGAAATCATGTCACGTCACGTCACTCCTTCAAAAGTTTAAATGTACAACATACAAAAGGATAAACTAGTGGCAAATAGCAACGTTTCAAACCCCGTGCAACCTAATTTTTTTAAATTTTCTTTGGTTTACCTACCTAAAGACCTATAAATTTTTTTTTATTTTCTTGTTTCGCGATGATATTATTTGTATAGTGACGTCATTTGCCTTGTGCAACAGGAAATATTTTTTTTTAATTTAATATAATAGTATATTATTATACTATAAATAATGCGCATAATCTCGAGTGTAATACTATACTTTATGTACTCCAATAGGTAGATAATTAAATGATTTTTAAAAATAAATAAATAAAATCTGACATCTGTCAAAAGGTTAACCTCACTTTTTACCAATTTTAAATGTTATTATAGTTCTCCCAATTTAAAACCCGATTGGTTTAAATCACAGTGAATATTGAAATCGACCAATCACTGATGCCTAACAACGTGAATAATGATTTCATTATTCCCGTTGTCAAGCAGGGAATTTATAATGTTTATCATTATTCACAAAAAAAAACAATTTCATGCATTAGAAGTAGATACAAAAAAAATCTACACTACGTTGTAAGTTTTCTATGCCAAAATATCACATCTAGAACTGGTTATAAACAAAATAAATAAGGGATCTGCAGCTAGCTAAAGTTGACATGGTTAAGAGTTGTGTTTTCTTACTTTAAACCATCATTGCTTTGTTTATATAATTATTTTAACTTTTTTAAACGTCTTTAAACATTAAAATAAAGAACATAATAGTACATTACACCCGAGCATACATTTCAGATAGATTGTGTGGAAGGCCGCCGCCGAGTTTTATTTACAATTTTTTTCAAGCCTTTAATTAAATTATTTTTTACGATTCTGTCACATTATTTTATCTTAGGTTCAACTGAGATGATGACATTTTAGCTTTGTTTGTGTACGGAGTACTAATTTGACTTTAAAACTGGTATTTATGTAGAGTGTCTATATGTACTTATGAGTGATAAGTATAATATAAAAATTATTGTACGCTTGACAAAAATAATCATTTTTAATACCTTTTTTATAATAAAATGGTGTTGGTTGGCCATTTTCGTAAAACTCTGTAAAACATTGTATTCTTTTTTACTGGACGCTGGAGGAGGAAGGGTTTATTAAAACGTCACGTGACCCAGTAAATCGAATAACATTGCTTATTTCTTCCATTTTTACAGAATTATTACAAAAAAACGAAAAAAATATTTTATTGAGTAGGAGAGTTCGATAATTTTTTACATAAGTCATGTGTCATGTGGCATCAGAGGGTCTTTAAATCATCACATCATGTCACGGGGGAGGGAAGGGGGTCAATTTTTAGCTTCACAAGATTTATGTAGGTATACTATTTTATAAATAAATCAGTTCGAATTTTTCTTGAATTTTTAATACAAACTAAATGTTTGAATATTATTGCCCTATTTTTAAATTAATGCGATCTTTACAACACTCACATAAAAAAATCTTCTTGGTGCTTGAACAGCAAAATAGCTTTAAATTGCGGTAATACTTAAATAAAGAGTAGGTATGATACAATTAATTATATAAATACAATGTACGAAACATAATAACTACTAGACTTCCTGAAACTTTTTTTTATAAACAGGAACTAATGGTATTATAGAATTACACTTAAAACTCTAGATTTAAACAAAATAAAAAAAAGTTAGACCTGTCTAAAATATTTCTATTTAAGTTAATAATTTTGCCTTCCTTTAGAAATAATAATAATAATAATAATAATAATAATAATAATAATAATAATATAAATTGCTAAGATAAGATTTCTTATAAGACAAATAAAGTTCATATTATATGTTTTAGATTTTGAAAACATATAATATGAACTTTATTTGTGTTATAAGATTTTAAACGATCTATATCAATCTAAATAGAAATTTTGTTTGACGTTTGGAAAGTAATAGGTATTACAAGCTTGCTAATTTTCATATAACAAGTATCTATCTTATACACTGCTAAAAGTTTTTATTCACTTTTAATTTAATAAGTTTAAATAATACTTTCTATGTATACGTACCCAACCTTTCTTTCGCTTTTAATTAACATTTTTTTAGTCAATTAAGTTATAAAAACGCTATTAAGTGTTTTAGAAGATTCATAAATTATAGATTTTTAAATTAATAAAATAATCCTTAATGTTTATATTACAGTAGTCAGGTTATATAAAGAATCTTATTTATTAACAATGATTACCATTTTTTTAATTTTAAGTTAATTACAACTTAAGGAAGTTTTTTAACACCTATGTAGTACATAGTATGCACCCTTATTAGAATAACTTTAACGTATATTAGAATAATTCCAATATTTCAATTAGGCATTGAAGTTTTTAAATTCAATTTTTTTAAGGGGAATTCTATACGAATAGACCTAAACATAAGATATTGTTTTATTATTATACATCTAATAATAAATAAGGCCTGCATGTTTATTGCATAATAGATCATATTTTTATCTATTAATATGTATGTTACATTACATAAGCTAGTAATAAATCAGGGTGACCACCAGTTTTAAAACAATTTCTTTTTTTATAAAACCCTATCAATTTTAACATTTGACAACTCTTAAAAAAGAGATTACTTTAAGATGAGATTCTTAAAATACGTTGATAATTCAACTTAATTGTCTCCATAACCTACTAAGCCAAAATTAGTTTTAATTTAAAAAGCAATTAAAAATACAAAAACGACGTTTTTGATCATCATAAATACATAAAAATTGGACACCTAAAAACATAGAAAAGCGTTAAAATAAAAGATTTTTATATTCTCTATTAATTTAAATTAATAAATTAATTGGTACCCAATATGTGCAATAAAATCATTTATGACTAATAAAAAAATTAATAAATAAATGTGAGAAAAGGCAATAAATGTAAAAAATATTAAAAATGAGGTATATCTACTCCTATTGTATAATTTTGGATTTTTTCCATATATTGAAAACCATTATAAACGCCACCGCGCCTAACAACATAAATAATGATCATAACCTATCATTTATGATACTTAGTTAGCTACTTAAAATTATTTTTATGATTTTTCAGCATTAAATTGAATTTAATTTAGGTATACGCAATATACATATCCAAAAAAATGTGTTTTTTTTTAATTTTTATCCATTTTTGATTTGGCAAATGTGTTACAATATGGCTCCATCTTGTCAAAACCATATTTGTGGATGGTTTATCACAACTGACCACAAGAATCAATATTTGACATGACATTTAATATCTATAGATATAGAACAGTTAATAAATCGGGAAAAAATGCAACTTAGTTGAAAAATCTTTAAGAAGGTTACACGAAAAAATACATGTAAAGAGAAAACTCCAGTTTGAAAAAATAAATTAATGAAATCGGCACTATTTGTGAATAATTTGGAGATAATAATGACGTTTGGTGGCGGTGCCGTTCTTGTCCAAGTTGGATCCATCCTGACTGTACTAGCGCTGAAAAAGCGTCAGTGTATTTGTGACTAATGCTTAATGTTAAAATGTTAAAATTAAATTAATTTCAAAATATTACTGCTTGGTCGATTTTGCCGTTTACTGTGGTAGATATTATCCTATCGGTTGAAATTACTCGATTTTTTTCCTTTTTTAAAAACTTACCTTTAAAACATTTGTTTGTTTGCAAAACCAATAGAAAAAAACTTATAATAGATAAATTAATCAAGCATTTTTTTCGTTTTGACCTTCGCATTTCAAAGATTACTACTTAAATTTTTAATAGCGCTTAAGTAGTCAATATTCTCTCACTTTCCTCTAATTTTTTGCTTCAATTTATTTGAATGACCCGAATTGTTCAACCAAATTAAATCAGGTGAAATAAACGTTTCAAAGGTTACGTAGCAGAATAAAAAATGATTTGGGTGTTTAAATTATTCAAGGTACCTATGTGAAGAGGACTTGAAAAACGTGCAAACAAACTACGTCGAAAGCAAAATCTATCTACGTGTGTTAAAAAATCAATCAAACTATTATAAGGGAAGCATTTTTACAGAAACTAAAACTGCAAATTACTTTGCGATATCCTGCCTCAGGTACTTCATATGCACATTGGGCGTGAAAATGAATTCGCTTGTGCGAACCAAAATAATTTGTGCGCGAAAATATCATTCGTACCAGTCCCACTTTTTTCTGACTTATGCCAATATGTTATGACTTTATGTAATTTTGCCTATAACAGCTTGATATTATCAGGTTTGTTTCTGCAAAGAGTCACGGAAAATTTAAAGACGGTTAGTGATTTGTATTAAATGCAAATGTGCCAACAGCCAAGCTTGGCTTTACGTTGGGCTGCCCTTTCTCGTATTAGATATATTGGCCCAGGCCTCGGCCAGGCTTTAAAACCCGAGTTTTGGCTTCCAAGTCTATGACTAGGCCCCGGCCGGACTTCTAAAACTGAGTTTTGGCTTCCGAGTCCCTGACCAAGCTTTAGCCAGACTTTCAATACCAAACCTTGGTTTCCATGTCTCTGAACAAGCTTTAGCCAGACTTTCAAGATCGAGTGTTGGCTCCAAAGTCTCGGACCAAGCCTCTGCTAGGTTTTTAAAACCGAGTTTTGGTTTATAAGTCTCTGACCAAACCTCTATCAGGTTT
This sequence comes from Brassicogethes aeneus, assembly GCA_921294245.1. NCBI lineage: Eukaryota > Metazoa > Arthropoda > Insecta > Coleoptera > Nitidulidae > Brassicogethes > Brassicogethes aeneus. The sequence goes on along the minus strand of OV121133.1, from coordinate 59,698,612 downwards.
TGAAAACCGAGTCTTGGTTTCCAAGTTTCTGACCAAGCCTCGGCCAGGCTTTTAAAACCGAGTCTTGACTTTCAAGTCTCTAAAATAGCCTCATCCCGACTTTTAAAACCTAGTCTTGGCTTCCAAGTCTTGGACCAAACCACAGCAAGACTTTCAAGACCGAGCTTTGGCTTTCAAGTCTCTGAACAAGCTTCAGCCAGATTTCCAAGACGAGACCTGCCTCTCAAGTCTCTGACCAAGCCTCAGCCAAACCTTCAAGACCGAGTCGGCCAAAATTGTTCTTGGCAAAATAAAATTTATAAATAACAATAAAACATTACTTTGATAAAAAAAACGACCTTAAAATCCCCGATTCTTGTTGGAACTTCCAAAGACCTATTACAGTAGGAGTCCTGTAGGAGCAAACCTATCGTGTTGAAATACTGTTTTTAAATGTAATATCGTTCTTCGAAGGGTTTAGCTAACCAATTAGCTTTATAGGAGGGCCAAATTAACAGATTAATTAAAGATAAAACAAGAAGTAAATTGAATTAAAAGGAGTAATAAAGTTAATATTTAATAAATGATTGTAGGTACCTATACAAACATCATGTTTAAAACATGTTTCAATCCCAAAATACATACAAACATATACTAACTGACAAAGAAATTGCCACACCCAGAAGAAGGTGTCCAATTTAAATAATTATTTGATGAAATATATGTACTATAGCTAGGAGAAAACCATTAAAATTTGGTAAAGAAATACAGTGGTTATCATCTAAACAATTTCACGATCCAAAGAAATTATTTTAGTAGGGTTTTTAGCGTTTTTTTTTCGATTTAAAAAAATGTAATGTTAATTTGGGTATATTAGTAATGAGTGAATTTGAAAGAGGCCGAATTATTGGTCTACGGGAGGTGGGTTTTTCATTTCGTGAAATCGTCAACCGCACTAACAGAAATCCAACTACTGTAATGAGATGTTGTCAAGCGTGGTTTGATAATGCCCAAAAGCGAAGAAGAGTAGGCACCGGACAAAATGAAGTTCAAGATCGGCGTCTAAGACTTATGGCCTTCAGAGACCGATTTTCGACAACTCGATCTTTGGCTGATGAGTGGTTAGGAGAACAAGGCCGACTTTTAAGTGTCCGAACGGTTTACCGCCGTATAAGGTCTTTTGGACTGCAGCACTATCGGCCCCATCTTGTGCTACCTCTTACCGCTGGACATCGACGGCACCGACTACAGTGGTATACAGAACGACAACATTGGAACGTGGAATGGCATCAAGTCGTCTTCTCTGATGAATCCCGATTCTCCTTGGATGTACATTACGGGCGAAGGTCAGACGACGTTGGGGAGAAAGACGTCAACCTCAGTTTGATGTTGAGCGTCATGTACACCAAACCGTAAGCGTTATGGTATGGGGTGCTATTGCTTATGGAAGTACGTCTTTATTAGAGGCAACATGACAGCGCAACGTTATCTTCAGGAAGTAGTAGAGCCGTATGTTCTCCCTTACCTTAATCGGCTTGTGGATCCAGTATTTCAACAAGGCCTCATGTTGTCAGACTTAGTTTGAACTTTTTTGAAGAGGCCCATGTGAATCTAATGCCATTGCCACAGATCCCCCTACCTTTCGCCCAGAGAATATGTTTGGGATATGATGGGTAGAAGGCTAGGAAATTTTTAGATGAAGTACAGGTAGCTTGGGATACTATACCTCATGTAGAAATAGACCACCTCATTCAATCAATGCCAAGGCGTGTTAGGGAGTGTGTCATCACGGTGAAAAAACACATTATAAACAAAATTAATAAAAAAACTTTGAAAACCCTTCTTATTTTTTCTCCAAATTCTACTCGTTTACTCCTTGATATAGTATTATTATATTATATAATTATTTTAATCGAGCACCTTCTTCTGGGTGTTGCAATTTCTTTGTCAGTTAGTATATATTAAATTTACATTTTTTCTCTGAGCAAGATTTGAAGTTTGGAGTTAAATTGGTACACGGTCTTCAAGGTCCCCAAAAAATTGGCCGCCGCGGTCCGGATGCGAATCGCGGTCCGCCATTTGGTGACCCCTGGTCTAGAATTTTTCATTCTGCCTTGTTTCTCAATACTGTTTTTATATGTTTCTTTTTCTCTCCATTTATGTACCTTTTTTATTTGTACGCGTTTAAATAATTATAATTAATAATACATATAACTTCACACAAAATCACAAAACGTAAGTATTCATGTTCAACACGCGCGTATAGGCTTATTAAATTTGGATAAATCATCCAAATTAAACAACCAGTTAAACGAAAAGGAGAAATTTCCTTTAGGTACTTTACTTTGGTTAAATTAACCAAATTGAATAATGTATTCTCCCTAACTTTGCGGGATCTTACCCTCTGATGATTAAGGTAAAAATTTTGTTTAAAAAGTAGGTGGCGTTTAAATAACAAAAAATCTTTTTATTACTTTCTTAGGCAGCACCTATTTTTTTCTAAAAAAAAACAAACAAAAAATAATTTTCACCTCAATAAGCCCAAAACGATTAATGCAATTTTTTTTTAATTAAGTAATATTTTTTTTAAATTTTTTAATATGCCAAATCCAAAATGACTTGGTATAAAAAAATTTCTATGACTTATTTTAAAAATTTGTAAAAAAAATTTATTTGTGTACCCTTGTCAAAACTTTTTTTAACTATGACAAGTAATATTTCCAAAAATTTTTTTTACCTTTATCGTCTCGGCCTAATCTACAATCTACTTAAAATTTATAAATTAGTCAAGAACTTCAATAAATAATTATGACTAAAAATTAAATAAATACCTCCGGTATTTTTTAGATAGTAAAAAAACTAACATTTTTTTACATACGTTGATTAGGACTTTTTGCATTATTTTTACGTATTCTATGTAGGTGCATTCGTTATAGATCACCCTGTATACTCAACACGCAATCTATTCATTTATTCCGAAAGTGTCAAACAACTAATTTAGGTAGGTACTTCCTGGTTGAAGTAGTTTATATAATTTTGATTCAACTTTTTTTAACGCCACGGCAACTTTCACTTAAAAGGCTTTTACAAAATATCATAAGTAGAGACATGCCTAGGTGCAAAATTTAACACATCATCCAAGTGTGATGCTCTTTTTTTAATAATAATGTTTTTTAATATTTAGTTAAAATTCTGTCTTGATATGTATGTAGGTATGTCAGTTCATTATAGCACTTTTAACACTTGATTACAATGATATTTAGCCATAGATATTTGGGTTATTGGTAATTGTTGACCTTTTCCTCAAACGTTCGAATTATACTCTATTAATAAGCGAAATTCAGTGAAAGGAAACTGAACATAAAGTTTTACACAACATTAGCTTTATTTAAGTTTGTTTGAACTAGATTGCGCATTGATTAGGTTAAGGATTGTTAAACATCAAAAAATTTATTATTTGTATCAACCTTTTAATGATTTTAGATTTTTGGTTTGGACTTTCAAATTAAAATGTGTTTGTATTTTAGCTAATTGTCAGTAAGATTGTATTATATGTGACAAAAAAAGTTTAAAAGTAATTGTTTATATTTTACATGAACAGAAAAAAATATGATTAAATTTCTGGCCTGATGGCGAAAAGCGATATTTTTAATTTATGATAGGTAATAAAAATAATACTTTTTTACAAATATTTATCACAAACTCGAATTAATACATTATTGAATTAATATATTAAATAAATTTAATCTGAAATTCATTTCACATTTTTCCTTGTCTTCTATTGTAAAACCGACAACTTTCTTTAAATTTAAATTCCAATGAATAATACACTACACGTCCTTCTTTAAATTGTTGTGGCTCGTTTAAAGATATTCAGATGACGTGTATTTAATTTTTATGTTAAATTCAGTTGATTAGCCTAATTAGGCTTATTGAGTCGTTATCCTAACAATCGATTTAATTTTTTTTGTTATTTTATTTGTTTACATTTCCTAAATTTTACCTTTTTTGTGATCATTTTTATTCCCATAGTTTTAATGAATTCAATGAATTTTAATTATTGTATAGTAGACTGGTTGGTAATTCAATTTTTTTTTTCTGATTTTAAACCGCCGGGCAAAAAAAGTTTTTTTGTAACCTAAAACTTTTCTATTTAAATTTTGGTGACGATCGGATAATATTTACTAGCCGCGCCCAGGTGAGAAAATTTAAATATACAAAATATTAAAAAAATTGTTTTTATTTGGATTGTTTATGAGTGAATGCATGCACAAAACTTAAATTAATCAAATAAATAAATATTCTGTTAAATGGTTAATAGAACAACATTCACAAAAAGCTATTAATGTCCAAATTCGGTTAGAAATTTAAAAAGGTTCGTGAAATTACTTAAGTGCGGTTTTGTTACAGGAAGAAAACTTTTTGCGATATGCTTCAACAAACTGAAAGACAAATTGCTTCTGTTCTTCATTTTGAGTCAAAATTCTATTGTAGTCTTTCATGAATTTAACACCGCGTTAAGCAACATCATTGACTACAAACAAACCACGACAAAAATCGAAAGCTTCTTGATAGTCGTCATTGTCTTCCCATGTTGATGGATCAAATTTCAAAAAAGCATCAGGCAAGCCAAACGCATTGAAAAAATTGTAGGTCTTATACGATTTGAAATCGCTTAAAGAGCTTGGGAATAAGACTTCCGGGTTTGAGATTCGTCGCCCTTCTAATAATTTTACGTTTGGTTCTCTTGATTGAAGATTTTTTACCATTTTTCGTTTATCTTCTAGTGGAACACAAGGATCAAAAAATGCCAGAGCTGTGGTCTCCGACCCAATTAAATAATTTATCAATTATTGATATGACGCAAAACATTGTCGGTTGCACGAGTAATTCTTGTTGATGTTGTCGGTGGCGTTTCCGCAGATGAAGTCGATGGAATCGACATTGTAAACACTTTTTTATAAATTTAAATAAAGATATAATCTCTTCACATTTGACGTTTAAATGAGGTTAATAATAGTCAATTATTGCCAATGACAGATAATGATAAATACAGTAACTGTCAACCTGACAACGATATCTATAAAGTTAGTAACATTATTTTTACGCGGTGGAAAAAATAGGTATATTTTGTACTTGAAGAATTAGAGTAATGTCGTTTCTACATTTCATATAAAAGTTCCTTTATTAAAACCAATTTTGAATTTATGTAGTTTTTAGATGAGTTAATTTATTAGCAATGCAACTACATACTAATACATAAAAAATAAGTTTACTACGCCATAATTAAATTTGTTTTAAAAATATTATTTTTATTAATATTTTCCGTATTTTCATATTTACCTGCCTGGGCGCGGCCACTAAATATTATCTTATAACTACGAAATTTTAAATGAGACATATTTAGGCCAAAACAAAACTTTTTTCGCCCGGCGGTTGAAAAAAAATTTTTTACGACCAGTCTATTGTATAGCCTTATATTTATAAATCAATATTTTCTGATTACAAAAAATACAAGAAATTTGACTCAAACTTTAACCCACCCCCAATCTTAAATACCTATACATATAATACAATAAAAGAAATATATTTTTATGGCAAAAATAATTAAAAGTGGTAATTCCAACAAGTATCTTATTTTTTATAAAAAATATTAAAATAATTCATATGTAATCGCTAACACTTTAAATTCTTTACATAAACAAATCCACTTTAAATAATTTTTAGGTTAAGGGGCCGGCACAGCCGGATATTATTAAAAAAATTTACGAATATAAGTTTATGATAACCGAATTTATAATTAGTGTTTATTTTTTAATACCTCCCTGATTTATTGTTTATGTGTTTTATTAAAATAAACAAAAAATTATCGTTTTTATTTTACCTACTTAGGTACCTATATTAAATTTTGATGTAGTATTCTAATATAAATTGTGTAATTAACATTGAATTAAATAATAATAAATTGTGAAATGGAAAATAATTTTGTGACAATTAAAACCGAAAAACTCGACAATGAATACGACAAAGAAACAAATCTATACGAAACCACCATTAAAAGTGAAAACAACGATTATCAGGAGCCAGAATCGATAATAACCCCTAACCCAATGGACTTACCACCTTACAATCATTACGAAGTTTTTCAAAAGCAAGAAGATATGAAATTTTTGGTACATTTCAGCAAATATATGCAGACTAACCCTCTTTATCCCTTTGGAGTTTTACCTGGATATTTAGTGCATGGTAACCAAATGTGGCCAAATGCTAGTTCTAGCTATATTCCCGGTTGTGCGGAAAATGTTAGTTCTCCAAACAGAGTTAAAGCAACATACAATGAAAATATGCAGGAAAATCCACAACATGTTCCACATGAAGATCCATATAGTTTAATTGGGATGGAAGTACCAAATACCAACTCTAGCTATACTCCAGAAAGATGTGTAGAAAATGTTAGTAACGAAATACAGGAAAATCCACAAGAGGTGCCCCATGAATTCCCCCTTAGTTTAATTTCACAAACTATAGAAATGGCATATTTAAGCTATAAATGTAAAGTATGTCTTAAAGAATTCACGGGGCAAAATTATTTGGTGCAGCATATCAATGCCCATCACAAAGACAAGGAATATAAATGTTCCAAATGTGGTAAACGATTCGAGACTGAAGAAAAAGGTAATAAACACCTCCTGAGCCACACCCAAAAAAAAAACTTTAAATGCCAGATGTGCCCTAAAGAGTACAACTACAAAAGTGACTTAATTAGGCACGAGGTTCAACATTCCAACGATTTTCGATTTATTTGTAATGTTTGTAATAAAGGATTCCCCAGGAATGATCATATGTTGAGACACAGGAAAAGGCATTTTGACTAATAAATGTAACATTTTGTAAATAAATAATAATAATAAATTTAAATGTGGAATTAATTCTGTAGTTTGTATGTCTATCTAACACGGATGCACGTAGTATTTAGAAATAGTAGAAAACATTTTGTTACGTCATTTTAAGCAGAGAAAGCAAAAAAGTTGATTATAAGTTTTAAATTGAAAATTGTCACTATTGTGTACAGGGTGGTCCACGTAAGGTGACCCATATACTTATCTCAGAAAATACTGGAGTCACAAAAAATTTGTAAGAAACAAATATTCACGAAGTAAAAAATATTTTTAAAATATTATATTTTCATTTATACAGGGTGTTCGGTTTTCCTTGGGACGATACCAACTTTCTTATTTTCAATGGAACACCCTGTATTTTTTTGCATTTTTGGATTCTACCCACTCTTTTAGGTATACTTTGTAAATATATTAATTAAGAAAATGTTAATACTTTTTGAGTAAAATTAAGATTTATTAAAATTTCTCTAAATGTAGACACTCGCTAAAAGTTAAAAATAACCAACTAAAAGTTATTATTTTTTATATTATGTAGTATCCATCTCTTTAATAATAAGTAAGCTATAAGTTAATTATTATATTTTTTGGAAAATATCATACAGGATGTTTTCTATGTCCCGTTGAAAATAGCGATTTTAAAAGTTTAAAATCTTATTTTTCTTCAATGGAACACCCTATATATTTTTGCATAATTGGATAGAATAAGTAATTACCTTTCATTTTATATATATATGTCCTATACCTAAACCTAACAGAAAAAAAAATATTCGCATTTTTCACAATTAGTAGCTTTTTTCCAATTACCTTAGTTAAATTTTCATTATTCAAATAAATAAATTTCAATAACAACAAATAAAAATGCTTTTATATATAAATATATATTACTTTAATAATTACCATACGCGCAAAGCTACTAATTTTGTAAAATGCGAATATTTTTTTTAGGTGATCCACGTAAGGTGACACATATACTTATCTCAGAAACTACTGGAGTCACAAAAAATTTGTAAGAAACAAATATTCACGAAGTAAAAAATATTTTTAAAATATTATATTTTCATTTATACAGGGTGTTCGGTTTTCCTTGGGACGATACCAACTTTCTTATTTTCAATGGAACACCCTATATTTTATTGCATTTTTGGATTCTACACACTCTTTTAGGTATACTTTGTAAATATATTAATTAAGAAAATGTTAATACTTTTTGAGTAAAATGAGGATTTATTAAAATTTCTCTAAATGTAGACATTCGCTAAAAGTTAAAAATAACCAACTAAAAGTTATTATTTTTTATATTATGTAGCATTCATCTTTTTAATAATAAGTAAGCTATAAGTTAATTAATTTATTTTTTGGAAAACATTATACAGGGTGTTTTCTTTGAATAATGAAAATTTAACTAAGGTAATTGGAAAAAAGCTACTAATTGTGAAAAATGCGAATATTTTTTTTTCTCTTAGGATTAGGTATAGGACATATATATATAAAATGAAAGGTAATTACTTATTCTATCCAATTATGCAAAAATATATAGGGTGTTTCATTGAAGAAAAACAAGATTTTAAACTTTTAAAATCGCTATTTTCAACGGGACATAGAAAACACCCTGTATGATATTTTCCAAAAAATATAATAATTAACTTATAGCTTACTTATTATTAAAGAGATGGATACTACATAATATAAAAAATAATAACTTTTAGTTGGTTATTTTTAACTTTTAGCGAGTGTCTACATTTAGAGAAATTTTAATAAATCTTAATTTTACTCAAAAAGTATTAACATTTTCTTAATTAATATATTTACAAAGTTTACCTAAAAGAGTGGGAAGAATCCAAAAATGCAAAAAAATACAGGGTGTTCCATTGAAAATAAGAAAGTTGGTATCGTCCCAAGGAAAACCGAACACCCTGTATAAATGAAAATATAATATTTTAAAAATATTTTTTACTTCGTGAATATTTGTTCCTTACAAATTTTTTGTGACTCCAGTAGTTTCTGAGATAAGTATATGGGTCACCTTACGTGGACCACCCTGTACCTATAGGTACTTTAAATAAAAAATCTATAAAATAAAGTATAAACAATGGTTTAGAAAAGCGATAAAAATTTAGGTAAGAAATAAGTTTGTTGGCTTCATTTAAGAAATTAAACAAACATTTTCACTTTACCTTTTAGAGTCAATGCCAATGTCAATAAGAAATTGTGTTAAAGAAATGAAAGCATTGATGGGATATTTAAATATGGAATGCAAATAGTTTACAGGAGCTATTCCATTTTTTTTTATACCTGGGCTGTGCTTGATATATTTTTATTGTTTTTGAATTTTTGCTTCTATGTTTTATTTATTTATTATACATTTATTTATATATAATATATTATATTTTAAAAAACATACATTTAAATTAAATGTATGTTTTTTAAAAAATATATTTCCAAAAAAATATTTAATTATGCATTTAAGAAAAATAATTCTTTGTTTAACGTTAATAATATATTTTGTAAAAAAATTATCTAATACAGAAAAAATAACTTGCTCTAAATTTTTCCGCTTTAGCGTTATCTAATTATTAATTGCATCAAAATAAATACAAATGTAATTGAATAAATATAATGATTTATATCATTTATTTTTAATTGCTTGTTATTAAGCAATAATCACGAAGTATCATCTTCGTTATCCAACACAATTTTTATTAATTAGTGATTATCTAATATATCTAACAATTCCTCTTATTATTATTTTAGTTGATACTTAGCTGTTTGGTAACGGTTTCATTAGCTGTAGACGAGCACCGCCCCAAAAAGCGCGAGGACCGAGGAAAGCGTCAGTTGGAATACAGTATTTCGCACCACTACCAAGGGCCACATGGCTTCCGGTCCGAGAGGCGGATATCCGGCATTCCGTTCACCTACTTAAATCCGCCTAACCTTTCAGGTCCCTCCAGATACACGACAATTAACAAAGGTAGATCCAATTCTTATCCTGCACCTCCTTACGCTGTTCAAATGGAACCTTTGATCCATTATTCACAAAAAGATCCTCTTTATGATACTAACAGTTTACCCCTCCCCGCAGATGACCTAGCCAGTGAGAATAACCACATCCACGAGCATTACGGACACCCACCGCCGCCGCCGAACTACGAACATCCCCCTCAACACTATAAAATCAACTTGCCGAAGATTATTGAGAGACCTATCTTCATCAAGGAACCTGAGCCAATCATCGAGATTATTATTAAAGAGTCGAATATAACTTTACCGCCACCCCCTACGACTCCAGCACCGAAGAAAAAGAAGGAAGAAGTTCAGGTTTTCTATGTTAAATACAAGAAAAACCCCAACGGTTATGGTAAAGATAGCGTTATCTATGACAAACCAGTACCAGCCATCTCACCAAAAATCCCCGATGAAGAAGAACATGAGGAGGAACATCCAGGATATCCAGCCGCTCATGAAACCCATGAAACCGAAACCCTTCCACCACCACCAAGCACAACCCTTAGAACATTGATTAAACCCGACTCTGAAATCTACCACAGCGAAAGCGGTATTAAAGTGACTTTCGGTAAAGAAGGCTGGGATCACAGCAAACGCAGCAACAAACCGGAAGAATTAAATCAACAGGAAAGATCGTCATCAGCAGATCAGCCTCATTCAGTGCAATTCCCACAAGCTAGACAGTTATCTAATTTCCCTACCTATCAAAAAAGAGCGCCCAGTTTCGCACCTACTTTTGACAGTAACAAAGGTTTCAGATCTGACAGACCACCACAAGGTTATAGACCCTTCAACGCACCTCCACCACCTTCTTTCAAACAACCTCAACCCCAATTTAACAGACCACCCCCTCAATTTTCATCCTCACAGTTTAAATACCAAAACCCCCCATATGTTAAGCCACCTACTCAAGGATCATTCTCAACACCACCATTTTTAAGACAAGTCGCACCTCAGCTATCTTTCCCTCCTAATAACGCACCCTTCCCCCCGTTCTCTAGATCCCCCTCAAACCCCCCTCAACGCCAACCTGTACCTTACAAACCCTTCGAACAACCAATACCGCAACAACAAAAAAACTTCCCATCTCAAAATCACAATTTTAATAACCCACCTCCGCAATTTAGACAACCCCCTCCAAGCTTTAGGCAACCAGCACAGACACAACCCCAAAATATACAGTTCAGGCCGGAAACTCACTTCCCGGCGCAACAGCATCCCCCTCTACCTCAACAAAATAACGTATTTAATCCTCAGCAAGTACAAGAACATAAAATACAGCAGCAGATTTTGGAAGAAACGAAAAATCGTAGACCAGTGGAACAAAATCATCAAATTCAGCAGCAACAGCATCAAATACAGCAACAAAATCATCAAGTACAGCAACATCATCAAATACAGCAGCAACAATTGCAACAAAATCAGCAAATTCTGCAACAACATCAATTGCAACTTCAACAAAAACAAAATGAGCATTCACAAAACTTCGAACAAGCAAAAAACCTGGTGCCACCTGGCGGCGAATTGATACATTCGTTGCCAAAGTACGAGCAACATTACTCGATAATCGAACCTAACAAACCACAACAAATACCTTCTTTCCAAGAAACTCAACAAAGTAATCTAAACATTCAACAACAGCAAGATCATAGCCAACAACAAAGCAGTTTTAATAGTCAGCAGAGCAACTTTAATAGACAACCTCAGCAGAGTTTTACTCAGCAACAAGATCACTTCGAGTTGCAATCCAGAGAACAACAACCTCAACATCAACATCAACCTCAACCTCAACCTCAACTTCAACCTCAACCTCAACCACAATACGAAGAAGACAAACAAAACAGTCAAAACTTACAACAAACTTTCTACCAACAATTATTGCAGCAACAATATCAGCCAAAACATTCTTTCACAACACCTAGAAGTACCACAGTATACAGAACAACAACATCATCTCCAAGATTTGTCTACCAAACAACAACAAGTCCAAAACCAAGTACTACAACTACGGAAGAACCTTCCACACAAAGCACTACAACTAAAGATCCTAGGATTTTAGAAGCCCAACTACCAGACGAAGTTCCAGAGGATCTAAGGGCTCAATTATTATCATCTGGCATCCTAAATAATGCTGATATTTCAATCTTAGACTACGATAAAGTAGGAGACATACCTTTATCCGCTCTACCACCAGATCAATTGGCGAACTTCTACAATGCGGGCGGTGGCTCCCAAATAGGCGCTGAAAGCCAACGTGTAGAATCAGTGGTAAAACCATATGATGATTTGGATTCTGCTGGTTCAGAGTTTCAAACTGTCAAAGTAAAAGCCCCAGTATCCATGAAGGTTGTGCATTACAATCCTGAAACTGGGGATGGGCAGAAAGTTCAGAACAAATACTTGAAACAAGGCGCTAAGAGAGTTGATCCAGTAGTTTTAAACGATAGTACTTATAACAGATATTTGCCATTAAAGGTTAATGGTACGCAATTTCCCATTCCTGATGTTCCAGAATTAAAGGGCAAAAAAATTTCAAGTGTTGTGGTTTTGGCTCCAGTGGCCTACGATTTTTCATCGAAAAGAAAGACCAGAAAAATTGAGAATGCTGAAGAATTGGCTTTGGTTCAAGATGATTCATTGAAGGTTTTGTTAAACAATCCAACGAGTGAAAATTTTAGAAAGTTTTTTGAAAATGAGAGTAAAACACGAGCAGATAAACAATCTGTAATTCTTCTAGTGACAAGGTATTATATAAATTAATTTTAAAAAACAATTAATCACAACACAATTTTCCTTTTACAGAGGAGCAGAAGGCAAAGAAATCTTCATGTACGACGTGCCATCAAAATCAGTCAGCAAATTGAGCGGCGAATTATCGTCGGCTTTCGTGGATGCAGCTGAAGCTAACGCAGAAAAAGATGAAGTCGAAGCTGAAAAGGCTGCAGCTTCAAACATCGTCGAAACAAGAATTCCATACGAAGGCCAAATCGACCGAAATGACAGCTTCGAAGAGTCTGACCTTGATGGTGCTGGGTCCGAGGGTATTGGGTCTAATATACCCATTATAGATCCCATGAAAGGTAGGTACCTAAGATTTTTTTGTAATAAAAAATATTAATTTATTTTCTTTTAGATGACTTGGAGCCCAAACCCTCAGAACAGCTCTCCAGTTTTGTGGACTTTTCTGGAAAATCGTTAAGCAGCGAGGATATGTCGGTATCTAGTGAGCAAAAACCTTATAATGGTTTAAGACTGTAAAAACGTATATGCCATCATTTTTGGGCTTACGTTTTTTCCAAGTTCTGTTGCCTTGATATAAAATTATAGCATTAATATTATTGGTTTGTAGTAATTTATTGAAATTGATCTGTATTTATTATGACAAAATTAAAAGATATCTTTAATTTTTATTGTTAAACTTGCTTTATATTTTTTTGCTAAAGGTATCTCGGTAACAGATTTTTTAATGGTAAATTTATTTTTTATAAGATAAATTAAATTATTTTTCTTCAATTTCATTTCTCTTTTCGTTCATTTTTCATTTCTTGTATAAACATCATTTTTTTTACTTTAAAATTACTTTTAGCTAGGTTAGGACAAATTTTGATTTATCTTGCTAATATAAATCAAAATAGGTACCTTGTACAGTGTATGATACTTTGTAATATTTTTATAAATTATAATAAAAATATAATAAAATATGAGTTTTATTTTTAAGAATCCCATTTTATTTATAAAGAACGTTAGCTTTTATTTCTTTATTGTTTAAAAAAAAAGAGGGTGCTAAATTCAGTAGTAAACCGGCTATTCAGAATCACTCCAATCAGAATGCTTAACAATTTGGTTCTTTGCTAGATTTTCATAGGTTTTGTTTTTGTTAATAAACAATCTTCTGGCTGATAAGTCGGTAAAATATAAATAATCTTGACTTACTGTGTGTAGCATACAATTTTTAATACAGTTGGGGTAGATTGGTAGGCAGCTGGAGTAAGTGGTTATAGCTTTAACGAAATGGTGAAGAAGTCGTCATTTTTGTTATAACAACTATAGTTTGTATGTGATATTGGAAAATTTTTAATTTTTTTTATCCATATATTTATAAATATATGTCTTCTTAAATGCTTTTTGGTTTATATTGAATTAAAATTAAAAGGCAAGCCTTGCATCAGTTTAATTTTAATGGTACACATTTTTTGTTTTTGTTTGTTTTTAAGTGTGGAATTTGTATTTATTTTAATCAAAGTATTAAAATATTTTATTTAGGCGGTTTCATTTGAAAAAAGTCATATTTTATAACCTGCACAAACAACACAGTACGTTTTAAAAATGTACATTTTTGGTTATACGAGCCCTAACCACATAATGTTCGGACACTTCATAATTTATACAGAAATTTTTTTCGTGAATACTATCTCAAAATTATTAGAAGTTATGAAAAATTCAGCTTATTTTGGCATATACCCCTCGAAGCGATTTTTATTTTTAAAAAGTTTACCTTTTATTTTTAGCTTTTAAAAAAAGGCTAACTTTTTAACTTTTTTTTGCATGAGTAAAAAAAGTTATAAATGGGCCCATTAAAAAGAACATAAAATATTATACAAACCCTGAAAATTTGGTAAAAATTGTATAAATAATAAGAAAGTTATAGCGATATATATATCTGCAAAATCTCCCGTTTCCTAAGAAAATTGCAAAAACTCTTTAAAAATAGCATTTTTAAATTACTTATACTTTTTTATAACTTATTTATTTTTTACCAAATTTTCAGGGTTTGTATAATATTTTATGCTCTTTTTAATGGGTCCATTTATAACTTTTTTTACTCATACAAAAAAAAGTTAAAAAGTTAGCCTTTTTTTAAAAGCTAAAAATAAAAGGTAAACTTTTTAAAAATAAAAATCGCTTCGAGGGGTATATGCCAAAATAAGCTGAATTTTTCATAACTTCTAATAATTTTGAGATAGTATTCACGAAAAAAATTTCTGTATAAATTATGAAGTGTCCGAACATTATGTGGTTAGGGCTCGTATTTACGTACTTCTAAGACCAAAAAAATATGTATTAAGTACGTACTATATATTATGTACATAAAATGTAAGGTTCAGTCGTCCTCAGTACGTACATAGTATGTACAAAGAAGGTATGTAGAAAATACTTTTAAAGTATTCCTGGTTGCATAGTGTGTACCGATCGCGGCAAAGGCGGTGTGGATCACGTGATGTTCTTAAATCTCGCCTCTGTTGACTTACATGAAGAGTATATAGGCTGAGATAGTCCTTTGCTTTAGTGTGACAATACAAGTTGTTTGATACTAAAGAGACCTTAAATAGGTGGAAACAGCTGTCAATTTCAAGTAGGTGAACGCACTAAAAACATTTCCTCTAGAGAGCTGAAGGTTCAATATTCTGGAATAATACCACCACTGGTAGTGTACTAGTAATGCGTCAAGGAATTTCATGTTTCTTGAAAAATATAAAAAAATGGTTTAAAAAATGTTTTTTTTATTTAGTCAAATCAGCCAAATGTATTTAGTTAAATCAAACAAAAAATAGTTGGGCTAACTAAAGCTTTTTTCTGTGTACGGAATAAAAGTACGATTTATTTATGTATAAACTACGTTCTTAATACTTGGTAAATGTACATACATAAAACGTATTATCGAATGGAATTTGGACGTACTTAGTACGTACTTAGGATGTACATAAGATATCGCAGTACGTACGTAAAATGTAAGGTACATCGAAGGTCGACGTACTATGTACGTACATAAAATGTAAACTGGTTGTTTGGGTGTGCTTTTCGCTTACTAAAGTGAACGAGTACTTAAGTAATATAATTATAAGTAACCTTCGAGTTCTGGTCACGTGACTTTTGGGACCCGGGTAAGTAACCCAGAGTAGGTTTTAGAAAACTCCTATAGAATGATACTTGGTGCACCCTGTAAATTTCACGTAATTTTTATTTGTCCCCTGAATTATTTGAGTAACAAAGTTTTGGTAATAAATGTTGTCTCCCCATCTAGTGGTGACGCCCAAAGTTGTTATTTGGGTGAAGCCAAACACTTAAAATGTCCAAAAATTAAATGAATAGCTCGGGTAGTTTTTGAAAAATTAAAAAAAAACACTTTTGCACATCGAAGTTTGGTCCACTTGATATAGATGTATACCCAAAATATTAAAAAAATATGATTCATCAATCAGATCAGATGTCTAGACCCATACAAAATTAGGTGATATAATATCAATATTATATCTATAGAAAATTTACCTTTAAAGGTTATATCATTATGCAATGATATTCCTTTGTGGCCGTATTCACGTTTATACTTTTCGAAAACTTTAAACGCGTTTTTCTCGAAATCGACTTTTCGGAAACCTAAACTTAAAAAAATCATATCTTTGTAAGTAGGTAATGAAGATAAAACAATTCTGTGAAAAATAGCCGGTTCAACAGGTTTTCTGGTTTCCGAAAATGTTAAATAGTAAATTTCGACCCCAAGTAAGTTAAGGTACCCATGACCGGCCATAAATTTTAAATTAAAAAGCAAATTACGAAAAGTATGGCATCTCTCCTGACTTTACCCTATCATATTATGAAATGTTTAAATTCACTAGATAAAAGACATGCTATCGCCTTTTTTATAACTGTTAAATATTTAACAAGAAAGTACGAAAATCACAGATATTATTTGATAAACATTAATGCATTAAATTAATGAGGCTCATTTTGGCGTACCAACTTTTAGGTCAAATGATTTTGATCTGTTTAATTTTTAAATAATTATTAACAGCTTCGAAGCTAATTTTAAATTTTTTGTTGATTGTTTTGGGCATTTTGGTAATAATGTCTCGGTGATCAATAATCGACTTATGGCAACCCCAATGTAGATGCAATATATTGGGAGATATTAGTATTTTATATGGTTAACACTTCATAGGAAATAAGGTCCGAAGGAAAGCATCTATCTGTTTTTTTATGTGCCGTATATTTTAAATACAGTACCTACCTAGAGGGTGAAAGATAGTAGGTACTTGGTGCCCTTTGTCGGTTCACAGGTCGCACATCCCAGGCCTGGAGCCGATCGGATGGAAGCCTATTTTGCTCTTTGTTCCACTGGAAATCAAACAAAGAGAAAATTATTTCAACACACGCAACTAGCTGCATATAAATATTGGCACATCAAAACTAATTTTTTTTTCAGAACGGATAATTTTCTAGTATAGCACTACTACTTTTTCAAAATTATTATCATTGATGGATACATATACCTTTTTCTTGTAATTATTTAAATATATTCTATAGAATATGGATTTTTAACTTCATTCCATTCTGGTCTTTTATTTAAATTCGTCCATTTAAAAACATTAAATTTGGAGAAAGAAGCTCTCCACTGTCGTAGATATTTCAAAACTGTTTTATAATATTCCATAATTTCCTCATGAAATATTTGATATAGGTACCTATTATAGATATAATATCTTTATAATATTAACAATTGAGGGTTACCTACTTTATATTTTGTCATCTGTTTAATATCTAAAAAGCACTCAGCGCTCTGTTGGAGAAAAGGGTACGACAAAATAAAAAGTAACCCTCACTTTACTGATATTTTAGTTAAGATTGTGTTTTTTCAATTTTCTTAATTTGTTTTTTAAACAGAAATTAATAATAATTTTTTACAGGACGCCAAATGCTCTAGAGCCGGCCCTGATTATTAAATAAGAAAATACGAATAGTTTTATAGCAACGCATCTCCCCTGTGCTTTAAATATAATTAAAAAGCAAATTTTCTCATAATTACATATGTATACAAAGTAGGATAAAATTTTATATAATTTACAAAAATTCTCATAAATAGTAGGTAGGTAAATCATCACATTTAAATTTTTTATGTCAATTTAATAATAAAAACTCGAGGGGTAAACCACTTTAAAATCTTAGAGACAACCGTTCAGTGTTAGTGGACGTTGTGTTGAGATTTTTTTCCTTATCAGTCGTTATCAATAAGGAAAACTTGCTTAATCGGTGCTTAATCAGTGCTTAGCGACGCGTTGTACATGACTACCCTTGTTATTGTCACAATCCATTGTGCACAACCATGGTTATTGTTATCCTTAGCCGTTAATTCGTAAGCGATTTTTAATTTTAAAAAATCAGTGGTTTACCCCTCGTAAAAACTAGGTATTTTGTGGCGACTAAACCATGATTAAACAATAATAGTTAATATTTTTTACCTGTTGTCTACATCAATTTCCACGTATTCCAGTGTGGAATTTCCAAAACAAAATACCTAGAAATAATTTCAAAAACTAAAAACCAAAGAACACCTTTACTAAAAATACGCCAGTGGCGCCACACAAAATCACTCGAACGCACTTCGAACGTATGCAACCCAGATTACATCTGTTTCTGTCAAGAATCTAGGGATTTATCTGTCATAATTGTCACTAAACAATCGTAATGTCAGTGGAGTAGTTTAGTGTTGCTTTTCAAAAAAATATGGCCGTAATGGAAGGTTCTTTGAGTAAATGGACAAATGTGATGAAAGGATGGCAATATCGGTGGTTTGTGCTGGACGACAACAGCGGACTACTATCTTATTATACAGTGAGTAGATAATTATCGATGTTTTATGCGTAACATAACCAAATTTCGACGATTTTTGGTAATGAGTTTTGAATGTGTATTTTGTACATTTGTAAACAAGATAATTAGTGGGTGTAACTGCAAAATGCTTGAAGTAGTCACAAAAACAACGTGTTACATTTATTGTTATGTACAGTGTATTCAATGCGGAGATATAATTCTTATTTTTTTATCATGTCACATATTTACCCAAAAAGTATACAAAGTTTTTACCGCAAAGTGGAATTCATATTATGAATTGGAAAAACTAAATTAGGATTTTTAATATTGCATCTTAACCATACCATGGTCTTTACTTTCTATAGAAAGTGGTTTCCATTGGAACCAACTAACCAATCAGAGCACTGCATTGGTTTATCACTTCTGATAGAAACCTCTTTCTATAGAAAGTGGATTCGCAAATTTCAAATAATACCCCATTGTGCAGTTTTTAATAAGTTATATTATATATAAGTTAAATATATATAGGTATATATTACTTTTAAAATAATATACTGGTATACTGGTAAGCCAACACAGTCAAGGTGTCTAGGGAACACTTAAATATTTTTAAATTATTGCAGTAAAACCAAAAAAACTAATATAAAAATATAAAAAATTAATAGAAAAAAGTGCTTTTTACTAAATAAATAAAAAATATATTGTAAAATAATGTTACAACCCCTTTAAAAATTAATATAATAACACCCACCAAATATACAAATATTATGTTTTTTATAATAATTTTGCCACATTTTTTTAAATAAAAACTAATATCCGGACGGATCTTCTAGGTTGTTTACGACCGCCCTACATCGATTTGGCATACTCAATATCAGCCTATCAAGTAGGTTTTAGTCTAGATTTCGACACACCTTTACCGCCAAAACTAGCTGCTGCTGGTCTCCATAATGGTTTTGGCGATTCAGAAGTCTTCTTTTCATAACATCTCATACTTTTTCTATTGGATTAAGGTCTTGGGACTTTGCTGGCCAAGGTAAAACGCTTATATCATTCTCCTTGAATGCTGCTTGAACAATCCTTGCAGTATGTGGCCTAGCATTATCCTGCTGGAAAATGGAATTTGGGCCCATATTGGTTAAATAGGGTAACACAATAGGTAAAACTATGTTGTCGCGATACCGAACTGCACTTAAAGTGGTTTCCATTAAAATGAGCTCGGTTCTTCCGCCAGTATTAATTCCTCCCCAAAACATCAATGAACCTCCTCCAAAATTCACCACCTCATGAGAATGTTGTAGCCGTGCTTGGTTTCCAGGTTCTCTCCAGATACGTGTCCTTCCAGAATCTGGGTGGTAGGAAAATCTTGACTCATTAGAAAAGAGAATACGGCTTCAATCATCAGGACCCCAATTAAGATGTTCTTGTGCCCAAGCTAAACGAGCAGCGCGAATTCCAGGGAGCAAAAAGCGGTCTTGTACCGGGGTAGTTATCATACTGCGGCCTGGATGTCTTTCTTTTACGTCATTATACTCATTGTAACGTCACTACAATCTGCTAACACTCACAGATGTGTCCAATTAACGAGCCACTTAACGTTGTGATGAACCACCCTCTATCATCCCATTAATTGGGACCCAATTGATCTTAATTTTTGTTCGTCCCTAACATAGATGGTGCCTTTCCATAATAATAAAATTATTTTTATAAAAATTTGATGAATATTGGGTCAATAGTTAATGGTTGGGTTATTGGTGTTAACTAAATTGCACCGTTTAACTGGTACCCAGAAATACGATAAATAGTAAAAAACATTATTTTTTTGCATTAAAAAAAATGTGTTATACAGTGTGTTCTTTTATATTTAGTTATGTTATTTTATAATTTGTAAGTTAAATTATTTATTAATTATAATATAAATTTAAGTACATATAGGTACTTAAATTTAATTTGATGTTTCTGGATGTTCCTTATACACTTTGACTGTGTATATTTGTGGAAATCAAATTAACCTAATAATTTTGCTGTTTTAATACAAGTTAAAAATAAAACCCTGTATAACCAATTACTTAATATGATTAATTGAAGACTTTCTTTCAAAAACCGCACATGTCACAATATGCTCAAATCGAGCTAAATGCGCTTTGTTTACGTTTTAAGCAAAATTAAAGCATTAAAAGTCCAAAAATAGGATGCTAAAACAACAAACATTATTTTAAAATGTATATTTATAGCAAATTTATTTTGATAAAAACACTCTTATATTTGAATTTTTACATTCTATTTAGGTTAAGAGTTTCCATGGAATATAATACATGATTTGGTGAGGCATAAATAATTTCAGAATTTTTTACAGCACAGTTTCCAAGAAAATGATTTTTAAAGTTAAATTTGGTTCATACGCCACAGTGTATTTTGTATCTCACGAGCTCGCTCATGAGATTTCCATAGAATATAAACTACCTATTATTATAATCAATTTTTAAGCTATCAACATTATCCTAATTTGTTTCTTAAGTTTGGAATAGTATATTAAAGAACTAATGTTATAAGACGTTATAATAATCTATGGGAAATAAGTTATGGACACTCTTTAAAGTTTTAATCATACCAACATAAAAAAATGTGTTCATTTGAAATAAATCAATCAATTCTTTATTTCACACGTCTCCACAACAAACATGGGGTTAAGTTACCGCCAGATTTAGTTACTGTCATCTATTACAAACAAAATTCCCTATCGGAGACATGCTGCAACATCGATTGTTTTTTTTCTAATTTGCTCGCCCTTTTGTTAATTTAGTTTTTAATGCTCGGCAAACGATGCTATAATAAACGTTTTATTAAAACTTGCCTGATTGTTTCATGTCGGTGATTTTAACGGTAAATGATAATGCATATTATTATAGGCTTTATGGTTATTTACCCATCCATGTTTTATATGATTTAGGATTATTTACCTTAGAGTATATAAAAAGTAAGGATATTTAAAAAAAACTATAAAACTTTTTTGCTTGTTTTTCTACCTACTAATATTTTAAGCGTGTTTTTTGCAAATAACCCAGTAAACAAATATTTTTTCGAGACGATAAAGAATATGTTTTCCTGCTTAAAGGCACTGAAAATAAAATAGAATTTAAATGGGAATATAATAAAGATAAAGATAGAATCGTTGGGTAATCGCAGACAATATATTTTCAGTCTGTGAATGGATTTAAAAAACCGGAAATTTATTTCCTAACCTTTTCAAATATCCTACCTACATAAATTGAATTGGGTGTTTTCCAGGTTTTTTGAAAATGGTATTAAATAAAATTTGGACAATATTTTAGTCTACATAATATATGTATTATATTTTTTTGGTGATTTTTGTAGACCCAGAAATTTAATTATTAGTGTTTGAAATATATATTTTTTTACAACCGTCCGTAAATTCGTGTAGAAAATAGCAACTTTTCTCACCCTTGTAGAAAAATTAATGTACCCAACACTCGCGAAAAGTGTATTTTCCGCAATGACGGCAGTCCCGTGCGCAAAAGTAGAACTTTACGCATTAGTTAGGTAAATAACTATTTTTAATTAACCGAGGATACTCCTAAAACAGCCGTTATATAACTTATATGTGCGCAGTGCACACTGTGCACGTGTTTATCCGACAATTATTGTCCTGTGGTGGATGGAACTTGCTAAAATCATTGGACGTTAATACTAATACCTGGTTAATAAGGACATGTCCAGGACCAAAGGGCGGTAGGTTTAGCTGTAAATCCGCCTTAGTTGAAAGATGACCCCCTCATTGTTGTTCTGATTCTCAGAATATTTTTGTCGTTCAAAAACTTTTCTTGATTAATTTTTCATGATTTTTTTAAATATGCAATCAGATCTTTTTAATTTCAACAATACAGGGTTTAAATGCCCTATATATATTTTTTACAGTTTGATAGATTTATATACTATATTATTTACTTGCCTTAAAATTTAAACAAATTTTAAGCATAAACAGTATTAATGGGCAGAACAGTAATGTACTTATTTTCAATTCAAAATAATAATGAATGTGCAGAATATTGGTCACTACAGTTCCTGACACTACTCATTGATGTCACAAAACTAACTAGGTATTGCTGTTGTCAAAGTAACCTGTGATGTTTTATTATAAATTGTATGATTTTAAATGGTACACTGACAGTGACATTTACATTGTATATTAAGGGTATGTTCCGTAAATACACACGAGTTACCGGTCTGGTTACTGAAATAAATTCCTGGTTTTCTCGGTTAGTTCATATTTACGGGACACCTTTATTTGAAAAAACATAACCCAACTTACTTACTTACTTTTATTTGTGTCAAAAACTACAACTTGCATATATTTTTAATAATATTTCTATAGTTACATAAACAAACCTAAAACACCCTATATACTGAATTCAATTATTTTTGGACAAAACGTATTTTGTATGCCTGTGTTAAATTTTTAGGTTAGATAACCAACAAAAAACAGTAATTTTGTTTAGGGAAACACTGTTTCCATTTGGTTTGCAGCACTGGTAGGCTAACCGATTTAACCGATCATACAGCGTCGGTCGTTTCGGTAACGATTGGTTAACCTATTTTTCAGGAACCGCGTTTCTTAACTACATAATTTTCAGGAATTTTTCATTTACGGGACACCTTAACCGAAACCAAACCAACCAAGTTGATTTACGGAACATACCCTAAGTTTCTGTTTTATTTTCTTGTACCTACCTTTAGGTGCAGACAAACTAAAATTTCACTAAAATATATGTTCATACTTTTAAATAATAAAATTTGCTTAAAACTCTCATGATGTTCATTGATAAATGACGAATTAAATTTCTTTCAAACTTGTTTGTACATTTTGGAATTTGTTGGACTGCATCTGTTTTTTAATGCTTCAGTACAATTCAAAATGGGTTCTTGCAAGAACAGATAGTTTACCATGGTAAACTATCTGTTTCCCTAAACAAAAAATCCATACTAGTAAAGTCTGGGGATCTGGCCGGCCAAGATATTTCGCTCATTCTTCGCTTTCACCAAACGTATTATTTGGCAAATAAGTAATCATTTTTTTGAAAGACCGCATCATCCGCGTTTTTTAAAATAATGCGATTGAAATATATTTTAAGGAAGTACGTCAATAAAACTTACAATGTTGTAAGATTTAAAATATAAATTATGTTATATTAAAATGTAGGTACCTAAAACTATAAATTAAAACCAAACATATTTATATTTTCAAAATTAAATATCCAATAGGAAAAAAAGTTTTGAGTCATACTTTTAAATATTAATTAATTTCGAATAAGAGATTTTGACAATAATTAATAAACTGTTATCGTAACCAACATAATGTTTTTAAAAATAATGCGATTGAAATATATTTTAAGGACGTCAATAAAACTTTGCAGAATGTTAAATTTACATTGTTGTCAGATTTAAAATATAAATTAAGTTATATTAAAATGTAGGTACCTGAAACTATAAATTAAAACCAAACATATTTATATTTTCAAAATTAAATATCCAATAGGAAAAATGAAAAAGTTATGAGTCATACCTTTAAATAATAATTAATTTCAAATAAGAGATTTTGACAATAACTAATAAACTGTTATCATAACCAACATAATATTTATGTTATTAATTAAAAAAGCACAACCCCAATTATATGAATATTGTCCGCTATGATTATGACATATTTCGTATGACGTTGCTCAGAAAATAAATCTTTTCATTTGTAAGGCAAATTTGAATGAAAAGTGAAGTTTTGGTGTGACAGATCTGTGTGAAAAACATGTCAGATTGGTAAAAAATAGTTATTTGTTTTACAAGTGTTGAAAAGCGACTTTTTCATGCGAGTGTTTAAGTTGCTCAAGAGGCCGTTAGACCGAGTGTGATGAAAGCTTTTATCACAAGTGAAATACAATATTTTTTCTACGATCCTTGTATTTTTATTATTTTCAAATACAAAAATAATTAATTTTATCTCCACGCGGTCTATAATTTAAACTTTATTATTGTCAACATTCGATAAAGAAATACCTTGTTATGGCCTATGCTGATTTTTATGAGGCAAGTAATTAGTAATTTTTTCTCGCTTGCTTTGACAAATTAATCCTTTTCTAAGAAATTCACGTACTAAACTGGTTTAATTTATTTATAATAAGCACTAATTTGTTTGTTTTAATGTTAATGTTTAATATTTTTCATTAAATTATTGTAAAATTAAATATGAATAATAAAACAAAAAGTGAGGTTGGGCAACCAAAAAAACGCACGATTCTTTTTCTACGATTTAAATTATCTTTAAGTTTTAATTTGCTTTAAGTTTTCAGTGAAATTAAATGTTAAACACAGCTTAAACTATGGCACACCGTTTTACTTTTTAATGTCATGTTTATTAAAGCTAAATATTAATTCAAGTTGCTTTTTTAAAAATTGACTGAACATTTTAAAGTAAAATTTTTATGATGTCTTGGTATATTGAGTACACAATTTTAAGCACAGAATAAGAATTAAAGTAATTTTAATTCTAGAACTGAATGGCGTATTTTCTGACTAAAAAATTCGATGAATTAAAATTTTGGTTGAGATAATTTTAATAAGGCGCTACTTGGAGAAACAGGCAGTCAAATTGAAATTTTGTAAACCAAAATTTTAATTCATCGAATTTCTTAGCCAATTAATTCAAGGTGCGCAATATTTATTTAAGAAAAAGTAATACTGAAATTATCATTTTGTCACAATTAATTTCTATTATTACTCGTCGACATAAAAATCAATTTACCTGTTAGAAATTAAAGTGATAAAGTTTCTTATTCGACACAAAAATATTTTGCACGAAATATTTGGTTTAATATTTAAATGTTTATAATATTACTTAAAATTTTATTTGACTAATAAAAATTGAATACAATTTTATTTTTATTGTTATTTTTAAAAATTTTAATATTTTCTTTTAATACGAATTATTTTGTTGTTTAAAACTCTTTGAAACAATTTTTATACGGGAATAAAGTTGTGGTATAGTTGATATTAATTATTATGTTATTTAAATCTAGCAATACGAATTTTCATTTAAGAATCTTTCTACCATATTTCTTTTAATCCGATTATTTTTTTAGATAATAAATTTAATGCTATTTGTATGTGACAGAATAATAATTCCTTGTTTTTATTTTTTGGAATAAATATTATGTACCTCAAATTTTCTGACTGAAAAATTCGATGAATTAAAATGTTGGTTATCACTCGTAAACAGAATTATAATTTGGCGCTAGTGCATATTGCGGTTGTGTTACGTACTACTGCCATCAAGCGAAGGTAAATAAATTAGGCAACGGTGCATTCAAATTCAGTGCTGTCATTTTATTTGCTTTCCTTAATTTCTTATCTAATTTATTAATTTTTTGAAATAAAAATAAAGAAAATCTGTTTTACTAAAATATTGGTTTTTATTGACTAAAAGATAAACAACAATGGAATATTTTCAATCTACCATTAATTACATTCATTAAGTTTGTGGATTATTTATACTGTACAGGTAGTCGGCTCGGACACGTAACGAGTAGGACAATTCTGGTAATTATATAAATATCTTCTTCTGCGAGAAATCCTATTGCATAGACAACTAAGCAAATAATGAACCACAATTAAATTGTCTATTAGGAGAGTCCATATCTAAATTATTTTGTATAAAGTGAGGTTAGCCAGCAGGGCAGTCTTGTTGAAATGCACCCCTTAGATAATTTAATAATCATTATCATGTCGATATACATTTAATGTATTACATTATTGATAGCACTGAAAATTTTGGACTGCACTGTTGCCTAATTTTCGCTTCGTGGCAGTAGTACGTAACACAACCGCACTATGCACTAGCGCCAAATTAAAATTCTGTTTACGAGTGTTAAACAACATTTTAATTCATCGAATTTTTCATCGAGAAAATTCGCCTTGCGCTTACAGATTTAAATCTTGTCTAATTTTTATTCCAAAATAAATATTCGATCAAGTGTAGGCCTCCGCTACGCGTCGGCCTTCAAACCTTGAGCTTAGCACAAAAAGCCTTACTTCTTAACCTAATGACATAAATAACTATCTTTTCACACAGACCTGTAACTTTTCACACAGAAATGTAACTTTACATTCGAGTTTTGCCTTGCCAATGAAAAGATTCATTTTCTAAGCAACGATGCCATTACGAAATGTAACTTTTACACATATACCTATATATACTATAGTGGTCAAAAAGATTAAAATCTATTGACAGGTTTTAGATGTCAGGTAAAATGTCAAATAAAATTGCCTTTAAATTCTGAAAAAAACATTACTTTTTGTTCGACGTAGAAAAAGCATTGTGTTTTATTGAGGGGAGAGTATTTTTTAAGCTCGTGCTAATGTACAATCGGCGCACCGTAGCACTGTGGAAAATATACATAGGTGTGTCTCGTATCAAAAATACAACTTTTTTTATAAAAAAAGACTGCTGAAATTTTACAAATAAATATAGAGTAGCCCTGCAATCTATAGATTGCAGGGCTTGCTTCAATTATTTTTTATTTAAATTCATTTTGACACACAACGTAAGAAAGATTACAATGTTTTTTTACTTTTAAATTTTGTAACCCCAATTAAAGATCAATAAATAAATAACTTTTATTATTTTAAATTTAATTGAATAATGCGTTTCGTATTCACGTTAAGAAATATGTCTACTTTAGGAAAGTGTTATAAAGAGTGTATATCATCTATTTTTATTCTAAAAATGATTAAATTCATGGAAGTATATATGTATGTATACATATATGTATATTTTTTTTCATAAAATTAACACAAAAAATTTCAAAAAATTCCAGTGTGGTTAATTAACATCAGTTGGAAACGAGTTTGAGCAAGAAAATACAAAATTGTATTCGAAATTGAAAGAAGATTTTAACTAATTTTACCTGTTTACCTAAATCAAGCTCGTGTGAAAAAGTCGGGTTTTGATACTTCTTAAACAAATAACTATTAAAAGTGCAAACATGACCTTTGGTTTTAACTTTTTTTTAAATAAAATAAAAATCGTTTTAACTAATAAATTATTTTCATTAAACTGTACACTTACACTTAAAAGTAGGCCCCCATGCAAAAAGTTATCACAATAATAAAACTTTTATAAAAAAAATACGAATACAAAAAATGACTCCCTTTTAAATATTACACTTACAAAGCAAATTTTAAGTGGAGTTTGTAGTTACTTAGCCCCTTTTTGCACTAAGGAGCCCAAAAATAAATAAATAAAAAATTGGGAGAAATTAGTCGATAGATTTTTTTGATTTGCCCTTAAGATAATTCGTCTTGTAGAAATCCCAGAACATGTAGAAAATCAGAATTACGTTTGGTAGGTATAAGATAAGGAAATTTTTTGCAACTTGGCAGCTAGGTTCTAGTGCCTGAAGTGAGTGAGCCAACAAAAAGCAGAATTGAATCTAAAAAAAAATATTAAATTAATGTTGTTCGAAACAAATTTTGTTTTTATTTTACCATTTGTGCCATTGTAAGCCTCGGTTTCCATGGTTTTAGCCTAGCTTGCATTTCAGGTCCGAATGAAGATAACCAGTAGTAAGTGTACATTAAAATGTGAATAAAACTGTTCAAAAGAATGGCGAAAGTTGTCATACCACCTAAAAAAGTTAAAATTAGTTAGACCTTAGACCAAACAGTGTAGATATAGAGGTACATCTAATGTACAAAACAATTACCTCCAACGAATTTGGTGGCGCTCCAAGCGATCAAGGCGGTCGATGCGTGATGGTACACGTGCAATTTCGAGACCTGGTTGTTTTTCTTTCTCAATAGGAAAAATACGGTTTCAACCATTTCTATAACTTTTAAGATAAATGTGTAATAGACGAACGATAACATTCTAAGCGCTATGGGTCTGTCGGAATAGTCCACAGGTTGACAGCCGAAAGTGTATTCTGTCGTCCATCCTGATGTTGCAATCTAAAAAAAAATTGTAAACATTCTGCCACAAAAATCCACATTAAAACACCGATTCATACGGTATATTATATGCATTAAGGTTATTCCATGTATTGTATACTCTAAGATACTTTATCGTATAAAAAAATAAAATATTGTCATTGCTTTTATTAAATTAAAACACGGTTGTAAAATCCACAATAAAACCATTTTTTTTCAAATTAATAAATTTATTTTAATATATTATTTATAAATGGATTTTTGCGTTATATTGAACCCAAAAACCCCAAATTGTTTCACCTTTGACATTTTTATGTGCAAAAAATGTACATCGATTTTTCGAATTTGCATTATTTGTAATTAAAATTTTAAATCGCGGTTGCCTTTTTTGCTTTATAAATATTTTGTTTAACAATACCTCGCACGTAATTTGATTGTATTTGCATTTGTTTTTTTGACTTATGAATTATAAA
Organism: Brassicogethes aeneus; assembly: GCA_921294245.1. NCBI lineage: Eukaryota > Metazoa > Arthropoda > Insecta > Coleoptera > Nitidulidae > Brassicogethes > Brassicogethes aeneus. The sequence goes on along the minus strand of OV121133.1, from coordinate 59,669,676 downwards.
TATGATTTGTCGTCTATTCGATATACAGGCAATTCCTATAACCATTAAGATAGGTACTTAACCTTAGAATAAATAAAACATGGATATACCTTGGAGCATACAAGTTTTTCCAATTTAATTTAAAAGATATATGGAATTTTATTAAAATTTGTTTTTAAATTAAGATATCATTTTAAATCAATTATAATATAATTATTTGTTAAAATTGACTTTTTGTTATAAATTGTACCTTTTTTGGAAATATTTAATAGAAAAAAATATTCTTTTAAAATACCTTGTACATTGAGTGTTTTCCTTTTGCATTTTACTATCCACTAATGGGGAAAAATGATAAAAATAATGAAACATTACTAATTACTATTTACAGTAAAAAAATATATGATAAAAATATAATTACAACCTGTTTTTATTTTTGCTCAAAACAAAAATCGAAAAAACCCAGCAGGCATTGCTGAAGAACACGTAAAAACAAAAACGTGCCTGCGACACGAATACTTGATTCGCCCTTTCTAATTAAAAAAACTCTAATTGTAGGAGAAATGTGCATTCCACATGACTCTGTGTTTTAAATCTTGGTAGAATAAACAATTTAAATTTCAAATAATTAAAAAACCAACGGGGTTTTAAATGAATTGTGAAAACGACTATCTATAGTCAGATAATCCTTGGACCATATGCCTCTAGATACATAATCTTTGACGATATATTTCTAGATTACAAAGTTTTCATGTAAGAAAAATTTAAGTTATAAGACAGTTTCAATGTTAAAAAAATTACTTACCCCGTAAATAAGAATTGTGCAGGCGACTACTTGAAATATGTTGTAATAATAAATAATTGTTTTTAGACTGTAGGGCTTTCGATTTTTCATGTAAGCTGGCAAAATCACGTAAACGACTGCCAAGTAAAAGCCAATTATTCCAAAAAGAGGGCCAGGGGACTTCATTAGTGGCCAATTTTCCACTCTGGGATCTAAAAAATTAAATAAATTATTTCATGTAACATCGAAAAAAAACGACATCGCTTTTTAACACCCTTCTAAAGAGTAAAGGTTTTTTATTAAACATTAGTCATTATATATTATAATTTTGGCTTGTCTATATTCCAAACTCAATCTTGTGAAAGGAAGTCGCGCCAAAATGATCCATACATGATTTGAATACATTAAAGATGTTAAAAATCAGGTGTAGCAACAAGATTTAATTTTTTATTACGTAATTTTTCACTCAATTTTAAAAGTAGTTAAATTGTTGCTTGATAAAATTTCAATTCAATTCACAAATTCCAATCAACGACAAAACCATAAATCAGCAAATTAAAAAAATCGTTTGTTTACAAGTTTATACGGTTTTTGACTTGACATATATTTAATAATATGTTTTAATAGACAAAAATTAGCATTGGTATTAATATTACATTGTGTGAAAAATATAATAGAGAATTTATTGGTATGGAATTTGTCAAGCTCTAGACCAAAAATTATTTTAAATTTGGGTTTACCATAATTTTAAGGTTGTTAGGTCTATAATGCTATAACATAAGATGGTTAACATGACATTAAGTATATATTTGACAAAAATGACTTGAATAAAATAACCTTAAAAATGATGGAGGTACTGTACTTTTTACATTAAAGATCTTTTTTTGTTTTACTTACGACTGCTTACCTGCGAGTTCATTGAAGAGATAGTCGAATTGCCTGACAAAGGTAGTCATCTTGTCCGAATTTAGCACAGCACTTATACACCAAAAATAATTTAAAAAATTATTATTTTCAATTTTTTTTTGCCCCCGTGTCCTCGTTAACTAAAGTTTCATCGCCGGTGCTTGGTGCCAAACTGAAGGGAGTTAGTACCAACCGTGGCCTATTTATAATACCAATTAGACCGATACAAGGGACCAAGCCGTAGTGCGTTCGATTCCCGTGCTGCGTACGACTTTATAATGAGCGTTTAAAGCTTGGTGCCCGACCACGGTGGCAATGTATGATAGGTGGGTACCGACAGTTGGGATTTTCGGGGACCTTTCCCGGTTTTGACGTTGCTAACGAGCATTGATAATATCCGAAATTTTCAATTTATTGTAAGTAGTAGTATTGTTCATTTGTTTTTTTAGCATTGTCAATGGTTTAAAGGTACAAATAAAAAACCTTCGTAAGCGTAGAGTCCATCCAACCGATTAAGCTGAATTTTTGCAGACACTTTTAGTCCTGGTGACAATACAATCCAGTACCGTCGCTGTTAAGTTATTGTATTACTTGCCAGATTTAAACAAGCTCAACGTTGCACGGTGCGTTTTTGTAGATTTAAAAAAAAATGTCGAGTTATTTTAATCTGCCAGCTGATTATATCTTTAGAAGGTGTTAGAAAAAAAATGAAACCAGAAATAAAAAAAATTCCTTGGCGCTTTTTTATTGGCGGCAAAAATACAAATTTTAAATTTTATGGTTTAAAAAATTGATTTTTAAAGATATCTAATATATAATAAACATTTTACGTTTTTACCAATAATATAGAAAAAGGAAAATATAATGTTTCAATCATAACAAAGTTATTTCTATAATTATGTGAGGTTTTTAGATTTATTTATTTTGTACATAAGTTTGATAAACGCCATTTTAGTCACGAATTTAAATTAGGCACGAGTGAGCTTGCAACCAAGTGTTTATTTAAATGAGTGTCTAGAAAAGTTAAATGTAGTTGAATACTACACTTTTTCTACAACAAATACTTATTATCCGTTAGAATGGAAATGGGAACCGGGAATGGGAATGTCAAATTTTTCTGTATAAAATCGAAATTTATCCCTTTAAAATGGAGTAACAACCGTTTAGTTCCGATATAGAAGTTTTTCGCAGTGAAAGTTAAGAGAATGTTTTATGGGTAGTACAAACTTTTTAAATATTATCGTTGAGGAACTAATTAATACTTAAGATAATATTATCTTAATACAAAAAATTCAAAAGTATGAATTAGTTTCTCAACGACAATATTTAAAAAGTTTGTATTTACAATAATTTTCACATTTATTATTATTTCACAGAAAGGGCACTTTATTTTAAAAACCTGTTGCTAACTTGTAATATACATATACATATACATATATATATATATATATATATATATATATACAGTGTGTTTCATATTGATTGGCGACAATTCGGTATTTATTTAAAAATAGATGGACCCCAAATTTTTTTGTTTTAAGTTTGTAGTAATCTAAAAGCTAAATGCTTTAAAATTACTTTTAAATAGTTAATTTATTATTATTTTGTCTCCAGTTAGATCAAATTAAATATTAAAAATTACTATTTAAAATACCATTTTTTTTATTTTCGGCCTTAATTTGTGAACACCCTGTATAACCTAGAGTAGCATATGTTTAGTTCGTATGATACCTAATTATATGACAAAATATTTTTGAAAAATCCTTGCTAGAATTTATACACAGTGCTTAAAAAGTGTTTTTTTTTAGAATTTGACCTTACTTTTTGACCATCCTGTATAAAATTTCATTAAAAAATTATCGTTTTAGGGGTTTTTGGGTATGCCAAATTCAGAAACGCTGCTTATTTTTAAATTTAAAAAATGCCTAATAACTTTTGAAGATTTTGGAGACCTTCTATTAATTTAGGTAATTTTTTTGAAAAGATAGAGCTTTTAGAGTACAAAAATTTAAAACAAAAAATTTTGAGATCGATCTATTTTTAAATAAATACCGAATTGTCACCAATCAAAATGAATATTTTTAAAATTGAAAACGGCTGTATATATAATACTTGTAAATGGTAAAAATAAACATTTAGGTGATTTTTAAATTCCTTCCACCTTCTCAAAGCAATCTTAAATATAAAAAGTATAATATTCAGACGGAGGTGGAAAACGGTTTTAAATTATTTTATCTATTTTGCTTTCCCATTGCAACACCGCTTTTGGTGCTGTAATGAGGTTTTCGATTTTGACATTAACCCTTCAAACCAATGACTGTTATACCAACTATCTAAAGTAAAATTCGACCAAATTAAATACAAGGTGTAAAATTAGTTTTTTTATAGAATTTTTGCAAAATAAATAAAATAGCATAAAGAACACATGTCATAAGACCTTTTGTCGCACTCGTCCATAACAAAACTCGCTCCTTTGTCGCTAGTTTTATAAATTGTCCTCGTGTGACAAAATGACGTCTTATGACATTAGTTCTTTAATAATATTATACTATTTTCCAGCCAAGATGTTTTTTTGTGCATAATTAATTTTTACAAAATTATGTAATTTAATTGAAAAAAATCAACCTAAATGGGGGCCCCCAGTCAATTTTAAAAATATAAATATTTTCATATTTCAGATTAAGCGGGGATCCGCCGATTTGTTTTTTTTTAATCAAAGTCCAATTTTGGAAAAGTTACTGATGTTTAAAGTAAACATTTTGGTGAAATCAATATTTAAAAAAAAATCCTTTCATGCCTGACTGAATGGAGAGCTGCGATTGGTTGGTTGGACATGTTTGCCTCTGTTTAGTTCAGCAGGGTTGTTGTTTTTGGTCAGACCTCTTGTTTTTGCGTCTAATTTTAGATAAAGAATGGTGGTCAAAGACCAATATTTCCTATTTAAAACCAGATGCAAAAACAAGAGGTCCGACCAAAACCAAAAATAATTTTTATTAACAATACATTTATATTATAAAAAATGTATTCAAATTCATTGTAACCGGAATTATTAAACGAATTTTTAATAACTTTCCTCGTAAATAACACATTAAAATAAAATTACGTTTACTGAAATTTGCAATATTCCCGACCATATGGAAATTTTTTGATCAGATAATCTTCTAATGTTTTTGCATATTTAATCATCTTCATCAGCAAAAAATATTCACTGTTAATTGGCGTTAATGGTTTTTCACTAAAATATGAAATATAAAAGGAAAACTTACTACATCCTAAAAGAGTGCGTTTTACGAAATGTTACCAAGAATACTTTACAAGAAAATATTGCAAGAAATTTAAGTTAGATATCTTTTTGTAAATAATATAAACACTAGACTAGTTAATACAAAAATAGTTATTTATTAAGCAAAAAAAAGCATAAACTTAGATATGTAGCTTCGGAGTTCTAACAGGTATTGATCGTTTTGATTGGTCCTTGTGGGTTTTTGACAGACTAAGATGTAAAAAACTGATTAGTCAAAATTATTTTTACAGCCTAGGAGATAACCGAATACTTCGGTAGTGAGCGTTGACAATAGTAAAGACTAAATTATAGGAAATTTTTTAAAATTTTGAACTAAAAATGTTATTATAATTGGTACTTGTAATATGTGACTAAAATTGCTTATTGATTACCTTGAATATAGGAAATACAATTTTTTTATTCCTTATTAAATAAAGTTTTAAAAGAAAAAGATTAATTTTTTCTACCATACATCTTGAAATAGAATATAATATATTTATATCTCAATAGTATTAACAAAGAAAAAGTGTGTAAAGTTAAAAACAATACTGGTGAAGATAATTATACTTACTGCAGTTTAATTTGTATAAAAATAACACTTAAAAAACCGGCCACCAGAAGTTGGCAACAAACATTATCTTAAGGTTGTCCTGGCATGAGTTTTAGTGTTTCGATCGTGGTAGAACGGTGTCCTTGCAACCAAAATTTATATGGGTAGAAATTCCATTTTTAGGCGATTTTTTTTATTGTTTTGCAACGTAATTGCATTGTCAGTTCATGAGGCGTTGTTATAGTGTATGTGAATGAATAAAAATCTATAACATCGCTTTTAAAAATTTCGCCAATAACAGTCTCAACGCTTGGCAACGTCGTATTCGCTGTCTCTTTCACCTTTACGCTTGCTACATACGTTCTCACTCACACCTATGTAGCACCGGGCGAGAGCGTTCCTATCTGACGTCAGCGACGTTGCCACGAATCTCCAGTGCTAGCGTCAAATTTCAACAATCCACGTGCTGCCATAAGAACCCGTGTATTTTTACTCAACTTTGAAATGTATTTACTCGGCTCCCAACGACAAGAATTTTTATTAAATTAAACAGGATGATGTGAAGCATCATAAAGAATTTATTTGGCCTCCCTTTAATTCTCAAAGTTACAATTGTTGACATAATTGTAACTATGACAATTATTCATTGGGTACATTTTGTTGGAGGTGAATATACTGGCCCTTAGAGAAATAGGTATCCCTCAGATATTTTTTTTATTTGTCACCCTTAGAAAATTTTACTGTCATATTTTAAAATACCACAGGGCTCTTTATTGGGTCCTGTCTTATTTGAGATAATTCAAATTAAAGTGGTGCAATTTATTATCTACTATAATTTATCGACAAATTTAAAATTTTATTTAAAAAATCCAAATATTACAGTTTTTATACCATTTTAAATATTTTTTTATTTTAATAAAATAAATAATAAAAATTTAAAATCGAATAAAATCTGTAATATTTGGATTTTTTGAATAAAATTTTAAATTTGTCGATAAATTATAGTAGATAATAAATTGCACCACTTTAATTTGAATTATCTCAAATAGGGGGGCCTGGAGGCAGGGTAGGCGACAGGAAAAACTAACTTTTTTTCGCAAACTTCAATTTAAATTCTGTTTGCGCCGAACTTGTTTATTTAATGTCAATATAAACTATTATAAATTTGGTGTGGGTCCCATGTCTAATAACTGAGATATTGGTATACTTAAAATCCACCAGCCGCCACTGGTATACAGAGTGGGCCTATGGAAAGTTTCCACCCCGGTTTTCTAAGGTGTTATATACAAAAATGATGCGTTTTACATATATTTATAATAGATTCGTGGATTAACATACGTATACAGTTTACGCATTTACCATCATCTTTGTCTATAACAGTTAGTTACTAGATAATAGGTTAACCTATTATGATAACATAAATAAAGTATAAAAAATTTAAATAGCATTTTAATAGATTGAAAGTGCGTCAAATTACTACTTAATAGGTAGCCATATCTTTTTAGCGATAAAAATAACAAAATTATATACCAATTACAAAATTAAATTTTCTGTTTGCTGCACGGTAGCCAACAAGTTTTCTAGGGTAATTTGGGCGCGCTGATTCAAAAAATAAGCATCATTTTGCTCATTCAGCTTCTGTTTTTGCGATATCTCGAAAACAAGAGCCTATCAAATTATCAAAAAATTAAATAAAAGCACCTTCTATATCTTTGGTAAAAAAGCATTTTTCATTTTTCAGTCAAAAGAAAAAATGATGCGAGGTGTTCGGAGAGGTTGCGTCCGTTTAAAAGGTGCAGTGATCGGCATAGACGATGAAGATGACAGCACCTTTACCATAACAGTGGACCACAAAACTTTTCATTTTCAAGCCAGAGACGCCGAAGAGCGGGAAAAATGGGTTCGAGCTTTAGAAGATACCATTATAAGGCATGGCAGTCAAGTAAGTAAAAATAAAACTTCACAGGGTGCTTAAAATCTTTTGTGAAAAATTATTCTTTTGAACTATACACCTGATTTTATTAATAAAACCGCGGGGGGAAGAAAAATAATAAAAAAACTAAAATATATTCAAAATTAAATAATATTTAAATAATAAAAAATAAATATAAACTAAATCATTACAAAATGGTTCTCTAATTTAATTAAATATGTACAATTTATAATTTTTTTTAAAATAAAAGGTAATTTAAACTACTTATTTAAAACATAAACAATCTAATACTAATATTTTTCATTTAAAATTATTATATTAACTAATAGATTGTTTATGTTTGGAATTGGTAATTTAAATTACCTTTTATTTTTGTGATAATTGTTAATTGTAAATATTTTTAGTTAAATTTACTTTACTTAATTTTTAAGTTAAAAGTAAGAATCGTATTTTTCGTATTATCACTTATTTTTATTTTTACTTTTATAACAATTATTTTTATTTATAAAAAATTCAGTACAAAATATTTTAATATAATAATATAATCGTTATAATAATTATTATTATATAGGTTTAATAAACAAGTAGTATGCAATACTTTTCTTAGAAGAACATAAAAATTAAATAATATTATAATAAATTATAATAAAAAAATAATAAAACCTGACACATGTCAGACTGGTAAAACCTCACTTTGTAGTCGCTTTATTTTCACGATTGTAAGACATTTGAAAACTGCAACTAGCCCGTGACTAAAATGCCATAAAGTCACAGCTTGTCAATGTGTGTCAAGGTGGGAGTAAAAAAATATGTTTTTCTACTCCTATTGCCTGTTATTGACATTATTTGCGTTGTTTTGTATATAATGGTAACCAATATAACCTCGCCGCCTAACAACGGGAATAATGAACTCATTATTAACTTTTTTAGATATCACTGATTGGTTGATTTTAAAATTCACTGTGATTTAAACTATTTGGGTGTTAACTTGGAAAAACAAGGAACTTTTTAACAGATGTCAGATTTTTTTATATATACGAGGGGCGAGTATAATGATCAATAAAATCTGGCAAAATAAATGTTATCAATGAAAATTAGTAAATAGGAGTAAAAAAGTAGTAATAGACTCGAGATAATCCGCATTATCTTGTATAATAATATACTATTTTCGATTTATCAAAAGTGGTTTGAAAGTGGGGTTTGTGTGGGTAAAGAAAACATTGTGCAAAAGTATAGTTAAAACGTATAAACATCGATACTAGCAATACCTTCACGAAACGTTATGTTTATAACACATAAAAAATAACATATTTCCAACGTTGTCTGAAGGTGGGAAAATGTTATTTTATACCAGGGCCCTTCTTTCGCTTTATTTTGTCATCCAGCAGAAAATTAATCTGCCACTGCGGCTGTTTCCATGCTTTACTTGAAGCAGCATTAAACGTAAGAACGCTTAATTTGTAAATCGTTTTTACCCTCAAGAGATCGGTTTTAAGTTTTCTTAAAGATAGGATTAACTTGAAGAATTGTTTCTATAACAACCATTTTTAAATGGAGAATATTTCAGATTTTATCAGATATAAAGCGTGTCAAAGCGTTATAGCGACATTTTGGGGCCATGGACCATGTTCAACTCAAACCACTTATAGTTCTATATATGGAGAAAGGAAAACAGTAACCATTAATCCACTTATTATCCATGCAGTGGATGTGTCGATGCACTATTTGAGATCATAAATAGACACATTAAAAGAATGGACACTTAATGCCCGTTGTTGTGTATTGCAAGTAAAACATTCCATGTGAGCCGTACTGTCAGTGTCAACTTAACAAGTTTGTTTTGTGTGTTTTCCCTGAAAATGAATTAAGAACGTTGTTTGCAATAATAAAATACAATGGTGGTTTGTTCTGCATTTGGTTGTAAAAGCTATATAAGTTAAATAGCGGTTGACAGATAAAAATCTATTTATTTTAATCAGTATCTGTTAAACCAGTTCCTAAATAAATAAATATTCGGTCTTTTATTCAGAATATTATTATATTATAATTACATTTGGCATAAAACTGTTCACAGTTTGGTACTTTCCAACATTTCGAACGATTTGAAAGAAAATCATATAATTTCTAATAAAACCTCACGGGTTATTTTGGCAACAGCAATAGTTACTTTTGTCACATCAATGAATAGTGCCAGGATCTATAGTGAGCAATATTCTGCACATTAAATATGATTTAGAATAGTATTTAAAATACTGTATAGGTTACTGTTTTTTTATCTGTGTAGTTGGTACATTAAGCTGCCTTAAGCTTTAAGGGCCGGTTTCTCAATCTCTGGTTAAGTTCCAGTTAGTCTATCTGACAGTTTCCATATCGATCGTTGTGAGAACAATGGTATCCATGAAAATTATCTGCCAGATAACTAACTGCAACTTTAACCGGACATTGATAAACCGGTCAAATATAACATTTCCATTGGAATTGATATAAAATACTTTAAAGTTTAAACTATTTTTATAAATACTTAACAGATTAATTAAATGTTTTTTTTTTTAGATGAAATGGGATGCATATCACCCCTCACCTACATTAAAAGATTTCGATAACAAAGTTTCAGAAGCAGATGCATATTTACAATTAATGATCGATCAAACAAAGGTAAAAAAAATTCGATAACTTTTTATATTTTTATTTTATACTAGCAGTCTAGAATAAGCTTACTTTTAAACTCTAAAATCACAAGTCCCTTTGAACAAAACAGTATTACTATTAAAATTTTATGTATATTTGTAAAAATCTAAAAGAAACTATTTTCCTAATATAAAAATAAAAAATAATAAAAAACCTTTTAGGCAGGGCTTTGCTGAAAGTAAGTGTGTCAAACCAAACTCTTGAAATCAATTCGAAATTTGCGGCTTATTGCGCACAAAGCGTAGTATTACGATTTAAAAAATAAAATTTGCATTGTGTACCAATTAATTAAATAAATTGGTTGAAATTGCAATATTTGTAATGATGATTTTTTCAGAATTTAGAGGAAAGAATGGACATAATTACCGATTTGGAGGAAAAAAACAAATGTGAACTAATATTACAGCACGCCAATGTAAGTTAAATTAAAAATTATAACAATATAAACAAAATATAAAAAAATTAACATTTTAAATTGTTATGTTTGTTTTTTAAATAGTAATTTAGGCTGTTTTAAATTTTGCGGACATATTCTGTGATAATTTTATGTTGATGTAGATCGAAAAATATTTTTAAGGTTAATAATATTATGTTCTTTTTGTTTTAGGAAATGTTGAATAATATTAAACATTCCATTGTGCTTTTGCAAATAGCAAAGGTAAGAAAATAATTATTACAAATAGTGTCATTTTTATAAAATTAAAAAAATATATATACTTTGTTCATAGTGAATTTTAATAAATGTACAATTCACTATTGGTAATTTTATTTTACAAAAAAATCGTTTTTTATTTCCAGAACACCGCTCACCCAATAAATGGAATTTTCCACGCGAAGTCGCTTCCTTCAAACAGCACCACTCCTGGAGATGTGGGTATGTAAAAATATACAGTAAACTATCCTGCCAAATAAAAAATGGCGTGTGTCCACGAGTAGGGTTCTGAACTTTATATGCAGGGCAAAAAAATAATCGTGGACGCGTATTTTTTTAAAAATTTAACCTTCTTTTTTACTTTCAGAAATCATGCCGCTGCCTGGCGACGCCGCCGTCCAACAAGGTATAGAATTAGGTTCAGAGTGTATGGAAAACGCGCGAAGGCATAGTCATAGAACCATCGGTGAGTCCGATGTTGCCCGATCCTTCATGAACGATTTCCTTCCTCGTAAATTTGATGTTGTGGCTATTTTTTCCTCTTTATCATCATCTCTCTCTCTCTCTCTCTCTCTCTCTCTCTCTCCATTTCTTTCATCTTCTTCAGATATTCATACAATACGTTTTTTATTGTATTGTTGCTTTTTGAGATAAATGGTGTGAGTAGTATATAATGTGCATACTATAGGGTTTTCCATTTAAAGCGTCATCTAGTTTTGATTTAACTTTGAAAAACAAATGATGACATTATGTTTTAAAAATAATATCGTTTAAATTCCCTTCTCGACTTTGTTTCAGAGACCCAATTTGCGACTCATATCGCGTTAAATATTTTAAATGGTGCTTCAATGTTTCGTTAAAGGTTGGCTTTCAACTGCTGTTGAGCCCAGTTTGCAAAATTTCGACACAATGATGATCATTTAAACTCTTTAATCCTTGAGATGAAGATCTTCATACAAAATTCTACACATAGTAATCTAAAAAAGGCGAAGTTCTTAAGAACGACATGAAATAGTTATCCAAAGTGTAAGAGATGATCTACACTTTGGCTTACAGAAGCGATATTTACTTCTGATCGAGTACCCCAACAACGCAAGTGAACCAGTTTGTTCTAACTTGTTGACTAAATGATAAATAGACCTAACACGCATTTTTATGCTAAATATGAATAATTTCTATGCCCTATTGAATCGTGTCCATATTAATTTGACACGATGCACAGTGGGCTAGAGAACCTATTTACCGCGAAGAAATTATTTGGTTAAGTAATTCTTAGGTAATGTTAATTTTTTTGGTCTTATTGATGAAATTTTAATAAAAATTACTTTTTACTACCAATAGAAAAGCAAATCCACAATACTCGTATAATACTTTAACAACAAAAGTATATTTGTGTCACACAAATTGTGTGATGGGAAAATTAAGATCTATAGTTTTAATAAGTAAATTAGAAAAATGTAACTGAATTATTTTTACGTTACGTATTTTATACAATAATATTACTTTCAGCGTTTTTCTATATTTTTTGAAAAAAATTAAATTTTTGAATTAAATTTTTTTCGAGATACATTTATTTTTGTAAATGCAGTTTACTAAGTAATTTAAAACCAACTTTCTATTAAAATGCTTTAAACAAAATATATTTGTGGTGCCTACTAGCACTTAATTTTAGATTTATTTAAAAGACAGAACAGTAAGCTATTAAAAACACTTAACACAGAGTGTCAGAATGCGTGAAATTTTTTAAAACCTTTGTATTGTTTATACATACATCAATGCAGCGCTTTCTTTATTGACGTAGGGACAGTACAATAATTATAAAAACTTACCATTATTTGTTCCAGCTATAACGTATGACAGTATTGAATACAATAATGGTCAAAAATTAAAAATAAATTAGGAATTAACATTGTAAGAGAAGCAAAACCTTCACGCGCAATTTACCAACACAAAGCAAGTAATATGATAAAAATTCAATAGATTTGAAGGTGATTTAAAGATGTTTCATTATCTACAGATATTAAAGAATTCAAAATTCCCTAAATTTGGTCGAAATAAAACACTTACTTATTTTGAATTTCTTCGCGCTGGAAGCGCGCTCTAGCCTACTGTGCGACGTGGCTAATAAAATGTATTTCGGCTGAATTCGAGCTGCGTTAGATATGAAAATGAGGCCAGGCCGTACTTGCCGTACCTGACCAGCCGCCACTGCCTACTATCTTATAGTTTTTAATATCATTTTTTTTTTCAATTCAAGAGATTTGAAGGTTATATAACATTATTTGATTTACTACAGATATTAAAAAAACCAAGTTCACTAAATTTTGTCAAAATAAAACACTTACTCATTTTAAATTTTCGCGCGCTGGAAGCGCTCTCTAGAATACAGCGGTGGTGGCAAAAATTATTAATTTTCACTAATAGTTATCAGTAATAAATTCAAAATTATTTATTGGTATTAGTAGCTTTTTAATTGATGGTTTTCATCACCAACGCCTGACAATATTTAATACAATGATATTTCTTCTGGGCTTCCAGCGTTTTTCTATATTAAAAAAAAAATTGAATTAAGTTTTTTCCAAAATACATATATTTTTGTAAATGCGTAGTCTACTAAGTAATTTAAAACTAATTTTATATTGAAATGCTTCAAACTAAAACACTTTTCACAAAGCTCCGTATGAGTTAGGGATAATGTATTAACTGAAAAAAATAAACAAACCATATTTGTTGCGCCTACTAGCACTTGATTTAAGATTTATTTGAAAGACAGAACGGTAAGCTATTAAAAAAACCTAAACACAGAGTGTGACAGTGAGTGACATTTTTTAAAACCTTAATAATGTCCATACATTTATTAAAAGTATGCTGCGGTTACTTTATTAAGGTAGTGACAGTACAATAATAATAAAAACTAACCATTATTCGTTCCAGCCATAACGTATGACTGTATTTAATACAATTATAGTCAAAAAGTAAGAATAAATTCATAATAAACATTGTAAGAGAAGCAATACCTTTACGCGCAATTTATCAACACAAAGCAAGTAATTATAATTCCTAAACTTTGACTGGTTACCTGATAAAAATTCAACAGATTTGAAGGTGATTTAAAGATGTTTCATTATCTACAGATATTAAAGAATTCAAAATTTCCTAAATTTGGTCGAAATAAAACACTTACTTATTTTGAATTTCTTCGCGCTGGAAGCGCGCTCTAGCCTACTGTGCGATGTACTGAACACAGGTTATCAAGATTTTTCATTTTAAAGCAATCTTTTTTTGGATTTAAAGTTCGGATGCTTTAAATCAAAAACACTTCCAAAGTCAATCACACTGTAGCGTCGTCACGGTAGCGGGAGGGAATGGAACATTTCTTACTTGATTAGCGGGAGGGAATAAAAATATATACAGGGGAAGAAATGAGATTGTTTACAGCTTGAGAAATGAATGTCAATAATTATCAACAATTTCCAATACAATCGGCGCCATTATTAACCACTCGACAAGTTATTTCCATGTAACTAAAAATGTGTTTTGTCAAAACAAATAAAAATAAAGAAAATTATGTGAAATAAAAATATTTCTAAAAATTAAAATCTATCCATGTTTGTCCGGGCTAATCTCGGATTCGGCTCAAAATCGATTTGATTTTGACGAGACTTTCATTGGCAGGTCGGTCTATAAAATATATATTTACATGCCTTTTTGACATTTTAACTTTTTGACATTTACCTTTGACCATTTGACCTTTTAAAAAAAAATTTGATTTTTTGATTCTTGCAAAAAAAAATATTTTTGTTTATATTTTGGATTCCCAGAACTTTAAATTGCACCTAAAAAAACACATTTTATGTTCAGGTTTACATAATTCAAAACAATAAAGCGGATCGGAGCCCGCGGGTTGACAGCTGGTATTAAATATAATAAAATTAAAAATTGAATTAAAAAAATGTGTTGTTTTGTTTGTAAATAGACACGCTTCTACGTCCAGGCAATAACCCAATCGGTCATAAAAAATTGTACGGACATTGTTTAGCATTAGGGGTAATATTTTTAAAAATATTAAGAATTTTAACTATTAAATGCAAAACATTTTTAAACTACTTAAATATGATCAAGCATTTTCATCTTAAAAACTAGATTATATTTCAATACCAAACACAATAATAACGTCGAGCGCTCAAGCTGTTTCCAAATCCAAATTTTGTCGAACGTTCGCCTATGTAGCGAGAATATAAAAGAATATATAATTCAATATATAACATATATATTATATAATTCAATGTCCTAAACCCGTCTTAAAAATGTCCTATGTATTTTATGTTTTTTTTCTTAATATTTTAAATGTTTTACATTATTTCTAAAAATATGCTAAAACCTGCTTAATGGGAATTCCCTGCAAAAAAAAACATTTTCTGTGAATTTATATCATTTGTTTTCAATTTTCCACAAAATATATTTTTATAACGTTTATAATGATCTTTTAAAATCTTGATTTCCCTGCGGTTTCTAACAATTTTGTATATTTTTTGTAATTACTAAAATGTAAAAATATCCATTATTAAAACTTTGCAAAAATATAATTTTTTTAAACCATTAAAGTAACTTAATGCACTTTGCCATTCTAAATTAATATAAACCTCTTAGCCATAAAGAATACAACATCTATTAAACATTAAAAACAACTTAAATAATCCTACAACGTTTAATCACCCAATCAAAAACACTTAATTTAATATATCGATTTATTCCACAAATTAAAAAGTTTTATTACGTTTTGTTCGCCCCTGCAATGTTGTTAGTAACTACACAAAATCCCAAGTAATATGGTTTTTAATCAAAAGTAAAGTCATATAGATTATCTATAATACTGCCGTGCTAAGCCAAACCCCCGTATCCGCAATATTAAGTAATAAAGGACAAACGATAATTTTTATTGTTTTTAACAATGAAAATGATCTATTGTCCCTTATAACTCAATATTGTACATACGGGGGTTTGGCTTACCAGGGCAGAATAGATACAGTATACTGTATAAATTTTAACAAAAGTTGCCCAGAAATAATATAATTTAAAAGGCAGAGATATATTAAAATATTGTAATTGTAATTAAAAATAATATCATTATATATGTACAATTACAGATTAAAGGCATCCGAATAAAAGGTGCACTTTAAATAAGTTTGAGATGTTTGCATTTAATGTTGAAAAATAAAATAAAACAGCTAAAGGTGTATTAATTTTATTGTAAATTATAAATAGGGTCGACTTTACATAGATTTGCATTTTTAAAAAAAAGTATGAACAATTAACTAATCTATCAATAATAATTTATTGTATACGCAAATCCATACAAAAGCACAATAGAAAAATCAATTAAGAACCTTGAACCTTGAGGTAGTTCAAAAAAAATCGTCAAAATAACACAACTATTTTTTCTATTGAATTCGTTCTACGTTAAACATTAATTATATGGCTTCTCATTAACTTTGTGACCTTAATGGAACAATTTAATTTAAAGTTTTCAAACTCTAATGAGACCTCCTGCTGGTATTTGTGGGTGCACAGAGAAAATAATACACTAACCATTGATGCAAAACACTAAGCCACTCAATATACAATGTCAACGCAAAGGTCAATGTACTATTTGAAATCATACAATTTCTTATAAAACCTCACGGGTTACTGTGACAACAGCAATGGTTATTTTTTTCACATTATTAAGTAGTGCCAGGAACTATAAGTGAGCAATATTTTGCACAATAAATAATATTTTTAATAGTTCATTGAGTGGATTACTGTTCTGCGCATCAACTGTTTTAGTTTCTCCGTGTGTTTTGATCCTGAGCCGTAACTTAATTGACTCAATTAAATCGGTTTAAAATTGGTATTAAAATTTTGACCTCGCAATTTTAATTGTACGCTTTTAAATATTTAAATTTAAAATCATTCAATGATTTACATATAAATTTAATACAGGGTGCACAAGTATCCATATGGGTAATTTTTTGTTTAAAAAGCGACAAGGTTGATTATCAGAGAAAGTTGCGTAATAACAAGCCTATTAAAATTTAAAAAAAAATAAAAACCTCAAAAACAAAAATTGTTATAACTTTGTTATTCCTGGAAATTTTGAAAAAATGTAATATTTACATGTAAACATGGTACAATTTCATCAAATTTTTGTTTTGGATAATATATTTCTTCGCTGCTGTATTTTGTTTTTATAATGGCCGCTATTACTTATGTAACTATGCTGTGACATAGATACGGTATTAAGATCAAAGTTTGTAAAAAGTTATTTGAGGCACGTCTAAATGAAATGCCCTATCCATTTTTTTTCGAAAAATTCCCAACGGTCGATATCTAAATTCCGACCATTTAGCAGATCCTAGCAGGCCTTGAAAAAAAAGAAAAATTAAAACTTTCCACATGATCAAATAGACTTCATCGAGCACCGCGCCAAAAAAAATATATTAAAATCTGCCAACGCGTTCTAAAATAATGGGGTGTTGCCTGTATATTCAAAAATAAATGTATTAATTTAAATACAAAATATTTTATTTCCATATCTAATCCACCGAGTGTTCCATGTCTAATTCAATTAAGTTTAAATGATTGGACATTATTTCGACATACTTTTTATATGTTATAGGAACATATTATATAATATACAGGGTGACCCAGTGCTCTGTGATCGGTCCATATTTTTTTTGATATTAAAGATATCGATATGAAATTTTTATAGAAGATATGATCGAACTAAACCTATTTTCCAAAATTATTTTGAACAAAATTCTACTTCCGGTTTCACCGGAAGTGACATCAACATTGCTATTTCAAATAGAATACCCTGTATATTTTTTGATTTTTAAATTTCATATGTAATTCCTGATAAAATTTCTATAACATTCCCTATACCTAAACTCAAGAGTTTTGGAGATATTAATTTTTTTCGTAAAAATTTGACAGTTGCGCCTTCAACAAAAATAGCCTATAACTTCTTTGTTATTAGGTCTATTGGCATGCGGTTGGGATTTTTGGAATCTTGAAACATTGTTTTAAATATCCCGTGTCAAACTTTGCCATATTTCTAACCAATTACTTGATAACAATTAGGGTGAATTTGGCAAACTTTAAACGTTAATAACTTTCTTATTTTTAATGGAACGCTATGTATATTTTTGCCGAATTAAATTTCTTATTAAATTACCTTTTGATTGGTATAACCATTCCCTATACCTAAAGTTAATAATAACAAAGATATTTCAAAATTTTGTAATAATTTAGGTATCAACACAACTGAGAAATCGACAAGCGAGTTATTTTGACGTATCCATGGATACCAATAACAAAAATTGTTTAAAATTTAATTGTTTCAAGTGTGACATTATCATTTTGGTAAAAAGGAGTACATATCACATAATCGACCAGTTATTCTAAATAATACAATTAAACGTTATACAGAGAGAAATTAATGCTTATTCATAATTATTAATAATTTCTTTCGTTGAATTGTATTATTATTTATTGTTATAATAGAAGCACAAAAATCAGTTAAATCAGAATAAAAAATTTAATTTACCGAAATACTTAATTAATAATTATAATAAATGCTCAAATATACGGCCATTCGCTTGTCGATTTCTCAGGTGTGTTGATACCTAAATTATTACAAAATTGTGAAATATCTTTGTTATTATTAACTTTAGGTATAGGGAATGGTTATACCAATCAAAAGGTAATTTAATAAGAAATTTAATTCTGCAAAAATATACATAGCGTTCCATTAAAAATAAGAAAGTTATTAACGTTTAAAGTTTGCCAAATTCACATTATTTTTTATCAAGTAATTGGTTAGAAATATGGCAAAGTTTGACACGGGATATTTAAAACAATGTTTTAAGACTCAAAAACTCCAAACCGCATACCAATAGACCTAATAACAAAGAAGTTATAGGCTATTTTTGTTGAAGGCGCAACTGTCAAATTTTTACGAAAAAAATTAATAACTTGAAAACTATTGAGTTTATGTATAGGGAATGTTATAGAAATTTTATCAGGATTTACATATGAAATTTAAAAATCAAAAAATATACAGGGTATTTTATTTGAAATAACAATGTTGATGTCACTTCCGGTAAAACCGGAAATGGAATTTTGTTCAAAATAATTTTGGAAAATAGGTTTAGTTGGATCATATTCTCTATAAAAATTTCATATCGATATCTTTAATAGCAAAAAAAATATGGACCGATCACAGAGCACTGGGTCACCCTGTATATATAATTTATATATTTTTTATATTATAAATTACGATGGTTTCAAATTCATTTTTTAAATTTAATCTGAATGATTTAGTTCTTTCTTTTTTGTAAATTAATAATTGGATCAGAGGTATCCATAACCCTATGGAAAACATCTTCCAGATTCTTCTTTTTCAAAATTTTGTTTTGCCTTATTAGTAAACTATTCGGCCAGCCCATTATGTTTATGTTTTGGTTGTTCCAAGTGGATCTGGATATATATCCATACCTTCAAGTGGGAGTCCCACTGTTGGGCTTTATTTTGGATATTGCTAAATAGTTTGAACTGAAGTGTATGTTTTTTGTTTAATCATGGTTAGTATGGACAGCATAACATAGGAATCGACTTTTCACACTCAGGGGCAATTGCCGAGCGTCTTACACACCCCAGAATATTGCCTCGGATGGGACCCAGGGACAGGTTTTTATTTTTGGAGGATCTCCAATGTGAAAAGGTCATTAAAGAGCAAACTGTTAAAATTTGATTTTTATTTTATTTATAAATTTTAGTAGAGATTTTATTGTTTTTGTGTCACCTTCTCTAAGGATTTTATGAAATTTTCAAGATTATTACGTCGGCTGGTTTTTCTATCGTGAAATTGACGATAATTTTTATACAGTTTATATCTGGCTTTAGATTCCTTATCTCCAAAATATCTTACAGGTAATTCTCTATTTTTTTAGCAAAATGTGAGCCGACCGAAGGAGTAGGGATTTTGTTATTGACGTAAATGATCATTTACTTCAATAACTTTTAAGCCAATCGTTACTTTTGTTCTTAAAGTAATCCTTGTTCCATCTTTCGTCAGAATTTTCTTTAAGATTAGAGGAATAAATATTTTCTCCTAATTTACCTTTTATTTAATGTGTTTTTTTTTTAATTTGGTCATCAGAGGAATAAATCTTTTCTCCTAATTTACCTTTTATTTAATGTGTATAAACTGTAAAAAATTTATCGCCTTGGTCTAGAAGGTTTTGGTTACAAATAGGTATTACGTTTTTTTAGTGTGATAAGTTAATTTGAATTTTTGATGTTTATTTTGCATGTTTTATTTAAAAGCATTTCATTGGCTTTAAAAACAAGCCTACTTAATTTAAATGTTTTGGTCATTTTTTTTATGAAATCACACTAAAAATATTATTTATACTGTTTTTTTATAAGTAAATAGGTTAATTTAAATTTTTTCTTAACGTTAATTTTTATAAGCATTTTATACAGTGTGTCCCGAAAGTTTCACACTATATTAGTTAAGTTAGGTTTTAAAAACCACAATAATGCCACAGCTCGACGACGTTCTCATATATACACATATATACAACTTGAGAATTTTGTTTGGTTAATTTTACAAAAAATGTTGAGCCCTCTGTAGAGTATTTATTTTTAATATATCCACATCAAAATTTCTTTATTAAGAATAAAAAAAGGCTTTTGGCCAAAAAATAATTTCTAAATACTGTAGTTGGATTCTTTAATTTTTTTTCTACCCATGTAAATTCCTATATGGCGGCCACAGAAAAAACAAAAGATGATGAAGGTAACTCAAAATCTAGTAGGCTAAAAATAAATAATGCAAAAAAATGCGATTTGAAGTTATCGAATAACAAAACGCGTCGATTTTTTATTATTTCAGAAATATAAACGAAATGGACACAAAAACGATGCCATCAGTTTACAATTAAAATCGTAAACAGGTGTGCTATATGCTATTATAGCAACTACAACATAATCTCATTAAATTCCCTAACTATAATAGTTGCTATAGTTGTGCTAGGAAATGTTTGCTTGTTTGGTTTATTACTAACAACGAAATTAAGTCAATGTCAAATTTAAAAAAGTTTGAAAATGTTTTGTTATTGTATACTACTTCAGTGGTGTACCTCAAGTGCTAAAGCCATTACGCACTTGGAAAATTACACACTCGCCCCTGCGTTGTGTGTAAATAACTATTGTGGTCACAAATATAATTTTTACCTGCAATGTTTATATTAAATCTTCTAACATTTATTTTTGCAAAACAAATCTTGTTTTGTAGAAAACAGCGATTTAATAATAATACTTGTAATATTCTAACATGGTTTTGTTATGTTTTATTTTAAAACACATACACATAAAACTGCTGACATATACAGTATTTTCACACGCCAGCAATTTAGGTAAATGATAATTGACATTTGTTGTAGTAAAATTTTATGATGTTAGTTTGGACGTATATTTGCTAAATTAACTAGGATTTTAAGTTTTAAAAGTCGTTGTTTTTATGGAAAGACCACCAAAAGTAAGTAACAAAAGACCTTAGCATTAAGAAAGTACTTGGGTGTTGTGTAAAGTATGTTTTCTGTTGCTAATTTCTTAAGGTCCTAGATACTTAAATATAGTATGTTGAATAGGACAATACAAAAAAATGCATTTTTTTATTTTTTTTCTAGCTGCAAGCACATCGTTGGTTGTACCTGATATGTCCTACTCTAGTTCAGAAGGGGAAGATGACTTTTTTGATGCCAATGACTCACCTTTCACCCAAAGTCAGCTTCCCACCCCTAGGTATGTTATTTATTTATTTATATTTATACAAAAAGCACAGTTTTTTTATAAATAGTTAATTAAAGCTTTTTGATACGCTGGGTGTCTATTTACATTTTGTACAAAGTACTTTACAAGTCTATTTACAACAAAGTTCTTTTAACTTTTTTTAACAAAAAACAAACTTTACGTTAAAAATAACATAAGTACAATAACAATATATTATTAATAATAAAAAACTGCAATAAAAAGGACCGAGGTCATTCAGCCGCAGTTTATTAATTATTGTTAAATTGACTTCGTAATAATTATTTATTACACCTATGCTTTAGCCCAGCCTGAATTTCCAATTTTTATTGACTCCATTCGAAAATATACGTTTTAAATGGTAAATATCAAAAATAAAAATTGCGTTTTTTTTAGTATATTTTGTGAAAATTAATTAAACACATTTTTTGACAAGAACTTTCAAATTTATAGCAATGTTACCCCCTAAGGGAAATTTTATATGTACAAATTTCCATATTTAAGCAGATAACATTGAGTGTGGAAAAAAATAACCTGCCCCCAAATAACCATTTGCTAAAAATAAACTTACTATCATTTAAAAATATTAGAATCATAGAAAGCATGATTAAATTTAAATTAAATATTACTTAAAATAGCAGAAGGTAAAATAAACCGGTAAAATACTTTTAATATTTTTGGGGTTTCCTTTATATAGTGTTAAAAATTTACGCTGAAATAACATTAGGTTTTTTATAATTTTGTTTTCTTTTATAATGATAGGTACTAATTTATTTAAGTAATGATACACATTTGTTTACCTAAGTTGATAAGGATTTTTATTACAAATTTTGTATGTTTGACACCCACAAATTGTTTTTTTTTACAAAGTTTGCGTGACTTTTTTATTTTTATTATTTAACATGGGTATATTACTGTAAGTAATTTTTACTATAATAATTTTTAATTCTTGCCTATGTGCACCTATTTTTTTCCATAAAATCATAAAATTTTTATCTTTCATAAAATTCGAGCAGTTTTTGTATGTTCCTCTGCATATTTATTATAATGTTATTTGGCATTTTTAATAATTAAATTTATTCTCAAAGTGCAATTAATTCGTTATCCAATTTATATAATTATTTTTTGCATTTTGTTTACGTGTGATTAGCGAATGGGGATTACGACCTTACCATAATTAATTTTTATCTCCTGAGTTATTAGTTTATTATTTTAAGAACGTTTTTAATGCACCATTATTTACTAGTTTCGGGTCATATATCTAATAAACACAAGCATATATGTATGTTTTGAGTTTAAGCGGAATTCTGAAATTTGGAAGCATACTTTGTGAAGTTTTTCGGTTACGTAATAAAATAGTTTATCGAAGTTTTATGTTAAACGCTAACATTTCTCCGATATAAAACTTTCCTTAAAATTGTTGGGGTTATTTTTAATTAAATTTGTTTTCTGTATTACACATCAAATTCCTACCACGTGACTTAAATAGAAATCATTTTCTGTCAGTGTCAAGCTAATTTCGTCGAACCTTAATTATTTCTATGAAAGTCACATAGTGGGACTTAAATGTGTAAGGACGGGGGGCGACGGGACAAATTCCCGCGGTAGTGTTTTAAAATTTCCGGAAGAATTGAGCTGGCGAAAAAAACCCGTTGTTTTTCGAAAATACCCGGATAAATTCGGAAATTTTCAATAAAATTGACTTCTGCACTTATCCTTATTATCCGTAGTACAAATAGGAAATTTTTTCCAATTTTAAGAAAATTGATTTTTGCATAAATGTATTTCGCAGCCTTTACATCAAAGGCATTTTAAACGAAAAAAATGAAAAATTTGCACAAAACCTGAATTTTGCATTAATAGTAAAACTGGTATTACAGTTGTATTCATTAAAAAAGCGTACAAGAATTAGAATGAGAGAAAACTGTCAACATTATTGCGTAAAACCGGCTTTCCACTGACTTAAGTCACTATAACTGACAGTAGAAAATAAAAATGCCTCGTCAGTTTAAAAGGCTCAAATAGTATCAAGAATCGAAGAAGAATGGTCAATTCGTACCGTGGTGTAATAGAAATAAAAAATCTATATTAAAAATTAATAATTTTTGTAATATTATTTAATTAACCTAGGACGTCAATGCTCTTTATAACCTATAGTAATTATTTTAATGACTTATGTCAGTGATAAGCCGGTTTTAAGCAATAATATTATTTTGACACGTTTTCTCTCATTCTAATTCTTGTACGCTTTTTTATTGAATACAACTGTACTTACTTATAATGCGAAAAAAATGCAGTCAATTTTTCTGCAAATTTTTCCGTTTAAAATGCTTGTGATGTATTAAAGGCTAGAAAAAAACCTAATTTGTGATTTCAAAACTGCAACGTGTGGAAAAAATTTCATTTTTGGAAAAATTGGATTTAAAAAAAATTTGAACCAAGTAAAAATAAAGTATTTATTTATAAATAGCGTAAAAAATGCACCTTCTATTAAAGTAGGGGTTTCCCCAATTTTTTACCGTTTTTTTTTCGACTCTTTAAAACGATAGTCTGCGGCTTACCTACATACAAATAGCTAAATTAGTTCCTAAACAAAACTAAAGGACTTCTAGGGCCGGCGCGCCGGTAGCTTATTAGAGGCCAGGTGCAAAATAAAAATGCGGGGCTTGAACTAAAAATTTACTCTTGAAAGTTAACATAGCGCTTAGCGGCAATAAACCAATAAATCATCAAACGAAAATCCAATTGAAGGGGTTAGAGCTGAAACCGCCCAAATGCATTTTTAAGTCAACATTTTTTAAGCGTGTTACCGAATAGTAGAAAATTTTGACTTAAAAATGCACTTGGGTGGTCCCTTTAATTAATATAGAAATTAACGTTTAAGAATAAATCACAGATAATTTTTCCCTGCTTTAGCGGAAGCTCTTTTCCAACATCCTTCTCTATTGACAATATAGCCAAACCCACTAGTTGTTCTTGGCACATACCTTCTTGATCTTAAATATTTTTTTATTAATTTTAATTTTGAAAAACTCTTCCCGGCGTAATAATAATTGTTTTAAACGGATACAGGCATCTTCAAATACACATTTAGCAACATTGGACTGAATGATAATAGATGACGATACCTACTAAAGATATTATCTCTGGCAATGATCAGATATTATTTTGTCACGCCTTGATGCGCGCGGGGTCTGCATCTGATAATATAGACAAATATGTATTTTAAGAGTTTAACCATTCTTAATTGAAATCTTATTGAAATAAGTCTAATATTTTTCACCCTTGACATCATAAAATATTCCATTATTGCGTGACCATTAATTACAAGGAATTATTTTGTTCTGATTGAACTTTTGCGTTTCCCGGTTTCTGTCGTATTAAATACAAATACGTTTTTGGGATTTATTTCGTGAAAAACTGACCGTGAAAACATAAAAAATAATGCGGGATTTTCTTTTTGGTCTATAGAAAAATTTGTCATGACCTGGTTTGCGTAAAAATCAATGTTTTTGTGTACATGTGCGAAATGTCTTGCTTAAGTTACATAAGTTACAAAAGTAATACCCACAAAATATAAAAAGCATAATTTTAGAATATAAAATTTTTAGAGGGCATGAAAATAATATAAATACATAAGAAATTTAATAAATATTTAAAAAAAACATTAAATCAAAAAATTTCAATTACTTACATATTTTTTATTGTTTATTTTATTTTTATATAGGTAGTTATATAATGTAGATAAAACTAGTTAAAAAATAAAAATATTGTTTAATTTAAAAATATAAAATTTTAAGAAGAAATAAAAACAATTTAAAACTTACTAAACAAAATGTGTTTTTCGAGTTAAAAAAAATAGTGTTGCAACGGAAATGTGCCTATACGCTAAAGAAGTATCGCTAGTAGCGCCACCATTCGGCTGTTATCATCGTAACAAAAGTACAACTTTTAATAATCGGCTGTCAAACGCTTATGTTACAAACGAGTGTTTTTGAGAATAAAGCCGAAAAATGTTAAATAAAGATCGAAAAAAAACCGTTGCACGATTTGTTGTGTTGTTGGGTGTATTTCGAGAGGAAATCCTGGGTTCAGTTTTTACCGGTTTTCCAATAATCCGAATGAAGAAATAAATTTCATACAGTCCCTGTAATTTTTAAGAATCGCCTTTGCAAAAATTCATGCGAATATTGTAACGACAACAAATCAGTCTCAATATTTTTTTCGCACTACACAAATTTTGGTAGAACGAAAATAGCCAATAGCAGGTGTCTTTTACATGTGCAAGAGCGCGTGCGCAAAAAAATATATAAAAATAAAAATAAATCATTATCAATTATTGATAATGATTTATTTTTATATATTTTTCGTTTTTATCAAAAAAATGTTTTGAATTTTTGTAATGCTTTCTTGTGATTTTTTTCTTGTTTATTATTATTTTTAACCTAAGTTTTGGATAAAATTAAAAGTTAAAGATTTTTTCTTTTAACATTTAAAATGCTGAAAAACTAAACATACGGTAATATATCTATATGTAGTTTTGGATAAAATTAAAAGTTAAAGATTTTTTCTTTTAACATTTAAAATGCTGAAAAACTAAACATACGGTAATATATCTATATAAATAAGAAACTTCTCATTAAACCAAACTGTCTAAAATCGTACGTTTTTGGCACTGCAAACTGTCTTTAGAGCTTTAACGTGCGAAAAACAATAGCGAATCGCTCTGCGACGCCCCCACACTTTTAAAAGACACCTGCAGCGTTGCCACATTTGCATTATTTACACCGAAGTCCACCTTAAAATATCGATTAACACTCTAAAAAACCTCAATATCTGCATTAAAACTAAAAAAAAAATAATAAAAAACAGAATGATGACTTCTCATGAACGTTTTATGATTTTTCCGAACTTCTAAGATTTTTCACTAGACTTGGCAACGCTGCATCGGCGTCGCAACGCCAGCCGTCGCCGGCGTCTCTAACCCTATATGCGGCGGAGCATTCGTGAGACGTGTTTGGCTTACGCATAAAATATTCGGGGGGTGAAAAAACCGACCTTAGAAATAGCAAACCTAACTTAACAGGTGTGTAAAACCGAATTTTCGATGCCTTGACCGAAATTTGGCGCGTGTTGCCCACGCGGTCGATGCGGGGGAAAAGTATCGATTTTTCTCGCACTGGAAAATGCAATAAAAACCACAATAAAACGTTGTGCCTAGAAATATAAATTAAGTGCTTAGACAACTAATGGATATGTTTAACAAATTGCTAAACAGTAGACTGAACATTAGACGTAGGAGGTAAGTTTTAGGTTATGTTTTTATACCACATATTTTAAAAATGTATACATTTTCCATCATTCTTTCGACGAGAAATATTTTTATTGGTTTTTCGTCTATTTTTATACTTACGGACTATAGATTTCCAGGCACAAAACAAATAAATTTGCTATATCAATAGTGCAAATTATTTACATTCTTAAATGTATAGATGTATACAATAGAGAAATAATGAATGCAAATTTCATCATCATTCAGTGTGTACCCTAAATAATATTGCAATTTATCGTCTGGCACAGATATGTTTTAATTAACTTTATTATTAATTAATTGAATTATAAGGGGTTAAAAAACAAACAATTACCGATAAAAATGCAGTATAAAAAGTGTATTGCGTTTCTTGGAGAGCACATTCAGTTCCCTGTTGTCTGAAGATGAAAACCTACTTTGCCATTCTCGTTTTGGTTGCCCTCACCAACGGTCTCTCTTTGAGAGGTCCTGGTGGCAAAAACCCCAGCAGAGAAGTATTACAACCCAGCGGCGTAGTGGGTCAGCAATGGCAAGGCGTTTTCCAAATTCTACAACAACAATTGGTCGATCTTTTGGAAAGCCAGGGCGTCTCTCCGCAGCAGTCTCTTGTGATCGCTGAGGAAGTCATTGGAGAGCAAGGACAAGTCATCATCAAGCGACAAATCCAACTACAATTGGTTCAACAGTTGGTAGTGCAAGGCCTTCCACCACAACAAGCCGTCTTACTTATCGAACAAGTTTTTGGTCTTGAAGAAAACATCGTCCCACAACAAGTCATCCAACAATTGGTCCAACAAGGCAACCTTACCCAACAACAAGCCGTCTTCGTCGTCGAAAAACTTTTCAGCGGCGTATACTCTCAACAAACCCAACAATACATCCGACAACAACTCCAGCAGTACATCCAACAATTGCAGCTCGGCAGCGTGGTTGGACGCCAAATTACCCCACAACTACAATATTTGATCCAACTCGTCCAACTCTTGGAAAACCAAGGAATCGCTCCACAACAAGCTTTCCTTATCGCCGACTTGATCTTTGGTCAACAATGGCAAACTATCGAGCAACTCGTCCAGTTATTGATCCAACAAGGAATTCCAACACAAGAAGCTTTTCTTATCTCCGAAAATGTTTTGGGCGGCCAATTGGGACAAGTAATCGCGAGAATCTACTACCAAAGCATCCCATTGCCAGAAAAAGTGGCTCTAAAACAATTGTTAATTCAACAGGGACCTGCACTTTTACCCTTGGTAAGCTACGAATTAAACCAATTAAGAGCTCAAGGAGTTATTGGACAGCAAGGAGTAGTTGGGTCACAGATTCCATTATTTGGACAACAACGACCAATTTTTGAACAACAGTATCCAGTTATTGAACAGCAAACTCCATTACTTAGACAACAAGTACCAATTGTTAGACAACAATACCCAGTTTTTGGACAAGTTCCAGTTATTGGACAACAAACTCCAGTATATAGACAACAAGATCCAATCTATGGACAACAATATCCAGTTTATGGAAAGCAAGGTCCAGTTTATGGACAACAATATCCAGTTTACGGACAACAATATCCAGTTTACGGACAACAATATCCAGTTTATGGACAACAATATCCAGTTTATGGTGGTTTGAGGAGCGCAATCTGGCAACAAATTATCGCTCAAAGATTGGCCTCAAAGGGAAGGCAATATTAATTTTTTTAACAGGAGACAACCCCGCTAACGCATATACGGACAAGTGCCTTTATATTTTTTTATTTATAAAAAAAGAATAGTAATAAAAAAGCAATGAAAATAATAGGAATTGTTTTAATTTTAAATATCAAAATAACGATTTTTGACTGAATAGATCATTACCTACCTGCATAAATAGTTCCTTCCATTGAGACCTAGGAGGAAGGGACATTTTTCGAGGCTGATAGAAGACACTTCTTAAAGCCCGGAAAAATTACTTTACCGCTGAGGTTTACATTTTATTTTTCTTATTTTCCTACTCATCATGACATTTAAAATAATTTTATTTTTATATGTGTGTCATATGGGGCAAAATTTGCCAAGTGTACCAGGTGAAAAAAATTTTGTCACCGATTTTGTTTAAACTTTACTTATTTGTTGTTCTTATAACGAAGAATCATAGCATAAAATTTTTTTGCTCTAGGATTGTTCATTCAAGAGTTATGGATTATTGAAATTTATCGATTTTTTACTTTTTGGTGAAATCGCTTTTTATTTAACAATTCATAACTTCTGTTCATCTCTTTATTAAATATTTCAATTTAACCACCTTAAATGATTTTTTCCGTACTTTTCAATGGGCTATACCGTTTTTGCAAAAAAATAAAAATTGCAATTTTTTTTTGAAATTTTGCAAAATTTTGCATTTTTTGAAACAATGTGTATTTTTTAATTTTTTTTAAAATAGCCTAAAATCCAAGTTTATTATGTTACCTTTGAATAAAAAAAAAATTTAGAGTGGGCCCGACATGTAGAAGGGAAGTTTTTCATATTTGAATGCGTGCGGGTCTAGCCATCGAATAGCTACTACACTGCCTTATGCGTTTAAACCTAGTAGATGCGAGTAAACGAATACAAAATGATAATTTAAAATGTAAAATTATGTTTGAGTAGTCAATAATGTATTTTAAATATTTACACTGCCGCACGATATAGTTTTTTTATTGTATATTAGTCCTTCGGAGGGGACTTTAAGCCCGCGGTCCGTTCCTACCCCTAACCCGCACAAGTCATTCAGTTGGCTTATGGGACTTCTTAAGAAGTAAGGGTGGAACTAAAAGAGCACTTTTGTATATAAACTGTATTTTTTTGCACAAATTGTTTAAGCATGGGTCTACATAGATTTCGCAAGGAGGGTCGATGATATTAAATAAAAAATGTATTGTTATAACCGTAAAGCTTATAGGCAAGCCGTTACGGTTATAACAATAAATTTTTTATTTAATATCATCGATCCTCCTTGCGAAATCTATGTAGACCCATGCTTAAACAATTTGTGCAAAAAAATACAGTTAAAAACTATATCGTGCGGCAGTGTAAATATTTAAAATACATCATTGACTATAGTCAATGTACTATCAGTATACTCAAACATAATTTTACATTTTAAATTATCATTTTGTATTCGTTTACTCGCATCTACTAGGTATAAACGCATACGGCAGTGTAGTAGCTATTCGATGGGTAGACCGTGCGGCATTCAAATATGAAAAACTTCCCTTCTACATGTCGGGCCCACTCTAAATTTTTTTTTTATTCAAAGGTAACATAATAAACTTGGATTTTATGCTATTTTAAAAAAAATTAAAAAATACACAATGTTTCAAAAAATGCAAAATTTTGCAAAATTTCAAAAAAAAATTGCAATTTTTATTTTTTTGCAAAAACGGTATAGCCCATTGAAAAGTACGGAAAAAATCATTTAAGGTGGTTAAATTGAAATATTTAATAAAGAGATGAACAGAAGTTATGAATTTTTAAATAAAAAGCGATTTCACCAAAAAGTAAAAAATCGATAAATTTCAATAATCCATAACTCTTGAATGAACAATCCTAGAGCAAAAAAATTTTATGCTATGATTCTTCGTTATAAGAACAACAAATAAGTAAAGTTTAAACAAAATCGGTGACAAAATTTTTTTCACCTGGTACACTTATACACATATACGATTTGGCGCGTCATTAACCATAGAAACTGATGTTTGGTCATCCATTGAGTGCGGAAAGACCCTTTTTGCGCTTGCTGGGTACAATATTTTTTTTCCACAAGCAATGGAATGTCGCAATTTTCTTTTCATTTTTAGCGTGCGAAAAGTAAGCGTGCGGAAAAGTGCAACTTTTTGCATGCTTTTAGAAAATAGTGTATATTTTCTGCCTAGCCATTGTTTTACAAGGCAGTCGTAGAAACACCTACTTTCTCAGACGGTACAATTTAACGCGGGAGGAAATGAGACATTTCTTACCTGATAACCGGGAGGAAATAAAAATATATACAGGTGAAGGAATAAGATTTTTCACAGCGGAAAAAATAAATGTCATTAAATAATAACAATTGCGAATACAATCGGCTCACTATTAACCACTCGACAAAAATAATATATAATATAATATAATATTTATGAAAATACTCAAGAGAGTTAATATACAGAAAGAGCGTTCCGAAAAGCCATAGAGGTTATTTTAAACAAAACAATTTCTAAAATGTATTTTTTTATAAGGTTCAAATTTATTTTAAGACTACAGGGTGTCCCGAAAACACTAACGTTATGCCACACTGTAGGGGAAAATTGCAGGTATATTGAAGGTATAAAAAAAAGTTACAAAAATTAAATTTAATTTTCAAACCTTTATAACTCAAAATAATTTTCTATATATAAAATTTTTAATACAGGGAGACCCGATAATGACTTTTAACTGTAAAAAATTCAATTTTTTTTAACAAATATTTGACACAAACTCTCATAAAATCCATCTGTCAACCATGTCAACATCAGCGGCCCTATTTAAATTGTTTTCTTACAACCATTTTTGGACGGTTCATCAGTAATGAATCATCATGCAAACAATATTGCCAAGTTTTTTAAAACTTAAATGCCCAATAATTTGGAAACTACTTATCATAATATTTGTATCACGTGGTGTAGCGTTAGTGCACCTTGTATATTAATATTACCTTTAAAAAATAAGTATTAAACTTATAAATTAAAATTTAAAATATATATTCAAAAACCAAGTTATGGGCCGATTCTGAGTAACCTGTAAGACAATTGAGACTTTTCTATAAACTTTTAAATAATACAAAATTTTATTATTTAATCAATATTTATTAACTACTCAAGTCATATATTACACAGTACAACAAAATTTGATTTTTTTCTCTCCCATGAAAAATTTCTATTGATTTTGAAAATAGACTTTAAAAAATGATACCTACCCATCTCTTGGCGTTTTTTCAGATTACGTCATTTTTTTGTGCGATCCAATAAAATGTTATCCACGCTATTCGGCACATAATATAACAACCAGGCTGTATATTTTTATTAAAAATTGATTAACTGAATAAATGGACAATCATTTAAATTATTTATTTATATTTATATAGGGTGTTGCACATTTACTAAATACGGGTGTTCATGGTCCATTGAGAGTTTCTGAGGAAAAAGATATCGATTTGAAATTTTTAAATTGAGCCTACTTTTCTAAAATAGGCCGTCCGGTTTGACATCAACTATATATATTTATAGACCACCCCATATATTTTTACATTTTTAAATTCTACATAACATTTTGAGTAAAATTATTGTACCATGTCCTATACCTAAAGTGAATAGTTTTCTAGTTATTAATTTATCCGTTAAAATATGACAAATGCGCGTCAATCAAAAATTCCATTTCAATTTCAACATTTTTTACCCAAGAAAATCCAGGGCAAATTAGGCTAACTTGAAACGTTAATAACTTTTTTATTTTAAATAAAACACCCTGTATGTTTTTACATAAATAAAAAATTAAATGACATTTCGATTGATGTAATTATTCCCTTTAAATAAATTTAATAATTGTAGAGATATTTAAAAATTAATATAGATTAATTAATTAATATTAGACCCATAAGCACAGAATAGTCAAGAAGAGCAACGTCTAATGTAGAAGTAAGAATTAAGAGAAAGTATTACTCCAAACATTTGGGATTACTCCCCAACTCCAAATAGTAATCCCAAATGTTTGGAGTAATACTAATCGACTGGTCTAGGGGGATTCCGCGTCGTACTTAGTTTTAAGTCGGCGTAATTGTCCCCCAAAAACCAACACCCTTCCGTCCCTCCTCCATACCCCACTGAGCGTATAGCATAGGCTCGGCGAACCCGGGAATGGCTATTAAAACTATTCGCCTCTCGCTCTCGAGCCCCAAATAGGGGACAGTACGGAACGCAATGGACATTCGCACCCAGCAAACACGGGTGAAGCCGTGCAGTTGCTGGGGAAGAACAAAAATCGGCGTAAGTAAACATAGGCCTGTACGGGGTTCGAGAGTCAAGAGGAAATGGGGCTGGTTATACGTCTCTTATACTCATACTCATATCCCGTTATGCCTTTTACCCACAGAAATTAGTAATAAAAATTGTTGGTTTATTAAATTGTTACGCATTATATTTGTTATTAAAATGTTTCATAAAATAAAATTTATATTTTATTGTCTCCAATGAGCTAGTGCTTCACCTAGTTGACATTCTACAGCTTTGTTGATTTTTTTTTTAAATTAACAAATACTGTTCGTATTACTTTTAAATTTTAAAAACGTTTGCCTTGTCAATGTTTTTTAAATTCACTGACTGCTTTTTATGAGTAATTTTCTTTACAAAACATTTAATTAGTCAACAAATTGTTTATAACAATCTGAAAAATTGACGCCATTAAATTTTAAACAATGACAGATTACGTGGTAACCACAGATACCGTCAACTCACCCGTCACAGGTTTCTTGATACAAAATAATATTTAAAATTTTAGAAATTGTTAAATATCTCTGAAATTATTAATTTTAGGTATAGGAAATAATTACATTAATCGAAATCTTATTTAATTTGCTATTTGATTGGGTAAAAACATACCGGAGTTACATTTAAAATAAAAAAGTTATTAACGTTTAAGTTAGCCCAATTCGCCCTGGGTTTTCTCGGGTAATTTGTTGAAAAATGTTATAAAATTGATATGCAATCTTTTAAACAATGTTTTAAAATTCCAAACATTTTAGCCCCATAACCGTAAACCTAATAGCAAACATCTAGAAAACTATTCAGTTTAGGTATAGGACATGGTATAGTAATTTTACTCAGAATTTAATGTAGAATTTAAAAATGTAAAAATTTGTGGGATGTTCTATTTGAAATAACAAAGTTGATGTCACTTCCGGTCAAACCGGAAGGGGCATTTTGTTCAAAATTAAAAAAATAGAATAAATGGATTATAAACGCTTTAAATTTCAAATCGATATCTTTTTCCGTTCCCCTAAAACTTCCAATGGGCCACGAATGTGAAACACCCTGTGGTGTTTTTTAGGTTGTGATACAACTATAGATTCTAAAGAAATGTATAATCGTCAAAATAAAACATCAACATTTGTTTCAAACATATGTTTAATATAAGATAAATACAAATCTGTTGTTTTATTAAAAAAAAACAAAAATTAAAACCATACATTATTTTTTTTTGCTTAAAAAAAATTAAAATAATTATTTTCTTTAAGTATAATTTTTCTATTATGTAAAAACAAAAAAATTATTTATAACGAAATAGAGAAAAATCTGTATAGGTTAAAATAATAGGGAATGGTTGTTTAAAAAATTTAAAAGACGTGATTTCGTGAAACGGTGAGGCACGGGTACGTTTTTTAAACCTTTATTTTAAAAATCTGTTACAATTTTTCATGGGAGAAAAATCGTATTGTACTGTGTTATAAATAGACAGGTTTAGTAGGATTTGCAAAGTTGGTAAGCATCCCTAAAAATTATGATTATTTAAAGTAATAAAACCAAAGTATTTTATGAAATAAGATTTATTTGCAAAAATTAATGCACTTTCAACAAATTAACAACCTTCTTAGTATTTATGTTGGTTGTAGAATTCAGGGGTTTGGTGTTGGTATTGTTTGTTGTAGTATTCTGGGTATTGGTGTTGGTATTGTTGGTAAAATTCTGGGAATTGGTGTTGGTATTGTTTGTTGTAGAATTCAGGGGTTTGGTGTTGGTATTGTTGGTAGAATTCTGGGTATTGGTGTTGGTATTGTTTGTTGTAGAATTCAGGGGTTTGGTGATGGTATTGTTTGTTGTAGAATTCTGGGTATTGGTGTTGGTATTGGTTGTTGTAGAATTCTGGGTATTGATGTTGGTATTGTTGTTGGTGGTAGAACTGGGTGTTGTATGGCCCGTAGAATTCTTGTCCGTTGAAAGGTTGTTTGTAGAAAGAGGGTTGGAAGCCTTGTTTACCGTAGTAGAATTGTTTGTAGAAGTTGTTGTACAAGGGTTCATAGGCTTGGTGTTTGCCGTAGAAGAATGGCATCTGTTCATGTTTGTTGTAGTGCAAAGTTGGTTGGTATTCTTCGTGTTTGCCGAAGAAAACTTCTGGTTGGTAGTATTGGTAGAAGTAGTTGAAGGCTTCCTTTCCAATTACTCCGTGTTGTCTCAAGAAGTCGAGGACTTGGTAGACTTGTTGGTATTGTCCCTTTTGTTGCCAGTAGTATTTGTCAAAGAAGTTGAATTTACCTTCTGGGGTGGCAAAAGAGACATCCTTGACGAAGGTGGTGGCTGGCAATTGGAATACTTTCTCTACGATGGCTACAGCGTATTCTTGGCTGACTCCGAAGTGGATCAAGTAGTGGTAGAATTCGGTGGCTTGTTCAGTTGGTTTTTCCCAGGTGAATTCTTGTTGCTTGCCGTACCAACCGTTGAAGGCTTCGACATCGAAGTGGTGGCCAAAGGACAAATCGCTGCTTTCGGTTTTTTCGAAGCCGAATTTTCCTTTGTTGAAGCTTTTAGCTTGGCTGAGAGCCAAGACAGCTACCAAAACAATAAAGCACTTCATGTTCGTCGTAATTGAGTTATTGGAGGTTCTAAAAGAAGTACGATTTGATTCTAAAATCCCTGCGGTTTTATACTGAATGTTTATCTTAGGCAATTCCGTAACACAACTGAATGATAAGGTTGACGAAATGTGTTGAAATTTAATTACTTACATAAAAAAAATATTATTGTAACTAAGAGAATATCTAAGTAATGGCCTGATAATTGCTTATAAAAAATTTATGATAAGTTTTTGAAAACATTTGCAATAACGCATCTTTATGGTTAAATTATATCTTCATTATATTTTTAGAAAATTATCAACCAAGTATCGAAACAAAAAAGACTTGATGAAAATGTTAAAAACAGATTCTTAATTAAAGGGGTGAAAAACAAAATAGTTAGTATCTTAAACTAAGTACTTGCGCCAGGAACTTTTTTTCAGAATAATAATAATAATAATAATAATAGATTGTTCTATGAGCGAAGAAAAGTGAGTAAGTGGAAATATCTTGATTTCTTCGCGTATAGAACAATCTACTATTAATAGTTTGTGTTATAACATTCATTGCATAGATGTTTGTGTGATCCTATAAGGAGCCAGTTCGCGCACTCTCCCGCTTAAGATAAAACTTTTTTTATTGTACATATATTTTTAACAGTTTTTTGTACTAATTGTTTTTTAGATGGGCTCAATCCTTCGATGATTTTAAGGAAAAAAGTTCAAATCAACATAGGTCTGCAATCGCTTTATTTTCAAAATACATAATTTGTATGTTCGTTTACCGGAAATCATAATCCCCAAAATAACGAGTAGATATTTGTCGATCAAATTTTGGAAAAAGTTGCTTCCGGGCATTGTTGTCTTAAAATATTTATAGTATTTGTACATAGGGGTACAGGGAATTTTCAACGACTTATCATTTGTTGACATAAAAATCTAAAACTGCCTTTATAACTAACCTCAGTGCCGGTTATAACCCAACCTATCCCTTATATATCCCTTGTGTATGGTTATTACTATTTATGTCATCTTGACAGCGAAATCAAAAATGATCATCATTGTATCTTTGCTATTAACCATAAATAAAAGTAGATACAGCTGGCATTGTATCAGTAGTAGTAGTTGACGCTTATTAGAAAATAAGCCTCAAATTGTAAAATTTCTTCTTGTTATTCATTTGGGGTATTGGCCTTTAACTTTTAGGAATAATAACATTGACATTTTTTGAAATAACAGAAATTTCGTGTCTGCCATAAAGAGTGGCTTGCATTGATTTTTTTTTAAAGAGCACATTTGTTTAAATTGACGAAATTCCGTGTCCCCCACTATACCATTATTTGAATTTAAATTTTTTAGGCAGCGGGATTATGTTTTAATAATTATTATAATCTTTACTGCCAACCTAGTTCAGTATTAAATTATTTTTTTATAAACAGCCGTATATAAGTGGTAGTCATTTAATGAAGTGATGATTTTATTGAAAAAATATTTAGAAAGGGGTCATTCATAAAGAACTTTAAGCTTTTAGAGGGGGTGGGGGTAGTGTTGCAAACAAGGAAAAGTTCGGTCGAAAAGTTAGAAAAGTTGTAAAAGTTCGGCACCTCCTATAAAAAGTTGGAAAAGTTGGAAAAGTTATTAGGTAGGAGCCAATGAACAATGAGTTGACTTGTAACCAGTGTTTCCACTACCATACATTTTTTTCGGTAGATAATTTGGTCAAAATTCGATATAAATCGCTAGGTTTGAAGTGTTTTTAGTAAAACGTGCTAAAATCATTGTTATTTAGAATAACATTCTGTCAAACTTTATCAAAAATGGTGTCTGCTAACAGCATTTCCTATTATATAAAGATTGTTTTTCTTTTTAAATTTTTACTTTTAAATTTCCATAATTTTTACCAACAATAAATTTAATAATTTTTGTTTCATATTTTTTTGTAATTTTTTTTTATTGCGTATGTGTTTTTTTATGGTGTGTATAAATTTATATTCTTTTTTACTTAAAAAATATGATTTTTTTAACTCAAACCTAGTTTATTTTTGTTGTGATTATGTTGTCTGTTCATTTTATTTTGTTTGTTATTTTTTTGTTATTTTGTTATAAAACAACTTGTTACGTATGTATAAATAAATAAGAAATAAATTATTTTAATACATTGACAAGCATTATTTATGTTTTATACGTTTACATTACAAAAAACTCAACTTTTCCATCTTTTCCAACTTTTCCGAACTTTTCCGAAAAATAAAACCCAACTTTTCAAAAATTTCAACTTTTCATGAAAGTTGCAACCCTAGGTGGGGGTCAAGACTTTGTAACATCGTGTCCTATAGTATTGCTAGGCGTGACATGAAGGGGGGTCATAAATCCCCTAAATAGGTGTGACGTGGACAACCCAAAGATATTTTTAAAACCTTTTTTAATAAAAAAATAAAAAACACTTAAATAAACGTGATTGTCACAACATCCCTCCCATAGTAATCAATCGTGATATTGTTTATACCCCCTGTTCAAACCTCACGTGTTTAAATGAAATAAATATTAATTTGTTCTTAAAGTACAAATTTGAATTTTAAATAAACCAGTCCTAAAATGTACCATAACTTTTCAAAACGTGTACCATAATTTTTATTTTGAGGTTAGCAACACCAATGGGCCGAATCCTTTAAAAAAATTTCGAGTTCCGATTTTGTTGTTTTTTTTTCTGGCTTACTGGATACCCCTTTATTTAAGTCATAACCGCATAGCAACATGCAAATAGATGCTTTTTTTAAACCATATGTCGGACGAAAAAAGTTAGGAGGCAAGTTTTACTGAGAGATAATTTGCAAATATAAAAATATTACTTTATTTAACAAAAAGCAGACGCGTGTCATTTTTTTCGTTAAAAATATTTAAGGGCATGTCAGTGTAGACGCCACTGGTGAAAGAGAATACATATTTGTTGTGAAAAAAATGTTTGTTGATGCCTAATTGTCACCTAATAAAACTTAAAAAAATATGCATTAATCTTTTTAGAATTATTTTATAAAAAATCTTATCATATTTGGCTTTTTATAAGACCAGAATGTTCTGGCTGTTATCAATTTTTATGTAATTAAAATTATTACCGATACTACCTATTACAAAATCGCTAAACTAATCAACACTAACAAATCTTACTATAAAACCTCGCAAAATTCAAAGGGAAATCACAGTTCTCTTAGAACCTCCAATAACTCAACTACGACGAACATGAAGTGCTTTATTGTTTTGGCCGCCGTCTTGGCTCTTAGCCACGGTTACACCTTCGAAGGAAGATTCGGCTTTGCTGGTCAATACCCAGAAAGCAAAGACTTGTCCTTCGGAAACCATTACAACACTGAAGCCTTCAACTGGTTCGGCAAACACAACCAATTCGAGCAATTCAAATGGGAAAAACCAACTGAACAAGCCATCGAATTCTACCAATACTTGATCCACCACGGAGTCAGCCAACAATACGCTGTAGCCATCGTTGAGAAAGTATTCCACTTGCCAGCCACCTACTTCGTCAGAGAATATGTCCCATTCACCTACCAAACCCCAGAAGGTAAATTCAACTTTTTCGACAAATACTACTGGCAACAAAAGGGACAATACCAACAAGTCTACCAAGTCCTCGACTTCTTGAGACAACACGGAGTTATTGGACACGAAGCCTTCAACCAATTCTACCAATACTACCAACCAGAAGGTTTCTTCGGCAAACACGAAGAATACCAACCTTTCTTCCACTACTACAAACAAGAGCAGATGCCTTTCTTCTACGGCAAACACCAAAGCTACGCTCCCTTCTACAACAACTTTTACAACAAACAATTCTACTACGGTAAACAAGGCTTCCAACCCTTCTTCTACAAACAAGGTGCCCACCAACCTTTCTATGGACAAGAATTCTACGGACCATACAACAGCCAGTTCTACCACCAACAACAATACCAACACCAATACCCTGAATTCTACAACCAATACAAATTCTAAGAAGGGTCAACTTTAAACAATTGTATTTTTCGTAAAAAAAAACTTTGTTTTTCAAATAAATTAATTTTCATATACAAAATTGAGTTTAATGATAATATTTACCTGAATTTAACATATTTTCAGAAAAAATCAGAATTGAAATTGAGATTTTAAGGGAATATTTACCCTATTTGACTTTACATAATCTATTTTAAATTAGAGTTTTGTTTATTTGTAGGTAGTCTAGGTGCATATTTTTTTTATTCCAAAATGGCTGTTAACAAAAAAATATTGATCGATTTTGCTAAAATTGTTAAAACACAGTCTAGGTCTGGATTTTTCAAACTTCATTTATGCCGGTTCCTCTATAAAGTCGGATCTAATATGACAGTCCATTTTTAATGTGCTTTAAACGAGTTCAATCCCCGGCTGGGTCAAAACTTTTTTAAATTTAAATCTACTAATTTGACTATTTCATTCAGTAGAATTTGACTAATTATTAGTGACTGCTTTTTCGCTATGACAATTAGTCAAATATGACTAATTCATTTTAAGAAAGAAAGGAAGCCCAGGCCCAAGGCAAATACAATTATTTGGGGCGCCAAGAAAATTATTATTATTATTTATTATCAAACCTTAAACGTATGTCCTAAAATGCTTCCTCTTTAAAAATTATTATTTAATTTTTTAAATAATATTTTTTTTTGAATTTTCAACACCCTGTATTAAAAGACATTTCAAACAAGAGTACCCTTTTTAAGCATTTTAAACCAATCTTTTTATATTTGTTTATGTTTTGGAAAAGCTGTTATTTAAAAAAAGTTGTAACTAAGAAATGAAATGATAATAATTATTATTGTAAAACGAATACCTACTTGGTTTGTTTTCAAATTGGAAACAGAATTTTTGGATTCATCGTTATCAAAAGCAAGGGGTAACAAATTTTGTTAAATTTTTGCAATTTACATGGAAGAAATTAACAATTTTTGACACCATATCTCAGTAAAGAAGCATTTTAGAACATATGTATATTTATTTAACTTTTTTTTTAAATATAAGAAATTTTGTCCTGAAGTTACGGCCTTCATACTTAGGATCCAGGATTTTTGTGCCCCCAAAAAGGTCTGCGCTTTCTTTGGATAATTACTTCATAATAATGACATAGTGTTAGTTTTTCTGATTCCAAATGCGGGCCCCGACTTTTTTCAATGATACTTAATTACACATGCTTGATTTATTACAAGTCGAAAACAGTCTAAAAAATGACCACAAAAATGCAAACTTTAAGAGATTATAAAATGTAAATAACCCCTTTATCCATTTCAATTATTCTTAAGGTGAATTAATGGTCCATTAAAATAAGAAATAAGAAATAAAAATAAGAAATAATAATAAAAAATAAGTAATAAAAATAAAAGTTAAAGGTTTATAATTGCTAACATCACTTTATACTCACGAAAATAAGAAATAAAAAATAAGAAATAAAAATAAAAGTTGGCAATTTTCAACTTAAGATTCTTATTCAGCTGACAGGTTTTTGTTTCGCGCGGAAAATTCGCAAATAGGTACTTTTGTGCAATAGTAAATTCTTAATTGTTGTGTTGTTTAATTACTGCAATAATTGGTGTTTTGGATTGTTTTTGTGTTATTTAATTATATTATTGGAAATATGGACGACAGGGATAAAAATTTCCCGTAACCCTGCGATTACGATTTAGGGGTCGAATGCTGTACCGCCTCGCAGCTCGTTTCTTACGAACAATTCTTTTTTGCAACAGTAAAAATGCTGTTGTAAGCAATCATTTTTTTTTAATTCTGATTCTGATTTTTAAAAGGTTACCACAGAACAAACCAACCAAAAAACGAACGCTTTGGAAACTGTCAAACAATCAGGTGTAACCTCACTTTTGCATATTTTTCTTATTTCTTATTTTTATTATTTATGAGACATAAATGACAACAAATGAAACTATTTTTTATTTCTTATTCTTATTTTTTAATTCCTTATTTTTATTTGTTATTTTTAGTGAGCATAAATTCACCTTAAATCAAATATTTTTTTATGTTTTAGTAATAACTATATTTTTAAAATTCAAACCATTTTTTATATCAAAAAATTAACATAAATATAATTTGGTTATTTTAAAATGTATGGTTCCAAAAACTAAAAAATATATTTTGTAAAATTCAAAATTATAAAAGTAATGCTATGGCAAACATTAATTTATATCTGAAGTTTGTATCATTAAAAACAAAAGAAAAATATAATATGAAAGTAAATTTATTTAAAAAACAACATTTTTTGCAAAAAATCAGCAGACCCTACTTAAAATTTGTATTGGTTGTAGAATTCAGGGTATTGGTGTTGGTATTGTTGTTGATGGTAGAATTGGCTGTTGTATGGTCCGTAGAATTCTTGTCCATAGAAAGGTTGGTGGGCACCTTGTTTGTAGAAGAAGGGTTGGAAGCCTTGTTTACCGTAGTAGAATTGTTTTTTGTAAAAGTTGTTGTAGAAGGGAGCGTAGCTTTGGTGTTTGCCGTAGAAGAAAGGCATCTGCTCTTGTTTGTAGTAGTGGAAGAAAGGTTGGTATTCTTCGTGTTTGCCGAAGAAACCTTCTGGTTGGTAGTATTGGTAGAATTGGTTGAAGGCTTCGTGTCCAATAACTCCGTGTTGTCTCAAGAAGTCGAGGACTTGGTAGACTTGTTGGTATTGTCCCTTTTGTTGCCAGTAGTATTTGTCGAAAAAGTTAAATTTACCTTCTGGGGTTTGGTAGGTGAATGGGACGTATTCTCTGACGAAGTAGGTGGCTGGCAAGTGGAATACTTTCTCAACGATGGCTACAGCGTATTGTTGGCTGACTCCGTGGTGGATCAAGTATTGGTAGAATTCGATGGCTTGTTCAGTTGGTTTTTCCCATTTGAATTGCTCGAATTGGTTGTGCTTGCCGAACCAGTTGAAGGCTTCGGTGTTGTAATGGTTTCCGAAGGACAAGTCTTTGCTTTCTGGGTATTGACCAGCAAAGCCGAATCTTCCTTCGAAGGTGTAACCGTGGCTAAGAGCCAAGACGGCGGCCAAAACAATAAAGCACTTCATGTTCGTCGTAGTTGAGTTATTGGAGGTTCTCAGAGAACTGTGATTTCTCTTTGGATTTTGCAAGGTTTTATACGAATAATTATCGGGCAGGTTATTTTCCTATCGCGACTTGTGTAACGGAGGATGGCCTTTATGATTAATTGAAAATAAATTTTGCAATCGTTTTAAATGTTTAAAATTTTTTAATTAATAGGTACCTATTTATGATTAAATAAAGTCAAAATAAAATTAAAAGAATTTATCTTTAAAAAGTTATTTAAGGAAAAATTAAATTTCCCCAGGATTATATAATATACTATATACTATATAGTATAAATGCATTTTTTGTAATTTTTATTTGAACCTGTCGAAAATTATAAATTAAAAAATAATATGGATGGTTTAATCCCCCTTAAAATTTTCTTACAGAGATAAATAAAATGTCTCATTTACAGGGTGAGGCACTGAAACCAAGTGGTTTAAAAATAATTATATAACTGTAATTTTTGCTCTAATAAAATTTATTGCTAGATTAATATTCGTTGGATTTAACATACACTACGTAGTATGTGCAAAAAATTAAATCTAGCATATCATGTCCATTAACATCAACATATTGACGAAACTCATTAGGCTCTGTTAATGCCATTGATTTGTTGACGGATCGACTCCTTTAATTTGCCTAACGTACGGGGCCTATTTTCGTATACACAGCCCTGGATTAAGGGGGAACTTTGGGGGCTATAGCCCCAGTCCTAGCCATTCGAAGGGGCCCCCGACACCTTAGTATTTAAAACATTCCAAAATATAATTTATGTTTTGAAGCTTCAGACTCCAGTCGATTGGTACCTGTTAAAATATTATTTATTTTATTACCTCTTTGATAGTTGCTGATAGACCAAAGTGTGTCAGGCAGCCGCGGCCTCCCGGCACACTTCTAAAACGATCCTTTGACGGCTAGCCATCAAATAATTAATTTAGAATGGTAATAAATGAACGTTTAAGGTAAGCTT
Source organism: Brassicogethes aeneus (assembly GCA_921294245.1). Lineage (NCBI taxonomy): Eukaryota > Metazoa > Arthropoda > Insecta > Coleoptera > Nitidulidae > Brassicogethes > Brassicogethes aeneus. The sequence goes on along the minus strand of OV121133.1, from coordinate 59,626,093 downwards.
ATAAAGTAGTTGAGAAGAACTGCAGTTGTGTATGAACAATTAGTTTTGAGTGTATAATATATTTTGTTATCATACTGTCAAAAACTAACAAAATAAAACAAAACAAAAATGCAAACTAGTCCTATTTTTAAATTTTAAAAAGAATATTGATAAGAAAGAAAGACCGCAAAACATTAATAAGAAATGTTTACATAATTTTACAATGAGTGCGATTTAAGACCGCAACACCGTATTATTTTGGAACGCGTTGACCGATTTTAATATTTTTTTGTGGACATGGTGCTTGATGAGGTATATTTGACCATGTGAAAAAATTTTAAATCTAATTTTTTAAGGCCTGCTAAGATCTGCTAAATGGATTGAAATTTAAAAAACAACCATTAGGCAATTTAAAAAAAAAAATAGTGCATTCGTTCGGACGTGCCTCATTTATACAGGGTGTTCGGTTTTCCGTGGGACGATACCAACTTTCTTATTTTCAATGGAATACCCTGTATTTTTTTGCATTTTTAAATTATACACACTATTTTAGGTATACTGTGTAAATATATTAATTAGGAAAATGTTAATACTTTTTGAGAAAAATTAAAATTTATCAAAATTTCTCTAAATGTGGACATTCACTAGAAGTTAAAAATAACCAACTAAAAGGTATTATTTTTTGTATTATGTAGTATTCATCTCTTTAATATTAACCAAGCTATAATTTAAATCTTTTTTTATAAAATATTATACAGGGTGTTTTCAATGCTCTATGCGATTTTCAAAGTTTAAAATCTTGTTTTTTTTTAATGGAACACCCTATATATTTTAACATAATTGGATAGAATAAGTAATTTCCTTTCTTTATATATATATATATATAGTAGCTCTGTGCGTATGGTAATTATTATTATAATAATATATCTTTATATATAAGAGCATTTTATCTGTTGTTATTTTAATTTATTTATTTTAATAATGAAAATTTAACTAAGCTAATTGGAAAATCCAAAAAAATAATTTTCTATCTTATTGTTATTAATAAATTACCTTACTTTCTCTTTGGGAAATACTATAAAACAAATAAAAGGTTAATATACTATTAGTTTAATTCGATAATTACGATTGTTAGCTAGTTATCCCAAGAATTTTGAAAATGCATATTTACACCACAGACGAGCGCTTGAAGCTTTTTGAATGTTTTGTGAAAAGCAATAGGAGTCCTGGACTGGCTTTAAGAGAGTACCATAGGTTGTATCCTAATGAGATTCTGCCCAGTAAAAAAATATTTGGTAGAATTCTTCGAGATCTTGAAAATCGTAAGAAACAAGGATCGTAAGAAACAAGAAAAGAAACCGTTCAAGAAATATTTTAGCTGAAGATACACAAGTGAATATTTTGTTATATTTTCAAGAAAATGAAGAAAATTCGGGATGCTCAATGAAATATTATTTTCCAGCAGGATGGTGCACCTTACCATAGTGTACGACCGATGGTTGATTTTCTTAATTATAATTTTACCACCTGGATAGGCAGAAATGGTCCCATTCCCTGGCCGCCAAGAAGTCCAGATTTCACCCCACTGGACAATTTTCTTTGGGGCCATTTAAAGAACGAAGTTTATAAAAATAAATCCATAAATGTGCTGCAACTAAAAAATAAAATAAGAGAAGAAATTTTAAAAGTTAACGCTGGGCCTTTTGTAAGAAATTTTACCCACACAAAATTTGAGTAGAAACGGTTTAATGGTTTAAAAGTTATTTAAAACAAACGTTTTTTGCCTTTGAAGGGCTATTAGTGTGTTTTTTTTTAATATTTTTGGGTTAGTTTTTATTGTTTTTTCAGGCTCTATCGATCATTAAAATTTTTTAGATTAATTCTGGACCACCCTGTATATATATTAATATAAATAAATTAAAATAACAACAAATAAAAATGCTCTTTTATATATTATTATAATAATAATTACCTTACGCACAAAGCTACTAATTGCGAAAAATGCGAATATTTTTTTCTGTTGGGTTTAGGACATATATATGTATATATATATATATATATATATATATATATATATATATATATATATATATATATAAATATATTAAGAAAGGAAATTACTTATTCTATCCAATTATGTAAAAATATATAGGGTGTTCCATTGAAAAAAAAACAAGATTTTAAACTTTTAAAATCGCTATTTTCAACGGAGCATAGAAAAAACCCTTTATAATATTTTATAAAAAAAATATTTAACTTATAGCTTGGTTATTATTAAAGAGATGAATACTACATAATAAAAAAATAATAAGTTTTAGTTGGTTATTTTTAACTTTTAGCGAATTCCGATCTGAGCGAGAAATTTGCGTTCGAATTACACACAGGATTTTTTCTACAACCGGTTTTTATATAAGAATGTTAGGCAAAAATTTATAATTATTGATAACCTCAAATAAAAAAAACGCTCGCTCCTCGAAAAAGTGCAACTTTGCGCTTTCTTTTGGAAGCGCAAATTTGTACTTTTCGCTTGGTTGTAGAAAAAATATATTAACGCTATGTTTTGTTGGTTTTTGGGCATATAGGTATTATAAGCTTGAAAACCAACAAAACATTCAAAATGCTGCTACTTTTAAATTTTAAAAAGAAAATTAATGAGAAATGTTGATTGTAATAAAAATGCAGGAATTAAATAATATTATTGTTTCTAAAAACAATGTCAATATTTATTTTTACTTTTATGAATAATATTATAAATAATAGTATTGACTTGTCTCATATCATTGTATGATCTTTAGACCAATAAATATTATTATTAATATTAGAGATGGGAAAATTCCCATTTGACGAAAATTCCCGGAAACTTTCCATCGAAAATTCCCGAAATTTTCCGAAAGTTTCAAAACAATTTTTTTTATTGCGAAAATATTTTTTTTTTATGCCAGGGATTTGCAAAAATATATAACACATTAACTTTTTGTCAAATTTTTGGTTGCATTAACGACATAGATTTTCTTACAGATCTTGCTTTGAGCATGGTCTTTTTTGTTTTTTTGCACTATTTTGTAATAATTCCAAACACTAGATTTTTCGCTTGGCATTGTGCTATGCTTATAAATAAACAACAAAAATGTAAGAATGATTTTAACTTTGTTTATTGTATTTATTTTGTTTACCTTTTTTTAAAAAAAGTTTTTTGTGTTGATCATCAACAGCATCAACAGTTGATGCTGAATAATAATCATTGAGGTTATGTAACATAACTTACATTATTTATACTTCTTCTTCTGCTTTAAATTAACACAAATTAAATTCTTATTCAAAGTTTTTGGCCTTGTATCATGGCCTTAACGAAAATCAGCGGTTAAACAATTGACATTTAAATGAAAAAAACAAGGAAAGTTTCCAAGGAATGTTTCCAAGGAATGTTTCCGGTAGCTTAAAAGAAACTTTCAAAATGAAAATAAATTCCCAATTGGAAACTTTCCAAAACGGAAAGTTTCCTTAAAATGGAAACTTTCCGATTCCCATCTCTAATTAATATTATATTATTATACGAGAGATAATTCAGGCTATTATTCACAAGGATGAGGTTTGCGTCTCGAGTCTTCAGACGAGAGACTTAAACAGAGCTGTTTCGAGTACAAGAAAAAAGTACTCGAGTAAAAGTACAAGTACTTTGAAAAAATGTAGTTGAGTAAAAAGTACAAAGTACAAAAAAATCCAAAAGTACTCACGAGTACAAGTACAAAGTTCTTTTTCCAAAAACTCTTAAAATGTAATTTAGGTTTCAGTATCTAGCAAAAAAAGTTTTAAAAAGTTAAACAAAATAAAATATAAGGTTTAGGTCATTATAGGAATATTAAAAAAAACTGCATTTTTATACTTCTTTGATACACGTATTTATTTATGATTTGAATATTTTTTTTCCAAATAACCAATTATTTCGATTTTAAACAGAAAAAAATAATATTAAAATAGATTAACTATTCTTTTACATATAACCCTTATTACCTATAGGTATACCTATTCATGCAAGTAATTTATTATATAGCCTAAACATTATTTAACTGCAAGCACGAAATTAAATTAAAGTAACACGCATTTATGACTGCAAAAAAAACCAGATTGAATTCAAAAATATAACCTAATTTTTAAGCTTACCAAATATAACAAAAACTTAATCGAGTAGGTAATCAAATACAAAATAATATTTAAAATCTTACTTACCCCAGTATAATAAAAACCAAAACATATGCAGATTCTGTATTGCAGAATAATCTCAAATTTCTTAAAAAAAACCGTTACATATGACAATATGACGGAACTACCAGAGATAAAAAAAGGGCACTACCTCTTGTAATATGTTATATTTCTATAAAGTAGGGCACCACAATGGTATTTTACCAACTTGCCCATATCGAGGATTTATTCCGAATATTGCCGAACCGTTAAACCTGCTAAAGGGTCAGTCCATATCAAATCAACCAAAGGTTTTTCCCTCACCCTCTCCGATTTTAATAATTTTTGGTAAATTTGTTTACCTCACTAAAAAACTCAAAAATCTCAAATTTGAATTTTTTTCGATAGGTGGTTTTTGTTTTATTGATTTTTGAAAATCAAAAAATTACCGATTTGGGTCTTGCAAGTACTTACAAATATAGCGATATCTCGTAAACTATTAAACTTAGAAAGGTGAGTGATGGCTTATTTTAAAGGCCTATTAGATACCTTTTTTTTGATATATCACATGACCTAAATTTCTTTCAAAAAAAAATTTTTAATTTCGAAAAAAAAAATTTTTCTTAAATCTCAAAAATACCTTTTTTTATTTTTTTCAAAAAAATATATATTTTTTGTGCACATTTTGATAAGCTATGTTCAAAATTTCAAGATGGACACTCAACGGGTTCATGGTGAAAAAAATTATAAAGGAACTCACTAACATACAAAATAATATTTATGGGTCATTTTACTCCAAATAGTTGATGAGTTTGATTTTGTACCTTTGATTTTTTCACTTTTTTGCAGCCGCACGGTGGGCTGGGATACAAATCTAACTGGACAAAATTAGTTAACTAATTTTGTCCAGTTAGATTTGTATCCCAGCCCAGCAAACATGGTGACGTCATAATCACGGCATTTTTTGGTCACAAGTTACGTCATATTCACCCTTAACATCACGTCAAAATCACGTCTTTAAAACGGGCAAATGTCACAGGCCGTTGACGTAATATTAGGACGTACAAACAACGTCATTTGCCGTAAGTACTGACGTCTTAAAGACGTACAATAGTTGTCATTTATTGTAATAAATAAAACAAGGAAATATATTATAAATGTCATATATTATAAAATATAAATAAATAAATAAAATATAAATTCTAAATAACAAACTTAATAGAGTAGACCCATCCCTTAAATCGAACATTATGGATAGCTCGAGCTATCATTGGCTTCTTCACCATTTTTTAATGCCTTGTCGTATTTGCACTGTTGTTTATAAGGTGGCCAGTAAACTTCTTTTTTGCGAGGAGTTAGCCACTTTGTATTGATAGCGGAAATTCCCCCGTCATGACGCGTCACCACGTACGTTCGTCGTGTGCAAACTCAACTACGGCGTACATCTTTTAAACACCTAGTATAGGTATATGTAAATAAATTAAGAATGATTTAATAATTATGTAAAACCTACCTATTGATCCGCAGTTACTGCACTTAATTGTAGATTTGCACAACAGTTATTAATTAACTTAATTTAACCGAATAACAGAATAGACGCCACCGCGGTAGTGCACCGTTGCAAAGCATGGACGGTTAGAAATGATAAAGCAATCGCAGCTTGCCACTAAAGTCAGCTGATCTCACAGTGGTCAGCTGACTGTGAATCACAGTCTGTGATTGGTGGTATCGAGCACGGCGTTCTTTACTTCCCGCTATGTATCGACACTTCACAAGTTACACAAATTTTTGTCTGTTTTTTTTTTATTCGGAATAATATAAATACCTATATAGGTATTGACAGCAATGAAATTGTAAAACTAAATTAAGAATTAAAAAATACTTTGTTTAAAATAGTATTTCGTTATTGTTTTGTAAGATAATTATTTGTTCATAGACGGATTTGCGTGTCATCGATGATAGGGATTTCTTTTTATTTTTTCTGATAAAAAAATAAATTTGGTCTACAAAAAAATTGGGATTTTATCTACAGGGTGTTCAAAAATTAGGTAGTACGATCTATACCTACTACGTACGTATTATTATATATTTGTTACGTGATATAAAATCACCTATTGAAAACGTCAGAAAGACGCAACATAAAAACATCTAAATGACGTCATAAACCCGTCTTTTATTGGTCATGTGACGTCGCCGACGAAAGGTGACCTTAAAATATCGTCCTAATGACGTAACCTTGCTAGCTGGGTTACTCCCTCAAAAATTAGCAAAGCCATATTAACCGCATATTTAACTTAAATAAAAATATTTTAATAGTGCTTTGCTAATTTTTGAGGGAGTAATTAATTTTTTCCAGTTAGATTTGTATCCCAGCCCACCGTGCAGCTGAACAAAAGTGAAAAAATCATAGGTACAAAATCAAAATCAATTATTTGGAGTGAAATGACCATAAATATTAATTTTTTGTAGGTTAGTGAGTTCCGTTATATTTTTTTTCACCATGAACCCGTTGAGTGTCCATCTTGAAATTTTGTACATAGCTTAACAAAATGTGCACAAAAAATATATATTTTTTTGAAAAAAATTAAAAAAGGTATTTTTGAGATTTAAAAAAAAAAAAAATTTTTCGATATTAAAAATTTTTTTTTTAAGAAATTTAGGTCATGTGACATATCATAAAAAATGTATATAAAAGACCTTTAAAACAAGCTATTATTCAATTTTTTATTTTGAGTAGTTTTCGAGATATAGCAATTTTTGTAAGTACCTGCAAAACCAAAATCGGCAATTTTTTGATTTTCAAAAATCCATAAAACAAAAACTACTCGTCAAAAAAAATTAAAATTTGAGGTTTATGAGTTTTTTGATGGGTAGATTAAGTGTAATAAAAATTATCAAAATCGGAGATGGCGAGGGAAAAAAGTGACCTTTTTTTGGTTGATTTGATATGGACTCACCCTAAAGCATTATAATTTAAATATGTAGTGCTTATGATGTTAACTTAACACAAAGATGCCGAGTACAAAAAGTACTAGGTACAACAAAAGTACTCGAGTACATCAAATGTAGTCGAGTACAAAACATGTACTCGAGTACAAAAAATGTACTCGAGTACAACGAATGTACTCGTATCCATTTTTACATTTTTAAATTAAATAAGTACAAGTACAAGTACTTTTTTTTAAATGTACTCTGGACTGAGTACCGAGTACATAAAAAGTACTTAAAGTACAAAATTTGAGTACAAGTACTCGAGTACCGCACAGCTCTGGACTTAAGTGTGATAAATGCGCATAATCTCGAGTGTAATACTATACTTTATCTACTTCAATAAGTGGATAATAAAATAATTTTCAAAAATAAATAAATAAAATCTGTTAAATAGTTAACCTAAACCTAACTTTTAACCAATTTTAAATGTTATTATAGTCACATTATCCCAATTTAAAACCCGATTGGTTTAAATCACAGTGAATATTGAAATCAACCAATCACTGATGCCTAACAACCTGAATAATAAGTTCCTTATTCCCGTTATTAGGCAGGGAATTTTTAATGTTTATTATTATTTACGAAAAAAAAACAATATTATGCAATAGGAGTAGATAAATATATTTATGTTGGTACCAATTTTTGGATAAAAAATTAAAATACAATTTAGTATCATTTAATTGAATTTGTTGTTTTTGATAACTTGATACAGCCAACATTTTTACCAATGTTTATGTTTTGTTAATTTTTGAGCGCTCTGTATCGTACAGGGTCTCCGGAAATAACGTCAATATATTTCTTGGATGATTCTACACGTAAAAATAATAAAAAAATGTTGCTTTAAAGAGATGTTCAAAAAATGCCTCCTGGGGGAGCTATAGGCATTTTAAACTGTTCCGCAAAATCATGTTTTTATTAATTATTTTAGAAACGGTTAGTGTTAAAATAATGATACTTTATTTCTGGGGTAATTTTTGGTCAAGAAATCATCTGGTGGCGGATAAATGATGACCATAGGCGTCCGAAAGGACGGGGGAAATCCTACAAACTTTTTTGTGGGATTTTGTTGAATTATCGATCTTGGAATACAATTTTCCAGATAAAAATAATTAATAAACACCTGATTTTGCGAAACAGTTTAAAATGCCTATGGCGCCCCCAGGAGGCATTTTCGGACATCTGTTGATAGCAACTTTTTCTTTTATTTTTACTTTTACCCCCGAAACATATTAACAGGACATTTCCAGACACCCTGTATAGAAGACTTTTTTTATAATAATTATTAAGTTACATTTTATGTACTCCTATTTTAAAATGGATTAATTAAAATCAAATAGGGTAAATATATATTCTGATTTCTTCTGAAAATCTGATTAATTTAGGTAAATATTATCATTAAACACAATTTTTGTATATGAACATTAATTTATTTGTAAAACATTATGAAATTTTTTACAAAAAAAATGTTCATAGTTGACCCTTATTAGAATTTGTATTGGTTGTAGAATTCAGGGTATTGGTGTTGGTATTGTTGTTGGTGGTAGTACTGGCTGTTGTATGGTCCGTAGAATTCTTGTCCATAGAAAGGTTGGTGGGCACCTTGTTTGTAGAAGAAGGGTTGGAAGCCTTGTTTACCGTAGTAGAATTGTTTGTTGTAAAAGTTGTTGTAGAAGGGAGCGTAGCTTTGGTGTTTGCCGTAGAAGAAAGGCATCTGCTCTTGTTTGTAGTAGTGGAAGAAAGGTTGGTATTCTTCGTGTTTGCCGAAGAAACCTTCTGGTTGGTAGTATTGGTAGAATTGGTTGAAGGCTTCGTGTCCAATAACTCCGTGTTGTCTCAAGAAGTCGAGGACTTGGTAGACTTGTTGGTATTGTCCCTTTTGTTGCCAGTAGTATTTGTCGAAAAAGTTGAATTTACCTTCTGGGGTTTGGTAGGTGAATGGGACATATTCTCTGACGAAGTAGGTGGCTGGCAAGTGGAATACTTTCTCAACGATGGCTACAGCGTATTGTTGGCTGACTCCGTGGTGGATCAAGTATTGGTAGAATTCGATGGCTTGTTCAGTTGGTTTTTCCCATTTGAATTGCTCGAATTGGTTGTGTTTGCCGAACCAGTTGAAGGCTTCAGTTGTAATGGTTTCCAAAGGACAAGTCTTTGCTTTCTGGGTATTGACCAGAAAAACCGAATCTTCCTTCGAAGGTGTAACCGTGGCTAAGAGCCAAGACGGCGGCCAAAACAATAAAGCACTTCATGTTCGTCGTAGTTGAGTTATTGGAGGTTCTAAGAGAACTGTGATCTGTCTTCGGACTTTGCGAGATTTTATACGAATAATTATCGGGCAGGTTATTTTCCTATCGCGGCTTGTGTAACGGAGGATGGTCGTTATGATTAGTTAATTGGATATTTTGCATCAATGTGTTATTGAAGATAGTGCGTTAATTGCATAAAATAAAATTAACCGAGGGTATAAGCAGATAAAACGGTAATAAATTTTTGTAAAATATATTTTGCAATCTTTCTAAATGTTTTTTGAATTTTTTAATCAATACTCACTTATGATTTAATAGGAAAAATTATTTGAATTTATTTATTTTATATTATTTTCAAATTATATAATTTTTGTAACTTAGTATAAATTAGATAAAAAATGAGTGGTGTAATCCCCTATGGAATTTTTTTACATGGATAAATAAAAGTTCTTATATGTACTTAAGGTTTCTATATTTTATACCAAATCGACAACTTTTAAACACGACCCCTTTTGATTTACCAAAATTTTAAATATTATTATACCCCTCAAATTTGTGTTACACAAATGGCTTAAATTTATCTTCTGATTAAAAAAATCAAAATAAAATAACGATCTAAATTGAATCGGTGAGATTAAGAACAGTACAAGTCCAAAAGTTAAAGTTTTGACAAATTATTTCATAAAATCAGTTTTATAGTTTAAAATGCATTTCTGTGAGAATATTTTATAAAATATAATAACTATATTTTGTAATAGTGTATTATGTATCAAGTTTGATAAACGCCATTTTAGACACAAATTTAATTTAGGCACGAGCGAGCTTGTGAGCGAGTGCTTAAATTAATGAGTGTCTAGAAAAGTTTATAAACGGGATGCATACTATACTTTTTCTAAGACAAATACTTATTATTATCTTAAAATGATTAAAATCAAATATTTGTATAGAGCGCCATCTATAAAACAATAGGGGAATCTGTGTTACCGTCAAATGTCAAATTTTTATGTGTTATAAAAACAGATTATAAAGGTAATAAATCGAAATGTATTCCTTAAAAATGGATTAAGAGTTTTTCACAGTGAAAGTAAAGAAAATGTTTTATGAGCACTTCAAAGTGGAGTCCGAGCCCGAATTTAAGATAGTTTATTGCCGGCGAAATTAAAAGGTCAGTACAATGTTCATATAAACTTTTTAAATATTAGCGTTGAGAAACCATTTAATACTTTTGTATTGAGATAATAAAATAATTTTTACATTTAGTATTATTTTACAAGAAAGGTACTTTATTTTAACGATTGTATGACATTTGACAACTATCAACTAAATTAAAACTAACTTTACCTGTTTGTTGCTAAATTCAGTCCGTGACTAAAACGCCATAAGGCCACAACTTGTCAATATGTATTTAAAAGGTCACTTAGTGTCAGGGAAACATGTACGATAATGGGCGTTTTAAAGGTAGAAGTAGAAAAAATGATTTACATATGTATTTGTACTCCCAAAATTGCATTACAAACTTTGATTTTAGAAAATAATTTGTCAAAATAAATTTTTTGGACTGTCCTTAATCTTACCGATTCAATTATTGTTTATTTTTTATTAGGTATAAAAAATTGTATAATACAATTATGATTTAAAATAAAAAAAAATAAACGTAAGTAGTGCTATACGCTAAAGAAGTATCGCTAGTAGCGCCACCACTCGGCTGTTATCATCGTAACAAAAATAGAACTTTTGATAACCAGCTGTCAAACGCGTGTGTTACAAACAAGTGTTTTTGAGAATAAAGCCGGAAAATGTTAACAAATATCGAGAAAAAAACCGTGGCACGATTTGTTGTGTTGTTGGGTGTATTTCGAGAGGAAATCCTGGGTTGAGTTTTTATCGGTTTTCCAATAAACAGTGTTAATCCGAATGAAGAAATAAATTTCATACAGTCCCTGTAAATATAAATTGTATCTATTATATACAATAAATACACATTTTAGTAATGATTAACGTGAAAAGTATAAACATTTAAATTCAGTAAAAATCGTCAATGTTGCCATGAATTCGTAGGTATATTTTGTTGTTTAAAATGCAGTTGTCGGCATTTTTTAAAGAACTCAAATATAAAAATGGTTGATTTTAAGGTTATGTTTTTTACTAATTTCTTAAAAATGTCCAAACTTAAATATAAATTATATTAGGTAGGGTTATCATTAGTTAATTCTGCACCAACAAATGTATACTTAACGAATTGGATCCTTTGGCAAAACATGAAAATGCAACGATTTAGTTCTTGAATTTTATTTACAATTAAAAACACAATAATTCACCATGATTCCTTAGATAAAATGCACACACACTAACGTAACTATATCAGCATTTAAGCGTTGAGTTTCTTAATCAATGATATAAAGAATAATCAATCAAAATCGAGTACTAAACCAGTTTTTTAGTTTTTCCTTGCAACGTAAAACACAAATAACGTGCGCGATTTAGCTGTGCAATTGAACAAAACTTGTCGAGTAGGACTTCTGCCTTTCTCTATTTTGTAAAAAAACTACCTATTTATTTAAAAATGATGTACACTTCGTATGCTTTAAATTTATTGTTGACAATTCTTAAATTCACGCAATGCTTTTCAAGTCCAGCTAAAAAAGTATCGGGTTTTCGCAACGCGCGTGCCATCTGGTGGACTTCGAATGCATTGCGTGAATTTAAGAATTGTCAACAATAAATTTAAAGCACCGATTATCATAATTTTTAAATAAATAGTTAGTTTTTTTACAAAAGAAAGAAAGGCAGAAGTCTTACTCGCAAAATTTTGTTTAATTGCACAGCTAAATCGCGCACGTTATTTGTGTTTTACGTTGCAAGGAAAAAATTAAAAAACTTTTTTATTACTCGATTTCGATTGATTATTCCTTATATCGTTGATTAAGAACCTCAACGCTTAAATGCCTTATATACAAAGTCCGGCAACAGAATTGAACGGTTTTAAAAATGCTGCTATGGAAATACTATTGATTTGATATATGTCAAATAGTGACAGACTTGTACCTTATTGCCGAAAGTTTCGTGGCTGCTATGGAAATACTACATGTTGATTTGATATATGTCAAATAGTTAAGGATTTCTGCATTGTTGTTCATTGTCTCTAAAAATTGTGTGCAGAAATCGAGTCGATTGACTTTACCAATGGGATTTAGCCTCTGGACTGTCTGTATCTTGTACAGATGGAGTTTTAAATCCAGATGTAAAATTGTTTGCAAACTTCGGTCTGAAATGTGTAGAGCAATCGAGTGCCGAACTACAGAACGTCGTGGACTGCGCTCAAACGCTTCTCTGACTCTCCCAATATTTTCTTGTGTACGAGTTCCACCGGCGAATTTAAATTTTACACTACTTTTTTCGTTAAAATCTCTTACCCATCTCAAAATGGCATTTCTTGATGGGACTTCCGAGCGCACTGGCAAATTATATTTACGACGAAAGCGTCTCTGCGTTTGTACGAAGGACTGGGTCAGGATACACGAATTTACAGCAGATCCCTTGATTAATCAGCCAGTTTGCCATTGCACACGAAACCTTAGAAAATAAGGTATAAGTCTGTCACTATTTGACATATACCAAATCAATAGTATTTCCATAGCAGCCTTTTCAAAACCGTTCAATTCTGATGCCGGGCCCTGTAGTTACGTTAGTGTATGTATTTTATCAAAGGGATAATGGTGAATTATTGTGTTTTTAATTGTAAATAAAATTAAAGAACTAAATCGATGCATTTTCATGTTTTGCCGAAGGATTCAATTCGGTAAGTACATTTGTTGGTGCAGAATTAACTAATGATAACTTTACCTAATATAATTTATATTTAAGTTTGAACATTTAAAAAAATTAGTAAAAAATAATTTTTGCACAAACATAACCTTAAAATCAATCATTTTTATATTTGACTTCTCTAAGAAACGCCGACAACTGCATTTTAAACAACAAAATATTCCTACGAATTCATGGCAACATAATATTATATAATGGTATTTTACCGTTGAGTGGAGATTTTAAAGAATTCTTAATCAACGCTTTTAATAATGCTAAATGCTGTTTAAATTTAGACGACTTATTTGTTTGACGATTTTTACTGAATTGAAATGTTTACACTTTTTACGTTAATCACTACTAAAATGTGTATTTATTCATTCAGATTAACACTGTTTATCGGAAAACCGGTAAAAACTCAACCCAGGATTTCCTTTCTAAATACACCCAACAACACAACAAATCGATCCACGGTTTTTTTCGATATTTTTATAACTTTTTCCGGCTTTATTCTCAAAAACACTCGTTTGTAACCTAAGCGTTTGACAGCTGATTATTAAAAGTTCTACTTTTGTTACGATGATAACAGCCGAGTGGTGGCGCTACTAGCGATACTTCTTTAGCGTATAAGCTATAAAAGTTTTATTTATAATAATAATATAAAAAAAAACAAGTAAGTACAGTTAATTTTTTTATCTACTCCTACATTGACGAGCTGTGACTTTATGACGTTTTATTGACGGGCTGAAGTTAACAACAGTGGCTTTTCGACATTTTACGTCACGGGCTGAAGTTGGCTTTATTTTAAATTGGGAAAAAGTGAGGTTAAATTCGGGTGACAGTTGACAGATGTCAAAATTTTAACAAATAAAATTGGCTTTAAATTCTGTTTTGTGTTCGTCGTAGATAAAGTATAGTATGCAACTCGTTTATAAACTTCTCTAGACACTCGTTTTTATTAAACACTCGCTCGCAAGCTTCGCTCGTGCTTGATTAAACTCGTAACTAAAATGGCGTTTATAAAACTTGATACATAATATACTATTTTGTTTGGCCCTTATTTTAATAAGCTGGTTTGATTTAGTATTTTTAGTACCTATTTAAAAATGGTACTTCTGCTGAAGATCTTAATTAAATACTCTGACACTCAGGGCCGGCGACAATAGCGGTGCTCGCGGGCTCAAGCACCACACGTAAAGGAAAATGGTGGTGCTCAGCACCACACGTATCTTCAGCAGAAAAATTGCATTTCTTTTGCGGTCTCTAAATTTTTTATCCTGCTAGCCTGGGATACACACCAAAGCCCTCTACAAATTTACGGTTGAAGCTGAGGAATCCAAAGTATCAAAGTCGGTCGGTATGTATAAGCAGTGGCGGCTGGTTCTAAAGGGCACAAGGGCACGTGCCCACCCAACCGCCCAGATAAAATGTAATAAAAGTTATTTGTTGCATTGTGCAATATTTTAGTTTTACGTAACACCATTGTAATTACTATTTAAGGATGGTCTCACACCTTCCTTTCGTCAGCTCAAACGGTTGGATTTAAACCTTCTTTACGCAACGCTGCAGCGAGCAAAACGCTGTGCCGGCCAGATTGCGAATCTGGCAACACTGCGCCGGGGCACAATTTTAAATGTTCCCATTCCAAGCATTATTCGGTGATCTTCGGTTATCCTCGCAGTACGCGAATATATCGTCAATTTGGGGCACCGAGGCTCGGTGCCCGAGCGCCTCGTCTCTTGTAGCCAGTTTGTAGAGAGTTTTTGTCGGTTGGTTTGATTTATAACTTTTTTGTCGCCGTGCGCTGTTGTGTTTTTTTGAGTTGTGAATTACGTGTTTTGTTTTTTAAATAAACTTTATTTTTTATTAAAAATAATGGAACCAGCGGAAGTAAATTGTGTGCAGAAATCTTTTAAAAAGCCCGATGTCACATAAAGATAAACTTTTAAGGAAAAAGGAAGACCTATTCCCGATCTTCGAATAAACTACACAACATGGGTTAGATGATTTAAAACACAAAAATTAGTAGGTAAGTTTTTTGTGCCCACCCTCTTTCAAAACCTACGAGCCGCCACTGTGTATAAGTGTATGTATCTTGGTAGTAGGAATAACATACACAACACGTCACGAAATGTATTTAGGGTATTTCTACTATACCGATAAATTTAATCATTCCGGGGATATATAAACTTTCTCTGTATATAAAATGTGACTGAGTTTGATAAATAAATTGACTAAAAAACTATTCCAATTTTATTTTGTTCTCCTTTCCGCAACCCCCAAGGAAAGAAATACCCACACCACTGCTACCAACCATGGTTGCAACTGTAGATGAGCACCACACGTCAAAATGAAAAGATGCCGGCCCTGCTGACACTGTCAAATTGACAGTAATATTTATTATTGATAATTTACTTGTTAAAAAAGTTTCTAAAACTATCATAGTGTAATTATTATAATATATCTATATATTATTATATAATATCGATATAAAAAGATAGCTATGCCAAAAATAATATCAGATTCTAAAGTAAAAATACTTTTAAGAGCAAAACTTCATTTCGATGAAGTTATGCCAAATGCCTCAATGGCTAAAAAAGTACATCGCTTTATGGACATTTTTGGAGTAAAAATGTAATGTTTTTGGTTTTACAAATATTAAATCACACATTATTTTCAGCCAGAGTAGATCAAAAATGTTTAAAATTTTAAAAAATAAGGGGGAAATAATGATTGGACAACATTCACGTGCGTTCTCATAAAATTTTAATTTCTTTTATATAAATTCTTTTCAAAGCTAAGATTATTATCCGCTAGGAATACTTTGTCTCTCCTGGGCCGTAGTCACCTATATTTAACTAATTTTTTATATGATTTTACTCATCTACGCACCACCAAACCCAAATTAATTGCATTTTTAACTACGAATTTTGACAACTTAACTTGACTAAACTTGATAACCTTTCAATGTAACCTACAATAATTTAAACATAACCAAAATTACATTATAATTACATTTATAATATGTATGGGTGCACGTCATCAACGGCATATGACGTCAGCGTTAAGGTCTATTCATACGTGCCCAGACACAATTTAACGCTCGTGTATTGTTGACTGTTTATAGCGGTGGGGGCTGTTATTATAACAAGGACGTTATAATTCCATCTTATTAGGAGTTTGTTACAGGCAAATTTTTATTAAATGTGTTTAAAGAGAAAACAAACGGAGTTTATTACATTTTTATTACATATGCACATAACAAAAAAATACTAAATTATCAGAAACACAAAAATAATAAATTACCAGTCGTCCTTGTCATCAGAGCAAACCAGGTCAGAATTGAAGTCTGATTATTTCCCCAAATTTATTATTAAGGGCGCAATCTCTTCGAAATCTAATAACGGCTAGTTGCCAACAAGCCTTATATCATTGTTTGCACAATCCAGGGATAGAATCTTATAAACATAATGTATAATATTATTTATAATAATTTGCAACAAACGATGCTTCCGGACGAAATGTCACAATTACAAAAATACGTCAAATATAAAATGACAGCGACCCATCAATAATATTGAACGGTGCGCGCCAGCCTTAAGCTATTACCAACTGGCACACACAAAAATTACTAAGTGAATGGTTTTATTTTGATAAGTTCGTGAAAAAACGTTATAAAACAAGGAAATTGTTACAGTTCTTGATAAACAATACGCAAATGAATGATTTCTTTTTAATAACACATCAGAATTACGCCTTAAAAAAGCAAATTTAACGGCAGTAACTTTACAATTCAAAGTTGGTAATGCTGACGTCATTATATCTCATTGATGACGTGCACCCATATAGATTTGGCCGTGACTATATAACTATAGTTTAGTTTGTTTTAATCAATGCAACCAATTTTGGTTCCGTATTTACCAACCAAAACCCTAAATTTGCAACGTTGCCGCAGTTCATATAAAAAAATTGGTTTTGTTGTCCCCACTATTGCAAGATTGGCAATTGTTGTTGCTGGTTTTATTGTAACCAGATTGGCAATTGTTGCTGGTTCATTTGTTGCCATATTGTAAATTGTTGTTGGTTTCCTTGTTGTCACATTGGTAGTTGTTCTTATTGGCCCTTTTGCTTTTTATCCCAGACATTGGGTTTGAAATATTAAGTCGCCAAAAATATTTGTTTATATTAAAAATAAAATGCATCCTTGTTTAATTACATAAATGGCTTAAATAGGTATATCTTCTTAAAAAATCGAAATAAAATTACTATTTAAATTATTGTTTATTTTTATTAGGTAGGTATACAATTATAATTTAAAATAAAAAAAAACGATTAAATAGTGCTAGACAAGTTGTATTCATAGTATCATAACATTAAAATTAGTATGTCAGTTGGTTTTGTTGCCAGATTGGTAATTGTTGTTGGTTCCATTGTTGCCAGATTGGCAATTGTTGATGGTTCAATTGTTGCCATATTGGCAATTGTTCTTGTTGGCCCCATTTTTGTTGTTTCCATTGTTGCCAGATCGGCAATTGTTGCTGATTTAATTGTTGCCACATTGGCAATTGTTGGTTCCATTGTTGCCAGATTGGCAATTGTTGCTGGTTCCATTGTTGCCACATTGGCAATTGTTGTTGGTTCCTTTGTTGCCAGATTGGCAATTGTTGCTGGTTCCAGTGTTGCCACCTTGGCAATTGTTCTTGTTGACCCAATGTTTGTTGTTTCCATTGTTGCCAGATTGGCAGTTGTTCTTGTTGGTCCTTTTGCTTTTTATCCCAGGCATTTTGGTTGTTGACTGAGCTTTTGGCTTGGCTACAGACCAAAATGGCGGCAAGAACTACGAGGAACTTCATGATTGAGGTTTGGTATTTAGAGAGAAAAAACTAAAGTGATTTAGGTACCTAACTTTTGCAATGTTTATATACGAAAAAAATTATCGTTTAGGTGAGAATTTTTCATGATTATGTGGTGTGATGTTTTGTTTTTTGAAAATTATTTTGTGTGATGCAATTTATTTCAAACATTGCTGTGCAAAAATAATATTTTAAACAATTTTTATTACATAAATTTAAAATATACTTGAGCAAATTTTTATTTTTATTTTAATTAAAAATATAATTTTTTAGATTTAGACTTATATTCAGGTTTTAGATTTAGGTTTTAGATTTAGATTCAGGTTTAAAAGCTAATTATCTTCAAGCGTTCTATAATTTAAACTTTATTGTTATCAATAATCGTTACTAAAGGATTTTTTATGGCCTATAGGCACTTAAAAACTATTAAGATCAATCTGGTTAGGTTATGTATGGCCTAGACCGTAAAAAAATCATTATTTACTACTTTGTACCAATAAAAAAATCGGCTTCTCCCAATTATTTTACATAATTTTAAATTATTCAGGTACAAAATTCAATACATTTTTTGATTTTTTGATTTTTGGTTATTAAAATTATAGTAGTTTTCCTTTTTATATTTTAAAACTGTTTATTTATATAGAAAACGTTTTAAAAATAAAAAGTTAAAATTTGGTCATAATTATTAATAATAAAGTCAAGTTTTCTATCAGAAAATACATTTAACTGTGTTAACTTCAGCTGCCTTTTTAAATTTGGTACATAGCAACTATTTAGTCATGTCACACCGTCGTTTGAGCTTGCGTGCTGAGGCACTGTCTGTGTTTTTTTATGAATTGATAGGGGCTTATTTAAAAAGCATAAAACAAAATTTGCGCCACCTGACAATTTTTTTTACAAAGATGTAAGCAAAAATACATTTTTTTGGTTTATAGTGAATGTCTTTTTCAGTTTTTAGTGACTATTTCCCTCGTCTTAATTTCCACCAATCACAAACGCGCAATTTTGAATTACAAATGGTTTCTAGGTGAAAAAACTGTGTGACAGCACCTGTCAGCAGTTTATTCGAGTTTACCCGCGGCAAAACTTGACAGCTGTTGTCACCAAAAATTGCAATTTATATTTTAATTGTTAAGTGTTACTCATGAAATAGTCTTGTCAAATACCATTCGGGCAAATAATTTTTCCTGTGAAAAAAATCGAAAAAACACAATGCTAAGTAATATTTTTTAACAAAATGCATTCGTGCAGGTGCAAAAATCCTCCTCTTTGACTCGGATTTTTGTTGCCACCAGCACTCATGCTTTTTGTTAAAATATTACTTAGCAACGTGTTTTTTCGATTCTTTTCGGAAAAATTAAATGCCCTTATGATATTACTTACGACTATTTCCCTCGTCTTAATTTCCACCAATCACAAAGGCGCAATTTTGAATTACAAATGGTTTCTAGGTGAAAAAACTGTGTGACAGCACCTGTCAGCAGTTTATTCGAGTTTACCCGCGGCAAAACTTGACAGCTGTTGTCACCAAAAATTGCAATTTATATTTTAATTGTTAACTGTTACTCATGAAATAGTCTTGTCAAATACCATTCGGGCATCTAATTTTTCCTGTGAAAAAAATCGAAAAAACACAATGCTAAGTAATATTTTTTAACAAAATGCATTCGGGCAGGTGCAAAAATCCTCCTCTTCGACTCGGATTTTTGTTGCCACCAGCACTCATGCTTTTTGTTAAAATATTACTTAGCAACGTGTTTTTTCGATTCTTTTCGGAAAAATTAAATGCCCTTATGATATTACTTACGAATATCTCCCCGTATTCTGCACAATAAAAAGTAAAAAGTCAAATTATTTTTTATAAAATTTCCTATAGTTTTTGTATAAAGTGTTTTTTGTTTATAGAAATAAGTAAAAAATATAGTTTGTTAAATTAAAAGTTTTGTTTTTTATCACTTTTTTTTAAATATTTGGCAAACTGTAAAATATACGGTAAATTATTATGATAAACATTTTGTAGCCCTATTAATTTTCTAAAATATAAAAAGTAGAGCATTTGAACATTTTTTCTCTGGTTAGCAAACTACAAAACATTTTAAACCGTCCCTTTTCACCATTCGTGCACGAGAACAGCTTTAGCCAGAAATTATTAGGGCAATGAAAACGTTTTTCCCATTAGGGTTGTAACCTCTTGAAACCCTTTTTTTTAAATCAAAGAAACAAGGCTACAACAAAATAGCGTCAAGAGGGTAAAACATTTTCATTACGTTTTGTGAAGAAGAAAGTAACAAAGAATATCTAGATTATTTTTGATTTGAAGCTGTTTTTCTGAGCGAATCGTGAAAATCTAATCCGATGTCTCTTTACCACCTACAGAATCGGCGGCTGAACATTATTATGGTTGGCGAATGTTTTAGATCCAAAATAGGAGTCAGGAGAAACGAAACCATCATCACTTGTCGACATCATTTCGTGCAGGTGTAGGAATCAATGCGGGGCAACGTGGCCAGGCCAGGTTAAAATAATTGCAAGTTTTTTTGCAGGAACTTATGTTTTACCTTTAGATAGATTGCCATTGACTTTGACAAAGAGATAAGTTTGATCTACCAACCATGGTTTCTCTGATAAGATACAGCAAAAGGGCCAGACCTACCACACGACACTTCCACTAAAAAAATCACATTCAAACGATCATAAACAAAAAATAAATATATTTTAACGTGGACAAGACCCACATAATTATTATTATTATATTATAATATGGAAATACCGCAATAAAAAACGAGCCTGAGACTCTACCTCCAAAGTAGTGAGAAGAAGCGTTTTTATGGGTATACGAGCGCGGTCATGTTCACTCGAGGGTTGGTCTCCTCCCGTTACTCGCACCGAGCTCTATTTTTTTTTTTTAATATTTTAGAATAATAAAAGAGGTACAGTATGTTAATCATTATAATTTATCATAAAATATACCGTTTGCAAATTATTGCAAAAAAGTAAAAAAAACAACACATAAAAACAAATTTTTCATTTTAATTGACTATATTTTTTTACTCATTTGTTAAAACAAAAATTACCTTGGACAAAAATTATAGTAAATTTTATAAAAAATAATGATTTTTTATCGATTCAAAAAAAAACAAACAGTGCCTCGGCAAACAAGGTCAGGCCATTTTTCACCACGGTTTGACTGGACTAATTTTTTAATATACATATTAAAACATACGGTTTTTTAAATATTTTGAGATATAACCAAAGGTGTTTAAAAGTATCGTCTACTATCTAGAAAACATTAATTTTCTATTAACGATTTCAATGATTTAAATTTTTTTTGTATATTATATTTTTGAAAATTAAAAAAAGGAAAATATACTTAGATACTTTTTTAACCATTTTAAAGCACAATTTTACAAATAAGTGGATAGGTAAGTTTGCAAAACAAATTATAAATTAAAATATCTTGTATAAAACTAAAAATGTTCTTTTAATATAGAGTTCCATAACAATGGAACAAACAAGAACGTATGCCAATCTGACAACAATGTGCACATGTGGCAACAAAACTAAACTGCATATTGTTTTAAAATTTTATTTTTTTTTTGTTTTATGTTAATTAAAAATTGAACTAACGCAATAATATTTTGGTTTTATTGTTTATCTGCAATTTTTATATTTAAATTTCACAAGAAATTTAAATTACAAAATTTACAAACAACAATTATTTTTATATTTAATTATGAACAAATATTTTTTCCGATAAAAAAATTTTAATTATTGGTTTACATACAATATTATTAATATGTTTAAGATAAATTAAGTTTTAATTACATAACGCAAGATAAATAAAGAATGCATAAAGAATAGAAATTTTCTAAAAAGCCTGAGATTGAACATTTGTGCACCGTTGCACTATGTCGTAAACAGAGTGATTAGGTGACCAAAAATATTTTTGTTGAAAAACATATTGAAAATGCTTTTTTGTTATACAAAAAGATAATTTTTAATAAATTGAACCATTAGTTAGGATTAAAAGAAGCTAAGTACAGGGTGAACCACGTAAGATAACCCATATGCCTATCTCAGAAACAACTGTAGTCATGAAAAATTTGTAGGGAACAAAAATATTTGAATTAATACATATTTTTTAATGTTGTAATTTAATTTATACAGGGTGCTAAATTTTTTCTGTTTTTTCGATTTTTACAACTTTTTATTCTACGTACTTTTTTATGTTTTAATGGCCTTTTGCAGAGCTAAAAGGGATTCCGCACTTGTACTCTTATCCTGTTAAAGTTTTCTGTTTAGATACCTCATCTGCCATTCATTTTTCTCAAATCCGTTAGATTGCTAAATTTGGGTATTTGAAATGGATGTTGTTAGCAAGAAAGTTAAGAAGTTATTTTTATAGCCAATTGGCCATAAAAATTAGTTTTAAATTAATATATATTTATTATTTTTATGTTTTTAATTAATTTTAAGGCGCCAGATTTAAAAAAAACTCGGAAAATAAAGACAAAAGTTTAAAAAAATGAGCTCTAATACACATTTTTTGACATAAAATCAAGTGTAGCCAAGTTTCTCAACATTTCCCGTCAAAATCCTTAATAACGACCATTATTCATATATTAACAAACACTTCCACACACAAAAGAAATTGGGGCAACCTGGGGCACCATTACTATTTGCAAAAAGTTTGCTTGAATGCACGTTAAAAAATTGACAAAATTTGAACGGCTATTACTATATATAAAATAAAATATTTTTTTAATTTTTAACGTTATACCTTACATTTATTTTAAAGCAATCTACCAAATATAACTCCTGTTAATTATAATTTATAGTTTTAATCGCATATTTACCAAGCGCGAGTTATTTATATAAAAAATGTGTTTGTGCATTGTTTTAAAATTTTATACGTCACGGTCCTTATTAATATTTTATAAATAAACAAATGGTTGTACATTGTCAAGAAAAGCATAATGATCAATTTTATGTATATTTTTTTGCTGTAAGGGCAACTTCAGAAATCGACTTTTGGTCACCTATACAGGTCAAATACGACACAGTGCGTTGATTTAAAAATTACTATCCCGTAAACTATTTAAAAAAAAAATTTGAAAATTTTAAAGGGTGTTGAGAAATAAATGTAATGAGCAATAACCTTCTTATTGTCGAATTATTCGTCATTTTTGCTAATTTGTATTATTTTTTAATAAACAAATGCCAATTTCCCACACGAATTTAATACATTTTTTAAGTACTGGAAAGTCTCAACGCTTAAGAAACTTTTTTGTGCTTGTCCTTAGGGTTAATGATCATTAATATTGTTTATCTACTCCCACATTGACAAGCTGTGACTTTATGGTATTTTAGTCACAAGCTGAAGATAGCAACAGTGACTTTTGGGCATTTTAGTCACGGGCTGAGTTAGCTTTACTATAAATTGCGAAAAAGTGAGGTTAAATTCGTCAGATGTCAAATATTCATAATGTCTAGAGTCCCGTCAGACGGGTCTCCATTGCGCTCCCGTTAAAACTTTGTGACGTCACACACTGTAAATAGGTATTATTTTTCGAGCGATAGAATTATTATAATAAGCTCGGTAGCTCGATGGAAGGGCGCCTGCTTTGCATGCGGGAGGTACGGGGTTCGATCCTTCGCGCCTCTACAACTTTTTTAATTTTTTATTAAAGAATTTATATACCGAAATAATACAATGTGGCATTAAAAGCATTTATATTTAATTTTACATTAATATTTTAATTTATTTACCTTTCCTCATAATCATTTTGCTAGTTATATAATATAAAATGTAATTAAATGAATATTCCTTCGTTGAAAAATTTTTACTCAATGGGGCGGGGGGGGGCCAATGGGGCGGGGTCGGTTGGGTTGGGTTGTTGGGTTTGGGTTGGTTTTGAAGCGGGCGGACTCGGGACGTTGGTTAAGGAAGATCTGCTTCCCGTCCTAAGATTGCGTCATTTGATGACGTCACTCTGTTAACGGGAGCGCAATAGAGAACCGTCTGACGGGACTCTAGACGCGGCGTCAAATATTTATGAATTAAAATTAACCTCAAAATTCCCATTTCTGTTCTTCGTAAATAAAGTTTAGTATGCAATTCGTTTTACAAACTTCTATAGACACTCGTGCCTAATAAAACTCGTAAATAATAATAATAATTTATTTATTGCCCAACAGTTTAAACCATTACAGGATATTTAAATAAGATACATGTGTACTATATAATATATAAAGTGTAAAAAATACATGTATAAAAAAACTAAAATGTTTTCAACATTTAAACATGCTTATTAACATATGTAATTATTAAGCGTATTAAAGTTTTATCACAAGATTCACAGAATGTATTAAAGTTACTGCACATTACAAAAAAAGGCGACTTAAGTCACAAATTAGTTCTATTAAAGCTTGGAAGAAAAGTATTTTATTTCTGCTAGTCAATCTTGGCACCGAAAAATTAATCCGAGAATGCAAATCACTACAACTAATTTAAGAATTATAATGCCTATAGGCAACCTAAATAAAATTGAAATTTATACAATAACCCTTCTATTTTCTAGAGATTTAAATTCAAATGTCGATAGTAGCAAATCATGGTAAAATCCCTTAGTTGGAAATTCACCATTTATTCTAAGATGTAAGAGCTTTAAAAATGTGTGTTGTACAGTAACTGTTTCAATGCTTGTTATATGGACTAGATAGATTGGATACCAGATTATAAAAGCATATTCCATTTTTGACCTTATTAAGGAAAAATACAGCATTTTTAATGAGCTTTCATTTATAAATTGTTTGGTATTTCGAATGAGAAAACCCAACCTTTTAAAAGATGAGTTTACTACTGCGTTGATATGATTTATAAAATTCACCTTTATATCAAACCTAACTCCCAGATCTTTAAATTCTGTAACTTGTTCTAAACGCCTATTTTTGATTTCATAATTATATAATATACTATGCTTTTTCTTTGTATACAGGGTGTCCGGAAAAAGGAGGTCAATCCGTTAACCATATATTCCTTGAGTTAAAACAATAAGACTTTCATAATACCATTTTTCAATTTAGAGCTTCATGTTCGATATACAGGGCGACAAAGTTTGAAATTAAAAACTGATTTTTTTTAATAATTCGAGTAATTGATAAGATACCAAGTTTAAATTCGGTACACTACTTCAACATAAATAGTTACATTTTTTGAGACCAACAAAACAAAAAACAATTGTCAAATAATCAAAATAGGGGGGTCCAGTACTCACTGACTCCCCCTATTTTTTAGTACGTGCGCCAATGACTTCTAAACGAAATTTTTTCAGGTAATCATTTATTGTTGAAAATTTTTTGTCCCTTATAAAATTTTGATAACATGATTTGTTTTAGAGATAATTTTTAAAGTATGGGTCAGTCCATATCAAATTTTCAAAATTTAATTTTTTTTTGAAAAAATTTAGGTCATGTGATATATCATAAAAGAGTTCTCTAATAGACCTTTAAAATAAGCCATCACTCACCTTTCTACTTTTAATAGTTTACGAGATATCGCCATTTTTGTAAGTACTTGCAAGACCCAAATTTATCGGAATTTTTTGATTTTCAAAAATCAATAAAACAAAAACCACCTATCGAAAAAAATTCAAATATGGGATTTTTGAGTTTTTGAGTGAGGTAAACAAATTTACCAAAAATGATCAAAATCGGAGATGGTGGGGGAAGAACCTTTGGTTGATTTGATATGGACTGACCCATACTTTACAAATTATCTCTAAAACAAATCATTTTATCAAAATTTTATAAGAGACAATTTTTTTTTAACAATAAATGATAACCTGAAAAAATACCGTTTGGAAGTCATTGGCGCACGTACTAAAAAATAGGGGGAGTCAGTGAGAACTGGACCCCCCTATTTTGATTATTTGACAATTGTTTTTTGTTTTGTTGGTCTCAAAAAATGTAACTATTTATGTTGAAGTACTGTACCGAATTTAAACTTAGTATCTTATCAATTACTGGAATTATTACAAAAAATCAGTTTTAAATTTCAAACTTTGTCGCCCTGTATATCGAACATGAAGCTATAAATTGAAAAATGGTATTATGAAAGTCTTATTGTTTTAACTCAAGGAATATATGGTTAACGGATTGACCTCCTTTTCCCGGACACCCTGTATAGCATTCTCTTGCATTTATTGATGTTTAAATGAAGGTTACCAATTATATAGACTATTCAAATTATTTTGCAGCTTAATGCAATCATTAATAGTTTTGATTTCCAAGTAGAGTTTCAGATCATCAGCAAATAGTAAATTGTAAACTGTTAAAATGTCTGGTAGGTCGTTAATGAAGATAAGAAAAAGTAGTGGTCCTAGATTGGATCCTTGTGAAACACCCGTTGTTGGAGTAAACGGTTTAGAACATTGTAAGAAACATACAGCTTTCTATCTGTTAAATAAGAAATGAAAAAAAATATATTAAATGGTCCGAAAATCCGATTTTTTAAATTTAATCTTAAGCCTATTATGATCTATTTGGTCAAAGGATTTCTGAAAATCTGTATAGATTACATCCACTTGTCCATGATTATCAAGCACATTACTAGCAAACTGTGTAAACAATATTAAATTGGTAACTGTTGACCGTTTTTCAACAAAACCATGTTGTTGATTTGATATTATGACTTAAATGAAAGTATATCTTTTTATAAATAATAGTTTCGAACAATTTTGTAAAATTAAAAAGTATAGCAATTGGCCTATAGTTTTGTACCTTAGAAGAATCAGTGGAGACCGGAACAATTTTTGAAGTTTTCCAAATTTTGAGAAATTTACCGGTACGTAAAATTAGGTTAAATAGATACAGTAACGGTTTCAATAGTCCAACGCTGCAATCCTTAGCAATAAAGCTTGGAATATAATCATCTCCGCTAGTAAACTTGTTGCTTAGCTTTTTTACTGCATTTAAAATTTCAGTTTTAGTTATTGAATCCACTTTAATATTATTTAATAAACAAAACTGTTCGTCAGTATTATTTAAATTCGGTAATTGAAATACACTTGAAAAATAGCTAGCAAATATATTTACAAATCTTCAGGATTGGTGGTTGAGTTTCCATTATAATGCATACTATTAGGTATTCTAGTACACCCTTTTTTACTTTGAACAAATGACCAGAAGGATTTTGGATCGTTTTTTACGTTCGATTTTTGCAATATATTCTTTATATGATTGTTTAATTTGACGTTTTTAATTAGAATTATAATATAGAATGGCGTTTATCAAACTTGATACATAATATACTATTTTCATTTCTATGAAATCCCCAAAAATAGTTTGTGTTACGAATAAATCCCCAAATTAAAAAAAGAAAGAAAAAAAAACATATTTTATTACATAATAATATATATTAAATAAACTTAATACGTTTTATTCTAAAAATACTTATTATATATAAAAATACGTATCTTTGGCTTATCGAACTAATTTTTAATGTTAGAAATCAATATTTTCAAAACATTCAGTATCATACGAAGGCGTAGAAGGGACTCAGCACAAAAAAAATAATTAATTTTAAAATTTCGAGTTAAAAGTCGAAATTTTACCCTAAAGTTTCGAGTTATAACACGAAATTTTAAAATTTCGAGTTATAACTCGAAAATTTACCCTAAAATTTCGACTTATAACACGAAATTTTAAAATTTCGAGTTATAACTCGAAATTTTAGGTTACAATTTCGACTTGTATCTCGAAATTTTAAAATTTCGAGTTATATTACGAAATTTTAAAATTTCGACTTATAACACGAAATTTTAAAATTTCGAGTTATAACTCGAAATTTTAGGTTACAATTTCGACTTGTATCTCGAAATTTTAAAATTTCGAGTTATATCTCGAAATTTTAAAATACAGATACAAGTCGAAATTTTAACCTAAAATTTCGAGTTATAACTCGAAATTTTAAAATTTCGTGTTATAAGTCGAAATTTTAGGGTAAATTTTCGAGTTATAACTCGAAATTTTAAAATTTCGTGTTATAACTCGAAATTTTAGGGTAAAATTTCGACTTATAACTCGAAATTTTAAAATTAATTATTTTTTTTTGTGCTGTGTCCCTTCTACGCCTTCGTAGTATCATACATGCTAGCATTAAATTTATTTAACATAGTTTCGGTTGGTAAAAAACTGACACAACTGTGCGTTAACTTGAGATGGCGCCACTTACATACATATAATAAGTAATTAAAATAAATGTTTCAAATATGTCATCTCAAATACTTTTACAAGTATACATATGTCATCTCTTCGAGATTTAATATTTTAAAGTTTTTATCGAGTTGTGGTAAAAAAAATACCCTCATTTTTGGGGAAAGTCCCCTCATCTGGCAACCCTGCTACACGGTGTAGGCTACACCTCGACAAAGTAGTCCTTTGTTTTGGGCGTGTTCCGCTACATCAAGTTGCCCGACACTGATGAGCCCCATAGAGGTCGAAACAGCTGTCTGTCGGTATTTAAAACAAAAAACTTTGGCGAGGTGTAGGTTCAATTCTTTCTTAATTATATCTAGGATTATAATTGGCTTTAAATTCCTATTTCTGTTCGTCGTATATAATAGTATATTTAAGAACTAATCTCAAAAGACGTCATTTTGTCGCACGCGGACAATTTATAAAACGAGCGAGTTTTGTAATGGACGAGTGCGACAAAAGGTCTTATGACAAGAGTTCTTTATGCTATTTTATCTATTTTGCAAAAATTCTATAAAAAAAAATAGATAGTTGGTATCAGTCATTGATTTGACAGTTAATGTCAAAATCGATTCGCCATGCCGTCCTTAATTTACTTATTTACAATAAGCGGCTGTTAATTTTGAAGAAGAAAAAAGGATTTTCTTTGGTGTTAAACAAAATTTATTCCCAGAAAAGTCTTGCAAGTACTAGAAAAATTATAAAAATATTATAACCAATATGAAAAATATTATACTGTTTAAAGTATGGCTAACCTATAAAATCAAAATTTTGGGTGGGATAAAGTATCTCATTACAGCAGCGAAAGCGGTGAAGTCATTATGAACGCAAAATAGATAATAGTTATTTACGATATAAGTGGGATAAGAGCTTTATTAACGTACGAGTGCGTAGCACGAGTTGGGCAATCGCAAAAGTACGTTAATAAAGCGTTATCACACGTATATTGTACAATTTTTTATCTACGCCTCTAAATGAAAAAATAAACGGTAATTATTTTTGTCTAAGACTTAATTTAGGGTTATTTTGACATTTTGACTTTTTTATTTGATTGGTTAAAAGCAGAGAAAAACGCGTGCGTTAATGAACTTCTTATCTCACTCAAAATGAGTGGGATAAGAAGTTCTTATCTCACTGGCGTAGATAAAGTATAGTATGCAACTCGTTTTATAAACTTCTCTAGACACTAGTTTTTATTAAACACTCGCTCGCAAGCTTCACTCGTGCCTAATAAAACTAAAATGGCGTTTATAAAACTTGATACATAACATACTATATTATCACCGCGCTCAGCGGCAACCGCTCGAGAGCACGATGCACCGCATTGGACTGAAATGGCAAAAAGTGGCCTAAGTCTATAAAAAAACTAATAATGATATCATTATGTAATTATAAAAACATATTTGTTTGGTATTAATCTTTATCTTGACATTTTAATTTAATTCGCTCAGGGGGGCGATTTTACAAGGGTTTAAACTTTAACTGATTAAAATCGGCTTAAGAATGTTTTAGAAAATTGTTGTTGGTAATTTACAATAACTGTAATTATAATTATTGTAAATTTTGTAATTTAAATTTTTCGTCAAATTTAAATATAAAAATTAAACCAAAATATTGCGTTAAACCAATTTTTTATTTAAATTAAAGAAACAAAATAAAATCTAAAAAAATTATGCCATTTGTTTATGTTGCCACGTTGGCAATTGTTGTTTCCATTGGTTCCAGATTGGCATACGTTCTTGTTTGTTCCATTGTTGCCACATTGGCATTTGTTTTTGTTGTCCCCATTGTTGTTTGTACCACATTGGCACTTGTTCTTGCTTGTTCCATTGTTGCCACATTGGCATTTGTTCTTGGTTGTTCAATTGTTGCCACATTGGCACTTGTTCTTGTTTGTTTAATTGCATGTGTTGCCACATGTTTTGTTCCATTTGCACCCATGGTTGCCACATTGGTTGTTTCATTTGCACCCATTGTTGCCACATTGGTTGTTTCATTTGCACCCATTGTTGCCAGATTGGCATTTCTTGTTGCATGTTCCATTGCTGCGACATTGGCACTTGTTCATGATGGTTCCATTGCTGCCACATTGGCATTTGTTCGTGGTTCATCATCACCCAGGGTTTTTTGTTCCACATGGACATTTCGTGGACATTTTGACTCATGTCCCATTTGTTTTCGTTTGGGTACATGGTGGCTTGGGTGCATGCCAAGATGGCGGCAACTACTACGAAGACTTTCATGGTTGTTAGTATTAGATAGAAAAAACCTAAATTGATTTGGTTAATGTTTTGCGATGTTTTTATAGGGAAAAATTATCGTTTAAGTGACATTTTATCGTGAATATGAGGTGAATTATTTATTTTTATTTTTTTGAGATAATTAGACTGATGCAATATTTTTTAATTATTGCCGCCTAAAATTAAAACCCAAAAATGATATTTAATTACCTTATAATATTTTAACATTTTTTGAAACTTCATTTTTTTACATTTTTCTCCTACGTAATAATGTAGGTATTATAGTATAGAGTTAGAATTGGAGAAGTGGACCTGCAATTTTTCATGTAAGTAGGTAATACGCATAATAAGTAACAATAATCTACCAAATAAGTTAAAAAAAAATATTTTAAATGTTCTTCCCTATTTTTAATATTAAATATTTCGGCGCTATTTATTTAAAATATTATGTACAATAGGTACTTATAGTAAAATTCTAAAAATTGTTGGGTATGATGAGTCAGCTGAACTACATACATGGATACAATAGACTATTGAAAAAAATATATTTATGTAGTTCGAAAATTATTTATGTAGTTCTAAAAAAATATGATTTAAAAAAAATCAAAAATCGATGATTTTTATTAAAAAAATCAAGAAAATCAACAAAAAATATTTTTTTTTAAATATAAGCCTTTTTTTTAATAAAGTGTACTTTAAAAAAATGCTAAAAATAACTTGACTATAATAATATTATATTGGCACTACTTTATAAACACATAAACCACCGTCCGCAACTGTCATATATTTTTTTGTATATTCCTTTATTATTTTATTTAACAAAATAAGCAGTTTTTCTATGCATATAAATTTATTTAAATATTGTCAAGATATTATTGTGCTTTAGTTTTAGATCTTTAAGTGTTTTTTAGTTTTAGAAACTTTTTTATTAAACTGATTTAAGTCATTGATTTAAATAAAAAAAATCGTGATTTAAATCAAATGATTTAAATCAGGCGAACCCTGTTTATAACTCTTGTAAATAAATGCAATTTTCAACCATTAATTCATCTTAAATTACATTTTTCTTGATAGAGTAAATGTATATATAATAAAACACAAAAAAATCCAAAAACCGTTTTGTGATTCCATTTGTAAGTGCTAAAAAATACAATTATATTGAGGACCGCTCGCACTGCACGAATCATGTGCATTAGGGTGTCCGTTATTTACCAAGTTGGCTGTTTTCACTTGGGTATCGTTTAAATTGTTAGTTTATAGACAATTTTGAAACAAACAAAACATTTTTTCTATGCCGCTTAACCCCGCCTAAATGCCTATACTGTTCCCATTTATTGGTGTTGTTTTTATTTATATATTAATAATATAGAGCTTCATCAAGTAAAAAATCAACAACTATTATGTATAACTGAAAGATCCATTTGTTAATTTAGGTTAATAATAATAACACAGGCCGACAAAAATAAAATTTCTGTTTGGTGCATGGCAACCAACAACTTTTAAGGGTAATTTAGGTACGCTGAATCCAAAAATGAACATCGTTTTGCTCAGTCAACTCTTGTTTTTGCGATGTAGAATAAAAACCATTTTTTTCGATATGCGCACATTCAAATGTATATATTTTTAAACTTCTAATTTAAGCAAGGATAGTTGGTAATGTTGCTATGGGTCTTTATTAAATTAAAAAAAATACCATATACATTGATAATAGTATTCTCTTTAAAAATCTTGCTTTCATCGAAAGAAAATAGATTTTTTAGCCAAAATTCGGATATTTTAAAAATTCAAAGTGATACAGCGATTTAAATAAAAGTTACCATATTTGTAGCTCTATTTATCTACTTTATAGTGTTAAAATTTCAATGCAATCAAAAATTGAATGAGAGTAGTGCTGCGGTGCTAAGCTAAACCCCCGTATCTGCAATATTAAATAAAAGATCATTTTCATTGTTAAAAACAATAAAAACTATATTTTGTCCCTTATTATTAATAATAAGGGACAAAATATAGTTTTTATTGTTTTTAACAATGAAAATGATCTTTTATTTAATATTGCAAATACGGGGGTTTAGCTTAGCACGGCAGAGTGTATGATAGTAGAGTATTGAGAGCAGCAGCAGATACTCTACTCATACTCTGATAAACTAAAACTAATAGAAAAAAAACAATAATATTTTTGACATCTTATTAGACATACTTAAAATCAGGTCTAAAATCCTAGGCCCAAAAATTGTCCACTTAAATAGGCTGAATATTATAAGCTATTCACGGAGTTTATTTAAGTGGTACACGAAGTAACCAATTTTGGTTGATTTTATTGCCGTGTTGCCATATTTATTTGATTGGCAATCAATGATTGCATTGAAATTTTATCACAATAAAGTAGATAAATAGAGAAATTTTATTTAAATCGGGCTAAAATTTATCAGGCTGTATCACTTTGAGTTTTAAAAATTTCCGAATTTTGGCTAAAAAATCGATTTTCTTTCGATGAAAGCAAGATTTTTAAAGAGAATACCTTTATCAATGTATATGGTATTTTTTTACAGTTTAATAAAGACCCGTAGCAACATTACCAACTATTCTTGCTTAAATTAGAAGTTTAAAAAAAATATTTAATTATTTGAATGCACATGCGCATATAAAAAAAATGGTTTTTTTTGTCTACATCGCAAAAACAAGAGCTGATTGAGCAAAATGATGTTAATTTTTGGATTCGGCGTACTCAAAACCCTAAAAAAGTTGTTGTCTAGCCTGCACCAAAATGGCTGCCGGCCAGTGTAATCTTTATTTAGCAAAAGCTATTATACAACAATTAATATACCTACTGTGTATGTAAATTCTTAATAGTGACTTAAATCAATTTAAATTATCACATTTTTTAATATCACTTTGCAACTTGTTAAACATTTTTAGACCATTAACAAATACATTTTTAGTAGTCTGCACTGGAATAAAATGTTCAATATAAAAATCACTTGCTCTTCTCGTTCCATGGTCATGAATACCATCTACCCTAAATAATCTATTTCTTAAAAACTTTGGTAAAGCTCCAATTTTTAATTTAAAAATAAATAACATAGAATTAAATACAATAGGTTGTTTCACGCTAATTAAACTTAAAGTATTTAAGATAGTTTTGATATGCGTATAGCGATTACATTTTAGGATTATCCTCATTGCCTTATTTTGTAACTATTTGTTAGCCACGGCGGTCATTTAACAAAAATTATTAATAAATAATCGAAAGGTGTACTTTCTTGAATAAGGTTTAATTCATTTAAAAATGTTCAACGGTTTAGTTTTAAGAGCAATTTTAAAAAGAAACCATGGTGGCCAATTTTTTACTATACGATTAGCTCGCACTGGGTGTTGGGCGTCGCCTTTGACGCCTTAATTCTCCCATAAATACACGCCGCGCCAGCATAAAGAAATTAAAAGAGACTGTTAAAGTTTGAGAAAAAAATTTTTTTATGGATATTTACTATCGAAAGAAATTATTAAATTTTCTAAATTTTTTTTTTCTAAAAGTACGGAAAACTTACCACAAGAAACAATTTCATTATTTTTTAGAGAATCATAAACTATCACACTTTAAAATTAATTAATAATGCAATTGTTTCTCGTGGTATGTTTCCCGTACTTTTCGAAAGTGTTGATTTTTTTAAATGTCTCTTATATTTTATATTATAATCTTTGTAATAATATTACATATTATGTTCTACATATAAAAAAGTAGTAATTACAAAAAATGTTTATTATTCCATTGATATTATGCAATGAGACACCTAGATACATTATAAAAACAATTTTATAAATAAACTCTCACAATCTTGTTGCCAACTGTGATTTGTAAAACATTATTTTTTTTACCTTTGACCCCTTTACTTTGTTTGTTCACGCATTTATCTATTATTTAATTTTTTATAACCATATACATTGATTCCTTAAAATAATGTTTGCATTAATACAGTATTCTACAATATGTTCTTTATTAATTGGTAACTAGCTTCGGATATAACGATTTTTTCATAAAAACTGTGTTTTTTAATTTTCGTTTTTCTGTTGTTTTTTCAGTAGCTTAAGATCGTTCGACAATGACCACAGCAACAGCCAATCAGCGAACAACGTCGCACTTACGAAACAAGAGAGCATCTTGACGATTAGCAGCGCGCGTGCGCCGTCCACTAGACAAGAAAGCATCGCGTCTAGGATTACCAACTCCGAGGAACTTGACTATGATGGTAATTGATTTTATTTCAAGCGTATAACAATTTTTATATTATAAAACTCATAAGCCCATATAAAAAGACTATATTTGTACGCAGTTTAAAAGTCAAATTATTATACACCGCCGTACAATAATGAAAATACATTGAAATTACATAGAAAGGGTGGTTCGATCTATCGCGTTTAGCTCGAAATCAGCAATGAAAATGTAAACTTACAGGTTACTGTAGAATAAATTCATGTACATAATTTATAATATAACATAATATGTAAGACGTAAAACCTGACAAAATGTCGTAAACTCGATAATTTAAATGTAAGTCATAGAAAAAGTAAAAAACTCTCTTTTACTTTCTCTATGACTTATACTTATTACATTTAAATTATCTTGACCACTCTGGTCAAATGCCTTGTTGTACAGTTAGACCAGTGCCGAAGCCTTTAAAAATGGTAAAAAGAGAAAAAAAATAACAGTAGGATGAAACCCATTGGAAAAGGAGGGAAATATAATAAAAATTAAAGGAAAAATAAATTACGGGCGATCTGAGTTCGGGAAGTGGGAGGGGGGGTGGTTTTAAGGGTAAAAAATGGTTTATCTCCATTTCCGGCAAAACTACAAGTCCTATGGAAAAAATCACAGTTGTAGGTAATAAAAAGATCTACAACTTTTGTATTTACAATTTTTTCACATAACCTCAAAATTTATGTGAAAAATTCAAAAAACCAAGTTTTTGGTTTTTTATTTTTATCTTTTTCAAAAAAAAAAAATTTCCACGAAATTTGGTGAAAACTTTTTATGTCCCAAATACACTGTAATTTATTTGATTTGAAATATTTATTATTTCGCCTTATTTTGACTTAATATCAAAAAAGCACCCTAATTTTCAATCGACTATTTCCCTCGTCTTTATTTCCACCAATCACAAACGCGCAATTTTGAATTACAAATGGTTTCTAGGTGAAAAAACTGTGTGACAGCACCTGTCAGCAGTTTATTCGAGTTTACCCGCGGCAAAACTTGACAGCTGTTGTCACCAAAAATTGCAATTTATATTTTAATTGTTAACTGTTACTCATGAAATAGTCTTGTCAAATACCATTCGGGCATCTAATTTTTCCTGTGAAAAAAATCGAAAAAACACAATGCTAAGTAATATTTTTTAACAAAATGCATTCGTGCAGGTGCAAAAATCCTCCTCTTCGACTCGGATTTTTGTTGCCACCAGCACTCATGCTTTTTGTTAAAATATTACTTAGCAACGTGTTTTTTCGATTCTTTTCGGAAAAATTAAATGCCCTTATGATATTACTTACGAAAATTCTCGCGTCAAAATATCAGCTTTTTTCAAAAAGTCGGTGTGCTTTTTGTTCAATGAACTCTCTACTTTCTGATGGTGTAAAAAAAATATACATTACTATGGTTAATGTTTTCAGAAAATACAAAAAATATTATAATGAATAACGTAATCAGAATGAAGTATCTAAATTCAATAGTATGATTTACATGTATTTTTATATTTTATGAGATTTTCTGACATAAATGTTATTAGAATTTAATAAATAAACTTTTTAACTAAAAAAAATTGCAACAATCACATTTTTTTGATGAAATTGTACATAATAATTAAAATAAATTTTCGAATTCGAGTTTTTTCGTTATTCATTATAATAGTTTTTGCATTTTCTGAGAACATTTACCATAGTAATGTATATTTTTTTTACTCCATCAGAAAGTAGAGATTTCAACGAACAAAAAGCACACCGACTTTTTGAAAAAAGCTGATATTTTGACGCGAGAATTTTCGATTGAAAATTAGGGTGCTTTTTTGATATCAAGTCAAAATAAGGCGAAATAATAAATATTTCAAATCAAATAAATTACAGTGTATTTGGGACATAAAAAGGTAAGTTTTCACCAAATTTCGTGGAAAAAAATTTTTTTTTGAAAAAGATAAAAATAAAAAACCAAAAACTTGGTTTTTTGAATTTTTCACATAAATTTTGAGGTTATGTAAAAAAATTGTAATTACAAAAGTTGTAGATCCTTTTATTACCTACAACTTTGCCATTTAACTTTTTTCCATAGGAGTTGTAGTTTTGCCGGAAATCGAGATAAACCATTTTTTACCCTTAAACCCCCCCCCTCCCACTTCCCGAAGTCAGATCGCCCGTAATTTATTTTTCCTTTCATTTTTATTATATTCTTCTCCTTTTCCAATGGGTTTCATCCTACTGTTATTTTTTTTGGTTTCAAAAATTATCGACCCTGGTCTAAGTGTTTAAAGCGTCGACATAACTGGTTAAACTAATGGTAACAGAACCATTAACATATATAAAGTTATACCATTAACATATATAAAGTTATATCTAAATATTAGTAAGGCAAGTGGTTAAGTTACTTAACTTCAGTTTTGCTTTTTATATGGTTAATAACCTTTGGTCACAGATTACCATATAAATAATGTTTGACATCTCAACAGATTAATAAATAAGTTTTATTAACGTTTGAATGGAAAAACTGGGGTCCTATGAATACAAATGTATTGCTCCAAGTTGTACAAATTTATAGTATGTACAAATTTACAAAAATGGCTACAAAAATAAGTTTTTTTTTAATTTTCCAATCATGTAATGAAAACGGCAAAAATGTTTTAAAGGCGCCCTACCAAAAAACAAGATAATATTATATGAGGATAATATCGATGAGGACGATTTTTATGGAGTATCTAAGAAAAATTTAAATTGCTTAAATAAAAACTGTTTTCATAACACTATAATATTAGGTATTACATATTATTTATATCACTTAAGTTTAATTTCATTATTTTGCTTGATAAATTAGGTATATTTCAATTAATCAATTAATTTGCTTTGATTCAAAAATTGTTATTACCTTTTTTTTATAGTTTCCAGTAAGCCAGGTTCTATACCTATATGAGGTTATCTTAGCATTAGTTTTTATCCAGGTATGTATGGCGGCGCTTTAAAAATGTACTTATACAACAATGCATTTGACCACCCTCTTTTACTTCCTCTATGATGTAAGAGAATATAAAATTATTAAACGCTTGAAAAAAAATAGTATATACTCGTACAACACCAGCGGAGAAAGCATATTAACTGCCTCGCTTAGATCTGCAGCGGTTAAGGCCTAGGCAGCGAACACTGAGCTCGGTTTTAAATAAGCGCTTTCTCCGCCTGTCAAATAATGTTAAATATTTATTTTAATCTTTTAAATTTGTCCATTATTTTTTAAATTTTGAAAAATAAAAAACGTTTGTATTTTTTTTGTAAATTTATGGTGATTTTTTTATATTCTTTGTTATTTCTTTTTAATTTCCGAAATTAGCGCTAACTAATTTTTCTTTCAGCTTTATACGAAGATAATGACGGAGATGACGTCATCTCGGAAAACCACGGTTCCGTCATCAGACATCTTTTGTCTCAAGTCAAAATTGGAATGGACCTAACCAAAGTAGTGTTGCCAACCTTTATATTGGAAAGGCGATCCCTCCTGGAGATGTACGCGGACTATTTCGCACATCCCGATCTATTTTTAAGGTAAAAAAAATAATTACTGGATTACGTCATTAAATTACTTAAAAAGATCGGAAATGTGTAAAACATTTAAGAATGTTAAAATTAAAACTTGAGAAGGTACAAATACATTTAAGAATGTTAAGAACAAAATATGTATATGTATGGTAGGTTAAGTGTTGGTTTTATATTTAAATATTATGTTTATTTTTATTTTAATGCGGTTTTGTACTGTTTAAATATAAAATAAAGCAAAGCAAGAAAAAAACCCTTGCAAACTAACTAGAGTTCGAACGTGTTAGTTATATCACCGCAACGTCATTACTTGAAAGCGACACCTGATCAAAGTTCCACCCAAACTCAGCGGCGCTCGCTGGGGGCAGGAACTCTCAAAACCTGTCAGAAATTAATAAACTGAAATGTAATTTAAAATTACCCACTTTTAAGTACTTTACTTACTGACCCACCTTTTGGTATTATGTAAAAGTTTGAGATTTTACCCTGATCGACACAATTTAATGCGTACTTAAAGTGTATTCTTGGTATAATTTATTAATATATTTTATCAATTGAACTTTATGTAAAGTAAATTTACTTTCTAATTATGGCGATTTTCATGCTAACTGTTCCATAGACCACCAAAACAAATGGACGGCGCATTGCCATTCAATAACAATACTTTGTTTGCGGTCAACGAACGGTCACAGTCTAAGCGTTAAATTGGCTAAAGAATTTTATGTTTTCTTCCAGTGACGTATTGCGTACTCCAAAACAGCTGACATATATGACAAATATGACAGCTGACTGCAACTAGTGCCGTGGTGTTAAATAGGGATAATTTTAAAATAGATTAATTTAATTGTGATTACTTACCTATGAAAGGATAGATTTGGATTTCTTTGGTTTGTTTTTTTACAAACAGTACACTGTCGCACCATTTATACTAAAAAATAATGTATTTAAACTCAATAATTAACTTAAACACGATAGAAATACACAAACGAAACGTAAACAAATCCGTCCATTTCTTTGGTGGTCTGTGAACTGTTCAATAAAACTTATAGTCTGATTGTGGACAAATACAAATCTGGGTTCGGTACCCCAATAATGGTAACACCAACAGGCTTTTTTTTAATATCTGCACTGAACTAAAATAGACCTTAACTTTATTAAAAACAAAATTGATGGTATCTAGTGGATTTAAAATAGAAGTTGAAAATATAGTCTCTTCTCACATGATACGGCTAGATAATTTGCTTCTTTGTATCCTTGGTACAATAATATTATGCCTTCAACTTTACAAAAATATCTAATACATGGTATAAAAATTATATTCTCAGCACTTTTGGGATTTTGGTCAACGTTAGATTTTAATTGATCAACTTGATAAAGTGCAGCCAAGGATATTTTTTTATTAACTTCAGATCCAAAAAGAACAAGCCTCCAAATCTTTATAAATTAGGCTTTTAACATAGGTAATATATTACCTACATACATATATAGGTTAAAAGCCGAGGCTGTAGATTGTGTGTGAGGCAATTAATAAGCTTTCACCGCCGGGTTTAATATAGTATTTTTTTTAGTAATTTAATTAAATATTTTTGTAAGATTCTGCCACATCACTTTTTAGGTTAGATTCAACTGACATGACATTTTAGCTTTATTTCTGTACAGTTAATAATAATTTGCCTTTTGAAGTATGTAGTATTAATATGAAGCCTTTCTATATAGACTTATGGGTCTTATAATTTGAATATTATTGTATGCTTGAAAAAAAAAACATTTTGGTAGTAAAATGTATACTCGGCGATAATATGTGCTTTCTCTGCCTGGTCTATAATATACTATTAATGTTTATCAATCGCTTGATATGATCTGTTTAATGACTGAAAAAGATTGGAAATGTTAAAAACATTTTAGAATGAGTTTGAAAAATTTGAGAAATTAACAAATACATTTTAGAATGTTAAGAACATACATTAGAATGGCAAAATACGTTTTAGATTTAAAAAATTCAAAAGATTGTCTAATTGCAATTTATAATCTAAAACAAATTTTATACGGTTTAAACCCATTACATAAGTCAATCGCTGAATATAGTTTATTTATTGACTAAAAAATGTTAACATTTTGATTTTTATATCTATGTTTTCTAGTATAACAGATTTAAAAGAACCCAGAGATCGCATGGTTCAGGTGGTAAAATGGTACCTGTCGTCCTACCATGCTGGCAGAAAAAGCGCGGTTGCCAAAAAACCCTACAATCCCATATTGGGAGAAGTGTTTCGGTGTCACTGGAACGTGGCCCCGGAAAATTGCGAGGAATCCGTCGACGACGGTCCTGTACCTTGGTGCAAACGTAACCAGCTCACCTTCATCGCCGAACAGGTCTCCCACCATCCACCCAGTAAGTAAACAATGTCCCTAAGTATAGCATGTTCATGTGGTGATTTTTGTCAAACATAATTATAAATCACAATCCACACAACAAGGTCTGATATATCTCCTTTCGCGCATACTAAAAAGCACTGCAACACTGCACAGAATCTAACAGCGGCCATTTACAGTCCGTTCAGGCTAAGTTGAGCGCTTTGGTGACCGTTGATTAAATTAAATTTCGAATCCTCGCAAGATTTCGGTACCAATAAGATGATTTATTAGTGCCGGGGCTTGCGGTTTGTTGGTACAGAGCGGCTACCGAAATACATGTATTTAATTGTGCCTAAACATAGAGATGATGGACGGGATGACATTCCTTAGACCGCTCAACTTAGCCTGAACGGACAGTATATGTTGTTTATAATATGTATACAGATTAATAATCA
The DNA here is from genome assembly GCA_921294245.1 of Brassicogethes aeneus. Taxonomy (NCBI): domain Eukaryota; kingdom Metazoa; phylum Arthropoda; class Insecta; order Coleoptera; family Nitidulidae; genus Brassicogethes; species Brassicogethes aeneus. The sequence continues at coordinate 59,584,952 of OV121133.1, read as the reverse complement.
TTTTAAACGTTGTGTTTCTTACAGAGGCACTTGTAAGCCTTAAATGAGGCCTTAAAGTGCTAAGAACAACCATTTTATTCCTTTGTTGGTAAAAATAAACCTTATTTTATCAGGGCTGTCATCAAACTATCAAATTTCAATTTTAAGGATAATTTACTATCCCTGCTTAAAATACCCCATAGATACCCTGTTCAAACCGATAGATATTTGTATCAGAATGTATGGTGTTTCTATAGGGTCTATCGGTTTGTATAGGACCCATAGTTGGGATTTATGGTTGTTCTATAGGGATATCCACCCTTGATTTATTTGCTATTGGTTTCAATGGGGAAAATACATATAAATGTAGAATTTAGTTTTTTCCCCATAGGATCCCATAGGTTTTAATAAAATTTTGTCAAATGTTTTATGGTTGTTCTATAGGGATATCCTTCATTGAGTTATTTGCTATCGGTCTCAATAGGGAAAATGTAAAAGTTATGGTGTGTCCATAGGTAATTTCCTATACATTTCTATCGGGCCGTATCCGGAAAAAAACATGGACAAATGCACATATTGAGTCCGGTAGAGCCCGATAGATTATTTTATATAGGTCTATATGGGGCATTTTAAGCAGGGATAACCTTTAAATTGAAATTTGATATTTTTATGACAGACCTGATATTTTTTACAAAAGAGAATAATGGTTGTTCTTATAGTCTGTAATCTGTATGGGTGCACGTCATTAATGCGATATAATGACGTCAGCATCAACCAACTTTGAATTGTAAAGTTACTGCGGTTAAATTTTCTTTTTTAAGGCGTAATTCTGTGTGTTATAAAAAAATATCAATCCTTTGCGTATACGCAAAAAACGTTTTAAAACAGGGCAATTGTTACAATTCTTGGTAAACAATATATTCGTTTCGCGCTGACTTCGACTTGTCTGTTCCACCTACAATGTATTTTCCCTATGTATAACTTGCAAATGAAGGTACGGTATATAATCCAAGGAACCGCTAGGTTAACCGTATGTCGAGAAATCGGTTTTTGACATTTGACATTGATGACTCAATTTGAAACATTCGCCGCCACGAATATAGTCGTAAACGGTTAACCTAGCGGTTCCTTGGATTATATACGTAAAAGAAAACAACAATAATTGTAATGTCTGTGCTTGGTTCAGATTTTGATGACGCAATTTGAAACATTCGCCGCAACAACTATATTAATTTTTGTGTGTGCCAGTTGCTAATAGCTTAAGACTATATTATTGATGGGTCACCGTCATTTTATATTTGACTTTTGTAATGTTGACATTTCGTCCATAAGCATCGTTTGTTGCAGATTATTATAAATAATTTTAAACATTGTGTTTATCATATTCTACCACTGGATTGTGCAAACAATGTTACAAGGCTTGTTGGCAACCCCAACAGTTATTATATTGCGGAGACGTTGCGCCCTTAATTATAAATTTAGGGAAATAATCTGACGACAAAGACGACTGGTAATTTAGTGTTTTTGCGTTTCTGGTAATTTAGTATTTTTTGATATGTACTATGCTCCACACCTCAAAGTCCCACCACGTGACCACGTACGGAACGCAGTCTTTGATATTTTTGTGCATTGGGTCTACAATTCTCCATAAAATAGTTTTAACTAAACAGCATTTATTTAAAAAAATCTATTATGAAATAAGAATATCTGTATCAAATGTAGGTTAATGTAGTAGAACAAAAAATATCATCTAAGTTTGTATTTTAAGGTTGGAAAAATCTATTTTGACCAAAATAAATAAGTGGATTATTTGAAAGAGTGTGTTAATATGGTCATAAATAAATATAGGTATACTAAATAATTGTTGAATATAGTTCAAATTAAATTGAAGCTTTTATACTTCTAACGACAAAACTTGCGCATACCTCTCGGCATACTTACTTTAAGTTAGATTATAATAAAACAAACAATTTTTAGAGAAACTTGCTATGTGAAAATATTTAATACTCCCATGACATGTGATTTATTAAAATTTTATAATGATTTTTTGATGTAGATTAAATTCAGTCGAAGGTTTTTAACTATTTGTATTGACAAAACTTTATGTAGGACACTTTAAGCTGGATAAGAAAAACTACCACGTTTTAAAATACCATATTATACGGTCTTTTAAATAATCCAAAATACTTATTTATTTTGGTCAAAATAAATTTTTCTAACCTTAAAATTACAAAATTAGATGATATTTTTGTTATAATATATTAACCTACCTTACTTAATACAGATATTCTTATTCCATAATAGAGAAGCTAGATTTTTTTAAATAAATGCTGTTTAGTTAAAATTATTTTATGGAGAAAACCAGATATTTGGACCAACTGCACAAAAATATTACTTATTTGGCACCATACACTTTAGAATTTCATTAAATGCAGTATTTATATTCTTAAATTCTTAAACCATCCATTGTTATTCTAATGTTATAAAGATTTATACATTTTTAACACCTAAACATAATATTATTTCTTTCGTTGACTATACTTTGACAGATACATAACGTGAAAAGCCTTAAATGCCAAATTTTCAAAAGACTGCGTTCCGTACGTGGTCACGTGGTGGAACTTTGAGGTGTGGAGCATAGTACATATTTAATAAAAATGTAATTAACTCCATTTGTTTCCTCTCTAAATACATTTAATTAAAATTTGCCCGTAACAAACCCCCTAATTAGTTAGTGTAGAAGATTATAACAATGGTGCAGCTTAATAAACAGCCCCCACCGCTATAAACAGTCAACAATACACAAGCGTTAGATTGTGCCTGGGCACGTATGAATAGACCTTAACGCTGACGTCATATGCCGTTGATGACGTGCACTCATGCAGATTTGGCCGCGACTATAGCACTTTAAGGCCTCATTTGAGGCTTAAAAGTGCCTCTGTAAGGTTCACAACGTTTAATTTGCATAAACAGCAACAACCCATCGCACACGAATTGTAGACAACATAAAAATGTGAAACGAGATAGAACAGACCTTGTTGTGTGGATTGTGTTTTAATAATCGACATTTTCGCGTTAGTATCCGCCTTCTACGCCGAACACTATGAAAAGCGGATCAGCTTTAACGCGCATGTCTACACCAAGTCAAAGTTCCTCGGGCTGTCCGTTTGCGTGTACAACATAGGTCAGGGCGTCGTCAGCGTCTTGGATCACGACGAAGAGTACATTGTAACGTTTCCGAACGGTTACGGCCGATCGATTTTGACCGTCCCGTGGATTGAATTGGGCGGATCCGTTACGATAACCTGCCCCAAAACCGGCTACTATTGCAACATCGAGTTTTTGACTAAGCCGTTCTATGGGAACAAGAAGAATAAGGTCACCGCCGAGGTGTTTGCGCCCGATGAGAAAAAAGCGTTTTTGAACATACAAGGCGAGTGGAACGGCGTGATGGAGGCTAAATACAGTGATAAGGTAAGAAGAAATAGTACAAGATGGCGCAAAAGTTATCACCCAAAACATTTTTTTTTTGTAAATGAAAAAAAAATTGGCTCTATTTGTAAATAATATTTAGTTGGACCTTTAAATTTTTTCTTGTTGTCGAGAAAATAATATGGGCCATGTGGCCGCCGCCAGAGTTTATGCACATTTGAGCACGTTTTAAATCATTTTTCGAAAAAGTTATCACTCGATTTCCTAAATGAAAAAACCGTTCTGTTTGTAAATAATGTTTACTTGGACATTTTTTCATGTTAGGCTAGAAAATGCATTTTATTTATTTTTTTGTTTTAGTGATAAAGCGAAAAGGGTTTTTAAAGGTACCTGTCGTGGTTAGGGTTGCAATTATGTGTTAGGTCATGCAGATGGTTAACGTTACTTATCGGATTTTGCAGATGGCCTTTCCTCCCTTGGTTATCCTCAATTGTTTGTCTCGTGAAGGGCGTTCAATTGACAGTTGGTTAGACCGCTCGTTAAGCTGTCACATATCACTTAACACTTCCTTGGCCTTAGGGTAGTCTTTACTCAATGTTGTTGTTACACTATAGTTTATTTGCACTTTATGAGAAATGATTTGTTGGTTTTGGCTTGTATGTTTTAAGAGGTGTCGATACATTCGTGAAAAATTAGGTCAATTTCTCTTAAAAATTAAAATTTAGGTAAAATAGGTAAAATAAAATCAGTCTCAAAAGAATTCATGTTCTCTAAAAGAAATTTTATTAAATTGCACCTGATTAGCTTAGACAAATAAGTAATAATACTAAAATTCCTAGTCATGTAAATGGGACGACGCGTCAGTGTATGCGCGATATTAGTGAGTGAGGACGCGTGAACGTGATGTAGAGGGAATCATATTTGCATGTATGTTCGTGGCTTAATAAATTAGTGACATAAGTAAGAGAGAGGTGAAAATAAATCAATCCAATATGGCGTAAGATTGATTGCCTATTTCTTTACAACCTCCTTGATATGGGTATTAAATGAAAGGGTTAAGGTGGGAAAAAATTTTTAATTTCTAAAATTTTAATATTTCTCAAACTAAACTGGTACCAGCCAAGACATCCTTCATGAGTATAATGCTGACCTGCTAAGCAAAAATGCAGTATCTTTAATATTAAGTAATAAAGGACAACAAATCTTTTTATTCTTTAAAATTATATTTTTAAGTAGCAGGACTGAGTGGCACTCGACTGTTTTTCTTTATTCACAACGTTTCAAGTATCTCCAGTGGAGTGGAAATACTAACCAGTTAAAACGTTGTGATTATAAAAACAAAGGCAATGGTCCAAAATTTGTTTTATTCAAATATTATCATTGTCTCCAACCTTCAAACAAAGAAATAGTATTTTAACATTTTTCAGTAGGTTTTTATGCTAATTCCAGGATTCCTTTGAGCCGTTCATCGACGTAAACGAACTGGAGATCACCAAGAAAATGGTGCATCCAATCAGCCGACAGGAAGAGAACGAGAGCAGGCGACTATGGAAGGAAGTCACGGCCGGCTTGAAGTTTAACGAAATCGACCGAGCGACGAACGCGAAGCAGACGCTGGAACAAAAGCAACGCGAAGAGGCCAAAGAACGAAAAGAATCGGGTCGAGAGTGGCAAACTAAAGTAAGTAAAAGTTGGAATTTTTCGATATTTAAGTTTTGAAGACTCCGACGTTTAAAGCATATATTTAAAACTCCTTTTATAGGGTTGCCAACTTCAAATTTAGTTTTACCGTGACAAAACATTAAAAATTGCGGGACACATTCTAAATTTGCGTGACATTCAGTGTAGGATTTTATTTAAGACAAATCAAAAATAAATAATAGTAATTTATGTCATTAGGCTGAAAAGTGAGTCTTTTTATGCTGAACTCAAAATTTGAGCTATCAAGCGAAGAATGCTGCTCAAAAAATTATGATACTAATTATAAGCTAAGGTTGACTGAACCGTAAACCGACACAGTTTACTAAACACTGAACCGTAATCGCTTTAGTGATTAAGTAAAGAGAAACTAACAAACTAAATTATGTTGTTAGTTTCTCTTTACAGGTTCACTGAAGCGATTACGGTCCAGGGTTTAGTAAACTGTGTCGGTTTACGGTTCAGTCAACCTTAGCTTATAATTAGTATTATAATTTTTTGTGCAGCATTAAAAATGAGTTATTTTGCAAATAATTTTGTTTACCCCAGAAAAAGTTTTTGGCACTTGGTTCCTTGTCAATAAACGTTATCCAAATATAGTTGATTTAGCATTTAGAATATGTTGTCATTTCTTGGGGATATGATAGTTCACGCCAAAGTAAGCAAGTTTTTTCTTTATCACTGAAAATTGGTGCAATTGTTGAGCATTTGTTTCGTATTCACTGTTTTGTTTGAACCTGGCCTACCTAATAAAATATGTAGTGAGCATTTGTGTTGCAGTAAAGAGAAACATTTACAGGAAATATCTGAAAATCGAAATCTAAATTTTAAAAAAGATATGAATAAAGTAAAAAGATATTTAAAATAATGGTCCATGAATAAACATATTAACAAAAACACTGCTCCAGGTAAATACAAAATTATACATGAAAATTTCATGATGAAGTAGTAAAAACTTGGACTACAAAATTTATGAACACATAATAAAAATTTAAAATTTTTGTCTTAATCATGCATATAATAATTAGGAATGGAAAACGAAGTAATAATTACAATTCTATAAACTAACTCTGACCACAGTAAACTCAAGAACTACAGATCTATTACTCTTGCTAGTTTTGATAAAAATTTAGAAAAAAAATATTAAAAACAAAATCGACAATGCTACAGGTAAAGATATTTTCAAATTTTAATTTGGATTCAAAACTAACACCTCCACAACACATCCTCTAACAATCATAATGGACAAAATCAGCAGGGTTATTTTTAGATATTAAAAAAGTGTTTGGCAGCTTATGGTAGAAAGGACTTGCATTTAAACTGCACAAACAATCTTATAAACATAATTAATAGCTTTTTGCGAAAAAGATCATAGGTAATCAAAATTAAACAAAAAACCTCAAAAACATTTATAGCAAGGTTCTCCCTTTCCCCTAAATTTTTAATGTATACTGCTCAGACATCGTCAACCTGGCTGCTATAGACTTTCAAAGTTACATTTTTCAATTCGCAGATGATACTGCTATAACCCATGAAAATACATCAAAAAAGCAACTTGTCAATTTTAACAGGTATTGAAAAAATGATGCCCCATCTGGAGACTAAAGATCAACCCAATAAAATCACAATTTATTTTAATCACACTCCCAAGTCCAACTTCTTAAAACTAATTCTTAACAACACTGCAGTCCTTCAAAACAACAGTTTAAAACCTTGACATCCTACTGAACAACAAAGTAAACCTGAAACATATATTATATTAAAACCATTTGCAGACCCATTTTAAAATATGGTTGGTCAATTTTTAATGCTCAAAACTCTACAATAAACAACATTCAAGTGGGGGAGATGTCAGCTTTAGGATCCTTACCAGAATACGCAACAGCCCTTTTCATAACCCATCAAACTTAATGTTGTAGTTTTTATTTAGGTATTTCTTTAATTCTCCGCTATGTAGTCAATCATTTGTCTAAATTGTTCGTTCGACCTTCTTTGTTGTCCATAATTGCTTATTTTCAGATACCTAATTTGAATTTTAGAATTTTATATCTCGCAACGTTGCCAAAGCTTGAATCGAGTTGTTTTTAAGATAAAGAATACATAAAAATAATTGCATATTTACCAGAATTTTTAATAAATAAAGTTTTATTTCTTATATATAAACTTATCTACCAATCTACATATATCTCAAGCTACAGCGATGACTGGTTGCTATCTACATTTAAATAACGATCATCTTTAGGTGAAATTTAGAGAATACCAAAAAAAATGTGTCTATCGAAGTTGTTAAAATTTGTTGTTAATTAAAGTCGTTGATTTAAGGACTCTCTTAGCAACTAAGTTAGTGAATCGGCCTGAATAGTAGATTATGTCATTAGGAGGAGAAATCAGTATTTTTGTGCTGAGCTCAAAAGATTGCAGCCGAGGCAAACCAATTGAGCCAAGCACAAAAAGACCTCCTTATAACGTTTTTATCTTATGACAAAAACTAAAAACCATTACCTTAATATGAATGACTATGTCTATGACAGATGGTTTCTAGGCGGAGATAATATGAATAAAATGGGTTAAAAAAATTATCAATTTATTGTCTACGCTCATTTAACTCATTAATGTACTAGGAAAATAAAATTATTATTGTGCTTATACCATAATGAATAACTTTTAAGGGCTGCGTATGAGAATAAGGAACGTATGGTAGGCCCCATCGGCAGCGCGTTACACTGATCTCCCAGGATTATTTCCCCCCTTTCAGTTCTCTTACGTATCCCGCTACTGCACAGTGGAGATTTGACGAACCGTATGTATTCGGTACAAAGTTACGGGTACTGGATGATGTTTGAAATACGGATTCGTTACTTTAAAATACGTTTCGTTACTCGCATCGTTTCGTTAGTAACGGCCTGCAGGGCTGCATGCTCACGTGGACGAGTTTTGGTTCGTGCCGCGCATGACGTCACTCGATGAGTAGTGGCCCCGCGAATACTTAAATAATAGTAATATTATCAAAGAAAATATTATATTATTCTTATGAAGAAGCCAAAAATTATTTAAAGAAAGAGTTAGAACAAATTACAAGGGCACCACTATTCAGTAGCACTGGAAAATCATAATAAGGATGATAAAAATACACATAATGCTGCGTTTGGAGATGAGAAAGACGATCTTTGAAGGGATTTTGACGTAAGAACCAGCACTATTACAGTGTCTACCGTTGCTACTGGAATCATCACCATGAGACAGTACATTGAAGAGAGGATTCTTTACAGAAAAGATAATCCTCTTAAATGGAGGCAAATAAAAAAGATATTATATCCTGAACTTGTAGGCTTAGTCAAAAAAATATGTATGTGTAATGGCTTATTTTTGCAATAAAAAAATATTTTTTTTATTTAAATTGTATTAATAATTATTATACATCCTGCAATTTAATAAAATATAATCCAAATGTATGTTTTCTTTAGGCAGCGGCTACATACGATTCGAAATAATAATTAAACCAAACCCTAACCAGCTTAATGCAAAGACTCGTATTTTGAATTATAGCACAGAGTATTATAGTAACGAAAGTAACGAATAACGACTACTTTGTAACGAATAGTCACAAAGTACCGAATACATGCGGGTATTGTTTTTTTCGTTACTTTTCCATCTCTAATGCACAGCGTTACCTGTGTTACGTCACCTACGGTTGGTTATCTCATTTATGGTCCTCTTACGTGTGCCTTGTTATCTTCAGATGTTTATTTCTTTTGCCTAATGTTTGTCTAAACTTAATTGATTTATTAATGTTTATGTTAACATTCTTTATGATTTCATTGGCTTTGATGCTGTTTTTATGGGAAATGTTGTCGACTAATTAATTTTACCTAAAGGAATTTTTTGTTAATTACTTAAAATTGCGAATTTCGCATTAAATTTTTGTATTTGGGTATTATTAAGGTCATGCAATTTTGTTAATTTTACTTAGCATGATACCAGGTATTAGCAGGTGTGGTAAAGTTATTCCTTAACCTCGACTGCCCACTATTGGCATGTGAAGTTTCTGTGTACTCCTGAAAGTTCTTTGTTGTATCCAGTCACGTTACTTGCATACTTTTATCACAGGACTTAATTTAGGCTGAGGTGCTACACGCTATTAACACTCTTTTTGTACTTGGATCTGGTAGATCATGTGTAGAATATTTATTTTATGAATTTGAACAATCATAGCGTGGTAGCACTATAAGTGTAAGAACGCGTTATACGAGTCTAGACAGTGTCTAGTAGACACGATCTCGGGTCTAGAGATGAGGAAAGGGCTGCGTTGAGGCTTATAATATTAATATTATATTATGTTAGAAGATAAACTTTATTATTGTTAGCACTCACTACTGTAATTGATTATCGCCTTGGCTCTAAAAATAATTTTACGGGTAACGTTTTTTACCCCTACGCTAAAAAAAACCGTTTAAAGTTTAAACCAATAAAAAAATTCGAAAATAATATATTTAATGTTACTTTCTACTTCTAATAATAATTATTATGATTAAATCGCTTGTTTGAGAAACCCCACATCTTCAAAACTCAATATTTTGAGAAAAGCTGAAAAAACTGTTTTATTTAAAACCACTTGAACATCTTTAAAGACAAGTACCTCAAAATAACTAGCGCTAAAAGCATTATATGGGTTGGATATGGGATTTCTCTTAAAAAGATGCGTCCATTACAACATGTTAATCTAAAAAGCCAAAATGTCAAATTTATGGACATATGGGGTTTCTCAAATAAGCGATTAAATTGGGTTTTATCACTTGAGAAATAAAATTGTTTCTTAAAAATATAATATTATATTCTATGTTTCCGCGAAGAGTCTTGTGCTTCACTCAACCTTGAACTCAGCACAAAAAGACTTACTTCCCAGCCTTGTGTCATAAAACTATATTGAAGATAGATAAGTTTTAAATCACAAAAAGTCGTTTTTGTAAAACATTTTCTGTAATAAAATATTATAAGGTCGTTTTTTCGTGTAAATATTATGTAATAGGTCATAGAGTTAAGATTTTGGAACACACTGCAAAAGCAAAAATACATTAACCATTAACCAAGGTTTATCTTTATAACCAACCATACCATATGAGCTATCTAGCTTGACATCAATTTTATAACTCTCAGGAAACAAAAACGGATTATTATTATGACGTCACCAACGTGCTTTTAACATTTCGAATCGCGGCACGTAAGCGTGCCTCTAGTCACAGCGTTATAAATATATATATTAGGTGCGTTCTTTTCGCCTGAGATCTCAGCTCACTTCAGTTAATGTGATATGAGATGAAGTGATGTGAGTAAGCATTAAAAAGAACGACACACTTAATTAAAACGCGCAATCTGACGGCTCATACGTGAGTAAGAGGCAACATAACCTATCTCTTATATCATTATGTTCTGTGTCATATCCTTATTGGTTTAAATTTCGTGGTTTTCTATGTCTAAATTTGCGTTGAATTATATAATACAAAAATAATAATAAAAGTTTTATTTGATGAAGACGATGAAGGTGATAAAATGACATCAAATAAAAATTAAAACAAAAAACTTTGACATGTTTTGTTTAATTTTATTGTAAATGGGTTTTTCTTGTTCTGAAAAACATTTTTATACGAATTTTATTTATTAAATTAAGTTTATAGTCAATTTACAAAATTTAATTATTTTTATGGAATTTTAAGTTTTATTGCAAAAAATCTTTTTTGTAAACGACAATAATTTTATGACTTAAAATAAGAATTAAAAAAATCTTCACTTATACTGTCTTTGTTCAATTATATTGTAAAAAGTGTTTTTTTCGTTCTGAAAACTTTTCAGTGAAAAGCAATTTTATTCGAATTCTATTTATCAAGTTTATAGCTAATTTACAAAATTTAATTATTTTTATGGAAATTTAAGTTTTATTGCAAACAATCACCTAAATAAGATTAGGTTATGTTATTTAAAAACTTGGCGATAATCATAATGTCTAGAGTCCCGTCAGACGGTTCTCTATTGCGCTCCCGTTAACACTTTGTGACGTCACACACTGTAAATCGGTATTATTTTTCGAGCGATAGGATTTTTACAATAAGCTCGGTAGCTCGATGGAAGGGCGCCTGCTTTGCATGCGAGAGATACGGGGTTCGATACTTGGCGCCTCTACAACTTTTTTTAATTTTTTTTTAAAGAATTTATATACCGAAATAATACAATGTGGCCTTAAAAGCATTTATATTTAATTTTACATTAATATTTTAATTTATTTACCTTTCCTCATAATCATTTTGCTATATATATATACAGGGTGTCCGGGAAAAGCAGGTCAATCCGTTAACCATATATTCCTTGAGTTAAAACAATAAGACTTTCATAATACCATTTTTCAATTTAGAGCTTCATGTTCGATATACAGGGCGACAAAGTTTGAAATTTAAAACTGATTTTTTTTTAATAATTCGAGTAATTGGTAAGATATTAAGTTTAAATTCGGTACACTACTTCAACATAAATAGTTACATTTTTGGAGACCAACAAAACAAAAAAACAATTGTCAAATAAACAAAATAGGGGGGTCCAGTACTCACTGACTCCCCCTATTTTTTAGTACGTGCGCCAATGACTTCCAAACGGTATTTTTTTAGGTAATCATTTATTGTTGAACATTTTTTGTATCTTATAAAATTTTGATAAAATGATTTGTTTTAGAGATAATTTGTAAAGTATGGGTCAGTCCATATCAAATTTTCAAAAATTAATTTTTTTTTTTGAAAAAATTTAGGTCATGTGATATATCATAAAAAAGGTCTCTAATAGGCCTTTAAAATAAGCCACCACTCACCTTTCTACTTTTAATAGTTTACGAGATATCGCTATTTTTGTAAGTACTTGCAAGACCCAAATTTATCGGAATTTTTGATTTTCAAAAATCAATAAAACAAAAGCCACCTATCGAAAAAAATTCATATATGGGATTTTTGAGTTTTTTAGTGAGGTAAACAAATTTACCAAAAATTATCAAAATCGGAGATGGTGGGGGAAGAACCTTTGGTTGATTTGATATGGACTGACCCATACTTTACAAATTATCTCTAAAACAAATCATTTTATCAAAATTTTATAAGAGACAAATTTTTTTTAACAATAAATGATTAACTAAAAAAATACCGTTTGGAAGTCATTGGCGCTCGTACTAAAAAATAGGGGGAGTCAGTGAGTACTGGACCCCCCTATTTTGATTATTTGACAATTGTTTTTTGTTTTGTTGGTCTCCAAAAATGTAACTATTTATGTTGAAGTAGTGTACCGAATTTAAACTTAATATCTTATCAATTACTCGAATTATTAAAAAAAATCAGTTTTAAATTTCAAACTTTGTCGCCCTGTATATCGAACATGAAGCTCTAAATTGAAAAATGGTATTATGAAATTCTTATTGTTTTAACTCAAGGAATATATGGTTAACGGATTGACCTCCTTTTCCCGGACACCCTGTATATATATATATACAAGGTGTCCCGTATCGTTATGTTCAAATTTTGAGAGCATAAAGTAGACTTATTTTCAGAAAGAAAACCCGCAAAACTTGTATATCAATTTTTATTTGAAGTATAATCCACAAAACAAAAAGTGGTCTGTGCTGGGTGTTCGACAAAGATTTTCCGACGTATTTTTTACCGCTGAACACGAATCTGAAGTCAAAATTGGGGGGTCAAACTGCAAAAAACGGAGAAAAATTAAAATAACCGATATTAGATAATGGATTTTATCGGTTTTTTTATTTTTCTTCGTTTTTTGCAGTTTGACCCCCAATTTTGACTTCAGATTCGTGCTCAGCGGTAAAAAATACGTCGGAAAATCTTTGTCGAACACCCAGCACAGACCACTTTTTTTTGTGGACCTGTGTAATTTAAAGGCCTGTAACTTTGAAACAAATAAAAATTGATATACAAGTTTTGCGGGTTTTCTTCCTGAAAATAAGTCTACTTTATGCTCTCAAAATTTGAACATAACGATACGGGACACCTTGTATATATATATATATATATATATATATATATATATATATATATATATATATATATAATGTAATTAAATGAATATTCCTTCGTTGAAAAATTTTTACTCAATGGGGCGGGGGGGGGCAATGGGACGGGGTCGGTTGGGTTGGGTTGTTGGGTTGGTTTCGAAGCGGGCGGACTCGGGACGTTGGTTAAGGAAAAAAGATCTGCTTCCCGTCTTAAGATTGCGTCATTGGATGACGTCACTCTGTTAACAGGAGCGCAATAGAGAACCGTCTGACGGGACTCTAGACACGGCGATCAATAATTTCTTTATTCCCTCCACTTTATTTCCGACTTAATTCAAACTGATTTCCCCGCACAGCATGTGCAGTATCGGAGAGGGGGGAGGAAAGCTCACTTTATGGTGAGTGAAGCAAAAAGAACGCGCACATTTGCAAATTTTACCGATTTGAGCTGAGATTAACTGAGATCTCAGGCGAAAAGAACGCACATATTATATATATATATATATATAATATATACAGGGTGTCCGCAAAAAAGAGGTCAATCCGTTAACCATATATTCCTTGAGTTAAAACAATAAGACTTTTATAATACCATTTTTCAATTTAGAGCTTCATGTTCGATATACAGGGCGACAAAGTTTGAAATTTAAAACTTATTTTTTTTAATAATTCGAGTAATTGATTAGATATTAAGTTCAAATTCGGTACACTTCTTAAACATAAATGGTTACATCTTTTGAGAACAACAAAGCAAAAAACAATTGTCAAATAAACAAAATAGGGGGGGTCCAGTACTCACTTTATTGTTAAAAAAAAATTGTCTCTTTTGATAAAATGATTTGTTTTAGAGATAATTTGTAAAGTATGGGTCAGTTCATATCAAATCAACCAAAGGTTCTTCCCCCACCATCTCCGATTTTGATAATTTTTGGTAAATTTGTTTGCCTCACTTAAAAACTCAAAAATCCCATATATGAATTTTTTTCGATAGGTGGTTTTTGTTCTATTGATTTTTGAAAATGAAATCCGATAAATTTGGGTCTTGCAAGTACTTACAAAAATAGCTATATCTCGTAAACTATTAAAAGTAGAAAGGTGAGTGATGGCTTATTTTAAAGGCCTATTAGAGACATTTTTTATGATAAATAACATGACCTAAATTTTTTCCAAAAATTTCCGAAAATTTGATATGGACTGACCCATACTTTACAAAGTATCTCTAAAACAAATCATTTTATCAAAATTTTATAAGAGACAAAAAATTTTCAACAATAAATGATTACCTGAAAAAATACTGTTTGATAGTCATTGGCGCACGTACTAAAAAATAGGGGGAGTCAGTGAGTACTGGACCCCCCTATTTTGATTATTTGAAAATTGTTTTTTGTTTTGTTGGTCTCAAAAAATGTAACTATTTATGTTGAAGTAGTGTACCGAATTTAAACTTAATAACTTATCAATTACTTGAATTATTAAAAAAAATCAGTTTTAAATTTCAAACTTTGTATATCGAACATGAAGCTCTAAATTGAAAAATGGTATTATGAAAGTCTTATTGTTTTAACTCAATGAATATATGGTTAACGGATTGACCTCCTTTTCCCGGACACCCTGTATATATATACATTAGGGTGTCCCAAAAAAAAAGAATATATTTTTTTTCTTGTCTCTTGTAAAAATATGTTAGTTAATCATGCTGTGAGAGCCCTTTCAAAATATCAGCTCGATTAAAAATTTTGTAGGGGTCGCTCAAGATTTTTAAAAATTTTCAAAATGGTCAAAAATTGAATTTTTGTTTTATTTTAATTCTTTTTCTCGTCTCGATATTATTTTTTAGGTTGAAAATAATAAAAATTCTGTAAATTTCAAACCAATATTTTGATTTCTAAAGGTCGCTAAAAGTTCGTTGATATTTATATTCAGAGGTCGCTCGAAAACATTCAAAATACTCTACTTTGAAAGTTAAAAAAATCTTGAGCGACCTTTAGAAATTAAAATATCGATTTGAAATTTTCAAAATCATTATTATTTTTAAATTAAAAAATAATATCGGAAAGAGAAAAAAAATTAAAATAAAAAAAAATCCAATTTTTAACGATTTTGGTAATTTTTAAAAATCTTGAGCGACCCCTAAAAATTTTTTAATGGTGCTGATCTTTTGACAGGGCTCTTAAAACATGACAAACCAACATATTTTCACAAGAGACGAGAAGAAAAAAAATATTCTTTTTTTTTGGGACACCCTAATATACATATTATTATAATCTTTTTTTAGATTTAAATATCAAATGATGAGCTTTAGGTTATAATTATGACATTTTTTTTTCAGTTGTTTAAGAAGGGAAGCGAAGAAAGCTGGATTTACACGAGTCCATTGGGCCAGAGGTTGGCCATGAGTCAAACATCGAAAACCTGAACCACCCAATAAAATAAAATTCGTTTTTTCTTTAATTATCGAAAAAATACTGTTCTTATCTTAATCTATTTTCTACCTTAACCAATGAACAATTTCTTTCTGATTTTATTAGTGAACTGTGATATATCAAGAGATGTACAGGAGTTTTTTATGCAGGGTGTTTTGTGGATTGTTAGTTTTTTGTTTCTGTGAGATTTACAAAACACTCTGTTTAAGTGAGGTGTTCAGTGACAAGGACTTTAATGCTTTTAGAACAAAAAGTTTTCTGTATCAAACAAGAATAAAAAAGTATTAAATAATTATCTATTGTTTTTAGATAACATTTTCAAAGCTTTTGGTATTAGGTCTGCTGCCGGCCAGCATTTATTTTTGTGTTAGATTTACCCTGTAATTTTATAGTCATGTTTTAACATTATTAATTTTGGTGGTTATATTTGAATTTATTTTTTATATTTTATATGTGACTTGCCTTTAAAAAAATAAAAAAAGGCAAATGGTAGTACAATCAGCTAAATTTTTATGTGACTTCCAATGAATTCCTAAATAAATGATATACACATATCAAGTTAAAATGCAGTTTTATTTCATTAAAAAATACCTAATCAATACAAATCAACACCTAATAATAAACAAAAATTAACCTACAGTAGTGGTATCCCTCTTCTCTATAAACCTCAACTGTTTTTTCCTTAGTTTCTTCAATTTCTTGGTATTTGTGATAACTTGAACAACTTCAGTCTTCAGCCTATTTTCTTCCTGTCTTTTTAAATTGTCCCTTCTCCTCTGCTTTTTTAACTCTTTTTCAGCCTCTTTTTCTGCTTTAAGCGCCTTTGATGCCTCTTTAACCTGCTTCAGTTTCTCACGAAGTTGCTGTTTCTTTTCAAAAGAGTTTCTTATACCTTTTGTTTTAATTATGGAGGAAAACCGTTTTCTTTCAGTTTTCCATACTCTACCCGACTTGGGTTTACCTTTTACCACAAAATCAGTTCTGTAAATTACAAAAAAACATTGTTTATAAATGTCAAAATTATAAAGAAAAACTTACGTTAATTTTTTTACTTCATTGGCTTCAGTGCGTTTTTCTTCAGTTTTTTCCTGTTTTACGGGCTTTGTTTTGCCTACAATCTCCTCTAAAGTCCTCACTTTTGCCTTCATTTTAAAATAAACACATGGACTACCACCTAACCTCAAAACACGTAGGCAACGTTGTCAAGTTTATCACCAGTGCTGCCAACTTGCGAAAAAACAATAATCGTACGGAAAACCAAAAAAAATCGTATTTTAACCAGGGTTGTGAACCGGTCCAAGATCGCTTGTTTGTTACGGACCGGTCCGTACCCAAAATAAACAAGTAATAATTCTGGACCGGTCCATGGACCGTTCCGTTTTTAAAATTACTTGGACCGGTACAAATTTTGGACCGAACCGTTTTCAAGTGTTTTGGAGCGGTACTGGACCGGTTTAAACAATTTGAACCGGTCCAAACATTTGTATTATTAGATTATTTCCACTCCTATTTCATATTATTGACATTATTATTATTACTGTGATTTGAACCAATCGGGTTTTAAATTGGAAAAAGTGAGATTGGAACTAACAGATGTCAGATTTTTTATATATTATATGGGTCATTCCACCAAATAAAGTTTTTTTTTGTTGGCCCTCGCGGATTTTTGAAGTGAAACTTTAAACGCGCGCAAAGGGATAACTGCTCTAAACCCAATTTTCATATAATAATATACATATAATAATTTCGTAATAGGTACACAGTACGTGCTGGTATAAGTATATATAAATGGCGTCCACGCCAGGTCGGGTTGTCCTCCGTGACATAGTTCTTTCTTAAATAGGACACTTTAAATTCTAAAATTTGGCGAAATGGCTTTTAGCAACGTTGCCAGGTTTTTTGATAGCCGTCCAAGACAGTTTTTTTGTCAGGGACCGTGCATATTAAACAGTATTACATACATATTTAAATTTTAATTAATCATTATGTATTCGCATTATTGCGCAGTGTGTACCAGATGTTTTTTTATGCGCAGTAGGTACCAGATGGTTGGGTCCATGCGCAGTAAGCACCAGGGTGGTTTTATGTGTGCGCACTGTGTACCAAATGATTTGATCTATGCGCAGTGGGTACGAGATTATTATGTATATGCGCAGTAAGTACCCGGTGGTGGTTTCCATGCGTAGTTGGTACCAGGTGGTTTATTTTTTTGCGCAGTAGGTACCAGATGGTTGGATCCATGCGCAGTAAGTACCAGGTGGTTTTATGTGTGCGCAATTTGTACCAAATGATTTGATCTATGCGCAGTGGGTACGAGATTATTGTGTCTATGCGCAGAAGGTACCAGGTGATAGTTTTTATGCGTAGTGGGTACCAGGTGGTGGTTTCCATGCGCATTAGATACCAGTTGGTTTTATGTGGGCGCAGTGGGTACCAAATTAAAAAAACAAATATCGTCAAAATTCGAAAAATAATTACTATAGTTAATATTAACAGCTCAAATCTTCAGAATCTATAGAAATGTTTAATGATTAATTATTAAAAAAAACCTAAATACTATCAATATAATAAGTTATTCACGAGAAAGCGATTTTCCGAAAATTTTAATTATTTTCTGAAATTTTTTTGTAATTGGTAAAATAAATATGAGTACATTAGATGCAAAACTCGGTTTTTGCACATTTTAAAAAAATATATATTTTATCTTATTTATGATCATAACTGCACTGCCCACAGCATAACTAAGTAAACCAGATGCATAAGTTAATATTTGTAGAATAAAATACATTTATAAACTTACCGCAGCTGCAAAACTGGGTATTTGTCGGATGCAAAACTCGGTATTTGACCAATCACCAATCACGTCGCTAGTATACGCATTAACTGACGGCATAACAATCACCTGATTAATTGTTATTTTTTTGGTATTTGCACTTATCACTTGCAAAACTTGGTCTTTGAACGAGGAAGATGCAAAACTATGTTTTTTAAATCTTTTGATTTCAATTATTTACTAAACTACTTAATTTTAAAGGACTTTTTTTTACTTTTTTGAATAAGAAATGATGCAAAAGCACGTCTATACTATTTTTGTATTTTTTTTTCAAATATGACCTTATGAGCGGTTTTTCGTGTTTTTCTTAAAATCACTTATCCTGCAAATACAGAGTTGTGCATCTAATGTACTCATATAAAAATCTAACGTGGAATGATAAATCTAACATTATTTCTAGGGGGACAAATTTTAATGTACGTTTCATGAAAAAATTAAGTAAATTAAGTGAAAAAACAATAATGTTTTTTTTACAATTATTGTAAATCAACGAGAAATACGCTCAAATTGATTCTCTCCATTTTCCGTTGTTCACAATGGCAACTGTCAAAATGACAGGTGTCAAAATAAAGGCTGTCAAAATGGCGGAAGTGTGGAAATAACAGCTATAAAAATTAGTGATGATAAAATGGCAGTTGCCCAAATGACAGCTGTCAAAATAAGTTGTAAAAATAACTGGTGATAAAATGACAGGGGCCCAAATAACAGCTATCAAAATGACAGGAGCCCAAATAAAAACTGTCAAAATGATAGGTGCCGAAATGAGCTGTCAAAATGACAGTTGCTGAAAAAACGTTATCCGAGCAAAGCTATTGAATAAATCACCTTTAGCTAGTGAATCACCATTTATAAGATTTGTAGCAATCCTAATCCACATTTGCTCCATGAGACCCACAAAAAAGTTGATTAAACAATTTTTTTTGTTTTTCTCTTAATTTACCTAGTTTAAAAAACTGACCAACAGATTTATGAGAAAATTACAGTATCTTATTAAGAATTAAAAGACCTTTAAAACGATATCACTTAAACCCCCGTGCAATTTAAGATTTTGGGGGCGGGTGGGGTAGAGCGCGTAGGGGTGCGGGTGGGTTCGTACAATAAAATGTCTCCCTTTACAAAAAAAAATTGACGTGCCACATTCACCCTTTAAAACGTTTGGGAGGATACGTTTTCGTTTGTTCGGACCGGTCCATGGACCGTGGACCGGACCGTTTTTGGCGGTCCACACTGTCAATGTTCCAAAACGGACCGGTTCAGTCGAACCTATTTTTGCTGGACCGGTCCAACACAAACGGTCCACAAACGGTCCGGTTACATGGACCTTTTTTGGAACTGAACCGCTGGCGAACCGGTCCATGGACCGAAATTTTGTTACGGTTCACAACCCTGATTTTAACTGTAAAAATCGTACACCACTTTTTATTAAATAAAAGTTTTATTTGATAAAAAGTGGTGTACAATTTTTACAGGTAAAATACGATTTTTTTATAAAACAGAATTAAAATTTAAAAATACAAAATATAAAAGAAAATAATTTTAATTTAAGTTTTTCGTTCTGGTATTTAAATTTATTGTTTAAAGTTGGGAAATTTCAAATACTTAAAAATATATGTAATAAACAATGGTTTACCTACTATACGTCCTAATAGGACGGTCCTATCCTATCCTGTCTATCAAAGTAAGGCGTTGTTTCTATCACACTGAATATATTCAGTGTGATAGAAACAAGTTATTCTTTGCAAAGTCATTTTATTAAGTATTACAAAAAAAAACTTGAGTCTTAGAACGAGGAACATCAATATTGATGAAGTAACTGGTCAACTTATTGATCTTAATTTAATATTTTAATTTGCAAATAGTATTTCTTCTTCATCACCTTTATTTGTATCGTTACTATAAATCTGCATCACGCGCAGCGCCAAACCGCTGGCGAAAAATTTCTGCAAACCAGTTTTTTTGTAGATGCAATAAAATACTTTTTACAGGTGGTGGAAGAAACATAAAATGGTATTGGACCAATACTATTGGTCATAGAAAACCCCGAAGGGGTAAATTTTATTTTTTCACTTCTTGTTAGCAGCACTGAAAATCTAAACATGATCGCAATGTTGCCTAATTCATTTTCGGGGCAAAATAATTCGGTTTTCAAAGATGCAACTAAAAGTAGTAAATTTATTAACTTTCGAAAATACAAAGAACTCCTATAAGACGAAAAATCGTATTTATGCGTACGATTTGACATAATGAATCGTACATCGTACCGACATGAAGATAATCGTACAAATACGATTAAAATCGTACGGTTCACAACAGGGTTGCCAAATATTTTTGACTGTAGGAGCCATGTTGCTTCCAATGCGGCTACTTTTATTTATAAGGTTGGCTCAGCCAACGTAAAGCCTAATTTATAGTTTGAGGAAGGCAATCTATAAATCAGGCTTTTCCATTTTTTATCACTGTCGCCAACTTAATTTTTTAATCCATAGGAAATTTTGTGTTGGCGACTGCACAAAACTAGTTTTCTGGGCGACAACTGTCATCTTGACGTTTTTTATGTTCTGTACACGTAAAGTCCGTTATCTGTGTAATTTAGGTGTCTTTTAAGTGTGTGATTCCGTATATTCGGAATGGGGGACTCTTTAGAGGCGTCAGAAACGGCGCCGGAGAGCCAGAACGTGGCGATAGTTGAAATAAACGCTTTTACCAATTTTATTCTAAAAGCCGCAACGGTTTTACTACCCGAAGATGACGGTCAGGCCGAACCGACAAACTTAAGCTCTTCTTTAGACGATAAAACTAATCAGGAGTTTATCAAGAAGTTTCTAAGCGACCCGCAAGTGCAGACTTTGTACATCCAGAGGAATTCCTCCAAAGGTGATGTCATTTTTTGTTAGTCAACCATTTTACCTTGAACTTAAAAAACACCTGTTTTTTTACGGGTGTTTGCAAAGAACACATTAAATGTCTAATATTAATTTATTTATCAGATGATGATAATGATCAGCCCCCAGAAGGTGAGGAGGAAAAGGAGCCTGTCACTTACTATGTTTGCAATGAGGTTCATTATTCAAGTTCCAAAATGTCATCCTTGGTTTGCATTAAACGTGGGGCTGTGGTTGAGGCTGATAAAAGCATCAGGGCTCAAGTAAGGCTGTTGAATTTTAGCGATGGATCTCCCTACGAAATTTTGCATTCCTATGTTAGCAAATCAGTGGCTCCTTTCTTTAAGTCTTATGTTAAGGAGAGTGGAAGAGCAGATAGGTAATAATTTTTTAAAATAAAAACGTTCTGTTTTATAAAACTAATTTTTACACAATTTTTAATATTAACAGTAAATAAATAGGGTTTCATTTTTATTTAAGGAAGGCATATAGAAACAATGCAATTTATTAATTTATTCTAATAATGTAAATAGGTATTTCAAATATATTTTTATATTAGAATAAAATATTTAACTTTAATTTTCTTTAAAGAGCAGAGCTGTCAGAAAAAAGTTACTGTATCTTAGTTCCTTTATTTTTTTAACAAAAAATATCTTAGATATGGAAAGTATCTTAGTTACTGAAAAGTAATTTATATGTATATTAAAAAGTAGCTAAGTTACCGCAAGAAATGTTCCTTTAGACAAGTTACAATATGAAAAAATGTTTTAGACAAAATCTAACTATTTTAAGTCGAATGATCAGAATCTGCAATAAAAAATAGGGTGTTCCATTGGAAATTTTAAAGTTACCCCCTGTTCCCCCTATGAGGACCAATTTTAGTACAGTTTGATTTCCCCCCTCGAATCATTTAATTTTTATTTTAAACATTTTTTCGTAAAATGCATACTAACTGAGATATTTTAAAGTTTCAATTTAAATGACTCACCCTGTTTATATACCGTACCTTCATTTGCTAACCATAGGGAAAATACATTGTAACTGGACCAGATAAGTCGCAGTCAACACAAAGCGAGAACCTTTTCAGAAATTATTTGGATGCGTCGTCGAGACATGCGTACTAAAACAAATTTTACCAGATTTACACCGCACAAAATAAAAAACAATAATAAAGCATCGATGTATGAAGCAAGGTCAACTGTTACGGCGCATACTAGCCTACTCGTCCACGCGTCCAAATCATTTCTACAACGTTTTTCGCTTCGTGCTGACTAAGACTCATCTGGTCCAGTTACAATGTATTTTCCCTATGGTTAGCTTGCAAATGAAGGTACGGTATATATATTAGAGTGAAATAACATGTTGTATGTAATACACCTCGTTATATCAATTTTTAGGTTAGATATATCTTTTTTCTTTAAAGTTATGTTATTAATAATTATGCTAGATTGTTTGAGTTATTTATTTTTCTCTAATCACCCGACTGTAGAAAAAACGTAATTACATGAAATTTTACTGATAAACAATTGAAAATCATCATTTATAAAAAGTTTGATACGAAAATCCTAAAAATTTCATAAATTGTCAATGTAAACGCTTTATATCTCAAGAAATATCAATCTTAGCGATTCAACTGATAGGACCTTTTTTAAAAAAAATTAAATTTTCTACAAGTTTGTTTTTTACATTTTTTCAAAGAATCCATTCACTTTTAAAATATCTTCAAAAATATGATAATTTTTCACTAAAATAGGATTTAGTGACCCGTACCATCCTACATGTGCAGATTACAGCTATGACACATAAAGCATTTTTGTAGAACTTTTGATTACGAGTAAATCCTTTTTTGAAACAATCCAATAGCATAAAATGCGGCTGAGATATAGATATTTAAAAAAAAATAATTAAAGTTTACGTGTATTTTAAATGGGAAATCTTTATACGCTTTGGTCGAGTACTTTGAGTTAATATTAAGGGCTCAAATTTTCCGGGAATTTTTTTTGGAACATTTTCAACAAGATTTTGAGTTGGGAGCGAAAAAATAAAAATTGTCGTGAAAAAAAAATCACCCTAATATATATATATATTATTTCGTACCTATGTTCAGTATATTTAAAACATTTAAAAAAAATTTAGGCAGATTTAAAAACGTAAAAAAAATTTAAAATAGTTTTAGGAAAATCTTAATTTAAGATTCGTAAAACAGTTTCAAGACAGTTCAAATTTTCGGAAAATAGTTTTTACATTGTATAAAATAGTTTTGAAACACGCTTGAAAAGGACAAATTTATTTTAAAATCGGTTTTATCACAGTCTGGGGGTTTTAGGACAATTTTATTATACTTTTAAAACACAGTTTTTGGATATTTTAAATTATGGAGTCATTGGGATATTTTTAAAACTGCTATTATAACGTTTTAGGACATTTAATTTGTATAAGTAAAAAATATATTAATTTTTACTGCAGCACAGTGGCCCCTATCCCTAAAAAGCTTGCCAAAAGATTTTAAAAATGTTTTTTAAAAATTCGTAAATGAAAATCCAAAATGAAAAAAAAAATAAATCGTTTAAAAATGTTATTTTTAAGGGTTTTTATTAATTAAATTCATAATTTCAAAACAGTATATTAAAATTGGCCGAAATATTAAAAAAATTCTTGTATTTGATTTAAAATTTAAAGTGTTTTCCTTATTGCTAAATTGACGAAAAAATGTGTACATTAAAATTGGCGGATCTAAAACTTTAGTTTAATAAATTATTAGATACCATTTAAATTTTTGATCAGATGTTTTTTTGTGCTGAAATAAATAAATAAATAAATTAAATCAGATTCGATCGAAAATTTGCAAGTAAAGTGTTTTTGTGGCCATGCGAAAGAAGTTACAATCCTAGACCACTATTAATAAATAAATCGGAATTTCCGATTCGGAAACAGACACTAATCATAAACTGCAATCCCTTCAATGCGCCTAATAATAAGTACGTATTTTCGTGACGCGGTGATTTCGAACATTGGTGACTTTACGCTTACGTAAAAGATCAGAAAAGAGATGCAGCTTACCGACACTTTGGAATTATTTATACTCTTGCCCTCTGTATTAAACGAGATATTACTAAATTAAAAATTCAGTCCTCATTTTTACCGCCAGCTTTTTCGGGATCGGGACCATTGTGTGGAGTTACAAATAATAAAATTTATATTTAATTTCAACTTTTTTGTAAGAAAACATCCCTCTTTTTATTAGAGATGGCGACAAAATGGCGCCTGCAGTCGAAAAAACAATCGCCGAACTGGAAATGGGTCTTTTACACCTTCAACAGAACATCGACATCCCGGAAATTTCTCTACCTGTGCACCCATACGTGGCCAGCTTGATAAAGCAGTGCGCCGACGAGGGCCGCAAACCCAAAGTCGCCGATTTCAGCGACAAAGTGGAAGATTCAAACTTTTTAAACCAGCTGCAACACGGCGTTAACAGATGGATTAAGGAGATTCAAAAGGTGACCAAGTTGGATAGGGATCCATCGTCGGGGACAGCGTTGCAGGAGATTAGTTTCTGGTTGAATTTGGAAAGGGCGCTTCATAGGATACAGGAGAAGAGGGAGAGTATGGAGGTGGCTTTGACGTTGGATATTTTGAAGCACGGGAAGAGATTCCATGCTACCGTATCGTTCGATACTGATACAGGGTTAAAGCAAGCCATAGCTACAGTTAACGATTATAATCCGTTGATGAAGGATTTCCCTATCAACGATCTTTTGGCGGCCACTGAGTTGGAGAGAATTCGTGCTTCTGTGCAACTGATATTCGCGCATTTACGTAAAGTGAGATCAACGAAATACCCCATACAGCGATGCTTACGTCTGGTCGAAGCTATCTCACGTGATGTGGGAGCCCAGCTACTCAAAGTCTTGGGTACAAGGCGTCTAATGCACATTCCGTTCGACGAATTCGAAAAAGTAATGACACATTGCTTCGACGTGTTCGCCATCTGGGAGGACGAATACGAAAAACTACAGGCCTTACTTCGCGACATAATGAAGAAGAAACGTGACGAGCACATCAAGATGGTTTGGCGCATAGCTGCGCACCACAAGAAGCTCCAAAACCGCATGGAGCAGATGCGAAAGTTCCGCCGACAGCACGAGCAGCTTCGTACTGTTATAGTGCGCGTTTTACGCCCTACAGTGCGCGAAGCTGCAGCTACCGCTGAAGGCGAAGAGGAGCCAGCAAAACCGACGTTCTCCCTTGATGCAGCTGATGCTAACGCTATCGAGGAGGTAAATTTAGCGTATGAAAACGTGAAAGAAGTTGATTGTTTGGATATCTCCAAGGAAGGTCAGGATGCTTGGGATGCAGCTGTGCAGCGCTACGAAGAGCGCATTGATAGAGTCGAAACTCGCATCACAGCCCATCTTAGAGACCAATTGGGAACGGCTAAAAATGCCAATGAGATGTTCAGGATTTTCTCTCGCTTCAACGCTCTATTTGTAAGGCCGCATATTAGAGGCGCCATACGCGAATACCAAACTCATTTAATTCAAAGAGTAAAGGATGATATTGAGGCTCTGCACGAGAAGTTTAAGGTTCAATACCCACAAAGTAACAGCGCTAGAATCAGTAAAGTGAGAGATTTACCTCCAGTGGCGGGCTCTATAGTGTGGGCCAAACAAATCGACCATCAACTTACAACTTACCTTAGAAGAGTGGAAGATGTTTTGGGTAAAGGTTGGGAGAACCACATCGACGGTCAGAAGCTTAAAGCCGATGGAGACAGCTTCAGGTTAAAGCTGAACACCCAGGAAATCTTCGATGACTGGGCGAGAAATGTTCAACAGAGGAATTTGGGCGTATCAGGAAGAATTCTTACCATTGAAGCTGTTAGGTATGTTATATAATGTTCAACCTGCATAAAGCATACTATTTTCTTGTAAATTTAGGTCAAGAAATGGCAGAGGCAATGTCTTGAAGCTGAAAGTAAACTTCCTCCCGGAAATCATTACTTTAGCCAAAGAAGTGCGTAACTTAAAATGCCTGGGCTTCAGAGTACCTCTTGCAATCGTCAATAAAGCCCATCAAGCTAATCAACTTTATCCCTTTGCTATTTCCCTAATTGAAAGTGTCAGGACATACGAAATGACTTTGGAAAAGGTAAGCATACATTTTGAACCCATTTTATCTGAATTACTAGCGGTTACTATTCAATATATACGAGTTTAATACTTATAGCACTTTATTTAAATTAGCTGACAAACAGGACTAGCACTCAAAGTGGTGTGAAGGTAGTTAAATAACTCCCTAAAGCATGGTTGTATACATCAAACAGCATGCCAATTGTATAAGCTACATTCCCCCTCTCTAGATATATACAGAATATTATATATAGCATGTAATTTACAATATTTAAAATGTTTTTGACAGTATTTCGTTTATTTAGATCGAAGATAAAGCCAGCATAATACCGTTGGTAGCCGGTATGCGCAAGGAAGTCCAACAATTGATCGCCGATGGAATACAGTTAGTCTGGGAGAGTTATAAGTTGGACCCCTACGTCCAAAAACTGTCCGACACAGTTGTAAGTTTTCAGGAACGCGTTGAAGAGCTCGTTATCGTTGGAGAGCAATTGGATGTTGATGTGAGATCACTGGAAACTTGCCCATACTCAGCAAACACTTTTGCAGACATTTTATCGAAAATACAACACGCCGTTGATGATTTATCGTTAAAGCAATACTCGAATTTGCATATTTGGGTGACAAGACTCGATGAGGAAGTGGAGAAAAATTTGTCGCGACGTTTACAAGCCGGCGTGGAAGCGTGGACAGACGCTCTAAACGGCCAAAAGAAGGAAATCGACCACAGTATGGATACAGATGCGCCGGCTCAACCAACGCACAAACCAGGCGGTGATCCGCAGATTCAAGTCGTAGTGCACGAAGTCAGAATCACAAATCAAACAATGTATTTGTATCCCAGTATAGAAGAAGCTAGATTCCAAATAATGCAGCAGTTATTCGCCTGGCAAGCTATCGTAACGTCGCAACAAAGGTTACAGAGCAGTAGGTACCAAGTTGGAGTGGATAAACCTGTTACAGAAACCTACAGAAACATTCTGACAAAGCTACCTGGCGGTCCGGTACCTTTAAACAACGCCTATGAAGCTATAGCCGGTAAAACCAAGGAAATACAGAAATACGTCAACGAGTGGCTAACGTATCAGTCCTTGTGGGACCTCCAAGCCGATAATCTCTATGGAAACCTTGGGGAAGATATCAACAAATGGATGGTTTGTCTCAACGACATAAAGAAAACAAGAACCACATTCGACACATCTGATACACGACGTGAATTCGGCCCTGTTGTCATAGATTTCGCAAAAGTACAGAGCAAAGTGTCACTAAAATACGACTCTTGGCATAAAGAAACCTTAAGTAAGTTTGGTACTTTACTAAGCAACGAAATGGCGACCTTCCATACCAACGTATCGAAATCCAGATCAGATTTAGAGCAGCAAAGCATCGAAGCCGCTAGCACATCGGACGCTGTGACTTTCATTACATACGTTCAGCAGCTGAAGAGGAACATGAAAGCCTGGGAAAAACAGGTGGAAGTGTACAGGGAAGGTCAACGAATCCTGGAAAGGCAAAGATTTCAATTCCCCACAAGCTGGCTTCACGTCGAAAACCTCGAAGGAGAGTGGGGTGCTTTCAACGAAATCATCAAAAGGAAGGATTCCTCCATACAAACCCAAGTTGCTAGCTTGCAACAGAAGATTGTCTCTGAAGACAAGGCTGTTGAAAGTCGCACCAATGACTTCTTAGTCGACTGGGAGAAGAGCAAACCCGTAGAAGGACATTTGAAACCTGACGAAGCCTTACAACAACTCCAATTATTCGAAAGCAAATTCACCAGATTGAAGGAAGAAAGGGATAACGTTGCTAAAGCTAAGGAAGCTTTGGAGTTACAAGAACCAGGCGGTATCAGCACTAGTGAAGATAGAATGCAAGTGGTGTTCGAGGAGTTGCAAGATTTGCGTGGAGTGTGGTCGGAATTGAGCAGAATCTGGACGCAAATCGACGAAACCAGAGAAAAACCGTGGTTATCGGTGCAACCAAGAAAATTGCGTCAACAATTAGACGCTATGTCTTCGCAGTTGAAAGAACTACCAGCAAGGCTACGCCAATATGCTTCGTATGAGTACGTAAAGAAAACTCTGCAGACTTATACGAAAGTTAACATGATGATTGTCGAACTGAAATCGGACGCCCTTAAGGAGCGCCACTGGAAGCAACTAATGAAGCAATTAAGAGTTAACTGGGTGTTATCTGATTTAACTCTAGGACAAGTATGGGATGTAAACCTACAGAAAAACGAGTCCATAGTCAAGGATATAATTCTTATTGCACAAGGTGAAATGGCGCTGGAAGAATTCTTGAAGCAAGTTCGCGAATCATGGCAAACCTACGAGTTGGACTTAATCAACTATCAAAACAAATGCAAGCTCATTAGAGGCTGGGACGATTTGTTTAATAAAGTTAAAGAACACATCAACTCCGTAGCAGCCATGAAGCTATCGCCTTACTACAAAGTTTTTGAGGAGGAAGCACTAACGTGGGAAGAAAAGTTAAACAGAATCAACGCGTTGTTTGATGTTTGGATTGATGTGCAACGCAGATGGGTTTACCTTGAAGGTATCTTCTCTGGAAGTGCTGACATCAAGACTCTTCTCCCAGTAGAAACATCCAGATTCCAGAGCATCAGCTCTGAATTTTTGGGCCTAATGAAGAAGGTTTCCAAGTCGCCGATGGTTATGGACGTTCTTAACATACCCGGTGTGCAAAGAGCTCTTGAAAGGCTTGCAGATTTATTGGGCAAAATCCAAAAAGCACTTGGAGAGTATTTGGAAAGAGAGCGTACCTCATTTCCACGATTCTACTTCGTCGGTGACGAAGACTTACTTGAAATCATTGGTAACAGCAAAAACATCGCGAGATTACAAAAGCACTTCAAGAAAATGTTTGCCGGTGTTGCCGCCATCATTCTAAACGAAGACAACAATGTAATTAAAGGTATAGCTTCCAGAGAAGGCGAGGAAGTACCATTTGGAAAAGCTGTTTCAACCGTTGAGCACCCGAAAATCAACGAATGGTTAACTTTGGTCGAGAAAGAAATGCGCGTTACCCTAGCTTCGAGTTTAGCTCAGTCCGTACAAGATATAAAACAGTTTAAAGACGGTATAGATCCTAAACTGTACATGGAATGGGTCGACAAATATCAAGCGCAAATTGTGGTACTGGCAGCGCAAATATTGTGGAGTGAAGACGTTGAAGCCGCTCTAGTTAAAATGAATGGAGAACCTCAAAAAGGGGTTTTAGAGAAGGTTCTGCAACAAGTTGAGAACACTTTAAATGTTCTGGCTGACTCCGTACTGCAAGAACAACCTCAATTGCGCAGAAAGAAGTTGGAGCATTTGATTAACGAGTTCGTACACAAAAGAACCGTCACTAGAAGGCTTATCGCCAACGGAGTTTGCAGTAATAAGTCCTTTGAGTGGCTTTGCGAAATGCGGTTCTATTTCGACCCCAGGCAAACCGAAGTGCTAAAACAGTTAACAATCCACATGGCAAATGCCAAATTCTACTACGGATTTGAGTACCTAGGTGTACAAGACAGACTTGTACAAACACCGCTTACAGATAGATGCTACCTTACGATGACGCAAGCACTGGAGGCGAGGCTGGGTGGTTCGCCATTCGGTCCAGCAGGAACCGGTAAAACCGAGTCGGTTAAAGCGTTGGGTAACCAATTGGGACGATTCGTGTTGGTGTTTAACTGCGACGAGACGTTCGATTTCCAAGCCATGGGCAGAATCTTCGTCGGTCTTTGCCAAGTGGGCGCGTGGGGTTGCTTCGACGAATTCAACAGATTGGAGGAGAGGATGTTGTCGGCTGTTTCGCAGCAAGTGCAAACGATACAAGAAGCGTTAAAATCACAAAAGGAATCGGCTTTGGAAGGAAAAACCACAGGCAGTATAAGTGTTGAGTTGGTTGGAAAACAAGTCAGAGTGTCGCCTGATATGGCCATTTTCATCACCATGAATCCTGGTTATGCTGGAAGATCAAATCTGCCTGACAACTTAAAGAAACTCTTTAGATCACTAGCTATGACAACGCCAGACAGACAGTTGATTGCAGAAGTAATGCTGTTCTCACAAGGTTTCAGAACAGCCGAGAAATTAGCCTGCAAAATCGTACCATTCTTCAAACTATGCGACGAACAACTATCAAACCAATCTCACTACGACTTTGGTCTAAGAGCATTAAAATCAGTGCTGATATCAGCCGGTAACGTTAAAAGAGATCGCATACAGAAAATTAAAGATGAGAAGATCCAAAGAGGTGAGACAAACATTGATGAAGCCAGTATTGCTGAGAATTTACCTGAACAAGAGATTTTAATACAATCAGTCTGTGAGACAATGGTACCCAAATTGGTTGCTGAAGATATCCCGTTATTGTTTAGCTTGCTGAATGATGTGTTCCCCAATGTACAATATACCAGGGCTGAAATGAAAGGTATAAAATCAAACTTTAATTATTATGGGTTAATTAAATATTGTTTTATAGGTCTTAAGGATGAAATCAGGAAAGTGTGCGCTGAAGAATACCTGGTTTGCGGTGAAGGCGATGAACAAGGCTCACACTGGATGGAAAAGGTAATTTTAACTGTTTTATACATATTGTATTACCTTTAAATGTTTGCACTCTTAACATTTCATGCTGCACAGAAAGGAGAAACTTGGGTTTCAAAGGTACATGCTTTAACATTTCACATTCATTCAGTTCCATTTTATAATATAATGATATATAACACTGTAACTGTAACTACATCACTTAAATTTTTAGTTCACGTGATATAATATATGAATAATTAAAAAAAAAAATGTAAATTTTGCTTAATTATAAACTTGGTTCACTTCAATGTTTCAAAACTTTTTTATTGGTAAACATTTTTAAATTTTATAAATAAAACATGAAATTTGAATAAGATATGAAACATCAGTTTAGATTTTCTCATTTGTAAAAAGACCTAAATTGTGTTTTTGGCCGTTCTCGGGCGATTCTAGTCCACCGTGCTACGAGTCGTTCGTTCAAGGAAAAAAAAATTTTTTCCACAAATTAAAAATTACGAAATTGTAGAAAAAATATTTTACCTAACACACGCGCAATGTGTCTTTTCCGCACTTGACTGATGACCGAACTCCGCTACGGGTCGTTCGTTCAACGGCAGTCGCGTGCGGAAAAGTAGCACTTTTCGCTCTAGTTAGTTGGAAAAATAACTATATTATACTCTATTACAACACGATTTTCTTAGGTTTTGCAACTGTACCAAATCTCCAATCTCAACCATGGCTTGATGATGGTTGGCCCCAGCGGATCTGGTAAAAGTACCGCCTGGAGGGTTTTACTTAAAGCCCTGGAAAGGTTTGAAGGTGTAGAGGGAGTTGCTCATGTTATCGATCCTAAAGCTATCAGTAAGGAAGCTTTGTATGGTGTTTTGGATCCAAATACTCGAGAATGGACTGATGGTCTCTTTACTCACATCTTAAGGTAAGATTCTTAACTATCAAAAGGGTTTTTTTATAGAAAAACATTGACTTATTCTAGAAAAATCATTGATAACGTTCGCGGCGAAATTAACAAACGCCAGTGGATTATATTCGATGGCGATGTGGACCCAGAATGGGTAGAAAATTTAAATTCAGTTCTTGACGATAACAAACTATTAACTCTTCCAAACGGTGAACGTTTATCACTTCCACCAAACGTACGAATCATGTTTGAAGTGCAAGACTTAAAATACGCCACTCTAGCTACAGTATCGCGTTGTGGTATGGTTTGGTTCTCTGAAGATGTACTTTCTACAGAGATGATTTTCGAGAATTATATGTTAAGATTAAAGAGTATTCCTCTGGAAGAGGGTGAGGATGATAGTTTTGGAATGAAGAACGAGAAAAACGAAGACATGTTATCACCATCACTTCAAATACAAGTTGATGTTGCTAATATGATGCAAGCATACTTTGCTTCAGACGGTTTGGTGGTAAGATGCTTAGAGCACGCCATGGAGCAAGAACACATAATGGATTTCACGAGATTGAGAGCTCTAAGTTCGTTATTTTCCATGTTGAATCAATCCGTGAGGAATATTTTGCAATATAATCACGCTCATTCCGATTTTCCGATGTCCAATGATCAAATGGAGCGTTATATACCGAAATGCTTAGTGTATAGTTTACTCTGGTCATTTGCTGGGGATGCTAAATTAAAAGTTCGTTCAGATTTGGGTGATTTCTTACGTTCGGTTACTACAGTTCCACTACCGGCGGATCCTAGTGCTTCGATAATCGATTTTGAGGTTAACATTGATGGGGAATGGTCTCCATGGTCTAACAAGGTTCCACAAATTGAAGTGGAGACTCATAAAGTTGCATCTCCAGATATTGTGGTACCTACTTTGGATACAGTAAGGCACGAATCCCTTTTGTATACTTGGTTGGCTGAACACAAACCTCTTGGTAAGTAATAATCAGCAATATCTTTGAAGTGATTTTAATTTCATCATTTTAGTACTGTGTGGTCCTCCTGGTTCTGGTAAAACAATGACACTATTCTCCGCTCTAAGGGCATTACCCGATATGGAAGTAGTAGGTCTTAACTTTTCATCAGCCACAACTCCAGAGTTGCTGTTGAAAACATTCGATCATTATTGCGAATACAGAAAAACACCCAACGGTGTTGTGTTAGCCCCAGTACAGGTAAATTATTTTATATTTATTTTCCTTTGCACACAGCTTAATACTTAATCTTGTAATAGCTCGGTAAATGGTTGGTATTATTCTGCGACGAAATCAACTTACCAGATATGGACAACTACGGAACCCAACGCGTAATAATGTTCCTACGTCAAATAGTCGAACAAAAAGGTTTCTACCGCGCTTCCGATCAAACCTGGGTATCTCTCGAACGTATTCAATTTGTGGGCGCTTGTAATCCGCCTACAGATCCAGGCAGAAAGCCTTTATCGCACAGATTTCTTCGTCATGTACCAGTAGTATACGTGGATTACCCTGGTGAAACTTCTTTGAAGCAGATCTACGGTACTTTTACGAGAGCGATGTTAAGGTTAACACCAGGTTTAAGAGGTTATTCGGAACCGTTGACAAACGCCATGGTGGAGTTTTATTTGGCGTCACAAGACAGATTTACTCAAGATATGCAGCCTCACTACGTGTACTCACCTCGTGAGATGACTCGATGGGTTAGAGGAATTTGCGAGGCTATCAGACCTCTGGATAATTTGCCAGTTGAAGGTTTGGTGAGGTTGTGGGCTCATGAAGCCTTAAGGCTTTTCCAGGACAGGCTTGTTGAAGATACTGAACGTCGATGGACCAATGAAAACATAGATGCTGTGGCATTAAAACACTTCCCATCCGCAAACTGCGAAAACGCCTTGGAAAGACCAATACTATATAGTAATTGGTTGAGTAAGGATTACATACCGGTAGATAGAGAACAATTAAGGGAGTATGTAAAGGCAAGACTTAAGGTTTTCTATGAAGAAGAATTGGATGTTCCTTTGGTGTTGTTCGATGAAGTTCTCGATCATGTACTAAGAATTGACAGGATTTTTAGGCAGCCACAAGGTCATTTACTTTTGATCGGGGTGTCTGGAGCTGGAAAAACGACTCTTTCCAGATTCGTAGCCTGGATGAACGGCTTGAGCATCTTCCAGATTAAAGTACACAACAAATATACCGCTGAAGATTTCGATGAAGATTTAAGATCAGTATTGAGAAGAAGCGGTTGTAAAGACGAGAAAATCGCTTTTATCCTTGATGAATCAAACATGTTGGATTCCAGTTTCCTGGAGAGAATGAACACTTTGTTGGCCAATGGAGAAGTTCCCGGATTATTTGAGGGAGACGAATACACAACTTTAATGACGCAGTGCAAGGAAGGCGCCCAAAGAGAAGGGCTTATGCTGGATTCTAACGACGAGCTCTACAAGTGGTTTACACAACAAGTTATGCGCAACTTACACGTTGTTTTCACGATGAATCCATCCACAGACGGTTTGAAAGACAGAGCGGCCACATCCCCAGCCTTGTTCAACAGATGCGTATTGAATTGGTTTGGAGATTGGTCTGATGGCGCGCTATTCCAAGTCGGAAAAGAGTTCACAAACAGACTGGACTTGGATAGACCCAACTGGAAATCACCCGACTTTTTCCCTGCAGTTTGTACGCACATTTCAGCTACACCAGTACATAGGGAAGCTGTTATAAACGCTTGCGTTTACGTGCATCAAACGTTGCATAAAGCTAACGCTAGATTGGCGAAAAGAGGTGGAAGAACTATGGCTATTACTCCTAGACATTACTTGGACTTCATCCATCATTTTGTCAAGCTCCACAACGAGAAACGTTCGGACTTGGAAGAACAACAACTCCACTTAAACGTTGGTCTAAGCAAGATTGCAGAAACAGTAGAACAAGTGGAAGAGATGCAGAAATCCTTAGCGGTTAAATCGCAAGAATTGCAAGCCAAAAATGAAGCTGCCAACGCTAAACTCAAGCAGATGGTTAAAGATCAACAAGAAGCCGAGAAGAAGAAGGTGCAGAGTCAGGAAATTCAGCAACAATTGGCTGGACAAACCATCCACATTGAGCAAAAACGCACCGAAGTAATGGCGGATTTGGCACAAGTAGAACCAGCTGTTATAGACGCTCAAACAGGTACGATTTATTACTTTGTATGTTTTCAATGTATGTATTTTTGATACATGTCCATAGTCAGAATTTCATTGCATTCCAAAAAAATGCTTCTAAATCGAGGGGTAAACAACCGGGCCAAATTTGTACGCCTATTACGCAAAACGCGTAATACTTCCAAGTATTACGTAAAATTACCTTGTATTACCTCGTATTACGTAATAAGTTATTACGTAATACGTATGTTATTACTAATAACATTTGGTTTTACCTTGAGTATTACTGATTATTACGTTTTATTACTTGATATTACGTTGTATTACTTGTTATTACGTTATATTACGCCCTATTACGTAAGTGCTGCCATCTTTAATTTTAATTATAAATTAATGTTTGAAGGTAAAACTGATGGTAGGCTCCATCACAATCCACACAACAAGGTCTGTTCTATCTCGTACTAAAAATCACAGCAACACTGCACAGAGTTTAACGGCGGCCATTTTTGTTGTTTACAATTCTTGTGCTTTGGGTTTGTGCTGTTTAATAATAGTTTTAAACATTGTGTTTCTTACAGAGGAACTTGTAAGCCTCAAATGAAGCCTTAAAGTGTCAAGGACAACCATTTTATTAACGACACAGGGTCTGCTCAAGCATCTTTTAATACCAACGTTTTTAAGGACAACAGGTTATTGTACCCAAAGATAATAATCTTTGATTGTACCCACTTAATTCGAATTAGTTTTAAATATATCGGCACTTTTGTCTTATATCTTTCTTTACATAAAGATAATGTTTTTAATGTCCAAGGCATGTTTAAAGTTAAAAAAGAGTGGTTAGGACATTTTGCGTTAAAACACTAGGTTTAATGAATGCACTTACTATCAAAACTATTAACAACTTTATTTATGATAAACTTTCTCGGAAATAACTGGTTAAATTAATTAAAAAAACGAAATAAAAGACAAATTTTCGGTCAAATTAAATTTACCGGTACACCCCAGTATTCAAACAATAGATGACGCGCACCTTTACGCGCAAAATGTGCATATTATGTATTACGTATTACTCAAAGTATTACGTGGTATTTCGATGTATTACTTAACTGTCACGTGATATTACATAATATTACTTGCTATTACGTGCAATTACATTATATTACTTGGTATTACAATAAAGTGTAATAGATTACATCCAATTTGTAAGCCTATTGCGCCAGTTGTTTACCCCTCGTTCTAAATGCAATCAAACCTCTGAGTAAAAAAATGAACATATTTAGCTGTAAAGTCGATAAAGAAGCAGCACTTGGTCGAGGTGCGCTCCATGGCGAATCCGCCGCACAGCGTAAAGATGGCGCTCGAGTCGGTGTGCCTTTTGCTTCACGAGAACGCCAACGAGTGGCGCTCCATTCGTTCCGTTATAATGCGCGAGAATTTTATCGCCACCATCGTGAATTTCAGCGGAGAAAATCTTACGTAATAATTTTTAAATTATTATGTTTGTTAATGGATGTGCCTTTAATGTCTTCTCTTGCATCGTGCATCAGTCCTGTCGCTGTGTTTTTATTTCATTATGAAATCAGACTTCACCTATTTGAAGGTTTTCGAAAACAAAAGTGGAAAAACGCAATTTGTTACATGGCGAAATATTTTACTCATTAATGCATCAGAAATGAATACTCTTCCTCTTTCAAATCCTTCTAACATTGTTTCTATATCTTTTCTCCTCTACGAGAAATAGTTAGTTGAAATGTATGATCAAACCTAACTCAAGATTAACTATCTAAAGTAACTAAAAAAATTCAAAAAGGATTTTGAAGAGGAATAGTGGTACTAACCTTAAATATTTTTCGTAAACCAGCAAAATATGGTTACTGTTCAAAAATGTTGTATAACTGCTTCATAAATTCAATACAGTGACTGGACTCATTGGAGCATGTCAATTTATGATTTATTTAATTTATATTATTTCTTTAAGCTTGTTTTTTATTTCCCTGGTTATTTTTTGTTCGTGCACAGCCGTAAAGTCGATCAAAAAGCAGCAATTGGTCGAGATCCGTACGATGGCGAACCCACCTGCCGTTGTAAAGCTGGCCTTAGAGTCCATTTGCTTGTTGCTCGGTGAAAATGCAAGCGACTGGAAGTCTATCAGGACCGTCATCATGCGTGATAACTTCATCAATACTGTAGTCAACAATTTTAACACTGAGGACATTAGGTATGCATGCGTAAAATACTCTACTCTACTACTACTACTTCTTCAATATTTATAACAGTTTTTGGCATCCTAGAGCGGTCAACTCAAAGAAAAACTATAAAAGATGTTAAACAACCATATGGTTTGACAAAAACTGTTAAAAATATATTATAATCTGTAGCATAATATTATAGAACAAGCTTTATTATTACTACCCTTTCTTATTTTGTATACGCTATTACGCTTTCTACATATTCCAAATCATAATCTTTATACAAAAACTTCTTCTAGCGATGATGTACGCGATAAAATGAGGTCCCGTTACCTAAGTAACCCTGATTACAACTTCGAAAAAGTAAACCACGCCAGTAACGCTTGCGGACCGTTGGTGAAGTGGGCCTTGGCGCAAATTCAATACGCAGACATGCTAAAAAAAGTTGAACCTCTTCGGGAGGAGTTGAACTCTCTGGAGACGCAAGCTGAAACAAATCAAAAGCGCGGCGATGAAGTTAAGAGTCTTATCGCGCAATTAGAGCACAGTATCGCTTCATACAAGGAAGAATATGCGCAATTAATTGCGCAAGCGCAAGCTATAAAAACTGATTTGGAAAATGTGCAAGCCAAAGTTGACAGATCTATAGCCCTACTAAAATCCTTGGTTATTGAAAGGGAAAGGTGGGAGGCTACAAGCGAAACATTCAGATCGCAAATGTCCACAATTATTGGAGACGTTTTACTATCCGCCGCATTCATTGCTTATGGTGGTTACTTCGATCAACATTACCGTCAAAACTTGTTCACCACATGGTGTCAACATCTGACACAAGCCACCATACAGTACAGACCTGACATTGCTAGAACTGAGTATTTATCAAATCCAGACGAAAGGTTAAGGTGGCAAGCCAACGCTTTACCAACGGACGATCTGTGTACTGAAAACGCTATAATGTTAAAGAGGTTCAATAGGTATCCTTTAATAATCGATCCTTCAGGGCAAGCAACCGAATATATCATGAACGAATTCAAGGATAAAAAGATTACCAAAACTAGTTTTCTGGATGATTCTTTTAGAAAGAACCTGGAATCTGCGTTACGATTCGGTAACCCTCTCTTGGTTCAAGACGTCGAAAACTATGACCCAATTTTAAACCCCGTTCTAAACAAAGAACTTCGCAGAACTGGCGGTCGTGTTTTGATCACTCTCGGCGATCAAGACATAGATTTGTCACCGTCTTTCGTCATTTTCTTGTCCACGAGAGATCCAACCGTCGAGTTCCCGCCGGATATCTGCTCCAGAGTTACATTTGTTAACTTTACTGTAACCAGAAGCTCGCTACAAAGCCAATGTTTGAATCAAGTACTAAAAGCAGAACGACCTGATATCGATGCCAAACGTTCAGATCTGTTGAAGTTGCAAGGGGAGTTCCATTTGAGGTTGAGGCAGCTTGAGAAGTCTCTATTGCAAGCTTTGAATGACGCTAAAGGTAAAATTCTGGATGATGATAGCGTTATCACTACGTTGGAAACTCTTAAACAGGAAGCAGCAGAAATCGGTCAAAAAGTTGAAGAAACTGATAAGGTTATTTCGGAGATCGAGATGGTATCTCAACAGTACATGCCTTTATCACAGGTAAAATATTAAGAAAATAATTAATATTTGTCATTATTAGTTTTTTTATAGGCTTGTAGTAATACCTATTTCACCATGGATTCTCTCAACCAAGTGCATTTCTTGTACCAGTACTCCCTTAAAATGTTTTTGGATATGTTCAGTACAGTACTGCTAAGTAATCCACAGTTGGATGGAGTTTCCGACTATCAACAAAGGCTCAACATTATCACCAGAGATCTTTTACAGGTAAGAACTATTTTCTATTTGTTGTTTTCGCGTATCATTTCGTAACTAAGGTTAATTTTTTTTATTTGGACTCGTGTTTTTGACACTGTCAAATTGAAAGTAATATTTATTATTGATAATTTACTTGTTAATTATTATATAATATCGATATAACGCACATGGGCGACAACAGTCATAAGTAGTAAAACCTTAATTCCGAGATAATGACCTTCAAAGATTTTTGAATAATAAAATTCTCACATATTATATTAGTTATATTAACTTACAGTATTTTCTTTGCAAAGAAAGAACCACACTAACATTCTGAGCCAGTTAAAAATTAGACTTTAGAAAATACTCTTTTTGGATAAGAGCTATTTGTAGATATGTCTGTGTTGCCGAAGAAGGTGTGCATCAATTTTGGAGATATGTTTGTGTTTCTGAAAATATGTGCATAAATTTTGCAGATATATCTGTATTGCTAAAAATGTGTTGATTATTTTTTTTATTGATCATTCTTTTATTTTTGATTATAAATATGAGGAACGTATGGCTGGCCCATCGGCAACGCTTTACACTTTCCCATGGTTATTTCAACCCCTTTCAGTTCTCCTACGTATCCCGCCAATGCACAGCATTGCCTGTGTTTGGTGGATCCGAAATTTTACCCCGGCTGGTAAATCACGCCTAGTAGGTCGTGGATGACAGTGTCGATGGTTAAGGCCACTCCCGGAATTTTGTAGCCGGGCCGGGCCTTACGCCCTATTTAGGCTAGTGGAGTGCGGACAAGGAGGGAAAACATTTTGGTTTTTGAAGGACATTGAACTGACCCAAAACTAAGTACTATCCGGAGTCGCCCTCAACCAGGGATTTAGTAATTACCCCATTCAATTGGGCTTGGTTGGTTAGTACGCTGCTAGGACCTATCCTTGCTGGTCTTAAGTACTTCCTGTTCGTATGTGTCCGTGTCTCTATCCTAGTCGGATTCCGATCTTGCTGACTATCGATAACGTTGCACCCCACTGTGCGGTTGTTTATTATTTCCCATAGAACGTTATTTATAGTTCCCTTAAATGTGCTTAGTAATCTACAGGATGAGATTCTTTTGCCTAGTTTTTATGTGAACTTGAGTGATTAATAGCTGCTTGGCTATGCTTGCTGTTCTTATGGAAACTGTTGGCGACTAATTATTTTTTACCTGGTGGAGTTCTTTATAAGTTGAGGTTGCGAAGTTCGCATTAAAATTTAGTATATTAGTAATGTTATGGTTATCCAATTTTGGTAGATTTACTTATCCGGTTTATAAAGACTTGGACATTGACAGGCAGGTGTTGTGAAATTAACCTCGACAGCCAACTATTTGTACGTGTTGTTTCTGTGTTGACAATCCAGGAAAAATTATTCGTTGCTTCCCATCACCTCACTCACATCCTTTTTCACAGGTAGAGCACTTTATTCTTATTCTGTCAAATTTCAATTTGAAGGTTAATTTGTGGGTTATAAAATACGCCGCGTCAGACGGTTCTCTATTGCGCTCCCGTTAACAGAGTGACGTCATCAAATGACGCAATCTTAGGACGGGAAGCAGATCTTCCTTAACCAACGTCCCGAGTCCGCCCGCTTCAAAACCAACCCAAACCCAACAACCCAACCCAAC
The DNA here is from genome assembly GCA_921294245.1 of Brassicogethes aeneus. Lineage (NCBI taxonomy): Eukaryota > Metazoa > Arthropoda > Insecta > Coleoptera > Nitidulidae > Brassicogethes > Brassicogethes aeneus. The sequence goes on along the minus strand of OV121133.1, from coordinate 59,544,206 downwards.
CGACCCCGCCCCATTGGCCCCCCCCGCCCCATTGAGTAGAAATTTTTCAACGAAGGAATATTCATTTAATTACATTTTATATTATATAACTAGCAAAATGATTATGAGGAAAGGTAAATAAATTAAAATATTAATGTAAAATTAAATATAAATGCTTTTAATGCCACATTGTATTATTTCGGTATATAAATTCTTTAAAAAAAAATTAAAAAAAGTTGTAGAGGCGCGAAGGATCGAACCCCGTACCTCCCGCATGCAAAGCAGGCGCCATTCCATCGAGCTACCGAGCTTATTGTAATAATTCTATCGCTCGAAAAATAATAACTATTTACAGTGTGTGACGTCACAAAGTTTTAACGGGAGCGCAATGGAGACCCGTCTGACGGGACTCTAGACATTATGTATAAAATAACCTTAAATTAACCTTCAAATTGGCATTTTACAAAAGAGGAGTAAAATGATTGTTCTTACCACTTTGAGGAGTCTTTTAAGCAAGTCTCTCTGTAAAGCCTGGTTCATATAGATGCGACATGCGAATTTGCGAAATGCGAAAATGTTTTCATTGGTCCATTTGATTTGGCGGGAAAAGTGTTTCGACGTTTCGACAGATTCTGCGAATTCGCATTATTTGAAATCTGGGGGACGGGAATCTTGAGATTGATCCAATATTTTGCGAAAATCGCACGAATTTGGCGTGATGCGCATGCGCATTAATGCAGATGCCTATTATACGTATTTGTTATATGTATTCGCGCCATTTTTGTTTATGTTCTGTGTTTATTTCATTTGTATTGCATCGTTGTTGAGTTTTATTTGAAATGTTTCTTGCTAAAGTTGTTTTTTATTCTTTATAATGGACAAAGAGTTTTTGGAGGTACATTAGTCTCTTATTTTACCTTATAGTAGCATATTTTTTTAGAAGTAACTTTACTATTTAAGTACCTACCTATAGAAAATGTTAACCAAGTATGGCAAATATCACCTGGAGAGAAAATAATGTCCCTAAAATACCATGGCAAATATCGCCTAGTGAGAAAACAATGTCCCTAAAATGGTTCCGACAATTCGCATCTATATGAATAGGAGCTGCGAAATGCGAATATTCGTATTTCGCAAATTCGTAAATTCGCAAATTCGCATCTATATGAACTCGGCTTTAGAAACACGTTTAAACGTTTAAAACGATTATTAATCTGTACAAACCCAAAGCACAAGAAATGTTAACAACAAAAATGGCCGCCATTGTATGTGCAGTGTTGCAGTGATTTTTAGTATTTTTACTATGAGATTAAACAGACCTTGTTGTGTGGATTGTGGGTTCAACCTTTTTTTTAGTTAATTTTCCTGTCTTTAAAAATAGCATCCATTTGGTTTGAAAAAGATAAGCAATAATCACGAAGCTTTTTCTTTTTTCAATTTACTGATCATTAATAGTCCTGGACAATATATACATTATAATTATTATTAATGCCCGTATGCACCGTTTTAAAGCCTAAGCCTAGTTAGCAAATCGCGATTATTAATCTTTCTCTATCATAATGCACCGCATAGATAACAAAGCGGATTATGCAATCTGGATTGGCGATTTGGCAAAGATGTTTTATTTGTCAAAAAACCACAAAAAACTGTCAATCTTAAATTTAAATCGATTGGCAACCATAGAGAAACAAACTATGTTGGCAAACTAAAATTTAAATTTTGTTATATGCCTAATATACAATGTACAATAGTTTTTATATAGAAATTTTTTTGGATCATCCTTCGTCCGTCTATAAAATGGGAGACCAGAATTCCTAACTTTTCACCAGCGGAAAAAGAAAATCTAATGATTGTTATGAGGTATTCTAAAATATTGGAAACTAACAGAACTGGGCTTCAATATTCAATTTCATTAAGAAAGTTTAGAACGGTGGGTTTAGTCAAGCGAAATCAGCGAAAAAACGAAAAATTGTCCATGGTGTCAAAATATTCGCTCCTTTCATCATTTCGTCGCGGAAATCCAAAATTAATTATGTCCAGAATATCTTGATCATCTTCTACAAATCCCTATTTAATAGTTCTTCTTTTAAATAAATGATTTAATTATACTAGTCCTTGAAATCCACTACAACGAAAGCCCAACCCTAACCAAACTAATCAATTTGGTTTTTAATCCTGCGATTAAACCTACCTAGCCGGTGGATCTCGTAATCGAACACTTAAACTACATTTTTCGCGCGGTGCATGACAAACTTTCGAACTAAGCGAGATTAAACTCTTAATCGAGCTTAAGTCCATACGGTGCATAAGCCACTACAAGTATTAACGTCCAGTGGCTTTAACAAAATACCCATTCACCATTGGAGTCCAATGATTGGACAACATTCACATAAAATTTTAATTTCTTTTATATAAATTCTTTTCAAATATGATGAATATAATTTTACTCATATACGCACCACCAAAGCCAAATTAATTGCATTTGACAACTCAACTTGACAACCGTTCAATGTAACCTACAATAATTTAAACATAACCACAATTACATTATAATTACATTTATAACTATAGTTATATCTAAGGCCCGGTTTTATCATCTCTGGTTAAAATTAAATTGCTACTTAATTGGTAGTTAATTTGTTTTTGTGTTTTTACAATTGGTAGTTATTTATCAAAGTGCAGATTATGTTTGAGTTTCCGTAACTAGGACTTCTTGTATCGATAATTTTTGAAAGCAAAAAAAATAACAGTAGGATGAAACCCATTGGAAAAGGAAAAGAATATAATAAAAATGAAAGGAAAAATAAATTACGGGCGATCTGACTTCGGGAAGTAGGAGGGGGGGGTTTAAGGGTAAAAAATGGTTTATCTCGATTTCCGGCAAAACTACAAGTCCTATGGAAAAAAGTTAAATGGCAAAATTGTAGGTAATAAAAGGATCTACAACTTTTGTTAATTACAATTTTTTTACATAACCTCAAAATTTATGTGAAAAATTCAAAAGATTTCAACCAACAAAAAGCACACCGACTTTTTGAAAAAAGCTGATATTTTGACGCGAGAATTTTCGATTGAAAATTAGGGTGCTTTTTTGATATTAAGTCAAAATAAGGCGAAATAATAAATATTTCAAATCAAATAAATTACAGTGTATTTGGAACATAAAAAGGTAAGTTTTCACCAAATTTCGTGGAAAAAAAATTTTTTTTTTAAAAGATAAAAATAAAAAACCAAAAACTTGGTTTTTTGAATTTTTCAGATAAATTTTGAGGTTATGTGAAAAAATTGTAAATACAAAAGTTGTAGATCTTTTTATTACCTACAACTTTGACATTTAACTTTTTTCCATAGGACTTGTAGTTTTGCCGGAAATCGAGATAAACCATTTTTTACCCTTAAAACCCCCCCCTCCCACTTCCCGAACTCAGATCGCCCGTAATTTATTTTTCCTTTAATTTTTATTATATTCCCCTCCTTTTCCAATGGGTTTCATCTTACTGTTATTTTTTTTCTCTTTTTACCATTTTTAAAGGCACTGGTCTATTAGTAAAGTTGTGGTTAACCTAAAAATACATTTAATATTGTGCTAATTTTAAATATGAATTTATTAAACAAAAATTTGTTTTCAACAGAAAGAAATGTGAAAAAAATATGGAAAACTATAGATGAAATAATTTATATTAACTAGAAAAACAAATAATAAGATAGAGACTAAAATACAAAAAAAAGAATACACTGAGAGTAAAGAAATAGCTAATATCTATAATAAATTCTGTACTGAAGTTGCTAAAGAACTGCAAAAGATATAATAATACCTGATATAACATTTGAAGAAGTTACAAATAATAAAACTATTTTTATGTCCCCTTGTACAATGAGTGAATTAGGAAAAGTTATCGCATCTTTGAACTATAATAACTCATTTGATGGTAATATTTACTACTAAAGATATTAAAGAGATTTATCCTAACATAAAAGAAACCTTACTCAGATGAATAAATAACATCTTTTAATTTTCCTGAAAAATGTAAAATATCTTCTTCCTATAAACAAAAAAGGTAGTAAAGAAGATCCAGGATACTACCTTCCAATATCTATTACTTCTATTTTTTCTAAAATTATTATGTTTAAAAAATAATTTTCTCGATTTTTATGTAAGAATGTCATATTCTCGCACGCAAAATCGTTGAAGAATGAAGCTCATTCTTAAACGATTTTTGGTAACATTTAGTTTTTAAGTATTGGTACCCCCAAAATGTCAAACTGATTAATAACCTCAAATTCATTACTTTTATTGAAAATGAAGCCTTTATTATTGTTTTGTAATATAAAGTTTGCTCCAACAATGCATTTTAATGCAAAATTTTAAGTTTAATGTGTAAAAGTGCAGTTCAGGTTGTACTTGTGCAGGATAACAAATATTGTCATTTTGTGTTGCCAACTGACATTTTGCGAGAAAAATCCCCTAACTAGCAACGACCACAAAACAATTAAAAAAACCTAAATAAAAGTTAAAATCGAGAAAATAGTATAAATCCCACGTTGCAGAAGGCTATTCTCGCACTCATTCGTTCGTCCACTCGCTCCTTCGTCGCTCGAGGCCAAATTTCGAATTCGTGCGAGAATATGTGGCCTTCTGCAACTTGTACTTTAATATACTATTCTCGATTTTTATGTAAGAAAGTCATATTCTCGCACGCAAAATCGTTGAAGAATGAAGCTCATTCTTAAACGATTTTTGGTAACATTTAGTTTTTAAGTATTGGTACCCCCAAAATGTCAAACTGATTAATAACCTCAAATTCATTACTTTTATTGAAAATGAAGCCTTTATTATTGTTTTGTAATATTAAGTTTGCTCCAACAATGCATTTTAATGCAAAATTTTAAGTTTAATGTAAAAAAGTGCAGTTCAGGTTGTACTTGTGCAGGATAACAAATATTGTCATTTTGTGTTGCCAACTGCCATTTTGCGAGAAAAATCCCCTAACTAACAACGACCACAAAACAATTAAAAAACCTAAATAAAAGTTAAAATCGAGAAAATAGTATAAATCACACATTGCAGAAGGCTATTCTGGCACTCATTCGTTCGTCCACTCGCTCCTTCGTCGCTCGAGGCCAAATTTCGAATTCGTGCGAGAATATGTGGCCTTCTGCAACTTGTACTTTAATATACTAATTTATTAGGAAAAACACATTAGGTAGCTTTAGATTTACGCGCAACCACGCGCGATTGGAGCGCCACGTTCCAATTGCGCGCGGAAGAACGTCAGTGTAAATGCTAATAATCACTCGGTTTTTAGACGTCTTAAAACCTGCATGATAACCCACGTTCTTTCCCAAGGGATTTTGTGCAGTTCACTTTTTTAAGTTGTTTTGACTTTCGCGCAGTTAACCTTGTCAAATTTCAAGACTGTATAATTCATTCGCAAATAATTTTTAAAATCCATTTTAAAATTATCACGCAACTCATTTATCAAAGGCATATATGCCATATATGTCCATATTTGTTACGATTTTCCATCCATGCTTTTACCCAACAAGTTCTTGTTGGGTAAAAGTTGTTGGCAACAACTCCTTTTCTGACGATTATTTAGAGTATTCAGATAGGCCAAGCACAAAGCTACTTTTATTTTTCATTTTTGGTTTTTAATTTTGTCCATGTTCGACAATCCGTCTATAAAACTGTTGAAATTTTTAACACTCCACGAGACAGGACTAGCACGAGTGAAACTTGACAGTTTTTGATTTACACTAGCACTTTTATCCTCTACGATTTACAGTACAGGCCAAAACCGCGCGATTGGAATGTTGCAATTTTAAGAAAACAAATTTTACAACGCGACACTCTTGGCCACGCGAAAAAACGCGCGATTGGAACGTGGCGCTCCAATCGTGCGTGATAGCGCGTAAATCTAAAGCTACCTATTGATTTTTTTTACTTTTGACAGCGCAAATAAGGTTATATTTGGCGATTTCCGGTAAAATTCTATACCAACCTGACAAAAATATGTCAAAAGTTGTGATTCTGTAACTAATGCTTCAACATGCGTGAAAAAACAGATTGCAATTTAACTAACAATTTGCCGCTAGTTAAATATAACTGTAACTTACGAAAGTGCTAATTAAATGCAATATTGATAAACCGGGCCTTAATATTGTGCTAATTTTAAATATGAATTTATTAAACAAAAATTTGTTTTCAACAGAAAGAAATGTGAAAAAAATATAGAAAACTATAGATGAAATAATTTATATTAACTAGAAAAACAAATAATAAGATAGACAGACTAAAATACAAAAAAAAAGAATACACTGAGAGTAAAGAAATAGCTAATATCTATAATAAATTCTGTACTAAAGTTGCTAAAGAACTGCAAAAGATATAATAATACCTGATATAACATTTGAAGAAGTTACAAATAATAAAACTATTTTTATGTCCCCTTGTACAATGAGTGAATTAGGAAAAGTTATCGCATCTTTGAACTATAATAACTCATTTGATGGTAATATTACTACTAAAGATATTAAAGAGATTTATCCTTACATAAAAGAAACCTTACTCAGATGAATAAATAAGAGCCATTCCACGCGTAACGGATACTGCAGTTGGCGTGTTTTTATTTACAAAATAATATTGTTCTATTATATTATTACCAATGTCAAATTTTTATAAATAGTTCTAAACTAAAGCTGTTTAACAAGTTTTTTATTTGGCAAAATTAGGTATCGTGATTGACTGTTTAATTCCTTAAAAATTAATAATTTAAAGCGTAACGGGCGGGACTATTGCAAAGTCCCGACCGTTACGCTTTAAATTATTAGTTTTTAAGGAATTAAAGAGTCAACCACGATACCTAATTTTGCCAAATAAAAACCTTGTTAAACAGCTTTAGTTTAGAACTATTTATAAAAATTTGACATTGGTAATACAATAGAACAATATTATTTTGTTAATAAAAACACGGCAACTGTAGTATCCGTTACGCGTGGAATGGCTCATAACATCTTTTAATTTTCCTAAAAAATGTAAAATATCTACTTCCTATATACAAAAAAGGTAGTAAAGAAGATCCAGGATACTACCTTCCAATATCTATTACTTCTATTTTCTCTAAAATTATTATGTTTAAAAAATAATTTTTATTAGGTAAAAACACATTGATTTTTTTTTTACTTTTGACAGCGCAAATAAGGTTATATTTGGCGATTTCCGGTAAAATTCTATACCAACCTGACAAAAATATGTCAAAAGTTGTGATTCTGTAACTAATGCTTCAACATGCGTGAAAAAACAGATTGCAATTTAACTAACAATTTGCCGCTAGTTAAATATAACTGTAACTTACGAAAGTGCTAATTAAATGCAATATTGAAAAACCGGGCCTAAGAGTTATATATAGTTTAGTTTGTTTTAATAAATTCAACCAATTTTGGTTCCGTATTTACCAACCAAACCCCTAAATTTGCAACGTTGCTGCAGTCCAGATAAAAAAAAGAACCTTATAAACATGTCATGACAATCAGTATTGCAACTTAAAAAATGTTCATAAAAATCGGACAATTAAATGACGTTTAGCGATGGCGAGGGGCCAACAAAAGTTGCAGTCTCAATCGAAAGCGGCCGAAAAAGCTGCCAAGTTAAAAAAACAGCAAGGTCATAGTGCGACAGATCAGAAAAACGCGGCCCTAAAAGCTTTAAGTCACGTGTGCTCAGTATGTAAGGCACAAATGCCCGATCCGAAAACCTACAAACAACACTTTCAAAATAAACATCCTAAGAATGAAGTGCCTGTAGAACTAAAAGATGTTCAATAATAAACGATCTTTTTAAGTTTATGTTGTTTTATATTTATCAACCTTTTTTTCAGGTTTGTTATGAAAGAGTTGCGAGAGGCATGATACACAACGATCGTTTAACATTCGCTTTACTATTGTGTCGAATTCATCTTAAAGGAGTTCCAAGCGAACCAAATTTGGACCAAGAGTTCAACTTCTTCCTTAGAGGTAAAGAAGGCGTATTTACGTCATCCTCAACCGATTCTGTGGACGGTTTGAACAATGAGCAACAAGAAGCCTTGACTAGGTTATCATTGAGATTGCCGGCGTTTAAAAAGTTACCGGAGAAAATCCGCGAAATGCCAGAGTTTGGAAACTGGTTGCAGCAAAGCACGCCTGAGCAATGCGTGCCTGGTTTGTGGATTGAAGAGAAACAGTTGAGTCCGATTGGAACTTCCATGTATCAACTCCTGGTTATACAAGCTTTTAGACCTGATAGAGTTATAGCTGCAGCTTCGTTGTTTGTTACCGCTGTGTTGGGTGTTGATTTCATGCCCAGCGCTGAAAAAGAATTGGACTTGGCTGCTTGCGTTGAAAAAGAAATAAGATCCAATGTACCAGCTTTACTGTGTTCCGTACCAGGTTTTGATGCTTCAAGCAGGGTTGACGATCTAGCCGCCGAGATAAACAAACAAATTTCAAGCATCGCTATTGGTTCCGCTGAAGGCTTTAACCAAGCTGATAGGGCTATAAATATGGCCTGTAAAACTGGCCGTTGGGTTATGTTGAAGAACGTGCATTTAGCCCCACAATGGCTTATACAACTCGAAAAAAAATTGCATTCGCTACAACCACATGCAGGCTTTAGACTGTTTTTGACAATGGAAATAAATCCCAAACTACCTGTTAACTTGCTAAGAGCTGGAAGGATATTCGTGTTTGAACCCCCACCAGGCATACGCGCCAATTTACTGCGCACGTTCAGTACAGTTCCTGCAAGCAGGATGATGAAAGCGCCCAATGAACGCGCTAGGTTGTACTTTCTGCTCGCCTGGTTCCACGCAATCGTGCAGGAGAGGTTGAGGTATGCACCGCTAGGTTGGGCAAAACACTACGAGTTCAGCGAAAGCGATTTGAGAGTCGCTTGCGATACTTTGGATACATGGATCGACTCTACAGCGATGGGTCGTACCAACTTACCGCCGGAAAAAGTGCCATGGGACGCGCTTGTAACGCTCCTCTCACAATCGATTTACGGTGGTAAGATCGATAACGATTTCGATCAACGTTTACTGAAATCGTTCCTGAAGAAACTCTTTACACCAAAAAGCTTTGAAGGCGACTTTGCCTTAGTGGCGAATATTGATAACGGTCCTGGTGGTAACAGACATATAACTATGCCTGATGGTACCAGGCGTGATCATTTCTTGAAGTGGATAGAAAGTTTAGCCGATAGACAAACACCAGCTTGGTTGGGTCTACCAAATAATGCCGAAAAAGTCTTGTTAACTACAAGGGGAACTGATTTAGTGAGCAAATTGTTGAAAATGCAACAGTTGGAGGATGACGATGAATTGGCTTATTCCGTGGATGAATCATCACCAGACCCTGCTCAAGTAGATGGAAGACCATCATGGATGAAAACTCTGCACAACTCCGCTTTAACATGGCTTCAATTAATACCTAAAAACCTACAAACCTTAAAGAGAACAGTAGAAAACATCAAAGATCCTCTCTATAGATACTTTGAAAGAGAAGTCAACACAGCCTCAAAACTGCTGTTAGACGTAATCCACGACTTAAACGATGTTTTACTGATTTGCCAAGGAGAAAAGAAGCAGACTAACTACCATAGAACCATGTTGGGCGAGTTGGTTCGAGGTATTATACCAGTAAACTGGCATAAATATACCGTCCCGAAAGGGTGCACTGTCATACAATGGATAACAGACTTTAGTCAACGTGTAAAGCAGTTGCAGCAAGTTTCCCTGGTGGTATCAGCTGCTGGCGCAAAAGAATTACAGGTGGGTGATTGATATTCCATTAAAATTATTTTACTAATTTATTATTGTTTTAGAGTTTCCCGGTGTGGTTGGGAGGATTATTAAACCCTGAAGCTTATATAACTGCGACAAGGCAGTGTATTGCACAAGCTAATAGCTGGCCTTTAGAAGAGTTACATTTGGAGGTTACTATTACGGATTCCAATGATAAATCCAGTATTCCCAGCGATTGTTTTGCTGTCATAGGTAATTCCAACTTTAAATCATCACAAATTCATCTAAATAACTTTTTTCTAGGCATTAAACTTCAAGGAGCTCAATGTCGCAACAACCAACTCTTGCTGACCTCTAGCATTATGTTGGAGTTACCTATAACTCTTTTAAGATGGGTGAGAGTTATAGGGGAAGAAAAGGTAACTGGAAGCAGATTATCTCTACCAATTTACTTGAATTCTACTAGAACAGAGCTGCTCTACACTATAGACCTGAACATAGCTCCAGGTCAAGATCCTCATAGCTTCTATGAAAGAGGAGTTGCTCTACTTACGTCTACAGCTTTGAATTAGGTCTTTTAGATAATAGATAAGTATAAAATGCTTAATATTTATTGTAATTATTATATTTTAATCTGTAATACACGCTAATATTAAGAAGTTGATTTATTTTTATCAAATTCATCTTCTTCAGAACTTGATGATAATGAAATATTTTTATAAGGTTTCATACTTTTATCAATATTATCAATTTTCTTGAAGGTTGTCACCCGCATATCTCTGTGTCCTTGGTGTTTTCGTTTTTCAAATCCGTTTAATCGGCGTTTCATGTTTATTTCGCTGGAAGTCTACAGAAATTTAGATAGGTGACAAAAATGTTTTATAATGCGTAAGCAATAACCACTAAAAAGTATATGTTTGATAAAGTTTGTTTACCACAGAATCAAGATCCTCAGTGTCTGTAGTAAAAGAAAATTGATTTTCTCTGGCATGGTCAAATTTGGTCTTTCCAACACTTTGTTTTTTAGAAACGTTATATAAGGTTCTACAACAGTAATTTTTGTAGCAAGACCAAAGATTAAATATACTCTCTCTTTTTTATATTTAATCTTTTGTAAGACTACCAAATTTTAATTTGTAAAATACCTATAATTCTATACATTTTTGAATCCGACCTCAGAAAACGCCGTTTGAAACATCACAAAATATTCTTTTCACAGAACTCGTTATGCCATCCTTTTCTTTAAAATCCTTTTTAATTTTTTATATTAAAATTTATGATCGGAATGAGGAATCACATTTTTACCTAAACCAAACTGATAAATTTTAACTAACGGTTTCTCGAAAAGGAGAAAAGATTTTGAAAAAAAATTAAAAAAGATTTTGAAGGGAAAGAATAGTTCTTTTAGATGGAGCAACGAGTTTTGTAGGAAAAAAATAACCTTAAATATTTGGGTTAACTTCTTGAAGGCAATACTGGTTTTTGTTTAAAAATTTTCTAGATCTGTGCTCTATTTATTTACCTTTCCGAAGTTCTGCTCCACAAACTAGATATTTCTTCTTCCTTAATCATCAACTGTTCCTGTGTGACCTCCTTTACTGGTACTATGGATATTTTAGTGTCCACTTTGTGTTTAATAGGAATTAAATCGCTTCTAGGCAGGGCCAATCGATACACAGTTCTACAAATGAAAAAATATATGAACAAGTTTTGCCACAAATCGTCTTACTTTGGCAAATAACAAGGTCCGACGTAAATTTGCCCACTGTTCACATCCATTGCTAGACCTTGTATCAAAACCATCTCTTCAATTTGTCCATGCGCATAAAAACTTTTGTAATCATTTAAATTTGGTATAAACGATCTTTTAACCATTTTCATTATATCATCTCTGTTGTTAAAATAACCCCTGTTTTCTAATAAAACTTGATATGTTATTATGGAGGTTGCATGTTTCCATAGAGCAGCTTCCAAACTTTAAGAATACGCCATTTAGTTTAATGAAAAATTAAGGTCTTACTTTAAAACTACTTTTTCTGTGGCCCGGGATACATTTCGAAAATATACTTAAAACATTCTACAGGCAGGACATAACAATGGCACTGGGTGTCACCTATTATGGTGCAGTTATATTTTCTTTTTGTCACAACTCCCATTTCCCCAAATGAGTGGCCATTTATTATGTACTGTTCAAAAGGTGTTTCCAAATTTATTGAAGGAATTGATTCTACCACTGGTAATTGTCCGTATTTCTGCAGATCTTCTTTTGTTAATTCAGTGAGGGCATAGGTTATTTTGATAACACCTTTAATATAATTAAACATTTTTAACAAAAAAATATAAATATCTACCTGTTGAAGCCACAAAAACTCCTATTGCTTTATCTCCTTCAGTGTAAAGAATTTCTCCTGGAGAAAGTAGTCTTATTTCCAACTTTTCAAGTAAATATTTTTTTGTTTCCGGAGTAATACTGTCCATCCAGGGGATAGATTCAATTAGTTCTGTTGCACTCGGAGGCCTTATGGATTTTTGGTAATTTAAAACACTTCTTATTTGATTTTCCAGAGATTTTATCAGTTTGTCGTGTTCGTATTCATCAATTCTACCTAAAAGTCTATGGTTATATGATTTGAGATAATATATAAAACTCACCTGAAGTTTTCATTTCGTCTATATCATGTTTAGTACTACCCAAAACCATACATATAACTTGCTTGGTATTAACAGTAACGTTAACCCATGGTTTATCAAGCATCAAATACCCCATTTTTTTCAAAATGTCCATCCTATCCCTAACCACTTGGGCTCTAATATTTTTTTCCAACATTGGATCATTTACAATATTATCTAAAACCTCAAGCAATTCACTTTGCCCTCTAATAAAAGCCTAAAATATGACTTATAGTTTTTACTAACAATCACTGGACATGTCTTACATTCCCTAGTGTGTACATAAAAACCAAGTCATTGTCCAGTTGGAACTCCACAAATTGGGAAACACCAGGTATAACATCTCCAAACCAAAATAGATACAGAAAAAAGATAATTAATCTTTGTACTCTTAGAATAATGTACAAAATACAAAATACTGTTGTTATAATGCTTTCCCCATCAAAAAAAAAGACCATGATAACGATGAATTGCAACAATGCGCTGAACAAGGTAAAGGCTGTCAAGCCCCTAAAAATATATTCATGTAAAAATATTTTTAGACCAAAGAGTAAAAAGATGGATATCAAGCTCTATCTTTCTGTTCTCTCATGTCATTTCTTACGTTAAGCAAAATTGTACGCCTTTTTTGAAACCATTTCTACTAGCTGCCATGATATCCACAAAAATATCCAGCCATGTTAAACAGTGAATAAACAATAAAAAATAAATGTATGTTATCAGATTCTTACTGAATAACGCCAAATACATAATAATATCGACTAAAATAAAGCCCCTGAATATAATAAGAAAACAAAACGTTCTTTTCTGTATGTAACAAAGTGCTCCGCAAAAAAAATTCGGCTTACGCAAAGCTTTTTCGCGAATTTTAAGGTTCACGAAGAATATAAATATTTTACAGTAATTCTGAAAGTAATAGTTAATATAATATCTGTTCCTAAGAGCCAAAGTATTCCAAGTCCAAATTTGCCCAAAATGAGACAAAATTTGTCTATATATATTTAATATGCTATCCTTAATAAATCTATAAGGAAAACAATGCACTTTTGAAATTTAGAATATACCCTTCGGTTTGAATTTTAGATATTTATGAAATATGTCAAAACCAGTTGACGCATAGGTCAACTCCAGTTATCCTTTTTTGTCTCAGACTAGCTGAATCTTGTTCATGTGCTAAGTCCATAACAAGTTTGTAAAATATCCCATTCATTATTATTATTGTTAGTGATATTCCGGACTTGGCGTGAGGACAAGTCCATAACTAAAAGTGACGAAAGCGCTTGGCTACTCATTTTAATAATAAATATACCGATATACGAAACACACCCCCCTTTTTATTAACACACACGGTATACAATAGGGTGATTCATTTCCGCAAAAAACTTTTTTTTTCTCGGGGCTCAAGCAAAATATTAATCTACCTATAAAAAAAAAATTTCACCAAGGTAGAGCTCTTAATATCAATTTTAAGTACTTGCAGTTTAAATTTAAAGTTTTCCCATTTAAAATGCATGTAAAAAAAATGTTTTTTTTTCTTTCAAATTTCTAATGCTCGCCCGCTCTTTACAATATTGTGAATCGGTTTTATGGACCTTATAGGGAATTTCACGCTCTTCAAAATTGTCTTTGTGTTTTTTTGTGTAACTCGTAGTGGTTCGCCAGTAGGAGTCATCAAAGTTCAATTTTTGAATGAACATTTTTTTTGCAATTTTTTTTAACAATTCGCAAAAAATATTGAAAAAAAAAGAGCTGAATCGTAAAAAATAGTCTTTTAACAAATATTTGATGAATTTACGGCCATTTTTATATCTTAAAACGTAAGTAATTGATAAATATTAACCAATTATGCTATTTAAATTAAACTTTCTTATTTTCTATCGATATAATTCTCTACAACAATAACTTTTCCAGAGTTATTATGATTTATGACTTTTAATAAATATAAAAAACACATTAATTTATAAAAAAAACAACAAATATACAATTGCAACTTAGATTCTGCAATTTTTCAACATTTCCGTAATATAGCAATAAATATAAATGAAGGTTATTCAATTTTTTTAACAAAATTCTTAAATTAACGAAAAAGTAAATTGTTTTTATTTTCAACTTCATTTGCTTCAATATTGTATAAGTAGAAATTGCTATTTAAATAATTGCACTAAATAATATTTTGCATATTCGAACATAAGTAAAAAAATAATAATTATTTGATTGGGAAAGCAACTGTTACAATTTTATGATTGCTCTAGTTAATTAGTATGACGTTAGCGACTCTATTGTCTTTGTAAACGGGTTTGATGCTTTATGTTATACTATTTATAGGTTATAACCTCAAAATGTATTGTTTGTTGTATTTAGTGATTAGTCCGAGAACAAAGTACGAAGTGACTAGGTGCACGTTAGAGTGCCTGCAATTTATTTTTTACGGGCACGCTAGTGACGTAATAGATAAAAAACGTCATCACTGCCGTGCCGCTTAATTTAAAATTGGCGGCACAACAATAATATAATAATAAATTGTACCTGGATACATGTTAAGGGCACGTTAGTTACGTTATTGTTGTAGAGAATTATATCGATAGTAAATAAGAAAGTTTAATTTAAATAGCATAATTGGTTAATATCAATTACTTACGTTTTAAGATATAAAAATGGCCGTAAATTCATCAAATATTTGTTAAAAGACAATTTTTTACGATTCAGCTCTTTTTTCCACTATTTTTTGCGAATTGTTAAAAAAAATTGCAAAAAAAATGTTTATTCAAAAAATTGAACTTTGATGACTCCTACTGGCGAACCACTACGAGTTACACAAAAAAACACAAAGACAATTTTGAAGAGCGCGAAATTCCCTATAAGGTCCATAAAACCGATTCACAATATTGTAAAAAGCGGGCGAGCATTAGAAATTTGAAAAAAAAAAACATTTTTTTACATGCATTTTAAATGGGAAAACTTTAAATTTAAACTGCAAGTACTTAAAATTGAAATTAAGAGCTCTACCTTGGTGATTTTTTTTTTTCTATAGGTAGATTAATATTTTGCTTGAGTTCCAAAAAAAAAAACTTTGCGGAAATGAATCACCCTAGTATACAAGTCAAATAATATATTTTAAAAAATTTTCTCCAAGTCAGATTATGCGTACGTTAGATAAGAAAAACATCATATTGTATTCTCGTAAATGAATAATTGGACTTGGAATACTTTGGCTCTGATGTACAGATATAGAGAATATAATAAATAAAGTGCTCATGTCACATGTCGGAATAACAGGGAGCGATATTTATAATTTGACTACTTTTTTGCCGACAGATTTTGAACCATAGACACGTGTAGTAAGCCCTCCATGTCTTATATTCTTTAAGAAAGTTTCTTTACTTTTTGGTCGAATTTTTTGCTTATAGTTGCAACCCTCATTATTTTTGACTTTGAAATATACATGGCATCGTCAATTAAATTGATTAGCTCCCTTAAAGCTTGTATAGGCAAGGTACCTTCTTCATATTGTTTTAAATACAAAACTCTTAAGGTTTTGAGAACTCTAAATCTTGCATGTCTATAAATGTCATTGTTATAAAAAAAATTGACATGTCATTTTACTAACAGCATTGATTCCAAACTAGACTTCTGTATAACTTCTGGCTTTCTTTTAAAAAACAATTTCTGTTTTATTAATATTCTAAATGCCAACAATTTTCTGACGAAAACCCAATCTATTGGACCTGAGGACCTATAAAAAAACATGCAATCCTTTAGAGACGTATAGCACGTCAAATATATATATATATACAGTGTGGCCCACTTAAGATGGAAACACCCCCGTAACTTTTTTATTTGTAACCCGATTTTATTGAACAAAGGCTCAAAAGATAGAGAATAAAAAACTCTATTAGAGCTGTTAAAGTTGTTTTTAAAGTCACCCGACACATGCCTACTATAATTTTTTTTCTGTGTCAAAATTAAAAAAAAACATTTAGGGTAATTTTTACGAAAAAAATAAGTACGCCACTGAATTTGGCATGCTTAAAAATGGGTAAATACCAAATTTCATTACGCTGTGGCTCCCGTACCGAGGCGGGACTTAAGTTCAGTCCCGATTGACGTCATAATTTTAAGATTTGTTATGTTATAATAAAATAATAATAATAATAAATTGTACCTGTATACATGTTAAGGGCACGTTAGTTACGTCATAAAACCAAACCAACCCAAACTCAACAACACAACCCAACCGACCCCGCCCCATTGGGCCCCCCCGCCCCATTGAGCAAAAAACCCAACTAAAATGGGCAAATTTATGTTACGATAAAAATAAAACACTTTTTAACAAAGAAACAACAAATTTATAAAATAAAAAAAGTTTGACAACTTCTAGTAGAATCGAACCCGGTACCTCTCGCATGCCAAGCGACCGCCCTACCATCTAAGCCATCCAGCTTGACACCAATTTTAAAAGCTCGGGGAATAAAAACGGATTTACAGTGTGTGACGTCTGTCGGGATCGAAGTTAAGTCCCGCCTCGGGACGGGAGCCACATCGATTTCATTAAAAACAATCGATTGATAATTATTTTACAACGGTTTATTTATTGATTTTTTAAATGTTTATAACGACAATAGAAACACATATAAAAGGTTTAGGAAAAAAAATAGGTACGCCACCGACAGTGGCGGACATATAATCGGGCAGTTCGGTGCAGTGCCCGGGGGCCCCGGTCATATAGGGGCCCCCAGACATAAAGAAAATTCTAAATTATACATTAATAATAATTATTAATACACCATTTCACGCCTACTAAATTATTGAGAACCACGCCACCTATTAGTAAAGCTCGAAAACAAGGCGTATACTCTATGCGATGCGCAGAAAACTAACTTTCGACCTTGGTTTTCGAGCTGTACTGATAGGTGGCGTGGCTCTCAATAGTTATAAATAAGACAATTGCGATTGGCCGGCCACGTATGTGCAGTAACAAACCGCGCAGTAAAGAATCTTGATCGTTGACGCATCATTGACAATTAAGAATTAGACAAGTCGTTTCGAATTCAAATATTTGGTAATTAATCAAGAAAAAAAGAAATAGTTGTTGGTTTTTATAATGAGGTAATTCCTTAATATAAATAATAACAAATACCTACGGTGTTTTTTAACTACATAGGACAATAGAGGTAGGTAATCCGATAAATATTTTAGCACTATGTGCATACTTACATTTTTAATTTGTATTTAAGTTTTTGCCACAAAAATAAATTTAATACCTATAGTACAAGTACAAGCGCAAATATAAAAGTGGAGCCGAAAAACGTAAATTAAAACTAGAAAATTTTGAAAAAGCTAAAAAATTGCCCAAGATCGATACATTCTTTAACCAGCAAAATGCCCCTGGGCAGAGCTCAAGTCGTTTGTCTTCATCGAAAGAATTTGAATGTCCAATCACCAATATCCAATCAGAAATATCCACAAATCATTAATATTACAAAACATACCTCTTGTTGGAACACAAGTTAATAATATTAGTTCAGACAACGAATCAGAATATTTAGATCACATTTCTACCCCAAATATCCCTGAAAAGTCTACAGATATAGGACATTATAAAAATAAAGAATTGTTTGATGATGATAAGCAATTTATAATTAGTCAGCCTCCCAACAAACCTAAAGATCCAACACAAGGAAACAGATGCTTTAACGAAACGTATTACTCATCAGTAACAAAATATGGTGTAGTTCCGCCTGTGTGGCTCTGCTACTCAAACGTTCTAGACGCTGCGTATTGCGTTCCTTGCTGGTTGTTTTCTTCTGGTAATAATCAGTGGCGAAGTGGATTGAGAGATTGAAAGCACCTTTCTTCTAGAATAGTTGAGCATGGTAATACTCTAGTACATCTCCAGTCATGCAGTATTTTTGAATTATGGAAAAAAAAACAAACCGTTGATAAAGAGCTAGAAGAAAAAACAAGATACGAAGTTTCGTTTTGGAAACAGGTTTTAGAAAGACTATTTCGTATTACTTTAGTTTTAGCTAAGAATTCTTTAGCTTTCCGTGGTCATCGTGAAGTACTTGGAAACGAAAACTTAAATGGCAATTTTTTAACTATGGTAGAGTTATTAGCGCATTATGATGATGTGATGAAACAAGTCATATCAATGCCTTCAGGTTCGGTGCGTTATTTAAGTAAAACAATTCAAAATGAAATTATTCAGTGTTTTTCTAAATTTGCTTTAGAAAAAAATATTTCAAATATAAGTTCAGCTCCTTTTTTTTCTCTTATGCTAGACACAACGCAAGATATAGCAAAAAAAGATCAGTTAAGCATTATAATAAGAACAGTTCACATAATTAGAGATTTGAATAACATTGCGACAAGTTTTGAAATAAAGGAAAACTTTTTAGGGTTTTATGAATTAAAAGATCAATCTGCTCAAGGTATGTCTGAAAAAATTTTAAGTATATTAAAAGATCTAAATATTCCTCTGAGTAATTGTTATGGTCAAGGGTATGATGGTGCCAACGTAATGAGCTGTGCTTATAATGGCGTACAAGCCAAAATTAAAACATACAGCCAAATGCAGATTACTTAAGCACAATGCAATTGCATTGTGCTGCGCACAATCTTAATTTGGTAGTGAATGATGCACTATTAGGTTGTAGTGAAATTTCTGCATATTTTGCAGTACTGCAAAATCTATATAGTTTTTTTGGACTAAGTATTAAACGATGGGATATTTTATGATCGTTCACCGGAGAGTCAGAAATAACTTTAAAAAAACTCAATCCGACGCGATGGTCAGGGCGAATACAATCAGTTTTAGCAGTTAAATTGCGTTATTTCGACATTTTTAAGGCTCTAACTGAGATTGAATTAAAATCTCTTAAAAAAGATGAAATTGCGGAAGCCTCTTCTTAAAAAAAAATTAATAATTTTGAATTTATTTTTATCACAGTTTTTATGTTTAGAGTTCTGAATACAATTAATTTTATATCCAAAACTTTACAAAAAAATGATATTGATTTGGATCAAGCAACAACAGGTTTAGATCGTGCACGTACAGATATATCTAATTTCAGAGACGCACAAACTTATAATAATATAAAATCTAAAGCCATAGATATGGGCCATATCATATGGCCATTAAATGGGGCATTGGTCAGTCATTTCAAGCAAAGAGGCAACCAAAAGTGAAAAAGCACTATGATGAACTTTCTTTTGACCATCGTTTTGAAAACAGAGAAGAATATTTTAAAGTTAATGTTTATAACTTTGTTATTGACATCATTTGCAACCAGATTTCTAGGAGATTTTCTGCCATGTTCAAAATTTTAATTTTTTGGAACCCTCGTATTAAAAGCTCAAAAGAAGAAATTTTACAAAGATGTGAAAAATTGACCCAAAAATATCCGAATGTGTTGACTAATTGTTTTGCAAATCAGTTTCATATGTTGTTTGATTGGTATGTCAATAAGAGATCTTTTTGAATTTATTATTAAGAACTTTGCCTGTATGAAAGCAGACTTTTGCGAGGTTTATACAGTTTTTATGCTATTTTTTACTCTTCCTGTAACGGTGGCCTCTTTGGAAAGAACTTTTAGTAAACTAAAAATATTAAAAAATTATTTAAGATCTACGACAAGTGAGCAGCGATTGCGAGATTTGTCAATATTGTCTGTAGAATATGAAATTGCATCCAACTTGGATATAACTAACCTAATAGATCGCTTTGCAAATGTTAAAGTTAGAAAAAGGGTATTTTAAAAATTTGGTTATTTATATATATTTATATATATATATATATTTTATATTCTACAGACAGTATTGATACATCTCTATAGGTGTTCCTTATATGTTCTTCTGTTTTGTAAAATGTTTAAAAAATATATATATATATTTTCTATTAAATTAAATAGTCAAATTATTTGTGTATAAAGTAATTTTAAAAGGGTTAGTAATGTTCGTCTTAAAGGGAAGGGTACAGGGGCCTCAAGTATGATTTGCACCGAGGCCCCGGTCTGCCTAGATCCGCCACTGGCCACCGAGTTTGGCAGGCTTTAAAATGGGTATATACCAAATTTCATCAAAAATAAACAATTAATAACTATTTTGGGCAAGTTTATTTTTTACGTTATAATCATTAATAATTAAATATTGCTACAAAACAAAAACTAAGATAGCTATAGCTTGTTTGAAGTTGTAAGCATATATGCTTACAACTTCAAACAAACGTCAAACCAAAAACAGGCGATTTGACAGAAAATAGTAGCGTCCTTTTTGTGTATTTTTTAACAGTGTATTTAAAAGTTCTTATCTACAATCATTATGGCCCATCAGTTAAATTTAGAGCACAAAATTGAAATTGTCTGTTTAGTAGGAGATAACGTTCGTTCAGCGAGAGAAGCAGCTAGAGAATTTAATAATAGGCATCCGGAAAGGCAGCCTATAAGCAGTAGTACTGTTTTTAAAATAAATAAACTATTTAATGAAACTGGTATATGGTATTAAAACCATACCAGTTTCATTAAATAGCTTATTGATTTTAAAAAAGTACCACTGCTTATAGGCTGCCTTTCAGGTTGCCTATTATTAAATTCTCTGCTTCTCTCGCTGAACGATCGTTATCTCCTACTAAACGGACAATAATTGTCCGTTTAGTAGGAGATAACGAAATTATTTCAACTTTGTGTTCTAAAAACTGATGGGCCATAATGATTGTAGATAATAACTTTTAAATACACTGTTAAAAAATACACAAAAAGGACGCTACTATTTTCTGTCAAATCGCCTGTTTTTGGTTTGACGTTTGTTTGAAGTTGTAAGCATAGCTATCTTAGTTTTTGTTTTGTAGCAATAATTAATTATTAATGATTATAACGTAAAAAAATAAACTTGCCCAAAATAGTTATTAATTGTTTATTTTTGATAAAATTTGGTATATACCCATTTTAAAGCCTGCCAAACTCGGTGGCGTACCTATTTTTTTCCTAAACCTTTTATATGTGTTTCTATTGTCGTTATAAACATTTAAAAAATCAATGAATAAACCGTTGTAAAATAATTATCAATCGATTGTTTTTAATGAAATTAGGTATTTACCCATTTTTAAGCATGCCAAATTCAGTGGCGTAATTATTTTTTTCGTAAAAATTACCCTAAATGTTTTTTTTTTAATTTTGACACAGAAAAAAAATTATAGTAGGCATGTGTCGGGTGACTTTAAAAACAACTTTAACAGCTCTAATAGAGTTTTTGAGCCTTTGTTCAATAAAATCGGGTTACAAATAAAAAAGTTACGGGGGTGTTTCCATCTTAAGTGGGCCACACTGTATATATATATATATATATATATATATGAGAAATGAGTAAATATATATATATATATATATATATATTTACTCATTTCTCATTCAAGAAATATTATTTAATTTTAAAATTAAAATATTTTATTTTTTACACGCTTAGAAGTCACAGAATATGTATATGTATATTATACAATAAAAATAGAAAAAAAAATAAAACAAATAAATATTAACAAATTATTCTGGAGTGTGTTCTTCAAACCATTTTTTGGTTGTTTTTGCAGTGTAGCTTGATGCTCCAGTTGAAAGATACCATTACCATCGGGATAAAGATCTTCTAATAAGGCTGGTTTGTAGAATTTGTTGAAATTTATTTTCCCATAGACCCCCCCTATCCCTCACGTGATATTCTAGCCATTAAACTTTCTTTGCGGACATCATAAACAAACAAAACTGATTACTTTTTTTAACAAATTTGAATTATAATACATATTCTTTAAACCCAAAAGTTGACGTGAGATTTTAAATGACATCCCCTCCCTTAAAATGAGATTTGGTGAGATTTTGCTAGACCCCTCCCCCCCATTTTTATCTCACATAATTAATGGATGTTCCCTTACTTCCCTTAAAAGTGGATCTTCGATTATTTTAGCAAATCCTTACGAGCTGCCTCCTTATTCTAGGAGATACTTTTCTTGTCTAGCCGGTTCTTTTACACAGAATTTCGTAACCACCGGTTTCCCCGTAACATTTTATAATGTTTCCTATAGGAAGATTATATATATAGAAGATCTTATTTTTGTATATGTGACTAAGCGTATAAAAAATAAAATATTTTAAATTTAAATAATATTTCTTTAATGAGAAATGAGTAAATATTTCTAAAAATTGGTAACGTCCGAACAGTTTTTAGGGCTCGTATATATATATACAGTATGTCTCAGTATCTTGGAATCATATGGAAAACTTTTTTATTATTAATTTTAGGAAAAAAAGTTATTCTTCATAAAAAGTTCTGCATGGTGTAAAACTTAAAATGCAACCCACAAATATTAATTTTTTTTAGTCGTATACGGGGTATGTCAAAAAATATGAATTTGGCTCAAGAGTAAAGTACCTTTATATTTGACAATATCGAAAATTGTTATAAAGAAAAGTTAATCAGAACTAAAAACTACGTTTAAATATGCAATTTCATACAATTACATTAAAAAATTAGGTTTTGTCAATTTTTACTAATCTTTCTATTTTAAAATGAACATTTATCTGTTATGATTAGAAAAAACATGAAACCTTAAGTTAAGTCAGGGGATCTAGCAGGCCAAAAAGTATTAGAATATCAACAAATCATTTGTTTATCAGTGAATCCTAAATTACATGTTACAGTTAAATTTGCATTGATATTGTAGACAAAAAAGAAAAAATATTTTTTTTTAATGTAAATGGATGTAATTGCATATTTGAACGTAGTTTTTAGTTCTGATTAACTTTTCTTTATAACAATTTTCGATATTGTCAAATATAAAGGTACTTTACTCTTGAGCCAAATTCATATTTTTTGACATACCCCGTATAAGACTAAAAAAAATTACTATTTGTGGGTTGAATTTTAAGTTTTAAACCATGCAGAACTTTTTATGAAGAATAACTTTTTTTCCTAAAATTAATAATAAAAAAGTTTTCCATATGATTCCAAGATACTGAGACATACTGTATATATATATATATATATTAGGGTGTCCCAAAAAAAAAGAATTTTTTTTTTCTTGTCTCTTGTAAAAATATGTTAGTTTATCATGCTGTAAGAGCCCTTTCAAAAAATCAGCTCGATTAAAAATTTTGTAGGGGTCGCTCAAGATTTTTAAAAATTTTCAAAATCGTCAAAAATTGAATTTTTGTTTTATTTTAATTCTTTTTCTCGTCTCTATATTATTTTTTAGGTTGAAAATAATAAAAATTCTGTAAATCAATATTTTGATTTCTAAAGGTCGCTAAAAGTTCCTTGATATTTATATTCAGAGGTCGCTCGAAAACATTCAAAATACTCTACTTTGAAAGTTAAAAAAATCTTGAGCGACCTTTAGAAATTAAAATATCGATTTGAAATTTTCAGAATCATTATTATTTTTAAATTAAAAAATAATATCGGAACGAGAAAAAAAATTAAAATTAAAAAAAATACAATTTTTTACGATTTTGGTAATTTTTAAAAATCTTGAGCGACCCCTAAAAATTTTTTAATGGTGCTGATCTTTTGACAGGGCTCTTAAAACATGACAAACCAACATATTTTCACAAGAGACGAGAAGAAAAAAAATATTCTTTTTTTTTGGGACACCCTAATATATATATAAAATTTCGACATGTCTCCAGGTTTACTACTTACAATATTTTTATATATATACTTACCTATACTTACCTATAACTCCTATACGGGTAACCGACAATTCATTCAATGTGCAAAAGTTCTTGCCGTAAAGGAGAGATGCCCTTATTTCAATTGTTAAATGGGAACTTTTGCGCATGTGCGTTACAATATACCACGCCCGGTTTTTTAAATTCGCCAAATCAAAAAATTCTTTTTCTTGTCATTTTCTTATAACCTAATATTTATAACCTCTTTGGTTGAAAACATTGTTTTTGTTTTGTGAAACAAGGCAAGCTGTAGTATATTAATAGTGTAGCATGCGCATTGGAAACATTTTACCATTTGAGATAGATACATATACCTGTCTCTTAATAATTGCAAGGGGCGTGGTAAGTCGTTTACCCGTATAGGAGTTATAGGTATATGTATAAAAGTATCTTACTGTTCCTTTTTTATAGCTTCTATCTTGTAACTTGCAACTTCCAGCAAATGTGTCAAACAATTATCCATGTTATTAACATTAAAATGAAGAACATTTTTATCATCCAATATCCTGTAGACATAAGGTATGGTTGTACCATTAAATAAATTCGTCATGATGTAATTGACCATGAGCAGAGAGTAAATCACGTCGCAATTATAGAAAGTCAGGCGATGACAGAAAATCTGCATCATAATGATCATTTGCAATGGTCCGATGATGTGGCACCAGCCAATCACGATAAGTTCTTTAAACGTGTAATTCGCATCTATTAGTTTAAATAGGGGCCACGTCGCGAGTAGCGCGAGAAATCTGCTCATCGACAGGAAAAAGTAGAACAAAATCATCTGTACTATGAACAAATAATTGAACTCTTTTGGTTTGTCTATTACCGTCCAATCGAATTCGATTACTCTGGGGAAGTTGGTGTAGAAGACACCTAAAAAGTATTACCTATTACTAAAAATGTTATTTTGGTAAAAATTAGTTTTAAATACACCCGTTAAAATTAACGCATAAGTAAAAAAAATCCAACTCCAAAACGCCTTTACCAATCTTTATAAAATTTTATATAAAAATAATTTAACTTACGTGTTCAAGGGTTTTTCTAAAAAATACCCTTAAAATGAATAATATTTTTATTATTATTATTTAATATTAAAAAACGCTCGAAAAATTTTTTTTAAGTAATTAAAAAATATGCTGTGAAAGACCGTATTTTTTTAGTTTACCCTGGAAATGTTTTACTAATCGAACGAACAGTAACGAAAATACTGCGCTTTAAAGGAGTGGCGGCTTGTGGGTGTATAGATGGGTGAGGCTACATGAGGTTAATTTTGTCTAAATACGATTATTTCCCTCATTATAATATGAACCAATAAAAAGCCTTGAATTTTCGAATAAATTTCGTTTAAATAAGAGATTAAATCACTAGAACTATTTAACAGCGATTAAATTTTAGCCTCCATATTGGATTTTTGTTTACGATTTTATGGTGTTATTTACAAGTTTTAACAAACATTTTTTAAAAAACAATAAAAAATAAGTTATCTAGTTTACGAAATATCAATTATTACTTATTACATACCTTAAATTAATGGAATTTTCTTTTAAAAAATATTTATAAATTTTGACACATACCTACGTCAGATTTTATGAATTGTCAAATAGTTTCCTTTATATAATAATAATCTAGACGTATATCACTCAACCTATAAATTTAATCTGTCAAACTATGCTCAGTAAGTTTTTTATTTGATTTTTCTTTTTGGAAAATAGTTTCATGCAAAATAATTAAAAATAAAACCCCTCGACCGCTACGCGGTCTCGTGATTTTATTAAATTATTTTGCATTCAACATTTTCCAACAAAAACCAAACAAAAAACTACTGAGCCTAGTTTAACCGATTAAATTCATAGTTCTCGTGATATAATATATGAATAAATTTCCACGTTGCCCGGGAGGTATTATTCTGCGACGCGTTGACCTTTTTAAAAATGGCCGATGGCACTACTAAACGATTATAAATAAAAAAATATACTAAAAATACAAACTCAAAAACATAAATTCGTTTTTTAAAACTTTAATATATATCTGGAACTATATATATATATATATATATATTTGGGTGATTCTACCCAGGTAGCACAACGTGACGAAACCTTGACGATTTGTGTCCTATTGGACACAAATCGTCATTTTGTTTATATAGTTTTCGGAGAAAATTAAACAGTATTTTGTTATGGGAACATAGATAATATAATAAATATACTGTTCCAGACCGGACCAGTCACTTTTTCAAACAGTTTCTGAAATATCTGTGTTTTCTAAATTTGAATGCAAGGGAAGTGACGAGTATACCAGGGTACTAATTAAATACATAATTTATTGGAAAATATAAGATTTCTTGCAACTTTGAGCATATTATACATTAAATATCTTAAAATTAAATAATACCACACATCAGTGGCGGCTGGTAGATTTTGGGTAAACCGATATCTCAATTATTAATTATGGGACCCACACCAAATTTATATGAGTATATAATGACATTAAATAAACAAGTTCTGCGCAAGCAGAATTTAAATTGTTGCGAAAAAAAGATAACCGAAACATCGAACATGGAACTGACGACACGGTACTGATGAATGGGATACAAATTTGAGATTATAATTCGGAATTAAGTATTTTACTGATATTTTTTATTAGTGGATGCTACTTATTAACAAATCACATATAGCCTTATATAAATTACAATGAAATATATATACGTAAGAAAATAACTACTCACCACAGTACTGAAATTTTGACTGGAACTATACGTCCCACTGAGCAAACCAACATTACTGCAATGTTGACGCAATATTGCTTTGTAATCTGTAATGTTGCATCAAACCGTAATGCAATATTGCTGCAATGTTGTAGCAACCCTAATTCTTCCTTGCAGCAACATTGCAATGCAAGGTACGAATAATGCATAAATGTTGTTGATATTGTATCAATATAGCTTTTAAATCCATGTAGCAATATTACCATTTAAAGCATGTTGTAACATTACCTCAAAATATTAAAGGGAGGTTAAGGAGCAATATTTAAACAAATCTGAAATTTACATTTTCTTTATTAAAACCAAAATTAAAACAAAATAAAAACATAAAAAAAATAAAATATCACAATTATTAGTTTAATGATAAAGCACATCACCGCTTTAGAGGTTTTGATATTACATCTCAATAATTATTAGGATATAATTAAGTGGCAAATGATTTAAGGCCAGGTGATATGATACATAATTTAAATTATGTAAGTAGTGTGTCAGCCGGCCTTATTGATACTTATATTCCAATATTTATAATAATATATATTATTATATAATAATAATGTTTTTAAAGAAACAAATAACATAAAAAATACAAAAACATTTGTTTTAAACTCTAAAGCAATTTTTAGTTATAAACAAAGTAGGTATAAAAAATATATTTTATTGAAAAAAATATAATCACAAATTAAATCTGACACAAATATATTTGTGTCAGATATATTTTTTGAACTCCGCAACAGTTTGATAATTATAACAAAAATATCGAAAATACTTGCCATATATAAACTGCTTAAGGTAGTTGTCGTGCTGCAAGCATACCATCAGATTTTTGTATCTTATTAAGGACATGACAATACAATTATCCTTAAAATTTGAAGTCGATTGACCGTCTATAACCCGAGATAAATTCAATTAAAAATTGGATAATTAACATGGATTGTATACGCTTTCTGTAGTTCTGTACCAGTTTCTTAGTTATAAAAAAACTAACTGTCAGAAGCTTTCAAAAAACTAACAGTCTTGTCAGAGTTTAAAAAAAAATAATTAAAAAAATTTTTGACCGTCCAATTGTTTATAAATAAACGTTTAAAGTTCAACAATTTGTGAAAAGTATACATCACTAGTGTCAGATTAAAAGAACTTGGCAACGCTGTACGCGAGTATAGTATTTCCGCAGTAAATTTAAGCAGACTGAATCAGTATCTAATATAGCTATTGGTTGGGCATAAGCGACGTTGCCGGATTAAAACTTATTAAAATATTTGAAAGTATTACGTAAAGGTAACGTCTCCAGGGTACAGTCCTGCGAAAAAATTATGAATCACTTAGCTACAAGCTCGTATACTTTTACGGTGCGTATAATCTAAAAATTTTTGACAATATTGTACCACAACTACCTTAAAAGTTGAGAAGGAGTTTTTAATATAACATAAATAATCACAAAACTCGATGGAAAATAATAATTATTCTGATCAAAAGTTTAATATGTTTACAAAGCGTTTTGAATTTTTTCTGACGAGTGCGAAAAATCGCCATTTTATGTTCAATTTATTATTATAAATGTTTTTTAAAAATTCCTTATCAACTTTTGAGCAGTTTATATGGCATACATATAAATATAAAGAGTAAGTTCTCCACAAATGGAAAACTTTTTATTATTAATTTTACAAAAAAAGTTACGTCTTAATAAAATCTTATTCTTCCTAAAAAAATAAAATTAGACTATTAAAACTTAAAATGCACAGGGTGGTCATAAAGTAGGAACATTTATAATTGGCCCAAGTAAGTACCCATAATTTTTAAAAAATTAAATAAGGAAATGTTGCTTAGAATTAAAACTTACCTATATCCAAGTTTCATGGTTGTTTCAGTTTTCAACAAAGGTACCTAACCTTCTAAGGAGCTTTATGGAAGACTTGCTGAATTGTATTTGCTGTAATTAATGCCATGACTATTTATTTATGTTAAATTAATTAAAAATTAAATTTAATTATTGGGCTAAAAGT
The DNA here is from genome assembly GCA_921294245.1 of Brassicogethes aeneus. Lineage (NCBI taxonomy): Eukaryota > Metazoa > Arthropoda > Insecta > Coleoptera > Nitidulidae > Brassicogethes > Brassicogethes aeneus. The sequence goes on along the minus strand of OV121133.1, from coordinate 59,515,303 downwards.
TTACAAAGAAACAATACCTAAAAACAATGGTGATAACCATGGTACAACCATCATGGCTTATAATGATGGTTAGATGGTTTAACCAACTAACCATCATATAGCCATGATATAAATAAAACTTACCTGTTGCACGCCTGTTAAACCTATTATCTTTGTCCGTTACCGATTGGTGGAAGGTAAAATTTATGAAATAACCGCGAAATTTGGATGTAATAGACTATTCAACTATATATGGTAAAAAAGTGTAAATTAAATCGTACTTATGGTTATTACATATTTACTTTGATTCGCATAGTTGGTCCTGATGACTCATCAGTGATGAGTATGCAATATGACGTAAGCTATGGATCATGCTCGAGGTCAATACCTATTACTTTTCGAATCTGTTGGAGGAATCGTGCAGTAATGTTGCTTTTCCAATGATGTAGCAATCTTCCGAAAATCATATCATAGCAATATTGCTTTGAGAAAATTGTCTCAATGTTTGTATTGTAGCATTGGTACAACATTATTTACAGGAATGTTTATATGCAATGTTACATCAAGCTTGCCCAAATGTTACATTGTAACATTTCAAAACCCTTACAGAAGCAATATTGCCTTAAACTTGTGTAATGTTGCATGCCCAGTGGGGTGCATTCACCACAACACCGCCGCTTGCATTGTTTTCAAGATGACTGTCGTGCAAAGGGCGGGCTCTGTAGGTAATTTTTTACCAACACTTGAGTTAAAACGAGGACGACGTTTAAACTTCAATATTTCTCAGGAATTTTAAATTTTAACATTGGACACAGAACTGACGGGTAAAAGTGAGTACAAAGATTATCATTTTTTTTAAATTGCTATTATTCGAATCTATGATAAAATATGAAAAATACATTATGTGTGTAGTGAAATTGAAAAATTTAAGATAAATTGAATATATTTTAAAATAAAATTACTTAAATATTAATTCAGGAGTTGTGACACGCCAAGGTACTGATGTTTTGAATATTTATTATGTTTTTCTACAAACGTGATTTTGAAAAATACATTAAAATTGGATGGACAAGTTAAAAAAAACCTTTGTAATATACTAAAATATTTACAAAAAATATTAAAATATCTACTATATTGACTGATGACATCAAGTTGTCCAACTTTTGTAGAATCACTCATTTATATGGATGGATAAAAATATACATACAAAACAAATAAAATATCAGAGCAATCGGAATACCCACCCCCTGAACTCCAATTGTTTTTGACGCGGCCTAATAAAATACAAGGCCAACAGCTTTGTTTATAAATACTTCCGCATAACCAGGTTTCGTACCAAGATATTTGAAAAGTTCTTGAATATTGCTTACCCAGCCTCTTTTCGTTAAATATTGCTGAAATGGTCTGATGAGTCGGAAATACTGCATAATATCTATATTTTTTTAGTTTCGTTTTTTTTAAGGCGTTTCAATTATTGAGAGAATAACGTCATGAACAGGATTCATTTAAAAAAAAACCTGTAAAATATACCTAAAGAAAACTTACCGGTATTTTGGAAACCTAACCTTAATTAAAACTCAATACAACTTGTTACTTAATAAAAACTGCTAAATCTACCTTATCTGTATAGTGTTTTCCCCAGTGCACCACAATAATAAAATAAGCAATTGCACTAATCGAGACCAAAACTATAAAAGATCAGCCAAAAGTTTTTAATAATTTAATCTAAATCAAAACAAGAACATCTACCTATAGGTAGGTATACTATAGGTATAGTATACTCTATCGCGCTGGAAAGCACACTAAAATCCCCACCGTTTGAACGATACGGAATTATCTACGGTCATTTGATAAAACCACCAATCAGAACAACCTAAGCTAATATTATTTCGCCTCAAAGCAATAGAAAAACGCGAACAGTTCGCGGTGAACTTGGCTCATATATTTCGCATTTAAATAGGAGCTTCCGAGGCTGTGAATAATTCGCCTCTGTTCTGCCGACTCTTAACGTTGTAGTGGGTTTGACCGCGTAAACTTGATTGTTTTTTTTTTTACTTTTTATTAGGTAGAACTGTTGTAAAAATACACTTGTATTAGGCAAAAAGCTAAATACAAAAAGTCGTTCGTTCCTTCATTTTAAGGGTGAGGCGCAGGCTCAGAGGCCTACCTTAACGAGTAGCGACTGCTTCAATGTCGTCAAAAATGACCACTTTTCAGCAAAATAATCAAAAAGGGGTCATTTTTTACCGACTTTAAAGCTCTGTATCTTCGTTACTGTTCGTTTGATTTGTACAAAATACCCTAAAAGTTATTTTTCGAACGTTTTTTTATTATTAAATAAAAGGGCTTTAAAAATATATTTTCTCGAAAAACCCTCGAACACGTAAACTGAGATAAAAGTTGAAGTATTTTTATACAAAATTTCATAGACTATATAGTCTATGTAGCTTATAAGCTACTAATATAGGTACATAAAATGTCGGCCATGTTTGGGTCCTGTGTACAGACTTAGTGGCATAAATTTAGGAGCAGATTAAGCAAGTCAAAATAAGACGAAAATCTAAATAAATATTTTTCCTAATTACGAATGTTTAAAAGATACATGGTAATAAAGTGTTACTTAATTATCATATCATATAACTTCTACTATGGTAGACTTGGAAAGGTGATATTTTGCGAACAGTCACTTATTACCAAAACACATATTCACACATAATTACAATTGTTCGAGTGAAGTGCTTAAGCTTATTGTCCTATACAAACTTTGAGGTTAGGTTTTTATACCATTTGATGCAATTTTTCGATTACTCAATTCGGCTACTATTAAAAAGGTGTACCTCTCAAACTTTGATAAAATAAACCGTTTCCGAGATATTCGAGATTACAATAATTGTTATATCGCATTAATTGACTAGAAGGTATATGATAACAAATTTTTTAATTGAAAAAAACTACATTTTTTTTAATGTGACGGTCAGGGCAAAAAGTCCCGAGGCTCATGGAATTTTTAGTTTTTTTCAATTAAAAAATAAAATTTGTTATCATATATATACACTCCCCGGCATGAAAAACGGAGCAGTTGAATTTTTTTAAACAAACTTATAATTTAACGCTTGGTGATATATTATTATTATTATATCTTAAGTACAAATAAAATAACATGTTTTAAGAAATTTCTAAATACAATTGAACATTTATTTAAAAAAATAAAATGTTTTTAAATAAAAAATTAAATCAATTAAATATTGCATAGATGCTATTGCTTAAAAGAGCATAGTTGGCGATGAACCCATGAAATTTTATAAGTCAAAAGAAGTGTCAAACACATTTTTAATTTGTGCTGCGTTTATTTTATTTAAAAAAATATGGCCGTTAATCCCGAAACAGCGGCTGCTATTGTTGCGTTGATTCAAGACGGAAGAAGTGAGAGATATGTTGCCCAACAATATCACACATCCAATAGCACTGTTCACCGTATTTATACACGTTTTTTGGAAACGGGAGCTTACACCAGACGACCTGGAACTGGTCCCCAACGAAGAAGTAACGCTCAGGATGATCGCTTTATTATCTTACAAAGTCTGCGAAATCGTCGTGCTACAGCTGTAGAAATCAGAAATCGACTGCATTACGTTCGGAATACCAACATAAGTGAACGAACAGTTAGACGAAGACTTGGAGAAGCAAATCTTACTAATCGTAGACCTGCAACGGGTCCAGAGCTTCTTAGGCGTCATCGCGTTGCGCGACTACAATTTGCTAGAAATCATGAGCATTGGGCTGAAAATGAATGGGCGCGTGTTTTGTTTACGGACGAGTCAAGGTTTAGCCTACGGTCTCCAGATGGTCGTGAGAGAGTATGGCGAAGACCACACGAGCGTTTTGCAGAATGTACGTTTAGTCCTAGGGTAGGATACCAAGGTGGCTCAGTTATGGTGTGGGCTGGAATTTCTTTGGAGGCACGCACAGAATTGTACATCGTTCCTAGAGGGTCCTTAACTGCTGCCCGGTACATTGAGAAAATTTTACAAGATTTTGTTGTCCCTTATGTCGGTTTTATTGGAGATGACTTTCTTTTCATGCATGATAATGCCCCACCTCACACCGGGAGAATCACTCAACGGTACTTAAACGATGTAAACATTCCTGTTATGGAGTGGCCATCGTTAAGTCCAGATGCGAACCCAATTGAACATGTTTGGGACATGCTTGGGCGAAGAATAAGAAATCGTGTTCCTGCTCCTTTAACTTTAAATCAGTTGGAACAAGCTCTTTTAGAGGAATGGGAACTTATTCCTCAAGAGGACATTCGCCATTTAATTTTAGGCATGCCAAGGAGAATACAAGCTATAATTCAGTCACGTGGAGGCAACACCCGTTATTAATTATGATGATCTTCAGTTTTTGCTAGCACATGTTTTCAGTTTTTACTAATTTAATATCATTTTGCGACAGCACCATTTTGTGTTTTTTCGTCCTAGTTTTTTAAGTTGTAACAAAATAGTTTTTCTTTTTAAATAATCTTTTATTTTTTGTTATAAATTTCTTTAAAACATGTTGTTTTGTTTGTATTTAAGATATTATAGTAATAAAACATTGCAAATCGTTAAAATTTTAATTTGTTTAAAAAAGTTTAACTGCTCCGTTTTTCGTGCCGGTGAGTGTATATAGGTACCTTTTAATCGTTTTAAATAATGCGATATAACAATTATTGTAATCTCGAATATCTCGGAAACGGTTTATTTTATCGAAGCTTGAGAGGTACACCTTTTTAATGGTAGCCGAACTGTGTAATCTAAAAATTGCATCAAATGTTATAAAAACCTAACCTCAAAGTTTGTATGGGACAATAAGCTTAAAGCAACCCCCGTTTCTACGACACTGTGTTCACTCAAACAATTATAATTATGTGTGAATATGTGTTTTGGTAGTAAGTGACTGTTCGCAAAATATCAACTTTCCAAGACTACCACAGTAGAGTTTATATTAAAAAAAACTGAAATGATAAGTAACACTTTATCACCCTGTATCTTGGTAACATAAGTAGGTAATTAGGAAAAATATTTATTTGGATTTTAGTCTTATTTTGACTTGCTCAATCTTTTCCTAAATTTATGCCAATAAGTTTAGGGACACCTTGTATAGCCTATTTAAAAATAACGCTGTGACTATTCCCCCGGCTTCGGGATCCGTACCAATCCCGGCAGACGTCAGAGACAGCCGGGGTTGATACTAATCCTGGTTAATGTTTGCCGATTCGAACCGATGATGTCAGGGACTAGATTTGCTTATGTAGGTATACCCAGAGACAAGGGTATACCTACATAATAAGTACTTACATAAGCAAATCGTACCGCTGATGCGTCATGACGTCAAGTACTACTTATATAATGTTATAACATATAATGTATAAAGATAAAAATGTATAACTGTAACGGTATACCGTCCATATAGTATATACTGTATATGTCATATATATGACATATACACTACTACTACTACTACAGTGGTTGATAAAGGAGGTTCACAAAAAAGGGGCAGGGATTTTTGCTGTGGCTTGTACGACTATTATTAATTTTGTAAGATTTCAAAACAATAAAAAATATCAGATTAAACATTAAAATATGAATGTCTTAAAGAAAAAAAAGGCTAATTTAAATTTTATCATTGTGTACAGTGTATATACGACATACTCAGGGCCGCCGAAAGGGGGGGTAAAAGGGGCACATTGCCCCAGGCCCCCAAGGTAATGGGGCCCCTTGATTTAAAAATAATTCAAAAATTGAAAACAATGAATATGTTCATTTAACAGTAAACTTACTTTTTTCTTCAATAACAAAATATTTTATATAAGTAAAATAAAATATATTTCTATGAAACCCAGAATAACTTGATAGTTCAAAATAAAAATGTTCATTTTTTAGGACAAATAATTCAGTGAAATTATAAAGTGGAATTTTGAAGTTACCTCGACTGATTTGTATGGTATTAGAGGTGCGTGGTTGGCAGTACTGCAGCCTTTCTTCTTCTTCGTTACTGGTATCCTTACTTCATTCGGGATAGCGCTATTGGCCTTTAGTCTGTAGATTATTTTGCCAGCTCACCCCTTTTTGTGATAAGTCCACTAGGGTGCCTGGGTTTGGTTTTATCCTTCATCGGTAGTACATCGCTCCATGAAAAAGTCTGAAAATAGTTGACTTTGACCCAGGAAGGATAAAATGGAATTCCCGGTATAGAAATATACCGGTATTTCCCGACAATATCGCAAGCTTTGTCCTTTCAGCGAGGAATTTTGTGATTTGTGCAATAGATTTCGTGAAACTCAAGGACGTTAAAAACTTGTTGCTGGTCAAAATGGTACATTGATTCCAAGACCATTAAGGCGTTGAGCCACCAAGAAAGAAGAAGGGTTTGGTTTGATTTGGTTTGTTTTATTTTACGCAAAAATTATATTAAGATGAAGCCCATTCCTGCATTTAGGCGTTCCTGTTAGGAATGCCTGGGACCCTGGGTTGTCCCATCCTCTAGTTTGTTATTGTTGGTTTAGTGTGTTGTTCCTTTGTTTGTATTTGGGGTTGGAATTTTTTTTTGGTTGGGTTTTACAGTGTTTACTGTTAGTGTTCTCCTAATAACGTCTACAAATATTAACCCCAATACGAGCAAAGGTTCTGTGACAAACAATTTAGTTAATTTTAGCACTATTTGAAAATTTTAGGTTTTTGAGCATGCATGCAAAGATAATACACCCCATAGATTGGAAACTCTCCCACCACTGCCCTCTAGAGCTACAATACCTGAACTATATCTATTTCTAAATTGCAGACATCTGTACAAACGCTATTTGCAAATGTCAATGTCAATCATAATTATTGATGTCGATCATAATTTTTGAATTATTAAATACATTTTTGCGCCTTAAAAGTGATAAAACGTGTTAACGGTTGTGAAATGTATTGTTGTTGGGTGCGGAAATGTAACCAATTTGTAAGTATTGACTATCCTGTCGGCCTAAGCCAAAAAGACTCATCCCGTTATTATTAAATTATTCTCTTAGCAAAAAAGACGCATTTGAACTACACATACATTTTTAAGTACTATATCCAAAGATAATACACCCCATAGATTGGAAACTGCACTAGCGCTAGCGGCAAAAGGCTAAAGTAAATTAACGCCATCTAGGTCTACAATACCCTTAGCAATGCCAAAAATTGAAGTAGATTTCTGTAACGTATTGGCGGCAAATTTGAATGTTGATGCTTAGTAGGGTGCCTTTGTATATTGTATTTACTGCTGTATTTTAAATAAAACAAGTATGAATATAAGATTTATTTATTGTAGTAATAATAATAATAAAATACATACATCTTATGTACATATTAAATACATAATGGGTATACATGAATATTAGGGTGCTTCATTTGAAACGAACATATTTTTTTTCCCGCTGACACATGAAAATTTTGTTCCTTGTATCGAAAAAAAAATTCCCTGAAAATTTGAGCCCTTAATTTTAATTTTCAGTGGTTCCTCTCGATCGATGTATATTTCCCATTGAAATAACATGTAAATCATGATTTTTTTAATTAAAATTAACATAGCTCCGTTTGATTTCATGGTATTTCATTGCGATTAGTCAGAATTTGTAGTATATTAGTGACTCTTTGAAAGTGCCCACCAACATTTTTTTGTCCTTGAACCCGTCTCATCGGTCTCGGCCTCGAAACCCCAATTTTCTCAAAAATTGTTATATTTTCGTTTTTATCAACAAAACAGTTGACTTATGAAAAAAATGATCAGAAAATAATTTGTAGGAAATTAAATTTCCTACAAAAATATCCCTTTATGAATTTTCTGAGGTCCATAGTCCAAAAGGTATAAACAGTTTAATGTATTAAAATCTAAAAAAAATATGAAATTTTAATTTTTATTGTATGATTTTTCAACTTACACTTTTGTTTAACAAAGTTAACCTCATTAAACTTTTTTTAAAAAAAAAAAGATCGGTAATATTGGGAAGAGATGTTAAAAAAAATTTTTCATCGCCTTATCTTCAAGAGTAGAATGTCTCATGTGAATTTCTGATATTTATTGAGTGTAAAATATTTTATTTTGTTCTTAGTATAAAAATATACCAAAATTAGATTTAGAAACAATTAAAATTAAAAAAATCATTTTTTACACCTGTAATTTCTGTTTCTATTTACGCTGTGGCTCCCGTCCCGAGGCGGGACTTAAGTTCAGTCCCGATTGACGTCATAATTTTAAGATTTGTTATGTTATAATAAAATATTAATAATAATAAATTGTACCTGTATACATGTTAAGGGCACTTTAGTTACGTCATAAAACCAAACCAACCCAAACTCAACAACACAACCCAACCGACCCCGCCCCATTGGGCCCCCCCTCCGCCCCATTGAGCAAAAAACCCAACTAAAATGGGCAAATTTATATCACGATAAAAATAAAACACTTTTTAACAAAGAAACAACAAATTTATAAAATAAAAAAAATAAAAAAAGTTTGACAACTTCTAGTGGGATCGAACCCGGTACCTCTCGCATGCCAAGCGACCGCAAAATCAAAATCAATATATTTCTAAATTAAATAAGCGACCGCCCTACCATCTAAGCCATCGAGCTTGACACAAATTATAAAATCTCGGGGAATAAAAACGGATTTACAGTGTGTGACGTCAATCGGGACTGAACTTAAGTCCCGCCTCGGGACGGGAGCCACAGCGTAAATCGAAACAGAAATTACAGGTGTAAGAAATGATTTTTTTAATTTTAATTGTTTCTAAATCTAATTTTGGTATATTTTTATACTAAGAACAAAATAAAATATTTTACACTCAATAAATATCAGAAATTCACATGAGACCTTCTACTCTTGAAGATAAGGCGATGAAAAAAATTTTTTAACATCTCTTCCCAATATTACCGATCTTTTTTTTTTTTAAAAGTTTAATGAGGTTAACTTTGTTAAACAAAAGTGTAAGTTGAAAAATCATACAATAAAAATTAAAATTTCATATTTTTTTTAGATTTTAATACATTAAACTGTTTATACCTTTTGGACTATGGACCTCAGAAAATTCATACAGGGATATTTTAGTAGGAAATTTAATTTCCTACAAATTATTTTCTGATCATTTTTTTCATAAGTTCAACTGTTTTGTTGATAAAAACGAAAATATAACAATTTTTGAGAAAATTGGGGTTTCGAGGCCGAGACCGATGAGACGGGTTCAAGGACAAAAAAATGTTGGTGGGCACTTTCAAAGAGTCACTAATATACTACAAATTCTGACTAATCGCAATGAAATACCATGAAATCAAACGGAGCTATGTTAATTTTAATTAAAAAAATCATGATTTACATGTTATTTCAATGGGAAATATACATCGATCGAGAGGAACCACTGAAAATTAAAATTAAGAGCTCAAATTTTCAGGGAATTTTTTTTTCGATACAAGGAACAAAATTTTCATGTGTCAGCGGGAAAAAAAATATGTTCGTTTCAAATGAAGCACCCTAATGAATATGTTTTTGTTTGGGGAGTGTAAACCTAAAAAATATTAGTCTTAATTCTTCAATAATAAGAGAATATTGCAAAATTTGGTAATTTAGTCCAGGCTACTTATACATATACATATAGGAATTTGTACAAGGCTTTTGAGTGTGGACTTATGGCAAGTTCTAACCAACCGTGAAAAATTCATCTTGCCAACTCTTGGTTTTGAAACAACCATAAGTAGCCTGGGCTTGCCCTGGACTAAATTACCATTAAACAATTGCTTAAGCAATCCTAAATAATTTATAATTAACAAACAGTATTTTTACGCTAGAGCGATACTGCCGAGCTTAGCGAAAAAGACGCAACTCCACATTTTTACTTTATAAATTATAGCGCTTTATTTTTTTTTCATAAGATACGTTCAATTTAATTAGAAATTTTTAGGAGATATACTTAAAAATGTATGTATAGTTGCGTCTTTTTTGCTAAGAGAATAAGTTAATAATAATAACGAGATGAGTCTTTTTGGCTTAGGACGGCAGGATAGTCAATACTTACAAATGGGTTACATTTCCGCACCCAACAACAATACATTTCACAACCATTAACACGTTTTATCACTTTTAAGGCGCAAAAATGTATTTAATAATTCAAAAATTATGATTGACATCAATAATTATGATTGACATTGACATTTGAAAATAGCGTTTGTACAGATATATGCAATTAACAAATAGATATAGTTCAGGTATTGTAGCTCTAGATGGCAGTGGTGGGAGAGTTTCCCACATATAGTATGTGGAGTTTCCAATCTATGGGGTGTATTATCTTTGACTATATCTCCTGAAAATATCTAATTAAATTGAACGTACCTATCTTATGAAAAAAAAAATAAAGCGCTATAATTTATAAAGTAAAAATGTGGAGTTGCGTCTTTTTGGCTAAGCACGGCAGTATCGCTTTAGCGTAAAAATACTGTTTGTTAATTATGAATTATTTAGGATTGCTTGTTTAATGGTAATTTAGTACAGGCCAAGCCCAGGCTACTTATGATTGTTTCAAAACCAAGAGTTAGCAAGATGGATTTTTCACGGTTGGTTAAAACTTGGACCTGGACTAAATTACCAAATTTTGCAATATACTCTTATTATTGAAGAATTAAGACTAATATTTTTTAGGTTTGCACTTTACAAACAAAAACATATTCATGTATACCGATTATGTATTTAATTTGTACATATATATATATATATGCATTTTATTTTATATTATGTTATTAATACAATAAATAAATCTTATATTCATACTTGTTTTATTTAAAATACAGCAGTAAATACAATATATAAAGGCACCCTACTAAGCATCAACATTCAAATATGGCGCCAATATGTTACAGAAATCTACTTCAATTTTTGTCATTGCTAAGGGTATTGTAGACCTAGATCGCGTTAATTTACTTTAGCCTTTCGCCGCTAGCGCTAGTGTAGTTTCCAATCTATGGGGTGTATTATCTTTGCATGCATGCTTTAATTAATTATTATTAAAATTAGGAGAAAGAAACAAACCAAACAAAACAAAAGTTAAAGAAGTTCCCTCTACTGCTAATAAGAATTATCCCTCAACCTACCATTATTACCATTCTACATCTACAATGACAAATTTCACTACATCAGCTAAGCTCATACAGTTATGTTGTTGGTCTCAATGAATTTGATAACTTTTTTAACATTTGTAGGATTGATTTCCTTTAAGATTGTGGTCATTTTGGCCGGAGTTGTTGGCCACGGCAAGTCCCATAATGTGAAGGTGGGCCCTCGTTTTGCAGTGCCCCGCTCTAAGCCTAGCTATTATTGTAAAGTGCGGTTTTTTGAGGTAGCCAAATTTATACCATTTACCTTTATTGCGAATCTCACTCCATTTTCGACTGTTTTCTGTCGCGATCTATGTTTTAATTGTCGGTTCTAAATCTGCTAGGGTAATTTTTTCGTTTTGGGAGTGTGTTAATGAGCGGCCAAAGTTAGCAAGTCAGTGTGCAGTCTCGTTGCCTTGTATCCCAGAGTGTCCCGGAATCCACGCGAGCGTTAAGACAAAGCCTTGCTCAGCCGATCTCATTAAGCTTTGTTTTGTTTCTAATGTTAGAGGGTCGTCTTTCGCACTAAGGCTTATGTTTTTGAGCTTTTGAATAGAACTTAGGGAGGCGCTTAGTATAAGGTTGTATTTTTCTGTTTTCGAGACGGCCAGCGTTATGGCTTTTGTGAGTGCGTGCATTTCTGCAGAGCAAATCTGCAGGGGTGGTTTTGCCATTTCTTTTTCTGAACCAAATGCACTCGCGTTTGTCCGGGGCCATTTTCATTCGAATTGAATCTAGGCACTCATCAATTTTGCGCAGAGTTGAATTAATACTATTGGACATGTCTGTGATGTTTTTACCGCTAATTGTTAGGACTATATATTGTTAGGACCTATAGGTAATCAGCATAGGTGAGTAATTTTTAGTTGTCTAGGATTATTTTATAGATTGTGTGAATGTAAATATTAAAAAGGAAGGGACTTAGGGGAGATACTTGGGCCAGGCCTTTGGTTGCTGTATGTGGTCAATATACTTTTTCCTCATTATCTTTGATGAAGATTTCTCTTGATGACAATAATAAATATAAATAATGTTAATGTAATTCGGGGGTATGTAGTTTGCAGCGTTTCGTCTGCTCGTCAGTGCAGTCAACCCTTTAAAACTTTATGTACCTACTGTAATTTTAAAATAAAGAATATGGTACCTTTATAAATTAAAGGTCATAAAAGCATATCGCTTAACAGTTTTCTTTTATTTTTCGATATAGGCTATTAATTGCATTGATTTCAAGGCATTATGCTTATCGTTTAAATTACAATCAAATGTTAATTAAACAAATAAATAAATTAGGTATACAAAAATTTGTTTTGCCTTTTATTTATTTTTAAGCATCTTATGCCTTGGATTTTTAATAATTTTTTAAGCTTATTTTATGCCTTTTTTCAAAAAAATTAACTGGTTTTTAAGCGCCTATTTCAGTTTTTTAAGCTTTTTAATCCGGGCTCTATTTGTCTGGGTGTACTATATCCCAGTAAACCAAACCGTGACTTATGACCTAAAATTTACGTAACACGTAGATCATATCTAGGTAATACAATTTTTACGTCATAGTGACATAACACTGACCCAAAACGTGACTTTTATATGATGTAATTAAATGACTTACATATTACGTACATCTTATGTAATATTAAAGTCATATCGTGACGTAACATTAAAGTCACTTTTCTTACGTAAGACTGACATAAGAAATCTGTCATAATATTACATAAGTTTTAGGTCACTGTCTTACGTAAGACTGACGTAATAAATCTGTCATAATATTACCTAAGTTTAAGGTCATTTTCTTACGTAAGGCTGACGTAAGAAATACGTCATATTATTACATACGTTTTAGATCACTTTCTTACGTAAGACTGACGTAAGAAATATGTCATACCATTACATAAGTTTAAGGTCACTTTGTAAGGTAAGACTGACATAAGAAATCTGTCATACATATTATTTAGACGAACTAGATGCAAAAGTAATTTCAAAGTATGAAATTCACTGTATTTTAATGTTTGAATTAAACTAATTTCAATGAATGGACTTTTATTTTCAATGAATGAAATAGGCAAACATCATTTTTATTTTTTATTGATTGAAATGGTTAATTCCAATCCTTGAGTAAAATAACGTAAGTAAATTCTATTAATTAATTAATAAAATCAGTGGATACTTTTCCTTACCAATCAGTTTAATTCAAACATTAAAATACAGCAAATTTCATATTTGAAATTACTTTTGCATCCAGCATGATGAAAGAAATAACGCGAAGTTCCTTGAATTTTTTGGCTACTTAGTACTTGGTCGATTAAATAAAAATATGGTTTAAAGTTAATAAAAAAATAATGTATCTTAATTTAATATGTAATAAACATCATATAGATTTTTATGATTCCGGTTTCTACTGCTTTAAAGCAGTAGGAACCGGAATCATAATTATGACGTAAAAAATTTTGAAAATAGCGTCGTACTTTCAAAAGTACACATTTTATTCAATGGTCATGTGAAAAATCATGTAGGTACTCATAATCATGGTTGCAAGTACCTACTTGCAAGTACCTACTTATTTTTTAAATTGTAAAAAATAATCAACAAAAGATTTACGTGTTATTTTGTATTGTATGTTACTGTTATTATTTTTTGAAAAAGGCGCTTTTGGTGAAAGTGGAATTTTTTTGTTCCATCCTGTACAATCGAAAAAATAAGTAGTTACGCTTTAAAAGACCTGAAATGATATTTCACTCACTTCAAATTTTTTTAAATGTGACCTTGGCAGTACGACGTCATTTTTTTTTAATCCATGCATGTCAAAAAATGTTACCTACCTATTAAAATACTAAAATTTTAATTTCTAAAATAAAAATAATTTTTAAATGTTGAATATTGTCCCTATAGCTACTCATAAAAAGCGATTTTTTTTGTTCTTATTTCTGACATACCCTGTAAAGAATCTGACAAATTAGTAGTTGGTTCAAAATCCATTGTGAGTTGGTTTTGATCAGCTTCATAAATTAGATAAAGTATCAGCTTGCAATAAATACCATTTCGATAATGATTCCATTTCCCATTGAAAAAAATGTGACCTTTTGACAGTACGACGCCATTTTAGAAAATTTTCAAAATTGGTTTAAGTCAAAAAGTAGTACCCTTGTCTCTGGTAGTACCTATAGGTATACCTATATACATATTTAATGCCTTGTTTAACATACTAAAATTTCAATTTCAAAATACAGAGGTTCAAAAAATAAAACTAATAAATAATTATTATACAACCAAATTTAAAGAATTTAGTATTATAATATAATATGGTATAATTATATATTATTATAATACCTATAATAATAGATAGGTATTTGCACAATATTGTGGGTATTAGGATATTTTTTAAATTTAAAAAATGATAAATAAAAGAAATGAAATTGACAAACGAAATTATTTAAGTACACTCAGCTGAGAATATTTAGTATTAAGAAATCAAGAGATTTTTAAAAATATATGTAAACTATTATTCATTGATAAACAAGTTTTATAATAATATTATAATATGGTCCGGTTATTGTGTTTCAGACAAATAAGGGTAATGTTGTCGAATAACATTGAAATATTAATTGTTAACAGATACAATATGCAGTAAAGGTTGCCTATGATAATTAGGCATCTACTATAATATAATAGAAATCTACTTATCATGGGCAACCATTATTGCATAATACATCTCGCTTATGTGGCACTATTTGTTAAGTATATAGTTGACACTGGCTGCATTGCAATTTGAGATTTGGGAATTCGAACCTCGGCAAAAAACGAGTCACGAATTGTGGCCCACTATTAAGTTAAGCTTTTTCACTGGAATTCTTTGTGGCCCTCTGTTTAAACAGTGCATGCTTTGCAAGGCCAAAGCCGCGAACCCACAATTTGTCATTTAGAAGAGGGAACTGATTTCAGCCAAGTGAGCTGTTTCAGTATTCACTTATTTTGCCCCATGATGAAAAATAAGGAAGGGGGCTTCGTAATTCTTAGGTCATATTTATGTCACATTTATTACGTAAATATTATGTAATGGAATGATGTCAGTGTTACATCAAGATGTTTACGTCATATTTATTATGTCAGAGTCTGACGTAAGGAAGTGTGAAATAATGACTCTTGTATGACTCAAGTGTGACCTATATCTTACGTAAGCGTGACTTGACATGACGTCATATTTACGTCATATTTACGTAATTGTGTTTACTGGGATATAATTTTAAATTTTTTTAGTATTAAGTATTGTGTGAAATAAGTTACCCTTCCAACCCCCCCACCCCAACATTTAGATGCTAGTTAGGGGGGTCAAGAATTAAATTTGCCCCAGGCCCCCTATACTGCCGTGCTTAATGAAAACGCCGTAACCAACAATTTTGCGATTTTTGTTTTACGGCATTTTCTACTAGAACAATTCATCCTGCGTCTATCCCCGGTACTCAAAAAACTGTATCTATATATATACGGTTTTTTGAGTACCGGGGATAGACGCAGGATGAATTGTTCTAGTAGAAAATGCCGTAAAACAAAAATCGCAAAATTGTTGGTTACGGCGTTTTCATTAAGCACGGCAGTATACCCTCCCGGCGGCCCTGGACAGGCCCGTTCCTGGGGTGTCTGGCGCCTACGTGCAGCATTCTTTGGTGCGCCCCTTTTATATTTAAAAATAATACATTAAATATTTTAATTTTAAGCCCTAAAATTTTAAAAATATATATTTTGCGACAAACTGGCAATATATAATTAAAAATGTAAAAAAAAAACGGCTGAAATTAACTATAAATAGTATATTATTATACGAGAGATAATGCAGGCTGTTATTCAAGAGGAGGAAGTTTACGTCTCGAGTCGCCAGACGAGAGACTTAAATCATCCGAGTAAATAATGCGCATAATCTCAAGTGTAATACTATACTTCATCTACTTCAATAAGTAGATAGTTAAAGGATTTTCAAAATTAAATAAATTTAATCTGACATCTGTCAAATGGTTAACCTAACTTTTTACCAATTTTATATGTTATTATAGTCGTCTTCTTCCAATTTAAAACCATATTGGCTTAAATCGCAGTGAATATTGAAATCGGCCAATCACTAGTTCCTAACAACGTAAATATTGAGTTAATTATTCACGTTGTTAGGCAGGAAATTTATAATGTTAATCAATATTCACGAAAAAAACTCAAAATTATGCAATAGGAGTATATAAAAATATTTATTATATTAAGTAATTACCAAAACAAAATTACCAACAAATATTTAGTAATAATTCAGATATTTAAGTTAATCCAATCTAAAATTTTCATTCAATTTTGTGGCATACGATATTTTATAAAAACATCTTTAGGAAAATGTAAAATTAGTCTTGTCGCTTAAGTTACATTTACGTTACTTTGTGGTATATAGATTTGATGATTACGACATTTATTTTTTTACTTTTATTATTAAATAAAAAAAAATACAATAAAATTAATAATGATATTTTGCCAAACAATGTTTGAAAATGAAAATGTACATTAGCTTTCTTTGAAAAAAAGAACGATTTTTATTCACACATCAGTATCTAACCAATGCATGGTACCATGATCGTTTTAAATTTGAGTCAAATTATTTGACGCTAAAACAATATACAATTACTACAAAAAACACTTTTAACTCGCAACTGGTGAGGTGGGGTTTCCCAAACCCCACCCATTGTAAGAATCTTTACCACGTATTAAATCATGTTGCGTGGCTCGCTACCCCCTGTTTTCATTTGGGGTTTGGTAAACCCCACCTCACCAGTTATGTAACAAAAAAGTGACCTCACCATTTACGGGTTAACGAACCACACTAGGTAACAACAATTATAATTAGGATAACTATTAATAATGCAATGAAATAAAAGTCGTTTTTTCGCGTAAATACCATGAAATACTATGGTTATTAAACTTAACCGTGGTTAATAGTTAAGGCATTTTTGCGTTTAGAGTGCGTTCAAAAATCCTAACTATGACGTCACAAATACCAGACCATAAAACTATATCGCTGAGCTAGTTATTCAACGTGGTTAATAGTCTTTCTCTTTTTAATATATATTTTTCTGTTACGATCTGTCAAGAAGTTGTTTACATTTGAAATTTAAAATATTTTAAGTAGGTACAATGGCTCTTAAACCGAATTTAAACTTTGTATTAAAATGGTAAACGGGGTGTTGTCAGTAAAAATAAATGATAGGGTGCTCCATATTGTGAATCTCCACAAGTGGAGGAATTATATGCAGGTTTTTTTTTTATATTCTTCCTTATTTTCTATTAAACATGTAGGAGAATTGGATAACGTGTATTAAAAAAACTAGTACCTATAGAAAAAGAATATACTAGGTATAAAAAGAGGCAAAGAAATTTATTTACACCGGTAAAAGCATAGAAATTAAATATAAATAGGTAAAAACACATTTCAAAAATTATAGGTTATGAACAAGTAAACAAATGTCAAATGTTAGAAACCTAACCATGGTTATATGAATTAACTGTGACGTCATGACTTATTTAACCGTAGTATTACATAGTATTTACGCGAAAAAACGACTAAAGTAATTATAAGCTTTTGATCAAATAAAATATTATTTTAAAACTTGGTAGCTATCACCACGATGCATCGCGATGCAGGTATACTCACGAATAAACTGTTTAGAGCGGGAATATCGCCTTGATAGATCAAGGCGGGAGCAAAATATTATCGTAAGCGACACAATCTCAAATCGCAAACGCCATGTCCCGGAGTTGCTTACGATTATTTGTCGGGAACATATAGGCGCTTACGTTCTAAATCGGTAACAAATTAAAAAGAAGAGGCGCTTACAATAATTAAAATATTCAAACTGACCAATATTAGATTCCAAAATTGGGATAACTATTATGTTAACATGTGCAGCTTATCGTAACTGACACTTTGATCAAATAAAAATTAATTCAACAAAATTGTCGCCTACGATGTTTTGTTAAATAACCATCGATATTATGACAATTTATCTCCTTTAATTTTGATACTCATATATGAGTACCTTAGATGCAAAACTCGGTTTTTGCAAATTAAAAAATAAAATAAAATTGACTTTAAATTCTGTTTAGTGTTCGTC
Source organism: Brassicogethes aeneus (assembly GCA_921294245.1). NCBI lineage: Eukaryota > Metazoa > Arthropoda > Insecta > Coleoptera > Nitidulidae > Brassicogethes > Brassicogethes aeneus. The sequence goes on along the minus strand of OV121133.1, from coordinate 59,497,044 downwards.
CTAGATAAATGGCGTTTATAAAACTTGATATATAATAATATATATAATATAATATTATTATGTATCAAGTTTTATGAACGCCATTTATCTAGGACGAACACTAAACAGAATTTAAAGTCAATTTTATTTTATTTTTTAATTTGCAAAAACCGAGTTTTGCATCTAAGGTACTCATATATGATATCAAATTAAGCCGCAGCTTTAAAAGGCGCTTGCGGCCGAGAAAAGAGCGGCATGAGGCTTTAATGCGTCGCGACGCAAAGAAAGGCGGTAACCTTTATGTAGGTATGTTTAGGAATTTGTTTATTGCAAGAAAGTTTATCATTACAAATTACTGATTGACCCTTGGATTTTGCGGCCCCAAAATGTTGCGCCTGCGTGCGTGCACGCACTGCACGCTCGCCAGGAACGGCCCTGGCCCTGGGTATACTATTGCGCATGGTGCCCTAAAACATACCTATGTATTATCTAATAAAATTCTTAAATTTTAACATTTTCTTCTTTAGTATCTTTTGTAGATTTATTACAGAACTGTAATAACTTTATTACATTCCCAATTGATCTAAACCATTTTTAAGTCCATATGAAAAATAAATTATTTTTCCTTGTTAATTTAATGGAAAATGGAAAACTATTAAACATGTGGATGTAATAAAAAAGATGGTATATTTTTTAACCACACTAATGTACATAAACGCTTCGCCGAGATTCATCTCTCCCGGTTTCCGCTGACGTCATCGGTAGAAAATGGCAAAAATCACCCGTGATTAGTGTCAATCCCGGCTGTGTCTGACGTCAGCCGGGATTGGTAAGAATCCCGCAGCCGGGAAAATGGTAACAGCGTAAAAATAATATATGAATATTTACAGTAGGTACTAGGTAATAAACCTGTCACAGTCATATAAAAAGGTATATAAAATTTCGATATTTGGTTGAAAACTTTTGATAATTCGATAGTAAAGATTTATAGTGAACTATCGATATTATCGATAGTAATTTTTGAGTTATTTTATTATACTTACAGGTGTTAACGAAAGGTCGTCGGAAAATTTAGCAGTTGGAAGACATCTTAAAATATTTTTTCTACTCCCACCTTTAAAACGCCCTTTATCGTACATGTTTCCATGACACTAAGTGACCTTTTAAATACACATTGACAAGTTGTGGCTTTACGGCGCTTTAGTCATGGGCTGAAGTTAGCAACAGGTTTTTAGTCACGGGCTGAAGTTAGTTTTAAGTTAGTTGACAGTTGTCAAATGTCATACAATCGTTAAAATAAAGTGCCTTTCTTGTAAAATAATACTAAATGTGAAAATTATTTTATTATCTCAATACAAAAATACAAAAATATTAAATAGTTTCTCAACGCCAATATTTGAAAAGTTTATATGAACATTGTACTGACCTTTTAATTTCGCCGGCAGTAAACCATAACTTAAATTCGGGCACGCACTCTACTGTAAAGTCCTCATAAAACATTTCCTTTACTTTCACTGTGAAAAACTGTCAATTTTCAAGATAGGTACATTTCGATTTATAACCTTTATAATTGTGTTTATAAAATGTAAAAATGTGACATTTGATAGTTTCCCCTGTTGTTTCATAGATGGCGCTCTATACAATTATTTGATTAAAATCATTTTAAGATAATAATAAGTACTTGTCGTCGAAAAAGTATAGTATGCACCTTGTTTATAGACACTCATTTAATTAAGCACTCGCTCGCAAGCTCGCTTGTGCCTAAATTTAATTCGTGACTAAAATGGCGTTTACCAAACTTGATCCATAATACATATATGTATATAATATTATAAATGTTATAAACATAGTGCGAGAAATGTCAGAAAAATTATATAATTTTTTCCAAGACACCCTAAACGAAAACTGGATGAGTCTACATATTGCTATTTTTGTCAAAAAAAATGGGACAAGAAAACTATAAAAAGTTGTAAAAGTTGTGCAAAACTCATTTGCGATCTTTACTTTAGCTTCTTTTTTTATCGAATGTGGTAAATAATGACTTGTTTAATGACTTGGTTAATGACTGAAAGATATTTCTCTTAACAATTGTTAATTTTGTAATTGGAAAATCTGTTGTTCTTTGATAAAATTAATTAAAGTCATCATATTTTGCAAAAGTATCCCCAAAGGTGCAAACAAAGTATTCCTGCACAGGAAATTTAAAAAAAATACAAATTAATAAAAAAATTAGCATGGGATCAAAATCACCCCACGCGCCTAATTGTGGGAGACGAATTGGGTTAAAATCATTTAAAAATTGAGCCCATACAGTATTAGCAGCCATAGATTAAGAAACACTACAAAGTCGGATAAAGCAGAAAATTGGTAGCATTTTTTCTTCTGAATAAAATAGTAAAAACCTAAAAACAATTGAAGGTCGGGTTTCCGAAATTTTCACAAAAATAACATTCGTTTGGTCCGGTGATTTTGGGACACCCTGTATATATAAATATAAAGGGGTTGTACAGGGGATCTACCTTACCACCTGGTAAATGTTTTGACAACCTTTGGTTACATTAATATTTTAAGAAATCCTACCACCAGGTCCTGGTAAATTTTCCGACATCCTTTCGTTAACACCTTGTATACTATAAATTTTCAATATGTCCATGTATATTTTTTAACAATACTGTCCAACAGCAAAACTGCCGTATCTACAATATTAAGTAATAAAGGACAAGATATTTTATAATATATAATAAACACTGTTTTTCCCCAGAATGGAAAAAAACAGTTATTTCAGATCTTGCCGTAGCTTGACCCTTAATGAGATTACACTACCCTTTCGTATTGTAAAACATCGTTTTATTCCCTAAATTTATCATTCTTTCCCCGATTTCACGTCTTCAGCGCTTGCATCGGCAACCCCGCGCGCTGCGCAGGGCAGGGAGACAGAGATGCGACCTTTGGTCAGTACCTTCATGTAAGTCGTCAAGAACTTACCTGGGTCAAGCTACGGCAAGATCTGAAATAACTGTTTTTTTCCATTCTGGGGAAAAGCAGTGTTTATTTCAGTTCTGTGCCTTCGCTTGACCCTTAATGAGAAGTGTTTGGTTTCTGACGACGTGATAGCGTATTGTGAGAGAAAGAATTAACATAAAATAAATAGACAATGGTATGTAACAATATTTTACTGAGTTTCATATCAGTGCAAAAGAAAAAAGGATATTCTTTAGAGCAAGTTTTTAAACAGAAATTAAACTACTACACTTTTATAACTATAAGAATGTTTTGGCTAAGTTATTTTAAACCAGAGCTGTAAAGGTTTTGTTTGTTAGTCCATCTCCTTCGGAATTTTGGATAGACTTTTCCACTTCTTTGTAGTAAAACTTAAAAAAGTTTTGTTTGCCCGTTTTTTAGAATATCATCTAGGGGAGTATTGTTATTCCATCTTGCCGACGCTACTGCTGATCTGATACTCCCCGGGGAGAATGGGAGATCTGCTTCTTTAAAAGCAGTTTTAATCCATCCCCCTATGGTACTTCGGGACGCTTGCGATACTTTTCCTCTAACCGTTATAAATAGATTTAATAAATTTTCTCTTGTTGTTCGTCTTTTTTGAGTGATATGGATCAGTTTTTGGATCCAAAATACTGGATCTAAAGCTTTATTAGGATTTTTTTTTAAGTTGCCATCCTGATTGTCGGTAATTACTTTTATCGGTTTTGGAGCCCCACTCGGGCCAAAGTATAATTGAGTTGTCGCTGATTTCAATAGAGTTTTTGTCGATTTTTAAAAGCGTTAAATCATGTACTCTTCGCCCTGAGGCTAGCAGGAGAATAATGGATGTTCGGCGTGATACTTGAAATGCACTTTGTTCGTCGATGTCTTCCTTTATCATCCAATCAATAAGTTTGTTTATGTCCCAAATAACTTTTCGACCTGGTTGAGGCTTAGAGGCTTCGATTGCTTTTAATATATGTTTAACTGTAGGGTCGTTAGTAATATTCTCACTTTTTAAGGGATTTGAAAAAGTAGCGATAACAGATTTATGAAGTTTGATGGTTGTAGGTGCCAATTTCTTTTTCCTGTGTAAATATGATAAATATTGAGCCACTTGATTTGGAGAGGGATCGTTAGGACTGACATTTTCCTTTGAAGACCAGACTAGCCATTGTTTCCAAGGAGCTGAATAGGTTTTCAGGGACGATTCTCTCCAGGAACTTTCCAGTAATTTGGCGTCTTCTCTCTCCCAATGAATTATGATATTTGACCACCCTGTATTTTCCAGGCCTCCAAATTTAGCTGGTGGGCCTGTTTCAGTGGCATGGATGTTGACATGTCCGTTAAGTGTTGATTCGAATTTGTAATGGAGGTGCTAGCGCTCGAGCCTTCAGATCTGCCCGCCAAAAAACGCGTTCCCATTTTGGTGTTATTAAAATATAGATTCCTTTCGCGTGGTTCAGACTTGGGGGAGGAAATGCCCACGCCAGTTGAAAACACCATTTTCGACTGAATGCATCGGTGAAGAGGGCTGAGTGATCTTTGGCATCCCGAGACACGTAAGTGGGTACTACTTTTGATCTGTTCGTTGCAAAAAGGTCCACAACTGGTATTCCCCATTTTTGAAAGATCATTTTGGTTATGTGATTGGACAAATGCCAATCGGGAAGGACTTTTTGGGGTGACAAGTTGTCCGCTACATTGTTGTAATTGCTTGCGATATAATGAGCTGTCAAGTAAATTTTCATTTTGTTGGTTAGTTTTAAAAAACGAGAAGCTAGCTCTAGCAGAGGGAGTGACTTCGTTCCGCCCTGGTTTTGAATGTAGGCTATGACCGTTCGGTTGTCCGTTTGAAGGAGTACTGCTTTGCCTTTCATTTTGTTTTTGAGCAACTTTATAGTTGCAAAGACGGCGTACAGTTCCTTCCTGTTTATGTGCCATTGTGTTTGGTAAGGTTTCCAAGTTCTCCGGATTAGGTGGTTTTCCACCTGGGCTCCCCACCCCTTGTTCGATGCGTCCGTTGTGATAAAGATGGATGTGTCCTTTTGAAAGAGAGGGGCTTTTGAGCTTAGGTGATTTAGCCACCAAAGACATTCTTTCGCTGCAGGGGTTGGGATCTCGAAAAGCTTTTTGGGCGATGATTCTGGTAGTACGACGCTTGCTCTTTAAAGAAATCTTGAATGGAGTCTTCCGAGGGGGATCGCTGTCGTGGCAAAATTGAGTTTTCCAAGAAGTCTTTTTGCCATTTCCCAGTTCCAGTGACGAAGTTTTAATATTTGCACAATCTCCTGATTTATTGCATATTTCTTTTTGTTTGGTAAAGATATTGTGCCTTTTTTTGGTATTCCACAGTAGACCTAAAAACTCTATCTCTCTTCTCGGTGTTGCTGAGGATTTTTGCCAATTCAACACCCAGCCAAGGTGGTTGAGAAGATTTTTTTGTGAGTTGAATTTGCTGTCCAAGAACTTTCCGATTTTGATTTGCCAAAAGAAAGTCGTCTAGGTAGACAATTATGCGAATACCTAAGTCTCTTAGTTGACTGGCTATCCAATTTGAAAGTTTTGCGAAGGTCTGAGGAGCTGTTGACAGGCCAAAGGAAAGGCATGTCATTTGAAGGAGTTTTTCTTCGAATAACATGGACAGGAACCTTCGATGAGGTGGGCTTATTGCTATATGCAAGTAGGCCTGGTGGATATCGATTTTTGCCATAAAATCTTCCCGTTGAAGAAATTGTGGGACTTTTAGGTGACTGATTAGGCCAAACTTTTTCGGGGACAAAAATTTGTTTAATCCTTTTTGATTGAAGATTGGGCGTATTTTTCCGTTCTGTTTGTGGCGAGGAAACATTTTGGAAAGAAATCCTGTTGAAAATTGTGATTCTTCTAGTACTTTTTCTTTTAACATATTGTTTATTTCCGTTTTCATGCCCAGGGTGCGAAATGATGTTGATATTTTTTTTATTAAACGAGTAAGGGGAGGTTTTTTTATAAATGGAACACGATATCCCTTGATTATTTTTAAAATATGTTCTGGGGCACCCAGGGACTCCCAGTTTTGAATGTATTTCCTTAATTGCCCCCCTTGAAAGTGATAGTTTTGATGGTCATTGTTTTGATCGTCCCGACGAGTCACCTTTCCTGTAGGATTTATGAACGCCTCTTGTAGTCTCACGTTTTTTGTAAGGCTTTGCGGGTTTTCTCCAGGTCTCTCCACCCGAGGACGTTTTAGTGTTGGTTCTGGGCCTATTTTCTATTGATTTTGGCATTGGTCTGTGCGTCTTTTCCGTTTTAAATCGGTTTGACGTTGACCTATTTGAGTAAAAAGGCCGAAATAACTGCTCATGTTGTTTGTGAAAATCATTGAATGAATTTTCTTCGAATAGGTGAGTATCCGAAGGGGGAATGTTCTCAAGCAGTGACGCAACATATTCGTTTTTAGGCTTAAGGATTTTTCGTCTTTGATCAATTGTTTCTGCGCGTCGACCGCATACGTATTGTACCAGATCATCTGATATTTGTCTAAATTCTCCTTTAACCAAATTTGTGTGAAGATCTGCCTTTGTTTGTGGATGTTTTTTGATTATCTCACCGAGGGCATTTGAAAAAGCTTCTCTTTGTAAGAGCATGCCATGCAGGATAGGGCCCAAAGTTGCATCATATTTCGAAAGTTGTTCCTGAAGGGGATTTGTCTATTGACGATATAATTGAGGGTTTACTTTTAGCGCACTGAAGACTGGTGACGCATGCAATTTTTTGTGTACGTCGGAGTATCTTATTTTATTAAATGAGAGTTGACCCAGTCTTTGGCACTCCCTTCCCTGCTCAAGAATATTATGTCTTGGGGCTGGAATTACAAGATCTTGTTCTTTGGTCTTAGGCGTGAAGTCAAATTCCATGTCTTCTTCATCTTCTTGGGGATGTAGTGCTGGAGGGGCCCAAGGCCTATCGTCTTCCACTGCATCCTCTGGTTCTTGTTCTTCCTCTGGTTCGTTTTCCTTTTCATCATCAGATGTCTCGTCTAAGTACTCTTCCTCGTTTTCCTGTTGATTAAGTCTTTGCAAAATTGTAGATAACATATCTTTCACCTCCTTGTTACTTTCCTCAAGTTTATCTAGGCCACTTTTTCTGTTGTTTTGTTTCCTAGTGCTGGTGGAGCTTTCGTTTCCTGAGGTTTCATTCCCCAGTTGAATGACAACATAAGTGGTCTTATTTCACCAATTGTAGTTGTAATAAGTTCGCTTTTTACTGAGCCACAATAAGGCCTATACAAAATTCCCAATCCAGCATTTTTATCTTTAAGTCCCTTAAGACCTTTTCTGAGATGTAAGACAGATTGGGAAAGAAGGCCTGGGCCAAGCCTATTGTAGGAATAGCGAACTTTAATCTGTTGAGAATTTGTGGGTCAGCCGGCGATCCAAGAATGTCTTCTTTTTTTAGCATTGCCACATTCCATTCCTTCCAGCCTTCTGGAAGATGATTAATAGCTTGTTTTTTTACTCTTTCCAAGATAGCGTCATCACTAGCATTGTTTGCTGGAACCTCCACTAATGTTTCTAATTTTTTTAGGTTTTTATTAGCCGCAATCTGCAACAAGCAAACAAAAACCAATTACTAACAAGCCATGGTGGAGCTCTTCGACCGTCGGCTCGAGTTTTCAGCCTTCGGCCTGATTTATAAGCGGTCTCGATTGAATTGATCGGGGACTAGCATGTATTATCTTGGAGAGACCAAGAGTCGTCTCCAAGTTGATGCATATTGTATTATTTCCTTAATAATGGAAAGCATCCGTATGGTGATGCATGTATTTTGTTACATACCAATCTAAAATGTTATAAAATAATTTAATACATACATTTAGGGAATTCTTTGATAAATATTATTTAGCCAAAGGTAGCACTTTACACAAACGATGTTCACACCACCGCGAAAGAAAGCGTACTGACCAAAGCTCGCATCTCTGTCTCCCTGCTCTGCGCAGCGCGCGGGGTTGCCGATGCGAGCGCTGAAGACGTGAAATTGGGGAAAGAATGTTAAATTTAGGGAATAAAACGATGTTTTACCATACGAAAGGGTAGTGTAATCTCATTAAGGGTCAAGCGAAGGCTCAGAACTGAAATATATAATTTTTATATTGTTTTTAACAATTTGCTTAGCATGACAGAATAGCCCTACCTATAACTAAACCTAGACACATTTTTACAAGATGAACCATCAAACCCCAAATTGTGTCTATTAAATTATCAAGTTCCGGTGAAAAACCTTTCCTATTTCTGTAAAACATTATTGCATATCCCATAATTATCATAGTGCTATAAAATACATTCTTCGTTAAAACTGTAACATACACAATAACCATCGGAACCGATATAGTTAATAGAACCGTGTTCATATGATTTGACATTATCATTTCAATAAACAGAAAGAATATTTTTCCAATAATAAAGCCCAATATAATATAACCTTAAAAAATAAACTATATTATGATGGCGCCTTCTATCGACAGATACACATGGGGTGGTCTTATTTACCTATAATATACAATAAACAATATAAGATATATATTAAATCAATATCAAATTTGTTATCGTTTGCATAAACAAAACATACAAATAAACTTTTCGTGATGGATATTATAGATTCCATTTCTAACACCCCATTTATAGTTCTTCTGTAACCGCCAGGATCGGTTAACAACTTCATTTGAGATGGGTTTTTGTTAATAGACATTGCTATAAAAACCGCTAAAATGAACCATAAAGTTTTGTTCACTTTCATTTTGGACATACCCTGTTTAATTCGGTGTTTTGAATCGATATCTCTTGGATGAATTAAATACCAAAATACCCAGATAAAAAATATATCAAATATAACATCTATAAAATTAAGTTAATTAAATATTTTTATAGCTTTAAAGTTGGTTTCAAAAATAGACAATTTCACATAGTATTAAGTTTATTTTATTTAATGTTAGTAAACCATTGTTGGAAGACAACATTGTATTGGCTATATTTAACAACGCCATCTATATCCTTGGATTTGTCTGTTTTTGAAACCAAGCAACATTTTTACTGGTAAAAGATAATATAAATGCTCTCAAAAAGCATTGCATTGGGTGTTTAACGTGCATAAACAAAAATTTTGTAATATACACGGTAGGTATATAAATCATTATGAAAAATTCTGGATTTTCGTATAATATGTCTCTCACTACAGAGCGGGGAATTAGTTTGTGAAATTCCAAAATTCCAACTATTATTCCCACAAAAACAAAAAAAATTTCTGGGGGGACGAAAACTTGCAACTTCTAAAAAGAATATTACAAGTGGTATTGTTATAAATTTATTAAAAAATAGTAATGTTTTAAAAATCTTACCTCTGCAACCATAATATGTAATGCGTATATTATAATTCCTACAGCAAACGTATACGCAACACACCACCTCTTTTCTTCTCGTATTATAAAATTAAAAGGTGGTATTTCTATTCCGACGGCGAAATTCAAAAAAGTAATAAGAAAAAAAAATACCATACAAGACCAAAAACATTTCATCTTGACACTTCTTGACAACTTGGCAATTGTTGCCATTGCAAGGGTGTTTAATTCAAATAATATAATAATGAAAGGGAAAAAAAATGTTTTTTTTTCATAATAAAATATATGTATTTTTTCCATCTAAACACCTAATTTTTTTGTATTACTTCTTCAGCCTCTCTTAGAATTCGTTCTTTCCATACTTCATAATCTTCAAAAGCATCCTCCATGTCTTTTTTTGTTGTTGTAATGTTTATTCCTGCAAAAAGTTATTTTTAAAGTTGGGCGTGTGCTTATATTATACAAAATATAACATTAAAAACAAATTTTACGTTAAAAATTACATATAATCAATTCACGTCCGGTAGCCCTAACGAACTGTTTTTTTATTAGCTTGGCTACAATGACAATTAACGCGTTCTGGAAAAAATGGGCAAAACTTAAGAAGCGGAGTTATTTATTTTAAAGTATAGATTAATTTGACCAGAGACTAAGGGCCGGTTTATCAATCTCTGGTTAAGTTTCAGTTAGTCTATCTGCTAGTTAAATTCCATATCCATTGTTTTGAGAACAATGGTATCCATGGAAATTATCTGCAGATAACTAACTGCAACTTTAACTGGACATTGATAAACCGGCCCTCTGATTTTGTCAGATGAAAATAAAAAATTGAGTAAATTTTAAATAATTATAGAGTGAATGTGACAATAAATAGTAAACTATTGTTGTAATTAATATCAACTCACGTACGGTAGCTCAAACTAGAATCTGGTTACCTAGTAACTTTTGCTGTCTGATGCGTGCTTTGCAGACCCGCGCATTCTTTAATTTTCTGCGGTGTAAAATCCAAAAGCGTCTCAGAATTTAATGTTAAGGTATTTGGCATTAATCTTTTCTTTGATATATTTAATATTGTAGATAAGTCATTTTCGCTTAACAGTTCAGCTGCACTTAGAACCTTGTCATTCTAAAGTACTGAAACTACGTTTTAGCCAGTGTTGTAACTTATCTAGTTACAAGTAACCATAGTATCTATAGATACAGTATCTATATACTTTTTATGTATTTGCGTATCTTACTAGTTATTTATCTCAATCTAGTACCTATAAATGTAACTAGAATTTTGAGGAACTAGGCATGTTAAGATCAAAATGACATGCACTTTTTAAATGAATACATACACGACTATTATTTATTAGGACACAGAAAACACGTCCACTTCTACGTCTCTCTGTCACACAATTTTTAATTTCTGAACGCACCCAACACCCTGAGTCGGACTGGGGCCCATTGCCCACGCGGCATGTTACTTGAATTGAAAATCCCGGTAAAATAAGTGAGATTTAAGCGTTTATTCGCGTGAACAAATAGTTTAAGAATATGTTTTAATAGTAATTGTATGGCAAAAATCAGCGAAATCTCAAAATTAACCTGAGAAATCAAGACTTAATTACATGGAAGCTCTAAAGACCCTTCCAGTTAGAGTAAATAATACTGATGTTAACCAAAATAAATTAGTAATAGATGAAATCGAAGCATAAAATAATAAAGATATAGAGAATAATAATAATAATAATAATAATAATTCAAAAAATTAAGATTTTTTAGGCAAAAGCATTCAGGTAATTAAAACCACAATAGTGTGGAATAATAGTGGAATTAATAATACCAAAATTAATATTAAGTCTAACTGACTTTCTCAAAAATCAAACTTTGAATTGTGGTTGGATTATTTGAAGTTATGGCTTACTGGATGTGATTGATGCTAATTTAGAAGCTTCCAAAGATTATTGAGAGCAGTCCATTCTCAAACGAAAAGGTTTAGTTCGTGATATAATAATGATCATCATTTAGACGAAACTTATCAAAAAACGATTTTTTTTAAGATTAAAAGAGTTTTCAAGAAGGGCGAAACAAACGTAACGCACACTTCAGTAAGAGGTAGATTAAGCCAAATTAAAATGGCCAAAGTGATTGATTTCTGTTGAAAGATTCAATTCCATAGTTAGGGAGTACGAAACAAGTGAAGATGCAGTACCCTAACAGAACAGAAATAGCTATTTACATACCATGGGAGGAAAATAGTGCTTTTCCTCCCGCGAATAGTTTGATGCCCGACGCGAAGCGAAGGGCATTAAATATTCCTTAAAAGAGCGATATAAAAATGAATATAGTTTGTTCAAAGAATGATTGGACAAGCGCGGAGTAAATATTTTTCCTACAAAATCAAATAAGGCTAGACAAGGTACAAAAACTCTTGCTAATTTAAGACTGTTAAAAAGAAAGAGCAAGGAAATGTTTTTTCCTCCCGAGGAGGAAAAGAGGCATTTGCTTCCTCGCTCGGGGTGGAAAATTAAGTAAGGTAGTGGAAAAAAATCTTTTTATCGAGGTGTTTCTGGGGGTATGCCCGAGTTACGTAATGTTGACTTGATAAGACGACAAACCTCTTTAAAGGAAATGAAAAAAAGTAGAGTAGTAACGCCATCAACCTATCCAGCTTACAGGCAAAGCCTATAAGGTTCGGTTCTTCAGCGGGACCTACTGTTTAACGTGGAATCCGAACCACGGTCCTTGATGAGTTAGACTCATCTACCGACTTTCAACGCGCACAACACCCAAGGCTGTGACCGGGGATCGAACCCGATACCTTCGGACGCAGTTTGTCTCGGCATAGTCGCCTAACCCACTGCGCTACCCGTGGCTCCTAAAGGAAATGAATTTAGATTAATTTAAGTCTTTTATTACTTAGTTTGAAGCTGAGAAAATATCTGAAGTAAAAGAAGAGTGGAAAATGATTTTGTTATTACTGCCAATGCATCCGCACAAAAAAGGTTCAGAATGTCATCTTGCCAAACAGTTTAAAAAAAAATATATAATAAGTCAAACCAAAAATTCAAGAATAAGTATGAATCCAATAAGAAAAACTATACAAAAACTAATGATAGTGGCAAAATTTCCAAACAAAACTTTAGAGGCAAAGGTAGAGGTAGAGGGGAAGTTTACCGAATCTCAAATAAAAACCAATCATCAAAAATCAACAAAGGTAAGAATAATTTAGAGTTGGATGAAAATACTATTGAACTTATTGCTGATTCTGGAGGTACTGACCACATCAAGCTTAATTCTAAGCGAATTTAGATGTTCTAAAAATGACTCACTCAAGACTGCAAATAAAAATCAATTGGCAGATATAAAAATAGATGGCAGGGGCGATCTATTGCTCTGCACTAATTTATATGATAAACACAGTTGATGTGATAGTGGCGCAGGATATATCAGAAAATCTCGGTTTGCAGACGCAGGATTTAGCATTTATTTAGATGATAAGGTATTAAGAGTGTACGATAAACCAAATTGGACAATTTGTTTCCAGTACAATCCCAGCTTTTAAATAAGTAACTTTAAAGGTTCTTCTTCTTGTAGCATGAGGAAATAGACAAATTTGAGATTTCTGGCTCTGCGATGCACCGATTCTTTCGAAAAAAAAACTTTGAGAGGAATAATGAGACAATGCTGAGGCACGTAAGGCTTGGCCATGCATCATTGAAGTATCTAAAGAAACTACAAAAAATATAGAAAAAGCTAGAGAAAGTAAATTTTAATGAGTGTAAAATCTGCAACATGGCTAAAATGGGCAAACTACCTTTAACAACTAAAAGGAAAAAAAACAGAGAGACAACTTCAGTTAATCCACACATATACCATGGGTCCATTAAAACCCATATCGTATCCGGGACAAAAGAAGTTTGTGGTTGTCTTTATAGATTATATACATATACAATCAAAACTAAAGATGAGTCCGGTCAGTCATTAGAGAGATATTTGATTTCAGCCAGAAATTTACTTGGCAAAAACGAGAAGGTAAGAACATACATGTTCGATTCAGGTTTACCCAAGACAATGTGGGAATAAGCTGTTGAAGCTGCCGTGCATGCATCCAAAAGAACTCCTCATAAATCAATTGCTTATCAGGTTTCTTTACAAATGTTTTTATCAAATCGCACACCCAGTACAAGACCACCGTAACTCAAAAAACATTGAAATGAGATAATCCAGTTTAAAGTTTTGCACAGGTTAAAGGAATTTATTGAAGAAAGTAAGGACGGCAATAACGTCCTTTTGCAAGCTCTACATGGTAAATCCAATGGTTTTTAATCAGTATATTTTGTTAGAAAGATTTTATTTCATTATTTTAAAAAATATGTTGGTATTGCACTAAAAATTGGTCTCATATTTTCTAATTATGTTGCATTAATAAGGTTTATGGCATTTTGACTTTTTTTGTTAAACTAAATAAAACAGATTTTTGGTAATATAATGTATTTTAATAAAAGAAATAAATACCCAAAATAATATTTATTAAAAAATATAAAACCTAATTTCAACTTAAATAAAATTACATTGCGACCATTTCAAGCGCGCGAAACGCACGAATTACAAAACTGTTTTTATAAAAAAAACTTGTAGATTATTTATTATATAATATTTTGGCATCAAAATTGTCAAAAATATTCTTCTTTTATTAGGTTATACATTAAATCAAAAAAACTCAAGAAATATTTTATGAAAGTAGATATAATTTTAATAATTGAAAAAAGATTTATCTTGTCCCGTCCATCCCTGTCAATTATTGAAATTATCTCTACTTTTATAAAATATTTCTTGCGATTTTTTTTATTTAATGTATACCCTAATAATAGAAGAATATATTTGACAATTTTGATACAAAAATAATATATAATAAATTAGCTAATATTTTTTTTTATAAAAACAGTTTTGTGATTTGTCCCGTCCATCTGCTTGAAATGGCCGATTGGTCTTGCACACAACATTAAGATAAATTAGAACAATTTTTAAAAGCACCATATATTTTTATATGGTGAGTGTGCACTTGGACTACACATATATTTTAGTTCAATATAAATGTATCTGTAATAAAGTTCTTAAAAATAGGACTTAAAGCTCATTCACATCCACTTAATATGCGTAACTTAACTTAACTTAACTTAAGAAACCTACGTCTGTTAAGTTGTCTGTTTACATTAACTTAATACAGACAAAAAACGTAAAATACAAGCACGCGCAATGTAGACATCAATGTAGACTGGGTTGCCTATCTATCTATAAAAGTGAAACAACAAAATAGCGCTATATCGTTTTACTGGGTATGTGATTGGCTCTATCTATAAAAGTGAAATAACAAGATAGCGCAATATCGTTTTACTGGGCATGTGATTGACTCACGTAAGAAACGTATTCCCTTAAGTTGAGCCGGACCCAACTTTTGGATACGTTAAGTTACGTGTGATAAGTTTTCAACGAATGTAAACAGCTGCATTGGTTTCAATGTATTTCAACTTACGTTACGCGTATTAAGTGGATGTGAATGAGCTTTTAAGCTATGAAGGTTTTTTAAATCTATTCTAAGGTTGTTAAAGTATTTAAAAACCACAATAACTCAAAACTGTTAATTTTTGAGTTATGGATTTTTGAACTGAATGTGCGAAATGTAATTTGTCATTTCAAACAAATTAAGAGGTTTGGTTATATTGATTACATTAATGTACAAAAACCAAATACAAAATTTGATGCAAAGGCAATCAAAGCAGTACTAAGCTACACAAACACCGGTTATATTCTATGGCATCCAAGCTCCAGAAAATTCTTAGAATCTAGACATGTTAGATGTAATAAAAAGCTCGTTTACAAATACGTTTTAAATTCCAACAAAAAAGAACAATTAGAGGAATAAGAATAGTCAGAAGTTAAAACAAAGAGTTTTATAAAGAAAAGCCATTGGAAATTGTAAAATCAAAAGGAAAAGGAAAACCACGTAAAAAATTATTAGATGAAAACAAACAAAAACAAAAAGTGGTTAAAAAACAAAGATATGAAGAACCAATGACGAAGGGTAGGAAAAAGAGGAAATCAACTTCAGAGCAGGTCAGTATTATAATAATTAATGCCTTGCAATTATTGCAAGGCCTATCGAGGTTATAAGTTTTGCTCATTTAGTGACTTGTTCGACATCTGAATAAAAGTTAAAAAAAGATTACTTTGTATACTGTCTAATAAAGATCCAATAACATATCAGGAAGCGATAAGCTGTAAAGACAAATTAAACTGGAAAAAGGCAATACTAGAGGAAATAGAGTCCTTAAACAATAACAAAGTCGGAAGATTCATTGACACACCAAATGTAATGTTAGATGAAAGTAAGGCAATCTTTATAGATTCTAAATGGATATTTAAGAGAAAATTAGAAGTTGATGACACTGATGATTTAAAGCAAGATTAGTAATTGGAGGTTTCAAAAACCAGTTTTACGATGGTCCGTAGTTCGATCAGTACTCGAAACGATTAATAAAATTTATATATTTTTATTTAATATAATCTGTTTGCATGTCAATAAGATGTTAAAATAGCACTTTTTAAGCATGTATTAAATGAAGAAGTCTACATAAGGTATTATTGAATTGGACGATCGATCAAAACAAACAAAAGTTTGTAAACTAAAGAAGGTTCTTTATGGTCTTAAAATTAGTCCAAAGAATTGGAATAACAAATTTACAGAGGAATTGAGCAAATTTGATTTGGAGAATAATCTGCATGAACCTTGTCTCTTTACTTGGAGAAAAGAGGGCAAATGTGTAGTACTTATTCTGTATGTAGATGATATGTTAGTTGCTACCAACCACAAAACTAAATTAGAAGAAATGGTAAACCAATTGGGAAAAGTGTTCGATATGAAAGACCTTGGAGAACCCAAAAGTTTTCTAGAAATGACAATTGAAAGAAATAAAGATGAAAACTACATGAAACTACACCAAGAAAATTATATTGATTGTGTTTTAGAGAAATTCAATATGAATGAGAGTAAACCTCAAAGTACACCAATTGTTACAAAACAAGTAGGTATCAAAACAAAAGAAGAAAATTTGAAGAACAAAATGTAAGAGACAATGCACAAAATAAAGAGTCAACCATTTGTAAAGCTGCTTATAGAGAAGCTATAGGCAGCCTTATGCATACATGTATTTAGCTAATGCAACAAGGCCTGATATAACGTTTGCTGTAAATTATGTAGCCCGAGAACAATTAGAACCAACTGAAGATGATTGGATCTTTACGTAATTAGGAGGATCGCATTTTTTAATCGTGCTAAAATAAACGCGTTCTGTATCATGTCGTATCATGTCGTTTCAACGCGTTACCGGTATACCTCTGAATTTACGTTGAGCATAGAAAATAACGTTTTTGTGAAGTACGGAAATCGCTAAAAAACAGAAAAAAAGGAAGCTGTTCTCCTAGACTTCAAATTTTAAATATAGGGTTTTTATGGGTCGCTGATAACACATTTTATATTTAGTTTTTTAAAAACAAAATGGCAGATTTAAAATGGCGGACATTTTTTCAATAAAATTAAGGTTTATTTTAAAATATAAATTAAATGGCGTTATAATGCAGTAATTGTTAATTTCAGTACGATTAAAAAACGGGTTGCCGTGCTTATGGTAATCGTCAAAAAACATTGACATGCAAAAAAAATGGATTTTATCTACAGTGTGTTCAAAAATTAGGAAAACATAAAATAAATTTAAGACAAGTACCTTTATTTTTAGGTTTTTAAAAATTTGGATAAAACAAATTTGTAATTAAAAACAAAGTTTGAAATACTAAAATTACGTAGGAAATTAAAAAGTTGATTTTTCTTTGTTTTTTCCAGGATTAACTTTATTTATAATTTTATTTTTGATTCTTTGAAGAAAAGTTCTTCTTGATAAAATGTTTTTAATGAATTTTTTTAATAAATCAAAAATAATAGTATAATATTATACTATAGCTATAGCGGATGAGGTTTGCGTCTCGAGTCCCCAGTCTAGAGACACAAATCATCCAAATAAATAATGCGCATAATCTGATTTTATTACTATACTTTATCTAATCCAATTAGTAGATGTTTAAATAATTTTCAAAAATAAATCTGACATCTGTCAGATAGTTAACTTTACTTTCTACCTGTTTTAAATATTATTATAGTCGCCTACCCCCATTTAAAACCCGATTGGTTCAAATCACAGTGAATATTCAAATTGGCCATTGATACCTAACAACGTTTATACTGCCGTGCTTAATGAAAACGCCGCAACCAACAATTTTGCGATTTTTGTTTTACGGCATTCTCTACTAGAACAATTCATCCTGCGTCTATTCCCGGTACTCAAAAAACCGTATATATATAGATACGGTTTTTTGAGTACCGGGGATAGACGCAGGATGAATTGTTCTAGTAGAAAATGCCGTAAAACAAAAATCGCAAAATTGTTGGTTACGGCGTTTTCATTAAGCACGGCAGTATAATGAGTGCATTAGTCGTTGTTGTTAGACGCGGCGGTTATAATGGTTATCATTATATATGAAAAAACTCCAATATTATGCAATGGGAGTAGATAATAATATATTATATAATATATAATATTATATACATATACAATGTATATATATATATATATATATATATATTAGACTGGTTCAAAAAAATCGAATATTTTTTTTTCTTCAAAGCCCGCATTAAAATATCTTCCTAGTAGTAAAAAAAGAAGGCTGTGAAAATTGTAGCTCTTAATATTAGAGTAAAGTAGCTGATTGTGGAATACTGTTTGGTTTTTTGAAAAATAAAAATGAAAACTTTAAAATTATTATGCACATTTTGGAATATAGATAGCGGGAAGTGTTGCAAACAAAAAACAGAAATAATAAAAATTATAGAAAAAAAATATGTATAAAAAATAACTTTTTTTCTACCTGAAAAATGGGTGGGTAATGTGGAATACCTGTTTCGTGTTAATATATTATAGTTTTAATTGATAGAAGTGAGTATTGTTGAGCAATTTAACAATTGTATAGTTTTTGTTTGATAAAAAATTGGGATCGCGAGGGCAGAGGTTGTCAGGCAAAATAATAAGAAAAATAGACAAGAAGAAAAAACGTCTGTCGAAAAAAAGAATTTAGATTGGAAGAATTAAAGATAATTAAAGATAAATTGGAATAGTTTAAAAAGGCTTAAATTGTTTCTGGTAAGTCTGACAATCACACGTTATTATTTTCAATAAAAAGAGACAAATAATATATTGCGTGCAATTATTCAAGAGAATCAGCTAACAAAAATATACAGTCCACTTAAACCAACCAACAATACCAATATACGCTAATGTGGAATACCAATATACGCTAATGTGGAATGGGTTTAATATCGGACTTGATATTAAAATAATTTATTTTTTTAAAGTAAAGCAAAAGATTATTGAAAAATAACATACATTTATTTATTCCATTATAAAATACGAAAAGCCTCTAATGTGAAATATTCCACATTCAGACCGTAATTCGTATTCCACAATAGCGACTTTTTAAATATTTGTAAACAATGTTTGTAAAACATTAAAAACAAAATATTTAATGAAATATTTACACATTTCACAATCATCCACTACCTACCTTTACGCTTATACACCAATCTTGCAAAAATTTCTATAAATGGAGTCACAATAGATGTTTATATAAACACGTGCAAAAATGTAGCGACCGTTACAATTCGTTTTAAACCAATATTGGCAAGCGACAGCCGCGAAATGCTCTATGGTGTTGCTAGGGGTGAAACATAATAGAAAGAGTTTCTGATTAGCGTATTGGAAGATATATGGCGCTATTAGTTTTGCCGCAAAGGAGGTAGGTATACCACATTATAGGCAGTATTCCACATACGGCTACTTTACTCTAATATTTAGAGGTCGCTCATCGTGAATTTCTATTTTACGTTTAAATAACACAGGAATTCTTTTTTCTTAACTTTGAAATTTTATAACTCGTTTTTGAGTGAACGTATTGGAATGAACTCTATATATTTTTGAAGAAAATTGAACGTTCTACAAAAAATGTCTCTTATAATTTTTTCGTAAATTCACTCCTTTAATAGTTATTCAAACGTAAAATAGAAATTCACGATGAGCGACCTCTAAATATTAATATTTAGAGCTACAATTTTCACAGGCTTTTTTTATCACTACTAGGAAGATATTTCAATGCGGGCTTTGAAGAAAAAAAATATTCGATTTTTTTGAACCAGTCTAATGTATATATTATATAATTATACATGTATCAAGTTTAATAAACGCCATTTTGGTTACAAATTTTAATTAGACCCGAGCGAGCTTGAGAACGAGTTTTTAATTAAATAAGTAAAAAAAAGTATCTCCAACTTGGGAATGTGTATTACTGGCGCGACAGTCAAAATGTCAAATTTTTATACATTTGTCGTGGAAAATGTATAGTATGCAACTCGTTTATAAACTTTTCTAGACACTTATTTAATTAAAAACTCGCTCTCATGTTCGCTCGGGCCTAATTAAAATTCGTGACTAAATTTTGATGTAAACATGGGTAAATCAAAATTTATCCCTTGAAAATGGACCAACAACCGTTTAAATGATGTTATAGAAGCAGTTTTTCACTGTGAAAGTAAAGAGAATGTTTTTATGGGCACTTCAGGGTGTAAACCCTAATGCTTTCAGTTTAATCTAGTTTACTTCCGGCAAAACAAACTTGAATACCTATAAACTTTTCAAATGGGTATTGGCGTTGAGAAAGTATTTATTACTTTTAATTGTTGTATTAAGATAATAAAATAATTTCCACATTCTTATTTCACAAGAAGGGCACTTATTTTAACGATTGTATGACATTTGACAAATGTCAACTAACTTAAAACTATAAATCTTGAAAAAACAAAGAAAAATCAAATTTAAAATTTTCGTGGTAATTTTTGTATAAGGACTTTATTTTTAATTAAAAAACAACCTTTTCCTATAAAAATTTAAAAAAAAAACAATATAGGTACTGTATAAAACTGTAAAATACACAGGTTTTTATATGGGTTTGATTTATCGGCCCGACAAAAAAGGGCGTATTAACGACAAATTTGGTCATTTCAAGGCTTTGTTATCTATGATTTCAACGACAAACAAATATGTATGGCGATCAAACAAACTTTTTCAAGATAAAAAAATTAATTTCAATGATATTTAATATACATATATTTTATACTATACGAGGGGTAAACCGCTGAGGTAATTTGGTGTACATGCTTAAGGTAATACTAAGGAAATACGGGGTAGTACAGGGTAATATACAGAAAATACTGGGTAATATGTTATAATGCAGGCAATACAGGGGTAATACGGGAAATACTAAGGTAATACAAAGGAAATACTGAGGTAATACGGGGGAAATACAGAGGTGATACAAGGGTAATACTGAGTAAATACAAACTAAACGTATAGATAGCGTATATTAAACGAGATATTAAACGAAAACACCGAAAACAAACAACCAACAGTCAATTATCAAGTCAATTATTGAAACTCCTGAACTAACATGTGAAACAAAGTTTGATGACTCCAGCAAAAGTGCAGGTTGCAGTCAAAAATCCGAGCAAAAATCGAAATTGGCAATGGAAAAATATTATAGAAAATATTAATGCAAATCAAACCCTAATAACTCAATATTTAGTAATTACAGGAAAAATATTAGAAAATTCAGAATTCGTACAAAGCATTATTAAAAATTTAGAATATTCTGACGAAGGTAAACAAGACATGACTTATTTTTTTTTTTAACTTAAAAATTTCCTTGGAAAATACAAGCGGGCCAAAAAACTAAAATAGGTATGACAAGGCCCTGAAAAATTTTTCAGTATACCTATATTTTTATGTTGGTGGAAGATTGCTTTATGAGACCTTACAAGCTAATCTAAAAAACTGTTTGCCCTCTACATCTAAATTAAATAGGTTTATCGATAATAAAAATGTTCAAAGAGAAGAAGGAATCATTATTTCAGTGACCTGTCAATTTTTTAGAAAAAAAAAATGAAAATGATATGGGTGTCAAAAGACGTTACTTGAATAACAGGAAAAGTGGAACAAAATACTTGGATTTGTTTCACCCGATCTGCATTTAAAGGACTATTCTAAAAAAGTTTAAGCAATAAACCGAAATTCTCCTTTTGTACAAATTAAACTTAAGGACAGAAACATTATTGTCAAAAAGTCGTCATTTTGTTGGCTTCTTAAATAATATATATAAACCGAAATTCTCCTTTTGTACAAATTAAACTTAAGGACAGAAACATTATTGTCAAAAAGTCGTCATTTTGTTGGCTTCTTGGCGAAAATTACGGCAAGGTGAGCACAGACCGTTTAAAAAGATTTATTGTAAGAAAAAGTGAAAATAAAAAAATCTCGAAAAAAACAGAAAAGAAGAAATCCTCCAAAAGAATTTTAAATAAAAGAACAGAAAAACAGATCAAGTCTCGTCCTCAACATCTACTACTGATGATGAGCAGGTCGAATTGGATGACTGAACCGACACTGAAAAATTTAGTTCTGAATGGGGTTCAGATTCGGAACCTCAACCGAAAATTTCTAAGGTCGAAACCCTGAAAGTTAATTTAGAAAGCTACTTTGCTCTGTTCTGTGATGAAAAATGGTATCTTGGCCGCATAATCGAAAAATGCGACAATGATAATTTTAAAATGATGTTCTTAAAGACTGAATTGGACCATTATGTTTGGCCACGGCCAGATGATGTAAATATAATAAATAAAATGTATTTTTTCTTTGGGCCCATGCAATTGTTGGGAAATGGTCCATTTCAATTAAAACGATCTGATGTGCTTCAAATAAATATAAAACAATAAAAAAACTATAAATTAATTTTTTTGACAATTTTTCATATTTTTGAATAAAATCTTTTTTTCCATGGTTTTCTTTTCGCCTTTGCATTTACTTTACTTTTTTACCTCCTATTTTTATCGAAATCCATATCTAGCTTCATAGCAAGGGGAGGGGGGGGTCAAAAATTTCGAAAAACTACGTCATGTAATACATGGGTATAAAAACTATGGTAATTACAATAATTGGACATGTGGAAATTTTATTAAATCTTGAAACTTTAGGCTATTCTAAGAATTTTTTACAAGGGAAATTTTTAAAAATAAATAAAAATTAAGGGGAAATACGGGAAATACTTGGGTAGTACTAGTATTTTGCAGGTAATGACCAGGTAATACTGGTATTACATGGGTATTGCAAGGTAATCCCGGGTAATTTTATTGTATTACTCAGGAAATACTGGGTACTACAATGAAAATGGGAAATGGTGTACAGCTTTTTACTTAGCGGTTTACCCCTCGATACTATATTATTAATGTATAGTATTGCAAGCCTAAATAGAGGTTTGTAAGCCAAAAGAAAATATCGCACGTCAAAAGATAATATTGCACGCCAAAAAAAAAGAATTGCCCGCAGTGGCGGCCCGTCATGGGAGGCAGGTGAGGCAGTGCCTCATCATAGAGAATTAAAAAATTAAGTATAATTTAAATATTTTACTTTCTATAATATACTATAAATTTTTAATATTTGGATTACATGAATTGTGAAATAGTCAATAAAATTGATTGATTTTATACGTGGAATACAAAAAGTTTATATACAAAAGTGCTCTTTAAGTTCCACCCTTACTTCCTAAGAAGTCCCAGAAGCCAACTGCGCGGGCTTAAAGTCCCCCCGAAGGACTATTAAACAATAGGACAAACACAAATAAACAGCCATACCCCTGATGGGATTCGAAGCCACGACCTCCGGCTTGTAGTCAGCAGCACTAACCACTAGTCCACCGTCGGCGATGCCCAGCAACATTTAAATTATTTGAATTTGAAACTACCGCAATTTAAACTAATATTTATAGCTAGATGATTGGCTCAGAAGCATGCCTGAACTAATTTAGACTCACGATTGGCGTTAGCCTTGTTGTCTCGTTCTATTACGATGCGATATCATAGTTGCCTCCTTCTCTCGTATTAGCATACGCGAGGCAGGCACGCCTACATCCAAGGAAATAAGCGGGTGTGTGGCAACACTGTTGCGGAATTTTAGATAAATTATACTTCACAAGTTTTTCAAAATTCAATAATAAATGGTATTATTTTTCTTATAATAAATCGATTTAATCGAAATTATATTTCTATTCTAAAATAAACATATTTTAACACTATCGCCATCACAGTTACCAATAAAATTAATACAGATTCCTTCTTTAGGTTTGTTTTGGTTATACAATAGGGATGGGCGGTTATTGTAAAAAAACCGGTTAACAGTTAACCGGTTATTTTTAAAGACCAGTTAACCTAAGACAGGTTAACTGGATAGAAAATAACCGGTTATGCAATAACCGGTTAATAATAACCTTTTCTGGCGACTTTTTAGAATAATTATTTTCTACACTGGTGTAAGTAAGTGAAGCAATATTTAAAACTGATTGCTTAAAAAGAACACTAGCAAACACCAGTGCAGGTTATTATAGCATCAACAAACAGACCATATGGAGCTCCAGTACTTAGTATCAGTAATAAGTCCTTGTAATTGTAATAAAAGGATATTATACGATTACCTATATGGTTAAAATAAAATCCGACATGTGTATTAAAAAAAAAATTAATACAAAAGCGCTATCTCATTTTTAGTCTATAAACAAATAATGAGAAAGTTCCATGATTGCCAATCATTGATTGGTTTGTCAGGTCTGGTGAAATTTCTCCAGATTTGGTGATTTTATTTTATTCTGGTGATTTTGTAAAAACTTTTATCAGCATTTAGCAGCTCAGTGTTTTCTATTTAGCAGATTATTCGAAAGCATTTTAAGAATAACCGATTGTCGGTTATTGAAAAAAAATAAACCGGTTGACGGTTAACTGGGGTTGATGAATAACCGGATTTTAACCGGTTAACCTATAGCAAAATAACCGGTTATCAAATAACCGGTTAGTTTTGCCCATCCCTATTATACAATTCTGAACTGTTTAAAGAACAAATCTGTGGTTATTTACGCAATATTTTGTTTATTCTTTTTCTATGAGTTTGTCTATTTTATGATTCTTTTGTAAGTGGTTTATTCTGTGGGTTTAGTTAATTGAACTTGGTGATTTATGTGAATTTAGTAATTATGGATATTACGGTGAGAAATTGTACCGATATTGTTGACCTTCACGTGGTTCTTGCTGAACAATGAAATATTAATTAGACAAAAATGAGGTTTATTTAACATAAACGTCATTTTTACAATAAAATATATTTCATTGACAAAGTAGAGGATTCCTTCCCCACCACAAGTTTTTTACTTAGTTTTAAGTATAGGTTGTGAACTGCGAAGTCAGTTTTTTTAAGTTGGGTTTAAAAAAATTTCTTCGCCTTTAAATGAGGGCGAAACCCTGCCTCAGCCTCACCAAAATGAAATGTCACGGGCCGCCACTGATTGCACGTCGAAAGAGGTATTGCACGCCCAAATAGGACAACAAAACACGGAAAAAGGAACATTGCGCGACAAAATACTACTTCGAAGTTCGAACGACCCATTAGACAACTGACCTATACATTACAGCATTCCACGATTTTAAAGTTTATTTAACAACCAAATAAGATTTTAAAATAGAAATTAAATTGGTAATCTCCACTGGAGTAAAATTACAATTTATGATAGTTCTGATTCCGATTCGGAAACACAAGCAAAGAAAATGAAAAAAAAAATAAAAAATGCAATAAAACTCTGCGTGTATTACTGGTTGCTGCCCTAGGTACTGGAGATTCCTTTTTATGTCTTGTACCCCATGTATAATCCGTTTTTATTAAAAACGTATTATACCTTATTAGCTTAGACATACAAAAATTCAAGTAACGTAGGTATTAGTAAAATACACGTTGACAAAAATAATGTCCAAATATGCAAATCCCCAATTCATATAATTAAAGTCCAAAAGTATATTACTCACCTTCTACAAACATTTCTTCTTCATTTTTATTTTCATTAGCTTTTTGTCGTTTTTTACCCCCAGTCATACCAATAGTTTCGGCAAATTTTTTAAACTCTTCTGTTAATTCTTTCCACTGTGCTGGCTTTAAGCGACTTACAGTAGCAAACTGAGATTTATTTACACCAACATGTTTTAACCTTACAAAAAAAAGTTAGTAATATTATTATAAACCCAAACAAAACTTACTTGCAAGCTGTAAAAACGGCAGCAGCCGCATACTGTGGATGATTTAAATCTTTTATTTTGTTATCAAAATTTTTATATTTATCAAAGATATCCTCAGCTATGTCCTTTACAACTGTACAACTCATTTGTACGCATAATTCCGATATGCTCAACTGTTTATTTAAGTCTAAAACTTTTTCTAAAGTGTTGTGGTTGTTGTTATACAAACTTTTCTTTAAGCCTGACAATTTTATAGCAGTTTCCTTATCAAAAGGTGTTCCTAATAATATAGAGGCCAAATCGAAACATAATATTGTTTTTGCGTTCTCGTTTAAGCATTTTATGCTCCCTTTGTTGCTTAGAACTCGCAAAAACTCCCTGGTTTTGCTATAGAAAATATGTAAACATAAGCAAAAATTGAAAATGTATAAAAAATATTAATTAATTACTTAATAACTGATTCCTGATACACTCCTAAGCGTTGCGCAGTTTTTTGTAATAAATTATCATTTGACATTATAAAAATTAAATATTAAAACACGATATACGGTTTAAAAACAAAATTCAAACTTTTAGGTTAACACAGATACAAAATACCGCGAAATAGTTTGAAAAGTATCCACTTAGTTTCTAATGTCAAATTTTAACATTACAGGAGACTGTAAAGTAAAATTGCTAGTTTATTATTCAAGATGTAGATGGCGGTTGTGAAAATAACAAAACTTAAAAAAGTTTAAATGGTAAAATCAAAATTTGTTTAACAAATTGAGTACATTTTGTGAAAATTTACCCTAATTACAAAAATGACACCCAATAGTCCCACCACGTGACTGATTATTTAAAAAAAAATATTTTAAATTTTTTAATTAATTTTAAATTTTTTAATTTCAAATTTAAATAACTTTTTCTACTCCCACCAGGGCCGTAGGCTGGTGCAGGCGGTGCGGTGCACCAGGGCCCCCGACCTCAAAGGGGCCCCCAAAACTAAAAAATCGTAATTTTTTGATATCCTATCCTATCCTAAAGTTTTGCACCGGGGCCCCTGAGTCCGTCGCTACGGCCTCGCTACGACCTTTTAAAAACACATTGACAAGTTGTGGCTTTACGGCGCTTTAGTCTCGGGCTGAAGTTAGCAACAGGTTTTTAGTCACGGGCTGAAGTTAGTTTTAAGTTAGTTGACAGTTGTCAAATGTCATACAATCGTTAAAATAAAGTGCCTTTCTTGTAAAATAATACTACTTAAATGTGAAAATTATTTTATTATCTCAATACAAAAATACAAAAATATTAAATAGTTTCTCAACGCCAATATTTGAAAAGTTTATATGAACATTGTACTGACCTTTTAATTTCGCCGGCAGTAAACTATAACTTAAATTCGGGCACGGACTCTACTGTAAAGTCCTCATAAAACATTTCCTTTACTTTCACTGTGAAAAACTGTCAATTTTCAATATACATTTCGATTTATAACCTTTATAATTGTGTTTATAAAATGTAAAAATGTGACATTTGACAGTTTCCCCTGTTGTTTCATAGATGGCGCTCTATAGAAATGTTTGATTTAAATCATTTTAAGATAATAATAAGTATTTGTCGTAGAAAAAGTATAGGTAGTATAGTATGCACCTCGTTTATAAATTTTCTATACACTCATTAATTTAAGAACTCGCTCGCAAGCTCGCTCGTGCCTACATTAAATTCGTGTATAAAATGGCGTTTATCAAACTTGATACATAATATACTATTATCTTCTAACATAATGCAATATTAATTTTTAGGTTATTTTCGGTTTTTTTCTTAATTCCTTTTTGCAAAAATTTAAAAAGATATGTTTTGTTTCGTTAAAAAAATCTATAAAATTAGTTTTTGCAAAAAAATATTTGAGCACGGGCTATAAATCTATACACTCTAGCAGTGCTATAGCCTAGCACTAGCACAAGTTTTATTAGGGATTCCTGCTGTGTTAATAACAATTTTAAATGTTGTATATATAATTATTGTAAATGTAAATTAAAATAACTTTATTGGAAAAAGAAAGATGTCATATGTAAACACATATATTATATAGTACTAGGCAACACTGTAATTAATAAACCCCCACTACAAAATATCCCACCGACTGCGCCATAAAGTAAATAAGACCAGAGTAGGTTAAAGACTGATTTATTAAAATGAGGTGTATGTATAGATATATCTTGACTAGCATGGGTGGTATACCTACATATACCTATACCTATAGGTACTTTTGTAGTGGGGATTTATTAATTACAGTGTTGCCTAGTATTATGTATAGATATGACACCTGCAACACAAGTAAGTAAGCGTTAAAAGGCTGTTTTCCGGTCAGAAATTTTTACTTTCCTAGAGGAACAATTATTTGTGAGAACCAACATAATTTTTGGAGAAAAAGAACAAAACTTTAAAGTTCAGTTTCTTTATTTTTGGATAACTTATTTTAAATATGAATTTTCCAGTTTTTCAATCGCAAGATCAGAATTAAAGTAAAGAAAAAAAGAATGAAGAGCCTAAAATTTAACAACCTGATTTGAAAAAAAAATAGACAAAGTAATTTAGTTACATGCCAAAAAAAATTACAAAAAAATAAATTTTTTATTTTATAATTATACTTATTTATACCTACATGGTAAATAAATTGGCACCGAAAAAAACCGTGTGGGCCAAAAATATTAGTCGGAACCGGACAGAAGTATTTTTTTGGAACCGTACCTGAACCCGAACCGAAATTTGTCGTTTCTCTCGGAACCGGAACAGGACAGGAACCGTTATTTCATTTGGGTCCGGGTCCCTGTCCAATATTTCATAGTCAATGTTTGTGCTAGGTTGGCCCCATATTGACGTACAATGATTATTCAATATGTAATTGCGGCAATTAAATTGCCAATGGTTGTCTAAGGTTAGCCCGG
Source organism: Brassicogethes aeneus (assembly GCA_921294245.1). Lineage (NCBI taxonomy): Eukaryota > Metazoa > Arthropoda > Insecta > Coleoptera > Nitidulidae > Brassicogethes > Brassicogethes aeneus. The sequence goes on along the minus strand of OV121133.1, from coordinate 59,468,534 downwards.
GCTAACCTTAGACAACCATTGGCAATTGCCTATAGGGCTATATATATATTGGCGTAAAATAATTATTCAATATAGGATCATTGAAAATGGTTGCCCAAGGTTAACCTAATATTAGCCCTATATTATCGTAAAATGATTTTTCAATATATCATTGCCAATGTTTGTCCAAGGTTGGCCCTATATTGGCATAAAATGATAATTCAATATATAATTACCAATGTTTATACAAGGTTGACTTTATATTGGCGTAAATTAGTTATTAAATTTTTTATTACCAATTTTAATCCAAGGTTGGTCCAATATTGGCGAAAAATGTTTATCCAATATATTATTGCCAATCTCAGCAAGCACAAACATCCTTAGGACGTCCTTGGACCAGCCTTATGTCCCAGACTGGGATAATCCTATAAGGACGTCCAGAGGAGATATCCCGGGGATGTAATTTAAGGATGTCCTTCGACTAGCCTTAATAATTAATTAAACATATTAATTTTATTTACTTAATTAATAGGTAAAATGGCCAATATTAAACATAACTGCTACACAAAATTCTAAAAGCAAAACTTATTAACTAAGTTATATATATGGTTGCTATACATCTCACCGCTGCTTACCCACGCTTTATAACTATATATACCGATAGGTTACAAATATCAGTTGGAGATGTGCGTCTGTGATGACACAGCTAAACAATGATTGGAGTGGGGCTGATCTGCTAAGTAACAAATAATGGCTAAGTTAATCAAGTAAATTTGAGTGCAGACTCACTGCAGAGGATTTCTTCAGGATCTACATAACCCAAGAACAAACAACTTCGGGCCAATGTTGGGTTTCAATATTGGACCATGCTAGAAGAAATCTGACGAAAGATATTTTGGCCCAATATCATCAAAGGAATATTGGGCCAATATCTTTGTGCTACTACACCTCTTTTAAACATACCTTAACTTTATAAGAAATTCTTGTTTACCTTAAATACATATAATTCTATTCTAATTGTATAAATAAATCGAAAATTTACTATTTTTTACTCTTAAATAACTTTAATAATGTTGATATTTAAACCTTTATTAGTCCTCTGTGCGGCCGAGATCGGCCGTATCATGCATCTGTTTTCTTCCGAATGCGTTCTCTCTTTAAAGTTTTGCGCACACTGCAAGTTTTTAAAGTCTCTAGCTAGATTTGTCGAGTTGTACCCATACCAAATTTTGTATACGTCGGACGTATAAATAGCCACTTCCAAAAAAATAATCATTTTTTTTCCTACGAATAAAGAATTTCCCCAAGTATTGGCATCACTGCTTGCACTGTGTTACGTGCACGCAGTTGTAGCGATGTTTTCATATATCCTTTTGAAGGCTAGTATACTAGCCTTCCCTGGTAAATATATTTACCAGGGACCCAGACCGCACCGTTTTTGAACAGAAAACCGGACCGAAACCGGTATTTATTTGTGGACCGGAACCATAACCGAACCCATATTATTTTTAAATGTAACTCTAGAGACCAAACCCAAACCCTTTAAATTTAAAACGGTTTTTTAGGTTATTTTGGTTTTTTTTCTTAATTTCTTAGTGCAAAAATTAAAAATATGTATATTTTGTTTTCTTAAAATAATCTATAAAATTAGTTTTTATCGTAGTGTTTGTTTTGTTTAGTTTTATTCCAACTGTTTAAATAAGTGTTTCGAGTTTTTTTAATTTTTATATTGGACAACGAGTTTTTGAGGTAGGTACATTATTCTTTCTTACTTTACCTTTATAGTCACTTTAACATTTAAGTACCTAAAATAGCATTGGAAATATCGCCTAGTGAGAAAACAATTATTTGCGAGAACCTACAAAATTTTTGGAGAAAAAGAAGAAAAAAAGCAAAAAGACCAGTTTTTTATTTTTGGATAACTTTTTGCAAATATGAATTTTCCAGTTTTTCAGCTGATCAAAAATAAAAGTAAAGAAAAAGAGGATGAAGACAAAAATTTACAAAAAAAAATTGTCATTTTATAATTTAAGTATGTACAATGTACATTGTACATTGTACATATTTATACATGCTAAAAAAATTGGAACCGAAAAAAACAGTATGGACCGAAAAGATTGGTCCGAACCTGACAGAAATATTTTTTTTGGAACCGTAACTGAACCCGAATCGAAATTTGTCTTTTTTCTCGAAAACGGGACCGGACAGGAACCGTTATTACATTTGGGTCCGGGTCCCTGGTATTTACCACTTGTAAAATATCTCCGTTATTTATGGCCGGATTTTAATAGGCTTAAGTTTCTTGCAATATTTAATTTCAACAATTTTTGTGCTAAACATTTAAAATATATATATATATATATATATATATATATATATATGAGGCATTCCATGTCAACTCGGCCACCCCCTCCTGTGCAAAATTGACTAAAGTTTTTCGAAACGTGCAACTGATAAATTTTTAGCTTATCGTCTTAACTTTCAAATGCCGAGTGGTATTTTGTAAAATTTCAAAATGGCGGTCTCAATATAGTGACTGCAAGCAATATACATCACTTCAAAAAAACCGTATTAGGTAGTTTACATTAAATAACAGCGTTATAAAATTAAAAATTGAATTTGATTATATGCACTAATCTATTATCAGTGATTCTATGTTTTTTTTACCGCTAAATACACAATGGTTCGCCCCCAACCCCAAAAAAAACTTAAAAAGCAGTTTTGTGAAATTTACAGCCCCTAAATTCATTTTTGATACATATTTTTGCATTTGTTTTTTGTATTTCTCATTGTCTAATATAAATATGGCCTTACCTCAGAGTCGACATAAAACTGTATGTTCCTAACCTAAAAGAACTCTCAAAAAATGTATTTTTACCTTCTTTATAGCTGTTTAAAGCATTTTAAAGTACGTAAATAATTCAACTATAAATTGCAGACTAAGCAGTTTACCCCTAACCTTAAATATATTTTCTAAAAATTAGTTTTCTGCAGATACACATGCTGAAGAAAATTGAAATATGGGATGTATAGATTTATTTTCACACTTTTTATCGCTAAATACGATTATAATCTTTCTTTGACGGCAATTCTTCGTTAATCTATAAAACTTTGCATAAATCGTATGTTAAAAATATTTTTTATATTGTAGTTATTACATAAGAATATGCTAAAATTATAATAATCTACATCTACCGATAATTAAATTCGTACCAAAAATAATATTCTTTTGTGGTATTACCAAATAAAAATGTAGGTACTCTTAAAAAAGTATTCGAATGCTCCAAATGGCTCCGAATTTAATTATCGTTAGAATCTGATATAGATAATTACAAATTCAGCATATTGTTATGTAATAACTACTATATAGTAAATATTTTTAACATATCGTTTAAACCCCATTTTTATTGCATAGGTGGGATGCAAATTTAATTTTTTATACTTTTTATTGCCAAGTACGTAAATAATCCAACTATAAATTGCAGACTAAGCAGTTTACCCCTAACCTTAAATATATTTTCTAAAAATTAGTTTTCTGCAGATACACATGCTGAAGAAAATTGAAATATGGGATGTATAGATTTATTTTTACACTTTTTATCGCTAAATACGATTATAATCTTTCTTTGACGGCAATTCTTCGTTAATCTATAAAACTTTGCATAAATCGCATGTTAAAAATATTTTTTATATTGTAGTTATTACATAAGAATATGCTAAAATTATAATAATCTACATCTACCGATAATTAAATTCGTACCAAAAATAATATTCTTTTGTGGTATTACCAAATAAAAATGTAGGTACTCTTAAAAAAGTATTCGAATGCTCCAAATGGCTCCGAATTTAATTATCGTTAGAATCTGATATAGATAATTACAAATTCAGCATATTGTTATGTAATAACTACTATGAGTATAAATATGAGTATGGGAACGTATGGCAAGCCCCAGATATATTGTCATCCACTGATCTCCCGAGGTTATATTACCCCCTTTCCGTTCTCCTGCGTATCCCTCCAAATCACAGCATTACCTGTGTTTGTTGGATCCGAAGTTTTTACGCCGGCTGGTAGATCCACCCTAGGAGTTCGTGGATGACAGTGTCAAAGGTTAAGGCAGCTCCCGGGATTTTTGTCAGCCGGGTCGGGCCATACGTCCAGTTTAGGAAGGGCTTTTGGAGGACATTGAACTGACCCAAAACTAAGTACAATCCGGAATCCTCCTAAACCAGGGCTTTAGTAATAACCCCATTCATTTGGTATTCCTGAATGGGGGTGGGTATGTTAGTTTTTTGCTTACTCCGGCTACCAACCTTGTATATTCTTTATTTATTTTATTGCTATATTAGTGTTCATACCGTTTTCATTTATTTATATCTTTGCCTTCTTACTTATTTTTTTTTTTCAAATTAATTTAAAATAAAAATATTAATATACAAAATAGATAAAGCCGGCCCTGTGGTGTATCGCATCAATATTTGAAACCCGGCCCCTATGTCAGGCGTGCAACGCATGCCTCAATAGATGGCCTACCACTTCATTTTCACGTGGGGGCTTTGCCCATTTACTTTCTCCATCCTCAAGCTTTGCTTGCGTGAGCTTATGTTTATATTATATAATATATATAATACAATAATATAATATTGCGACGCACCCACTTGATTTCCCTTCACACACGCACGCTGCCCTCTGCAATGATCAATTGTTGCCTGGTTTCCTGTTAAATTAGTATCTATATAAATTCAATATAAATTTCAATTAGTCAATACCAATACTAATACCAAATAATACAAATAATCAATACCAATATCAACCAATCAATCAATTAATCAGTATTAACGTTAATATCAGTATCAACCAATTAATCAATCAATATTAATACTAATATCAATATCTATAATGCCAATATCAACATCAACACTAATACCAACAATATTACCATCAATACCAATACCAATATGATTATATCAATATCAATCAATCAATTAATGTATTAATTAATTAATTAATCACTTTATGTAAATATCGATCTTCAAAATAGAGCCGGCCCTGTAGTGCCTATAGTGGAATGCGGCCTTATGGCCACTAAGCAATTTCCGTCGGATGGAATTTTAATTATTCCCACCGAATGATCGCTCGTGTTTACTATTTCCATGTTTGTTTGGTTTGTGTTTATTATTATTTATGTTTTGGCGTTTATTTATGGTATTAGTCAAGTGTTTATTTGGGGGATGGAGTCTTATCTGCCTTTTCTGTTTTGTTTATGTAATGATTTGTGTGGTCTCTCTAAAGGAATGTTTAATTTCTGGTGCCAGCTGGGGAACTTAAAATTCCTTTTCGAAATATGATACGTTTTACTAGATTTTTTGGAATAAAATGGTTTGTTATTAGACATGCAGTTAGAAAAATTACTTAGCTTGGATATTCGGCTATAATCCTGATGCTCGGTCTTTCACGGTCTGTCCGATGTTTCTGGACCTCCCTGCAGGTTCTTGATAGGCTTTGGTTGTGACTATCCCTTCTGACCAGGTGGACCGGTTGGACTTTATTACTTATTCAATTGCACTCTTTTACGGCTTTAATGGGAGATCTCCCACTCTTCACACTTGTTTCACTTTTTTTTTTTTTTTTTTTTGCACTTGTTGCACTCTTTTTGCACTTGTTGCCCTTATCACACTTTCCGCACTTGAATGTTTATTTATTTATTTATTTATTTATTTATTACCGATTACCGATATTTCCGAATACTTTGGTTCGTTTTTGGAACTTTATTATATTTCTCTCGAATACGCTGCTAGGAGAGGTCTCTTTAACCACTTGACGCGTCTATCCACTTCGGATGTCACAACGCAACTGTTGTTGTAATAACTACTATATAGTAAATATTTTTAACATATCGTTTAAACCCCATTTTTATTGCATAGGTGGGATGCAAATTTTTTTTAGGTTAACAAAGAACTGCCATCAAAGATCATAAACATTTTTAGCGATAAAAGTGTGGAAATAAATCTATAAATCCCATATTTTAATTTTCTTTAGCGTCTGTATACTGCAGAAAACTAATTTGTAGAGAATATTTTTAAGGTTAGGGGTAAACTGCTTTGTGTGCAGTAAATTGGATTATTTACGTACTTGGCGATAAAAAGTATAAAAATGTAACCTTATGCCAATCTTTAAAATGCTTTAAAGAAGGTAAAAATACATTTTTTGAGAGTTCTTTTAGGTTAAGAACTTACAGTTTTATGTCGACTCTGAGGTAAGGCCATATTTATATTAGGCAATGAGAAATACAAAAAACAAATGCTAAACCATCTATCAAAAATGCATTAAGCGGGAGTAAATTACGAGAAACTGCTTTTTAAGTTTTTTTTGAGGTTGGGGGCGAACCATTGTGTAATCAGCGGTAAAAAATATATAGAATTACTGATAATAGATCAGTGCATTAAATAAAATTAAATTTTTAATTTTATAAAGTTGTTAGTTAATTTAAACCACGTATTACGGATTTTGTAAAGTGATTTCTATTGCTTGCAGTCGCTATATTGACACCGCCATTTTGAAATTTTACAAAATACCACTCGGCATTTAAAAGTTAAGACGATAAGCTAAAAATTAATCACTTGCACGTTTCAAAAAACTTACGTCAATTTTGCACAGGAGGGGGTGGCCGAGTTGACATGGAATGCCTCATATATATATATATATAAAATATAAAATAAGGGCGTTCGTGTACTACGTGCATTCAGGTTTTTTTTGGCTTAAATTGCAGATTTAAAAAGAAAGAAAGGAATATTTCGTGTAAGAATAACTTTGACCTGTCATAGATATTGGTGTCATTCGGACCACGATTAACGAGGGTGCCATTTTGACAATTTTGTGTCATATGTATAAAACCGTTATTTTCCAAAAATATGTTATGTTTATGAATATCTGTAAGGTGTCACTTTGACCTGTTATATCACAAGTTCATACATATTGGTGTCATTAGGACCAATATTAAGGGGGGTGCCATTTTGACAATATTGTTTTATACGTATAAAACAGTGAAATATCTTGGCAACGCTGTAGGGTGTCAGTTTGACACGCAATATCACAAGTTCATACATTTTGGTGCCTCATAGACAAGATTTACATGGGTGCTAATACAGCAACATGTGATCCTTCTATTTTATACGTATATAAGTGTGGGTGTTTGATTGTACATCGGTTATGTGGGTGTCGTAGCATACAATTAATATATATATATATATATATATATATACACCCTAATATATGTTTATATATATATATATATATAAATATATATATATATATATATATATATATATATATATATATATATATATATATATATATATATATATATATATATATATATATATATATATATATATAAACATATATTAGGGTGTCCCAAAAAAAAAGAATATATTTTTTTTCTTGTCTCTTGTAAAAATATGTTAGTTTATCATGCTGGCTCTTAAGAGCCCTTTCAAAATATCAGCTCGATTAAAAATTTTTTAGGGGTCGCTCAAGATTTTTAAAAATTTTCAAAATCGTCAAAAATTGAATTTTTGTTTTATTTTAATTCTTTTTCTCGTCTCGATATTATTTTTTAGGTTGAAAATAATAAAAATTCTGTAAATTTCAAATCAATTTTTTGATTTCTAAAGGTCGTTAAAAGTTCGTTGATATTTATATTCAGACGTCGCTCGAAAACAATCAAAATACTCTACTTTGAAAGTTAAAAAAATCTTGAGCGACCTTTAGAAATTAAAATATCGATTTGAAATTTTCAGAATCATTATTATTTTTAAATTAAAAAATAATAACGGAACGAGAAAAAAAATTAAAATTAAAAAAAATCCAATTTTTGACGATTTTGGTAATTTTTAAAAATCTTGAGCGACCCCTAAAATTTTTTTAATGGTGCTGATCTTTTGACAGGCTCTTAAAACATGACAAACCAACACATTTTTACAAGAGACGAGAAGAAAAAAAATATTCTTTTTTTTGGGATACCCTAATATATATATATATATATATAGGTACTTACCTTTAATATTTTATTGAACATAGTAAAAATATATATTATATATTTTATATTTTTTTAATATATTTTATTGAACATAGTAAAAATATAGGTTATTAAATAAGACCATAAAAAAGAATATTAAAGAAGTTTCGAAAAGAGGGTCCCACAGTTTTTTACCCCGGGCCTCAAAATACCTATGTGCGCCTATATTATATTTTATGGGTTTCAGTAAAACTTAAGTCGGGTTTATACCTACAACAATTGATAATTTAGTGGACAATTTATTTCATAACTCAATTGTTAATTTAATGCATAACTCTAAAATCTGGTTTATACAATTCATTAATTTAATACATATTTTATTTTTTTAAATGACAATATTGATGATTAAAAGTGACAAATAACACAAAATCCCTCTTTAAAACTCATGTTTGTAGGAACGTTGTAGTATTTTTTAAGGCACAAACACAAAACACAATAATTATTAATTATAACCTTAAAAAATGGAGAGAGAAAAATTGTTGGCACATGCGCTATTCAATGATATAATTATAATTTATAATTTATTTCATAAAAGTTAAATTTTATGAACTTTCAAGGTTATTCGATGTACACTAAATTGTGAGTTACGGATTAAATCGTTGTATAAACTGTTTCATAACAGATAGTGCGATTTAACTTTTATACTTATTCACTAAATTGTGAATTATTAAATAAATTAATAATATGAAGTTGTATAAACTCGCCATTAACTCTAAAAACATCTAGCAACTCTTAGAACAATCATTTTAAAGATCGACAGGTATTAGAACACAGTCACGCATGATCTCTTCTATTGGTCCAACAAATATGGGCGTGGCATGGACCGCAGGAGGCTGCGCATCTCGCCGACTGGTCCAGATCCTGTCCTCCGCTCTCATTGGATGGAAACTCTTAATTCAACCAATCGCGTTCTCGGATCTTTCGAATAGCATTTCCTAAGCAATTAGACAAAGTAGGGGAGAGAGAGTGGTTGAATAAGAACGATTTTGATTTAAAAGACATAGTGATATTTTGTGTGAGAATATGTAATAAAGAGAAATTTCGTTGTTTCGAGAAATATTTTGTAATGATTTCGTGATGTGTAATCAATATTCATAGGTGGTCGTGGAGAGATCGACCAGGCGACTCGATGCCCGATACTTAAACAAAAGAACGTGAGACTATCTTTATTTGCAGCCACTGTAAAAAGTGGTTTTTCAATCTATTGCACCTTAGAAAAACGAGTACCTATCTATATTTTATTAAATTTCGGTGAAATTATTTCACCATTACAGGGACCCCCTTTTTTATTAAAAAAAGTAGAAATCCTGGAAGGATTATCCTGCTTAATTAAGTTTTGTCTTTCAATACTTAGAAAATTTTAGTTAGTAATTTGTTATTTATTTGTTATTTTTCAATCATTAAATTACTTTTTCAGTAGAAAAGACAAATCCTTAAAAAACAAAATTGTAAAATTGATGTAAATTGTTTTTCGGCCTTCAGTGAAGTTGACCGCGTGCTCACGTGCCCAATTCGTATCGGGCAACAATCGAACAATGCCATCCATCCATCTTTGGTAAGTAGGTACCTACCTAATCGATTTAGCTCGGATACAGGCAGGGTCTGGCATGAATGGCATCTTTGATGAAGACGTGTCACTCACCGCTGTGTCGATACCGCACCAGTGGCGGACTAAGACCATCGGGGCGGCAAAATTAAATGGGGCCCTAAGTCTGCTTGTTCAGTTTCTCTCTAAAGAAAGATTAGTATTTTTTAACTTATTATTATAATACACAGTAAAAAATCGACTTGAGTAAATCGCCAAAAATCATTGAGTTAATGCATTGCTGAGTGAAATGTTGAGTAATATTGTAAATATTATTCTAATTTGTGTTACACAAATTCTAATTTGTGTTACACAAATTACGACAAATTGTGTACCTAACTAATTTATAATTTCAAAATATAGAAACTGTATAAAGTAAGGATATAACAAACGTTCCATGCTTTATACATGCTTTAATATGTAGTAACTTTAAATTACTTATCTACAACGGTCTGGGTAGAAAAGCTTACAAGAGAAATGTAAAATATTAGATCAAAAAACTAGAAAATAAACTTTTCCACTTACCTTTTCTACAGCCAAACTCAAACTTATTTCACTACTACTATTTGATACCTTACCAACTTGACGATCTGTAATAGTAGAGTAGCGGCGGGTAATATGAAATACATCGGCTAATATGGAATACCATATAATTGGCTAAACTTATGCTGCCATCTACAAGGCGGTAGCAAAAATATGCTTATCTTAAGTACGGATTTATACCCAAACACGCGCGTAACTCTGTAATCGTTCGTTAAATAGTTATTCGTCAACACCTGTTTTTCAGTCATGCAGAATTTTTGTTGAGTTTCGTGAAAATTTAGTTTATTATCATTTAGTTGGTGATTTTTTATTCATATTCTCATCAGAGAGCAAGTAAGGACTGTAGATTAATATAAGATGTAGTTATTGCGGGTCTATACTCGTCTAGACATCTTAAAAAAATTATAACCTCAACATAACTAAGAGCGGCTAATATGGAATACTATTCCATATTACCCGCAAAAGTTTCCCCATAAAAGTGCCATCTAAAAATTAATTTCTTTTGTTTAAGAAGTCTTATTCGAGCACCAGGTTATCAACAATGCCTAAAACTAGGGTCGTAGATAAAAAACGCAAAAAGTGGAATGAAGAAAATATGAGGAAAGCAGTGATAGCAGTCAGGTCCAAACAAATGGGTTATTTGAAGGCTTGTAAAACATACAATGTTCCTCGAGCTACACTTTTCAGGCTGTGCAAAAAGAACATGGAACCTGAAGTTGTGTGCCGTACCAAATTAGGCCGTAAGCCCGTTTTACCTGATTTTTTGGAAAAAGAATTAGTTAAGCACTGTCTAGAGATGGAGAAATCGTTCTTTGGCTTGACGCGTCGCGATGTTTGTAATGTTGCTTTTCAATTAGCAAGAAAAAACAATATTCCTCATCCATTTTCATTACTAAGAAAATCAGCTGGCAAGGATTGGCTTCATCACTTCAGAATGAGGCATAAAAATGTTTTAAGTTTGAGAAGACCTACTGGAACTTCGTACGCTCGCGCCTTAGGATTTAATAAAGAAAATGTAGACACATTTTTCGACCTGTTAGAGACCCTAATGGAGACGCATAATTATTCGGCAAGCCAAGTTTATAACGTGGATGAAACTGGTTTAACCATTGTTCAATCAAGAAATCCAGAAGTTTTTTCTCTAAGGGGAAAAAGGCAAGTTGGGGCAATGACGTCAGCCGAACGAGGTTCACTTATAACCTCAGTCCTTTGCATTAGCGCAAGTGGCAATTTTGTACCCCCCCTTCTGATTTTTCCCAGAAAAAATGCCAGTGAACTTCTAAAGAAGGGTGCCCCGCCAGGAACCATTTTTTCCTTTCATCCGTCAGGCTGGATTCAGATGGATATCTTCACACAATGGTTCAAACATTTTCTAAAACATGCTAAACCGAGTGCAGAAAATCCCATTCTACTGATTCTAGATGGTCACCATACTCACACTAAAAATTTGGACGTTATTTTGGCTGCCAGAGAAAACCATGTGACTTTACTTTGCTTACCGCCACATACAACTCATAAGATGCAGCCATTGGATAAAACTGTTATGGGAGCATTAAAGACATATTACAGTGAGGAAGTAAGACTATTTTTAAGAACTAATAATCGGCCTGTCAATCATTTTGATTTAAGTGAACTTTTTGGTAACGCGTATCTGAAAATTCAAAGTGGTGAAAGATCTGTTAACGGATTTCGACAAACTGGATTGTTTCCAGTTAACCGGAACGTATTCTCCGAAGAAGACTTTATTCAGGAGGCACAAAGAAATGAGGTCCAAGTAAATTCAGAAGATGATGTGCTCCGGGAGAAACCTCAACCAGAAAACACGGCTCAGAATGCCACCATAGTTTTACCACGGGATATAATTCCCAAGCCAACTTTGAGGAAGAAAGAGGGCACGAGAGGTCGGAAAGCAGGTCAAGCCAAAGTTTTGACGTCGACCCCAAACAAAGAAGAGTTGGAGCAATCAATAGAAATAGCGTCAGTTAAAGAAAGGGATAAAGTTAAAAGAAAAATAGAAATAACTAACAAAAACAAAGAGAATAAAAAACCTAAACATGCAGATGCAGAGGTAGCTGGACCAAGTGGCGTACAAAAATTTCAAAAAAAGGCAATAAAGAAATCAAAAGAAGGTAAATATTCATCAGAAGATTCCAACAGTTCTGCATCTTTACATGACTCATCATCCAACGACGATGAAGAATTTCCTGTTTATGATCGTCCATCTGAAGAGGCTGAGTGTTTGTTTTGTTCGGGATTATATTCGGCTGATACAAGGGGAGAAATCTGGATTCAGTGTGCAAGATGTGAACTTTGGGCTCATGAGTTATGCGCCGACACGCCAAAGGATGTTTACATTTGTGATTTTTGTCGCTAAAATTTCCCTATAAGCATATATTTTCTAGTTCATTTAGTATTTCATATTACCCCATAGTGGTATTCCATATTACCCGACCATTTTTTTGTAATGTCAGAATGTACTTATTTTATTTAACCTTATTTTTTTTTTTAATTCATAAAGTTTTTGAAATTCCAGAGTTTTATTTGCCTAGATGGATAGTTATCACAATATTTAATGACTTTTCTAATGCACTGTACTGCACCTAGAGGAATTTATTACTATAATAGAAAACAGTATTCCATATTACCCTCCGCTACTCTAGTACCAACCTGAAATTTTTACTGGAACCGGGAAATTTGAAAGTGTCCGTTGTCTCCCTGTTCCCAGACCCTCCCCACTCTCCCCTACATATACCTGTGATATAGAAGTTTCAGTCTTTTATGGCAATATATTAGGCCGGTTGACCCCTCGGCCTAATATATTGCCATAAAAGACTGAAACTTCTATATCACAGGTATATGTAGGGGAGAGTGGGGAGGGTCTGGGAACAGGGAGACAACGGACACTTTCAAATTTCCCGGTTCCAGTAAAAATTTCAGGTTGGTACTACTATTACCCAAAGGGAAAACGTCCAGGGATTCCCATGTATTCCCATTATATTTTATTGTATTACTATGTATTTCCATTGTATTCCTATGGTATTCCCCTTCTAAAATGTCCAGGGATTCCCAGGTGTGGGTGACCCCTCGTATATGGCTTACTTAACTTATTTAAAAATGGCTCAAAAACATCAAAATTAATGAACGACCCCTAAATATTTTTAATTAACTAACAAATTTTCATAGGATAGGTACTCTAAAAAAATAGTAGTTTTTTATATATATATTAATATACCACCGTCTGCATAAAAATTGTACCATAAAAAATTACACGAGACTACAGTTCTCGAGATATATAGATATATTCTCGAGATATTAGGTTTAAAAAAGTTGAAGCAAAACGCACTACCTTCATCAGTCTTTTTGGATTGTCTATACATTTAATGGATTGTCTATACATTTAATGTATTACATTATATAGATTATATATATACATTATATATAGTATAATACTATACTGCCCTGAGTATAGGTACGTATACGGAAATTTGTTCCATTATAAAATTTTCGTTAATTTATAATTGTGCATTATAAAATGTTCGTAGTTCTTGAGAAATAAGGCTGAGAAACTCATCGGCGACGACATCACGTAGACCAACAAAATGTCGCGGCCACCGTGTGGCAGCGACTGCGGCGGAGTCGCGAAGGTGATCTACGTGATCTGAATGGAATTCTCGATACAAATTTTCGTGGATGATTATATACAGAGAAAGCTTGTGTTACAAATTTGTAATACAAAACATAATTCAATAAAATGAAAGCACAGAACAAACAACACATAAACGCGAATACACCCGAGTCCTTCCTGCAGCAGTTTCCTCTTGTATCGAGTAGGTACTCCGGGTGCTTGGAACTCTGTAACAAGTTTGGAATGCGGCATATTTCGCTCGAGTGACAAGTTTGTAACACGAGCCGAAGGCGAGTTTGACGGTTTTACAAGATCGGGATATGCAATTCCAAATGTGTTTTAGACTATACCTACTAGTACTTTTTCTACGTTTCCTAAAAATACCATAAAACAATAATTTAATTTAAGTGAGGTTGTATCTGTCTAAAAGTTGTTAGATAATAAACACTACTGTTTATTCCGTCATCCTGTGACCTTAAAGAGAGCGCGCGACGTCACGATAGTCCTGCACGGCCGAATATTTATTTTTCTTGACGCGCCTATTATACCTACCAACAGGGCCGGCCCGAGATACGGGCGAACCTGGCAACGCGTTGCAACGGCCCAGAGCGGCATAATGGGGGGCGGCATTTTTACGATGTGTTAATGATAATCAATTTTATAATATTGGCAGGCTCCCAATATTATAATTATTATATTTATTATATAATAATAATATTTATTTAGCAAAAAGATATTTTACAGCAAATATACAAAATAACAACAATCAATAAACATGGCTGTTTAATATAATAATATTTTTGCAAAATGGCAAATATTTATGTCATTTTCCTGTTTTGAAAAAAACAACAAAAAGTATTTCTGCATGACCAGAGCTGGGCACGAGTACTAAAAAAAGTATTCGTAAAATTTCAGTAGGTAGGTAAATGTGCCAGTGGTCAGTCACTTAAGACAATTGTTGACTTTGAGGCTGTATAAAAAATATAGCTTAGGCAATTCTTAATAATTGATCTTCATTATTTTATATAATATTAATTAAATTTTAGGAATTTTAGCGATGTTTCCAGGTGGGTGTATTAATAAAAAAATTAAAAATTATTTTGTGCAAAATAGACAAAATTTCTAGTAGTCAGCCACGGCAAGCTTAATTCCAGCCACTTCAAGCCCAATAGTCAGCCGCTATATAGGAGAGGTCAAAAAATTTTTGGCAGCATCTGATAAATGCAATTTTATTGTTAGCCATCGCTAATAAAACAAAATGAAATTAAAATTACATTGCCAGGTACAAAAAAATCACAGATTCTTCTAACATCACATTTACTGGATACAGTATTCTGATACTGTATTCACAAACGAATTCGATGTCTTCGAGGTCATCATAGCTACAACCCTGAAAATTGGTACATTTTAAATGAAACTACTTGGGGCAGTTATCACACCCAATATGTTTCATGTCGTTTTCTTCAACATCACTATCAAGTGTTAACTGACACATTCTTCTTTCTTCTTAGTAGGTTTTTCCGTGTTAACAGAGGTTTTCGGACTAATCTTTTTTTTCAGCCGAGGTTTCTTTAATAGAGCGTCATCATCACTATCACTATCAGTTTGGTCTTGTTTGATTTTCTTTTTTACTGAAACTTTTGTTTTGATCTTGGTTTTGCTTTTTTAATTGGTTCTCCTTTTCTTGCTTGTTTTTCATCAATTTCCTTTTGCTTAGCGTCGGCTTTAGCTTGTAACTGCTTTCTAAATAGGTCCGAGGAAATAGCAGGTGGCAACTGGTTATTTGTTCTACATTTGACACTTTTTGGTAATGGGCTTGGTATCGACAAAGCCTCTGAGAAATAACGATGTTTTGCAGATTGTTCAACGTTTTCGTTATTTTTTTGCCCACCGGCAACACTTGTGCTGGCCTGTTGAATTATTACATTCTGTAAAATCGCTACTTTTTGTTTCGAGTGACTCGGTTCATCTAGAGTCCCTTCATCCACTCTAGGTTCGTCTACCTCATCAGTCTTATTTTCTCGAGTCTTAATTATGTTTTTTTATGAGCTTCTTTTGTGTCCCTTATATCAGTTCCTTTTGATTCAATCTCTTTTTCGACTGTATTCATTGTTATTTCACTTACTTCAGTTTCTTTAGATTCCATTTTACTTTCTTTATTTATCTCTTCAGTCATAATATTTCCTCTATTATAATAATAATAATAATAATTAGTTTGCTTGTTATGATCGTTGGTATTTTCGTCGTATAAATTATTTTCATTTTTCTTTATCGTTATTTCGCTTACTTCAGTTTTTTTGGATTCCATTTTAATTTCTGTCTTTATCTCTTTTGTCATATTATTTTTTATATTATTTGATTGCTTGATTGGATCGTTAGTATTCTCGTTTTCTTTGTTTTTATCGTATAAATAATTTTCATTTTTCTTAAAAATAATTTTATCTACAGGACTATAGTTTTCAATATTTACTTTATTATCATCTTCCAGGAAGTCATACATATCAAATGAAATTAGATCTGAGGGTGTTTCAACCTCTAACTCACCATTGGGTAAAACCAGGGCATTAACAATGTACCTATTTGCTTCAGTTGGTGCTCCTTCTTCAGTGGGAAGATTTTCTGCAAATGATTCATTTATTAGTTGGAGTTGCTCAATTAGGCTGTCTATGTTTGTAAACCCTTTTTCTGCTAACACTTCTTTTAAATTCAAGACTGTTGTGGTAGTGTCCAGCTGTTTTTTTGTTGCTTCAAATTGTTTATTTTCCACTTCCTGCAATTGTTCCAAGCGATTTTAAATACATTTCGAATAATCAACAGCCTCTGGATCAAATGGGTATAATCCAAATTTCCTGAATCCGTTCTTTATAGTTTGGCTAAGCGACTCATTTTTAAGTACTTCCTTTAAGGACAAAATGTACATTTTGTTAAAACAGAATTCACATTTTCAGGCTTTGCTTGCCATTGTCTAACTGTCTTTTTCCAGGCAGTTTTCAGGGGTTTAAACACACTAACATCAGCTGGTTGCATGATGTGTGTTGTATTGGGGGGTAGAGCATAAAAAATTATGCCGTTATTACTGCAGAAAGTACTCATCTGTAGAGACAAATGAGACTTATGCCCGTCGATGAAAAGTAAAATAGGTTTGCTAATATTATTATCATCCAACCATGTATCAAAACCATTTGCGATATATTCATAAAAGGTGTCGCTTTTCAGCCACCCACTTTCTGATGGCCCTAAAAACCAACCCGAAGGAATGTTGTCTGTAAGCGTTTTATTAGGTCTAACAAATGGAAAAACTACCATTGGCGTAACTGTTTTACCGCCTGCGGAAAAACTAGAAGAACTGTGATTGTATCCTTTTCGCCTCCTTTCTTTACTTCGTAAATGTTTGTATAGCCCTTTGGAGCCAATACTTTCCATGTCTTAGGGCACATTTGAAAGCTTGTTTAGTCTCCATTAAAAATCCGGGACGGGTCACTTAAGATGTCCAATGCATTTTGTTCTGTTAGAAATTCTTTCAACTCCCGAAACCATTTTTTAATTCCCTCTTCGGTAATAACAGCTCTTGCCTTAGTCAAACCCTCAGCTTCGCGTAAACTCAGTTTTTTGTGCCTTTGTAGAAATCCTCTGTACCATTTTTCCCCTGGCATGTTGTTTTTGAAAGGGATCTCTTTTTTCTTTTCTACAACAATTTTTTGTACAGTCTTCTAACTGATCCTCTTCCTCCTTGCTAAGAACAGTAGAAGGTCCCATTTTTCGAGATCCTTCTTTAACACGCCCATGAACTCTATCTTGAATTTTTCCTCGAGGAACTCCATACCGCCTACTGGCTTCCCTTATACCTAATTTGTCGTCCCTTATAGCTCTGTAAGGCTTCTTCTGGGTACTTATGAACTTCTCTGTTCTTATAGTGTCCCATGATGTTCTAAATTAAATAAATATAAGGGCATCATTTAAAAGTACCTAACTCTTCCTTAAGGGTGGCTGAACTTGGGCTAATTAAATCTGAAGTCAGCCACCTTGCATTCTAATTGGAACATCACACTTTATATGAAATATTCACCTTTCTCTTATTATATTAAGCATTCTACCATGGTGGCTGACTAATAGAGGAGGCTGGAATAAGGCACATTTACGACTACTTAAAATATTTACTCGTAAGTACATTTGTAAAGAAAGGTTACGGTTACGAGTAGTAATCGTGAAAACACGAGTAAAGAGTACGAGTTAGTTAATATAATTGATTATTCTCTACTCTCTAAAAATGGGTTAGTCAAACATGAGTAATTGTCATAGCGAAAAAGCAGCCACTAATAATTCTCGTCAATAGCAATTTTTATTTTTAACATTTAGCAGTCAATTTCTATGTAAAATTGTTCCCTGAATACGAAAATGTCGTCAAAAGTTAGAAAACTATAACAGTTTTTGAGATATAGTCCATTTTCCAAATAATATGTAATTGACTATATCTCAAAAACATTATGTACATAAAATAATAACAATTCTTAAATAGTTTATAATTTTAATTATTATACCCTGTTATAAAACCTATAGGCTATAATATATTATATTATACTAAATATTATATAATTTAAAACTTCCAAACAAAATGTTTTGATGCTTACGATATTTTGGCAAAAAGTCATCCATATAATAAACGAAAATACTCGTGAATTCCACGAGTATTTTAAATGAAAAATACTTATGAGTAAAAAAGTACTCGTACTTTTTTACTCGTAATTGAAATACGAGTAAAAGTACTCAGTAGATACTTGGCCAGCTCTGTGCATGACCTATAAAAGAAAAATGAACAAACTGGAATTTAAAAACTTCTTTAAATGATCCACAATGATCCCACAGCATGTACGTATTGTTTGGTGCATAAAGCTCAAAATTGTAAATTTGGCGTATTCTCCGTTTTGTAAAAATACCATCATTATAACAATATATTATTTTTATTTTATAATAATCGTGATGTCAAGCTACCGAGAGAATTTGTCTACTTGCAAACTTTGCAACACCAAGTAATTTTTAAGGAAAAATTAATATCAAAAATCTTTTTATCTTTAAGCGTTCTATAATTTAATCTCACTACCAAAGTATTCAATTATCTCCTAGGCTGTAAAAATAATTTAGACCAATCAGGTAAAGTTTTTTAAATCCTAGTCTGAAAAAAAAATATATAACTGCTGACATTTCTCACTTCACTTTATACTTTTAATAATTGTAATAATAATTGAATTGGTGAGATTAGGAACAGTAAGTAATAAGTAGTCCAAAAGTTACAATTTTGACAAATTATTTTTAAATATCAGTTTTATAATTCTAAATGCATTTTTCTACGCCCAGTATTGTAAATTCTTCCATGACACTAAGTAACTAACCTTTTAAATACAGTTCTGGCTTTATGGCCTTTTAGTCACGGGCAGAAGTTAGTGTTAATTTAGTTGACAGTTGTCAAATGTCATACAATCGTTTAAATAAAGTGCCCTTCTTGTAAAATAATATAAATGTAAAAATTATTATATTATATTATTACAAAAATACACAAGAATTAAATAGTTTCTCAACGCCAATTTTTAAAAAGTTTATTATAAACTGTTTATATGAACATTGTACTGACCTTTTAATTTCGCCGAAAGTAAACTAGATTTAAAGGAGGTAAAAAAATTAACCCGATGCATCGCGATGGTCTAAATTATTTGTAGAGCCTATATGCAATAATCATACACTTTAGTGGGAGTTGAAAATAATAGTTTAAATTATAGACCGCTACACTTTAGACCATATAACACTGGGCGCTTAAAAAACATGATTTGTGGCTTTAAGATGTGTTTTGACCAGGCCCGTAGCCAGAAATTTGGTTTGGGGGGGGCCCAAAACGTAGTAATAATTTTTTGGGTGGTAGGGGGGGGCGGAAATGGTTGATGGATAAATACCAGTAAAGCGTGAAGTTGTCATAAAAAATATGGCTTGTAATCGATAGACATATTTTTAAAACATAATTCACATATTTAGGAAAATTTTAGGGTTCACGGAATTTCGGGGGGGGCCCGGCCTACGGCTGGCTACGGGCCTGGTTTTGACAGTTGTTCGGTGTTTTGTATTGATTTGATTCGTTTTGTTTTACAAAAAACCTAATATGGAAAAAAGGTGCATAGTTTAGGGGAAAATACAGCGTGAATGAGACAGAAAGCCTTTAAGTCCTCTTAGTCATTGTCGTCCCTTGCAATTTTGTCGACATGTTTTTATTTTACCATTAATTAAATGTTGGATTGGTCAATAATACATACATTTGGGTCCCGAATGTATGTATAATTTTGGGAGTATACATTTAAATTTTATCAATCTATAACAATTATAATACTTAAGTATTCACAAGTATTCACACATTTTCTTAGATTTCTACATGTGTTATAAGGTCTAAGGTAAACACAAATCCATTTCAATAGTAAAAAATAAGGTGTGCAGTTTTACTATTGGACCTTGTGAAATTAATCAAAACATGAAAAAGTAGAACAAATTAATGCGTATTTTTATTGACAGACAATTTTAGCATTTGTTTATATGTGCTTCTGGATTTGTTATAGCATCCTTAGGTTCTCGAACTCAGTTAAAACAATTGGAATGCAAGGCTATATCTCATTGTTTTGCTCTTTTATTTTGTGATGAAGTTGTCTACTGAATAAGCAATTTTACGTTTCCCAATTTTGTAGCCGAGGTACTGAACAGAATCTTAAAGTGTTACGTAAAAAAAGTATACAATAATACCTATCGATTAGAAATTGTGTTCCCACGTAGCATCACCATCTTAAGAATAAGATATCTCATGAGAAAATTATGACCACAGTTTAACGGTTTCATGGACCAATATTCCTATTCAAATTGGAACGTTTTACAAAATCAAATTCTTGCGGTCATAGAAAATTGTTGTTTGCGTAGAATAAATAAAGCACGTTTAGGTCGCACATCCTAAATCTTAACTGTAAACATTTCAATGTTTTTTTTATATAAAACTGCTTATTTACTGTTTTAAGAAAATTAAAAAATGTAGATCTTAAAATGACATAATTTAGTTGTAGATTATTATTTAGTAACCCCAAAGAGTCTCAAAAACAGTATAATACAACATAATTATCATCAATAAAGAAAATCGGTATTGTATGAATATCTAGGATAATAGAAGACTATAACATATTCTTGGTAGCTTCTGGGTAACGTACACATAGTCGTATTGATTGCTACATATCACAGTCGTTGAACATCATCATCAGGCAGCCTATCAGCGAAGCTAATGACATTTCCGCCTTTCACCGTCCACTGAAGAAGTTCTGCGCGTGCTGACACTCAAGATATCGAGGCCCAACCAATACAATACGTTTAAAAAAAATATTTTTTCTGGAGGTCTACTTCTAAGACAAAATCCGCTGAGGAAGGTGTCCAAACACCTAAAAATGAACCTTTTCAATCCTTTAAATTGATAATTAAAAAAAGTAATTGTTTTGGCGTAATTTATCTGATTAATTATTCTGGACCTAGTGCACATATCCTACCTGAAGACGCTTTCCACCAATTTCGACCCCAGGTATATTTTCTGACTAAAAACTTATTTTCAAACACGTCTATGGCCTTCGTTTATCGCTACGAGGCCTCGTTTTAAGATTACAGATAGAAAATCAGTGAACTATGGCAAAAGACATCTCATTAGGTGACTTTCATAGTGGTCATTTGATGCGCGATGCTTCATCTAGCGTGCCGTGTGTACAACACCCACTTCGTACGGGACTTTCGAAGTCGTTGCGTGAATACTGATAATAGTTTTAAAGACATATTTAAATGTCTCTTGTTGCAGTATTGTTTTTATGTAAGAGCTTGTTTCACTTAGAAGAATGTTTATTGATATTGTATAATTGAATTTTTTTTCATAAATGAAAGTTAGTAGCACACAGTAAATAAAGCGAGCAAGAGCATGTTTTTATAGTAAAACTGTAGGATTATTCTCTGTGGGGTAATAAATGTAACACACCTTCTTCATGTAAATCATAAGAGGTGACGCAGCAAGAGGGTGTGAGATCCCAACAAATTAAATAAAATTAGTTTTATAGACAAAATCTTAATTCAAATTGGATGATTTTAAAGGTCTTAAGACTGCATGTTTTACATTGTTTACCTATTAAAAAGTGTTCTTAATCTTTAAACAGTATATACCTAATTAGTTATATCAGCCTGTAATCCAATATCAGAAAAATCTTAATCCAGATGACCTCGTAGACTTAGGAATCATCCTCGGGCAGACAGGTTGTGCACCTATACAACGGTAGTAGAAAATACACACCGTACATAATATCCAGCTGTAAGAGGATGAGCCGGGATGTCCGTAATAGGATGTGTTAGGAGTTTCGAGATCCCTAGCGCACACGCGGGTTTCCCAACTTTAAAGGTTTCACCGTCAGGTCGTATCCCCTGGCCCCCTTGTTCCCCTATAGCCCCGCGTTGTTTCCGTGCTTCACCGTTTAACGATATAAACGTTGTCAATGTTACAGAAAAACACTGGAATATGGGATATATTTCGAAATTTTTAAAAAATATATTTTTTTTAATTCCGAAAAACTGCATTATGTAATACTTGAACACTCCAAAAGCCGAAAAGACAAGTTTAATTAAAAATAATTTAAAGTGTAAAAAGATAAGGACCTAGCCAAGGCTCCAAGCAGATTTTTCAATCGAAGCACAATAAGACACTTCTTAACCGCATGGCATACAACATTTTACCTTCAAGGCATAATTTTACTTGGTGAACAATACATGCATAAAACATATAATTAGGTATACCTAATAGTTATTAAAAGTAGAAAGTGAGGTTAAATTAGAAATGACAGTAGTCAAATTTTTGGATTGATGCAAACGGGATTTTTACTGATTAGGAGGTTTAACACTACCCGATTGGTCTAAATTATTTTTACAGCCCGAAAGTAAAATAAGTTGTGAATTTTGTACTTTCTTTATTGACTATAAAGTTGTATAACTCTGAAGTATTTTAATGATGTTTATTTAACGTACGAAAAAAAATTACTTATGGGTGAACATATTGAGATGTCCCCCAAGTGAAAATGATTATTTTTTATTTTTGATTGTGTCACTGTTAGTCTAGAATGTTTTTTTAAGAAATCATAAATTTTGAATATTAGAGCTTCACGGAAGATAGCTTCACGGAGGTTAGGATTTCGTTTTTTTTTAAACATCCCTTTGTATATTTAAAATAAGTTATTGTATCTTTTGACACCTTAATATTTTTTATAATACAATTGTACATACCTACATAAAATATTTATAAAAAAATCCACTTACTGAGATATTACACTTCACGGTGGATATGTTTTTAAATAGAAAATTAATAAACTTAAACTTTTTAATTATAAAACAGCAACACTCTCATCTGCATATAAATTCTAACTGACCTTCAGGAATCACATGCATCTATAATGTCGTAAACAGAGGTTTTTGCTTATTTAAAATGATTAAAGCGCCATCCGTTGCATAAAATTTAAAGCAAAAACAGATTCACGGAGTATAGAATCAATTTTTGTAACACCTACATAAATGGTTATAAAAATTATTTCTTTTAATTTTTATTAATATTTTATATTTGATTCGATTGCTTTGGATGTGTTTAATTTACTTAGTGAAGTGATATTTTTAGTATGCTTTTACTACCTCAGATATTTGAAAACATATAAGTTAACCTAGAAAGATTAAGAGTCACGGAGGATAGGTTTTAGACTTTTAAAACATTGTAAAAAATAATTAATTGCGGTTAAAAATCTTGAACCTGAGCTGTAATCAGGGCCGGCCCGAGGTACGGGCGAACCGGGAAACGGCCCAGAGCGGCATAATGGGGGGGCGGCATTTTTACAATCAAGAATAATAATAATCAAGAATTAAGAATTACGCTCGAGAACTGCAGTTTAGATAATTTAATATCTGTTACAAAGATTTGAAAGAGGCGCTTTCTTTCATTCGTTTCTTCAATCACATCCTGTAGTATTCTATACTTTTGTTTGACAATTGACAATTAATAATTGACAAATATTATATCTCGATTGGGCTTGCTAAGGTAGTTTGATAATTAGAAGTATAAAATGTCTGAAAACGCAAAAAAGATTCAGGAACTTGTTATAAAAACAGAAGAAGGTCGCGTGCGGCGGAAAATCGAGTACTAGCACCAACCTTTTCCAAATTCTTGCAAAAAGAACCATCGTAGGCAGGTATAATAATTATACTATAATTAAACAATATTGCATAAAGGAAAATAAGGTTTTATTTTTGTTGTGCACATCTAAACATTGTTTTTAGAGGTCCAAAATCAATGATCTGACGTGCATCACAGCTGCATTCGGTTTTGCCAAAGTCCGCTAAACTCATTACGTAATAAAAAAAATGAACCTATGAATATTACCAGTAATGGGTCAAGAAAGTAAGAAAATTAAATGTTTCATTATATATTGAGTTAATTTAATTTTAAAGATGAAGTAAGTTACTTAAAATGTTCGGGTGCACTCGGTCTGTATACTTTTACATTAAAAATACGATATTTTAACAGCAATTATGTAAAATGATAATCTGAGCTATTGCGGAATATTGCGAAAGTAAATTTTAACAAACCAAAGAATTCTTTCTAATTTAAAAATATTGTTTAATTTTATTCACTGTAATAGTGACACTATTTACAGTATATAATAATATATAGGATATAATTATTGACAAGTGATGCAATTATGTATATATATTTAACAGTATATTGCCTTACCTAGTAATTCTAAAGCATAAAAAATTAATAAATTTGAAAAAAATAATTAGGTTAAACTACTTTTTTTCCTATTCCTGCTGAATAAAATGGGGGCGGCAAAAATATCTTCGCCCGGGGCGGCAAAAAAGGTCGGGCCGGCCCTGGCTGTAATATCTACTTAATTATAAAAGATAAAAACACATTAAAAGTGTAGGTCAAACTCATTTAGTTTTATTAAATATCACGGGGTAACACCATCGGGGGACATTTCGTGAGATTCACCCTTATATGTTAATTTTGTTTAAGGAATTTTTAAGGTAAAGTTAAAGTAACTATTTTTACTTTAAACTAAATGTACTAATAAGTCATATTTTAACCATAACAAACCTTTTTATAACCGTAAATATTTTTTCCACTCCCACATTCCATGACACTAAGTGACCTTTTAAATACACATTGACAAGTTGTGGCTTTATGGCTTTTTAGTCACGGGCTGAAGTTAGAAACCGTTTTTTATTCACGCGCTGAAGTTAGCTTTAAGTTAGTTGACAATTGTCAAATCTCATACAATCTTTAAAATAAATTGCCCTTCTTTTAAAATAACACTAAATGTGAAAATTATTTTATTATCGCAATACAAAAGCATTAAATAGTTTCTCAACTCCAATATTTGAAAAGTTTATATGAACTAACCTTTTAATTTTGCCGGAAGTAAACTGGATACCTATAACTTTCAATTCAAGCTCGGACTCCACCGTGAAGTGCTCATACTTTACTTTCACTATGAAAAACTGTTAAACACATAAAAATTTGAAATTTGACGACAGATTTTCCTATTGTTTTATAGATGGCGCTGTATACAAATATTTGATTTAAATCATTTTAAGATAATAATAAGTATTTGTTCTAGAAAAAGTAAAGTATGCAACTCGTTTATAAACTTTTCTAGACACTCATTAATTTAAGCACTCCCTCGCAAGCCTAAATTAAATTCGTGTCTAAAATGGCGTTAATCAAACTTGATACATAATATACCTACTATTATTTGTCTGGAAACTTTAAAAGGTTAAAAGTAGTTTATAAGACTATAAACTAATGATCTAAAAGAAAAAAAAACTTTATGTGAAAAATATAACTTAAAGGGTAATATTTTTAAAAGACGCCCTATTAAATTATTGAAGATGTCAATCAATATTTAATCCAAATTATTTTTTTACAAATATTTTACAAAACAGTTACGAAGTTATTTAAATCAAATGATTATTATGTAGGTTTTTAGATTTATTTATCTATATATATATATAAGAAATATTTATTTTAAACACTAAATAGAATATTTAGACATACATTTTGTATGATTTATCAATGCTTTTGAGTTTTAATGCTAAATATAATAAGTTTTGGTCGTTTAGATAGTTCTTGCAATATTTTGGGAAAATGACGATTTTAGAAAAAAATATTTTTAGGCAGTGTAAAATATTTTGGACAGTGTTTAATAGTTTTGGTACAATTTAACAGTTAACTGGTACTAAAACTCTCTGTCTTTCTGAACTAGATAGAAGTAAATAGAAAATCAACACAGTACCTAAAAATCGCAATTTTAAAATAATTGACTTTAAATGAAAAAGTTAATAATTCTTTTAGATTATAATTTGACTTAGGGCCGGTTTATAAATATCTGGTTAAGTTTCAGTTAGTCTATCTGACAGTTAAATTTTATATCGATCGTTGTGAGAACAATGGTATCCATGGAAATTATCTGCCAGATATCTAACTGCAATTTTAACCGTACATTGATAAACCGCACCTTATTTAAATAAACAAATTCACATTTTTTTTATTTATTTGCATTAAAAAAAATTATAATTACAGTCAAAACATTAGGTACCATTTAACATTTTTTAAACCAATAAATTTATCACCAAAATTTTTAAACAAAAATAAATTTTGTAGCAGAAAATAGACAACAATTTAAAATCCATATAATAAAATTTGTATGTATAATTTACTACTCTTTTTGTTGTGTAAAAGTATTTTTTTTATTACCAAAGATAAAGTGTAACAATGTATAAATATGGCAACTATGTAGCAGGTACACCTTGTTATCTGATAGATGTAGGTGTGGAATCACGCAAAAATGAATTCAAATGACATACGGATATAACGTTTAGTATCGTTTACCTTTTAAATTTGATATAACTTTCTGTATGAACGATATGCAGTAAATACAAAAAAATAAAATTCAATTTTTAGGTTTTTTAAATTTTATACCTGGTGCAAAATGTAAGGGTTTTATTAACTGTAAAGTAGAAGCACCGAGGCATAATGAAAACAGTCGATTACCGGAAATAATAACTGAAAAATAAATCCGAAATTATCAATTATTAAGCAGAACATGTAGTAATGTCTTCGTACGGTCGACTTCCTCTTAAGAAATATGTACGACTCCGACTGTTGTCCAGCAACCTCAATTTGTTTGTCCTGAATTTTTTAAATCGATATTTTACGATGTGATAAGAAAAAGTTAAAACAAACTTTTACATTATATACTCGTATTAACCCTTATAACTCAAAAACTATTAATCTCTATTTAAAAAAAATGTATGCTTAAAATAACCTCCCTACAACGTGGTAATACCACGGTGGTATACCTACAGTTGGTCCGTCATTTTCTGGACACCCCGTATAACCTTAACTTTAATGCATTTTAAGATTAACTATTAAATAAAGCTAAAAATACTAGTAGGTACTATCTAAACTGTTATAAAACCTTGTCTTAAATCTCCTGGACAAGTTTAGATATAAAATATATGTTTTTATTTTTTTGATTAATTATTATTTGTAAATAAATCGTAGTTAATAATAGTTTATTTTTAGATTTACCTTCTGTTATATTTATGGGGCAGGTGAAGCCAAAAAGGAAGATGGGCTCGTGTCACAGTAAACACCTGAGACGTAGTGTCCGTTGTAACTTCCTCTCCTACGACTTCCGATCAAAAATGCCTTACAATTATTTTTTATGTCTTAATTTTAAACATACTTTTGCTGCATTTGTTCAATCAGACGTTAAATTAGTTTTTAGATTGAAAACCCGTTTTTAGCACAAGCACAATCTAACAAAATACCAATAATTATTACACTAGTACCTATACAAAATAAAATTTTGAGTTAATTCCGAAAAACATAGCGGTTTTTCTGGTTTAGCTCTAGATTTCCAGATAAGCATAAAATCTTGAAAAATTACGAATTTATGCAGGTGCTGCCAACTTACAAAATAGTCTAAAAAAGTTTTTTGATGGATTTGGGAACCAACTAGGTTTTGTGATAGAGGTATATGCATGTAAGTAGATTTTTATACCCCAAATTTTTTTTTTAAACAATCGCGAGTCAATAATTTATAAATACCCATCAATGTTTTTATTAACCCGTAACCGGTACTGTGGTGTCTGGGAGACACTCATCAACGAACAAAGCGCTGTCACACCCTCACCTTTTGTTTTAAAAATCTGTCGCTTCCAATACTTTTAAGTTGGGCAGTTATCAATATGCTCTTGGACTTTGAACAGGTTGGATTGTCAAACGGACAAATTATTAGGAGTCAAAGTGTTGATGTGTCTATTAGACCACTGCGTACCGTTTACGTTATTTTTATAAAACAATTAATTCGTTATGGATTCGCAACAAAGGCCTTCTAAACGTTTCCAAAGTGATAAGAAGGGCTTCAAGGAAACTGTACTGTAGTGGTTTTATGAAATCGACAGCGATAGTGCATAAGCATCTATAGATGAATGTAGTATACTCGTACTACATAACCATTATAGTGATTATGTCGTTGAAGATAATCACAGCAGCGATTCAGGACTTGTCTGTGAAGTTTCTATAAAAAAATAATTTTATAGGGTCATATTGTAAAGAATTTGAAATTTTTTAAGAATTTGAAAAAAAAACAAAAAAGTTACTATGGAAAAATTAATTGTAAAAATCAGCTATAGTTTAAAGCAGTTATTTTTGCAGTTAAAAAAGCTATATTAGAATTTTTTTGTTTAGGTATGTTATTTTTAAGGTATATTCTTCGAAATAAAGATCGTTTTATTTTGTTTGGTTTAATATTTTGTATAGTTTAATCACAAAGTTTGCACTACTGCACTTTTTGTACATGTTTTGATTAAAACCTATTTGTTTAAATTTTTCTTTTATTTAGGGATTATTTTTGGTGATATTCTAACTTTATATATAGTCCCTAGTATCCCCAAAACCTCAGATAAAAAAAATAATATAAATAATAATTTTAAAAGGTAGGTGTCTCTCAGACCCCTTAGTACCGTTTATGACCTGAAAGTCGTACCGTACCGGTTACGGGTTAATTTTTATTTTGGAAACTAATAGAGGTGTTTAAGTGATTTTTTTAACAAATTTCTCAATTTTATTCAGAAATACGATTATAATCTTTCAATGCGTAAATCGCTTACCAATAAATTAAAAAAAGTTAATGTTAGTAACAATTAATATTGAGGAAGTTATGAATATTTTTCCGATACCGCGCGGCCACTAACGCGCGAAAGCGTGCTTAGTAACATTCGAATTTAAATGATAAAATTTTGGTGGCTTGTGTTTTAAATCAATATAAATAATATATTTGATCTACTCCCATTGTATATTATTGGATTTTTTCCATATGTAATGAAAACCATTATAACCGCCGCGCGTTATAACAACGTGAATAATGCCCGATTTGTGAGGTTAACCGTTTGACAGATATCAGATGTTATTAATTATTTTTGAAAATCATTTAAATATCTAGTAATTAGAGTAGATAAAGTTTAGTATTACACTCGAGATTATAGCCCGCATTATATTTTATAATAATTATTTGGGGATTTCGTAAAGAAATTTTTTTAATCAATATGAATATTATTCATATTGATTAAAAAAATTTATTCATTGAATAATATAAATAATATATTTTATACCTATATATAATTATTACCTAAATGTTAAATGCATAAATAAAGAGCACAGTAAAAGTAAGGATTTTTAATAAAACAATTTTATACCTAAATACGTACCTGCAAATAAATAAATCGTTTTTAATAATTAGTAAGTAAATATTATGCTCTTTATTTATATTGATTTATTTATACACAAGTTACTGAAAGTTTATTATTTAAATACGAATGTTACTCGGAAGTGTTTTACGCAAAGAAAGCATATTAGCATAATATGCTATATTTTCGACTATTTCCCTCGTCTTAATTTTCACCAATCACAAACGCGCAATTTTGAATTACAAATGGTTTCTAGCATACCCTGGGAACTCCCTTTAGTTCTGTTCAACGTCACCGAGCGCTACGATCGCCATTCGACCGCCACCTACCATTCAAAGTTTGAATTTCAAACAGTTTTTCTCAACGGCGACCGCCACCTACCATTCAAAGTTTGAATCATAGATAACAAAGCCTTTTGGTTTTTGGCATAGATAACAAAGCCTGGTTTTTGATTAGAATTTGACACTTATGTTCTGTGTTGACACGGTTTTTCTCAACGGCGGTTTTTCTATGGCGGTTAAGTATATTTACTTAGTAAATTTTATTAATTAATTGATAACAAAGATAACAAAGCCTGGTTTTTGATTAGGATTTGACACGGTTTTTCTCAACGGCGGTTAAGTATATTTACTTAGTAAATTTTACTAATTAATTGATTGCAAGATGGGTCGTGCGAGGGGACTTTTCACCGTCTGCTCAAGAACCATGAGGTATGTTTTTATGTTATAGTAGTTTATAAACAAATGTTTATTATATAATATATATTATTATTATATAATAAATATTTATTACAAAGTAGCTTAAGTAATTCTTATAAATTATTAAGTAAGTTGGGGGCTTAAGTATAAGTATTAGGGTGGGTTAAAAAATTATTTTTTTAGCATATTGTATATTGATTAATATTATGAATAAAAAAATAATAATAAGATTTCGTATTTTTATTACCTTAAACTAAAATATTTTGTAATGGCATTGACATTTATTAAAATTTATTCAAAAAAGCGCTATGTTCCCGCTTCTCCGCTTTTAGTTCAGTTCAACGTCACCGTGGCGTCCAAAGTTGCCGATCTAAAAGGCTTTGTTATCTATGGTTTCTAGGTGAAAAAACTGTGTGACAGCACCTGTCAGCAGTTTATTCGAGTTTACCCGCGGCAAAACTTGACAGCTGTTGTCACCAAAAATTGCAATTTATATTTTAATTGTTAACTGTTACTCATGAAATAGTCAGTAGTTGTCAAATACCATTCGGGCATCTAATTTTTCCTGTGAAAAAAATCGAAAAAACACAATGCTAAGTAATATTTTTTAACAAAATGCATTCGTGCAGGTGCAAAAATCCTCCTCTTCGACTCGGATTTTTGTTGCCACCAGCACTCATGCTTTTTGTTAAAATATTACTTAGCAACGTGTTTTTTCGATTTTTTTCGGAAAAATTAAATGCCCTTATGATATTACTTACGAATAAAATTGAGACATTGACCAAAATCGAAATTGTTTTCTATATAAAAAATTCACAATTTTAAAGAATTGCTATATTTAATAAAACATATATACATATATCTTAGTTTAAAAAAAAATACTAAAATATTAGTTTCCAAAATACATGTTTTACCTAATCATTAAAAAAAGATTTTCGATTGTTTACGAATAAGTGGAATTTTTCGATTTGGGATAAAAATATACTTATAAAAAACCTAAATGTTTTCAAAATCCATTAATAAACTTTTTAGGTGACCGGTTTGATTTGTATTAACTCTATCTATGTTAAGCACCGTTTAGTTAATATAAATTCCTATAAGCTAAAATTAAATTTTTCTTTTGCCTGACTTCAATATACAAGGTGTCCCTAAACTTAGTGGCATAAATTTAGGAGCAGATTAAGCAAGTCAAAATAAGACGAAAATCTAAATAAATATTTTTCCTAATTACGTATGTTTAAAAGATACAGGGTGATAAAGTGTTACTTATCATATCAGTTTTTTAATATAAATTCTACTATGGTAGACTTGGAAAGGTGATATTTTGCGAACAGTCACTTACGATATAATAATTATTGTAATCTCAAATATCTCGGAAACGGTTTATTTTATCGAAGTTTGAGAGGTACACCTTTTTAATGGTAGCCGAACTGTGTAATCGAAAAATTGCATCAAATGGCATAAAAACCTAACCTCAAAGTTTGTATGGGACAATAAGCTTAAAGCAACCCCCGTTTCTACGACACTGTGTTCACTCAAAAAATTATAATTATGTGTGAATATGTGTTTTGGTAGTAAGTGACTGTTCGCAAAATATCAACTTTCCAAGACTACCATAGAAGAGTTTATATTAAAAAAACTGATATGATAAGTAACACTTTATCACCCTGAAACATAAGTAATTAGGAAAAATATTTATTTGGGTTTTCGTCTTATTTTGAGTTACTCAATCTTTTCCTAAATTTATGCCAATAAGTTTAGGGACACCCTGTATATAACAATTAAAGAAAATTAATTAAGAAGTAAACAGATTTAAAAAAAATGTAAATAAGCACATTAATAATTGACATCACAGTTCAAGTATTTTCCATCACATCACAGTATAAGTACAAATAATTTAAGAGACAACACATTATACACTTTATAATTTTTATTTAAAAGCATGGATTACTAGTCATTATGTCATTATAAGGGTAGTATCATCCGCAAATAGGTCATCTTCAGGGACCAACTGACCAATATCATTCATTAGGAATTAGGAATAATACGACCTACGACCATCCCCTGTGGTACACCTGTCATTATATAATGACAGGTGTACCACATATAAGCAGGGCCGTTCCTGGCGAGCGTGTAGTGCGTGCACGCACGCAGGCGCAACATTTTGTGGGCCCAAAATCAAAGAGTCAATCAGTACTTTGTAACGATAAACTTTCTTGCAAATTAACAAATACATAAACATACATAGGATAAAGGTTACTGCCTTCGGCCGCTATAAAGCGCCTTTTGCCGCTTTGATATTGAAGGCTTAATTTTATTTATATGAGTATCAAAATAAATGGAGAGAAGTTCATAATATTATTTTCTACAACCGAGCGAAAAGTACAAATTTGCGCTTCCAAAAGAAAGCGCAAAGTTGCACTTTTCCTAGGAGCACGCGTTTTTTTACTTTGTCGCTCGCCGAGCAACAAAGTAACCAAAACGCTCGCTTAGTTACCATGGAAACCATAATATCAAAACTTGTAGTATACAAAAGTCAAATTTGAGGTTATACATAATTATTAATTATTACAAAACATTTTTATAAAAAACACCGGTTTAAAAGTTTAATAGTCGTTTACACAGTGCATGACTTGGTAACGAGGTTACTCTCTAAAATTGAATGATAATTATCGCCATCAGCAATTTGTATCCCGGACATTTAGCAGTCAACTCCTATATGTAAAATTGTCGTCAAAAGTTATAAAATAAAACAGTTTTTAAGATATAGTCAATTTTCCATATAATATGGAATTAAATATATTACAAAAACTGCTATACTTTCATAATTTTTGACAGCCTTTTCGGATTCAGGGGAACATTTTATAAAATGTTTACATAATAATAAGCTGTTAAATGTCTGGAATACAAATTGGTGTGGACTAGTTATTAGTGACTGCTTTTTCACTTTGAAAACTAGTCATTTTTGACTAATTCATTTTTAAAGAGTACGTCACTAAAAACCAGTTGTAGTTGCGGACGGCACAAATCACAAAACTGTTTTTATAAAATGAAATGCTAGGTAATTTATTATATAATATTTTGGCATCAAAATTGTCAAACATATTTTTATTTTATTAGGCTATACATTAAATTTTAAAAAACGCAAGAAATATTTTGTAGGGTGTGGACGGGACGGGACAAGATAAATCTTTTTTTTGTCCCGTCCATACCTTTCAATTATTACAATTATCTCTACTTTAATAAAATATTTTTTGCGTTTTTATTTAATGAATAGCCTAATTAAAGAAGAATATTTTTGACAATTTTGATGCCAAAATATTATATAATAAATTATCTACAATTTTTTTTATAAAATCAGTTTTGTAATTCGTGCGTTTCGCCCGCCTGAAATGGCCCTTATATGTTTGTTTTGTTTTCTTTAGAGTATTTTTATTACTAAATATTTTTTGTGATTTTGTTTGTTTGGTAATTTAATAAGCAGTTTTTTTACATTTTCAACAACATATTGCTAGTTTGTAGCAAAATAAATATTCTTTAAATTTTAGGATTTAAATTAAAACATTTAATGTATAATATTTAAATATAAAAGGGGCGCACCAAAGAATGCTGCACGTAGGCGCCAGAGACCCCAGGAACGGGCCTGCATATAAGTGCGTCATTGACACAAGTGTACTGATGCCTATTTTTCAAAAATGATTTTAGTAATGATACACTTAAGTCTAGAATCTATACGTCGTTTTTAGTTTGTTTAGGAGTACGTTATGAGGCATGGTACTAAATTGCCTTAGTACCATGTTCTGTATATAACTATTCTAAGGTGGTAGGTACTTTTGGATTTCCCTTCAAAGAAGAAGCAGGTCTATTGTGAGATCATTTTTCTTTAGTTATTTTGTCAAAAAAAGCAGAGCTTTGAAAGAAACAATGATAGGAAAACTTTTTTAAGATACCTAAGATACCTAAATTATAGGGAGCAGGCCCGTAGCCAGAAATTTGGTTTGGGGGGGGGGCAAAACGTAGTAATAATTTTTTGGGTGGTAGTGGGGGCGGAAATGGTTGATGGTTAAATACCAGTAAAGCGTGAAGTTGTCATAAAAAATATGGCTTGTAATCGATAGACATATTTTTAAAACATGATTCACATATTTAGGAAAATTTTAGGGTTCACGGAATTTCGGGGGGGGCCCGGGCCCGTCGGGCCCTACGGCTGGCTACGGGCCTGATAGGGAGCTCTAATTCCAAGTGGAGCTTTATTTCAATATATTGAATATACCTATCCATAAACCAAGCTTACAAATAGAGGTAAACAAGATTTTGATAAAATATTTAAAAAATTTATGTTTTAGGTATTTACTTTATTGTGTTAAAATATCAACGCAATTAAATAAAAATTTCCAAGATGGCACCTAAAACAACCGCGCGAGTCAAAAGATATATTTACAGTCATTGTTGCTCCTGGCGTAAGGGCGCCCACGGCTACCGACCAAAATTGGGGAAGTTTAAAAATTTTTAGTTACTCTCTGTACATAATTGCAAATTAAAAAAAAAATGTGCAAGTTTAAAATTTAAAAAATGTTGAAATGTATTACATCCTGTATATTTGCAAAATTCGCAATAAATTTCAAAAATATTAAAATAAAAAAGGTTTTTGAATTTTAAAAATTTAAACAAATTGTAAGAACATTTTACAGGTCTTTTTTTATTTACAGTTATGTTTCATACTACACATTCGTTAATTTTTGGCATATTTGCAAAATATCATTATTGTTGTTTTTATTGTTTGTAAAAATATAAATGATCTTTTACTTAATACCCCTTTAAGGCCCTTAAATAGCCTGACTTTCTTGTGATCTCTTAAAGGTAGGCAGTTCCTTTGGGTCAGTCCGACCCTGTTGATAGCATTTACAGGTTAATTAATTTGTAACAAAATTTATTGATACCAAAAAATTATGCAAAATGTTTCTTCTGCCAAGGATACTATATACGAGTATACTTGTTTGAAACAAGTTGTTTGTTATCATGAGTTTGTAGTTTGTTAATTTTATTTTGTAAAATTTTAACAAATATACAAACCGGGGTTTGTTATTATTTTAACAAAGGAAAATATTTTACCGAAAGTTTTGTAAAGGTAATATGCAATTTTTTAAGCATTTTATTAATTTTCAAAGGTAACAGCTGTAACCTAGGTTATTTCGTTAATTTTTAACAAATTATTTCTTTGAAAAAGTACATGTAATTTCAGGCAGCCAATCAAAACATTTGCCACTGACTTTTATATTTGTTAATTTTAACCAAATATTAACCAGATTTTATGTTAATCCAGGAACACATAACTTTATGTTAGGTTTACAACCAACTGTAATCTGTTAACTAATTGAATAAGTAATTTGTAATCATTACAGACATTTTGTAGATTTAATAACAAAATGTCAATAAATTATCCATAATTCTTGTAATTTTTAAAAAGAACCTTATTTATACAAACCTTTTTGTAGACCCAGTAACAAAAGTATTTGTTGGAAATTGGGAACTTGAAATGAAAATAATTTTGATAAGAAATGTTGCCTTATTAATCAATTTTCTTCACAAAAAATTAACACACATACCTACATATATGAACATACAAATTTAAATTTAAAAAAATTAAAAATGTGCAAGTTTAAAATTTAAAAAATATTGAAATGTTTTTAGTTACATCCTGTATATATTTGCAAAATTCGCAATAAATATTAAAATAAAAAAGTTTTTGAATTTTAAAAATTTAAACAAATTTTACGAACATTTTACAGGTCTTTTTTTATTTACAGTTATGTTTCATATTACACATTCGTTAATTTTTGGCAAATTTACAAAAAAAAGTTTTTAAAATTTCCCGGCAATATTAAGTAATAAATGACAAAATATCATTATTGTTGTTTTTATTGTTTGTAAAAATATAAATGATCTTTTACTTATTCCCCCTTTAAGGCCCTTAAATAGCCTGACTTTCTTGTGATCTCTTAAAGGTAGGCAGTTCCTTTGGGTCAGTCCTAGTGATTCCCACGAGACCAACGAGACGAGACTTTCATAAAGTCTTGTCTCGTCTCGCCGATAAAATAAAAAGTCTTGTATCAAGTCTCGTCTCGCAGCCTCCAGTCTCGTCTCTTCTCGTTTCTCGTACGAGAGTCTCGCAAAAGTATCGAAATCCCTTCATGGATAATTTTGTTCCAGTCCAGTAAGGGATGCAGTAGGTAAGTATCCCGGATAATTACCTACTTGCTATAATGTAAGGATGGGAAGAGAAAATTACAACTGTAGATAACATCATCTATTTGAAATATTACTTTTAAACAAAACAAAAACTTAACATTTTGTAAATAATTGGAAACAAATCTGCTAACAGCTTTCTGGGTCGCAAATATGTTTGTTTTTCACACTGTCGTTTAGGCATAACAAACATCGTGCAGATTCATTATTAAGGCGATTTCGATGTTTTCTTATAGTTAACGCAGCACGTGAGAACAATCTTTCCGCCGACTGAAGTAGTCATTTCCATATTAAATGGAAAATTGACTATATCTCAAAAAGTCTTCTACTTTTTTAACTTTTGACGAAATTTTGGGATACCATGGTATTCCATGGTTAACCATGATACAAGTAAAAAAGCAGCCACTTATAACTATTAAATTAGTAATTTTTGACTAATTAATTTTTAGAGAGGACATTTAGAAAATAAAGGCACAAAATTAAATCTTTTGGAGTCTTTAGAAATTAACAAACTTAAAAATACTGATAATATTCTCGATCATCAAATCTAAACAAATAATTCACCACTGTTAAACCCATTTTAATTAAGATAGCATTATATACATAAAACAATCACATATTTAAAATATTGCCCCTTAAATAAAATTGTTAACAATAAATAGATTAGGTATTTCCCATAAGGAATTTATGAATACTTTTTTGAATATTATTTAACACAGGTAGATTTAAAATTAAAATTATTACATAGAAAACCAATAATTTTGTTATATAAATTTTGCACTACTTAGTATTAGTTTTAAGACTTTCTGAAGAAGCTACTGTGTAGCAAAACAATTGTCAACATTCAAATAAATTACGTGAAACTTTCAAAACATAGTTGTTTTTATATTTACATAGTTAATATGGAGTTTTATCAAGTAAAGGTCGAAACAATTAATAATTGTCTTTATTTACTTACACATACATATCGCTAAATTTATGACAGTCAAAGTGGGGTGCAAAGGCGGATCCGGCGGCCTGACAAAAGAAAATGACCGTCAAACACCAAGTGACGAACAAGTCCGTGCGCAGAAATATTTTCCTGCGAGACTCTCGCACGAGACATCAGAAGTCTCGCTCGAGACTCGAGACGAGACCAATAAAAGTATCGTCTCGTCCGGTCCAAATATCGTCTCGAGTCTCGTCTCGAAAACGAGACGAGACCATGCGAGACTCTCGAAAACGAGACTCTCGTGGGAATCACTAGTCAGTCCGACCCTATTGATAGCATTTACAGGTTAATTAATTTGTAACACAATTTATTGATACCAAGTATATACAAGTATACTTGTTTGAAACAAGTTGTTTGTTAACATGAGTTTGTAGTTAATTTTATTTTGTAAAATTTTAACAAATATACAAACCGGGGTTTGTTATTATTTTAACAAAGGAAAATATTTTACCGAAAGTTTTGTAAAGGTAATAGGTATGCAATTTTTTAAGCATTTTGTTAATTTTCAAAGGTAACAGATTATTTCGTTAATTTTTAACAAATTATTTCGTTGAAATAGTACACGTAATTTCAGGCAGCCAATCAATACATTTGCCACTGACTTTTATATTTGTTAATTTTAACCAAAGATTAACCAG
The DNA here is from genome assembly GCA_921294245.1 of Brassicogethes aeneus. Classification (NCBI taxonomy): domain Eukaryota; kingdom Metazoa; phylum Arthropoda; class Insecta; order Coleoptera; family Nitidulidae; genus Brassicogethes; species Brassicogethes aeneus. The sequence goes on along the minus strand of OV121133.1, from coordinate 59,430,317 downwards.
ATTTTATGTTAATCCAGGTCCACATAACTTTATGTTAGGTTTACAACCAACTGTAATCCGTTAACTAATTGAATAAGTAGTTTGTAATCATTACATACATTTTGTAGATTTAATAACAAAATGTCAATAATTCAACCATATTTCTTGTAACTTAAAAATAACCTTATTTATACAAACCTTTTTGTAGACCCAGTAACAAAAGTATTAGTTGGAAATTGGGAACTTGAAATGAAAATAATTTTCATAAGAATTGTTGCTTATTAATCAATTTTCTTCACAAAAAATTAACACATACATACATAGCTGGCCAAGAACTTGAGTACTTTAACTCGTATTTCAATTACGAGTAAAAAAGTACGAGTACTTTTTTACTCATAAGTATTTTTCATTTGAAATACTTATTACTCATACTTACAAACCAAATTCAATGTACTCGTAAAAAATACTCGTGGAATTCATGAGTAATATATACGAGTATTTCCGTTTATTATATCGATGACTTTTTGCCAAAATATCGTAAGCATCAAAACATTTTGTTTGGAAGTCTGTTTTAATTATAACCTATAGGTTTAATAACAACTATTTAAGAATTGTTATATTTCTGTTGGTTTCATTGATATGGTGCTAAAAATAAATACATTTTTCCCTTATAAAATTAAAATGTACCAGCAACTCAGCGAAGATGACTACGACAGAAGAATCCAGTTTTAAAAGGAAATCGACTGCGGCAACGTTGCAAATTTAGGGTTTTGGTTGGTAAATACAGTTGTCAAGTTGGTCGCATTGATTAAAACAAACTAAGCTAGTTATAAATCTAATTGTGGTTATGTATAAATTATTGTAGGTTACATTGTGCAGTTGTCAAGTTGAGTTGTCGAAATTCGTAGTTAAAAATGCAATTAATTTGGCTTTGGTGGTGCTTGGATGAGTAAAATCATATAAAAAAAGTAGTTACATATAGGTTGCTTTACGGCCCAGAAGAGAAAGTATTCCTAGCGGATAATCTTCGCTTTGAAAAGAATTTATATAAAAGAAATTAAAATTTTTTGTGAACGTAAATGTTGTCCAATGTTGAATAATGTGAAAATAATGTGTGATTTTTTACTCCAAAAATGTCCATAAGGCGATGTACTTTTTCTTCCATTGTGGCATTTGGCATAATTTCATCAAAATGAAGTTTTTCCCTCACCAGGGCTTTTACATTCGAATTCGTTGCTATTATTTTTGGCATAATTATCTTTTTGTTTATAATTGACAAGTAAATTATAAATAATAAATATTATTGTCAATTTGACAGTGTCAAAGTATTTAATTAAATTCTTTAGCAGAAGTACCATTTTTAAATACTAAAAATACTAAGTCAAACTGGCATAAGCCACCAACCTAACAAAAAAACACGAGTCCAGATAAAAAAAATGAACTGTAATTTTTTTTAATGGATTTGTTTATAAACACAATTGTAGGTATGTGACAATGAAAATGTCTTTAGAGAGAATGATAATCAGTATCCTCAAAAAATAAATGGGCTGGTATTCTTGGCAACAAAATAATTGGACCGATTTTTATCGAAGACAATAATTATATCTTGATCTTGAAAATGGTATAGAATGAGATAATAAGACATAAAACATGTTGCTTGATAAACGACATGTGTACTTTCAACAAGATAGAGCTCCTCCTCACTATGCTTTACCAGTCTGAAAATGGTTGATCCATAGGTTTCCCAAAAAATGGATTGGAAGAGGACCGAAGACCGGCAAGATCTCCAGATTTAACGCCACTTATTTTTTTCTTTGGGGTCATTTAAAAGCACAATCCCAAAAAACAGTACATGAGAACATTAAAGAACTCAAACAAAAAATAATTCAAAAATAAATCCTGAATGGTTTCAAAAAGTTCGACAAGGTATTGAGAACAGATTGTATTATTGTTTAGCAAATAACGAAGCACATTTTGAAGATATTCTTTGGCTCTAACTTGCAAATCCGTGAACTATAAGTTAAAAGTTATTACGGGTGGCTAGTTTTGAATTGAAATTTGTATTATGTACACATCCCTTATTATAACTATAAAGATTTGGGAATTGATTTGACATCAAATACAATTTTAACCTGCATATTTGTGATGTATTGTTCTGTAACAGTGCATTTTTTTGACATCTTTTTTCGAGATTCTTATTTAAACTAGTGTTAATTAACTCATTTATACCCCTTGTACTCGCTTGAGTACACTTAAAATGGTCTAAATCTGACCGAAAATGCTCTAAATGTACATAAATTTGAAAAATAGTATTTCATTGACGAAACATTTCTAACTTTACCATATTAATAAACTACTTACTACTGATTTAAATTTATTGATGACATTTTCAAATACGCCTTCATTAAGATTATTCTGCATAAATTTATTGAAGACAATGCTGAGTGAGATAATTCAATAGCAAAAACAAATTTTACTGAATTTGCAATTATATTAAAACTGTAATTAATAAACAATTTATAAATTTATTTTATATTTGTGCAATATTTGGAATTAAATGTAAATAAAACATGATTACAGCTTCCGGAAATCTGATATTTGCTTGGAAAGCATTATAAAGACATTGATTGTGAAATTGTTTGTCAAGAATTAAGATTTTTATACAGGGTTTCAGAAATGTATTATAATAAAATATTGCGTGTTTGCCTTACAAAACCTTATTCCTTTATAATATTCGTTTAATGAATATTTAACAAGTAGAATGTGAAAATCACATGAAGAAAGCTTTTACTTCTGGACAAATGTCATTGAGATTTACCACAAAACATCTGAATGGAATTCATGTTTTCTAAAATAAATTATTTATAACAACGCGGTCGTTTTTACAGTGAAAAAGGCGGTTTTTCATCTCGAGAATCAAATGATATAAGAATACGTAATTACATGTTGTAAATTGTATTGGGACTTTTATTGAAAATGATCTTAAATCCCCATGATTTATACATCCTGTTAAACTGATAATCGTGCTGTAGGAAAGGTTACAAGTAATTTATACAATGAAAATTAAAAATGCCAATATTATACAGGGTAAAGAAAGAGATGGATGTTATCTATATAAAAATATTTTTTAATTTTAAAACCTATAGGTTTATTTAATACTAAAACTTAAAACTTTTAACACATTTTAATATTTTTTAACAAATGTTATGGGTGATTCTACAAAAGTTGGACAACTTGATGTCATCAGTCAATAGAGTAGGTATTTTAATATTATTTGTAAATATTTTAGTATATTACAAAAGATCCTGGTTTTTTTAACTTGTCCACCCAATTTTAATGTATTTTTTTCAAAAGCAGGTTTGTAGAAAAACATAATAAATATTCAAAACATCAGTACCTTCAAGGTACTACCTTGGCGTGTCACAACTCCTGAATCAAATATTTGAGTGATTTTATTTTAAAATATATTCAATTTATCTTAAATTTTTCAATTTCACTATAAAACATTAAATAATGTATTTTTCATATTTTAGCATAGATTCGAATAATAGCAACTTTTAAAAAATTGATAATCTTTGTACTCACTTTTTTAATTTAAAACATTAATTTTAATATTAAATGTTTTGTTAATTTTTAAACTCTCTGTAAATAAATGAGTTAAAAAACTAATTAGCTAGCTTAACGAGTATAGTAAATTGCTATGAATAATATGTAAACCTAAGTAAATAAATAATTAAAAAATAAATAATATTTTTACTGAGCTGAAAAACTTTTATGAAGAAAAATATTTTACCATTTGAATGTTTAATACATTTATTCTCTTTTAAACCCCATAATATGAATTATATCTGCTGGACAATTAAATATTTGTAGAACATTTTTACTTTAAAAGCTTTAAAAAAATTAATGTAAAAATTATAAGATAATTATCTTTATTATTTTTTATAATAATTATTATTACAAGTTTTGTATTTTTTGTTCCCAATGTAACTATAGTATACTGTAATGTAATGTAATGTTTATAAATAAATTAAAATTCAGTCAAATCCCAGATAGCACAAAGGTATACTATGGACGTCCAATGGACGTATGCTCGTGGACGTCTGTATGTACATAGGATGTCCATTTTTTTTCTATGGACGTCCCATGGACATCCGTTTAGAGTCCAGATGTCACAACTTTGGACATCCATAAGTCGTCCACCGATGGACGTCTATAAGGTGTTTTAACCATTCCTCCAGCATCCAGGACCTGCTTTTTTGCTTACTTTAACTGTTTTTTGCGACTGTATTTTCATTGCGATGTTGCAGAAAATTTTCTACAACATGACTGAAATGCCTTTTTTCTGGCTCAGTAACAATCCCACTAGGAATATAAATATTCTAAAAGTTGTTAAAAGTTACAACATTCAATGTTGAACATTGCAGGAAATCCTTGTATTCGACTCAGGAACATTACATTTGCAATACTACAAGTGTTTAACATTTCATTGATAGCTTAAGTCCTTTATAGCACGCGCTTGCTTGAATGTCAGTGAGATTGATCATAACTGTTGTTATGCAGCCAACAATACGTTTTAACTTGCATTTCTGTAATAATAATTATGGAGGTAAAATGGACACTATATGGACGTCCATTAAAATCGTACAAAGAATGTAAATATATGGACGTACATAGTACATCCATTTTTAGTCCGTGGACCAATGTACTTAAAATGGATCTTAAACGTACGTCCATTGGACGAATGGTGCTATCTGGGATTACTTATAATTCTCACAACAAACAACCCCGGGCCACAGCGGTGCCAAGAAGACATTTATTTAGCATGAAACTTTATCAAGCAAGGGCGAAAAGTGCGGTGTAGAAAGGGGTATACGTGCAGGAAGCGTGACAGAACGGTAATGTCGCTCCCGCCGAGGATGTTTGGGCTTTAGCGCACTTAGCAAAGCGGCAACGCTGTCAACGTAGACTTTTGCGCCATTATTTGGAAAGCAGGCTGAAAAATGCGCTGGATCCAGCTGGATTGCTGGATGAGGGATCCAGCAATTGCAATCTCTACTCGCACCATTATTTAATACGTGGTAAAGATTCTTAGAATGGGTGGGGTTCGGAAAACCCCACCTCACCAGTTACGGGTTACAAAATTTTACAAAACGCAATGTAATGTGTAAATAATAACAATACATATTACTTAAAATATAATGACCGTTGCAATCATGGAAGTCTTTAAAGATGTAAATGTTCACTTAATGTAAAAATAAAATACCTGTAGGTATGGTACGTAGAATTTAAACAATAATTTTTAACTGCCTATAATACTAATTTGGTATTGTAAAAGCAAAAACAATTTATAAAATAAAAGTACATTATCGATATCGCAACAGTCGTATATTGCAGAAAATCTGTGTTGTTATAACTAAAACACTTGTGTGTTTTTTAATAATTAAAACAACACTCAAATATGTTGTGATAATTTAAACAAAACTGGTGTGTTGCAGGAAATTTTTTTACAATATGCATGTATTGTAATAATTTAAACAATTTTTACTGGTTTCCAGTACCCACTGCGCATAGATACAATTATCAAGAAATTACTGCGCATGGATACAACCTTCTGGTACCTACTACGCATGGTTGGAATCACCCGGGACCTACTGGGCATGGATATAACCATCTGGTCCCTACTGCGCGTAGATATTAATACTAATAACTATTCCGGGAATCCAATCTTGCCTTTCCTGAGCCGGTAAGTCACACAAAAACAAATTCATAAACCACAAACAAATTTAATTGTCAAAAACAAAATAGTTCCTAAATTAAAACCAAATCCATCTAGGGATATGCAACAGGCTTGCCAACATTTCTACAATAATCACCAATTTATATTAGGAGGAATAGTATTATCTAAGATGTAATTAAATATGATTTGGGTATTTTTAAGACTAAAGGTACAGATTTTGCATTTAGGAATGTTTAGGTCGAGTTTGTTAACTTTGCACCATCTTAAAATAATGCTTAACTGATCCTAAAAGAATCTGTATAACAGGAAATACTGGTAAATATTTTCAGGTCATCAGCAAACAATAGATGATTATAATAGATGATTATAATTAAGTTTTAATGACAAATCATTAATAAATAAAATGCATAGAAATAATCGGAGTTATAGCCATTATATGAAACAGATAATTTGCGCTCACACAAATATAAATAAAACAAATTAATAAGGGAGTAAGAAAACCAAAAAAGTGTAACTTATTAAGAATAACTTTGTGATCGACTCTATAGCATCTACTTGAAGTTTTTTGTCAAGTTGTTCTGAAACAAATTGCGTGAATTCAGATGTTGGATACAGTTGAGCCTTTATTCATAAATCCATGCTGCTGCGGGGAAATTAGTTTCCTTACTTCATTGTAGATGCAGGTAGACAATGCTATATGTATAGTTTTTAATATCGCTAGGATTACCTGATTTTAAAATAGGGCAAACTCTAGTTATTTTCCATAAATCTGGAAAAGTAGACGTTGACAAAATCATATTGGACAATATTAAGAGAGAATATGCAAATATTAACGACCAATCTTTTATTATATATGAAGTTAGGGATGAGGTCAACACCACATGAATAATTGTTCTTTAGTTTAGAAATACTCCGTAATATAGGCTCCTCAGAAAATACGGTAATATGTATATCTGAATTAAATGTAAACTCTGGAGTCAAAGCAGTATTGTCATCACTAACAGAATAACACTACCAAAATAATCTGCAAAGCCATTAACAACATCTTGAGGAGTTTCATATTGTATATCGTTTAAAAAAACAAAATAATTTTGTCTTCGGTTTGTTGACGGTATGAGAAATTTGACATTAAAGAACTTTTCTAACCCGTTTAAATTCGTTTAAAAATACCTCATTTTTATGTTTTTTTAAACACCTTTCTTTAATATTTATGTTGCTGATTATTTCAGTTGTGTATGGTATAAATTTGAATATTTTCGTTTGGATTTTGTAAATTTGGCTATGAATTGATCAAAAATTAAATAAAGTTGAGTATAAAAAAACTTAACAGGCCGAGTTATATTATTATAGTAATTAAGGAAATTCCAATCAATATTTGGTAAAGCCTCATACAGTTCAAATAAATTAGCTCCTTTAAAATTATAATTCTTTTTATTAGTGTTGGTGGGAAAATTTTGAAATCTATCAAAATCTGTATAATAATACTGAAAGAAAAGAGAGATGTATGATATTCGTCCTCAGATACCATAGGTGAAGTTTACCTAGAGACACTACAGTTAAGATCAGACAAACACAAATCAAGAATATTGTCATTATCATTAACGATATTATTATGTTGGCAGAGAGAAGTAAAATTTAAAAAGTTATGTAACACACGTGTTTTGTAATCGGTAAGGTTATGAGTAATAAAATTAGGTATATTAAAGTCCCCAATAATAAATTTTTTTTTAAATTAACTAAACATGATTCAAACATTTCAAAAAAGTACTCAAGCTTACCGTTATGTGGGGTTATGTGGGGAGGAATATAAACAGCAAAAATATAATATTGAGTATGATTAAGAATTAACTAACAACAAACTATATCTATGAAAGAAGAAACGGAGTTAAACTGTGTAAAAGTTATTAAATTAACAAGAAGAATTAAAATCAAGAAGCACACCTTCACCGCGAGAGGTTGCGGTTCTAGCATAATCCCTACCCAGGCCCGTTCCTGGCGAGCGTGCAGTGCGTGCACGCACGCAGGCGCAACATTTCGGGGGCGCAAAATCAAAGACTTTCTTGCATATGATACTTAAACACACATTGGATAAAGATTTCTGCCTTTTTTGCGTCGGCCGCTCTTTTTTTTGGTCGCTATAAAGCGCCTTTTGCCGCTTTGATGTTGCCCGAGTCAAGATTTAAATCGTAATTTAAACCTACTTTGACCTACCAAAACTGATTTAAAACCTGTTTAGTCTGTTTACTCCAATTTAGCACTAGAACAACCGAATTAATCTTTATTTGAACCGATTTAAACCTCTAATAAAATTTTTGGTTTAAATTTAAACGTAATTAGAACCGAAAAATCGGGAAAATGGACTTATCTGCCATGTTTTAGGTCATAAGTTGGTTATCTTTAGGCGAATATAAAACCGTTTAAGACGGAAATTGTCAGACTTAAGGTTTAAATTACGATCTTAATTTTGACTCGGGTATTTTGTTTTAATATGAGGATCAAAATAAAAGGAAAGAAATGGTCATATAATCTTTAGTATTTGTTTGATAGTTGCAGTTAAAGGTAGAAAAGTTTAACAGTAGTAACTCTCTAAAATAGAATTAGTCAAAAATGACTAAGTTAATTAGTCTAATTGAAATAGCGAAAAAGCAGCGACTAATAATTATTGTCAATAGTAATTTGTATCCCGGATATTTAGCAGTCAACTCCTATGTAAAATTGTCCGCTGAATCCGAAAATGTCGTCAAAAGTTATTAAAGTAGAACGTTTTTAAGATTTAGTAAACTTTCCATATAATATGGTATTGACTATATCTTAAAAACTGCATAATTTTTGAGGGTATTTTCGGATTCAGGGGACAATAAAAAGCTGTTAAATGCCCGGGATACAAATTGCTGTGGACTAAAGTTATTAGTGACTGCTTTTTTACTTTGAAAACTAGTCATTTTTAGAGAGTACGTCACTAAAAACCAGTTGAAGTTATTATATTGTTTAGATTGTTTTTTTTTGTTTTCTTAAGAGTATTTTTATCACTGACTATTCCCATCGTCTTAATTTCCACCAATCACAAACGCGCAATTTTGAACTACAAATGGTTTCTAGGTGGAAAAACTGTATGACAGCACCTGTCAGCAGATTTTTCGAGTTTACCCGCGGCAAAACTTGACAGCTGACAGTGTTGTCACCAAAAATTGCAATTTATATTTTAATTGTTAACTGTTACTCATGAAATAGTCTTTTCAAATATCATTCGGGCATATAACTTTTCCTATGAAAAAAATCCTTAAAACACAATGCTAAGTAATATTTTTTAACAAAATGCATTCGTGCAGGTGCAAAAATCCTCGTCTTCGACTCGGATTTTTGTTGCCACCAGCACTCATGCTTCTTGTTAAAATATTACTTAGCAACGTGTTTTTTCGATTTTTTTCGAAGAAATAGATGCCCTTATGATATTACTTGTTTGTTTGGTAATTTAATAAATATTTTTTATACTTAATTTAAGCGGTTTTTTTACATTTTCAGTTACATATTGCCAGTTTGTCACAAAATATATATTTTTTAAATTTTACGGCTTAAAATTCAAATATTTAATATATTATATTTAAATATGAAAGGGGCGCACCAACGAATGCTGCACGCATGCGCCAGACACCCCAGGAACGGGCCTGTCCCTACCAGAACGAAATACATTGTAAATATCAGAAAAGTATTCGCTACTATTATAGTATACTATAATCACAGTTTAACCACGTTTCCACCAAGGCAATACAGTCAAAACTTTGCTCAGTTATTAACGAATATACTTCATCAACTTTAGATCGTAAATCACAAACATTTTGAAAATATGCATTGATGGATTTGTTGGGCTTCTCTAGTTTTCCTTAGGCGCAATAGTGGGGAGACCGCTTTCGTGAAACTGTCAAACTCGCCTTCGGCTCGTGTGACAAACTTTTCACTTGAGCGGAATATGCCGTATTCCAAACTTGTTACAGAATATACCATTCTGCAACACAAGAGTATTGTTTTAATTATTACACAAAAGGTATTGCAAAAAATATGTTTTGCAATATACGACTGTTGCGATAACTATTTTTAAGATATTTGATATATTTTAACAATTGTATTTGTTTTATACTGGCCCACTGCAAGACTTAATTCTTACATAATTTTTAATACATATTATGACTGTTACAAAAACAGAGTTATAAATTGATACCAGCACCAGTGCTAAAATTTTACAAAGGTACGTACCTTTGCTTTAATAAATAATTTTTATAAAAAATCCTATTTTAAAGATTTGAATTACCTTTCGCAGTTCTGTTGAATTAATTAATTTTTGCAATATACCTATATATGTATAGGTATATAACGATATATTTAAAATGTGTAAAAACTTACGTTACATTAAAACATTTACTAGATTTAACCTTAAAGTGGTTCAGTTAAAATTAAACGGTGTTACTTTGTCGTATTAATGGTTTTTGTTGTTTTTGAGTTTATTTGTTAATTTCTTTGAGAAATATGTTTATTTGTTTAATTTAATAAGTATTTTGTATTTTCAGGAAAGTAATCGTATTTTATTTAATATGTAAATTAATTGATTTAAAATTTACTTGGGTTTACTTAATTTTTAAAATTTACTTGGGTTTACTTAATTTACTTGGGTTTACTTAATTTTTTTTAATTGTTGTAAATGTACGGTTTTTAAGTAAAATTTAAAACTTATTAGTATACTGCTCTCAGGATCCTGTCAATTTAAAATTAATTTTTTGTCAAAACTAGATTTAAGTACACTTACGAGTATACCTTATTTATCCTTAATTTTTAACTTGGTAATCGGTATTACTGGCGCGCCTGTCAAAATATCATCGACCGTTTAAATCTGATATAGAAGCAGTTTTTTACAATAAAAGTGAAGAGAATGTTTTATGGGTACTTCACGGTGGAGTCTCGGCGGTATTGGCGATGATAAACTATTAAGTACTTTTTAATTTTTGTATTAAGAGAATACAATAATTTCCTTATTATTATTTCACAAGAAGGGCACTTTATTTTAGGAATTGTTTGACATTTGACAACTGTCAACTAACTTAAAACTAACTTTAGTCTGTGACTAAAAGGCCATAAAGCCAGAACTTGTCAATGTGTATTTAAAAGATGACTTAGTGTCATGCAGGGCCGTCTTAAGATATTCATCGCCTGTGAGTTACTAAAAATAATGCACCCTTCTTCATAAGAGGAGTTAGTGAGAAGGGTTATACAAGTTATACAAAAGTGTCAGAACCAAAAAAGTTCATTTATGATCATTACACTACATAAAACATAAAATGCATACAAAATTAAAAAACTATATGAACAAAATAAACTTTATAGTAAACAAAAAATAAAAGTAACTAAACAAAAACAAAATTCATACAAAATAATTGTAATAATAGTTTTTTAATTATTAAAATACTATATGAACAAAAACAAAATTTATAGTAAACAAAAAACAAAAGCAACTTATATATTTATTTTGCGCCCAGGGGCTATAGCCCATTTAGCCCTGTGGTTAGGGTGGCCCTGGGGTCATGGAAACAGGTACGATACAGAGCGTTTTAAAGGTGGGAGTAGAAAAAAGGAATTAAATTGTGCGACGCGTCGGCTAAATGTTTAAGTAAATTAATTAACTGTACTTAAAGTAGTACGTTACTTGGTCGAGACTGAAAATAATGCGCGTGGAGCAATTAATCCGTCTCGATGTGCCGTTAGAGATCGAGATATCGAAATGATGTTTGCAGAGGAGGCAGACTGGCAGCGAGACGGGAGAAGAAGTCCGCCAAGACGGATAATTATCCGGGGATTTGGTTTAAACGATCGTCTGCCGCAATTAAGGAAATTACTTGCCTATATCGACTCCATCCGCCTCTCTCTCTTTATCGCTTAACATCGACTACAGTACCTATACACATTAGGATTTGGGGATTTGGTACATTGGAAGATTTTTGATTAATTTACTTTAAACCCAAGATTATGTCAAATGTTTGTTTTATTTAAATAGTTATAAAACGTTTTCTTTGTTTTTTTATTAAAATTATTACTATAGATCTACGGGGTGCACCATATATCCTTCTATGTAGATATGGGTATCTTTTTTATTTGAAAAGTTACAAGGTCGGTTAAATTAAAAGTTGCGTATACGCCAGTCTAATAAAATTGCATTTAAAAATTGGAAAAAAATCTGCGGTTCACAAATAATCTGAAAACCTGTTAAAACAAAAACCGTTATAACTGAACATTTTCATCCAATTTGGAATTTTTTTCGCCTACTAGATTTTGAGATACCACCACAATTTTATACTTACCAAATCAAGAAATGTATATGTATGTAACCCAAAATATAGTAGCAAAGAAATTGTATAAAAAATAATGTGTAAAACTTCTCAGGAATAACAAACTTGCAACTTTTCTCTAATAAAACCGACATTGTCGAATAAAAAGAACACCCAGAAGGATACTTGTGCACCCTGTATAATAATTTTTCTTACTACTCTGAAGGTAAATAACTCAATTTGTCAAAAATAACAACGTTTGTCCCAAAAATATCTAAGAACGAACTTTTATAAATTGTAAAAAAATCTAAAATCATATGGACATTTTTTTAATTTTTAGATTTCAACCCTTTTGGGCATAATCTTTTTGTTGGCTTAACGGCTTGCAGTCAATTTAAAATATGCAATAGAATAAGTATAATAGAATATTCTTACTGAATTAAAATAAAATAAATAATTATTATAATCATACACAGAGAAAAGTAATCTCTTGATTTAAGAAAATGCATTTATTTGAAACAGTTTTTCTTGTATGAAGTAAAATTGTCTTATTCGTAGTAACTTCTTGTTTACAATAAGAAAATACTATTATTTGGTTGTAAATCATTAGTTTCTTGAAAACAACTTATTATTGTGATTAATTGTAAAGAAATATTTATTTAGAGCAATTAATTAAATTGTTTGGATATAGGTTGTATGGATTTAGTTTTATCAAATGTTAATACAAGCATATAATATCTTATTTTAACAAAATAATAGAATTGATACAATGTATGTTATATAATTAACGTAAACACGTAATTTGTTTGTTTCAAAAATACATTTACTTGAAACAAATACATATTTATTTGCTTTTATGTCCACGTGACTCGCGGAGCCAATTAGAGCATTTGACTCCAAAGACAAAGACGCTTGTCCGGCAGCCGGCAGCCGGCATGCTGCAGCATTTGCGTGAAGACTCTTAACTTAAGAGAAGGAGGTGTTTAATCAACGGTTATAGTTTTGTGTTTCAGTGCTTATGTTTAATAGTATGGAAGAATTCTTTAAAGAAAATAATTTAACCCATTTGCTTTTTAGTTTTGTTGGTAAGTTAAAGTGATTTAGATAATTAAAATTTTGTGTACCTACACGGTGTGAAGAGTAATCCTAAAATGGTGTCAAAATCCAACACCAAGTGGTGTTAATATAACACCATCAATTAGGGTTGAAAATGAACACCAAAACGGTGTTTATCTAAAAATATTTGAGAAGTGCACCTACCCAGAAAAAAAGGAATAGTTCATTAAACCCAGTTAACCCATAAATATTTATATTTTTGTGGATCACGTGATGTTCTTAAATCTCGCCTCTGTTGGCTTACATGAAGAATATATAAACTTAGGTAATCCTTTGCTTTGGTGTGACACTACAAGTTGTTCGATACTAAAGAGACCTTAAATAGGTGGAAACAGCTGTCAATACTTGAAGTAGTTAGTGGAACGCAATAAAAACATTATCTCTAGCGAGTTGAAGGTTTCATTTTCTGGAATAATACCACTGGTAATATACTAGTAATGCGTCAAGGAACTTCCTGTTTCCTGTGTACACTTGTTTTGTTCAAATAAAAAATATTGGAATAAACGTTTTTTAATTTAATTTTCCCGACCAAATATCAAGTAATTAACAACATTAAAATAAATAAATCATAGTATTAAAACAAGCAAACATTTGTTTGGTTAAATCACTATATATTTCGTGAAATTATAATATTAAAAGGTACTAATTATTTGTCTGAAATAAATTGTTTTCTTCATGTAAGTAAATATTTTGTTTCTTTAAGAAAGCTTCACATTTAATTTAAAAAAATGAATTACTCACTTCAAGTAAATGTTTTGTTTCTTTAAGTAAGATTCTACTAAACCTGAGATAAAAAGTCAACTAAATATTTACTTGTATTAAACAACCATCAGTTTAAAAAGTCAAATAAACCCAAGTTTTCCACCAAATAAATATCTTCTTGGATCATATCGAAATAAATAATTTATTTGAGTCAAGACAGATATAGTAAAATCAAGAGATTACTTTTCTCTGTGTAATATAATGATTATAATTAGCGTCGAAGATTCACTTTTTTCTCGAAATCAGTGTAAAAAAATTGACTTTTCATTTTGTTCGTATTACCCTTTGAATAAAATGAAAAAAATACAAGATAATTTTTCTGAAAATTTCCCAGTTTTTCTGTTTTTTTTTCTGAAAAAAACGTTTTTTTTTCTCCAATTTTTCCGGAAATTTTTAAACCCAACCCCAATCCACAGTGAAATGAATGCTTGGCTATAATATAAGCTTTCACACCTGGTCTATAATGTATTATTTTATTACTCCTATTTTTTTAATTAAAATGACAAGTCAACAGTTGATCATCTCGAACTTACCCAAAATCTTGAGAGCAATTATATGCCCGTTAAATGTGATACTGATTGGCTTAAAAAAAATATAAAAATATAAATTTTACTTTAACTTCATAATTATATGTGAGGTGCAACCTTAAAAAAACATTTTGTTTATGAAATTAATAAAAAAAACATTTTTTATGAGTTCCATCTTTTTAACAAGCACTGTATATTAGACTGGGCCAAAAAAATCAACTATTTTTTTTTTTTGAAAAGTATATCGAAAATATGGTTTGGGGCGACAAAAAAAAATTATTGTGAAAGTTTGAGTCCATAATATTAATATTAAGAGGTCTATCATCGCAATTTTATTTTTTTTTCCCACATCAAGTTTTTGTCTCATAAAATTAAATGCTCTACAAAAAACGTTAAATGAAATTTTTCGTCAGATGAACCGTTTCCTTAAAATCATGCCCTAAACATTGGTATAGTTTTACATTTTGATCTTTTAACTTTGGAATTTTAAAATTCATGTAAAAAATCAGTACCCATAAAAAACCGATAAATATTCTTATGTAAAATCAAATGCTTTACAAAAAAAGCCTCTTAACATTTTTGGCTAAATTCACTCCATCAAAAGTTATTCAAGGTTAAATTTGACAAGAATTTCGTTTTGACTTCATAATAACTTTTGATCTTAATATTAATATTATGGACTCAAACTTTCACAATATTTTTTTTTGTCGCCCCAAACCATATTTTCGATATACTTTCAAAAAAAAATAGTTGATTTTTTTGGCTCAGTCTACTGTATATGCACTTGTATATCTTTAGAATTATTTAAACTAGAAAAATAAAATTTGGTACATGTACACATGTATGTGTTTAGTTTATTAGTAACTTAAATTTTAAAAAATATCAAATATTTCATATTAAATATATATTTAATATATCATTCATTTTAAAAATTTCTTATTTTTTTTTTAAGCTGAAATAATCCATATGGGCATATTATACAAATTTACGGCATTTTATAAGCATATACTACAGCTATGTAAGAGTATTGAACATGAACATAACACTAGTAAACAATAAAAAAAGGTCGGTAATAAAAATAGCTCAGTCCTATAGATTTTGACCTGCTCGACGCAAATCCGGCGACCAAAAAATTTTCCAAAGTCTCGTTTAGACGATACGGGCAGCACCATGATACAAAGAAAAATTGTTAAATAATAACGATAAAAATTAGTAAATAAAAAAGGTCGGTAATAAAAATAGCAGTCATATAGATTTTCACTTGCTCGACGCAAATCCGGCGACCAAAAAATTTTCCAAAGTCTCGTTTAGACGATACGGGCAGCACCATGATACAAAGAAAAATTGTTTAATAATAACGATAAAAATAAATAAACAAAATAATTTGAACGATAAAAAACAGTAAACATCAAAAAAACATGCCTTAAATTTTTACAATATGTACAGATATGTTGTTCATGGAATGCTGAAATATAAGTTAAAAGTAAATAGTAAAAGTAATTTTCAAATGGTGTATCTATGCAATAAATGGTACCATAATACTGTGCTCCTATTTTTTATTTACGACTTCAGAAAAATTTTTTAAAAACATTTTGGATCTATTACAGTCATAAACGATCGAAAAATTCTATTTTTAACCAGGACCTTTTTTTTAAGTTAAAATTTGTTGCCTAGCGTAATCAAAGGATATACTTTTTTGAAATTTGATTTTTTTGATTTCCGTTAATATTTTTTTATAAGCATATACTACAGCTATGTAAGAGTATTGAACATGAACATAATCAAAGGATATACTTTTTTGAAATTTGATTTTTTAGTTTTCATGTTTTGGCCTTTATTCCGCCATTTAAAAAAACTAAGATAAGGCAAAAATATTTTTTTTTTGGGGAGCCATTTATTGCTTTTTACAATTATTAGACAATTTTTAGTGTTGCTTTTGTAGAAGTTTTGTTATTATAATTTTTATAAATCCTTGCAGGGGTAAACAAAAATTACCCCCCTAAATAATATTACTATTACATTGTTTTCTTAAATTTATAATTTTTATATTTTAATTTTTTTTAACATGTTAAATAGAGCCTCTATTATAGAGGTCTATTTAGTACCGTATACAAAATTTGAGCAAAATCGGTGAGGCCATGTTCAACATTGTCCCGTTTGAGAAAGAATTACAATAGTTTTAACAATATATTTTTTTAAATGTCGCATATTTTATATTGGAAAAACAACACCGACAAGTCAAGATTAAAATTAAAAACATTTGCACCTGTTAAACCTTACAACAACCTCATTAACATCTCCTCATCCAAGCAACACGAAAAACGTTCTCACATACCTTTAAAAAATAATTAGGTACATCAATGTAAGTTTTTGAATGGATAATGAAGCGAGTTGAAACCGAAACGTAACTAACAACAAATTTTAAATGGAATCGAATTGGCAATTAGGCAAGAATAACATGAAAATGTCATCAGCCACCACGTGCACGTTTTTCCCAGATCAAAACAAAGAAAAACTACTTCCTTTATTAAGACATCGTTTATTCCTTAAAGGGACATAATTGCGGGGGTAGGGACCCCAGGCTTTAAATAATGAATTATTTAATGAAAATGAATATTGAAAAATAATTTTACATATACATTTAATACATATACATATGTATTACATACATAATGTATACCTACTAGAAGAGTATACCAAACCTCCATGGAGTTTTTAGACAGCTTAAAATGTTAGGTATATTAACACTGTTAATTTAACAGTTAACGTCTACCCTGCAGCAAAATGGATGTTGTGATTAATGAAAAATCATGTTTCATATTTACCCTTTATATTATTAATAGGCAAAAAACCACACAGATTGCAATAAAACAATAAATGATTCGGTGTAGGATGTAAGCAAATTAATATTAAGGGCTCAAATTTTCACGAAATATTTTTTTTGTCATTCTGAATGACATTCTCGATATATTTTTCAAAAAAAAAAATAGTCAATTTTTTTGGCCCAGTCTAGTAAGCATATGTAAAAACGAACGTTGTGTACCCCTATAGGGGTACAAACCACCTTGCAGTGGACGGGCCAGGTGGAAACTTTTGTCACGAGACTATTTTTAATCAAAATTTGAGAGAATATAGAATAATAAAACGTTGTTGCTCACCTGTATGTAGTGGTTATAACCACTCTATAGACAGTAACGGCTAGAATAGAGGGTGGCATATATACCTTATATATTATTTTAAAAAAATTATACATGAGTAAAAGTGGAACACCTTACTGACTAAATTTTGTTTTACAAATAATTTGTAATTTTATTTATTTTCAATTATTAACTTATTTTCCTAATCACAATTATTTAAAGTTCTTTCTTACCTGAATGATGTATACCCACAACCTTCAAGAAATTTAAAATTGTACTTATTTATTGGTTTTTAAATGTTATCTTTACTTACGTGATACACAATTATTCCCTTTTTTATTCTTATTAGTATTTTGTCTTTGTTCTGTTTTACTCGACGTATATAAAGTAAGTGTTTTTAGCCGGTAGGAGTCCGGCACTACCATGAGGATTTTCCTCTCGGAGGTTTGATGCTAATATACTTGGCAATTGATGCACCTTAAACTAAAAAAAAACAATAAGTGGCAAAATCAATATAACAATAATAAATATACACATAATAATGGTAATGAGAAGGTTATTGCTTATTGCATTCATTTCTCAACATCCTCTGATATTTTCATCAATTTTTTTATACAGGTTTGTTTCAATCAAACGGTGCAGAAATGTTTAATCGCACATTGTTAATAAACAAACGAATTTTTACTAAACATTTGTTTAACGAGTTGATTATTTTCTGTAGACTCAGGCCCGGATTTAGGGTAATATGGCAGCCGCCCCAGGCCCCCACAATTTTAGGCCCCCCACAAAAAGACAAATTCAATAAAATGTTTACTTATATTCCAAACTTATATTCACAACTCGATCGAGTTGTGAATGTAAGTATTTTAGGTAAAGGATTTTCCAACCTAAAATATATTTTAGGTTGGAAAATCCTTTACCTAAAATACTTATGTACATACGTCCTTTTCCGCATCTTATGTGCATTGTCTTCCGTCCTTTGCTTCACTGCGTGATGGTTTTAAAGATATAATAATATAATATTCTGTATTTTTGGCAATAAAATATAATTTTTGTAAATAATTATTAAAATGTGTGTTTATACCCAGCAAACAATACTGTTACCTAAACCTGATAGTAACGTTGCTCATAGATTGTAAAACGTTGAAAATGTAGCTTAATTATATGCCCTAATTTGAAATACAAATGTAAGTTACATCAGTGTTTGAAAATAAAGTTAAAATTTGTAAGTCACATATACCTCTAATTTAAGTTACATTTTATAAAAGTTTTTTTTATTAAATAAATCCTTTTAATTTAACTTGTAGTTAAGTCCTTTCTGTAATGTGTCTGTAACTTTGATCTAGGAAAGTTACATGGAAGTTATCTAATAAACTTAAATACTAACGTTTAAATTAACCGCCGAAAAAGGAATCATTTATTGGCTAGAAAGACATCACGCCATATTTGTTATATGCATCACGCGTGTAGACCTTTTCGCTTCGTTTTTGTGACTTGTGCAAGAGTAGAGGTTTTTCTGTGTGCAAGAGGCAGATTAATTAATAATTAATACAAAAATTCTATCCAAGGTAAGTTTGATTAAAATGACAGTAAAATACCTATATGTTTTTATATAAATTGGAATAGTTCAAAGGAAAATTTGGTTCACGGGGAAATCTTAGGTTATATCCCTGTGATTTCCCTGTGAACCAAATTTCTAACTATTCTAATTTATATAAAAAGATCCTTCCAAAAAAAAGCATGTTTCCCTATAGGGAAACATGCCTTTTTTGGAGCTTTGCATATAATTTGTTAAAAAAATATGTTTTGTTCTTGAGATTAAGCCTTAATCATTAAGGATTTATCAAACTTTTTTATTAGTGTTTGAAAGGGCTGAGCCTGAAAAGAGTTGTGTAAAAATAGTATGAATTAATTTAACCATTCTACAAAAAAAAGTTACACCAAGTAGCACAAATTTGATACTCAATATGTTGTCAAAAGCTGTTGCTTGAGGGAATATGTTCGTCCTAATTTTTTGCAATTTATAGGTGGGGCCTTTCTCGGGACCTTCTATGGGCCCCTCAAATTTCGCCTTTGTATATTGGCATGAAGTCTTTTTTTCTACATATCTCTTTTATTCTTGTATACAATCTATCTACTATAGTAGATAGATTAGCAATAATTTCTTACTGGTTTCTTTGGTAGGTATTACTATTTTAATTGTTCTAATACATTGTTCTCTACATTTTAACAGTTTGTTGTTAAAGGATTTTATTAATAAAATATTTTTTAATCTTGGAATTTTAAAACATGACGTTGAAATTATTTTATTTTAATTTTTAGTATTAAAATGGATAAATTTTCAAGGGTTTCCGATCGTCAGAAGAGGCGATTAATTAAAAAGGAATTAAGTAATCTTACAAAGAAAAAATGTGAATATAATTTAAGTAATGGAGTCTCTGATATGTCTTCGTCTCAAGCTGAGCCGTTACCTGTCTGTGATTTGATCGAAACACCTTTAGATGGTGATATGATATTTGATTCATCCGACAGCATCAAAAATAATTCGAAAAACACACCAATCGATATTCCACCTTTAATTCCAAAAACCTTAAATAGTTTACAGCTTCGGCAAGATTTTTTTCCTTCTTGTAGATTTACTCTTTCTGAGTCTAATAACCAAACTAATCAAGTTTACGATAAAAATGAACTATTAAAAAGTGATTTAAGAAAATGGACTATAGATCATAATATTTCCCATTCCGCGATTAACGCCTTGTTAAAAATACTAAATAAAAACATGGAAAATGCTCTTCCAACTGACGTACGTACTCTAGTGCAGACTCCTAAGAATATCTCTAAAGAATTTGAACAGCTTAGTGAAAATCAAACCTATGTCCATTTTGGTTTTAAGGAAGGATTAACCAGATCTATAAAAACATATTTTAAAAACTACCCTCAGAGTGTAAAGATAAATATAAATGTTGATGGATTACCACTTACAAAAAGCTCCGCAAGCCAGTTTTGGCCAATATTAGGTTGTTTAGTAGAAAATTTTAACACCGAACCTTTTGCAATTGGAATATTTCATGGCAAAACGAAACCGCAGGATGCAAATAATTATTTGAGAAAATTTGTAGAAGAAGCCCTTATTTTATTGAATAATGGTTTATTTATTGATAACAAAAGAATTAATGTACAAATTAATGCATTCATTTGCGACACTCCAGCAAAGTCGTTCATATGTGGAACCAAGGGACATTCCGGTTATTTTGCTTGTACCAAATGTATTCAGGAGGGTGACTTTGTTCAAAACAGAGTAACTTACCCGGAAACAAATTGTACCTTAAGGACAAATGAGTCATTTAGGAATAAACTGCAGCCTGAATATCATAGGTTTACTAGCATTTTAGAACAACTGAATATAGATATGGTGGTACAAATACCACTAGATTATATGCACTTAATTTGTTTAGGAGTAGTTAAAAGACAACTTCAATTTTGGGTGCAAGGAAAATGTAATATAAGACTTAAACCGCCTTTGCTAAAAGAAGCTGAGAGTCGAATTAGTTCTTTTAGAAATTTATTTTTACAAGAGTTCAGCCGAAAGGCCAGAAGTTTGAGTGAAGTTGATAGGTGGAAAGCCACTGAATTTAGGGTGTTTTTGCTATATACTGGAGGGGTAGTTATGAAAGATTTGCTGGCTGAAAACATTTATCGCCATTTTCTTTGTTTAATAGTGGCCATAAGAATCTTAGTAGACGAGAATAAACTGAAAACCTATGGAAATTATGCAAATGAACTATTATTATTTTTTGTTAAGAAATATGGTAGCATCTACGGAATGGAAAGCCTGTCATTCAACGTACACAATCTCATTCATCTATATAACGATGTGCAAAATTTTGGTGCCTTGGACAAGTTTTCAGCTTTTAAATTTGAAAATTTTATGTATAGTTTAAAAAAGAAACTTAAACAATCCAGTAGGCCTCTTGAGCAAATATCCAATAGAATTTATGAAGAGAATGCTGTAACCACATTTTCCAATAATGATGAAGAAATTGATTATCCCATCATCCAATTTAATAAAAGTGAGAATTCTATAAAACATTTACAGTATAAAAATTTTACAATTTCTAAATCTTCTCCTAATAATTATTGTGTTTTAAATACTGGTGACATTATAACTATATCAGATATCAATCTAATACGTAATAGCCCATTTTTAACAGCTACTGTATACCCTAAAGCTAATCTAGCTTCATTTTTTGAAAAACCTTGCGATTCCAAGGTGGTTGGCATTTTTGTGTTAAACAACGAGGGTTGGGCTGGTGAAATAGAAATTCCAGCTGACAGTGTTTCTCGCAAATGCTTTAGATTGGATTTGTCCACGAAAGCATGCGTAATGATAGAACTCCTACATTAATTTTAAGGTCTGTTTCGTTATGGTTTACCATGCAAAATGTATTTAAACAGTGACGGATAAATTTTCATCTGAAGTCTTTTTTAGTTATCGAATTCATGGCTTTTGCTGTGGTAATATTCGCAGATGGAACAGTGTCGGAGATACCAACAAGTTGGTTAACACCGGATCACAAAAAATGTTTTTGGCCAGATGGCAAAAATTGTTACTTTCTTATGAAAAGTGGTAAACTGCCTGAGAAAAACTGGTCTTGTCATGAAGTTAGAGTTGAGTGTTATTGTGGTAAGTGCGAAAATTTAGGTAGTAGTGTTCGTGTTTATTAAATCATGTTAACTTGCAGATAGCCTAGAAAAAGCTAGAAGAAAAGCCGAAAATTCTGACTACACTACTGGAGATGAAGCACTTGGAAGAGGTTGTAGGTCCCCTGTAAAAAATAAGCAGTATTCTAGCTCTTCATCAGAAGCTGGTTTAACATCAGGTATTACCTTTTATTTATAGTTAATTTAACTTATCAGAACTTTTTGTTTTAGATGAATTTTCTCCGCCACCCCTTTTTGAAGCAAGGACCGTCATTGGGAAAGGTACGTAATCAAAGCTTTAATCAAATCCGCCTACATAATTACTTAATTAATTATCTCCAGGTAAACCATTAAAACAAAACATCGAAAAGAAAAAACAATTAACAACAGGTACGATTTATTGGATATAAAAACCGATACTTAGTTTATAAAAATATTTTAGAATATAATGAAGGTAGAATGAGTATAGAAGATATGCCTATTATTTTTGAAGAAAACAACGAATCAGAAGCCACAATAGGTAAACTATTTATATTTTCAGTGAATGCATATTATCTACTTAATATCGTTATTTTGACAGCTAGTTTTGAGAGGGAAGAACCATCAGACGATACCAATCCAGGGGCTGCTATAGCCAACGCTGAAAATTCATGTGCTGCTACGGCGAACATTGAAATTAATGAGTATGGTAGTACTTACAAACATTCCTGGGAGACGTTAGTATTAAAGTTTAACTGACATTATTTTTTAGTTGTGTCTGAAACCTCGGAAAGTCTTGAAGGCCAAAGCGAAGTCGATGAATTTATTAATAATTTACAAAATCAAAATGGTAAACGTTACATTCAAACCTAACTATTGTTTCTTTTTTTACGTAAGCTTTTTAATTTCAGACCCTAACACATTGAATCTCTCTAATGAAACCTTGCTAGGTAAGATCTATTATAAATTTCTGTAGAAATGTTTTAATAATGTAATTTTGTACTATGTTCTGTTTTATTTAATTAAATTGAGATATGAAAGGTTTTAGTGACAACTAAAATATTCAATAAGTGGCTTAATCATAAGTTCTTTGGTATGCACTTTGCTTTTGGAGCTAATTATAAATGTCATTGCACTTTTTCAGAGAATATATTACGATACAATATAAAAATTTTCTTCATTGTGAAAGGAATAAAGGAAAAATTGGACAAACTAAATATAAATAATAATACTAAATCCAAAATATTTGAATACTTTGATGACACATTGCCAATAAAGACTGAAGCTGAATATAATCAATTTAACGAGTATCTTGAGAACTCGAAAAATAAGGAAAATTTTGTAAGTAATTTGTTTCCTTACCTATTAACATTTAATCAAACTTTTTTGTTTTTAGTCTTTATATGTTAAGCTTATCGGGGGAAACAATGAAAAACAAATAATTACCAACATATTACAAAGAATTTTTGATAACAGCTTTGCCGAAAAACTTTCCTGGCTAGGATATAGGAATCATATTAAGTTAGCAGGAACAAACATAATGAAAATAGTAACAGGTATATTTGATAATGATTTTCTATTTATTTTTCTACTTATACGTGTTTTTGTAGACTACATAAAATCGATGAACATTCAGGAAAGCACGATAAGAACATACGCTAGCGACTGGCTCAAATTTGCTAAACAAAGAAGGGACAGAAATGAAAAAAAAGAAAATAAATAAATACCTAATTATAAGAGCTAAATTTTTTTTTTGTTTTTAGAAGAATAGTTAATTTTGTTTATTTTATTATTATTTATAATTTTTTAAAAAAGAGAATAAATTTTTGGTTTATCGCATAACTTGTAAGTTACTTAAAAATACCTGTCGCACAAAGCTAACAAAAGTAAATTACAGGCAAGTAACAGAAATCACGTAAAATATTTAGTTAGAAAATTAACTTCCATGTAACTTGGAGGCCCATCTTATAATGTTCTTAAAATTGTACCTTACATATAACTGCTACTTTGGTAACATGCGCCGGACATTTTATATGTAATATCAGGTATAAGATTATGTGTAATTTCAACCTCTAATGTTACGTTACTGGTTAACAAAGTTTGGTTGATTTTAACGTTGTCGTTACGTAACATTGTTTGCTGGGTAATGTAGTTAAAAATTAAATTAACAAATTTTGTTTTAATCCTGAATAGTTCTAACCTATATATATGTATATATGAGGTAAAAACTATTATCGTTAAGTCAAGAAGTTCCTTAGTCAATGCTATTATGTTTGTTTAGGTTTACCTTTTTTTATAAATGTTAAAAGTTCATTTTATTTAACAAAAAGAATTATGGGGGAGGGGCCTCCAAAATTTTATTTAACAAAAAAATTATGGGGTAGGAGCCCCCACAATAACTTTGCCCACAGGCCCCCACATGCTTAAATCCGGCCCTGCGTAGACTCATTTGGTAAATTCCATTAAGGATCCTTAATACGCAGTTTCTCTTTTAAAGGCGGTTACAGAGTTTTCGTCAATGCTTTTTTAAATTATAATTTAATCACATAAGGTGAAACCTGGGTAGGTATTTGATAATAAACAATATTTCTAATTTATACATAATCAGGCAAATTCACTAACATGAGTCGTTAACGTTAGCCACTAGAATCAGTGATTATCGGCCAATCCGACCAATCAGGCCGATTAAATATAACGATAACCACTCATGCTAGTTAGTTAATTGGCCTGAATATCTGTTATTTTGTGCATTTAAAAATTGTAAAAATGTTATAGAGTCTAATAACATACTATTTGTTTATTATCAAAATTGTAAAGAATCAGGTACGATTTCAATTTCAACAGTTTTTCACTTTTTTTTTCACTCTAAATTTGAAAATGTTTTTTGCGTCATTCTTGTTTGACCTGCAACATACTGAAACTCACTGTGACTGATATTTGTTGAAAAAAAATGTATTATATCTAAGCGTTTTATAATTTAAGCTTCAAAGCTAATAATTATTATTGTCAACGCTTACTACCAAAGTATTCGATTATCTAGTCTGTAAAATGATTTAGGCCAATCAGGTGAAGTAAGGACCAATAAAAATATTGGATCTGCTGACATTTCTGAAGCTATCTAACCTCACTGTATTCTTTTAATGATTGTTATAAATCAATTTTGAAGTTCAAAATACATGTTTGTGAGAAGATATATTTTACAGAATTTGAACATTATATTTTATAAAATAGTTTAAATATTTCCGCAAAAATACATTTAAAACTATAAAACTGATTTTTTGAAATATTTTGTCAAAATTTTGACTTTTGGACTTGTACTGTTTTTAATCTCACAGATTCAATTGTAAGTACGTTTTATGTATTGTTTAACAAAATAAAATTGTTTTATCATTGGTTAATAAGTACTTCTTTACAAAACGGTTTTATGCTATTCGGCTGAAAAGTGTCTTTTTGTGCTTCAATCAATTGTAGGCTTCCGTATAAAAACCCCGTTTGGACCAATCAAAAATTTATTGATTAATTGTTTGATACTTGCGTATTCAGGGGTTCTTGTCCCTTGACTTCTAGAATTGTGCACATCCTTTGTTTTGTTTAGTCCCTACTATAGCAACAAGGTTGGTATAAGAAAATAAATAGGCAGTACCTACAACCATAAAAAAATACTGTTAGTTTATTTTTATTTTTATTAGTAACAAAGTTGGTAAGGATCAAACACAACAAAGGATATACTCTTCATGCTTGGAGGTAGCAGACAAGCGGCTTGGATGCAAATATGCTACCTCAGAAAGGTTCCCGGGACGCATTTTTCCGTCTCCTATAGGGCTAGCGCAACCGAGTGCGCTAATCATGTAGGATACGGAAGCGAGACCTGTATCTCCGTTCCCTAAGTGGTTAACGCACCGCCTGTAATTAGGTATTATCACTAGAGGCTAAATGTAGCAAAGTATTCCTCAAGGTTATGACGATTACCTGTCATTTTGGTTATGCAGGTACACTGCATTGTTCCATACCAAACTAACCCAAACTTAACAACCCAACCCAACCGACCCCGCCCCATTGTCACAATCCAGCCTGCCCTTAGATATATTATACCTCTATTGCGCAATGGGGCGGGAGGGGCCCAATGGGGCGGGGTCGGTTGGGTTGGGTTGTTAAGTTTGGGTTGGTTTGGTATGGCACAATGTAGTGTACCTGCATAACCAAGATGACAGCTATTCGTCATAACCTTGAGGAATACTTTGCTACATTTAGCCTCTAGTGTATTATCGCGCTATAACGTGCATACAATGATTCGCGCCTTTAAGACATACGTCAATCTGTTTGTTTGGTTATTATTATTATTATTATTTTATATGTACATACAAAGAAAGATCACCTAGAAAGCTCATTGCAGAGTGCTTATTCGTATGCGGTGCGTTAACCACTTAGGGAACGGAGATGCAGGTCTCGCTTCCGTATCCTACACGATTAGCGCACTCGGTTGCGCTAGCCCTATACACTGAAAAAAATTTGTTGTAAAATCACATAGAAAATAATGGGTTATTTTATACCCATTATTTTCCTTGTAAAATTGCATCAAGTTTGTAATTTAAAATTATTACAATATTGTTGTAAAATTCAAAATTGTAAAATTACAATAATATTGTAATAAATATTTTTTTACAATTTTGTTGTAAAATTAAAAATTGTAATATTACAATAAAATAGTACTTTTAAAAAATTTACAAATTTGATGTAAATCACAAATTGTAAAATTACAAATATGGAATTAAGGGTTTTTTCGCCTATTGTATGATTGATAATAAAGCAATATGCTAATTAATTGTTTATTTAAAACTTTTTACAACTCTTCTTAATTTTGGTCTGCTTTTATTTTTTTATTATTTTTATTTTTGTATGTATCTAACACAATAATAAAAATTAAGCACAGACCAAAATTAACACAACTTCAAGGAAAATATGACATATAAAAATACATACTTCTAAAGTTAAAATAAAATAGTTGTTTAAATAAAATGGCAACGTATCAAAAAAATTAAAAATAGTAAATTTAAAAAGAGCTCATTAAAAGAAAAACACCTTAAGGGTGAAACAAACAAAATTCACTATTTAATAAATTTACCATTTCAATTTTTTTTAATTTATTCATTTAAGTTAATACATTTTATGTTTTAATTTTTTTTTCATTTTCCACTTGTACAATTGTCAGAATGTAATTTTAAGTAATATCTTTTGATAAATT
Source organism: Brassicogethes aeneus (assembly GCA_921294245.1). NCBI lineage: Eukaryota > Metazoa > Arthropoda > Insecta > Coleoptera > Nitidulidae > Brassicogethes > Brassicogethes aeneus. The sequence goes on along the minus strand of OV121133.1, from coordinate 59,402,823 downwards.
TCAAAACACAAGAACCTTCAGTTGGGTATTTTAAAATATAGTCCAAACCATTGAGTAAGATGTTCTTTACTCAATGGTCCAAACATTAACTGAAAAGCTTAAAAAAAAACTTGCACATTGAAGCAATCTTTTTTTTCAATATAAATATAAAGTTCTTTAGCTGAAACAGAAAAATATGTAAAGAAGTTTTATAAAAAAAATGTTAATATATTCACACTTACCTATCTTTACAATACAACGAGTCTGTGACATCAGATTCTTCGTATGAAATCTAAAATAGAATATTTATTTAGATAGGTGAGCACCTATGTACTATGATAAGTTTTTTTTACTTAATTTAAAAAATTAAACTTAACTATATTTATTTAAAAAAATATCGCTAAAAAGCATTTAACGCTTTGAGAATATTCAACATCACTGCAATGTGATTGTGTACATATAATTTTTATAAGTTAAAAATTCCCTTAAACCATTGAGTAAAAACAATCTTTTCTCAAGCGTTTAAAATGCGATTTATAATTAAATATATGATATTTTAAATGATTATTATATCGAATAATTGCTTTAAATGTTAACTGACAAATATATTACATTTGTAAATTATACTTACCACAATAAAAAGGAACAAAACGGCATACGCTTTAAGAAGGGACACGTTCTAACCAAAAAGGCATTGATTCGATGCATGCATAGTTTTCGGGAGCGTCACGTGATATATTTAGCTTATTTGATTGGTCGAACTTTACAATTAGTTTGTAAAATTACAAAAATATTGTACGTTTCTGTCACGTGAGTATTTTGCTTTATTTCATTGGTTATTTTTTTACAATTAACTTGTAAAATTGAAAAAGGATTAAAATAATACAAAAACAATGCAATTTCACAAACAAAAAGTAAAACTAATAAATATTTTTACAATGATATAGTAAAAATGTTAAGTTTTTGTAAAAATAACAGAAATTCCTTGTAATTTTATTTTTACATGTATTTCATGATAAAAATACCTTGAAAAACCAGATAGTTTTACAATAAAATTACATACATTTTTTTCAGTGTAGGAGACGGAAAAATGCTCCCGGCATATGAGTTTTTATTTTAAGTTGGATCTGAAAGTGAGTATATGAGATTTTAAATTAATTTTGTTTGTTTCAAGATATTAGTATTTATTATATTTATAATTTTTTTATCAATATTCATTAGTATTGTGGGCACACTACCGTGTGTTACAAGAGTGTTATGTTTTCATATTTCCACACTCACAGTTAGGGATGGCATCAGTGGCGTAGCTAGCCTCGAGGGGGCCCCGTATCAATAATCTGGTAGGAGTCCTTATACGGGAAAAATTTTTCTGGTGTCACGCCCAAAATCTATTTTGGGCAAACACAAAAAAATTTTTAGGGTATCATTTTTTGCATTTACCAATTTTTTATAATATAATAGATAATATACGTATACATAGCTTTTTATGAACAGGCAAATTTTAAAATTTGGTCTGTTTTTAGACATTTACCGTTCTTCAACATCTTTTAAAAGGTTTCTATTTTAAAATATAGGCAAGTCATTTGAAATAATTGTAACGCTAATAATTATTTCTAATTTGCTATTAATATAACCAATGATAATAACACGCAAAGCAGACTGCGGCGCAGAGCACATAACAAAATGCGCAGACTGCGGCGCAGAGCACATAACAAAATGCGCAGACTGCGCCGCAGACAACGCATAGCGGAAAGGTGCGAGCAGAAACAATTCGTATGAGTTCACGGCCTCAGGAAAATTTTAATTTAATAAATTGTAGTAAGTATTAACAATTAAATAATAATATCATTTTTTTATTTAATTTCATGCCTTAATTTTTTTAACATGTGGTTAATATGTTTTTTTGCTTACGCATGTCGATGCCAATCGGGGCCCCCCCTAGCGCGGTAGCTACGCCCCTGGATGGCATACTTTTTGTTACAAAAATTTTGTAGAATACCTTTTTATGATTTTAGGCTACCTACGTGTTTTATATAAAAGCTTTATTAGGTATTAACAAATTTTAGATAATTTAAGGTTTAAATAAAAAAATTAATTCATTTATTTAACCAACCAAAATAATATCATTTATTACAAAAATACCCAAACAACAATTAATTAGGTATTATTAAATATTACATATTTTAAGGTTAATATTTACAAAGAAAATTTATTTCCATTAAAATTTTTAACAAGGTTCTTAAAAACAAGCTGCCTATAAAAATGCTTAAATTAAAAAAAATCGGTAAAATAATAGATTTTGATGAGAAAAGTTTTTTATGCATGCCGATATTTAAAGATATACCGATATCTTTTTTCGATTTTCACAGTATGGATTTTAGTCGAGTTTTGCAGATTTATAACTTAATTTAAGTAATTATGTTGTTAAATTAACAATAAAAACTGTCATAAAAGTAAAAATCCTTGCCAGTAATATAGTTTTTATAATGATTTTTTTACTTTCTTTAATAAGTTTGACAATTGAAATATTACATTAAAGTTTTTTAATGTAATTTTGACGAAAAAAAATTACCTATAGGTTTATTTTATTTCAGGAATTTTTAACTATTTTTAATTCTTATTTGTCTTAAAACTTTTAAAGGAATAAAGTGGTATAAAAACTATTAAAAATTACTTACAACTTTTTAAAAAGTTATTTAAATTAAATATTTTTTAGGCTTTATATAATTAGATTTGTTTATTTTGTAAAGTCATGTATTTATTTTAAACACTGTAATATTTAGAGGGCATTTATTTTTTATAGTTATTTTTACCAATAAAATATGTATTAATATTATTTAATATATTACATTATTATATATTTAAAACATATATTAAATGAACTATAGGGTGAGATTTCTATCTTAAAATTTTAAGTAAATAGTAGGTAATTTACCTGTATAAAGCGTTTTCAAAGTTGTGAAGACCCTATGAAAGTTTTCCTTAAAATTATCCAAGAATTGATGCAATGGGCATTTAGTATTAGCACCCAATTTAGAAATAACCGTTCAATAAATTGTTAATATTATTAAAGTGAACGATGATCAATAATTTTTCCATAGTTATGCAAAAAACAAATATAATAATGTAACATGCATTAGACCTTTTTATTAATTAAAAAAAAAAAGATAATAGACCCCATCATTTTACGTGAATGTCTCACAAACAACACTGGACTTCTTCAACGTTTTTCCTCGAAATCAGTCAGTTTCCTTTCAAAAATCCTCAAATTACCGCATCAATAAAATAAAAATAGTTAAATATATAAAGAGGAAACGTGCGATTAAGTACACGTCGTAAGTAACGAATAACGCGCGGGAACGAAGTCGGATAAAATGCCACAGGCATGTTCCGGTTGAGTATGTCCGGACTTTAACCGTCATCTCGACAATTTCATTTCCCGCCTGTTCTCTGTCTCTCTCGCCATAGCACAGGTGTCCACAACGATTTTATTTTTTCTCTCTTAAGACTAAGTTTTAATGCAAAATTGAATATTTTCAGCTATTTTTAGAAAAGTTTAGTCGCGTGGATTTTTGAAACGTAACGTTACGCGCGGTGTGTTCTTTATACACCACAAAAATTTACAGTTTTATGGAATAAAGGTAAAATAAGTAATAAGTAATAATTAACAAGTAAGTAGTAAAGGTTTGACATAAATTATATGGATATATCCAATATTATAATATTTAATGAAAAGGAACCAAGCGCCAAAATTTTTTCTGAGCTAAACAAAATACTATAGAAAACAGTCCCAAATTACAATTAATTTTTTGAGCATTGAAAATTATTTACAAATAATACATACATAAGTATATTGTTTTTAGACCTCTAAAAATAATGATACAAATTGTGCTATTTTTAAAAAATATTTATATAAATAAAACTATAATTTATAATATATATAAATAATTATACATGGGTATTTTTTTATTTAAAAATGTAGGTTAAATTAAAGAATAGTTACATATACAAAAGTATATACATTTATACATTGGAAAAAGCCAGAGGTTCTTAAAATATTTGTTAAAAAAACTAAAAACCTTTTAAAACCAAAAGTCGTTATAACTTCGTTATTCTGGGAATTTTGAAAAAAAGTAAGTTTTACATGTTAACATACACATTAATCTACAATTTCTTTGATGCTACATTGTAAGTTACCATCTTCATCTTATGTTTTTTAATGGCCGCAACAACATAATTTGTACATATGTACTATGCAAAGTCCCACCACGTGACTTTGATACAAATAATTAAGGTTAATTTTATGTCAAATTCAAGCTAATTTCGTCTTTTTTAAAAGTAATACAATTTATATATTTTTCCAAATTAAGAACTTTATATGTATATACATAAACAGTACATACATATATTGGATTATTTTCAGAAAATAGGTCGAAATTGTCTTAACAGTGACAGAAAATTAATATTAATTATTTGTTTCAAAGTCACGTGGTGGGACTAGGGTTTTAAAGTTTTGAAACAAACCGGAAAAATTGGGGAAAAAATTATTTTCCCTTTTTTTCAAGGCCTTGCAAAAATTGTCTCTTTTGGAAAAAAATGATTTTTTTATGAAAATATACACAGCAATCAACAACACTATTTAATTTAAAAAAAATCCTTTATTACGGAAAAAAACAAATACAACAACAATTGATTAAATTGAATTGATTTAAGAAAATAAACATAAACGTTAAAAATACTGTCGGTTGGGTTTTTTTGCAACAGGCAGTCCATTAAAAATATCCATTTACAAAATAAATAATGATTTATAAAGTTAAATTATAAAATTATAATTTTATAAATCGATGTGTCAAATAAAACGATATACACCACCAAAATTGTTTTTTTTTGCGAATAAAAGGAATAATAATTATAATAAGAAAAAATGACTTTTGCAGATTTTTCATATTGAATAAAATAAAAAAATGTAAGTCATATTTTTCCGAAAATTTTAAAACCCCAAGTTGGACTTGATGTGTGGAGCATAGTACATGTAACATCGTTGATTGATTTTTTTTTAAATTTTTAAATGCCATTTTAATAGAACCCTAATTTAACCGACCTTAAAGCTCTTCAAATAAAACCTGGAACTTGCAAGAATACTCGGCGAGTATTACTCGCTGTAAAATTAGCAAATTTTTGTTAATATCAGAAAGAAAAGTGAACCAAACAGTATAAAACCAATAAATCACCTTATTGTAAATATAAATAACACTAGGCAATCTGGTATCAAATGACCCCTATCCAATTTTAAAACTTTAATGAAATTTAGTTCTTAAACAGTAGGTATATTGCAAAAAAATAATAAATATAACCAATATTTGTTAAAATAGGGAGTCTGTATTAGCGATTTCATACAGTTTAAACTTCTTGATTAATAATAAAGAGCATGTGTTTCCTGGTTATTAAAAACCATCTCACGGGCTCAGCTCTGGAGAGTACACAGGACGTTAACGGTTTAGCGTTTGCTCATCACCAATACTGATCAGTTGTATGATGGAAATATTTTTCATTAACGGGACATTTATGACCTGTCGCCGCGACTGTATTTCTGTCGTAGATACTTGAGTTTAATATTTAAAATATTTTTTGTTTGATTTTATGGGAATGTTATCTGACGAAAAAAGGTGGTGTTCATTAACAGCGGAAGGAAGTCCAGAACATCAAGAAGACAATCGCTCATCTTACATTATTACTTTGTTGGAGCGGACATACGTGGTGCGCACAGTGCACCAATCAAAAGAAAAATTTTTATCATTATTTTTAGTTTGGATTTCAAAAAGTTTCGAAAACAAAAATTGGTAAAAAAAAATAAATTTGTAAATTGTTTTCTATATGACTTGTCAATTGTAAAAATTTTAAATATTTCCTTACAAAAATGATTTAATGCACAAACATACCTATATTTTTTTATGACAAATATATAACACTCATTTTTTTTAATAAAAAATCAAAAACAATATAACATAGTCTTCGCCGCGGAGAAATCTTATAATTTAAAGAATTAAAATAAACCTTTTTTTAACTCTCTATAGTATACTGTTTTTCGAAGATATTGGACCAATATTCGTAATAATATTGGGCCAATATATCTTTCGTCAGATTTTTTCTAGCATGGTCCAATATTAAAACCCAACATTGGCCTGAAGTTGTTTGACATTATATAACCGATATTGGAAATCCGCATTGACCCGAAGTTGTTTTACACCATATTCTAGGAAAGTTGAGGGAGAAATTTAAAGAAAAATGATATCCACATAGTACTTACTACGTAGTAGGATTTTTAAAAGTGATATGTCACGATCGTGTCGACAAACGTTTGTTTTCAGGAAATGTTTATAGTATGTACTTAGGGGCGTAGAAGTGGGGGGGACAGGTGACAATGCCCACCCAAATGATAAGGGGGAGAGGGGGGTTACTTCATATAAAATGAACCCTCCAATTTCTTTGAAAAAATCTACCAATAAGACAAGTCGTGTACCGTCTATGTTATTCTTAATTACGATGAGATGCTAAAATCGTTTGTATCGTGTGCTAAAATGATCAGCTTGAGCTTTATTAACGTAATAACGAAATTAATTGCTAATAAGACAAGAAATCGCATATTACCCTTGTTATTCTTACAGTAATACGCAAGAATGGCCTTTATTATTTTCACCCATTTGGTGCTAGTCGGTAGTATAGACAATGTCTATTAGACATATCCTGGAAACAAACGTGTGTTAATGATATATTGGCGTAAAATATTATGCCAATATAGGACCAACATTCGATAAACATTGGCAAGATTTATAAAATTATCATTTTATGCCAATATAGGGCTAACATCGGCTAAATCCAATATTGGCCCCAGATAAAATATTGGGCATAGACGCGCCGGTTTTTTAGATTTTACAAGAAAAATAAATGTTTTTATAAATTACACAAATAATATTTTTTCTTATTTTTATAAATTGAATCCTGATTTTTTTTATATTAAATAAACATTATTTACAATATTTTTAGTTTTTTAAGATTATTTTTTACTTTTAAGTATAATTTTACTTTTAATTATAATTTTGAGGTGCATTTTTTGAATAATTTTTTGTTTATTTTATTTTTTATGTTGATTTTAATAATAAATAGTTGTTTATAATTTAGGAAAGATTTTTCAAATCTTCGCTTTTTATTGTATCTTGTTTTCATTATTCTTTTATATTTTCTATAGATCTATACGATTTTAATTTTAAATTTCGTGCTTTTCCTTAATTTATAATTCACTATATTGGAAAAATGTATCATTTTTTTTCTAATTAGAATTTTGATAACATTTCTTAATAAGCATTTGTTTATTATTTTCCTAATATTATTTGTAATTAATATTACTTTTTTTATTATTATTATTATTATTAATATTAAATTTTATAATTATTACAAAAATTATTAATTCTTATTATTTCATGTAAACTTTCTGGGACCTATCTTAAGATTTTTTCCAACTTCCATGGTTTCCTTCCTAATAACATTTTCAATATTTTTTGGGAAATTTTAAGGTTTAAGGTTTTTAATTTCAAATTATTTGTTTAAAAAACTTGAAAGGTTGTTAAAAAAACAAATCATCATAAAAACTTTTTCAAATTTGATATGATTTTGCTTATTTTTTTTTGGTATAAATTTTTAAGATTTGTTTAAGAAAAGAAAATAATTGATCAGAAATAGTATTATATTTAATATATAATTTTAAGCAACTAAAATCTGAAAATTAATTTGTTTAACAGCTTGGAAAGTGTATGTCATCAATTTAATGATTGTAACATGAAACTGTGGTCAGCAAAATAAAATAACTTTGTAGGTATAACAAACTTTAAGCAGCATACCTCCATCTATCCATATTCACTTAGTTGGCCGATCACACTTTGCGGACCATTCATTGATTTTGATGTCCAATTATTCTTTATAGCCTACAAAAATGAATATTTTGCTTACCGTTTAAATACCCTTTTTTAATACATATTTTGTAATTTTATTTTCTCATTGTGCGCTGATGTTGTGAACAGTCATTCAGCCGAGCACGGTCCGCTGCTCATCTGAGGTGAAGATCATTCTTCTCCCATGGCTGGACAGCCAGGCAGCAAAAGCAGGCAGGGGACGCGTCTCGCGTCTCGCCCATCTCTCCTCTCCTCCCGACTTACCACACATTAGAACGCGCATCTACATGCGACGAAGAACAAAATTCCAGCTTTTTTAGCAGCGCGTCGCGTCTTCTGTTCTCCTCGGCTTCTTGCGTGCGAGGCGGATGTGTGTCCATCCGATCTAGTAGGCGCTCACGCACGCTACACTTCTTTTGTTATTAACGACCAAAGGTACAATGATACATGTTTATAGGTATCTTACCTCTTAAATTTAAAATAGTAAACGTAGAATATTTGTTCCAAACTAAGCTAATAAAAAATGGACCCATTGATGTACCGTACTACCTAAAAATGAATTAGTCAAAAATGACTAATTAGTCATTTTAACTATTAAATTAATTTAATAGTTATTAGTGGCTACTTTTTCACTTGTACCATGGTTAACCATGGAATACCATGGTATCCCAAAATTTAACAGCCAATTCTTATGTAAAATTGTCCCCTGAATCCGAAAATATAGGTATACCTTTAAAAGTTAAAAAGGTATACCTTCAAAAGTTAAAAAAGTAGAACAGTTTTTGAGATATAGTCCATTTTCCATTTAATTTGAATTGACTATATCTTAAAAACTGCTCTACTTTCATAATGTCGGTATTTTCTGATTCAGGGGACAATTTTACATAAGAATTGGCTGTTAAATTTTGGGATATCATGGTATTCCATGGTTAACCATGGTACAGGGTGATCCCCTATAATGTCGCCCCCCTTTAACTTTTTTATTTTAAGTGTCCGAAAAAATTTCAAAGTATGGTTATGTAGGTACTAAAAAATACTTTTTTTCTACGTATAAAGAAAATTGGAAAATTGATCAGTATACAGGGAAAAACAAAAAGTTTATTTTTTTTCAATGGATCACCCTTTTTCATATAACATACCATATACCTAAATTCAACCGTTTCTGAAATATTTAAATTATTTTTAAGATAATAAGTTGAAATAGTTTGTCTTTCTCTGTCTGAGTAGCCATTTTTACTTATTTAACAAGACATATTGACATAATGTCACTATAATAATTTATTTTCAATAAAAATTTTGGTATACTGAGGCTTCTTGATTTCTAAGAGTTTAAAAAAACATTTAATGATAATATTTCGAATGCGAATATTTCAGAAACAGTTGAATTTAGGATATGGTTTGTTATATGAATTATGCTCAGAATTTTACAAGCAATCGAAAAATAAATTCATATTTAGGGTGATCCATTGAAAAAAAAATAAACTTTTTGTTTTTCCCTGTATATTGATCAATTTTTCATTTTTTTTAATACGTAGAAAAAAAGTATTTTTAGTACCTACATAACCACCCTTTTAAATTTTTTGGGACACTTAAAATAAAAAAGTTAAAGGGGGGCGACATTATAGGGGATCACCCTGTACAAGTAAAAAAGCAGCCACTAATAATTATTAAATTAGTCATTTTTGACTAATTCATTTTTAGAGGATATATGTCGATCATATTTTTTTTAATGTTCTTACTTTTATTTCATTCCCTCAACCCCCTCTTGACAATAATTTTCAAAGTAAAAAAAGTCAAAATGTTTGTAAAAATATTAATAATTTGGAGAAATATAGTATGGATTTTTTTAAATATAAAATGATTAGGTGTCGTTTTATTTTTTTCTTGTCTCCTTGAAAATGTTATGTATATGTTAATTTTATTTTGTAATATTGAAACATAATTTTTTGTAGAAAACCAGGGTTTGTAATTATTTTAACAAAGAAAATATTTTACCGAAAGTTTTGTAAATTAAATAATATGCAAATTTGTAAGCATTTTCAATGGTTACAGATTATTTTGTTAATGTTTAACAAATTATTTTGTTGAAAAAGTACACGTGATTTTAGGCAGCCAAACAAAACATTTCCCACTGACAATACGGATCAACAAGTTCAACTGAATTCAGCGTCTGCAAATTATGTTTCTGCTTACTTTATTCTAATTTTTAACGTGTTCGTAACAACTGTCCAGAGTGTTTGTTGTTATTTGGATTCCTTATACCTACATATTTAACAAGTGTGCGAAGTGCGAAGAGATGCCATCACAGGTTTTCAAACTGAAATTAGGGGATACAGTGAAGTGGGTTAAAGTTATGAAATACATCAGTAAGCGTTGTAGTAGTACTGATAATTATATTGTACCAAATTTCTTAATTGTTTGATGATTTCAGAATGGTGTGTTATTTAATAATTAAATAAATGAACACAAAAATAACCTATAAACAATTAAATTTTAATTGTTTATAGGTTATTTTTGTGTTCATTTATGTATGTATATGATAATTTTTGTTTAGAAAATTGATTAATAAAGCAACATTTCCTATCAACATTATTTTTATTTAAGTTCTCAATTTTCAACAAATACTTTTGTTATTGGTCTACAAAAAGGTTTGTAAAAATTAGGTCCTTTTTGAAAATTACAAGAATTAGAGTTGAATTATTGACAGAATTTTGTTATTAAATCTACAAAATGTTTGATATAATTTCAAACTACTTATTTAAATAGTTAACAGATTACATGTAGACTAAAAATAAAGTTATGTGGACCTGGATTTACATAAAATCTGGTTAATATTTGGTTAAAATCAAGAAATATTTTTTACTGTGTATAATATAATACGTATAACCAATGCTCTTCAAAAGTACTTGCAACAAATTTTATACAACCTATATTTTGGACCGGTAGTACAAAGTGTATACGTCACCAAAGTCATTTTTGCCTTTCACGGCAAAACGGTTAAAGTTCCAGGTAAAAAAAAGAATTTTTATAGAAAGTTTAATTTTTCGCATCTTGTGCGAGAGTCTCGCAGGTGAATATTTCCGCGTGCAGCCTTGAAAGCATATAAATCATTAAGTACAAACCAATAATGGCTTTTAAAAGAAAAGCCGCTATCGGTAGGCGGTTAAACTATTCTTACTTAGACTATTTTTTTTCACTTTTTCCTAAAGTAACGATCAATATTACTTGTCTTCGCTTAAATAAAGTATTAAAACATGCTCCCAAATTGTTTTTAATACTTTCAATCATCGTACAGTGAAATACTGCTTTTCGGTTTCAGTTGCCGAAAATATTTGACAACAATTATATATATAATAATATTATTAATAATAATATTCAGTTTCAAACATTTTTAATGGGTATCTATCAAGGCGGCCATGGATCACAAAGAAAACGCCGAATATTGGTCCCAGTTAGAGATGCGACTTGAAAAAAAACGGTCCGTTTTTTTTGTTTTTTTTTCAGTTTTTTTTTCATTGTTTTTTTTTCAAATGTTTTTTTTCACATTTTAGGTTTTTTTCAAGATTATTCCCATTTGCCTAATTTTTTATGTTTCCATTGACTAAAATTAGCCACTAAATCACAATTAGTAAATGTAAATACAGTCTCGCGCTATGCACGCGCCACCACCACCGAATGGACCAATAAGGGCCGCGCTTGTTTTGATTTGGTCCTAAAAAAGTAACTACATATAATGTTTTTGATTCAGCGCTTGATTTTTCAAACAGCTACCAAAAGCACTTTTTATGATTTTTCAAATTTATGTAGAGTATGGAATTTTTTTTTCCAAAAAATAAAGCAAAAAAAAATCGATTTTTTTATTACGGTATTCGTTAGAATTGAGTGTTGCACGTTTATCATCTAAAAATCTCAAAACTATAAACAAGCTTCAAATTGCTTTTTTTACGGCTCCAATACGACCATTTTTAACAAAGATACAGCTATCCGAAAAATCGCAAAAATAATTTTTTATCCTTTAATTTTTTGTATTAGTGTAGAAGTTTTACATTGCTATTGGTTTTTAATGTGGAAACTACCAAATAATAAGAAATCAGATTTTTTTAGTCTTGGTCAAAATTTTCAATAATGAAAAATGTAATATATTCTACATTTTACTCAAAATTTTATTTTGAAAAAAAAAACAAAAAAAAACCGTTTTTTTTCAAGTTTTTTTTCACATCTGAAAAAAAACCGTTTTTTTACATCTCTAGTCCCAGTGGCAGGGTCAAGGTTTTGTCCTCATTTGAGGTCCTATGTACGAAATATTGAATTTTACATGAGAATTATTATAAACTTATCTTTTATTTTCTATAGGGAGGCACTGTCTCACTCCCTGCCACATCACCAATTTGTTCCATATTTACTTTTTAGATAAACCAATAAACAAACACGGAAGACATTATAAATCATTATATAAAACCATTGAGTAAGATTACTCAATGATAAAACAATTACTTTTAATAACCCTTAACTGGTGACGTGCCGTCAATTTGGCCGTACTGGTCTAAAACAAGATGCCTGATGAGATTTCGATACTTTTGCAAGACTCTCGTACGAGAGTTTTTAAAAAACTTGACGGAGTTGTATACAACATACAAATAAGTCATGTTTCTCTGCCCTGCATAACGTTACAAAGAATTCCACTGTATTGAGCTAGATAAACACGTATTTTTGGATTCTTTATAAGCTACTTAAGCAGAAAAATAAGAAAAGAAAATTTGATTTTGCATCACAAGTAATAAAGTAAAACATCATCAGGTTTTGCAGACACCTTCGTTTCGGACAAAACTTGAAAATACCATACGATATACGTATATGTTTTTATCAAATCCTCAAATTAATCGCATTGTCGGTAAAAAACGTCTCTTATATCATTTTCAATCATCAAAAATGAATTCACACAACGGACCATATCGCCAATAAATCACTGTCAAAAAACAAAGAGGATCGTTTTACCTAATAAATAAACTCGGATCTCAACAAACTCGGGAGAAACAAACAGAATCCTTCGAAGGACAATGGCCCTGGCTACTTAATCTCCTTACCGTAAATAAAACAATTAGACACAACGGTTTTCTGTAAAAGAAAACCTGTTTTAAGGCGACTTCCTGGTCGCAAAGTCATGCCCCGGGATCGTTTAGGACGTCAATAAATTTCAAATTTGGCACCAAGGTCCAGGCAGCATCTGGCCTTCAACCGTGTGACCAGAGGACATCCTAAAGGACCAGGAAGGACGCAGAAAAAAGGGGTGCAAATCTGACCCCTTCCCCTTTAAACAAACATTAGTATAGGTAGATTAAGGTGCGAAAGGGTATTGTTGGATTTTTTGCTCACTTGCATATCACAATGAAATAATAAATGGTTTCATTTATCTTGTGTTGGAATGATAACATAATATAGGCATTTATCTAGGTAATTACGCTTGTGACAATACGATTTGCGTCATTTAATACCAACAATTATTACTATACTGTTTTGCTGCATTTTTTAATTTAAATATACCTACAAACGGTTAAAGCGTATTAATACCAAGACTTATGCACCAAGATGATGGCAATATTAATGATCCTAATTTATTATATGGCTTCCTAAATAATCGATTTAACTTTTAAATTATATTCATCTATTCGTCTATCTAACAATAAGATAAAACTTAAGATTCTTGATTTTACCTGTCAACGTGAACCCTTGATGCGAGGGATAAAAATCTTGAACGTAATATATGAAGAAGGCTCTTTTTGGAATCTTTGAAGATGTTCTTTTAATAGCGAAACATTAATACAAGAAAACGGCAATAATTCTTTTCAAAATTATAGGCTACTGTATGCCTAATGTTTTGACTTTCTTTTGTGTCAGTTTTGCCGAATAATTTATGTAAATGTTAACGCTATAATTGTAGGGACAGTTTTTGGATAATAAAAGTTTTTTAGGAATTTAAAAGAATGTTCTACTGAGAGAAAAAACATTCCAATTTTTAAAGTTGTACCTACATTTATTTCAAAAATATATTGCGTGATGATCATCGAAGAGATGCTTTTTGAACAGCTGTTAAAAGCAGCCGGCCCATGTAATAAACTAATAGCATCAGGTCCCCATTTTTATTACTTGTAAGTATTCCTTACCCAGACCAAAAACTCCTAAAAGACATCAAACCCATAATTTGCCAAAGTTGACACAAAAATATAAAATTACATATATTTGTGACATACTGCGAAATTGTTTTCACTTTTTATTATATTGCCATGCATTGCGTAAGTCTATTGAGATTGTAATGATGGGTCTTTATAGGTGCGCCACAAGGATCCATATTGGCACCACCCCTATCTCACCTCAATAAAACCGCATATTTACAATTAAAAAAAGTTTTTAATTCATCTTATCTCGTGGCGATCTGAAATGCCGATGAACAGAAGCTATTAAAACGGGTAGAGAATAAAAAATGAAAAAAGCGGACTATCATCCGGAGGGCAGATGGTAGCGTCAGAATCCGAACAAATGAAGGTAAAGTAATCAGCTGATGGGGACACGTGCCGGTCTGACCAGCCGTCTGTGTTTTGAGTAGCCGCAACTGACCGGCACCATCATCTGTATAGCTGTTATTTTATAAGAGATCCTAAACGGTTTTATTACTTTTGAAATTATCTCGCTCTCGGCAAAAATAAAAGGCCTTACTTAAAAAAATGGAAATGTAAATAATATTCCATTGTTCAGTGTCTATCTCTTCTTTACATTTACCGTCGATGCGTACTTTTTATTATGTTTTTTATCTATGTATATGCAGCATATGTGGCTACCCTCATCTTAACATTCACCTGTCAAGAAACACCTTTTACTTACTTTACACATTAATTAAATTTTTTAACATTGTGTTTATTCATAATGATCTTTAGTTTAAGTTTTTAAACTTTGTATAATTATAATTGAGATAATATTTACTTTATCTTCGATTTATAACACAACCCCACAAAAAAATCGATGTTCTGGCCTGGGGATCAGACCATGTTTACCATATGTTTTTTGGGTCACTAAAGCCGAATCCGGAGCTTGTTTAACCCTATCACGTCAGGTTTTCAAGATAACCTCAAATGACCTAATAATTCAAGCTAATAAGCCTTTTTAAAACCAAAAACCTTATACCCGAAGCTGTTTATTCCTAATAACTTTATAACCTTTTATATTAAACTCAACCTATTATCACGCAATCTGTCATAGCCACATAATCCCGTAACCGAAGCTGTTAAGGGGCCGTTCATTAATTACGTGAGACAATTTTGGCGATTTTTTGACCCCCCCCCCTCCCCTGAGTCGTGAGATTTTGCTCAACCCCCTCCCCCCTCCCTTAATCTCACGTAAGATTTTTTAAAATGCATGGTTTTAATTTAAATAAGTTAATCTGTGCTTAATTCCATTAGATTTATTAAAAAAAACAATTTGCTTATAATTGTTTACTTAATTTAACCCAGTTTTCTAGCAATTTTAAATTTTTTCTTTCGGAAAAAAAATTACGTGATATTTGCCGAGACACCCCCCTCCCCCCACGTGAGATTTGGTGAGGTTTGGCTCGACCCCCTCCCCCCCCTAAACACCTCACGTAATTAATGAACGGCCCCTAATCTACAATAATCTTATGATCTGATATATGAAAATCCTAAACCCACCCCCAAAACCCTATAATCTGAACCTCAACATAACTTAATGGATCGCAATCTTTTATGGCGCAGTACGCATAAAACCCAATTAGTTAAACCCCAAGATTGCGATGGATTAAGTTATGTTGAGGTTCAGATTATAGGGTTGGGTTATGGGGTTAGGGGGTTTAATATATCAGATCATAAGGTTATTGTGAATTAACAGCTTTGGTTACGGGATTATTGGGTTTGAACAGATTGCGTGATAATAGGTTGAGTTCAATTACTTAAGTTGGGATTCGGATTATGGGGTTATTGGTGTAGGGTTCTTTAGTTATGAATTTATGGGCTTCTATTTAAAGGATTATAAAGTTATTAGGAATAAACAGCTTCGGTTATAAGGTTTTTGTTTTAAAAAGGCTTATTAGCTGGGATTATTAGGTTATCTTGAAAACCTGACGTAATGGCTTAAGACACGATTATAAAAACGAGCCGTTGGCGAGTGTAGAAATGAATAAGAGTGTCATTAACAATAATAATAATAATAAGCCATTATGATACACAATTTTTTTTATGACTTGAATCAGTTGAAATTTTTGTATGCTTTTGCGGATATTAAATTATTTGCAACTCTTGTGACCTTTTTTGAGTTTTTAGTGGTGTTAAATTCTTAATTTAACTTCGACTGTCACACATTTACACCGCACACCTATTTCCAAAGTGGAGAAATTTGACTGCGTATTTATTTTGTATTAAATAGTGCCATGAAAATCTGACACACTTGGTAAAGTTTTACAAGTTGTCGAAATAAAAGTTTCACTTAGAAGAAAGGAGAAGAAAAATTCACGTTGTAGGGCTGCAGGTGCCCTATGGCAGTTTTTTCATCAAAATCTTCGTTATTAGTTTTTATAATATCGTGTAAAAAATAAATGTGTAAAACTTTCAAGCCCATTTTTTTTTTATTTTTGCAGTTTTTGTACCAAATGACAATAACAATGGTAAAACTGAAAAAAATTAACTTGGCAGTTTTACACATTTAGGTGACGATATGTCAACAAAATTAATTTGTTTATAATAATTGTTTCTAATTTCAACAATTTTCTTGCAAAATTATTGTAACTATTTTTATTTCATATCATAAAGTGGACAGTAAAACAATGATCACAAAGCATTCCACAGATCGGCAAATATAAATAAATTACCGAAACAGATTGAAAGAAGCTAATTAATTAACCTTCAGAATCCCAAAATAATCATATTACGAGGGATCCCGAAATGGGTCATTGATGATCCTATATTTATATAATAACTTTTTTATATTTCAAGTCGCAAAATATATACCTAGAAGCATATCTCAAAGGATATAGCGTAAGAAAAAAAAATCCGAGAATTATAGCGAAAAATGTGTTTTTCGGGTCACCCGAGACCCGGTTTTGAGATTCCAAAGGTTAACAATAAATTTTAAAGAAATATAAAACCCTTAAATTCCTCCTAGGATTATTTTAGCAATTTATCCAATTATCAATTGGAATTAATGGAAATATAATAAGGAAGATATAGATAGATCAACCTATTTGATTGGTCAAGAGATATCGAATGATTCTTAAACCCAAGAAAAACCACATATTGCTTCTGTCACACATAAAGCGAGTGTGGTAAATAAACGTAAATAGGTTTTTCATGTGTTGAAAACAATTAATATTAAAAGCACGTCGCATTATTATTTGGCAACCAAGATACAAAAACCACAATGGATTTTATGGGATTCAGTGATGATGAATCGTTGAAACATTTAATAACATAATTTTATATCAATTTTTATCTGTCATCTTTGCTATAATTAAACTGTCCAACAGAAAATAAACAAAACTTTAAATTTCAAGTTTAAAGTTTTAGTATATACTATGTAGGTACTATAAAATTATGAACCACACATCACACCATCTCTGCAGAGATACTTAAAATTTTAACAGTATAAAAACTAAATTGTAAAATTTTGTACTAATCTTTTTCCCATGAGTGTATTAATCGATATCTTAAAAGTCCTCAGATGATTTACACAAAAATTTGTAGTGAATCACCGAACGTATTTTAACTCAGTGACTCACCAGCATCACGTGACAAAAACAAAATGCAAATAGTCGCATTGATCTTCACAACACCATAACAACAAAGAATCAAGACGAATCTACAGATACCTGTAGAAGCAGGTAAAAAAGTACCAGCGCATCCACCATTATTTTTCTCGGAATCTGCGCATCCGCCAGTTTTTCTCTGACGCAAACGATTTTGTTTTGTTTATATTTGTACGACTGCGGTTGTCATGAATTGTTAATTTGTGTACAGTTAGAAAAATTATCATATTTACAGTCACGTCATTAAATGCATTCAATTAATAAAGAAATTTAATTTAGTTACCTAGTCGAAATGATTAATTTGTTTATATTTATTGGTATTATTCAATGTTATTTTCAATTTTTATCATTTTCTTTGTCTAAGTAAATATCTTGGTTACTATATATACCATTATATAATTTAAAATATACAATATATTGCATTTATTTCTTCCCCAATTAATTCTTTAATGTAAACACAGCTAATCCGCGTAAATTAAGGTGGACAATGGCCGAATTTGGTATGGTGCATGGTACTCCTGGCCTTAGGGCACTAAACAAAAGCAGAAAAGTGGCCCCGAAACCATTTAATCTTCTGCAACGGAAGTGGCTGTTGTTTCCGGCTGAGTTGCGGCACCCCAGACTGGATATCAGGCCCGAAACCGGTTAGAGGTAGCAGATATGTACGTATTTTACGTTCCTTCTTCGTACACGGACGTACTGTTTCTGTTTTTTTATTATTATTAGTGTTGGGTCGTAAAAATTCGTCTTCTTCTTCACCGCTAAGGCACGTTCTACAGTTGACCCCTTTTCTTTATTGTAATTGAAGGGAGCAGAGGCCGTTCGATAGCCGGTGACCCCAAAAGTTTGGCTAACGAATGTTATTATTGTTTATTTACTTAAATTACATTTTTACATTCAAAAATTTAATTATAATATTCTTAATACTGTCAACCTTAAATAGATATAATAATATTAATAATAAGTAAAAATAGGTCTTAAAATAGAGTTTAACATTTTAAAATGTGTTTTTAACATTTTTTTCCACTACCACCTTTAAAACGCCCATTATCGTACACTAAGTTACCTATTAAATACACATTGACAAGTTGTGGCTTTATGGCACTTTGGTCACGGGCTGAAGTTTCTTTTAAGTTAGTTGACAGTTGTCAAATATCATACAATCGTTAAAATAAAGTGCCTTTCTTGTAAAATAATAATGTGAAATAGTTATTTGTTTTACAAGTGTTGAAAAGCGACTTTTTCATGCGAGTGAAATAAATGTTTTTTCTACGACCTCTTTATTTTGTATTATTAAAAAAAAATATCCTAAAAACTTGTTTGACAGCTGTTAAAATTACTATGCTGTCAATTTCTTTTCACACAGACCTGTCACTTTTCACACATAAATGTCACTTTACACGTTTGCCTTTCCAATGAAAAGATTCATTTTCCAAGCAACGATGCCACTACGAAATGTGACTTTTACATAGTGGAAAAATTATTTTATTATCTCAATCCAAAAATACAAAAGTATTACCTAAATAGTTTGTAGGAAGATTATATGAACGTTTGTACTGACCTTTTAATTTCGCCGAAGTAACTAGATTTGACTGATAAAGCATAAAAATTTTATGTACTGTGCCCATAAAACATTCTCTTCTCTTTTACTGTGAAAAACTGCTTCTATATTGATTGTTAGTCTATTTTCAAGAAATACATTTTGATTTACAAAGAAAAAATTGAGATTTTAACGACGGTAGATTCCCAAGTTATAAATTCTAACGGTAATTCACTGAGAGAAGGTTTTATTTCACTAAAAGGCATAACGTTTGTTTCAAATGTATGACATATTTAAATACGGCGGAATGTACCAAGGTTTAATGGTAAAAAACCATCACTTTGGAGCTTCCGGAAAACTGCTATTGAACGAAACGCATGTAGATTTGTGTCAAATTTGCTGATTTTGAATTCTTTGTGGAATACTTTTCTGATAAATTGGTAATTGCTTGCTACCAGTATAGTCGATTTTGTATGAATCGATGTAAGTTTGCCTCAAACTTACTAATTTTGAATTTCTTGGCAGGTAAATGTAGGAAAAATTGGTATCTGCTTGTTACCATTAAAGTTCTTTTCCATTAAACGTACCTGCATTTCTAAAGAAATTACGGTTTCTTTGGATGAAACGCCATATTGCTTAAGAATATTGTATAAATCGTCGGCCTTATCACGAAGTGGCCTAACCCACAAAATTGAAAAACAAAATGAGATTTTTCGCAAATTAACTTAAGATGGTCTATTCTATTCTCACGAAATGGCCTATGTATTTTTACAGTACAGACTTTGTACTATTGGCCACCTCGTGGAGTAATAGAATAGACCATCGTTAAGTTAACTCTCGCAAAATGTCAATTTTGTGGGTTAGGCCACTTCTTGATAAGGCCGACTATTTATACAATATTCTTAAACGTTATGCCATTTTATCCAAATGTTTTCATGAAAGCAAAATTATTTTGTAAGAACCGTAAGAATACAGTGGAGGCAAATTTAAAACTTTATAAGACACTGTATGTGCACGAGAAGACGCGTTTCAAGAGGCGTTCCCCCACTCCAAAAATTGCACTTTCCAAACTAAGCACAACTTTGATATGTTTGCCACAAACTTATTATATTTGTTGCAAATGCTGAGCTTTTCGCAAAAATTGTAGCAGATTTATTATAAGTTTTTTCTATTTCAGTTAACCCATTAATAAATTTTAGTGGAAAATATTGCACGTTTTATGAAAACCCACCTAAATTTAATTCAAACGTAAAAAACCTAATATTATTGACTATCATTAGAAAGTTTGCATAGAACTTAATAATATTCCAAGCAAACACAGCAGCCTAAACGAATCAACCATTTCTGGCAAAGCAGTTCACCCATTCTAAGCAAAAGCACTAATTTTGAATTAAATTTCAGTTGTTTAATTCAAAGCAATCAGGCTTAAACAATTGCAACGTTTGTTAAAAATATTCTTTTCCCTCAGTGTTCCAATAAATACAACTGTCACTTTTTGTACCTTTAACATTTTCCGTGTAAGAATTTTTAATATTTTGTGATAATATTTTGCAATTATAGTAATAAAAAAAATCAAAGGATATTTTAAAATTTTAGAATATCAATATTATTGATTATAATTGTTAAGTTTAATTAAAATAATAACGGGCAATGTTAATGTTGAAAATTACGTCAAAAATGTTTATTGGGATGGTTACTTTATTTTCTGCAACTCGTTTATAAACTTTTCTAGGCACTCATTTAATTAAGCACTCGCTCGCCGGCTGCAAATTTGTTTTAAACAGTCTAAAATATGTTGTTTTATAAATATTTTTAATTTAACATTTTAGGGTATTTCATAAAAGTTTTAGAAGTAATTTAATATTGAAGTCATGTTGAAAAAAAATTATATTTTGTAAAATAGTCGATATTTTCCTAAATAAATGCTTTTTTGAACTAAAAAACTGATTTTATGGGACAATAAGACGTATTTAAAAATTTACCTAAAAAACTTATATTATGACAATATTATGATATTTTTGTATACCTATGTATGTATAAAACTAATATTTTTTACTAAAAAGAAATGGGAATGCTAGATTTTATTTGATTATTACCCAAACACAACACAGCTTTATCAATTGTTTTTGTCGAGTACCTACCCATCGATTAGACTTTATCTATAAATATTAAATAATTATAAACAGGAAATTTACTTGCTTTTCAAAAGGTATTCAACCCGCTCGTATTTCGCTAAATAATAAATAAGGTAAAACAATATTAACAATTGGAATTGGAAACTTTGCTAATAAACACTTATTGAACACTTATAGACACACAAGCATCTACATACGTAGGTAAATCTTTTGTTTTTGCTTACATTGTATGTTATAACTTATAAGTTCATTCACATCAAGTTTGGTTTAACTTTTTTTAATCTAGATTTTTTATATTTAAAATTTGGCAAGAAATGTCAAACATTTTACTCCCCATGACAATTGTTTTTTGCCACGTTCCTTAAGGGCCGAATACACGACATTTAATGGCGATACGATTAAAATGTACAATGGCCAACGTACTTTTGACCCCTGGTCGCAAGAAAATTCGTTGGTAAGGTCATTAAATCAAAATTACGACATCAGAAACGGGCATAAACAGGCCATGATTAATTGCCATCGTTATCCTAACGTGAAATAAAGAAGGCTAGGCAAAAAATACTTGCCTAAAGGGTAGCCAAGTAAATTATTTGCATTATAATTTTTGACGGTTAAGATTTTACTTTTTATAAGTTTTATTTTGTAATTTGTATTGTTTTTTTATTTGTTTATAACAATTATTGTTAATTCATCACATCATGTTTTTAAGAAATTCCAACCAAAAGACAAAAAAATGCGTTTTTAACACAAAATATTTTTTTTACATAACTATAATATAAAAATAGGTACCTAGTAAGTACTGTTTTTTATTAACACCCTTTTCAAATTTTTCCAATATCTTTGAGAGAAAGGACATTTAAAAAAGGAGAAGAGTACCTACTTTAACAGTAGGTACTACTCCAATAATTGTATAGATACTCCATCCAGTTATTTGAGTACTAATTATAATTAGTATACTAAATATTATAGAAGGTACTACCATTGTTTTCAAAACAATACTATTCCCCTTTTTAAAATATTTTTTCTCCAAAAAAATATTGGAAAAATTTATATATATATATATATATATATATATATATATATAGGTTATTATTATAAATATCTTAATGTCAATTATTTAAGATATTTTAATTTATGGTGTCGATGCGAGTAGTAATATAAATAAATTGATAAATAATAAAATTATTTATAAGGTCGATGTCTCAAAGTTTGTAAGTGAGTCATATGATTATGACCCAATAAATTTACATGTACAATGTACATAATATGTATATTATACTTATGACAATCAAGTTAACCACTTATTGCAAAAATGTCAAATTGATTTTAAAATATAAGAAATTTTTATCTGGTTTGTTGTAAAAAACATAACAATTATAAATAACACTTGAATAATATTTATAATAGTGTTTTAATACATAGTTATTCTAGTAATGTAATTAAATACCTCTTTTTATTTCAACACACGTCTACGCAATTATTTTGCCATTTTATTAATAGAACTGAGAACTGATCATATTTAAGATAAGTAAAAGTGAACAATTTTGTTGAAGTGCAAGGTATTTTAGACAAAAAATGTTAATTTAACATATTTTATCTATAGACGATTTGTCTATACATTTCTTGTGATTTTGGTATGAAAAAAAAACTTTATTTTCCTACATTTTTTAATTTAAAACTGAAAAATTCAGAAGCTGTTTTATTTGGTCGAGAAAATCATTGTTATTCATTGTTGAAGTAACAGCATCCGTTCACAATCTTAGGATGATATCTTTCTTGCTAAATATATATTCAAGAGGTGTTTTTTGACTTGGACTTTAAGACCTGTACTGGATACAAAGTAAGAAATGAATATTACATCAAGACGAAACAATGATTGAGCCAATATTCGAAGAGATTGTTATATCACTTCAATTAGAAGATTAAATCATCTCCTCCCTTATTTACTAATCCCACGGGGTCGGTGGCAATCTGGCACACGTTATTTTTGGTAATTTGATCCGTTTCAATAATAAAAAGAGCCAAATTTGCTTTGGCTGCTTCTGCACCAGGGGAGGCTGTGTGACATTTAGCTTGACATTTTAGCCTCGCCCAGATAACAAACACGGAGCGTAATTGCCCGGGGATCTTGATTAAAAGCAGTAGTGACATTTAATGAAGCTTTGTTTTGTGATAAAAAAAAATAAAGAACGGAGACATGAAATTTATCATGCTGCAAGAGGGTGTAACCATTACAAGATGCTTTACATGACCAAGCACTTGCGTACTTCCTATGAATACCCAGTTTACATCCGGCCAATATCCCATTACCTTCGGTTTCTTACGACATTCCAAGCCTTTGCCCTTCGTAATTACTAAAACCAAACAGGCAAAAAATATCTTTTGCAAAATTTGACTAATTTTATCATTTAATTTGAACACAGAAATTAATCCCGACATTAACCGGCTAATATTCAGTTTAACTAATGTTAAGATAAAAATAGAAATATCTTATTTTTTAACCGGTTCATGTCGAGATTATTATTTCTGTGTAGTATATGTATTATATAAGGTATATAACATATTGTTATATTCGTATATCAATAATTATGCAACATATTTTTGTTTGGTTGGAATGATTTGGTTTGGTACACAACATAAAACAAAAATACTTTATTTGAGGTTATTTTGGACCATAACCACCCACAATATGTAAATGTCGATTTTAACTGATTAAAGTCTGTTTCGCGCCGAGTTAACGTGTATTTGGACATTAGTGCTCTTTTAGTGATCTTTTAGTTCCACCCTTACTTCCTAAGAAGTCCCAGAAGTCAACTGAATGGCTTGTGCGGGTTAGGGGTAGGAACGGACCGCGGGCTTAAAGTCCCCTCAGAAGGACTATTACACAATAGGACAAACACAAATAAACAGCCATACCCCTGGTGGGATTCGAACCCACGACCTCCGGCTTGTAGGCAGCAGCACTAACCACTAGTCCACCGTCAGCGATAGCCAAATAGAATGGTTAATCTCGATATTAGCTGGTTAATATCAAGATTAACTAGATTTAGAACTTTAAAGCTACATTTTCAAGTCTGAAGCTAGCTTTAGAGTGGCAGTGTGTCGCACACGTAGAGTGGCTATTTTCAACCGATACTCGCATTCCAGCATGCATGCAAAATTTCTCGCCGAATTTCAAATAAGCTGGCGCTGCGATTGGACAAAAACAATGTCAAAATTTAGGGTTATGTAAATTATCTTTACGTTTTTTGTTTTGGTGTAGTTTTTTGTTATTATGTGTAACGAAAACCCTATTGACCTCTTTCTGAATGTAAAAATTAGTTATATTATATCTATAACACCTATATGCACTGTAATAAACTATGCCATGCTGTTTTTTATAAAATAATAACTTCACAGTCTTTAAAATCAATATGATCTTCTTTCTTAACAAAAATGAATGGTTAAATGCATGAGAAATGTTTATTTACCAACTTTGTCCTATATTTGTAGTATTTCTACATATTACATATGGTTACTATTTCCACAATACAAAATGGACTATGGATAGCACTATCAATTTAATAAAAAAAAAATAAAAAAATGTTCAGATAAAAATTAACTGAATTAAAAATAACTTCACAAATAATAAGTCAAAGTCACAGAGAAACAAACAATTTTTGTTTTGTATTTACTCACAATTATTCAGGTATTTCCATGAACTTTTTGGTACCATTAAAAGATATATATTATATATATACGAGTATAACGACTTGTCATTATAAACAATACTTACGTAATTCTGTAATAATCAATTACTAAATAGTATTTTATTAAATAACCTATAAACAATATTCAATGGTAGTTTATTAAAATATTGTAGGCTATAATATTTTAAACAGCTGATTGCAGAAGTGGAAACAATCCTATAGGATTGTTTCCACTTCTGCAATCAGCTGTTTAAAATATTCGAGGTTAGGATTGTTTTTACTTCTGCAATCAGCTGTTTGTCTGCCGCCATATTGAAATCCAAGCCAGACCCAGCACGAAAGTTTGCACCTTCTTAGCTGGAGACAGATTTTAATGAAAATGAATACTATGAAATACACAAAGCAAGCTTGCACTCCCACTTTAGCACGAGAGTTAATTGAAAATGGGCCTTAACTTTTACATATAAACTCTTTAAAATAAGACTGTTTCTTTTTCAATGTCTAAATAAACTTGTAAATTGTAGAAAGAGGGTGAAGTGAACTATAAACTTTGATATATTCATAAAATTTAACCATCATTAAAGAAGTATTTCATAAAGATTTTTTATTAACCCTCTACAATCAATTTTTTTTAGATATAGGCTATATATAGCCAATAAACAATCATCATGCAGAAAAAGATCTTTTAAAAATTAAACTGTAAGTAAGTAAATTTTCATTGTTTGCTTTTCAAAAAATTATTAAGTATAAATTTATCAAATTTGAATCATCTTTTAAGAAGTCTTGGATGAAGATTTTTTTTAATATTAATGGTCAATTGTTTTTGAGAAACAACCATTAGAATGTATGAAGGTTATGGTTTGTATTTATCAAATTAGAACCATCTTTTAAGAAGTCCTGTTATCCAAAAACTAACCCTCTACTAACAATTGTTTTTAAGATGGCTGTATCTAGAACGTTATAGAACGTCTAGAATGTAAAAAAGACAATGATTTGCAAATGTTTGTATTTTAAATACCAGCGATGAAAACTGACATTTTAAATATCTTGAATCAAGATTTTCTTTAAATAATAACGTTCTACAATCAATTGTTTTTAAGATACGACCACTAGAATACCATTATCTAGAAAAAAGCATTCGTGTCGTGGGCAAGGATGCGTACGCGCTTTACTCGGGAGGGACGCGTTGTTCTCTCTGAGGGGACATGTGGGGGACTCCACTCGCCTACCACGACGTCGAGGTCACCTGCAAAGCTGCAACCGGGTCGATATCACGGCGACCGACGCCGCGCCGAGCACACGCGGGATCCGCCAAAGAGCAAAAGCATCGTTCGCATTGCCATAGCGACCTGACGGGCGATTGTTTGGCCACCGGGCAGGCACCTGGAGGATCGGGGGCGGCCCTGCTCACGCCGACTGCATCAATTATGCATGCCCAACGCGCGCTCCATTAGCGAACATAGGGGTTTGCCGGATAGGACGGTTGGACGCTAAGAATGATAACAAAAAATTAAAAAAAATAAAAATTAATGTGAAAAGGTAAAATGATCTCCTACCATCAGAAAACAAGCTTTGTTTTCTTACACATAAAAAAATCTAACATAGAACAGCGCTGTCATTGAATGCATTAAAATTGAAGCAATCTAAATTGTTATTTGCTCAATTAATTACTATTAAACCAAAATAGCGAAAGATTTTGCCTAAATGTCAAAGAATTTATTGCGTTAAATGTATTCATAGTATCAATAGATTTAGGAGCGATAACTTTTGTTCTTAATTAATATACCTATTGGTATTATAGGAACTGTTATTCAGGAATACGGATTACAAGATCCCATTGGTTTAATAGCTCACCCATTCAGGCTATGCTAGCGTTTTTTCTGTGTAGCTTAGTTTTTAGTTTCCGCTAAAAATACTCTCTAAAAATGAATTAATCAAAATTGACAATTGCCATAGCTAAAAAGCAGCCAACTTATTTAAAAACATTTAAGGTGATGTTAAAATTAAATAATTTATTTGCTAAAACCTTCTTTAAAATGTAAATTTCATAACCATCATACAAAATATATAAATTTCACCTTTATCCAAATTATCATCATCATTTACAAAAAAACACCTCTCGGCTCTGAATGTCCCAGGTCCATTAATTTCGGAGACACTTGTGCGGTAGTCAGCATTGTCGTGACGCTGGACAGTTGGCACCCCCGTAAGCAAAACCCCAGTAGCGTTGGTGGACATTACTTTGGCTAATTAGATGCCGTTTGGAACCCTCGGCCAGCCGACACCGCGGCGATGTGGGGAGAAAATTCAAGATCACAAAATGAGTCCAGTCACGCAAAATTTTTCACAGCGCCTAATTTGTCTTTTTATCATGATATTATCAAAAGCTTTTAAAGATGTAACATACATCCCATCGTCATTATAAAGTCCTAATAATTTAAGTTATAATATCCTTTGTTAGATGTTTTAGTTCAATATTCTTGGGAGAAACCCTTTCTTTGTTCGTTCTGTGTTGCATGATTTAAGAAAACTATTGATTTGTTCTCCTCTACCTTCTCAGCCAGTTCTATTTTTATCCTTATGCTACCTAGAAAGAAAACTACTTTTTCAAGTAAAACATTTTTCTTTACTGTAATACAGTGAATGTATTCTCGCAAACTAGATAATAATTATTGGATTGGTATTTCGCACGGTAATAAAAACTTCTGAGGTAGATGATTCGGGCATGGGGGAGGTTACCTATATAGAGGGCAAAGGGGAGTCGAAGGGGGTAAAAGGGGGATGTTTATCAGGTCTCGCGATCGCCCCATTTCCTGTTCACGAAAATTTCTCGGAAAGGCGCTTCGTCAGCTTTTCAAATGTTTCTGAAAGAAACTAATCGATAATCTTACCTTAGTGTGCCCAAATTATAATTATTGAATTGAGTTTATAGGTTTATGCTTAAAAGTTTTATTAGATTTTTAAATATCAATTTCATCTAAATATCTGTAAAATGCCTAGATAGTTGAATCCTATTGACTGGAAATCAAAAACAATTTAAGGTGGTGGGTCCAAATGTGGTTTAAAATTCATACAAGACATCTTAACGTTAGTTCCAAATTATAAGAATTTAGCTAGTATAGTTTTTTAGATATGAACAAACATTTTGCAATCAAATAGTTTTTCATTTATTAAAAAAAAATATGTTCCATTTTTGTTTTTTGTAATCAAATTTCGTCATTTTATTAAACAATCTCGCAAATCTCCAAAACAGAGATCCCTCCCCGTTGTCTGTATCAGTGGAGACCCGGCGTCGCCTTGGAAACGACGTCGATGACGAGACGCCATCTCATTGGTGCGCATTTTGCAGCATTTTACGTCTCTGTCGTCTCCCTTGTGGCGTCTGGACGCCGCGCGGCCGACTCTCCCTTTCGTCGTGACGCGCTCTATGCTCTCTTGTTTTGCCGGGTGGATGACTCATCTCCCGGCTTACCTGATGTGTGGTGGGAGTGGCCGTGAATATTTGCTAGTTTGGAAAATTGTATGATTCAGGTGGATGAAAAAGTTTTCTTTGATTTTCTGAGCTGATCTACCTAGAAAAGTGTATATTTTGATACGTACATTAGATGGATGAGGATATCGTAAAATTTAATAAAATTAATACGTCAATATCTCGATCAGTAATTACATTTTTTTATAAAAATTTTCACAGTTTAACTTAAATCCCATAAAAAATGTAGATTTTCATTTAGTATTAAACCAAGATTAAAATACTGGGTGTCACCTAATAAACTGTCATCCTTTGGGGAGATGCTAGTACACGCCAAAACAAGAAAGTTTTTGCATTATAGCTACTGTATTGTAATAAAAAAAAATATGAATTTTTTTTTACAAAACCAGGTAGCCACTGGATGTCACTGACCTATCCTATATATATATACAGTGCTTGCAAATCCAAGTCCGACCGGTTTGGGAAAGACGCGTGAAAATAACAAGGATAGAACGCCAAACAGAAGGCGCTTACAATACACACGCCTGACACTCTGACCAATCAAATTCTGTTTGGCATTCTATCCTTATTCTTTTCACGCGGGTATTGAACAACCATCCTTTCCAACGCGGTCGGACTTGGATTTGCAAGCACTGTATATATATATATATATATATATATATATATCATCATTGTTTTTACCTCTAAAAACAATGATATTATTCATCCAAGCAAAAAACACAGGTATGCGCACAGTGCATTATGTAATATAAAGCAAACTTTACTGACAGTTCGGTTGTTATTGTGGTTTCTCTGGGGCTACATAAGCAGTTTAGTGTTACAGAGCGAAGTTGACACTTTAGAACAACTTCGCGAACTTGTCACTGCAGCGGCTGAAATCCGAAATCATCTGGATATGATAGAAATAGCGACACATCATAATTTTCAACGCCGCTGTCAAATTTGTGTGGATAATAACGGCGGGATAGTTGAACATTTATTATGATTTTGTGGAACACTTAAAAAATAGCTACATAAGCATCAATCGACGTAAAAAGTGGGAGGTAAAATTTAAAATTGACTGGAAAACCACGGAAACCTCGAAATACCATAAAAAGTAAGTATTGTTTTATTCAAGTACCTAAAAATAGTTGAGTATGCAAAACAAAAAGTAATTTCGATAACACCAATGTACATTTTTAATAAATGTAGATTATAGACCACTGTGCAAGAATATTTTGCGTCAGTTGTCATAGGTCAGGAACAACCAGTGGCTGCCCAAAATTTCTACTTCACTAATGCAAAAATGATAGAGGAAAAACTTGTGTACTATCATCTTAAAGAATAACAACTTATTTGGTGACACCCTGTATTTAGGCTTTTGTAGATTCTATTTACAATGGTTCATTTTATCCTTATAAATTTGACCACTTAAAAACCATCGTAATCCTGAGCGTCCGTTACACAAACATTCGATTAACTCGAAGAGGTATGCCCACGCCTTATTATTCACTTTCTTCACGAGCTAATTATCTATGCGTGGTGGCGGGAAACAAGGAAAAGATGTTACGATCCCATATGGGGCGACAAAAGAAAAACGACGATTCCAACAAAAAGTCGTTAGGCCATTACGGCACGTGCCACAGAAAATTGAAAGCGAAACAACTGACTAACTACTACGGCAACGTCTTAACAACTCAGGTGTAACGATCAAGAGGGCGAGACCCTGTGTAAGACAAAGCCATCTTGAGTTCTTGTAAATATCAAGAAAGCAAGTATTGGATGGATGGGATGTTTTTTGAAAGCAACTTGGAAAATTTTTTAAATGTAATATTGGCACTTATTGTATCTTTGTAAATTGTACAGATAGAGTTTAGAAATTTCATCTCTTTATCTATTTTACTATATATATATATATATATATATATATATATATATATATATATATATATATAAAATATATATATATATATATATATATATATATATATATATATATATATATATATATATAGATTTGTTTGACCGCACATACAGACCCAAATCGTCATACTTCGCCGCCTATACAGACCAAAATTGACGTTTTCAGACCCGGCTTCGGGACTGAAAAAGTTAATCATAGTATGGAAATCAGGGGGGTTGGTGGGTGCAGGGGGTAAATTTTTAGGTGGGCTTGAAAAGGCGGTGAAACATGATGAAATATACAGATTTAGTTCACGGTTCAGCCAGTTCGAGGGCG
This sequence comes from Brassicogethes aeneus, assembly GCA_921294245.1. Lineage (NCBI taxonomy): Eukaryota > Metazoa > Arthropoda > Insecta > Coleoptera > Nitidulidae > Brassicogethes > Brassicogethes aeneus. The sequence continues at coordinate 59,372,024 of OV121133.1, read as the reverse complement.
CCTCGGTCGGGCTCAGCGAGCTGTATATATTCGGCATAGTTAAACTACGTCTTCAAACCCTAAATTTGGCAACGCCGCGGCGTTGGCATATAAATAATGAATATGTATTTCACAGCTCTGATACAGTCCCGATATGCTCTTTACCATTTGGTCCAAAATCACACTTTCCCTCCTGAACGGAGCTTCAGATAGTAAAAAAAAAAGGAAAATCTACTTTATCAAATTTTGAGGGTTATACTTTTAAATATTCGTCAGTAAAATTGAAATGTTAAATATTTAACACAATATATTATTTTTTTAGTATACATTTTCGGTAAATATTACTGTAAAAATATTAGTAGATCGTAATTTTTAATATGGTTGTATGGATGTGATTTACGTATAGTAATATTTATTGTATTATACAAAATATAAATATTAAGTTAATAAAAAGATTTGCGAAATATCTCAAGATTATAAAGAACCTTACACTGTCTGTGGACCATGTAGTTAATAATTTTAATGGTAAGTATTTTTAATATCAATTTTCATTTCCGTTTATTTATTTAGTATGATTAATATGATATTAATAATATCATTATTAGCATTATTATCGTTATTATCATTATTATTATTATTATCATTAGCTTTCTTATTGTTGTATTATAATCAATACATATTGCCAAATTTGATTAATTGAATATTTACATGTGTTTTTAGAACCTACCTTCTTATCTTATCTTATTTTATTATTAAATTTAACCAGCAGCGTATAAAGAAAATCACCCGGTATAATAATTAAAATTAAATAAAAAAATTATTTTCTTACTACCTCGACTCAAAATACGTTGTTTCGTCCCCGATTTCACGGCAGAAAAATTACGTTTCTTGCATTGGTCAAGCTATACGCGCACACTCTAATAGCGGGAGTAAAAATTTTTTAGTCGTGTGCTTAACATTCAAATTTCGTACTGCCAACATGAGAAACACAAAAATATGACAGTTTTAAACCATAATTTTGCAATTATAACAACAAATAAACAATTTATGTTTTTACTTTTTTACTTTTTATGTTGTTTTAAGTGTTTAATGGTACTTTTATTTGTTATAAAGTAGTAATTTGTTAATTAAAATACAACCTTTTATTTTTACTGTATTGGCACCGCTGAATTACCATGACAACGCTACAGTTTGATTGATTTTGAATGTAAACGTCAGAATTAAATTAAACGTCAGATTTTAATTTTGACACAAGTTTTTTTATATACATTTAATTTTTTCCCGTATTTTCTGCGGGGTAGCAAGAAAAATAGTATACACTACACGGGCAGAAAGTGTGAGAGCCCTGAACTGCGCGCCATGATGCCCTCGGCTTCGCCTCGGGCATTATGGCGCGCAGTGCAGGAATCTCACACTTTCTGCCCTTGTAGTGTAATATACTATTGTTTTAGATATTACCTACAGCATACCAAATTTTAAACTTGTATTTTAAAATTTATATTTTTTTAATATTGTACGGTTACTGTATAATTTTAATACCCTGTATCTCAGAACTACTAAATAAAAATACTAAAATACTCCAATTTGAATGCTGATTAGTGAAAATGAAATTTTTTTGATATTTTCCAAATTAAATTAACCAAAAAGTTTCCACCCCGGTTTTCTTCTCCACTTTAAATTAAAAATGGCATTTTAAATATCTACATTTTGGCGTATTAGTTTTTAAAATCGGTTAGTTCGTTCCTGAGATATTTAAGACAAAAATAAATTAAAAAAGAAAAATTTTCTGTAATATCTTGAAAACAAACAAACCGATTAAAAACTATTACGTCAAAATAAAGGGATTTAAAATGCCCTTAAAATTATACGATACCCCTATTAGTTTTAAAATGGGTTGGTACGTTATTTGAGAAAAACTTAATTTTTTAAATTATTAATTATACACCATTATACATATTGTATATTCACAAGAATCATTTTATAAAATCACGTACTTTTAAACCACACTTAATTAAAGTAATAATTTGTGCAAACCAACCGATTTTAAAAACTAATACGCCAAAATTTTAAGGGAAGAAGAAAAAATAATTTGATGAAGTACGCAAAATAAATAAAGTTAAATTTTTTAAAGGAAATACTTAAATTTTCTTTGCTGTCGAAACTATATTCGTCTATAGGATTTTCTGCGTTTCTTTGGATGGGGATCAGGGGCGTAGCTTCCGCGGTATCAGCCGTATCAATGATACGGGGCCCCCGATTGGCTTCGACATGCGTAAGCAAAAAATTTATTACCCACATGTTAAAAAAATTTAGGCATCAAATTAAATAAATAAATAATATTTTTATTAAATTGTTTATTTTTCGATTTATTAAATTAAAATTTTCCTGAATACCCCCCTGTTCCAACGAGGCCGTTAACTCATACAAAATGTTTCTGCCCGCACCTTTCCGCTATGCGTTGTCTACGGCGCAGGATGTTATTATCATAGGTTAAATTAATAGCAAATTAGAAATAATTATTAGCGTTACAATTGTTTCAAATGACTTTCCTTTATTTTAAAATAGAAACCTTTTAAAAGATGTTGAAGAACGGTAAATGTCTAAAACCAGATCAAATTTTAAAATTTGCCTGTACATTAAAAGCTATGAATACATGGGTGAATATATTGAGATGTCCCCCAAGTGAAAATGATAATTTTTTATTTTTGGTTGTTTCACTGTTAGTCTAGAATGGGGTTTTTTGGGAAGCCACCAGGTCTAGTAATAACATAACATAAGTGGTTCTGCACTAATGCAAGAATTTTAAGAAATCATACATTTTGAATATTAGAGCTTCTCGGAAGATATCTTCACGGAGGTTAGGATTTCGTATGTTTTTTTTAACCCTGTATATTTAAAATAAGTTATTGTATCTTTTGACACCTTAATATTTTTTTAAAATACAATTGTACATACTTAAAATATTTATAAAAAAATCTACTTACTGAGATATTACACTTCACGGTTGATAGGTTTTTAAATAGCAAATTAATGAACTTAAACTTTTGAATTATTAAACAGCAACACTCTCATCTGCATATAAATTCTAACTGACCTTCAGGAATCACATGCATCTATAATGTTGTAAATAGAGGTTTTTGCTTATTTAAAATGATTAAAGCGCCATCCGTTGCATAAAATTTAAAACAAAAACAGATTCACGGAGGATAGAATCAATTTTTGTAACACCTACATAAATGGTTATAAAAATTATTTCTTTTAATTTTTAATGATATTTTATATTCGATTCGATTGCTTTGGATGTGTTTAATTTACTTAGTGAACTGATATTTTTAGTATGCTTTTACTACCTCAGATATTTGAAAACATATAGGTTAACCTAGAAAGAGTAACAGTCACGAAGGATATGTTTTAGACTTTTAAAACATTGTAAAAAATAATTAATTGCGGTTAAAAATCTGGAACCTGAGCTGTAATATCTACTTAATTATGAAAGATCAAAACACAATAAAAGTGTAGGGCAAACTCATCGGGGGACATTTCATGAGATTTACCCACATATATTATTTATTAAATTATAAAAATTGGTAAATGCAAAAAAATGATACCCTAAAAATTTTTTTGCCAGCACCTTTTCCGGTATAAGGGCCCCTACCAGATTTTTGATACAAGGCCCCCTTGAGGCTAGTTACGCCACTGATGGGGATACCTAAAAATTAACTTTGCTTTAAAAGAAATAATAGTAAATAAAAAAACTAACCTAACCAAACATGCCTCCTTACCTGTATTTTGATTTTTCCCTAGTATTGCCATTTGAGCAATTAATTTGCTTCCTGCCGATATTTTCACACCACACAAACAATTTCGCCAATTCTGCTATCTTCCCGATTTACAGGCATTGAAGAGAATCACGGATTAGTATATTCTTTTTACGTACTTTCGACCTACGCCACGAGTCCCTACCATTTGGCAACATCGCTGGGTCTCGGGACGTTGGTTGAATATGGTTATGCAGTATAAACGGGCGCGAGAAGTCGGTAAAATGATGCGGGTTTAAAAAGTGTTATTCAATGTGCAACTTTTTTTGTAAAAAGAAAATGTTTCCCCTTGAAGCATGCTTATTGAGTTATATTCTTTAAAAGCTTATTTACGTTTTATATACTCGCCTAAATTACCTGGATCAAGTGGGTCTTAGGTAGCCTGTATAGTGTACCGGGACTGAAAACGTGGACCGGATAGATATATATATATATATATATATATATATATATATATATATATATATATATATATATATATATAAATATATATATATATATACGAGGTGTGTTCAGAAAATAACTGAAATTATTAAATTTCGCGGGTTCAGACTTCAGAGGGTCCGGTTGTCATAAAATTTTCTTTATTATGTTGGTATACATTAGGGTGGAGCGAAAAAAAGAAAAATCTTTTTTTTCCTTAGCCTGGGGGTGGAATTTGTAGCCTATAAAAAAAGAAAATTTTTGAAATAAAAAAAAAAATTTTTTACTCAACGTCTTGAGGTGGCCCACTGAGTTTTTAAATTAAATTTAAGTTAAAATTCTTTTGAATAAAAAAAAAAATTTCAAAAGTGTTCCGGAAACTGCGGAGTGTCCTCTTTCTTGCTAATTAATAGTTATGAACTTAAAAAAAATTTTGTGGTCATTATTGTTGTTTTTAAAAAAAATTCCAAAATAGTAACATGCTTTTCTGAGGCAATAGAGCGAATTTCGAGTTGAACACGATCAAATTTGTTTATTTTTAGATAAATTTGAAGATTACAAGCCAAAAATTTTTTTTTTATTCAAAAGAATTTTAACTTAAATTTAATTTAAAAACTCAGTGGGCCACCTCAAGACGTTGAGTAAAAATTTTTTTTTTTATTTCAAAAATTTTCTTTTTTTATAGACTACAAATTCCACACCCAGGCTAAGGAAAAAAAAATTTCGCTCCACCCTAGTATACATGCCCCCGAAGTATAATAAAAACTTTAGCTGTTTTTATTGTTTACTTTGTCTGTGGCAGCCGCTAAGGTTAGACGTGTTTTATGAGCTCGGCGATTTTTCGTTCGTTTAAAGAAATGGATCAAAGAATTTGTATCCAATTTTGCTTAAAAAATGAAATAAATTCTGTGAAATGTTAACAAAGGCCTATAGTGAGTCTGCTATAAGTAAAACAAGAGTTTACAAGTGGTAGAAGAGTTTCCAAGATGGCCGTGAAGACGTTGAAGATGACGAACGTCCCGAACGCACAAGCACATTAACAACCGATAAAAACATGGAAAAAGTGGAAGAAATGGTTATAAACCATCAGAGAAGTCGCTGATGATGTTGGTATATCGATTGTCTCATCCCATGACATTTTTTCGAATGTTTTGGGTATGAAACGCGTGGCAGCAAAATTTGTTCTAAATTTGTTAAATTTTAAACAACATTTTTGGCCAAAAACAATACTGTAATGGTGCCTCATATTCGCCAGACATGCCTCTGTCTGACTTTTTCCTATTCCCAAAAATAAAGAGAACCTTAAAGGGCCGTCGTTTTGCAAGCATATATGCTATATCTATAGATGACATTAAAAGCGCATCGCTGAAAGAACTAAAGGCTATCCCAAAGATCAAGTTTTAGAAGTGTTTCGAGTATTGGAAGAAGAGCTGGCACATGTGCATAATATCCAATGGGGACTATTTTAAAGGCGACAACATTAATGTAGACGAATAAATAAATATTTGTTTCAAAAAACGAAAATTCCCGAAATTTTCTGAACACACCTCGTACATATATATTAGGGTGGCTCAAAAAAAAAGAATAATTTTTTTCTCGTCTCTTGTGAAAATATGTTAGTTTATCATGTTTATCATGTCAAAATATCAGCTCGAATAAAAAAAATTTAGGGGTCGCTCAAGATTTTTAAAAATTTCCAAAATCGTCAAAAACTGAATTTTTGTGTTATTTTAATTTTTTTCCCGTCCCGATATTATTTTCTAGGTTGAAAATAATAAAAATTTTGTAAATTTCAAATCGATATTTTGATTTCTAAATGTCGCTAAAAGTTCGTTAATATTTATATTCAGAGGTCGCTCGAAAACATTCAAAATACTCTACTTTGAAAGTTTAAAAAATCTTGAGCTACCTTTAGAAATCAAAAAATCTATTTAAAATTTTCAGAATCTTTATTATTATAAAATTAAAAAATAATATCGTAACGAGAGAAATAATTAAAATAAAAAAAACAATTCTTGACGATTTTAAATTTTTTTAAAAATCTTGAGCGACCCCTAAACAATTTTTAATTTGGCTGATCTTTTGACAAGGCTCTTAAAATATGACAAACCAACATATTTTCACAAGAGACGACAAAAAAATATTCCATTTTTTTTGGGCCACGCTAATATATATAGATATATATTGTCTATCGCCCAAAATAAAAAAAATCTGACACTTTTTTCATCTTCTTCAGAACTCTTTCTGTTGCATTTTTTGTCCGGTGTTTTGAGTAAATTGGTTCTCATTAAGTTGCTTATGCAAAGTTAAAGAAAGCGTTTACGCAGGGTAAAAAGTATGGACGTGTGCCTTCTGTCTCAAAGAAGAAAACATCTGCCCATCGCGATGCATTTTGATTCTCAGCTGTTTCTTATTCTCGCATATGTTCTCTCGCCAGGATCAGAGACAACCTGTACAGGAGATTGTATTTTCAAATATTTAATTTTATTCACTTGGAGCAAGACTTTACTTATAGTTTGGTTGATTCGCAAAAAAGGTTAAAAACTCAAAAGATGATGGTGTGAACTGCAGTTTATCAGTTTTTAAAAGTATAAAAATGAATATCAATGTAAATAATAAATTCTTTATAGGTAATCTGGATTGTTTCTGAAAAAAGGTCATGTGCATATAACCTTATTGTTTCTACCTCAATTAGCAATGTCAACTAAGAGAACGTGTTTTATTAATTAAATGCTGTTTTTTTAAAAATGCATTAATTTAGATCTTTTACCATTTTAAACATTCTAAAAAAACGCACGACATTATTTTCCATTTGAGCTTTGATAGAAGAGACAATTTACTGAACGATAAGGCTTTTTTTTAATCTAAAATGCAATTGTTTTATTTCATTGGTAAAAGATAGTTCCGACTTCGTGGTCATGTCAGTAAGTGCTTCTCAGGGGTCATTATCTTTTTCACTACATCCTGTCTCGGGTAGGTACTAGCGACAACGGTGCACCAGGACCCGCATCAGTTTTACCATACGCATAGAAAAATATCGTCGCCTTGGTACCGGCTACTCGTTTTCAACAACAGTGCATTGATGAACTTTTTTACATGGGGATGAGGCACCATCAAGACACCCACAAGAAATATTGGTTGTTTTGAGAATTCAATCGGGGTTGAAGAAAGAATTTCCGAAGGCCCCTCCATAATCGGTTGTTGTTCCAAAAACATCGATGCTTTGTGCATCCTTGGGCAGCAAATAATAATATAATACACATTATTTAAAAACAATGTTTTATTTTTTCATTAAACGTTGATAACTACGCTTCCAATGAGTTCATTATTATCTGTAAAGTGGGAGTTTAAAAAACGTCTCAGATAGCTTTGACATATTTTCTCGAATAATTAGCTAGATAGCAGGTATGTTGTTTTTCCCATAATGCCATAATTTCCTTCGTTATCTGTACTTTATGCAAAAATATGAAAGGGGGACTGATAACTCCACATACATTACGGATAAGGAGGTATCGCTCGTATATAAAAATAAATAATTGGTTTTCTGTCTCAATGCCCAGCACGTGGAATACTTACCCGACTTACCTTTCTTTTACTTAGTGCATATCAGAGAGGAATTATTGAATTAAATTGGTTAAAATTAATGTAAACACTTTTCATTTTAAAGGAAGAATAAAGGGTTTCCAAAAACTTAAATGTTAAAATACAGTACAAAAATTAATCGATATCTACATAGGCAATAGCTAATGGAAAAAGTTATAAAATAAAAGTTTTTGATGGGTGGCAATTATTAATATTGGTAATATATTAAAAGTCCAACTTTTACAAACTGAAAAAATGTTTTCAATTTCAATTTTTATCGCGTCCTAACCGTTGGGCCTTTTCCAAATTAACAAATTTTTTTTCCATAAAATTCTCGTAATAATTGAGGCGTATGGAAATTACTATAAAATTTATAGTAATTTTCATAGTATAAATAGTATAATAGTACCAGGGCCGTAAATAGGGGTTGGCAAAAGGGGCCACCGCCAAAGTCACAGGGGGGCGCAAAAATGACCATTAAAAAAACGTACCTGTGCTGTGAAAATAAAAAAAAACATAATAATACATCCGTTACTATGGAGAAGGTAAATATAAAAATATTCGCCAATTTTGGATACTTGCATTTCAGTTTTTCAGTTTTTAATATATAAAATTAATAATGAAAATAAAAAACAAACTAAAAAATAAATGTGCCTGTGTAATGTTATGTCATATGTAAGTGTTCTGCCACTTGTTCTTTAAACCCGTGTTCCAGAACATGCTGCCAATATAAATAAATATTGTCGTTAAATATATAATATATATTCGGGCCAATTCACTAACATAAGTTGTTAACGTTAGCCACTAAAATCAGTGGTTATCGTTATATTTAAAAGGCCCAATTGGCCGGATTGCCCGATAACCACTGATTCCCCAAGCAGCATTTTAATTTTAAATAACTACAAATTTACTACTTAGTCAACTTTAAAGTATTTTTTACGGTTAACCAAAACGGTTTTATAACGGTATAGATACGAAAAATTACCAAATTTGGGGAATGGTTTATTTCGTTATTTTACCCACATAATAACCTTTTTGATCTACTAAGAGAATTACGTAATAAAAACAATATAAATACCACAAATTTACGTAAAAATAACGCTATAATTACTAACTGTTTGCTCTCTCTTTCTTAAACATTGATATTCGTAATTTCTTTGTTCTTTTAATTTATATTTTACAAAATGGTAGGAACTTAAGTAATTACAAAGTAATAAAGGCCACCCTAAAGTAAAATTAAAAAATATAACTTAAATTGTCAAAACCATTGATATTTTGCATTAAAACTCAAACGCACATTATTTTATTGATAAAAATAGGTACGATACGTCTTAAAAATTATATGCCCTCTAAATATTTTACGGTTTTAAGAAAAATTATTGCTTGGGTAAAAATTCAACAAAACTTAAAACCTACAAAATTTTATAAAATCTTTTAAAAATCATTTAGTTTTAATCATTTTTTAATAACTAAAACTTTTCTTATTATATTTTAGAAAGATATTCATGAAAAAATATTATATAAATGTTTAGATAAGTAATGGATGCCATCTTAAAAAACTCATTATGGCGGCCTAAAAAAATTCCCGCAAAGTTTTATTTTTCACTTTCAGCTTATTTTTCCTTGTTTAGTCAATATTAGTAGTATTTATTACCCACTAATAACCCTAAAAAATACCAGGCGAATAGGAATTATTTACGGTTATAAAGTGGTCTTAATATATTACGATATATCGTAAAATTATGACTTATGAGTAAAATTTACCAATAAGTAAAAATTCTGACGTTAAAATTACCGTTAAATTTTCCTTTAGGTGAAATACACTTATAAGTAATTTTCTTTCGTAAAAATTACGTCCCTCATAATACTTTAAAGTGTTGAAACTTAAGGGTTATTAAAATAGGTAAAAATAACATAAATAAAACTTATATTATAACTTTAAAAAAAGTTTTACTTCAAAGTAAATTTTTAAGGTTAATTTAACAAAATATTTACTTAAATTAGGTAATATTGCCTCAAAGCTCTACGCTTTTACTTAAAATGCTGCTTGGGTCTAGGGGTTAACGTTAACGACTCATGGTAGTGAATTGGCCTGATTATATTAAACACTATTTAAATTTTATGGGCAGAATTTAATTGTAGAATTTTAAGGAACCATAAAATTTTGGTTTAAAATATCTCAAGAATTTTTACAAATGGCTCAAAGATAGGATATTTAAAAACAAAACAAAAACATTAACATACTTAAGATGCTTCCATATTAAAAATAAAAAAATCCATTTATGGATTATGTTATAATATATAATATATTGTAAATATTATTTATTTATTTTTTTGATTTAATTTACTTTAATATAGTCGACTAAGTTGTACCCTTTTTTGTGTTTTCAAGGTTGACTCTAAGGATGTTTTAGACAATATCTTAGACATTGTTTTTCCAAAATTTTAATAAGTCCTAAAAAACCTGCTGAAAATGAATTTAAAAAAATAAAAAACGAAAAGACAATGAGAAACTAGCATCGACTCGTCGCGTCGCGCACGTGCCATAAGTCTCCCATCGTCGATGCGGCCTACGCCGTTTTAACATTTATTAAATAATATTTAAATTTAAAATTTTATTGGTTTAAAATTTTCATAACTAAAAATTTTAGGTATACATTCATAAACTAAAATGTTTTCGACTATCATGTATTGAAAGATAAAATTTATTAACTAACAGTTCACTTCTGTATTAAACAATATTATTTTTAATCAATTTTTGCAAAAAATTTTAACTATAAAAACTAATTTAACTAATAAAAAAATATATATTTTATAAAATTATTTAGATTGGTAAAGTTAAATTTTTAGTATACTATATATATATATATATATATATATATATATATATATATATATATATATATATATATATATATATATATATATATATATATATATTTAAAAATAGTATTGCGACATTTAAAATAAAAACACATACCTATAAAACATTTTCTACCAAAATAGTTTAAAACGTTAAATTTTTTTAAACTCAAAACAATTGATAATCAAAAATTATTTAAAATTTAAAATCAACTGTAAAAGTATAGGTTTAAAAATATTATAGTCCATAAATTTTTAATACAAACATTCTCACATTACATTTAAATATTAGTTATAAATTTTAAAAATAATAAAATAATAATAATTAAAAATTTATTGATCGTCATTTAAATGACTCTTAAGAAATTTAAACCAATAAATTTTATTTTTAACAATATTAAATTTATACATTTTTAATGGCTTAATTACAACAAAAAATATTAAAATTGGAAAAAAGTCAGTGGCGTACATTTTTTTGTCATTAATATTCGTTAATCTAAAAACTAAGCGTTTCAGGACTACGTTTATATATAAGAACTTTTTTTCTTATTTTTTAATGACGAATCTCCTGCCGAGCATTGGCGCATGTTTTTGAAACACATTGTTTATTGGGCGATTTCGCTGTAGACGATCCTCGACTTCAATTTATAAATCATAGTATTTAATAGCTTTTTTATGCCAATACAAAGAGAAGATCAATATTTTTTTGACCTAAGTTCATATTTAAATTTTTGTCGCGCTTAGAAACATTAACATTAGGGCACACCCGGGTGTGCGAATAATTCGAATTTACGAATTATTCGTTCCGAATCGAATATTAATATTCGATTCGGAACTCGAATTGAATTATTCGAAAGTTCCCGAATAATTCGAAAATTTTCGAATAATTCGTTTTTTTTCGAATTATTCGAAGAATTTCGAATAATTCGAAAATTCAAATTATTCGATTCGAATTTCGATTCGATTCGAACGATATTCCCCCCCTAATTATCAACGGTTTGCGACGCTCAAAGTAGCTGTTAGCGACAGTTTAAGTTCATATTTTACTGGTTAATCTATTAGTTAGATTTGATTATTCTTTCATGAAAAAGATGTAAGTTCTTGTTATTAGTTTCTAAGCATTATTTACTACAAGAATCCATTTTGAGCTTGTTGCCACCAAGATATAAAAGGTTTTTTTTTACAGAAATAAAGAGCTAATGTTTTAAAACTTTGTAATAATTCATTCCATATTTTTGTCTTTTAAAATATAATATAATAAATGTTTAAAATTCACAGACTAGTATTGTGTTTCACCCGCGATAACACTTCAAACCTCCCTCGTGACTATTTAGATGTTTAATTTAAATTCTTATAAACAAATCAAAAGACCTCATGTAACCGTTCAAAGAATAATTTTATTAAAAATGTTTTTTATTTTATCATGCACAAGCAACTTTAAATGCTATAGCATAGTATACTAAATGTTGCACCCGCGATAATGGAATCGCCCTATTATTAATAATAGACGTTAAATTATGCACTACTTTACATTAATTCTTGGTATAAGTAGATAATATCAATGATTTTTTTAGTTTCATTTTTCTGAATGAACAGGTAAAATCACCGAAATTTCCATAATTGCTGCATATTCATAAGGATAGAAGGCAAAATCTTCGAACAACCAACAACAATCAAGTGTCATAACTTTGGAATATAATGTCCCAACTGCCATTGTGTTACATCCGCTATAGAGTTCGGCAGCGCTTTAATTATACATGTTAATTAGGGTCTTAATGTATTGTAATGTTGGTGCTACCTGATCTTTACTCTCTTGACCCAAACAATCTTAATAATACCCTACAGGTCCGAACTTGATAGCAAAAAAGTTTTGCTTTTGGGGCGTTAAATGAGCCCATTTTTTAATCGTTTTGGATTACTTTTGGGACATCTAATTGGGTCCAACTATCTTTTTTGAACAACTCAAAAATGATGATATAAACATTTGACATTTTTTGGCATAAAAGTAGCTATTTGTGTGTGTTATGGCCACTTGCACCATAAGTTTAACAGTGGTTTTATTTTTAACAAAGGTTTATTTTTCATAACTGGCTTGCACCGTAAATTAATCCTTGATAAAACTCTAAACTACTGTTAAAATAAACCCTCAATTTCGGGGGTTTAAATTACTTTAATCCACCGTTAACGATTTATAACCTCAAAAGTACTTGTCATCGGTATTCAAGATCTTTTTTTCTGAAGATATTATTTATTGACATCTTTAGCAAATCCAATAACTATAGTTATAGCCTATAACTTATAGGTATAGAGGTCACTACTAAGAACCAGAAATATAATAGAAAGAGTATTTGGAATTTGGAAAAGGTTTCCAGTGTTGCCATATGGCTTAAGAGTAAAACTAGATACAGTTTTGTCCAATATTCCAGCCGCAGCTGTACTACATAATATTTCTAAAGACATGAATAAACCAAAGCCGCCATTGCCTGATATATTAATGCCATGAACTGGAGTACCCTGTTGTTACTCATCTACAAGATCGCATTATGTTTCAAAATCAATTAATACAAGATTATTTTGCGAATTTATAAAACTTAATGTGAATAATATTTTTGATGTTTTATTTAATTTATACTTATTTAAAATTAAATTAAAATAAATAGTCACTTCTTGTTTATTATTATAATACATATATTAAGTTTTTCTTTTTCTTCTAAAATTTTTAAATTCAGTCATTTCTTTTACATCCTTTTTATTGTTAATTTCCTGCTCTAATTGTTTCAGCCCTATCTGTCTCTTTGTTTTCAATGATACCCTGGTATCCACAAGATTAATTTGAGGAGCGCCCCCTTTTTTTCAGGTTCTGTATCCATATTATTCTCTCTCGCCATCAACTGAATCGGTAGTACTTACATGAAATAGAATCGAACCACAGATGATAAAGAATCGAACTACAGATTATAAAGAATCGAACTCTTAACGTCAAAATATATTTGCGTCACAAATAAGTGTGAAGTTAGTTATTAGCACAAATCTTTTCAATTTATTTAGTCAAATTCCCTAGATCACTAGTTAAATTTTAAACCATAGTTAAAAATCACGGTGCAAGATTTTGTACACTAATCCCCTGTTACCACGTCTTTTAAAACACGTTGCATCGCTAGTAGCGACATACTCGCGGCCTTACAGAAAAAACCATCTAAAAATGAAAATACCTCGTGTTATTATTTCTAACAATTTTCGACGAGGATTATCTCAACAACAATGCATTGATTTTGATGATTTTTGTTGATGCGATGAAGGCTAATAAACAGTGTCTATTGTGCTTCATCCTGAAGCACTTTTCCGAGACCGTGTATATACAGTTGGTTTAAAAATTTAATCGTGATCCTTATATAAATAACATCTACACAGGTGACGAATCTTGAATATGTGCATGCAGTCGAATGGGTCTTTTAAGATAAGCAAACCCAACAAAAGCTGTTCCAAATGCTTTTTTAAAGTTACCTCAATTAGAATGCTACGAAAATTGGTTGAAACGTAGAAATACGTTATAATGAATATTTAAAAAACATTAAAACCGTTTTTGCACATACAAATTTTTTTTTGTTCTTTATTATTACAATATAAATATTAACCCTCGTAGTAATACCGTTTGAAACTTATTTGTATTCAGCAATGACTCAAAATGTGCATACGTCAGAAAGATGCGATCTCACTACATATTTAATGGAAAATAAAAATTGATTCCTTTGAACAACGTGATATTACTTTTAATATCAAAAAGTAATATATGAGATAAGTTGTTACACCCACACTTTTGTTTTTTGCACGGAAGCATATAGATTTTTTACAAAAATAGTTTAGTCCGGTCCTTTTCTGCTTACTTTAAAGATCCACAATAGATTGATTTTTTTAGAATATACATTTCGAAATCATGCAAATTCGATACATTGTTCGATACCTAGTCGTAAAGTTACCAAATTAAAAAGTAATGCGTTGAATATGGACAATTTCCAAGAAGAAATAATCGAATTTAAATAATATTTTTCACGTATTCCACATAAATGTGTATAAGATTTGAATAATTTGTTTTAACTGATAAAAAACGCATATATATTGACTACCTATAGATCCATTTAATTGAATTATATGTAATGGGTTTTTCACTAATTTTTAGGGAAATTTATTCAAAGAAATACCAGTCATGGTTTTTATTATACGTTAACTTTATTTCAAAGACCCTCTGGAGAAATGGTCACAACATTCAGGTCTAAGAATGTCAGTTATATTTTCTTTACTACCATTTGGCCGTTACAATTCTTACCTCAAAAACCGTTTATACTCAAATCTAGACCACTTGTCCGCCAAAAATCCTTTTTACAACGGTCTATTTACCAACACTACCGTATGGGAAATAAAATTCGGAAACAAATATCGTCCACCATCAAACGAATCCGCAATACCTTCATAGACTGCAAACTATCAAAATTGCTTTTCGTGATATACCTAGTCGATTTAAATTAAGGAAAGGACATGGTCCAGGCAAAAATTATGACCATCGGTCCTTTGACGAAGGAAAAAAACAATAGTGACCACGGGGCTACCTCTTTTTGACCATCGGTTTCTTTACAAGTAATCTGGGCCGCATTAAAATTAGGTCGATTGCGCGAGGGTCAAAGGGTATCAACTGAAGGTGTGGGCAGGTATAATTTAGGTCAGATTACCTTAAAAACTCCACACGGAAGGGTTATTTTTGCCTGACAAGGATATAGGTACACACACCAATGGACATAATGTAATTTTTATATCTACGCGAAATTTCAATTTTTACCTGATGATGACCATTGGTTATGCGATATTTCATGAGAACGTTTGTTTGATTAAGCCAGGTATAATAAAGTATGTGAACTAATTTTTTATTATAGCATTTGTATGGGAAAGAGTTTTAAAAAACGAAGTATTAAGGAATTCTGAAATGACATAAAAATAATATATTTAATTTATTGAGCACATCCTTTTAAAAACAATGATGTAAAAGTATGCTGTATTTAATGATTTTAGCTTAAATTATCAAACTATTCTTTTTATTTTAGTCTTCATTAAATGTAGATAGTTGCAAAAAAACAAAAAAATTCCTTATTGGCATTTGATTTTATGTTCATATTACCTAATTAGGTGTTTTTTTGCAACTATCCACATTTAATGAAGACTAAAATAAAAAGAATAGTTTGATAATTTAACTTAATACAAATTTTTGAACACCCTGTATATTTTCTATTAGAAACAGTTTCACCCAAATGTAGTTCCCATAAACCTTTATCCATTAAAATTAGTCCACTTTTGATTATACCTGCCCAATCCTATAAATTTTCTCATGTAGTATCACATAACCACTGGTCATCAGGTAAAATTCAAATTTCGCTAATAAAAATCGCTTTACAATGTCCACTGATGTGTGCATATATACTTGCCAAGCCGAAATAACCCTTCCGCATTGAGTTTCTAAGGGTGTTCACCTAAATTATACCTGCCCACACCTTTAGTTGATACCCTTTGACCCTCGCGTAATCGACCTAATTTTAATACGTCCCAGATTACATGTAAAGAATCCGATGGTCAAAAAGAGGTAGCCCCGTGGTCACTATTGTTTTTTTCCTTCGTCAAAGGACCGATGGTCATAATTTTTGCCTGGACCATGTCCTTTCCTTAATTTAAATCGAGTAGGTATATCACGAAAAGCAATTTTGATTCTTTGTAGTCCATAAAGGCATTGCGGATTCCTTTGATGGTGGACGATATTTGTTTCCGAATTTTATTTCCCATACGCGACAAGGTAGTGTTGGTAAATAGACCATTTAAAAAAGGATCTTTTGGCGAACAAGTGGTCTAGATTTTAGTGGAAACGGTTTTTGAGGTAAGGTTGTAACGGATTTTTTGGTAGCCAAATAAAAGAGGACAAATAACTTACATTGAAAGGTAAAGAATACATTTGGGTATGATAAATATTTATGTATATATAAAGGGTGTCTTTAAAATTTAGTAGTCGATATAACTCGCAAAAATAGAAAAAAAAGTTATATGTTTTAAAGGTTTTTTTTTCGACGGCGCTGGGACAACCGAACTAGATATTTAAAAATAAAATTTGGGTACAATACTGTTTTTTGATAAGTTTAATATTATTTTTAGATTAATCAATTAAAAATGCAATTTTGCGCTTGTATAATTTTTAATGAAAAAATAAAATTCTTAATCCAATATAATATCAAACTCATTAAAAAGCATTGGCGTGACCATAATTTTGCCTATTAACTTTAACACAAAGCTTTAAGCATATATACAAGTTCATATAAACTTTTCTTCTCATAAAATCACCGGACCAAATAAAAGGGGTCTATTCCTTGCAAAATTCTAAAACAAAATTTCCTTTACTATTTTTTTCGAATTCGCAAAATTGCAGGAGTTATTTCATTTTTAAAGCCACCAATGAGGGCGCAGTTTTTGATATATATAAAGAACTCCTTGCGAATTTAAAAAAAATGGTAAAGGAAAACTCTTGAAATTTTAGCCTTAAATTTTTGCAAGGGCTCGATTTCTTTTGTTTGGTGCGGTGATTTTGGGAAACTCTATTAATTATGCCCAAACAGTAATCAAATTAAATCAACTGGTGTTAATTAGCCGAATAGAGGACCAAAATGATCTAAAACTGAAATCATCTGATCAGTTGAACCAGATAAACTCCTTACACTTATAAAAACAGAACATTTGCTTGTATATGTATACAAAAAATAATGTTAAATATTTAACAATATTTTTTAATATTATTATTATCATTGTTTAAACTATCATATTTTTAACATAATTACGTCACTAACCTCCCTACCAATCAAATCATTTTCTATATCCCTTCTCTTTTCTTAGAATAACATTTTACTTTTAAGAGGCTCAACCCTTTTAGTCCTATTGCTCTGATTTCGGAAACAAAGCCATCCTTTCCATTCTATCCTTTTTGCCCTTGCTAAGATCCTTAAGGAACATCCTTTCCCTTGCAATATGCTAATTATTTTTAGAAGGGTTGTGGGGATAAAGTACTTTTGATATCAGAAAGACTTCAGTCTATCTCTGACTTTATAGAGAGCTCATGTCCTTAAGATACTACAAACTCCTAAAGCAAACAATAATTTTTTGTTAATTTTTTTTAAAATTTAATTCGTAACTATTGTGATATTTTTCGTGATTTAGATTAGGGAATTTTAATATTTAATACTAGGTAAACACGCGTTATTTTCGTTTTATTTAAATTTGCTTGTCTTTTATATTTCATTTATCGTTATTTTTGTGTTTTGACATAAGTTGAGACAACACAATAAAAACAATCGCGTCGTTATCGTAACGCTCGTGCCGTAGTGTAAAAGGAATTCATCTCCAAGCAGAAAAATGTTCGATGGTAAGTAACTTTTTCGTTTATCTTAAAACATTTTAGATAAATCGAGACCTGTGTCTACGATTTTTAAACAGTAGTCATCGCGGTGGGCGCTTAATGATGCTGATTTTCTTATCGCAGTGTTTTGTATCGAGTGAATGCCAGTCTTAGCGAGCCTGGCTCATCCAATCATCCACAGATAACGCGATATTTTCGGTTGTTTTTCAGACAGGCTTGATTTACCGGTCTATAGACAATAATTAGAGTTTCTTATGAAATAATTAAGTTTTTTATAGTTAACAGTGGGCATTAAATAAGTAATTGCACCAGTTTTCCGTACAAAAATGAATGAAACAAAGTTTTCGTCGGCTTTTTTATGATCTAATTTTCTTAAATTATTTAGCTTCCCAGAGTATATTATTACCTACTAAATTCTTTATAATTTAGAAGTTAAATACATTTAAATTTCACAATAGGACTTGTTTTAGCAGGTGAATAATCCACAATGAAGCCAAAACACTTTACTAAAGGGTTGACCTTTGGTCATTGTGGTCAAAAACAGTTCCGACGCACAATGACATAAAACAATTAAGAAACAAACTTTGACTTTTTAATAATAATAAAAGTACATTTTGGACCAAGGGTAGGAAGCCCATATCATAGCCGAAAAATACATATATTTTGTGCGAGGCAATTAATACCTATGTTTTCGCCACCGTGTTTACATACCTTCTTACTATATTTTTCAAGCATTTAATTAGAATACTTCTTTAAAGTTCTCACATCATTTTTAGGTTAGGTGTAACTGACATTTTAGCTTTATTTTTGCACGGTGGTTAATAATAATTTGAATTTTGAACTAGTATTAGTATGAAGTATTTATTGACTTATGAGTAAAGTTATAGTATAATATAAAAAAATATTATACGCCGGGGTCATTTCTTCCAGTTTTTGTTCCACTGTGCGGCCAATAAACAAGTTGTTTTCAGGTGATAGTTCAAACGTCATTGCCTGTAGAAACCTGTTCTACGTAAATATAAGATCTAATTTTTGAACAAATTGTACCTGTTACATGTTGAGAATAATTAAACTAGTTTTCTAAACATTTTATTGAGCTTGTTAGCGAGAGATTAAATTATTAAATTACGGGATAGTTTAATTGTAAACAGTTAAATCCAGTTTTTTAACTTCCCCAGTGTTTAGTACGAATTTTTATAAAACATATTAGTAGGTACGAATTTTTATAAAACATATTTTTTAACTTTTGTGCACCCTGCAAATTTCATTGAAATCGAATGAAAATAGTGGGAGTTACAATGTTTTTTTTGAGTTTGCTTTTATACGGCCTTTTTGGACAAAAAATAACTCGATATTAATAAAATCTTCTGAATATACTTAAAAAAAAAAAAAATAAACTTTTTTTATTCAAAACAATAATAATAAATTTAAAAATAGACTTTTTAAGTTAATTATGCGTGTCTTTTGTAAAAAAACACATATTTTTTTAAATAGGAGGTTTTGTATTGACTTAACCTGTATACCAGTTGCAATGTTGCGTCAAATACCAGATTTTGATAAAATACACATACTAATAAACACGTGCTCTTTCGATTATATAACCTATTTATTTATTTTGTAGAAAATGTAAAATAGTGTTTTTTACAATTTATACAAATACACAAAACATACATATTTTCCAAAAGCATGCTTGGTTTAGGCCATTCAGACATTAGGACGAAAATTGTGGAAACTGCAATGTTGACAAGTTTTTTTTACGTTTTGTGCCATAATTTCGTTAAAAAAAGGATTTTGATACATTTTGCAGCACATACTAAAAACTCGTGCCCTTTCGATTACATTACTAAGTTTTTTTAAATTTTGACTTTTGGCCCTTTAAAAAAAAACGATTTTGATAAAATTTTCAACCTATATTAAAAAACACGTGCTTTTTCAATTACATAACCATTTTTTTTATAAAAAAAAATGTAAAATAGTGGTTTTTACAAATCAAAAATATAAACAATTTTAAAAATAGCATTCTTACATAATATGTAATATATAGTTTAGACCATTTAGCAAACTTTATTAAAATGAGACTTAACAGTTTGCTCAAAATATAAATAATGTCAAAAACGCGAACTCTTTCGATTACAATTACCTATTGTAATACAATACCAGTTTTTTGTTTTTTTATATCTTTTTTATCAAAAATCATTTTATTTTACTTTTATTTTGTATTTTTCCTAACGACAGAGATTAAAACCTATTAGACAATTAGATCGAGGTCGAGAAAATTACCTTAAACGCGCTGGGAGTGTGGAAAAAATAAATCAGTTTATATATTTTCGCAATTTCAATTAATTAACCAATTATGCGACACCGTAATCTCATTCATCTATAATTGCAATTTAATATATTGAAGCAGCGATTTAATTGGTCAATTGATGCAAAAAACCTGTTCTGTGATTATCCTCAATATGTCTCTAGATTGCTTTTTTCTCTCCCATTAGGTGAGTTTTTATATTTTTAATTTCAACGTCATAATAATTTTTATTAATTTAGTTTTAGCCTTGAGTGATTTTTAATACCAAAAATGTTTTTAAATAGGTTTAGTATATCCAGCAAATTTGGTCCAATTTGGAGCAAATTGTAGATGTTAAAACGTTGCCAAAGTTTTTTTGAGTTTGCCTTTTGGGCCAAAATTTAATCGATTTTAATACAAATTTTAGAATACTTAAACACAGTATGCTCTTTTCGATTTAAAACTATTTCTGATATACCTACTGCAGTATGAAAACGTGTTTTAATACCAAAAATTAAAATCATAAAATTTAAATGTGATATAATCTTATCGAAATTTAAGAGGTTTTTTATCGAAAATCAATTTATTTTACATGGAATTTATAATTTTCTTGATTTTATTTACAACCTGTTTGTGAAGGTATTATTTATTTAAAAACAACTAAACAAGATAACACACAATTTCTAGTATAGTTTGTAAATTTAGTTTAAGATAAGTTTTGATACAGTTTTTGATAAAAAATTAAGCAAAAATGTTAATTAAAAATCATAACCATATCGAGATAAACGCATTTTAAATACCCATTAATTTGCACCATCAGAAAACTTATGAATTTCTAAATTAAGCAATCATTTGTGCAACTCCAATTAAATGCCTTGTTATTAAAACTACAATTATTTCAGCCAAATAATAATAAACAAATTCTACTCACAATTAATTAAAAATCATTATGTAAGATAAACTTAATTTTATTATTAATTAATTACACTGGCTAACAGGCAAAATGTACCTACATTCGATGCCACTACATTTTCTAATGTTTTTTTGGCCTGCTAAACTTAAAAATAATTTTTTCGAGATTTAAATTTGATTTTTTTTATTTCTTTTTCGAATGCAACTTTACAAACTGGTTGAAAAGGTAAACATAATCGAATCACCGACCAATACCACTCTCCTAATGCCCAATCTCTTGAGTACTTTAAGTGCAATGGGCTTGAACATTTTTTGGACAAAACGAAGAATGCAATATTTAACTTTTTGCAAAGAACGAATAAAAATCAACGAAATATTACCATTTTTGAATTATCTACTAAGAGTGAGTCCACACAAGGTATTTAAGAAAAAACTATGGATAAGTACCAAAGTTATGACCGTTTATGTACAGTTAGCAAAATACAATTTTTTGATGAATTTTGGACTTTTAGGTTATTCAGGGGGCAAGCTATTTTAAGGGCTAAAATCAGGCACATACTTCATAAAAAGACTTCATATTTGTACGAAGTTCAAAAGTCAAATTAATATACACCGACGTACAATAATGAAAATACATTAAAATTACATCGGAAGTGTGGTTCCATCTATCGCGTTTAGCAAAGAAAATGTAAACTTACAGGTCATAGTAGAATAAATTCCTGTACATAACCAAAGTATAGCATGTAAAACGTCAAACCTGACTAAATATCGCTAATTATAATTTTTATGTAAGTACTGTAAGTAATGCTTGAAAAAAAGTATATACAACACGGCGGAAAAAGCATATTAACTGTCTCGCTCAGATCTGCAGCTCTGGCTAAGGCCTCGGCAGTGAACACTGAGCTCGGCTTTAAATAAGCGCTTTCTTCGCCTGTTATAAAATGTACTAATATATTTATATTTATCATAAAAATATATGTTTAAAAATAGTATTTTGTGCGACTAGTGGGAGAAAGGGGAGATTTTTCAAGCGTGAAATTTGAAGTAACACGCGAGTGGAATCTTCTTTTCTTTTGAACAATGTCGCAAGGAATTTAAAGCCAATTTTATTATTATTATATATTTTTTATTTTAGTATTTTTTGCCTAATGACATAAACAATTATTATACACTTCGCATCAAAATTAACGCACCACTAAAATTTGGCACAAATTCATAGTTAATTTTCTCGAAAACTGCTTAATCGATTTGGAC
Organism: Brassicogethes aeneus; assembly: GCA_921294245.1. Taxonomy (NCBI): domain Eukaryota; kingdom Metazoa; phylum Arthropoda; class Insecta; order Coleoptera; family Nitidulidae; genus Brassicogethes; species Brassicogethes aeneus. The sequence continues at coordinate 59,349,472 of OV121133.1, read as the reverse complement.
ATTTTTTTTTAAATTGCAGCCTAAATCTTTAGGAATGACTCTGTGAAACAACTTTTCATTTAAATCGAAGTTTTAGGCATATACAGGGTGTTTTAAAATAAACCAGTTTGTTGTCTAATTTTTGTCGCCTCCTGTGAGACTTTCCATATGCACCAATAGATGCCTGTTCTAATCAAAACATATCCGCATCCTTTCTACACATTTTTTTTTTAATTCGAGTTTTTAGCTCAGTTATTTAATGAAATACTGAATTTAATGTCAAATGCATTTATTTGAGATTATTCAAGAAAAAGTTTAATTTTCTCACAAACTGCTGAATCGATTTTGACATTTATTTTTTAAATTGCAGCTTAAATCTTCAGGAATGACTCTGTAAAACAACTTTTCATTTAAATCGAAGTTTTAGGCATACACAGGGTGCTTTAAAAGAAACCAGTTTGTTGTCTAATTTTTGTCGCATCCTGTGAGACTTTCCATATGCACCAATAGATGCCTGTTCTAATCAAAACATAGCCCCATCCTTTCTGAACATTTTGCTTTTTTATTCGAGTTTTTAGCTCAGTTATTTAATGAAATACTGAATTTAATGTCAAATGCATTTATTTGATATTATTCAAGAAAAAGTTTCGAAAGTTAACAAAACGAAAACAAAATTATTTAAAAAATAAAAAAAACATTCAGTATCGGGTGTTTCGTCCCCTACTCTCTATTACCGCTTGACATCGACGACCCATACTTTGAACCAGACGTCTTATTTTTTGTTGATCGATATTAACCCATATTTCTCGAACAAAGTTTTCTACATCATCCAAAGACGCAGGTTGATGATCTCTTAGCTGCCTTCCCATTTGATCCCATAAATGTTCTATAGGATTGAGATCTGGACTGCGTGGAGGCCAGTCCAGTGTCTCAATGTCCACCTCATTTAAATAATCTCGCACTATTCTCGCAGTGTGTGGTCTGGCGTTGTCTTGCATTAGTAAAAAGTTATCCCCATTATACCCAGCGAAAGGGACCACATGCTCTGACAAAATTTCCGTGATGTACCTTGCACTATTTAAAGATCCTCCACGCAAAGATACAATGTCTGTACGAGCAGTTAAAGAGATTCCGCTCCAAAACATCACAGAACCTCCATTGAATAACTCGGTTTGGCGAATATTACACTGCGAGTAACGTTCATTTGGTCGTCGAATAACCCTTACTCGTCGGTCATTGCTGTAGAGACAAAACCTTGTCTCATCTGTAAACAAAACTCGCTCCCATTCTTCAGCAGCCCAGTTTACATGTTTCCCTGGCAAATTGAAGTCTTGCTCGGATATTTAACCTTGGTCCTCGTGATGGAATTCTGAACCTTAAATTCCTTTCTGCGAGACGTCTCCTTACAGTTGACACACTTACGTAGATATTGTAAGCAGTATTTAATTATATCCGTAGTTGTCTTGAGGTCACAAAACGTTGCCTCAAAGCATTCAGTTGCAAAAATCTGTCATGGATAGCCGTTGTTCCCCGAGTCCTTCCTTGTCCACGGCGCCTGTTGTGGTCATTGGTTTCTTGAAAACGGCGAAATATGCGCAATATTGTCTAATGAGTAACACCCAGTCTTCTACCTACAGCTCGGTAGCCCATTCCTTCCTGGATCAATGTAGTCGCCATCACACATTCATCTCGAGTTAAATTTCTTGTTTGACTCTCCATTTTTGCAATGATAACACAAATGCAGAGAAATTTCAGAATAATAACACTGACAGATAAAGACAGTAGCCTCTATTTCCATGACAATATAGCGCCTTTGTTTTCCATGACCTAATTAGATTTACCCGACGGTTATAACTTTTCTTGCAATCTGGCAAAGTCTTTTATTTGACATTAAATTCAGTATTTCATTAAATAACCTCTATTTCCATGACAATGTAGCGCCTTTGTTTTCCATGACCTACTTAGATTTACCTGAAGGTTATAACTTTTCTTGCAATCTGACAAAGTCTTTCATTTGACATTAAATTCAGTATTTCATTAAATAACAGAGCTAAAACCATGAATAAAAAAACAAAATGTTCAGAAAGGATGGGGCTATGTTTTGATTAGAACAGGCATCTATTGGTGCATATGGAAAGTCTCACAGGATGCGACAAAAATTAGACAACAAACTGGTTTCTTTTAAAACACCCTGTGTATGCCTAAAACTTCGATGTAAATGAAAAGTTGTTTTACAGTCATTCCTGAAGATTTACCTGCAATTTAAAAAAAAAATGTCAAAATCGATTCAGCAGTTTGTGAGAAAATTAACTTTGAATTTGTGCCAAATTTTAGTGGTGCGTTAATTTTGATGCGAAGTGTAGTTATTTTCGCCCCTGCGCTATTATTTATTTAAATTATATAAAATTTAAAATTCCCAATTAGCAAATATAGTTCCCAGTCCTTTTTAAATGTCACTGCCCCTAAAGTATAGTTCCTAGACCCACCCTGCCACTTAAAATGTTACTCTATAAGGAATAGTCACTTTGAAGTATATTTCGAGAGTGACTGGTTAGTGCCTACCTACCATAAAAGTGGAAAATAAACACACCGATTGCAAGTGGCAAACATGTAATTTAAAGAAGTGGCTGGAACTACCTGAATCTTCGAATATGACACCATAAAAGACCAAAAACTTTATAGTAACTTTTTAAAGTAGCGGTCACCAACAAGTGCTACCATAATGCCTCCATTAAGTTTTTGTTACTTTATAGTAACAATTTAAGTTACGGGGTAGTCGCGGCCACGACACCTGGTTACCTCTAATTTATAGTAGCATTGAAAGTAACAAAATGGTTACTGCGACCTTCCTAGGTCACTATAAAGTAGCCGTCGCTTATCCTTTGCCACTAAAAAGTCGCGGGGATCAAAAATGGCTACTTAATAGTGACCATAACTTAATATACCCTAATAAATGTAATTGCCTCAGATTGCATATATGCATATATGTTACGCACTATAGTGTGCTGCTCTGTTTTGGTGTTTTCTTTTCTTGCTTTTAAGCTTTATTAAAATTCTGTAAAATGCTTAAGGTAAATAAAAAGAAATTTAGATATTCTAGTACTTTCTATCAAAGAATTAAACAAAAGGAATCACTGGGAGCCGAAGCATCAACATCAGAAACAAAAACTACATCTTTCTATAATCGTACTGATGAACATCATAAATCAGGTAGTGATATTTTTAAAGCTGTTTGATTCAAACAGTTTGAAGTACCTATTCACATTCAAAGTTGATGCATGTTCTGACTTCTATACCTGAGTCAAGTGTTCAAATCTCGTTCTGATCAAGGTGCTGATGAATATTATTAATTCTATCTTACGTGAACGTTTTCACCTTAATAGTCTTTAAATATTTTGTAATGAATAGGAATTTAATATAAGAAATTCAAGGTGCTAAATATTTTTAATGGGTCAAGTTTATCAATACTTCCCTGAAGTATTTGCAGTCAAAGTTGATGTATGTTCTGATTTCTACACCTGAGTCAAGCGTTCAAATCTTGGGCTAATGAATGTTATTCATTCTGCCTTACTTGTAGGTATTTGGGCTATGTAAAAATGAATATTGTATGCTCTCTACTTAAGTCGTGGATTCGAAGATTAAGTGGAAGAGAACGTTTCAAGATTTAAGAGAGTAATTAATAAACCTAGAAAAAACGACACGAGACGGAAGTGACGTCATAAACGGTGTGGGTCCTGTTTTTTTATAATAATTAATTTTTTTGAAAATAAATGAATAATTGTCATGTGATCATAAGAATTGCAATAACCAGTAAAACATTAGGTTTGATAATATTCAATTTGCATTTTACAAAAAATATGATTCTCGCGTCGCCAAACGGGAACTTCAAAGGACAAGGCGGAACGTTATAGTGGCACGCCGCGATCGGTGTAGCATAAACGCTGCAATTAAGTGGCAATTTAGTGGCGCAGGGAACTTTCTTGGAAAAAATCACTTTATGTTCCAAAGAATCGTGGACCATGTAGTTCCCAAAAAGTTATTGTTTCCATAAAGTCGTCTCTGGGTAGTTGCAATTGTCACTTTATCAATCCGAAGATTTTAAAGTTCCAAACGGGTAGGGTTGGCCTAATATATTATTGTTCCCGGTACTTTGTGGAAGCATATGGAACTATAAAGTATTTTTCGGATTAAACGGCCATATTTTTTTCATGAGTTTTCAGACGAACAGCCAAATGGCTCAAACATTTTGCGTTTTTAAGCTAAATATACCTAAACTAAAGATTTTTTCCTTAGATATTTTGTTATTTGTGACGGTGGACTAATATTTTAAAGTTTCACGCCAGTTTTAAGCAAATTAATTTTTTTTTTAATTACTACATGAGTTTCTATTGCAAATAATTTAATAATTTGAAATGTTTTGAAAGGCGCTCGAAAATTTTGTCATATAAACCCACTATTTTATTCAGTAAAGTCGATTGCGTTTTGGAATTGACCCACAAAAGGCGTTAAAATCGCATGGTAAATAACAAAAAAATAATAATGGCTTCCATAATTACTTTCCATCATGACATTTATTTTTATGAATTGTGAAACTGAAGAGGTCGCTGCGAATAAAGTTTAACAGTTTAATGAAAGTTCTACATGTCGGTGGCAAAACACTAGGCTGCCACGAACCCGCGACTAGGCAGCTTCGTAACAGATAAGTCGCATTCAACGGTAGGCTACTTTATAGTGCCATATCGTAGTAACTCTTTTAGTGGCAAAAACTACCCAAGACACTACCCGGCTACTCAAAATCTTTCCCCATTTTGGTCGCAGTTACTTAGCAGCTACGAATATACAACGTAGCCGCCGATGGTCACCGCCCCCTTTGTAGTGGCTTTGATAGTGGCAGTTACGTATCTGCCACCATAAATGCTAGTTGGGTTGTGATGTGATGTTCTTCGGCTAAAAGACAATAATTATTGTTATCCTTTTAAATTACACTTAACCCACAAAACATTTTACATTCATCAATAACAAAGGTTACTATAGTAACCTTATACATATAATATAAAATATTTAAAGATCCATCTTCATTATTTTGAAAGTATAACAAAAGGATAAAAAATCTTTAAATCGACTGGTTAAAGTGGGTGGCCACATTTTTTTAAACCAAATTTCCCTAACTTTTCCCGGTTTTCCAGTGACTTTTTTTTAAATTTTTCCTTACTGTGGGGGTTGAAATTAATTTAATTTATTTATTTTCTTAAGGGGTGTCACCCCAGTTTTTGGTCCAGACATCCTATAAATGTATGTGCTATCATTTCACCTGGCACAAAATATTAAATTAAATCAGTACCTATTAATTCCCTGACTCCGAAAATGTCACATTCCCTGACTTTTACTTGACAAAATAAAAACCCGGTTTCAGAAAATTGCCGGCCTGTTACAAATACATCTAGAATAATAATTATTATTGTGTAAAATATTAAATTTTATGTTTTTACATATATGCTATAGCATTACATTACATTACATATATATACATATACTATAGCATTTTCGATAACAAAATCCCTTTGAATATCGTCATTTTTTTGAATACGTTTATTCACAAATATATATATATATAAGTTATAAAGTGCGAAACCACTTTGTAAATAAACTAATTAGGATTAGGAGTTTGCACTTTCACGAAAAAATAAGATATTTACGAAAAAAATCTATGGATAAATGAAAAAGTTATGACATTTTATGTACAGGTAGGTATAGCAAAATTCTACTTTTACCTTAATAGTATACTGTATATTGTAGTAACATGCATCTAAATTTCAATATTTTTTTAGAAAATTGTTGTTTTGTTGTTTATTTATTAATTACAGATAAAATTTTTTGGTAATAGCGCAGCTTTATGCATGAAATTTCCATGGACATTCTAGGTGAAATCTTCCACAAAAAAAGTATTTTCACCCATAATATAACAAGTGGTATGATTATCATCGATGATATTTTCGAATTGAAACCGAGCTGCAGATTTCACGAGTCCGCAAGACGAGTGAAATGTGGTGCTTCGGTTTCAATGAGTAAATATCATCGATTATTAATCCTACCACGAGTTACATTTAGTGAGAAAATATAATGAATTTTACGATTTAACGAATTGTCAGAATTGACATTTGAAATTAAAATGTGCTTTAAAATATAAAAAGACTTTAATAAACCTTATTTATTTAAACATAATTTTATTATCGTTTACACCAACCCATCGATCTTTTAGAGTTTATAATTCATTATTTTAATCATATAACAAACACAGGATTTAAATGTCAACAAATGTCAAATCAAGAGAAGTGTCAAAATCCTTAGTAACGTGTAAACAAGGTGATACAAAATATTGTCGCTGTGATAAAATGAGTAACTATGGGATACTGGCATTTTATTGGTTCTAATATTAATGAATTGTATTGTCAACTTAATAAATTGGCATATGGACTATAGTCCATAGTATACATTGACATTTCTAAAATATGATCATCTTTAGTGAGTTAAATTATGTATACTTTTAACAGTTTAAATTAAACTGCCAAAGCTTCCAACATTTTGATTCATTGAGACTTTTGATTTAAATTTCTTTTTTGCTTTTGGGAAGACCTTTTAGAGAAAATAAACATTTTATCAAATAAAAAAGGTATAGAGCTTTACAAAATTCAAATTTAAAACACATGGCAACACTGCAACATAAATTTTGTTAAAAATGAACAAAATTTGCATTTTATACTAAACTGATGTTTTTTAAAAATTTATATTTTTACACAAATAAAACAGTGGTTTAATAAAAAACATTCGGTGCCATGGCACTATTTTTGATGTATTTTTTTGACCTGCTAAACTTGAATTTCAACAAGTTTTCAAAGTATGAATTTTTTATTTTTTTTTCATTTGCTTTTGGAATTTTAGTAAAAAGGTGTTTATTTTAAATGAAAATGCTTTATTTAGTTCTTTTTACAAATTTGCTGAAAATTAAATTAAAACTGTAGAAGTTGTTGACAATATTTTTGTTTACCTTTTAGGCTGTAACTGCGTCAAAAACTACCTACCCGATTTTAATGAAATTTAATTTACTTAAAACATGCCCTTTTTAATGACCCATATTTGAATGAGGTATGCTCTTTATACCGGAACCAATAAAAATTCGACATTTTCGTGTGATGTTTCTAATATCTGATCTATTATCTGTGCGAACGCAATCTTTCGTTCAGAGAAGCATAACGTGCGATTATTAGAAAACCACAATTATCATAATTTTCGATTTTTACGCGCAAATGCCCATCGCGAGAAATCGAATTTATTCATCTGAACTCTTTAGAAATCTCTCGCGCACGTTACCTCAGCTCTTAAGATGCTAACAGACACAATTGTGTGTGGGTATGGATACTATCCATTGGATAGAAATAATTAATTATAAAAAAGATGTTTTGTGCGCACATGTGCGTGAATTTTTAGTGTTTATTTATGCAAAAGTTAGCTGAATTACGTATTTGATTTTTACGTTGAATAGGAAGTTTTATTTTGATACCAATTTTATTCTTTATTTCCGTAAATATAATTATCAACATTTTAAAAAATAATTTTTTTATTAGTCGCATTTTAATTAGTTGTAAATTTTATTAAAATCGGATAATAATGTTAAATTATTCAATGTTGTTTTTAACGTTTATAATCGTTCTTAAAATGTTAAAATTTACATATTTTTAAATAGAGGATGTTCGATTTAGTATATCATTTTTTGAGTTTATTTTTTTGTCCAGAAGTCCTATAAAAATCAATCAATTTTAACACAAATTTTAGAATAGACCTTTTTTATGCATTTTTGCAATTTAACAAAATACAATTTAACAAAACAAAATCTATTATTGTTCTTGTTGCGCATTGTACTATATTCCAAACGAAATCGAAACTTTTAGCAGAAAATAATGTATATTAAAACCTTTGTAATTTGCGTGTCTGGCAGAATACACACATTTATAATTTAACCTTAGCATACCATTTTCTATAACATAGACTGGAATTCTTCAAACTATTAATTATTTTTATTTTTGCGAACCAACAAAATATTACGGAGATCCTAGAAAGCGATAGGCGGCGATAATAATTAATTTGCATTTTTCTCAAATGGGTATAATTAACATCTACTTTTGATAAACGGTCTTAATTTCATTTCAATTAGCCTGATCAACAAGTGTCTTAAATAGTTTGCATTTTAAATGAAGTCGAGGCGGAATCGTTAACGATGTTCTCACTTTCATATTATGTATAGATACAGTTTTAAGTACTTACTTTTGTAATTAATTGCTGTTTTTAAGTATAAAATATTATAAATAAATACATTTTGAAATGAGAACCATTTGTTCATTACAGCGAGTTTCGTTCAAACCGGACCAAAAATAAAAAAGTTGCAATGTTGCCAAGTTATTTTGAGTTTGCTTTTTAGCAAATAAGGTTGACAAAAATAATCCGATTTTGATGAAATTTGCAGTGAATATTAAAAATATGACCACCTTTCTAATGCTTTTTTGTTAATATTGAAAATAAAAATAATTTTTTGTTTATAATAATTTAATATTAAAAAAAACTCTCGAAAACTAAATTTTATAGGGATTTTTTTAAGTAAATAAAAAATATGCTGTTAAAGACCGTATTTTTGTTAGTATACCATAAACAATTTGTACAAATCAAACGAACAGTAACGAAGATACAGCGCTTCAAAGTCGGTAAAAATGACACCTTTTTGATTATTTTGCTGAAAAGTGGTCATTTTTTCCGGATTTAAAGCGCTGTATCTTCGTTACTGTTCGTTTGATTTGTACAAAATTTTCAAGGTATACTAACAAAAATTCGGTCTTTAACAGCATATTTTTTATTTACTAAAAAAAAATCCCTATAAAAGTTTTTTTTCGAGTGTTTTTTAATATTAAATAAAAGGGCTTTAAGGATATTTTTTCGAAAAACCCTTGAAAACGTAAACTGAGATATCAGTAAAAGTATTTTTATCCAAAATTTTTTAAAGATTGGTAAAGGCGTTTTAGAGTTAATTTTGACGGGCAGTGTATTAGGAAAAGGCAATAAGTTACATAAGCACTTGGCAAATTTAAACCCTGTTAGTGCCCATTTAAAATTTTCCGCATTTTAACCCCATGGCGCTAAATTTTACCGGTCATTTGACCCTCGGACCTTTGCCGTGTTTCTTACATCATAATAATGGTAATATTTTTTCAACCCATCCCAAAAAGGGTACGACATTGTAAATTGGGTATTAAGTTGTTGGGAATATAACAATTACAAAGGTCAAGGGTGTGACCAGTGGCCACCAAGGGGTGACTTTTTGACCCTTAAGAAAGATATTAATCATTTAGAAGTCAAATTGTTTGGAAAAATTTGGTTCTAAAGATTTATTAGTTACTTTTTAATAACCCTCTAGTAATTTTTAGTCATTTTTGACTTATTTACCTGTAAATAATCAAAATTAATAATCAGAAGTAACTTTACGGAAAACTTTCTTCGAAAAATAGATAAATTGTGGTGTAGAGTCTACGTAGACGTTATAACCACAATCAGTTAATGAAATAATGGTAAATCTGAATACGTACTAAATTTGTTTTTAACTTATGTAAAATGAATAAACATCCACGTAAGCGCGTCAACTGATTACGAGCAGAGATATTTATTTAAATTAAGAGACAGAAAAACTTTTAAATTCACTGAATAAATGGTAAGAAAACCGTATAGATAAAGGAAAAATATTTTACATAAATGAGAGATATGTCATGGCATTATTCGATTACAACAATTCAAATTATTCGTTCTAGTTTATAACGATATACACGAGCATTTTTTCCGCGACCAAGGCAACAAAAGATAAAATTTTAGAGTTTTTATATTGGTTCTAGTGTCAGTTATCGAAAAATGTATACAATTACATTTGTTTTTAAATTTAAGGTGATTTGCTTGGTATGCCCTGTGAAATTGGTTTAATTTGGTATATAACTCTAGAAGTTACAACGGTGACAAGCTTTTTTGAGTTTACTCCTTGGGCAGTAACATTGTTAAAAATAAAGCGATTTTGATCAAATTTTCAGGATATGCTAAAAAGAATATGCTCTTTCCATTACAATTTATTTTTTTAGTTAGACAGTAAAATACTTACAAAAATACATATATTTAAAAACAGGTGTACCCTAGGGTACTGCATATCCTGTAAATTATGTTTTAAACGTACCAAAACTGTAGAAGTTGCAACAAGTTTTTTTTTTAGTTTTTTAAGGACATTACCCATTACCGAAATATTACCCGATGTTGATCAAATTGCAGGAATATGGGCGAATTTTCGTTAAATGTACATTTTGTATATATTTTGTCCAGGCAGGTCAATTTGATCGATTTTTTTCCTTTGTGATAGAATAGTGTAATAGACAAAAAAATTCTATACGTTTATAAAGAACAATAATAAACTTTAAAGAAATAAAACTTATAGGGTTAATCGGAAGGAACACAAGGAAGAAATAAAACATTGTCCTCCTCTTAACGCATCTTTCTGAACGTTTTATGACACATTGCATTTGACTTTTTCAAACGTTTTTTTCAGAAATACTGTTAAATTTAAATATCTTTCGGCATTTCTTTGGCATTTCTACTATGCTATAATACAAAATAAAAAGACAAGATTTTTTAATGTCAACTTTAATATTTTTTTCTGTTTAAACTACTTTGTAGAAAGCTATTTTAGTTTTATATACGTTTTAGTTTTATATACGAATTGTTCAAAAATAATTTATTTTTTCAAAAGAAAGCTGCAAAGAAGAAGAATATAATAAATTAAATTAAAAAATCGCCTCCGGGGACAGTTAGGTTACAGGACATTTCACCTAGTTTTTCTGCCATATATAGAAACACAAAGTAATTAAAAAAAAAAATACGATGGGTTCTAACAGGAAGGGGGTATTTAAATATAATAAATACAAAACTTATCAACAAAAGTCAAAAATAAAAATAAAATTAGGTGGGGACAGCAAATGTACATTTAACGAAAATTTGCCCATATGCTCCTTAACAATTTAGTTTACATTACATTTGTTTTAATATTTTGACGTTCACTTTTGATCAAAAACAAAAAAATAAACTTTACTGTCAGGCAGCAAAATATTTAAAAAATACGTTGGTATTATTGAGAAGAGGATATTGTAAAAAAAAATAATTTCAAACGCTTCTTAGTTCACATTTTGGCCCGTGGGTCCGTTTTAAAACTGTTTATTTGGGTCCAGTTTTTTTTTAAAACACTGATAGGAATATTAGCAAAAACATTTTTAGTAGAGCAAATAAATTTTTCAGGCTGGGGCGTTTAAAATTAAAATTTTTCAGAATAATCCGCTATTTCCGGCGAATTTCGGCCCATCCTTGTGTACACATGGAGAATGTCCTGTAAATTTGGTTTTAATCTCAACAAAACTGTAAAAGTTGCAACGTTGCAAAGTTTTTTTTAAGTTTACCAGGCCATAACTTAAAAAAAAATTCACGCTTTTAATCAAATTGGCATGATGTACCAAAGAGAATTTGCTCTTTTACAATTTACTCTTCTTATTAAATTTTGACGTTACTTTTGACCAAAACAAAAATGTTACTGCCATTCGGCAAAATATTTAATAAATACATATTTTTCAAAAAAGCTTCTGACTGAAGTACCTATATCCTGTAAATTTAATTTTAATCGTACCAAAACTGTAGAAGCTGCAACGTTGCCAAGTTCTTTCAGTAGGCCATAAAAATTACCCGATTTTGATCCAATTTGCAGGATATACTAAAAAGAATATACTCTTTTACAAAAAAAAATTGACGTTTACTTTTGATTAAAATGAAAATAATTTTACTGTCAGGCAGTACAATATAGAAAAAAATACATATATTTTTGGAAAAAGGGTTTAGTATATCCAATAAATTAGGTTTTAATCGTATTAAAACCTAATTTATTGATATATTGGTATACAAAAACTGTAGAAGTTGCCACGTTGCCAAGTTTTTTTTAATTTTACCATTTATTGTATTTATTTTAACATTTCTTCGTCAGAAATAACCCCGTATATAATAAAATTTGGAATATATGCAAAATAAAACAATGTCGTGATCTTTGAAAGATCATATTTCTAATTCTGAATTCTAATTCTACAGGAAATCTGTTAAGTAAACAAATAGTTTTACAAATTGTTCAATTTTGTCACATGGGTAAAAACATGCAGTTACATAAATACCCAGGTACTTATTTGTTATTGTTTCGTTGGGATAATTTTTTAAATTCGAGTTAAATTAAAAGAAAACAAAACTGTAGTAATAAGATGAAACAGGAAGGCCACAGGGAGGCCTTGCGAGACTAATACGTCAATTTTAGTAATTGTTTGTTAATTTGACTCTTGTCTAGATCGTTAGAATCGAGATAGAACATACCAATTTAGACCAATATTTGCTGCTGATATTAAAACAAGAATAGACACCTGCAAAAAACAAATACACTTGCATTTTAATATTGTAGAAAGTATCAATAAAATTAAGTCGGCTTTGGTGTAAACGCACTTTTCTCACAGCTTTACAAGATCAAGATTCCGTGAAACGATAAACCAAAAAAGATTCCTCATTTCGGCGTAAAATATTAAATGTAGGTAAATAATAATCTAGATGATGTAGTGCGGTCATTATTTGTAAAAAATTTTGTAGAGCAGAGTAAACTAGACCTGTTTTACAAACGTCACTTGATTCTCGAACGAATTGTTCTCCCACAGTTAAGAGCATCAACAGTGCCATGGGTCATGTTGTAATGTCAAGTCAAAGTGGTCGGCAGCGTCTAGATTTAACGACATTAAAAATTCGGCGAGATTTTCTTTCTCGAAATTAAGGCACTATTTTCTACGAAATTAGGGCATTTTTTCATCTGGAATTTGACGGTTTCGTTTTGTTATATTCTGGTATTTTTATGTTCACCAGTGAAATTTTAATTATAACATGTTCTGTTTTCTGTTTAAAAACAATTTAGTCATTTAAAAAAACATTAAAAGTGATGGGGGAGTTTGTGCAAAAAATAATTTGCACATTACATGCATTTAATACTTGTCATGGTTATTCATAGAAGTCTATGAAAACAAGACAAATTTATCGTCATAATTGCTTGCTAGTTAGTTTATATCGGTGCCGCAAATGGATAAAGACAATTAACGTTATTTTTTATGAAGCAACTAGTTCAAGGATTCTCCTATAACAAGATATATACAGGGCAAAGTAAATAAAATAACAATTATGATTATATATGTATACATATATAATCATATATATATGCATCTTTAAAAACCTGCCGATTCTGCATCAAGTTTTTGTTAAAATCTGTCGTTTAAAACCATAAGGAAATTGTAAAACTAATGACATATTTCTAGTAATTTTGTTTGAAGAATGTTTATTTGTCTCAGTCCTAAATGAATGGTGGAAAATTATCATAATTAGTGCCTATATCTTTAACATCTGAGACCTTGTAATTTGATAAATGAGTTTCAGACATAATTAAGCTGACTAAAATGCTTGCTGATGCTTTCACTAGCGGGTAAAATCATTCAAAAATTTTCTATGCTGACCTTGACAAAATGCTAACTAGCGTTAACGATAAGAGAGTTACCAAGATTTGTTTAGGAAAGAACTCGTTTTTGGTGCGCAAAAAAGTTATTTAATGAAACCTGTGCATATTTCAATGGTGACCTAATGAATTAGAACAATTAAAGGATGTAATTTGGCGAAATGCATAGTTTTTAATCTAAATGATATTGTAATCGAACAAAAATTTTAACGATCTTTTTAATGATCTTACTATTAAAAACCATGACTTATTTTAATGCGTTAATCCCTTTTCTAAATGATTAACAATAAGCCAGACAATCACACGAGTCAATGATATTTAATGTTGTGGCCAAAAGTGGATCATCCCCTGTAAAGTAGGGTACTTAGGGAGTCTATTGTGCGACTACAGCTTCATCCCCTGTCGCTGTGTTGTTGATATAATATCCCATCTCTCGCCCCATTTAGTTTGACCTTATGCTTTTCATTATTGTTATTTGAGAGGGTGACGACAAATTATGTCTGTTTAGACATCCAATTATTCGGGTTTGTCCAAAGGGAAATTGAGTTTTTGCCATAACCTTTGGTAACTTTTGTACATATTTTTACTTGTTTTAAATTTGGTCAAAGGCGTAGCGGAGGGGATGATTTTCATTAAAATATCGATGATTTTGTAGAATTTTGAATCCTAAAATGTAAAGGAATACTTTAAATTTATTGCATTATTTTTCAAAATAAAAATCTTAGAGGCTTTGATATTTATTGGACTGCTTACAACATTTTTATAAAATATAAAATAAACTTGTATGAACTTCTATGGTGTAGATAGAGCAGTTTTTGACTTTTTAAAAGTTAGAAAATTAATTTGATAAATGCTGGAATTACTCAAAATTTTTGTGTCGAAAATGCAAATTTAATACATGCATTAACAAAATTTACAAACGAATAACAACATTTTTACAAACTTAATAAACTACAATGTTAACAATTTCTCCCTCTACTTTAAGATAAAATATAGGAAGTTTACTACAAAAATACTAAGAATACAATTACATTTTGTAAATTTCCAGATTCCACCACTCTCTTAAAATTAAATAGGTAGTTAAAATTCTACCACTTAAATTAGTAACAGCATTGTTTACTAATAAAATAGTCATATTTACTTTTAAATAGTTATTTTTTACTACTTAAATAGTTTTACTAATTTAAGATAAGTCACCATCTTTAACTGTTTCTAAGAGTAAAAGGTATACCTTAACCGCAAGAAATTAGTTACCTATAGGTAACTACCCCAGGCACAAAGATATTGGCCCAATATTCGTAATAATATTGGGCCAATATATCTTTCGTCAGATTTTTTCTATCATGGTCCAATATTGAAACCCAACATTGGCCCGAAGTTGTTTTACATTATATAACCGATAGTGGAAATCCGCATTGGCCCGAAGTTGTGTTACATTATATTCTAGGAAAGTTGAGGGAGAAATTAAAAGAAAAAAACCTAGTACTCACTACGTAGGAGGATTTCTAAAAGTGATGTCACGATCGTGTCGACAAACGTTTGTTTTCAGAAAATGATAAGGGGTGAGGAGGTTTACTTGAGTCGTGTACCGTCTATGTTATTCTTAATTACGATAAAATGCTAAAATCGTTTGTATCAGGTGCTAAAATGATCAGCTAGCTGATCATTTTAGCTCAAGCTTGAGCCACTAGTATAGACATATACGTGTGTCGCTACATATCACTTTTAAAAATCCGAAAGAATCGTTGACTATAGTTAATGATATATTGGCCTAAAATAATATGCCAATATAGGACCAACCTTGGATAAACATTGGCAAGATATATTAAATTATCATTTAATGCCAATGTAAGGCTAACATCGGCTAAATAAATCCAATATTGGCCCCAGATAAAATATTGGGCATAGACCAATAGGACAACAAATTAATATTAAATTCATGTAGGCTCCATTGTTAAATGGCCCATAAAAACAAATAAAGATGCAACAAGTTTAGCTCAAAACAACTACACAAATACGACTTATAATTAGATTTATAATTAGTCATCTTTCTCTCTAAAAATGAAATAGTCAAAAATCTACCATTTGAATTAGTACCAGCATTTTTTACTAATAAAATAGTCATTTTCACTTTTAAATAGTTATTTTTTACTACGTAAATAGTTAAAGTTTGACTAATTTAAGATTAGTCACCAAAGATGCATCTTTGACTATTTCTGAGAGTTAAAAGTAACTAATTTCTTTAATCGTGTGCGGCCAACAACAAAGTATTATTTGAATTAAATGGATATACCTAAGCTCCATGGTTAAATGACCCATAAAAACAAATAAAGATGCAAAAAGTTTAGCTCAAAACAGCAACACAAATAATATATTCAACTTTAAAATATTATGAACAATATTTATTGACAAAAAAAATTGATTTTCATAAGAGCAGCTGATGGCCGAATGGGTTATGACAACAGCTTGACAAGCTTGACAAGTGACCGACCTGAGTTCAATCCCCGGCTGGGTAAAAAAAAAATTAAATTTAAATCTACTAATTTGACTATTTTATTCAGTAGAATTTGACTAATTATTAGTGACTGCTTTTTCGCTATGACAATTAGTCAAATATGATTTATAATTAGTTATTTTTGACTAATTCATTTTAAGAGAGTATTTTCAAATTTAAAATATAATATAAATTAAAAATTGTTTGGGACTAAAAAATTAAATAGAAAACAAGCCAAACTTTTTGGATATTCACTGCAAATTGTCTATTTATTGTTTGAAATTACTACAAAAAGATCTTTCACCTATTACCGATTTTTCATTAAATAGACCGCGAATTTGCCGAATAATGCTTCTGCCTAAGTCTTCCCAAAATAAATGAGTAAACTATTTTATCTACTATATTTAAATTGATTAGCTGTAAGTCGACATTAGCAGCTGCTGCAGTCGACATTAGTCGGCAACTAATAAAACGAAAATGCCGACTAATGAATTTACAGAACAATGAGGATCTAAATTCACTTTCGCATCTTAAACATTTTCAGAAAATCCCGATTTTTTTCAAGATCACTGAAATTTCGTTCCCATTCATTGAAAATATTGATAATATCGTAAACTCGAAAAATGCCGACTCCTATTTTACAAAAAAGTAAATATGAAAAATTCACAAATGGCGATTGCAAAAATAAAACTAAAGTATAGCTTCTGGTTAAACAAAAATTTTAAATTCAAATGAGCAAATCTGACGTAGGTACTTTGGCGAGAACAATGAACCAGCGCATTAATAATATTTTTCTGCTTATTAACAAATAAATGGACACGCGTCTCATGTTTAATCGAACAAAAAATTATCGAGTTGGAAAGATTTTCTATTGCAGAATACGTAAATGCAATTGCTTACACGCAAAATTGAATACGAAAATAGCTGATGAAAGAAATGCAAATAAATACCAGACAGACTGTCGACTTTTGTAACCAATTTCGAACATGCACTGTTAAAAATTTCTATCTCAAATTTACAATAAAAATATACGAACTTTTATGCCTAATTGTGCTGGCTTCTTTCCCAATTTATAAATTGTATTTAATAGGCTTGTAGGTCTTTAAATAAAAAAATACCCATATAACTCCTTCTATGTGTATACTGTACGAGTATATACTATAGTATACACATAGAAGGATACTTCAAATTTCAAAAACTTCCTTGCCGATTTTAATCAAACTTTTCAGGTTTTTAGTAATGGATAAAGGGCTTAATATATTTTTAATTAAATTTGAGTCAATCCAGAGCCGGCGCTGGGACATCCCAACTAGAAGTTTAAAAATAACATTTTGGTACGCTACTAATTGTTTATAAGTTTAATGTTATTTTTAGATCATTTAAATAAAATCACAACATTTTGTCTTCTGCATCTTGTTTAATTTTCAAGAAAAAAAAAATAAAATTTGTTTATTCGCTTGCCCTCGGAAAAATTATGGTCCCGAGCGGATAAACGAATTTATTTTTTTTTTGAAAATTAAGCAAGATGGAGAAAAAAATGCAGAAGACAAAAAAGTTGTAACTTTAACACCATGGTGTATCACGAAAACAAAGCGTTAAATAATACTCGTTCATAATAGTATATTATGTATCAAGTTTGATAAACGCCATTTTATACACGAATTTAATTTAGGCACGAGCGAGTGTACAGAAAAGTTTATAAACGAGGTGCATACTATACTTTTTCTACGACAAATACTTATTTTTATCTTAAAATGATTTAAATCAAAAATTTGTATAGGGCGCCATCTATGAAACAATCTGGGGGAATCTGTGTGTCACCGTCAAATGTCATTTTTTTTATTTTATAAACACAGATTATAAATGCTATAAATCGAAATGTATTTCTTGAAAATTGACAGTTTTTCACGGTGTGTGTCCGAATTTGAGTTATAGTTTACTGCCGGCGAAATTAAAAGGTCTGTACAATGTTCATATAAACATTCCAAATATTGGCGTTGAGAAACTATTTAATACTTTTGTATTGAGATAATAAAATAATTTTCACATTTAGTATTATTTTACAAGAAAGGCACTTTATTTTAACGATTGTATGACATTTGACAACTGTCAACTAACTTAAAACTAACTTCAGCCCGTGACTAAAAACCTGTTGCTAACTTAAGCCCGTGACTAAAGCGCCATAAAGCCACAACTTGTCAATGTGTATTTAAATGGTCACTTAGAGTCATGGAACATGTACGATAAAGGGCGTTTTAAAGGTGGGAATAGAAAAAAACTTTTTTCTATTTGACTATTATATTTTAAAATCTGAGACACCCTGTATAATTAATTGGGCAGTACTTTGAATTTAGCAAAAATGATCATTTCCTATACAATGCAATATAATTGATATTTAATGAATAGGATTTTGAAATATTTATCCACTCGAGTATTTTTTAGTAATTTGTTTACTTAGTAGTTTTTTTAATGCCTTATCTTTGGTACATAGTTTTTTTTATCAAATAATCATTTTATCTTTTCACTTATATGATGAAATCGCGGTTTTATAAAATCAGTTTTATGGTTTTCACAGAAGACTTTTCATTGACTCATATTCTTTTCAATGCTGTAGGTTTTGTTTATTAAAACTCTATAGGCGTATTTTTTCTTTTAAAATCTTTCGTTCGGTAAATCCGATTGTTCGATACGTGACACCTTGGTTAACTGTTTTATGCGCCATTGTATTTTAACGATTGGAAAGATATGTTTCTAATGACACACGCGGTGTGTGTGGAGAAATTCATATGTATATGTATCTGTACAGAAGACCCCGCGTGTTTGGAATAATTTTTTCGTTCGATATGCGTCCTTTTTGGATGAACATATGACCCAAATTCTATGACGTTATATTAGGAATTTGAAAGTTTTCGAAAGGTTGAAAGGAATTTTGGTTCTAAAAATTATATCTATTTTAAATTATAATAATAATAATATTATATTACTTTTTCAAATTTTTGGCTGTCCCTCGTTTAAAACCATATGCTGCAAATCTTTTTTCTGATTTACTTTGTTATATTATATCACCTTTCAAAATAGATTCTGTACCTATATGTAGGTAGGTATAGGAAAATATATTTTGGACTGTTGGACCTATTCTTCTATTGTTTCTATCTGGCTACAATATCCTCCTTATACTTGGAAAGTTTTGGTTGCATATAGAGTTTCTTAGATTCAGGATTGAATGCCAAAAGCCACCTGGAAACATTTTTCTACATTTCTTCTTGTGGTGTTGATACACATACATTAAGTTATATCTCTACTTTGGTGAAATGCTCTTAGTTGGTTGTCTAAAAACCCATATTTATTTAAGAGATTTCTGAACATTTTACAGATTTGAACCAAGGTTCTGTTTAAGTACCTAGTCAGTCGTATTTCTTGTCAAACAATTCTGCAGACCATTCACTGAACGAAAAAGGTACGTGATATTAATAAAAAAGTACATCAAATCAATGAACGACAACATTAATTTTCAGCCGATGACGGGTGTTATTAATACAATGAACAGTCCTGTGGGTAAAAGGCATAAGGGGATAAGTCAAAACAATCAATTTTTTAGTAGTGCCTTAAACGTGTTCGCATTAATTTAGGAAATACATTTATGGTTAGCGGGTATATCCTTTTGCCAGCACATGTCATATGCTAGCAAAAGGGTATGCTCGCTAACCATAAATTTATTTCCTTTATTAATGCGAACACGTTTAAGTCTCTACCGAAAAATTGCTTTTTTGACTTATCCCCTTATGCCTTTTACCCACAGAGTCGTTCGTAGATTTTCTTGTTCATCAAGTTACGATTTCTGTACGTTAAATCAATGAATGAGGAGCATTGACTGTAATTAATACGATAAACAGATTTACATCAGTTTATGAATGCTGTACGTTAAATTAATAATCTATGAGCATGGATCTATGAACAGCGGTTGTTAATATAACGACCGTTGGACATAAGTTTATAATTAATACGTTAAATCAATAAACAACGTACATAGATTTATGAAAGCATGTTATTATTATTATAAACGGTAGACATTACTTTATGATTATTTTACATTAAATCAATAAACAATTACCATAGATCTATGATCCCTTATAGTATTAATACTACGAACAAAAAGGCATTAGTTTATGATTTACTTAAATTTACATAAAATCCAAGACAAACCCAATTAAAATTATTTGCCAAATTTACTTACCTTTTTATTTAAAATAAAGGTTTACTGGGTAGGTGGGTGCATTTTTTTTAGCAACATAGAAATAGGAAAAAAATATCTTATACAAATTACCCAGCAATCAATCACAAAAGGGGTTTCTTTAAAATAAAGACGTTTTTGGCGAATACATTTTTTATTGCAAGAGAAATTTACAAATAATATGAACCTTTGGGCTCTAAAGAGGTTTACAAAATGCTCTATCTAAAAAGTTTCAAAACATGCTTTCCTGTAAAAAGTCAAGATTAAATATATAAATAATTTTAAAACATATATCGACCGCCTTAATTACATGAAATCCTAAATTATTTTATTTAAAATATTAAAAGTGTATATTTTAAAAACTCATTCACTTAAAACTTAATAATTAATATCCAAAAAAGTCAAAACTGTTTAAAATAACTTTACAAGCTCACATACCTCGGTTTCGTATATTAGGTACAAAACTTAAAAAATAATCCAAAAAGGACAAAAATGTTTAAAATAACTTCACAAGCTTACACACTTTGACTTCGCTCCATATATTTATCACAATTTCACTAATAATAAAGCTTTAGGGTTAAACGCGGAACTATACTTTTGACGCTATAAGACTGACAAGATAAAAATTGCATGTAAAAATTCCCCACCCAAAAGTCGTCATAATGTTTATGTTGATTGAATCAGCGTACGGTAGCATTAATTTTGGCGCGTTTTAAGAAGTTAATGGTTAAGTTCGTAAAATCAATGTTTAGTGACCGTTGGGGCAATGAACACAGTTTATAATTATTTATGTTTTGCTGTTCATGGATCTATGACGAAAAATTTATTGTTTTAAAGATAATGAATATCGTTTAATGATCGTCAATAGTTAATTCAATAAATTTTTATATTATATTGATGAAGGAAATAATTAATTTTTGATGTTTTGCATTTATCGTTTAATGTTTACTAGCAGTCAAAATTGACGACAGCAGTTTATTAATTTTACGTACAGTTTTTCTTTCTGTGTTTTATTCCAGTTTTGATTTTCAGAATATCTTTTTGGGCAAGGTTTCTCCGAGTAGTCTCAATGATATTAAGAGCTCTTTGTGTTATGCGAAAAAAGCCTTATAGTTCAGATTTCCTAACGGCAAGAATTCTTCAGATTAATTAGTCTGCCACAATCGATAGATCTATAGAGTAGTTTTTGCACAATGGACTGGACAATGCTGGTCCATCTTCTATACTTAACTTTGAGCCGCTGTTAGTCGGAAACGGTTGAACAAATGATGGTAAAACTTTTTTCATATTTACCACTTTTGTATTTAGCTTTTTAGTTTTAATAAATTCCAGATGGTCAAAATTTGAAGAAAAAAAAATATTTTTGTTATTTTTGGCGCCCTCTTTCTCTGTAGTAAACTAAATACAGAAAGCTTTGCCTCTATACAAATATGTTATAAATTTCAAGATCTACATTTTTTTTAAACTTTAAAGGGAAACAAGATAAAACGATTAATTTTTTGCTTTTAAATAAGGGAAAAGCGTCTCAAGGAAGGTACACAGGAATTTGGCATTCCACCTTTTATAAATAGTCTAAAAGTTTTAGACCTTTAGGAAACAATATCCAAAATCCAGATGCCATGGAATCTATTGCAAAATACAGATTGACTGTAGGTACTAAGTTACTATCTGACATCTAAATATATAAATCAGAAAATTAAATCCACAACTCTTTTTTTGACTTCTGATATCAAAAATTGGGTGCAGGACACTTCAAAAAGCTTATCTTCATATACCTATGAGCTCTTAATATTAATAGTAAGATCCTACTCATCGCAATTTTACATTTTTACATTAGTCTATCTGGTTAGGTTTTTTTCGTAAATGTAGCCATCCAGAAGATATTTTCCAAAATTTTATAACCGACAGAATAGTTAAGGTTTTTAAAGGAATACCTAGTATGTACGTATTTTTGTTGGAAATGAACTGATCTACAAAAAGGTGTTTTTTATAAATGTAAGCGTTTTAAATATAATCGCAACTAAGTTCAACTTATACTTTAAACTTTATTTAATAACATACTAATAATGAAGATTTTTGAAATAGCTTTATAAATTTGTATTTTTATTAAGGTTTTTTTAAGAAGCATATAACTATTTTCTGAAATTATATTTAAAAATATTCGTTTTTTAAAAAGAATTCCGGTATCCGAGACACATTTAAAACATTTATTTGTCATATAAATAATTATATTACAACATTTATACCAAACGAATTATTCAGGGAGAAACGTTAAAAAAAAACCCTTGTCATATTAAAAGATACAACCACTAGACCATAGGGGATACTTTATATTAAACAAAACTTATTATTATTCCGCGCGATTGTCTTTCAAACTCTACATTTATCGAAAAAACAAAAAAAACTTTTGTAGATCAGTTAATTTTCAACAAAAATATGTAGGTAGGTATTAATCCTTTAATCCCAACTATTCTGTACGTCAATAAAAAAGAATAGATTTTAAATCACCCCAGTGTGTATCAATATCACAAAGTTGTGATTAAAAACAGTTAACAGTAAAATTATAATTTCATAATTATCAAAATTGTATAAAATATTTAGTTTGTTCAGAATCATCAAAATCGATTTTTAAGGTGAGAAAATGTATTTTTAAAAATTAGTACTTTTGCCTTTTATAATTTGCAAATAAATAGATAGGTACCTATGATATTTAAAAAATACAACAAATATTATTTAGTATGGGTCATCATAATCCAATTTTTCAAATATGCTACAAATAGTTTTTTCCCTTGAACACCCTAGAAATAAAAAAAAATCATATTTTTACGTAGCCCAGTACAAGAAAATGCATGTACATCAGTGCATAATACACCAACTAAAACGAATTATCCACTCATATGTCGCAAAGATAGCCTGTCTCTCCGCACACAGCTCATTAGAACCCAGCCATATAATTTATGTCTCTCTCTTAGGCAGTAAAACGCTTATAACTCCCTCTTTTTTGCACCTGTATCTCACCTGACCCCCCACTTGTCCGCCGCGGCCAATCGGCGAGCCGCTTCGCGAGCACAGAATAGAGACCCCAGCAACTTGATCTTTTTAACTCATTCTGCGTTAAAAGTCTTACGAGAGTGCATCTTACGTCATCAACGCGCGCTCTCACCACAACACACTTTTCATTTTCTGCCTTTATTTGAATATTTTCCTTTTTTGGTTCTGTGACTATTTCTAGTGTAGTGTAGTTTCAAGTGATACTATGGATTATCAATTAATCTCAAGAAGGTAAGAGTTGCGTTTTTCGGGATGCAAAAAATTATTGTTACCAAAAAAAAATAAAATCTATCTACCTACCTGTTAGTTTACAATACACAGCAGTAATTACTGTGAATAATTTATCGTGAAATCGATTGCTTGGAAATCTCAGTGAACATTTCACAGTTTTCAGTGATACAAAAATATACACCCCATCAAATGTGTATCGTGGTTCCCCATGGCAACGTTACAATAAAAAGGATAACGCTCCTGCAATGTAAACATTGTTAATCGGAAAATGTAAAGCATTGTCCAGAAATGATTATTTTTGTACCACCTTACCAATTGTACCGCTAAATAATCTTTTTTTCGACAATGCCGATCAATTTATCATTTTCGATTAGATTATAAAGAAGGCGTTGGGGTGAAAATTTCAGCGGGAAATCCATGAAAAAGGGGCATAACCACCTGGGTTCGGGGATAAAAATAAAATCAATATTGATATGATTATTACCTATACTATATATGTATGTATATATGTATATAGTATCTCCCCTGTGGATTTATAATTAACGAACTAACTGCCCTTTTTCTAGTAATTTGAGTTATGAAAAGTTTTGTTTTCTCAATATCTGACCTAGCCTATATAATTAATATTAATAATGCGACTTTAATTGCAATAGTCTGCGCATTTTTGATTTGTTTTTTTAAGTAAAATTATCACAAAATTTCGATCAGACACCGATTTCAATGTAAATTGGTAATCTTTTAAAAAGGTCCTGTTTACGAAAACACAACACATTGCTAATTATTTAAATGACTTGAATACTGTTTAAATAATTATATAAATCGCAGGGTAACATTTTATAACACTTATTATAAATTATTTATCAACAAATTTGGGTCAAATTTTTACGTCCTTAATAAGAATGATAATTTCGCGAAAATTCGGTCATGAAAATTGAGATATTGTTAATTATGTATCATCCAGTATATATATTCCAAGAATATTGAATACTTACAAATTTATAATTAATAAACAAATTCGTGTGAATTTCCATGAACCCTACGCGCAATGACGTTACCTTTAAATTTATTCCTGCAATCACACAATTATAAAAAAAACCGTATAATTTTCCTACGCATTATTTAACTGATTGAAAATGAATTACCTACTACCAATAATTCTACTCCTGCAAGTACAAATTCCCTGCAAATCGTCAATAATAAGTAAAAAAATGACAAAATGCAAAAATACAAATCCTGCATAAATTTGCGTCGGCAGCAGGACAGGCGTCCGCCGCCCCCATTCCCGCCACCGCCCGCGTCAGGTGTCTGTGTGTGTGATGTTGCCACGGCGACGACGGGCGATACAGCAGGACAGACTCACCTAGCAGGCAGATCAATACAGGTGGCGCGGCCATCTTTGGCCGCCCAGGTTTTGCTCTCCTGAGATCGCGCGTCCTTTGGCACACCCACATTTTGCCTGCCTGGCCTCGGCAGGATGATTTTCCTGCTGGCAGCAGAGGGAGGCGAGACGAAGGAGGAGGCCGAATTCTGGAGACACGCCCAGTTCGGGGTTAGGCCTTTATGGCTTAGCAGCAGGAATACGGTTTTTGTTGCAGGACAGAATTTCAGAATTGGAACGGCGAGAAAATTAAATTTATTGTTGTTTTTTTAATAGATTCCAAGTGAATGGTAAATATTTTGCAGGAATATAAGTTTGGATATTTAATATTACCCTTATAATGTGGCATGTTTCTTTAAAAACGTTAATGTTTTATTAGTAAATTTTTGGTTTTTAATATTGTATGGCTTTACAGCAGGAATTTTTGCAGGAATATTATATGTTGAAGGCCGATTTTTTAGAGTAAAAACTGTATTTTGACGGTTTTAATTTACTTATTTTAATACATTATTGCCAAATTAAAATTTCTAAAAATGTTGTTTTCGTATAAATAAATTGCAAAATTTTTTTTAACCCATAATTACGGTTTTTGACAATTTCCAAACACAAACGATTGTCACGGCGAAGTGATTTTGATCATCTTAATTAAAAAATTATAAAATCAAAAGTGATCGTTTCTCAACATAATTTTAAATAGAGAGTAAATAAATAAAAGCATAGTTTTATTAAGGGGGCTTCCTGACATCTTAATTTTTGTGGGTTTTAAACACACTATTATAGCAAGCAACTTCAATCTTATTTGTTTATAACATAACGCTGTTTTTTATGTAAAATTTGTTTTAAGAATGTTTTTTGTTATTTTTATGGTAAAAAACGGTTGTTCCCCTTAAGCTTACTTTAAAATTGTGTTTTCGTTATGAAAGACGCGGACAAGTCGTCAGTAGTGCCAACACTGCGTGACGAAACGCAGCTTCTAATAACGAAATCTCTCTCCCTCTTTTTGGAATGTTTTATCTTCAAGCAGCGGAACTAAAAAGATCATGGTTGTTTAAAAAATGTAACAAAGAAATCGTTTAAAAGATATGTTTGTTAAAAATTATTTTTTGTTAGAAATCTTGAAACTAATAATAATAAAATGTAATATAAAAACTTTGGTTTTTATTGTTTGCAATAAAGATTTAAATTTTTTATCTTTATATTGAATTCAATTCAATAACTTTGCAATAAACTGAGAAAGTCGTAAATGTTATCAATATTAATAGAAATAATGCTTCCTACACTGCTATAAATTTTTGAGTACAAAAATATTAAAAACTTCAGTAAATTTCGGGGGAATAACATGTTAGTGGTACTTATCTCAATAAAAAACGTTACTTAATATGTGTATTTACTTTGCAAAATTAAGATAGGTACCTAATCTGTAATGAAATTGGAAAATAAATGCAGTATAAAATCTACGTTACTATAAAGTATATTGTAAAACTATAGTTTTACAATATACTATTAGACACTCGTTTATAATTAAACTCGTGACTTAAATAGCGTTTGTTGCACACTATAGAGTTACAATGATCCTTATTGTGATACCGACTTATTTATAGTACGAGTATCACAATAAGTCATTGTAACACGAGTTTTTCATACTATTTTGTCTATAATTTGTCCATAATTGTTCTATTTTGTCTATAATTGTCCATAATTTATCAATAAAATAAATCTTTAATAGTATATTATGTATCAAGTTTTATAAAGTCACTTTAGTTTTGTAAGGCACGAGCGAGTTTTTAATAAAAACAAGTGTCTAGAAAAGTTTATAAAACTAGTTGCATATATGCAACTATACCTTATCTACGAAAAACAGAAATAAGAATTTAAAGCCAATTTTAATTATTAAATTTTGACTTCTAACGAATTTAACCTCACTTTTTCGAAATTTAAAATAAACCTAACTTCAGCCCGTGACTAAAAAACCCAAAAGTCTCTGTTGTAAATTTCAGCCCGTGACTAAAATGCGATAAAGTCACAGCTCGCCAATGTAAGAGTAGATAAAAAATATATAGTTTAATTCATCTTACTAGGTTGGCACAATTGGCGTGAAGCAAAATTTCAAAATTAAATATTTAATGTCAGTCAAAATTAAACGTAAAATATTGTTGCTAGAGCTAGACAAAGTTTACATTTACTTCTAATGATTTTATTCACATTTTATAATATAATTTTGATAAACAAAACCAGAAAAACGAGTTTTTTAACACATCCATGAAGCCTACACAAGGAGTCCGAACTTCATGTATCTGGTATTCCGTTTATTAATAAACAATTGCTTGATTTGTACCGAAACGCTACGAAAACATTAGACGTCAATACGGATCGACTATCAGCGCCGCTGGTAGGAAAAAAATACTTAATTTGTGCAGGTTTTGTAAAGTTCCCCAATTAAGTTCGGGCTCCTTCTGTAGACTCCATGCATAAATAATCCCTATAATCCCTATAATTTAGACTATTTTAAGAAGTTAGTTTGCCCTGAAAACGATTAGTAGCATCGAAATGGACAAATAAGTGAGCCTGTGACTAAAAAACCCAAAAGCCCGTGACTAAAACGCCATAAAGTCACAGCTTGTCAATGTGGCAGTACAGATAAAAATCATACAATATGTTTAAGTATAGGAAAATTTAATGAAACCTTATATCAACAAACAAATTATTGTTTAGAAAATACTTCGTTCAGATTTCCTATAATTATATAAAGCAAACTTCTCGGTACACTATTATTTTAAAAGAGACTGACATGTACGCTTTCTTAATTTAAAAGATGAAAACAACATGTTGTTCAACGGAGCAAAAATTGATACAGAATTATTTTTTTAATGCGTTAATTTGAAAATTACCTTAATAATTTAGCAATTCATCTTTGTAATATTCGGTTACTTTTCCAAATCTTAAATGAACGTTTTTATAAATAGGTACCTACTTACAAGTATACTTATTTTGACTAACCCCATGCTACAATATTGACATTTGGAATCTTGGTTCCAAGAACGCGTTGGTTTCCTTTGTAAGATTTTATCTTAAAATTAATATTTATTCATAAATAAAGGCGTATGTGCATTCACGTATTTGTTTGACTCAGATGTTAATACAGTTCAATAAATTATTGAACCAAATGACTAACTTGTCACGTATCTTTTATATTCATAAACAATATCGAAATTAATAAGTTTAAAGAATTGTGTCACCTTTGTCTGCTGAATTAAAGTTCAAATCTTGGAAATGAAATTTCGTTTCTTATCTATTTCCTTGTTTGATGTGTATTTTTTTATCAATGCACGGTATGGACAGGTATTCAATGTATAACATAAATATTTTATGCAATATTATATCAGAGTAGATAAGGTTTAGTATTTATGTTCATCTTTGCGATTCTCAGAAGCTGTTAGGTATACCTATTTTATTTATTTTAAAACTTGTTAATGAAACTTTATACTCTATGTAAGTATTGTATATTGATATTTTTTTGTTTTTGTAAAAGTATACCAAGATTATTTATATATGTACTAGGAAAATTGATAGGGAATTATATAATTATTTAAATTTTAAGATATCGACAGTTTGGGTCCATGTATATAAGGCTATTTTTTTTTTTACTTATATCGAAAAATTGGTTACTGGGCACCTCAAAAGAAGGCAATCTACGTATGAACTCTCTTACTATTAGGAATCTCACTAATAAATTAATATAAAGCTAAACGCAATACATAATTTGATAAGAAATTAAATTCTCTAGAAAAAATGTATCCCATGCTTTTTTCGTAAATCTAACCATTCAAAAAATATCTTAGGTCAAAGTTTGAAGTTTTGACAATAACAATTTATCTATTTTGCGTTTTGCTTTCGGTGCTGTAATGAGATGCTTTATCCCACCCAAAATTTTGATTTTATAGGTTGGCTATACTTTAAACAGCATAATATTTTGCATATTGGTTATAATATTTTTATGATTTTTATAGTACTCACGAGACTTTTCTGGCAATAAATTTTGTTTAACATGTTAACATGTTTGGTGCACCAAAGAAAATCCTTTTTTTCTTCCTTAACATTAACAGCCGCTTATTGTATATAAGTAAATTAAGGACGGCATGGCGAATCGATTTTGACATTAACTGTCAAACCAATGACTGTGATACCAACTATCTAAAGTAAAATTCGACCAAATTAAATTTAAGGTATAAAATTATTTTTTTATAGAATTTTTGCAAAATAGATAAAATAGCATAAAGAACTCATGTCATAAGACCTTTTGTCGCACTCGTCCATTATATTTATAAATTGTCCGCGTGCGACAAAATGACGTCTCATGACATTAATTCTTTAATGT
Organism: Brassicogethes aeneus; assembly: GCA_921294245.1. Taxonomy (NCBI): domain Eukaryota; kingdom Metazoa; phylum Arthropoda; class Insecta; order Coleoptera; family Nitidulidae; genus Brassicogethes; species Brassicogethes aeneus. The sequence continues at coordinate 59,320,088 of OV121133.1, read as the reverse complement.
ATTATTTTATAACTTGCAAAATTAAATAGGATTTTAAAACGAGTAGTACATATACATATATAATAATAATAATAAAAATAAATGTGAGATAATCGCGAAATAATAATATGTTTGGTTTAGTATAAAGTATATCCCGTATGGTATGGTAGTTAGGATTCTTAGCTCTTAATATGACAAGGTTTTTTTTTTACTTTTTTCCTGAATAATTTAATGATATAAATTATTAATATTACATATAAATGTTTTAAATGTCTTTTAAAGATGCCACAACGCGTTGTTCCGCTGAATGGGCATGTTTGGTAAGACACATTGTGTTTAAAATAATTTAACGTTATAATTTTTGTATTCAGATTTTATATTTTGGTGTTTATCAAGGCTTTTTTGTGATATGTTAAGTTTGATAAAACGCAGTCTTGTTTATCAATAACACCATAAGAAAAACCAAACAAATTATTTTCGCGGAATATTATGAAAAATAAAACAGCATTAAAAAACATTATAAACACAAATTGATGAACACGGAATTACTAACGTCATCGAACAAGCGTTTATAACAACTCGAATTCAAATTAATTTTATCTGTTTAAAAAGGTACTAAAGAAATCAATTATGCTTAATGGAAATTATCGTGTTCGAAGTCGCGAAATTATCTCGATTTCCTCACATGATGCTGACAAGGACTTTAATAATATTTAATAATAATAATAATATTAAATTAATATACCATAGGGTGTTAGTAAACAACGAAAGCAATATTTATATTTTCGTGCTCTTCATTTTCGGGCACCCTGTATAAAATAGTATAAAAAGCTGGAAAGCTGATTTAACTAAATAGATACTTTATCGTATCAGATAAATAGATATAAGCAGCGTCAGAGGCAGCAGTAGAAAGAAGCATATGTTGCTATCACCTGCCTTTTTGGTTAATCAGCCACCTGCCGCGTTACACTCGCGCGCGTGCTGCTGGACCCTTTTTTTGTGCTTTTTCCTCGCCACCACGTTAAACAACACAAATCACTCTCTTATGCCTAACATACACCGTTGATAATATGCGCCATACCACCCAACGCCCGCTCCGGTAAAAGTACGTTAAAGATTTCAAAAGATAAAGCCATTGTAATAATTAGGGATGGGATATTTAGGTACTAAAAACTGAAAAATAGGTAACTAAAAAGGTACTTTAAAAAAGCATTTTAGGTAAAAAAAACAGCATTTTAGGTAAAAAAAAAACATTAAAAGTTTAAGTTTCGTTTATAATTTTGTTTACCCGCATACCCAAACACAGAACATACCCACAATAAACTATTTCTATGCAATAAACTGTGTTTTACTGAGTGACACTCACTACACAGAAGTTCTATGACAGAACATAAGCTCACTAGTAGTGAGTCACTACAAAGAAGGTAACTGTAAAGAAAGTTACTGTTACAGTCTGTAACCATAAGAAAAGATTCTATACCGTTGAGTTGCACGCCCTGGATAAAATATTGGCGCAAATTTTAAAAAGAACAAAAAAAAAAATAAGTAAAAATACGTAAAAATAGGTAACAAATATATGAAAATAAACTGACAAATTAAAAAATATGTAACAAAAGTATAAAAAGGTAGTTTAAAGCAAAAACCTCCAAAAAAGGTAAAAAAGGTGAAAAAAAGTTAAAAAAATAGGTAACAAAAGTATAAAAAAGGTAGTTAAAAGCAAAAACCTCCAAAAAAGGTAAAAAAGGTGAAAACAAGTTAGGTTCATATAAAAGAAAATCTTTTAAAACACATTTTGGCATTATTGGTTTTCAAATAGTTACATCGGTTAAAAAAAGGTAAAATAACTAAAATCCCATCCCTAGTAATAACACTGGTTTACAAATTAAAATTAAAAAAATGTACCTTCGCTGCCACTATTTTTTTCTAATGTATTGTGACCTGTTAAACTTAAAAATCACAAAAAAAAAAATTTTTATGGCAAGGTTTTTGAGATAAAATTTTTTCTTTAATATTTTGGTTCTTTAAGAAAGCAGCTTTACAATTTGGGTCATATCTCGGGTTAGAAATGGCCAATCTGGTTGAAAAAAGTTTAAAATTAAACATATTTGAGTCGCCAACAAATATCACCTTATTAGTACCCAATCAGTTAATAAGCTTAAGTTCAATGGGCTCAAATATTGGAAAAAGTCGTTTTTTTTTGGAGAAAAATGAGAATGTAACATTATTTTCTTTGCCAAGGATGAATACAAATCAACAAAATATGTCAATTTTTAAATTATCTACGTGGAGTTTAAACTGTTATAAAGAAAACAAGATATTTTTAAAACAAATCTATTGATAATTATTATAATTAAAGGGGTTAATGCAAAAAGTGGACAGGTAAATTTTTTTCCGAAATTAAGTTTTTTACAAAAGAAAAGGTTCTATTTGCCTAATAGAACCTTTTCACTGTTAAATAAATTTTATTTTATATTTTAATATTAAAATACAGTGTGTTCCTTTTAAAACTAACCCCCCTAAATTCTCGGAAACTAGAAGTATTTTAAAAAACGCAGAGACAGGTAAAGTTTTATATCGAGGGGGAAAACTTTTTAAGGCAAAATTTGGTTTCCCACCTTTACCTTCTGCGCCCCGGAGTTACCCCCTTAAGAATTTAAATAGAGAAGGGGTACAGAGTACTACATTATTTTAAAGGTCTTGAAAATCCCTATTAAACGGCATTTTATTTTTTTTTAAATTGGTCAGTTCATTTTTTAGATACCTATGTACAAATTATTAAGGGGAAAGCTCCTGGGCATAGAGGATAAGGGTGGGAAACCAAATTTTGGCATTAATAGCATTAATGGCAAAATTTGTTGTCTCCCTCGATATAAAACTTTATGTGTCTCGTGAGTTTTCAAAATTCTTTTAGTTTCCGAAAAATTCAGGATGTTTCATTTTAAATGGAACACTCTATATATCATTATAATATAATTTAACATACAATACTATTGTAAATTAAAAATAATTTAGGTTTTTAGATTGCCTTCTGTTTTCGTTATCTGATTCCCTTACAAGGAACCAAATATAATCCCCCATCATGAAAGAATGCATTCTTTCATTCCAAAAGCCCTGATAGCGCCGCTCCATGGATTTTATTTCTTGATGAAACCTTTCACCATGCTCATCACTCAGGTCACCAAGATTTTTGGGAAAAAAATGTAAGTGGGAATGGGCATATTTTAATGATTTTTGCTTCTTTTTGGTAAAATAGTAAATACTTAATTCTAATTTTGTCCAAAAAATTGACTTTTTCTCGATATTTGGCCCCATTGCACCTAAACTTATTGACTAATTGGGCATTTATACAATTACATTTGTTATTATGTTAATTAGGTTTAATTTGACATCTGTTGTAATCAAATTGGCCATTTCAAACTCGAGATATATCCCAAATAGTAAAGCCGGCATCGAAAAATCAAAGACAATTTTTTATTTGGAAAATCTTGCCATAAAAAAATTTTTTATTGTCATTTTCGAGTTTAGCAGGCCAAAATACATCAGAAAAAAATAGTCGCACTCAAGGTACATTTTGACTGTAAACCAGTGTAATCAACGTGTTTTTATTTCGTGGAAGCGTGATGTGGGACAAATATAAGTTTTTTTGCAAGATTGCCCTGTAGGTGTAATTTTTTTCTTAATACTTTATATACCTAGGTAATTTAATAAAAACTGTCATCATTTGACAAAATAAATAAAAAATTACCAAAATTATCTATAAAAATAGTACATTATCTAACAGGCAGAGAAAGCGTATAGGTACTATTTTTTTATTTTCAATCGTTTAATAACTCTGTAGGTACTACATTCATTAAATTTTTATTGGTAGATAATGTTGACGTTTGACATTATAGGTTATGTACATGAATTTATTCTACAGGGACCTGTAATTTTACAGTGATTTACACTGATTTTGATCTAAATGCGGTAGAATCATAGAACCACTCTTTTTATGTAATTTCAGTGTATTTTCATTATTGTACGCCCGTGTATAAGAATAATGTTTGTTATACGCTTGAAAAAAAAATCGTAATCTAGGATTTAGATTTTTATTGCAGGTTTTCCTGGAATAATATTTTAATAACACGAAGCAATTTTATTAATTAGTGTTAGATTACAGTTTTAATTATTTTTCTTTTTTTTTACAGAAAGTAATTTCGAAATGCAAGGCATTGTCTTCATGCCCCAAAATTCTCAAGGCTTGCTGCCACCATCCAACAATTTAGGTAATATATTAAAAAAGTTTTTTTATGTCTCGAAACCCTCAAATTTTGTCACGAAAAATCGCCACTTTATAGGCAACTTATCTGTTTATTATATGGTTTATATACTCTTAGGTTAAGTACATGGATATAACCTTAAAGGATATTTGAATGATTGATTGATATATCCATGTACTTAACCTTAGAGTATATAAAACATAGGTAATTTAATTTTAAAAAGTTTATTTTCCCAAAAAAGACCAAACAATGACTAAACCCAAACAAAGCCTAATTAAAACCATATCAAACACCAGAACTATAATAATTATTTTTATAAAAACGATCGACTTCTGTTTACATTAAACATAAAATCTAAAACAAAAGATAAACACGAGGAAAACAATCGACGAACAAGAAAAATATCATTAATAAATTCCCACACAGATTTTGCTTATCGTACCGAAAGGTTGTTAATCTGGCATGTCTTAATATTTTTGAAGGAAACGAAACCTGTGTCGTGCGGTTTGTGTATGCACTATCTCGCGTATGCGGTTCGCATAATCTCAGTTCGATTTTCCGTTTCGAGTTTTGTTATTATTGATTAGAATTTTTCTTCAATATATTGCTAATATTAAATATACACCCGTCAACAAATATTGCATTACTAAATTGATATAATAAACTGAATAGTTCTGAATTAAGAAATATAATATATAATAATATAATTTATATTCTATATTCTACAGTGCTAACCCATATTTCTTAATTGAGAAATACTATTTGTGCATTCTTTTTAATTTTACAAAATCCTTTTTCTAACATTTTATCCCCCTTCTGTCCCGTTGATTTGTCTCAGTAGGAAAACCTTAACAATAAAAAACAAAACCATACAAACCTTTATCTTTTTTGCCAGATTAAAACTCCTTTTTAAAACAGCCAACCAATAAAAAAACGTTATACAATCTATATGTATTACTCATTAGACCATTAGAACAAAAACTTATCTCGAAAATATTTTAATTATGTGTTTCGATACGAAAATTCACATCCGCCGACTCTGACACATAAAATTATACCAAGCCACTTCATATGAGGAAGGAAAAAATGTGAAAGTTTCCAGATAAGTCTTATCATCATTGATATTCTCTTCGCGATTCGTGAAAAAACTGTTGCTAAATAATCAGAAATTTCTACTTGCGTAATGCATTTGAATATGTGTGACAAAATCCAACGCAAGATTACCACATTAAAGATTTGTTTACTTGGTACCCAAGACAGAATAACAATCGATGAATTTTCCAAAACGTTTATTGCTAGTAAAAATGCAAATGATTCGAGACCTCTAAAAACAATTGTTCATGATTTGGGTCAAGCAAAACAAAACAAAGATCATCATCATTTAATGATTTTCAAGTCAGGTATACCTATATATATATATATGTATACTTTCATTGTAAAACCCGCATAACGAATTGGGAAATACCGATAACATTAATCTTTTTTCGTTTTAGAAATGGAAGTGGCCCCCAAACCAAACTTAATCACCAAAGAAAAGCTGTACAACCAAAGCACCAGAAGCGATTCGGGAATATTCTCCACGACCAACACCACCATAGAGCATAACTCAGAAGACAGTGATAACAGGAGCGATTGCAGCAGTCCGGAAAGAAAATACGTCTGCCCTATATGCGATACGATGTTGACGTCACAACACGACTTCACTTTACACATACGATCCCATAATAACGAAGCCGAGGTTCAGGATAATGAAAAGGGGTTCACCTGCAGAATCTGCAACAAAGTTCTGTCCTCTAGTTCGAGCTTGGATCGCCATGTGCTTGTTCATAGTGGGGAGAGGCCTTTCCACTGCAAGTACTGCGGTGATACCTTTACAACAAATGGAAATATGCATCGGCACATGAGAACACACTCGAATAAACCGGAGAATTACGAAAGCGACGGAAGCACTGATAGCAACGTTAGCAGCTCTAAAAGCACCGAATTTAATAACAATAAAATTGAAAAGAAACGTAAGCTCGAAGTTGTCATCGAAGAAACCAACAAAAAACCTCGGCAAGACGAAATTTTCAAGTGCCCAGTGTGCGAAAGATCAGACTTCAATACCATAGCAAACTTGGAGATGCATTTGGAAGACAACCACCCAGACTACCCCGCTAAGTGTAATCAATGCAACCAAACATTCCCGAATAACAAACTTCTATTAAACCATAAAGTTACAGCTCATGAAAGCAGCCCAAGTAAAACACCCATTATGGGCTTCAAGGATCTTACTTTTGTAGATTTCTCCAGTCAAAAATTCCCGCATATCGCTCGCTACGAATGCGAAATGAACATACATAAAGCCGCGAGTGGGTTGAAGTTTCAATGCCACAAATGTTTCAGAGCTTTCCCGTGCTCCAGCTCTCTGGAAATCCACGATAAAGATTGCGGTTTTATAGGTAATGGTTTGGATTTATCTAGGACTTCCATACCAGAGTCTGACATCAAAAGGATGGAGTTTTTTAAAAGGTTAAACCTACAGGATAACTCCCCCGAGAAATATATGCCTGCAGTGGAACCTAACAAGCTTAGAGAACAGCTAGTCAAAGCTATAACTGAAAACCCCAAAGATCTTGCTGATATACAATCAATTCTATCGAATATCAACCTAAAGCAGTTTCAAAAACAAAATGAACTACGATTGGCACCCTCCAACAAACCACCAATGGATATTTCTCCTGACAACAACAAGAACGATCAAGAGGAAGAAACTCAAGATCAATTCGCAGTAGAGTTCCGTAAAATGAAACTACGTGGTGAATTTCCTTGCAGATTATGCACAGCAGTTTTCCCAAACCTACGTGCCCTCAAAGGGCACAACAGAGCCCACTTAAATGGCAACAACAACGGTACATATCACTGCAACATGTGCCCACATTCGTCAATTGACAAAGCTGCTTTAATCAGGCATATGAGAACGCACAACGGTGATAGGCCCTATGAATGTTCCATCTGCAACTATGCTTTTACCACCAAAGCAAATTGTGAAAGGCACTTACGAAATAGACATTCCAAAACCACCAGGGAAGATGTAAAGAAGTCTATAATATACCACCCATCTGAAGATCCAACCAACGAAGACTTGAACAAGCTTGCAGCCAAAGATGACTGTAAGAAGTTAAATATAAGTTGTTCCACTGATGGAGGCGATATAACTCCAGAAAAAGTACATTGTTCCACACCAAAATTGGACACACTAAAGTCTTTATCCGAGATGAAACCCGATATTCAAGCTCCACTACCTTTATTCCCAGACTTACAATCTTTCAAACACTTACAGATGCCTATTAATAAGGAACCAAAGATGTTTAACAATATCAACGACATAATTCGCAACGAAAACTTACGATCCTTAAAAGAACACAAGCTACAGTTCAATGGTTTGCTTCAGCCACAATTCTATGCGCAAAATTTGCACCAACTTCCACAAAACTTAACAAAAATCCAAGTTAAGAGCATCGAAACCTTGAAAGACAACCAATACAACAGTAACAATAATTCTGAAGACGAATACGTGGATGAGGAAGAAGATGAGGAAGAACCAATGGATTTAGTGTTGGATTTAAGTAAGAAGAAGATGGATGAGGATAAGAAGAAAGTAGAGGAAAAAGTGCATGAAGAAATCCCACAAGATTTAACGAAGAAAATTCCATTTAAACCTCCGTACTTCCCCGCTGAGATTTTGGCTGCACAACAACTATTAAAAACTCAACCAAAGATTGATCCAGCAGCTTTGTATCAGGCTACGCAGTGGGCCAATATGTACAGAAATAGTTTTTCTGGATTGGGAGGACTCAATTTTCCTATTAATCCTTTATTATTCCCGTCGCTTCCGAATCCTTTAACAACACCAAATACTGAGGATTTAAAAAATAAAATGCGAATGCAAATGTGTGGTGGATCGATGATTAACGAGTTTAAAGCTTTGCAGAATATGCAAGCATCGAGATTCAACTTGGGTTTTAATGGTTTTAAAATGAATGAAGCTAATAAACAAGAGTTAAAACAAGATAGTTACCCTGTACCAAAGAAACCCGAAGAAATGAAACCACTGAATGTGGATACAAGTTTTTCCGATAGTATGTCCAAAATGCATAGCCCCATTTCACAAGGCAAAGCAGACATAATACAGTCACCAAACTCCGTTAAAATGGTCATCAAAAACGGTGTATTAATGCCTAAACAAAAACAACGAAGATACAGAACCGAACGTCCTTTTACCTGCGAACATTGCTCAGCGAGATTTACTCTACGTTCGAACATGGAGAGACATATTAAACAGCAACATCCGCAATTTTGGTCACAAAGGCAGCGGGGACATGTTGGCAACCCTGGGCGCAAAGCGCAAGGGGTGCCAATCAAACCAAACTTTTGCGATCTCAGCATTCCAAACTACGAGGTCAAAAGTTATGATATCGAAGAAGTTAAAGACCAAATCAGTGATAAATTAAAGTTTGCGATTTTGGCGCAACACTTAAGAGTCAAGCAAGAAAATAAAAAAGAGGAAGACGAAGAAGCACCTTTAGTCATAGATGAGAATGAAGGTAAAGATATAAAGACTGAAGAAAACCAAAGAGAGTACACATCGAGCAACATTTTGGAGGAAAAGTTAAAGGAATTGAAAGCCAAGTGCAAAAACGAGAAATTGAAGAATGAAGAGGATCTGGTGCCGGTTTCCAGACTTCTTGATAACGCTTCTCAACAGCAGTTCAAAGAATACTTCAAGAGGGACAATGAAGAGCACGAAGTTGGAGCCAATTCTGAAGAGGATGAAGATGGTTTGGTAGCCAGTGGGAGCACTAGTGAGGGGAATATTTCTGGCACAGATGAAAACAGGTAATCATATGTGTACTTTTATTATAATATTTATAATTTTCTTTGAATAATGATTATTAGGTTCTAAAAGACGTATTTTTAACATTAATTTGTTATTTCCAGATCAGAATCTGATACCACAGTCCCGGTAAAGAAAAAATCCGCTTACTCCTTGGCACCGAACAGAGTAAGCTGCCCTTATTGCAGCAGAAAATTCCCGTGGACATCCTCTTTGAGACGCCACATCTTAACCCACACTGGTCAGAAACCCTTTAAGTGCAGCCATTGCCCGCTTCTATTTACAACTAAATCAAACTGCGATCGTCATCTGTTACGCAAACATGGCAACGCTGCTACAACAATTACCAACGAAAGTGTTAACAATAATAACAACAGTAATTATTTGATGAGGAATGTTCCTGAAAGGCCTTTTAAGTGCTCCAGTTGTCCCAGCAGCACCTTTTCGACGTATTCCAATCTAAAGAAACATATCAGTTGTAAGCACTCAACTAACGCTCAGGGTGACGATATCAAAGCTCAAGGTTACGAGGCAGGGAGCTCGGAGGACGAAAAAATGACGAATGCCGAAAAAAACGACTGGGAAACACAGCTGTCTTTCAATAAATTACCCATAAACAACGATAACAATCAAGTTGGAAATTCGGACTTACCATTCAAATGCCACTTGTGCGAAGGGTCGTTTAGCGAACGTCAAGACGCCTTGGACCACATCAAAAACAAACACGCCTCTGAATACGACTTGCTGATGTCAAAAAACGCTTTGGACACGTCTGCGACCACACCAGATGACGTGACACACAATGAAGATGACGATAACGAAATTCGCGGTAAATTCCCGGATTATTCCAACAGGAAAGTCATCTGCGCGTTTTGTATGCGCCGGTTTTGGTCCGCTGAAGATCTGCGTAGACACATGCGCACTCATACAGGCGAGCGCCCGTTCAGCTGCGACATCTGTAAGAGACGGTTCACACTAAAGCACAGCATGCTGCGTCATAGGAAGAAACATAACCTCAAATCCGATGGGGAGGTTAACTATGATGAGTTGAATACTGATGAAGATATCAATGTTGGGTATGAGAGTTTGGTAAATAATGATCACGAAAATAATGTAAGTGAAAGTGATTGCAATGAGAGTGGTGATTTGATCACTAATTTGTTAGGTTTAGGGGATAAATCTATCTTAGATAGAGTGCTGGGTGCCTCTGCTGATGATGCGGCTAAATTATTGGGGGTTAAGAACGGGGTTAAAGAATAATTATTGTTTTTATTATGTTGGGGTTAGGGATATTTATTATTTTTGAAATTTATTATTATTGAATTGTTATTTATTTTTTGCAGAAATATAAAATTTCGTTTAGGTGTATAATATGTAAATTCTTGGATTTAGTTTTGCTTAGGTCTGTGTAACATTCCAAGTCTAGTCAGTTACTATTTTAGGCATTTAAAATTGTAGAAATTAAATGAAAATCGAATGAGTATAGACTAGTTACAATTGTAATATACCCCTTATATTTAATATGTTTTGTATATAACAAATTATAATACGGTCTAGAAAACCAAATATTTAGTTTGTAAAAAAGCGACGTAAACGATTTTATAAATTGTTTTCGTCGATCCTACCAAGTCTAAAACGTACTAAGCCTTAAAACATGAAAAAGTGTCTTAAATTTGCCTTCAGGCTTACATATAACACTGTAAATGTAAAGTAAGCAATATTATATAATTAGAACTATTTTTACACTGAAATGCAAGTTTGAGACTAAAATTTTGTAAATATATTGTTAATTTTTGACTTTATCGAAATTTTATTTATAGGGAAAAAATCAAAATTATTTTAAGTCAATCTCAAATTTGCATTCATTTTTTGAAAGCACTGTGTGTATGGTTAGCAATTTAGAAATACGGTTTTGCAGTGAGATTTTATATAAATTTAGTACGTTTAATATTAACGAATTAACAATTTGTCGAATATTAAACAGTTTTAGGTATATGCACGATTTTTTATTTGTACAAGCACTTTCATAATAATTTTAGTATGGTATTTTCCCACATTCACGCTGTGTCTTAAAAAAGTAATAGCTAAGAAATACTTAAGCGTATTTCGAATAAAGCTAAATTTATCAATTTATAAGCAATGAGTGAAAAATAATATTTGTAGAATTAAAGTGTTTTATCTGGTTGTTAAATTGCGGTTTATGTCAATTTTTTTCTTATTATAATTATTATTAATTTATTTTTAATAATTTGTATGCCATATTTTGTAGAATATATGAATTTATAATGTATGAGGTTTTATCATGTGTTTTGATAAGACATCAACTATTGTATTTGTTTAAATACTTGATTATTTCAATAAATGATTATTAATGCTCAAAATATATTTTTATTTTAAACCAAGTCAGCAACTTCTTACAGCCATAAAAACCATTGGTGGCAAAGATTGGTAGCCCTAAAATTTTAAATTTACCGCTAAATTTGTTTTATCTTGAATCTCGCATTTTTAGCATTTAAATAATAATGGTCGTATTATTATGTTTGTAAATATCAAACAGCTAAATAGTAATGTTTCGAAAAAAAGTGTTTTTAGTTTAGGGACATCCATAAATCCTGTGGTTGAAAGGCGTAGGGGAGGGTTTTTTAAAAAGTCACGCGACAAAGTAAATCGAATGAGATTGCTTATTTGTTCCACTTCTAGTCAGATTCATAAATACCTAGGATCAGAATATTACTGTCAGTAACCTTTTAAACTACTCCTTAAACACTATTCACTATATTTTATACAAATAACCCAGTAAGCACCAAACACTCGGCAAACAGTCGGCCTTTGCTCGGCATAGGCGGTTGACCGGCGCGCCGGTTCGGCTTGCCCCAGCCGGCCCGCTTACGGCCAGCGTTATGTTACCTCGGTACCGTTTAGCCATGTTCTAACCGAAGTCTGTCAGAATTCGTCATGCCGCTGCATAATACTTCGGCTTGCCCTAGCCGGCCCGCTTACGGCTGCAATACGGCCTGTCGCGGCATAGGCGATACATCTAACGGCTGCTTACGCACTCGAGCTAACTATAAATAGCGATTGGTTAAAATATTGTGCAAGTGTGCGTCCGTAATGGCATAGCTGAATATTAATTGTTTGGAGTACCCATCTCCATCCCAGTAAGCACAAGCTAGCCGGCCCGAATACGTTTTGCCGAATCGGCCGCGTGCGGCCCGACACATGTATTTGTTCCGGCGTGTAGACCGGGCATGTCCGCCTGGCCGAATGTCGGCTGTTTACTCGGCTGTGTATAGTTGGCCGAGTGCCGGCCACTACATCCTGGCAATTCAAAAAAAGCCTTATTGCTTATGCCGCGGTAGGCCGTATTCCAGCCGTAAGCGGGCCTGCTAGGGCAAGCCGAACGATTTTGCAGCGGCATGCCGTATTCTGGCCGACTTTGGTTAGAACATGGCCAAACGGTACCGGGCTAATATAACCCGGGCCATAAGCGGGACGACTGGGGGCAAGCCAAACCGCCGGTCAACCGCCATGCCGAGCGAAGGCCGACTGTTTGCCGAGTGTTTGGTGCTTACTGGGATCTTACTCTGCTCAGTAACGAATAATGTCTAGCTAGTGAGTGTGTTAAAAAAGTATCTTGCCATTCAGAGAATTTCAGGACTGAACTTATAGGATATACTTCTCCAGGACGTCTTTGGGCTTTTTTTGAATGGCCAGGCGGTTATGGCCGGCACTCGGCCAACTATACACAGCCGACACTTGGCCGAGTAAACATAGCCGACATTCGGCCAGCGGATATGCCCAACAGTTGGCCAGGGGGACATGCAATCTGTTGAATTTTTATCAGGTAACCAGTAAAAGTTTAGGAATTATAATTACTTGCTTTGTGTTGATAAATTGCGCTTAAAGGTATTGATTCTCTTACAATGTTTATTATTAATTTATTCTTACTTTTTGACTATAATTGTATTAAATACAGTCATACGTTATGGCTGGAACGAATAATGGTTAGTTTTTATTATTATTGTACTGCCACTCAGTGTTACCAGATTCGGTCAAAAAAGGACCGTACGTTTCGTTCGAATTTACCTTAATTACAAAATGACACAATGAAACAATGCAAATAAATGCAATTATGTCAAGTTGACGTTATTTAATATTGTTCATTGAGTCATTTTTGTAATTAAGGTAAATTCGAACGAAACGTACGGTCTTTTTTTGACAGAATCTGGTAACACTGCTGCCACCACCTTAATAAAGTAACCGCTGCACACTTTTAATGTATGTATGGACATTATTAAGGTTTTAAAAAATGTCACTCACTGTCACACACTGTGTTTAGGTTTTTTTAATAGCTTACCGTTCTGTCTTTCAAATAAATCTTAAATCAAGTGCTATAGTAGGCGCAACAAATATGGTTTGTTTATTTTTTTCAGTTAATACATTATCCCTAACTCATACGGAGCTTTGTGAAAAGTGTTTTACTTTGAAGCATTTCAATATAAAATTAGTTTTAAATTACTTAGTAGACTACGCATTTACAAAAATATATGTATTTCGGAAAAAACTTAATTCAAATTTTTTTTTTAATATAGAAAAACGCTGGAAGCCCATGGTTTTCATCACCAACGCCTGACAATATTTAATACAATGATATTTCTTCTGCAGAAGAAATATCATTGTATTAAATATTGTCAGGCGTTGGTGATGAAAACCATGAATTAAAAAGCTACTAATACCAATAAATAATTTTGAATTAATTACTGATAACTATTAGTGAAAATTAATAATTTTTGCCACCACCGCTGTATTCTAGAGAGCGCTTCCAGCGCGAAAAAATTTAAAATGAGTAAGTGTTTTATTTCGACAAAATTTAGTGAATTTTGATTTTTTTACTATCTGTAGTAAATCAAATAATGTTATATAACCTTCAAATCTCTTGAATTGAAAAAAAATTTAAAAAATGATATTAAAAACTATAAGATAGTAGGCAGTGGCGGCTGGTCAGGTATACCGTACTTGCCGTATACGGCAAGTACGGCCTGGTCTCATTTTCATATCTAACGTAGCGTATCGCAGCTCGAATTCAGCCGAAATACATTTTATTAGCCACGTCGCACAGTAGGCTAGAGCGCGCTTCCAGCGCGAAGAAATTCAAAATAAGTAAGTGTTTTATTTCGACCAAATTTAGGGAATTTTGAATTCTTTAATATCTGTAGATAATGAAACATCTTTAAATCACCTTCAAATCTATTGAATTTTTATCAGGTAACCAGTCAAAGTTTAAGAATTATAATTTCTTGCTTTGTGTTGGTAAATTGCGCGTGAAGGTTTTGCTTCTCTTACAATGTTAATTCCTAATTTATTTTTAATTTTTGACCATCATCAATACTGTCATACGTTATAGCTGGAACAAATAATGGTAAGTTTTTATAATTATTGTACTGTCCCTACGTCAATAAAGAAAGCGCTGCATTGATGTATGTATGAACAATACAAAGGTTTTAAAAAAATTCACGCATTCTGACCCTCTGTGTTAAGTGTTTTTAATAGCTTACTGTTCTGTCTTTTAAATAAATCTAAAATTAAATATATTTTGTTTAAAGCATTTTAATAGAAAGTTGGTTTTAAATTACTTAGTAAACTGCATTTACAAAAATAAATGTATCTCGGAAAAAACTTTCAAAAATTTAATTTTTTTCAAAAAATATAGAAAAACGCTGAAAGACCAGAAGTAATATTATTGTATAAAATACGTAACGTAAAAATAATTCAGTTACCTATATTTTTGTAATTTACTTATTAAAACTATAGATCTTAATTTTCCCATCACACAAATATACTTTTGTTGTTAAAGTATTATACGAGTATTGTGGATTTGCTTTTCTATTGGTAGTAAAAAGTAATTTTTATTAAAATTTCATCAATAAGACCAAAAAAATTAACATTACCTAAGAATTACTTAACCAAATAATTTCTTCGCGGTAAATTGGTTCTCTAGCCCACTGTGCGCCGTAAGAAATACGTGTGTCGGGCCGCACGCGGCCGAATCAGCAAAACGTGTTCGGGCCGTATGCGGGCCGGCTAGCTTGTGCTTACTGGAAATTATTTACATTTTTTAGTTCGGGACTAGGGGTGTCAATCCCGAGCCCTTTTTTCAATCCCGGGCCTTTCGGAAAATATCATTAATTTTAAAACCAATTTAAAATAAAGAAACAAACAAACTAACGAAGGATATCTTTCGGACTTCACACTATAGTTGGAGGAATGGTTTTTAAGAATTTGTAGGCACATTATACCCACGGTTACCCCCGTTAACAAATAATTCCATTTCTTTTATCAATCGGGCCTTGGTGTTCCAATTGGGGCTATAACTTACATTGAAATTATCAAGTTTGTAAATTTTTTTCAGGTTTGACGTTTGAAATATGTTATAGCTATAACATATTTCATACGTCTAGGAGCTATAGCCCCTAGATAAAATATAGAAATTAGCTCCGCGAAAATACCTTACATGGAGCCTACACAAGGAGACCGAAGTTAATAGTCTTTTTTTCACCACCAGCGGCGCTGATTGTCGATGCGTACTGACCATATTGTAACGTTTTTAACTGTTCGTAGTGTGAATGAAAACACGCACTGGTTAATTAACGAACTTAACTATTTATTTAATAACTTAACTACACTTAAAACACTATAAAACTAACTAAACACTTAACTACTAATTATTTATATCACTACTAGTTTATTTATTTGCACTTATATTTATTTGTTTCTTCGCGAGTACGAAAGCTCAACTGACTGCTCTGTGATGCGTCGTTTCTTATATATTCAGCGCCTATGTCTTCTGGAACATTCCAGCGAGCTCCACACTCTCGATTATTCGAGCGCTGAGTCAGCGGCGATGACTCATCGGCGATGAGTCATCAATCCGAGATCCAGAGCCGTCCTCGCTACATTGCCCCCGTCTTAAAACATTTTCGTCCCGAAAATGGTCCTCAGCTCCATGGCGATATTTGCATAGAGATCCAAACTTGCATTGTGACGTCCTATAGAAGTAGCAGTCTACGGTCTTCCTTCCAGTTGTTCTTTTAGGGTTGTGGCAACAGACAAGAATGTGTATGCCACTAAATCTGAAGATAACTTCCACCATACTTCTAATTATTCTCCAGTCGAAACCGTCAAGTCCACAAGCAATCTTCTGTATCGCCAGGTTCATGATGTCCTTGGACAAAAGGGTATCCCTCAATTTATTTAAGGCATTCCATACATCACAGTAGTTTGGCTTCTGATGGGAGAGCTGCTTCGTTACCAGATAGAAGATACTTCTGTTGCCTATCTGCTCATTATTCACAATTTCAAGCACCTCTCCAACTTTGGGATTCTGCCTTCGTAGCTCGTCGATCCGTCCAAACTTGTTTTTAAAAACAACCGCTATTCCCCTGGACATCCTTAGGTCTTCCGCAACACAGTGAGCCAAGGAGTAATCGGCCGGAACCGTGAACAGATCTTTTTGTTCTTCTTGAGTAACACCGTAGCGAGCTTTTTTACCGCTCGAATATAAATACATGAAGTCTTCAAAAGGCAAGTCGTCTTCCGGCGGATTAACTCTCCTTACTCTAGCATCGTCTATTTGAGCATTATTTCCTGCGTAAGGAGCTAATCGGTTGAAATGGATCACTTTCGACTTTCCTCTTGGTTGTTTCCTGATCCTGTAGATGATGTCATTTATTCGATCCATGACTTCGTAAGGTCCCTCCCAAGAAGTCTGCAGCTTCGGTGAATAACCACGACGGCGCTGAGGGTTGTATAACCAAACTAGGTCTCCAGGTTGAAATCCTCCATTTTCCGCCTTGATGTCGTATGCCTCTTTCATTCTATCACTGGCACTCTGGATGTTTAAACGAACTCGATTATGAATGTCGCTCATTTTTCTACGTAAATGGCTGACATAATCTTCTCCAGCAATATCTTCCCCTGGTAGGCAACCAAACCTCAGGTCACAAGGTAGACGAAGTTCACGTCCCATAACAATGCTAGCGGGTGTCTGGCCGGTTGTATCGTGAATAGAAGAACGGTACGCCAACAGGAACAGATGAAGGAAGCGGTCCCAGTCTCTTTGGTGATCAGAGACTACCTTGGACAGGTACCGGTTTATCGTTCGATTCATTCGTTCTACCATTCCATCAGACTGCGAATGTAATGCAGTCGTCCTCGTCTTCCGAATGTTAAGAATCTTACAGACATTCTGGAACAATATAGATTCAAAGTTCCTGCCTTGGTCTGAATGCATCTCCATTGGCACACCAAAACGACAAATCCACTCCTTAATAAGGGCATCGGCCACTGTGGCAACTTCCTGGTTTGGCAAGGCGTACGCTTCCGCCCACTTGCTAAAGTAGTCCATTACAACGATGATGTATTTATTTCCAGATTCTAGAATCTGGAAATAAATACAAGTGGGCGGAAGCGTACGCCTTGCCAAACCAGGAAGCTGCCACAGTGGCCGATGCCCTTATTAAGGAGTGGATTTGTCGTTTTGGTGTGCCAATGGAGATGCATTCAGACCAAGGCAGGAACTTTGAATCTATATTGTTCCAGAATGTCTGTAAGATTCTTAACATTCGGAAGACGAGTACAGCTGTTTCCGGAAATGGACCCGCCACGTCGATTGCAATTCTCTCAAATGGGCTGCCCACATTGTACTGTCGCATTGGGGCTTTTGGGTGCTTCTGGGGTCCATTGCTTGCCACGCAAACGGCGCACTTCTTGCACCATTCCTTCACATCTCGTTGGCTGTTGACCCAATAAAACCGTTCCCTAAGTCTTCCGAGCGTCCTGGTCACCCCAAGATGTCCTCCAGTAGTTCCATCATGGATTTCCTGCAGCACTTCTGGTATCCTGTTTCTGGGGATTATTATCTGCTTCCGGTCTTCCCCGCCTTCTGGCATCTCCAGAACCCGCTTTAGAAGCCCGTCACTTAAGATGATGGAATTCCATTGGGCCCAGTACGATTTCACATTCGGCGAATATTGGGCGACTTCCTGCCACGTTGGTTTACGGTCGTTCTTCTCCCAATCGATGATAAGCTTCAAATCCGGGTCCCTTTCCTGGTCTTGTTGAACCTCAGCGGATTGCCAATGATCATCCACAATTGTAGTCCTGCGAACAAACACATCCTTTTCTTCGGCCCTGAGACAATGTTTACAGTCTTCCGGGCACGGTCTTCTTGACAAGGCGTCAGCATTTCTATGGATGGTCCCAGCCCGATGTTCTGTGTCAAAGTCGAACTCCTTTAGTCTCTCAATCCATCTTGCTACCTGTCCTTCAGGATTCTTGAATTGCAGAAGCCATTTTAGGGCAGCATGATCCGTTCTTAGCAAGAATTTTCTTCCATACAGATACTTGTAAAAGTGTTCGACTGATTTTACCACTGCCAACAGCTCGCGTCGAGTAACACAGTAATTCCGCTCTGGTTTCGATAGAGTTTTACTGAAGTATCCAATAACTTTCTCTTTTCCTTCCTGAATCTGCGACAAAACAGCTCCCAGGCCCACATTGCTGGCGTCCGTGTCCAAAATAAATTCACCATCTGGAAGTGGATAACTCAGGACTGGTGAGCTGGTCAACGCGTTTTTCAGGTTCTTAAAGGCTTCTTGGCATTCGTCGTCCCATTGGAATCGTCTTTCTCCCTCTGTTAAACGTGTCAAAGGCTTAGCAACCTTTGCGAATCCTGGTTCGTACCGACGGTAGTAGGTGCATAATCCAAGAAAGCTTCTTAAGTCATGTTTATTCTTCGGTATTGGCCATTCCCGCACCGTCTTTACCTTCTGTTTATCAACTGCAACTCCTTGACTTGAAACGACATGGCCCAGATACTGCCCTTCCCTCTGGAACAAGTGACATTTCTTTGGGCTAAGCTTCAGGCCGGAACTTCTCAAGCGCTGAAAAACTTCCTTCAGGTTCTTCATATGGTCCTCAAATGATTTTCCAACCACAATAATGTCGTCAAGGTACACCAAGCAAGTCTTCCAGGATAGTCCCTTCAAAACCATTTCCATGAGCCTTTCAAAAGTTGCAGGGGCATTACATAGTCCAAACGGCATGACAGTAAACTGCCACAGTCCAGCACCCACGGTAAACGCCGTCTTTTCTCTATCTTCTGGTGCCATTTCAACCTGCCAGTAACCGCTTTTCAAATCCAAAGTCGAAAATATTTGGGATCCAGCCAATGTATTCAGGGTGTCATCTATCCTAGGCAGAGGGTAGCTGTCCTTCTTCGTCACGTTGTTCAGCTGACGAAAATCGACGCAAAATCGAGTTGATCCATCCTTTTTCTTAACTAACACCACTGGGGAAGACCATGGGCTGTTGGATGGTTCGATCACCCCTTCCTTCTCCATTTCTTGCACAATTTTATCAGCTTCCTCTCGCTTGGCAAGTGGTAGCCTTCTTGCCGACTGTCGAATGGGCTGTGCATCACCGGTTTTAATTTTATGCTGGACAATTCTTGTCCTACCCTTCTTTCCTTGTCCGTCGTCAAAGATATCCTGATAATTGTAAATCAGCTCTTTCAGCTTTATCCTTTCATTGGGTTTCATATTCTTTGAAGAAGTCGACAGAAAATTCGTCAATTCATTGCTAACTTTCTTGGCCGGAACTGCAGACTCACGAATGCCTCTAATAATTGAGGAAACAGAAGAACAGTTCCCCAAAACGATTCCTTTTTTTAAGTTCACAGAGTAACCATTAACATTCAATACTCTTACAGGCACTTCCTTTCCGACACGTATTAAAGTCTTCCCTACTACAACTCCTCGACCGACCTCTTTGTCATCAATTCTCGGCTCCAGAAGCATTATACTTCCATCTTCTGATTTACAATCCAAGGAAGCCTTCAATATCATCTCACTTTGTTCCGGTATCAAAGCATCTTCTGTTAACATTACACGGATATTCTTTTCTTTCGATCGATGCAACACGACTTCTTCTCCATTTACTCTCAATATTCCTTGTTGAAAGTTTAGTTCAAATCCTATAGAGTTCATAATGTCCATCCCTACAATAACTTCATCTTCAATATCTGCTACTAATGCTCTATGTTTAAATTTTGTGTTTCCTATGACCATCGTGATGTCCACTTCTCCATGAACAGTAGCAGTATCTCCTGTTGCAGTACGTAGTCGCCGATTGGTAGATTTTATCTTCAACTTTTCGACAATATCTGGCCGAATAATTGTCTTCGTCGCACCTGTATCCAGCAGCAGCACATGTAACTTTCCATTAATAAAGCCATCCATAAAAACACTGCTGGACTGATGTAGAAGAGATGCGACACGTTCGATATCCTCTGGGGCATACTGGTTACAGGTCGACGGTTGCCCCCTTTCCTCGACCCTATCTAGTTTTCCGACTGAGATGAAGTCGGCGCCTCCTGGCTTTTTCTGCAACGACTTCGTATATGTTCGAGCTTTCCACATCTCCAACACCGGATTTCCTTCTTTTCTGGTAGATTCTCTTTAAGAACTCGCCTGATTTCTTCGATTATACTGGGTTCCTCCTCTTTTTCTTCCTCGACTCTCCTAATTCTATGCTGGCTCCTGCAGCTCTGCTTTGCCGCCTCGAATTCCAAAGCTCGGGCCAATGCATCAACCAGTTGGCTCGGACGAGCCAACGTCAGAGCCTGTCTTGTTTCGTTGTCCCGAAGTCCATCCAAAAAGGCTTGAACCGCTAATCGTTCCATAACGGTCGTTGGAGTAGCTGGATATGCTAGCCGAACCAAGCGTGCAATATCAGCCTCGAATTCTTGCAAAGTCTCGTTTGATTTCTGGCAGCGGTTCTTAAGTTGGGAATGGTAGACATGTTCCAAATGTGTCTGGCCATATCGCAGTTCCAGATGTTTCACCAACGCTTCGTAATCTTCTTGTTCGTTGTTAGAAAGTGTCTGCAAGATGTCGGTTGCATCTCCGCGTAAAGCAAGAGTCAATGCTGTAGCCTTTTCTTCTGGTAGCCAGCCATTTGCTTTTGCTGCTGCCTCAAACTGACGTATGTAGTTGGTCCAAGAAGTTTTTCCATCGAACTGAGGTGGTTTCATCCGGAGTCGGCTCCCCTCCTGCACTGTTCCTGGTTCCGCCAGCATCATGGGTAGATTTACAGCTTTTAATTTACTATTTATTTCTCTAATTTTGACATCCAATATCTCGTTCAATTTGTCTTCTCTTGTATCTAATTCCCTTCTTACGTCGTCAAATTTCTGTCCTACTTTTTCTTCTAATTCAATCCTTACGTTCTCTTTTAATTCATTTACATTATCTAAAATCTTCTGTTCCAAATACTCCTTTAAATTTTTAGAATTTTACAGAATTTTCTGTTGCAAATCATCCTTTAAATCGTTGACATTTTCTAACATTTTCTGTTGCAACTCGTTGGAATTTTCCAGAATCTTTTGTTGTAAATCTTTTAAATCGCTAGAATTTTCCAACATTTTCTGTTGTAATTCGTTGGAATTTTCTAGCATTTTCTGTTGTAAGTCGTTAGAATTTTCCAGAATGTTCTGTTTTAAATCACCTTTCAAATTTTGCAACAATAAATGCATATCACACGAACCTTCAAATAAATACGTATCTGGATTTTCACCCTCTTGTTCCAATGCTTCTCGAAGCCGCTGCTGCAACACATTCTTTTTTCCAGTTGTTTCACATTCTCTTTCTTCTAGCTCCCGCTTAAGGTCCGCCACTTTTAAGTCCATTAACAAAACCATTTTCGCGAAATTTCACACTAACCGCACTCCTGACACCAATTGTAACGTTTTTAACTGTTCGTAGTGTGAATGAAAACACGCACTGGTTAATTAACGAACTTAACTATTTATTTAATTACTTAACTACACTTAAAACACTATAAAACTAACTAAACACTTAACTACTAATTATTTATATCACTACTAGTTTATTTATTTGCACTTATATTTATTTGTTTCTTCGCGAGTACGAAAGCTCAACTGACTGCTCTGTGATGCGTCGTTTCTTATATATTCAGCGCCTATGTCTTCTGGAACATTCCAGCGAGCTCCACACTCTCGATTATTCGAGCGCTGAGTCAGCGGCGATGACTCATCGGCGATGAGTCATCAATCCGAGATCCAGAGCCGTCCTCGCTACAATATTATATTTGTATATTTGTTATATGGTACTGACGTTTGCTCCATGGAGGAGCAGTGGCGGCTGGTGGATTTTGTGTATACCGATATCTCAATTACCTATTAGATATGGGACCCACACCAAATTTATATGAGTTTATAATAACATTAAATAAACAAGTTCTGCGCAACTACCTACACAATTTTTTACTGGCAATATAATTCAAAAGTTGGAAATTAGCTGTAAGAGCTTTGAAAGAGGAATGATCCCTCTCCAACTTCCACCCATGTTCAAATGAATGCCATGAAATGAAGGCATATACCTATAATAGTTATAAATTATTAACTTAAGTATAATAGTTATAGGTATATGAATGAAGCCTAGGCTATGCTCAGAGCCGGCCCGACGTTTTTTGCCGCCCCGGGCAAGGATATTTTTGCCTCCCCCTTTTTATTCAGCAGGAATAGGAAAAAAGTAGTTTAACTTAATTATTTTTTTCAGTTTTTTTAATTTTTTATAAAAGTTTTTTTTACTGTTAAATATATAACATAATTGCATCACTTGTCAATGATTGTATCCTATATACACACAACACCAAAAGTCTTGGACCCCCCCGGATTTATTATAAATAAATTATATTTGAAAAAAATAAAATATATGTTTTGAAGTGTCTTTTGTGTAGATTTAAATTTAGTTTAGATAATTATTATAAATGTACAAGCCCACACAGAACACGCTATCCAATGGATATCCAATGGCTATCCCAATGTCCATATAACATCCATGCCTTTTACGATATCCATTGGATATCCAATGGATATCCATACTAGATGTTCAAAAAAAACAAAAACACTAAAAATATTTTTTTCTTTTTTAAAATAGCCCCTTATAGGATAAATTTATGTAATGATTAATAAATATGATTTAAATCGTTATTAACCCAATTTCAACAAAGTATCTCTAATATATATCCAATGGATAACTAATGTATGTCCAAAGTATATCCACTGTACATCTAATGTATATCCACTGGATATCCACTGGATATTCAATGGATATCCATACTGGATGTTAAAAAAAAAAACAAAAACATTAAAAATATTTTTTTCTTTTTTAAAATAGCCCCTTATAGGATAAATTTATGTAATGATTAATAAATATGATTTAAATCGTTATTAACCCAATTTCAACAAAGTATCTCTAATATATATCCAATGGATAACTAATGTATGTCCAAAGTATATCCACTGTACATCTAATGTATATCCACTGGATATCCGGTGGATAACTGATATGGATATCTTGTATATATACTTGTATGTATACATGTGGGATTTTGTGATGGTTTAAACTAGCATATGTAAAAAAAACGACTTTACGTTAAATTGATTTTTTGCCAAGAGCTACGAAATTTTTAATTTTGAAATGTTCACTTTACCCAGATAATAATATTTATATATTAATAATATTATTTCTGTTAATAATATGACTATGACAGTCTGCAATACAATAAAAAATTACTTAAAAAAGTCCTTTTTGTTTATTATTGTATTTCATATATGTACTACGCACGCGCTGAATTTGAGAATCTTCAGTGTTGCCGGTTATAAGCAAAATAACTAAACGAAATATATTTGGGCGTTTCTCTGTAAACTGGGCAACTCATTGTCTCAAGCTAATATTGTTTAGAAAAATAACAGATCATAAATATTTCGTAGATAACTTCAAAAGATAATAACCTAATCTACCTTTGCTCGACGTTCAAAATCCAATAAAATAAACTTTAATGTATCAAAATCGTTTTTATAGTCCTTAAAAACCAGTCCCCTGACGTGTCACCAAAGCAAAATGGTCACTTCAGACTAAATTAATTAAAGACAGTAACAATTGGAATCAACCTAATTGTTTAATTATTCAACCAATATTGTTTGCTTGTTACTGTGACTTATTTATTTTTTATAATTATTATTTTGTAATTCTAAAAAAGTCATCTAAACTTTGTCTCCGGATTTTATAAACAGTCCCCAGTATAGATTTTTCAGAAAATGCTCAATGTTTTCCAAAGTAATAGGAATATTTTTGGTTCATCTGCCATATACTAATAAATAGACCGATATTTATTCCTTGAATAACATTTATTAAATACAATAAAAATATAACAAAAAAACTTGCCTAGACAATTTCTTACTTCAAGTTGCCCAGTTTACAGAGAAACGCCCATTTCCGTACTTTATTAAGTTTTAATAAATAAATTAAATAAATTTAAAATAATTATTCACCACATTTATGTCAAATAGGTATACTAGGTATACTAATTAATTAAGTATTAAAGATTTAATAATATAACCGCCATTTTGATGAGCTTTCTGAAATTATTTAAACGTCTGACAACACTGCCGGCAAAAACAGAAGATAAATGTCACCATATTACCTTGCCGCTGCATCTCGCCGCTGTCCAGGTCGCCCAACTAGTATATAGGTGGGCGGTTGCTTGGCTTGAAGCGTGTCTCTCGGCACCAACTGCCTGACACTGATGAGACCCAACAGGTCGAAACAGTCTGTCTGTCAGTATTGGTGGGCATGGTACATTAGTCATTGTGCCATGTCAACCCGAGAGATGCGTTTCGGGCCAGGCACGGTGGAGAGATGTGTCGGCTTGTGTAATATTTGTCATTTTGGTTGCCTAACTACTGGCGTAGTAGTAAAACCTTGGCAATTTTTAACAAATGGGCTGATGGATTGGCCAAATTTTGGGGATCATAAGGAGACAGGTGAAATAGGCCCTAAATGATTAGGCTGATAAAAAGGCAAATGACAGCTGGAGGAGTGATGGCAAGCACTTCTTTAGTTATATGTAGTTTTCTGTTCTATTTTATGTTTTCATAAAAATAAATATTTACCCAACCCAACCCAATGTTATTTATTGAAAAGTAAATATCCATTGATTCACCATATCCAATACAGATGACAACCATATTGCATACAATACTATATCCACTGGGTATCCATTGGATATCCACACTATGTCCAGGAGGGTCGGACATTTATATATCCAATGGTTATCCATTGGATATCCATACAATCTCCATATTGAATACAGATTACAACCTTATTGCATACAATACTATATCCACTGGGTATCCATTGGATATCCACACTATGTCCAGGAGGGTCGGACATTTATATATCCAATGGTTATCCATTGGATATCCCGGATATCCTATGTATATCCTGGATATCCATAAAAGAAATCCATTGGATATCCATTGGATGTAATTGTTCCGTGTGGGAGGGTACTTAAAAATAAACAAAATGTTAAAAATGGTTTATTTCAAAAATAAAATGGATTAAGAAATTAATCGTCATTAAGAATAAACATAAAAATTACTGCTAACTAATAGTCTGTGGGTCCTCCTCTACTTCTTACTAGTGCGTCAACACGCCTGGGCATAGAAATTATCAAGTTATTGATAACCTCTTGAGGTATGCGATTCCACTCTTCTACCGCGGCTGCAGCCAATTCTTCCGCAGTTCCTGGTGGGTTGTTTCGATTGTGAATGGCCCTGGAAACATAATCCCATAAGTGCTCGATAGGATTCATGTCTGGCAAATTGGCTGGCCATTCTAATCTGGTAATTTCTTCAGCTTGAAGTGCCTCCTGAACCCTTCTGGCTCGGTGTGGCCTGGCGTTATCATCCATAAAGATGAAGTTTAACCCTATTTGGTTTCGTAACTGATAAACAATTGGTCTAATAATGTTTTCGATATAAATTTGACTCGTCAAATTTTGCTGTATGCGTATTAATGGAGTACGACGGTTGTACATTATATCCCCCCAAAACATTATTGTACCCCCTTGGTAGGGAGGAACTTCACGGGGAAAGTTAAGTCGCTGCTGACGTCCTGGTTCCCTCCAAACCCTTTGGCGATTGTCATCACTGACCAGGCCAAATCTTGTTTCGTCAGTAAAGAGGACCCATCTCCATTGATCCAAAAGCCAATCCATATGGTTTCTCGCCCACTGGAGGCGGGCAACACGGTGTCGAGGCAATAGAAGAGGTACTCTCAAACATCTCCTGGCTCGTAAATTTGCACTATGCAGTCTTCGGCGAATTGTAGAGGTCGAAATTAGACGATGAAACGTACCTTGAAAATGTGCTCTGATGGCTGGGGCCGTGGCATTTCGGTTTCGGCGAGTAAATTGAATCAGATATCTATCCTCCCTTTCATTAGACACGCGAGGACGCCCACTACGGGGCATTCCTTCCACCGTTCCAGTTTCTTCGTATCTATGGATGATTCGCACAACAGATGATCTTGGAATATTTAAACTAGCCGATATATGGTGATTGGAAAATCCAGCTTCATAAAGAGCAATTAATCTTGCTCTGTTAAACGCAGAAATTTCACGTCCTGGCATTTTAAAGCAAGAAAAACACGAAATGAGGCTTCTTAAACATGCATGCAAACTGAGTCGAACTGACAAATTTCTTTTAAACATCGATAAAAACCTAACACTTTTTTATGTTTGAATGTTTATGGTCGTTTTTATTCTGCAAATAAATAAACATTTGTATGCGATACGCAAAAAGAATAAACTACAATTTAAAAAATTTTTATATGGGGGGTCCAAGACTTTTGGTGTTGTGTGTATTATTATAAACTATAAATAGTGTCACTATTATAGCGAGTATAATTAAACAATATTGTTAAATTACAAGAATTCTTTGGTTTGTTGAAATTTACTTTTGAAATATTCTGCGATAGCTCAGATAATCACATAATTGCTGTTAAAATATCGTATTTTTAATGTAAAAGTATATAGACCGAGTGCACCCGAACATTTTAAGTAACTTATTTACATCAGCTCAATCATTTTTAAAAGTAAATTAACTCAATAATTACGTAATTAGTTTAGCGATGCACGTCAGATCATTGATTTTAAACCTCTAAAAACAATGTTAAGATGTAGGTATACAACAAAAATAAAACCTCATTTTCACATGGATAACGTTTATCGAAAAGGAACCAAGCGCCAAAAACTTTTTCTGTGGTAAACAAAATTATTTGAAAAATAACTCATTTTTAATGCTGCTCAAAAAATTAATAATGATTTGGGAACCCTCTCAATCCTTTTGAGAAAGGTCCAAATGATGATCAACCTTTAGAGCATTATTAAAAATTATTTTACAAATAATTTTACCAAGTCCAGAAAAAGTTTTTGGCGCTTGGACCAAGCGCCAAAAACTTGGTTCCTTTTCGATAATTATTGGTTCCTTTTCGATAATTATCTTAAGAGTTATCCATATATGCAATATTGTTTAATTATAGTACCTATAATTATTATACCTGCCCATGATGTTATTTTTGCAAGAATTTGGAGAAGGTTGCTGCTAGTACTTATTTTCCGCCTCACGCGCCCTTCTTTTGTTTTTATAAAAAGTTCCTGAATCTTTTTTGGGTTTTTCAGGCATTTTATACTTCTAATTATCAAACTACCTAAGCAATGCACTGATTTTACAACGTACGATCGTGATATATTTTTGTATAGATTTGTCAATTATTAATTGTCAATTGTCAAACACAAGTATAGAAAACTACAGGATGTGATTAAAGAAACGAATGAAAGAGGGCGTCAGGGTCGTCTTCCGAGAGCGCCTCTATTAAATCTAAAGATATTAAATTACCTAAACTGCATTTCTCGAGCGTAATTCTTTAAAAAAATCGCCAATTGAAAAAATTATGTTGAATGAAATTGATTTTCATTAACAAATCGTAAAAATGCCGCCCCCCATTATGACGCTCTGGGCCGTTGCCCGGTTCGCCCGTACCTCGGGCCGGACCTGGCTATGCTATAGATAATTTAAGCAAAAAAAATATTTTTACGGGTTAATTAAATGGGAAAACTTTAAATTTATTTAGCGAGTAGGTACTTAAAATTAAAATTAAGAGCTCTTCTTTGGTGGAAATTTTTTTTTCTAGATTTAGAACAATATTTCGTCAATGGAGTGAGAAAAAAAAATAGTCGTCTCAAACGAAGCACCCAAGACTTAATTTGTACGATTTAGAGTTAAGTTCGGGCTCCTTGTGTAGGCTCCATGTTCGGAATCCTTGTGTAGGCTCCATGATACCTTAATTCAAATTATGCCACGTTGTCGATTAACTCCAGTCTTGCCAACAAGAAGACTTTATCCAATGGCTTGACATTCGGCACAGTTGGCAACACTATGTGTTGACGTTTCCAATTCTTTGACGTTTTTAGGTTAATTTAGTGGCAAATTTTGAATATGTCCAGGATAAACAGCAATTTACTTGAAATAGACGTCGATAAACTGTTTGAGGATCATGGCGTGGACGAAATTGTGGAAATACAAAAACTTCTGGATGCTGAAATCGAGAGAAAACGTAATGAATTGCGGTCAATGGTCGGGTTAGTTTTGGTATTTACTTTTAAAATGCCACATAATCAATTGAAATTATGTTTTTTAGAGATAGGTATAAAGATATTTTGGCGGCCTCAGATGCTATTAAGTCTATGAAAACGATATCGCAAGAAATAGTGGATAATATCGAAAAAATTACAAATACGTGTGAGACTTTAGTTGATACTTCAGATAAAGTTGAAAATATTACCAACTATGAAATTAATAAGTAAGTAAATGTTATTTAAGTAGTTTTTTTGTAATATAACAATATTTTTAAGGGAAAAAATTGAAGAAAGAACCCTGGTTATCCAAATACGACTTGCCATATTCATGAACGAACAAATATGGATTTCCCTGGATGAGGAAAACAATTTTGAGGCAGCTCAACTATATTTACTAGCACAACACATTCACACAGGTTTAAGCCTCACAAAACAAGAACGTTTAAATAAAATACCCTTGCTACAACAAATAAAGGAAAATTTATTAATATTAAGAAAAAAAATATTCCAGAGAATTACAGAAAAATTAGAATTGGTGGAAATTACAGCAGAAGAAACAAGTTATAACCTAAATGCTTTGTTGTTACTAGAAAATCAAAGTACAGAGGAATTATTGAGTATTTTTATTCAACATCGTAAAACTGCCTTAAATACAGTTATTAACACATCACATTCAAGTGTTAGGGTTCAAATAAGTGCTATGGTTAGATGTCTTATTACTACAGTGCATTTATTGCATGATTGTTTTATTTGTAAGTAAATTATTCAATTTATTCATAGAAATTTTCAAGTTTAATCTAGTAGTGTTGATTTGACAAGGTGACAGCTGTCAGTTTGTGATGCCACAAAATGGCCGGCTTATGAAAATGTATTATAAAAAGAGCTTTCTCTGTAAATTTTGAGATTTTTTTGATCACGGGTCACGGTTTATTCAAAATTAAAAAAAAAAAAAATTCTCTAAAAATTATATGTTTCGAAAAAAAATTGTAATTATGGAAGGCCCACTACCGGACCAGGCTGAATAGTTGTTGAATAGATAGAAGTTGAAAATAAAAATGTTTGCGAAAATCGAAGAAGACACATTTTTAAAAACACGATTTAAACTTTAAAACTCAAAAATCTTGACTTAAAACGCTTCAACAATTTTCAATATATTTTTTTTCGAAAAATACATTTAAAAACGAAAACTTTATATAGAATGAACATTTTGATTTGGACCATTTTTTAAAAAGTTATGAGTGAAAAACAAAAAAAAAGCAGTTTTTTTTGAACCCGTGATCAAAAAAATCTCAAAATTTACTGAGAAAGCTCTTTCAAGGAGTACTAAATAAATATAAAAAATTTGGAGGAATAAAAAAATTTTTTTTTGAAAACATCCGATTTGGCGTGGAATGCCCTATGTACCTAGTAGGTTTTGCCAAGGTGACAGCTGTCATTATGTGACATCACAAAATGGCCTCCCCTTAAAAATGTTTTGTAAAATGTTGTTTTTGTTTTTAGATTCAGGTTTAATTTGGCAACAACTGAAAGAAATCGTTTCTGAGAATGCTGTTCCTACTTTAAGTAAACTTAATTTACCAAACACGCCTTTAGAGTCTTATATTCCAAAGATTATTAAAGAGTTTAGGTAATTTTTTCAACATTAAACATGTTTGTTGTCTTACTTAATCAAATTTTAGACCTAAATATAAAACAGACATAAAGGAAACAACTTTAAATGAAACAAAACATGTAATTGACCAGTGGTTAAAATCTACAGAAAAAACAGTGATAAATGGTGTAGAAAAATCTCTTAACTTAGTGACGAACGTCAAGGGGTTGTACAAAATTAGAGAAGAGGCCTTAAAAATAGGTAACTACACCAAAGTGCATAGTTAAAAAAGTTATTTTATAGATTTGTTTTTCCTTAGATACGCCAGAATTTTGGGATAAGATTTGCCTGGCTTCGAATTTGCCGGCCAATTTTAACGTGTGGTATTTCTTTTTTCAAAATTTGTTGACTTATAGGGCTAAAGTCTTGATTTCCAAGCATATTGTTGTCAGTATTAATAATTTACAGAGTGATATAACAGAAACATTGGAAAGATGCGTGAAATCGTCGTATTTAGAGTTAGATTTAAGGTGGTATGCATGGAGCAATGATATACAGGATGTTTCAAAAAATGAGAATAAACATATTGGTAATTTTTATTCAAAAAAAGTAAAACTTTGTTAAATTTGTTTTTTTTTTAAGGTTTGTCAATGAAAACCAAAGGTTTTTCAACAAATATAATAAATTTGTGTGAAAAGCTGGATTTAAAATATTTTGAATTGCTTCAAGATGTTTTTCAGTATTTTTTTGGAGTTGAATTCAACACAAATTGTAATATTTCTGTTCCTAATGTGAAGGATTTTAAATTCAAGAAGAAATTCATTGATAGAGATGAACTAATTAATCATTTAAGAATGGAGTGTTTAAAAAATTCAGAACAGTAAGTAAAAGTAGAAATTGTTAAAAACAGAGTAGCTTTATAATTTGGGAATAAGAGGTACTATTTTGGCAGAAATTTTCTCTGCCAAAAAGTAGTTTCAGAGAAACGACAGAGTTTTCTCTGCCAAGAAGTAGTAGCAGAGTTAATGTAGACAAAAGGTGGAGAATGGCAGAGAAATGGCCGAGAACGACAGAGAAAGTGTAGGTTACATCGTTTTTTTCTGAAAGAAGTATTAAGGACAAAATTGGTAAAATCATTTTTAAGGACTACATATTAATTATGGAATTGCACATAGATTGGTTACTGGTCCCTTAAGGGATTAATTAATATTTATTTTTATACATAAACGATCTACCTATAAACATAAACGACGCTTACGTAAATTACTTTGATACCAGCATTGCAATTTTTTCCAAAAGCTTGGTTCTAGTAACAAATCAAATAAAAAACAAACTTATTTTAAACCATTTTAAACATTTAACAATGTTCTTTAATAATTTACAATGTTTGCCTGACTTATCAAAAAACAAAATTCCTGGGTTTAAACATTGATCACAAACCATAAATTGGGAGAGTCACATTAACTATTTGTTCAAAAAACTTAATAGCGCATTTTATGCCATGTTAAAAATGAAAATTAACAGCTCCACAGAGGTTTTTTACATATGTATTACATATATGAACTTGTATATTTACGTTTGTATTACAAACAGAATGATTAGAGTTATATTTAATCTAAAACTTCGTAAAACTTGTAAAACTGTTTTTAAAAGTACAAAATTTTGTACGTTGTTTTCTATTTTCATAAACTTACAGTTGGCGTTGGCGCTAGCGCTCTTTAATTTGTTTTTAGTAAAAAACGGTTTAAATTTTTAATATAAAGTTTATGAAAAACATTTAAATGAATGAAATAATAACATATCATTGACTTAAAATAACGTTGACTTTATAATTCGCGCTTTAATTTTCAAAAGTTCCATTAATTTTTTTATATTATAAATATTTTTAATAAAAACAACTTTAATTATAAATATAATACGAGAAATGTTGAGGGTTACAGAATCCCTTCTCATACATTAACTTATGTATAAAAAGTTACAATAAACTACTGTTGGAATTGGGATATTTTGAGACTATTTAAGCTTAAACTAAAAAAGATTTTTATAATATGACAGAGTTTTTTACAAGTAATTTATTTGGACACTAGGGTGTCCGTTATTTACCAACTTGTTTTTTTTGTTCGCAGGGCCCCCTAAATTTTTAGTTTTTAACCCAAAAAAAATTATAAAAAAAAATATTCATATTAAACCGTGCCTCAAGGACGATACATTTTCCATTTAAATAACATGGGGTTTCGGCAAGTTTTACATTTTTTTTCTCCCGAAAAAACAATCTGGTACTAGTTTTACTCAAATTTAGTGCGATTACTTTTTTTACATAATCTTTTTATTTCTGTGAAATTTTACAAAATTTTATACGATTTTATAAAATGTTATACAATGAAAAATTTCAGCTGTAGCTAATGAAGTAGAAATACTTTTAACAATTATTTTTACGAAAAAATTTGTAGTTACGCATGCGCACTAAAGTAGGATTTAGTTCTTTGACCACAGAAGGCAGAAGTCGCACTTCACAGTTTTCGTGTCTCAAAGTTGAAGTTTGAAGTAGGTCAATCACCCATCGTCTGTGGCATCTTTTATATAATAGTATAGGTATTATGTATCAAGTTTTAAAAACGCCATTTTAGTTACAAGTTTTACTAGGCACAAGCGAAGCTTATTAAAAACGAGTGTCTAGATAAGTTTATAAAACGAGTTGCATACTAAGTATACTTTATCTACGACGAACACAAAAAAGAAATTAAAGCCAATTATATTTGTTAAACATTTGACATCTGTCAAATGTCAATGGAAATAACCTCACTTTTCTCTAATATATAATAAAGCTAATTTCAGCCTGTGACTAAAATGCCCAAAACCACTACTTATAATAATTATTGCCAACTTCATCTCTTATCAATAATTTTTACTTATCTTTTTTCAATAATACAATAAAATTACATATTTTCAAAAATAAACAACTCATTTTAATAAAAATAATTATAATTTTGCATCTTTAACCTTAAACAACTTTTAAATCAGTGAATTTATGAAAAAATCATAGGAAAGCTTTTTTGTACATCGTTCAATTTCCTATATATTATTATATTAACTTGCTTGAGAGAAAAAAATTAAATGTAAAACTTGCCGAAACCCCATGTTATTTAAATGGAAAATGTATCGTCTTTGTGGCACGGTTTAATATGAATATTTTTTTTTATAATTTTTTAGGTCATAAACTAAAGGGGGCGCTGCGAACAAAAAAAACAAGTTGGTAAATAACGGACACCCTATTGTACACATAATAATAATAATAAGAATAATATAAGTCTTTATTGAAACATTTTACAATTTCAAACGGCAAAGTTCAGCGTGTTTAAAAGAAAACATCTGTTCTTCCACTTTATTAACATTTTATTTTATACTAGGTCACGTTGGTACATTTGGCGTTTTCAACTTAAAAATTATATAATCTTCCAAACATTTTTTTTAATAGTAATATTATTAGCTTTACTTTGCAAGAAAAATTAAAATCGCGTTTGTAGCCTTGTATTTTTATATATATATATATATATATATATATATATATTTACATTTATTTATATATGTTTTAGTGGTTTTTCGGGATCTGCTCCGTATTGTCGGTTTTTGGTTCTTAAAAGAACCGTATGTCTGACGACGTTTCGGTACAATCTCATGTACCATCTTCAGGTCTTATCTGCTGGGCTGTTGTTGCTGCTCTGCTGCGAGTTAGACGCTTTCCGCGTCATTAACCGTGACTGCGATTGAACCTGTGTTATGTTCGGCTCCATTGATCTCGTTAATCTGCGTGGCGTTTTGGTGGTTGTAAAAGCTGGTTTTCATGCAGTTGGTAGTCTCTGTGTATCGTCTCTTGTGTTAAAGTATCTTGGACGTTTTTCTATTTCAATGGCTTCACGGATGGTACGTTTTTTCCTTTGTTCGATGCTAGCCAAGACCCTTGTTTTTTTAAAGTCAATTTCATGGGAGGTTTTTCGGACGTGTTCAGCTAAGGACGATGTTTTTTATTGTTTCAAGACTGCGTTACGCTGTTCTTCGCGTCTAACGTTGTTACGTCTATTGGTCTGTCCCACGTAGCTTCCGTCCCAATTCTTACAAGGAATTTCGTACACCCCTTGTGCCTCCAACTCTTTTTGGTTTGGCGTTTGGAAGTATTTGCCGATCTTTCTTGGGGCGGTAAATGTTGTCTCAATGTTATGTTTTTTGAGAACTTTGCCTATTCTCTCGGTTGTCCCTTTCACGTAGGGAAGAAAGGCCTTCGAAGTTGGTTTGTTGTTCTCGTGCTCTGTAGTTTTTCACCGGCGTCGTGGTCCAAGAGCCTTTTTGATGATGGTTTTGGAGAATCCGTTTTGCTGTAGCGTCGTTTGGATTTTTAGGTCTTCTTGTTTCTTGTGGTCATCATCCGCCAGCCTTTCGAATCGCGTGACAAGTGTCTGCAGTTGTGACGGGTGGTGGTGAGACTGGGCCTGTGCCCTATTTTGCCATTATTTTTATTGATTATAAATACATCCAGAAAAGGTAATTGGTGTTCTTTCTAGGTTTCCATTGTGAAATTGGGAATTCTGTTGAGATGGTCCAGGAATTTCTTCAGTTCCGCTTCTCCGTGGGTCCAGATGATAAATGTGTCTTCTATGTACCGTAATCATAACTTTGATTTTAGTGGCATATTATTTTACGCCAATATATCATTAAATAAATATAGTCAACAATGCTTTCGGATTTTTAAAAGTGATATGTAACGACACACGTTTGTTCCAGGATATGTCTATACTAGTGGCGCAGGAACGGTTTTAAGTTTGGGGGTGGCGCAACCGACTACCATCTTTATTGTTTAGCACCAAATGGGCCATTCTTGTATATTACCGTAAGAATAACAAGGGTAATATGCGATTTCTTGTCTTATTAGCAATTAATTTCGTTATTACGTTAATAAAGCTCAAGCTGATCATTTTAGCACACGATACAAACTATTTTAGCATGTCATCGTAATTAAGAACACGTCTTATTGGTAGATTTTTTCAAAGAATTTGGAGGGTACATTTTATATCAAGTAACCCCCTCCCCCCTTATCATTTGGGTGGGCATTGTCACCCGCCCCCCCCCGCTTCTACGCCCCTAAGTACCTACTATATTCCTGAAAACAAACGTTTGTCGACACGATCGTGACATATCACCTTTAGAAATCCTACTACGTAATAAGTACTAGGTCAATGCGGATTTCCAATATCGGTTATATAATGTCAAACAACTTCGGGCCAATGTTGGGTTTCAATATTGGACCATGCTAGAAAAAATCTGACGAAAGATATATTGACCCAATATTATTACGAATATTGGGCCAATATCTTTGTGCTACTGGGGAAGCTTACTGTTGCGCATTAATTTAAAAAAATACATTTAAGTGTATATCTCCACAACGGCTACATACGCGATTTTAATTTTTCTTGCAAAGTAAAGCTAATAAAATCACTATTCAAAAAAAAGGTTTGGAAGATTATATATTTTTTGAGTTAAAAACTCCAAATGTACCAACGTGAGGTAGGTAAATATATGTCACTATTTTATATATTTCTGCATCATGATCTTATATAATATTGTTATTATAACAATAATATGTTCATTGTTTAAAGATCAATACAATTAATAAAACTGGATTAAATATTAATATTAATAATATTAATATTAATAAACATGTTATACTTTTTTATAATTTTTTAAATCTTCTTTTTTGTAATATATCATTTTATACAGTTTTATTAATTTTTCAGAATCTTTTATCTTTGTATTTTGACAAGTTTTATAGCAATTTTGTATTGATCTTTAAACAATAAACATATTATTGTTATTAATATTATAAAAAATTAATTTCTAGGATAACAAATTTTATTGACAATTTAACAAAATCTACACAAGATTCCAACAACAAAGTAGCAAAATCCCTAGTTTGTGCGAGATTTTTGCAAGCAATTTCTCAACTATGTCCAAATTTTAACACTTGTTGCAATTTTAATAATATCACTGAGGATTGGAGCAAAATTTGCAACATTTTCAATAAAACAAGCTTTAATTTATGGTCAATTTGGGGTGAATAATTGTTGCGAAAAAAACGAGAAAAAGTTGGAAGCAGATTTTAATGCTGTTGATCCTAAGAAATTTATCAAATTTTTGGCGGTAAGTAACTAGGAAGTTATATTCTAGCTTAAATTGACATTTTTAACATACCAAAAAAGCTTTAAAATACGTTTTTTTTGTTTTTTCCCACTAAAAAAACAAAAAGAAAAAGTTTTAAAAATCATAATTATTTTAAAAACTAAGATATAAGAGAAAAACAAATGTGTATTTCTTAAATAGGTACTAATATTACAAGTGTCTTAAATTAAAAACAAAAATGTGAATTTTTTCATTCCAAATCTGTTTTTTTCAAGATTTAGAAAATCAGATATTACCTAGTATGACATATTTCTTTTCTAAAATAAGTAGTATTACTAATTGTTTTTTAATTTTTTTGTCGGTTTTTAGTGTGGTTTAAAATTTATTAAATAAAAATAACATATCTGTCCTGTAAATCCTCAGACCCAACCCTACTTGGCACCAAGGCGTAGTAAAAATGTCATCTAACCAAGTATAATAGGTTTTTTATTTTTTAGAAATGGGATAACATAGAAATTCAAGAGCAAACTGAAGATAAAGTGTTTAAATCCCATATTAGAGTTCCACTTAAAGAAAGCTTAATTTTGCACAACATAATTGTCGAATTAAGCAACGATTTACATTGTGTTCTTCCACATACCATTCCAAAAAATGTTCATCTGCAGTTTATCGAGATAAATTCCGAAATTATTTTAAACAGGTACAAAAAAATAATGGAGTTTGATTTGAACCAAAACCAGGCCCTGCAGTTTTTGTTTGACGTCAAGTTTTTGACTACTTTTTGCATTCCCAGGGAAAATGTAAAATTGATGGGGCTTTCCCAGGAAATCTGTGATAAATACAGGTCAAAAATTGACCCTTTTGACTTGGACGTTTTTTACTCTTATCTGCAAAATAATGTCAAAAGGGCTGTTTGTCAATCACAAGTAAGATATTTATCTTAGATTTTGTCAAAATATTTTAAAAATTTAAACGCGTTACAAAAGTTACAAAAAAACCTAAAATCTTTAGGACAGCAAATCTTACTAAAACTATATTTGTCTTCTCAAATTTATCGTTAATTATTTTAAAATCATATTTTTATAATATATTTTTAGATTATTTTCGGGTGTTTACTTCCTTCCTCTAGTCAACTCAGCAATTTGGGGATTCCTGAAAAATCCAAAGAACTAGAAAAAGATCCGTCAGTTATTGCTTTAAGTGTACCATCCACGAGCGTATGGTTCCCATTGTTGCCTATAACAGCACCTGCGCAGAAGGTGTCTGGGATTTCTGCGCAGAAAGAAATCAAGGTAGTTTCTTAAATATATTGTTTTTGAAGTTAATTTTTAACGATTTTTTACAGAATTTTATCAATTTTACTATTTAGGGTAAATATTCCTAGTGTGTTGTTGTTAGATAGGTTTTATTTAACAGTTTTAGACAGTTTTAATTTATTAATTGTTGCTTTTTAACAAAAGACCCTAAATATAAAAAACTTACTAACAATTTTTATTTATATTTTATATTTATTTTTTAGACAATTGGGTCCAAGTCACTAAAAATGTCCCCAAAAAGGTCCCAAGACCCCACTGCAGCTGTTCGTGCAGGAGCAGCTTCACTTTTTGGAGGTTTGACAGCTGATTGGTTTTCATAACATTTAATTTAAAAAAAATTATTATTAAGATTTAAATATTGTATATAATGTTATTTAAACTATACATGCCTCTAATGTTTTTCTATTGTGTATATAGATATATAATATTTATAAAAATATAGTAATATAGTAATTAAAACAAACATTTTCTTACATATTCATTTATTTATTTTAGACGTATATATTATCACAGGCTTAAGTCATATAAATACTAAAATATACTGTAAATACAATTAAAAATGTAATTATAATTACATGATATTGACATATAAAATACATGTTTTTATTGCAAAAAATATACAGAAAATCACACAAGTCTAATCAACATAATGTACAAAGAAATAATTACAATTTATTAATAATGATAATTATTTTAATATTAAATAGATTAATTATCATTAATTAATTAATAATAAGTAATTACACAAACCTAATGTAGTAGTAGTGGTATAAAAATAATATTTATAATAGAAAAAAAGTCTCTT
The DNA here is from genome assembly GCA_921294245.1 of Brassicogethes aeneus. Lineage (NCBI taxonomy): Eukaryota > Metazoa > Arthropoda > Insecta > Coleoptera > Nitidulidae > Brassicogethes > Brassicogethes aeneus. The sequence continues at coordinate 59,281,531 of OV121133.1, read as the reverse complement.
AATTTTTACCAATTATTTTAAATAATAAAAATGTAATAAATATAAAGAAAAAAAAAGATTACTAAGACTAGATTAAGAGAGTTTTAACTATTAAAAATCCCATTTTTATGTTGTTTAAAATTTAAAAATTATTTTTATTCAAAACTGCAGAAAAATTATCATTTTTTAAACACTTAAAAAAATGTTAACCTTCAGATTGGAATAATTATTATCTTAATAAAAAGCAGATAAAAAAATAACGCAATAATCAGTATATATTATTAAATTTGACACTAGGTATATATAATTGATATTTATGGTATAGTAAACACTTTTCTATCACTACGGTCTTTGAAAATACACATAAAAAGTAAAAATTTTACTATTCCTACTGAGTATCATCAACTAAAAAACAATAAAATAAAATAGAGATTGAAAAAAAAACACTTGCGTTGCAGTTCCGTTTTATTTAATTAATTGAATTAATAAATAGGCGGGTGTGATCTGGCAACCTCGTAAAAATCGAATTCTATAACGAATAAATTAGAAACAACACAGGGGGACACAATTTTTTGTCGTCCCCCTCTGTATATAAATAAATACAAAAGTTATGCAGCATCGTTGTTTAATTTACATTATCTTTGGAAACCCAAGAAATCTGTGAGTCGGTCGTTCCAACTGTCGAGCCAATTATAAATCGGGCCGTGAGGAGGCGCTGTTTTCGGGCTCGACTGTATAGGCATGTATTCTTCGCCCCGAATGCAGAAATAACTTTTTATGGGTCCTCGGCACATCGGGCATCTTTCCAGTTTGTCGAAACAACTGGCGCAAATACAAGTGTGCCTAAAAGTTAAAAAAATAACTCGATTAGACTTTTTTAGAGTACTTTTGCATTATTTTACTTAAAAAAATACATGTGAACTTGTATAATACATCACACAAGTGTAACTTATTTTGGATTAAATTCGTGTCTTGTTTTTATTTAATCGTTAATCATTATCTAATTTATATATTTTTTTCAAGAGTATAATTATTTTAATCTTATATAATATATGAAGGGGTGAGAAGCAAAAGGGTACAAGTGAATCTTAGCATGACTATTTTTTGACGTTTCTAAAAGCCAATAGAAATGTTCAATTTTGTGTGTAGCCAATCAAAAGATTATTATATCGGAAATAATATCTACTAGAATTTATTTTCGCGAAAATTGTATGAATGTCAGATGACAGATATCTGTCATCAGTATTTTAAAATGAACAGCAAAAGGTTTAATTCAACATCTGAGAATGAAATAAACCTTCATATAAAATATATAATACATGAAAAAATATAAACCAGCAATAAATTTGGAAACAATTTCAAATGTTTTGTAGTGAAAAATGATACTCTATTCCGACAAAAAATAATCTTTGGAATACCACTCGGGAGATCAATAAATTTGAAAATAATTCTACAGAAAATTTCTCAAATAGACACTCGAGCCCCCCAGACAAAAAGTTTTTGAAATATCTGTCAAATTATTTTTAATTTAGTCTAATTTTTTTTTAATTTTCGTGAAAACTCTGCATGTTGATTAATGCAAACAACAATATTGAAACAAGTATTTAGATTTTTGTATATAGCAAAAACTTTAAAAGTTAATAGCTTTCTTTTTTGCACTTGTACCCTTTTGCTTCTTACCCCTTCATATATTATAATACTCATAAGACTTGGACTATATAGAAAGACTTCATATTAATACTTGTTGAAAAGTCATTAATATAAACCTTCGTACAAAAATAGTTTATTATTATATGAGAGATAATGCAGGCTATTATTCATAAGGATGAGGTTTGCGTCTCGAGCCGTTAGGCGAGAGACGTAATTCATCCGAGTAAATAATGTGCATTATTTCAAGTGTAATACTATGCTTTTTCTACTCCAATTAAATAATTTTCGTTGATAACAAAATTTATTATAACCTCACTTTTCCCCGATTTTAAAGATCATTATAGTCGCCCCTCGTATATATAAGCAACTCTGACATCTCGCGACCTGAGAATTAGATTGTTCTATCTCTCAAAATTTAAAGAGGAACAAATAGCAGTTTAAAGTTTAATTTATATACAAATGAAATTTTAAAAAGCTGTTTTTCCGTGTCAGATTTTAATAGTATATTAAAGTACAAGTTGCAGAAGGCCACATATTCTCGCACGAATTCGAAATTTGGCCTCGAGCGACGAAGGAGTGGAAGAATAGCCTTCTGCAACGTGTGATTTATACTATTTTCTCGATTTTAACTTTTATTTAGGTTTTTTTAATTGTTTTGTGGTCGTTGTTAGTTAGGGGATTTTTCTCGCAAAATGTCAGTTGGCAACACAAAATGACAATATTTGTTATCCTGCACAAGTACAACTTGAACTGCACTTTTTTACATTAAACTTAAAATTTTGCATTAAAATGCATTGTTGGAGCAAGCTTAATATTACAAAACAATAATAAAGGCTTCATTTTCAATAAAAGTAATGAATTTGAGGTTATTAATCAGTTTGACATTTTGGGGGTACCAATACTTAAAAACTAAATGTTACCAAAAATCGTTTAAGAATGAGCTTCATTCTTCAACGATTTTGCGTACGAGAATATGACATTCTTACATAAAAATCGAGAAAAGATAGAATCTCCCAAAACCTAAACACGCAAAAACAGCTTTTTAAAATTTCATTTGTATTTAAATTAAACTTTAAACTGCTATTTGTTCCTCTTTAAATTTTGGGAGATAGAACAATCTAATTCTCAGGTCGCGATCTGTTTACCATAGATTAATAACCTCTGTTAACCTTACCTTTTTCCAATTTAAAACCCGATTGATTCTAATAACAGTGAATATTGAAATCAGCCAGTCACTGATGCCTAGCAACGTGAATAATAATAATAATAATAATAATAACTTTATTGACGGTATTAAACCACTTACAAAAAAATACATTCAAATGTCTACAATTAGGATGGATAACAATTAATTTTATAATTACATTGTTTCTTGAATACGTCCAATGAGCAATTAAAAAAGTCCAAATCAAGATTGTTTGCATCAAAGCAAATTCTGCTTATAGGCATGAATTTAGCATATTCTGTTCTGTACTTTTTTATGTGAAATAATAATGTGTTACGCGTTCGTCTTATCGGGGTATTAAAATTAATTTGCCCTAACAAGTCGGGGCAGTTTATATAGCTATTAAGCAATTTAAATAAAAAAACAACACATATTTCTGTTCTCCTACGACTTAGCAAATTCAGTTGAATTGCATTTCTTACTAATTCTAAACTATATTTACACTCAATACTTAACTTAAATCCACAAAATCGCAAACATTTGTTTTGGACTTTTTCAATTTTTATGGAAGAATTAACATAGAAAGGAGGCCAAATTACACAACAATATTCTAAAATGCTACGTACGTAGGACATATAAACAGTTTTAACACATTGAACATTAAAATCTTTCATGCTTCTTTTAACAAATCCCAGCATTTTAAAAGCCTTATTCACAATAAAATCAACATGGTAGCCAAATGTCACTTTTTTATCAAAGTAAACACCTAAGTCTTTTATGACATGAACGTTTTCTAAAATTATATTATTTAATGAGTACGGATATCCGTATATATATCACAGGATTCATGTTTCTATAAAAACTAATATATTTACATTTATCTACATTTAATTTCATTTCATTTGTATCACACCACAGTTGAATTTGATTTAAATCTGATTGAATATCCAAGCAGTCTCTTAAGGAATTTACTTCTTTGTATAATTTAAGATCGTCGGCAAATAAAAGATATTTACAAAATTTAACACCATTGCCTATATCATTTATGAACAAGTTAAATAAGAGAGGGGAAATATGCCCTCCTTGTGGTACACCTGAAGTAACCTGAATTTTCTCAGACTTATATTGATTTTGTAAAATAATTGTTTGTTTTCTTGAGGTTATGTAACTCTCTAGTCAACAGTAAAAGTTTCCCGATACGCCCAAAGCCTTCATCTTTGCAAGCAAAATTTGATGGTTTACTGTGTCAAATGCCTTGGAGAAGTCAGTATAGATAGAATCCACCTGGCTTCGTTTCTCCAAGACATTTAACAAATCTTGTTCATAAACAAGTAGATTTGTGGACGTAGACTTGCCTTTATTAAACCCATGTTGCTCGTTTATTAAAATATTTTTAAACAAAGGTGTTATTTTATTTGTTATAAGTTTTTCCATAACTTTGGATATTTGCGAAATTTTTGATATAGGGCGATAATTCTTTACATTGCTTCTTTCTCCATTTTTTAACAAAGGGACAATATAACTTTCTTTCCACAACTCTGGGAACTCGCCATTATTAATTGATAAATTGTATAAGTCAGTTAGGGGTTTAGTCAGTGAAAATCTACAATTTTTTAAAAGTAATGGGGGAACACCATCTGGTCCCGCAGCTTTATTTACATTTAAACGCCACAATTCATTAAAAACATCACATTCATTAATATCACAGCTACTTAAATTTATCGAGTTAGAGTAATTAAAATCAGGTACATTTATAACGCATTTATTTACATAGACAGAGCTAAAAAGATCAGCAAAAAATTCAACTATTACTTTAGGATTATCAGACTCTGTATTGTTATACACCATTTTACTGGGCATGGAGTTACGCATTTTTCTATTATTAATATAAGTCCAACAAAATTTTGGGTTAGAATTAATGTTGTTTTCTAATGAACCGATGTAATTTTTATAACAACTTTCCGTAAGATTTTTACACTGATTTCTTAGGCGGCTAAACATGTTAAAATTATTCTGACTAGGGAGTTGCTTATACGTTTTATGAGCAATTTTTTTTTGTATAATAAGATTTTTAAGCTCTTGTGTAAACCATAAGGGAAATTTATGATTTAAAGTTTTGAGTTCATTATTCACGTTGCTAGGCCGGGCGGTTATGTTGGTTACCATTATTTACAAAAAATCCCAAATAATGTGAAATATAAGTAGAAAAAAGAAATTAAAATGCTTGAAAAAAATAGTACATAAAACACGGCAACGAAAGCTTTTTAATTGCCTCGCACACATTCTATTGCCTCGGCTAGGAAAATGTATGCTCGGATATAATATAAGCTTTCTACCCCTGGTCTAAAATGTTCTATTAGGTTATGATTTTTTTAATAAATTTCGTCTACTTATCGTATTAGATTTCACAACAACTACTTGTTTAATAACGAAATATCAAAGTCATTCTCCCCATTCCCAACTCAAGTACTTTTTAATCTTTTGAGATTTTAACCTTTTTTTAGATTTTTATCTTCTTTTTAGCTTTTGAACTTTAAAGCTTTTTTAAAATTTTAAGCTGGAGATTTTAAATTTTTTGGATATTTTGGAAATTTAGGAAATTTTTGAATATTTAATTTTGAAATTTGTTCTTCCATAGTACTGTGTGAATGTTTCCCAGTAGATAATTTTGAACTACTGCGCAAATTTCTTCTATTTGTGAAAAGCGTGACCTAGCTTTAAGAGGGAAATATTAACAATGAACAATCCAAGAGCAAAAATGAAATTGCTATTGAAAAAAAAAACTTATTTTTCAGTGATATTATATCACAATTTGTTGTAGCGTAAATCCAAATTTTATGTACTAAAATAATTTTATATATATTTTTTTTAATATATTTTATAACCTATACATAATTTGAAAGTAATGTATTTTTTTGCCAACTGTAACACTGGTCAACAGCCATTTTGCTGCAGGGTAAACATTTTTAGAGTAATTTGGGTGCGCTGATTTAAAAAATGGCCATTTTGCTCAATCTTTTTTTCAAGATATTGTAAAAAACGTTTTTTTTCAATATGCAAACATTTAAAATACTTAAACTAAAGATCATCATCATTGTAGCTATGGGTCCTAATTAAATTAACAAAAATTAAATTTTTCCCACACATTTATAAAGTATTTTTCCTAAAAATCATGTTTTACCACTGGTGGTACATAGCACATTTAATCTGGAGCCGGCGTGTACCATTTGTGTTACACTATTATTAGCTTATAAATCCGCATTTGAAACACTGCGTTTCTAAGGAAAAAGTTTAATATTTGGGTAACACATATAGAAGTAATTATTTCGTCTCCGCTTTTGTTTAATTTCGTTCGTGTTCCACACCAGCATCGGCAGACAGCTGTTTCGATCTATTGGATCTCATCAGTGCCGAGTTGCTGTTTGGTGCGGAACACGAACGAAATTTTGATTGCCCTTCCTTTTATAGAAAATGCAATCATTCAAAGCGGTGAGACGAAAGTAATTTGTCGCCATCTACCGTCCTTCGACGTGGTCTTCTATATGTCTTGTCATTTTCTGCACATATAGCGTGCTTTACGCCATCTATGACCTGAAAGATGACTTTAGCCTTCGCCGGCTGGGTAATATGTTTAAAAATTTAGTTTTTTAAATATTAAAACTAAATTTTTAAACATATAGAAGTGTTATTCTTACACTGGTGTACCATCGTTGAAAGAAATATAAAAATAAAAAAAAAATCGTCCCACCGAAATCCATCGTCCATCGTCGCAAACGTGTTAAAACAACCGCGTGTTTCAAAAGTAATATTCAGTCATTTTCGCTTCTGGCATTTGTACTTTTTAAATAAATTTTTTGAAAAAATATAAAGTTTAAAATATGTATTTAATCCAAATCGTTAAATGTTAAAAAAATATACAAAACGTTCTTGCATAAGTCACTGCTAAAATAAATGGCAAAACAATGGTAAACATGACTTTTATAAAAGAAATTAAATGATTTAACAGTTTACTTTTGTTCACAGATTTTTCTTAGGAAAAGTACTCATGCCCGGAGCAGTAACTGACCATAACTAATAATGTTGACACGCGCGGTTGATTTAAGTGTCATTTAGCAATTTTTATTTAATTAAGTTAAAATTTTATTAAAATAAAGTACATAATATGTACATAAATATATTATTAATATATTATACGAGTATAAATCTATACATTTTGTAGGGGCCGAGGATGGCGCAGTGGGTTGAGCTACATAGCTGTAAGCAATCTGCGTCTAAAGGTACCGGGTTCGATTCCTGGTCACAGCCTTGGGTGTTGTACTTGTTTATTAAAAACAAAAATAATACCTATCATGAGCTGGCTAAATAGTCTTAAAAAGACTAAAAGTCAATAAAAAAAATTCACTTTATAAATTTCATTAAAATGGAATAAAACTTGTTGGCGTGACAACAAAATAGCTGAATTTTGGCCAAAAAAGATTTTATTTCGTTAAAAACATGCTTCTTAAAGGAAATATCTTTATGAATGTCCATAAATTATTTTGTCACTTACAGTGTTCTCACAATTTTGCAAAAATAGAAGCTGATTGAGCAAAATTGTCATTTTTGGAATCAGCGCACACAAATTACCCCAAAAGGTTGGGCACCCTGCAGCAAACAGAATATTTTATTTTGCCGGCCTTTGTACGTAATAATTGTGTTTGCCACTTCTTGAAAAAAATTATATGGGCGCCCAAGCACGTAAACCTAACATTTCTCAAAAAAACATCTAAAATTGTCCTAAATAAGAGAAAAAATTGTGATTACAATCCTCCAAAAACTTACCTGCACGGCAACAGCGCCCTGGAGAGAGGAAAAAATTGACAAACGACGCACAGCTGCTCGCCAGAAGTGTTCCACAACGGCGAGTCCTCATTGGTTGGACATACCAGGGTGCGTCCAATCGGACCGGGGCCGCCTTCGACCGGCTCGGCCACCGCCAACGGGATCGTTCCCTCCTCGTAACCACCTGGATTTCCCGTCGCGAGATATAATTGCTGTACAAATGTTAAAAAGGTTAGTTAAGCGACGGATAGATGGTGTTGCGTTGCGCAGCGAGTTAGTGCGCATGCTTACTGCAGTGCTCCGTTTGAAACGAACATTTTTAGGCACCTAACTCTTTGTTAGGTGCCGAAATGTAAATGAGTAAAAAAACATTACTAATATGAATATTATTTTACTAAAATTTGTAGATTGATAAACATAATAAACTCAAAATACGACATTGCACAGTGGGGCAAAAAGCCAAAAAGTTGGTTAAAACCATGAAATTGTGTGGTCAGGGGTTTTCGAGGACGCCGATCACAAATTCCAATGGCGGACGTCTTTTGTTAAAAAGAGCTTTGTCTACATTCAAATTAATTGTATGGAGGTTTCAGAGGTTGCTGATCGTGAATATAAATTTAGGTTTTCAAAAAACAAAATGGCAAACAACTTTTTTTTAAACAGCTTTATTTACATGAAAATAACTGTAGGGGGCTGATAACAAATGTGTAATCACTGATTACTAATCAGATTTCCATAAAACAAAATGGCGGACTTTTGTAAAAAACAGATTTATCTACATCAAAATAACTGTATGAGGTCGTTGATCACGAATTCAAAATTAGATTTCCAAAAAACAAAATGGTGGACGACTTTAGTTAAAAACAGCTTAAACTATATCAAAATAACTGGCTTTGAGGTCTCTGACTCGGTGAATACTTACTATATTAATTGTGGTTCAAAAACTCGCTGGCAAAGACATTTCGAGGATTTTTTTTGTAGGAAATTCATCCCTCTATGAAAAAGATGTCTAAATTTTTTATCAAAAAAACTACCATTGAAATCAATATATCAATATCAAAGATCAAAGTTAAAATTAAAACATTGTCTTTTTTTATTTTATAACTTACCAACAGCAATTCCCAATGAATAATTTTGTAAAAAATATAGTACCCTACCACTGTATAACACTCAAGACATATTTTTGTACCAATATTTGCTAGTCAATTATAAAAAAAATCCCATTTCATTTAAATAAATACGTATTATCTTTTGGGCAGTATTTAACGGCATTAAAAAAAATATTTATATAGAAATATTTTTTTTCAAAATTATTTTTAGGTTATAAACAATTGATTTGGACCATGACCATGTAGAAAAACCACGCAGGCCGGCCATTCGGGGGTAGAAATAATCCCCCTCTTCACTCAACGATTAAACTATTTACTTATCTACATTTGCGATTTCTTAAATACTCAAAGTAGAGATGTGACTTGAAAAAAACCGTCCGTTTTTTTGTTTTTTTTTCAGGTTTTTTTTTCTAATTTTAGGTTTTTTTTTCAAGATTAGTCCCATTTGCCTAATTTTTTATGTTTCCAGTCCGGTTCGTGGACTAAAATTAGCCACTAAATGACATTTAGTAAATGTAAATCCGAAAAATCGCAAAAAATTTGGATTTTTTTTATCCTTCTCTTAGTGTAGAAGTTTAACATGGCTATTGGTTTCTTATGTGGAAACTACCAAATAATAATAAATCAGATTTTTTAGTCTCGGTTAAAGTTTTCAATGATGAAAAAGTATTACATGGCTATTGGTTTCTTATGTGGAAACTACCAAATAATAAGAAATCAGATTTTTTAGTCTCGGTCAAAATTTTCAATGATGAAAAATGTAATATATTCTACATTTCACTTTATTATTAATATACATTTTACTCAAAATTTCATTTTGAAAAATTAGTCCATTTTTTAAGATTGATGTTATTTATTGACAGAATATATATACAAGGTGTCCCTAAACTTATTGGCATAAATTTAGGAAAAGATTGAGTAAGTCAAAATAAGACGAAAACCCAAATAAATATTTTTTCTTACTACCTCGGCCGAAAATACGTTGTTTCGTCCCCGATTCCACGGCAGAAAGTTTACGTTTGTATTTGTATTTTCGGCCGGGTAGCAAGAAAAATAGTATACACTACACGGACAGAAAGTGTGGGAGCCCTGAACTGCGCGCCATGATGCGCAGTGCAGGAATCTCACACTTTCTGCCCTTGTAGTGTAATATACTATTCCTAATTACTTATGTTTCTAAGATACAGAGTGATAAAGTGTTACTTATCATATCAGTTTTTTAACAAAACTGCATCAAATGCTATAAAAACCTAACCTCAAAGTTTGTATGAGACAATAAGCTTAAGCAACCTCTGTTTCTACGACACTGTGTTTACTCGAACAATTGTAATTAAGTGTGAATATGTGTTTTGGTAGTAAGTGACTGTTCGGAAAATATTACCATTCCAAGTCTACCATAGTTGAAGTTATATTAAAAAAAACTGATATGATAAGTAACACTTTATCACCCTGTATCTTTCAAACATACGTAATTAGGAAAAATATTTATTTAGATTTTCGTCTTATTTTGACTTGCTTAATCTGCTTCTAAATTTATGCCACTAAGTTTAGGGACACCTTGTATATAAATATATATACCTATATATATATATATATATATATATATATATATATATATATATATATATATATATATTGATAAAGGGTACATTGTCACCTCTAAAACGGAGACCCTTCATACGTTGTGACCTCATATATGACGCTGTGACCTCCAAATTCGGAGGTCACAGTGTTTAACCATATTTTTGACATTGGGGGAGTGTCAGTAATCAATCTGTGCAAAAATATTTCGGAGGTCACTTTGACCCCCCAGTCTCTTAAAAAGGAACTTTTAGTTCCACCATATATGAATTGGCGCTAGTGTCGCTTTTTAATCAGATTCAGCCATACCAAAGTTACCTCCGTCATGTATACGTACATTTGTTACCTCCGAAATTTGGCAACCTTGCAATATCTCGCGCAGTCATAGATGTTCAGACTTGATGATCTTTAATATTTCTTATATGTTATTTGTTACGCAGTTTCGCTTTTGTTCTAACATCTTAAGTGTAAAATAACGATTTAAGTTAAAAATATATCTTCCAGGACTTAATTAATAATCCAGAAAGTCGGTTTTCAAGGTAAGTAAGTTTTTAGTACATAATTAGGTAAATGCATTATGTTTATAGAAATGGATATTGTAAAATAATTCTTTTAGATTTAGACGATACTAGTAATGATGAAATCATTACCAAAAAAGATACAGAATCTAAACAAAAAAAGTACAAAATGATTTTAACAATATTTTTTACTCACACAATCTTTTTTCACTTTTATTTGTTTAAAAATGTGTTATTATTTTTAGGCTGCACAAACATGGAAATCGGGTTAATAAAGGATAAATTCCTTAACCATATTAAAAAAATTGAGGATGATCTTTTAGGTATCAAATATGAAAATCCGTTGCCGTTTTTATTTTTGGATTCTTTACTTTTAATTAACCATATTAAAAAAATATTACTTCATCTAGCAAAGAAATTAAATCTTTTCTAGAACAAACGAAAATAAAAAGAAGTGTATCCCTTATTAAAGCCAAAGTCCAACACCTCAAGAAAAACGAAAAAAACATTAATTAGTTACCCTTATGATAATTATAATTATAATAATTATTATTCACAACTTAATAGATAAATATGTTTTACTTTACTTATGTTTTTTAATTATCCCTATTTATTGTTTACTTAAATTTCTTTCTTATATTTTTATTAATATAATAATAAAAATATCAAAAATATAAAAAAAAATATTAAAAATAAAAATATTAGAAACAAAGAAATAATTAAAAAAGTAAAATTGATAAAAATAATAAAAAAGTATACTAATAAATATATTCAAAATGATTGGGTATAATAATTATTAGAAAAATTAATAAAAATAATAACATTAAGATTAATTTTTTAAAATTATAAATAAAAATAATATTAATAAAACAATTAAAATAATACAATAAAACTAAATAAAAATAAATAAAAATAATGAAGATTATAAAAGGAATATAAATAATTGAAGTAGATACCTACGTAATAAAAATATTAACAAAAAAATAATTATAATAAAAATAGTAAAAATAACAAAAAAATTAGAAAAAATAAAAATAATACAAAAATACAATTGAAATATTAAAAATAATAATAATATCTACTAATAAATATTAAAATAACAAAACTTATTGATAATATTATTAATAATTCTTTCAAAAGTGAATCGGTTTGAAAAGTTTTTAAAAAACTACTTGCAGGCAAAACAGTACATATACAATGTGAACCATTTTTTTACAACTCACCCCTGTAAAATCATTAATTATTGTGCGATTTTAACCGGATTTGTTTTAAGGTGTAGATCTTGATAAACTGTATATTTGGAGCAAACGCCATATTTGTACAAAATGCAAGGCCTACTGTGTCAGTTTTTAAGAGTAATTTTTTAAGAATTCATATTAGCGATTTTTTTAAACAAATTCTAAGCACGGCACTGGATTCACCACCCCCTCAAAACGACCCTTTACTAAACTACAAAAATTTATTCCGTCGTTATCCATAAAAAAACATTGAAATAAAATTAAACTTATAATAATGTTATAGGTACTATTAGTTTAATTTTATTTCAATGTTTTTTTCATGTATAACTTGACAAAATAAATTTTTGTAGTTATTATTTCTCTATATTTTTCTATTTACATTTTTAATATAATAGGTCATTTTGAGGGGTGGTGAATCCAGTGCCGTGCTTAGATTTTGTTTAAAAAAAATCGCTAATATGAATTTTTAAAAATTAACTCTTAAAAACTGACATAGTAGGCCTTCTATATAGTAAAACAAATCTGGTAAAAATCGCACGATAAATAAAGATTTTACAGGGGTTATGTAATAAAACATTTTTTTTTGCCATTATACCTGCAAGACCTATCATATACCAATACGTTCTTTTTTATCAAACAAATTATTTATTTCAAAGTACTCCATTTTTAATATTTTGTCTTTTATAACAAAAATAATAATTATTATTATTATTACTAAATAATGTATGGCACATATAGCATGAAGCAGTGGACAAAATAAATCTGATATATATCCCAGATACTAAAGATACATTGCGACCTCCGAAAATCCGGCAACACTGTCGAAAGATACAAGACTGTTTGTTTCTCCGAAATTATATATATATTCGGAGGTGACTTTGTATCTTGAGTATCTCCAGTTTGCGTAAAAAAATTGACATTTTAAAAAATTAAAAATTGCTTCCCCTCTTGTGGTGGCGTTAATATTTAAGGCTCCCCCCCGCAATATATGCAATCAAAATAAAAATCGTCCATTCCGCAGACCCGGAGGAGAGGTAGCCCTCTCAACTTAACGGAGGTCACAGCTGACCACTTATCTATATATATATATATATATATATATATAAAACAAAAAAAGCCGTTTTTTTCTAGGTTTTTTTCACATCTGAAAAAAACCGTTTTCTTACATCTTTAACTAAAAGATATCAATACTTTATGCATTACTAATCTTCCGAAACACCCTCAATAGTTTAAAACTTCGTTTAAAACTTTGTTAACGTTCCTATGAAGAATACAATACGGTTTTTGAATATTTTTACGATTTTAGCGTTGCATCGAAGTGACAATAAACTAAATAACAAAATAATAATACAGCGAACTGTCCTATCAACATTAGATGTACTAAGGCTTTCACTAAACATTTTTAAAGAAATATGTGTTATTTTAGGACTTATTCTTGAAGTTTTGATCAGCTTTTTGTCTGTTTGCTTTTTTTAATGGGTTATGAAAAAAAAAACATTTTCGTTTTAAACGGAGCACTCGATGCTTACTTTGAGACAGGAAAGTTGTCCGTTGGCTTGTTTGAGGTACTGAGCCAGTATACTTGTTGGTAACGTGCATACGGAGTCCTTGATATGGACGACGTTTATAAGGGCGACCTAAAATAATTTTTAAAGCGAGTTAAATTGTTGATTTGCAAGGTTTTTTAAATTTAAAAGGACTAAAAGTAAACAAATCAAAGTAAAAAATAAAAGGGAAATGTCTCATTAGTTATGACACAAAATTAAAATTAACGAACGTGGACGTCGCACAGGTATTTTAACCTTAAACTAGGCCAAAAATATTTGGGCACTTTTTCTGTATCAAAAGGGTAGCAAATGACATATTTCTAAAGGTATACAAGGGATAGTACTGGTAGTACCTACTTAGGTATTTTTATTAGAAATAAAAAAAATTATGTATCCAAAATTTATTTATAAAAAAAATTACAAAGTAGCTACTTACATGCAAGTAATAAAATAAAAATATTAAAATTAAACATATATTAAATATTTTGTGCCCTTTAAAAAATGGGATGGTCAATTCAGGCAGCAACTACACCAAAATATAGCGATGTTATCTATCTGCTTTGAGACGACCAGTAATAAAAAATAACAAAAGTGAGTTTTGGCCACGTTTTAGCTCAAAATACCTGTCTGTGCGTCGGCAGAATGTGCTGTGCGAGGCCCTTTTCATGTCGGTTGGGAAACGTGCTAATAAATTGAATTATCACAATAGTAGCTGCGAAAAACTAATTTAGAAAATTAAGAAACTCTTTCCGCGCAAAACGATACAAAACGTTACGTTGGGGCTGATAAGTAAAACTAAACGAATCTGGGAATCCTATATATTTTTAAAATAGTATATTCTGTAACAAGTTTGGAATACGGCATATTCCGCTCGAGTGAAAAGTTTGACACACGAGCCGAAGGCGAGTTTGACAGATTCACGAGAGGGGAATATGCAATTCCAAACGTGTTTCAGACTATACTTTTTCTACGTTTCCAAAAAATACCATAGACAAATAATTTAATTGGAAGAAAGTGAGGTTGGATCAGTCTAAAATTTGTTAGATATTAAAAACAGAGATGTCGCCACGAGTGTTTATTCTGTCATCAGATGATAGAATATTTTATTCTGTAACACTTTACGGAATATATGTCATTCCATAGATAAAAGTGATATTAGAACGGTCATATTCCATAATAGGAATATAAAAAATAAGTTTCTGGCCTGGATACGAGTCCTTTGGCTGAAAAAACTCATAACTGTTAGTGTTTTAAAACGAATTTACGTTTTTGGCATTTTTTCTCTGCAGTGAATTCAAGAGCTACTAGATTTTGTGCCAACACTTATGAGACATAAGACATTATAGGATAATATACTATCAGAAAAAACTAAGAATTAACAAGTTTTCTAGATAGATGTCGGCACTTGTAAGACTATAAGTAAGAGATTGGGGGTTCCATTATAAACAGGTTTTCCATATTACTAATTTCTTTTATTTTAATTAAAAATGTTTTTTTTTCTTACGGTTTCGTCGGGATGGACGTTATCCACTGTGTTGTTCTTGACAAGAATGATGACCAAGGGGTAACAAAGCCGTGGAGGCGTTCCAAGGTCGAGAGAGGGCGCCGGTAACTTTAACGTTATCGTTTGATCCGAATGTGATGATTTTCTAAAATAAAAAAAAAATAACGGATTAAAAAAACACAGTTTTAATGGATTAAATAAAGTTGTTATTGGCCTGTGTTACAAATTTATCAGAATTATCTAAATCAGGTAAAACAAATATAAAATGTTTGTTTGAATATTGATCCGAGTCAAACAAATTTACATATTTTTTGCTTTTTATAACATCGCATTTAAAATGTTTAGAAATTTGGGTAGTGTGTTTCAAAAAGTACATTTAATTACTTTTTTTATACCAACAAAATTGTTCCTTGCAGTTTTATTGTATCATAAATATTTAAAAAGACTTATTGTTATGATTTTTTAATTATCGTAAGTAAACTAATTACTGTAAATATCTAAACATTATTTTTTTAGTAAAAATCGAGGTAAAAATGTACGACGGCGCATCCGCCATTTTTTCAAAATTATCATGCACTTTTAAAAATGGCGAATGCGCCGGGAATAAAAATATGAAAAATAATATCTATATCTATATCTATATAAATTCCTTAACTTTCTCGTTAAATATTTAGGGAAAAAACTATTACAAAAAAAAAACAATAAATAAGGCACGCTACCTACTAGTATGCGATTAAACTAGGTACACTTAGTTTTTTCGAGACAATGCACCTGCAATATATGGATAACGTTTCCCAATACATAGCCAAGAAACCAGTTTGTCTCGCCAACACTAACTAGAGTCTCTACGAAAGCCTACATAGCATGGCAATTGACCAGGTAAAATAATAAATAAATAAATTATTATAATTACACAAAGATCGCCCCCACAAACTTTTGTTGTCATAGCATCTGCCCAAACCAGTGTTATATACGGTTTATTTAATGTTAAAAACTCATAAAGTAACAGTCCGACATTTTCAATGCGTTGTGCAATGCTTCTTATAAAATTTAAATTATATTTTGTAATGATCGTGTCTACGCAATAGTCGTTTGGTTCTATCTGTTTACTACTGTCTAATTATTTAGGTAATAACACATTTACAGACCATCACATAAAATTATTTTGCAATAGGGAAGAATTCAATTTTAAGCATATTACATTTGTACAAATTTTATATTAAATGTTTCTTTAATTTTAACTGAGACAAATAATAAAGATATATATTTTTATCAAATTTGTTTGTATTATTATAATAATGTTTACATTTCTTCAGGCATAAGCAATTGAAAAACAGTATGCAAGTGAAACTTAAAAAAAGGTTGTAGTTATACTATATACCAATGGGTTACGGGTTCCCATTATATACAAAAAATCTCAAATAATGTCAAAAATAACCAATAGGAGAAAAAACAATTATTGTTCAAAATAAAAATTACATTTAAATTAAAAATGTTAACAATTTTATTATATAATTAATATTTTTATAAAAAACAATTACTGCAAAAAAAAAAAACAAAATAGGTATTTAATTTTTTAATAAATATAATACTACTTTGAATCACCTCATTATTTAAATATTATTATTATTATTTATTTACTTACGAGAACTGTATTCCAGCATATTGGTAGTATCCTTTAAGAAAGTCTCCTCTCATACAGGCATCCTTAAGGTCTGACCAGGGTCTCCATAGAAAAATGTGAAGTTGCCTAATATTTACACCCCAAAAAGCGTATACGCAATAATTTACTTGACTCGACATACTACATTGTAAATCTGAAAAAAATAAAATAAAATTTTAAGACCTAGAAATCTTAATAAAAATTTAGAAAAATATGCAATATATAATGTATTTTAGCGGTACAATAATAATTTTAAGAACTAAACAAACAATACCTAATTATTTAGTTTAAAAGTTTTGAAAAGCGAATTTTTATGCGAGTGTTTAAGTTGTGCACGAGGCTAAGTGTGCATTAGCAAGAGCATAAAATAGTATATTGTTTTTTGTCGAGTGAAATCGCTTAAACATCCACAATTTGGGCAATACGAAGTATCGGGTTTTCGCAACGCGCGCGCCATCTGGTGGAGTTCGATAGCATTATGTGAAGTTAAGAATTGTCAACAATACATTTAAAGCATTCGAACTGCACATACTTTAAATAAATAAAGTAGTTTTTTCACAAAAGGAAGGCAGAAGTCTTACTCGACAAATTTTGTTCAATTGCACAGCTAAATCGCGCACGTTATTTGTGTTTTACGTTGCAAGGAAAAAACTAAAAAACTAAATCGTTGCATTTTTATGTTTTGCCAAAGGATCCAATTCGGTAAGTACATTTGTTGGTGCAGAATATACTAATGATAATTAAACCTAATATAATTTATATTTAAGTTTGGACATTTTTAAGAAATTAGTAAAAAAATAATTGTTGCACAAACATAACCTTAAAATCGTACATTTTTATATTTGAGTCCTCTAAAAAACGCCGACAACTGCATTTTAAACAGCAAAATATACCTACGAATTCATGGCAACATAATATTATATAAAGTGTGACCCATTTGTTTGTAACTCACCCTTGTAAAATCTTTATTTATTGTGCAATTTTATCCGGATTTGTTTTAAAGTGTAGATCTTGATAAACTCTATTTTTGTAGCCATAATTGTACAAAATACAAGGCCTACTATGTCAGTTTTTAAGAGTAAATTTTTAAGAATTCATATTAGCGATTTTTTAAACAAAATCTAAGCAAGGCACTGGATTCACCACCCCTAAAAACCACCCTATACTAAATTTTATTGAAAAATTAAAAAAAAATGTACAATAATAACTACAAAAAATATTTTGTCAAGTTATCCATGAAAAAACATTGAAATAAAATTGAACTTACAGTAATAGTACCATGTTACTATTAGTTTAATTTTATTTTAATGTTTTTTTTCTGGATAACCTGACAAAATAATTTTTTTTAATTACTATTGTGCATTTTTTTTCTTAAAATTTTTCAATAAAATTTGAGGGGTGGTGAATCCAGTGCCGTGCATAGATTTTGTTTTACTCTTAAAAACTGACATAGTAGGCCATGTATTATGTAAAAATATGGCGTTTTTTGCTTCAAAAATATAGTTTATCAAGATCTACACTTTAAAACAAATCCGGTTAAAATTGCACAATAAATAAAGATTTTACAGGGGCGAGTCGCAAACAAATGAGCTACACTGTATAATACATAATATAATGGTATTCTACCTTGATTTGAGACTTTCTTAATCAACGCTTTTAATAAATGCTGTTTGAATTTAGACGAGTTATTTGTTTGACGATTTTTACTGAATTTACACTTTTCAGGTCAATCATTACTAAAATGTGTATTTATTGTATCTAATAGATACAATTTATATTTACAGGGACTGTATTCGGATTAACATGTGCACTGTTTATTGGAAAATCGGTAAAAACTCAACCCAGGATTTCCACTCGAAAATACCCATTCGATATTTTTTTAACAATTTCCGAAAACTATTTACTTTAGGTATAGAAAATGATATAGTATTTTTACCCAGAATTTTATGTAGAATTTAAAAATGTAAAAATATATATAGGGTGTTCTATTTGAAATAACAAAGTTCCGGTCAAACCGGAAGTGGTATTTTGTTCAAAATATAAAAAAAGACTTAAATGGATTATAAACGCTTTTAAATTTCAAATCGATATTTTTTTCCGTCCCCAGAAACTTCCAATGGACCACGAATCACATTCGTGACGAATGTGAAACAACCTGTATATTAAGTGGTGTTTTTAGGTTGTGATACCACTATAGATTCGAAAGCAATGTATAATCGTCAAACTAAAAGATCAATATTTGTTTTCAAAATATATTGTAGGGTGGTGACCCACCCTTAGTATTCTCTGAAAAATGTCACTTGTCTTGACGAATTCTATACTTGTCTTACTTATATTTTTGTAATATTAAAATATTCCTAATTGAATATTATTATTTAATTACAATTTTAGGCTTTTAGTTATAGGCAACTGCTTGTACAGCTGTGTATTTTTGGTATTATAATCATTATTATTTTATAATAATGTAATAATTGGGTTTAGAAGATTATTGTGAATTATCTAGTTATCGTAAATAGGTTACTTATTTAATTAATATTTGAAGTAGTGCTGTTAATCCATAAAAAGAATTGACAGAAACTTCTACGATGCGCATGCATAAAGAAGTTTCTACGGTTTTTGGACGAGTCCATTATTTGATGATAGTGGGAAGGAGGCTCGAAAAAGGTTTTTCGATTGGATTATTAGGGTGTTGGCTGTTGGTGACTACACACTTGAAGCGAATATTAATAAACAGAAAAACTTCTAAAAGAATATGGTAATCTTCGTACATTGTGGTTCTTTCATATTAGAAGAATATACAGGTTAGTCTGATATTATTTATAATACATATTTTGTTGTAAATGATTGATTTACATGTTTTAATTTCTACAACGGCTGCCATTACGCAATGCTTGTAGTCACGTACCTCAAACTAATGCCTATTTTTCTCAATTATTTATTATTTAGAAAAACATTGAATTAAAATTTGATTTATATTTTAAATACTATAATAAACATACGTTTACAAATATTACAAATTATTAGAATACATAATGTTAAACGTTATTATGAAATTATTAAATTACACACTCTTAAACTAAATTTGTATCAATATTACATTTAGTATTATTATTGTGATTGGTCCAGTTTTACAGTTTGATTAATATCTGTGTTTTCAATTGACTTATCGAGACAAGTGAAAAATAACACTATTTATTCTTAGGGTTTAAGGTCCCTTGATTTATGTATATGATTTGACCATGCTCCTTGAAGATTAAATATAAAAAGTTACAACAAACAAATATATCGCCTTAAATGGCACAATAATAAATATGTCGCCTAAATGGCACAATAACAAATATATCGCCTTAAAGGCACAATAATAAATATGTCGCCTAAATGGCACAATAACAAATATATCGTCAAAATGGCACAATAAGAAATGTGTCACCTGTGTCACAATTAAAAGTATATTACCTAAAAGGTAAATACAACAATATTATTACCAAAATGGTTTACAAACTTGCCTAAATGGCTTTACACACAATAAGTTGTTAACACCGTCGTTATTTTTATCGACGAGGTTCAGGGTCTCAGTATATATTCTTGGTTCACCACTCTACCTGCACGTTATAATTGTAATGATTTTGACTACTATTATGTTTTGGATCAGGGTCTCCTTGGATTGACCATAATCCAAACCTCACTTTAACTACGCGAATACGGCACGGTATAATTGGAATGATTTTGACTACTATTATGTTTTGGATCAGGGTCTCCTTGGATTGACCATAATCCTAACCTCACTTTAACTACGCGAATATGGCACGGTATAATTGGAATGATTTTGACTACTATTATGTTTTGAATCAGGGTCTCCTTGGATTGACCATAATCCTAACCTCACTTTAACTACGCGAATACGGCACGGTATAATTGGAATGATTTTGACTACTATTATGTTTTGGATCAGGGTCTCCTTGGATGGACCATAATCCTAACCTCACTTTAACTACGCGAATACGGCACGGTATAATTGGAATGATTTTGACTACTATTATGTTTTGGATCAGGGTCTCCTTGGATTGACCATAATCCAAACCTCACTTTAACTACGCGAATACGGCACGGTATAATTGGAATGATTTTGACTACTATTATGTTTTGGATCAGGGTCTCCTTGGATTGACCATAATCCTAACCTTATTTTAACTACGCGAATTGCAGACATTTAGATCTTGTTTCGAGCATTGATTGAGTTGTAGTAAAATAATTTATTTAAGTACTGGACCAAAGAAATATTCAAAATTACCTGTATGTTCATACAAGTGTACAATATTGACAAGATTACAAATGAAATTAATTAACTCTTTACTCAACGTTTTACCGGGTTTTTAAACCACAGAGAAATAGTGGCACCTCTGATCTTATAAATAAATAAGTCATAAAATGAGCATGCTAGTGTTTTATTTAAACAATTCCTGACAATAAGTAAGTATGATACCTTGAAAAAGAACTGTAGTTACTATGTAGGTTTTTAGTTAAACATTTCACAACGAGACGATTACAGCTATTTGGCCAATTAAATTAAACCTTATATTATTATTATTTTTTTGTATTACCCTTTTTCATTAAACGATGAGGCAGGGGTCTCCACCTAACAATATTTAATATAAGATAAATACAAATCTATTGTTTTATTAAAAAAAATAAAAAATATCCAGAAATATTTTTTTCTACTTAAAAAATTGTTATTTTAATTTTCGTATTATGTAAAAAGATAAAAAAATTCAAGAAAAAAAAAATGATTTATAACAACATGTAAATTAAAGTAAAAATCTGTTTAGTATAGGTTCAAATAATAAGAATGGCTGTGTAAAAAATTTAAATGACGTGATTTCGTGAAACGGTGAGACACGGGTACGTTTTTTAACCTTTACAAAATCTTTACAAAAATTTCATGGGAGTAAAATTGTGCTGAACTGTGTTATACAGGATGTTTTAAAAACCCTGTTAAAAATGTCGATTTTAAGAGTTGAAAATATACCTAATAAAATTATTGCAAATTTCTAGGAGACTAAACAAAATTCTATTAATTGAAAAAAATGTAATTTCAATATCAAAAGGTTTTTATCTTCTGTTTTACGAAATATTTGTTTAAAGAGCCTCACAAATTTTGCAATAACCTGAAGAATGTTCCCAAATTTTTTGTTATTATTATTATTTCTTTGTGAAGCCTGGTCAAGTGGAAAAGTGATTTTAAATCAAACTTCGGTATTTTGTAATGTATGTATGTATGTATTTGTATGTATATATCAAATAAAGTCGTTTATTATAAATATTACTATTATACAAAATATATTATACATGCAAACTTCACAAAAATACATGAGAAGAACTTTTATAAAAAAAATAAATGCTTGCCTAGTTCTAGATAATTTCAAGGTTGACGCAGGTCACGAATGAAATCTTCCTGTAATTGAACAGGATTTTGCGAAAATTTATTAACCCGTGACCTTTATGTAAGCTAAAACGAAAACGTATTTTCTTTAAAGGAAATTGCAAAATAAACGATTGCAGAAGAGCGCTTCATCGACCTTGACTACCTATATCAAATCAATCCAACTTTTTTATTGTTTTATTAATTAACACTTAACAGCATTTTTAATATTTACATGTTTACATAAATTCTTTTTTAATTTCACATCATTATAACATATAATAATTTTTATATTATAACACAGCCATATATTTGTATGCAGTTCCAAAGTCAAATTATTATACACCACCGGACAATAATGAAAATTGTATTTTTTCATAGGATATAAATAAAAAAGTCAGATTTTATAATTTACAAAATAAAAACTCAAAAATTAATGTTTCTTTTATTTGATTAAAATAAACACTGTACAGTGTAAAGGTCAAAATAAATTAAATAAAAAATCTATTTCTACGATTTTTTTGATTAATTTCGTCAGTTATTTATAAATTTTAAATTTTTTATAACACCCTCCACCGAAAAATATTTTAACTACGAATTACTTTAGACACTTTAAGATTTTTTATTCAATGTTTCAATATCCCAAAACTACTTAGTTTTGGTAAGCCAATCAGATCGCGTCGTTTTCATTGTTCTTGTTGAGTTTGTTTTACTTAAATTAAAAAAAAAAAGCCTTCAGATTAAATGTTAATTAAAGTTCTATAAATTAAAGGGACAAAGCATCATTTTTTCAGATGTAATTAAATTAAAAGTAAAAATTTGAACTAATTCATGATAATACAAGTCATCGGGACTAAACTAAATAAAACTATTTTTGGTGTCATATGTTATATTTATTTAATATTTAATGCTATTCCGGATATTAAATCAATATAATTAATAATTTGCGTTTTACCTTGACAATTAAAATTACAAGAATTTTTGGTTTAAACGTTCTTTGTTTGAAAATGGTACCACACCCAAAAATTCCACCTTGATATTTGAATCCAAATAATTGAGATTATCTATTTGTCAGTTTAGCGCAAGTAACCGCACAAACCCAATCTGATTAGGGCCAATCACAATCAATTATGACGTATGACGTTTTCCATGTTTTTGAAATTAAATAGTTCATGGCGCACTGAGAAACTCGCAGACGCTTTGACTCACTCCCTCTATATCGGTTTGTATTCCTGTCGCTAGTCTTCGTGTTTTAACTCTAATTTCGTCTAATTTTCTTAAATCAAATCAATATATGTATTTTTTATATTCTATATTAAGACCTTAATACACAAAAAATACATAATATATTAAATTGTATTATTATCAAAAAAAGATAGACCTCAAATATTTGTATTTACATATACAGTATTGGCCATAATTCTTGGAACTGTAAAAAAAATCTAACTCTAAAACGCCTTTATTATTGTTTATGAAATTTTGGATATAAATACTTCAACTTATATCTCAGTTTACGTGTTCGAGGGTTTTTCGAGAAAATATTTTTAAATCCCTTCTATTTAATAATGAAAAAACGTTCAAAAAATTACTTTTATGGACATTTTTTAAGTAAATAAAAAGTATGCTGTTAAAGACCGTATTTTTGTTAGTATACCCTGAAAATTTTGTACAAATTAAACGAACAGTAACGAAGATACAGCGCTTCAAAGTCCTTTTTTGATTATTTTGCTGTAAAGTGGTCATTTTTGACGACTTTGAATCGCTGTATCTTCGTTACTGTTCATTTGATTTGTACAAAATTTTTAGTGTATACTAACAAAAATACGTTCTTTAACAGCATTTTTTTTATTTAAAATTTCCTAAAAGTTATTTTTCGAACGTTTTTTTATTATTAAATAAAAGGGCTTTAAAAATATTTTCTCGAAAATCCCTCGAACACGTAAACTGAGATATAAGTTGGATGTGGGGGTGTGGAGCATGGTACATGATTTTTTTTTTGTACTTTGATTAAGTTAATATTTGACAAAACTAAAAACACACTTTAATGCACTCAACAGTATAAAACAATACAGGGTGTTTCATAATATATGCGCAGGACTTCAGGATCCAAATAGATGAAAAAAGTCGCTATTAACTTACCCTCTAAAATGCACAATTTTCGAGATACAGGGTGTTGAAATTTTAGAAAAAAAATCGTGTTTTTCGAATATCTCCGGAACCGTTTATCGTACAAAAAACAGCTTTTGTAAGCATTTTCTACTCTTAATAAGCTATGTTTTGTGCCAGAAAAATTGATTTTGCAAAGACAACTTTTGAATCATTTATTATTTTTTTTTTAATTTTGCAATTATCGTTTGGTTTTGTTACTTGTTCTAACGTTAAAATAAATTTTGTTTAATTAGTAAAAAAAATTTTCTTTTCCTAAAATTGACCACGTTTTTAAACATAAAAGTTGATTTTTCTCGAAAACGGTCAACTTTAGAGCTTATGACCAGGGGTACCTTTTTTTGTGTAGAAAACATTGGCCGTTTGAATGGGCCTCTCAAACCCGTATTTTTTTCAGGGGCGTAGAAGTTGAGAAGAAAAACACCCGCTACCCCTTCAAAATCTCCACCAATTATGAGTAAAAAAAAATTTTTTCTGACAAAAAACATAGCTTATTATGAGTAGAAAATGCTTACAAAAGCTGTTTTTTGTACGATAAACGGTTCCAGAAAGATTCGAAAAAAACGATTTTTTTTTATAAAATTTCAACACCCTGTATCTCGAAAATTTTGCATTTTAGAGGGTAAGTTAATAGCGACTTTTTTCATCTTTTTGGATGAGCTATCCCATCCTGAAGTCCTGCGCATATATTATGAAACACAATATACTACTTCACTTCTTAATTTTTAAAATTTTACCTCATCAAACCCTTTTATTTTATACTTATATCAAGAAGGTTGTAAACAGTGTCGGTTTAAGGATTCGTTGGACCCAGGAAGGTAGGAGTTTTTAGGCCCCCACAACCCCCTCTTTATTTTTTTGAAGTAACAAGTACCTACCCTTTTTATTCTAAACTAAAAAATAATTTCATTTTAATAAAATTTTGCTAAATCTTTAGCGACCGGTGGCTTTTGTTCTTTTAGGGATTAGAAGTCACATTGGTTGCAAATATACCTAGTTATAAAAAACAATTATCAGTAATTAATAACAAAACAAAATAGGTAAAAATCAACTATTGTGGTATAGTACATAACAGTCGATCTATCAAAAATTTCGGCAAAAATTGACCATGGTCATTTTTTTGCATAAATCTTTTTGGGCTCATCAAAAAAGCTTAACCCCAACTTTGCGGGATCCTACAGGAAGCGTATTAACGTAAAAACTCATTTTTAGTTTGCTTTTTGGATTTCATTTTTCTTGAAAACGTTTTTAAAACAAAAATGTAGTGACTGGTTTCTTTTGTTCTTTTAGGGATTAGAAGTCACATTGGTTGCAAAATATAGTTATAAAAACAATTATCAGCAATTAATAACAAAACAAAACAGGTAAAAATCAACTATTGTAGTAGATTACAGTCGATCTAAAAAAAAAATATCGGGAAAAACTTTTCGGGCTCATCAGAAAAGCCTAACCCCGGGATCCTACAGGAAGCGTATTAGAGAAAAACTCATTTTTAGTTTGCTTTTTTTGATTTCATTTTTCTTGAAAACGGGTTTAGAAGAACATTTTGGAAACAAAAATATAGTGGGCTTTGTCCCCTACAATTTAAGTAATTGGGTCGGCAGCCCTATTTTTTTGATTTTTTTTAATTGAGAAAATTGTTTATTTTAAAAAACCCCACAAAATTCATATTAACTTTCTTCATACGATAGACCATTTTGGAGCGCATAAATCTTACTTAAGCTTTATTCAATATGTATTAAGTACTCGCAATTTTGGTCCATCTTAAGAAAAAAAATTGTCAAGAATTTTAATATTTCAATTCAATTGTCTTTAGTAAACAATTTCTACTCTACTTACTAGATTAACGATTACTCAACGTCTGAATTTTTTTTAATGGCCGTCTCGCCAAACGGCAAAGTGGGTCGATGCAACAACACAGCAAACAAATAGTTTTTAAAGATCGAACACACCGGCTTAAAAAAATTGCACAACCGCATGACGCGTGTTGGGCAAAAATCTTCTATCGTATCTCTCACTTTCGCTTTAAAAATTCCCGTATAAACTACGAATGTTGCAACTGCACTGTGAGAGAAATCAAGTTTTTAAACGGATTTTTCTTGGAAAAGATTGTATGCTCTACATCTCAAATTATAAAAAACATCCCCAGATGTTTTGTTACATATGATAAAACATGTCACCTGCAGATGAAAAATGTGTATTCAAATAAATCGTCTGAAAACATAAAAATATTATTTGAAAAATTAATTTCCAATTATACACGATGTGCCTGAACGAAGTTTAAGTCACATAAAAATGCCGCCAAAAACTGATTGCAGTTTCTTGTTCGGGACCCTTTGGTGACTTAAAAAATTCATGATGAAAAAAAAAATTTATCTTAAAGTCTACCTTTGACAGAGTACACATTTGTACACCGATTTTTATAATATTGGAGTATATTGTTATGTTATGCCAAGATAATGAATTTACGCTTTTGCTTTATTAAAAATTAAAGATTTTTGGATCACCCCGTATATATCAAATGATGTGAACAGTATTAAAAAGTATTCTTTAAGTCTCCTCAATAATATACTCTAATTTTATAAAAATCGGTGTACAAATGTGTACTCTGTCAAAGGTAGACTTTAAGTTTAAAAATTTAAAAAAAAAATCATGAATTTTCAAAAAATTTCGAAAAGAGGAGCAGCTAGGATTTTGGTAAATATCATTTTTAAGTCACCAAGGGGTCTCGAACAAGAAACTGCAATCAGTTTTTGGCGGCATTTTTATGTGACTTAAACTTCGTTTAGGCACACCGTGTATATATATACTTTTGTGCGGGTAAAAACAATTATTTTGACACTGTGCAATGTTCGACTTTTCTCCCAGAAATTACAAATGTCTGTTCTATTGCAGAATCTTTCTTCCATATCTCTTATTCATGTCGAAATATTGCCCCAATGTTTCTATTATTTTATGCATTAAGAAATGTTTGCAATATAGTTACGTGAAACTTGTTTGTTCGGATAAATTGTTATTAGTTTTGTTTTATTGCTTTTTTTAGTTAATTGGGAAAACTATGTCATATATAATCTTTTTATTAATATAAACAGTGGCGGCTGGTGCTTGTTAAAACTGGGAAGGCCAGTTCAGTGGCGGGTCCACAGTTTGCTTGAGGGGGGCTCCCTGAGATCAAGCGAGGGAAGCGGGTAAGAAGCCCGATTTTTTGAAAATGGACGTGATCAACAATTTTAAGCATGGGACCACTCATGTTTAAAAAAGAAAAGGCGTGGCCTATATCGCCGGTTCTTCTTATTCCTAATAGTAAAAGAAAAAAAAACTACTCTAATTTGTCAATTTAATATTTAATTTCCATGCAATTCTACCTACGCAAGAATAATAAGAATATTAAATCGTCTGGCAAGAACCATATCAGAATTATTACTAATTACTTTACTGATATTAATTTCCATTTTTCTTCTTGAGCCGAACAAAATTAACCTTAAAAAACACAAACAAACCACCTACGACGAGTCACAGAGACAGGAATAATAAGTTTTGATATCCATCCATCAATTTTCGACATACGGATTGCGGCATATCATCGCTCCATCTTTCAAATGTCTGAGATTGAACGATAATGCAGGCTTCAAGGTAAACAGCGAGCCGGACCTATAGGGAGTTAACTAAATGCTATTCATTTAAACCCTTAATTTTTAATTTAACAAATAAGGGAATGGATTTAAAATTAATGTAACTAATGTATATGGATTATTTAATGATTAAATTTTAATTATACCTTACTTTTTAATTTAACGAATAAGGGAATGAATTTAAAATTAATGTAACTTATGTATTTAAGACAAAAAATAAAAAATATAAGAGATTATTTCCCTCATTATAATATGAACCCATCAAAAGCTTTGAATTTTCGAATCAATTTCGTTTAAATAAGCGATTAAATCACTAGAACTATTTAACAGCGATTAAATTTTAGCCTCCATATTGGATTTTTGTTTACGATTTTATGCTGTTATTTACAAGTTTTAACAAACATTTTTTAAAAAACAATAAAAAATGAGTTATCTAGTTTACGAAATATCAATTATTACTTATTACATACCTTAAATTAATGGAATTTTCTTTAAAAAAATATTTATAAATTTTGACACATACGTCAGATTTTAAGAATTGTCAAATAGTTTCCTTTAATTCGAGAAATAATCTAGACGTATATCACTCAACCTATAAATTTAATCCGTCAAACTATGCTCAGTAAGTTTTTTATTTTATTTTTCTTTTTGGAAAATAGTTTCATGCAAAATAATTAAAAATAAAACCCCTCGACCGCTACGCGGTCTCGTGATTTTATTAAATTATTTTGCATTCAACATTTTCCAACAAAAACCAAACAAAAAACTACTGAGCCTAGTTTAACCGATTAAATTCATAGTTCTCGTGATATATAATATATGATAAAACTAAAAAAAATAATAATTATTATACCTACGTATATGGGATCATAATAAAACCATTAATGTTTTTTATTTGTGCACAAGCCATGGCTATTTATTTCGGTATTAATGAAATAATAATGTTGGTTTTGTAACTTTTGTTAAAATAAAGAAATACCGATTTAATTAAAAACTATAATAAAAATAAATAAATCTCCACACACAGGATCGGGCAAATGACGTGTCGGCCGTACCTACATACAAAACGATAAACTAGACATGCTATAAGTTCGGCTTTCCGGTAGCTTGGTCTCATGATTTTAGAGCGGTGTAAATTAAAATCGTACGTTATTACTTGATTCACAACAAAAGAGCTAGCTGCGGCCAGCCGCACGTCACGTGGCCCATATTTATAATACACGGTGTATTGTTAGTGGCCTACATACATTATAATCTTTGAATAAAATAGCTATTTACATACCATGGGAGGAAACTAGTGCTTTTCCTCCCGCGAATAATTTGATGCCCGACGCGAAGCGAAGGGCATTAAATATTCAAGGGAGGAAACGCATTTTCCTCCTGAGGTATGTATATAGTTTTTTATAATAACTTTTAACGTTTTTAAGACATTTTAAGCGTTCCGGTTCCTTTTACTAACCCGGTATGAGGCTATACAATTTTGACAAAATATTAAGTAGGTGTTGCGTCGCCGACGTTATGTTGTCAACGCTTTGTTGCTATGGTATTTTTAGTAATACAAACATAACACTTTTTATAAGCTGTCAGAATGTTTATCATAAATTTAAAATTCTTTCTACGTTTTGAAAATCAGTTCTAACGAAGAAGACCTGCCGCAAGATCTTGCTGAAGAGGCAAGAATAGTTGCAATTAAT
Source organism: Brassicogethes aeneus (assembly GCA_921294245.1). NCBI lineage: Eukaryota > Metazoa > Arthropoda > Insecta > Coleoptera > Nitidulidae > Brassicogethes > Brassicogethes aeneus. The sequence continues at coordinate 59,251,845 of OV121133.1, read as the reverse complement.
TTCCTTCCTTAAAAATCGAAATAGCGATATGAAAATGAATATAGTTTGTTCAAAGAATGATTGGAAAATGAATATAGTTTGTTCAAAGAATGATTGGACAAGCGCGGAGAAAATTGTTAAAAAAAAGAGGGAGGAAATTTTTTTCTCCCGGGGAGGAAAAGAAGCATTTTCCTCCCTCACTCGAGGGTGGAATAGCTATTTACATACCATAGGAGGAAAATAATGCTTTTCCTCCCGTGAATAGTTTGATGCCCGACGCGAAGCGAAGGGCATTAAATATTCAAGGGAGGAAACGCATTTTCCTCCTGAGGTATGTATATGGTTTTTTCTATTACCTTTTAACGGTTTTAAAGACATTTTAAGGGTTATTTTTACTAATCCGGTATTAATTATTATGACAAAATATTAAGTAGGTTTTGCGTCGCCGACGTTGTGTTGACAACGCTTTGTTGCTATGGTATTTTTGGTAAAACAAACATAACAGTTTTTATAAGCTGTCAGGTTATCATAAATTTGAAATTCTTCCTACGTTTTAAAAATGAGTTTTAGCGAAGAAGACCTGCCGCAAGATCTTGCTGGAGGCAAGAGTAGTTTAAATTAATCTTCTTCCTCAAAAATCGAAAAAGCGATATAAAAAGGAATGTACCTAGTCATGTGTTTTTTTTGTAACGTTGACACTGCTAAAACACTAAACTAAACAAAGAATGGTTGAACAAGCGCGGAGTAAATCTTTTTCGTACAAAATCAAATAAGGCTAGACAAGGTACAAAACTCTTGCTAATGTAAAATTGTTAAAAAAAATAGAGGGAGGAAATATTTTTTCCTCCCGGGGAGGAAATATTTTTTCCTCCCGGGGAGGAAAAGAGGCATTTTCCTCCCTCGCTCGGGGGTGGAAAATTAAGTTTTCCATTAAGGTAGTAGAAAAAATTATTTTTTTCAGTAAGGCAGTAGAAAACACCTTTTTTATTCAAAGATTATAATATTTGTTGGCGTTTAGTTCAACTTGCAAACTATAAAATCAGACAAGCTTTTTAGGAAAAATTAAAAATCCATCTCTTCCTGATTTTTGATGGTACGGCAATTGATAAAGAATGTTGGCCCAACTGGTCATCTTTTAATCCAATCGACGGTTAAACTAATAAACTTTATTACTCATTATACTCTATTACTCATTGTATGTTTACGCTTGGCCCATATATTATAAATTATCTGTTTAACAAGTGCATAATATTCACAAGTAAAAGCAATTACCAAGAAAAGGGAGAATCAATTCTGCTAGGACATCTGGAAGATATTAGCCATCAAGTGGCTGCAACGCCCTCCCCTTTTTGGTATTTTATACCTAGATTTTAGTATTTTAACATTAAGATTTTAAACTTAGTCATATACACAACCATGTTAAAATAAAGTTTTGTTTTTTGTTAAACCATCTTTTAATCGCGCAACATACTCAACATACTCAACGCAACGAACATTATGGTCCTTCGAGCCGGATAGTAAAAAATCTAAGTGAAAATAAAAACAAGTGATTATTCGCATAAACAATTAAAATTCAAATCATCAATCATCGAAAAGTTTTGTGCGTGTAACAAGGACAATGGTCTAAAAATAGTGACTTACGCGAGTGCACACAACAAGCATCTCTAGAAATCAATACATTAAACGCAATTACTCATCAGCAAAGGATTATCACTCTAACAACATTTTACATCTGGACCCTAGAAGCACGAAGCCCAAAGTCAACAGAAGCCAACTACATTACAAATCATCAGGTGAGGTCGTTCCTCTCATACATTCATTAGTGCTAATTTGTTGTCGCTCCAATTTGGGATTTTTAACGGAAAGTTTTCTAGAGCTAGGGTTGTGCAATGCAATCTTATTAAATCATAATCATATGCATCATTAACATAACACAATTTTACGCATTTTAATCATCGCAATTCATTATTTCATTAAATTTATCATTAATCAAAAAAGCTCGCAAAAATGTCAGTTCTTACATCATTTTCTCTAGAAGAATTAAAAAGAAAACGTGGCGCCCTTAAGGCTAAAGTCACACATTTTGTAAAATATACATCAAGCATCCAAGAAAGAAATGATCATCTCGCTGACGTAGACATTTTAACCTTGCAAGAACGTTTAAATCATTCAAAAAATATAATTTTCGAGTTTGAAAACATACAGGGTTTAATTGAAGACAAAACAACCGACGAAAGTTTATTGCAAATCGAATATGAAGAGCGCGATACATTCGAATCTAATTTTCATATGCAAATAGCAACAGCAAAACATATTATAAAAGAATCTACCTTATCTTTAGACAATGAGTCCGGAACTAATTTAATTACGAGCAACCCTGTACACAGCCCTCATGAAAACAATACTTTCAAATTTACAGGCATAAAATTAAAACCCATTGAAATTCCCAAATTTAACGGTTCTTACCAAAATTGGTTAGAATTTGCGGATTTATTTGAATCGTTAGTGCATAAAAATGAGGCCTTGGATAACATTCAAAAATTTCATTACTTAAGATCATCCTTGGAAGCTGGTGCCGCACAAGTTGTCCGTTCAATTGAATTCACAAGCAGCAACTACATTGTAGCTTGGGATCTTATTCGCGAAAGGTATGATAACAAACGCCTTTTAGTACTAAATCATGTAAAATCACTTTTTAACGTAGAACCAATGCATAAAGAATCATCATACAAATTACGCAATTTAATCGACACTTACTCTAAACATCTACATTCCCTAAAACAAATGGGCCAACAAACCGATCACTGGGACGTATTACTTATTCACATTATAACAACCAAACTAGATTCATCCACTTTACGCGAATGGGAAAACGCCAAGTCAAACGCTAATAAAGAGGTACCTACATTTTATGATCTTAAAACATTTTTAAAGTCCCGCGCAGATTTATTAGAAACTTTAGAAAATAATCAAGCAGACAAAAGGTCTCATTACCACAATTCATACAATAATAATTTAAGAGGGGCATTTAATCACACACGCAATCATTATTCATCTCACCATACTTCAAACTCACATTTTAATTCAAATAAACACCCTGTAAATCAAAACAAGAATTTTAACAATGCGCCTCAAGGCTTGGTTTGTCCCATATGCAAAAATTCCCATATAATATATAATTGCAAGAATTTCATGAATTCATTAGCGAGTGAAAGATGCGAAAAGGCAAAAAATGCGCATTTATGCGTTAATTGTTTGAAACTTGGCCACGACAGCCGAAATTGTCGTCACATTATTTCTTGTAAGACATGTAACGGGCGGCATCACACATTATTACATATTAATCGCGTTCAAGGCAATGATCGCTCACGTGAAACTACCTCTAATCCTGTCGTCTTAACCCCAATCGAGCCATCTACTTCGTTAACAAATTGTTCATTCTCTAACAATACGGTACAATGCCAGGTAATCTTACCAACCGCTCTAATAAACGTTTATGACAGATACAATAAAATGCATACAGCCAGAGCACTTCTGGATTCCGGCTCACAAAGTTCATTTTTATCTGCCGAATTGCATAATAAATTAGGTATTGCAACCGAGCAGGTTGATTGGACAGTGTCCGGCATAACAAATATTTCACGCAAATTTGAGGAAAGGTGCAATTTAAAATTATCATCTAAAATAAACGATTTTTGTGCACAACTACAGTGCTTCATTGTTCCCCAGATTTCGGGTCATCTACCGTCTGCGCCCTTAAATACAAAAAATTTAAACATCCCAGAGAACTTGCCGTTGGCAGACCACATGTTTGCTAAACCCCAAAAAATCGACATCCTTATCGGAAGTGACCTGTTTTGGAGCCTTGTGGGTCAAAACACCTTTAGTCTAGGTAAAAACAAACCAACAATGCACCAAACATTATTCGGTTGGGTTGTAGCAGGGCCGTACTTTGTACCATTTCCAGCGCGCAACGAAGTAAAGTGCAATATTTTAACTTCATCTGCCGAAACTCAAATTCAAAATCAGTTAGCGCGATTTTGGGAATTAGAGGAAATTGCCGAAAGGCAAATTTTATCAAAAGAAGAGATTACCTGCGAACAGCATTTTCATAGTACTACTCGACGAGACTCCACGGGTAGATTTATAGTAGCCCTTCCTTTTAATGAACCCCCCGAAAAATTAGGTGATTCCTATCACAATGCACGAAAGCGATTTTTAAATTTAGAGAAAAAACTTAATTCAAATCCTAAAGTAAAGCAACTTTACACGGAATTCATACATGAATACATTAATCTTGGACACATGAAAAATATACAGGACTTTGATCCTCTTAATGCGCCTCACGAGCAATTTTATTTCATGCCTCATCATAGCGTTCTAAAGGAAAACTCATTAACTACGCGTCTCCGAGTTGTTTTTGATTGCTCAGCCGCTACGTCATCGGGCCGTTCTCTTAATGACCTACAAATGGCCGGTCCAACCCTGCAGGACGACTTACTGTCTATTTTATTAAGATTTAGATTGCATACATACGTAGTAAGTGCGGACATTGAGAAAATGTACCGCCAAATTTTGGTTCAGGAAAAACAACACACATTGCAATGCATTCTTTGGCGCGACTCTCCCTTAGAGCCACTAAAGGCTTTTAAACTGACAACCGTCACATATGGTATGAAATGTTCCTCATACCTCGCGATCAAATGTCTCCAAACATTAGGCTTAGATTACTCTAACGTTGATCTTAATATTTCGAATATCATACGCACTGACTTTTACGTAGACGATTTATTGACGGGTTTTGATTCGATAAAGGAGGCTCAAGAAGCAGTTTATAAGATAACCGAGGCCCTAAAACAAGGCGGTTTCTGTTTAAGAAAGTTTTATTCTAACAACCCTGCGATTCTACAAAATATTTGTGGCGATCCAGGCACGTCTACAGTTTTAAGTTTTGGTGAGGACGAAAATTGTAAAACACTAGGGCTGTCATGGTCGCCTCATCAGGATTTATTACTTTATAACATTAATCCCTCAGCGTTAGCAATAGAAAATGAAAAAATAACAAAGCGTCGCATTTTATCTGATATTTCACAAGTGTTTGACCCGTTGGGTCTCCTCACCCCTTGTATAATTGCATTTAAAATAATACTTCAAAGTTTATGGCTTGAACACATTTCTTGGGACGATCCGGTTCCATCACACATTAAAACTTCATTTATTAATTTAAGACAAAGGCTACCAATTTTAAATAATCTTAAAATAGAACGCCTCGTAAAATTGCATAATTTTACAAACATTGAATTGCACGGATTTACGGACGCCAGCGAAAAGGCGTACGGCGGATGTATCTACATTGTTTCCACTGACAAAACCAATAAAACAAGTTCTCATTTAATATGCGCAAAGAGTAAGGTCGCCCCTTTAAAACCCACAACGATGCCCCGCTTGGAATTGTGTGGGGCCTTGGTCCTTTCAAGATTAGCTAAGAAGTTACTTAATTCCTCAAAAATTAAATTCAATAATTGCTATCTATGGACCGACTCTACCATAGTCTTGAGTTGGTTAAAAAAACCCGCAAACCAATTTAAAACATTTGTTAGTAATCGGGTACACGAAATACAAGAATCTATTTCCTTTGCACAATGGCGACACGTACCTACCTCGGACAATCCGGCCGATTTGCTATCCAGGGGCGTCTCCCCTGAAAATTTAGTAGGGCTTAACCTTTGGTGGCATGGTCCCAAGTGGTTGTCTAGGTCTCATGAAAATTGGCCTGTTTTGGAACTGGCATTACCAAAAGAAATACCTGATATAAAAAAACAGGCAACATCATCATTCGTTATACACACAAAGGGTAACTTATTTCCATTTAAAAACTTCTCAAATTTACTTAGGTTAAAAAGAACTGCTGCATACGTATTGAGATTCATAAACAATTGTAAGGTCAAAAGGGACCAACGTAACTTAGGGCCGCTGTTAGCCGAGGAAATTGATCAAGCATTTATTCACGTTTTAAAGACCGCACAAAGCGAAAGTTTTTACGATGAAATACAACAATTAACGAATAATTCCCCTGTTAAAAACTCAAGCAAATTAAAAAATTTATCTCCATTTGTTGACAGAGAAGGTATTCTTCGCGTGGGGGGTCGCTTGCAAAATTCTCAGTTTTCTTACGAAAAACGACATCCAAGTATAATTGCATCTAATCACCCGCTTACAAGGCTTATTTTTCATTATTTTCATTATCAAAAATTATTTCATGCCGGGCCGCAACACCTCTTAGCAGATATTCGAGAAAGTCACTGGCCAATAGGGGGAAGGGACCTAGCCCGCCGCACAGTTCATAATTGCACGGTTTGTTTTCGAGCTAAACCAAAGGGTATACAGCCCATTATGGGAAATTTACCCGCACAGCGACTATTGCCCGGGCCACCATTTGTAGTAAGCGGCGTTGACTACGCAGGTCCGTACTTACTCCGAGACCGAAAGGGTCGCGGTTGTAAACTAATCAAAGGCTACATTTGCATATTTGTTTGTTTTAGTACTAAGGCGGTACATATTGAAGTTGTTACGGATTTATCCAAGGAAACATTTTTGTTAGCACTAAAACGATTTATGTCACGTAGGGGAAAACCCCGACAAATTTTCTCGGACAATGGTAAGAATTTTGTCTCTGCAAGTGCGGATTTTAAAGAACTTAGCTCATTTCTTAAATTTAATAATTCTAGTATCGTTAATTCATTGTCTAAAGACGAGATAGAATGGAAATTCTCGCCTCCTTATTCTCCACATTTTGGTGGTCTTTGGGAGGCAGGAGTTAAATTAATTAAACATCATCTCAAAAGAGTTATATCAAATGCACACCTTACTTATGAAGAATTTTATTCGTTATTAACCCAAATTGAGGCAATAATAAATTCGCGCCCATTGACGCCGCTGTCAGCCGATCCCAATGATTACACAGCTTTAACCCCAGCGCATTTTCTTATTGGTCGTCCAATAACCACAACAGGCGAAAAACAATTCACAAGCATCCCGATAAATCGACTTACACGCTATCAGCTGACACAACAGCTATCACAACATATGTGGGAACGCTGGAACAAAGAGTATATTTCCGAGTTACAGAAAAGAACCAAATGGGTATCTACTAAAGGAGATAAGGTTGACGAAGGCCACCTAGTTTTAATCAAAGAGGACAATTTGCCACCCATGAGGTGGAAACTTGGTCGCATCATTGAAGTGATTTGTGGTCGCGATGGTGTAGCACGTGTTTTTAAAATTAAAACTTCTAGTGGTGTCGTAACACGATCTTTTTCTAAAATATGTCCGTTGCCCTTAAACGACGACGTAGAGAATAGTTAAAAGCAGTGAACAAACTAAATATATTGAACTCATGTAGACATAATATAAGTTAGTATTAGGTAGTTAGGCTTAAAATTTATATGTTCGATTATAGCATGTTTAAAATTAAAAGGCAGTCATTTTTACAAATTATATTTTACTTATACTTATATATTTAACGAATTTATAATGCACCAATTGAGATATTCTGCTACTTCATTTGCATTGTCATAATATGATATTATTAGATAGTATTTATATGTAAAGGGTATTGCCATATCAATGTATTTTTCTTTGTTTTTTGTTTGTTTTTTTTGGCAATACTTGCCAAGGCCGGGGGCATGTTTACGCTTGGCCCATATATTATAAATTATCTGTTTAACAAGTGCATAATATTCACAAGTAAAAGCAATTACCAAGAAAAGGGAGAATCAATTCTGCTAGGACATCTGGAAGATATTAGCCATCAAGTGGCTGCAACGCCCTCCCCTTTTTGGTATTTTATACCTAGATTTTAGTATTTTAACATTAAGATTTTAAACTTAGTCATATACACAACCATGTTAAAATAAAGTTTTGTTTTTTGTTAAACCATCTTTTAATCGCGCAACATACTCAACATACTCAACGCAACGAACATTGTATAAATAACTGCCTTCAACTCTGATTCGTTTCGAACAAAATTCGATTTCACTTGGTAACCTTGTACTTGAAAAAACTGAATAAACTGAACATAATGTAATATATACAAGCCTCAAGAAAATTTTCCACGTGCGTTTATTATGCATAGTTAATATAATAATATCAACGAGATTCCATATCATTTGGTACACCTTTATTTGTCTATCTATGTTTACGCAAAAAAAATTCCGACGCTTAATATTAATTTATCTAATAAGTGCATTAGGACATTACAGTACTTAGTGTACTAAATTACAATACGATAAAAAATACATTAACTAGCTTAAGAAATTTGTATATAAGGTTGCAAAATTGTTAATTTTTTTAAATAGTTTAGTAATGAATTTCTTAAAAGTAAGTACACAACTTTTTTTTACCACACTGTTAAAAATAATGGTAAATTTACGAAATTTTTACCACCGAAAAGTTAGTACACTGTTGTAAAATGGTAAAATGACTAAATGTTAACTATTTAAAAATATAGTAAAATTACAAATCTTAGTTTCGAGAATGAAAATTACACTTACGTGCTAAGCAATATTAAGTAATAAAGAACAGAGGATAATTTTTATTGTTTTTAACAAGCAGGGCAGTATACTAAATTAGGATATTTACATAATTTAATCGTATTCTTAATATTTTGTATGTAAATTTACTTGATCTTGTATATTTACAACAAAACTACCAAGAATACAATAAAATTATGTAAATATCCTAATTCAGTATAGTAATAATTATTGTTATTTTCAAAACTAAGATTTGTAATTTTAGCTTAGTTTTTATTTTTTTTCATAAAATTTTAGTATTTACCATTATTTTTAACAGTGTAGCTTAGCCATTATTGTATTTTTTGTACTCTCCAAAAATGAATTAGTCAAAAATGACTAGTTACTACAGTTATTAGTGGCTGCTTTTTTACAATGGTTAATCATGGGATACCAAGGTATTCCCAACATTTAATGCCAATTCTTATGTAAAATTGTCCCCTGAATCCGAAAATACCGTAAAAAATAATGAAATTAGAGCAGTTTTTGAGATATAGCAATTCCATATTATATGGAAAATTGACTATAGGTATCTCAAAAACTATTCTACTTTTATGTCTTTTAACAACATTTTCGAATTCAGGGGACAATTTTATATGGAAATTGACTGCTAAATGTTCGACATACAAATTCCTATTGAAGAGAATTATTAGTGGCTGCTTTTTCGCTAGTCATTTTTGACTAATTCATTTTTAGAAAGTATAGTATACTATGTAGTAATAAGTAGAGTAGAGTATAAAGTAATAAGTAAAATTTTTTTTTTTAGATTTTTATTGTTGTTTTTGCCCTCATTGCATTGGCAATGGGTATGCCAGACCCAGATCCAGAGCCAAAAAAGAAAGTCGGTAAAATTGGCAAAGGGGGAAAAGGTTATGGTAAAGGCAAGGGTTATGGTAAGGGTTATGGCAAGGGATATGGAAAAGGCAAAAAATGGAAGGGATAACTTATAACATAAAATAAAGACTATGCACATTATTTTTCTTGTATTATTAGGTTGCACATATTGATACCCGTAGACACAAGTACATTTTATTTATAAATAAGTCAATCCCCTCCTTTTTATTAAAAATACAGGACACGAAAATGGGATATTCCTCTAATAAGGGTTGTTCCCAAATTAAGATAATAAAAAAGGTTGTTCAGTGCAATTAAATTCAATGTCAATGTCCATTACGTAAAACGTCCTACATTAGCACATTAAGGTTTCTGTATGACTGGAATACATATAAAACTATTTGCATATATAGATTTTTTTGGAATTAACTATACTTGCATATACGCATAAGTTTTACATGTTTTGTTTTCGGAAAAAAACCCTTTGTTAACGCAAAAAACGACCAGATCGTTTTAAAACGTTTTAATGGACTAATTGAAGAAACCAGGTAAGGATTGAAATAAAAAAATAAATTATTGAAAACTATAAAACATGTTTTAATGCAGTAAAAAGTATAAAAAATGTAATTTACTTAAATAGGTGCTATTAATAAACTTGTCACTTCTTAATTTTTAATCCCAAAGGTAGTCATGCAGAACGTGTCGCTATTGATAAGGATTTTTTCTTATTGATATCAACTGAAACACAATGTCCACATATTATGCGGACGTTATGTTATAACGTTAAACGTTGATATCGCTAATTTTAAAGCATGGGGTGCTTTGTCGAAATTAATTAAAAGTAGCTTCTCGAAGAAAGTGAGGTTAGATTATATCTGATTTTTTATTGGTCCAAACAGTTTTTTTAGTTTTATTTAACTATTAATTTATTTTTTACTTTTTAGTCTTAAAATTTAGTTAGGTATATAGTCTGTTAGGTACTATCGGGGTAATTATTATCTTTCCACTAGCGGTCCTATTTGGCATAACACAGATTTCGATGGCCACGTTTCGGGGTTTTATTGTCTTTCCACTAGCGGTTTTACTTCGCTTTAAACAAATTTCGCTGCCCCTTTTACTATTCTGTAAATTTTCATTAATATGTTTTTACTATGTACTTCTCATAGTTTATATTATGAGAACGAAAAAAGAGTTTAATTTAACTTTTACGATTTTAAATAAATTATCAAAATTGGCTAATAATATTTTCGGAGAGCGGAAAAATATAAAGAAAAAATTAAAAAGCGGCTTATTGTCCTGGACATATAATAATAGTAATAATATTAACGATAATAACAATAATTGTTATAATAAAACTACAAAAAACAATAATAAAATTTATTTAAAATTAATACTAATTAATAACAATACAATTCATTACACCGGGACCTCATTGACAATACCAAATTGTGACATATTTGGGTGCCTCTTAAAGAATCTCAAAGTACAATGCAGTGATTTTGCAGGGCACCGCCGGTTCTTTCATTTTCCCAGATGTAAAATGTATCTGCAGGACTTCCTCACGTGGATATATAATCCGGACCGAAAGGTCGAAAACATGTCTCTAAGATATTCCGATACTTTTCTCCAGTTGTTCTGGAAATATGACTAGTTCACCGGGACCATCGGCGCTCATCCACCCCCACATGTTTACATGAATCCTGCCAGATTCTTGAGTTTTTTTCGTATGGCTTTGATCGTATCCGGTGCCATTGCTTCTCCACAAGTAAACTCTTCCAATCCGCGACGATTTAAATGTTTTTTCGTCGGCAAATATTGAATGGGAGAAGTTAAAATTACGAAATTCCCTTGCAAAGCTCGCACGTGACGCTTTGTTTTCCTCAGTCAAAGCTATTTCTCTGTCAGGAATTCGGTGGTAGATACCAGCTCTGTGAAGGGTATTTCTTATGGTCCGCACTGAGCAACCATACTCTTGAGCCATGGTCCTGGATCTAAATGGGAACTCTTCAATTTCCTCTAAAACATTGACCAATGGTTCTCCTTGAATCGTTCGAGGGCGCCCACCTCCTGGACTATGATTGATATTTCCATAATTGTGATACGTCATGAATACTGCTCGAGAAACCCTTTCATTTGATATCCAATGGGTACCACAAATGTAAAGCAGTTTGTAACGAAATAGGTAATACTCGTCAAAACCCTTTCATTTAATACCCATGTCAAGGAGGTTGTAAAGAAATAGGCAATCCGCTTTCTTGGGGCGGCGGTCATATTGGATTTAGAATGACGCACTTACCACAGACCATTATGGTCTGTGTCACTCACCTTATGCTTTTCTACTCGTAATCGGCCATCTTGGGGCCGCCGCCATATTGTATTTACTATGACGTCACTCACCTTATTGTGCATTGTCATCCAGTTCTGAACCATGTATAAAGTTTAAAGTATCTAGCTCATCGTGAAGTTAGTTTAAAATCGTTTGCAAAAGTACCAAACAGACAGGCAGACAAGAAAGCCTGTTAATAAAATAATAATGAAAAAAGTACTTTTGTAATATTTTGCACATTAAAACGGTTTTTTAAATGTCGAATAGTTAAAATTTATATATGGCCCACCAATATCTAATTAAGATAATTTTGTGAAAAATTTCATGTTTTTTTATTTTAACAAAATTATCATGGATGTTAGGATTGCTATTAGTTTTAATCCAAAAATATTTTGATTACATAAATAAAAAAGTTATATGAGAAGTAACCGCCAATAACAAGTTTTATTTGAAAATTTTTAAAGGATAAAGATAATAAAGCTACGTATTTTTGCTGTTTTTAAATTATCTTGGTAATATTTTAGTAACAAGAGTAAATAAAAAACATTTGATATCAATTTACATCAAGTCTAATACAAAGGCACTTTTCCAGTAAACATTGACAAACAAAATGTAAAATGAAGCTATACTTGAAGGTTAACTATTTCCATGTTGTTAGCAATAGTTTTAAATTTCCTCATTTGATTTTTAATTTTATTGGAACAATAGCGTTTTTCGTATTTTTCCTACGAATTGATTTATTAATGTTTTTCTACGTAAAATTGTTGTTTACAACATAATAGTTTTTGATACCAGAATAATAATTAATAATTATGATTAATAAAATTGCAGGCCTGCCGAAGATATTTAAAAAACAATATTTAAATGAATATAATATTTATTATTAATTACCTAATAAGGATACAGAAAAATTAAAATTTAAAATTTTTTTAATAATATTTTTTTTTAATAATAACTGTCGATTCGTTCAAGTTCCTTTGGAGGTCCTTGCCCCATATACTTCATAGGTTATTCTTTATTGTCATTTTATTTATTTACTTATTATTTGATCTTCGTACAGAAAGTACGTGACAAACATTGAACAGTATTCTTTTTTTATGTTGCGTAAGCCCACATTATAAACGAATGTCAATTAAGTTCTTATTTTATTTTAAATTAATCATCAAATTTTCCATTGAACTGCATTAATTACATTGAAAAAAATATTCAAAAATAATTATAATAAAAAATTAATTAAGTCGATATTTTTTACAACAAATTCTTCCAATGAAACTTAAATAAATAGTTTGACTTTTATCAATTTATATAACTAGAAAATCTGCATAATAAATTACTTATTTAAATTTATCCAATTGGTTATATTGAGGAAAAAACTAAACTAGCAAAATCATTTTTCAAGCTACTATAAACAACTTGTTTGACGGGATTTAACCTCTAAACCGTCTTTAATTTAGATTAAAGGATCTGAGATTTATATTTCTGAATTCCACTCGTATAATGCTGTATACAATAAAACAATTCAAAATGCCAAGTGGATATTTTTTGGGATTGCTAATCCAAAGCCTATTTATTCAATATTAGGGATGGGAACTATCACTAAAAATTTCTACTGATAACTATCAGTAATTTCGAGTAAATTACTGATAACTATCAGTAAATATCAATAACTTCTTCCACCACCTCTTCAAAGCGGGATATTCGAAAAGTTATTCAATTTCAAAGAAGCCGGAAAAGGTATTCAAATAATTATGGTAAGAGATTGTCTACTTGTACTTTGTTGAAAAAAATACAAAGTTGTTTGGTTTTTTCTTGGAGAACTTTTTTTTAACTGCAAGTTTTAACGCCAGAAAACAACACTGTTTAAAAATCACTCGTTTAGAGTTAGAAAGTTTCTAGGTTATGGTAGAATTTTTACTGTAGAAACCTTATTAATAAGTTATAATTAAGGTTATAAAAACTCGGAGATAGCAAAAAAAGGCAAAATAACCAGATGTATCTGGGAAGTTTTAAAGTTGTCTCTTAAATGGTGCTAGTTCACATACTTCCACGCATGTGTGGAAGTATGTGTGCTAGTTATTAACTAGCTCTATCTATGATACAACTTAAAATACTGGGTCGGTAAGTCAGGAATTGATTTTTCCAAAGAATTTTTTTTTTGGGTAATATGCATATTATTGTTTTCTGACAAAGTACGGTTTTTACAGTTTCTTCAAGTAGAAATATTACTATCAGTAACAATACCCCTTACTGATACTTATTGATATTTGTCCCTACTGATAACTATCAGTAATTACTGATAGTTTTCCCATCCCTATTCAATATGCTTTACAAACTTTAGAGTTCCTAAAGTGTATGGTTTTGTGTATATTAATAAAATGACTTCGGAACAATCGGGTTGTGTTATAAAACCTGCACAGTTTTTTGTAAAATGGTCTATAAAATTTAATGCTGCAGATATTTTTTATGATTAATTTTTTGCTCATCTCATGCTGATATTATATTAATGTTAGTGATTCTGAAATCGAAAGTCCATTTGAGATTATTTCGCTACTGCCCAAAGAGGTCAAAACTTGGCCAGGAATTGCCCCTTGGCTTGGAATAGTTTTGCAAATTAATTTATAAGGTAGGACTTTATACTGCCCAAAAAAGCGCATTTTTATTGTTACAGGGCTTCTAGTAAAAAAATTGAAAATTTTAATGATATAATGACTTCCTTTTTTAAAAATAAATTTTAAGTTGGAAAATAGTATTAAAACCTCCTTTTAAATAGTTTTATTCTTAATCTTTATTGTTTTAACAATAACAAGATAAAATTAATTAAAATAAATTAACAAATAAATATAAAATTAAAAAAATTAACTTAAAAGAATTAGCAAATTAATTGGGGTTTCAATTTATTTATTTAATTTTTACTTACATTATTACATATTTTTAATGAATAAAACGTTTCGCTCTCGAGCTCTCGCCTTTTAGGTTAAGCAAAACAATTAAAACACGCACTCTTTAGAAGAAAATGGCGGGAGTGTGTTTCATGAGACACAAGAATGAAAAAAAGAATGAGAACAACAAAGAAAGAATTATATTTACAACTTTTTAAAAGTATTAACAGGTGGCACCAGCGCGGCACTACCAGTGGTGTAGATTAATAAATTAAAGTGGCGTAGATTTTCCATTTTATTTGTATTACTTACCAAAAAAATCTTATAAACATTAAGTAAGAAACTAAAATAATGATCAAAATGACCAATCCCAACAAAAAATGACATTAAATGACCACAACAGAAAAAAATGATTTTTAATGACTAAAATGACTTGCTAGAAGCCCTGTTGTTATATAAACAATAAAAATGATATTCTGTCCTTTATTACTTAAATTGGATATACTGCATTTTACCAAACTTAAGTCTATATTAGTTGCGCAACATACAGCCACATGATTAGTTTACCTAAAATCAATTTAGATTCTCTTAAACAAATTGTTTTTTCAGTGTAGGCCAGTACTTATATTCCTACGACTTGTGCAATCGCGATGGCCAACGATCAAATTGTGCCCAATAAAAGTAGTTTGGTTGCGTTGGTTTAATTTTTGAAATATTTGGATATGATAAAACGATGACACATTTTTTACGTGTATTTGGAAAAATATATAACAAATTTCAAGTGTTTACAAATATTAATTATATATAATTAATATACACGATGTCCATGTCTGCGTCACTGCACACATTTAAATGGTCACATATTTTTTGCGCCTTAGTGTATTTACGTTTTTATAAAAAATATTACTTTTTTATTTTGATTACGTGAAAAAGCTATACCTTCTAAATGTCGCTGAGAGTAACCGTTTTCGAGATATTTGCATTTAAATTGTTCAGTACACCCAAATAATTGTGATTTGAATTTTTTTTTAAGTAGGTTACGATTAAAAAATACATTAAGAGACTCTACAAATTTAGAGGGTGTCCAACTTCGTCATTGCGTTTTAAAATTTTATGTTTTTAAATAGTTTTTTAAAAATATTTATTTTAAGTAGGTACAAATTATTAAAAAAAAGTACACTAAACAATTTGATACCTATCTCAAAAACGGTTACTTGGAGCGAAATTTACAAGGTGTACCTTTTTTGCGTAAAAAAAGTTATATTTTCATTTAAACGTGAATACCCTAAGGCGTCCATTTAAACGTACGCAGACAACCTTCTTACAGTAATTTTTTTTTCAAAACTTTAAATTTTGTCCTAAGATATGTTTTGAATGGCTAGGTTTAAAAACATAAGATACCTTTATTCAATTCCCTGTTAAAATGTGTGTTAGTTAGACACAAAAGTTTTTCATAGGGCTAATGTTTTACTCTTAATAGTAAGAGCTTATAAGTAGATAGGCTTCTTTTGAGGTACCCAGCAACCAATTGTTTAACTATAGACAAAAAAGTCTTGCATTTTATTTGAAAATACTTAAAGGAGTATCTCGTTTTTTGTTAACCCTTTTAATATTGTAGTTAACACATTTTTGCTTCGCAAGAAAAAAGAGGAACGCATTTATGTTTTTTCAACGGCGATTTGATGTGCTCATTCGATAAATGAAAATAAGCTGTAGTACCTAGTTATTGTTGTTCATGTTGTAAGGCTACTTAAAATGGTTTACACTATTGCAGAACGCGTAGAAATGATTTTTAATTATGGAGCGGAAAAACGTTGCTTCGCATGAACGGCGGTCATATTTAATGATGGTAATAGCTAAATTTAAAGAAACTGGATCTGCAATAAAAAGGGAATGAGCCAAGATTGCTATAGCTCCCACTATGTCGCTCCGTCAAGCTACAGAACAAACTGTCGCGTAAAACAGTCAGAAAAGTATTGAAGAAGAGGATTGAAACTTTAGAAATTTCACCCACACAGCTATAGCATACATAAAAATTTTTGCAAAATTATGATTAACAGGGTTATTACTTGAAAAAGGAGCTCAGTACACTCGAGGTCTAGACCAGCTGGAAGGGATTTTTCGAAAACTGGACTTCAAAATTGCTTTTAGTTCAAGCAGTAACACACTTCAGACTCTTTTAGGCAACCCAAAAGATAAGATTCCTAAAATTGAAAAGTCGGGGATCTCCGAAATAAACTGTCAAGATTGTGACAAGAAATATGTTGGACAAACTAAACGATCCATTCAAGTAAGGTTCAAAGAGCATTTGGCCCATGCTATATTTGGTAGGACAGAGAAATCGAGTGTTGCCCAACATATACTTGATGATGGTCTTAAAATAGGATTTGACAACCTTAAACTTATTATTAGATAGTTATGAAACTTTATACATTTATAATTTTTCTTTACGTGTACTGAAACGGTTACGGTCCACTATTTAGTAATCTGTGTCCGTTCAGGTTCAGGTTCATTCAACCAGTTAGATTTAGTTCGCTTCTGAAGATGCAAACATCGTTGGCAACAAATACTTTGTGTTTTGTTTTGGTGTTGGGGAATATTTCTAATATTTGTTTAACAGGGTTATTGCTTAGCCCCAGTTGATAAAAATATTTGTTTTAGTGATAAGTGCACCTTTTACTTAAAAGGCAAGGTAAACAAACAAAACTGCCGTTATTGGAGCGAATGCATTCCTCACAGGGGAATACAATATCCTCAAAAAATAAATGTTTAGGCAGGCATATTAGGCGATATTATCATGGGTCTTCTTTTCATTGATGAATATGTTAGACAGAAGAATAGAGCCTCGTATAATTCATGAGGTGAAAAATCAAAGGGGCGTCGAGGAATATATATACACTAGGGTGTCCCTTATTTTTATTTTTTTTACGCATACCCTCTAATTATAATTATTACGTGTTTATATACTCCCAGTAAAAATTTTAGCTCATTCTATAAACGGGAATCCGTGCCGACTTGCATCTGAACCCTCCGTTAGCCAACGTTAGGCGCGCGGTATTTTGTAACACGGTTGGTCGCGAGGTCTTCGATCGTAAGTCATTTTGTGTTTGTTATTAAGTGACCCTTATATTATAAATTATTGACAAAATTTAATGTTAAAATGTAGTTTTATTTATGTGTATACTTTGATAAAAATGTATATTTTTGAAATTGATAAACTTAATGGGTTTTACTCTAAATAACTAAAAGAGTCTATTGTGAGAGATGACTACCGAAAACTTATTGAACTGTCTGAAATATTTTTGGGAGGACACCAAGAAAAGAAATGCTTATAAAAAGCTGAAATTTCATATAACAGTATATTTTAGCAATACTAATTATATTAATATATTTAAGGGATAAAATCAACTAAATTAGTGAAACAAATGATAAAAACAAAAGCGATAATATTAATTAGTAATCATATTTAATAAAATCATTAGAAAAATACAGTCATGAAGTATATCTTCTTTTTAAAGTGTTTCGTGTTACAAAATACCGCGCGCCTAACGTTGGCTAACGGAGGGTTCAGATGCAAGTCGGCACGGGTTCCCGTTTATAGAATGAGCTGAAATTTTTACTGGGAGTATATAAACAAGTAATAAATATAATTAGAGGGTATGCGTAAAAAAAATAAAAATAAGGGACACCCTAATATACACTTGCAACAAGGTGAAGAACCTCCTCATTATGTACGTCTAAATAAATTAATAAATAAATACTTTATTGCCCAACAGTTTAAAACCAGTTACAGGACAAATATACTAGTATAGGAATAAAAAAAATTGTATAAATTCTTTTAAAGCACCATTT
Source organism: Brassicogethes aeneus (assembly GCA_921294245.1). Lineage (NCBI taxonomy): Eukaryota > Metazoa > Arthropoda > Insecta > Coleoptera > Nitidulidae > Brassicogethes > Brassicogethes aeneus. Next base: position 59,233,405 of record OV121133.1, on the reverse strand, counting down.
AGAAGTATCATAACAACTAAACAATTAATAATATATAAATACAATACTTAAAAAACAGTTATATACAATATTTAACAACAATAAACAAGGTATTACCAAAGAACCCCAATATACATAAAATAAACAAACAATCATTGTAACACATTTGAATTAAATAAGATATAGTTAAGTGATGAGTGATGTATATCGATGATAGGGTTTAAATGGTTAAAGTTTTTACACATAACATTTACTGGAGCTTTAGGTAGTACGTTGGTTCTGCAGATTTGACATTTAAAAGTGCGCATTGAGCGCGATTTAATTCTGGGAACGTTAAAATTGATTTTATTTAAGATTATATCACAGTCAATTTTATTATTTAATAACTTAAATAGAAATGTCAATGACGTATTTATTCTTCTTGTTTCCAGGGATGTAAAACCAAAACGATCAAGTAAAGAAGAATGATTAAATCCTTGAGGAGGGTAAAAACCATTAACTTTTAAATTCAAATATTTCAAAAATTTACGATTGATCGATTCGACCCGCCTAATATAAACATTGTAAACTGGTGACCATATTAATGAACAATACTCCAGTTTTGTTCGAACTAAAGAATAATATAAAGTCTCAAGACATTTTTCACTGCAGAATTTCAAGACATTTTTCACTGCAGAATTTCTAATTACAAACCCTAACATGCGTAAAGATTCATTACAAATATTGTTATATGGATAGAAAATGACAAATTTTTATCAAACGTAACTCCCAAATCACTCATGCTAAAAACTCGATCCAGAGTAATATGGTTAATCTTATATTCAAACAAAACTGGAGTTTGTTTGTTTGTATAGCTCATTACTTTGCATTTATTAATATTTAAATTTAAACGATTTAACTCACACCACCTTTATGTTTTTAATATATTTTTGCAGGCAGAGACAACTTTCTGTGAGAAAGAATAATAATACTCTTTCGTTTAAATTAAAGTCTATTTACTATTAAAAATATAAAGAGATTAATATAATTATATAACAAATTAATAGAGAACGTGTGTCGAGTAAAGGGTGAACTCTGACTGCCTTTTCAGAATGTTCCTCGTCGTGCCTGTGCCTCTCAGGGAAGATAGATAAATCCATAAAAGACACCTGCATAAACAAACAAATGTCTAGCCTGGCGCTTAACAGGATCGACTCCCACGATCGCTCTTGAGTCGTCTCAAATTTCGTTACAGTCGGCCATGCTACCCCTTTTTCCGTCCTCGGAAAATATTCGTTTAATCCTATGGAAAATGTCAAATTACTAAAAGATTACATTGCGTAATTTATTGTAGGTTCAACATCCATGAACAAATAAATTAAACCAAAATAAACAAATCATAGCCTTTTTGCTACATACTAAATTTACATTTATTTTTAACCGAAATTTGTCATGAACGGATCCCAATAAATTTTATGTCACATTATGTATTTGTGTGTTTGCTTTACCAAAAACCCAGAAAAACAACACGATTTGGTTCTCACGTCAGAACTCAAACAGTGAAGGCCCTGAATTCTTTGTAAAGCAAACTAAGCTCTTATTCATTCTTAAATTCTACGTCAGAATTTAAGTCTGAATCGTTTTTACTACAATCGTGCGTAGTGTAGAGCTTCGTCTTGTCTGCAGCATAAATTTCGTTTAGTCCTTTTACTCACTCACGAGTTCTACGTCAGAACCTGAGTTTGAGTCGTCACTACTACAATCGTGCGTAGCAATGTATGGCTTTAATTTATCTGCAGGACATACACCCTGATACTTTTTCCGTGCTCGTCGTGTGCCCGGTAAATCGTTTATCAGGTACCTATCGTGATTAAGCACTTTGGTCACAACGTATGGACCGCTGTATTTAGGTAGCAGTTTCTTACTTTTACCCTCGTTAGTAAAAGCATTCCTTCGTAGGAGTACCTGCTCACCTACGTCGTATACAATAGGCTTTTTACGTTTAGCATCGTAATATGCTTTTTGCTTTGACTGTGCAGCCGTTATCCGTCGTGTAGCTTCTTCTCTAACCGTACTCATATCGTGGTCAACATTTTCGTTCTGTTCGACTTCATGAGCCAGAAATGCGTCGTGGATTCCCTTAGGTTTATACCCGAAAAGAAGCTCGTGTGGGCTTTTACCCGTAACGCTCTGCACTGCCGCATTAATTCCAAAACGTATGGAACCAATGACGTCATCCCACTTTTCTCGTCGTCAGCCGTCGCTGCCAGGGAAGTCAGGATCGTACGGTTGTATCTTTCAACCTGCCCGTTGGCTCTAGGAGTTGCTGTTGCGTTTAGCACTACCTGTATTCCAAGACGTTTCGTGTACTCTTGAAAAAGTTTACTCGTATAACAAGTCCCTCTATCACATATTATTCTGCGAGGCACCCCAAAAGTGGTAAATGTTTCATCACAAAATTTTATTACAGGAGCCGTTTTTGTTGATGATACTGCCTTTGCCCATAAATATTTCGTAAAGCCATCCACTGCAACTATTAGGTAACTGTTTCCTTTGCTACTTTTTACAAAAGGTCCCAGATGGTCAATATGAATGGTGTGCATCGGTTGTGGTACTTTCTCAATGGGGTGTAGTAAACCTTCTTGTTTTCCCGCAGGTACTTTATTATATAAACATCCCAAACAACAAGTTATATACCGTTTAATGTACTTTCGCATTCTCGGGAACCAATAACACTCGCTCATAGCTTTAAGGGTCTTATCTGTAGCCAGATGTCCTCGTTTATCGTGGTAATATGACACTAAAATACGGCGACCCCTTTTTGGCACGTACCATCGTAACCCTCGGTCAGTGACCTTATAAAGTCGTTCGTTTTTAATCGCATATTCTTTATGTACGTACTTGTCGTTTGCATCGATTGGCTTTTTAGATAAAATTTCAACCAGTGATTTGCATTGTTCATCCTGTAACTGTGCTGACAAAATCCAATCATCTTCCGTAATGTTTACTTCAAGAATACTTATTATTTCAGGTAAAACTGCGTTTTCTTCTACCGGATTCCTGCTAAGGGCATCTACATGACTCATTTTCGTACCCGGTCGATATTCTACAATAAAATTAAACTCTTGGACGGCTAACCACCATCTTGCAATACGCGGAATTAAGTCTCGTTTAGACATAGCTGTGCGAAGTGCATTACAATCTGTAACCACTTTAAATTCGGCACCCAACAGGTAGACTCTGAACTTTTGTAGAGAACACACTACTGCTAGGGTTTCAAGTTCGTACGAATGGTATTTTTGCTCTTCTGGTGTAGTCTGCCTGCTAAAATACATAACCGGTTTTAAATTTTCGTCTTCTTGCCACTGTAGTAAAATTCCTCCAAGACCTCGACTCGAAGCATCTGTATGTAGTTCAGTCTTAAATTGGGGGTTAAAAATTGCAAGTGTAGGTCTACTTATTAAACTTTCTTTAATAAGCTGGAAAGCTTTTTGTTGTTCTTCAGTCCAAAGAAAATTAATATCCTTTTTGGTTAACATCGTCAATGGGCGTGCTATTTGGGCAAACCCTTTGATATATTTTCTAAAATAACTGGCAAGGCCCACAAATTGTCTGACCTCGTGTACATTTTTGGGTACTGGGAAATTTTCTACGGCTCTAATCTTTTCTTTACCTGGTCGTACTCCTTCAATGCTAAGTTCATGTCCCAAATAATCTAGCTCTGTTTTAAAGAAATGGCATTTACTTAGTTTAAATGTTGCACCATAAGATCGAAATGCATTAAATATTTTCTTTAAAGCTAATAGGCCTGTTTCAAAATCAGTACTAGGTATGAGAATGTCATCCAAGTACGCAAGCGCTGTAACATTTTCTATATTTCTAATAATGCGATTTACTGTTCTTTGAAATACTGCAGGAGCATTTACTAAACCAAACGGCATGCGCAGGTATTCGTATTGTCCGTCTGGGGTGACAAATGCGGTTTTGTCTCTGGAACTTTTCGCTACAGGAATTTGATGATATCCACTGGCCATGTCCAAGGTTGTAAAATATTTTTGATTAGATAACATTTCTAAGTGGTCATCAGTTCTAGTCATTGGGTAATTGTCTTTAAGGCACTTAGAATTAATTGCACGGTAATCGACGCACATTCGAATGTCCCCGCTTTTCTTTTTAACGAGCACTATAGGACTTGCATATGGCGAATGCGATTCTTGAATTATGCTATTATCTAATAAATCGTCAACAATTTCGCGCACGCACTGTCTTTCTTGAATGGAAAGGCGATAAGGTCTATACGTCACAGGTTTATCGTCTTTTAAATTAATTTCCATTTCCACTCCTTTAATACAACCTAATTCGGTTATATTTTGTGCAAAACAGTCTCGATATGTATTAAGTGTATTAAGCAAAATGTTTACATTATCTTTACCAATGTTATTATTTACTTGTTTCTCAATATCGTTTAAAGTAAATTTTAATAGCACTTGTTTATTTAAAGTATTTATTCTTACCTCGTTTTCGCTGCATCCTACGTCAGGAATACACGCAACTCCTCTCGTAACCAATTGTTCCGCGTCGAAACTCATCGGTTGTTCTGAGGCATTGTAGATAGGTAATACTCCCAAACTTGCTGAGGTGACACAACTGGGTATGATGTATTCGCCACCTGGCTTACTGGACTGTCGACGTTCAATAAATACATCCCCTTTGTAGTCGTCCATTGGTTTACAAGTGAGTAGCCCGATGTGATTTGGCGGTATCACTGCTGGTTTCTTGCAGACCAATTTTACAGATGTGGGGAGGTTGTCGAGTTCTGGCAACAGCGCCATTTCTGAATTAAAAATTCTCAACTCTCCGTTCCTCATAACTAACGTTGCACCCGTTTTTCTTAAGAAAGTCTGCCCTATCAAAACGGACATATTTTGCATTTGTTGGGGCACAATTATTACGTCCACTTGAGTTGAAAATAAATCGACTCGTAACTCAACCGTAATTTCGCCTAAGGCCCTAGTTCGACCACCCCCATAGCCATTAATCACAATACCGCATGGTTGCCATTTCAAACCAAGTTTTCTCGCTTCGTTTTCCCGTATGGTGACAATTTCGCATCCTGTGTCGATAAATCCATCCAGTGACATGTTATTTATGTAACACACGACTCCCAAACTTTGAGAATCAGACCGTTTGTCCAGGGTCGTATCGCAAACAAACACTTTTTTTGAAGTACTTGGTTTGTTTTTGTAACATTCGGTTACTACATGTCCAAGTCTTTTACATAGAGTACATTCTTTTCTTGGTTTAGGACAATTGCGTTGAAAATGTCCAAAGTCGTTACAATTATAACATTTGTTTGGCCTAGATTTCGGCTTTTCGTGGGCCCTTTTGTCTACCAGGTCATGTTTCGATGAAAAATGTGAGGGCCTTTTATCTGGTTTGAACGCTTTTTCGTCAGGTAAAGCGGACAAATACTCTCGGTACAAGTCCTCAGGGGTGCTGTAGCGGCCTGCTTTTGCTCCTGCTTGAATGGCAGGGTCGTGAATGCCATCGATGAGCATAGCAACAGCATTCTTTCCCGCTATATCACATTGGCGTAGTAACTGCATTTTCTCGAAATAATATTCTGTCCATTTTTCGTTACTGGACTTGTGTCTAGCTATTACCGACTTAAGTGTGGATGGAAAATCTTGGTGATCAGGAAATGCATTAATTAAAAGATTTTTCCATTCAACCCAGGTGTAATCATAAAAATCTAAATTATGATACCACGTCTGTGCTAAACCTTTCAGCCTGGTCTGCATGTGATAAATTTGTGTAGCTTCGTTCCAACGATTGACCGATGCTAATTGTTCTATTTTGCCCAACCACTTAGCACAACTTGTATTGGGCTTACCTGGGATAAATTCCGGTATGCAGTCAGCTCTTATAGTGACATGTGACGTGCGATCCTTTTCCAAAAGTTTCATGACCATATTTTCAAGGACTTTAATACGTTCCTTGTCAACTGATTCTACAGCGGAACTACTGCTTTGCGTATCGTCTACGACTGCAGCCTGAACCTGTGTAGCAATAGGTTGAGGTAAAACTACGGAACTACTGTTTTGCGTAACGTCTACGTCTACAGCCTGAACCGGCGTGGAACAACTTTGCGGAGCATTAGATTTTCGCGTAACATCTATAACTACGCTTTGCACCTGTGGAGTATGTCGCCCCCGACGGGTCGCCCTCCTGCTTCTACGTCTATAGCGACCAGCATCGTTATTATCACTGCCTGACCGTGCGGAACCACTACTTGAAGTACTCGTCGTACTAGGACTACGACGACTATGCCTGCGTTTTCCCATTGTTTTCAAAATGCACACACTAAGTACAAATCACTAAACTAATCGTAATCCAAAAACTTGCAGCACTTAAACAAATGCACATAGACACAGTACAAACTAATGTTTTCGTTAATTAGGCACTTATAAACGAATATCACAATCTCCTACGAAAAACCGTGAACACTATCCCGCCGCTGCTCTGTGAGAAAGAATAATAATACTCTTTCGTTTAAATTAAAGTCTATTTACTATTAAAAATATAAAGAGATTAATATAATTATATAACAAATTAATAGAGAACGTGTGTCGAGTAAAGGGTGAACTCTGACTGCCTTTTCAGAATGTTCCTCGTCGTGCCTGTGCCTCTCAGGGAAGATAGATAAATCCATAAAAGACACCTGCATAAACAAACAAATGTCTAGCCTGGCGCTTAACAGGATCGACTCCCACGATCGCTCTTGAGTCGTCTCAAATTTCGTTACATTTCAATATCCTTAATAATTTTAAATATTTTCAGATCATCGGCGAATAGTAATTTTTCACAACCAATGTTATCTGGTAGATCATTAATAAAAATTAAAAATAGTAAGAGAGTGGTTGGATAATCATTATCCGGAGCAGTGGATTGGTAGGAGAGGACCCATTGAATGGCCACCTAGGTCACCAGATCTGACACTGCTCGATTTCTTGAAATCTGTTTTATATTTAAAACCCAACCAGACTCAATTAAACAACTTCAACAAAGGATTTTACAAGAATGTAGGGCAATTTCCCCAGAAACCCAGAACGTCCGCGAAATATTTGAATATTACAAAACAATAAATAAAGTCATTATAAGAATTTCATTATGTCACTTCTTTCATTATCATACTTTTTAGGGTGGAACCCCAATAAAAGTGGCATAATTTTAATTTATTAACATTCCATATTCCAGTACAATTTTGACAAAAAAATCCAGCGGCGTAAGATAATTATCGATGGAGGCCATTTTGAGCATCTTTTTCGCTAAGGTATTTTTTGATGATCCTTTTTTATTTTGCTTTCTTAAATGTTTAATACTCAATTTCTATGCTGCCAATCAACAGAAATTAAAACAAAGTACACCTTTGAAATTGAATTGAAGGCGCTTTCCAACAATGTGTAACTCGAGTCGAGTCGAGTTACTCGACCCCTTATTATATTTAAGATTCTTGAACGGGTTGCTCCCTCGCTTTAGGGGTTGGGTTGGGTTGGGTTTAAAATAGTAAATTTAATGTCAAAAGTAGAAATCGACGTATTTTAGGATTTTTTATGAAACCTTTTATTTCAAAAGTTTGGGGGGGGGCAAATTTTATATGGAAATAAATAAACTATGAAGTAAAAGTAAAAGCGGCCACAAATAATTCTAGTCAATATCAATTGGTATCGCGAACATTTAGCAGTCAATTTCGATGTACAATTGTCCCCTGAATCCGAAAATGTCGTCAAAAGTTAGAAAAGTAGAACAGTTTTTGAGATAAAGTCAATTTTCCATATAATATGGAATTGACTATATCAAAAATTGCTCTACTTCATAATTTTTGAAGGTAATTTCGGATTCAGGGGACAATTTTACATAATAATTGGCTGTTAAATGTTGGGATACCAAATCGACCACTTTTGAAACCGATCACTTTCGATCTGGCCAAAAGTTTTCCATTCTTTTCTACCCTTTGAAAAACATTTTTAAACATTTTTTCAAATTTATTTATCCAACCCCAATAAAGTTTTAAAATTTTCAAAAAAATAGTTTTTTTATTTTCAAATAGCCATAACTTTTTCGAAAATTGACCTTTTGGTATCTTTTTTTTGAAATTTTTCAAAAAAATAGACAAAAAAATTTTATATGATCAACTCTATGAAATTATCACTTTTTTTTTAATAAAATCGTTATTTTTGCGAAGTTCCCTAAAAAAAACGTTAAATTAAATTAATGTTACAATTATTCCGCCAATCCCAAAGTGAGCCAATTTTTTTTTATTTAGGTAATTAAAAAAATCTAATTTTCAAAAATGCAATTTTTTTAAACTGTAATAATCATTAATCCTAGTCAGTTTAATCGTAGCTTAAGCCTATAAAATCTTTGAATTGCATTTATTTTATTATACAAATAAAGTTTGTGAAAAAAACAAAAATTGAAAATTAGACAATTTTTTTTCAATTAAATAAAAAATGGCAAACTTCGCAAACGATTTTATTAAAAAAGCGACAATTTCATAGAGTTGATCATGTAAAATTTTTTGTCTATTTTTTCGAAAAATTCATTTAAAAACAAAAATTTCAACAAAAAAAAGATACCAAAATGTCAATTTTTGAAAAAGTTTTAGCTATTTGAAAATAAAAAACCTATTTTTTTGAAAAATTTAAAACTTTTTTGGGGTTGGATAAAAAAAAATTCAAAAATGTTTTTCAAAGAGTAGATAAGAATGGAAATTTTTTGGCCAGATCGAAAGGGGTCGGGTTCAAAAGTGGTGGATTTGGCATGGAATACCCCATATATTTTGCAGCCTAACTAGCAAAATGTACACAAGCATTTCGTCACCAAATTCACGAAGTGGCGTATATGAAGATTTAAGTTATGCAAAAAAGCAATTTTTTGAAATAAAAGTTTAGCATACTAAACACTTATTCCAGAAATTTGCTTTTTTGCATAACACAAATCTTCCGATACGGGTGTTTGAAGTTTTGTGTTATGCAAAAAAAAACAATTTTCTGGGATAAACGTTTAAAATGCTAAACGTTTATTTCAAAAAATTGCTTTTTTGTATAACTTAAATCTTCATATACGCCACTTCGTGAATTTGGGGACGATTTATACCCTGGGCCGTCCCTGTTCAAAACATGAGTGCACTCATAAATAAAAAAAAATTCAGTAAATACACGTAGTTTATAAAGACAAAAATAGAAAGAAATATTCTTATAAACCATTACACCCTTACACTGTTCAAAATTTCATGACCATTTTAACACCATATTTGGTCTATATCGATACAAACCAAAATGGTGTTAAATAGGGTTCGTTGGTCCGGTGTTAATTTAAATACTAAAATGGTGTAAATTCAAATACTAAAATGGTGTAAATTTAACTTTCACACAGTATTAAAATAAATTTTACCTGGTGTAAATTGAACTCCTTTTCAGTGTTAAATATTATGTGTTTGTGGTCAAATTAAATCATACTACACAGAAAAAAGGAAAAAAAAGGAAACAGGAAGTTCCTTGACCATTACTAGTACATTACCAGTGGTATTATTCCAGAAAATGGAACCTTCAACTCGCTAGAGATAATGTTTTTAGTTCGTTCCACTAACTTAAAATACATATATTGACAGCTGTTTCCACCTATTTAAGGTCTAGTATCGAACAACTTGTAGTGTCACACCAAAGCAAAGGACAACATAAGCTTATATATTCTTCATGTAAGTCAACAGAGGCGGGATTTAAGAACATCACGTGATCCACAAAAAAATAAATACTTATGGATCTACTAAATTAAAATAGTTAAATGAACTATTTCTTTTTTTCTGTGTAGGTGCACTTCTCAAATATTTTTAGATAAACACCGTTTTGGTGTTCATTTTCAACCATAATTCATGGTGTTATTTTGACACCACTTGGTGTTGGATTTTAACACCAATTTAGGATTACTTTTTACACCACAGATATTTTAAACAGTGTAGGTGTCATTGCCGACCCATTTTCATATAAAGTTTTCTTCCTAGTTTTGGCCCTAAAAACCGCGTTTATCGACGCCCTTAGCTGGTATGACGTCAAATCCGTCTTATGTCGATCGGTCGGTTTTTCAATGCTAAATATTCATCTCGAAGCCTGCATTAAGAGGCATAGCTTCAAAAACCCTTAAGCATAAGTATTCATAAAATATACTTATAGGTAACATGTATACATAATAATACATACACTTTATTTTAAAACTATTAACGATATTTAACCTATAAACATTTAGAATTTTAGACATTTTATAAAATAAATCAGCTTTTTTGTTTCTTAGAGGACACAATATATGAATATAATATAATACCAACGTCAATATCATGTATCTCAAAACAGATGTTAAAAATACAATTTTTAATTTAAAACTTATATTTAATATTTTAAAACTAGGAAACCTAGTTAGTTAACATTTAAATTCGCTTATATAATAAACGACATTTTAATGGTTTAAAATTTAATTTAAATTGACCTAGTAATTTGAAATTTATCGTTTGGGTAATAGGAGGTCATTAAGTTTATGTTGCATATATTTTAAGTGTATTAATGCCAAAAACACCATGAGATAAGCTTGCAGGTACATTTTCATAGTGAAATCAATGAAAAAATGTATATATTTATATTTATCTGATCTTTAGTATGTCATTATTGAATTTGAAAAGAGGTAAAAGTAGGTAGGTAAATTAAATTAATTAATTATTAAAATTAAAAAAGTTTTAATAGGGTTTAGAAATGATTCCAAGATTTGTTTTTTTGACACAAACTGTTAAAAAATACATCATGCCTTAAATGAAGAATATTTTAGCCAATGGTGTTGTGGGTTACAAAACGTAAAAAAAACTATAAATCAACTAAGTGTTACCACAAATCTAAAACGTGTTATTTATTGGTTATTTATAAAACATTATGAGTTATTCAATTATAATATAATTATTATTATTATTATTATTATAAATATTATTAACACAAATTTATGTATTTTTCTCCTATGCAAAATTGACATTGATATAGGTAACTTGTTTTTTCCTAGTAAGCATCATTTATTAACTTTTTTGGTCTCAGTTTTAATTAGGTATATTTATCTACTCCTATTGAATAATATTGGGGTTTTCCGTATACAATGATAAACATAAATTGCCTAGCAAAAAGAATAATTAACTCATTACTTACGTCGTTAGACATCAGTGATTGGCCGATTTCAATAATTAATGTAATTTGAACCAATCGGGTTTTAAATTTGGAGAAGGCGACTATACTAATATTTAAATTTTTTTCCAATTTTTCAAGAAAATATATTAGGTATATATTAGTGCTGTAAATTTGTGTTATGTAATTTCTAAAGGTAATGCGAGGCTTTATACACGTAATAATCTTAGGCTATGACCGCCTTTTACAGTAATGGTTTAACAGAAAGCACAGTGTGACAATCCTTGAAAAACATATATAGGTACTATATAGGTACTTTTTTATTTATTGTAAATGGGGTATTTCATGCCAAATCGACCACTTTTGAACCCGACCCCTTTAGGTCTGGCCAAAAGTTTTCCATTCTTTTCTACCCTTTGAAAAACATTTTTGAAAATTTTTTCAAATTTTTTTATCCATCCCCAAAAGTTAAAAAAAAATTGGTTGTCTAATTTTCAAAAATTAAATTTTCAAAAATGTTTTTCAAAGGGACGAAAAGAATGGAAAACTTTTGGGGTTCAAAAGTGGTCGATTTGGCATGGAATACCCCATATATTTATATATAAATAAATAAATAAATAAACAATTCGTTTATTAGCAAAAGCTATAACTTTCTACAATGTGTACAAATAAATTAAAATTAATTAATTATATATATATATATATATATATATATATATATATTGATGAAATGTACCAAGTCACTTCCGAAATAGGTACGTAACATTCGTTGTGACTTCCAAAATTGGAAGTGGAAACGTATATATGGAAGTGACAACGTTTCGCCTTGTTGTCAGCATATTTAGCCACTAGAGGGCACAAGGAGCTCAAATCCGAAAAAACGGGTGGAAGTGACTACGTAGCTTTCGTACCTTTTCAGTTTGGCACTTAGTTCAGGTATATGCCGCTGGCGCCACCATCGATATATGCATTTCATATATAGCGACGGTGTCACTTCCGATGCATAGGCACGACTATGTCACTTCCGAAATGTGGCAACATGGCAAAGTGCACGAAAGAATTAAGGATACAAGCAGAAACTTTGATATAAGTTACGCTTTGTTCATTGCGTTAAAAAACGCAAAGCGCAAACCTGCGAAATTGTTTTGAAAACGCCACACTATGTTTTATCGGCGGAAAAAATACATTTTTATAAACCATTTTATTATGGGTATTTTTATGACGATAATTTGTTAAAAACATTTTAAAGCAATAAATTTGGGTAAAGAATTATTTTTAAATAATTATGTTTTAATTTTATGACACCTTAAAGTAAAATGTTTTTAAAACAGTTAAACTATATCTTTTAATCGAACAAAATATATCTTTTTTAAATAATTTTAAAGTAGACCTTAATCTACATATATAAAAATTCGTGTTTAAAAATTAAAATTAAAAGTTAAAATGTTTTAAAGATACATTAGTAAAATTAGTAGAAAAAAATTCATATAGGCATTTAAATACGATTGCCTCTGATTTTCACGTTGATAAAGTTGTTCAGTAAACTTTACGTTATAAGTACACAAAAAATTAGCTGCATATACGCACATATGGAAAAGTTATGAATTTTTATTTATCGCGCTGCATGGCTAAATCGCGAGCGCTCGTATATACATAAGTAAGGCATTGTCTACCCACTCAAGATTTTCGTACAGATCTATGCTCATAAGTTTTAGTTGAATTTATTAATTGTTATAAATATTTTAACATGTATTAAATTTTTTATAGGATTAATAATTAATAACCTATTCATAACAAATTATGAATTAAATAATAGATAATCCTTTGCTTTGTAGGTTATCTTAATTTTATAAATTAATTAATAATCCCTTGTTTTGCATCTTTTTGAGGAAACTCAAGAATCTAGACATAAGGATTTTAAAAAATTGTTATATAATATATTATGTTTTCGAGAAAAACAAATCGAAAATCAACAAACGAAAATATATTTCATCGTCTTTTAATATCGTCTGACCCCCTAATAACGTTACTAAGAACGGCTACTTAGGAGAAATACAAAATTTGTAAAATATGAGGAATTATTATAGGAAAAAATTTTAAAATTTAAATTATGTTTATTTATTTCTTAAAGTGTGCTGAGTATGTGTATAATATGTATTTATTTACAATAAAAAAGTTATTGAATTATTTTCGCCATCATTTCACCGCGAACATTTAAAAAAGGCATTTAAAAAATAAAGACCTTTATTTTTTAATTAAAGTATAGTTAATTATGCCTATTAAGTCTTATTTAACACATAGAAAAATTATGGTAACAAGCGAATCGAATTTAATTTTTTTTTGAAAATTTAGCAAGATAAAGAAAAAATGTAAAGGAGAATTAAATTGTATTTTTAATCGCCTAATCTGAATATATCAAACTTCTAAAAAGCAGTGACGGGACCATATTTTTTTTTATTAACAAATTGTACAAAAACAAAAATTTTAAAGCATATAAATTCATATTAACTTTTCTTCTTAGTTATGCAAGTTCTATCCCCTACCGTATTTTTCCAAATAAAAAAATGTGCTAATATGTATTACATTTAATGTAATACCTAGTGGGACATTTTTTTTTTAAATATACTTTATTTAAATTAGCTAAAAACTTTTAATCTTTAAAATGCTTTGTAAAATTGTTAAATTTGAGATACGGCCTTATGTGATAATTGGGACGATAGATCCTATCTTAAACCTAGCAGTATAAAACAATTTTATTAATATTACCTACCAACTTGTACTTTAAAATGAAAAAAATAATAGCTGTTATGATAAAAAATAATAATTTTACTTGGCTATTTTTACCTGTTGGCAACTGTCTACATTTGAAAAAAAATATTTAATCTTTAATTTACTCAAAGAAATGGTATGTACAGGGTGATCCCCTATAATGTCGCTCCCCTTCAACTTGTGTCCCAAAAAATTTAAAAGCGTGGTTATGTAGGGAGTAAAAAATACTTTTCTCCTACGTATAAAAAAAAAGAAATTTTTTAAGTACAGGGTATTCGGTTTTTCCTGGAACGACACTAAATTTCTTATTTTCAGTATTTTTTTGCATTTTTTGAATTTACACACTTTTTAAGACATACTTTGCAAATATATTTGTAAAAATTTTAGTATCTGCAGGGTGATCCCCTATAATGTCGCCCCCTTTAACTTGATGCAGTATTTTTTTTATATTATGTTTTTATTTATACAGGGTATTCGGTTTTTCCTGGAACGACACTAAATTTCTTATTTTCAGTATTTTTTTGCATTTATGAGTTTACACACTTTTTAAGACATATGTACTTTGCAAATATATTTGTAAAAAAATTAGTATCTGCAGGGTGATCCCCTATAATGTCGCCCCCTTTAACTTGATGCAGTATTTTTTTTTATATTATGTTTTTATTTATACAGGGTATTCGGTTTTTCCTGGAAAGACACTAAATTTCTTATTTTCAGTATTTTTTTGCATTTTTTGAATTTACACACTTTTTAAGACATACTTTGCAAATATATTTGTAAAAATTTTAGTATCTGCAGGGTGATCCCCTATAATGTCGGCCCCTTTAACTTGATGCAGTAATTTTTTTTATATTATGTTTTTATTTATACAGGGTATTCGGTTTTTCCTGAAACGACACTAAAATTCTTATTTTCAGTATATTTTTGCATTTTTTGAATTTACACACTTTTTAAGACATACTTTGCAAATAAATTTGTGAAAATTTTAGTATGTACAGGGTGATCCCCTATAATGTCGTAATATAAATAATAAAGGTTTTTGCATGTTTTTAGATATTTAAAAAAAGGATAATATCAATGTTATAATACAATGTGTTTTATGTTTTTACCAGGTAATTCAAAAGATATTTTGTGAAAAAGAAAACATCAATGTTATAAATACAGGGTGTTTCTACTAAAAATTGACAACCTAAATTAGGTTACCTATAAAGATCTCATCGAGACTACCACTTTTTTCAAATAAATATTTTTAATTTGAGCTTTTGTTTTTGAATTATCGAACTTTGTTTTTAAATAAACCTTTTTATTAAAGTTAATTATATGCAGATTTAAAAAAAAAATTGTAATTTTAATTTCTACCTACAATTTTTGTGTTAAACATTTAAAAAATTTATCAACCGACGAAAATAACAGCTCCAATGAAAAATATTTATTTAAAAAAGTGTCGGACTCGATAATTATTTCTTATAAGATCTACAAACTTTATTATGTTGTCCACTTTGATAAACACCCTTATTAATTCTATAAAAATATTAATTTTAACATTTTTATGACGAGAGAAAAAATTATATTAAAAAATACGTATGTAAGTAGGTACTATTTTTTTAAATTCGTAAATTTTGACATTTTATTTTTTAGTACCTTTTGTAGATTTATTACAGTTTATACATTTAGCCACAGCGCAGTTTGAGATTATAACCCAACACATAAAATAACAAAAACAAAATAAAAATATTAAATTTGGATGTCTTACACTTAAAATAATAATTATTATAATTTTATTTTGGAAATAATATAATAATAATACACGCAATATTCTCTCCACTCAAAAAATATTAAATTATTATTATTATTATTAAAACATTACCAAACATAATTTAATATAATAATATTATTAAACAATGCAAGTTTAATAACTAGTTTCGAACGTCGAATGTGCCGTACTTACGCTTGGCGAACGAATCGTGGTTACTAAGTGTTGCACATAACAGAATATTTACTTTAAGCGTTTCGAATTAAAAAAGGTCCGCATGAGCAACGGAGAGAGATAACTAGACTAAATCTATTTTTAGACTCGAAAATCTGGCAACCCTGTCGGAAGTGTCTACGATGCAATTGTCTCTATAT
Organism: Brassicogethes aeneus; assembly: GCA_921294245.1. Classification (NCBI taxonomy): domain Eukaryota; kingdom Metazoa; phylum Arthropoda; class Insecta; order Coleoptera; family Nitidulidae; genus Brassicogethes; species Brassicogethes aeneus. The sequence continues at coordinate 59,217,335 of OV121133.1, read as the reverse complement.
ATGATGGAAGTGACTAAGTCACGGCCATAGTACACAAATATTTATTTGCGAAATCCTTTCCCCTCTCTAGAGATTCGGATTACGTAGGTTCCCCTTCACTTATATATAGTTTTAAAATGCTTGTATAAGCCTTCGTTCATGTGGAAGTTAGGACGCCTTGTTTATACTACGGAAGTGACAACTTAACAGGCATCGATATATATATATATATATATATATATATATATATATATATACCAACTTAATTTAGACGTTGCATTCTATTTCTTGCGAAATGTTTAAATTTGTGGAGAGGTGATAAAAATATAATAATAATATAATACAATAAAATTTAACGGACAAAAAAGTTCTGGTTGCATTTTATTGACCCATTGAACTATAAAACAAAAAACATTTTTATGACAAAGAATCTATGTAACATTACAAAAAAAACTATTAATTAAGTTCAAAAATATATGGGAAAGTTTAAAATTTGGAATCCTGTTATAAATAGTCACAGCAAAAAAATTACAACCAGTTTTAAGGCAATTTAAAATAATAATAATTGCATAATTTGTATAATTGCATAATTTTATGTCAACGTTCAGGGTTTTTTTCGTTTTTTCCCGTATATTAACTTTTAAATTAAAATTAGAACAATCAATTTTTAAATATTTCTTGACCTATAACTATAATTGTATAAACAATTGTAAAAGTATAAATTATGGCACGCCGTTTTAACATTTATTAAATATTTTTTTAATTTAAAATTTTCCTAACTAAAAATTTTAGGTTTACATTTATAAATTTAAAATCTTTTCAACTATCATGTATTGAAAGACAAAATTTACTAACTAACAGTTCACGTCTGTATTAAACAATATTATTTTCTATCAATTTTTGCAAAAATTTCTAACTATCATTTTTTAATAAAAATAATTTCCCAAGTATAATTTATTTGGGTGCCAACTTAAATAAATATTTTATAAAATTATTGAGATTAATTTGGTAAAGTTAAATTTTTTAGTATTTAAAAATAGTATTAAGCCATTTAAAATAAAAACATATAAAATATTTTGTACCAAAACAGTTTAAAGAGTTAAATTTTTTTAAACTTAAAACCTATGATAGTCAAAAAATATTTTAAATATAAAATGCAACTGTAAAAGTTTAAGTTTAAAAATATTGATTTTTAAAAAATGTAATTTTAATATTTTATTCTTCAAAATTATTGGTTTGAATTTGGTAATTTTTGCATTAAAATTGAATCGACTATCATTTAAATCAATTTCAAATTGATACATTTTTAATAACTTTACATTTAAATGTAAGTCGATAATTTTTAAATTACAAAGTGTAAACGTAGCTTTAGTAGAAGGCACAATATTCTGGGATCGGAGCCACGATGCAGCCAGTTTGATCCGCAGTGTTGCCAAATCGTGCTTGCTCCTTAAAACGTTTTTTTCCAATTTTTAAGAGAAAAAATTTTAAAATGTGGTGCCACAATATAACGTGGATGCATCATAGAAATTCCCAGTGCCGTTTATAGATTCCCGTACGGGATTGTATTGTTCATCTTCTACGGGAGGAAGGAAGGAAGGCAATCTATAAATCAGGCTTAACACTTAACCTCACCACAAAAGCCGGAAAGCGGGAATTTGTATATTGCATCCATATACCTATAACCTATAAGTTATAGGTATAGGGTTGCATCCACGTAATATTGAGGCACTAAATTTTAAAAAAAATTCTCTTAAAAATTAGAAAAAATGTTTTTTAATTATTATCAAATTATCTTAGTACAATAGACACTAAAATGTTGTTTTTCTATAATTAAATTTATTTAATAAAGAAACATTTCAATACGATAATTTCTAAAACGCGTCAAATATTTATGGAGCAAGCACGATTTTGTAACACTGCGGATCAAACTGGCTGCATCGTGGCTCCGATCCCAGACTCTTGTGCCTTCTACTAAAGCTACGTTTACACTTTGTAATTTAAAAATTATCGACTTACATTTAAATGTAAAGTTATAAATTTTGTCTTAAAAATGTATCAATTTAAAATTGTTAAAAATAAAAGTTATTGGTTTAAATTTGTAAAGAGTCATGTCTTATGTGCACGAAAAGGTACAGGTGTACCTTTTTAATTTTTGTAATGCAGTAACTTATTTAATTTAATTTAAAAATGGTACATGTTTTATGACATCTTAAAATAAGGAAAGATAATGCCTTTTATGTAAAAATTATAACATTTACCCTACGTAGAAATTTTTTATTTTAATCCCAAACTTATTATCCCATTTAAGCACGGATAGGTATATTCGTACCTTTATGTGTTTAAGTTGAAAATTAATAGGGGGGGGAAATAAAAACAACAATAAATTCACAAATATATATATATACAGTGTGTCCGTAAAGTCCCGGAACATGAGATTATTTTAAAAACAGTAATTTTTTTTTAAAACGCTGAAACACGTCAACTTTGATATTTTTCTAGCAATATTTTAGCATATGTAGTTGTTCCAAATTCTGCCGCGTGGCGGCGCCACAATCAAAGTCAGTTTTTTTTAAATTGCAACCCTTTATTTTTGTTGCATTTTTGGATAGCTACCGTTGTCCTGATTACATTAATGTGCCACATCTGGGGGGTTGCATAAGAAAATTTTTGAGAAAATCAGGTTTGTGCCGCCGAATGAGATTTTGGTATTTTGTCAAACTTAAACACAATCTATGCGTTGCTTAATGTTTTTTGGAAAGCCAATCAGAGCAGTTGCTCAAAGGGTCCACCGTAAACTATTTGGCAATAGAACAGCCTGTCTACAAACGAGCGTTGTACGTTTGCCAGTACCGCTGAAGTGATCATCTGGATCTCGGCTTGAATGCGGTGTCTTAGGTCGTCCAAATTTTAAGGCCTGTTTATATAGACGCGGTTTTTAAGATGTCCCCATAAAAAGAAGTCTAAAGGGTTCAAATCGGGCGATCGCGCTGGCCACTCAATTTGACCCCTTCGACCTATCCAGCGATTGGGAAAGACCTGATTTAAATAATCCCTTACTAGCAATGCATAGTGCCCCGTAACAGCGAAAAAGTTTGTCAAAACCAAAATCTCAATCAGCGGCAAAAACCTACTTTTCTCAAAAATTTTCTTATGTAACCCTATACATGTAGCATATCAATGTACTCAGGACAACGGTAGCTATCCAAAAATGCAACAAAAATAAAGGGTTGTAATTTAAAAAAACCTTACTTCGATTGGAGCGCCGCACACTGGAGTATGGATGCCTATCGAAGGGACAAAAAGGAAAAAACATACATTGTTAATTATGTTAGAAATCTAATGCAAAAATAAACTAAAGACATTGCTTAAACTAGCGCAAGCAAAACTAGTAGGCTCTCACTTAAAACGGGCGGTGACAGCATGCCAAAGATATCAGTGTTGATTGAACGCTTTGCTGTCATAGTTACTCTAAATTTATTTTCAAAATTTCACAGCCATTTCAGGAAAAGCGAAGAGTGAACTTTTCCTGTTTTTGGGCAAAAATATATTTAGGTAAGCCATTAGATTCTTACCGTAATGGCACATACTAATTTAATATGTCTATTGATTTTATATAGAGCGTTGTTTGTCAGTATCGCAAATTAGAAGTTTTCTTTTAATTTTTGCTTATTTTGGCAGAGGTTATTGTTGTGTTCCGGGCGTTTCCGAAATGAATAGTTCATCACAGAATAATGTCCAATCATCGTTTATTATGAAACCGTAAAAAAAAATTGCTAATATTTGCTATTCCGTAAATCCCTGAATATAATGTTAAATGCAGTTAACACGTCATTTTTGCACAATACCAATGTATTAAATTATTTTGGTCAGCATAATTCAAAAAGTATTGATTCAATTTTGATGAAATTTGGCAGGCGACTTACGTACAACAACAGAAAGACTTGATTAGTTTTTTTAAAAACCCCAACATGGCAGATCAAAATGCCGGCCACTTTAATTTTTGATTGGCTATAATTCATGAACTGTTATCCCGATGTCAATAAAAATCTATTAGGTAGGTTTGTAAACTTAAAGAAATATTTTTCACAAATTCAAAAAATTCAATATGGCGGAACAAAATGTCAGTTTTGATAACCCAAAGAGTAAGATCGATTAACTAATAATCTTAGCTTTATCAACTCTGTCAAAATAAAACAATGGATTTAAAAAAAAAATTGATTTCTGTATTTTTTCCCGCAATTATTTATTTAATTTTCACCGTTTTAGTAAATAAAATATGCAATTCAGTATTGTCAAGTGTGCAAAATTTCAACATTATTATAAAATAATACTGCAAAAAAAGGTTTAACTACCTACTTGGTATGTTTTGTTATTTTTCTTGAAGCTATACTGGATAAGTAGTAAAAATTTTTATGAACCTGAAAAAATGAAACACCCTGTATATATTTCCATAATTTTAAGTTAATAATTATTGTCAACATATTTCCAGGATATTAAAGCCTATTAATAGTCGGAATTCCGACTTAAAGCTCTCAACCTATTTTGAAAATGAAACGCCCTGTATATATTCCATAATTTTAAGGTAATATCTATTGTCAACATATTTCCAGGATATTAAAGCCTATTCCGACTTAAAACTCTCAACCTATTTTGAAAATAAATTTTGTCCCTTCATGGTGTCCAAATACCCCAGTGTGCGCCGCCACGCGGCAGATTTTGGAACAACTACATATGCTAAAATATTGCTAGAAAAATAACAAAGTTGACGTGTTTCAGCGTTTTTTTTTTAAATTGCCGTTTTCAAAATAATCACATGTTCCGGGACTTTACGGACACACTGTATATATATATATACAGTTCAGAAGTGAAACATTTTGTGATGGTTTGAGCATGTTCATCACATATTGGGATTTTGCAACATTTTCTGGTTTTTCTTTGCTTTTTATTTTTGTTTCGGCAAATACAGCATGATCCTTATACTGGTTTAGGGCCTTTAGATTATTGAGGTTTATTTTCCGTAGCAAATGATGACCCTGGTGGTACCAGTGGATGCCCCATCATCGATTATAGTGAATTTTTGGTAGAAAATATGTTTACAACATTTGGCATTTGCGAGCGTTTTTCAATATTACCATTGCGAGGCTGCATCCTAAATCTTGATAAAAAGTTCTTCAGCTATGTGATGACGACATAATTCCCTTTGGCCCTCCATGTCTTCAAATACTTTATAAAATCGAATCAATACTAAAATATTTCAATGCGTTGAATTTAAACCAAAATAAACAATTCCACAAAACGGCCAGAACAAAACAATTTTTTTTATTTTAAAGCTTTTAATTCTTTAGAGAGATATACTAACCAAAACAAAAAACATTAAACAATTCCAAAAACTTGCTTTCGCAAAACAAAAACATGTTTTCTAGTATAAGGTACAATTGTACCTATCTGTGCGGTATCAGTATATTTATTCTCTATGCACATAAGGGTTAAATGATAGTCGATAAAATTTTAATGCAAAAATTACCACATTCAAATTTAAAACTAACATTTAAATGTAATGTTGAAACTTTTGTATTGAAAATCATTGACTATCATTTAAATGACTCTTTACTATCATTTAAATGACTCTTTACAAATTCAAACCAATAATTTTGAAGAATAAAATATTAAAATTACATTTTTTAAAAATCAATATTTTTAAACTTAAACTTTTACAGTTGCATTTTATATTTAAAATATTTTTTGATTATCATAGGTTTTGAGTTTACAAAAATTTAACTCTTTAAACTGTTTTGGTGGAAAATATTTTATATGTTTTTATTTTAAATGGCTTAATACTATGTAAAGTTATAAATTTTGTCTTAAAATATATCACTTTGAAATTGTTAAAAATAAAAAATTTTGGTTTAAATTTGCAAACAGTCATTTAAATGATTGTCGATAAATTTTTAATCCAAAAGTTACTACTTTAAAATTTAAAACTTACATTTAAACGTAATGTGGAAATTTTTGTATTAAAAATTTATCAACTGTCATTTAAATGACTCTTTTAAAATTTAAACCAATAATTTTGTAGAATAAAATCGAATAAAATATTATAACCAAAACTTTTAAAAATCAATATTTAAAAAAATAAATTGTTACTGTTTCATTTATATTTAAAATATTTTGTTGACTATCAATTGTTTTGAGTTTAAAAAAATTTAACTTTTTAAATTTAAGTGCTAAACTTTAATCTTTAAACTTTTATCTAATAAATGCTAAAACGGCGTGCCATAATAAATGTAGTTTTTTCCGGTACCTATATTAACTTTTAAATTAAAATTAGAACAATAAATTTTTAAATGTTTCTTGACCTATAACTAAAATTGTATAAACAATTGTAATAGAATAATAAAATAGTATCACATAAAGTATTACTAAATATAAATTTATACAAATATTTTGAGAATTTTAAATTATGTACTTTTTGAAAAAAAATTAAATCAAAATATACACTTCGCATCAAAATTAACGCACCAGTAAAATTTGGCACAATTTCAAAGTTAATTTTCTCGCAAACTGCTGAATCGATTTGGATATTTTTTGTTTAAATTGCTGCTTAAATCTTTAGGAATGACTAAGTGAAACAACTTTTTATTTAAATCGAAGTTTTAAGTATATACATGGTGTTTTAAAAGAAACCAGTTTGTTGTCTAATTTTTGTCGCATCCTGTGGGACTTTCCATCTGCACCAATAGATGCCTGTCTAAATCAAAACAGCCCAATCCTTTCTGAGCATTTTGTTTTTTTATTCATGTTTTTAGCTCTGTTATTTAATGAAATACTGAATTTAATGTCAAGACTGCCAGATTGCAAGAAAAGTTATAACAGTGACTGTTAAACAGTCAGGTAAATCTAAGTAGGTCATGGAAAACAAAGGCGCTATATTGTCATGAAAATAGAGGCTACTGTCTTTATCTGTCAGTGTTATTATTCTGTAATTTCTCTGCATTTGTGTTATTATTGTAAAAAAATGGAGCATCAAATCACAAATTTAACTCCAGATGAATGTGTGATGGCGACTACATTGATCCAGGAAGGAATGGGCTACCGAGCTGTAGGTAGAATACTGGGTGTTTCTCATTCGACAATATTGCGCATATTTCGCCGTTTTCAGAAAACCAATGACCACAACAGGCGCCGTGGACAAGGAAGAACTCGGGAAACAACGGCTATCCTTGATTTTTGCAACTGAATGCTTTGAGGTAACGTTTTGAGAACTCAAGACAACTATCTAAGTAAGTGTGTCAACTGTAAGGAGACGTCTTGCAGAAAGGAATTTAAGGTTCAGAATTCCAAGAGGACTAAGATTAAATGCAGACCACATCCTAGCAAGACTAAATTTGACTCAATTTGCCAGGGAACATGTAAACTGGGCTGCTGAAGATTGGGAGCGAGTTTTGTTTACAGATGAGACAAGGTTTTGTCTCTACAGCAACGACCGACGAGTAAGGGTTATTCGAAGACCAAATGAACGTTACTCGCAGTGTAATATTCGCCAAATTTTGTCAGAGCATGTGGTCCCTTTCGCTGGGTATATTGGGGATAACTTTTTACTAATGCAAGACAACGCCAGACCACACACTGCGAGAATAGTGCGAAATTATTTAAATGTGGTGGGCATTGAGACACTGGACTGGCCTCCACGCAGTCCAGATCTCAATACTATAGAACATTTATGGGATCAAATGAGAAGGCAGCTTAGAGATCATCAACCCCTACCTTCCTCTTTGGATGATGTAGAAAACTTTGTTCGAGAAATATGGGTTAATATCGATAAAAAAAAATAAGACGTCTGGTGGAGTAGGGGACGAAACACCCGATATTGAATGTTTTCTTTATTTTTTAAATAATTTTGTTTTCGTTTTGGTAACTTTCGAAACTTTTTCTTGAATAATCTCAAATAAATGCATTTGACATTATTTCAGTATTTCATTAAATAGCTGAGCTAAAAACTTTAATAAAAAAACAAAATGCTCAGAAAGGATTGGGCTATGTTTTGATTTAGACAGGCATCTATTGGCGCAGATGGAAAGTCCCACAGGATGCGACAAAAATTAGACAACAAACTGGTTTCTTTTAAAACACCCTGTATATGCTTAAAACTTCGATTTAAATAAAAAGTTGTTTCACAAAGTCATTCCTGAAGATTTAAGCTGCAATTTAAAAAAAAAAACCAAATCGATTCAGCAGTTTGCGAGAAAATTACCTTTGAAATTGTGCCAAATTTTAGTGGTGCGTTAATTTTGATGCGAAGTGTATATATGGATTTTAAACAAAATCTTTTCATCAATACCCTTGTCGTATGTCATTTGAAAGAGCATTTAAAATGCTGTAAAATGACACCTCTCCCAGCTTTCTAGCTGAATTAGGACAGCTTCCAGAGCAATTTAAAAAATAAATGTTCACACTTTTTTCGCGAGTTTTTGAAAACTTTACATAGCCATATATCGCAAACATTGTAAGATAAAAATTTAAAAATTGGTATTTTTCTTAGTCTTAGAACATAGTATAAGTATCCCAAATTTTAAGAAAATCTGAGGTGGTGTGGTAAAATGGGTGTGTTGAGTTGACATGGACTGACCCAAAATCATTATTTGGTTTGCATTTAAATAAACGGTGTTTTCTTATAAAGACGTTTAAAGTTTAAACTTTAAACATAAACCAATTTTATTGAAATCAAACTTAAAATGAAAAACCGAGTGAAAAACTTAATAAAATAAAATAATATTTTTAGTTATGTAAACTAAATAAATTATTCAAATATTCAAACGAACCTTTATAATAAATAAATAAAATTTTTATTGCATATTAAGTACAGTACAGAACATAAAATACTTGAAATACAAAAGGCCATCGACCAGGGTACTTTAACCTGGAACCTTTATAAATTACATAAATTACGCAATTTTTTCGAATACCTATACATATACCTATACTGCTCTAGAACATTATTTACAAATATGGTAGAAATTTGCATTTTTATTAACTTTGTCTTTATACTTAACAAACATTTAAATAACTAGAAAATTTAGATAGTATGGAATAGTTTATAAATTGTTCCTAGAATAATTTAATTTTAAAATAAAATTCCCGAATTGTATAGGTATAATTTTAATAACATCATTAAAATTTATATTACTAAATGTCTAAAGTTAGACTAATATTCTTAAAAACACGGTTATCGGTAAGAACAATGTTTTTTTTAATAAAAAAACTCGCTGAACTTCGCAGTTTGAAAATGTAATTGTTTTCGAGTTACTGAGCATGTACGATTTAAAAAAATGGTAAGTATACTTGGTATATATACCAAAATCCAAAAACGGTTGTTATGATTGACGGATGAAACATTTTTTATTTTTAAAACGTCATAACATTTTTTTTATATATCTTTTTATACAGGGTGCACCAAATATCCTTATATGTGTATAGTCACGGCCAAATCTATATGGGTGCACGTCACAATGAGATATAATGACGTCAGCATTACCAACTTTGAATTGTAAAGTTACTGCCGTTAAATTTGCTTTTTTAAGGCGTAATTCTGATGTGTTATTAAAAAGAAATCATTCATTTGCGTATTGTTTACCAAGAACTGTAACAATTTCCTTGTTTTAAAACGTTTTTTCACGAAATTATCAAAATAAAACCATTCACTTAGTAATTTTTGTGTGTGCCAGTTGGTAATAGCTTAAGGCTGGCGCGCACCGTTCAATATTATTGATGGGTCGCTGTCATTTTATATTTGACGTATTTTTGTAATTGTGACATTTCGTCCGGAAGCATCGTTTGTTGCAAATTATTATAAATAATATTATACATTATGTTTATAAGATTATATCCCTGGATTGTGCAAACAATGATATAAGGCTTGTTGGCAACTAGCCGTTATTAGATTTCGAAGACATTGCGCCCTTAATTATTAAGGCTTAATAATAAAATTGGGGAAATAATCAGACTTCAATTCTGACCTGGTTTGCTCTGATGACAAGGACGACTGGTAATTTATATATTTTGTGTTTCTGATAATTTAGAATTTTTTGTTGCATATGTAATAAAAATGTAATAAACTCCGTTTGTTTTCTCTTTAAACACATTTAATAAAAATTTGCCTGTAACAAACTCCTAATTAGTTAGTGCAGAAGATTATAACAAGGACGTTATAATTCCATCTTAATAACAGACCCCACCGCTATAAACAGTCAACAATACACGAGCGTTAGATTGTGTCTGGGCACGTATGAATAGACCTTAACGCTGACGTCATATGCCGTTGATGACGTGCACCCATACAGATTTGGCCGTGACTATATAGTAAATTCAAAAGGAAACGACGTACACGTCATCAATCAGCTGATCGGGCACGATTGTCAATGTGATGCTAAAATCATTGCATCAAGTAAAAGTGGTACCTAGTGCAATGGATGGCGTTTACATGAATAATACCAAAATGTTAAAAGTCAGAGTTTTTATAACCTATATGATGCACTGCCAAAAGTATGTTTCAGCCATTTTTAAAGACATTTTCAGCTATAACACCCAGAAATGTTGCCATCCAAAGTCAGTCTATGGTATATATATTCTTATAAGAATATAAATATAAAATATATTTTATGTATCCAACATATATTCTGTTAAAGATTCTAATATATAATTAATAATAATCCTATTTAGGTAAATAGTATTTACCTTACTAACAGCTGTTAAAGGTAACAAAGGTCCATTATTATCCCGTTCTGCCTCAAAATAGCGTATTAAGGATGATACCAACTCTTGACTCCGACTATTTAAATGCTTCGGCATTTTAAATATAGGAAAAACGATATATAACAAACACAAAAACGGCAATGAAAACTTAAACGACATAAAATAACATAAACAACAAACACAATAAACAAAATTATACACGAATTAAACGAAATATTCAAAAACACAACTGACTAAACATCACAACATTGCAATTTTTGCCAACTTAATTTGGTTAAAATGCATTAAAATATTCAATTACAGACTTCGTTTTATACATTTAGTATTGGTACCAGTGCGCAAAATTATGACGTCTTCGATGACGTGTACGTCGTTTGCTTTTAAATTTACTATATTATAATAATACTTCTATGGGTACGTACTTTTTTTATTTTCAGAGCAAGGTCGGCTAAAGTAGTAAATTTATAAATTGAAAAAAGTCAGCAATTCTCGAAATATTTGAAAAAACTAAAAATCTTTCAAAACCAAAAATCGTTATAACTTTGTGATTCATGGGAATTTTGAAAAAAGTGGATTTAACATGTAAACATTATTTATATATAGTTGATTTTGTTCTATCTAACCATGTGAAATTCCAATATGGCAGCCATAGGAAAAACAAAACGTGGTGGTGATAACTCAAAATTTAGTAGGCGAAAAAAAATTACAAATTGGATAAAAATGTAGATAAATGTGTATCTTTACAAGTAAAACCTAATTTTTTCAAAGTTCCCAAGAATATTGAACTCACAACAATTTTTGGTTTTGATAGGCTTTCAGTTTTTTTTTAATTATTTGAGAACCGCTTATTTATTTTTCAATTTTTTAATGAAATTTTAATAAGTAGTCATTGTCTTTACGTTTCCTCTTATTTAACCGACTTTATATTTCTTGAAATAAAAAAGATAACCATGCATAGAAGGATAGTTAGTGCACCCTGTGTAACATGTAACATTACAATAAGAAATATATAATACTTAATTGAAAAACCTTATAAGTCAAGTTGATGTGCTATTTTCGGGACACCCTGTATACATTTGTTAGATTATTAAACCATTAAATAGGTACATACAAAGATAATTATCTTTGGGTACATATACTTAAATCAACAGCAAAATAATTTAAGAGGTAAAAACCTCGGTAAAAACTGACCTGCGTACGAAGATTTTGAGGTTTCCAATAATTTAAATGTAAATGGAATATGTACTTTCATCATGTTCATTTGTGGAATTCTTGGTGAAACTTGGTGTAAGGATGAAGGAAATACGAAATCATCTCCATGAACCCTAAGGACCATCATGTTCCTGTAAAAAAATTAATATTTAGCTGAGATAGGTATCTATGCCTTTATAAATCCATGTTTTGTAGACCAGTCGTCACCTGAGAATTATAGTGTTCTATCTGCATTTTCTTTTTTTTATTCAGGTTAGTCTTGTTTTAAGTCTTAAAGATGATATTGATCTATCTATTTATAATTGGGGTAAAAATTGTAAAGTTTAAGGCTTAAACTGTACAATTTCTACCCCAATTATATATAGATAGAACAATATCCATCTTTAATACTTAAAACAAGACTAACCTGAATAAAAAAAAGAAAATGCAGATAGAACACTATAATTCTCAGGTGACGCAGTGTCAGAAATGTCAAAACGTTATTTGTTAAAAATAGATACCTACGAGGTGTGTTCAGAAAATAACGGGAATTGTTAAATTTCGCGGGTTCGGAGGGTCCGGTTGTCATAAAATTTTCTTTATTATGTTGGTATACCTATATACCCCCGAATTATGATAAAAACCTCGATAAAAACTTTAACTGTTTTCATTGTTTACTTTGTCTGTGGCAGCCGCTAAGGTTAGACGTGTTTTATGAGCTCGGCGATTTTTCGTTCGTTAAAAGAAATGGATCAAAGAATTTGTATCCAATTTTGCTTAAAAAATAAAATAAATTCTGTGAAATGTTAACAAAGGCCTATAGTAAGTCTGCTATAAGTAAAACAAGAGTTTACAAGTGGTATAAGAGTTTCCAAGATGGCCGTGAAGACGTTGAAGATGAAGAACGCCCCGAACGCACAAGCACATTAACAACCGATAAAAACATGGAAAAAGTGGAAGAAATGGTTATAAACCATCAGAGAAGTCGCTGATGATGTTGGTATATCGATTGGCTCATCCCATGAATGTTTTGGGTATGAAACGCGTGGCAGCAAAATTTGTTCTAAAATTGTTAAATTTTGAACAACATTTTTGTCCAAAAACAATACTGTTATAATGCCCCTGCCTCCATATTTGCCAGACATGCCCCTGTCTGACTTTTTCCCATTCCCAAAAATAAAGAGAACCTTAAAGGGCCGTCGTTTTGCAAGCATATATGACATTAAAAACGCATCGCTGAAAGAACTAAAGGCTATCCCAAAGATCGAGTTTTAGAAGTGTTTTGAGTATTGGAAGAAGAGCTGGCATATGTGCATAATATCCAATGGGGACTATTTTGAAGGCGACAATATTAATGTAGACAAATAAATAAATATATGTTTCAAAAAACGAAAATTCCCGATATTTTCTGAACACACCTCCGAGGGGTGGTTCACTCTTCGAAGTAGGTGTACATTTTTGTCGAAGTACAGCCGAAGTATTCGAAGTACTTCCGAAGTATTTAAAGTACCTCCGAAGTACTAGAAGTTCCTCCGAAGTACTAGAAGTACCTTCGAAGTATTTTCGAAGTACTCGAAGTACATCGGGAGATTCCGCATGATTTCGTGTGTTTACGTTTACGAATCCCTAGTAGAAATTTTACGTTTTTCCTTGGGAAAACCTAACTTTTTTGTATAATTTTATCTTGAAATGTCCTGGTTTATAACGTTATATGACAACGTTAGTTTCTTGTGTTTTAAAAAACGTGGGATTTACGTATTATACAACGTTGGAAATATGTCGGATTTATGTATTATACAACGTTGGAAATTCGTGGGATTTGTGTATTATTACATTTTTTCGAGGTTAGAGTCAAAAGAACAACGTGTGAGATCGATTCTGAGAGATTATTTACATTCAATGCATCGAAAAACATAAGAATCGACATGCCTCATCCCCAGAAACAGGAAATACTTTTTCACGTTTTTTGAGGTTAGGTTGAAACGCGGACCTGAAGGATAAATTCTGATATCGGGTTCGGATTCAGCGCGTCAAAATCCATAGGAAAGCATATTTCGCATCCCCAGATCACGACATTTTTTTTTGTGTGGCTACTGAATAAAACAGTCAAATTAATAGATTTAAATTTAAAAAAAGTTCTGACCCAGCTGGGGTTTGAACTCGGGTCTGTCGGTTGTCAAGCCCAATGAGCCATCAGCCACTTTCATTAAAATCAATTTTATTTGTCTAAAATATTGCTCATAATATTTTAAAGTTGATTATTTTTTTGTGTTGCTGTTTTGAGCTAAATTTTTTGCATCTTGATCTTTTTGCATCTTGATCTATCTCTTGCTAACTTTACGGGTCCGTAACTTTTGCTCAGTTTGGTTGGTAGTTTGCCACGGTTTGGAAGAAAGTTTGAGTCAGATTTTAGCCAGTCGTTGCTAGGAAGGTTTTCTTTAAAACAACTAATTATTACTCCTTTGTGGTTTAGATATGACTGCACTCTTTTGTATCTTGTTTTGCAAAAGATTATCCATATTCCGCAGATGTAATTATTACACTTGTTATATGCCTTTTTCACTTAAGGCAGAAGGCCTCCCAAATACATCAGAATACTTTCCTCTGTATTTGCTGTATAAAGTGGTTTTGGGAACATCAAAGCAGGTAGCAACCTGCCCAAAGGATAAACGATTGTTTATCACCTCTGCCAGGGTTGTATTCAAGTTTTTCTGGGTCATAATTTCTTTAATACACCGTTTCTGGAACATGTTTATGTTTTCTAGGCATCGTTTCTTATAACTCTAAAAATCCATGATATAGCATGGATTATAAAAAGCAACCTTTTTAAAAAACAGTTAAAAAAAATTGGGGAAACAAATTGTTTAGGTTACGTGTTATAAATAAATGTGCATATATGCCATGCATATAGGTATTTGCCTTTTATGTTTTTTCCATCTCTCTCGGATAAAAATTACCTTATCGTTCAACTATATTTTCCCAAAAAACACTGGGCAGAATTTGCACAAAATTTGGCGGGATGTCAACACCACAGAACATACAACACTAACCTTAATAATTAAATAAACACTTTTCGTGTGTAACCCCTGTTTTCCATATATCACCAAACTGCGATACTTGGTAATTTGATTGAAACTATTGATAAAGAAGAATATTTTTTCTAAAATATATTTTTGGGCTTTACTTATTTATGTTTTTTAAGGTTTTGAACAGGTTATTACAACGTTTTTAGCAATACAATTTTCCAACGTAGTTTAAAAGTGGGTTTTGTGTATTCCGGCCGTATTTTTGATTTTATGACCTTCATACATTTATTGCACAGTTTTATTTTACTTTTATATGTACCCAACTAATGTATTATAAAGGATAAAAATTAAAAAACAAATACACATTAAAAAATTTGTCGACGAATACTTTTATGTAGCTAAATGTGGGTTTTGGAAATGTTGTTACAACGTTTTTAGCAATACAATTCTCCAACATAGTTTAAAAGTGGGTTTTGTGTATTTTGGTCGTGTTTTTGATATTTTGACCTTAAAAATGCATTAAAGAGTTTGATTTTACTTTTATAACCAATGTATTAAAGGAGAAAAATTACAAAAAATCCACATTATAAATGTTTACTTGGAATTAAAAAATTTGTCAACGGGACTAGAAATATTTCGGCCATATTTTTGATTTTATGTTAGAAATGTATACTAGGAACTTATACTTAAATGTTTAAATTAATTTGAATGTATGGTTGGAAACGTTAACCTTATATATTTTAAAATACTTCTAGTACTCCGAGATACTCTAGTAACTTATAAGTTCGATATTATCAATTACAAAGTACTTGAAGCTCGTTTGTAGCAATCCCAAAGCACTTCGAAGTACATGAAGTATTAAAAGTACCTTCGAAGTATCAGAAGTATTTCGGAGTACTAGAAGTATCTAGGAGTACTAGAAGTATCTCGGAGTACTAGAAGTATCTCGGAGTACTAGAAGTATTTTAAAATATATAAGGTACTTCGAAGTAGGTGTACATTTTTCGGCATGTGAACCACCCCTCGCACACCTCGTACATGTTTATAAATAAATATTAATTTTGCCGTCTTGGTAAATATAAGGTTAAACAAATCCTGTTTTTTTATATTGATAAAAACTAATAAAACCCAATTTGTTTTGTCTGCATTTTTCTCAAATAATATTGTTTTTCCGTATGTCAGAACATTTGAATCGGTGAGATCAATAATAGTACAATTCCAAAATTTAAATTGTTTACAAGTTATTTTATAAAATCATTTTTTTTAGTTTAAAATGCATTATTTGAGAATAGTTTAACCATTTTATAAAATATAATAACCATATTTTGTATAATAGTTGAAATTCTCACAAAAATGCATTTCAAACTATTAACATAATTTTATAAAATATTTTGTCAAAATTTTAAATTTTGGACTTGTACTGTTCTTGAACTCACCGATAAATTTGTTCTGACAGATTTCTATTTAGTAGGTAGGTACCTATAGTAAATTACTATACCTACCTACCTACCTAGATAGTTACAAAATTTTACATTTTTTTTAAATTATAAAAAAATGTTGGACAAAATCACAATACCTAACAAATAACTGTGAACAAAATGTATTTCTATATATGTATTATATAATTAAATAAAAAAACAAATACAAATGATCAATGAACAATAAAGATATCACATCAATTCGCTAACAAACTTAACTGTTATTCTCTAGAAATAGGTATATTTTGTTCACAGTTATTTGTTAGGTAGGTAGGTACCTATAATAATTGTGATATTGTGCAACAATTTTTTTATAATTTCAAAAAAATTTAATATTCTTTAACTAGGTAGGTATAGTTATTTACTATAGGTAACTACCTACTAGTAAATACATTTTTTTGATATGCGGAAAACATTATTATGTGAGAAAAATGCAGACAAAACATTATATAATTACATAAACATTTTACTATAATTATACGAAATTATAATTAGCGTATACGACGATAAATGATTCATTGTTTAACATTATTTTTGTTGACCCCCAAGTTATTGGAATCATCGATTTACAGGGTGTAGCATGTAAATACAGTAACTTTAGTCATTTGGTAATTTAATGCAATTATTGCATTTATTTTCACAATAAATTAAAATTATAAAATTATTAATAATAATATAGGTACCTACCCAATATAATAAAATAATTATGAATTATCTTTAAGCGTTCTATAATTTAAGCATTATTATTGTCAACGCTCACTACCAAATTATTCGATTAGACTGTAAAAATAATTTAGACCAATCAGGTGAAGTTTTAACATCTTAAGCCTGATTTATAGATTTCTTTCCTTCCTTCCTTCCTCCCGTAAAAGATGAACAATACAAAAACCGTTGTGCTGTTTATAGATTCCCGTACGATTTTCGTATTGTTCATCTTTTACAGGAGGAAGGAAGGAAGGAAGGAAGGCAATTTATAAATCAGGCTTTAGTCTAAAAAAATTTGATAACTACTCACAATTCTGAAGCTATCTAACCTTACTTAATAGGTACTTTTAATAATTGTAAATTGTAAAGTATGTTTCATGTATCGTTTAACAAATTAAACTCTGCTTTAAACATAAAATGTACAACGTTGTACACCACTCGGCTTAGACGTGTCTTTTTGTGCTTCGCTCAAACTTTAGGCTTAGCAAAAAAAGACTCACTTCTCAGCCTAAGACATAAATAACTATTATTTTAAATATGATACAGTATTAAAAAGTAAATTTTAAATAAGCCCCACTGTATATACAGGGTGTCCGGGAAAAGGAGGTCAATCCGTTAACCATATATTCCTTGAGTTAAAACAATAAGACTTTCATAATACCATTTTTCAATTTAGGCCTTCATGTTCGATATACAGGGCGACAAAGTTTGAAATTAAAAACTGATTTTTTTTTAATAATTCGAGTAATTGATAAGATACTAAGTTTAAATTCGGTACACTACTTCAACATAAATAGTTACATTTTTTGAGACCAACAAAACAAAAAACAATTGTCAAATAATCAAAATAGGGGGGTCCAGTACTCACTGACTCCCCCTATTTTTTAGTACGTGAGCCAATGACTTCCAAACAGAATTTTTTCAGGTAATCATTTATTGTTGAAAATGTTTTGTCTCTTATAAAATTTTGATAAAATGATTTGTTTTAGAGATAATTTGTAAAGTATGGGTCAGTCCATATAAAATTTTCAAAATTTAATTTTTTTTTGAAAAAATGTAGGTCATGTGATATATTATAAAAATGTTCTCTAATAGGGCTTTAAAATAAGCCATCACTCACCTTTCTACTTTTAATAGTTTACGAGATATCGCTATTTTTGTAAGTACTTTTTGATTTTCAAAAATCAATAAAACAAAAACCACCTATCGAAAAAAATTCATATTTGGGATTTTTGAGTTTTTTAGTGTGGTAAACAAATTTACCAAAAATGATCAAAATCGGAGATGGTGGGGGAAGAACCTTTGGTTGATTTGATATGGACTGACCCATACTTTACAAATTATCTCTAAAACAAATCATTTTATCAAAATTTTATAAGAGACAAATTTTTTTTAACAATAAATGATTACCTGAAAAAATACCGTTTGGAAGTCATTGGCGCACGTACTAAAAAATAGGGGGAGTCAGTGAGTACTGGACCCCCCTATTTTGATTATTTAACAATTGTTTTTTGTTTTGTTGGTCTCAAAAAATTTAACTATTTATGTTGAAGTAGTGTACCGAATTTAAACTTAATATCTTATCAATTACTCGAATTATTAAAAAAAATCAGTTTTAAATTTCAAACTTTGTCGCCCTGTATAACATGAAGCTCTAAATTGAAAAATGGTATTATGGAAGTCTTATTGTTTTAACTCAAGGAATATATGGTTAACGGATTGACCTCCTTTTCCCGGACACCCTGTATATTCCTAATTACTACCTATTTAAGCTATCGCCCAGTATTAGTCAATTAATTTTGTTTATCTCCACGCGGTCTATAATTTAAACTTTATTGTTGTCAACATTCGATAAAGAAATACCTTGTTATGGCCTAGGCCGATAAAAATTTTTATGAGGCAAGTAATTAGTTCGATTTTTTCTCGCTAGGGGTATTGTTTTGACAAATTAATCCTTTTCTAAGAAATTAACGTACTAAACTGGTTTAATTTATTTATAATAAGCACTAATTTGTTTGTTTTACTGTTATAACATTATAATGTTTAATATTTTTCATTAAATTATTGTAAAATTAAATATGAATAATAAAATAAAAAGTGTGGTTAGGACATTGCAATTTGACGTTTCTGTGGATTTCACAGTTGTTTTCTACGATTTAAATTATCTTTAAATTTTAATTTGCTTTAAATTTTCAGTGAAATTAAATGTTAAACACAGCGTAAACATTCCAAACTACCTATTTTTTTAATAAAAATGCAAACAAATTGAAATTAGATACCTATTTATTAAACAATGAATTGAATTCAATGTAATAGCAAGAGGGTAAGTAAACCATTTTCTTACAAAAATCCATTTCTACTTAAATCATGTAGCTAGGTCAGAGATAGGTATTGTCAAACTATTACTGCTTCTAAAAGGAATAATAATTATTGTACATTTAATGTAATCTTTAGCTAATAAATAAATGAGGTTCTAAAAAAGTGAGGTTAGGGCGATTTCATGTTGAATTAAATTGACCTATATAAAGTGCTTTGAAGATAAAATGTTGTATGCCATTCGGCCAAGAAGTGCCTTTTTGTGCTTCGCTCAATTGTAGGCCTCCGCTACGCGTCGGCCTTCAAACCTTGAGCTTAGCACAAAAAGATTGGCGTAATGTTAGCTACCAAAGCAGGCCAGCTACCAAAACCGACCACGCATGCGCATTTGAAATGTCATTTTATTTCAAATTTAATAGGTTAAAATGGGTTATAAAGCAAGTTTAAGCATTGTTTTACATATTTTAAAGAGGAAAAAGCGTCCTAAGTGTAATTTTAATAGTTATAATTTAGGTAATAAACCACAACTAATCCTGAAAAACAGTAACAACAAATGTTTAACCTCCAAAACAGGCCAAGGGATTTTTCTACTTTTACAAGCATAAATAAGTAAGAAAAAAGTGTGATACCCCAAGTAAACGCATTGTGCGACATTTTTCAAGCAAATTTTAAGAAAGAAAATGTGTTTTAAGTGAAATTCAAGTCATATTTTTAATATCTTCGGTTCAGCTACCAAAACAGGCCAGGGGGCTTTTCTTCCATTTACAAGCATAATTAAGCAAGAAAAAAGTGTGATACCCCAAGTATAGGCATTGTTTGACATATTTCAAGCAAGAAAATGTTTAAAGTGAAATTTAAGAAATATCTCTAGTTCAGCTACCAAAACAGGCCAGGGGGCTTTTCTTCCATTTACAAGCATAAATAAACAAGAAAAAAGTGTGATACCTCAAGTAAATGCATTGTTTGACATTTTTCAAGTATATTTTAAGAAAGAAAAAGTAAAATTCAAGTAATATTTTTAATATCTTCAGTTCAGCTACCAAAACAGGCCAGGGGGCTTTTCTTTCATTTATAAGCATAAATATACAAGAAAAAAGTGTGATACCTCAAGTAAATGCATTGTTTGACATTTTTCAAGTATATTTTATGAAAGAAAATGTGTTTTAAGTGAAATTCAAGAAATACTTTTAATATCTTCGGTTCAGCTACCAAAACAGGCCAGGGGGCTTTTCTTCCATTTACAAGCAAAAATAAGCAAGAAAAAAGTGTGAAACCCCAAGTAAATGCATTGTTTGACATTTTTCAGCATACTTTAAGAAATAAAATGTGTTTTAAGTGAAATTCAAGTAATATTTTAGGTTATGTTCATCTACCAAAACAGGCCAGGGGGCTTTTCTTTCATTTACAAGCAAAATTAAGGAAGAAAAAAGTGTGATACCCCAAATAAATGCATTGTTTGACATTTTTTAAGCATACTTTAAGAAAGAAAATGTGTTTTAAGTAAAATTCAAGTAATATTTTTAATATCTTCAGTTCAGCTACCAAAAGAGGCCAGAGGGCTTTTCTTTCATTTACAAGCAAAAATAAGGAAGAAAAAAGTGTGATACCCCAAATAAATGCATTGTTTGACATTTTTTAAGCATACTTTAAGAAAGAAAATGTGTTTTAAGTCAAATTCAAGTAATATTTCTAATATCTTTGGTTCAGCTACCAAAGCAGGCCAGGGGGCTTTTCTTTCATTTACAAGTATAAATAAGCAAGAAAAATGTGTGATACCCCAAGTATAGCCATTGTTTGACATATTTCAAGCAAGAAAATGTGTATTAAGTGAAATTTAAGAAATATCTCAAGTTCAGCTACCAAAACAGGCCAGGGGGCTTTTCTTCCATTTACAAGCATAAATAAGGAAGAAAAAAGTGTGATACCCCAAGTAAACGCATTGTGCGACATTTTTCAAGTATATTGTGACGACGAGGGACTCCACCATGTGACGACGAGGGACTCCACCAGTAGTGATGAAGCGGGGACTCCACCATCGATGATTGGGACTGTTGGGTGACGTATGGTTAAAAGGCCAAACTTACATTATAACGGCTTTATTTCTGAATGAATTTACATTACAAGCAATATGGGTTTATATACAAAACTAGAACACTACGTCATATACACAAGAAATACATGTTTGCTGATTATTGCAAGATTGCATTTCTCACAATAAATTTCCACGTAAATCTATTTGAGAATCAAATAATCTGCAATAATCTGAAACTTTCCTGTTGCTTTTATGTGGGAAAATAATTATTATATTAAAATAAAGTAAAATTAATAAATCAATAAATAATATTTTCTTATTTCGTGACAATATTTTAAAAAAGAAAATGTGTTTTTAGCGAAATTCAAGTAATATTTTTAATATCTTCGGTTCAGCTACCAAAACAGGCCAGGGGGCTTTTCTTCCATTTACAAGCAAAAATAAGCAAGAAAAAAGTGTGAAACCCCAAGTAAATGCATTGTTTGACATTTTTCAGCATACTTTAAGAAATAAAATGTGTTTTAAGTGAAATTCAAGTAATATTTTAGGTTATGTTCATCTACCAAAGCAGGCCAGGGGGCTTTTCTTCCATTTACAAGCATAAATAAGCAAGAAAAAAGTGTGATACCCCAAGTATAGGCATTGTTTGACATATTTTAAGCAAGAAAATGTGGTATTTCTTAAATTTCACTTTAAACACATTTTCTTGCTTAAAATATGTCAAACAATGCCTATACTTGGGGTAACACACTTTTTTCTTGTTTATTTATGCTTGTAAATGTAAGAAAAGCCCCCTGGCCGGTTTTGGTAGCTGAACTTGAGATATTTCTTAAATTTCACATAAAAAATAGCTCCACCTTAACAGATCTTCAACATGATCATATATATAATACTAGAAACAAGGATCTGCTATATCCTGATCGAGCAAATTTCTCTTACTTGCAAAAAAACATATTATATATGATAGTCAAAATCTGGAATATACTACCCACATTTTTCAAAACATTAAAGATCAACCAACAAAAAGCAAAACTAAACAAGTTTCTAGTCAAAAAATGTTACTATAGTATTAATGAATTTTTGGAGGAGAAAGATTTCCATGATCTAGAATGTATTATACTTTCCAGCACTTGATGTATTGTTTTAATATTTTAATGTATGGTTTTAATATTTTAATGTATTGTTTTAATATTTTAATGTCTTATTCTAACTGTAGTTTTATCCTTTTCTAGAATTTTAATTGTGTATACTTATGCTTTTATTTTGAATTATTTATTGACACGATCTACACCTTTAGGGTACACTGTATAATAAGTTAAGTTTCTATTGTACATATGATCATTTATCGAAATATACTATACTATACTACTATCTACTTTTATAAAATATTTCTTGCATTTTTTTTATTTAATGTATAACCTAATAAAAGAAAAATATTTTTGACAATTTTGATGCCAAAATATTATTTAATAAATAATGTACAATTTTTTTTATAAAAACAGTTTTGTAATTCGTGCGTTTCGCGCGCTTGAAATGGCCGAAAAGTCTTAATTCCTAATAAAACAAATTTGTCATTAGTTCAAAAAAGTGTGAAAAATGAAATAATAAAAATTTATAATCATATTCTACATCATATAAAAAATGATAAATGATAAAAAATTTAAACTTGAAATTCAGTGTTTTTACTCCACAGAAGAATTTTATGATAATAAATTTTAAAATATTTTAGTTGAAAGCCTATTTTAAAACAAATTTGTTATTGTTAATACTTTGTGTACTTGTTGTACTTGTATTGTTTCACTATACAGCTATTTATATTTCTTTGTATTGACGTGTTCGTTGCCCAAGAGGCTTTTTTGAATAAAGAGTATTATTATTATAACATTAAAAACTAGTTCCATAACCCAAAGATATGTATTTTTTATAAGAAGTATTTTTAGAAGAAAACGTATTAGGTAATTAAACTTAAGTATATTTAATATATATTATTATGTAATAAGAGATGTTTTTATTTTTTTTTAAATTTGGGAATTTTCTTCGTAACACAAACTATTTTTGAGTATTTTAGAGATTTGAAAAACATATATTCAATAATTCAATTATGCATCATAATAATTAATAAAAAAAATTCTGAAGATTTTTAAAATCCGATTGGGTAAATTCCGCTCACTGAGCAACCCTGACTTGAGGTTACAAACTAAACTATTATTATTAAACAAAAGAGAGGTCTCTCCACCCACATCCACCGTTAGCGCTAAAGGCCTCCAACGGTGCATCTCATGACAACTTATAATAATATAAAAATTTTAGTTGCAATGTCTCTTTTGTTTTGATTGATAAATGATATTTTATATTTTTTTTTATTTATATTTATAAGGGTATCGAAACTAAGACATGTAGCCATGGCAATGTTATAATAGCACATGTAAATAATTAATTATTTTGCTATAACTGTGTCGTCAGTGGCGGCTGGTGGATTTTGGGTATACCAATATTTCAGTTATTAGATATGGACCCACACCAAATTTAAATTGAAGTTTGCGAAAAAAGTTAGTTTTTCCTGTCGCCTCACCCGCCTCCAGGCCCCCCTATTTAAGATAATTCAAATTAAAGTGGTTCAATTTATAATCTACTATAATGTATACACAAATTTAAAATTTTATTTAAAAAATCCAAATATTACAGGTTTTATACCATTTTAAATATTTTTTTATTTTTATAAAATAAATAATAACAATTTAAAATCGAATAAAATCTGTAATTATTGAATTTACAAATAAAATTTTAAATATGTCAAACAATGCCTATACTTGGGGTATCACACTTTTTTCTTGCTTATTTATGCTTGTAAATGGAAGAAAAGCCCCCTGGCCTGCTTTGGTAGATGAACATAACCTAAAATATTACTTGAATTTCACTTAAAACATATTTCTTTTTTAAAGTATGCTTAAAAAATGTCAAACAATGCATTTATTTGGGGTATCACACTTTTTTCTTCCTTATTTTTGCTTGTAAATGAAAGAAAAGCCCCCTGGCCTGCTTTGGTAGCTGAACCGAAGATATTAAAAATATTACTTGAATTTCACTTAAAACACATTTTCTTTCTTAAAGTATGCTTAAAAAATGTCAAACAATGCATTTACTTGGGGTATCACACTTTTTTCTTGCTTATTTTTGCTTGGAAATGAAAGAAAAGCCCCCTGGCCTGTTTTGGTAGCTGAACTGAAGATATTAAAAATAGTACTTTAATTTCACTTAAAGTATGCCTAAAAAATGTCAAACAATGCATTTACTTGGGGTATCACACTTTTATTGCTTATTTTTGCTTGGAAATGGAAGAAAAGTCCCCTGGCCTGTTTTGGTAGATGAACATAACCTAAAATATTACTTGAATTTCACTTAAAACACATTTTATTTCTTAAAGTATGCTGAAAAATGTCAAACAATGCATTTACTTGAGGTATCACACTTTTTTCTTGTATATTTATGCTTATAAATGAAAGAAAAGCCCCCTGGCCTGTTTTGGTAGCTGAACTGAAGATATTAAAAATATTACTTGAATTTTACTTTTTCTTTCTTAAAATATACTTGAAAAATGTCAAACAATGCATTTACTTGAGGTATCACACTTTTTTCTTGTTTATTTATGCTTGTAAATGGAAGAAAAGCCCCCTGGCCTGTTTTGGTAGCTGAACTAGAGATATTTCTTAAATTTCACTTTAAACACATTTTCTTGCTTGAAATATGTCAAACAATGCCTATACTTGGGGTATCACACTTTTTTCTTGCTTATTTATGCTTGTAAATGGAAGAAAAGCCCCCTGGCCTGTTTTGGTAGCTGAACCGAAGATATTAAAAATATGACTTGAATTTCACTTAGAACACATTTTCTTTCTTAAAATTTGCTTGAAAAATGTCGCACAATGCGTTTACTTGGGGTATCACACTTTTTTCTTACTTATTTATGCTTGTAAAAGTAGAAAAATCCCTTGGCCTGTTTTGGAGGTTAAACATTTGTTGTTACTGTTTTTCAGGATTAGTTGTGGTTTATTACCTAAATTATAACTATTAAAATTACACTTAGGACGCTTTTTCCTCTTTAAAATATGTAAAACAATGCTTAAACTTGCTTTATAACCCATTTTAACCTATTAAATTTGAAATAAAATGACATTTCAAATGCGCATGCGTGGTCGGTTTTGGTAGCTAACATTACGCCAATCACAAAAAGCCTTACTTCTTAACCTAATGACATAAATAACTATTATTGTTTACTACATTTGACTTTTAATAATTATTACTAGGCAAAGACAAATCTGTTAACCACTGCTCTATTTATATCTGTATCTAGGGCTACTACACCATATTTACTAACAAACAGACCGCGAAACAAAATCAACATACCTTGTGATAAACAAAATCATAGCACAAAAACACAACAGCACAGCAAGTACCGAAAAAATATTCGACAACTCGGTCGCCGAAATTAGTAACGTGGTCATTTTAGACGCTTTTTTTCACTGTGTTTACCGCACTAAAATCATTACGAACCCAACACGCCACAACAAAACACTGAACTGATGCTGCAAAACGCTTCCCCCCCGTTTATTTTCTTCTTTGACAGTTACGTCATTGGGATCACCTGTCAGAACTACGCGCCACGTTCAGAAATAACATCGGTAAAACAACCTTAAAATAGGATTAAACCAGCATTTGTGCTACAAATCTCTAATGGTTATATATATATATATATATATATATATATATATATATATTTATAATGTCCTCACCAAATGTAATAAATTTATATTATATATTTAAGCAAGAAAATTTTGTTTAATATCATAACATGACAAGGCGTCGGTAATGCAGGAATCTGAAATGTCAACAAACATAGACAACACAGTATACTCTAATCTGTACGTTTATTGCCTA
Organism: Brassicogethes aeneus; assembly: GCA_921294245.1. NCBI lineage: Eukaryota > Metazoa > Arthropoda > Insecta > Coleoptera > Nitidulidae > Brassicogethes > Brassicogethes aeneus. Next base: position 59,190,921 of record OV121133.1, on the reverse strand, counting down.
AACTCAATATTTTATATTTCAAATTATTCAAAAAAATTAATTTTCATGAATAAAAATCATGTGAAATCGAGTAAGATTATTCATTATTTATCAAAATATACCCAAACCAATTTTTTCTTGTTATAAATTGCCGTTGACCCACATTGCCAATTTGTAAGTACAGTTAAACAATTCTGTGTAGCAGTTTATTTACTTTTACAATGAGATAATAAGCCAATTTATTTAAATTGTGCCCTTTTTATTTGGTAATTTGTTGTTGTTGTTGTTTTGCAAAGTAACATAACCATGAATAATTGACAGCTTGTCGGGTTTTAAAAATAAAAGAATTTTGTGAGAATGAAAATAAGTTGAGAATTAAGATCTTTCTTTTTTAAAAGGTGAGTTATTGTTGTTTTTGCTTCTAAAAATCCCAAAATCTTGTTTTTTTAATTTTTAATTACAAAATTAATTAGGTATACACTTTATAGGTTTATTTGGGGATTTTTGAAAAGAAATTAAATTTTTGACAATTTAAGTATCACCCTTCAAAAATTATGCTCAACTTTTGGTTAGCAAATGGTTAAAAAAGTTATAGTAAAGCTATTTGATATGTTTTTCCGGAAGAGATTTAGGAGGATATTGAAACTTTTTCGACCGAGTCGTCAGGTATTATAATTTTTTATTTGCCTAGGATTAACCTTTTTGAATTTTCTGTTAAAATGAAAGTTTTAGTAGTTAACAGCTTGTTTACTTTTTTAGAACTATCTTGTAATGGGTTCTTCTTCAAAAAACAGTTTGTTAGGTTGATGGCACCTTAAAACCCGCGAATTTGAAATATATTTGTGCCTATACGGTATTCCAATTTTTAGCTTAAATAGGTACCTAATATTGCTACAAAGTATTTTTAAATTTAAATAAATTAAATAGATACCTACATTATAAATGGCATATTTTTCCCAAGAACTGGCTTTAGCACACAAGTCAATAACAATGAAACTTTTTTATCTATTTTTTACTTTCAATATCTATTTGCTTACCACCGCGGTGCACCGTGTAAAATTCTTAGTGAAAGTAATTTTGTTTTCTTACAGTAATATTATGAAAACCTACTGACAAACGGAAACATTTCTTACTGTGATATTTTAAAGAATAAAACGGTTCACAATTTTTCTTTGAAACATATCGAAAACAAAAGTGAGTTTTGCAAAACCATAGTAATATTTATAACAAGTTTAATAGTTTGTTTTTATTATTTTGTTTTCAAAGTGATTAACAATTACATTTTTATAATCACAGGTGGGTGACTAGGTTTTGCCTTGAATTTTTTTTATGTTAGTATTTATTGTGGTTTGTGCATCACTGCCTAGTTGATGTGCATTTTTTACAGTTTTGATAATGAAATTATAATATTATAAGGTATGGTATTTTTTATAATAATATGAAACGTAGGAAATGTTGTAGTTTTAAGTAGGTACCTACTTAGGTACTTTTTAAATTATAATTTAAAAAAAAATGTATGAATTATATTTTATATTATTTTTAAAACCATTCTTTTCACTGAACTTTTCTTAATTGTTAAATAATTTACTGAAACCATTCCTACCATTAGTAGAGCCAAGAAAAAGACGAAAAGTCTTTTCGCGTTTTTCGATCTGACTTACCTTAATTTAGTTATTAATTAAATAAAGTTGCCAAACACGCTTGCTTTTGCAGAACACAAACTAAAACACGACAAACTACTAATAATGTCAGAAAACCAAAAACAAAAACAAAAACACTGACAATCCAGGGCTGGATGCTCCCGTGTACGAGTTTTGGTTCGTCCCGCGCATGACGTCACTTGATGAGTAGTTGCCGTGCGAATACACGAATAATAGTAATATTATCAAAGAAAATAGAGAAATTTCTGGACATAGTGCGTTTTTATTAAACTTAATATTGAAGAAAGTGTTATAATATAGATAATAAATGCTTTCAGTCCTTGATAACATTTAGGGCTGTAGTTTAAGAGTTGGTGTTTTAAATTAAACTTATAGTCACTGTCCAGAAAATGTTTATAGGAAACAGAAGCGGTCTTAAGGTAAATATTGTCTATTATTTTTGTGGCATTTAAACACTGTTTCCACAAATCAAACTTTTTCGGGAATCGATTAAATTTAATGTTTTTATTTAAAGGGTTTTTCTTGGAGTGGTTGTCCGAATTGCATCCAAATATGCCACACCGCATTTTAATAAATGCAAATGGCACTATACAATCTAAAACACAAACAAAACAAGTTAACGGAACACAAAAACAATAATAAACAAACCTAACAGGTTAACCTAACGCAATAACAATAATTTGAACGCTGAAAAGTAATTCGAACCTTACCGAACACAAAAACGACAAGTTAAACAAAAAGTAGAGCAAGTTAACATCCAAAAGCATCGCAAAAACAAGAATTTTAGCAGTATATAATTAAAAAGCACGTTAAAGATTTAAAAACACTCATCAAGTGACGTCATTAAGCCCCGCCCAACATGCGCACCATCCTATCTTAAGGTGTATGTATCTTGCTGACAATCAAAGTGACAATTATACAATTAAGGTAAATTTACACTATTATCGAATTTTAACAAAAATGTGTTTTTATAATTTTTATTTAATTTTCAATTTTAGTATTAAAAAATCTAAATTGATTACCTAGGTATTATTTTTATTCAAATTACGTGGTGAAAATTTGTTTTTATTTAATTTTCAATTTTAGTATTAAAAAATTTAAATTGATTACCTAGGTATTACTTTTATTCAAATTACTTGGTGAAAATTTGTTCAATACCTAATTTTAGTGATGTAGAGTGGGGAACGTTCCCTTCGTGCTGTAACGAATATTCGCGAACGTTCGCGCACAATTAAATCGTTCGTGCGTTCGTTCTTTCGTGTCCAAACGATTTATCGTGCGCGAACGTTCTCTAGAGAATTTTGAGCACGATTCTGGCCAATCGGCGCGTTTCATCCGCGTGAGCGCGTGTATTGCACATAATACAGCCCTGGTAATATCTTCAAATAGTTAACAAACATGCAAAAACTATTGTCGGCAACGGTATCACAAACCGCCGGTCTATTTTGTGGCGATGCCGACCGTAGTTTTTGCATGTATTTCTATGCGGCTGTTGCGTTTTAAAAATATTTTGACTATTTTGATTTTGATTCAGTTAACACGTTCGATTCGTTGCGTAAAGGCCAGTGCTCGGGTCAGTGTGTGTAATTAGAGAGATTGGGTAGTGTTATTTTTTTTTGTTTTCCGCGGGAAACTTAAATATTTGATTTAATAAATATGCCCAGAAGAAAATGCGAGGCATTTGATGTTTTTTTTATAAAAAGTTTTTTGCTAAGTTACCTAAATTCTTACATGATGTTTCTACATCAGGATACTTATACTTGTATGCCCAGAATATTAATACAGTGTCATTTTTCTTAAGAAGCGTTAGGAGAATTTTGAGCATTTTTAGCATTTTGTGAATTTTGAGCATTTTCTGAAAAAATAGGAAAAGTAAGTTTTTGAATACTTTATCACACCCCAAACATAAATTCTCGGGTTTTTTTCGTTTATGCTCGTTTATTCTAAAATACTGCCGTGCTTAATGAAAACGCCGTAACCAACAATTTTGCGATTTTTGGTTTACGGCATTTTCTACTAGAACAATTCATCCTGCGTCTATCCCCGGTACTCAAAAAACCGTATCTATATCTATACGGTTTTTTGAGTACCGGGGATAGACGCAGGGTGAATTGTTCTAGTAGAAAATGCCGTAAACCAAAAATCGCAAAATTGTTGGTTACGGCGTTTTCATTAAGCACGGCAGAATACGTGCTCTTGCTTAGCATAAGAGATATATAAAAAACTTAAATATCGCTGGTCATAAAAAATTATCTTAATGTTTTTTATAAAAGATTTTTAACTAAAATGGTCAAACCTAATTATATCGAATGCAGTTTAAGAACAGCCTGTAAACATGAAATATTTGTTTTAAATCTTGCTTAGCATAAGAGATATACAAGGTGTCCCTAAACTTAGTGGCATAAATTTAGGAGCAGATTAAGCAAGTCAAAATAAGACAAAAATCTAAATAAATATTTTTCCTAATTACGTACCTATGTTTAAAAGATACAGGGTGATAAAGTGTTACTTATCATATTAGTTTTTTTAATATAACTTCTACTATGGTAGACCTGGAAAGGTGATATTTTGCGAACAGTCACTTACTACCAAAACACATAATCACACATAATTACAATTGTTCGAGTGAACACAGTGTCGTAGAAACAGGGGTTGCTTAAGCTTATTGTCCCCACATACTTCCACAAGTATGTGATTGTCCCATACAAACTTTGAGGTTAGCAGTGGCGGCTCGTGACAATTCATGAGGGTGAGACTCATGAACCGCTATATGGCACCGCAGGCAATTTTTTTGGAGCACTTTAGAATCTAAATAATAAAAATATATTATTTAAAAATGAGTTCTCACGAGAAGAATTTTTAAAATTTAGCTAGAATAATACAAAAAGTGCGGGACGAGGTGAGATTTTTATTTATTACTTCAGCAGGTTTCCACATTACCCAGGAGGTCCTGCTCATTTTTACCTATGTTACAATAATTATTTTTAGATTAATAAAGGCACAACCGCACAACAACAAAATAATAATGTACAAGCACAGTAGGTATATGAAACTCAACGATTTAACACTTGTGATTTTTACTGTGGTATTTGTGTGTTAATATAATAATATATTAAAATAAAAATGATCTTTTATAATTATTTGAATTATTTTTACATGAATTCACAACACAATAATGTATTTTACTCTTGCATTTTTATCACAACTTTTCATTTTAACGCTAAGGCAAAGACTAAACAGAAATAAGAAACTATAAACACGCATACCTAGATCTAATTAATAAGCTTTGTTTACTAAAACATTCCACCCCCCGCCCAGTCTTTTACAAGGGCTGCGAGCCGCACAGATCTCGAGACTGACTCTGCTGTCTTCCATATACTGTGGTACAAGCCCAACTTTGTGGGCCTCAATGTCTACAAAAATTCGCGTATTATCCCCGCCTTGCGGGGGTGCCGGCTGCACCGTGCAGCGGTGGGGAGCATGGTGTTGTATCGGCAATGTGTAACGTTACGTTATATACGTTACTAACGTATATGAAGCGCAAATTTCTGGGATTACTATTTCCCTATTATGCAGTCGGGCAATGATTTAAGCATTTAGAATTAAAGTTGGAAAGAGTGCGCGCTAAATTTAAAGGAAATATTTTTAACTTTGATGGTTATTCCATATTTTAATACTTTTAATGACTGGAAATTAGTTTAAAAACGTTTTATATTTAAATAAGTAATGTATCTAACATTTCAAATTATATTATAATTTTAAGATGTGTGGCCCGGCCTCAGTTGCTTTATACGATGAGCCGCCACTGGGGGTTAGGTTTTTATACCATTTGATGCAATTTCTCTATTACTCAGTTCGGCTACTAATAAAAAGGTGTACCTATCAAACTTCGATAAAATAAACCGTTTCCGAGATATTCGAATTCATACAAAAAATGATCGCAAACGACCAAATGGGCCAGCACATTTGCGTACATGTCGTGTTCAATCACATGTGTAAGGAACTTCCAAAGTATATAGCGCCACCATAGTAAGCGGTACTATATTTATAATGTCGACCCATGTCAAGAAAGAGTGTTTTGGGGGATTATACGGTGTTTGTGAATTTTAAATAAGTATAACTGTTGGAAATATCAAGTAAGTACCAAAATACTTTTTCTACTCCTATTATGGAATATGACCGTTCTAATATCACTTTTATCTATGGAATGACATATATTCCGTAAAGTGTTACAGAATGAAATATAGCTATCATCTGATGACAGAATAAACACTCGTGGCGACATCTCTTTTTTTAATATCTAACAAATTTTAGACCGATCCAACCTATTTTTTGAAAACGTACAAAAAGTATAGTCTGAAACACGTTTGGAATTGCATATTCCCCTCTCGTGTCTTCGGCTCGTGTGACAAACTTTTCACTCGAGCGGAATATGCCGTATTCCAAACTTGTTACAGAATATACTATTGTATCTTTCGGCTGTTTTGTAAGAATGTCGCTTTCAATGTAGCGTGGACACAATTTGGACCACTGCGACCAGTGGCGTATGCAAAATTCTATCTCGATTAAAAAACACTTTTTTTATTTTAAACATAAGCGGAGAAACAACTAATAAAATAATTTATCTCCACGCGGTCTATAATTTAAACTTTATTGTTGTCAACATTCGATAAAGAAATACCTTGTTATGGCCTAGGCCGATAAAATTTTTTATGAGGCAAGTAATTAGATTTTTTCTTGCTAGGGGTATTGTTTTGACAAATTAATCCTTTTCTAAGAAATTAACGTACTAAACTGGTTTAATTTATTTATAATAAGCACTAATTTGTTTGTTTAACTGTTAATGTTTAATATGTTTCATTAAATTATTGAAAAATTAAATATGAATAATAAAAAAAGTGAAGTTAGGCAACCAAGAAAACGCACGATTCTTTTTCTACGATTTAAATTATCTTTAAGTTTTAATTTGCTTTAAGTTTTTGGTGAAATTAAATGTTAAACACAGCTTAAACATTCCAAACTACCTATTTTTTAAATAAAAATTCAAACAAATTGAAATTAGATACCTACCTATTTATTAAACAATAAATTGAATTTAACGTAATAGCAAAAATCCATTTCCAGTTGCGTCGGGACATCCGAAGTGGATAGACGTGTCAAGTGGTTAAAGAGACCTCTCCTAGCAGCGTATACGAGAGAAATATAATAAAGTTCCAAAAACAAACCAAAGTATTCGGAAATATCGGTCATCGGTAATAATAAATAAATAAATAAATAAATAAATAAATAAACATTCAAGTGCGGAAAGTGTGATAAGGGCAACAAGTGCAAAAAGACTGCAACAAGTGCAAAAAAAAGTGAAACAAGTGTGAAGAGTGGGAGATCTCCCATTAAAGCCGTAAAAGAGTGCAATTGAATAAGTAATAAAGGCCAACGGTCCACCTGGTCAGAAGGGATAGTCGCAACCAAAACCTATCAAGTACCTGCAGGGAGGTCCAGAAACATCGGACAGACCGTGAAAGACCGAGCATCAGGATTATAGCCGAATATCCAAGCTAAGTAATTTTTCTAACTGCACACTGAGAAAACGAAATATTTAATATTAAGAAATCAAAACAGTTGCGATTTTTTTAAAATATTTGTTAACTATTAAAAAATTTCTTAATCGTGAACAAATTATATACTAATTATTAAAACATCGTCCGGTGACTGTGTTTCAGACAAATAAAGGATAAAGTTGTCTTGGAACTGTGAAATATTAACAGTTAATATACCTAAATAAAACGTTTTAACATTTGTCAACATAATTTTAAATGCAATATGCGCAAGCATGTGACGTTGCCGTAGTTTTTTACAAAATGGAATTTCGATATATTAACAGTTAATATATCTACATTTGCTAATACGTTATGAGCTTCTTTAATTCAACTTAACCAGTTCTTAGACCCAAATTAATATTTCTTTCGCCATATCCAACTCAACGATGTTAATAGTTAATGTGCCTCGTTATTAACAAATATTTCGTTCTCTCAGTGCATGTCTAATAACAAACCATTTTATTCCAAAAAATCTAGTAAAACGTATCATATTTCGAAAAGGAATTTTAAGTTTCCCAGCTGGCACCAGAAAGCAAAAATTCCTATTAGACAGACCACACAAGTCATTACATAAACAAAACAGAAAAGGCAGATAAGACTCCATCCCCCAAATAAACACTTGACTAATACCATAAATAAACGCCAAAACATAAATAATAATAAACACAAACCAAACAAACATGGAAAAAGTAAACACGAGCAATCATTCGGTGGGAATAATTAAAATGCCATCCGACGGAAATTGCTTAGTGGCCAGCTTGGCCCATCAACTAGAAATAGCCTGACAGGGTCAATAAATACATACGCATTAAGACAAAGACTAAATAACCACTTACGAACACACATGGAGACTTACAGCCCATACTTACAGGATGCGATCCTTGACCATCCCCACCGCTACGCGCATATTAACGACTGGGAACGCAAAACAGAGGCGTACTTAAAGGACCACGCACAAAACGGCTTCTGGCTGGGTTTAGAAACAATAATAGCAGCATCAGACATATTTAACGTCGCAATCGAAATACATCACGAACAGGGGCGTACTGACAAGATATCCTTCAGACATAACAATAGCAACCGGTCAAAAAAAAGTCGGTAGATCTTGCTACACATTCCACGACACCCTGGCCCAGACAATCCAATTCTCACAAACCGATCTCGCCAGCTGGGAACAAATCAGCTCCCACAAAAACCGTATGCGGGAGGAGACGGAAAAACTGTATCAACTTCCGGAATCCGACTCGGAGACGGACACAGAAACTGACGAACCGGAAGTAAACCAACAAAGATAGGAGTAAGAAACTAACTAACATACCCACCCCCCATTCACGAATACCAATTGAATGGGGGTACTACTAAGGCCTAGGTTGAGGAGGATTCCGGATTGTACTTAGTTTTGGGTCAGTTCAATGTCCTCCAAAAACCCTTCCTAAACTGGACGTATGGCCCGACCCGGCTGACAAAAATTCCGGGAGCTGCCTTAACCTTTGACACTGTCATCCACGAACTCCTAGGGTGGATCTACCAACCGGCGTAAAAACTTCGGATCCAACAAACACAGGTAATGCTGTGATTTGGCGGGATACGCAGGAGAACGGAAAGGGGGTAATATAACCCCGGGTTCAGTGGATGACAATATATCTGGGGCTTGCCATACGTTCCCATACTCATACTCATACTCAAATCCATTTCTACTTAAATCATGTTGCTAGGTATACCAATATATCGATGACTTTCTGCCAAAGTATCGCAAGCAACATAACTCAAATTTCGGGAATTAAAAACATTTTTTGTTTTAAAGTTTGTTTTAAATCATATACAGTGCTTGCAAATCCAAGTCCGACCACACTGGAAAGGACGGCTGTTCAATACCCGCGTGAAAAGAACAAGGATAGAACGCCAAATAGAATTTGATTGGCCAGCCGGCAGGCTACGACAACGCATACCCATCGCGCACCTCGCAGCGTGCTTGACACGAGGATATCAGAAGTTCTGATTCAGAACGAGAGTTGCAGTGGTGCCAGCAAGAGGTAGTAATTTTAGTAAAAAAGATTATTTAATTAAAAAATGTAGGTAGGTACACGTTGGAACAAAAAGTTCAGATTTTAATCTGGCATTTTGCTGGTAATTCTGAACGAGAAATTCAAAGATTATTTGCGGGAATGTTCGAGGCCAGACCAAACAGAGAAACAATTCGACGAACCGTTAATAATTGCTTGTTCGAACATTTAATTTAATTTTTTAGTTTATTTATTTTTAGAGTTTTATTAGACCAGGGTCGATAATTTTTGAAACCAAAAAAAATAACAGTAGGATGAAATATTATAATGAATAACGTAATCAGAATGAAGTATCTAAATTCAATAGTATGATTTACATGTATTTTTATATTTTATGAGATTTTCTGACATAAATGTTATTAGAATTTAATAAATAAACTTTTTAACTAAAAAAATTGCGACAATCACATTTTTTTGATGAAATTGTACATAATGATTAAAATAAATTTTCGAATTCGAGTTTTTTTCGTTATTCATTATAATATTTTTTGCATTTTCTGAGAACATTTACCATAGTTATGTATTTTTTTTTACACCATCAGAAAGTGGAGAGTTCATCGAACAAAAATCACACCGACTTTTTGAAAAAAGCTGATATTTTGACGCGAGAATTTTCGATTGAAAATTAGGGTGCTTTTTTGATATTAAGTCAAAATAAGGCGAAATAATAAATATTTCAAATCAAATAAATTACAGTGTATTTGGGACATAAAAAGGTAAGTTTTCACCAAATTTCGTGGAAAAAAATTTTTTTTTTGAAAAAGATAAAAATAAAAAACCAAAAACTTGGTTTTTTGAATTTTTCCCTCAAATTTTGAGGTTATGTAAAAAAATTGTAATTACAAAAGTTGTAGATCCTTTTATTACCTACAACTTTGCCATTTAACTTTTTTCCATAGGACTTGTAGTTTTGCCGGAAATCGAGATAAACCATTTTTTACCCTTAAAACCCCCCCCCCTCCCCAGTCAGATCGCCCGTAATTTATTTTTCCTTTTATTTTTATTATATTCTTCTCCTTTTCCAATGGGTTTCATCCTACTGTTATTTTTTTTGGTTTCAAAAATTATCGACCCTGGTCTAATAAAACTCTAAATAAATAAACTGAAAAATTAAATTAAATGTTCGAACAAGCAATTATTAACGGTTCGTCGAATTGTTTCTCTGTTTGGTCTGGCCTCGAACATTCCCGCAAATAATCTTTGAATTTCTCGTTCAGAATTACCAGCAAAATGCCAGATTAAAATCTGAACTTTTTGTTCCAACGTGTACCTACCTACATTTTTTAATTAAATAATCTTTTTTACTAAAATTACTACCTCTTGCTGGCACCACTGCAACTCTCGTTCTGATATCCATGATATGGTTTGTTCTGTGCTGATATCCTCGTGTCAAGCACGCTGCGAGGTGCGCGATGGGTATGCGTTGTCGTAGCCTGCCGGCTGGCCAATCAAATTCTATTTGGCGTTCTATCCTTGTTCTTTTCACGCGGGTATTGAACAGCCGTCCTTTCCAGTGTGGTCGGACTTGGATTTGCAAGCACTGTATAACCTATAGGTTTTATAACACGTAAATAGCTAAAATTATAAGCTATTTACTTGTTATAAAACCTTTAGGCTATATTTAATTTAAAACAGACTTTAAAACAAAAAATGTTTTTAATTTCCGAAATTTGAGTTATGTTGCTTGCGATACTTTGGCAGAAACTCATCGATATTGTCAAACTATTACTGCTTCTAAAAGCAATAATAATTATTGTACATTTAATGTAATCTTTAGCTAATAAATAAATGAGATTCTAAAAAAGTGAGGTTATGCCGCTTTGATGTTGAATTAAATTGACCTATATAAAGTGCTTTGAAGATATATCTTTATCTATTTTATAAAATGTTGTATGCCATTCGGCCAAGAAGTGCCTTTTTGTGCTTCGCTAAAATGTAGGCCTCCGCTACGCGTCGGCCTTCAAACCTTGAGCTTAGCACAAAAAGCCTTACTTCTTAACCTAATGACATAAATAACTATAAATAGAAGATACTAGAAACTAGTTGTAATAATACTAAAATATTTCTAATTTTTTCGGTTAGCATATTAAATTTTTTACTTACATGTTAAGGTCTGTTCAGAGTGGCAGCGTCGCGCTGCGTCGAGCGTTGCGTTGCGTCGAGCGTCGCGTCGGCTACTAAACGATCCAATGTATCTAAACACAAATATTCAGAGTGGAAGCGTTGGTAGAGCCTAGCGTTTAGCGTTCATTATAGCGTCAGCTGAGCGTCAGCGTCCGAAACAATTTGGATTGTTTTCGACAGCGTTTTTAGTATTCAAAATGACTTCGGAGCAAGACCTTGCGGAGATTCTAATTGCGGAAGTTCAAGCCAGGCCTTCCATATGGAACCCAAAATTAAGTTCCTATAAAAATAAAAATTTAAGGAACAAGGAATACGCCGAAGTGGGTGAAATTTTGGGAATTTCCAGTAAGTGGTTATTAAATTTATGTTTATAAATTTTAATAGGGTGTTTCTAGCAACAACATTAAACGAACTGCTTTCATTGAAGGCATTTTAAAAACTGAAATGGAAATAGAACGCTATAGCGTAGTATACCACTCTGAAGGCGACGCTACTACTCTGAACAGTCTGGCGCGACGCAGACGCGACGCTTGACGCAACGCGACGCTCGACGCACCGCGACGCTGCCACTCTGAACAGACCTTTAATGTTTTTTTATGTTTAACAGCGGAAACGATAAACATCTTCCCAAATTGGAAGAAAAAAAAAAGATGTAAAAAGGCATTATAGGTAGGACCTACCTGGTATGTGCAATGCACATTGTGCATAAAACAATTATAAAATATATTTTAGAAATTTTAGTATCGAAAAACTATTTTGCTATTTTATTTTATACGGTATATGTTCAATTTTATCGATTAAAAACAAAATAAAATAGCAAAATAGTTTTTCGATATTACAATTTCTAGGTAGGTATATTATATACCCATAGATTAATAACCTGGATATACCTATTTAATAATATTATCAAGTTTATGTTATCAATTTTTATCACGTTTCTATATTTTTCGGACGCATAAAATGCATCATAAATTATATTATATGAATGTGTGTATTTAGATAAAACACTTAAATTAGGTCTAGTCGGCCGATTCGTCAACTGTTTATTTAACATAACAAACTACAATCGCATAGCATTCCTAAAGGCCGTAGCCACAAGGCATGGTTAGAATTTGTTGGCCAACAAACTATAGTTCTTTTTAAAAAAGAATAAAATTTACTTATACGGATTGAGTTACAAAGGATGGATGTAGTTTTTTATTTTTGATTTATCAGAAAAATTTTACTCTTGATGGTCTGCAAACACAAAAACAAAAAATATTCAAATTATGCTAATTAGGGGTTAACCCCCAAATCAGCACAAATTTCAAACATGGATCTAAATTCGTTACAACTTCTTTGAAGTTCTTCTATTGACATCGACCAAATAGCATTAGAAATTTAAACTTTTAGCTGTTTTGCATCATTTTATAACGGTTCTGCATAAACTATTTGTTTCAAGCGTCCCCATAAAAAAATCATAATACCTACTTGAGAAAGAAATTGGGCCATTTTTCCCCATCCATTTTTGCCTTTTGCTAAAGTTAGGAAAATAGATCACTGGGCATCCATCATGTTGGAACTTCCAACTTGGAAGTACATAAAATTATAATAATTTAATGGCACGCCATGGCGGTTCATTGATTTGTTCACTTAAAAGGTGTTGCAACATTTACAAATAACTGCTGATTTAAATTCTCATTAATAATGTACGGCCCAATCACGATATGATAGGTAATAGCGCACCAAACGTAAACTATTTTGAAATATTGTTTTCGGGCAGGTATGGTAAAATTTGGATTTTGACTGCTCCAATATCGACAATGTTGGGATGAAACTACACCATTGATGGTAAATGTGGATTCATCTGAAAATACAACGAATTTATTAAAATTTTTTTGATTCAAAATTGTATTCCCTGTAAGGGACCATTTCCCGGGCCCTAAAAACATTCCAGCATGCGCCTGTACTGCGCATGTACTGCTGGCTTATTACAATTATTATAATAATAAAATGTCAAAAATAGGTACCTACCTTAAAACATATGCCCTATAGGGCAAAATTTATCGAACATAGACACTGCTTAGCAGTGACTGCTATCTAATATAACTAGTAGTTATTAACTTCTGATTAATTTCATCTGAAATAAATTTATATCCTTGGCATAAAAACAGAAGCGAATTTGCTTTCGGCACGCGCCTAAAGAGCGGCATGCTTTGAGCGCGCCACGCCTTTGTCTTTTGTCGGCTTTACACCGCGTTATTACAAATAAGCCGCATTATTATGAAATATTAAAAACAGTAGAATATTCGCTACTCTACCGTACTCATAATTGTTTATTGTTTATTTGATTTATTTTTGGTAGAAATAAACCATTTGGTAACAATTTTTATTTTTTTGCCCTAGAATATCGTTTAATTCATTGTCTCAAGTTAATTTGACAATAAAAAAAAGCCATTTTTTCTAAAAATTAAGTATTTTCGAGAGAGAAAAAAAACTGCTGCGTGGGAGGCCGGTAACCAGTGTTGCCAGAGTTAGGCCTAAAATCCCCCTAACAAGGTTCGCCCTTGATTTTAATTATTAGGTTTATTTCTCCAGGCGCTTTCTGACTCGTAAAAATATATGTAAAGATATGTTCGTACACACACGACTATATCCTTTGGATAACGTTCTCTTGCAATGTGTAGGACATTATAACTTATAAATTTAAATAAAAGAAATTAATTTATGTTAAAACGCTCGAAATACACACTAGCAAATGCAAATCAAAACTGAATCCTCGCCTACGCCGCCAATCTGCTTACAATGCATCTGGGAAGGGGCATATGAGGAGGGGCATCTCTTTCTCCTTCTCTCTACGTTATATCTTTTCTCTCTCTCGTGTAACGAAATCTCGGAACGTTTTTCCAATTCACTCTCCATTCTCGTCAAATATCAGAACGCCATCAAAGAAGTTTCACATCAAAAATCATACAAATTAACGTAATTCTTAGGCATTTGTTTGGCAGCCACTGTATTTATTTAAACCATAACCTAGGTAGCTACCTTAAGTGTAAGCGGTTGGAGCAGACTTTACTTTAGTCGACAGCTGCTGACGTCACGAAACCAGTGGCTTCAAAACAGGTGCACTAATGCAAAAGTGAGAAAAAACTTCCTTACTTTGACGTACACTATCATCCCGCAAGGGATAATAACCTGTATTATTAAAAAAAAATTTGTAAATAAAAATATTTGTTTTCCGGTACCAACAAATCGTGGGTTGAGTATTATATTGTTCTATAAATCCAAAATGAAATGGTTGGGAAAAGGCGATTAAATATTCCAGGCTCATTCTAATACCGTTTGTAAAGATTTTTATAATTTTAAATACTGGTTTTGGACTCATATCCTTAAGAATTAAAAAATGTATTGTCCCTATTTGAACTTATTTCTTCCAATACTGGGTTTTACAAAATAAACAATTTTTGATAGAACATTTTTTTTTATTGAAAACTAAAATTTTACAAAAAACATCAGATTTTGTTCTAACAGCATACAAAATTCTTTAAAACTAAAAGTTTTTAGTTCTAAAGAATTCCAAAACTTTAGGGTTCTAAGAAGTATTCCTTAAATAAGAACATACCTACGTATTCTTTTTTTTTAATTGCACCGCATTGATTATTACTTGCATACAAAACTGAAACAGCAAAAATTATATTGTTCTAACAGATCAAAATTCTCTTCTCTCATTGGTTGGTCTGTTAGAATATTATAATTTTAAACCGTTTTTAAATAAGTGCGATAGAACAATTTAATAATGCTTTTTTTTTTAGTTTGTGTATTAAATTAAACAGGCATTTTTATATACATAGAACAGAAATTTTATGTACTATTTTTCTATCAAAAAAGCCGATTTCGCGCCAAAAGTGCTGTTAGAACATTATAATACTCAACCCACGAAATATTGACTGTGTTTTGTGCATACCATACCTTAACATCTAAAAGGCATCCATCAATACTGGGTGTCGCAGTGTATCTTATCACTACACTTGGCAGTCTTAAATTTTAATTCATTTGGTGCGAGTAAAAATATTAAATAAGTTTTATTTAACTGGTTTATGAGAAAGTTAAATTTGCAATGGAACATGAAAGATTAATGGTAATTTATTGTAATTTATTTTATGTACTTAAACTTAGGTAATTAATTGTGGGTAAGGTAGTAAAAATTTAAAGTGTTTCCAAATTATGTTATTTAAACGTTGAACGTTATATACTGACCAGCTTAATAAGTTTTATGTTATTTACATATAGTAAGTTTTATGTTATTTACATATAGTAATTTTATTATATAAAATAAAAAACGTACTTATTTTGCAAGTTTTATCGAGTGCTTGGTTAAAAAAAAACTTTTGTTTGCATAACTAATCCGATATCCTCTTGAGTTTTGTTTGCCATTTTACAATAAAATAATCAAAAAACAAACATACATTATGGCACGCCGTTTTACTTTTTAATCATAAATGTTTTAAATGTTAATAAAAAATTGCACTAGGTCTTTTTACAATTATAGAATAAATGTACATTTCTTAGTAACTATGATTTGTTATATTTTTTTATGTAAAAAAATTAATTAAATAAAATTATGTCAAGGGACATTAAATGGTAACTCGCGTTACAATCAAATATATTATTTGACAGTAAAACGACAATACTTAATTCTAAAAGTTTAACCAACATCAATAATTTTATTTAAAAACTTGTATTATTCGTAAACAATTAAATAAATATCATAATAAATAAAATGCGTTTAGATTGTTATTTTAAAAAAATATTAAAATTAAAATAAAATTCATCAGTCACTCGCGTTACATTTCTGCGTATTTAACAATGAATCTACTGTTAACAAAAATAAATAAAGGTTAAACATAAAGAAATTTATACAAATATTTCCATAGATTTGGTTTTAAAAAATTACATTATTTGTTTTACAAGTGTTGAAAAGCGACTTTTTCATGCAAGTGTTTAAGTTGCTCACGAGGCCTTCAGGCCGAGTGTGCACTAACACGAGCTTGAAGGAAGCTTTTCTCACAAGTGAAACACAATGTTTTTTGAAAAAAACTTTTTTCTACGACCGTTTTATTTTTTATTACATTCAAATACAAAACAAAATAACCTAAAAACGTGTTTGACAGCTGTTAAAATTCTTTCATCTTATTCTTTTAATTTTTAAGGTATAAGTTACTTAAAATCAATAAACTTACCTTATCAATTTTAATAAAGGCACTAAAAATTAGAATTTATTATACAAACACAATTAATTGTGTTCTAAATGATATTTAGATATACATATACAAATACAATACAAATGAATAAAACGAATGTCAAACGATGTTGTCAATTTCTTTTCACACAGGCCTCTCACTTTTTACACAGAAATGTCACTTTACATTCCTGTTTTGCCTTGCCAATGAAAAGATTCATTTTCTAAGCAACGATGCCAATACGAAATGTAACTTTTACATAGTGTTCGTAGAAAAAAAAAATTCCACACAAAAAAAATTGCATTTTAAAAATAATTCAACATTTTTTATAAACATACATTAAAAAAAGAATAACTCTTTGACATGTATAATTTTAATTAGTGTATTATTTTTAAGGTATCATTTGCCAGTGCAAGTATTAATATATTTTATACGCAGGTCCGGATTAAGCAACATGGAAGCCCGGGGCTATTTGATATTTTGAGTCCCTTATTTTCTTGGAAGTAAGAATTTTTTTTAGCGTCAACAATAAAACCCTCAACCCTTAGAACTTGCTAAAATTAACCCAATATCAAAAATATCGTGCTTTAATAGTTATTTATGTATTAAGGGCATAATATGGTTTTTATGGTCCGAGGCGCTATTTCGCTAGAAAAGCGTCGTAGGACCATAAAAACCATTTATGCCAGCAATGCATACAAAACTTTATGCACGATTAATATATTATTATTTTTAATATATTATTGTTTTTAAAGACGTTTACGTCAAAGAATTTTTGTTATAATTGTCATATTATAATGTCAACTGATATCATTCAGTTTTAAAGTTTAAAGATGAATGAAATTGAGGAAGCAGCTGAAAAGGCGAAAAATTGCGGCCTGCTGCCGGAAAAATCAAAATCTTTATACGAAAAAACTTACTTCGAATATATCAAATGGTGTAACATTGTTGTTTTTAATTTTTGACGTTTCATTATAGCCCGCTGGGTCATAATAACGCCCGCGGGCTATAAAAAGACGTTTACGTCAAAGAATTTTTGTTATAATTGTCATATTATAATGTCATCGTGCATAAAATTTATTACTTACCTTTTTTACAATTTAATTTTTCTGGCCTCGAGCTGCGAAAATCTTCTATAATGTCTTTAAAGTCTATATTATTTACCAAATCGGTATCAATGGATAATAACACAAGATTGGATGTTCTTTCTTGTCCCATATGCATATGGGACAATATTGTTGGCTGCAGGCGATTTTTTATTAGCGCTTACTTTGAAAAACCTCGACCTGCCTAATAGTTCGCAATTGGCATTGAAAGAAATATCCGGTAAGCGTTCGGGAATACCTCGCTCAATTCACTTTTAAAAAGATTATACAAATCACATGCTGAACTTTGTTGAGACGTATTTTGTGATTTTATAAATGCTTTAAAATGTACAACCTCGCAACCGAAAATATCTGCATCCAAGTCATTAGGGTACATGTTAGTTTTGTGGCTGAAGCAATAAGGTTTTTGTTTTCTACGTTGATGATACTTCCAGCCAAAAATCCAAATAAATCAGCAACGGTATTATAGCTTGTTATTGTGGGATTTGTTGTCGGTTTGACCTTGGTTTGATTTAGAGACTTAGGAAATGAATAGTGCACCTTCCATGTAGAAAATGTTTAACAAATGTGCCTAAAAGTTGGGAGGTGGCTCGAATGAAAGTAATATTAAAAAGAATAATGAAAATTGAGAAAACTTGTCTGTTTCGTTGTCTTCTCTTTCGTTATGGTATGTTTCAGTATTCCATTCACCTGGTCTAGCAGCTTCGTATCCAAAAAGTGCCTTTGTAGGTGTAACATTGGTGGCTGCATTTTTGCGAGTTCTTATAATTCTTACTGCTTCTGAAATTTGTGTATTCCATCGGTCTTCTTCTTTATCTATTAACAAAGTATCTTCTTTAGTTATTGATTATTTCTTTCAACTGGGTTGGATTGTTGATGATAGATTGGGGTATAAAGTGTGTTTATTTTGTATTTTTTGCACATGTTTCGGTATGATGATGATAAGAATTGGGGACCATTATCGGATATTATTGTGGATGGGAACCCATATCGTTTGAAAATTTCTTTCTTCAAAAAGGCTTCAATAGTTTTTTCGTCTACTTTATCAAAGGGTTCCTCTTCTATCCAACGTATAAACACGTCTTGTATGCATATGATATATTTATTTCCGTTTGTGGTAGCAGGATAAGGTCTTAGAATGTCAATTGAAAGGATTTCGAATGGGAATTTTGATGAGTGGGCTTCGAATGGTGCAGATTTTTGAACTTTGACTTCCTTTAACGGATTTACATATGAAACAGTTCTTTACATAATCGCCTGTTTTTGTCACATTTATTTTTGTCTTGCGATTATTCTTACGGTTTCGTCTCTTCCTGGATTAGCTTGTTCTGGATTTTCGTGATACAAATTTATAACGTGTGGTATGATTTTTCTTGGTACCATTAGTCTATTTCCGGATATCCCTTTTTTCCAAAGAGTTTCGTTCTGGTTTACATAATGATTTTTTTATAATGTTGTTTCTTCTTTATTTCTTTTTGGTTGATTGTTAATTTTTTTCCATTAGCTTATTTTTCTTTTAAATGGTGTTGATTTCTGTTGTTCTATCGTAACTTTTTCAAAGAGGTCTAAATGAGTTATTGTGTTGACTTGGGGAATATTTGATTTTTGGGCTGTTGTCGAAGTTGGTGGGAGTAATCTATCATCATCAATTTGAGATAAGTTAAAAGTTGTGTATTTTCTGGGTTTCTGCTTAGAAAATCTGGTAATTCGTTGTTTTTTCCATCACAGTGTCTTAGTTCAAATAAATATCTAATATAAAAGACCATCTTGTTAATTTTGCATTTGTATCTTTAATTTTTTTAAGGTAAAGTAGGGCTTTGGAATCAGTAATAAGGACAAATTTATTTCCATCTAGGTAATGGCGATATTTTAGAATTGCCCATATAAGAACCAAATACTCTTGTTCGTTGCAGTGGTACTTTGCTTCGGCTTTTGTGAAATGTGCACTTGCATATGATATAATATGTCTTTCCTGATTTTGTCCTATTTGAAACAATACTGCACCCATGCCTGTGGCTAAAGCGTCGGTTTGTAGGTAAATTGTTTTTTAAAATCGGGTCGGTGAAGTTTGAGTGGTTTTGAAACTTGATTTTTAATTTCACTCCTACGTGTAGTAATTGAGTAAGTGGCGATATAATGTAATGTATAGAAAAATTTTGTATGGAAAGGATATGTTTTTCTTGAGGAAGAATATTATTGGCAAAAATATGATGGCCCAAAAAGCCTAATTCATTAGTGGCAAAATTACATTTCTTTGGTGACATTTTTAGGTTATGGATTATCATCCAATATATTCGGCAGAATGAGTATAGGAAACCACAAAGTACTTCATTTGTCATTAATCTTTGAAATGTTCATCTGGATGAATTAGAACCTGCCAGTAGCCAGATTTTAAATCAAGAACAGAAAAAATCGTTGCATTTCCAAGGTATTTTAGTGTTTCAGGAATTTTGGGTAATTTTTTTATCTAATTCATTTAGAAAATCTTTGCTGATAGGGATGTCAGTTGATGGGATGTGCCAGTAAATTGTCTTTCTTTGTTCTACGTCGATATAAGCACATTTTATACTGTAATCTAAAATTACTTGATTTTGTTCGAAAAATGGTGCACCTAATTGCAGTCTTCATGGAGATCATTAAAAAATTGAAAATTGTGATTAAGTTTTTAGGAATCTATATAGAAAGAAATATTTATTTGACCTGAAGTCTAGACAGAAGTTTTCCACAAGCTAAAAGAATTTGTTCTATAGAAGAAGGATTTTTTTTGGTATTGAAGGAAATTGGGACGAAGTATATTTATGGCTGATATGGTTTGGTTTTCGATAATGATGTTAATTCGGGGTAAATATGTCAATAATAGGTTATTGCACAAGTTTGGGGTTGTTTTTATTGAGAGGGTTTGGTTGTTTAATTTCGGTTGAACCCCTGTCTTTTTGTACTTGTGAGGATATTTTAATTAGTTGTTCGCAATAATTTATATGACCATATCCACGTAACCTTAACCTAATTTCTGGTCTAAAAAGTTCCAGTATTATGCTTAGTTTATGTAGTTCACTACGGTGTGGTTCTAATCGATTAGATAATGCTAATTTTGCTGTGACAAAATAGGCTGCATTTTCTTCTGGTTTTTGTTTTTCACCATAAAGATTTGATGTTGCTGCAGCGACTGAGGATTCATCATTAAATCTTGCTAAAAATCTGCCCGAGAAAGTTTCCCATGACAAGTTCATACTTCTAAAAGGTTCAAACCATTGTTTTGTTTCACCTTCAAGCATAGAAGAGGCATGTAAAATTTTTGAAAAACTGTCAGAAATTTGGTGTTTTTTGAAAAATTCTTGAAGAAATTCAAGAAAAAATAAGGGATTTTCATGAATAAGTCCATGAAACTTTAGGGTGGGGACTGGAAGTTCCTGACTTTTATTTTGTTATCTGACTATTTTTACAGTTTCCACAAAAGCTGAAGTTATTTGTGAAATTGATGGTTCCATATTTTTTGTTAAATTTGAATCAAATGGGTTTGTGGGGGAAGAAAAATTTATAAAATCATTTTGTTGACATGAATTGGTATTGGGGTAAAAATACTGTGGATTTTGTAAAATTTGTGATTGGTTAGGTTGAATTTGATTTAGTGTAGTTTGATTAAATGCATGGGGGGATGAAACATTTTGCAAAATATTTTGGTTTAAATTACTGAATTCATGAAAAGTGCAGTTGTTTTAGGCGAGATTTGATAACTTATCAGTGTAACAGTCCACTTATTATTATTATTGTTCATGATGAATGTTTTTGTTTTTTCAATCTGCTAGCATAGTTTCTTAAAAACACAACTTAACACTACCGAACTGCACTAAATGTCATAAAACTAAAGTTAAGTTAAATTATTTTTTCTTACTACCTCGACTCAAAATACGTTGTTTCGTCCCCGATTCCACGGCAGAAAGTTTACGTTTTATGCATTGGTCAAGCTATACGCGTACACTCTAATAGCGGGAGTAAACATTTTTTAGTCGTGTCCTTAACATTCAAATTTCGTACTGCCAACATGAGAAACACAAAAATATGACAGTTTTAAACTATAATTTTGCAATTATAACAACAAATAAATAATTTATATTTTTACTTTTTTACTTTTTATGTTGTTTTAAGTGTTTATTGGTACTTTTATTTGTTATAAAGTAGTAATTTGTTAATTAAAATACAACATTTTATTTTTACTATATTGGCACCGCTGAATTCACGGCCTACTGTTATTTATTTATCAAGCTCTTCAAATGGAGATAGGTACATAAATACACATTTAATTTTTTCCCGTATTTTCGGCCGGGTTGTATTTTCGGCCGAGGTAGTAAGAAAAATAGTATACACTACACGGGCAGAAAGTGTGAGAGCCCTGAACTGCGCGCCATGATGCCCTCGGCTTCGCCTCGGGCATCATGGCGCGCAGTGCAGGAATCTCACACTTTCTGCCCTTGTAGTGTAATATACTATTGTTGCCGACCACGAGACAAGTTTTAAAGGGATTTTGTGGGATTCGCGAAATAATTTCCGTTATTTCTTGCTGCTTACACACTGTTGGGCGCCATGTTATTGTGAGATTTGTTGTCGGTTTGACCTTGGTTGGATTTGGAGACTTGGGAAATGAATGGTGCACTTACGATGTAGAAAATGTTTAACAAATAAGCCCGAAAATTGGGCGGTAGCTCGAATAAAAGTAATATTAAAAAAGAATTATGAAAATTGGGAAAACTTGTCTGTTTTGTGGATGTCGGTTTCACTTCAACTTAACTCTCTGGTGGCGCTGCTTGAACTGATTCGTAGTCAGCTGTTGCTAAGCAGGGCCGGATTAATTGGTAAAATGTAAAAATTGGAAGATTAAATTATACTAAATTATATTACTATAACAAGATTTCCGCTCTTTTATGTTTCCTGTCAATAGTAGCAATGAACGTTTCGACTCTATTTTTTTTTACTTGAGTATAAGATTTTAATGAAAAAATGGCAAAGATGATTTTAATCACATAGTGTAGGATTAGTATAACTAGTTTTGGAGGCCCCTATGATGTGGAAGCCCGGGGCTGCAGTCCCCCTAGCCCCCACTTAATCCGGCCCTGCTTATACGATTAAAAAGTAAAACGGCGTGCCATAAAGATGCATAAAATGCACATGTACATGAAGAAAAAAGATTTTTTAGTTCAGTAGTTTGGGAATCATTCATTCATTTTACAAAAAAAGTTATCAATGGCTGAGTTTTATACACAGAAAAAACGCTTTGATATAGTCAATAACAATGCTATAATTGATTGTTTATTCATTTCTCCAATAAAAGTTAAAGTTTATTCAATCAAATATGTTTGGAGCAATTGAGGGTAAGGGATTGATGTTATTACAAATATTATATTTAGCCCATAAGAAAATATTATCAAGTTAAAATTACTTGTGAGTGAATGGCTCTTTAGATTTAAACCTAATGGAAATGTGTACTTCCTTGAAAATTTTAGAAATGATTGCCTTCAAAGTTTATCTGATCAAGGTAAAATTAACTATATTTAATTAAATATAAAATTGATTTATAATAAAAGTTATAATGCTTCAACCAAAAATTAAAAACAAATGAAATAAGAATAGTCTTTGTTTCTTTTAATGTTTATGATTTTTATTCCTATGGAAACTAAGGTAAAGTAAGTTATTACTGTCTTACAGTGAATACCAAAGTTTTCACTGTCTTGAAAAATACTTGTTATTTGCCCAATTATCATTCCCATTTTTTCAATGCGGCCAACCTATATTCAATTTAATGATTGCTAAAATTCATACAAACGCGCCAGGGCATCCCCTGCCACACCACACATCGGCAACCTGCAATCGCTTTCGTGCCTAGAGTTAAATTTGATCAACTGATTAATCGGTATTTCTGGTAACGCCGATTAATGTAAGTGTATGAGTTATCTCTGGATGGGGTTAGGTGTTTGGTTGATTGTTATATTTGCTAATTTCTTGGGGGTTGTACTTCATCCCGAATTTTCAAGGTAAGTTGTACATTTTTTTAATTGTTGTCCGCCATGCATTATCCAGTAATTTAATTACTCAATTATATATAAATAATAATAATAAGAAAAAGGTAAATGTGTACTCATATAGGTATATATACCATGTACACAGTTTATCTGTATATTCAGTGTCATGCCTTAAAATAAATATTTTGCTTAAATGGGCGAAGTTTTTATTTATTTATAAAAAAAACTTCTTATAGTCTGTTAGCACCATCATGATATCCTTGCAGGGCATCCTGAAAGTATATATTGCTTTAGGACTTTCAGCAATCTTTACGATTCGCCTCTAAATACAAGATGAAATTCCTATTTTGTTTTAGAATAACCATGTGCCATGGCAGACAGAACCTGCACATCCAGTACAGTAACTGTTGCTAGTGATGGGTCAGCAACTTTCTTAGAGCCTAATATCACCAACACTTCTAGTGGGTTCCTAATAGTTCCTACAGAAAACAGAACAATTTCATTTTATGGATCGATAACCCTGTCTACACAAGACTACCAGAAGCAGTTTCCAGAATTCATTTTAATTTATATAGATATATTAATTCATATGAATGTATTATACAACTAATTTTGCACAAGAATATACATATTTAAAAGAAATAGAGCTTTGATTGCATTTATGCCAATGATAGTTTTTCATTAAGATTCATTGTGGCTTCAATTAAATAACAATTTAATTCAATAATTTCGTATGTTTTAACCAACTAAGTTTTAATACGGATTTAATAGAATCACAATTTAATTCAATGACTTCTTATGTTTGAACTAATTTTAAGCAGGTTTGCACAAATAAAAGTAAGACAATCATTCATTTGATCATAGATGTAATTCAGGTATTGCAAATACAGTATACAATTGGCTCAATGGTTTACCCATTCACAATATAAAAGCTTTTTCTCTGTGTAGCAATAACTGTTAAATTTAATTTTTTTTTTGAAAACCTAAATATTATTTTTGCAAGTTTGTACTGACCTTTTGATTTTGCCGGCTGTAAACTAGTTTTAGCTGAAAGCATTAAAAATTTCGGGTTGAGTCTCCACTGTGAAGTGCCCATAAAACATTATCTTTACTTTCACTGTGAAAAACTGCTTCTATATCATCATATAAACGGTTGTCATTTTAACTGGCGCGCGAGTTACTCTATTTTTTTATAGATGTCGCTTTATACAAATATTTAATTTAAATAATTTTTAGATAATAATAAGTATTTGTCGAAAAAAAGTATAGTATGCAACTCGTGCAAACTTTTCTAGGTACTCATTTAATTAAGCACTCGCTCGTTTAAATCAAATTTGTGACTAAAATGATAAACTTGATACATAATATTATTATTATTATTGTTTATGAAAATCACTCGGCCATATCTAGACACCGATTCGTTGCGATACGAATTGTCATTAATTATCAACGTATACGCGTAAGTTTGGAATATTAGTGGTATTTTGTTTGCGCACCTATCTGTTTTAGTGCGGTTAACGACTTGACAACAATGCCCTTCCTCACCTCGACTCGATTTTTTCCGCTAAAAAGTAGTGCACAATCAGTATAACCTACCGCAGTACTAGTACTTACTATCAATATATCAAGTTTTGGTTTCGAGTTTATGTAGTTTTTGGGTAATTTTGTTCTAGATTTTTGTGGTGTCAGTGAATAAAATTCAGTCAACATGAATAAAGATGTAAATATTATTTTTTAGTAATAAGGTGTATTATACCTAAATTATTTTAAAAAATTCACTATTTTTATTTTATAATTATAACTACGTATGTAGTTAAATAGTTGCTTATCATATAGGTAGCTTTGGTACATTACATTACTAAAAAGAAAAAATAATAATAAAGAATAATAATAGGATTTTAGAGTTCAGACACTTCTTTACAAAACATTAACTGTTTCTGAAATCTAAATTTATAAGCAACATTTGACTAAAATCATATAATATAGGTAATATAATGGATTTTTGTTAAATTTGAGTATTAATTAATTTCATTACATTACATACTTAAAATATATGGTGAAAAATATGTTTTTGAAACAATTTTACCTAAATTATACAGTAATATCATCAATTTGTAATTTCATAAACATAAATAATGCATCGATAACGTTAACAATAGAAAATACCTAATAAATTATTAATTTACCTCAAACAAAATACAAAAATGAATGTGCAATATGTAAAATTTTAATTTTAAAATACGTCGATTTATTAACTGGATCAAAAAATAACAATATTTTTTTGTCGACCTTGGCCTTGAAAATATTTTTTAGGTTACTTTGCGGATTAGGGTTTTAATTTTTTTTATATATTCCTATGAATTTATGGCGTTTTAGTCAGGGGCTATAGTTAGCAACAGTGGCTTTTGGGCTTTTTAGTCACTGGCTGAAGTTAGCTTTATTATAAATTGGGAAAAGTGAGCTTAAATCCGGGTGATAGTTGACAGATGTCAAATTTTCAACAAATAATATTGTCTTTAAATTCTGTTTTGTGTTCGTCGTCGACTTTAATTAATAAAAACTATAGCTTTTATTAATTAAACTCCTAAATAAAATAGCGTTTATAAAGATAGATACATAATATAGGTACTATATTGGTTTATCTTCAGCATATATTTAAAGTAGGTACATACACCATTCTTAAAATATAGCACTTTTTAGTGCGACTCGAAAGCGTATTTCGTCAATAATATTGACGGTTTCCTTATACAGAGAAATTAAAAATAATAATAATTATTATTAATTTATTATAATTAATATGCAGAATATTGATCAATTCAGTTCCTGACACTACTCATTGGTGTCACAAAACTAACTATAGCTGCTGTCAAAGTAACTTGTGATGTTGATTAGAAATTGTATGATTTTAAATGGTACACTGACACTGACACTAACATTGAAATTGTATATTAAGTTGATTAGTGTTTTGCGCTTTAAGGGTTAGTGTTCTGATCAATGGTTAAGTACTGCTTTCTTTTCTCCGTGTAGTAATATGCGGCGCTACCTTAAAATTTTTGGTTTGTTGTTAAATTGACAATCAATTTTTATTGGTCAAACTTTTTCTCACAATGAAACCGGTAAAAAATTAAATATTATGTAACACATTTTATAATAAGTATGGCCCATACTTATTCTAAAATACTGTATGGGTAATTCAACAGTAAAAAGTGATAATAAAACGGTCATATTCTGGGGCATTCCACTTTACTCGGTAATTTGTCCCTCCCGTCAAGTAAAAACCACAAGTTTAAAATTAATATTTTATAATATTATTTTAATTGTGCATATAAGCTTATTACAAGCATTATAAACAATATTTATAATATATATATATATTTTATAACGTGTAGTTTTTACTCACAATTTTTAATTGTGACAGGCGGGACAAAAATCTCCGAGTATCGAGGAATGACCCTTCTGTTATAGTAATATCTATGATCAATGGTTAGGTACTGCTTTCATTTGTCCGTGTAGTAATATGCGGCGCTACCTTAAAATTTTTGTTGTTAAATTGACAATCAATTTTTATTGGTCCAACTTATTGTTACAATAAAACCGGTACTAAATGAAAAATTTTGTGACACATTAGGTATAGAATACTTATGGGTAATTCCACAGTAAAAAGTGATTATTGATTATTAAATTGACAATCAATTTTTATTGGTCCAACTTATTGTTTCAATGAAACCGGTACTAAATTAAATATTTTGTAACACATTAGGTATAGAATACTTATTACCCATATATGGGTAATTCCACAGTAAAAAGTGATATTAGAACGGTCATATTTCGTAATAGTACCCAGAAAGCCATATCAGGTCGAAACTTGGATAATAAATGCCCATTCCCCTTTGGAAGATACGATTCCTACCTTTTTTTGTGCAATCGCGATGGCCAACAACAAACGATCAAATTGTGCCCAATAAAATGCAGTTTGGGTTAAGCTAATAGGTATCTTTAAATTATCGTACAAATAGGTATATTATCGTTTAGATACTATCGTGCATCATACACAGAACCTTTTTAAAATTCAACATACTATGTACGATAATTATCGTACAAAGTTTTTTGAATTTAACCGTTGAAATTTTGTTTTTTCTGCACATAGGCTTTGTGTCAAAAATTTACAAAAAAAATTGGAATTTGAGTATGTTATTGTGTACTGGAACCGGCGTTCGTGTCATAAGGTCTGAAAGTTGGTACATAATTACATATAAGTTATATGCATTAGGTAGGTACCTAACCCCCAAAAATCAATATAAGGTAAAATGCATTTTACAATACGTACCTACCTATTCCGCAAACAGTCGGCTTTCGCTTGGCATAGGCGGTTGACCGGCGCACAGACCGGTATTTTGACCTAAAACGTGGCCAAAAATATTTGGGCACTTTTTCTTTATCAAAAGGGTAGCAAATGACCAAAAAACATATTTTTAAAGGTATACAAGTGATATTAGGTACTTTTACTATAAATAAAAAAATGTATGTATTCACAAATTTATTTTTTAAAAAATTATAAAGTAGCTACTTACATGCAAGTAATGCAATAAAAATATTAAAATTAAACATAAATTAAAGTTTTTGTACCCTTTAAAAAATAAAAAATACATCCATTTACCTAAAAATCTTATAAGATCGCACTAAAGTGTCTGTTTTCAAGGGTACATTTTTTCGTGATGTGGAAACATGTGGATGACTTTGATGGCTGCAATTATTCTAGATATCCTAAAGTTTAATAAAATGTATTGCGGATGCCGTTGCTAGGTGTTGCCGATATTTAAAAACACCATTGTTTGTTTAAGAAAACGAGAAAAATTAAGAATTTCTAGGTAGTTAATTATAGTACCCGATATAAATAATAGTTATTTATGTATTAAGGGCATAATAAGGTTTTTATGGTCCGAGCGCGTTAGCGCGAGGGCTAGAAAAGCGTCGTAGGACCATAAAAACCAGTTATGCCAGCAATGCATACAAAACTTTATGCACGATTAATATATTATTATTTTTAATATATTATTGTTTTTAAAGACGTTTACGTCAAAGAATTTTTGTTATAATTGTCATATTATAATGTCAACTGACATCAGTCAGTTTTAAAGTTTAAAGATGAATGAAATTGAGGAAGCAGCTGAAAAGGCGAAAAATTGCGGCCTGCTGCCGGAAAAATCAAAATCTTTATACGAAAAAACTTACTTCGAATATATCAAATGGTGTAACATTGTTGTTTTTAATTTTTGACGTTTCATTATAGCCCGCTGGGTCATAATAACGCCCGCGGGCTATAAAAAGACGTTTACGTCAAAGAATGTTTGTTATAATT
Source organism: Brassicogethes aeneus (assembly GCA_921294245.1). Taxonomy (NCBI): domain Eukaryota; kingdom Metazoa; phylum Arthropoda; class Insecta; order Coleoptera; family Nitidulidae; genus Brassicogethes; species Brassicogethes aeneus. Next base: position 59,161,799 of record OV121133.1, on the reverse strand, counting down.
GTCATATTATAATGTCATCGTGCATAAATAAAGTTTATAACACAAATTAAATATTGCCTAAAATATTGTACATACCTTAATTGACGACATCCATATTAATTTCTTCGCGAACAAAGACCTACGATGTAAAAGAGCGCTAGGTTCTAGCTGCTGGTACATCGGACTGGGATGGCCAATTCAAGTTTCAACTACACCAAAAGATAGCCATGTTATCTAACTTCTTTAAAACAAAATCTTAGATCTGGCAATACAAATTAACAAAATTGATTTTTGGCCACGTTTTAGGTCCAAATACCTGTCTGTGCGGCGGTTCGGATTGCCCCAGCCGGTACGCGTTATGTTACCTCGGTACTGTTTAGACATGTTCTAACCGAAATCGGCCAGAATACGGCATGCCGCTGCAAAATCCTTCGGCTTGCCGTAGCCGGCCCGCTTACGGCTGGAATACGGCCTGCCGCGGCATAAGCGATATATCGCTTATGTATACATATCACGGCCAGGGCCGGCAGCTTTTCATTTTGACGTGTGGTGCTCATCTACAGTTGGTTGATAGCAGTGGTTAATGGATGGGGGTGTGTGTGTTCTTTTTCTTGGGTTGCGGGAAGGAGAACAAAATGAATTGGAATAGTTTTTTAGTCAATTTATTTATCAAACTCGATTGGATAGGTATATTACTGCCACATCGGACGTTTTTAAGGTTGCCACTTCTTGGATTAAGGGTTACCAGCATCAAAAATTATCAAATATTATCGAAATTTCAAAGATCAAATCTACCAATCGGCGACTACGTTCTGCAACAGGAGATACCGCTACTGTTCGTAGAGAAGTGGACATCACGATGGTTATAGGAAACTCATTTAAATATCGAGCATTAGTAGCAGGTATTGAAGATGAAGTTATTGTAGGAATGGACATTATGAACTCTATAGGATTTAAACTAAACTTTCAACAAGGAATATTGAGGGTAAATGGAGAAGAAGTCGTGTTGCATCGATCGAAAGAGAAGAATATTCGTGTAATACTAACAGAAGATGCTTTGATACCGGAACACAGCGAGATGATATTGAAGGCTCTCTTGGATTGTAAATCAGAAGATGGAAGCATAATGCTGCTTGAGCCAAGAACTGATGATAAAGAGGTCGGTCGAGGAATTGTAGTAGGGAAGACTTTAATACGTGAACTTAAAGAAAGGAATCGTTTTGGGAAACTGTTCTTCGGTTTCCTCGATAATTAGAGGCATTCGTGAGTCAGGAGTGCCGGCCAAGAAAATGAGCAATGAATTGATGACTCTGCTTACGACTTCTTCAAATGACTTAAAACCCAATGAAAGGATAAAGCTGAGAGAGTTGATACACAATTATCAGGATGTCTTTGACGACGTACAAGGAAAGAAGGGTAGGACAAGAACTGTCAAGCATAAAATTAACACCGGTGCTTCACAGCCCATTTGACAGTCGGCAAGAAGGCTGCCACTTGCCAAGCGAGAGGAAGCTCATAAAATTGTGCAATAAATGGAGAAGGAAGGGGTGATCGAACCATACAACAGCCCATGGTCCCCATTGGTGTTAGTTAAGAAAAAAGGATGGATCAACTCGATTTTGCGTCAATTTTCGTCAGCTGAACAACGTGACGAAGAAGGATAGGCTGGATCACAGATATTTTCAACTTTGGATTTGAAGAGCGGTTACTGGCAGGTTGAAATGGCACCAAAAGATAGAGGGAAGACGGAGCACTGTGGTTCGTAAGGCATGAAAAGTCTGCCAAAATAGAATTACACGTACGAATTAATTGAAAATTTCTTTACATATGCATTAAAGTATTGCAAGATCGAATCTAAATTAAAAAAAAATAAAATTATTTTAAGACCTACATTTTTTCCAAATATATCTAAAAAGTCGTATCTGATCTCAAATTTAAAAAAAAATTAAATATTAAGATTTATTTTTTTGCAAACTATGTAAAAAGTGCTTGCCAAAACCAAATATAAGTTATTAACTTAAAGTTAACGAATTTAAAATATTATAAATTAAAAACTAGGCAGCAAAATATCGGTATTTAAATAAAAATAATAATATTAACAAAATATACTTTATTTTTACTATATTAAACACAATATGTTTAAATACACAAAATAAAATAATATTTCAAACTTTTTCATAATATAAAACAATATTTTACAAAAAAATCGTTAATTTTTCTCACCAAACGAACGAATTTAATGAAATTAATTTAATGATCTAAATTACAAAGCTAAATTTTGTGTAAAGATTATGAAAACACATAATTTTAGTTAAAACTTTTTTTACATACAAATAGGTACTATACACTTTTCAAAACATTTCCTAACGTAAATCAGTGTGTAGCGTGAAGATTTTTTAAAGATTACATTGACATCGACAGTTGCGTTCGAAGTTATTTACACCAATCAATAGCTTATTTAATAACCTATCATGTGAAATAATCTTTTAAACAGAACTATTTGGAACTATATAACTTTTCCATTAAATTAAAAAATATTTTACAAAAAAAATCGTAACTTTTTTGTCACCAAAGGAACTCAATTAATAGAGGCTTTAAAGTATACAACAAGTTTTTGTACAAATATTATGAAAATAGAGACTTTCTTTAGTCGAATTTATCTTTCAGAATGAAAATCGGTGCTATACACTCTTTATAACAATGTCTTAAAGTAGGCATATTATTTAGCTTAACTCTGGAGGATTCTCGCTCTCAGCGCTCACTTTAAAACTTAATAACATGCATCTGCCTGCATCTATTCACTTTACAGAGGTACATTCGCTTGTAAGGACTGTCGCTTTATATAATCTATGCATTGTTTTCCCTATTTTCTTAAATTAATTTTTCGTATTTTGGCAGACTTTTAAGACAAACAAACCACAGTGCGGCGTTTACCGTTGGCACAGGATTGTGGCAGTTCACCGTCATGCCGTTTGGACTATGTAATGCCCCTGCAACTTTTGAAATGGAAATGGTTTTAAAGGGGTTATCTTAGAGGACATGCTTGATGTACCTGGACGATATCATTGTGGTTGGAAAATCATTTGAGGACCATATGAGGAACCTGAAGGAAGTTTTTCAGTGCTTAAGAAGTTCCGGCCTGAAGCTTAGCCCGAAGAAATGTTACTTGTTTCAGAGGGAAGTGCAGTATCTGGGCCATATTGTTTCAAGTCAAGGAGTGGCTGTGGACAAACAGAAGGTGAAGACGGTGGCCAATACTGAAGAATAAACATGATTTAAAAAGCTTTTTTGGATACTGCACAGTGGCGTAGCGACAGTACCGCTAACGCCCGCCAAGCGGGGGGCCCTAACCTCGTAGGGGGCCCGGTCGATACTTGCCCCAAAACATTAAAATACTTATTTCCATCTTACTTATACTAAAAATTGAATAATAATGAATGATTAATTAAAAATATCACAATTTACTAAAATGTAGGTAGGTACTTGATATTATTGGCCTACCATAACAACATAAATGTAAAACATCTAACGGAACCTTTTGATGAATTTTAAAAATCGCGCTTATTTAACAATTGACAGCGGGTTTACGCAGGAACGATTCAGAACTTGGAAACATGCGCCTAACTTAACAGATATGCGCATTTAGTTATGCGTATTATTCTGACAACTATTTAAGAAATAGCTCCTCTCAACAGAGATTAAGTAATTTGTCTTTACTTTCTATAGAGGCTTATTAAATCGTTTTCAGAAGCAAAAGCACGAAAAAAAAAGTTTTCTGAATAATTTCACTTTTATTTACAAATACAGTTTTATTTATTTTCCTATTGTTTCCTTTTTTGTTAATTTTTTATTTAAGCTGTTTTTTATAAAAAGATTTAAAATATATTAGGCATCCTTGAATAATATTATGTACTCTATTTATTTCTGAGGTTTATTGTGTCTAAATAGTGCCTAAATAGGCACTGTATTTCTAACACAATAAATCACAGAAATAAATAGAGTATTTATTTCTGAGATTTATTGTGTCTAAATAGTGCCTAACTAGGCACTGTATTTCTAACACAATAAATCACAGAAATAAATAGAGTAGGTACATAATATTATTCAAGGATGCCTGATAAAATTATTATAGTTTAAGGTTATTTTTTTATGTAAAAAAAATGTTATTATTTTCTGTTATTTTACTTATAATTTATAAGTAGGTACAGTGAAGAACCTTATTTTTTTTAAATTATTTTTTTGTTACTTTTCGTTTATAAATAATTTAAAAAATCATGTCACCGGATGTATTATTTTTTATTTACAATAGGGTCAGAATTTCTCAAACGGGCCACCTGAATTAGGTCAAAATTAGTTTTTGATTGTAGATACATTTTTCGATAGTATTTTACATCACTAACACAAATCCTAAAGGATTTTGTAAAAAAAAAATTTTTCAATTGACATATTCATGATATTAAAAGTAAAAGATTTTAGTAATTAAAAAATAAAAAAAATCATTATGGCTAAACTAATTATCCGATTCCAAAGATATAACTAGCGTTGGAATCTTGTTTTGACATAGATTCTTTGTTATTTTTTTCAATTGTACAATTTTCATTTAGGTAGATTTTTTTTTGTTTTTTTTATAACAAATTGGGAAATAATTGGCTTCTGCGCCAGCTATCGACTGGAAAAAGAAACACATATACTCCAAAATCATTTTTCGAAATTATGCTGCTGAGAAAAAAAATGGCCCGCAGGTTGACAAAAAGTTATTCGTCCTTTTGTGGCCGCGCGCGGTCTCAGCTCACGCTACGAACCGTGTATGCTGTACGCGCTTGCGACGGGACGTCTTTCGGTGGTCTGGAATGGTACTTTTCTAATTAAAATTAATTTGTGACCTTAATAATTGACTTGGAGCCTTGTATTTTATTTAGAAATAAATAAGCTTTATACTGATATAAACAAAAATATTTTGCATTCATTATATTTTGTTTTATAAGGCGCCAAACTAAAAATTACATTTTTCTTGGTACTCACTTGGTACTTCTTGGTACTCACGTGGATTATCTGTCAAATTTTCTACTCCTTGATTTAGTTTGTAACTTTCTTTTAAAAACTAAAGTTATATTTTAATAATTTTCTTAAAGTGACTAAATCGAAATATTTAATTTATTCTATATTTAGTTCGGCCACACAAAATAAGTAATATCTAATAATAAAAAAGAAATGCTTATCGAGCAAGTTTACAGAGATGGGCTAAGAATTTTCTTAAAAAAGTTTCGTTTAATTTCTGCACTACAACCGAATACGAAACCGAGCAAAAAAAATTAAAATCTCGTTTCTCAAAAGCCACCCCGATTCAAAATACAAGAAATTATCATTCATTTCAACCAGCCGCAAAACCGAAACATGTTATTTGTAAGATTATTTCATCTATCGAAGAAAGCAATTTGTACAAAATTGAAATGTAAAATATTATTCAGAAGTCAAATTAAATTATTATTTTCGTACTATTTTTTTTATTTTTAACCATCATGGTTAATCATGGTTAAATCATGGATGTAATATTGATATACTGTCTTTTTAAAATCGAGAAAGTGTCACTTTTCCTGCTGTCCAGGCAGGCAATACTGTCACTTTTCCTGTCTAGATTTTAGATTAAAACAAAATTTTCTTTGCCGTTTAGGCGCTGTTACTTATAATATATTATATAAACAAAATAAAAATATTTTATAATTTAAACTTTTGTAATGTATGACCGAGCTCCATATAGAAAAAAGAACACAAATACGTTTATTAGTAGGTAGGTACAGATTTTTGTTTACATCACGAAAAAAGCAGAATTTTTATTTTACCACAAAGTGTTGGTTATAAAAAAATGTTAATATTTAAGTTTGGCGCCATTTAAAACAAAATATAATGCACATAAAATGTTTTTGTTTTTATCACAATAAACCCCATTTATTTCTTAATAAATCAACAACCAAAACAAGACTCTGAGATTATTAATACAGGCAAAATTTTTATTTTACCAAAAAGTGTACTTTAAAACTTTATTTCTTTAGTTTGGCGCTACACCTATAAAAATACTATGGACATAAAATATTTTTGACTTCCACACAGCAAAGCCAATCAATTTCTTAATAAAACAAACCAAAAAACCACAAGGCTTTACATTTATTTATAAGGGCAGAATAATTTTTTAAAATGTGTAATCAGAAAAATTTATTTTTTTGTAAAACATAATAAAATATAATGAGCGAAAATTATTTTTGTATATACCAATATAAAGCCTATTTATTTCTGAATTTAATACAAAAAAACAAGCTCTAAGTCAATTATTACGGTCACAAATTAATTTTGATTAGAAAAGTAGGTACCATTCCAGACCACCGTAAGAAGTCGCGTCACAAGCACGTACAGCGTACACGGTTCGGAGCGCGAGCGGCCACCGCGGTGCACCCACAAAAGGACGAATAACTTTTTGTCAACTTGCGGGCCATTTTTTTTCTTAGCAGAAGCCAATTATTTCCGAATTTGGTATAAAAAAAACAAAAAAAAAATCGACCTAAATGAAAATTGGACAATTGAAAAAAATAACAAAGAATCTATGTCATAACAAGATTCCAACGCTAGTTATATCGTTGGAATCGGATAATTAGTTCAGCCATAATGAATTTTTTTATTTTTTAATTATTAAAAACTTTGACTTTTAATATCATGAATATGTCAATTGAATTTATTTTTTTTACAAAATCCTTTAGGATTTGTGTTAGTGATGTAAAATACTATCGAAAAAATGTATCTACAAACAAAAACTAATTTTGACCTAATTCAGGTGGCCCGTTTGAGAAATTCTGACCCAATATAAAACCATGTAAAAAATACCTGAAATCAGGGGACCCAGTAAGGATTTTCGCGGGGGGGGGGGCGAAATTTGTCGCTACGCCACTGATACTGCACCTACTATCGTCGGTACGTACCGGGATTCGCAAAGGTTGCTAAGCCTTTGACACGTTTGACAGAGAGAGAGAGACAATTCCAATGGAAAGACGGGTGCCAAAAAGCCTTGGAGGACCTCAAAAACGCGTTGACCAGCTCACCACCTTCAGGATGGTCGATTTATTTTGGACACGGACGCCAGCAACGTGGGCTTGGAAGCCGTTTTGTCGCAGATTCAAGAAGGAAAAGAGAAAGTTATTGTATACTTTAGTAAAACATTATCCAAACCACAAGAAAATTACTCCTGTACTCGACACGAGCTGTTGGCAGTGGAAAAGTCATTCGAACACTTTTACAAGTACCTGTATGGAAGACAATTCTTGAAGGACAGGTAGCAACATAGTTTGAGAGACTTTGATACAGAACATCGGGAGTCCATTTACAGAAATGCTGATGCCTTGTCCTTAATAATACCCAAATACTAAATTTTAATACGAAATTCGCAACCTCAACTTATAAAGAACCACCAGGGAAAATTTAATTAGTCGCCAACAGTTTTCCTTAAAAACAGCAAGCATAGCCTAAGAACTCATAAATAAGGGCTCACATAAGCAGTCATTAAACACTCAAGTTTAGATAAACACTAGGCAAAAGAAACTCATCCTCATGCCAAATAATAAACAACCGCACAGTGGGTTGCAACGTTATCGATATTCAGCAAACTCGGAATTCGACTCACATAAGGGCGTATCTCATATTTAACAATTTTACAGAGAATTTTAAAGAATGAAAGTTTTTAGCTAATTTAAATTATTTTTCTGGAAAAAAATTGCTACTAGTAATACATTTTTTTCTAAATAATAATTTAAGTTAGCTAAAAACATTAAACCTTTAAAATCTTCTGTAAAGTTGTTAAATATGAGATACGCCCTTATGTGATAATGGGGACGATATGTTCCTCATATTCATAATCAACATATTTTTAGCAACACAGACATATCTCCAAAATTAAAGCACACCTTCTTCGGCAACACAGACATATCTACAAATAGCTCTTATCCAAAAAAAGATTATTTTCTAAAATCTAATTTTTAACAAGCTCAGAATCTTAGTGTGGTTCTTCCTTTGCAAAGAAAATACTGCAAGTTAATGTAATTTTACAAATATATCAGAATTTTATTATTCAAAAATATTTGACGCTCATTATCTCGAAATTAAGGTTTTACTACTTATGACACTGTTGTCGCCCATGTGCGATATATTTCAAAAATTAGTTCTAATTTTTATGCCAAACTGATATTTTTAATTTAAAATATTTACTTCTTTTAATTGTTTTTTTTGTTAACCACATATTTTTAATTCGCTTAATTAAAAATTAGATTTAATTTTTATACCAAACAGATATTTTTAATTTATTGAATTTAAAATATCTGCTTATTGTATTTATTTTTTTATTTAATCACATATTTTTAATTCGCTAAATTTAAAATATAAAAGGAAACTTTTTTAATTGAATTTAATTTTTATTAAAAATATGCAGATATTTTTAATTCCGACTGATTGAGAGACCCCTGTTATTCCAAACGCCACAAAAACCGAACCACCAACAACAAACTAACGTGCACTGTCCTTGTTCAGCACACGCTAGGTCAGTGCGATATCGGACGTACGTCGTAGATCCCAGTGATTCTGCCGCCATCTAGCGACATAATTAGTTTGGAATACCAGGGGTGTCCAAACTTTTATTCTGAATTAAAAATATCATATTCAATTAAAAATATCTGTTTAATTTAAAAAATTAAAATTAAAAAAATTTCCCATTATATTTTTGTGTTTTACTAAACAATACAAAGAAACAGATATTTAAATGAATTTTTTTATTATCCACTATGATATTTTTAATTCGCAGAATAAAAATTCTTATATGATATTTTTTATCTAATTGAAAATACCACTAGTGTTAACACATCAGAATAATTCCTGAATAAAAAATAAAACGGCGCCCCATACGGGTATGATTCATGATTCATTTAAAATGCCATATAAAATATGCATCTCAATTGAAAAAAAGTATAAAAATAAAACTTTTTAAATGCTTTATTTTGTGCAAACTGTCACATGCAAAAACTAAATCACCGTGGGTTTCCGGGATCCTAAAGAACATTACCACCAAGTTTAAACAAAATTTAAAATAGAGCAGAATTTGTTTTTTATGATTTCATCTATAATAACCCAAATATCTTTTACTATTTCAGATGGAAAATAAGGCCTACACATCTGAAAAGGGCACGGAATTGAAAAAAGTGGAATCAAATGGGACCCAAAAGGACCCACAGGATACAATAGAAGACGGTCCATCAACATCAAAACCAATAGTGTGTACGCCCGAAGTCTGCCGACAAGCCCGACAAAGATTCCAACCGCCAGACTTGGCCGACAGCCCGTGGCACACGAAAAAAACTTTTTTTTTCGTCGGCACAATCGGACTTTTAGTTCTTTGGGCGATTGTATACAGTTTACTGGCACACTACGATTATATTTGATTTTGTTTTTGTTGTGATATTTAGAAGTTTTAAGTAATATTTTAATTGTATTTATATTGTATTTTTAAGTTTATATTATGTTTTAAATTAATTTAAGTGAAATCAACGAAATCAGTGCTTCCAAAATCATTTAGAAAAGACATGTACATAGGTTTCTTGTCAAGACGACATCATAATATAAGTATTTTAAAAAGTTATGTGGTTTTATTGAAGTTTAAAATATATAAACTTAAATATTTGGGGAAAACATTCAGGAAATATTTTTAAACAAAGAACCTTATCCAGATGTGACCTTGCAAATTTTGCGTAGGTTTCTCTTTGTAAACCCATGGGTTGCATGGGCTGCAGCTTTTTAAGTATATACAAAAGTTTATATACAAAAGTACTCTTTTAGTTCCACCTTTACTTCTTAAGAAGTCCCATAAGCCAACTGAATGGCTTGTGCGGGTTAGGGGTAGGAACGGACCGCGGGCTTAAAGTCCCCTCCGAAGGACTAATACACAATTGGACAAACACAAATAAACAGCCAAACCCCTGGTGGGATTCGAACCCACGACCTCCGGCTTGTAGTCAGCAGCACTAACCACTAGACCACCATCCCCAAAGAAAGTCAGGACTCCTGGAATGCCATGAAATATACGCGAAATATGGGAGTTGTTGACATCTATCAACAGTTCGGCTGAACTATTAAAAACAAAATATAAACATCATCAAAATAAATTATGTATATAAATAATTATACACCTGGTTACATAAGCATGAGTGAAGTAATTTCAAGGAAATCAACCTATTGGCATTTTATATAGAAATTTCACTTGCAGTTGACTCGCGCGTTAATACAGTTTAAATCGGGAGCGTAAATCGGAGAAACATAAAAAATTGTTATCTACATTGTTTATTGTATTAGTTTTTAAGTGCAGTGTTATAATTTTGTTTTACTAAAATTGTTGGATAAATGTTAAAAGTACCATGAACAGAAGTACAGAAATTTTGGCCCATAAAAATGAGGTAAAAAGTACATACATAAATTAAATTATTTGTATATGCCACAGGTCTGTGGTATATGCAAATATTTTCAAGGTAAAACAAACAATTTACCACTTAAATCACATAAACAAAATATTTTTTAATCCAAATTAATACAAATGCATTTTTCAGGTACCCTCAGGGATGCCTTCAGGGCCCAAAGGTGTTTTACCTAAACAAATCATGGTAGGATGGGATAAACAACGCAGCTACACGCTTCTAGGACTCATGGCTTGCTTGATTTTATGGGCGTGCATATTTTTTCCTATATTAATAACGCACTAAGTTTTAGAAATGAAAATGTGATTTTTGTACTTATTATTATTTTTAGTTTGTAAGTTTGTTTACTGTATATTTGGCAACGTCGCAATAAACTTTAATTTGTTTCTTAGCACTTTACTTTCACAATCATGTAGGACATGCGCTTTGAGTAGTTTAAAGAAGGTTATTAAAATTGCAAAATTTAGTTGTTTAGTTTAAGTTTTTATTTATGATGATTCGGACCTATTTGTTTATACTTTTTATAGTGTTGTTTAGTTATGTTTTAAGTAAGTTGAAGTTATATTTCTTTTGTTTTAATTTGTTCTATAACTTAAGATAACCTATTTAGGATTTGTTAATTTAATTTTATTAATTTTACAAGCTAAATTGAGGTTGTACTAATCATTTTTAATCATAAGTTTTTCGTGTTTTCTTATTTGGTATGATAATGTTTTATTGTTATTGTTAAAATCAAATAATATTTATTTAAAAAAACAATAAATTTATTTTTTATTGTTAATAATATTACCACTACCATGCATTACAATTTATTCCTTAAGAGCGTAAATAAATTTAAAAAAGTTTTGACAAAGTTTTGACATTTTTTTTACATTTTTAGTAATTATTTATAAAATTTATGGTATGGAAATTATGGTATGTAATTCGAAAATAAAAGCACCTTTTTGCACTATGAGGTTTTATAACTCGCCTCGATATAAAAGTCTCTCATACGTGCAAAAAAGTGTCGCTCTATATTCTTGTTGCATACATTGGTATTGTAATTTTGATTAGGAATATGTAAATTTAAACCATTTCTTTACTTATCTTAACCTTTTGAGATTTTTATCCAAACTATCCAAAATTTTAGGCATAGATTCCAATCAAGGACAAAACGCTTGGGGAAAAATATCAGGGAATATTTCTTTGGCGCAAATTGGAATAACTTCAAAATCGACTACACCATGGCCTGAACTAGGTCAATGGAAAAAAAAACCTGTCCAAAATAGTCAAAACAATCAAAATACTCAAAATACGCAAAATAACAATAGAAATACACAAAATATCGCTGCTCAAAACCAAAACTTTAAACCTGTAAGTTTCCAGGATCCATTTATTAGAAATGAACAAAATTATGATCAAACTAGAAATACCAACCCAAAAAATACACTAAATAGGCAAGATACTTTTGTTATTAGAGAACAAAATAATGGTAACATGAAAAAGCAAGACATTATCATAGATACTCATAAAAATACTCAAAGTATGTTTCAAATGAGCACAACAAAATCTTTAGCAAGAAAAGATACATTTGTAGTGACACCAAAACCTATTTTACGTCAAGAAACCTTTGTGGTAAACCCCAACTATACCAGTGCGTGGCATAAATGTAACCCTTTTGTTAATACTCTATCATCATCAACACAAAAGCCAAAAGTCGTTGTACCCACCACCAATTTTGGAAATAATGAGTATATCGAACCATCCAGCATGAGTGAGGATGATGAGCTGAGGGAGTTCTCAGAAACATTGCTCAAAAAAGATGTCAACAATGCTGCCAAATACGTGCAAATCAACTTACAGATGAAGACTACCTCTAGGTCAACTGTGGATGAAGCTCCTTTACCGTATGTATTATAATTTTTGGATGAGTTAGATAATGCAGGTCTTTATTTTTTTCAAGGTTTTTGACATTCTAAATTCGAATTTGATATTTTAAGAAATTTTAACCCGAAGTTTAATTATTATATCCCAAGGTATTTATTTCACAACTTGTTGCGCCGGCTCAAAGTCCAACTCTTTCCATTCAAAGTCCTTTTTGAATTTTTTCAATAAACTTTCGTCTCTTCGAGAAATCTTTAGTTGAAATTTATGTTTATTATATCGTTTCATAAATTCCAACTAACAGCTTTAGTAAATTAGTATAAAGATTCTACTTTTGGGTTAGAATTTCTTAAAAACCTGATTTGGAGGAGCAATTCTGAGGTCTTATTTCAACAATGTTAATCATTATTATGTTTTTTATGTTTAAGGCTTCTCACAATTAATAGTAAAGCATATAATATACCCTCCATAGCAAAATTAATGCCACTATACAATAATTATATACTTGAAACCAATGTAAATGAGGTTTATACTGCTCAAGAGAAAAACGAAGAAAATGATTTGTTGGACGTAATCTTACAAACACCTGTAATGCAATATACAAGAAACTTTTTAATTAAAAAAGGTTATCAATAACATTATTACCACACAAAATAATTATTTTTATTTTTAGGTACACTTGGTAAGGATCCCAAAGAGTTTAAAACACTTCTAAAACAAATTTGGTTCAACATGTATTCCAGAGGAGGTGGTAAAATTGGTTCAAGCGGTTTTGAACACATTTTTTTGGGCGAATTAAAAAATAATTCCCTGTCTGGGCTTCACAATTGGCTGTATTTTAACGAAGAAGAGTCAATGAATAGAGCTAACTACCTTGGGTATATGAAAAAACTCGATCTTGGAGATGTAAGTAGAGACTGTTGACTTTATTTTTTTTAATTTTTAAATTTTAGAAAGGTTCTATAATTAAACACCACTTCACCTTTCATAACGTGGATAAACCTGTGGATTCGATGTTTATAGGCACAAGTCCAGAGTTCGAAATGGCTTTATATTCAACCTGCTTTGTTTTAAGAGCTGATAGAATTTGTCCCTTAAAGTTAAACAATAATAGGTTTATTATAAGAACCTACAACTTTAGGTATAGAGGAAAAAATATGATTGGAAGTGCCTTTCCAGAAATTTAGTAAATTTAAAAGTAATTTGTTGTATGAGATTTGTGTTATTACCTAAATAAATTTCTACTTGTTCATTGTTAAGTGTAACTATTTGGCGATAGATGGCGTGAGGCATGCTGTTTTATATTTATCTATATGTATAAAAACAATAAACTTATTAGAGTTCAGTCAACAAAAATATGAAAAATTCAGCATTAGAATTTTTATAAACAGAAAATATTCATTACGAAGGAGCCTTTCTATTTCAAATCGACCAGACAAAAAGGTGTAGGTGGTTATTTTTTAACAAATTTTTTTTTTTACAGTTTCTTTACCGAAATCGATGAGACCCGTATTTTTCTTTTTGCTTAAATTTGTTTTGTTCACCCGTAGGAAATTTTTTAAAAATGGACAGAAACATCGATTTTTCTCTTTTCACGAGTGACATTTTTTTTGAAAATGCGATAACTTGGCCAAAACTGTTTCTATCATTACTTTTTTTCTAAATTATAGGTAAATTAAGTGAATTTACTCAATTTTTTTTAAATTGTTTTTTCTACAAAAAAAAAATATTAAGATCAAAATTTGGACATTGCCACATTTTTTTACTTTATATTTTTTGTTTGAAGTTGATAATATGAACAACTTTGACCAAAAGTCCCGAGTTGGCTAAATTCGTCGTTTCGGAATTATTATTTTTTTTAATGAAAATGACATTATTTAAATTCGTGTTTAATCGTAAAAATGTGGTATTTTATCTAGGGTCATGCAACTGGGGTGACCTTTATAAACTGTAATTTAGAACTTTTTGACATATTTAACATATTTTTGTCACATCCAGTTTCACCGGAAATGGTCTTAACTTTTTATTTTTTAATGAAACACCCTATGCATTTTTACATTTATGTAAACCTAGTATATATGTATACCTAGTATACTTATAGGTATTTCGATTTTAAATAAAATTCTGATTACATACATATTAGTCCGGTCCAATTAGACCAAAAAATAACAGTGAAGGTACATAAATTTACAATAAGCTGAAATTCAGTAAAATTGTTCAGAATATAATTATAAATAAAATTTTAAAGTTCCCCATCATTCCCCTGTATGGAAAAAAATTTATTCAAGGTCAAAGCTCAAAAAAATTAGTTTTTCGCGATTTTTAGCAAAACGGTAAGTTTAAATACCCAAAACAAAAATTGTAGATCATAAAATTATCTATAAAAAATGTATCAATACTTTTTTTCCTACGAACCACCGTTTCTGAGATATAACGATTCGAAAAGTTGTAAAAGTTATAATCGTCATAATATGCATAAGTACGTCACGTATATACATCTCTAGAGTTGTAATATATGTTAAAATATTTTTCTATCGGTCATTTTAACTTACACTTAAAATATAAAGTATACCTACACATACCTACACAGATTTTAATTGGTTAACTTTTTAAATACCAAACAAAAATTAAACGGGCTTCTGGCCGATTAGTTTTCATTCGATGAAGCTCATCTTTTAGTATGTGAAACTTTGGTCTATTTTGTTCGGCCAATTTCGAAAATTTCTGTCGCCCTAAAAACGTTTAAAAATTTTTTGTAAAAAAATAAAAAAAGAACGCTGTTCGAAAAGTTTCCGGCGGATCCGGCCCGTTTGCAATATTGATTTTTTCCGTTGTCTGTATATCCTTTTTTTTCTAAGCGCCGTAGCTCGGAGGCCGTTAAAGGTTGAAATTTGCATCCGTTTTTTCTGCCCAAGAGACCTATCCGCGGACCAAATTTTCGAAAAGGCCCAAGTCTTTTTTTCGATTTTTCCGTCAAATTTGGCACGTTCCGTTGTCTTCGCTTAACTTTCGAACGAGCGGAGATTTTTCGGCCAAACTCGAGGAAAAGGTGCTTCGGGACAAGAAGTTATCACCAACGGCATTCGATTTCTTCTTTCTATATACGGAGCTCCTAAAAAAACTACCTGCTTTGTTAAGTATGTTTCGTTAAAAATTCTAAAAGTAAAAAACAAGTTCAATTAGCTTGTCTTCCTCCAACCTCAGTTGCTGCTCATCAACATCTTTTTCGCTGCTCATCAACATCTTTTTCGGGTATATTACCAAGTTAATTTACATCGCTATTATCTTTTCCAATCATTGCTAATTTCCGTTATTTTGCAATAGTTTCAAATTAAACAGGATCACAACTGACCCGTGAAATAGGCCTACTGGGGAAACCACGTGCTAAATTTGGTTGCAAAAAAGTCGGACTGTTTTATTCTCTGGCATGTACGAATTGTCAAGGCCGGTCGTGCTCTAATGTTGAATCACCAACAGTGGAGGATTCATTTAATTCCAACGAGGTGACATGCGATACATCGCTATTGACGCAATTTACTTGTACCCAGGATGAAGATGAAGAACAAGAAGAAGAACAAGAAGAAGAAGAACAAGAAGAAGAAGAACAAGAAGAAGATCAAGAAGAATTTAAATGTTAGAATCAGACGAATAAACTCCAGTATTTTCTTTTAATTTACATCGCTATTATCTTTTCCAATCATTACTAATTTCCGTTATTTTGCAATAGTTTCAAATTAAACAGGATCACAACTGACCCGTGAAATAGGCCTACTGGGAAAACCACGTTAAAAAAACCTACCTCATCTATGAGGTAGTTTACTTAGCGCATCTATAGGTGGCGTGGAAACGTGTGCATATCATATACTTACCACACATATACCGCTTATTCCCTATATTTTGAATAGATGACCTTGTTCCCGTTTTTAAGGGGAGGGTGGCTACTCTCTACCTTTTGCGCACGTGCAGTTCAAAAGTGGGAGATTAAAAAATCAATCATGTTTGTTGGTTATGAATAAATCCAAATGTCAGTTTAAGAATTTAGGTTATATTAAAAAAATATTAGAAAACTAGTTTAAAAATGCGAACTGTTTTGCTGTAAACAATAAACCAAAAATGGTTTGTACTGTAACCAAAATGTTCGATTATAATCTCCTTGGCAATAAGTCCTTGGGTAATAAAATATGACGTAGCCAAATTTCTAATGCTAAAAACATTGTTATAAAATTGAAAAAATAATACTTCTTTTTATTATTAATACTTAAAAACATAATTTATTAATTCTTTATAAATTATGCAATATAAAATATTTTTAAAGGTAAAACAAACAATTTACCACTTAAATCACATAAACAAAATATTTTTTAATCCAAATTAATACAATTGTATTAATGCATTTTTCAGGTACCCTCAGGGATGCCTTCAGGGCCCAAAGGCAAAACACCTAAACAAATCCTGGTAGGCTGGGATAAACAACGCAGCTACATGCTTCTAGGACTCATGGCTTGCTTAATTTTATGGGCGTGCATATTTTTTCCTATATTAATAACGCACTAATTTTCAGAAATGAAAATGTGATTTTTGTACTTATTATTATTTTTAGTTTGTAAGTTTGTTTACTATATATTTGGCAACGTCGCAATAAACTTTAATTTGTTTCTTAGCACTTTACTTTCACAATCATGTAGGACATGCGCTTTGAGTAGTTTAAAGACGGTTATTAAAACTGCAAAATTTAGTTGTTCAGTTTATGTTTTTATTTATGATGATTCGGACCTATTTGTTTATACTTTTTATGGTGTTGTTTAGTTATGTTTTAAGTAAGTTGAAGTTATATTTCTTTTGTTTTAATTTGTTCTATAACTTAAGATAACCTATTTAGGATTTGTTAATTTAATTTTATTAATTTTATCTACTCCTACATTGACGAGCTGTAACTTTATGGCGTTTTATTGACGGGCTGAAGTTAACAACAGTGGCTTTTCGACACGGGCTGAAGTTAGCTTTATTATAAATTGGTAAAAAGTGAGGTTAAATTCGGGTGACAGTTGACAGATGTCACAATTTTAACAAATAAAATTGGCTTTAAATTCTGTTTTGTGTTCGTCGTAGATAAAGTATAGTATGCAACTCGTTTATAAACTTCTCTAGACACTCGTTTTTATTAAACACTCGCTCGCAAGCTTCGCTCGTGCTTAATTAAACTCGTAACTAAAATGGCATTTATAAAACTTCATACATAATATACTATTACAAGCTAAATTGAGGTTGTACTAATCATTTTTAATTATAAGTTTTTCGTATTTTCTTATTTGGTATGATAATGTTTTATTGTTATTGTTAAAATCAGCACATATTACCACCTAAATTAAATAATATTTATTCAAAAAAACAATAAATTTTGTTTTTATTGTTAATTATATTACCACTACCATTACAATTTATTCCTTAAGATCGTAAATAAATTTTTAAAAAGTTTTGACAAAGTTTTGACATTTTTTTTACATTATTTATGAAGTTTATGGTATGGAAATCATGGTATTAGAAAAAATAATGTATGTAATTCGAAAATAAAAGCACCTTTTTGCACTATGAGGTTTTATAACTCGCCTCGATATAAAAGTCGACTTTTATATCGAGGCGATATAGAGATCTCTCATACGTGCAAAAAAGTGTCGCTTTGTAATTTTGATAAGGATTATGTAAATTTAAACCATTTCTTTACTTATCTTAACCTTTTGACATTTTTATCTAAACTATCCAAAATTTTAGGCATAGATTCCAATCAAAGACAAAACGCTTGGGGAAAAATATCAGGGAATATTTCCTTGGCACAAATTGGAATAACTTCAAAATCGACTACACCATGGCCTGAACTAGGTCAATGGAAAAAAAAACCTGTCCAAAATAGTCAAAACAATCAAAATACTCAAAATACGCAAAATAACAATAGAAATACACAAAATATTGCTGCTCAAAACCAAAACTTTAAACCTGTAAGTTTTCAGGATCCATTTATTAGAAATGAACAAAATTATGATCAAATTAGAAATACCAACCCAAAAAATACACTAAATAGGCAAGATACTTTTGTTATTAGAGAACAAAATAATGGTAACATGAAAAAGCAAGACATTATCATAGATACTCATAAAAATACTCAAAGTATGTTTCAAATGAGCACAACCAAATCTTTAGCAAGAAAAGATACATTTGTAGTGACACCAAAACCTATTTTACGTCAGGAAACCTTTGTGGTAAACCCCAACTATACCAGTGCTTGGCATAAAGGTAACCCTTTTGGTAATACTCTATCATCATCAACACAAAAGCCAAAAGTCGTTGTACCCACCACCAATATTGGAAATAATGATTATATCGAACCATCCGGCATGAGTGAGGATGATGAGCTGAGGGAGTTCTCAGAAACATTGCTCAAAAAAGATGTCAACAATGCTGCCAAATACGTGCAAATCAACTTACAGATGAAGACTACCTCTAGGTCAACTGTGGATGAAGCTCCTTTACCGTATGTATTATAATTTTTGGATGAGTTAGATAATACAGGTCTTTATTTTTTTCAAGGTTTTTGACATTCTAAATTCGAATTTGAGATTTTAATTAATTTTAACCCGAAGTTTAATTATTATATCCCAAGGTATTTATTTCACAAAACTTGTTGCGCCGTCTGAAAGTCCCACTCTTTCCATTCAAAATCCTTTTTGAATTTTTTCAATATACTTTCGCCTCTTCGAGAAATCTTTAGTTGAAATTTATGTTTGATATATCGTTTCATAAATTCCAACTAACGGCTTTAGTAAATTAGTATAAAGATTCTACTTTTGGGTTAGAATTTCTTAAAAACCTGACGTGGAGGAGCAATTCTGAGGTCTTATTTCAGCAATGTTAATCATTATTATGTTTTTTATGTTCCAGGCTTCTCACAATTAATAGTAAAGCATATAATATACCCTCCATAGCAAAATTAATACCACTATACAATAATTATATACTTAAAGCCAATGTAAATGAGGTTTATACTGCTCAAGAGAAAAACGAAGAAACTGATTTGTTGGACGTCATCTTACAAACACCTGTAATGCAATATACAAGAAACTTTTTAATTAAAAAAGGTTATTAATAACATTATTACCACACATACCACACATAATAATTATTTTTATATTTAGGTATACTTGGTAAGGATCCCAAAGAGTTTAAAACACTTCTAAAACAAATTTGGTTCAACATGTATTCCAGAGGAGATGGTAAAATTGGTTCGAGCGGTTTTGAACACATTTTTTTGGGCGAGTTAAAAAAAAGTAAAGTGTCTGGGCTTCACAATTGGCTGTATTTTAACGAGGAAGAGTCAATGAATAGAGCTAACTACCTTGGGTATATGAAAATACTCGACCTTGGAGATGTAAGTAGAGACTGTTGACTTTATTTTTTTTTAATTTTTAAATTTTAGAAAGGTTCTATAATTAAACACCACTTCACCTTTCATAACGTGGATAAACCTGTGGATTCGATGTTTATAGGCACAAGTCCAGAGTTCGAAATGGCTTTATATTCAACCTGCTTTGTTTTAAGAGCTAATAGAATTTGTCCCTTAAAGTTAAACAATAATAGGTTTATTATAAGAACCTACAACTTAAAGTATAGAGGAAAAAATATGATTGGAAGTGCCTTTCCAGAAATTTAGTAAATTTAAAAGTAATTTGTTGTATGAGATTTGTGTTATTACCTAAATAAATTTCTACTTGTTCATTGTTAAGTGTAACTATTTGGCGATAGATGGCGTGAGGCATGCTGTTTTATATTTATTTATATGTATAAAAACAATAAACTTATTAGAGTTCAGTCGACAAAAATATGAAAAATTCAGCATTACAATTTTTATAAACAGAAAATATTCATTACGAAGGAGCCTTTCTATTTCAAATCGACCAGACAAAAAGGTGTAGGTGGTTATTTTTTAACAACATTTTTTTTTACAGTTTCTTTACCGAAATCGATGAGACCCGTATTTTTATTTTTGCTTAAATTTGTTTTGTTCACCCGTAGGACATTTTTTAAAAATTGACAGAAACATCGATTTTTCTCTTTTCACGAGTGACATTTTTTTTTGAAAATATGATAACCAAAACTGTTTCGATCATTACTTTTTTTCTAAATTGTAGGTAAATTAAGTGAATTTATTTTTTTTCTACAAAAGACAAAAAATATTAAGATCAACATTTGGAAATTGCCACATTTTTTTACTTTATATTTTTTTGTTTGAAGTTGATAATATGAACAACTTTCACCAGTAGTCCCAAGTTGGCTAAATTCGTCGTTTCGGAATTATTATTTATTTAATGAAAATGACATTATTTAAATTTGTGTTAAATGTGGTATTTTATCTAGGGTCACATTTATAAACTGTAATTTAGAACTTTTTGACATATTTAACATATTTTTGTCACATCTAGTTTCACCGGTAATTTGTCAATTTTTGACAAGTCAAATCATTTTTTGATTACATTTGATTTCTATATCTAGAGTGCCTTGAATTACTTCATGTTGGACCAAGAATTTTGGTTTTTAGGAGCTTTAAAAAATTAAAAAAACATACTTTATGCCAAAACTCTTTTTTTAATAAAAGAGTGTGGTTTGTTGATCATAAAAAAAAATCCACTTTTTTTTAAATTTTAAACCGAGTAATGCATATTTTAATAATATCGCTTTCAAACTCTTAATTAAATTTGATTGTTTTTTAGGTTTTAAAGTATACTTTATATATGTACAGAGGAAAATAAATTAACAAGGCTTTAAAACCTTTTTGTTTAAAAGAAGTATTAGAATTGACAGTTCGTTAGTTTGTTTTGCTGGTAATTACCAGCAAACAAACTTAAGTGAATGTTAACGTTAAAACTTTTTATAAAATAAAATTAAAATAATAATTGAGATGGGTAGAATCAAAGGGGTGTAAGTAATTGCTCAACATTTTTTGGTTTTAAAACTACTAAATAAAATCATTGAAATATTTTGAAACGATTATAAAAATCTAACCTCCACATAGTGTTGCCATTGTAGGGAATCTCTGGCAATAAATAAAAAAAACGAAATATAAAATCAAATAAAAATTTGTTATTTCTATACATAATTAACCTGGGCATTAGTTTCTGGACCTCTTAGGCTTAATACTTATTTTTCTTCCTGATAGAGCCACAGTCAAAAAGAGTTTCGCGACTGCCTTATTCATATCTGTTAACCGACCAACATTTTTCGGAAGTGTTTGGGTCCTACATTTCTTCGAAATCGCGTTTTTATGGGTTTCTTGTGTATTCGGTTAATTACTTTTACGTATATAATACATTATTTTTATTATTTCAACCAAAATTAACTTACGTATACTTTTTACATCTTTTAAAAATAACACATTCAAAAATATTAAGAATTTACATTTTACTAAGTGAAAAAAATATCTTTAATATGTCAAAAAGTTCTAAATTAAACTTTATAAAGGTCACCCCAGTTGCATGCCCCTAGATAAAATACCAAATTTTTGGGATGAACCACGAACTTACCAGAAAATGGCATTTTCATTAAAAAAACAATAATTTCGAAACGATGAATTTAGCTAACACGGGACTTTTGGTGAAAACTGTTCATATTATCAACTTAAAATAAAAAAATATGAAGTAAAAAAAATATGGTAATGTCAATTTTTGTCTGCCTTTTGTAGAAAAAACAATTAAAACAAAATTTAGCGAATTCCATTAATTTTTTATATTTTTGTTTTATGTGGTAAATATTCCCCAACAATTTAAATAAATATATATTTTTGGCCATTTTTAATAAAAAATTTCACTCGTAAAAAGAGAAAAATCGGGTGAACAAAACAAATTTAAGCAAAAAGAAAAAATATAAGTTCATCGATTTTGGTAAAGAAACTGTAAAAAAAAATTGTTAAAAATAACGACCTACCCCGTTTTGCCAAATATTAAAAAATCAAATTTTGAATACAATTTTTTTTTGTAAAATATATAAATAATGTGTTATTCAGCTTAACTGGCCGTTACACTTTCTTGCTCTTTAAAATTCTCAAAGGTCGACTTGACCAATTTGTCAAAGTTTAAACAGCAACGTTAAATGCGATACAGGCAAGCGGCTTCTTCCCAAACAGTTCGGAGGAAGAGATATTAGCCATTTGCATAGTTGCTGGCGGGCAGGGGTCACTAGCCATTGACCCCACCGGCAACTTATGCAATCCTTCTCCCTGGATCCGCTTAGCGGATTCCGCTACGCCCGCTTGTGGTCCAGTGGAGTACTATACACTTTTGAACGTTTTACGACAAGTTTATCTAATGGTAAAAAGCTTAAATTCGAATTTAAGCCCTATTGTTGAGACGAATAACAAATCCTGCAAATTGATAAGTTGGTGTGGTCTAGCGGTATCAGTTAAAAAAAACTGTTTTGTTTCCTATAAATGGTGATTTACTTAACTGATTCATTAGAGAATTATAGAGAACTAAACGAAACATAAATTTGAAATTTTGTGTGGACCCCACACTTTGGAGCTATAGCTATGTAATCTATTTTTCCAATTTTTTTTTAATGCGCTGTCAGTTTTGGTTATATCGGAAGTGGCTTTGTTTTATTAAAAGGAACCCTAAATAAAATTGCATTTTTGAATTTTACGTACAAATGAAAAAAACAAATAAATAAATCAATGAATAAATGAATGTATGAATAAATGAATAAATGAATGAATGAATGAATGAATGAATGAATGAATGAATGAATGAATGAATGAATGAATGAATGAATGAATGAATGAATGAATGAATGAATGAATGAATGAATGAATGAATGAATGAATGAATGAATGAATGAATGAATGAATGAATGAATGAATGAATGAATGAATGAATGAATGAATGAATGAATGAATGAATGAATGAATGAATGAATGAATGAATGAATGAATGAATGAATGAATGAATGAATGAATGAATGAATGAATGAATGAATGAGTGAATGAATGAATGAATGAATGAGTGAATGAATGAATGAATGAATATACAAATGGAAAAACAAATAAATAAATCAATGAATGAATAAATGAATGAATGAATGAATGAATGAATGAATGAATGAATGAATGAATGAATGAATGAATGAATGAATGAATGAATGAATGAATGAATGAGTGAATGAATGAATGAATGAATAAATTCATTAATTAATTAATAAATGAATGATTGAATGAATGAACTAATTAATTGATTAATTAATTAATTTATTAATGGATAAATGAATGAATATATGAAAATAATAATAAACGAATAAATGAATAAATAAATCATGTCCCTTAGTAGCACTACTTTCTTATACAAACAAACAGTTGATTCATATATGAATGGGTATACCCCCGGGAAGGTTCTGACGTTACCGCTCGATCTATTTTGTGTAACTTCCTAGTAACGAACTTATGAGCATCAAAGACTAAATACACTTATGTTGGTAATTCTAGTTACGTTTGTGTTATGTAAATAATATTATGTAATTGATTGGCTTAATTTAAAATGACACGTTATGAAATAGTTAAAATTTTAAACAATTTACATATTCAGGCCAATTCACTAACATGAGTTGTTAACGTTAGCCACTAACATTAGTCATATTTAATCGGCCTGATTGTTCGGATTGGCCGATAACCACTGATTCTAGTGGACAACATTAACGACTCATTTTAGTCAATTGGACTGATTATTATAATTAAGGAGCGTTTTTCAAATCGTTATAAATCCAATATTTGTTTAATAATAACTCGCATTGACCCTGCATGGTACTGGCCGGCCCTGGCTGCAGCCAGGGGGTCCGGAATAAAAACGTTTGCCTGCCTTTGTAAATTACCACTTTCTGCCAGGGGGTCCGCGTCGAAATAAACTCATCATACATATTATGTTAAACAAAACATAAATTTTAAGACATTTTCGCTATTTATTCAAAATCAACTGAATAGTATATTAAAAAACTAATGTCATAAGACGTCATTTTGTCGCAACGAGCGACAAAGGAGCGAGTTTTGTAATGAACGAGTGCGACAAAAGGTCTTATGACATGAGTACTTTATGCAATTTTATCTATTTTGTCATAATTCTATAAAAAAAATTAATTTTATAAGTACCTTATATGGTCGAATTTTACTTTAGATAGTTGGTATCACAGTCATTGTCAAACCAATAAGTTAATGTCAAAATAGTTTCGTCATGCTGTCCTTAATTTACTTATTTTCAATAAGCGGCTGTTAATGTTAAAGAAGAAAAAAAGGATTTTCTTTGGTGTTAAACAAAATTTATTGCCAGAAAAGTCTCGTAAGTACTAGAAAAATCATACAAATATTAGATATAGATAGTTGGTATCACAGTCATTGGTTTGACAGTTAATGTCAAAATCGTTTCGCCATGCCGTCCTTAATTTACTTATTTACAATAAGCGGCTGTTAATGTTAAAGAAGAAAAAAGGATTTTATTTGGTGTTAAACAAAATTTATTGCTAGAAAAGTCTCGTAAGTACTAGAAAAATCATAAAAATATTATAACCAATATGCAAAGTATTATGCTGTTAAAGTATAGCCAACCTATAAAATCAAAATTTTGGGTGGGATAATAGTATATTAAAGAACTAATGTCATAAGACGTCATTTTGTCGCACGCGGACAATTTATAAAACGAGCGACGAAGGAGCGAGTTTTATAATGGACAAGTGCGACAAAAGGTCTTATGACATGAGTTCTTTATGCTATTTTATCTATTTTGCAAACATTTCATAAAACAAATTAATTTTATACCTTATATTTAATTTGGTCGAATTTTACTTTACATAGTTGGTATCTCAGTTTGAAGTTTGAAAGGTCATTAACCTTTCAAACATTATCACATTCTTTCGCTATGGCGTCGTTAATTTACAATAAGTATTTACAATAAGCGGCTGTTAAAGAAGAAAAAAGGATTTTCTTTGGTGTTAAACAAAATTTATTGCACGAAAGTCTCGTAAGTACTAGAAAACAAATCATAAAAATATTATAACCTATAGGTATTCAAAATTGTATTTTACCAGTAGCCAAACTATAAAATCAAAATTTTGGGTGGAATAAAGTACCTCATTAAAGAACCAAAAGCGGTGTTATAATGAAGTCATTATGAAACCAAAATAGATAAAGTATCTAATTACACCAAAAGCGGTGTTATAATGAAGTCATTATGAACGCAAAATAGATAAAGTGAATTATTGCATTTTTTATTGTTTCTAAATTTGCTTATTTGTCTATTTGGGGTGTGATCAATTTAAGTAGCCAAGTACGCATTTTATCTTATCATAATCATTATATTAAATCATTTTAGTGAAATTCCAAATGCAAGTGGAATTCGAGACAATACATTTATGTATTTAAACAATATTATTTGTTTAGAGAAATATTAAATATGTGCTAAGGCTAATAGGTACACACTTATGATAAGCATTGATTCATTAATTAATTTGCTATTTATAAATATATTTCCATAATTTTTTAATCTTAATAAAATGTATAATAAACTGTAAAATTTATACCTATAAAATTATAAATTGTCGTTAAAACTTAACATAAATTTTCACTTAAATACCTACCTAGCTAATAAGAAATAAAATAAGTCAAATAAAATTTTCCTTAAGACCCTATACGCAAAGATAATATATTGTATTTCAATACAATAATATTATCTTTGCGTATAGGGTCTTAAGGAAAATTTAATTATTTCCAAATAAATATTACGGAGTTAGTTTAAACTGTACTGAACCGTCAAACCACTTTAAAACCATCTCAAGACCTAACAAGAAACTGCAAGAAAGCAACTGGACATAAAACACAGATAATTATCTTGCTTAAGCAATTCGGTGAACTCGCCGTTATTTCAATTTCTGTCGAGTTATAAAGCCAAAATATCGTTCAATTCGGGATGATTGGTCCATTAATTTAAATCTCAGTAGCTTGTGCCACGAACGATAATAGCTCAACGTTTTTTCTTTACGCATTAGTTTTAATAGATCATCGTTATGCTCGTTTATCTAAATCTACATCGCAGGCCTCAATATGCCTATTACAAGTTAGTACGTTTTATCTTCGACGAATCAGTGCTTTTTTAACTGAGCCGTTTAACATAGCTACTGAATTAGGTAGTTTTGGATGATTAACAAAAAACTGAGAGCCTTTTTTATGAATATTTTATGATTTTACTGACCAGTCTTGTTGTCTGGGTTTCGCCCTCATTTAAAGGCGAAGAAATTTTTTTCTTACCGTAATATCCATAATGAATAAATTCACATAAATCACCAAGTTCAATTAACTATAGTTTATAAACCCACAGAATAAACCACTTACAAAAGAATCATAAAATAGACAAACTCATAGAAAAAGAATAAACAAAATATTGCGTAAATAACCACAGATTTGTTCTTTAAACAGTTCAGAATTTTATAACCAAAACAAACCTAAAGAAGGAATCTGTATTTATTTTATTGGTTACTGTGATGGCTACAAGATGGCGATAGTGTTAAAATATGTTTATTTTAGAATAGAAATATAATTTACATTAAATCGATTTATTATAAGAAAAATAATACAATTTATTATTGAATTTTGAAAAACGTGTGAAGTATAATTTACTAAAGTTCCGCAACAGTGTTGCCACAACACCTGCTTATTTCCTTGGATGTAGGCGTGCCTGCCTCGCGTATGCTAATACGAGAGAAGGAGACAACTATGCTATCGCATTGTAATAGAACGAGACAACAAGGCTAACGCCAATCGTGAGTCTAAATTAGTTCAGGCATTCTTCTGAGCCAATCATCTAGCTATAAATATTAGTTTAAATTGTGGTAGTTTCAAATTCAAATAATTTTGCTGGGTATTCCACGTATACAATCAATCAATTTTATTGACTATTTCACAATTCATGTAATCCAAATATTAAAAATTTATAGTATATTATAGAAAGTAAAATATTTAAATTATACTTAATTTTTTAATTCTCTATGATGAGGCACTGCCTCACCCGCCTCCCCTGACGGGCCGCCACTGAACGGTGTTTAATTTAGAGCAAAAACTTGGTTTCTGGGGTTAAATATATGTATTATAATCTAGCAATACATTTAAAATGCAGTTTACATAATTTGTTAAATATTAATAATAAATAATTTCTAATTTACTATTCACTTTATTCTAAAGAATGGTACAAAAAGCCGAACATTCAATTGTTTGAAATCACTTCGATTCCTTTTCCATCGTAAATTTTTTATTCGTATCGGAAACATCTGCCTAAACGTATTCTCATATCGCGATAAATTTCTGAATATAAGTGCCATCTTGGCAAAGTAGGCCTAGACAAGTCAATGCTAGCCAATTTCATGGTTGTCAGTTGTATCGATTCATATTATAATGTAAACATAATTTATATTCGTGCCCGTTTTTTGTGGGATTTTCCACTGCCGCTAACCGATACGGCAACCTGGCGCATTGTGTGCATATTTGACATGTTTATACTTGTATTGACGATCCAGCTTTTGGGAGTGAATTGATGGGATTCCAATTCAGTTCGAAACCCGGATTATTATGTCGAGGATTTGACCTGGAAGAAAGGCAAATATTAATTAGTCATTACACCCTTTTTTAGTTTTATTTGGATCAAAGATTATTTTCTGTACAAATGAATACATCAAAATAATATTAATTAATTAACATAAGGCCAGTAAAAGTGTAAGGTTTTATACAGAGGAAATTAATGCAACAAAATTTAGTCACAGATTCTCGAGATAATTAACATAAGGCCAGTAAAAGTGTAAGGTTTTATACAGAGGAAATTAATGCAACAAAATTAAGTCACAGATTCTCGAGACAAATTTAAGGGACACGTAGGTATTTTTTAATTTTGCCAATTGGCCCCCTTTTTCGGAGATACAGCCCCCTAAAAGTCGCCCATAAGAATAGTCTTTTTCTTATATCTCAGAAGCCTGTTGTACGAGAATCACTGAATTTGGCATACTGGGGTTTTTTGATATGTGGAATCTGATAGTGTTAAGGTTTATCCCTGGATTTTCGTAGGCCCCCTTGTCATTGGAGCCACAAAACATTGGTTGCATATTTTTTTTAATATTAACTCGTAAGGAAGTACATTCAATTAAGAAAATTTTGTCTTTTGAATTTTTTTTTGTAAACGTAATGTTTTCGAAAAAAATGGCAAAATGTCATCGAATGCATATGATATATCAACATTCGTATGAAATTCTTACGTGTTAGGTGGCTGGCGTTCGCAAGTGACAAAAAAATTAATTTTTTGACAGTTACCATTGATCAGTTGTCATATTATCATCTTTTCTGTTTCTCTTGAAAAAAATGGTGAAATTTTCCGTGCGAGAAAAAGTCCAAATGCACCTGATTTACGAAGAGGCCAATGGAAATTCACCTCTCACGCGTAGACTTTACGCTGGCCGATTTCCCCAACTATAACAATTTAATTCGATGTTTTCGCGTGTGCACCTGCAGACGGGTTCTGTAATTGTAAGAATTCTTAAGGCCAAATATGTCGTTTGTTAACACCCTAACAAGAAAAAAATATCTTGAATTTATTTGAAGAAACCCCCGAAATAAGCATAAGACGCGCATCACTACAACTTGAAATTCCCAGAACAAGAATTCACAGTTTTATCAAACAACAATTACTGAAACATTTTTCTGAGATATAAGAAAAAGACTATTATTATGGGCGACTTTTAGGGGGCTGTATCTCCGAAAAAGGGAGCCAATTCGCAAAACTAAAAAATACACGTCCCCTAAATTGTCCGGACACCCTGTATAGGGAATCCAATATTATACCGGGTCGAGTTTTATTCTTTTAATACAATACAAAACAAACAAAGAGCATACATTAAATACTATCTCCAATAAATCCGAACAACCCCTTCGACGCTATGCCCCATAAACTTGAAGAACACAACTTAAGTTTTTCTATAATAACTTACGAACTGTTTGTCGTACTAGGGCGAGCAAACTCTTAGAATACTGGTTTGATATTTTGCCCTCCGATGTACTGTTGCATAAATATATTTAAAAAACCTTAACAATTATTTTGGAAAATGGTTTTCTCCGTTTTTACCGCTTCTCCTGAAATTTTCTAGCCTTTAACATTTTTTATTAAATTACCATTTAATTGGTTCAGTGACGACTGGATAATTTACATTTTGACGTTTCTTTAAAAATAACATTTTAACCTTTTTTGGTTGGTAACAAATTAAAGTTATTTACAAATACATGTAGTATAGTGAAAATATGTGGAGCAACTTTTTTAAAATGAATATAATCAGGATTTGGTTTGTTGCATTTATTTAAATATTATTAATGTATACATAATATGTATTACATAAATGTTCCCTTGCTTACAAATACATTTATAGTATTATTATAGTATTATAATATTTATAAATATTTATTTTTATTTTATTTATTTTTATAAGGGCCAGTATATTCACCTCCCCTTAAATTTACTAGATGGATAACTGTCATAGTTACCATTGGGTAAATTTAGTGGAAGGAATATACTGGCCCTAAGGATAATATTATTTCAGGGTGAAAAAAAGTAAAGCGATTTTTAAGATAAACAATAGTTTTTACTTTAAATACCTAGTATATTAAAACAAATTTAATATTTTGTAAAGTAATCATTGTTTTGCATTGACCTAATTAGTTTTGTGATAATCATTGGATCCATATTAGATCTCGTTTTTTTAAGGCCACGAACAATTTTCCATTATTTTAATTTAATTTTCCTCTGATTTTCCCATTTAATATTTCCCAGAGGTTCTCAATTGGGTTAATATCAGGAGATTGTGATTGCAATTTACATTTACTTTTTCTTTTAGAAACCACTCGTTGACGAACCGAGATGTATACTTTGGGTCATTGTCCTGTTGAAAAATGTGCCTTAAAGGCATAATTTCATCTGCGTATGGCACCATTTTGCTCTCCAAAATTCCCTTAAATTGACACCTATTTTGTAAAGTGGACCAACACCATACCCTGAATAACAGCCCCAAACCATTACTGACCCTCCTCCATGTTTCACTGTAGGACATGTGTATTTTGGGTTCATTAATTGGACGTCTTACAAGTACATACGTACATACGTATACGTAATTCCATCAATATTAAAAAAGGCAGAACTTGGACTCGTCGCTCCAGATCACTTTTTTCCAGTCGTGCTGTACCAAATGAAGATGTGCCCGTCTGTTTTTTTTTTGATAGGAGAAGTTTTTTGGCTGGTCTTCTACCCAATAACTTAGCTTTTAGTAATCTACCTCTAACAGTTCTAGAAGTTACTTCAACTCCAAAGTATGGCCCTTTATTTGATTGGATCCAATAAACGGTTGGTAATGGCTTGGCAATCTTTAAATTTCTTTTTATTTTTGTATCGATTGGTTTTTTTGGGTCTACCACACTTTTTTTCCAAAACATTTCCAAACACACGAAATTGCTTAACAATACGCGAAACTATAGACTTGTTTAAGTTAAACGATCTAGCAATATTAGTTTGTGTCTGACCAGTCGTTCTTTTAGTTCAACCAATAAATGTTTTCCTCTAGGCATCTGTACTAATAGAAAATCACAAATAAAATAAATTTTAAGTAAAGTAAATCATAAAAGTATTGTCTAAACAGTTGCTCTACTTTTTTCCACCACAAAAATGTAATTACGGTCCAATAAACAAACAACAGTAAGAAAAAGTAGATATTTTATATATTAAATCCATTTGTATATACAGTGTATACAAGGAAACTATAGTTATATAGTTTAATCTCAATTAATAAAAATAATGATATTTTAATTATTTTTCAAAAGTTGCTCTACATTTTTCCACTACTGTCTATTCAAATTGCAATTTAACAGGCATTCAAACTTTGTAATTTAATTTTTGTTTTGTTGATGCATTGTTGCGTAATTAAAGAAAAAACACTCTGCGCAAGAAGAAGAAAACCAATTTCCAAAAAAGGTGTTGCGTTTTTTTGCATAAATTTATGCAACAACGCATCAGTACACTGAAAAAACTTAGCATTAAATATAAACGCTATGCATTTGTGGTGAAGTAGTTACGGGTTCGGATATGGCCTAAGAAACGTGCATTTGATATAAATGCATGGTGGATTTGAAATATTGAAAGTTAGTTGAGTTATTTTTAACTGCATCATTACTTTAAGTAAACATCGAGTTGCCTTAACATCTAGAATAGGCTTATTTTTGAAACACATTAAATGTATTTGTTGTTAAAACAATGTCTTATTATTTAATGCTTGGAGCTTGCTAGCAAACAGCATTTTTAGGTAATATGTACTAAAGTGAAAATGCAAAACTAAGTACCAAATTATCGGATTGCGAGATTTTGTTTTGATCTGCAGACATGTACTTGGGTATTATTTTTTTTTGTTTTATCAAAATTGTATTTATGTTAGCACTTGAATAATTTTAAGTAGACAAAAAAATGTTTATTGATACAAAAGTACAGACCACATAAATAACAAAATCTCAAAATCCGCTGATTTGGCAACGTTTTGATTTCCACTATAGAATTTTTTTGACTAATGTATACTAATGTATAGCCTGAATTTCATACTTTTTGTTTGATTGATGAGAAATAAAATGTGCATATAATATTTTTAAACAATTTTATTGTATCCTATTTTATAGAATATAAAAATACAAAATGGACTAAATAAATACTCTTAGGCTGTGGTCAGTGCACCTTGATCGGCCGAAATTTAATACTGTCGCATACGGCCAATGCCGAACGACTCTGACCACATCTTTAAAACAGTTAACAAAAATTATACCTGATAAAAGATCATTAATTGCTCCTGCTTATCTCGTAACTCTGTAATTTTTTGATGACTGCAAATCTCTCTCCTAATTTAGAAATAAGTTGGAAAACACTTTGCGAGTCGAGGACTAGCAGCACTTCAAGCGTAATGGCTTCTTCTAAATAATAAAAAAGAGTCACCTATCACAAATGTACCTTTCCCAAATTAATTTACATGAGGTCTAAACACTTACCTTCGAATTTGGGAATAGACCTAAACCCTCCAGTTGCTCCTTACATGACATTTTTTCTTTACCATAAACACAAAAAACTGTTTTATGAAACCGACAAAACGTACAAAGTATCTGCATGGAGGCTCTCGTACCAATGACGCAATACCAACTTGTTGTTATAGGTTATGATTTCTTTCTGATGCTTGCAAGGAATGTAAACAACGAATACTAACGTTAAAATAAATTCATTGTGCATTATAGTTTTATCCCTAAATAACCTATAACAATAATAGCTTGATTATTTAATAAAATCCCTGAATTCATAACAATAAAGAAACAAGTACTTCCAATATAAATAAATGTTTATATATTTACCCTAAAGAAAATTGTCTTAATAATAAAGACACGCAGGGTTACATTAAATTCATGTACCCAAATGCTCTACGAGTTAAATGTTAGGAAACACTTATTATAATAATATTGAATGTTTCATTAAATTAATTACGGTTCTTAACTTTTATAGACAGTGTTTTAAATAATAAAAGGTTGGCCTCAAATTCACCTACAACTTAAAAATTAATACTGACTTTTTTCAGTGTAAGCAAAATAGGTTTTATAAAAACTGTAGCTCCTAAAATTGCCAGTATTTTACAAGTATGTTGGCCTCTGTGCGATAAAAGGTTCATAAGTTTTTTTAAGTTTTTTTTTTCAAGATGGCGGGCCATGGCGCCGCGGGGTTTGTTCTGATCAATCCGAAAACAAGAATATATACTATTCAATTAGTGCTCTACAATTAAAAAAATAAAATGTCAACCGTTATAAAAATATTGGGTCAACATACGCTTTTACTCTCCTATAGAGAAAAGTAATTAATTATTTTTGTGCATTTTTATGTTGACAAATCAGTGTATTAAAGTAGAGATAATAAAAAAGTGGTTTAAACTGGATCATCAATATCTAATAATAATATAGGTAAAACTACTCGCAAATAATATTTATTTATCAAGTAAATTACATTTAAAGCTGACAAACAAAACCTCAATATGCTGAAGGATTGATTTACTTAATTAAGGACGATTTCCTAAACACACCAATCAAACGCTCATCTACATAATCATTGATAATGATAAGTCGATAGCAATCGATTCTAATCTTAGCAATACAACGGTTTGCTTGTTAAGTGTAAAATAATTGCTTGACGCTAACGCCAAAGCAACAAACATGTTGAGATATCAAAGTGCCCTCGATCAAGTTGTACATCCAAACCAAAATTTTGAGGAGTCGTTGAAATTAAACAAACATAAATTAAAGTAAGTTTTTTTCATAATCGAAACTTAAAAAATTGACAGGAATAGTTATTTTTCGAACAAGTGCGCAAAGTTTTATTTACCCGCACGCCACTGGTAACGTGAGTGCGGAAAAATTACTTTGTGCATATAATATGGCGCAAAGTTGCTGATTATATTTTTATATTGAAATATTTTAGCAATATATTTTGTTTTAATGAAAAATACTATTAAAGGCTTTATGATTTAATAACCTTACTGTATTAACGCATTTGCATACGCAAAGTTAGCGAGCGAAAAAGTACAACTTTGCGCAAGTGAGTAGAAAAACCAAATATTTTATACATTTTTCACTAAGTTAGTACTACTAACAATTTAAAAATAAAATACTATTTATTTTTATTCTAGTTCTGTTTTAGTTAACATCAACACCCCCAAGAGGGTTATCAAAAAATATGGAGGCATCAATACGTTTTTGAAGCATAAAGTGGTTCCTCAAAATTTTAGGGAGTATTTGAAAGATTTTGGACATACTTTACTCGTAACAAAATGGCGTTGGATATGGTTAACTGTGATCTTAGTAAATTTGGCTACCTATTTTTTGTTCAGTTTTTTTTGGATGTGGTACGTAATATATATGTATATTATTATAATAATAGATAATAATTATAATGAAAGAATTTATATTATTCACAAGTGTGGTCCTTCTTTCTGCGTGATTTTTTTTTGGCTTAAATTATTATTATTCTTAAAGGCATACTTTATTATCATAAATTAATTTTTATTTTACCAAAAATTTACAACAGTAAAAAAAACATATGTCATATTTTTTAACATTTATGCAAATGCCTTTTTGGTGCGTAAACGAAATTTCGTGTTAAATATCTATTAAATAGTATATTTTATCTTAATAAAAAAGTTTTATTAGAGACTGTCAACACTGACAAAAATAGCATTTAATATATTTTTTTGTCATTGTTTTCCTATTGGTTCATTGTTCAGCAAAATTGTCAAACGTATTTTGACCAAAAAAACTCAAACGCAAAATATGCTAAATTTATTGTGGCCTTTTTGGTGCGTGAATGATTTTTTTTGTTAAACTATATATACTTAAACACCCTGTATTTTAAAAAAGTAAATATTTTTATGTCCATTTATAATACTTGTATATTTATTAGGGTGTCCGTTATTTACCAAGTTGATTTTTTTTCTTGCGACGCCCCCTAAATTTTTAGTCTATCGTCTAAAAAAAAATTTCAGACCAAAATAAACTCTTAATATTCATAATAAACCTTGCCCCAAAGACGATACATTTCCCATTCAAATTACATGGGATTTTGACACTTTTTTCAATTAATTCTTTTTTTCCCAGGCAAGATGACTTACAGCAATGAGACATATATATTCTTATAGTAAATTGAACGCTCTACAAAAAAGGTCTCTTATAATTTTTCACTCGTTAAAAAGTTATTCGGGGTGAAAGTTAAACTCTGTGTACATTTTCTGTTTTTTTTTACTTTTACGGCAAAGTTATTATTATTTCGATGAAAGTTATTAGAATATTTCTGAAAATAGATAATTCTGGTGGTATTAGGGTATACAATTTTTAAACCTGGAAAATAATAGACTGCATAACAGGTAGCTGGTTCTAGTTTTAATCATTTTTGAGACTTTATGTATAACACACAGTCAACTAATTTTTATTGAATTTCAAGTTTTGTATACTTTTATGAAATTTTCCTTCAATACAGTATGTGACTCAAAATTACTCTTACAAGCATTCCCGCCAACACACGGAATTCTTATTGACGCAAGCGCGCTAAAGCGCATTTAGTACCCTCAGGGCCATATTACCCATTAGGCAGGAAAGGCACTTGCCTTAGGCGCCACGTAGAAATAGGCGCCTTGTCCCCAAGCAACTTAAAAAAAAATAAAAATTGTTACCAAAATGTTTATTTTTTCCAAAAATAAAACAAATAAACAATATACAATTGTAATAACAGAATATTTTTTACTGTTTTTATTATTTTATAAAAATTTACCTTCCTATGTAATAACGAGGTGTAAAGCCGACAAAAATCGTGCCGCAAATTCACTTCTGTATAAACATATCTTTAGCACTCTTTAAACTATTTCAAAACCCCCGTATGCTCCAAGCACACGGATTCCTCTTGCATCGGGTACCCGCTGTGATGTGCTGCTCACCCTAGCGGGTACGAGCTACTAGACTCTAGTAACTAGACTCTAGTAACTAGAGGAAACTGCTGCCGAAAGGACTTGGGTGTTTTCGCGTTTATTCAAGAGTGGCACTTCTATGTGTTGTGTGTTTGGTGATAGCAGTCTGTGTTCGATAGTTTGATCGGTTGAAAGGTTGATTTAGCCTGGCTTTTAAATTAAATTACGTTACGTTAGATTACGTTACAAAAATGCTGGCTAAATCCACATTTAGATAGTGTTAATTTTTCTGTTTGTTTTAAGGTATTTCTGAAATTTTAATATTAAACTAATTACAATAAACCAGCAGTACATCTAACATACAATACAGAAAATTAAAGTTGATTTTATTTTTTTTAAATACTTACTAATGACATCTTGCAGAAAAACGCAGGCATAAGTCCTAACACTTTTTATTTACATTATATTTGTTATTTTTGTATGTTATTTATGTTTTTTATGTATTTTTTTAATGATAAAAAGTATTCTAATTCATAGGGAATAATTAGGTTATAATGCTCGGGCGCGCCCGGGCGCCCTTAAGCTAACAGTTTGGGGTGGCTCTAATAAGCTTTTTTAAAATTTGCCCCGGGCCCCGTAAGTATAGTATCTAGTTATAGGAGCCAAATTTTTAAGTGCCTAAGGCGCTCAATTGCCTTAAGCCGTCTCTGAGTACCTTGACGGCGCTTTAAGTCCTTTTAGCAGGGGCGTAGCTACCGCTGTATCAGCCGTATCAGTGATACGGGGCCCCCGGCCAGGGGGGGCCCCCGATTGGCTTCGACATGGGTAAGAAAAAAACATATTACCCACATGTTAAAAAAATTGAGGCATCAAATTAAATAAATAAATAATATTATTATTTAATTGTTTATTCTTCGATTTATTAAATTAAAATTTTCCTGCACCTTTCCGCTATGCGTTGTCTGCGGCGGAATCTGGGCATATTGTTCTGTGCTCTGCGCCGCATAATGAGTCTGCTTTGGGTGTTATTATCATAGTCTAAGATCCCAAGTAAGGTCGACCTTCACCCATCTGCTTACCAGATAAAAATTATATTTTATCAAATAAAATATGTTTCTGAACGTAAACCAATAGGGTTGCCATAGAAAATATGATCATGGCTATAATAAATAAAAAATTCAAAAAAAAATTATTTTTTAAATTTCACCGACTTGCTTGCCCAATGAACGAAATTCCAATGGAAAGTATACAACATACAGAATATGTAACAGTTAGGTTGCCTACCTTTTCTGGTCCCTATTACCTGGTTGCTTTGTACAAACAGGTAAGTTGATATCAGTAATTGCACTCATATGCTTACTACTTAAAAAATATATCAAAATGAAGGCAATTTTATTACGAATACAGTAGTATAGGGTTGCTTTGCAAAATCCGTTCATAAATAACGGTTGCTAGACTTTTAAATTAAAAAATTGGAGGAAGCAAAGATGTACTATTGCTAACAAAAAAAACTTATACAGCTATATTGTGGCTGTGTGAATAAAACTTTTCCGTCAATGTCAAGGTGACATCGAGCTGTCACATCAATTGGACGGCTTTCTGCAGAATGGGACCAACCCACACCATGATGAAACTGAGAAAAAAGCTATCAAAGATTTTAATAATTTTAAAATTACCTGTTAATTTTATGCCGATTTTGGACTTACGGAGGCTTAAGGGTTATAATTTAATAATTTCATCAGGTGGATTTTGTGATGTTATGTGTAAGGGTGACGAAAAAAATGGGCTTTTGTTGGTTGGTTCCTTTCTGCAATTTATGAAAACTACTATCTGATGTATGTATGTATTTAAAGAAAAGCGACAATTATTTATTTCCAAACAAAATACAACTGAAATTACTATTATAATGGTAATATGAATTAATTTTGATTCTATTTGAAATTCGTCCACATCATCTTCCAACCCCACCTCATCTTGTAAGCTACCAAAAAAATGCATCAAGACTTTATATTTTGCAGAAGCAGGAAATCTTTAAAGACTTTGGTAGTGGGTCTACCAGCCTGCTTTTTTACCAAAAAGATCCAACCCACTTGCAGATATTCTACAGATTCTAATTCTGGATTAGTAATCCACACTATTATTAAATGTTGGTTGGTTCAATGATTAATAGATTTCACTACACTTGCATTTTGGCTATGACCTATTTTGCAGATAAATTATACACACTTAATTAGTTCATAGGCTAAATATCTCGATTTTTTTGGTTTTGTGGGTTGGTTCCTTTCTGCAGAAAGGCGTCCAATTATGACTTTATGAACAAAATTTAGTATTTGAGTATATGCTATTGAGAAGCGTTTTGGAGCAAACAGTTCGTTTATAAACACGTGTTTTGTGAAAAAAATAAAAATGGCGAAGAAGTGTTTTTTATGTAAATCAATCACAGAATCATTTGATTTGCATAAAAAATACTTCTTCGCCATTTTTTATTTTTTCACAAAACCCGTGTTTACAAACTGACTGTTTGCTCCAAATTTTACAGGAGAGCGAAAACAAAATTTTGTTTTGCACTAGGAGTTATGCGGTACTAATACCTTTATTAAATGGTGTTTTGGTCGTTTTAAGTCCAAACATAATTGAAGGTAAATTAGTAAAAAGATTGCAAAACTTGAATCGAAGTAAGTAAAAAAACCAAAAAATTTAAATTTTGGTCTTAATACCCTTTTGCTCTGAGGTACAGATATTAGTTTTATTCTTTTATATAAGCAGAAAGCATGCTGTTGTACTGAGTCCTCCTCTATCGCATCAAATAGTACGCGCAATGCTTCTCTGTCATACATCTTTGCTTGCTCTATTTTTTTTAATTAAAAGCCTAGCAACTGTTATTTATGAACGGATTTTGCAAAGCAACCCTATACTACTGTATTCGTAATAAAATTGCCTACATTTTCATATATTTTTCAAGTGGTAAGCATATGAGTGCAATTACTCGTATCAACTTACTTGTTTGTACACAGCAACCAGGTAATAGGGACCAGAAAAAGGTAGGCAACCTAGCTGTTACATATTCTGTATGTTGTATGCTTTCCATTGGAATTTCATTTATTTGGCAAGCAAGTCAGTGAAATTTAAAAAATAAATTATTTTTTTAATTCTTTATTAATTATAGCCATGATCATATTTTTTTTGGCAACCCTATCGGTATATGTTCAGAAACATATTTTATTTGATAAAATATAATTTTCATCTGGTAAGCAGATGAGTGAAGGTCGACCTTACTTGGGATCCTCTACTATCATAGGTTATATTAATAGCAAATTGGAAATAATTATTAGCGTTACAACTATTTCAAATGACTTGCCTTTATTTTAAAATAGAAACCTTTTAAAAGATGTTGAAGAACGGTAAATATCTAAAACCAGACCAAATTTTAAAATTTGCCTGTACATAAAAAGCTATGTATACATGGGTGAATATATTGAGATGTCCCCCAAGTGAAAATGATTATTTTTTATTTTTAGTTGTTTCACTGTTAGTTTAGAATATGGTTTTTGGGAAGCCACCAGGTCTAGTAATAACATAACATAAGTGGTTCTGCACTAATGTATTAAGAAATCATACATTTTGAATATTTTAGCTTTACGGAAGATAGCTTCACGGAGGTTAGGATTTCGTATGTTTTTTTAAACCTTTGTATATTTGAAATAAGTTATTGTATCTTTTGAATCCTTTATATTTAAAAAAAATACAATTGTACGTACCTACAATGTAGTGTTGCTGTTTTATAATTCAAAAGTTTAAATTCATTAATTTGCTATTTAAAAACCTATGCACCGTGAGGTGTAAGTAGATTTTTTTTATAAATATTTTATGTATGTAGGTCCTACATACATAAAATATTTATAAAAAAAATCTACTTACACCTCACGGTGCATAGGTTTTTAAATAGCAAATTAATGAATTTAAACTTTTGAATTATAAAACAGCAACACTCTCATCTGCATATAAATTCTAACTAACCTTTGGGAATCACATGCATCTATAATGTCGTAAACAGAGGTTTTTGGTTATTTAAAATGATTAAAGCGCTATCCGTTGCATAAAATTTAAAGCAAAAACAGATTCACGGAGGATATAATCAATTTTTGTAACACCTACATAAATGGTTATAAAAATTATTTCTTTTAATTTTTAATAATATTATATTCGATGTGTTTAATTTCCTTAGTGAACTGATATTTTTGGTATGCTTTTACTACCTTAGATATTTGAAAACATATAGGTTAACCTAGAAAGAGTAACAGTCAGGAAGGATAGGTTTTAGACTTTTAAAACATTGTAAAAAATAATTAATTGCGGTTAAAAATCTGGAACCTGAGCTGTAATATCTACTTAATTATGAAAGATCAAAACACAATAAAAGTGTAGGTCAAACTCATTTGGATTTAAATCTAATAATTATTAAATATCATGGGGTAACATCATCGGGGGACATTTTGTGAGATTCACCAACATATGTATATATTATTTATTAAATTATAAAAATTGGTAAATGCAAAAAAATGATACCCTAAAATTTTTCCGGGATAAGGGCCCCTACAAGATTTTTGATACGGGGCCCCCTCGAGGCTAGCTACGCCACTGCCTTTTAGTATTGTATATTTGTTATATTGTATACAAATATCTCTGCATATTGTTGTGAATAAAGAAGTTCTGCAACTACTGTACCATCACTCAAGAAATCGCAATAAATCTATTGATGACAGCTGTTCAATCGTTATACGTGAAGTGACAGGAATTTGGAGTGAAGCAGTAATTCCAACTCAAATTAATTCGCGTTGCCTAACAAATGCAATAATTCATTATTTGTTTCAGCAATATTTATATGAAAAATCCGTCGAGTTCTTTGATCAATAAAAAATTGTTTTGTCTCCTCGTCAATCATTTTAAAAACGTCACCGTCAGCAATGTTCGAGTTTATTTGACAAATCTTGCTCTTTTGTTTTATTTTTTTGGTTAAGATGTTTTTGTACATTTCTGTATTCTGCGTAGAGACTTTTTAATTTTGTTATGCAACGTGAATTAATTTGAGTTTGAACTACTGCTTCACTCCAATTTCCTGTCACTTCACGTATAACGATTGAACAGCTGTCATCAATAGATTTATTGCGATTTCTTGAGTGATGGTACAGTAGTTGCAGAACTTCTTTATTTGTTGGTAACTTTTTGCCAGTAATTGAACTTGAACGTGAAATTTTAATTCCAATGAGATTTTCATTATAAATTTAATTTTAAAGTTTTTATTTACCTATATGTTAAAAATTGCACTAATTCTAAATTTTGTTTTTTGTGTATAATTATATAATTATATAATATATAATTATATATAATTATATTATTATATAATATATAATTATATAATTATATAATATATATAATTATATAATTATTATAATAAAAGTTTTATTATATAAATAACTACTGTTAATGTACGACACAACATTCACAACAATATGCAGAGATATTTGTATACAATATAACAAATATACAATACTAAAAGGACTTAAAGCGCCGTCAAGGTACTAAATGCGCTTTAGCGCGCTTGCGTCAATAAAAATTCCGTGTGTTGGCGGGAATGCTTGTAAGAGTAATTTTGAGTCACTTACTGTA
Source organism: Brassicogethes aeneus (assembly GCA_921294245.1). Classification (NCBI taxonomy): domain Eukaryota; kingdom Metazoa; phylum Arthropoda; class Insecta; order Coleoptera; family Nitidulidae; genus Brassicogethes; species Brassicogethes aeneus. Next base: position 59,120,232 of record OV121133.1, on the reverse strand, counting down.
TTAAAGGAAAATTTCATGAAAGTATACAAAACTTGAAATTCAATAAAAATTAGTTGACTGTGTGTTATACATAAAGTCTCAAAAATGAAAACTAGAACCAGCTACCTGTTATGCAGTCTATTATTTTCCAGGTTTAAAAATTGTATACCCTAATACCACCAGAATTATCTATTTCCAGAAATATACTAATAACTTTCATCGAAATAATAATAACTTTGCCGTAAAAGTAAAAAAAATCAGAAAATGTACACAGAGTTTAACTTTCACCCCGAATAACTTTTTAACGAGTGATTTAATCGAAAAATTATAAGAGACATTTTTTGTAGAGCGTTCAATTTACTATAAGAATATATATGTCTCATTGCTGTAAGTCATCTTGCCTGGGAAAAAAAGAATTAATTGAAAAAAGTGTCAAAATCCCATGTAATTTGAATGGGAAATGTATCGGGCAAGGTTTATTATGAATATTAGTTTACTTTGGTCTGAAATTTTTTTTTGACGATAGACTAAAAATTTAGGGGGCGTCGCAAGAAAAAAAATCAACTTGGTAAATAACGGACACCCTAATATTTATGTATAATTTAACCAAATTTTGATTTTTTTTACTTATTCCACAAATTTATCGCGTAATATGGCGAGACAGGGTCTCCCAAAAAGCCTTTTTTACAGAATCCTAATAAAACATACTTTTCTAGGTTAGCTTATATCAGCGGCGACTTTGATCCAGACAACACAACACCATGCGTGGTGAACACTAAAACGTTAACAGGATACTTTTTGTTGAGCATGGAAACGATCACGTCTATCGGTTATGGCTACCGATACCCGACAGAAAATTGTAGGAAAGGGTGGATTCTGCTTACATTTCAGGCGCTGTGCAGCGTTGCCTTACAAGGGGTGCTAGTTAGCGCAATATACGTGAAAATCTCGCGGCCTTTCAGAAAAGTATTGAATTCGTTGTTCAGCAAAAAGGCGGTGGTAAGTATAGTACAAAAAAAAATATTGTGGGCATTTTTTAAATAAAAAAAACTATTTTGTTATACAAGCTGTCCCTAAACTTATTGGCATAAATTTAGGAAAAGATTGAACAAGTCAAAATAGGACGAAAACCCAAATAAATATTTTTCCTAATTACTTATTACTTATTAAAGTGTTACTTATCATATCAGTTTTTTAATATAACCTCTTCTATGGTAGTCTTGGAAAGGTGATATTTTGCGAAAAATCACTTACTACCAAAACACATATTCACACATAATTATAATTGTTTGAGCGAACACAGTGTCGTAGAAAGGGGGGTTGCTTTAAGCTTATTGTCCCATACAAACTCTGAGGTTAGGTTTTTATAACATTTGATGCAATTTTTAGATTACACAGTTCGGCTACCGTTAAAAAGGTTTCCTAGATAGACGAAATTACAATAATTTTTATATCGCATTATTTAAAAGGATTAAAAGGTATATGATAACAAATTTTATTTTTTAATTGAAAAAACTAAAAAGGGCATTCCATGAGCCTCGAGACTTTTTGCCCTGACCGTCACTAAAAAAATTGTAGTTTTTTCAAGTAAAAAAAATTGTTATCATATAACTTTTAGTCTAATGCGATATAACAATTATTGTAATCTCAAATATCTCGGAAACGGTTTATTTTATCGAAGTTTGATAGGTACACCTTTTTAATAGTAGCCGAACTGAGTAACCGAAAAATTGCATCAAATGGTTTAAAAACCTAACCTCAAAGTTTGTATGGGACAATAAGCTTAAGCAACCCCTGTTTCTACGACGCTGTGTTCACTCGAACAATTGTAATTATGTGTAAACATGTGTTTTGGTAGTAAGTGACTGTTCGCAAAATATCACCTTTCCAAGTTTATCATAGTAGAATTATATTATATTAAAAAAACTGATATGATAAGTAACACCTTGTATCTTTTAAAAATACGTATTTAGGAAAAATATTTATTTAGATTTTAGTCTTATTTTGACTTGCTTAATGTGCTCCTAAATTTATGCCACTAAGTTTAGGGACACCTTGTATATTTTTTTTACTTCTTTATTTTAAAAATTGCGGTAAAGTATGAAGTTGTTGAATTGTTGGCGCGATTATTTTCGAGGATAGTTAGCAAGAAATAATAATAAATATCGTAATATTATCGATCTGTTTACAAATTTCTATTAATTTTTGGCGACAGAAAATATGGTGGTAAGGTGGTAATTACCACTTACTTAAGTTCACAAGTTTATACATATCATACGTATAATATATTTAACCATATAGAGAGGGTTATAAGGTACTTGTAACCCTACGCATATGATTATAAATAAATTATTGTTTTGTGCAACAACAAAAATATAGTTAAAGTGACAATAAAACTGTTAAAATATAATCATGGTTAACATGACAGTATATATGACTGTGCCTATACTAATCAGAATATTTGATTAAAATAACCATTGTTTTTTCTCAGTGTAGTTGACAAAAACCGTGCGCAAAGTTACAATAATAAATTAGACTATGCTTAATTAACCTTTTTACTACCTTCTCTAAAAATGCCTTTTAAACCTAACGAAATTTGTTGTATTTGTCGAGAAATTTTTAAAAAGAGAGAATTATTGTACCTGTGTATTATTGTTCTTCATGTAACCATACAGATAGCATAGACCCCAGACAGTTATAAATTTGACTTCTGCATAAATGTGGTATAATAATTAATATTGTATTATTTCATATAACCTTTACAAATAATATTTTTCATAACAAGGATTAATTTTAGATTTATTGCACACAACAAGTAGTGGTATAATAATTATTGCACGCTATATGTCCCATACAGATAATGTCATGACATATAGAAGACTGCGTTGAAAAACGATAGATGTCACCATTGTGCAGGCAAATTCTCTTCTCGCCGCTTTTGAACTATTCCTTTTCAATATAAGGAAGGGAATTAAAGTTTTCGTTTGGGTCTCAAGCCTATAGCAACTCGGCACTGATGAGTTCCACAGAACGAAACGCGTCTGTCGATGCTGGCATGAGATCCTGAACGAAATTAAACAAAAGCGGTGATAAGAGAAATGCTTGCAGAATATTTAATATTATTATATTGTTTCATATAACGTTTACAAATAATATTTTTCATAACAAGGATAAATTTCAGATTTATTCCACACGTATCATTACCCTAAGGGGTGGATAATTATGGGGGAATGCCATTTTTTACTTTTTAAAATGTTATTATTTTACATATTTCCTTACTACATAGACGGAACGTTCGATCAAATTCGGATTTCAAAAGGAGTTTTTAACAGCATTGCATTGCTTAAGCACTCGAGCAGAGACTCACCACCGCACTGTGGTTCGTAAGGCATGAAAAGTCTGTCAAAATAGAATTACACGCACGGATTAATTGAAAATTTGTTTACATATGTATGAAGTATGGCAAGATCGAATCTGATATCAAAATTAAAAAAAAAAATCAAAAATGTAAATTTCACCAAAGACACTCAATTAATAGAGGCTTTAAAGTTTAAAACAAGTTTTTGTACAAATATTATGAAAATAGAGACTTTCTTGAGTTGAATCCATCTTTCAGAATGAAAATTGGTGCTATACACTCTTTATAACAATGTCTTAAAGTAGGCATATTATTTAGCTTAACTCTGGAGGATTCTCGCTCTTGTCGCAGCGCTCACTTTAAAAGTTAATAACATGCATTTGCCTGCATCTAATCACTTGTGGTACATTCGCTTGGAAGGACTATCGCTTTATATAATCTGTGCATTATTTTCCCTATTTTCTTAAATTAATTTTTTTTATTTTGTCGGACTTTTAAGGCAAACAAACCATATTGCCGTAAGGCATAAAAAGTCTGCCAAAATAAAATTACACGTATGAATTAATTAAAAATTTGTTTACATATGTATTGCAGTATGGCAAGATCGAATCTGATGTCAAAATATATAAATGTAAATTTTAAGACCTAAAATTTCCCCAAATATATCTAAAAAGTCGAATCTGATCTCAAATCGAAAAAACTTTACCTCAATTAACGATGTAATAAGTTTTTTGGAATCACAATAAGTGGATGCACTTAAAGTGCCTGCACTCCGGAATCATCATTACACAAGAAACGGTTCGTCTTTTACTAAACATTATCGATCCCCTCGGTGTATCTTTAAGATGGAAGAGAAAAATAAATAGAATTTATTACTTTAATAAGGTGCCTAATTTTCTGTGGCACATGGACGGATATGATAAACTAAAGCCGTAAGGAATATGCATCAGTGAATGCATAGACGGATATTCTCGAAAAGTGTTGTGGTTAAAAGCGTCTAGCACGAACAATGATCCAAAGGTAATAGCAGGATATGTGTGTCGCACTTTTCATGACTCCCATATTGTAGCTCCGTTATTAGTAACACGATTTTTACAAAATTTTGGTCAATTGGACTTACCCATCAGGTGATCATGACGCAAGAAGAAAATTTAATTTTCACCAGTGGCGTTCGTTGTTATAATAAAAAAACAACAATTTTTTTTAGAAAAATATATTAGGCAATTTTTAAATGGTCTGATAATAGCATATTGTTATTTAGCATCATCGAAAACCCCCCTATACCAAATATGAAAATAATAGCATACAGGGTGTTGACGTAACTAATAATTAAATCTAACATATTCTATCACTATAAATTAATTATAACATCGATGAATTTTACCCAATTATTACAAATACAAGTTATCGAATAGCAGTTTGCTCTACGTATTGGCCATCGACAATTATGCACTTTTCAATCACTTTTCTATTATGTTGAACCACTTTTCTTAACTCTGCCGGTGTGATTTCCGCACATGCTTGTACTATTCTCTCGCGAAGTTGTTGCGCCGTTTGAGGCATATCCTTATAAACCAAATTTTTTATACGGTTCCAAAAATAAAAGTCTTTTGGTGTAAGGTCGGGCGACCGAGGAGGCCATTCTTAAAGTGGGCTTTTGGATCCTATCCACTTCATGGGAAACTGGGCATCAAGCCAGTCCCGCACTACACGCGCTCTGTGATCCGGTGCTCCATCTAATTGAAACAATAAACGCCTTATTATGAGCAAAGGCATATTATCCAAAACATTTGCAAAATCTGTTTGGAGAAAATTTAGAAATGTTGCAGCATTCAAAGTTTCAAAAAAGAAAGGACCTATGATTTCTTCTTTTAAAATGCCGCACCATGCATTCACTTTTTCACACTTTTGGCTTTTACAATTTATTATCCAATGTGGGTTTTCTTCTGCCCAATATTGACAATTTTGACTAGAGACCACTCCATTGGTTGTAAAAGTGGCCTCGTCTGTATCGAGGATATTTTTGAGAAAATTCCTGTCAATAAGGAAATTTCCTTGAGCCCAGAAACAATACTCCAATCTTCTAATATTATCACCTTCAAACAGGGTATATAAAAATTTTGGTTTAAAAGCTTTTTGCCGATTTCGTTTTAGACATCTCCAAACCTTAGATTTATCCAGGTTTAAATTTCGAGCTACATTCCGAACACTGGCATGAGGATCCATTCTAAATGCTTGAATTATTTGGTCATCGTGAATGTGTCGTACATTATTGTTTACAGCATACTTTTTTGGTCTAGGCTTTCGAATATTTCCGGTAGCGTTATAACTGGTTGTTGATAAATGCTACCATTTTAACATGAACATTTGGTCTGTCAGGATGTCGAGCATTAAAAATTCTTGCACCTTCAGCAAATGACGTATTTATTGTTTACAGCATACTTTTTTGGTCTAGGCTTTCGAATATTTCCGGTAGAGTTAAATAAGTTGTTGATAAATTCTACCGTTTTAACATGAACATTTGGTCTGTCAGAATGTCGAGTCATGGTGGTCTATCTTAAGAAAAACATTTTGGTCAGTACTGGATGAATTTGTTTTCACAGTTGAGAGATGATGGGCTATTTACTGGTAACATTGTAGATAAATCAATATTGCAATTTTGTTTCATGGATATTATTCAAGTGAGTTTAGTCCCAAAACTAGAGATTACTCACACGGCACGACATATTTCAATTATATATAACACAACATTATATATATTACAACATTTCCGTAATATTACATGCCAAGTGGGTATACCTATAGGTTGTACCTCTAGAATTATGGATCTGTGGAAAATTGAAGATAACATCTGGACGTATACTAGGTATATAGATATATGCAATTTTTAGGAGGAATTGAATAACGTTGTCCTAGAATGGAATATGCATTTGATCATAAAAAATCGACACAGCAACTGCCCCTCAGGACATCCAGATGTTATCTTCAATTTTCCACAAATACATAATTCTAGAGACCACGTTATAGTAGTAGAAGTAGAGCATTTGCAAATTTGTGAAAAAGAATGTGTCTTTTTAGACAATGACGTACACGATTTGTGTAAAATGGTTTTAGAGAAGCTTGGTAGTGACAAGCCTACTACTACGTGATGAAATTTTGACACTACTGTAGATTAATTACGTTTACATTAATAAATAAAAAAAAACAAATTAACATTGGTGTATTTATTTAAACGAACATAAACAAAAATATAAAATTTGCTAACTAAAAATGTATTCCTAGTAGGACTTTCCTACAAAACAACGTTTTATAAAATACTGTACAAAGATATAAAATAAAATTATTTATGAACAAATAAAAATGATTATTATTATGAAAGGTTATTTTTTATTGATAAGCTTTTGCAGTTTGCAATTCAAAAATTCATGTTTGCCTTGAAATATTCGTAACTGCCATGACAAGTTGTATTTGCCATGGGAAAAATTTCTCTGGTCGGGCCTCTCTCGTCCACAGCCCCCTCAGAATTTCCCTCATAATTGTTAAATTTGACAGATATCTTGTTAAAAGGACGTCTCATAGCCCTCACACTTCGTCCCTTCCATTTGACGAATTCGGTCCGTTTTACGTAGATTTTAAGACGGGTTTTCGACACCACTGCGGGGACCAGTGCTTCGTCACGCTACGCCACTGAGAACAATCTATTTGGTGCATTTTATAATTATAATTATAATAAAAATGATTGGCAAAACTTATTTATTTTTGTATGTATTTAACATTCGTAAGTTTATATAAAATGTAATCATTGTCAATTGTATTATTGTCATTTTTAACCTTTAAGAAGTTTTGTAAGCGCTGAAGCCCAATAATTAAAAAAATGCCCACAAGCATTTATATTTTACTAAATTTGTATTTTTTTGCAAGCAGTTTATATTTTAAAATCATAAAAATGTATTTATACTATGTATGTTCCTATAGGTACCTAAACCTTTAACAAATCAAGTTAACCTTTATATCCATTTTTTAAAAAAGCAATATCCACATAACATTTTCCGTTACCACGCTTGATTAACCACCCCGTTTTATATACAAAAATTTCATAATGCAAGGGTCACTCACGAATTTATTACAAAAATTACTTAGGGAATAAATTAAACAGAATATCAGTGGCGGGTGGCGATATCTCAATTATTAGATATGGGACCCACACCAAATTTATATGATTTTATTTATAATAACATTAAATAAACAAGTTTTTCGAAAGCAGAATTTAAATTGAAGTTTGCAAAAAAAGATAACTTTTTGCTCGGTCGTACCGGCCCCATGGCGCCCCCAATAAATATAATATAAATTTAATGGGTGCAATTTATTATTCACCATAGTTTATCGAGAAATTTCAAATTTAATTTAAAAAATCCAAATTATACAGATTTTATACCATTTTAAATTTTTGTTATTTCTTTGAAATCATATACATAAATATCTAATAATTGAGATATCGGTAAACCCAAAATCCACCAGCCGCCACTGCAGAACATCAGGGTTAATTTAACGCTATTAAACATAATATATTATTTCTTATTATAAATAAAATACAATTGCAATAATTAAAACATTAGGTATTTTAAATAAATTTTACAATAATAATTAACGACCAATAATAATTATAATTATTAAAGGCCAATAATAATTATAATTATTAACGAGTCTAAAAATTAATTTAATATGCAAATTGCATTTGAATTTTACAGAATCATTTTTAAAATCAATAATAATACGGACAGTGGGGTGTCCGTTTTTTTATTTTGATTTCATCTAAATTTTTTGTTTACTCTAAAAATAATTTTGAAAAGAATACGATATTGTTTAACCCAGAGACCGGTCATAAGGGTCTATAGTTTAACCCTGCTCAAATGACATTTTATTGACATGAGGAAATATTCATTACTAATTATAGTAGACATGCAGCAATAATATTGTATAATATTAAATAAATTTATTATATTAATAGACATGCAACAATAATATTGTATAATATTATATAAATTTTTGTAGGAAAACTTACCCTTTATAAAAAACCGTTGTTACGATTTTTTCGTAAACCCATCCATATTATCGGAGGACAATGTTTGAAATAAATAAAAAATATATCTTTTTTTTCGGAATTTTCAAGTTGACTTTAATTTGTCTTTTTTTACTTGGGTTTCATCTAAATTATTTAACACAGTTACAGAAAAACAAATTAAAAAATAATATATTTGTTTTGGATGTCATTTAACTTATTTAACTAAATTTGTTTTTTACATAATTTGAAATATACACTCACAGGCAAAATAATCGATCCACACAAATTTTCGATGAATTTCAATCGCAAATAACTTTTTTATTTGATGTTGGATTAGATAAATTAATGTGAGCGATTATTTTAAAAAATTACTTAAAAATTGATGTACGTTTATAATATACAGGTTTAAACAAAAAGATGTTTTTTACCCTAAGTTTAAGACAGTCTATAGAGTGGCAAAACCGTATATTGTTCTAAATTAAGTTTTTAACAGTTTTGTTTTTGGTTCACCTTAATATATTTATTTAGTAAAACAAAAAGGATTAAAAAAAAAAACATTGCAATTTCCAATATTTTTTCTGTACGAAGAACTAAGGTTGCTATGGTCCATCCAAAGCCTATGGAGGATGACAGTGACAGTTTTGTTGAATCATCCCATACTTGGACATGTCATATTTCAAGTGTTTATTGTATTATTAATAACTATAGTTATCCTAATTATAATTGTTGTTACCCAGTGTGGTTCGTTAACCCGTAACTGGTGAGGTCACTTTTTTGTTACATAACTGGTGAGGAGGGGTTTCCCAAACCCCACCCATTCTAAGAATCTTTACCACGTATTAAATCATGGTTGTGCCTGTAGAATTTTCATTTGGGGTTTGGTAAACCCCACCTCACCAGTTATGTAACAAAAAAGTGACCTCACCAGTTACGGGTTAACGAACCACACAATTATAATTAGTAAAACTATTCTCTCTAAAAACGAATTAGTCAAAAATGACTAATTTAATAGTTATTAGTGGCTGCTTTTTCACTTGTGCCATGGTTAACCATGGAATACCATGGCATTCCAAAATTTAACAGCAAATTCTTATGTAAAATTGTCCCCTGAATCCGAAAATACCGTCAAAAATTATGAAAGTGGAGCAGTTTTTGAGATATAGTCAATTCCATATTAAATGGAAAATTGACTATATCACAAAAACTGTTCTACTTTTTTAACTTTGGACTACATATTCGGATTTAGGGGACAATTTTACATAAGAATTGGCTGTTAAATTTTGGAGTGCCATGGTATTCCATGGTTAACCATGGTACAAGTGAAAAAGCAGCCACTAATAATTATTAAATTAGTCATTTTTGACTAATTCATTTTTAGAGAGTTAATAATGCAATAAAATAAAGTAATTATAAGCTTTTGATCAAATAAAATATTATATTAAAACTTGGTAGCAATCACCACGATGCAGGTATACTCACGAATAAACTGTTTAGAGCGGGAATAACGATAGATCAAGGCGGGAGCAAAATATTATCGTAAGCGACACAATGTCGTGTATTAGTGGGTTATGACCTTTTTCTTTTGTCATTATAATTTCATTTAGGAAGGGTTAAACGGCATGAGAATTTTTTATCAAAACGGTTTTCAGCCGAAATTTTTACGACCCTAGGGGGGTTGCATGTTTTTTTGAAATGTGTCTTTAAGCAAAGTTTGGATATTATTTTAATAGACATGTATTTTTTGGTAATTCTTGGGGACCCACAAAATTAGTTATTAGAGTTTTAATTTAAATATATATTTAACCCATGCCACTCCGGAAACACAAATCCATTCCAATAGTAAAATAGATTTGGTACAAATTAGCACATTTTATAATTTAAATTTTATTCTAATTTTATAGATAATAATCTTTATAGAAAGTAAAGTAGTAAGGTTTAAAGCTGGGTTCTAACAGAGAAATAACGTAATATAATTTAATTTACTTGCGTTCATACAAAAATTAACGTAAGTAATTTAATAGTGTTTGAAATTAAAAACAATATTTTAAAGAGAGTGCTTACTTCATGTATCTAAAACTTAAAGTTTTAGATATATATGGCTTACTTTGGAAATTACAATCGAAATATTTTTCTTATTATTAAAACAGTTTACACAAAATAGGTTGGATTCTCCCAAAATAGGTTAGATAATACGAAATAACCTTGAAATAACGTAATTTAATTTAAAAGATGACTATTAAATTAAGTCTTAAATTACATCACTGTATGAACGTTACAAAGGATTGTTGGGTTTTTAACTTTTAAGTTAAATTAAATTACTTTTCTGTTAGAACCAGGCTTAAGAAACACCCAAATTTTTAGATTTGTTTAAGAGATGACCAGCTATATTTCATCTTTAAAATACATGATTTTAACAGTACCATATGGTGTGGAACTAAAATATTTCTCTATTTTATCGACAAGGAAGGAAGTTATGATAAAAAATTTGAAATGAAAGAAATGAAGATTAAACCTTATGGATCATTAATTTTCCCGCTAGAAATTGAACATGTTATTGATAAAAACAGTCCTTTATGGAAGTTTGGTTCTAGAGATATTGCTACAAAAAAGTAAAGTAGGTATTCTATTTGTAATTTAAAATGTAAAAACTAAATAATTTTAGGTATGAAATAGTGGCAGTTGCAGAAGGTAGTTCAGTAATCACAGGACAAGTAAATCAAACAAGAACTTCATATATCAGTGATGACATACTTTGGGGGTACACATTTAAATCTTGTGTGGAATTTAACGAAAGCAAAAACATGTACAAAGTTAATTATAAAGATTTAAAGAGTGTTATACCTTTTGATACGCCTTTGTGTAGCGCCAAAAGAATGGAGGAAGAATAAAATACTTTCCACTAAAAGGCAGTTTCATTATATTTACAATGATGTTCATCTATGATAGTCTTTTTGGTTTTGGCATTTTCCACAACAAAATTGTCCAAACTTTTGTATAGATTGTCAGTTGAGAGTTCTTTCATACACAAACCTTCACAAGTGAAACCATCATCTTCATCATCTGATGAAGATGAATATGATGTTTCGTATGCCTTCTTTATATCATCATCATAAACTGTGACGGGAGATAAGGTGGTTGAAGGGCTGCTGAATAAATTTGTGTTCTCTGTACTGGTAAAGGGATTGTTTTCTGATGAAGATAAGTCCATATAAACCTCTTGCAATCTCTTTGCACTGCAAAGTGGGGTTAACACTTCTTCAGTTTTATTAAAGAAATTTCGGTTTACTATAAAGGACTTTTTGTTTTTATCATAGAAGACACAAGGTTGATATCTGTGCCCCCACATAATCTCTCTACTGAGGTAGGAAGTAATGGTTTTAGATGGCAATGATGTGGTAGCACAAGTTCCTTCCATCTCAACTATAATCTCGAATCTATAAAAAAATACCTATTGTCATTATTGACCTAAACATTTTTAGAGATGCATTATAAAACCTATACAGTGCTTGCAAATCCAAGTCCGACCGGTTTGGGAAGGACGCGTGAAAATAACAAGGATAGAACGCCAAACAGAAGGCGCTTACAATACGCACGCCTGACGCTCTGACCAATCAAATTCTGTTTGGCATTCTATCCTTATTCTTTTCACGCGGGTATTGAACAACAACGCGGTCGGACTTGGATTTGCAAGCACTGTATAAGAGGGTGAATCAATGACTTCTCGTGTTTAAAGACAGATTGGGTTGTTGAGGAAAATATGCATGTACCATAAATCAAAGACCCAGTGACAATCTAAACAATGGATTTTCCTGGCGAATCTGCCATAAAAGCAAAGACGGTCCCACAAATACAAATGGCTCTTAGGTCTAAACTAAACAATTAATCAATCTAAAATTTGGTATGGCATAGTTTGAAAGATGGTATTACAAAATAGTGATGCCAATTTCTTAAGCAATGCCACCTGTCTTCAAACACAGGTACTTATTGATCCACTTACGTATTATACAGATATAATACCTGGCTTTAACACGGTTACTTATTGATCCACCCACATTTATTTCTTAAAAACAATAAAAGAAATGTTGTCACCTTTTCACGATGAGATCCTTTGCAGAAAGGTCCCAGAACGGACTGGTCTCGTCGATAACGTGTACCACTTCGACGGGCCATATCAGTATTCCGAACGCTTCGAGCTTTATGGATTTAAGGGCCACGTCGTCTGCCAAACTCTCACGTTTTTTCTGCACTAAGTAAGCAGAGACTTTGGTCAAGCAGCCATATCGTCCGCCAGAATCGCGAATTCGGAATATCAGGCACAGATTGCCATCCCGTTGGTTTATCTGAAAGTTGTATTAAATTTTATAAGTAAGAATGTAATATCTGAGAATACTGAAAATTTATTAATAAAACCTTTTAAACTATAAAATTTAATTATATTTTGCCCTTTCCTCAGATTCTATCGAAATGCATCCAAAAGGCCATTAATCTAAAATTAGGTTGGTCAGTATAGATTTCAGACAACTCATTTAATGCATTAAATAATTACATAATATTATATTAATAAAATCGCCATAAATACAAAATGTCAACACTAATACTTACTACAGCGTGTTTGGTAAAACAGTTCGTTGAGTGCAGTCGATTGGGCCCGATCATCTTGGCATAGACAATGCATATTAAGCTTCCACATATACAGATCCCGGTGCCGATCTGGACGCACATCAGAAATATGGCTTCCGGACAATAATGGTTTATGTAACGATTCCCGTAACCTATGCTCGATTGGGTCTCGATGCTGAATAACAGATAACCTAGAACATTTATGCATTGAAATGGTATTGATTAAAGTTATGCTATATTAGGCCGTTTTCATTTTATACCATGTACATTTCGTTTTAATTTTTTGAATGATTTACTATGTATGAAATTTTTTACCTATTTAAATTGTTATAAACCCTTCTTTAAGTGTCATCTACATATAAATATTTTTTTATAAAAATGTAGGTTTTAAAAAATTAAAAAATGGTTACTTTTTTTGCTAAATTGATTTGGTACTCCCGGCGCATTCAAGATTTTTGCAAATGTAACATTTCCAACCAATTCACTTAATAGTAGTAACGCCAACTTTACATTTTCACTTAAGTACTCGCGGCACAGTGGTCCTCGACTAGCCATGGGTTGTATGAAAATGGCGCCAAAAAATGAGTTCGGATTTTGATAGGTATATCTATAAGCATTGCAAAAATTCAAGTAATCAATCAAGTAAAATCGTAGCTGATCATTAACTTATTTTATGGATGTAACAATTTCGCATTTTTACAGTGAAAAAAGGTTATTGACCAAAACAAATTCACATATACTCAATATTTGTTACAAATGTCTAGAGGCGAACTCAACAACAGCTTTTTTTAACTGGATTTGATAGCAAGGATCTTGTAAGAGATTTATTTTATATCGGTTCCAGTACTTGACAAACTCTCTATGAATAGATTCTCCTGCTTGCTCTGACCAAGTTCACCTTCTTGAAGAAACTGCAAAGATTGAGTAATATGTTCCAAAATGACGTGCAATTTAAGAGACTTTGAAAGCCCAGCTCTCTAAAAATGAATTAGTCAAAAATGACTAATTTAGTTATTAGTGGCTTTTTCACTTGAACCATGGTTAACCATGGAATCCCAAAATTTAACAACCAATTCTTATGTAAAATTGTCTCCTGAATCCGAAAATGTCTTCAAAAGTTAAAAAAGTAGAACAGTTTTTGAGATATAGTCAATTTTCCATTTAATATGGAATTGACTATATCTCAAAACCTGCTAAACTTTCATAATTTTTGACGGTATTTTCGGATTCAGGAGACAATTTTACATAATTGGCTTTTAAATTTTGGGATTCCATGGCGACAAGTATTGCAGATGGAAATTGAAATTGGGAACTCTTAGGATTCTGTAATTAAAAATTTCCACGATTTTGTATTACCCATAATAATTTTCTGCCCACATGCTGTTATGCTCATGGTTGCTTACAATTTCAATAGGGTTCATTCTATCATAAAAGTAACAATAAAACCGACAAAAATTATTAGATTTGTGTTTTAAGGCAAACAGTAACTGACAACCCTAGACCAAACCTAGGCTGACAACTGACAAGTTAATCATATATTTCAGTGCCAACTTATCAATAAACCTATATGTAAACTTTTGTGACCTCCAATTATGTGCCAATTATTGAAATTAATTTAAAACAATGGTCAAATGTAAACATAAATAAAAGTATCACAAAAACAAATTTTATGATCAGCTATGATTTGACTTGCAGCGTTTTTGTAACCTTGATATACATGCCTACTAATATCTGAACCTATTTTTTGGCGAGGACCACTGTGGCGGGGAGACATTTGTTGCTCAAAATGTAAAAGTAATATAATTAATATTTTTATTTATTTATTTTAGGCGTAATTATATAAATAAAAAATCCATACGATCAAATATATATATACAGTGTATATTATACACTTATCAACATTTATATTGCATCACCCAAATTTTTTTTAAATAAATATGTTAAAGAAAAATAAACTTTGCCAGCTTACTTCTTAATAATATTAAATTAAATAAAGTAAAAGTTTTTATTCTTGTATTAAAAATTCAAATAATCACCAAATTCAAACTTAGTCTACATATAGTTTTTATTGGGAAAAAAATAAAAATAAAATCAATATTTCGTCGGCCCCCCTCTTGCTCTTATGCAAGCTTCTATTCTTCGAGGAACACTTTCAATAAGATTATGTATGAGCTGCTAAGGAATATTCTTCCAAATCACTATGGCAGCATTAATAAGGTCTGGAAGGGCTGCATAACCCTGATTTTTAACATATCCCATCCATGTTCGATCGGATTAAGATCTGTAGACTTTGGAGGCGATTGTAAACTAATAATATTTTCGGTCCACCACCCGTTGTGCGCGATGGGAAGTCGCATTGTCATCCATAAACAAAAAATGTTCTCCTACAGCACCCCTCCACAAACGAACAACAGGGTTTAATACGGAATTGATGTATACTTGACCAGTCATGTTGCCAGGAATCAGAGTAAGAGGCGTCCGATCATTCCACACTATGCCTCCCCAAAACATTGCAATTCCACCTTCAAATGGGACAACTTCTCGGTAATTAGCGGCCCTAGATTCACTTCCTGGAACTCGCCAAACATGTACATGCCGATCGTCCGACACTAAACCAATTCTAGTTTCATCCGAAAACATGACATTCTTCCATTGATCCAATCCCCAGTTTTGGTGTTCACGGCACCAATTTAAACAGGTAACCTTGTGATTATTTGTTAGTTTTAAAACTCTTAAAGGTCTCCGGCTTTTTAAATTGGCCTTCTAATGGTTTGGCCCGTTACTTCAATTTGGTGCGGGCCCTAAAATTACTGCCTGATGGCTTCGGCTGTAATGGTAGGGTTTCTACGGGCTAATTGAACAATAAATCGGTCCTGATTAGGGGTTGTTATGCGATGGCGAGCTTCTCAAATTTTCGAGTTCTAAATACCTTTGGTAGGTTCTCGATACATCACTTTGGTTCACACCGACAATTTCAGCAACTTGTCTCTGAGAATGTCCCATTTCAATAAGGGTGACTATACGACCTCTGTATACCTGCAAAATATTCAAACGACACTACTGACTAAATAATAATTTTACTTTAACCGAAAGTATCTCAAGGTCATTAATTGACAATGTTTTTTGTTCTTTCTAAAATATACAGTTCTAAATTAAGTTGATGAGTGTATATATATTATATATTATATATATACATACATATATGTATATTTTATTTTTATAAGACACAAAAAAAATTATAGGCCTTACAAAAAATTAAAAACAAATTTAACACAAAGAAACGAATAAAAACCTAATAAGAAATCAAATGTAAATTATTACGTTTGTATTGTTAAAGTTAGTACACCTGCCAACACCATCAACCTAAGTTTTTTAAGATTATTGATATGTCATTCTTAATTAAAAGTAAAGAATTATATTAATTGTGCTTCGAAATTCCATATCCAAGACTGGTGTCAGAAGTGATGCTTAACGCCGCGATAATCTCCACTCAACCACAGCAACCCTCTGGACAAACACGGAACAAAGGAACAGCGGTATTCCAAACACCACCGCCAATCTTTATCGGGAGGATTTATGTGGAGGATTATTTTAAGCTGAATTAAACTGGTGAATTGATCCAGTAAAAAAGAAATACGCTGTAAGCTACATTTCAAATCCGAACAATACTTGATTGTTTTCAGCTCGGTTCCAAAAAACTACAGGAACCAGCCATCTCTGTGCACTATAAAACTGATGCTGCACCGATCTTTGCAAAGGGGTAAATTCCTTTGGCACTGAGAGACGCATACTATTCCGAAATTGACGCTTCTTACTAAGACATAAAAATGATCATCTCCCCGCAAGTGCTGATGCTCTTCGATCCTGCGTTGTCATTGATCCTCGCCACTGACTCGAGTAAAACGGGCCTTGGTGCTGTTCTATCTCACTGACTGGGAAATGGTCAGGAACGGCCTATCGCATATGCGAGTCGAACACTCAGCGCAACAGAGCAACGCTACCCACAAATGCAGTGCAAAAGTTTTTCATTTCGTTATACGATCGTATACGATCGTATAACGAAATGAAAATTTTTTGCCATGCCATATATGGTCGACACTAAATCTTAATCACCGATCACAAACCACTCGGTCAAATTCTGCAACCAACCAAATCTCTTTTCCTTGCATTAGCCGCATGGCAAAATCCGCCGAGTTACGATTACGACGTCATCATCAAAGGAACGAAAGAAAACAGCAACGCAAACTTCTGCTTGCGCGTAGGCATAGAAACTGAAATTCTCGAATTTCACTATATTTCGAAAAATGGTAAAATAAATCAAGAATTAAATGAATTCATTCTACTCCTTTGTGTGCAACCAAATAGATCACTCAACTTTTAATTTGAGCTGAAAAAATAGCCCAGGAAAGCAAAACTGATCCACAATTGGGGAAAATCTTGCTACTCCTTGAAACGTGCAAATGCTTAGCTCGTGAAGGGCTCCGATCACCAGAGATGAACTACAAACTATCCTCGAACTGTCCTGTTCTCGACCACAGAGTAGTGTCCTTAAGACATGACCTCCACACGGCGCATTTGGGAGTTGTCAAAATTCCCTCTTTTTGTAACACCACTGGCCAAAGCCATGAATGAATTTCAGTAAATAAACATGACTACAAAGCTTTCACATTTGTGTTTTGCTAACAATTTTATGTCTATTATTTTTATAACATAATATTAATAATATTTGCAAGATTTTTTTGATATTTCTGTGGCAAAGGAGCCAGGCTCAGCCAAAAATACACCATGACAGGGCCGCCGATAGGGGGGGGGCAAAAGGGGCACATTGCCGCAGGCCCCCAACGTCATGGGACCCCTGGATTTAAATATAATTCAAAAATTGAAAACAATGAATATGTTCATTTAACAGTTAATTTTTCAATAATAAAATATTTTATATAAAATAAAATATATTTCTATGAAACCCACAATAACTTGATAGTTCAAAATAAAAATTTTCCTCCTTTAGGAGAAATAACTAAGTGAAATTAAGTGGAATTTTGAAGTTACCTGGACTGATTTGTGTGGTATTAGAGGTGCGTGGTTGGCAGTACTGCAGCGTTTCGTCTACTCTTCACTGCAGTCGCAGTCGACCAACCCTTTAAAACTTTATGTACTTTAATTTTAAAATAAAGAATTTGGTTCCTTTATAAATTAAATCAAGCTTGAACGTCATAAAAGCATATCGCTTAACAGTTTCCTTTCAAATATATTTAACATTTAATTAATACATATATGTATTAATTAAATGTTATATGTTAATTAAACAAATAAATAAATTAGGTATACAAAAAAATTTTTTTATGCCTTTTATTGAATTTTAAGCATATCTTATGCCTTGGATTTTTAATTATTTTTTAAGCTTATTTTATGCCTTTAAAAAAAAAATAACTGCTTTTTAAGCGCTTATTTCAGTTTTTTAAGCTTTTTAATCCGGGCTCTGTTTTTACTACTGTCTAGTCAATTATTTTAGTATTAACTATTGTGTGAAAAAAGTTACCCTTCCTCCCCCCACCCCCCACATTTAGATTCTGGTTAGGGGGCCTCAAGATGTAAATTTGCCCCAGGCCCCCTATACCCTCTCGGCGGCCCTGCACCATGATTCCATTATGGTATCATGGTCAGGGCCGGCGACAATAGCGGTGCTCGCGGGCTCAAGCACCACACGTGAAGGAAAATAGTGGTGCTCAGCACCACACGTATCATCTGCAGAAAAATTGCATTTCTTTTGCGGTCTATACATTTTTTATCCTGCTAGCCTGGGATACACACCAACGCCCACTACAAATTTACGGTTGAAGCTGAGGAATCCAAAGTTTAAAGTACCAAAGTGGGTCGGTATAGTATGTATAAGTGTATGTATCTTCGTATAGTAGGAATAACATACCGACACGTCGCGACGTGTATTTAGGGTATTTCTACTATACTGACGGTAACCGACCAAACTTTGAGTTATAGGTATTATTATTATTTACAGTTTTTAACAACAAAGGTAAGTTAGTTCGAATCCTAGAGTAACTCTGTTTTAATTGTCTCTCGTAACAAAATCTAGAACGATTATTTTAAACCCGTATTTTTTATGCTGGTAACCCTTAATCCAAGAAATGGCAGGTGGTAACCCTAAAAACGTCCGATGTGGCAGTAATATACCTATCCCATTCGATTCCATTACAGGGTGAATTTTTTAACTTGAAACTTTAAAATATCTCGCGTAATAAGCATTGTCGAAAAAACTATATATATAGTTATATATATAAACTAAATTTAATCATTCATTAGTTCTAAAATTAGTAGAGTGCTCTCCCTGTATATAAAATATGACTGAGTTTGATGAATATTGACTAAAAAACTATTCCAATTTTATTTTGTTCTCCTTTCCGCAACCCCCAAGGAAAAGAACACCACACCCTCCATCAGTGGCGGCTGGTGGATTTTGGGTATACCGATATCTCAATTATTAGATATGGGACCCACACCAAATAAATATAGGTAAAATAAATTTAATTGGTGCAATTTATTATTTACCATAGTTTATCGACAAATTTCAAATTTTATTTAAAAAATCCAAATAATAGAGATATTATATCATTTTAAATTTTTATTATTTCTTTGAAAAGAAATATTAAAAATTTAAAATGGTATAAAATCGGTATAATTTGGATTTTTTAAATGAAATTTGAAATTTGTCGATAAATTATGGTAAATAATAAATTGCACCAATTCAATTTATATTATATTTATTGGGGGCGCTATGGGGCCGGTACGGCCGAGCAAAAATTTATCTTTTTTTCGCAAACTACAAATTAAATTCTGCTTGCGCAGAACTTGTTTATTTAATGTATAAACTCATATAAATTTGGTGTGGGTCCCATATCTAATAATTGAGATATCGTTATACCCAAAATCCACCAGCCGCCACTGTCCGCCATCCATTAACCACTGCTACCAACATCTGTAGATGAGCACCACACGTCAAAATGAAAAGCTGCCGGCCCTGATCATGGTAGATACACACACACAAGATTTTTTTGAATCAGACTTTTTAAATTTAATTTTTATCGTAAAAATATGTTTTATTCATAAAAAGCACTTTTGTGAGAAGGTATCGACAATATTATTTTTCAAAGTAGATAATTTTAGTTTTATTGCAAAAAGTCGTTTTTTAATTAATTTTATAACATATATATATATATTTGCAAGATTTGTTTACCCAATTTTAGTTTTATCGGAAAAATGTGTTTCTTTGTCAAACCTTTTTAAAACAATTTTACTTATAAGATCAGTTTAGTTTTAGTTTAGAAATGTATTTTTGTTATTTTTGGTCCTAAAATTGAAATTTAAAATATTATTTGTCTTTTTACACTTGAAAACCAGACGTTTTTTACATTCCTCCGGTAATTTTCCAAAAGCGCATAGATAGAATCTCGGGGCAGTTATTGCACCAACCAGGTATAGAAACAGGTGCCGTAGAGGCAATTTATTCATATGTAAAATATAGATAACCCATTGTAAAGGCTAATTTAATAGTTTTTATAAAAGTCGCAACTGCTACTATGTATCTTAAAGAAATGTTTTTTTTTATATAATATATAAGTTATTGTAGAAGAACATATTATGTTCTTCTACAATAACTTGTCGGTAGTTTTTGGCACCCTTATTTACTATTTTGAAGATCTAATCCTTTTTGCAATATATGTACAAAGCTGGATTATTGAGAATATGGTCCTTGGCTAACATTTCCTTTAGTACTTTTGCTCTTTCAGCGCCCAATTTTTATTTGATTATAATTTCGACATCTGAGATGATTTGATTGAATATCATGAAAGCAGACGCAATTGCTGTCAGATACCTTATATTGGATTCAAAGTATTATTATTTTCATTAGGAACCTTAAAAATTCGGATAAAATACGAGCCCAGAATAATATCATTTGGCCAAGACAATATTTCATTTTTTAGATTATTTCAGACAATATTGGTAAACACAAAAGAAAAATCTATTGAATCCAACTATTATTATAATAATAGTTGGATTTAATAGATTTTTCCAATATTGTTTGAAATAATGTAAAAAAAAAAATATTGCATGGGCCAAATGATATGATTCTGGGCTCGTAGAACTTCCCGCAGCCACACTATAAAGTGTCAACACATGAAAATCTCACTAGCCTACTAAATCGGTCAAACAAAATAGAACGTTTATAAAAAAATAAATCAGACAATAAATAGACTTGGATTTATCGGAGCTACCACATCCCCACTTACAAACCAAAGAATGCAAAATACACAGGGTGACCACATTATTGCTTAATTATTACCATTGAATACCATTGAAAATAAACTTTTAGATTCCTTCAAAGTCATGCCACATTTTACGAAATTTACACAATTTTATTAAAATTTAAACCAAATGCACGGTTCCCTTGATAAATTTAAAATAAAGAAAACAAGTTTATTACATGCTTTTGCAGGTCACATTTAGTCACTATTAGAAATCTGTTTGACAAAAAATAAATTCCTTATAGGACTACGTACTTAAATGTAGTTTTTTTGGGCTAACCAGTTTTTCCACAGTTATTGGTCACAGTGCTCTGCTTTGTAAATTAAATAAATCTGTGTTTATTAATTTCATTTACTTTTTTGCGATATGGCTCGGAAAAGAAACTATGCTAAGGTTTGTCATTTATTCAATGAGGTTCACCCTGACCACCCACTCCTTAACAAGTCTACGGTAAGCAGACTTTGCCAAAACTGCAATGAAACAGGCAGCGTTAAAGATCGTCTTTGGAAGAAAAATCGCTGGATGTATTGCTTGCTGTTTAGGAGATTTCCAAAACTTCTACATGGAAACTTGATAAAACAAACGAGATATTCAGACGTTTTGTACAGCGGATTTTGCAGCGGCAAAAGTATTTTCCATATAAGGTTGAAACTGAGAGAATAATCGATTTTTGTAAAAAAATAATTTAGATAATTCAACAATATGGAGATTTTTGAAACTACGTTGTTTTTTATGATGAAGCTACCTTTTGTCTAAATGGTAGTATAAACAGATACAATTGTCTCATGGGATGGAAGAAATTCCCAATATCCTCAAAAGCTGAAGGTATGGGCTGAAATTGTTAGTCATCTTGTAATTTGACCCTACATATTTCAAATACATGAACAAGCTTTTTATTGAAGGCGCTTTGACAGGCCCAGGCTATCAAATTCAAAGAATTGTTTCAAACTGATTTCTCAAATGTTTACTTCCAACAAGAGGGCGACCCCCATTTCAGTCGAGAAATATGTTAATAAGTGACATTTCCTGACCGATGTATGAGCAAAAGAGGACCCATGGCCATGGCCGGATAGGTCTCCTGATTTGTCCCCACTTGATTTTTTTATATGGGGTCATTTAAAAAGCGTTGTTTACAATAATCAATTTAAACATATTCGTAAAATGTTACCATTTTTCCAAATAAACATCATAAAAACCATTTTCGGTGAACGCATTATTTGCCCCACTGCGCTATCCATTTCTTCGGTCCAGAGGTTGATAGATAGTTTTCGGTCGGAAATGTAATTGAGTCGTATAGATTCAAAACCCGCCAAATCCATTTATTGAAAGTAAAGGACAGAAGACATGTTTCCATAACAACATAATTAATATGTATTGCAAACATATCTACTGTCCTTTACTTTCAATAAATGGATTTGGCGGGTTTTGAATCTATACGACTCAATTACTGATAGTTATCGATAGTTTTTAAAAGTTTTAATTTTTATTACCAAAATAATGAGAAGTTATTTAATAATTTGGACAAATTGTTTGCCCCACTGTGCGAAACCATTTCTTTAGTCTAGAGGTCGAGAACTATCAATAGATAGTTTGAATGAAACTACTTACTATCGTTAGTTTTTAAAGTTTATTACCGAAATAATTCGAAAATTCTCTAATAATTCTAGTTTGCGCAACCCTGTATAAACATATTTTTACAAATTAAGTATCTAATATGGCATAGTTTTAAGTTACCTGTATAATATTTAAATGAATTATCGTTATGTAAAATGGGTTGCATATACAATTTCCCTTTATACCTACATCTGGCGAAATTTTTTCAAATTAATTTAATCCTTTATATTTTTACATTTTAGATGTAAAATGTAAAATTTAGTTTATAGTATAAAGATTTATCAATTTTTTTAATTTTAGTTGATTGCGTACAATATTTATTGCCGTTTTGTCATAAAAATTTAATTTTGTCAATAGTAATATTATCTTTTACAATCCAAATATTTAACTAAGAATAAAATAAAACATACTATAAAGTAATATAACTTTATTATATTATTAAATAAAGTAAAATAT
Source organism: Brassicogethes aeneus (assembly GCA_921294245.1). NCBI lineage: Eukaryota > Metazoa > Arthropoda > Insecta > Coleoptera > Nitidulidae > Brassicogethes > Brassicogethes aeneus. Next base: position 59,096,824 of record OV121133.1, on the reverse strand, counting down.
TATGAACTAAATAACAAAATTGTTTACCTGCAAATCCTTGTACCCCACCCAAACAGGGCTCCATATTAGTCTCATCAAAATCCTTATTTTCAATCGAAATCAGCATCCACAAGCAAGCAAAAATAAACCAGGTCAATATAAATATTACAGAGAGAAAAAGCATCGTCCATTTCCACTGGCTATTTATAATGGTGTTCACCAGATCCAGGCAATATCTGTACAAACGGAAACTGTCGTTTTTTTGGAATATCGAGGATTTGCCGCTTTTTCTCACCACGCGACGCACTAGTCGGCATTTTTTTCGCAACAAGCTAAACATTATAAAAACAGTAAAATATTATAATTAGAGTTTTAAACTAAAAACAACAAAAGTCATTTTCTACAAATTTAATATACAAATAAATATGCATGTTTAAAAAAATGGAATTAAAACGAAAGAAAGATATTAGTGTTTGAAATATATATTTTCCACAACCAAGCGTAAAAGTTGCACTTTTTCGAGGAGCGAGCGTTTTTTCACTTTATCGCTCGCCGAGCGACAAAGTTACTTTGTCGCTCGCTTAGTTACCTTGGAAACCATAATAAAGAAACGTTAATGTAATAATAATAATAATTATTAATTTTTACCAAACATTCTTATAGAAACACCGGTTGTAGAAAAATAGCCGCAGATGGTGCTCAGATGGTGCTCAGAGCGAAAATGTATCAATTTGCGCTCTTAATACACAAATTTAAGGTGAAACAATAGAAACAGAATTATCTTAAGAACCCAAGTTAATACAAATTTTTCATTGCCATATTCGTTTTATTCCAGTTATATTTAAATATTAAGTTAGAGGAAACAAACACATACAATTTTTTGTAGGGCTTTGTTATAAGAACTATCTACAAAAATTATAACGTATTTTGAAATTATTTATTTATGTTAGTTTAGTATTTTACTATTTAATTTCACTTGCCTGGATCGTCTTCTGCCCTTTTTCCTGCTCAAATAATACGGAAAAGTGTTCTGACTTCCAAACTCCGAATTTTCTATGCTGATTTCCTCGAAACTTTTATGCGACATGTTTGCAGTAAGGCGCTCATTTGCATTCAATTTTTACACATACGCGAAAGTGTAGTGCATTCTCCCCAACATCTTCTTGAATCAAGAAAAACGACAAAAAATATGATTAAAAAGAATAATTTTAGGAACCGATAGACTAGTCGACACAATTAAATTTGTTGTTTGCCACACGGGAGCCAACAACTTTCCCAGGCTGATTCAAAAAATGACCATCAATTTGTTTTCAAGATATTGTGAAAAAATGGTTTTTTTTTGTTATTAATAGTGTTGTAAAAAAAACGTTTTTTTTCAGTTGAAAAAAAAAACGTGAAAAAAACATGTTTTTTCACTGAAAAAAAAACAAAAGTTGTTTTTTTTCATCCCCACCCACGTATGGTAAAAGGGCTCCTCGCTGTCGGCAATTCTGACTCAGTATCGTATAGTATAGTTAAGACCTGCGGCTTTATAGGTTGATGCATAGTTGGTAGAAATGCCGAAAAGAGAAGGCTCAGGGCGAAAGCCAACAACGTTAAACAATTTGTTTAAGAATATTACTAATGGTAAGTAAGAAACTATAATTAATATTTAATATTCTTCTAGTGACAGAATGTGCCAAAAATTCTTTCCTTAGCAGTGACATTTCGAAAATCCTGTCACTTAATATATTTTGATGCAAAAACAAATTTGTTAACTAAAAAATGGATTAAAAATTCATTAGGTACCTACCTATTAGACGCAATTTTTTTACATATGTACACTTCAATCACTTGAACTAAAGTTCAACATGACAAATTCTAATTGTAAATCTATAGATGCTTACAAATCTGATGAGAAAGAAAGCTCAAGCTCGGACGATTCATCATTTAGTTTACATGACACATCGTCCGAGCTTGACTTTGAATCTCAATCAGATTAATTATTATAATGTTTATATATTTTTAAAGAATTTACTTAATTTTTATTTTATTTGTTTTAAAAAAGTTTGTTTACCTTTTTTTGTTAGAATGTTTGTTATGTTTTTATTTCAATATTTATTTTTAAATAATTTGAGTATTTTTGACCATTTTTTTGAAAAAAAACATTTAAAAAAAAAAAACAAGGACCTCTGTTTTTTTTCTAAAAAAACATATTTTTTTGAAAAAAAACAAGACTGTTTTTTTTCAGTGACAACACTAGTTATCAAACATTTAAATTCGTATATACTATTTATTTTTAACTTAACCTAATTTAATTAAAAAAATTATACTCATTCATAAAGTAAATATCCCATGAGATTTTTAAATTCGGTTAATTTCTTTTTGCAAAAAGAAACCAACCGAATTTAAAAATAATACACCAAAATGTAGGGCAGCCATTCCACGCTACTCGGGAATTTTTGTAGCGTCCGTTACAATAAAAAATTGTGAGTAAAAGCTACCGTAATTAAATTAAATACTGTTACAATAGTTAATATTGCATACATGTTTATTATGCTTGTAATAATTGGGCTTAAACTTATAAGCATAATAATTAAGGTAGTTTTACTCACAATTTTTGATTGTAACGGACGCTACAAAAATTCCCAAATAGCGTGGAATGGCTGAGGGGGCCCCTTTTAACTTTGTAAATTGTAGGGGAAACCATCAGTCGTCCATCACCCACGCTTAGGGGTTGATGTTGGGTTAAAAATATAAAAATAAATGGTCGCCCTTAAACTGAAAATAGATGTGTAAGAGCATTTTTTTTACACTTAAGAAAACCGGGGTTTAAACTTTGCATTGGCCCACCCTGCTTATATGAATGTAAGTTAAACTCATTTTAATTAGGTATGTATTTTTAAATAGGTACCTACATAATTTTCAATACTCTCTCTAAGTTAATCTACCACTAACTCAAACAGTTCAACATGTCATGACAAATCAACTTGGAGGAAATCGATTGTAATACCAAAAATAAACTTCATTAAGCATAAGAAAACAGATTTAAAACCAGGCGCGTATACAGGGGGGCAATGAGTTCAATTAGACTTACGACAAAAGAGCTTTATTTTGACCGATTTTAAAATTTGTTTTTTTCGTTCTCTATATGGGTGATTCCACAAAAGTTGGACAACTTGATGTCATCAGTCGATAGAGTAGGTATTTTAATATTTTTTGTAAATATTTTAGTAAATTACAAAAGATCTAGGTTTTTGTCCACCCAATTTCAATGTTTTTTTTCAAAAGCACGTTTGTGGAAAAACATAATAAATATTCAAAACATCAGTACCTTGGCGTGTCACAACTGAAAGTAAAATTTGAGTGATTTTATTTTAAAATATATTCAATTTATCTTTAATTTTTCAATTTCACTACAAACTATAAAACATTAAATAATGTATTTTTCATATTTCATCATAGATTCGAATAATAGCAATTTTTTAAAAATTGATAATCTTTGTACTCACTTTTACCCGTCAGTTCTGTGTCCAATGTTAAAATTCAAAATTCCTGCGAAATATTGAAGTTTAAACGTCAAGTCCTTGTTTTAACTCAAGTGTTGGTAAAAAATTACCTACATGTAGAGCAGAGCAGAGCAGAGCGCGCCCTTTGCACGACGGTCATCTTGAAAACAATGCAAGCGGCGAAGTTGTGGTGAATGCACGTATAGTTCCAGTCAAAATTTCAGTACTGTGGTAAGTAGTTATTTTCTTACGTATATATATTTCATTGTAATTTATACACGGAAAAAAATCCCTTACTATAGGTTTAAGAATAGTTCTATACTTCATGTTAGGAACTTGATTTAAGTATATTTATTATTTCTATGAGATAAGCGTACATTTAAACTAAGTAATGGGATATACTTAATTTTTAAGAAAAACTGTTACTTGATTTGAGATGAGTATTCTTGGATTGAGTTTAAAGGTATTTTATTTTAAAGAAAATTGGTATACTTAAATCAAATATACAATAATGCTTAGATGAAAGAGCTCTAGTTTTTTACTCAAAGCGGAATATTGCCACTTATTTTAAGTATTCTGTATATTTGTATGAAATTTCGGTATACTTTATTTAAATATATGTGTATTTAATACAAGAACGCTTATACTTCAATTTAAGTATAAGACATCTAAAACAAAGAATACACTATACTGTATTTAAGTATAGCTAATATTAAAACAAATACCTAATTCTTCGCTTAAGTAAATACCGTCCACCCTCTAAGACCGCTTCGCTAAAAGAAAAGACGCAGTTTCTGTGTTCAGTTCTGTCATGTGTTTTATGGTGGTAGCGTGTGTTCGTTTTTTCCTTTTTCGGTCTGGATGTTATTTTTAATAAAAAATAATGAAGAAGAAACTTAAAAATTGGGGCTTAGAATGTTTACTAGACACATTTTTCGGTAAGTAAATAATATTTCATTAATTTAAAGTAATTAACTAGGCATGATCGTAAAAATGTAGTGTAAAATGGATTGGTATACTGTAGTGTAAAATGGATAGCATACGACAGGTAATAGACAATAGCACATAAACAGCAGAAAGGCTATAGCCTCCAATTCAGCTATATTATTTTTGTTTTAGAAAACGAGATAGATCTCGATATTACGGTAAACCTAAGCGAAGAGAATTTAAAGGAATTAATTCCAAAAATAGGATTGAGGATCAACGATGATAATGGTAGCCTTCTTAGAGACTCATTTTACAAATTATTTAGCTGGAGATAAATTTTACTGGCAATAAAAAAACCTAAAAATACCTAAATGTGATACCTAGGTACATAAAAAATAAAATGTAAAATATAGTATCTATGTTAATTAACTGTGAAAGAATGAATTTATATAAATTGACAGTACTTTTTCTAATACCTCTAAGACTGTTAGGTAATAAACCTATTGTGATATCAGTGCCTATTATACTTAGTACTTTAGTACATTAAAATAATTAAAATAATCTGCCAAAAATACTGTTAAATTACTGTCACAACGATTATATTTTCACTTTCACTTGCATTTTCCGTAGTGGTAGGATAATTAATACAAATATTTTTCAGGGTCACGAATGTTTTTTTTGTAAAAATTATTCCGAGTCGCTAGACGAGGGAATTTTTTTTCCAATCAACCACTTTCTTTAAGAATAGTGTAAAGTTATTTTAAATATATACTATACTTTTATCAAATATAAAAAAAGGAAAAGTAAGAATACAAGCATTTTATGCAAGTAAAGCGTGTACTTACAATAAGTATAAATAAATAAATTTTAAAGAAAGTATATTCTTAAAACAAGAATACTGTAAAGATATTACAAAGAAACTATACTTTGATGAAGTACATACTAACGTTACAACAAGAATACCGTAGTCTTCATTGAAGACAAATTTGTATACTTAACTCAAAATTAGTGTGTTTCTTATTTTTAGTATAGCAGTAATCTTAGATTAAACCGAAGCTATCTTTATTTTATAAGAATATGAGGATACTTGAAACAAGTATAAATTTACTTGCGGAATAGGGAAACTAAGCTATACTTGGATAGAGTTGAATTTTCTTGGAATCAGTATAGATTTTTTTCCGTGTATAAGGCTATATCATATAGCCTATATGTGATTTGTTGATAAGTAGCATCCACTAATAAAAAATATCAGTAAAATACTTAATTACGAATTATAATCTCAAATTTGTATCCCATTCATCAGTACCATGTCGTCAGTTCCATGTTCGATGTTTCGGTAATCTTTTTTTCGAAAACTTCAATTTAAATTCTGCTTGCGCAAAACTTGGTTATTTAATGTGGTGTGGGTCCCATATCTAATATTTGAGATATCGGTATACCCAAAATCCACCAGCCGCCACTGATGTGTGGTATTTTTTATTTGATTTTAAGATATTTATTAAATATTATTTAATGTATAATAATGCTTAAAGTTGCAATAAATCTTATATTTTCCAATAAATTATGTATTTAATTAGTACCCTGGTATACTCGTCAATTCCCTTGCATTCAAATTTAGAAAACACAGATATTTCAGAAACTGTTTGATAAAGTGATTGGCCCGGTATATTTATTATATTATCTATAGATATATGTTTTCATAGGGTCAGTCCATGTCAACTCAACACACCCATTTTACCACACCACCTCAGATTTTCTTAAAATTTGATATACTTATACTATGTACTAAGACTAAGAAAAATACCAATTTTTAAATTTTTATCTCACACCGTTTCCGATATATGGCTATGTAAAGTTTTTAAAAACTCGCGAAAAAAGTGTGAACGTGTATTTTTTAAATTGCTCTGAAAGCTGTCCTAATTCAGCTAGAACGCTGGGAGAGGTGTCATTTTGCAGCATTTTAAATGCTCTTTCAAATGACATACGAACGCCAAGGGTATTAATGAAAGGATTTTGTTCAAAATCCATATATATATTTTGATTCAATTTTTTTTCAAAAAGTACATAATTTAAAATTCTCAAAATATTTGTATAAATACTTAGTACTGTTTTAAACCATATAGTAAAATATAAATGTGGGGTCTTAATGGGTTCATGTTAAAAAAAAATTTTGTGATGCTGGTTTTTCACTTAACTAATTTTGACAGTTTCGTTACATCTTTCCTGCAGGTATGACAAATCATGGAGCCAATAGGCATTTGTGGAAATAATCCAGTCATCCATGCTGGGACTTTTCTCAGTTTTTTTCTGTCTCTAATAAAATGATTTGTTTTTTTCATTGGATTATAACACTGCACTATTACAATAGTAGGCTCCATGTTGACACCAAAATCACTTTAAACACACCTCATTTATAGTTTTATTTTTAAATAATCTACGAATATATACAGGGTCCGATAAAAGTTCCCTGAATTATTTTTTAAGCGAGTTTAAAATTTATCAATAAGGTTTTCGCGGAAATTGTTTGCTCGAGCAGGTTCCTAGAACCCTTTCAATTCTGAAAATATTTATTTTATGTTGTTCTGTTTAAAATTTAGTTCAATATGAATCGCCAAAAAAAGCGTATCACAGTAATTGAATTAAAAAAGTCGGGAATGTAGGCAGCCGATATTATTAGGGTTCTTAGAACCCTTATATTTTTGAAAATTTTCATTTTATGTTGTTTTGTTTAAAATTTAGTTCAATATGAATCGCCAAAACAAGCGTATCACAGTAATTAAATTTCACAAGTCGGGAATGATGACAGCCGATATTATAAAAAAAATACACAGTAAAAAAAGATGCTTTCAGTCAAATACTGTAGGTTTAAACCAAAGCATTCATTGTTTTAAATAGCCACAAATAAATCATCTATTAGACTCAAGATAAGTTTATATTTGTAATTTAAATATATCATGATCTTAGAAAAAGTAAATGCGCGCTTTAAATTAAATGCATGTTATGACTTAGTTTAAAACTAATATATTCTTAAATGGAAAAGTTGAGCTTCTTTATGTAAATATATAATGCCTTTGTCGTAAGTATTGGATATTTTTTATAGAAAACTACGATATATTTAATTTAAAAATAAATTAAATTTGACGCAAAAATAATGTTTTTTGGTTAAAATTTAACATATGGTTGAATTAAATGTATAATATTTTTGTTGGAAGAAATTCATGCTTTCATATTAAGGCAACGATGTGTTTAATTTAAATAATTTTTATACTTACTTTAAGGTCAAATTTAGATTTAAAGCAAAAATGTAATATTTTTTAATAAATCCTTTTATATAGGCTTTATTTAAATTAAAATGTTTATTTACACACAAAATGTACATACATAATGTAGTTTAAAATAATGTAACAAGTTAATTTAAGTAAGAATGTACCTTATACACTTACATATATAATTATAGTAATATTATATTAGTTAAAATAAGCATTTTAATAAGTTAATCCTTCTTTGCAGAATTATTTTAAAAACATTACATTTTTGCCTACAGTCTAGTAGATTAAGTCTACAGTAGATAGCTTTAAATTCCTTTATCTTGAATATATTACCATGATTTAAATTGTTCAAGAACTCCACTATGTACCTAGGTATGTTTTATTTTTTAAAATAAAGAAATAATACATTAAATAATTAAAAATCCATATTTATTTAATTATAATTATTTTGGTACAAATAATATAAATTTACAAGAGCATCATGAAACTAATCCTAAAATAACAAAAAATAAACATTCGCATATAAAATGAAACAAAAGATAAACCTTCGTATTTAAAATTAAACAAAAATAAACAATACGGTATCTTATAAAATATAAGATACCGTATTTTAAATATAACATATTACGATATTAATAATAATAATTTTAAAAGCAAAACAATAACAATACACATACTACTATTATTATTAATAACATATTACCTACCTTTAAAAACGGGGATTAGATCTTCCAAATTACATTGTTCTAATAGTTCTTCCATATTTTTGCACAAACTTTTATAAACTACACCAGAGGAAACACATAAACGAAATGGCGGCTAAAAAGAATACCGGCACCGGCACCGATACCGAAGCGAAACAGTTTCTGGTAACCCATTGGTTCCATAAGTCACGTGCTACTAAAATCTCGCGATAAAATATTTTAAACATACCATATATTTAAAATAAAATTATATTTTTAAATCAATTATACATATTATTTGTTTGAAGAATTATAATTTTAGTTCAAAACAAAAATATTACTTTGACTTAAAACTCTTGGTATTTTAGTATGAAATAAATCATATAATTAAATCAAAAATAAAATTGTATAAGATTAAATACCTTTATATTCTTAAAATCGAAGAAAAATATTACTTAAATCAAATATTTCAATATTTAGCTAAAGAAGCTTTTATTTGATAACGAAGATTTTTTATTTCTTGGAAAAAGAAAATTGCAAAGCTTAATTGAAAGATATATTTTTAAACTAAATAATTAATTATTTCACTCAAAAATATATTTCCAATTATAGCAATTTTCTTAAATTAAGAATATTAGTTTTTACTGTGTACAATTGTCAGGCTTAATATGACAAGCTTAAGCCTGATAAACGTTGAATAATGTCAAAATTAGTTAAAAGTGAAAAACCAGCATCAGAAATATTTATAGACCCCACATTAATATTTTATTATATGATTCAGAACACTACCAAGTATTTATACAAATACCTATTTTGAGAATTTTAAATTATGTACTTTAAAAAAAAAAATTAAATCAAAATATATATGTATATGGATTTTGAACAAAATCTTTTCATTAATACCCTTGGCAGTCGTATGTCATTTGAAAGAGCATTTAAAATGCTGCAAAATGACACCTCTCCCAGCTTTCTAACTAAATTAGGACAGCTTCCAGCGCAATTTAAAAAATAAACGTTCACACTTTTTTCGCGAGTTTTTAAAAACTTTACATAGCCATATATCGGAAACGGTGTGAGATAAAAATTTAAAAATTGGTATTTTTCTTAGTCTTAGTACATAGTATAAGTATACCAAATTTTAGGAAAATCTGAAATGGTGAGGAAAAATTTCTTTTTAAAGTGTGTTGATTTAGCATGAAATGGCTCCATAACAAAATACTATTTAATTTTCTTCGAAAACTATGTAAACAAAATGAGGTCAAAAGTTGCCAAATTTTTACCAAGAAAGCGATTTTATTTAGTTAAAAATAGGGTTTTTTGGGCACTAACTTTATAAATATGTTAATTTATTTTTTTTCAGTTTAAGTAGGTATTTGATTAAAAAAATATATATACGAATTTAAATGTTTACATATCGAAAAAAAAACCGTTTTTTTTTACAATATCCCGGAAACAAAAGCTATTCGAACAAAAAGGTTATTTTTGAAATCAGCGCACCCAAAATACCCTAAGAAACTAAAAGTGTTGACCACCTTGTGGCAAAATGGCTGCTGACCAGTGTAATTTATTTCCTCTTACATACCAAATTTATATAATTTACCTCTACATTTTAGAAAATAATAAAGAAAAACCTGAAAGAGAAATCGATATTCGATCATAATTTATTTAACAAACTACCTACCTTTATATTTCAATAAACTTTGGTGACAAAATCCATCACCTTCAAATTCCCATCTAGTGTGTCACAAAGTTCTTCTTAAAGATGCACAAAATAGTTTAATTAAAGTTACTCGAGTTGACACACTAACTAAGCATTGTAGATGCTTATCGGTTAGAAAAAATTATTAAATCACTGGCAAATATTTGAAGGGAAGATAACGCTAGGTATCATAAATTCTAGGATTTGAAGTTTATTGGGCCAATTACAGGCTTTTTTAACGAAATGATAAATAACTTTTTTTGTTATATTCTGAAAAAAAACATTAATTTCGTTAGTCGATGTAAGTACAAATTTTTTTTATTATTTAATGATTTAAAAAAATAATAGTTTTTTATGTCATTAGTAAAAGAGGTATTTTTGTTTGCTGAACTCAAAGTTTACAATTGAGCATATCACAAAAAGATCTACTGGGCCGAATGTAATGCTTTTAAAAATTTAAAGCCAATTTTATTTGTTAAGCCTTATAAGGCCCGGATTTTAGGTAAAACACCTTTTGTTGTTTTTTTTTTGTATTTGTCCGTTTTATAAAAACTAAGTTTTATTTGACCTAAAATACCTTTTTTATTTTTTTTTCACGTACATTTTATTTTTTTGCACATTTTCACAACCAAACATTTTTGTTCAGTTAATGTTAATTATAATTATTATTTTAATAACTATTTAATTTTTAAATTAAATCCTTTATTGCCGAACATTTATAGAGCTCTAGAGCGATTATAATGTAACTAAAACTACTAATACCTACAGTATGTCCCCGGAAAGGGTTGCCAAGAGGAGAAACTTCTTTATTTTTCTTATTCTTCATAATAGTTTTTGCTTGTTTCAAAATGGCTGAATCAGTTTCCACCGTTTCAAATTTCCTTTCCGTTAAAGAGAAACATGAAAAAATATGTCCGTTTAGTTGAATATTTGTTTTTAAACAAAACTTAAAAGTCCCAAAAATTACTTTTCGTTTTCATGGCAACAGTTAACACGACTATTGTAAATTAAGTTTTCATTGCAACAATTCAACAAAAATCAAGTTGTTTCATTGTCAGTCTAAAAAGAAAATTTGTCAAAATTAATAACAATGTTGTCGAAAGAGCAACGAATTTATTTAATACAGTGCTATGGTAAAGGTGATAAAGCAACCCGACGAGTTATAGAAGAATTCAATCAAAAGTTTCCCGATATTTACATCTCAAAATGTGGTGCACAAAAATTAATAAAGAAATTCTTAATTACTGGCTCCGTTTTGGATGTAAAGAAAATTAAGGTAGATCGCAATGAAGATGACGCTTCCACTCTTATCGTAACGGATTCGATACAAAATAATCCGAAACTTTCTTTACGACGAAGATCGCTTCAATTAAGTAAAACACATATTCAAAGAATATTGAAACAATGTAAAATTCATCCTTACAAACCAATTTTTAATCACGCTTTAGAGCACGGAGATCTCGCAAAACGTTTGGATTTCTACTTGTGGATGGGTACTCAAATCATGGATAATCAATACTTTTATCGAGATATTATATTTTCTGATGAAGCCACGTTTTAAACCAATGGTACTGTTTCATCTCAGCATTTAAGGTACTGGAGCAATCACAATCCCTATTTCCGAATCGCTCGTAATCGACAATATTCGGCTAAAGTTAATGTATGGTGTGCAATTTCTTATCATGGTATAATTGGACCATATTTTTTTGAAAATACGGTTAATCAGCATACGTACTTAGATATGTTACAAAATTTTCTAAATGAAAGGTTGGACGATCTACCGATTAATTATCGTGCAAGGTGTTACTTTTAACAAGATGGTTGTCCTGCAGGACATGTCCATTATGCTCGAATAGTTGTAGAATGGTTGAATCAGCAATTTGGAGAGAATTGGATCGGCCGAAATGGTCCTGTTTTATGGCCACCGAGGAGCCCTGATTTGACTATTGCAGATTTTTACCTTTGGAGCCGTTTGAAACAAATAGTTTATGCGAATGATCTTCCTCCGAATGTAGAACGTTTGAAGGAGAAAATCAGAGATGCTGTGGCGTCTTTACCGCTGGAAGAGATCAGAAACATTTATAGGAAACTGCGTCGCAGACTTGAGCTATGCGTTCATGAAGGTGGTGAATGGATCGAATGAAATTTATTAGTAGTTCAATTATTTTATTGAATTGTAATAAAAACTTAATAAATGTTCGTTTTAGACTGACAATGAAACGACTTGATTTTTGTTGAATTGTTGCAATAAAAACTTAATAAAGAATAGTCGTGTTAACTGTTGCCATGAAAACGAAAAGTAATTTTTGGGACTTAAACAAATATTCAACTAAAAGGACATATTTTTTCATGTTTCTCTTTAACGGAAAGGAAATTTGAAACGGTGGAAACTGATTCAGCCATTTTGAAACAAGCAAAAACTATTATGAAGAATACATTTTTCTCGTAAAATGAAAAATAAAGAAGTTTCTCCTCTTGGCAACCCTATCTGGGGACATACTGTATGTATGGTTTTACAATAATATCGACATTATAATGAAAAAAAAATTAATTCAATAAATAAGTACCTACGTAAAAGTTAGGCACCTAAAATATTAATCTAATTTCACAACTATGTGACCTAATTTTGTTATTTGTTTTTACTTTTTCATAAACTAAAATTACGGGTACCTAAAATATAGGTACCTAAAATAATAACCTAATTTTATAACTATCACCTAATTTAGGAACCGTTTGTAACTTTTTTATAACCTAAAAATCCGGGCCTTACTTATAAGGTAACTATAGTTTTAGTAAATAACAAAGTCACTATAGTGACTATAGTCCACCGTCGCGTCGGCGCGCCGTATTATAATATGAAAATTATTATAATAATTTTCAATAAAACCCATAAGTCCATATATGGATTTATATATAGATTTTTTTTGAGTTTTATAATAATATGACTTTTAAATTATTATTATTATGAAGTCTTTCTATAGAAACTCAAAAAAAATCTCAAAGAAATATTATTATTAAATGCATTATGCTAACATAATATAATATCAATAATATATTGGCCCCAGCGCACCCTTTGAAGTTTTTCATTATTGTATTAGTACAATAATAACTTTATTTTCCATAAGCGCAGACAATAGATTTATAAAAATCATTTTTTACTCTATTTGATTCATAATAACGAATTTGTTTATAAAACTTAAGATTATTTTTATCTATTGTGCGTTCATAATGACTTCATTATAACACCGCTTTCGGTGCTAGATACTTTATCCCACCCAAAATTTTGATTTTGATTCCATAGACAAAAGTGATATTAGAACGGTCAAATTCCGTAATAGGAGTAGAAAAAAATATTAAATTCCACCTATAGTACTTTAAAAGTTTCTATGTACCTCCCAATACCAGTACAAATGATTTTGAGCTGTTTGACACAAAAGTGTCTTAATTTTTGGAGATTTTAATGTTAACCCTTTATTAGTCGCACTGTTTTCTGAAACGCCATTAGTCGCTTTGGTGTTTGAGACCGAAAGTTAAAAATTACGTTTATTAAATATCTTGTGTGTATATTTAAATTTTTAAGAAAAATACTATGTTAATATTTTTAAAAGTAATGTTTTAATAAACAAACATAACAAAATATCAATATAAGATAAAAAAATAGTATAATTCATCAGAAGAAACATTTTTTTCTTGCCTTTCCTTTACAAAATCTTCTTCTTCGTGTCTTCATCATCATTAAAATTACTTTCTTTTTCAGAATCTTTCTCTTCCATTAGTTTTTGAAGTCGTTGTTGGTCTGCTATGTAAGAATACATAGTTAAATATTTTTAAAACCTTAATACTCGCATCGGTCTCTCGAACCGAAATAAATTCTGTAAGCCGCTAAATCACACCCATGCGCCAACGCTTTTAGACTTAAGTTCGAACGGCAAATGTAGGAAGGTAACTAGGAGGGGATAGCGCAAAGTCGATGCGCTAAAGAAGTACGTTAAAAAATTTAAAGCGTCGGTCTCACACACCGGGTGCAACTAATCAAGGGTTAATAGAATGATTTAGATCCTAAAAAACTATGTCTTGTTAATTTTAAAAACTTTTTAGACTTAAATCAAGTTAATTTAACCCTAAATGACCATAATGGATTGTTAGATCTAATATTTACAAATATTATCTGCGTGGTTAACCGATATGATTTTCCTTTTGTTAAAGTTGATCATTACCACCCTCCTCTTGAAGTTAAATTTCAAGCTAGTTTCCAACTTAAAAAATTTTACAGTCTCCAACAACAAAAGATATTATTTTCGTAAAGCAAACTATATTGAACTTTATTTATTTATTTTTTAAAATTACTGATTATTACGCTTGAGATATGTTTTACCAGGTTCTTTCCAATATATTTGATAAGCACGTTCCCGTAAGTATAAACAAGCATTTAAATTATCTTATTTGGCACAGAAAAAAGCTTATTAGAATGCTTCATAATAAAAAGAAAGCCCATGATAATTTTACGAAATATAATAGTCCCAAGCAGCATTTTTGGTTCCAAAAACCATTGCCAAAGTGGTGATAACTTTAAATTAGTTAAGTATACTAAACAGCTACTTTAATTTTTACTTAAAAGTAATTCTAACTTTTAAATAGCAATATTTTGTAACAGAAACTTAATTTTTCCTTAAATTGTTACTATAAAGTAATAAACATTTAAGTAAAACTTGGTTGCCCCCAAGAAGACTTTGCAACTTTAAAAAAGGTGTTATAAGTAAAAAAAAACTTTTAAGTAAATTTAATTTGTAGCAGTTACTTTCGGTTGCTACCTAAAGATTACATTATAATTATTTGTACTTTGTAGTCCCTTTGCAAGTTAAAATCTCGAAACTGGAACATGAGTTAAAAACTACAAAGTTAATAACTTAAAAGTTATTATCTTAGTATTTGGAACGTTTATGGTACTAACCAAAACAACCGTAAAGTGGAAAAAAACTTTAAAGTAGCGAAAACTACTTCAAAGGAAAATGCTTCTTATCGGCCATTTTTTACTGTACAGTACCACGTGGTAATGTAAATAATAAATTATTTTAATTGTTTGTAAATGGTTGTTTACTTTTTAATAAATAGCAATTTTGTTGGTAATAGATGGTATTAATAATTAAATAAAAAAAATAATAATAAATATTAAGATTTTTTTATTTATAAACATTACTAAATAAATAATTTGTTTATACTTAAATATTGATGAAGCGCATTTATTTTACAAAAACTAAATTCATAAGTTCAACAGTAAAATTTAAAGGGTTTATAAATTTACCTGTCTAATTAAACATTATATTGTTATTCTGGTTATAAAGTTATAAACTACCAGTACATATTTAATAAACGACGACATTGAAAAGCCAAGTCCGTAGTGGTTCCATTTAAAAAAGGAGGGATAGTATAATCTAATATAAGTTTGACAAAGACAGTTAATATAGAAGTAAAAACAAATATCTAATAAAAGTAATTATAACGCTCTAGCAACGATATTGGAACGTTCTAGTAACGTAGCAGCTACGTTCCAAATAGTAGCAGGGTTTATAGCTAGTGACATATTTGCTACCTTTTTGGAACTCAATAATTGTTCCCCACTTTAGTCGTAACTTAGTAATGAAAGAGTAATATAAAGAGACCGGCGACTGTCGCAAAACACTTTAAAGTTTCTTCAGTAGTCCCATATACGTAACAAATACTTAAATTGTTGCTTGGGGTGAAAATTATTATCAATTATTTCAAAATCTTAAGAGAAAATGCAAAAATAAAATGAAATCTAATTATAATTGCTATATAAATAATATTGAACTTCAGTTAACTTCTGACCCTAAGTCTTTTTGGTCCTTTGTAAATAGCAAAAAGTCCATTAGTAGAATTCCTGGGACAATGCAGCTGGATGGTGTGGAATGTTCGGAACCACAATCTATTGTGGATATGTTTGCTAAATATTTTTCTAGTGTTTACACAGATTCTAATACGAATGGTTCAAATCACAGTGAATATTGAAATCGGCCAATCATTGAAGCCTAACAACGTGAATAATGACTTCAATATTCCCGTTGTTGGACAGGGAATTTATAATGTTTATCATTATTCATGAAAAAAACTCAATATTATGCAATAGAAGTATACTTATCTATAGATACCCAGTAAGCACCAAACACTCGCGTTATGTTACCCCGGTACCGTTTAGCCATGTTCTAACCGAAGTCGGCCAGAATACGGCATGCCGCTGCAAAATCCTTTGGCTTGCCCTAGCCGGCCTGCTTACGGCTGGAATACGGCCTGCCGCGGCAAAAGCGATACATCTCACGGCTGCTTACTCACGCGAGCTAACTATAAATAGCGATTGGTTGCAATATTTAGTTGGAAGTGTGCGTCCGTAATGGCATAGCTGAACATTAATTGTTTGGAGTCCCCATCTCCATCCTCATCTGCTCAGTAACGAATAATGTCTAGCTAGTCGAATGTGTTAAAGAAGTATCTTGCTATTCAGAGAATTTAAGGACTGAACTTATAGGATATACCTCTCCAGGACGTCTGTAGGCTTTTTTTGAATTGCTAGGCGGATATGCCTGACAGTTGGCCAGGCGGACATGCCCGTTCTACACGCCGGAAGAAATACGTGTGTCGGGCCGCACGCGGCTGATTCGGCAAAACGTATTCGGGCCGTATGCGGGCCGGCTAGCTTATTGGGTAAACAAAATAATATTGTACAAATGAAAAATAATACATATTGCAAAGGTTGATTTTACACCAAAGTATGCAATAACAACAAATTAGTTCTTTAAAATAAAAAAGAATACAAATATTTATACAAATGAAAAATAAAGGTAGTTGATGGGATAAAAAATGCGATTTAAAAAAATGTATTGGGTAAACATATAATTTAAAATATCGAACACTAAACGCTTGAAATGCCAAATAATAAAAAAAACCCTAGGGATTAAAATTCCTGGCTTGTTGAACCCAACCTGCAAGTTTACTTTCAGGTTATTTACATTTTCAAGCTTTCATATATGAGCATACTTATCTTAGATATGTATGCATTGTTCCTGTTGTCGTCTCGTCCCATTTTCCTGCTGAATTTTTCATTGTAGGAAAAAGTAAACATTTATTTATTTAGTTCAAAAAACATTTTTCCAGCTAGATTGCTTAATTTTACCCTTCCCAATACATGGTTACATAAAACCCAAAGTAAACAAAATTCTATCTAACAGTTTTTATGTTTAAAAACGTAATTTTACCCTTAACACGAAGTATAAACTTTAACTTGTAGTAAAACTGATAAGGAAACACATAATTGTACATAATTTAAGACATTATGTGTGCGTTTTGTTGTTCTTTTGCACGAAATATCAGTCAACAGACATGTTTTCCCCTAAAAATTCGGTTAATCTAACCCACGATTTTATCGCTTTTTTTGTTCTACAAAAAATACACGACACATTGTATTTAACTAAAATTTAGTTAAAATTAAATGTTAAGCCAGTACCCAACTATTATGTTCTATTATATTAAATTGATTTAATACTAATAATTTATTATTAATAAATAATGTTATTTAAAACCACTAATTTGGCTTTAGCTTTATAAAGTAAAAAAATATAACAGTGTCATTTTTTATCGGATTCTCTAAGTACCCCGTGTAATGTCACTGGGGGACGTTATGTAAATTTTCGGGTTATAGTCGTCCTCTTGTCGCTTCCTGAAAGAGCTGAAAGACAGTTTCAATAGTGCCAACTTAAACAAAATGCAAAATTTTCCGATGTACATTTTATTTGTCCCAAACCAAAATCGACATATAAAACACAACATAGTTTTCGGTTGCAGGATAAGAGATAGCTAAAAATAAGTATCTAAGGAAAAGCTATTTAAGTAAATAAAAGTATATTATTATAAGAGAGATAATATTATGCATTAATGCATTATATTATTCACAAGGAAGAGGTTTTGGTCTCGAGCCATCAGGCGAGAGACGTAAATCATCCGAGTAAACAATGCGCATTATTTCGAGTGTAATACTATGATTTTTCTACTCCAATTAAGTCATTTTCATTGATAACAAAATTTATTAAAACCTTACTTTTTCCCGATTTTAAAGATTATTATTGTCGCCCCTCGTACATATAAAGTTAACCTTACTTTTTTCCAATTTAAAACCCGACTGGTTCAAATAACAGTGAATATTGAAATCAGCCAATCACTGATGCCTAACAAAGTGAATAATGAGTTTAATATTCTTGTTGCTAGGCCGGGCGGTTATATACGCTAAAGAAGTATCGGGTTTTCGCAACGCGCAAATTTAAGAATTGTCAACAATACATTTAAAGCACAGATTATTCATCATTTTTAAATAAATAGGTAGTTTTTTTTACAAAAGAGAGGAAGAGAAGTCTTACTCGACAAATTTTGTTCAATTGCCCAGCTAAATCGCGCAAGTTATTTGTGCAAGGAAAAAATTAAAAAACTTTTTTAGTACTCGATTTCAAATGATTATTCCTTATATCATTGATTTAGAAACTCAACGCTTAAATGCTTATACAGTTACGTTAGTGTGTGTATTTTATCAAAGGGATCATGGTACATTATTGTGTTTTTAATTGTAAATAAAATTCAAGAACTAAATCGTTGCATTTTCATGTTTTGCCAAAGGAACCAATTCGGTAAGTACATTTGTTGGTGCAGAATTAACTAATGATAACTTTACCTAATATTATAATTCATATTTAAGTTTGGACATTTTTAAGAAATTGGTAAAAAATTATTTTTGCACAAACATAACCTTAAAATTAAACATTTTTATGTTTTGCATTTTAAACATTTGTTTTACTGCATTGAACTTTACACTTTTCACGTTAATCACTACTAAAATGTGTATTTATTGTATCTAAAGTCTATTCAAATCCAAGCTGGACTAAATGTAAACATAATCCTCCGAATCGACCAATAAGAACTCACAATCCGACACCATCAGATTCGACCAATAAGAACGAGTTATCATGCGTCTGGTCGTTTTTGTTTAGTCCAGCTTGGATTTGAATACACTTTAATAGGTAGGTATAATTTATATTTACAGAAACTGTATGCAATTTATTTCTTCATTAAGATTAACACTGTTTATTGGAAAACCGGTAAAATCTCAACCCAGGATTTCCTCTCGAAATACACCCATCAACACAACAAATCGAGCCACGGTTTTTTTTTCGATATTTTTTAACATCTGATTATTAAAAGTTATACTTTTGTTACGATGATAACAACCGAGTGGTGGCACTACTACTTCTTTAGCATATGGGGTAAAACACCTCAAGTGTTCCCACCTAAAAATGATGTTTTCTCCGATTTTAACAAAACTTTGCCAAATCATTGTCCTATTGGACTACCTTAATTTTCCAAATGGGGGCAAAAAGGATTAGCGGGTTGCAGAGATACTCGTGCCCTTAAAAGACGTCGAAATATTCATGTATATATATTTTTTTAAATTGTTAATCAACATATCGTATAGCATTTTTTCCACGATTTACGATAAAAATGGTCTCGAAAGCAAGAAAAAATTTTTTGGTTATAAAAAAACGATTTTAAAAATATATTTGTTTTTTTCTCGAAATGCGACACATTGGATTTTTAAAAAATTAATATCAAAAGAAAGCTTTTTCAATTCCCTAAATTTTAATGTAATACGAAGATGGGATCCCAAGAATAAGTCGAAAAAAATAAGGGTTGAAGCGCGTAGGGACCGTGCGGCGAGCAGCTACTATAGTATACCTATTGCAGCGGTGCTCGGTCTACTACTTAGTGGATTAATTCGATAGGGTCAATACAACTTTTAAAATTATTTTTATATAGAAATAAATGTATTTTTCAAAGGGTTTAAGTCAAAACAGCACAAGAGCCAAATTTTTTATTTTTTTTTAGAAGAAGGTCGATAGAGAATTTAATTCTTATTTCTTCTAACAAATTTAAAATTTTTGGAGCTTGTGTCGTTTTGCCTTAAACTCATCGATTTTATTGCAATAGTTCAAATTAATAGCAATTAAAACCAATGTTTTGGTTTTTGTTGTCGAAAAAGAAAAATGTAGAAAGTAATAAATTGCTCTTACTCTGAATAAATTACACGTGCACGTAAATGTAAATTAGTTTTACTATTTAATGCAATTGCAAGTGTCTCACAATAATAATAAACATTTTTATGTAAAATTTTTATTAAACATTTTACCTATTTTTTATTTTTGGGAAAAATATCATATTCGTTAGCAAACGATATTTTTTTTAAGTACAAAATTACTTTTCCGTTAGGAACAAATGAGTGATATTTCTGTGTCCCAGGAATTGATTTTGCAGAATCAAATCGCTTTTTAAGAATTTCTGCTGTTTTCATAATTTTTTTCAGGACTGAAAAACACTTTTGTTTCTGGCAAACTTTTTTGAGCCTATTCATACAAATCGTTGGCATCTAGAATTGGATTTTTTAATGTTGCCTGCAAACTTGCGCGGGCAGCGAGTCTTTATAAATTTCCACCAATGCCATCACAGGGGCCTTTACCGCGTGCTGTTGCATGAAAGTGCCACTCAGCTGAAATACCAAAATCAGTTTCATGTTGCATAAGGTTTTTAAAGTTGTACTTGTTTTTGAAATGTTGTGCGGCGCCAGCAGTAAAATAAAAACATTTTTTAGGTATAAAATTTTGTTTTAAATAATTCATCAAAATTTTCCAAGAAAAAAAGTCAATTTTCCAAGAAAAAAACAAACAGCCGATCGCAGACACACACCAAAGTTGAACAGGGCAATAAAGCTGTCAACAAAACAATTCAATAACAAACCGAGACCAAATAAACTTGACACTTAAGACATAACACATAATCTAAGAAAACATAAACAAAAAAAAAGCACTCTAATCAATATCCATGGAATCTGTAAACACTTAATTCTTTGCGAGGGAGTTTATCATGTGTGCCGATTATCGTACCAGCGGCACACCTGCGCGCTAACTAAAGCAAACAGACAAAAATACGCAAACTTGAACGGAAGATCATTACACTACTAACGACAGACTTACCCGACTACCATCTACAACATCCCCGCGACCTGCTAATGGGAAAAACCATTACCAAAAGGGTAAGAGTAGCCCAATTAAAATACTGGGCCCACGTCACTCGTAGACAACGCAACAACATACTACAAGCCACCCTTAAACTAGATCTTAAAGACAAAACAGTCGGTAGACCATGCTTCACATTTCATGACACGTTAGCACAAAACATGCACTTTTCACAAATTAACAAGACCAGTTGGGAGCAACTAAGCAACAATAAAAATAAAAAAATAAAACAACCGACACACTTTACCAAGTTCAGGAACTATCCGACACGGACAATGACAATAATGAACAAGACTCGGAAAGGACTCGACTAGGAAACTACACCCCTGCAGCGTAATAACAACTCCCCAACTCCAAATAGTAATCCCAAATGTTTGGAGTAATACTAACCGACTGGTCTAGGGGGATTCCGCGTCGTACTTAGTTTTAAGTCGGCGTAATTGTCCCCCAAAAACCAACTCCCTCCCGTCCCTCATCCATACCCCACTGAGCGTATAGCATAGGCTCGGCGAACCCGGGAACGGCTATTATAACTATTCGCCTCTCGCTCTCGAGCCCCAAATAGGGGACAGTACGGAACGCAATGGACATTCGCACCCAGCAAACACGGGTGAAGCCGTGCAGTTGCTGGGGAAGAACAAAAATCGGCGTAAGTAAACATAGGCCTGTACGGGGTTCGAGAGTCAAGAGGAAATGGGGCTGGTTATACGTCTCTTATACTCATACTCACTCATTCATCAAAATTTTCCAATGATTTGTAAAAAAAGTTTGCAAGAAACAAAAGTATTTTTCAGTCCTGAAAAAAATCATATGAAAACAGCAGAAATTCTTAAAAAGCGATGCTGCAAAATCAATTCCTGGGACACAGAAATATCACTCATTTGTTCCTAACGGAAAAGGAATTTTGTAATTAAAAAAAATATCGTTTGCTAACGAATATGATATTTTTCCCAAAAATAAAAAATAGGTAAAGCAATTGCTCTTACTCTGAATAAATTACACGAAAAAGAAAAATGTAGAAAGTAATAAGTTAACTTATTACAATTCTGCATTTTTCTTTTTCGACTACAAAAACCAAAACATGGGTTTAAATTGCTATTAATTTGAACTATTGCAATAAAATCGATGAGTTTAAGGCAAATTGACACAAGCGCCAAAAATTTTAATTTGTTAGAAGTATATGCAGGTACCTGCAGGTCGATAGAGAATTAAATTCTCTATCGACCTTCTTCTAAAAAAAAAAAAAAATTTGGCGCTTGTGCTGTTTTGACTTAAACCCATCGAAAAATACATTTATTTCTATATAAAAATAATTTTAAAAGTTGTATCGACCCTCTCCAATTAATCCACTAAGTAGTAGACCGAGCACCGCTGCAATAGGTACAGGGTGATCCATTATATATGTCCACCCCCCCTAAATTTTTTCCTTTAGATTTTAGAAAAAAAAGTTTTATATAAAAGTTGTAGGGTTTAACTAAAAGTTTTTTTCGTGTTATGTTTACGTATACAGGGGGATCCAAAAAAAAACAGATAACAACATATTTTTTCCTATGGAATGACCTATATTTATATCCTTATGTGATAGCTCTTTAAACGCTGATTTCAAAAATATATATGACATTAGGGTTATTTTTGATACTTAAAACAGAAAATGCCAAAAACTAAAATTTTACTTAGCAAGCCATGGGACGACATTAATCGTTCCATTGTTTATTTAGTTATTACTATGACAGTTCTGGCGTCTTAATTAAGCAATTTTGATGTGTGTAATTATGGTGTTTTCCGAAAATGAAAAATTTGAAATTATTAATCTATATATTAAAAATAACAAAAATGCAGTTGCGGCAAGACGCGAATATATAGAAATCCACGGGGATGGTGACAATAATTATATTCCATCTAGAAAGGCGTTTAAACGTATTTATTTATCACTTCGGAGAAATAAATACTTAAAAAGAAGAAAAAGGCAAATCATTCCAAACCTGGATGAAGAATTAGACGTCTGTTAATATTATATTGGTAACATATATTTTGAATTTTTTAACTTTGTCCGTTCGTCATAATACGGCCACCACTAAAATATAGAAGAGTCTTTTATTTATTAGTAATAAATTATTGCGTTATAAATACTTGAGTATTTCAAAAATCGCTGCTCATTGAGACGACCAATGTTTTTTGTTGTCTCTGGCAACAAATCAGGGTGTCTCCAAAAAAGTTTATTGAGGACCAAGATGGAGTTTTTAAAATACCGAATAATATTTTCCAGATTTTGAGGCCTTGCTGGATTTTTTTCTAGTAATAATTATAGTATATTTTTCAGAGAACCCTTTAAATTCCGTGATGGAGTTCACGATTTGCATGAAAGTTTTGAAAAAATCTGGAGAATTTTAAAGAAAAACAAGTGGCATCCTTTTAAAATGATGAAAGTGCAGCACCTCACGGAGGAAAAGGCACAAAGACTAATATTTTGTAGGCTTATGTTAGAAAGACTAGAAATTTGTTTTCATAAAATTTTATGGACTGACGAATCTTCTTTTACAACAGCAGGCGTACCAAACAGAAAAAAATTACACTATTGGTCTACAGAAAATCCAGAAAAATATTTTGAAGTGAAACGTTCTGGGCGTCGTTCTTTTAATGCTTGGTGTGGAATTAAAAAGAACAAAATTGTAGGCCCTATATTTTATGAAGGTGCATTATCAGGTGATAGATATCAAAGGATTATATCAGAAGATGTAGAAGAGTTTATAGATAATATGCCACTGAATGAAGCTACCGAAATTATTTGGCAACAAGATGGAGCACCTCCACATAATGTTGCTCGAGTAACGGACTATCTCAACAATAAATATAGATAATAGCTAATAGTCCAGACCTTACGGTTCTAGATACTTTTTTATGTGGTCATTTAAAAAATAATGGTATATTACACTACAAGGGCAGAAAGTGTGAGATTTATGCACCGCCGAGGGCATCATGGCGCGCAGTACAGGGCTCTCACATTTTCTGCCCGTGTAGTGTATACTATTTTTCTTGCTACCCCCGCAGAAAATACGGGAAAAAATTAAATGTATATAAAAAAACTTGTGTCAAAATTAAAATCTGACGTTTAATTTAATTCTGACGTTTACATTCAAAATCAATCAAACTGTAGCGTTGTCATGGTAATTCAGCGGTGCCAATACAGTAAAAATAAAAGGTTGTATTTTAATTAACAAATTACTACTTTATAACAAATAAAAGTAGCATTAAACACTTAAAACAACATAAAAAGTAAAAAAGTAAAAACATAAATTGTTTATTTGTTGTTATAATTGCAAAATTATGGTTTAAAACTGTCATATTTTTGTGTTTCTCATGTTGGCAGTACGAAATTTGAATGTTAAGCACAAGACTAAAAATTTTTTCTTACTACCTCGACTCAAAATACGTTGTTTCGTCCCCGATTTCACGGCAGAAAGTTTACGTTTCTTGCATTGGTCAGCTATACGCGCACACTCTAATAGCGGGAGTAAAAATTTTTTAGTCGTGTGCTTAACATTCAAATTTCGTACTGCCAACATGAGAAACACAAAAATATGACAGTTTTAAACCATAATTTTGCAATTATAACAACAAATAAACAATTTATGTTTTTACTTTTTTACTTTTTATGTTGTTTTAAGTGTTTAATGGTACTTTTATTTGTTATAAAGAAGTAATTTGTTAATTAAAATACAACCTTTTATTTTTACTGTATTGGCACCGCTGAATTACCATGACAACGCTACAGTTTGATTGATTTTGAATGTAAACGTCAGAATTAAATTAAACGTCAGATTTTAATTTTGACACAAGTTTTTTTATATACATTTAATTTTTTCCCGTATTTTCTGCGGGGTAGCAAGAAAAATAGTATACACTACACGGGCAGAAAGTGTGAGAGGCCTGAACTGCGCGCCATGATGCCCTCGGCTTCGCCTCGGGCATCATGGCGCGCAGTGCAGGAATCTCACACTTTCTGCCCTTGTAGTGTAATATACTATTTACTCCCGCTATTAGAGTGTGCGCGTATAGCTTGACCAATGCAAGAAACGTAAACTTTCTGCCGTGAAATCGGGGACGAAACAACGTATTTTGAGTCGAGGTAGTAAGAAATAGTATATTACACTACAAGGGCAGAAAAAAATAAATGTATATAAAAAAACTTGTGTCAAAATTAAAATCTGACGTTTAATTTAATTCTGACGTTTACATTCAAAATCAATCAAACTGTAGCGTTGTCATGGTAATTCAGCGGTGCCAATACAGTAAAAATAAAAGGTTTTCAGGCCCCTCGGCCATTTCAAGCGCGCGAAACGCACGAATTACAAAACTGTTTTTATAAAAAAAATTGTAGATTATTTATTATATAATATTTTGGCATCAAAATTGGCAAAAATATTCTTCTTTTATTAGGTTATACATTAAATAAAAAAAAAACTCAAGAAATATTTTATGAAAGTAGATATAATTTTAATAATTGAAAGGTGTGGACGGGACAAAAAAAAGATTTATCTTGTCCCGTCCATCCCTGTCAATTATTGAAATTATCTCTACTTTTATAAAATATTTCTTACGATTTTTTTTATTTAATGTATACCCTTATAATAGAATAATTTTTTTGACAATTTTGATGCAAAAATAATATATAATAAATTAGCTACAATTTTTTTTATAAAAACAGTTTTGTGATTTGTCCCGTCCATCCGCTTGAAATGGCCGCCCTGTATCTCTGCAACCCGCTAATCCTTTTTGCCCCCCATTTGGAAAATTAAGGTAGTCCAATAGGACAATGATTTGGCAAAGTTTTGTTAAAATCGGAGAAAACATCATTTTTAGGTTGGAACACTTGAGGTGTTTTCCCCATATAGCTTCCCATTATTTACGAAAAAAAACCAAAATACTGTCAATAATATGCAATAGGAGTAGAAAAAGACTATTATTCAAAAACGCTTGTTATAACAAACTTTACTAATTTCATTGTCAAAAATACAAGTGTAAGTACTTAATACTTATAACATTTGGGGTTTATTTAAATTGCCTTGAAAATTATACAGACCCAAGTAATAAAAGCCGGAACTTTACAACAGAACAATTAATATGGGTTGATAAAATTTTACACATTTGATAAATTAAAACTTACCCCCTTTTAACTTTTCCAACTTTCTGTTGTATATGTTTAAAAATTTTCAAAAACAAAATAATCATTTAAATAAACCAATTTACATAGTGTCCGAAAGACAAAGACAGCGAATTTTAGGAAGGAACGGCATTCTCCACAGACCCCTGTATAAAGTAAATTAACATAAAACAAAAACTTTTTTAGCTGTTAAAGCTTCATTCAATGAAGTTTGAAATGGTTTCAAAGATAATTTAATTTACTCTTTTTGTGCTTTTGAGTGCAGGTTTCAGGCAGGACGCGTGTAAAGGAATAAAAGCGGGATTTAGTTTCATTTCAACGTTCTTTTAAATAGAAGACTTTAGCGGGGTCTCATTTGCCTAAAAGGCTTTAAAGAAACATTACAAATGGCTCGTTTTCAGTTTAAGGAGCAGTTTTGTTCATAAATTATTTTACATTGTTTTTGAAGAGTTCAAACTTGCACAAAAAATGATTGCTTAGATTGCTAAATACTTGTGTAAAATAAGGTTTTTTTTAAAGTAAAATAATTTTTTTTTGACATTTCACAGAATGTGTTCAGGCGTTCTATAATTTATTCTTTTTTATTTTTAACGCTTACTACCAAAGTATTCGATTATCTCCTAGTCTGTAAAAATAATTTAGACCAATTAGCTGACACATCTAAAGCTATCTAACCTTACTTTATACTTTTAATACCTTTAATTGATATTAGAATTGTACTTTTTATGTATCGTTTAACAAATTAAACTGTGCCTTGAAGATAAAATGTTCTATGCCATTCGGCTGAGACGGGTCTTTTTGTGCTTTGCTCAATTTTAGGCCTCCGCTAACGCGTCGTACTTCAAAATTTGAGCTCAGCACAGAAAGACTTACCTACTTATCAGCCTTATGACATAAATAAATATCAATGTCGCTCATAGATAATACCTTTGTTATCTATGGGTAATACTAAAATTCTGAAATCTGTTCCAACTTCATATTTTACAAATTTTAAAGATCATTATTGTCGCCCCTTGTATACTATAATAAAATCTGACGTTTTTAAAATCTTATTTTTATGTACTTTTTTAATTATTAATTTAAAACTTGTGATTTTATTTATATATTGGCAAAATATTTAAATTAGATTAAAGATAATTAATAAATTACATTATCATTGACCGATTTATTACAATTAAACTTTGTATATACTCCCACATTGACAAGCTGTGACTTTATGGCATTTTAGTCACGGGCTGAAGTTAAAAATAGTGGCTTTTGGGCATTTTAGTCACGGGCACAAGTTAGCTTTATTATAAATTCTGTTTTGCGTTTGTCGTAGATAAAGTACCTATAGTATAAGTACACTCGTTTATAAACTTCTCTAGACACTCGTTTTTTTAACACTCGCTCGTAAGCTTCGCTTGTGCTTAATTATACTCGTAACTAAAATGACGTTTATAAAACTTGATACATAATATACTACATATTAAACAATACATACAACTTACAATTATAATAATTATTAAAAGTAGAAAGTGAGGTTAGATTAGATCTGACAGTAGTCTAATTTTTTTTATTAAAAACATAATTTTAAAGTCTTTAAAATCCCTACATTTTGGAGTATTATTATTTTAAATTGATAAATTCGTTTTAAAGATGTATGAGAAAAAACATTCTAGGAGTTAAGCACAATATTGCTAATAAAAAACATAAAAACGAAATTTTGGGTATACCAATATCTCAGTTATTAGACATGGGACCCACACCAAATTTATATGAGTTCATAATGACATTAAATAAACAAGTTCTGCGCAAACAGAATTTAAATTGAAGTTTGCGAAAAAAAGTTAGTTTTTTGTGTCGCCTCACCTGGCTTCTGGCCCCCCCATTTGAGATAATTCAAATTAAAGTTGTGCAATTTATACTTCACTATAATTTATCGGTAAATTTAAAATTTTATTTGAAAAATCCAAATATTACAGATTTTATACGATTTTAAATTTTTATTATTTATTTTATTATAATAAAAAAATATTTAATATGGTATAAAAGCTGTAATATTTGGATTTTTCAAATAAAATTTTAAATTTACCGATAAATTATAGTGAAGTATAAATTGCACAACTTTAATTTGAATTATATCAAATGGGGGGGCCAGAAGCCAGGTGAGGCGACACAAAAAACTAACTTTTTTTCGCAAACTTCAATTTAAATTCTGTTTGCGCCGAACTTGTCTATTTAATGTCATAATAAACTATTATAAATTTGGTGTGGGTCCCATGTCTAATAACTGAGATATTGGTATACCCAAAATCCCCAATCCGCCACTGAAACGAATTGATTTGATTGTTTTTTAATATTATAAAAAGTAATAGCAGCTACCCTTCGAAATTTAAATAGAAATATTATTATATAAATCATTTAAAAGGTCTTTAAAATCACTTTACATCGTTTTTTTTTAAATCGGTCCGTTTATTTTGTGATATTTTAAAAACGATTGAATCACACACAATGTAACTAATGAAAAACATAAAAATGAATTGTTTAGGATGTTTTTATTGGTTTTTATATTACAAAAAAGTACTATGCATTTTAGAAAAAAATATTGCAATAAATTCTTAAAATATCGTCCGTTATTACCCAAAAACAAAAACGTCACGCCATTTTACTTTTTAATGTCATGTTTATTAAAGCTAAATATTAATTCAAGTTGCTTTTTTAAAAATTGACTGAACATTTTAAAGTAAAATTTTTATGATGTCTTGGTATATTGAGTACACAATTTTAATCACAGAATAAGAATTTAAGTAATTTTAATTCTGGAACTAAAAAATTCGATGAATTAAAATTTTGGTAGAGATAATTTTAATAAGACGATACTTGGACAAACACGCAGTCAAATTGAAATTATGTAAACCAAAATTTTAATTCATCTAATTTCTTAGCCAGTTAATTCAAGGTGCGCAACATTTATTTAAGAAAAATAAATACTGAAATTATCATTAGGTCGTAATTAATTTCTATTATTACTCGTCGGCATAAAAATCAATTTACATGTTAGAAATTAAAGTGATACAGTTTCTTATTCGATACACAAATATTTTGCACGAAATATTTGTTTTAATATTTAAATGTTTTTAATATTACTTAAAATTTTATTTGACTAATTAGAATTAAATACTATTTTATTTTTATTATTATTTTAAAAAATTTACTTTTAATACGAATTAATTTGTTGTTTAAAACACTTTGAAACAATTTTTATTCGGGAATAAAGTTGTGGTATAGTTGTTATTAATTATTATGTTGTTTAAATCTAGAAATACGAATTTTCATTAAAGCACCTTTTTGTCATATTTCTTTTAATCAGATTATTTCCCTCATTATAATATGAACCAATCAAAAGCCTTGAATTTTCGAATAAATATCGTTTAAATAAGCGATTAAATCACTAGAAATATTTAACAGCGATTAAATTTTAGCCTCCATATTGGATTTTTGTTTACGATTTTATGGTGTTATTTACAAGTTTTAACAAACATTTTTTAAAAAACAATAAAAAATAGGTTATCTAGTTTACAAAATATCAATTATTACTTATTACTAAAGATGGGATATTTAGGTACTAAAAACTGAAAAATAGGTAACTAAAAAGGTACTAAAAAAAAGCATTTTAGGTTAAAAAAACAGCATTTTAGGTATTTTCGTTTATAATTTTGTTTAACCGAATCACAGAACATACCCACAATAAACTATTTCTATGCAATAAACTGTGTTTCACTAAGTGACACTCACTACACAGAAGTTCTATGACAGAACATAAGCGCACTGCAAAGAAAGTTACTGTTACAGTCTGTGACCATAAGACAAAATTCTATACCGTTGAGTTGTACGCCCTGGATAAAATATTGGCGGAAAATTTAAAAAGAACACAAAAAAATAAAATAAGTAAAAATACGTAAAAATAGGTAACAAATATGTGAAAATAAACTGACAAATTAAAGTTTAAAAAATAGGTAAAAAAATATAAAAAAGGTAGTAAAAACCTCCAAAAAAGGTAAAAAAGGTGAAAACAAGTTAGGTTCATATAAAAGAAAATCTTTTAAAACACATTTTGGCATTATTGGTTTTCAAATAGTTACATCGGTTGAAAAAAGGTAAAATAACTAAAATCCCATCCCTACTTATTACATACCTTAAATTAATGGAATTTTCTTTAAAAAAATATTTATAAATTTTAACACATAGGTACGTCAGATTTTATAAATTGTCAAATAGTTTCCTTTAATTCGAGAAATAATCTAGACGTATATCACTCAACCTATAAATTTAATCTGTCAAACTATGCTCAGTAAGTTTTTTATTTGATTTTTCTTTTTGGAAAATAGTTTCTTCCAAAGTAATTAAATTATTTTGCATTTAACATTTTCCAACAAAAACCAAACAAAAAACTACTGAGCTGAGAGTTTAACCGATTAAATTCATAGTTCTCGTGATATAATATACTTATGATTATTTTTTTAGATAATAAATTCAATGCTATTTGTTTGTGACAAAATTATAATTCTGACTTAAAAATTCGATGAATTAAAATGTTGGTTATCACTCGTAAACAGAATTTTAATTTGGCTCTAATTTATTTTCGAGCTTATGTACCTTCGACGTTATGTGATTTCGCTTGGTGGCAGTAGTACGTAACACAACCGCACTATGGACTAGCGCCAAATTAAAATTCTGTTTACGAGTGATACCCAAAATTTAATTCATCGAATTTTTTATCGAGAAAATTCCTCTTGCGCTTACAGATTTAAATCTTGTCTAATATTTATTCCAAAATAAATATTCTACTTTAAATTAATATTAAATTAATAAATGAAATGGTTGAATAGAAAAAAATATTCATACAATAAAAATTGAGGCTTAAAAATATAGATCACACCAGGATGATGTAAAAATATATGGAAACTTATCTGATACACCAAAAAATAAATTAGTAGATTTTAATTTATAAATAAATTTATTTTAGTAATTTTTATGAACGTTTATATTTTCTAGGCAATTTTTAATTTCGGTAATTTTTGTTTTGAGTTCATTTTTTGATGTCATTAAAAAGTAAAACGGTGTGCCATAGTTCTATGTGATCCTTTGACAAAGCTTTTCTAAATTTGAGGCCTAATAAACAACAAAACAAGAAATGACCCCACAGAAAAAATCCAGTGGTGATAAATCAGCCATTCTATAGGTCCCCTTCGCCATACATTTATTTGGAATTTTATTGTATAACCATTGTCGGGCTAAAAGAACATTTGAACAGATTCAATAATCAACGGATTGATTATCTTTTCTAACATATCAAAATTTCAGTACTTAAAACAAATTTTGTAAGAATAAGTTATTATTATTAATGATTTCGGTCACTATTTCACAGAACTGCAGTCAAAATAATCTTCGCGTAAGGATGAAATTTTTAATGTTAGATTATTTTATGGACGGAGCCCAAAGAAATTCCAGTTGCAGTGGATATCTGGCGCAATGGAGCATTGGGATTTATACTGAACTGATTCAACGCTTCTATTTAATTTATTTTATTTAATTCAAAACTCAAGTCTGCTAAAAGTTTACATGTTCAACAGATTTAGTCTTACCATATGGGATGTGGTTTTATTAGAATGTCGTTCGTTAAATGTTGATGCAGCTCTTCGAGCACATGGTTTTCAACTCTTGCAGCCAAAGTGTAAGCCATTTTTATTAATAAAATTACTTGAAGAATCACTAAAAGTAATTTTATAAATAAGTTAAATAAATTCCGTTAAGGGTTAAAAGTTTTAAAACAAAAGAAAAACAACGTTAATGTGTTTACGAGTGTTTTTATTTAAAACGATTTCTAAAAGAACATTTATATATTTTGCGTTCATAATGACTTCATTGTAAAACCGCTTTCGGTTCTGTAATGAGGTACTTTACCCCACCCAAAATTTTATTTTATAGGTTGGCTACTTTAAACAAACATACTAGTAAAATAATATTTTGCATATTGGTTATAATATTTTCTAGTACTTACGAGACTTTTCTGGCAATAAATTTTGTTTAACACCAAAGAAAATCCTTTTTTTTTTTCGAAAACCGCTTATTGTAAATAAGTAAATTAAGGACGCCATGGCACATCAATTTTGGCAATAACCTTTCAAACCAATGACTGTCATATCAACTACCTAAAGTAAAATTCGACCAAATTTAATATAAGGTATAAAATTAATTTTTTTTATAGAATTTTTGCAAAATAGATAAAATAGCATCGTCCAATTGTCCTCGTGCGACAAAATGACTTTAATATACAATTAATTATTGAAAATATTTAATTTAAATAGTTTTAAATGTTATAATATTAAAAAGAAACAGACTGACTTAATTAAATAAAACATCGATGTATTGACTTAAGACCTTTAAAATAATGCATTACTCGATACTACTTCTCTATTCGAATTCTTAAGGGGTTGGCCCTTGCGCGCAGGGGGGAACCAAATTTTAATATGAAAAATTATCCCCCTCGATATAAAACTGTATGTGTCTCGGCGTTTTTTCAAAAACCTTCCAATTTCAGAGAAGTATACAGGGTGGTCCAGGATTAATCTGAAAAATTTTAATAATCAATAGAGTCTGAAAAAACAATAAAAACAAAACCCAAAAACACACTAACACACTAATAGCCCTTCAAATTTTATCATAATATTTTATTTTAAATCGGTAACTTGGTAACAATTATGCATGGCATGCCACGTTATCAGTTTAGCAACATTAAATATGCAGATATTCATTATGTGTATGGACTATGTGATAGAAATGCGCTATAGCGGCAGTTAGGGAGTACCAAAGACGTTTTCCCAACAAAAGAATACCCAACGTCCAAGTTTTCATCGACTCTCACCAGAGGTTTCGAGACTTTGGACTACGCAATAATAATGAACAAAATGTACGTGAACCAAGATTAAGACGACGGAATAGAAATAGTATACTGGGAAATTTTCAAAAAGACTGAATACCTTAAAGTCAAGTATTCTAAGAGTTCTTCATGACAACCACCAGAAACCTTATCATTACCGCCCGGTTCAAAATCTTCTTCCTTGAGATGCAGAAGGATGGCATTTTGTAGATGGGTCCTGGAATCAGCAGAAGAAGAGCCCAATTTTGTTTCACAATCTCCATGCTTGGGCACAGGATAACCCAAAAGCAATACGACAGACGTGCTTTCAAAAAAAAACTTTGGATGCTGGGGGAATGCATTTTGAAAATCTGTTATAATTTGTTACAAGCTACTGTTACTGTTATAATTTGTTACCAAGTTACCGATTCAAGATAAAATATTATAAAAATAAACTAGCGTCTAGGAGTCATCGTGCAGTTGTTACTGATCCTGTCAAATTTTTAGGTTGTTTTATTGTAACGTTGATTGAGAATTACAATCAACGTTTGCAATTTTTAATTTAATTGTATTATAATACAAAATCAAACCAACCCAAAAACCACCCTATTGAAAGCGATTATTCCATTATTCCACTGGTAAATTTTTATTGGCCAAACAAACGTTCAGAAAAAAAATCATTTTTTATTACTAAAATAATAACAGAAGTTCCGTGTACACAGTGTTTTTGAAATTTTAAACTGAAATATCTCCGAAACCACTGATCTGATAAAAAAATAACATAAAAGTTTTGCTTTTACATTGAAAAGGGATAAAAATAAATCTGATGATTTTCTAATAAAATCCAGTGGCGTCGAAAATATGAGGGTAAAAAGGGGAATCCCCCCAAAATCTTCACCACTGGGCCTTTTGTAGGAAATTGTCATTATATTATCGACGGAAGCTTAACCTACACAAAATTTGAGAAGAATCGGTTTAATGGTTTAAAAATTATTTTAAAGGACTATATCTCCGATAGTATGTATTTAAAAAAAATGTTTTTGGGTTTGTTTTTATTGTTTTTTCAGGCTCTATCGATCATTTAAATTTTTCAGATTAATCCTGGACCACCCTGTATATATATACATATATATATATATACATATATATATATATATACATATATATATATATATATACATATGTCCAAAAGTTTGGAATATTGCAATATTTCTTTTTTTATTGATAATAAATAAACTTCAAAGACAGAGAAAATAGAGTAAATATTAACAACAGTTTTTTTAAACTACCATAGGCGTAGGCGGCTGGTGGATTTTGGGCTTTCCCATATCTCAGTTATTAGACATGGGACTCACATCAATTTTATATGAGTTTATAATGACATTATATAGACAAGTTTTGCGCATGCAGAATTTAAATTAAAGTTTGCGAAAAAAAGTTAGTTTTTAAGTGCAACCCCCAGCCTCCTGCCCCTCCAAATTAAGATAATTTAAATTAAAGTGGTACAATATTTAATTCACTGAAGTTTATCGATAAATTTCAAATTTTATTAAAAAAATTCAAGAAATATAGGTTTTATACCATTTATTATTTCTTTTACTAAATTTAAAAAAATTTGAAATGGTATAAAATCTGTAATACTTGAATTTTTTTAATAAAATTTGAAATTTGTTGATAAACTTCAGTGAATTAAATATTGTACTACTTTAATTTGAATTATCTTAATTTGGAGGGGAAGGAGGCTGGGGGTTGCACTTAAAAACTAACTTTTTTTCGCAAACTTTAATTTAAATTCTGCTTGCGCAGAACTTGTCTATATAATGTCATTATAAACTCATATAAATTTGATGGGTCCCATGTCTATTAACTGAGATATGGGTGTGCCAAAATCCACCAGCCGCGTAGATATATTATTTGTAAGTATTCTAAACTTTTGGACATGTGTATATATATATATATTTATATATATATGTATATATATATATATATATTTTAAATAGATGCACAAAACAAATAACAAATTTTTGTGTATCGTTTTCTTTGGGAAATTTAAGCCTAATATCAAATCCAACAATACTGTACGCGACCTAAAAGAAATAAATACTTTGTTTTAAATGCAAAATCTACTTATAGCCTGCCAGTAAAGCTTGTTTGGTTATTCCTTTTGTCATTTTACCACATATTTACTTTGCCTTTAGTTTACCTTTTCTATTATAATTAGTTTTCAGTAAAAGATAATACAACGATCCGCTTTTCTATGTAATGATAAAATTTAAAATTAAATTTAACTTTGCAGTTGCCAGTGCAGTAGCAAGAGCAAAGTGGATGTAATTTTAGGAAATACCTGTTTTGTAAAACGTATCTTGATGGAACAACAAATTAAGTATTTTGCCAACTAATTTGTGACATACAAATTGGATTCTGCACAATACATGGTGCACAGCGCGCAACGACATTCCCGGAAAGTAGATTAGAATAAACCATACATAATTTAAAACCCTAATGAGATCGTTCCGGACGAATTTAATCAATAATGCATGCCTTAATTATTTCTTTATTGTGTTTTCGACGAAATTATGATGCTATACCCCTAACCACCTATACTCTATATTCGCATAATATTATTTCCGAGAGTCACAAAAATTACTTATAATTACAAAAATAACCCCATAGTGAAAATTACATGTTTTAATATAAAAAATTCTCAGATTTCAAAAGAAAATATCAAATTTCAAATGAAAAGGCCAGAACGGCATTTTTTATTTTACTTGAATTTATAAAAACATTTTTTACAAAAAAAAAACAGTACAGTTTGTATTTTTACATCCAAAAAATTAACGAAGAAGTTTAAAAAAAATATGGTCAAAATTTGAAAAATCATTACTAGTATTGTATTTGGATGTAAAAAATAAATCCACAATATTAAAAAAAACGTGCGGGAGCGACAGTTTAAAAAAAAAATTATTTTGTAGAATAATCCCTATTCAATAAAAGATACAGCGTCTTGAATTTGAGTAAAGTATGAGTATGAGTATGAGTATAAGAGACGTATAACCAGCCCCATTTCCTCTTAACTCTCGAACCCCGTACAGGCCTATGTTTACTTACGCCGATTTTTGTTCTTCCCCAGCAACTGCACGGCTTCACCCGTGTTTGCTGGGTGCGAATGTCCATTGCGTTCCGTACTGTCCCCTATTTGGGGCTCGAGAGCGAGAGGCGAATAGTTATAATAGCCATTCCCGGGTTCGCCGAGCCTATGCTATACGCTCGGTGGGGTATGGATGAGGGACGGGAGGGAGTTGGTTTTGGGGGACAATTACGCCGACTTAAAACTAAGTACGACGCGGAATCCCCCTAGACCAGTCGATTAGTATTACTCCAAACATTTGGGATTACTATTTGGAGTTGGGGAGTTGTTATTTCGCTGCAGGGGTGTAGTCTCCTAGTCGAGGTCTTTGTCTTGTTCGTTATTGTCATTGTCCGTGTCCTGGTCAGATAGTTCCTGGCAGGAACTTCCTGCCCTTGGTAAAGTGTGTCAGTTGTTTTTAATAATTTTTGTCCCAAGCACGTTTTGTGGTAGAGTTCCGTCTTTGTTTATCAAATTCCAAAGCATTGCATTTATTCACTAGTCAAACAAATCACAAGCGCGATTATTCTGTTGTCTAATGTTTACGAATCTCGAGTTTGGCTATTAGGCCCTTTTTTTTAATGTATTAGAATTATGTGATCAATGTTAGTTTACTCTGTCAGTCCAGTGTTTATTTTCGGTCTCGATTGGGACCGCCTTACGCATTTGCTGTTGACAGACTTATTGCCCCACGCCGCGTGCCCTTCATAGGTTTTAAAGATATCCCAATAAACACTTTAACGATACCTATCACCATTAACATTGCCCGTGTAAGAATTTTTAACACTTTTTAATACAATTTTGCAATGATAGTAATTAAAACAAAACAATTGTTTAAAGAGTAAAATATGATCTTAACATAATCATATTTTAAAGTTATTTTAACATTTCAAGTAAAATAAATGTTATGTTTAATAAAATGAATACGGGCAATGTTAATGGTGACAAATACTTTTTTTCAAATTTAATTTAAAACTAGCTTAATACAAATAAATAGCCGGCCCTGTGGTGCTTCGCATTAAAATCTGAAACGGCCCCGGTATCAGGCGTGTAACGTATGCTTCAATAGATGGTTTATTTACGTTATGTTATTGCGTGGGCGCTTTGTTTATTTACCTTCCTTCAAGCTTTGCCTTGTGGCAGAGTTGCAAGTCGCGTATATTATACAATATATATAATACAATAATATAATATTGCGACGTTTCTGCTTGATTCCTTTTCGCACACTTACGCTGTTTTCGGCAATGGTTAATTGTTGCCAGTTTTTTTTTACAGATTTGCGTATTAGGTCATGCAATAATACTTATCAGAGTCGGCTGGTGATGGTGATGGTGATGATCCCTTTCGCTCTTTGTTAGACTTGTTTTTTTCTTTAAATAGGTGATTCCTTGACCTGTCCCCTGTCACTTTATTACTTCGTGTCCGCACGAACCTCACTCCTATGTTCACCGTTGAGAGATTGCCTTTTGAGGAATTATTTAATGTTTCTATTAACCCCTCGGAGAACAGGTACCCTGATTTCACCTGTACCGTTATGTATACATACTATAGTCACCCAAATAGTAGCACTGTTTCGCACCGTACTTTACTCGACTACACTGTATATAATAGTTATGTTTCTTTAAGAATTTTATTGTGGATCGGCGCCGAGCGCTCGAACCACACATCCGCTCGCTTCGCCGGTATCGACAGTGAGCGTCTTGAATTTGAGTAAAAATCAAAAAAATTGAAAAGAAAATGGTGAAGAAAGAAAAGCCCTTGAATGGTTTAGCTGTTTTCTGATCGAGCAATCACTGACAATCATGGAAAAAATTAAGCAAGACCGGTATTAGCAGCGTACACATTGCTAAGGCAGTAAACTTTTATTACCAAATAGATTTGAACCACTTGCAGATGGCTATATAAAATAAGCAGTTAGATTTTTGGGTGCCACAGTAACTATAGTTACTATAGTAACTATAGTAACTCAAAGCTTATGTAAAATTAGAATGTAGGCACTACGTTAAGTCTTAAAATGGGATTTCCGTGAAACTGTAATAAGCAGAAATCATGGTGGTGTATTGTCAAAGAAAAAAAATAGGAATTGTTAAGTCAGAAAATGATTTTATTTTAAACACAATTTGGTGTGGATTTTTTTTACCGAATACCGCGCGAGGTTAAATTATTTCCGGAAAATTTTTCGAGCTCATGAATATTTTTAGTAAATTATTTCTCGTCTTTGATAATTTTCAAAATATTGATGAGCTCAAAAAAAATTTCCGGAATTAATTAAACCTCTAGCCACAAGCTTGTGGTATTACTAGTAAAAATTTAATAGACCAAATTTCAATATATTTTTTCTTAAAATATAAATGAGATGTATTAACACGTCCAATGTAAAACCATTTGTTTTGATTTTGTCAAAAAGTTAAATTAGGTCAAATAGATAAACCAAAGATATAGGCTGGTTCGCTTTATTGGACCACTTCATATATGCAGAATGCCTGAATTAATAATCATTTTACCTTTGGGATGAATATTTAATTTTGTGTCAATTATAAATCCATTTTCTGGTGAATAGAGAGTCGATTTTGTGCGGAAATTTATGTAAATTATTGGCTAGCACTAATAATACTATGATAATATCGGCATTAATTGTTAAATTTCTCTTTGGTGATTTGATGGACATGGAGTTTACGCAAATTTCCTGACATATTGTCCCATTAATTAGTTTAAACTGTGAGATAATGTGATAACCACTTACCTGGGAATGTAATAGTATATATATTACTATACAAAGTCGGTAACTGTCTTATAAGAAGGGGGAAAAATAGGATCTTAAAAAGTGGCTTCCACACTCCATTTTATTTTTCTGTTACTAAATTTGTGTTGTTTTTACAGTAAAAGGGGGTTTTACAATTTAAGAAAATACAATTTTTATGACAAATTAATTCTTCTTATTATTATTATTATTTTAAAATTTTGGTCTAGTTTTAAAAAAATATAAACTTCTGCAAGCGGGTGAGCCAACTAAAATAGTTATTTATGTCATAAGGCTACGAAGAGAGCCGTTTTGTGTTAAGCATAAAGTTTGAAGTTCGACAAGTTAGCGGAGGCCTGCAATTGAGCGAAGCACAAAAAGAACACATCTCACCCGAATGGCATACAACATTTTATCTTCAAGTCAGAGTTTTATTTGTTAAACGATACACAATGTACTAACAATAATTGTATAATTATTATTATACTAATTATTAAAAGTATAAAGTAAGGTTAGATAGCTTCAAATGTGTCGGAACATCGAATTTTTTAATTGGTCCTAACAGGACTTTAACAGACTAGGATGTAAAAACTTCACCTGATTAGTCTAAATTATTTTTACAGTCTAGGAGATAATCCAATACTGTAGTGGTATTTAAGCCTTGACAATAAAAAAGATTAAATTATTATTATGAAAGCATATTAACATGGAACACTGAAAGCATATTAACTGCCTTCATGCAGATCCAGGGCCGGGCCTAAGGGGGGTGTAGGGGGGGAGTCACCCCCCCAAAGTCTTGGCAGTTGGTTCCAAATCCAAACCCGGTTGGCAAAATCTATAGTATTTGGGTCGGTTGGTTGGGTATACCTACCCTACCAACCAACCTATCACAATAAATAAAATGAAATATAATTTTTAAACTTTACCTACATATTACAAAATTATAATTTTTAATCTATTGTAACCTCCTATAATCGTTACCGTCAAGAAAATTGTATTGGTCAACCTTATTTTTATTAAAGGACATTATATTTCACACAAGCGGCATGTACAAAGTCGGCACCGCCTCGCGGCTTTGTCTTTCTAAATTATTAATTAGTTGAAGCTTATCTAAGCTAAGTAAAACTAGTGTCAATAAATAGAAATTAATTTTTTTTTAATATGGAAAAGAAAGCTAGACCGGGCCGAGTTCTAGTAAAATGCTCATTATGTGGATCTGTGTATAACAAGGACTAGAAAAAAATGCACGAGGAAAATATTCACGGTGGAAATTTGGTTAAAATTAAAATTGTTACTGTTCCGGATAATCCACTTATATTGGTAGCAAATAAAAAAAATAGAGACTTCAAAAGAGCATGCTAATGGTAGGTAAAGACATTCTTTATCTACACTTTACTTTCATGATAAAACTACTGAAAATTTTTACTATTACTACTAAAGTATCGATAAAAAAATAAGTTGGTTTTTTTATCGTCTCCACCCCCCCAAAAAAGTGTGCCTCGGTACGCCCCTGTGCAGATCTGAGGGAGCAGTTAATATGCTTTCTCCGCCGTGTTATATATACTTTTTTTTCAATTATTTAATAATTTTGTACTTACATACATTAAAATTATCCAGTTTGATACACTTAGTTTGACGTTTGACATATGTTATATTAAAGGTTATGTACATAAATTTATTCTACATTTTTTTTGCTGATTCCGTGCTAAACGCGATAGGGAATGCAATCTTGCAGCAAAATATACAATCTTGGTATTGCAAGATTTAAGAGGTTTAATCCCGCAAGATCTCGGTATTTTGCGAGATCCTGCAGATTTAAGATTAATACAAAAAAAATAGTATAATTATTTGTATTACAACTTTGTTAAGTTATTTCATAAGAGAAAAATAATGAAATAAAACATAAATTAAATAATTTATTTAAGACTAGTCCTTTATGGACCAATCAGATTTCAGAAAACGAGTGTTTTTTTCAGTTTTGCAGCGATAAAACTACTATTTAGGTGACTATTTCCCTCGTCTTAAATTCCACCAATCACAAACGCGCAATTTTGAACAAATGGTTTCTAGGTGAAA
Organism: Brassicogethes aeneus; assembly: GCA_921294245.1. NCBI lineage: Eukaryota > Metazoa > Arthropoda > Insecta > Coleoptera > Nitidulidae > Brassicogethes > Brassicogethes aeneus. The sequence goes on along the minus strand of OV121133.1, from coordinate 59,055,651 downwards.
AAACTGTATGACAGCACCTGTCAGCAGTTTACCCGCGGCCACGGTCTTATATACAGGTCTTGCAACTTCGCCCAATTTCAATAGGAAAAGTGACCTCTCTAATGAGACACCCACCAGATGGCGCATCGAGTTGAGGGTGAACCATAGATGTTTAAAGGTCGTTTTTACCTTCTTTATCTTTGGGTTATACAATCGTTAGATAAGCTCTCTGGTGGATAATTTTCTTAGATAGAAGGTTTCTATGAAAGTTATCCGCCAAATAAGCTAACTTAATCTAAACGATTGTAAAATTGGCTCTAAGTCCTTAAAGTCTATGGGATAAAGGTCAAATGAACTACCTACTTATGTTCTGTGAAGAAACATAACCTACATTTTTATAAACAAGCTTGTGTATTTTGTTACAGGGAGTTTTTACTTATTGTTATTGTGATATTTGTTATTGTTATATTATATTGTTCTATTTTTTCTTGTTATATTTGTTCTTGTTATATTTGTTCTTGTTATACATTTGTATTTCTGCTTTTTAATAGACATGAAGTCCTGTGTTGTGCCAAAATGTAACCAGCAAAGCTATCGTTCCGGCATTAAAATTAAGCGGTCCATGTTTAAAGTGCTAACAAATAAGGAGCGGTTAAAAACATGGCAATGTGCAATAAAAAACATATTATTAACACCTTCACATTTTGTATGATTATTATATAATTAAGCACATCGTGTTGGTGAAATATACATATATTATTTTAAATAAACAATCAACCCTTCCCCGCCAAGACTATAAAAAAATCGGTTATTAATAAATTAGCCAGAATATTGGTTGGTTAGTTTGTTGTGTTACTGGAAATTTTGGTTTTCATATTAGCCAAATTGAATTGGATAGTTTACAAATTCCTAAATAATTTCAAGTAAATTAGCCAAGACCCTTGGTTGGTTTACAAACTAGCCGCTAATTTAGTTAAAAATACGTTTTCAATTAAAATAGCTGACAGTTTGGCTAGTTTATAAACTACCCAGCTACTTAATAAACTATCCATGTTTACACATTAGCCGTAACATATATATGATATACGTATGTATTTTATACATTAACATGTTTGGTCTGGGCATGTGACGGCCGAGGACTTTGTGCATAGAGTATAGACTTTGTTGTCCTATTTTGTTAACGTAAATTATCCGAAACAAACTCACAAATATTAAATTTTTGAAAATGGAAACAAAACAGAAAAAGAATTTAAAAAGTTAGGTTATGGTTATGCAGTAGTTCCACATTTAACTAAGTAGTAGTTTAATTGACTTTACCCCTTCGATCTTAGCGCCACCTAGCGGCTTGGCACGTTAAGGAAGCCACCTCGAAGCTTAAAGTTGCAAGACCTGTATATAAGACCGTGCCCGCGGCAAAACTTGACAGCTGTTGTCACCAAAAATTGCAATTTATATTTTAATTGTTAACTGTTACTCATGAAACAGTCTTGTCAAATACCATTCGGGCATCTAATTTTTCCGGTGAAAAAAATCGAAAAAACACATTGCTAAGTAATATTTTTTAACAATATGCATTCGTGCAGGTGCAAAAATCCTCGTCTTCGACTCGGATTTTTGTGGCCTCCAGCACTCATTCTTCTTGTTAAAATATTACTTAGCATGTTTTTTCGGAAAAAATTGATGCCCTTATGATATTACTTACGAAAAAACACACGTTTATACGAGTTGCATAGCAACCAATTGGTTGTAATTGTCAATGTTGACGTTTCTAATTTTAAACTAAAAATGTCAAAATATATGCGTTTTGGTCAAAAAAATCATACAGAAATTGAATTGGCAGTTAAGTCTAATTTAAAACAAAATTCGTAAAATAGTCATGCCGAATACCACTCACACCGATAAAAATAATTCTCAATTATTTTACTTTTTGTAGTTGTAAAGTTTTTTAAAGTAAAAATAGCGAAAACAATGGTAAGAAAAGGTACTAAGGTAGGCATTTAAAACTACTACAAAAAAGTAACATTCTTTAGTAAAATTTACCATTACAATGTGTCATCTTTTGTTGTAACATGGTGGTTACTAGTGCAACTCAGAAAAATTACTTAATAAATAAGCTGTTTTTACCACTACAAGTAGTACGTTCCAAGATTTTACCACAACATTCGTTGTTTTAAAAAATTAATTGGTTATTATTCGGTAAGAACAGTTTTTTTGTGGGTTAGAACCCGCTTGAATCTATATATTACATCCATTGTCTTAGTTAAAGCAAAGCAAAGTGGACGTGTTTATCTAATGGAAAACTTACTGGAAAATGGGATTTACAGGAGTTAATTCCTGTATTTGTAGGTGAGTAAATATGTAGGTATAAATTAATCTAGTTAGAGGTTATTATATTAATGCACTGTTTGATTTTTATAGCTTTATGGAAAAATTGGAAAATATTGTGCTATCCGATGATATTATATATATATATATATATATATATATATATATATATATATATATATATATATATATTATATATTATATATAATTATATTCATTTGCAAAAAATATAGGTTTTAATAAGCACTATTGTGCTTACAAAGTTTTTAGAACCAATGACAGTTTTTGCATAGACATAAAATCCATTTATGCACAAGCTGTAATTTTTCTAAAAAAAAAGGATTTTGTTAGCATGCATATATGCTAAGTTATTTTTGTTTTGTAATATTTTAATTTTTTATAAAAAAAAATTGTATTTTTTAAGCATTTTGTGGCGGCTAGTGGATTTTGGGACCCACACCAAATTTATAAGAGTTTTTAATGACATTAAAGACAGACAGAAGCCCCCTGCTCTCCCTTATTAATTTAAATCAAATTAAATTGGTGTAATTTATAATTTACTACAGCTCATCAACAAATTTAAAAAATTGTTTAATCCAAGTAGGTATTACAGATTTTACACCATTTCAAATTTTTATTATTTCATTACTAAAAAAATTAAAAAAAGATATAAAATCTGTAATACATCTGTAGGTACTTACTGTAAATGTGTCGATAAACTGTTATAAATTATAAATAACACCACTTTAATTTAAATTATTCTGATTAGGGGGCTGGGAGTTCTGGGTAAAAAACTAACTTTTTTTCCAAACTTCAATTTAAATTGTGCTTGCGAAGAACTTTTTTATTTAATGTCAATAAAAAGTTTTATAAATTTGGTGGGGCCCAAATTTTTTTTGTTTAATAAATGAGATATTTATATACCCAAAATCCTCCAGCTGCCACAAAATGTTTGTTAGTATTTAGCATTAGTTATTTTTAATGTGTGTTAAATTAAATTTTAACAAATAAATCATTTTTAAGGACTATTTTTTGTTTAAATTTAACTCCTTAATCTTTTAAATAAACACCTACATAGACCATATTAATTGCAAATTAAAGTACGTAGAACAGTTAATCTACTAACTTCTACCAAAAAAAAGGTGACATTTAACAGGAGCACTCGTTTTTAAAACCAATACCATAAAACTAAATTTAACTACTACTGTGGTGGTCAAATAAGTCATTTATTAAAATTATAAAAATAACCACTACACAGTGGTTTCGCATAACAACAGAAGTATACTTTTTTGTAGTGGTATGTTTTACTTGATGTCTCAGTTGGCGCCTATTTAACCACATTTTGTAGTTAAAGCAAACTGTCTTTTTTATCGGTGCATGATAAAATTTACCCTGAAAAAAGTTTTGATTTTTATTTACTCAAGATTTTTTCTAGCGGCTCGTGGTCTTAAAAATTAATGCCACTTGCGAAATTTACAAGAAAAAAAAACATTGTTATAAAAATCAAAAATTTTACAGTAAAAGTTTACCACTATAGTGGTATTGAAGCAAAAAACATAAACATGACTAAAATTATTTATTGAAAAAACTATACATTATTTTGAAAATGACTTCTCAAAAAACACAAAACGCGAGATCGCTCATGATTTTCGTGCAAGACTAATCTTGCAGAATTAGTGCGAGATCTTGGTATACCAAGATTGCATTCCCTAGAAGCAAGCCTCTTATGTAGTTTCAATTTAATTTCATTATTGTACTATAATGTACTTATAAATTTATTAAAAATCTTCTTATAAATGAAATTTATTTATTTTTTTATGGACTCTCTAACAACCCCAATAGTTTAATATTTTTGTATTTTGATTAATTTAATTTTAATGCGTTAATAAAATTAATCTCGAACCTACAACAATACATTGAATGGTCCTCCACAACTAATTATCATTATAAAATACAATTAGCACTAATTAACAACCCAATTAATAGCACAATTACCACCCCTATTATTACCCACTTTTAGTATTAACTCGTTCCGGTAAAAATGATGATTGCGATTGTATTTTCAACTCGGTAATTAAATCGCCCAATTTCACCAGCACTCTTATTGAACAAACGTTCGGACTTTTTGACTAATGGTCCGGCAATTGTACCAAGCGTTTCGAATCCAAAAAGACATTTTAACCTGTAATTACGAAAATTACTCTCACTTAGTGCTCGTACAAACTTTTAGTTATAGAATTTTTTTTTTAAAAGAGATGCAATTATAAAACGGGATACCGTTTTATAATTGCATCTCTTACACACTAAATTCCCGGGAATAATATAATAAACAAGCAAAGCTCATATTTCTTATTTTTGGGACTCTTTTGCCAAAGTGTCGAAGTGAAAACAAGTTTATTGGTTTTCACTTGACCCGAAAATAAGGAATATCAGCTTTCCATATTTATAAACTTTTGGCATTTAATTAATGTGCTAAGACTACATGGGCTGTTTTCGTTTAATATTTCTTAACTGTGCCACTTCTACACTGCACTGCTAACAGGCCCGAATTTATATAAAATGCTAGTTAGGCTATATGCCCCTAACAACAAAGTATAAACCTTGTCGAATTTCCTATCTATCTCCTATTTTTAAGTAATTTTTTTTGTATTTTTGTAAATTTAGTAAGTAGTTTTTCTACTGTTATTATTAACCCATTTTTAAATGAAAATAAACGTTTGCATAACTTTCTTATTGCATATTTTTAGTTTTGTACAAAATATATAGCACACTATAAGAGAAAAATTTGGTAATTTTAAACAAATACAATTAATTGATTCCAAATTTAAATAATTGAACAATATCGTATTTGAATAAAAAAAATTTAAAAATAAAACTGCATTTCAAGATTTTAAATATTTTTTTCTACTCCCACCTTTAAAACGCCCTTTATCGTACATGTTTCCATGACACTAAGTGACCTTTTAAATACACATTGACAAGTTGTGGCTTTACGGCGCTTTAGTCACGGGCTGAAGTTAGCAACAGGTTTTTAGTAACGCGTTATAACGGGCTGAAGTTAGTTTTAAGTTAGTTGACAGTTGTCAAATGTCATACAATCGTTAAAATAAAGTGCCTTTCTTGTAAAATAATACTAAATGTGAAAATTATTTTATTATCTCAATACAAAAATACAATGATAATAATAAGTATTTGTCGTAGAAATAGTATAGTATGCACCTCATTTATAAACTTTTTTATACACTCATTAACTTAAACTCGCTCGCAAGCTCGCTCGTGCCTAAACTAAATTCGTGTATAAAATGGCGTTTATCAAACTTGATACATAATATACTATTTTTATATTCTAAATCATTGTTGCTTAAATAATTAAATTTGAAATCTATTAAATATATTTGTTTGAAATGACCAATTGATACCGTTTATTGAAAAAGAACCAAGTGCCAAAAACTTTTTCTGGGGTAAACAAAATTATTTCCAAAATAACTCATTTTTAATGCTGCTCAAAAAATTAATAATAATTTGGGAACCCTCTAAATTTTTTTAAACCACTATTAAAAGGGATTAGCGTTACCATAGCGTTTAAATCCAATTTTTACATACAGTTTTAATTCACGTTTTTCTGTTCATTGCAATATATTAATATAGTGCCTTTTGTATTAAAATAAAAAATAATTTAAAAATCAGTTAGAAATTTGCTGTTTTTTTTAAATCAAATGTAATAAAATGACAAAATAAATAAAGTTGGTACCTATCGCATTTATGCAAAAGCAACTGTACTGCCCGATCTCCTTAATAGAGTAATTGCATCAAAAATGAAAATCCCTAAAAACCTTTTTAATGTAATGTAGAGGTAAAAACACATTGCAAAAATATTTTTTTATATTCCAAAAGTTCAACCCGGCCCCAAAATATCAAATTGAAAAAAAGGTACTTTTCAAGATAAATTGACAAAAATGTCGTGGATATTTTTGGCAGAATCTGACAGCATAATGTATATATAATTGACGTATTATCAAAAATACAGCCATTTTCTACAAACAAATTTTTTGAAACCGATACCTTAAGATCCACATGTCGTAATTTCTTTGACTTTACGAAAGTATTTATTGTTTATTACTGATTATGTTGATGTACCTTTATAAAGGTACATCCACACAATCAGTAATAAAAAATAAATACTTTCCTAAAATTCAAGGAATTACAGTTTTTTTGATTTTTATGAAAAGTTTTCCTTTTGTGACTTACGACGTGTGCATCTTAAGATATTGATATGTATCAATCAGGAATAGAAGGATCAAGATTGCTTATCTTTTAAAAACCTTATTTTACCTTGTAATTATTTTAGTTTAAATCTAACTAGCTAATACTTTAACTCGTTGGGCATGTTTTAGCTTTTTTACTACACGGAGAGAACCACAGACCACAGACTGTGGAGATAACTGTTGGGGATAGCTTGGACATTTTTAGAATGAGTGCACTGATTCGGAAAATGCCCAAGGTGTCCACAATTTACTTGATTTTTTAGTAATCATTCGTGTATTTTAGAGTGTCTAAGATTTTTCTTTCGTTGTCATAAGTTTAGCTTGTCACCATTTTATCTTGTTTAAATTTAACTGCGATTATTATTTAAAATCATTTTAGCGTGTCATTATTTTATATTTTTATTATTTGTTATAACTTAAGTTTTTGGAATTTTTTAGCTTGTCTAGGATTTTGGGATGTACCTATTTCCACTTTTATGAAAAAAATAGTAAACATTTATTTAAATATTGTGTTTTAAACATTAAATTATACCTAGATAATTTGGCCACATGAAACTGCTTTAATTTGAACAACACTCAAATGGGAAACCTGATCCGTATCTGGATTTTTTTGTGTAGCCAACGGTCGAGTCGATTTTACAATGGCCTAAATAATTAAACGGGCTTTTATATCGCGACGAAATACGTCCATAATGAATGAGGCGAACGCTCACAAATTTGCTGCTCTACACATTTCACTAATTAAAATTGTATCCTATTTAAATAACAACCCTGTGTGAGGTATCGTTCCTACACGTATACAGGGTGGCCCAACGAAAACGAAACAGGAGTTTTCGAGAAGGATTTTTTTCAAATGTATTGTTTTTCAATAGTGAGTTCGAAACTTTTGCAGCAGATTTATTTAATGAGCACCATCCGGGTGGACATGTAAATAGAAAATTTGTTTTGGAGTTGGTGGTAAGTTCCCAGAAACAGGATAAGTAGGGATCAAAAAATTGATTTTCGTCCTTAAACGTAAACCGGTAAGGAATACTGGGATAGAAGTTTTATAACAAGTTGTTGCATAACTAACATTTCTAAAACGACTATCTTATAAATTTGGTCCATGAATTAAATGAGGATGATTTGGACCGTCGACTGGGGTTTTGCGAAACTTTGACTGAACAAATAGCTTATGATGACAATTCAAATGTTTTTTATGAAACTCTTCAAAAACATGTTGCATGACTGGGCAGGTATTTTCGGAAATCGTCTGGTTGGATCCATTTTTCTTAATGGAACCTCACAGGAAAAACGTATTTGGAGTTACTAGATGATGTAGTTTCTCCCTTACTGGTTGATATTGTTGCCTGCCACTTGGAATACCATTGTTGTTATTCATATTATATACTGGCTGCGGAATTTATCTACACAACATTGCTCTATTAGTCACTAATATTATCAATCGATTGAAGAATCAAACCAAAATATTAGTGGTTATTTTATTTATGACTAAATCAATCACGATTGATAAATAAAGTTAGTTTAAGTCACGACTAGTTATTAGTTTTAGTTTTATTGCAATTTTAATTAAAAAGTTAATTTTCGTATTTGTAAGCGAGGATATAAAAAATTATTTAGTGACAACTGACAGAAAGAAATAAAATGTTAAATTCAAAAGAAAAAATCAAACCAAACCTAGCACCCAACCTAACCATCCTCTTGAAGACGATTTACGTCATATCGATACCCTCTTTTGAAAACTGTGTTTGTAATACGCCTATAGGCATATATGCCGTCATCGGCACCAGTTGAACGAATGTTTTCCTATGCAACCATGACCCACCAAAATCACATAAACTCCCTGATAAGATGTTTGAGAAAAGAGTCGTCATGATAAATAGTTTAAATATAATATATCGGAAACATTGACGTACCCAACCAAGAAAATATCATCTGTTTAATTGAATCGGTGAAATTAATAACAGTACAAATGTCAAAATTTTGACAAAATATTTAAAAAATCCAGTTTTATAGTTCTAAATGCATTTTTTCGGGAATATTTTAACTATTTTATAAAATATAATGTTCATATTCTGTAAAATAATTTATCTTCACGCGGTCTATAATTTAAACTTTATTGTTGTCAACATTCGATAAAGAAATACCTTGTTATGGCCTAGGCCGATAAAAAATTTTATGAGGCAAGTAATTAGTTCGATTTTTTCTCGCTAGGGGTATTGTTTTGACAAATTAATCATTTTCTAAGAAGTTAACATACTGAACTGGTTTAATTTATTTATAATAAGCACTAATTTGTTTGTTTTACTCTTAATGTTTAATATTTTTCATTAAATTATTGCAAAATTAAATATGAATAATAAAACAAAAAGTGAGGTTGGGAAACCAAGAAAACGCACGATTCTTTTTTTACGATATAAATTATCTTTAAGTTTTAATTTGCTTTAAGTCTTCAGTGAAATTAAATGTTAAACACAGCTTAAACATTCCAAACTACCTATTTTTTAAATAAAAATCCAAACAAATTGAAATTAGATACCTACCTATTTATTAAACAATTAATTGAATTCAATGTAATAGCAAAAATCCATCTACTTAAATCATGTAGCTAGGTATTGTCAAACTTTTACTGCTTCTAAAAGCAACAATAATTATTGTACATTTAATGTAATCTTTAGCTAATAAATAAATGAGATTCTAAAAAAGTAAGGTTAGGCTGCTTTGATGTTGAATTAAATTGACCTATATAAAGTGCTTTGAAAATAAAATGTTGTATGCCATTCGGCCAAGAAGTGCCTTTTTGTGCTTCGCTCAATTGTAGGCCTCCGCTACGCGTCGGCCTTCAAACCTTGAGCTTAGCACAAAATGCCTTACTTCTTAACCTAATGACATAAATAACTATTATATCTTCTCACAAACATGTATTTTAAACTTAAAAATTGATTTTTTCCATTCCCACCTTTAAAACGCCCTTTATCGTACATGTTTCCATGATACTAAGTGACCTTTTAAATACACATTGAGGGCTGAAGGTAGTTTTAAGTTAGTTGACAGTTGTCAAATGTTATAAATCGTTAAAATAAAGTGCCTTTCCTGTAAAATAATAAATGTGAAAATTATTTTATTATCTCAATACAAAAATACAAAAATATTAAATAGTTTCTTAACGCCAATATTTGAAAAGTTTATATGAACATTGTACTGACCTTTTAATTTCGCCGGCAGTAAACTATAACTTAAATTCGGGCACGGACTCTACTGTAAAGTCCTCATAAAACATTTCCTTTACTTTTACTGTGAAAAACTGTCAATTTTCAATATACATTTCGATTTATAACCTTTATAATTGTGTTTATAAAATGTAAAAATGTGACATTTGACAGTTTCCCCTGTTGTTTCATAGATGGCGCTCTATACAAATTTTTGATTTAAATCATTTTAAGATAATAATAAGTATTTGTCGTAGAAAAAGTATAGTATGCACCTCGTTTATAAACTTTTCTATACACTCATTAATTTAAGAACTCGGCGCGAGAATTAAATTTGTGTATAAAATGGCAAACTTGATACAAAATATACTATTAAAAAATGACTTGTCAAAATTAATTTTTATTAAACTAATTACGTCAGTTTTAGTTTTAAATCGTCAATCAAACTAAATTTTTGCAAACACTGGTATTGGTGCATAAAAATGTCAAGTAATGAAAAACTTTATTAAAGCAGTAGGTACCTAACATTTATATTTAATTAAACATGTTTTTTAAAACGTGCTCAAATTCAAATCTGGTCGCTGGCGTTCAAACAATGTTCTTTCTTTCACGGGCGAGAAGATTTGTATGGTTGAACCATTTCACAATCCCCAAAATTCTCGTCAAGTGCTAAGAAAAATTCAGAAAAAGACCATTGCAGCAAAAACTGTTACTGTTATTTTACAGCTTCTGTGATGGTCTGGGCTGATATCTGAGCCACTGGCAAAGCTTAAATAATTTTTGTAGACTACAATGTAATTTACAAACAGGTAGTTTTTTGGAATGATATGGAGACCTGGACCTTGGAATACTTTGGTCAAGATAGTTTTAATATTAAACAAGACGCTCATGTGTTTTGGGGCAAAATACTTTTCCTCCAAGCTCGCTTGATTTAATCCCTACAGACTATTGAGTGTGGTCAATCTTGAACAGTTATTTAAGAACAATACCGTTGTCATACTAAGACGCACGTAAAGAAAAATGTTTTAAAACATCAGGACAGTTAATTAAATTATTAAATATCTTAAACATACAATTTTGATCAAAGTTTGTACGCCGTGTTTCTAGTGATTCCATTTCCAGCAAGGATAACTTATGTTTATAACTATTATCAGATATTCAAAGTTTAAATAACAAAATTTTACAATTTTTCTTTAGAGTTTTTTTTAACAAGTTTATATAACACTGTTGCGAGGGTCTTCATATAAAAATTTCTAAAATGCTAGGAAATAAAAAGTTAAAAAGTAGATGAATTTAATCCTGATTCTAAGCTTTATGTACAGTTTTATTAAAATGCTGGACAAATTTTAACTTTTTATCAAACAAAACACCCAAATCAGTGGAGACTCTTTCCAGTTAATCATTTTTAATAAAATTATTATAATTCCAAGTACAAACACTTTTAGAAAAATAAATAACCTTACATTTAATTATATTTAACTCTAAAAAATTCTTATCACACAATACAATTAAGATCTTATTGAAGCATTTGGCAATCTCGAAGTGAGGAAGATTTATTTATAAACCCAACTTAACCCAATTTCAAAATTCCGCACATGTAATAATATATTAAAAAAACAAAAACAAAATAGGGCCTAAATGAAACCCTTGCGGTACTCCTAAAGAAACTAATAAAATATTACAGATATCCCACCACAACTACTATTTGCTTTGCAGTGGAAAGTTTCCACAGAGGTTGAACAAGGAACCAGTAATACCATAAGACTTAAATATCAAAACAATAAATCAATATCAACCCTATAGGCCTATCAGCATAAATGGAGTCTACTTGAACACCAAAATACACGGCCATAGATAGTATAATCAGAATAAATTAATAAATTTGTAACCGTTGATTTTCCTTTTGAAAATCCATGTTGTCTAGATGTTATTAAATTACTAATTAACGGTGTAGTCTATTTAGTTCAGAAACTTTAGCCAATGTGGAGAGGCCACTGATTGGACGATAATTATAATTATTAATTAACAACACATTTGTCGCCCGATTCATAGATTGGAGTAACATAGGAATATGAAAGTGTTTGGCAAGTTTGTTTAAGGAAAAATAAGGGGATTTTCTTAGGTTTATATCTCATCTTAGGGGTCAGACATACCAGTTTTTTAAAAAGATCATCATAAAAAACATTAAAACTAGAGATATTAAGATTGATATTATCAAAAAAAAATATTTAATTTATAATTTTTATGTGTGGTTTTAGAAGCATAAACAGACTTAAAATAATTAGCAAACATGTTAGCGATGGAACCAGCGTTGCCAGTTTCAGTGCTTTTGTACTGAAATCAGTACTTTTAAGTTCTGTCAGTACGTTAGTGCTACTTTAATAATTTTAGTACGTTTTGGGAAATTTCCTTCGCAACAAAAAAATTAAAACTTAAATGACAAATGGGACTAGCAAAATTTGCCAAAAATATACATAATAAAGAAAAAAACACTTTTTATAATAAATTCTTGGATCCCAAACAAAAAATATTATGATTCCTGCACGTTTTACGTTCAACATAAAGTAAAATAATCTCGTCCATTGGTGGATGAAGGTCTATACAGGGCCGTCTTAAGCACCCGGGCAACCGGGCGACCGCCCAGGGCGGCCATTTTTTGGGGGGGCCGTTTCAGGGGCAGCCATTTTTTGGGCCTTTATTTTTTCTGCGGCCTTTTAAAAAATCAAACAAAAATTGCCACTACATGATTTATTTACCTACAATTTTTTGTATGTTTATAAACTCCACTTTTTTCACATTTTTATACCAAACGGCATTTAAAGTTATGAATTTTTTTTATAAAATTGCAAAAAAAATTCAATTTAAATTCAAATTCAAATGATCCTTTTTCATTTAAAGCCCGATAGCTCAGCAAGAAATGGTCGTATCAAGGCCTACAAAAAAATAAATTAAAGCTGGATAAACAACCTATCCGATTTTACTTATAACTTTATATAGTGGTTTAGTTAAAAAAAATAATGCAAGTCCGTACAAAAAAAATAAAAAACACAATATTCATTAGGATTGCGCGATACTTGTTGCTTGGAAAAAAATTCCGCCTAAAGGCCCAAAAATTAGAGACTTAAAGCTTCAAATTGATTTTTTTTAAACTTCGATACGGCCATTTTTAACAAAATTTGAAAAATCGCTAAAAATTTGGAATAATTTTTTGATCCTTTAACTTTTTCCACTAGTGTATATATTGTTAGCTTTATTAGATATTACTTATGTACCTAGATTTTTGCATAAAAAGATTTCTATATTGGACATAGAACCTTTTTATGCAAAAATTTCATTTTTGAGATAATGGCAGATATAATCATATTAAACCAAGGTAGCGATATGTAAAATAATAGTTATTTATGTCATTAGGTTAAGAAGTAAGGCTTTTTGCTCAAAGTTTGAAGGCCGACGCGTAGCAGAGGCCTACAATTGAGCGAAGCACAAAAAGTCACTTTTTGGCCGAATGGCATACAACATTTTATCTTCAAAGCACTTTATATAGGTCAATTTAATTCAACATCAAAGCCACCTAACCTCACTTTTTTAGAATCTCATTTATTTATTAGCTAAAGGTTACATTAAATGTACAATAATTATTATTGCTTTTAGAAGCAGTAATAGTTTGACAATACCTAGCAGCTAGGTCCTGGCTTCATGATTTAAGTAGAAAGGGATTTTTGTAAGAAAGTTCTTTAATTACCCTCTTGCTATTCCATTGAATTCAATTAATTGTTTAATAAATAGGTATCTAATTTCAATTTGTTTGCATTTTTATTTAAAAAAATAGGTAGTTTGGAATGTGTTTAACATTTAATTTCACTTCGATTTTTTAGGAAAACTGAATTAATAGCCGAATTGGAAAGTTCTGCCAGTTCAGGTGGTGTGTAATTTTACAATAATTAAATGAAAATATTAAACATTAAAAGTAAAACAAACAAATTAGTGCTTATTATTTAATAATATAATAATAATAATAATAATAATATAATTTCTTAGAAAAGGATTAATTTGTCAAAACAATACCCCTAGCGAGAAAAAATCGAACTAATAACTTGCCTCATAAAATTTTTTATCGGCCTAGGCCATAATAAGGTATTTCTTTATCGAATGTTGACAACAATAAAGTTTAAATTATAGACCGCGTGGAGATACAATATTTTATTTATATATTTATTTGTTATATTTAATATATTTTTTTGTTATGTTAAGTTTTTAAGTTTACTATAATTTTTATTTTTACTTTTTATTAAATGTTTCCAAATATTTGTAGTATATTTTTTCTGGCGCTGTATTTCGAGAGGGCGGCCGTTTCAAGTTTGCCCGGAGCGGCCAAAACCTTAGAAACGGCCCTGGGTCTATATATATACACACTGCACCTTTTATTGCCTTGTACATACACGTTCTTTAAAGACAATTTTTTATATAAAATCCAATCTTAATTAATTTGTTATCGACATGTCAAATTCTAGCACCTACCACTTTAACTGCTAGACTTAAGCCGTGAGTATGTTGGAGCTGTGATAAACTATAAGATCGTCGTCGCCATTGTTACTAGCGATGAAACGTGTTTTAAAAGACGTTGCATCGCTAGTAACGATAGCGACACTTTTATTGTTTGTCAGAGCTCCAACAATGTTGGACCAACATGTTGCATACTCGCGGCCTAAACCAACAAAATAAATGATTAATAACATTAAATAGGTACAAGCAATACTGCCGACGGTGAACTAGTGGTTAGTTCTGTTGACTACAAGCCGAGAGGTCGTGGGCTCGAATCCCACCAGGGGTATGGCTGTTTATTTGTGTTTATCCTATTGTATATCAGTCCTTCGAAGAGGACTTTAAGCCCGCGGTCCGTTTCTACCCCTAACCCGCTCAAGCCATTCAGTTCGCTTCTGGGACTTCTTGGGAAGTAAGGGTGGAACTAAAAGAGCACTTTTATATAAACTTTTTTGTATAAATATAATAAAAATATTTACAAAATCTTGTATTTTTTCGAAAAAAGAACCTTTTCAATAAAATTAGTACGTATTTTTCTTCCAATCAGTACATAATTTTTTCTTGGTCTTGCAACGCTGGAAGGAACGACCATCTTCCACTAGGAGTACCAAACTTCTTCTTTAAATTAACATAATTCCAGAATGATTTTATATTATTTAATATATATAATTATGATAAAAATCATAATCTTGTTTAATTGTTTTTTTTAGAATTACTACGAGCCTTTTTATACTGGTACATAATTAAAGGATTATGACATTTTTATATTTACTGTAAACTTTATTTTTAGATCTTAATAATAAACCAATTTATTTGATTTAATTTTACTTTTTGGCACACAAATTGACAGAGGGCCCAGGGCCACTACCTGGCTCCCGATGTCTTACAGAATCAGCAAAGCGCTGATACAGTAGTGTAGTGCAATATATCAAGCGAATAATGTGAGAAATCAGTACCTATACAGGTGAACTCAATGTACCAGTCTCCCAAAGGAACCAAAGAGAGGGTCAAGTGGACAGTAGCAAGTTGCAACAAAAGATAAGTTCAATACCTTTAATCCGCATGATTTAATTTGCATTCTCTACTAAGCAAGTGATCTTGCATTTTCTCGAAGAGGTTAAACGTCTTCAACACACCTAAACCAGGAAAACAAAACAGCCAAGCAAGAAAAAGAGAATTCCCACAGGACAGCAAAACCAAAACCAAAACTAAACAAACAGCCGTGATACGCAATAGACGTTAAGATAAACAAAAAGGCAAGTGCAATCACCTAGACATCAACAATAAACATGCCAACTAGATTAATAGGTCTTTACTGAAATAAAGCTAAGGCTAACGCACAGTGGGACAAATAATTTGTATCTACTAAAAAAAACTATTGTTAACTATCAGTAGTCAAATTGCCGACTACCAAAAACTATCTATCGATGGTGTTCGACCCTAGACTGACGAAACGGTTCCGAACAGTGGGGCAAACAATTGCGAACTTTCAGCACAGTAATTTTTAGCAGGCACGGACGCAAACGAAGAGATAACACTTCAAGACCATCAAGGATAGGTCCAAGCAGCGAACTAACCACCCAAACCGCATTCATGAACACCAATTGAATGGGGGTATTACCCCTGGTTTAGGGGGATTTCGGATTGTACTTGTTTTGGGTCAGTCCAATGTCCCCCAAAAACCAAAATGTTTTCCCTCCTTGTCACGCACTCCACTATCCTTTATCGGGTTTATGGAGGAGCCTTAACCATCGAAACTGTCATTCACAGACTCCTAAGAGAGATTTACCAGCCGGGGTGTAATTCGGATCCACCAAAGTCAGGTAATGCTGTGCAGTTGCGGAATACGTATGAGAACTGAAAGTTGGTAAAAAAACAACTCTGGGAGATCAGTGTAAGGCGATGCCTTATACTCATACTTATAATCGTTTATATTTGAATCTATAGATTCAAAATCAGCTAGTTTACAATTATAACTCCAATTGTTTTCACAAAAAAGAGATTCATATTCACAATTGACGGGAATAGCAATTTCCCTAGGGGGATTTTAAATAAAATAAAATTACTATAAACCACTATAACATCATCCTGACTAGAAAAAACTAAATCGAATATAACACTTTAAGCATTTCTTACTTAATTAAATTGGCACAAATTTAGAAAATTAGCACAATTTTTGAGAGACTTAACTTTTAGCCTATCCACCATTCCATTCACGAGCATATTATTAAATCCACATCTCGGCCATTCCAAGCCCATGGACAGGACACATCAGAAACATGTCTAAATATATTCTTGTTACTTCCTTAAGTTTACTTATTTTTTCTACGAGTATTTATGAGAAGTATTACCCAAATTTGGCTAATACTTCTCATAAATACTGGTAGAAAAAATAAGTAAACTTAAGGAAGTAATAAGAATATATTTAGACATGTTTCTGATGTGTCCTGTCCATGGGCTTGGAATGGCCGATCTACAGACCAAGTAGCCCTTTGGCAGGTTATATGTAAAATAACCATTATACATTTCCTTCACAACAACGCGAATAATGAACTTTTTATTTATGTTGTTGGACATTTGTGATTTGCCAATTTCAATATACACTGTGATTTGAACCAATCGGGTTTTAAATTGGGAGAAGGCGAATATAATAACATTTAAAATTGGTAAAAAGTCGGGTTTTTATGAAATTGAATTAAATTAAAAGTTTAAGGGGTTTTCTAAACCAGTTACACTGTTCAAAATTTCATGACCATTTTAACACCAAATTAACACCATGGTCTATATCGATACAACCAAAATGGTGTTAAATAAGGTTCGTTGCAACGCGTTGGTCCGGTGTAAATTCAAATACTAAACTGGTGTTAATTTAACTTTCACACAGTATAAAAATAAATTTTACTTGATGTAAATTGAACTCCTTTTCAGTGTTAAATATTATGTGTTTGTGGACAAATTAAATCATACTACACAGAAAAAAGGAAAAAAAAAGGAAACAGGAAGTTCCTTGACGCATTACTAGTATATTACCAGTGGTATTATTCCAGAAAATGGAACCTTCAACTCGCTAGAGATAATGTTTTTAGTGCGTTGCACTAACTTAAAATACTTTAAGTATTGATAGCTGTTTCCAGTGGAAACAGTGGAAATTTTCCACCTATTTAAGGTCTCTTTAGTATCGAACAACTTGTAGTGTCACACCAAAGCAAAGGATTACCTGAGTTTATATATTCTTCATGTAAGTCAACAGAGGCGAGATTTAAGAACATCACGTGATCCACACCGCCTTTGCCGCGATCGGTACACATTTTCAACCATAATTCATGGTGTTATATTAACACCACTTGGTGTTGGATTTTGACACCATTTTAAGATTACTTTTTACACCACAGATATTTTAAACAGTGTAGAAAAAAGTAGGGCCCTTATAAGTTATGGGTACATATTTGGAAAGGTCTTTGAGATAATGACTTTTTCAAGTTTTTTACTCTGATATTTAATACTTTCGGCGTCGGCAAACAAAATTTGTTTAGAAATTGGATTTTATTTTTTAGTAAATTTTATCTATTTTACAACAATATATAGATTAAGGTTCTAGAGTAGTACAAAAACTTTTCCACCAAGTAGTTTTCGAATTATTAAACATTAAAGTTTAAAAAATTATTAAACATTAAAGTTTAAAAAAACGCTGTGTATTTTTTAAGCCGGTGAAGAAACTCAAAAAACGGTTGTTATGACTTGATGTTAACATGGCTGACATGTATTTTCTATCAGTTTCTGTCAGAAAACACAAACTTTAAATCACGATAACTTTGTTATTATTTTTTTTAACTTTTTGTATTTGAAATGTCATTAGAAAATTATTTTAACTCTTTTATATAAATACATATTAAAATAAAAATTTGAAACCCTTATAACTATTTATCACTACTTATAACTATATGTCAGAAACATGTATTTTATAATATTTACTTGCATGTATTTTATAATATTTACTTAAAATATCACCCCCTACAACGCGGTATACCGTTAGTGCACCATTTTCTGGCCATTTGAGCCAAGGGATTAAATTTCCGAACAAATTTTACATTTTTCGATGCCTAAAGTATTAAATATCAGAGTTTTGAAAAGTCATTTATTTTATAGAAAATATTCTTATCGTTCCTTGAAAACAACTTTTTTAAATAGGTACATATATCTACTAAAATAAAATTGAAAACTGAATATTTGTTACAGATGAGGATGATAAAACAACATAAACATAATCTGCAACTTAAGCATGTTGAACAACATGAACAACATTATCAACAACATAAACATGTTAAACAACATAATCAACAATATGAACAGCATGAACAATTTAAACATGTTGAACAACATGATCAACAAGATGAGGATGATGAATATTATAATTAACAACAGCAACTTAAGAATGTTTAACAACATGAACATCATGATCAACAACATGAACCACTTAAACATGTTTAACATAAACATGTTCAACAATATGTTGTTGATCATGTTTTTGAAAATAGTGTAATCGATGAAAATGCTGAAGGTGCTGAAGAAAAATTGCTATAAATTTTGATGCTAATAATAACTTTACTATTGAAAATAAATGTTTTAAAGGGACCAAAGGTTTATATGAATTAATCTTTAAAAAGCATCCTCTAAATTATTCTACAAAAGATAAACAAAACTTTAAAGAAACTTTACAATTAACTAATGTGCACACAGAAAAAAAGGAATGGTTAATTTAACTATATTAATTTAGTTGACCCATATTTATTTAAATCAACCGTGGGAAGGTTAATATAAACAAAGATTAGTTTAACGGTACTAAACCAGATAGTCATTTTATTTTTTGAAATTGGTTAAATTAACCCAGAAAACTTTAGTGAAACCAACCCGCTGTATGGTTCAGTTTACTAAATATGTTTTTTGTAAAATAAGAGTTACTTCAACCTTAAGCACTCTGTTAAAATGACTAAAACAACTTGCCGTGCATTCCTGGTTGCATAGTATGTACCGATCGCGGCAAAGGCGGTGTGGATCGCGTGATGTTCTTAAATCTCGCCTCTGTTGACTTACTTGAAGAGTATATAAGGTGAGGTAGTCCTTTGCTTTGGTGTGACACTACAAGTTGTTCGATACTAAACAGACCTTGAATATGTGGAAACAGCTGTCAATACTTGAAGTATTTTATTAAGTTTAGTGGAACGCACTAAAAACATTATCTCTAGCGAGGTGAAAGTTTAATTATCTGGAATAATACCTCTGGTATTATACTAGTAATGCGTCAAGGAACTTCCTGTTTCCTGAAGAATATAAGAAAATGGCTTAAAAAAATGTTTCTACTCCAAACATTTCAAGATCTTATTTTTATTGTTAGGTATATAAATGCGCCAAACGATATGGGTAGTTGTACCAAGCCGTTAACCTAGTTAGGGTAACAAATTATATTTAGTCAATTCAACCAAATGTATTTAGTACATTGGACTGGTAGGTAAAGGTCACTTTAACTATATAAATGTTTGTTTCAACCAAATATATAGTTGTAAAATATAACCAAATGCGGTTGTTAAAATAACTAAATGTTTGGTTGGCTCTATTTAGTTAAATGAAACAAATAATAGTTGGGCTAACTAAACCTTTTTTTCTGTGCATAAACGAGACTTTGAACTATTTGCTCCACCAACTTATTTAGATTTAGGCCGATTTATAGTTTTTCCCAGGGTGGAAGAAGGTGATATACCTCCTATCTCTACAGTACAGAAGCAAGCGTCCAGATAACTCAGTATTTCGTTCGTTGTTCGTTAGATGACGAGTCAACCAAGAATCTAAGGTTTTACCAACGAAATCCGTATACTCTATAAGGGGCCGTTCATTAATTACGTGAGACAATTTTGACGAT
Source organism: Brassicogethes aeneus (assembly GCA_921294245.1). Classification (NCBI taxonomy): domain Eukaryota; kingdom Metazoa; phylum Arthropoda; class Insecta; order Coleoptera; family Nitidulidae; genus Brassicogethes; species Brassicogethes aeneus. Next base: position 59,035,417 of record OV121133.1, on the reverse strand, counting down.
TTTTCGACCCCCCCCCACCCCTTGGTGAGATATCGTGAGATTTTGCTCGACCCCCTCTCCCCCCCCTTAATCTCACGTGAGATTTTTTAAAATGCATGGTTTTAATGTAAATAAGTTAATCTGTGCTTGATTCCATTAGATTTATTAAAAAAACAATTTGCTTATAATTGTTTACTTAATTTAACCCAGTTTTCTCGCAATTTTACACTCTTTCTTTCGGAAAAAAAAAATTACGTGATATTTGCCGAGACCCCCCTCCCCCCCACGTGAGATTTGGTGAGGTTTGGCTCGACCCCCTCCCCCCCCTAAACACCTTACGTAATTAATGAACGGTCCCTAACAACTTAACTTTTAACAACAAATTATAAGATAACGAAAACTCAAGGAGAGTCTTCTACCCTCCTTAACGAAAATTACATCTTTTCTTACAGCATTATTATGATAATTTGTAGAACGATTGGCAATACTGTAGTATTGCAAACTGTTCTGCCAAAATGCACAGTCGCCACAAACGCACAAAAGTGACGTTGAAATGGTTTTATTTGAATTTTAATTAAGCTTAGTGGTCTATTCTTTGAAGTTAATCTATGCAATTTTACTAAAAATGGGAAAAGTTTGTTGTGCGTGGATTAAAACAGGTTCCACGTCAATGCGCCATCTATTAAAACTTTAAACAAATACTGAGTTATTTAGCCGCGTTCCGGGGTAGAGGTGTATCACTTCTTTCTTCCACCCTGGTGTCACCTGTGAATATTATAATAAACAAGGTAAGATTTGTACCAAAAATTATTTATCTGCAATTATCCTGACAGGTAAAATATGAAATATAATTAATTTTATGTAAATTCCGAATCCGCAAAATATAATAATAATTATAATAAGACGTAAAGGAGTAGGTCTTTATTCTATTCGAACAAGAGGTTTGCCAAATTTACTAGTGTTAAAGTGTTTTTTACATTTTTTCTACATTCAACCAACTAATGAAAAAATATAAAATTAACCATTACAATACATTTAGTTGTAAAAAATCAGTTATAATCGAACGTGTAATAAGAACATTAAAAGAAAAACTGTATAAATATTTTAGTTTAAACGGTACATAATATGTACTACATATAAATGGTCGGATAATATTTATGATATTGTTTTAAATTCTCAGGTCAACCTATAGTTTTGTAAAAATGGCAACGATGTCTCGAAAGGTTAAAGTTAACGACATTGTACGAATAAGTAAAGCAAAATATGTTTTTGATAAAGGTTATACTCCTAATTGGACCACAAAATTGTTAAAGTAAAAATAACAACCTATCTATTGGAAGATATGACTGGTAATTCTACTAAGGGAGCTTATTATGAAGCAGAACTACAAAAAACCAAAGAACCTAATTTGTACCTTGTTGAAAAAGTTTTAAGTAAACGTGGCAACCGTGTTTTGGTAATGTGGTTCGGGATGGAAGCTCAAACTTGGGTAAATAAAGCAGACCTCTATTAATCAGATTTTACATTTTGTGTTAGTAAGAACAATGAGTGTAGCTGAAAGCATTTATCAAAATAACGCATGCCGGAATAACTAGATGAAATTAGTACGAAACTAGAGTTTAATATTCTTTCATACTAGTATGAAAGTGAGTGAATGACATGGAAAATAACCTTGTTTTTCGTCTTCAATTGTTTGTTTTACAGAAATTCTGCTACTTCATATTTGGTCACATTCCACTACTTACCAAAGCAGGCTTTTGCGTTATAAAATATGTCCAGTTTTGGCATTTATTAGGTACGCTAGGTCAATAAAAACGTTTTTACTCAACCCAAGAATAAATAAGTAGACCTACGATCTCTCCAAATCAAATATTAAGCGGGGGTCTTGCTTTTTTATTTATGTAAAAGGCAGTCAACTATGCTTATTGTAATTATGTGTATTTTTTTAACCATAAAGATATATTTTTTAATGTATTAAAATTAATTTGGATTGTGCCTGTCTTTTTAATCTTTATCCATTTTCTTTATTTTATTAAAATTTTAATGCAATAAAAAAAATTCTTAAAATGGCACCTAAATCAACCTCGCGTGTAAAAATTAGTAGGTAGTTACACATTTTGTAAAAAGACTAGCTTGGAAAAATATTTAAAAAAAAAATGTTGCTTTACTTTATATTTTATATATTTTCAAAGAAAAATCCACATACAAGTAAAGCAAAGAATAATTGTTGGGTTAATGGGACGGTATATTAATGAATTCTCTTGTGCGGTGGACCCTTCCCAAAGTAATTAAAAACCCAATTTGGTAGATACATTATTTTTTGTTCGAGCATATTTATTCATGGTAAATTTTAAATTTTGATAAAATACCTGCCCAGATTCGATTTGAGTAATAGCGCTATTTTAATTGAATCCGAAACCTTCGAGAATATTTCGAGCCATTAGCGGAATTAAAAGATTTAAATTGCGCTCGATTAACACGACGGTAAGTTTTTAAAAAACTTTCATTAAATAAATGAATAATTTTTTTTTCGCTGGCGTAAAACATTTCTGAGTTGATTTCGTTGTTCGAGGTAAAAACTCTATCATGTCCCAATTCATTGGAAGAAATAATCCAGTTGCATATCAAGAAAGCTTTCTGGAAAGGTGGAAATCCGTGGAAATTTTCTCATCTGTTCCTTCTCATTCTCCAATTTTACCCGAATTAAATTGGCGTCAAGACAAAGTAGAATCTTATATAAAATACATCAAGTAAAAGTTTTCTACTTTTAAGGTTTTTTTTTTCAAGTATTTACATTCCAGAAAAAAATTAACTAAACCCCACAAAATAACAATACAGTGAAGTTAAGATTTTTTACAATAATAAATAAAATAAACAAATTTTTTTTTTAACCAAATTAATTTTTAGTACCTACTCTCGAAATAAAATAACTTACCAATATATTGCATTATCATGGGTTAACTTTTTTCAAAAAAGCAACTCAGAATATAAAATTCCTCTTTACATGTAAACGTAGACAGATGTAATCAACGAAGTCGTTTGGGCGAAAACCGAATCGCTTAATATGTACGGAAAGTTTCGTCTTATAGTTACCAGAAACTAACGATTCAGGGCTCGCTTCAAGCAGAGCAGAGCAGAGCGGTGCGAGATTTGTTAATAGAGTTGCTTTCTGAAATCAGCGTGGATGTGTATATAGTTACAATAATGCGGTCTGGATCGGAAACCGCGCGCCGTTCTGTTTTACCAGATTAACTTGATTTCATCTCCCCCTTTTCCTCCTGTTCACAAATTAAATTCTAAATAAGGGAGAATGGCAATATATGAAAAAGCACAAGTTATTTTGGCGCGTTGATAATAAAATTTTAACAGGCGACGGTGTTAACACCAGTGTTAACACCGTCTCAAAGAAAAAAACAAAACCCCTTTAAGTAAGTATCAGGAGAGCATTTTCGCAGATGTTTGTGCGGCTCGAACAAAATTAAACAATTAAAAACTGCACATTAAAATGAATGTTTTGGGTAATTGAAAATTGGTCAAATTTAAAAAAAATTAAAACTGCCCTTCAGCCGGGTCCACTCAAATTTTTGCGCTGAAAATGTGCATGTTAGTCGCCTACATATTTACGCTGTGCAACGTGCGCTCTTCTTCAAAACGTGTTTAATAACTTTATTAAAAATAAATTTAAACCAACATGCTGACAGCATAATGCAGTACCAAATATTACGTGCACTCGAACGATCTTAATAAAAGTTTTAAAGAAACAAAAAATCCTTCATATACAGTGTAGTTCAGTGTTTTAATCAATCTTTTAACAAGGAAATACACCGTTTAAAATATCTGTGGAGTAAAGAGTAATCTTAAAATGGTGTCAAAATCTAACACCAAGTGGTGTTAATATAAACACCATAAATTATGGTTGAAAATGTTATATACAGCAAACACCAAAACGGTGTTTATCTAAAAATATTTGAGAAGTGCACCTACACAGAAAAAAAAATAGTTCATTTAACTATATCAATTAAGTTGACCCATAAGTATCTATTTATTTAAATCAACTGTGAGAAGGTTAATATAAACAAAGATTAGTTTGACGGTACTAAACCAGATAGTTATTTTATTTTTTTTTTTAAATTGGTTAAATTAACCCTGAAAACTTTAGTGAAACCAACCCGCTGTATGGTTCAGTTTACTAAATATGTTTGTAAAATAAGAGTTACTTCAACCTAAAGCACTCTGTTAAAACGATTAAAACAATTTGCCGTGCATTCCTGGTTGCATAGTGTGTACCGATCGCGGCAAAGGTGGTGTGGATCACGTGATGTTCTTAAATATCGCCTCTGTTGACTTACATGAAGAGTATATAAGCTCAAGTAGTCCTTTGCTTTGGTGTGACACTACAAGTTGTTCGATACTAAAGAGACCTTAAATAACTTTATCAAAAATAAATTTAAACCAACATACAGACCGCATAATGCAGTACCAAATAGGACGTGCACTCGAACGATCTTAAGTGTACCTGATCATAATAAAAGTTTTAAAGAAACAAAAAATCCTTCATATACAGTGTAGTTCAGTGTTTTAATCAATCTTTTAACAAGGAAATACTATGCAAAATTACACTGTTTAAAATATCTGTGGAGTAAAGAGTAATCTTAAAATAGTGTCAAAATCTAACACCAAGTGGTGTTAATATAAACACCATTAATTATGATTGAAAATGTTATATACAGCAAACACCAAAACGGTGTTTATCCAAAAATATTTGAGAAGTGCACCTACACAGAAAAAAAAGAAATAGTTCATTTAACTATATTAATTAAGTTGACCCCTAAGTATCTATTTATTTAAATCAACTGTGGGAAGGTTAATATAAACAAAGATTAGTTTGACGGTAAACCAGATACTTATTTTATTTTTTTTAAATTGGTTAAATTAACCCAGAAAACTTTAGTGAAACCAACCCGGTGTATGGTTCAGTTTACTAAATATGTTTGTAAAATAAGAGTTACTTCAACCTAAAGCACTCTGTTAAAACGATTAAAACAATTTGCCGTGCATTCCTGGTTGCATAGTGTGTACCGATCGCGGCAAAGGCGGCGTGGATCACGTGATGTTCTTAAATATCGCCTCTATTGACTTACATGAAGAGTATATAAGCTCAAGTAGTCCTTTGCTTTGGTGTGACACTACAAGTTGTTCGATACTAAAGAGACCTTAAATAGGCGGAAACAGCTGTCAATACTTGAAGTATTTTAAGTTGGTGGAACGCACTAAAAACATTATCTCTAGCGAGTTGAAGGTTCAATTTTCTGGAATAATACCACTGGTAATATACTATTAATGAGTAAAGGAACTTTTTTTCCTTTTTTTCTGTGTAGTATGATTTAATTTGAACAAAAACAAATAATATTTAACACTGAAAAGGAGTTCAATTTACACCAGGTAAAATTTATTTTAATACTGTGTGAAAGTTAAATTTACACTCTTTTAGTATTTGAATTTACACCGGACCAACGAACCATATTTAACACCATTTTTTGGTTTGTATCGATATAGACCATGTATGGTGTTATTTTGGTGTTAAAATGGCCATGAAATTTGAACAGTGTAGTGTCAAGAGTCACTACCTGTGCGGGTGAAATTACTTTACAAAAACAGCTACACTTCCCGAAGAAAAATTTGCAGTGGCGTGAATTTAAGAAATAGTAGGGGAAACTATACCACAGGAGCATAAATTTAAAAAATAGTAGAAAAAAATCGCACTGTAGCATAAGTTTAAAAAAATTTGTATGATAAATTTTCAGATTTTTCAAAATTATTGTTTTTCCAACTTACCTGCATAAATTATAATTTGCATTTGCAATTATTTGCATTCGAAACAATTTTTTAGGCCCAAGAAGTTACTTAAAGTTTTTATAGATCTTTCCAAAGTCAAAATTTAGTTTTTGGCATTTAAAAAAAAATAGAAAACCTAATGGTTTTTAGAGAAATATTCTATCTTTATTACTTTATTAGTTACTTAAAGTTCTTATAGATCTTTCCAAAGTCAAAATTGAGTTTTTTTTTAAATAGAAAACCTAATGGGTTTTAGAGAAATATTCTATCTTTATTACTTTATTAGTTACTTAAAGTTCTTATAGATCTTTCCAAAGTCAAAATTGAGTTTTTTTTTTAATAGAAAACCTAATGGGTTTTAGAGAAATATTCTATCTTTATTACTTTATTAGTTACTTAAAGTTATTATAGATCTTTCCAAATTCAAAATTGAGTTTTTGGCATTAAAAAAAAAATAGAAAACCTAACGGTTTTTACAGAAATATTCTATCTCTATTACTTCCAAAGATATAATATTTTATATTTTCAAAAATTCGATTTCGAGAAACACGTTCTAAGTTTTTTAAAAGTTTAAACGTGAATGGGGTTGGGACATTTAATTATAAACTTAAAGTTAAACAACGGTGGATAATAAAATGAGCACACGTATTTGTTAAAAGTCCAGATAGAGTTGTGGAATCACTGACAAGTTTGGTGACATATTTTTACTTTTTAAACCTATTCTTAAACAGGCTGGGTAAGTTAAGGTCCCTTTTCTGGCTTCTGACATTGTCTTGATTTAATGGATGTTTTAATCGATTAAACATAGAAAAATGATGCTTGTGGCAAGTAAATCGATAGTTGGTGTGTCAAAATCAATTAAAAAGTAAAAATTTATATTATTAACATTTAAAAAAAAATCACTCTTCTGGAAATTTTGCTTACCCATGAGCGACCATAAATATATCATTTTATATTCACTGCTTGATTTGATTGTTTCCAAATTTAACGACAACGTTATTTCTGAATAAAAAGCAAAGAGAAAAGAAGCCTGTTGTAAAATTTGGCGATAAGTATTTTAAGTCTGGATCGAAATTGAAGTGTTAAATTGCATTATTTGCTTCCATGCGTTCATTTTAAATAAAACCCATCGAAGCATGATATTTTCTTACGAGCTGACATGCAACTTTTCAACGGCAACTTGTGTAGTTTTGCGCTCGCCGCAAAAGAAACGATAGACGAGACGAATGGTCTTGGGATTTTGCTATGCACAAAATGGATTTTCCACTTTGTGATATTATATTTGCATACCAACATACGGTAGGAGTTACTGACAAAATGCATCACGGTTTTCTTGTCATAACACTTATAACATTGTGTAAGATCTTACTCAATGCTTATAATATAATTCGAAGAACAAGATTCAGTTTTTAGTTCATACCTGAAGATGCCTACACAGAAAAAACTCTAGCATAGCATGAATGGGTGAGCCATTAAACCAATGGGATCTTGTAATCCGTATTCCTGAATAACAGTTCCTATAATACCAATAGGTAGTTAGCACTTGGTTTATAATCGTTTACTGTTTTTAAATTAACAACAAAAGTTATCCCTCCAAATCTATTGATATTCATATTGATATTTATTTGTTAGAATGGTAGAATGTTATTGCATTAAATACTAATTTGATTTATTTAATAACGTTACTATTGTATGTATACTATGTATCCATTTAACGCAATAAATTCTTTGACATTTAGGCAAAATATTTTCCTATTTTGGTTTAATAGTAATTAATTGAGCAAATAACAATTTAGATTGCTTCAATTTTAATGCATTCAATGACAGCGCTGTTCTTGGTACTATGTTAGATTTTTTTCTGTATCGTATTTAATACATTTTTCTTGCCTAGTTTTTCCAAACGTTGTCCGACACGTGACTAGGTTAAAATAACGAAAAACCAAAAACCAGCCAGGTAGTGGGTATGTTTAAAAAATAACATAAGTAATTTAAAATGAAATGAAGCACTTATTACATCAATAAAACGTCTGGCGAAACTGGCGCACCATGGCGAATTGCTTGCGTAAAATATTGCCCTCTAATTTAAAGCTAAAAACAGGGCCGTAAATAATTTTGATGTCCTGCGGCCGGCCCGGCACAATGAGCTTGTTTGTGTCACAAAACACATGGAGAAGTGATATTAGAACTACGTAATGGACTATAAACTTATTTTACGACATATTAAATTGTGCTTTTTTTATTATTTATCAGTTACATCAGCTGCGAACAAAATAACCCGACGTATATATGCCGCAGCTTCGGAAAAATAATAGGAATTATTCAAGGTTTGTTTTGATTTTAGCACGGAAATTTTTGCAAAGATTAATCTCGGGGAGAACATGAAAAACGCATTTTCCTGTTTTTAATTGGGCTAAAATTACAAACACCACTTATAACTTCACGCCCGATTATGCAAAATTGTTTTCTTTTATAGTTTTTTATCACGCGTTATTCTTTCTACTCACGCATTTTACTTGTATATATAGCTTTTTATTTTTTATTATATACAGGGTCCATCAAAAACAGTCCAGCAAGGTTTACGAATTTGTATGTGAAAATAAAAAAAAATTCTTCGGACCCATATACTTTTGTTTTTATTAATGAGAAGGGGTATGTTGTAATACATATTTTGAAAGGGCATAAATTCTCTTTAAAATGGCGCTTGGTTTTTTAAATTTAAGCTGTAGTCCAGGAAACAAAGATTGTAGAAGGAAAACTCGTTGGTAGTCGGGTTTTATTTTTTTTATTTAGAGTCAGGGGTGCTGATAATGAATCAAGAATATACCCCAAAAATTTCTTTCCGCGTCCATTAATTTCATCCCCCGAAAGGGGAGTTTTTTTTGTTTTTTGGCTCATAACTCGCTAACCGTGCTTTTTTTCAGAATTTGACCTCTAATACTTTGATGTCCCTTTTGCTATGTGCAGTGTGCAAAGTTGAGCGTTGCTTTCAAAATCACTTTTTTGTTTTTTTTTATTATAGCCCAATTTTAAAAGTAATCGATCCCAAACCTTACGGTAATCAAACATAATCAAACTTAACCGAATGGACGATTTTTGAGGTACTAGACTTTTTCAAAAGTTACTGCTTTTCAATGTACAGGGGGTTCTTTTTTCAAAACTTTAATTTTTGTGGGGCACTTGCAATGAAAATAATTAAAAAAACTACGGATTCGTTACGAGGAGTGTATCTAAAAATCTAGGGTAGAACCAAATGGCTTATTAAAGCCGTTTGGGAAATAAAAAATGGGTTTAACGTGTGCCTTATTTAGTACATAATAAAAAGTATTGGAGGTCAAATTCTGAAAAAATTAACGGTTGGCGAGTTATGAGCCAAAAAGCAAAAAAAATCCCCTTTCGGGGGATGAAATTAGGGGACGCGGAAAGAAATTTTTGGGGAATATTCTTGATTCATTATTAGTACACCTGACTTTTTTATGTAGAAATAAAACCCGACTACCATAGAGTTTTCCTTCTACAATCTTCGTTTCCTGGACTACTGTGGAATTCCGAACATTTTACTGAACCGCTTATTTACAAATTTCGTAAACCAAAAAATTTATTGAAAATATTGATTTTAAACTAACAAATATCAGTCGATAAATCGACTTTATCTTCAGTAAAGTAGTTGATGTGGAGAGTTCTGTGATTTTATTTTCTTTCGATTCAATAAAAAATGGTTTATTCTATTGCGGAAAGAGTGGAAATTATTGAATTCTATTTTATAAACAATCAATGTGCAAGAGTAACGGCTACTTTGGTTAATGAGAGGCATGCAAATAGACACGTACATCATGGTTATATCCTAGAATTAGTAAAAAAATTCCCGAAAACTGGTTCAGTGGCAAATAAAAACGAATTATTGAAAATCCGGTGAGAAATAGTGGAAGTATAAGTAGCTGTTCTAGGTAAAATTACTTTGGACCCTACATTAAGTACCAGTAAACATTTTGATGTAACGGGTGTTTCGCGTGCCACAGTACAGAGAATTATAAAACAATAAATGGCACCCATATAAAATTCAACTTCTTGAGGTATTTACGGCGGCAGAAGTAAAAATACCAGAATTCAATAATATACGTTTATTTATTTAGCAAAATGTTTCCAAATATTTAAAACCTTAGAAACAACAAAAAATTGTAAAAAGGATGAAGACAGGTTAGAAAAAAAAATGTCATATTGTTCGCGTGTTGTCAGGTGCGCGCAACCAGTATTTTGCCAAATACATTGTGTTAATTTGCAGTCATCGCAAAGTTAATCTAAAACTTTTAATATGGAGGTGTTACCATGTTGTAAGTACTTTAAATCAACGTATATATTAACGATGTAAATATATTTTCTCTAAGTGAAATATCCAATTATCTAAACAGAGGATAAAATTTGCATTGTTTATTTTATTATTAAGTTTGTTAAAGGGTTAAAAAACAGTTGGGTCTTGACACTTGAAGTGGAAGGACGCGTCAATATAGCTAACGAGACATCTCCTAAGCAGCGTATACGATACAAACTTGTAAAGTACCAAAAACGAATCTAAGTATTCGGAAATATCGGTAATCGGTAGTAAATTAATAATTAAATAAATAATATTAATTAATAAATAAACAAACAAGTGCGAAAAGTGCATCAAGTGAAAAGTGCGGGTCGACCCAGGTGAACGCCGTAAAAGAGTGCAAGTGAAGAAGTAATTAAGGCTAGGCCACAACGTTAAGCCAACCGGCCCAGCTGGTCAGCAGAAATTTGCCACAACCAAAGCGTGCCAAAAAACTGCAGGCGAGGCCATTAACAACGGCCAGCCCGTGAAAGACAAAGCATCAGGATTATAGCCTAATAAGCAAGCTAAGTAATTTTTATAATTGCATGTCTTATTAACAAAACCATTTTATTCCAAAAATCTAAAGTAAAACGTATTATACATCGATATGATTGTATGATTTGATATAATTTAATCGTTAAATGTTTATATTCGCAAATTCGCAAGGCTGTCTAAAAGTCATCTGGCTTCAGAAATTAAAAAGGTCCCTACTCTGAGAAAAGTAAACTACTTTAAGATTTAATTAAATGAACAGTTTTGGGTACACTCAATACGCCCAATGCGCATAACTAACTAATTTAAAAGTCGATGATACCTACAGTCTTTAAATTAAACCCGTAGGTACAGTTGAATATACAGTTTTTCTACTACAAATGTACAAAAATTTCAACAAAACGGTAAAGACAGTAAATCATGAAAAATCTCTAACAAGCACTCTGATTGTTTGTCTAAGATTTCTTTTTATTGTCTCAAAAACTAAATTTAAAATAATAATAAGTGACATTTCCTTAAGTTAAACAAACAACCTCATTTTCTCAGAGTAGACAAACCGTAAACAACTCAATCAAATTGAAAAAAGCGTAAGAGTAAATAAACCAACCAAGCAAGATGACAAAAAAATTAGATAATAAATAAGTGTTGTGTGTTAATATTTAATATTGTATACATTTAAGAACAGCCAAATAAACACAATCTAAAATACAAGAACAGCACAAAATATAAGAAGAACGACCATATGGCCGCATTTCATTACGCACACCACAGGGCCGTCTTTATCGATTTTGTATATTAATAATTATATTTTTAAATTAAATTTTGGAAAAAAAGTAAGAATGCAAAGATATAAATTAAATGAAATCGATATAAACACTAATATAACAATAAAATATATAAAGAATATACAAGGTTGGTAGCCGGCACTGGGCATCAGGAATCCACCAAGGCAGAGGGCACTTACGGTGTGGCATAGCCGCCAACACCTCGGTACGGAAGACAAGACTCAGTATCACACAGGGGGGCAAACAATTCTAAAGAGGTTACCAGGAACCTGATACAGACTCGGACAGATGTGTTTAGAAATACACCAACAAGGACAGGTTCTAGCAGCGTACTAACACTTCTACCCCCATTCATGAATACCAATTGAATGGGGTTATTTCTAAGTCCCAGGTTGAGGGGGATTCCGGATTGTACTTAGTTTTGGGTCAGTTCAATGTCCTCCAAAAACCCGTCCTAATCTGGACGTATTGCCCGACCCGGCTGACAAAAATCCGGGAGCGGCCTTAACCAGAGACACTGTCATCCACGATCTCCTAGGGTGGATCTACCAGCCGGCGTAAAAACTTCGGATCCAACAAACACAGGTAATGCTGTGATTTGGCGGGATACGCAGGAGAACGGAAAGGGGGTAAAATAACCTTGGGAGATTAGTGGAGGATAATATCTTTGGGGCCTGCCATACGTTCCCATACTCATACTCAAGTTTGTTAAAGGGTTAAAAAAAAGTTTTGCAAAGTTTTGCTTTGAGTGCCAGCTTAATCAATGGAATTGAATATGGGTTTTACGTGGAAACTATTCTTTTATCCACATACTTGCACATTTAAGTGGTTTCGTCTTTATTTTCAAGTTGTGAGCTAAAAAGTGTATCACAAGAGAACATATTAAGTCCTAAAAAAATAACGTTTTTACAAGTATTCGCCAATAAAGTGTTATAAATGATTATATGAATATATTTTGAGCAGTTTACACCCTTAGACTTTGTATTTAATGTGTTTAAAACCCATAGATTATTCGTAATTATACCTTTATTTTTTCAAGAGTCCAATCATACAATGTATATCATTATTTCATTAACGTATTAAAAATATAATATTTTTTTAAATAAGGTTTATTTACAGAAATATTGTTGCCAAATTTCGGAAACTGGTTAAAAAGGAAATGTTCTGAGGGATATCAACTGTTATACTTAATTTGGTAAACATCTGTATAAAACAGTGGCGCCCTCATCGTAAAAACGGTGAACCGGATTGTGTGACTGTATGTGTATCCAAGTCGAATTGACCTTGTAGCTAAAATTTAGTTAACGTCCAAAAATGACCTTGACTACCCATAGTAAAAAGATGCACATGCTTTCCAATTGTCCTCCGATTTTTCGAATGCGGCTCCGATTTCGTTTTTTTTATTTATGCACGGTAATTTCGATATTAGAATTAGTCAAAGTATTGTTTACCTACTTTACTTTATATGAAAGAATGGCTTACTTTCTAACTTTGGACCCCAAAATGACTTAAATAGATAAAAACAATAAAAGTATCTAAAGAAAACACTGTTTGGATATTTTTGACGCCGTAAATACATCATTTTGCCTTACCTATTTAATCCGATTTAATTATAAATACGCCCAACTACCTTTTTAATTTTGCTTCTCAGACGAATGTTAATTTTTTCTTAATGGCATTGTTAATCGTCATAATTGTCGATATTGGTCCGACACGAATCTAAGGATCTTCCATGAGGTTCATACTCAACATCCTCAGAAATTAAACGTTTGGGCTGGTATAATTAGACCATTTTTCTTACCGGGAAATTTAAATAAAGCTAATAATTTAGACTTGTTAAAGGATTCCGTTAACCCAGCGCTGATAGAAATTATGGAACACCTTGAAGAAAATCCGATATTTCCGCATTCCCCATTATGCATTACCTGAACGGCAGTTTCTGGATGAAACGTTTCCTGGTAGATGGATTGGGAGAAGGGGTGCTATCTAATGGCCTGCAAGATCACCGGATTTATATACCTTTATTTATTTTTGTGGAGAAATCTGAAATCCAAAATTTATGTCACCCAGCCTAAATCCTTAAAAGATTTACGGAACCTTATCACCGATATTCTTTACAATGTCCGGGAATACTTTGAACAGTTGCTGTAGTATTGTATAGAAGTGAATTAAATTTCTCAACATACACCTTTCCATTTGAAAAAATTAATGTGAATACCGCCCCCGCTAAGGGGTTATAGTGATGAAATTAATATGTAAATATATAACCCTGAAAGCAAACGTATACGGTTCCAAAGATTTTTTTAATTTTCACATACATATATACCTAGGGGAGACCGGGGTAGAACGGGGTACCGGGGCAGAACAGTGTTTTATTTAAATTTCCCGCTGCAGACGATCGAGTTATCATTTACTAGAAGGCCAACACGTCAGTTGTTAATGACAAACAGGTTACTACAAACGTTTTAGTGTGTTTTAGACTAAAAGTGGTGAAATTGTGTTTAGTTTTGAAACTTTTCGATATATATATTGTACATACCCTTTTTCAGCTTCATGAGGGTTGGATTTTATGCACACAGTGCCAAAAGTGGGCTCACAATTCGTGTGCGGGGATAGAGAGTGATGACGACGATGCAGAACTTGTCTGTGAATTGTGTAAGTTCGATAACCCCATTCTGCCCCGTAGGCGCGGCGGAATGGAGTAAAGGACACTTTTTTTTAATACGATAATAAAAATAATTGTTAAGCATTTATGTTAACTTTTTTTTGCTATTTTGTTTATAATACTTTAATAAATCGTTATTTTTTGAATTTGTACCACGTCTCTACCCTACTAAAAATAATTTTTAAACTTTAGAGTCCCCATTCCGCCCCGGTTTCCCCTACGCACGTGTTTTAATAATAAAATTATTTATGAAAGTCAATACACTTTTTCATTCATTTGAACCCATTTTCGTTCTTAGCACGTATTCCACTCAAGAATCAATAAGAAAAAATGTTTGATAATAAATGAATCATTGTTATTTTTTGGGCTCATATCAAAAACTTAACCCCAATTTTGCGGGATTCTGCACTTGGTAAATTTGGTCGAAACTTATTTTGAAACAACAAAAAAAATATTAATTCAAGTCTGTATGCACTTTAATAATACAAGTAATGGTTTTTGCACGTTTACTTAACCATCTAAAAATATCAAATTAAATTGTTTAATTTAACAACAAATATTCTCATTTTCTTCATTTGACTAATATTTAGCTTGTGTTCTGTAATTTACTGTCAGTATTGTCAGCAAGGGCGTACCCAGGATTTGAAATAGGGAGGGGCTGGCCAAAAAAAAACCAATGGATTTTGCATTTTTTTTTATTTACTAAATTTTGACATAACTAGCTAAATTTTTACTTTAATAACAATTTTCTTGGATTTGCCGCAAAATTATTTAAAACTTTATTTTCAAATTGCTCTCGATTTGATTTAATTAAATCACGATGCACACTCATCAAACATAATCCTGTTAGCCTTTCCTCTCCCATGGTACTTCTCAACCAAGTCTTCACTCTTCGAAGAGTACTGAAGGATCGTTCTACAGTGGCCGTGGTGCATGGAATTGTGATTAAAATCAAAAGTGCC
The DNA here is from genome assembly GCA_921294245.1 of Brassicogethes aeneus. Classification (NCBI taxonomy): domain Eukaryota; kingdom Metazoa; phylum Arthropoda; class Insecta; order Coleoptera; family Nitidulidae; genus Brassicogethes; species Brassicogethes aeneus. Next base: position 59,020,351 of record OV121133.1, on the reverse strand, counting down.
TGTTTTAGGATGGGGTAAAAAACATCGGTCTCATCGAGAAGGTCAATTATTTCGACGCCTTTTAACTGATCCTCAGTTGTCTTCTTTTCCTTCCACAAATTATACCATAGGTCCATTTCCGCAGTAATATCATTCAATTGATAAAACCCGGTAAAATATTGTGCATTTTTTTCTACTTGATTGATTTCCATTTCGAGCATATATAATGGATGTATTTTTGTTAAGGCAAACGCTGGGGTATGTTCTTGGGAAAAGCGAATATTTAAAGAAGCTATAATTGAATCCAGATACGGTATAATTAATGAACGCTTCCAGTAGTCACTATCACAGTCCGATGGAGGATTGCTTCTATGTATTTGCCTATTGGTAGTTCGAGGGATAGAAATTTCTATTTCCAATTTCAATGCAAAGTCTTGTGCTTTTTTAAGTACTTCATCAGTAACTAGGTCGGCATCATCACGGTTTTTCTTTAGTACGTTAAGGATTACATTCAGATGTTCTTGCAACTTAATTAAATCCATAGTTTTTGCTTGCAAGGCATTAACTACCGGCTCCAGTAAAGCTGAATATTTTGCTATTACAGTTAGAGCAACAATTAGTGAGGATTTGGTAACGGCGGAATACAACTGGTACGCAGATTTTCTCGTGGCGTAGTTTCCTTCGATGGAGAGTTTTTCAAGTGCTTTGACAATCTCGGGAAAATTTTGTGCAAATAAGCGAATACTTTTGTATTTTTCAGACCATCTAGTCTCACACAGTCGTGACAGATTAGGAACGGAACTTCTGCGAGTGGTGGATTCCCTGAAAAAGGTTATAACATCCTTTACGGTGCCAATAGTGTTTCTAATTTCCGAAACATTATTTGCATCATTGACAACAAGATTTATTTTATGGTTTGAGCAATGAAAAAATAATGCTCGTGTGTACTTTTTCCTTAAAATCGCTTGTACGCCACCCTCTTTGCCCGCCATTGTAGCGCAGCCATCAAAACCAAGTCCTACACAACTTTGAGGTGAAAAATTATAGCTAACCAAAAAATTGTCTATTGCATTGGCAATTGTTGAGGCATCTTGTGCTGTCAGCTCCACAAAACCCACAAATTCTTCTCGGACTTTTTTTTTACTTTCATCATAGAATCGTAAGCCAATAGACAGCTGTTCCTTTCCTGAAACGTCGGCTGTCTCGTCGGCTAAGACTGTTTAGAACATGGCTTTCTTAGCATCATTTATCACACTCTCCCTAATAACTTCGCCACATAAATATATCAGTTGGTTTTGTATTTTTGGTGACGTATAAACGGCATTTCTACGACACTTTTTCAGGTGATTCTTTAATTTGATGTCGCCCGACTCAATTCGCAAATGCATTAGATCGAAAAAAACTCCCTCATCTGCTTCTTTTCCTCTAAGAGCCATATCGTGGGTGCCACAGAATACTATACAGGAAATAATTGAGGCCAATATTTGCTTGTTCTCTTCGATTGTTTTTTGGTGGAAACTTTGAATTTGAATGTCCACAGGTATATTTTCGAGAAAGGCCTTTGCAGCAGCAGATGCAGTTTTGTGAAAGTTATTGGTGGCATGTTTACGACAATCTTCGTGCATATTCTTAAACTTCGTAAATGGCCTGATCATAAATGAACCCAACACTCCCCTTACTATCCCAGTGGAAGGAAGAAATAAAACACAGTGCTTACACAGAGCACCCTTTAGTCGCTTGGAATACACTAACCATGGTGTGTATTGATCTAACCAAGCATGATTAAATTTTCTTCGCAAATGACTCGCATCGGCTGCAAAATCATAATTCTTGGGTGGAACCCACGGATTTTTTAACAACTCCTTTTTTCTTTCCATCGTCAGGTGAAATGTTTGTCCTACATAACGACCCAGGTCATTTTCGTGGCAGCCATCATTCTCTTCAATTTCGGGATTGACTACAAAGGCAGATGTTGACGGTAAAGATTCTAAATCAGAAACAGTGACTTTTTTAGATCCTAAAGAATTCAACGGTTGTTCAGGTTCAGTTTTAGAAGAGCTTGGCGATGAAATTTGATCATTATTATCAGAGCTCCCGCTGCTGCTGTCACGTTCTTTTTTCCTCTTTAGAGTTTTAGCAGCTATAAAACACAAAAATACCGCTATAAGTATTTTATACAATTTGATTCATGAAGTCAAGCTTATTTTCGGTGTTAGTACACGAATAAATTTCAAACTATAGCTGTTGCCTGAAACTTCGTCCGCGTGGAATTCGCTTATATGAAGTGTCAATTGTCAAAGCCTCTATATAGTAATATGTTAGCTCGGGATTAAAACACAGCTTATGCGCATTACTTTTAATACTTATATTTTTCCTAGGAAGCTCCCTCTTTTTTAAACAAATTTTTAATTTTCGTTAGCTTTAGATATTTAACAAAATTTAAATTTCAGTTTTGAATCTAAAGTTTGATGTTGGGCTTCTGTATTCTAAAACTTCAACCCCTTCTTTTTACCCTTTTTGGGGTTATATTAAAAAACCCTTTATGTTATCGTAATTTACTTTAAATTTAAAAAAAAAATGTTTATTTACTCCTTGATTTTTTTTTTAAATATCAAAAACTTTCTGTAATGTAATGTAATATACTATTTCTTTATTCTTTATAGTACCCTCCCTTCTTATGCTAAAACTTTTACGAAAATATTTTTTATTTTTAAAAAAGGCAGTGCCGTTATATTTTTTCTTCAAAGATATTCGGTCGAAACCCCATATCAACACCAGTGGTAAAAATTTAAGAAAATCATATTTATCAAAAAATGCCCCTTAATGGTAAAAAGGCCTGTACGAAATTTCATAAAAATATTTAGAGTGATATACAAACGATTGTTTTCTTAAAGTTTCAACACCCTGTAAGTATCTCGAAAACGAAGGTCGCTTCGTTTAGGAAATGTCGATACGAAAAAAGCTAGATATATCTAGCACATTTTCGTTTAAAATTAGGTAAATGAGAATTCAACTTCTTCCTTTTGCCAGAGGAATTAGGAAACACCCTGTATTCCCTGTATAAAACATAATTGAAGAAAATGGGATATGTTACCTTTCCTATAAGTCAGGTTCTATTTCCCTACATATCCCATTTTTGAACCAGCCATAAAGAGTACATTTTGAAGCCTATTTTTGCACTTAACTAAGTTTTTTAAAATTGTGCACATAACCCCTTCTTGGACCAGGGTCTTCAATTATAGAAAATAATAAGAAATCACTTACCTGTTTGCAAAAATTTCCTGATATCCATTTATCAGTGTAGAAATGCCGTAGATTCTGATTTTCCAATACAATGTTTATTAGTGTAATTACACACACAACTAAGTAAATTAACTCCACTTGCACAAACAAATTAACACCCCTGATAGTGCCTAGACCAAATGAAAATAATTAAATTCCGTATTTCAAGTGTTAGGTTAGAAAAACAATGATTCAAAAAATTCACGACTGCAAGATTTCGGCCGTTCGACGTTCAACTGGTTTGACGCATCGCCTACGTACACGAACTTGCAAAGCTTCGAGCATGCGCAATTAAGGATTTTTATAACAAATGTTATTGTTAAGGTATTAAGAAGAAGTAAGGTATTATTAAGTTTTTTTAAGTAGCTCAGGCGCGCGGAATTATGCTCAAGCCCGCCTGAGCTACTTAAAAAAACTTAATAATGGCTTAATATTCAGATTTGCCTAAATTAAATCATATCCAATATGGGATATGGCTCAGGATACCATGTTCCCACCCAGGAGGCTCGGGTTTAAATCCCACGTGACGCATGTTCTTTTTTAATTTTTTTTCTCTCTCAAAAATACTCAATTTTGGAAAAAAAATCTTTTTTTTTATTCTCAAATCAACTTATTACAATGTGACAGTAGTTCTATTATAAATAAATTCATATTTTATTACTTAAACTTGACAGTAACGGTAACTTCATCGGTAATCACTTTCTGCACAGAGAAAAGTAATCTCTTGATTTTACTATATCTGTCTTGACTCAAATAAATTATTTATTTCGATATGATACAAGAAGATATTTATTTAGTGGAAAACTTGGATTTATTTGACTTTTTAAACTGATGGTTTGTTTAATACAAGTAAATATTTAGTTGACTTTTTATCTCAGGTTTAGTAGAATCTTACTTAAAGAAACAAAACATTTACTTGAAGTCAGTAATTCATTTTTTTTTAATTAAATGTGAAGCTTTCTTAAAGAAACAAAATATTTACTTACATGAAGAAAACAATTTATTTCAGACAAATAATTAGTACCTTTTAATATTATAATTTCACGAAACATATAGTGATTGAACCAAACAAATGTTTGCTTGTTTTAATACTATGATTTATTTATTTTAATGTTGTTAATTACTTGATATTTGGTCGGGAAAATTAAATTAAAAAACGTTTATTCCAATATTTTTTATTTGAACAAAACAAGTGTACACTTGTTTTGTTGTAAATACGTATTTACAATAAACATTAAAAACACACAATATAAAATTAACAATAAACAAAACATATAATATATGAGCGGACAAAAATAGGAACAAAAAATACTTCAGTCACTGAAGTTCAGTGTAAATATTAATGCACGGCATTAATAAAATACACCAAGTCTGTGGGTAAAAGTCATAAGAGGATAAGTCAAAACAAGCAATTTTTCAGCAGAACCTTAAACATGTTCGCATTAATTCAGGAAATATATTTATGGGACATTTGAACATTTTCAAAAACTTAATTTATTATTATCAGATAGGTATCTTTGTTGAAAACACCTTCCTAGGTAGGTACCTATAGTTTAAAAACAAAAATAGTTTGCCAACCAAAATTACTTGCACTTGTCAAATACAAAAAGAAACGGTTTATTTTTAGTTTATGGCCTGTAAGTAAAATGTGCAATTATATTTAAAAGCAACAAGTCAAGTCTGATACATGCATGATCCAAAATAAAATAGGTACCCATATTATCATATAACTTTGCAGTTTCCAAACTACCTAGGTACACAACATTTTAATTAACTAAATCACTTTTACTTACCAACAAAACTAAAAAGCAAATGGGTTAAATTATTTTCTTTGAAGAATTCTTCCATACTATTAAACATAAGCACTTAAACACAAAAATATAACCGTTGATTAAACACCTCCTTCTCTTAAGTTAAGAGTCTTAACGCTTTGTCAAGGACGCTCTGCGAGTTTGTTTGCAAATGCTGCCGGCTGCCGGACAAGCGTCTTTGTCTTTGGAGTCAAATGCTCTAATTGGCTCCGCGAGTCACGTGGACATAAAAGCAAATAAATATGTATTTGCTTCAAGTAAATGTATTTTTGAAACAAACAAATCACGTGTTTACGTTAATTATATGACATACATTGTATCAATTCTATTATTTTGTTAAAATAAGATAGTATATGCTTGTATTAACATTTGATAAAACTAAATCCATACAACCTATATCCAAACAATTTAATTAATTCCTCTAAATAAATATTTCCTTACAATTAATCACAACAATAAGTTGTTTTCAAGAAACTCATGATTTACAACCAAATAATAGTATTTTCTTATTGTAAACAAGAAGTTACTACGAATAAGACAATTTTACTTCATACAAGAAAAACTGTTTCAAATAAATGCATTTTCTTAAATCAAGAGATTACTTTTCTCTGTGTGTAAATACCATAGGATAATAAATAATAATAATAAAATAAATAACTATTGCAATAAACTATAACGGCTGTGACTGAAGATCAAACACCCAAACATATTTACAAGTTCCGATAACTACAAAATGCGCAAACTCGAAGCTTCGCAAGTTGGTGTACGACGTACAAGTTGGTGTACGTACAAGTTGGTGTACGACGTACAGTGTACGTATATTCTTTTTCTATGCTGTACGTAGACACTTGTCATCGGAATATCTCCCACTACAGAATTCGGTTGGCCAAGGTGCAAATGGCCAGGTTCGGGACAGAATATTCATATTAATTGCAAATTTAATAGACTGCGCTGCATCTTGATTTACGTATATAAATATATTTTAGTGTTAGTATCCTATGTTTTTCGGTTTTGTAATTTTTTAAGTAAAACCATAGTGGTTTATTTTGATTTTTTTTTATTTCCTGTACTTGGCAGTGCTTTTTTATAATTTGTAAATTTCTAGGAGGGGGCAGCTGCCCCCCCCTGCCCCTAGCTGGGTACGCCCTTGATTGTCAGTACTGAAAACGCATTCCGAAATCCACTTTCAGTTAAGCGGCCCTCACACGATCATTATTACTGACAGTATTGATTACTGACAGTATTTCATCAGTATTTTTAGTTTCACCTCACACAGTCAGTATTTATATTAGTATTCAGTTTCATAGTTGAATTGTTCCTAGAATTGTCTTTCTGTAGCCGTCTTTCTGTACTTCATTTCATAAATAATGGACAAAAAACATAAGGCTTGCATTGCAATTATTTTATTAAATTGTACAAGTGTAAAGGATCGTAAAAAGAAAAAGAGACGTTGGGTGAAAAATTGGATAGCTAAACGTAAAATATTTACCCATTTAAATTTATTAAATTACATTAAGGATACGGATCCAGAGGATTACAGAAACTATTTTCGAATGAGCAGTGATATAGGTATACTCTGAGCTTCTGAATATGTTAAAGCCGTATATCACTAAACAAAACACAAATATAAGGCAAGCAATATCAGCAAACGAAAGGCTAGCGGTGACATAATCAATAGTTGCCTTGGGTTTTAATTGAACATAAATTTTTTGTAACGTTTCATAACCTCGTTTTTTTTGTCCCTATCCGAATATTCTTTTAATGTAATGTTCCACAATTCGGGCATTGCTCGATATGTATCAACAAATCGTTTTAAAATCGATTTTTTCGTCTCTTCTTGATCATTCCCTTCTTCGGGTCCGGGTGATGACGGCATGGGCGACGTTGCTTCCATGGCTGCGATTCAAATACTGTTGCTATCGCACTCAAACGATCAATATTTTCATCAGTATTTTGGCTCCGCCCAAATACTTTCAGGATCCCGAAAGTATAATCAGTATATTGATAGTCTATTAGTATTTGCCCTTACACAGTCAGTAATACTGTCAGTATTTCGAAATACTGTCAGTAATATTGATCGTGTGAGGGCCGCTTTACTGAGCTCAGTGGTAAATACTACCCTTTTATAAATGTACGGCAGATTAATTTTACTGAAACAACTGGTGACAAAAAAAATATTAATTCAACTCTTTATGCACTTTAAAAACAAGCAATGGTTTACTTAACCATCTAAAAATGTCAAATTGAATTGTTTAATTGAACAACAGATATTCTCATTTTCTTTATTTGACTAATATTTAATATTAGTCAAATGAAAAAAATGACAATATTTGTTCTATATGCTAATCTGGTAAATCAAACATTCTTTAAATGTCCAGGTAACCTTTTTAGCATATTCACTTAACACCAATAAAATGTTAAATTAAAATAATTTGCGCTAATGTTGGGTTAACATTCTGAAAATGTAAAAGAAACATTCTTTAAAAGTTGGTATTCAAAACAAAATTATGGAATTAATATAAAGAGAAAGAATTGAACCTTCCCTCGCCAGAGTTTTTGTTTTGAGTGCGTTCCACCTACTTCAATTTGAAGTAGGTGGAACGCACTTGAAGGTATTTGAACTTCAAATACCTTCAAGTGCGTTCCAATTTTATGAATGCAAAATTAACAAATTTTAAAGTAACATTTACAATTTGTTAAATGAACAAATTTAATGTTTTGGATTTAAAGAGCAACTAAACGTTAATTTAATAGTTTTTGTAGGTAGTTCTAAAAATTTCATTATTTGATTTAACCAATTCCAGCTATTAAATCAAAATAGGATAAACATTTTAACTGAAAAATGAACAAATAAACGTTGACAAACTCTGACTATTGCTTTGACACTAAAATATAGATTAATCCAATAGGTTTTTTAATGAAACAACATTTTCAAAAATGACATTTAGGCAAACGTTAACCTTTATAATCTGTGCGTTAACTCAACTACATTATTTTTTTCGGTGTGTGGTAGACAATGTGGTGATTTGATTAGGAAAGTAGTTTTGGACTTTTATCCGCTTATTTGGTATATATTTAACAACGTTTTGACCTATACTTATACAGGGTGGGTCAATGGAAACACCGGTTTTAGGTGAAAGACAAAAACGCTTGCATACGTCGAATTTTGATTTTAGGTTGACAATTTATTTTTATATTTTCAACCCCTCAACTTTAACCACAAGCGTGGGTGAATTTTTAAGGAGGGTCCAGTGACCCTTCATTTTGAAGTTATTTTTGCCCTGATTATAACCTTCAAGTTGCTAGCTGCTAGCATCCCCGTTGATATGACAGTTTTTCAAAATCTTGGATAATGTTTTGGTTTTTGATTAATAAATAAATAACTAATAAACAATTTATTTTGTCGACCCTGCAGGGTAACTATTTTATCTTAAAAAGTAAAAAATAAAGTAAAAAATTATTTTATACAATTATGCAATTTAACTTGTTGTGTTCTTTAAATTCATCAAAGCAAATAATAACAATTTTTTACAAAAGAAAACTTCCGCTAGATGGTTATTTAAGTATTATTTCTCTTTGAAAAACGATTTCATTGTAGCGCAGAAAATTACCCCGAAACTGAAAACAATGTAATTTAGAGAGCAGGCACGTCAGAGGAGTTTTATTTCACCCTCAGACAAATTTTATTTCACTTTATTTTATACTAAGCGTTTTTTAAAGTTTCTATTTTATTTTATCGCTTGTTGTCTGTAAAAGAAACTCAAAAGTCGTGTACGTGTAATATGAGAAAGTATGTGCTACAAGAGCAGGGATTTTTACGATAACGATTTATTTAATACCTTGGCAATGCTGGCCGTATTTGATAACAAATACGTAATTTAGGGTTTTAGTGGTTTTATTATTTCAGTGAAGGGAAAATAAAACTAGGTTTAAGTATAAATTTGTTTACATTTATTATTATTTAACTATTTCTCTTAAGGTAAGTACTATTTACAAAACAACCACCTTTATACACCAACTCAATAATATATTTCTATAACACCATACTAAGTTTAGTGTTTTTCAGATAGGACACATTATGACTATAAAAACTAATTAAATCGACACATTTGTAATTTTCATAGCATAAAAGTCGCAAATTGTTATTGACTGAAGATTTTTTGCCACCCTATATAACTTTAAAAATCGAAAAGCCTGTGTTTATCTCTAATTTATCGCACGGGCTTTGGATATCGATGGAAAACACTTTCTTTTGTTAATGGATCGGTAAAACCGAGTAGGCAGGGGTTGGCCAATTAGATTCGTAAATAATGTTATACGATTTGACAGTTAACATTAGTTGTTTTTTTTTGTTTGTTTTTTTACATAAATCAATTTTTTTGTATTATTGTTTTGATGGAAAAAGTGGTCAAAAATTTTAACATTTTTTTTGTTAGAACTATGAATACTAATAATGTTTAACCGCAGTAATTTTATGTACAAAATTATTTTGGAAACATTGATTTATTTACAAAAATATAAATAATACATTTACAAATTTCGTTCAAGATTTTTTTTAATGTGTTTTTTTAAGTTTAAAACAAAATTCTCTAGTTTTTAAAAGAATGATGATCAAAAACCTTTAAAATACGTTCTAATTAAAATAGCATTTAAAGTCATAAAAATCAAATCTTTACAAATTTAATTAAAAAAATCAATTAATTTATTAATTTTTTAACATCCTTTCAAATAGCAGTCTTAAAGTTCGCAAATGTAGTACTAAAATGTATGTATTTGGTGATAGATTTTATAAAGAGTTTTCTAAATTATCGATACCCCCTTTTTTACATTCCGAAATCATGGGTGCCAAATTTAAATCTGTTTATAAATAAAACTGTGGTGTCGATAATTTATTCCACCCTGTATCTATGTGATGATGATAAACTTGAAATGATTTTGCACATTGTTACCAACTTAACGCGCACAAAATCCCACTAATAATACTGTTACAGTTACCAGCAAGTTCGGGCGGTTATCGTCGAGATCAGGGCGGCGTAGACGAGCACGGCAAGCCGCGACGGCGATGACATTGAAATTCTGCCACCTGAAAATAATAAAGAAATAAGGTAATACAATTAGTCGTGATTTATATTAGAATAATAATTATATGTGTTTATTGTCTACAATAATTTACATAAATTGAAAAGAGTTCGGCTTTGCCGGTCTTTCACTCTCCCAGGATATAAAAAAACAAATAAGTTAAGCGATAATTGTTATAATAGATATTCCCAAATAGATATTACCAAAATAATGATACATGTAATACAATTACAAAAAAACAAAAAAAAATATATATAACTGGAGCACAATTTTTAAAACAACCTTTAAATTTACTTGTTAAATAAAATTTTTTGTTTGAATGTTTACCATATGAACTGAACTTCGCAGTTTTAATAAATCAGGTAGGTAAATATACAGGTTGTTTCGTTCTTATGAGTTTATGCAAAAAAGTTGAAAATAAGAAATTTGTCATTTGATATACATGTAACACCATTCATTTGATTTAGTCCATTTAAGAATGGTCTCTAAAATTAATACAACATACATATCTAAGGTGACCAACTTTCTAAAATGAAAAACCAGGACACAACATGCCCCTCCTTGCTCTTCCAAAAAATAAACAAAATTTATATTATTTAATATTTATATGGAGTTGTGGTGTAATTGTAACACGATGCTGATTGCAATACTGTATTTATTTACAAATAAACTATTTACAATAAGATGGTAGCTGTTGTCTTCTATGATGTCGATTGTTGTGTTGTATGATGCAGACTGTCTTTGATGATGGTGTGCCTGGTTTTTATATGCAGAAACAGTAATACCCAAAAATACCAAAGCTTAAGCCAGGTAGGTTCTACAGTAAACGCTTGTTTACAAACTATAAACTTAAAATTTACAGGTAATAGTATTTACATAAGATATCTATTAAACAATTGTTGTGATTTAAATTTAATGTTGGGGAAGTTTGAAATTTAATAGTGAGCAGACAACATATTTGCGTATTTACGATTATTGGGATTATAAGACTATTTAAATTTGGAATTTAATGGTGAGCTTAAAATATTAAATTTCGTGTTTGCCTTGGTTCATACCTGAGTACGGGCGAAATTGCCGCTACATTTATTATTTTAAAAAGAGTGTGCTAATAACGTCAATAATAAAAAATATATCCTGAAGGTAATCATTGGCGTTACTACAGGGGAGCCTAGGGGCCGGGTCCCCCCAGACATCGCTGCCCCCCCAGGAAAAGGCTGACTTTTATCTGTTACAATTTTAGTTATTACCAAATTTGCAATAGAAATATGTATGTATCATTTACATATCTTATGTTGTATTTTACTTTTAAACTTTTAAAATACGAGTAGGTACCTATTTTAAAACCGCCCCTGCAAGCTCGCAACCAGCAATCTGAGCAGGATGCTCCCGTAGACGAGTTTTGGTTCGTGCCGGCGGCCGGCCCGACGTGTTTTGCCGCTCCGGGCGAAGATATTTTTGCCCCCCCTTTTTATTCAGCAGGAATAGGAAAAAAAGTAGTTTAACGTAATTATTTTTTTAAATTTTTTATAAGAATTTTTTATGCTTTATAATTACACTTGTCAATGATTATACCCTATATATATATATATATATATATATTAGGGTGAGCCAAAAAAACTAACCTATCGGATTTATGGGTTAAAATGAACCTACATATCGAGAAAAAAATTTCCCTGCAAGGCAAAATTTTTTGCTAATTTTAAAAGGTGTCGGTGAGCATTCTAAGTTTTCCATTGAAATAACACGTAAAAAAATCTTTTTTCATTAAAAAGACTATAACTTTTGAACCGTTTGAGATAAAATTTTTTACGTCGCGGATTCTTGTAGAGCATAAAATTTCCCAAAGAATCTATACCAGGATTATTTTTTTTAATTCAAAAATTCGTATACGAATTTTTGAATTAAAAAAAATAATAAATAATAAATTAATAAATAATAATAACATATATGTTTGAAAGCTTTGAAAAGTGTAAAAAATCACTAAAACTGCAGTTTTAGGGATTTTTTACACTTTTCAAAGCTTTTAAACATACGAATTTTTGAATTAAAAAAAATAATCCTAGTTAATAGTTAGTAAAGTAAACCGTTGGAATCAACGTATCGTGCTTTTGTTTGTATTTGTTTATATTTTTTGTTCAGCGTCGCCTATTCCAATATATATATATTGGAATAGGCAACGCTGAACAAAAAATATAAACAAATACAAACAAAAGCACGATACGTTGATTCCAACGGTTGTCAAAGTTGGCTTTAGCCATCTATTGTCTTTATAGAAAAACTATTTACCACCTTTAAATTGTGGAGAGTTATTTAATTATGCCATAGATGGCGACAAATTATATTACTAAAAACTGTTAAAAAGTGTGAAATTACCATATATGTAATACATATATGGAAATTACAGTATAACCTATGAATACAAAGTAAATAACAATTTTCAACCATTATTTTACAAACTTAATATTATTCATAATTATTTATAATAAATATTTAGATAGCAAAAACACAATTACTATTTTATTAGGTTTTCACTAATTTTGTAATTTGTGGTCCTCGTACTCGCCAAGGGCGTCTAGGCGAAATATGAGCATGAAACCAGGGTCTAATTTAAAAAAAAATATTTTTTCGCAATGAAAAATATATATTTTACTGAAAAATTAAAAGAGCCTAGTTTAGGCTTATAAAAATGTCCTTTTATGACAATAAATCAAAATTTCGCCATTTTAGGCTTTTAGTAAAAAAGAAAGGATTTATTTTTTTAAGTTAAGGATTAATTTCAAGGTCCCAAACAAATGCCTAAAATAGAAACAAAAATGCAGTTTGCCTAAAATCCGGTCCTTGCTTATCAATAAGGAAAAATCCTTATCAATAAGACATTTTTCTTAGCGACGCGTTGCTTATGATTTTTTTTGTCGGCCGTTAATTCGTGTGCGTTTTTTAATGAAAAAAAAATTCAGTGGTTTACCCGTCACGACACTAAATATAAACTGCTCGTCATAAAAATCGACGCACCTAGTTTTTTGGAAAATATTTGAAAGCTCGTTATTGAAAAATTACTGAATCGGTTTTGAAAATCTTTGGAAATTCTGAATAGCTGATTCTTTGACTCTTATGTCAAATTTTGGGAATACGATATTTTGCACATAGCATTATACTACAGGGTGTTAAACGAAGAGATGTATTTTTTTCAAATTTCAAGTTATTCCCATTCATGAGGCAGTTGAGTTTGATAGTAGTTATACCCCTCCCTAATATTAGTAAGGTAATCCCTCGGAACATTTTCGAGATTTTTTAAATATCGCGGCTTACTACGATTATATGCCAATTTATCAAAAATTGTCGTTATTTCCCAGTTTAGTCAAAAAATGGGCAATAGTGGATTCTTTGACTTACGTCTAATTTTGAGAATAAGATATTGTGCACATATTATACTACAGGGTGTTAAAAAAGGGATGTTTTTTCCTTTAATTTTAAATACCCTTTCACAAGGCAGTTGAGCTTGATAGTCGTAATACCCCTTCCTAATAACAATTAGGTTATCCCTCGGGACGATTTCGAGATTTTGTGGATAAATTGGCTAACTACGATTATATGGCAATTTTTCGAAAATTCACGTTATTCTTCATTTTAGTCCAAAAAATGAGCAATAGTTGATTCTTTGACTTTATGTCTAATTTTGAAAATACGATATTGTGCACATAGCATTTTACTACAGGGTGTTAAAAAAAGAGATGCTTTTTTTCCAAAATTCTATCCAAATCGCCATTCACAGGGCAGTTGAGCTTGATAGTCCTAATAACCCTTCCTAATAACAGTTAGGTAATCCCTCGGGATGTTTTCAAGATTTTGTGGATATCTTGGCTAACTAAGATTATATAGCAATTTTTCGAAAATTGTCGTTATTCTTCACTTAATTCCCAAAAATGAGCAAACTACGAAAGGTATCGATTAGTTATCAACACATCATTTCCCCAATTTGCATGTTCTTGTGCACATCTTCTTCTAGCAGAAAAAGAGGGCAGGCAGCTCTTCGTCTTGCGTGGTATGCAATCTTACATCCGTCATTTTATTTTTTTTAAATGTGATTTGCTGTTTGAAAAATGTTTTCATGTTCGACGACAAAATTAAAAGAATAATTGAAGGAAGGAAGCTCCAAACCAGATATGCGCCATATTTTTTAAAATTTCATAGTCAACCGTTTGTAGAAAATTGCATGAATATAGCCTGCATAAGTTTACGAGAATAATTTTGTTTGGTTTGCGTTTTTATTTTGAATTTAACCGAAAAAAATTGGTTTTGTGTGAAACATTTCACTTTTAATGAATCATGCAACGTACATTAACTGGAAGCAAGTGACCTACCTTAAAACGCTGTATTGATACCTTCCGTAGTTTGCTCATTTTTGGGACTTAAGTGAAGAATAACGTGAATTTATCGAAAAACTGCCATATAATCGTAGTTATCCAAGATATCCACAAAATCTCGAAAATGTCCCGAAGGGGTATTATGACTATCAGGCTCAACTGCCCTGTGAATGGTGATTTGGAATTTTGGAAAAAATATTCTTTTTTTAACACCCTGTAGTATAATGCTATGTGCACAATATTGTATTCTCAAAATTAGACGTAAATCAAAGAATCCACTATTGCTCATTTTTTGGACTACCTAAACTGGGAAATAACGACAATTTTCGATAAATTGGCATATAATCGTAGTTAGCCGCGATATTCACAAAATCTCGAAAATGTTTCGAGGGATTACCTTACTAATATTAGAAAGGGGTATTAGGACTATCAAACTCAACTGCCTCATGAATGGGAATATCTTGATATTTGGGAAAAAATACATCTCTTCGTTTAACACCCTGTAGTATAATGCTATGTGCAAAATATCGTATTCCCAAAATTTGAAATAAGAGTCAAAGAATCAGCTATTCAGAATTTCCAAACATTTTCAAAATTGATTCAGTAATTTTCCAATAACGAGCTTTCAAATATTTTCCAAAAAACTAGGTGCGTCGATTTTTATGACGAGCAGTTTACTATAAATTACAAACAAATAATTTGTAATATTGTAATATTTTAATATTTGACCCCGGAGCTTTTGCCATTTTTGCGACTAATTTAATAAATTTAAAACATTGAGAAAACAATAAATATTACAAGCACACACAAAAAAACCACAATAGGTAACAGGGAACAAACAAAAATATATTTGCATTACAATCAATGAATACACTGGTCTGCGACGTTTCTGAGGTTATGGTTTTGTTAGGTAACTTATTCGTAAAAAATAGTTTTGGATAATTTTCCAGAAAATTGTGGGTATTTTAACGTTTTCACCATGGCATACATGTAATGGAAGATATCAGGACCGGTAGAAGATATCAAGGCCTTAACGAAAATCTTTGAAAAATCCTTTCCTGCCACAATATTTTTTTGTACAGCATTGTTTTATTAATTACAGCCTTACTTTAAATAAATACATTTTAAATTTGTACAAAATATTTAGTGGCATAGGTTAATTTTTTCAAAATATACAACTAGCAAAAAAACTTGACCTGATATAGAAAAATGCCCTACATTTTTGAAATCAGCAAATTGCATTTACCCAAAATCAGTTACAAAAACTTTGGCCTCAGACAAAAAAATTAAAACGCAGTGTTTTAAATAATTGTCATACACCAGTAAAAAGTTGATTTTAGTTTAAAATTTATATATTTAAGATTTATAAAATACTCGTACACAAAATGTAATAATCATAAAATATAAACAAACTCGAAATTACCCATAATCTAATCTTAACAAAACAAAAATTTACTAATTAAATTTAACTTTCTCTATAACAAGCCATAAAACGATTTAAAAAAAAATAATATATCCTATCAAACAAGAAAAATTTATTCAGATTGACTAAAGTCACTAAAGTTGCAGTAGGCCGGGCGTGGTAGCAGGTGCGCCAAATAAAATTAATGTTTTAGCCGGTTTTTATTTTAATGAAGAAACCCAGGAAATGGGAAACATCTGAAAAATACTATAAAAAGTAGTTTTAAAAATAAGGAAACTTTTTAGAAGAGATTTTTAAATATTGTATCACGTTGTAGTAATTTTAATGGTTGATTGTTTCACCACCGACATTGTCACGACTTTTACGAACCCTAAACTTAAAACCATAAACATTTAACAACGTCTTGCTATTAATGTACACACAAAACAAAACAACTTTATTATTCATGCACAACATAAAACTATAAAGTTAATTTAAAAGCCGTAAAAAAGCATGCTTTAGCACCCGACCGGATTATTTGTGTACCCGCCACCAATGACCGACGGAATTTTATTTCTAGTGCGTGACAATTTTTTAACGGTCCCATAATAAGTTACTAATGACACTTATTTTACCATAACCCTGTAGGAAATTAAATTAATAAAAAGACTTTGTTAAACATAAATCGCACCGTAATAGGTTTATTAAGCCAAAGTCGCCAATAAAATGGTTGGTAAATTTATCGGTTTATTTTTCAAGCAATTGGGTGAGGACTATCTTGGTCATCATACAAATTGTTTAAGGAAATCACATTATTTTATTTTAACACTATAAAAAAACGCCAAATTTTGAATAACTGACAACCAAGTAAAAGTCAGTTTACGCAGGGTGGCTCAAAAGCCTAGACCACACCTAGGCTCAAAAGTTTGGAATATTTGAAATATATTTTGCCCCCCCCCCCGCGAAAATCTTTAGTGGGCTCCCTGATTTCACATATTTTTTACATGTTTTTATATTGTAAATAATAGTTATTTATGTCATTAGGTTAAGAAGTAAGGCATTTTGTGCTAAGCTCAAGGTTTGAAGGCCGACACAATTGAGCGAAGCACAAAAAGGCACTTCTTGGCCGAATGGCATACAACATTTTATCTTCAAAGCACTTTATATAGGTCAATTTAATTCAACATCAAAGCGGCCTAACCTCACCTTTTTAGAATCTCATTTATTTATTAGCTTAAGATTACATTAAATGTACAATAATTATATTTTTTATTTATAAGTAAATTTATTTATTTATTTATATACTGATAACAGGGCCTACAATAGTTTTACAATGTAATATGTTATGTAAGTTTTGTAAGCATAAAAACATGTTTGTCTATAAATAGATATAATTAATGTAAAGAAAAATAAAAATTAAATAGTATAGTAGGAATAACATCATAATTAATTAAATAGTTTTTTTAGTTTTTTGCACATTATCACAGTTTTTTTGTTTTTTGTGACGTCTTTAGGTAGCATATTGTATGTTTGGATACTTCTAAATACTGGAGAGTCTTGTGTTTTTTTTCGTCTTTTTTCATTTCTATGATCATTATTTTGTCTTGTATTATATTCATGCACACGTTTTCCTTGTACCAGATTGATGTTCGTTTTGATGCTCTTGTTTTTGATGTGAATTAGTTTAGCTTGTTCCAATTGTATTAGTTGCCTAATTTGTAGTATTTTTGTTTGCTTATAGACCTCCTCTGTAGCGGTATATTTGCTTAATTCATATAAGTATAGTTTTCACAGCCTTATTTTGTACTCTTTGGAGTTTATTCAATACATATTCGGCAGCATTTCCCCAGCACGGTGTTAAATATCGTAGGTGTGGCATAATAAAACTGTTGTAAAGGAGATCTCTTGCATTTTTATTTAAATATCCTGAGCATCTTCTAATTGCACCTATTATAGGAACTATTTTGTCTATTATGCTTTCAACATGAATTTTCCAACTAAGATTTTCATCTATTATAAGTCCCAGGTATTTAATAGTATGTGCCTGTTTTATAGAGATGTCCAGATTTATAACAGGTTTATTTTCTTGTTTTAATATCATAAATTCAGTTTTTTGTGTATTAAGACTGAGTTTGTTACTGTTTAACCAGTTACAATAGGTTTTTAGGTCTTCATTTATAATATTGTTAATTTCTTTTTGGTCTGTTCCGCTGTATGCTAATGCTGTGTCATCTACAAATATAAAGTATCTGCCTTTAATGCCAGAGTATTTTAAATTGTGGACATATATTAAATATTGCAAATCCAAGTCCGACCACACTGGAAAGGACGGCTGTTCATTACCCGCGTGAAAAGAACAAGGATAGACAGAGCCGGCTTAAGGCAATTGAGCGCCTTAGGCACTTAAAAATTTGGCTCCTCTAACTAGATACTATACTTACGGCGTCCGGGGCAAATTTAAAAAAAGCTTATTAGAGCCACCCCAAACTGTTAGCTTAAGGGCGCCCGAGCATTATAACCTAATTATTCCCTATGAATTAGAATACTTTTTATCATTAAAAAAATACATAAAAAACATAAATAACATACAAACATAACAAATATAATGTAAATAAAAAGTGTTAGGACTTATAAGTGCGTTTTTCTGCAAGATGTCATTAGTAAGTATTTAAAAAAAATTAAATCAACTTTAATTTTCTGTATTGTATGTTAGATTAATATTAAAATTTCAGAAATACCTTAAAACAAACAGAAAAATTAACACTATCTAAATGTGGATTTAGCCAGCATTTTGTGTAACGTAATCTAACGTAACGTAATTTAATTTAAAAGCCAGGCTAAATCAACCTTAACTATCGAACACAGACTGCTATCACCAAACACACAACACATAGAAGTGCCACTCTTGAATAAACGCGAAAACACCCAAGTCCTTCCGGCAGCAGTTTCCTCTAGTATCGCGTACCCGCTGGGGTGAGCAGCACATCACAGCGGGTACCCGATGCAAGAGGAATCCGTGTGCTTGGAGCATACGGGGGTTTTGAAATAGTTTAAAGAGTGCTAAAGATATGTTTATACAGGGTAAAGTTTACAAATTAAATTATCTTTTAAGTTTTTGTTTGCAGTTTAACGTTAAGATTTATTATTATTTGTTAATTATACAGTTAATAATAAAATATCTTATTCTACTTCAAGCATGGTGATATAACACCTGATTAATTTTATCTGAAATATCTGTATTTGGCATAAAAACAGAAGTGAATTAGCGGCACGCTTTTTTGTCGGCTTTACACCTCGTTATTACAAAGGAAGCTAAATTTGTATAAAATAATAAAAACAGTAAATAATATTCTGTTATTACAATTGTATATTGTTTATTTGTTTAATTTTGGAAAAAAATAAACATTTTGGTAACAATTTTTATTTTTATTTTTAAGTTTTTTGGGGACAAGGCGCCTATTTCTACGTGGCGCCTAAGGCAATTGCCTTGCCTGCCTAATGGGTAATATGGCCCTGAGGATAGAACGCCAAATAGAATTTGATTGGCCAGCCGGCAGGCTACGACAACGCATACCCATCGCGCACCTCGCAGCGTGCTTGACACGAGGATATCAGAACGAGAACTGCAGTGGTGCCAGCAAGAGGTAGTAATTTTAGTAAAAAAGATTATTTAATTAAAAAATGTAGGTACACGTTGGAACAAAAAGTTCAGATTTTAATCTGGCATTTTGCTGGTAATTCTGAACGAGAAATTCAAAGATTATTTGCGGGAATGTTCGAGGCCAGACCAAACAGAGAAACAATTCGACGAACCGTTAATAATTGCTTGTTCGAACATTTAATTTAATTTTTCAGTTTATTTATTTTTAGAGTTTTATTAGACCAGGGTCGATAATTTTTGAAACCAAAAAAAATAACAGTAGGATGAAACCCATTGGAAAAGGAGAAGAATATAATAAAAATAAAAGGAAAAATAAATTACGGGCGATCTGACTTTGGGAAGTGGGAGGGGGGGGGTTTTAAGGGTAAAAAATGGTTTATCTCGATTTCCGGCAAAACTACAAGTCCTATGGAAAAAAGTTAAATGGCAAAGTTGTAGGTAATAAAAGGATCTACAACTTTTGTAATTACAATTTTTTTACATAACCTCAAAATTTATGGGAAAAATTCAAAAAACCAAGTTTTTGGTTTTTTATTTTTATCTTTTTCAAAAAAAAAAATTTTTCCACGAAATTTGGTGAAAACTTATCTTTTTATGTCCCAAATACACTGTAATTTATTTGATTTGAAATATTTATTATTTCGCCTTATTTTGACTTAATATCAAAAAAGCACCCTAATTTTCAATCGAAAATTCTCGCGTCAAAATATCAGCTTTTTTCAAAAAGTCGGTGTGCTTTTTGTTTGTTGAAATCTCTACTTTCTGATGGTGTAAAAAAATATACATTACTATGGTAAATGTCTCAGAAAATGCAAAAAATATTATAATGAATAACGAAAAAAACTCGAATTTGAAAATTTATTTTAATCATTATGTACAATTTCATCAAAAAAATGTGATTGTTGCAATTTTTTTTGGTTAAAAAGTTTATTTATTAAATTCTAATAACATTTATGTCAGAAAATCTCATAAAATATAAAAATACATGTAAATCATACTATTGAATTTAGATACTTCATTCTGATTACGTTATTCATTATAATATTTTTTGTATTTTCTGAGAACATTTACCATAGTAATGTATATATTTTTTAACACCATCAGAAAGTAGAGAGTTCATCGAACAAAAAGCACACCGACTTTTTGAAAAAAGCTGATATTTTGACGCGATAATTTTCGATTGAAAATTAGGGTGCTTTTTTGATATTAAGTCAAAATAAGGCGAAATAATAAATATTTCAAATCAAATAAATTACAGTGTATTTGGGACATAAAAAGGTAAGTTTTCACCAAATTTCATGGAAAAAAATTTTTTTTTGAAAAAGATAAAAATAAAAAACCAAAAACTTGGTTTTTTGATTTTTTCACATAAATTTTGAGGTTATGTGAAAAAATTGCAAATACAAAAGTTGTAGATCTTTTTATTACCTAGTTTTGCCGGAAATCGAGATAAACCATTTTTTACCCTTAAACCCCCCCCCTCCCACTTCCCGAACTCAGATCGCCCGTAATTTATTTTTCCTTTAATTTTTATTATATTCCCCTCCTTTTCCAATGGTCTAATAAAACTCTAAAAATAAATAAACTGAAAAATTAAATTAAATGTTCGAACAAGCAATTATTAACGGTTCGTCGAATTGTTTCTCTGTTTGGTCTGGCCTCGAACATTCCCGCAAATAATCTTTGAATTTCTCGTTCAAAATTACCAGCAAAATGCCAGATTAAAATCTGAACTTTTTGTTCCAACGTGTACCTACATTTTTTAATTAAATAATCTTTTTTACTAAAATTACTACCTCTTGCTGGCACCACTGCAGTTCTCGTTCTGATATCCTCGTGTCAAGCACGCTGCGAGGTGCGCGATGGGTATGCGTTGTCGTAGCCTGCCGGCTGGCCAATCAAATTCTATTTGGCGTTCTATCCTTGTTCTTTTCACGCGGGTATTGAACAGCCGTCCTTTCCAGTGCGGTCGGACCAGTGTTCCCAACCTTTCAGAGTAATAATTCCCTTGTTGCATGGCAAAAATTCCCTATTTCGTGCCAAAATTCCCTGCTTTCAATGTTGCCAAGAAAAATGACTTCATATCAAAAATACAATTTTTAAAATAAATTTTATTATGTTTGTAACAAAAAAATATGATCTAAAAATAAAATAAAATTAAAAATAAACGTCAAAACAACATCTGAGGTATATACTGCAAAAGCAACGTAACCTTGAAAAAAAAAAATCATTTTGTGTTTTATCTTCAAATATTTCTATTATGCGCTTATCGAGTGAGCTAGCCTAATAAAGTATATTTTATATACAGAGTAGTAACTACTCTCTATATTAAAACATTATTAGGCTAGCTCACTCCATAAGCGCATTATAAAAATATTTCGAGATAAAAACACAAAATGTTTTTTTTTCAGTTGGGCCGCTTTTAAAATGTAAAGGTAAACATAAAATAAAATTGATTTAATTTAATTTAATTAAAACTCGCAGTTGACATATAATTGGTTCTTCTTCTTCTTCTAGCAACAAAATTTGGGCTGCGTTGTCAAACTTCTTTTTATTTTGGGTCACTTTATTAAATAAGTGACCGAAAAAAAAAGTGTAATCTATAACGTAGGCCTTTTAATAATAAATATGAAAAATTCCCTAATTTTAACAATTTTTATTAAAAAATTCCCTTTTCCCTTTTTGGTACCAAAATTCCCTAAAAAGGGAAAATTCCCTGCAGTTGGGAACACTGGGTCGGACTTGCATTTGCAAGCACTGTATAGTTTTCACAGCCTTATTTTGTACTCTTTGGAGTTTATTCAATACATATTCGGCAGCATTTCCCCAGCACGGTGTTAAATATCGTAGGTGTGGCATAATAAAACTGTTGTAAAGGAGATCTCTTGCATTTTTATTTAAATATCCTGAGCATCTTCTAATTGCACCTATTATAGGAACTATTTTGTCTATTATGCTTTCAACATGAATTTTCCAACTAAGATTTTCATCTATTATAAGTCCCAGGTATTTTATAGTATGTGCCTGTTTTATAGAGATGTCCAGATTTATAACAGGTTTATTTTCTTGTTTTAATATCATAAATTCAGTTTTTTGTGTATTAAGACTGAGTTTGTTACTGTTTAACCAGTTACAATAGGTTTTTAGGTCTTCATTTATAATATTGTTAATTTCTTTTTGGTCTGTTCCGCTGTATGCTAATGCTGTGTCATCTACAAATATAAAGTATCTGCCTTTAATGCCAGAGTATTTTAAATTGTGGACATATATTAAATATTCAATTGGACCTAATACAGATCCTTGGGGCACACCCACTTTTATTTCGGCCAGTTTGCTCTCTCCATTTTTTACCACTGTATACTGTTTTCGGTTTTCTGAGTAAGATTTCATCAATCTCTGACCCACACCACGGATTCCCAGTTGACTGTATCAAAGGCTTTTTGCATTTCTATAAACACAATAACCACATATTTATTCAAGTCCAACTCTGATGCAACAGTCTCCAGCAAATCCATTGTAGTGCTCAGTGTACTACTTTGAGTTTGAAAGCCATATTGGTACTAGTCAAAGCCACACGTACCACTCACAAAATCAACTAGCCTTTTTTTAATCACCTTTTCCAAAATCTTTAATAATAATAATAATAATAAAATCTTTATTTCCTTCAGGACATACGTATATGTATGGAAAACGTCACAGAATTTGAATATGATTACAGAGAAGATGTATATGTTCAGGTTACAAAAGTATTAAATAAATAGTAAATAGCACAACATTAAAACATATTAGACAAAACAAAATATAGTATTTCTTTTTATCACAGTTTTAAAGCCAAAAACTCTTCTAGGGAATATATTGTCTGCTTCAGTAGGTGGTTTTTTAGTACTTTTTTTTTAAGTTTTGATGTTTTTTGAATATTTAATCTTTTCTGGGAGATTATTAAATAGCTTAGGACCTAGTACATTAGGAGAGTTTTTCCCTATTTGCAGCCTCATAAAAGGAATTCTAAAGTTAGTTTTTTGTCTAGTATTAAGTGAGTGGATAGTTGAGTTAAGTGTAAATTTTCCCTGATTCTGGTATACATAGGAGCACATTTCGAGAATGAACACACCAACCACAGTCAGGACTTTTAGATTGCTAAAGGCACCGCGACATGATTCCCCTGATCTTAGGCCTGTAATAACTCTTACTATGGCTTTTTGAGCAATCAGGACAGACTCCACCGAGGTAGATGGACCCCAAAAGCAGACCCCGTATTTTAATCTGGACTCAATGTAGGCAAAGTATACAGATAACATTTGTTCTATTAAGAGAATCTTTTTCAAGTTTCTGAACAGATATGTAAAAGAAAATAGTTTGGTTCTTAGATTTTCACAATGGAATTTCCAGTTTAAATTTTCGTCAAGTCCAACTCCCAAGAATTTTGTATTGGGAGTTCTCTTAAAAGCTATATTGTTTATAGAAATGAAAAGATCAAGGTTAGCTTTTGTTTGATGATTGTGAAACATGTAGTTTGTCTTGTTTATATATAAAAATAATGAGTTATCACTGAACCAGTGTACGAGTTCGTCTAGATTCATTTTACACATCTGTTCGAGATTATTTCGACTTTTGTCTGAGATAACAAGTGAGGTGTCATCTGCATACAAAGCCGTTTTGCATCCTGGGTCCAGATATTCAGACAAATCATTTGTATACAGTATAAAGAGTACAGGAGCCATTATTGATCCCTGTGGGAGGCCAATGTTTATTTGTATTTTTTTGGATTTGATGTTAATTTTGTTTCTGTCCACATTGTGTGTAAGAGTCACATACTGACCCCTATTCCTTAGATAGTCAGACACCCAGGCAAGCGCCCCACCTCTGATCGCGCAACTCTCTAACTTTGTAAGCATTTTATCGTGATTCACGCAGTCAAAAGCCTTACTTAGGTCACAAAATATGCCCGCATCCGGTGATCTCGTCAAGAAAGCAATTCACAGCATCACTAGTTGTATGTTTGGGTCTGAAGCCAAACTGGTTGTCTTTAAGTATATTTTCTTTTTTTAAGAAAGGTTCTAGTCTCGATAAATAGCTGTATTCAAAAATTTTTGAGAAACACGAGGACAGAGCTATAGGTCTGTAGTTATCCATCATTTTTGTGTCACCCTTTTTATGAATGGGAATTACTTTATTTGTTTTTAACATAGTGGGGAAACAGCCTTTTTCAAAAGAGATGTTTATTATATATACTAGAGGATCAACGATTGCATGAATAACCTTCTTGACGAGAAAACCGGGAACATCATCCGGACCCGCTGATCTTTTGGCTTTTAATTTATTTTGGACCAAAGAAAGAAGTTCATTTTTAGTGAGGGGAGCCAAAAATATTGAGTTACGGTTAATCATTGAGGGGCTCCTGGATCCCCTTTTCGGGGGTATCTTGGTTAATATACTGTATGGAGCTTCAGCAAAAAATGCATTAAACTTATCCGACACTTTGAGAAGGTGGTTAATATGGATATGGGCCTATAATTTTGTAGTTCGTCTTGTCTACTTTTTTATGGATTGGAATTATTTTTGAAGTTTTTAATTCGTCGGGGAATATTCCCGTTTTTAACCCTAGATCACTCGCGCACCTAAGCCAACGTTATCACTCGCGCCCCGGTCTTTTCGACCGATTCACGATTTTTGCAGTTTAAAAAAATATAAAGAGTTTTGATATTTTTTTATTGTTTATTATAATAATATAATAACAATACAAAACTTTTAAAGCGTGAAAAAATATTATTTTTTAATAAAACAAAAAGAAAAAGAAAAAAATTTATTATTTAAAATTAAAATATTCTTTAAAAGTTTGAAACGGGGTGCGACGTATTGAAGGTTTTTAGGAATTGTCACGGAGCCATAAAATCCAGACATGCGCGTTTCGAATACTATGTAGAAAAAATTCAAGAGGTCGGTCAAAAAGACCAGGACGCGAGTGATCTAGGGTTAAAACAGAGTTTATTAAGTTTGTAATATTTTTTCCAATCACTTCAATCACGTTCACAATATCATTTTTTGTTATTTTGTCACAACCTGGAGCACAGTTATTTTTTATATTATATATAATGTTATTTACATCCACAGTTGCTGGCCTTAAGAATATTGTTGGGTATTATTCTTCTTCTGGAAATGTACTTAAGGATTTTAATTGTGTTGCAAGGTTTATTGCTACCGTTGAAAAATATTTATTAAATTCACTTGCCATCTCAGTTTCATTGGAAATTTCTTCACCCTCATGGTTCCTTATCTGGTTTATTATTGGTTATTATTTCGGTTTTCCATCATATTATCAAAAAATTTAAGAAATTCTGTTATATTGCTTGAAGGTGGTCTGTAGATTGAGATTAATGAGCTTTTGATATCGTTTAGGTGTTCGATTCATAAATTGAATATTGTCTTTTATGTAGATACTTGTACCTCCCGCTCTTGATTCTCTGCAGTTATGGATCGCTGTATATGTTGGTATATTAAAAAACTTTGTTTCATTTGAGTATAGCCAGGTTTCAGTTAATATTATTATATGTATTATTGTGTCTTTTAATTCTTCCAGTTTTTGGTGTAAGCTTCTAATGTTCATATATAAAATGTTTAATTTTATTGAAGTTTTTTGAGCCATTTTTGTAGTATTTATATTTACTTTTACTATTTCATTTTACTGTAGATCTTTTTATTTTATTGTATATCCTTTTCACTCCTTATTTTTATGGGTAAATCAGTTTCATTTTTACGCATAAATATGCTGCCATTTAAAGAGTACACCGACTTATATTTTTTTCTAATTTTGCATTCTCTTG
The DNA here is from genome assembly GCA_921294245.1 of Brassicogethes aeneus. Taxonomy (NCBI): domain Eukaryota; kingdom Metazoa; phylum Arthropoda; class Insecta; order Coleoptera; family Nitidulidae; genus Brassicogethes; species Brassicogethes aeneus. Next base: position 58,993,952 of record OV121133.1, on the reverse strand, counting down.
CCATTTTAAACAACTTTTGATTGTAGGTTGTTAAATCCTCGTTAAAATATATTTTTTTCTTTCCTCCTTCTAAGCCACATTCATCTAATTTTATTCCTTTTAGCTCCTTCACCTACTTAATTATTTTAATCTTGCTTTCATACTTTTTAAACATGACCAAAATAGGGGCAGTATCCTGTTTATTAATTCTGTAACAGTCCTTAATTTCGTTTTCTCCAGTATCCATTCCCATTCCCTGTATGATTTTTTCAATTATTTTGTTGTATTTTCTTCTTTTTGTTTGGGAATGCCTGCTACGATTAGGTTATTTTGCTTTTCCTTTTGTTCCTGTGTACTAACTTCTAATACATTAATTTTTGATTTAAGTAGAACATTTTCTTCATTTAGTCTTTTTATTTCATCTATTGCCTCTTCAGTTGCAGCCTTTTGTTCTTCAAAAGCATCGGATATGTATTGCACTGATTTTTTAAATTCCATAATTTCTGTGTCAATACTTTTTTTAATTGGTGTAAAGTATTTATTTAAATGGCTTTCTAATATCATTTTTAGTCTTTTTTCGTCCAATTCCATAGTTGCCTCTTTTTCGGTTATAACCTCACTCTTTTCTTGCTTGCAACAAATTACTTTTTCCGTCTTATCAGTAACTTTTGCTTGAATCTCACAACTTCTGTAAAAGCTTGTGCCACAATTGACACAATCCAACCACAAAACTACTTTCTTTTTACAATGTTTGCAAATTTTCTTATTTTCTACTACACTCGCCATAACATAAAATAACCTTGATTGATTGATATCAATATAATGATTTAAGTAGAAATGGATTTTTGCTATTACATTGAATTCAATAAATTGTTTAATAAATAGGTAGGTATCTAATTTCAATTTGTTTGGATTTTAATTTAAAAAATAGGTAGTTTGGAATGTTTAAGCTGTGTTTAATATTTAATTTCACTGAAAACTTAAAGCAAATTAAAACTTAAAGATAATTTAAATCGTAGAAAAAGAATCGTGCGTTTTCTTGGTTGCCTAACCCTACTTTTTGTTTTATTATTCATATTTAATTTAACAATAATTTAATGAAAAATATTAAACATTAACAGTAAAACAAACAAATAAGTGCTTATTATAAATAAATTAAACCAGTTTAGTACGTTAATTTCTTAGAAAAGGATTAATTTGTCAAAACAATACCCCTAGCGAGAAAAAATCGAACTAATTCATGTAAATTAATTAATGTATTATATTTTATCTCCACACGGTCTATAATTTGAACTTTATTGTTGTCAACATTCGATAAAGAAATACCTTGTTATGGCCTAGGCCGATAAAATTTTTATAGGGCAAGTAATTAGTTCGATTTTTTCTGCATGCATGTAAAATTGTCCCCTGATTCCGAAAATGTAGATTACCACTTGAAGCATCGTAGAGTGAGGACTCGCGCACGATCAAAAGTAAAGCGCACACAGCGCATTTAAGAGTATTAGGCAACTTAAATGCGAAATCAGAGCCTAGGGCCACTCAGTCAAGTAACAAAAAGGAATCAATGTCGATTCTGCACGTGATAACGGATCCAAGTGCTAAAAGAAAAGAAATAATACGGCGTAAGTTCGAAAAGTCCTGTAGCGTCGTGGAGGTTTGTGTGAGAGTGAGTGAATAAGGTTGGGTCACTCCCATGAGATGCCTGATCACCGGTATGGTCATCACAATCGACAGGGCCAAGGAGCGCGGTCTGTCCGCTAGGGATAGTAAGGCAGAATCTAATTAGTTCAGCTAAGTAATTTTCCTAATTGCATGACCTAACAACAGTACCAATTCGATTCTGATAATTTAATCGTTAAATGTTTATATTAGCAAATTCGCGAGGTTGCCAAAAATGTCATCTGGCTTCAGAAATTAAACATGTTCCTACACTGAGAAAAGTGATCTATTTTAAGTTTTAATTAAATGAACAGTTTTGGGTACATTCAATACGCCCAATGCGCATAACTGTTTATTTAAAAGTCTATGATACCTACAGTCTTTAAATTAAACTGGTACAGTTTAAATATCCATTTTTACTACTACAAAAATGTACAAAGAATTCAATAAAGCGGTACAGACAGTAAATTATGAAATATCTCTAATATAAGCACTCTGATTCTTTGTCTAAGATTTCTTTTTATTCGTCTCAAAAACTAAATTTTAAATAATAATAAGAAAACACTTCCGTAAATTAAAATAACAACCTCATTTTCTCAGAGTAAACAAACCATAAACAGCTTAACCAAATTGAGAGTAAGAGTAAATAAACCAAATCAAGCAAGATGACAAAAAATTTAGATCATAATTAAGTGTTGTGTGTTAATATTTAATATTGTATGCATTTAAGACTAGCCATAAATCAAAGCCAAATAAGCTCAGGAATGCAAGAACACCACAGAAGATAAGAAGAGCGACCCTCTCAATAGCCAAATGCGTACACCACAGGGCCGGCTTTATCTATTTTGTATATTAATATTTATATTTTTAAATTAAATTTGGAAAAAAAGTAAGAATGCAAAGATATAAATGAAATTAAATCGGTATAAACACTAATTTAACAATAAAATAAATAAAGAATGGGCGAATTTTCGTTAAATGTACATTTTGTATTTTGTCCAGGCAGGTCAATTTGATCGATTTTTTTTTCCTTTGTGATAGAACAGTGTAATATACTGCAAAAAAATTCTATAAGTTTATAAATAACAAAAATAAACTTTAAAGAAATAAAACGTATAGGGTTAATCTGAAAAAGGGAAGGAACACAAGGAAGAAATTAAACATTGTCCTCCTCCTAACGCATCTTCCTGAACGTTTTATGACATATTGCTTTTGACTTTTTCAAACGTTATTTTTCAGAAAATGAAAATAAAAAAGTTAACTTCTAAAACAAGAGTTTTATGTAGCGTTTTGTAAAAGACACCAAAAGTGTACGCAAAAAAATCTAACCTTTAAAATATTTATAAAAAAATTCACACACTTTCCACGTGCTCACTTGTTGTTGCCGAACTATCAAACATGTATGCCCTCTAGAAATAACACGATAGTATCTCTATCTCGTGTCTCTATTTCGAAGCAGTCTGCATAGAAGACGACGTTAGGAAAAAGACAAGATTTTTGAATTTCAACTTTAATATTTATTTCTGTTTAAACTACTTTGTAGAAAATTATTTTATTTTTATATACGAATAAAAGAACTTTCCATTGTTCAAAAATAATTTATTTTTTCAGAAGAAACCTGCAAAGAAGAAGAATATAATAATTTAAATTATAAAATCGCCTCTGGGGACAGTTAGGTTACAGGACATTTCACCTAGTTTTTCTGCCATATATAGAAACATAAAGTAATTACAAAAAAAATACGATGGGTCCTAACAGGAAGGGGGTATTTAAATATAATAAATACAAAACTTATCAACAAAGGTCAAAAATAAAAATAAAATTAGCTGGGGACAGCAAATGTACATTTAACGAAAATTTGCCCATATACAAGGTTGGTAGCCGGCACTCGGCAGGAGGAATATCCACTAAGGCAGAGGGCACTTACTGTGTGTCTTGGCCGCCAACATTTCGGTACGGAAAACAAGACTCAGTATCACACAGGGGGACAAACAATTCTAAAGAGGTAACCAGGAACCTGATACTGATTCGGACAGAGATGTTTAGAAATACACCAACAAGGGGCAGGTTCTAGCAGCCTATTAAAACTTCTACCCCCATTCATGAATAACAATTGAATGTGGTTATTACTAAGTCCCAGGTTGAGGAGGATTCCGGATTGTACTTAGTTTTGGGTCAGTTCAATGTCCTCCAAAAACCCTTTCTAAACTGGACGTATGACCCGATCCGTGGAGCGGCTTTAACCATAGACACTGTCTTCCACGACCTCCTAGGGTGGATCTACCAGCCGGCGTAAAAACTTCGGATCCAACAAACACAGGTAAAGCTGCGATTTGGCGGGATACACAGGAGAACGGAAAGGGGGTAAAATAACCTTGGGAGATTAGGATAATGTCTTTGGGGCCTTTGGGGCCTGCCATACGTTCCCATACTCATACTCATACTCAAAATTGTCCCCTGATTCCGAAAATGTAGTCAAAAGTTATAATAGTAGAACAGTTTTTGAGATATAGTCAATTTTCCATATATTATGGAATTTGCTATATCTCAAAAACTGCTCCACTTTCATAATTTTGTACGGTATTTTCGGATTCAGGATACGGTATTTTCGAATTCAGGGAATGTTAAATGTTGGGGATACCATGGTATAAGTGAAAAAGCAGCCACTAATAACTGTAGTAAATAGTTATTTTTGATTAATTCATTTTTAGAGAGTAACTCTTTCTAGAAATGGGTATAAGTTACTCGAATTAAGCTGGCGGCGCGCTGCGACGATGCATTGCGATGGTTAGTAGTATGATGATTTGTGCTGGACGGTCCAACCTGGACCGGCTTGGTGAGCAGTCGTCCATTTATTTGATTCTGTCTCGCTGTCCTGTGACGGAAAGGGAGCGACATGTTTTAGCACTTTTTTATGTTACAAGCAATCTTACAGTGTTGCCATAATTTTTTAAGAGTCGCGTCACGTTTTTGTCTTGCCGATAATACGATGGAAATAAGTATAAATTAATTTGGTCGTTTGCTCAGTGGCAACTAGGGAATGCAATCTTGGTATCCCAAGATCTCGAAATTCCAAGATCTCGCACTAATTCTGCAAGATTAGTCTCGAAAATCATGCGCGATCTCGCAAGATTTGCGAGATTAGGACAGCGCATTCCATGTGTGTTTTTTCTTTTTTGAGAAGTCATTTTCAAAATAATGTATAGTTTTTTCAATAAATATTTTTAGTCTCGTTTATGCTTTTTGCTTCAATAGCTTGATGATTATTCGTAATACGAATTTCGTATATAATATTATATAGGTACTACCAGTGGTAAAATTTTACGGATAAAATTTTAAAATTTATACGAATGTTTATGTTTATGCTTTTTGCTTCAATAGCTTGATGATTATTCGTAATACGAATTTCGTATATAATATTATATACCTACTACCAGTGGTAAAATTTTACGGATAAAATTTTAAAATTTATACGAATGTTTTTTTTGGAAAGTGGGATTAATTTTTGAGACCACGAGCCGCTAGGCGAGTGGTTTTAAATTAATGCCACGAGCGAAATTTTCAAGGAAAAATCTTGAGTAAACAAAAATCAAAGTTTTTTTCAGGGAAAATTTTATTGCGAGTGTATTTTTTTTTAAATTAGAATTAACTGCCGATATTTTTTGACATTTTTATTTTTAAATTAGAAACGTCAAAATTGACAATTATTTTTCGCATAGCAACCAATTGGTTGGTCGTATAAACGAGTGTTTTTTATCTAAATAGGTAGTAGTTTTGGTTTCTCTATGAGTTTTGCCTTTACGATATAACCTTACAAAGTTGTAATAAAAATAATTAAACTAATTTATTTTTTTAATAATCTTAAAACTGCGAGAAAATAGTTTTTGTTGGGTGCCTTGGACGCATCAAAAATCTTCTGATTTTAACAATAGAATGTTGGTTAAATTTTAATAGACCTGTGAAATTATTAACCAAGCAAAATAAAACCAATAATAAACATTATTTTATATTTTAAACGTTTACACAATAATTCATTATTTAAAAATAATTAATAATCCTTATACCAAACGTCTAATTTCAAATTTATGGTCATGCAGTAGCTATAGTTATGTATGCATTCCAAATTATAAAAATGCCAAGTAGAAAAAATGTATTCCATAGTACTCATAAATTTATTTTTGTCTGGAATGTCAAACAAGTATGGACGAGTTTTTTCTATAGATGGGTCCCCACTTGTAAAGTGTGCAGGTCCGCATTCATCATGTCCTGCATTTATTTGTTCTTTCGTAAGTTTTTCCTCATGATAAGCTTTCGACGATGCAGCTAAAGTACGCCAAAAATAACTAAAATTTTAGGTTAAATTACACAGTGCAACACAAGATAAAATTGTTTTTTTATACCTATTTAATAGAAAAACCTTTGCTGGGTAAAAGTTAGCTCGAATTTTTTTTCAATGGGCGTATAAATTTATAAATTTCGCTTAAAAATTGAATATTTTAGCCAAGTAGTTTTTCATTTTGATTCTTTATAAAAAAGTTTTTATTTATAAAATAAACAATATTAATATAAACAATTTATGGAATCAAATTTAGTTGTTATAAAAATGTAGATTTTACTTTTTCTTTGGCCGAACTCACTTAATATTCACTTCATATTTAAATTTTTTGGCAGAAATGAGGTTTGAAGTGTAAACCTATACTTAGCATACACAGTGTTGCCAGCTTTGATTTTTTCCTAGTTCCAAGTATTTTTTACGACTGTCGTGACTTTTAAAACATTAATTTTAAGATTTTGTTTTTTTCGTGTTGTCTTTTATTTTTATAACATATTTAATTTCTACAAAATTACTGCTTGTTTCATTCTTTTAGTAATTTAAATAAAAACATTTTGTATAATTATTGTCAAAACTTTCTTTGATTCAAGTTTAGGGATTTTTAAAGTGACCATGTTGGCAACTCTTCACAAAACCATGAAGTAATTATTTGTAGTACAATGACGTCATAATTTTTGTGTATGTATAAATCCTAGTATAAATCTGTAAATAGCAAAGATACAATATTGACCATAAATAAAGTTGTGATTTTGATGTCATTTTAGTCGTTCAAAATTACGTATCCGCCACTAGGTAATAAAAAAGATCAAATGGACTTTAAAAGTTAAAAATTTAATTTTAACTTGGAAAATTCAAAAAATTTAATAAATAATAGCTAAAAGTTAAAAATAAAGTTTAGTTATAAAAGGGCAACATTTCGAACATTGAACTCAAAAATTTAATTTTTTTTTAACAAAAATGTGTTTTTTTAAGAAAAATATAATTTATTCTCTAGACCAGCGGCTCTCAAACTGTGGTACACGTATCACAAGTGGTACGCGAATAGATAATAGATGTACTTGCCTTCAAATAAAATTATCGTTGCAACGAGCCATGGCTCAATTTTATTGTCTATTTCCCTCGTCTTAATTTCCACCAATCACAAACGCGCAATTTTGAATTACAAATGGTTTCTAGGTGAAAAACTGTGTGACAGCACCTGTCAGCAGTTTTTTCAAGTTTACCCGCGGCAAAACTTGACAGCTGTTGTCACCAAAAATTGCAATTTATATTTTAATTGTTAACTGAAATAGTCTTGTCAAATACCATTCGGGATCAAATTTTTCCTGTGAAAAAAATCGAAAAAACACAATGCTAAGTAATATTTTTTAACAAAATGCATTCGTGCAGGTGCAAAAATCCTCCTCTTTGACTCGGATTTTTGTTGCCACCAGCACTCATGCTTTTTGTTAGAATATTACTTAGCAACGTGTTTTTTCGATTCTTTTCGGAAAAATTAAATGCCCTTATGATATTACTTACGAAAATCTATCATTTCCCACATTTTATATTGTAAATGGCAACACTGTTGTTGGTGTTTATTAAACGGGTAATCCCCTGCTCGTTTTAAAATCGTATTTTGTTTTGTCCTGACAAATTGCTGTTATAATACTATAAAAATTGGTTTTGTTTCACGGTTATCAATATTTCTTATTAAACTACAAGTTCAATAAATATGTACACGCAGCACAACTTGTTTTATTTAGTTCGGTGGTACTCGATTAATCCACTTTGCACATGAATGGTACGCGAAAAAAAAAAGTTTGAGAACCGCTGCTCTAGACTCTAGAAAGCTAGAAATTAATTTGTTATGGCCTTAAATTTCAAGAAATTAATATTAAGTCAGGTAGACTAAAGAAAGAAAAATAATGCAATTTTATAAGAACATTGATCCCAAATTATAAAATTATAAATATAAATTATTTTGAGATAAAAAACTTTTTTTACAAAGAGTAGGAACTTTGCCAAGAAACAATTTGTAAGCGAAATTTATTATATACTAATTTAAATTACATAAAAAATTAAAAACTTCATAAGGGTATCAAAAAAAAAAATACAAGGTAACTTTAACAAACCCAGTAAGTGTTTTATTAATAAATAGGTATACTTGGAGGGAAATCAGTGAAATCCGGTTTAAAATTGGTCACCCAAAATTTGTTGCACAGTGTTATAGTCAGGGCAAAACCAACTAAAAGGGATGCCAGCCAAAAGAGTTTTTGAGTTTAGCTCGTATAACGAAGTCAAAGGATTTATCCATAAGAATGTTCAAAAAATCACTCGTTATGCGAGCTTAACTCGCAAAATGCCTTAAAGTTATATTTTTGGGGTCGCACAGTTTCCATTTTTGTTTATTTTACTTCGACTATAGTTTTTTATAAAAATAAAGACTTTTATTGGTTTAATACTATTTTTAAATATTTTTTACCCGAGTTCTTTAAGTTTATTCCAATCGCCGTTACATGAAGGTAAGTCTAAAAATAATACAGTTTGTAAAAAAATATGTGCTTTTAAAATATTCACTTACCAATTATTAAAAAGATTGCCATCAACCCAAAACAATATTTGAAAAACATTATGAAACTATATTTTCTCCAAACAAAAATGTCGTTTTTATATTTAAAGTACATCTATAAAAAATTATCTGGCACAATGAAAAAATTTTAATAAGGAAAAAATAAACAATGAAAAATACTAATATTAAAATAATTGGCACAGTCTGATAAATTTCCAATAATTGGTCAATAAATAGAAATAATAATATTTTACCAAATAGGGTTCCAGGTCTTTAGTTTTCAATAGTTTGTTTTACAAGTGTTAAAAAGCGACTATTTCATGCGAGTGTTTAAGTTGCTCACGAGGCCGTCAGGCCGAGTGTGCATTAACACGAGCTTGAAGAAAGCTTTTCTCACAAGTGAAACACAATGTTTTTTCTACGACCCTTTTATTTTTTATTATATTTAAATACAAAACAAAATAACCTAAAAATGTGTTTGACAGCTGTTAAAATTACTTTAATCTTATTCTTTTAATTTTTAAAGTATAAATAATAAAAATTTAAAATGGTATAAAACCTGTAATTCTTGAATTTTTTAAATAAAATTTGAAATTTGTCGATAACTTTAGTGAATTAAATATTGTACCACACTTAAAAACTCACTTTTTTTCGCAAACTTCAATTTAAATTCTGCTTGCGCAGAACTTGTCTATATAGTGTCATTATAAACTTATTTGATGTGGGTCCCATGTCTAATAACTGAGATATGGATGTTCTCAAAATTCACCTGTTTTTATAAAAAAAATTGTAGAATATTTATTATATAATATTTTGGCATCAAAATTGTCAAAAATATTCTTCTTTTATTAGATTATACATTAAAAAAAACGTAAGAAATATTTTATAAAATTAGAGATAATTTTAATAATTGAAAGGTGTGGACGGCACAAAAAATAAATTTATCTTGTCCCGTCCACACCTATCAAATATTGAAATTATCTCTACTAAGAATATATATGACAATTTTGAGGCAAAAATAATATATAATAAATTCCCTACAATTTTTTTTATAAAAACAGGTTTGTGATTTGTCCCGTCCGGACGCGTCCGTCCGCTTAAAATGGCCGATATGTCAAAAAACATTAGTTTCAAATTTCTCAAAAACATGTCATATAAATTGGAAATTCGAAATAGCTCGAATTACACACAGGATTTTTTCTACAACCGGTGTTTCTATAAGAATGTTTGTTAAAAATTAATAATTATTGTAAACCTCAAATTTGACGTTCGTGTCAAAAGTCGCAAATTCACTAAACGTTTCTTTATTATGGTTTCCATGGTAACTAAGCGAGCGACAAAGTAAAAAAACGCTCGCTCCTCGGAAAAGTGCAACTTTGCGCTTTCTTTTGGAAGCGCAAACACTTTTCGCCTGGTTATAGAAACAAGTATTTACAACCTTGTTGGACGGCTATCGAAACGTGAAATTGTAAATATTTTTCGAAACAAAAATATCTCCAAAACAACAATCTTTCGGACAATAGCTGAATGCGAAGAAGGAATGCCTTATTTTAACTTACCAAAAGTTGACGACCCAAAGTTCTAAGTTCGTGAAAACAGAGTGGTTAAAAGCTCAAGACATAAAGTGAGTACATCTTATCGAAAACTGGCAAATAGATTTCATGTATCAAGAGCCACTATAAAAATAAGAAACTTAAAATATCGCAAAAGACGGAAATGCCCAAAATACACGCAGAATCAACTATAGAAAATTCCGATATGCTGCAGAGTACTACGACGAATTAATTTCGCGAACAACAAACGCATCATTTTGGATAACAAAAATATTTCACTATTTCCAATTCGTAAATGTAAGGAAATTACGGGTTTTATACTGATGACGAGTGTCCTAATAAAGTTGCCACAAAGGTGAAAAAAAAAATTGAAGATAAAAGACCGTTTGTTGGGCAGGTAAGAGGGAAACCGGTTGCTGCTAATATAATAAATTATATACTCAAAGATGTGTTACAAAATTAGTTAATTTAGTACCTTGGAGACGAAATATTGTTTTGTCTGACCTGGCATCATGGCATTATGTTCGAATCACCAGAGAATGGTTAGCAGCACATAACATACCTTTTTTGCCCAAGAAAGACAATCCTCCAAAAATACCTCAAGCTCGCCCAATTGAAGCTTCTTGGTCCTTACTGAGCAGGAAAGTCTATGACAATGGTAGGGAAGTCGCAGACAAACAAATGTTGCGTCGTAGAATTTCGAACAAGGCTTCGCCAAATTGAAGACAATGGACCTTTGGCAGTTTGTTAAATGAGGTTAGTTTTTCTAGTGTAAGATTATTTTTTTTATTTTAAATTTTAAATAAAGCGCTTTTTCCGCCGGTTAGATAATGGACTATTGTTTTGTGTTTTTGGCTAACACTGTTACATCTCTTAGACATTCTATAGTATATCTGTACCACAGATCCACTTTTGTTAAATCACACTACACAATTTGTGTTCAAATATTCCTGCTCTTTTCAATGATAAACAGGATTAGGTTCTGGCTTACTTAGATATTTTAATGTATTAAAAACTAACAGATTGAATATCAGAAACAGGCATTTTTTCTAAATTCCCTAATATCTTAAAAATTACCACAAAAAATAAAAAAAAATTAAAAAAATCTAAATATTTTAAGTTTTCGATCAGGTGGGATTTCAATTAAAGTGATTTTGAGGAGATCAAACGTTCCAGAAAAATACCACAGAAACAGTTTTTGAGTACATTCTTGAAAGACCTATTCACCCTTGAGGACCCCTGTGCAGCAGGCATTTCATGTATTGATAAATATTTTACCATGATTTAACCTTCTTTTGTAGGCTTTTCGAGTATTTGTATGTATTATGATAAGTAGGGTTAACAACTGGCCTGAAAGCATTTTGGTTGTCGCAGAAGATCGTGCCAGCTTCACTTAAATTTACTTGATATGGCTTGCTTAAATAGGCAGGGTAGATACGCTGCTTTGTTGTTGACTGTTAGTGCTACGTATTCAGCTTCAGAACTTTAAATATTTACACTTTGTTGTTTTTGGGACTCCCAGGATGGAGCACCATTTGATAATTGGAAATAAAACTTAATACGAGACATTCGAGTGTCAATTTCTCCGCCATGTAAAAATGTAACCACATATTTAATGTACCCTTTAAATGGCGTATAACTCTTTTTGCAGATAACCAATGTGTTTTACCTTTTACCTACGAGGGTTCGGCCAGGGAAAAAGAGCCTGTGAAAAAACCCTGGTCGGCTATGAAGTAGCAAAGGAATACGGGGTCAGGATTTGTACTTAAAATTAAAATTAAAATTTACGCAAATTAATGTATTGACAATATGGCTCGATACTGCATGTAACAAAGATTTAATACCATGTTTTCTAATTGATCAGTGAAATCTTTTTCTACATACTTCAACCCGTTGTCAGTGCAAATATTTTTGATCTTCACTTCCTTCAAGTGTTTTAAACCTTAAAATGCGTCTTTCTTTAGAAAACATACCCCTCTAGATATGTCACTAATAAAAGTTGCATCATATCTGGCACCTTCGATGGATCTATTTTGTATAGGACATAAATATAAGTAGACTTGTTTTAAAATCTTTAATTTCTTTCTACTCACTCTTTAAGTTTTACAGTCCATCAGGCTCTTTGGTTTCAATTTTTAAAGGCCACGTACCATGTTCTGGGTAATCAACAAGCAAATATTTGCTTGATTTAAAGACAATACCAGTTTTAAAAAAGAACAACGATTTATTTCAGTAACTCAACCGATTTATTTAAAACATTTAAAAAATATAAATTGTGTAGGTAATCTTTTTACAAATAAGATTTACTTATTATCCGAGGGTTAAACCACTCTAAAATCAGCGAGGCAACGTTCAGATTTATATAGACGTTATGCTCTAAACATTTTACCCTATTTGAGGCTTATAAGCGTATAAAAATATAAGCATCTAATCCTTATCAATACGAAATTTTCCTTGTGATTTTTTTCGTGGGCGTATGCAATTATAAATTTAAAAAAATCAGTGGTTTAGCCTTAATTGTTAAACCAATCTGACATCTGTCAAATGGGTTTAACATAACTTTTTTTCAAATTAATGCACTCTTGGGTTTTAACGTTAGCAAACATCATTTTATCTACATTTAATACACTAAAGCATTAATACTTTAGTGTATTAAATGCATCGGGATTAATTAATTAATTTTTTTCTACTGCAATTAACGACATAGTTTGGATTTTTTTCGTGAACATTGTATAACAATTTTAAATGCCCATAAAAAATAAAATTTTATTCACTGTGATTTGGACCAATCGTAATTTTAATAAAAATTTAATCCACGAATAATAATCTGGAATACATCAATTTTAAAATTAGAGCAGTTGTAAAATAAAGTACTAGTGCACACTTTAGATTAAACAGTACAGGATTTTTAGATTTTTCTTAAATTTTGTGTAGATGATTTATGGGATAGGATAACCACAAATCTGCAATAATTATTAACCGATAAATTAATTACCTGTACAAATTATAAAAGTGAAAATTTGTTTATAAGTTTTACTTTTTAGGCCGGTTTCAAAATGTAATCGGAAATTTTTAAGCATGTGCATTGCATTTGCAAAAAAAATAAAGAAATTTGTTTGATTACGACTACATGTTTTAAATTTTATATGAAAAAATAACATCTTACCTTTTCGCCTAGAAGATGAGAAAAAAATAATTTAACTTAAACTGTGCCTTTTTCAAAAAACGACAGGTAAAACATGTCAAAAATGTGAGGTGCTAATAAACAAATACCAGATGTCAGAATTAAGCTAAAACAGATGTCAAAAATAAACCAAGGCAATAATGACATCTCATTTTTTTTCGTATTTTCGTTTCATATGGCTTAATTTTTTACCTTCATTTTTGAAATTTGTTACCTGTTATTTTTGACATTTGTCCCCTATTGTATTTGTCGTTTTTAAAAACCGCCCAGTTTTGAGTCATTTAAATGTTCAATAATTTTTCTCAGCACCTAGGTGAAAAGCCAAGATGAATTTCTTTCTAAAAGCAGTGGTACCGTAAACACGGGTGACTTAACCCATTTATGAAAAATCTTTTCGCGCTCGATAAAATTAACATTTATAATTTGTTGGTCTAAACCTGTCAATTGAGCGATTCTATTGAGTTTATATTACAGGAAAATCAGTGTTTTAAAGAAAGATATGGGATTTATTACACTTTAAAATTGTATATATCGCATCAGTGCTATTAGAAATACACGCGCTACAATTTCTATATTATGCGCAATCCATTGGAATGATGATCCTTGGTTAACTACAGGTCGATTTTTTATTTTTTTTATTCGGAATCCCTTGCAATAGATATATGTCGCTGCTAACACGTGTCTAATAAAAATAAAATATAATATTGAACTCATTTTATACGAAAAATACACTGTGAGACAAAGTAACCCGCAACCAGGGGGTAACTTTGCACACCCAGTTTTTAATTTTTATTTTTGAAACTCAGCCGTATGTAATATTATACCATAACATGGTTATTATGAAAGAGAAACTCAAGACTCAAATTATGGTATACAAAATTTAATGTTTATGATTGTTAAACCACAAAAATTTTAAGCTTAAGTTTGAAAGTGAGCTAAAGCCACCCGTGTTTACGGTATACCATCTTTACAACATAAAAATTATGGTCCTACAGCGATTCCACGCTACTCGGGAATTTTTGTAGCTTCCGTTACAATCAAAAATTGTGAGTAAAAGCTACCGTAATTAAATTAAATACTGTTACAATAGTTAATATTGCAAACATGTTTTGTATGCTTGTAATAATTAGGCTTAAACTTATAAGCATAATAATTACGGTAGTTTTACTCAAAATTTTTGATTGTAACGGACGCTACAAAAATTTCCGAGTAGCGTGGAAAGGCTGCCTACTCAAACATGTCGAAATTTTAAAAAATTTGTTTTAGCAAATACAATGCTCATGCAAAAGATTGATTAGAAATTAGGACTAAACCGGTCGGGGGCCCGGGGCGGTAAAATAAAATGGGGCCCCTAGTCTGTTTATGAAATAATGTGATTGTTCTGTAAATATTAATGTTTTGTTATTTTAAATTTGTTTGTAGATTCTCTTAGCAAGTCCTTTGCAACACTCGTAATGTAATCAGGGATATGAAAATTACAAGTTTTTTCCAGAGAACTTATAAGCATACTTATATTTGATTTAAAAATCAAGAGGCCCACTCATGGCAGACCATTATTTAATGTAAATGTGTCTAAATCAAATATAAGTATACTTATAAGTTCTCTGGAAAAAACTTGTAATTTTCATATCCCATTAAAAATCAAGGGGCCCACTCATGGCAGGCCATTATTTAATGTAAATGTGTTTAAATCAAATATAAGTATACTTATAAGTTCTCTGGAAAAAACTTGTAATTTTCATATCCCTGATTACATTACGAGTGTTACAAAGGACTTGCTAACCTTTTATCTAATTCCTGATGGATTGCAGCTAGGGGTCCCAAGACCAAAATATTAAAAATCTTTTTTAGTTTTGACTTTATATTTTGTTTTTTTTATCAAGTTATTCTTTAGAAACTTAAAATCTCCGGGGTATTTTTTTTAATCAGTTTATATTTTATGATAAAGCTGGGTCCTAAAATATTTATACTCATACTAAAGTTTTAAAGTGTCGAAAAAAAAACGAAAAAATTGTGAAAAAACCAGGCCTTAAAAAAATGTATTTTTTGGGTAAAAATGAAAAATGTATACATTTGAAAAAAGTAGCAATCAACAACTTAACATTAATTTAATTGAAGAAAAATAAAACTTAACATTGAATTAAGTTAAACTGATTTAAGAAAATGGTATTATGATTATATTCAGCGTCGGAAATTCACTTTTTTCTCGATATCAGTGTACGGATAGTACCTACAATGTAGGTCCTACATATTTGTAAAAATTTGTAATTTTTTAGAAAAATTGACTTTTGCATTTTTTTGAGAAATGAGAAAAATCCAAGTAAATTTTTCTGAAAAATTCCCAATTTTTTCCCGAAAAAAACCGTTTTTTTCCGCTTGCTCAATTTTTCCGGAAATTTTAAAACCCTAAATTTAAGATAGTTTTTTGTTGGACTCAGTAAGACTACTTAAGATTTGGGGGCCCCTCTGGACCGGGGGCTCGGCTTATGTTTAATTTGAAAAGTCTAAATGAAATGACGTTTGTTTTAATAATACTAAAATAAGCTTTTTTATGTAATTAAAAAAACTGAAATTGTATTGTTAAAAATAGCAATTTGAATAAAAAAAGCACATTAAATATCAATTTTCTTCTTACCGTTCAAGCTGGGTCCCATGAGCAACACCGAGGCGGGCTGAGGCGTGTCCGGCTTCACTTCCACCTCGAGGCTATTTGCCCTGTACAGCCTGAAGAGGCTAGCCTCGCATCGCAGCCGGATGGCGCCCCAGCTTCCCCCGACGCCTGTCAGCTCCAGACGACTAGAAGCTTTCTGCAGCTCCTCCATGTCCTGCACGACGGCCGATGACGTCGAGCCGGGCACCTGGAATAAAATATTAATGTGTTAAAATCATGTCAATGTAAAATATGTGATTTTGGCATTCATATATTAATCGTTTCGCATTATTATGGTTTTGACATTCTAAAATTATTTTTTAAAATTTAAAAATGTGTTTATAAAATTTTTAATTAGCATTAACATTTTAAAGTTTGTTTTAGACATTCTTAATTATTCTTTGTTAAAATTCTAACAAATTATAAAAAACAGGGTTTTGGACCTTATAAAATAATAAATAAAATAATAATAATTTTAAAGGTGTCCTAGACCTCCTAAATTATTTTTTGTATAATTTTACCTATTTCATAAGTACTTGTACCAAATTTGGTCAAAACGCTTTTATTTCCTGAGAGTTATGACAAAAAAAAAGATTTTTAAAACTCAACTTTGAAGAGCTGTATCTCCCTTAGGAGGGATTTTGGAGAAAAAAATTACCATGCATGTCAACTTATTTTTTGATGGACTATCGAATGGTGAATTATTGCTACTATAACCTGGACCACCCTGTATATTAATAAAAATAAAAATTGTAAAAAGTTGCTTTAATAGGAAAAACAAAGTGGTGATAAAAAAAGGACCGCCCTCGGTGGTGACAGAACTGCGGACTACATAGCTGTTTATTTGTGTTTGTTAGTGTGTACTACAGTAAGCCTGGAAGCACATTAAAATAATAAAATAAAGTAAAAATAAATTAACAAAATAAAATTATAATGAATTAGTTAAAGTTTTGTAGAAGAACCTCTTTATACAGATGTATAGATGTACATATTTAAAATTTTAAATAATATTTAAAATTTTAAATAATATTTCAAAACACCGCAATTCCGGTCTACAGCAGATAGTTTAAAACCACAATTTTTAAAATATGAAATTATTGCAAAGAAATATGCAATTACTTTTATGATACCCTATAAAAACCAGTTTTATGATTAAAATTTAAAAAAATTTAACGTGACTTTAAAATAATTGAAAATTCATTAAAGTTGATTGATTTTAAAATACAAAAAGAATTTTCAATTATAAGTATTAATTTTTAATCCCTTGTCATTTTATAAAATAAAAAATAAGTGCCTTTCAGAACAAAGTTTACAGTTTATTTTACAAAAAAATTCTTAAGTTTATACCAGATGCTTAATGTTTAAGAATTAAAGATGAATTGCTATATTTTATAAATATTTGGGATCTTTATAAAATTTCACTTAAAATTCAATTATAAATATTTGATACCTTGGAAAGACAAGGTTTTAAGTGCAGCTGCACTGTTAAGCGAAAATGACTTATCTGTAATATTAACAGGGTACGCTTGAACCACTTTTAAATCAAAAGTCGAGCACCTAACCTGTTTCTTGCTTTAATATGTTTTATAGGCCTAAACTAAATAGTTTTCTTGGAGTTCTTATATAATTATAGTGATGGGATTTAATGTGTTGTAAACTCAAAGAAAGTACTGGTCAACTAATCCTAATTTTCACCATCCACGTATTCCTAACGTTTTTTCGAGACATAGGTTTTTACAGTTATTAAGATTTCTACATACTAATGACAATACAAAGATGGCAAAAAGAGATAATCCCAACTATGACAAACTTTACAAGATTCGGCCAATGTAAGATCACTTCGGAAAAGTTGTTTAGGAATCATTCACACCGAGTCGTTGTTTAGCAGTAGATGAAAGTATGGTGGGATTTAAGGGTCGCTCGTCCCTAAAACAGTACATGCCTATGAAGCCCATAAAAGGGGTTTCAAAATATGGGCTTTGGCATGTTCCGAAACGGGATATCACTACAGCTTCGACGTCTACTAAGGAAGAAGTTAGGAACACACTCTTGGGGAACGTGTCATACTAAACCTGGGCCAAGATTTTAGGGGAAAAGGTAATTGCCTCTATTTTGATAATTTTTTTTTCCACAAACCATTAATGAAAAAATTGTCAGATCTGGGACTCATTGGATGCGGTACAATACGCAAAACCGTAAGTATTTTCCGAAAGAAAATCTGAAAGTCGACAAAAAAATGGCGCTGGGCGAATCACATTTTGCCATATGTAAGTGAAAAGATCGGGGTGTAAAATGCGTAACAGTTTGCAGTAATATGCACAATGGTGCAGACACAGGAACCGTACTATAGTATAAGAACAAACAAATTAGGTAACCGTGATATTGTTGTATGTCCACAGTCTAAGGTGGACTACAATAGATTTTATGGGTGGGGTAGACCGCTTTGACCAACGAATGACTTCCTATAACATCTCCTGGAAGAGCAGACGTTAGTGGATAAAGATCGATAGTCAATGCATTTATATTGTATCAAATAACAGTAAAAACGAATAATCCACGAAATAAGCCAATGACACATTTGCAGTTCCACAGCCAGATAATCTAATTGCTCAATTCACTTCGAGAAAAAAAAAAAACAGGCAGGGAATGTGCCAAAACTGGCAAACAAAAAAGGAGAAGTGTTCAGTGCAAAAAGTGACCATACCTAATAGTTATATTCTTATTACATAATATTATCTATTTTTAAATAAAAACAATTGGAAATAATTTTTTCTTTTGTTGTTTTTAAAAATAGTTATAGTGATATATATATATATATATATATATATATATATATATATATATATATATATATATATGTAACACATGATCAAAATTGTTGCATATTTTTGTATTTTAATTTTCGCTTTGTATAACGTTCTGTTTTTTGTTGTTTTGGAATAAATTTTCATTTAAATGTTTTAATACGTAAAATAAAGAAAATTTAATAAATTAAAGTATTTTTGTATGAAATAATAAAAATAAAAATTTCGGAACCAATCATCCTCCTCGAAGACGATAGTTCCGACGAGGATGATGACTTTGGCGACAGTATTTAGATAAATAATATATTGACAATAAAATACATAGTGTACATTACAATTATAAACAATTTTGAGAAAATAATCACCTTCATTCTATAAATAAAATTTATATTTAAAAAAATTTTTCACCTAAATAAATTTTTTTCACTTTTTAAAAATTACATTTAGTTTTATTTTTAATATTTCCTACAAAAATATATACTTTAATTTATTAAAACAGAATGTTATACATTTGAAGCAAAAATTAAAATACAGAAATATGCAACAATTTTGATCATGTGTGTATGTAATACCAGTAAGCATTATAAAAATACATGTCTTAAATGTCCACTGGTAAAACGGTTTACCAGCCTATTTTTTGACTGTAAAATAGTTATTTATGTATCAAGGCAGTGGTTTCCAGGAAAAAATTCAAATTAGAAAAAAAAATAGTTTTGGGCGTTAAATGGCTAATATCCGGGACAAACCCACAAAAATATGCCAAAAGCGAACAAGTCCGCGGCAGGCGGATTTTGCCGATACGAAGGCGAACATTTTAAGGATAAGAGGGAAGGGGGGAAATGGGAGGGGAGGTCGAGAAAACAAAAATGGTTTCATAATTTATTATTTAAATAATATAATATGCACATCATTCCAAAATGCAGTATTTTATATATAAATATATACAGTGTGTTCCATTTAAAACGAACCACCCTAAATTTCTCGGAACCTGAAATTTTTTTGAAAAAACGCCGAGATACGTAAAGTTTTATATCGAGGGGGACAACTTTTCATGTCAAATTTTGGTTTCTCACCCCTACCCCTTGCGCCCAGGAGCTACCCCCTTAAGAATTTGAATAGGGAAGGGGTATCGACCAATACATCATTTTAAAGGTCTTTCAAATCCCTATACATCAATGTTTTATTTTTTAAAATCGGTCTGTTTATTTTTGAGATATTTTAGAAAAACCATGCAATATGCTTTTAAAACTTCCCACCTTAAATTTTTCGAAAACTGGAAGAATTTGGAAAAAAGGCGGACACACATAAAGTTTTATATCGAGGGGCACATTTTTTGGCGCTACTGCTACTTTAACCTCCTTGAGTTCTGCAACCCCTAACTCAAAAATCCTAAATTTCAAAAGGTATCATCCCATACAGCACAAGATGTCCATTGGACGTCAAATGGACTTACATTGGACGTTTGGATGTACAATGGTCGTCCGCTGGACGTCCAATGGATATATGTGCTGTCTGGGATGTGACACATCATTTTAAAGCTCTTTTAATTTGCAATACAACTGTGTAATTTTGTAATTTACCGATAGGTTGTAAAGAAAAAAACATTTTTTATTGTTATTACCGTATCAATCCTGCAAAATTTGGTCAAAACGACTTTGGTGAGTTGAATCTCTAATGTCTATGTATAATAAATTTCAGAACTAAACAAATCTCATCGATGAAAATCTAAAAATAAAAGAAACTCGGTTAGATTTAGAAAAAACAAATGCCTATGAATTACATTCTAAAAATGTTTTACTGTTTTTGTTTGAAGAACTAAACCATTTAAAATAACTTACTTGTCGTCAATCGTTTTTTGCTTATTGTTGATAAATAAAGTTTTTACCTAAAAAAGCTAATGTTTGAACGTTCGATGCATTGTAAATCACTATTCTTACATTGCTTAATTGTTTAAATATGGTGTACACATTACAAGAACGTGTTGAGTTGATTGGCTGCTATTTCGAAAATCAAAAATGTGCTCGAAGAGCTGCAAGGGTGTTCAACGAAAATCACCCTGATTGCAATGTTGGCCACAAATACATCGGGGAATTAATCTCAAAATTTGTTGAAATGGGTTCAGTTTTAAATATAAAAAAGGCTTCCAGAGGACTTGTGCATCACGAAGGAGCTGCTGTGGCGGTATTGGGACATATCCAGCTTATGCCAAATACGCAGTCAATACGGCAAATATCTGCAACTTCCGGCGTGAGCAGCACTAACGTATTTAGAATTTTACACAAAAACAAGTTTCATTCCTACAAAATTCGGCTGGTACATGAATTAAATGACAGGAATTTTGCGAAATCATGAGTGACCGTCTTATTCAAAATCAAAATTTGTTGTACAACATTTGCTTTTCGGACGAGTCAACTTTCTCTATCAATGGCAAGGTCCATCGGCATAACTGCAGGTTTTGGAGTGATACAAATCCTCATTTATAAAGGGAAGTTCATACTCAACATCCGCAAAAGTTGAATGTTTGGGCAGGAATCTTGGGGGACCAGCGAAATGTATCTAAACATGATGGAAAATAAAATTGATGCCTTAATAACCCAAACTTTGGAAGATGATCCCTTGCTTGCTGAACAGGACTTACATTTTTAACAAGACTAGATATGCGATATCCTGAACGTTGGATTCGACGAAGAGGTCCTGTAGAGTGGCCTGCCCGATCACCTGACTTAAATTCACTTTTTTTGTGGGGATACCTTAAGTCGAAAGTTTTCGTGACACAACCTGCGTCTTTGGATCAACTACGTCAACGGATTATAACAGAGTGCCGTCAAATAACTCCAGCGATGTTCCGTAATGTGAGGGAGGGATTTGAATCCAGGCTTTATTATTGTTTGCAAGAGAACGGGGGACATTTTGAACATTTGACCTAAAAATATTATTATTTTTTATTTCCAATTGTAATTGATAAATAAATTTGTATACCTATTCGTTTAGATATAGTAAAAACCAATTTCTAAACAATAAATATTGTTTTTTTTTCTTGAGAACCAACCGATAAATTACAAAACTAACTACACAGTTGTGCAAATTAAACGAGCTTTAAAATGATGTGCCACATTATACTTTTTGCAATTTAGGATTTTAGAGTTAGGGGTTGCAGAACTCAAGGAGGTTAAAGTATCAGTAGCGGCAAAAAATGTGCCCCTCGATATAAAACTTTATGTGTGTCCGCCTTTTTTCCAAATTCTTCCAGTTTTCGAAAAATTTGAGGTGGGAAGTTTTAAAAGCATATTGCATGGTTTTTCTAAAATATCTCAAAAATAAACAGACCGACTTTAAAAAATAAAACATTGATGTATAGGGATTTTAAAGACCTTTAAAATGATGTATTGGTCGATACCCCTTCCCTATATAAATTCTTAAGGGGGTAGCTCCTGGGCGCAAGGGGTAGGGGTGAGAAACCAAAATTTGACATGAAAAGTTGTCCCCCTCGATATAAAACTTTACATGTCTCAGCATTTTTTCAAAAAAATTTCAGGTTCCGAGAAATTTAGGGTGGTTCGTTTTAAATGGAACACACTGTATATATATATATATAGGGTGGTCCAGGAATAATCTGAAACATTTTAATGATCGATAGAGCCTGAAAAAACAATAAAAACAAACCCAAAAACATTTTTTAAAAATACACACTAACACACTAATAGCCCTTCAAAGGCAAAAAAACGTTTTTTTTTAATAACTTCTGCTCAAATTTTGTGTAGGTAAAATTTCTTACAAAAGGCCCAGCGGCGGAGATTTTGGGGGGGTATCCCCTTTTTACCCCCATATTTTGACACCACTGCAGTGGTGTCAAAATGGATTTTATTGGAAAATAATCAGATTTCTTATTCAATTTAGAAGCAAAACTTGTGTGTTAAATTTTCATAAGATTAGTGGTTTCGGAGACTTTAAAATTTCTAAAACACCGAGTACACGGAATTTTATCATATTTTATTTTAAATCGGTAACTTGGTAACAATTATGCCACGTTATCAGTTTATAAAATATTTTAAAAATAAAGTAGCGTCCAGGAGTCATCGTGCAGTTGTTACTGAACCCGTCATATTTTTAGGTTGTTTTATTGTAACGTTGATTGAGGATTACAATTGTACAATTAATCAACGTCTGTGATTAATAATTTAATTGTATTATAATACAAAATCAAACCAACCCAAAAACCACCCTATTGAAAGCGATTATTCCATTATTTCATTGGTAAATTTTTATTGGCCCAATACAATCGTTCAGAAAAAAAATTAATTTTTTATTACTAAAATAGTAACAAAAGTTCCGGGTACACAGTGTTTTTGAAATTTTAAACTGAAATATTTATCTTCGAAACCATTGATCTGTTAAAAAATAAACATAAAAGTTTTGCTTTTAGATTGAAAAAGGATAAAAATAAATCTGATGATTTTCTAATAAAATCCAGTGGCGTCGAAAATATGAGGGTAAAAAGGGGAAACCCCTTCCAAAATCTCCGCCACTGGGCCTTTTGTAGAAAATTTTCATTATATTATCGACGGAAGCTTAACCTACACAAAATTTAAGAAGAATCGGTTTGATGGTTTAAAAATTATTTTGAAGGACTATATCTCCGTTAGTATGCATTTTTGAAAAATGTTTTTGGGTTTGTTTTTATTGTTTTTTCAGGCTCTATCTTTCCTTCCCGGTTTAAGTTTAAAACAGTTACAGATGAGGATGTAAATAAGATTATTGGTGGAATTAGGACAAAAGCTACAGGAATAGATGGGATAAATATCACTTTTATAAAGATGTGTTGCCCCTATATAACTCCTGTTATAACCCACATAATAAATAAATGTATAGAGCTAAGCATAGTACCTAACTGTTGGAAGCAGGGCCTAATAAAACCTATTCCAAAAAATCAAGATCCTTTAGAATACAAAGATTTAAGGCCGATATGTATTTTGCCTACCCTATCTAAAGTTCTTGAAAAAGTTTTAGAAATTCAGCTTCGCGGTCATCTTGATCAAAATAATATTCTACCTACCTGTCAATCCGGATTTAGACCAAATCATAGCTGTGCCTCCGCTCTGATAAAAATTGCCGATGATATTATTGGTGCACTCGACTCAGGACAAGCTACGGCCCTTATTTTGTTAGACTTTAGCAGAGCTTTTGATACTTTAGACCCGGATATCCTCTACAGCATTCTGAACTTTATAGGGCTTGATGAGATGTCTGCGTCGCTGATTTTTAATTACTTAACAGATAGAGAACAAAGAGTGGTCATCAATGAATATATGTCTGAACCTATTAAGGTCCCTAGGGGGGTACCGCAAGGGTCAATTTTAGGCCCCTTAATCTATATTATTTATACATGTTACTTTTCTGTGGTGTTGGAGTTCAGCACAGGACATTTTTATGCCGATGACTCACAAGTATACTTAAAATTTAATGTTGAAAATATAACTGAGGCAAATGAAAAACTTAACCAAGACGTAACTAAACTTGTATCCTTAGCCAAAGACCATAACTTATCAATTAATGCTAAAAAGTCATCCCTTATATTATTTTCTAAAAAAAAATCTTACGAATTTATTAAGTCTAATTTAAATATAATGGTTGAGGGCGTACAGGTCAAGGTCGTTAATGAAGCTAAAAATCTAGGGGTTATATTTGATAGGGATTTGCGATTTAAAAGCCATATCAATAACTTAATAAAAAAAGCTTATTCAAGTCTTAAAGTCTTGTTTAATAGTAGGCATTTATTACCTAGAAAAATAAAAGCCCTATTATGTGAAAGTCTTGTCTTGTCTAGATTTAACTACTGTGATTGTTTATATCACCACTGCATTGATAGTATTGAATCAGGCAGAATTCAAAAGATTCAAAATTCATGCATACGTCTAATATATGGGATACGCAAGTTTGATCATATATCTCACAAGTATTCGGAAATTGGTTGGCTTAACATGTCCCAAAGGCGAAAATATCACTGTATGAAGTTTTTTTTATAAAATTATATGTTTAAAGTCTCCACGGTACCTCTATAATAAAATAAGGTTTCGCACCGATGTGCATAATATAAATATTAGGCATAGAAAGATTTTAACTATTCCCAAGTTTAAAACTGAATTTTATAAGCGATCGTTTTTATATAACATAGCCATGTATTACAATAAATTGCCTGACGAATTTAAGATAATGTCCATTAATCAGTTTTCAAATAAATTTAAGACATATCTCTATAACAAAGAGTTTTAAAAGTGACAGGTTTTCTTTCTTTCTTTTTTTTTTACTCATAAATGTGTTTCCATCTAATATAGCGCAGTATTTATTACAATATTAATTATTTATCTATAAATGTTATTATCTTAATAAGCCTCCTCTTTTCTTTTTGGCTGTACGGAAGAACAGGTGCTGCTTTCATTTAAAAAATTTATTAAAGCTTTATCACTAATGAAACCAGCAAGCTGAGTACAGCCTTTTTGCCCAGACAATAAGTATTTTTTTTGTGTGTAACCTCTTAATGTACAAATTTTGGGTAAATAAATGTGGTTATTATTATTATTATTATTATTATCGATCATTAAAATTTTTCAGATTAATCCTGGACCACCCTGTATATATATATATATATTAGGGTGTTTCAAAAAAAAATTTTTTTCGCTCTTACCCTCTCAAATGTTTTTATTTAATATAAAAAAAATCCTCACCAAATATGGGCGTTCCAGCTAAACTCTAAGAGGTCGCTGTTTTTATTTTAGTTTCCCATTGAATTAACATGGGAAAACATTAATTTATGTTTGGAATTTTATACCTCTGTATCAAAGTAACTTATGGCAATGATCATTGCAGTTTCTTATATAAAATTTAACGCTCTACAAAAAACGTCTCCTATTATTTTTCGATAAATTGATTTCTTCTAGAGTTATTCGAGGTCAAAGTTTTGCCCCTTTCACCTCCCGTCTGCTAATTGTACCAGAAAATTTGATGTTAATCAAACTTTGACCTCGAATGACTCTAGAAGAAATTAATTTATCGAAAAATAATAAGAGACCTTTTTTGTAGAGCGTTAAATTTTATATAAGAAACTGCAATGATCATTGCCATAAGTTACTTTGATACAGAGGTATAAAATTCCAAACATAAATTAATTTTTTCCCATGTTAATTCAATGCGAAACTAAAATAAAAACAGCGACCTCTTAGAGTTGAACTGGAACGCCCATATTTGGTGAGGATTTTTTTATATTAAATAAAAACATTTGAGAGGGTAAGAGCGAAAAAAAATTTTTTTGAAGCACCCTAATATATATATGTATATATATATATAAATAAATTTTGAACAATTGTAAGGGGGTATTTGAAAATTGGGTACTCGTTTAAAACACATTTATTTTTTACAAATATACAATTTTAATATAACTTACAAATACTTTCCTGCCGAATAAATAAAGGCCACCATTATTCTTTACAGATTTAAAAAATTCTTCACAAGAAGAATACTCTAAATTATATGTTACAAACAGCATACATTTTAATGATTCCACGGACAGTTGCGTTTTTTTTAGGTCACATTTTATTTATTCCAGAAAATACCCATTCGGTGGGAGCATTAATTAATACTAATTAGTTCCTGGTAGACACAAGCATAATTCTACAATTATTATTATTATTATTATTCTTTTAATATTATGAAAGGGAACATTTTGGACGCCGTTTTAATTAAATAATACCAAAGACAAAGTTACGTATTTTTTTACTCGTGAGGAACCGAAACCGTTGTTTTATTTTTTGTATAAATTTGTAACTCTATTTTATTACTGTCAAATTTATTATTTTGTGTGATTAAACGCAAAATCCGGGACGTTTCCGGGACGTTTACTCTTGCAGGACGTTGATAAAATCCGGGACTTTCCCGCAAAATCCGGGACGAATGGTCACTTTCACCTAATAATAGGGCATTTTATGTGACAACGAAAAAAATGTGATACTTGTTACCATTCGGCTTAAGTGTACTTTTAAAAGGTGTGAATTAATGACATTAATGCAATCCCGCATTTTTTTTTTAATGAGGCTTATGGTCTTCTTAGGATTGACGTGTTACTTACGATAAGTCCCCGAAATGTGAACGGAAAAATTTAATCGTGTAATATGGGCTTTGCATCAGTGTCGTCGGTCGTTGTCAAATTTGATAATAGTTGTCAATTGCAATATTAAAAATGCCAGCCCACTTAACCGAGGCTCAGAGGTCCAGGGCAATAGCCAAATTAGAAGAAAATTGGTCTTTAAGTGAAGTAGCTGCAGATTGAAATGTCAGTAAAAGCTGCATATTTTATATCAAAAAACATTGGCAAGGACAACAAAGATTAAGAAGACCTATCAAGCAAGGTGTAGGAAAAATCTCCAACGAAAATGAAGACAATGCTCTTGTCGCACATATTAGGCAAAATCCTTTCAATAGCGCAGTTAAGGCCCGAGAAGATACACAATTTCCAGGATCTCTTCGAACAGCTTAAAAATGATTGAAACAAGCTGGTTTAAAAAACTATGCTGCTGCTCATAAGGTTTTTTTAACTGACGAAAATAAGCGCAGGAGAGTCCAGTTTGCCAATGACTATTTAAATTATGGAGACGATTTTTGGAATAATGTTATATTTTCGGATAAAAAAACGTTCCAATCTTGCAATAATGGAAGGCTGCGTGTATATCGTCCAAGAAACGCAAGATTTGAGGAGAACTATACATTAAGAACCTCAAATAGTGGACGCTTTTCCATAAATGTTTGGGCGTGGAAAAGCATCCATGGTCCGGGAGTATGTTGGGAAATTGATGGTAGATTAACGGCTAAGCACTATACGAGGATTTTGGACAACGTTATGCTACCTTCAGTTAGACATGTGTTTCCAGAAAACTTTATATTCCAACATGTAAGAAAACTGTATAGTATTCAAAAACGATTCTAATAAATATTATATTACAGGACAATGCACCAGTTCACACAGCTCGCGTGGTTACAGAGTGGGTAAACAACAACCACATAACTGTTTTGCCATGGCCAGCTAGAAGCCCTGACTTAAACCCCATTGAGAACGTGTGGGGTTTTATAGTTAAAAATATATATCAACAGGACTTTAGGCCAGCAAACCGAGATGAACTATGGAGTGCTGTTGAAAATTCTTGGGATGAGCTTGCTGAGTCATACGACATGCGTGAGCTAATAATGTCCATGCCAAGAAGGTTGCAAAGGGTTGTGGCAGCTAATGGCTCTGCAATTAAGTATTAAAATAGCTTAGCAGCAGTTATTTTTATTGTGTATTTACCTACTTGTTAATTTATATTGTTGTATAAAACCAAATTAAAGTTAATTTATTTGTTATATTGTTTATATTATTGTTTGTTAAAATATTATTAAAGAAATAGAACGATTTAGGATATTGTTCTTATTCTTAGTATTCTCCCTTCTATATGTAACACCACTGGCCAAATCCAGGAATGAACGAATAAATTTTATGAAAAATCCATGACAACAAAAAATTGGTCACATTTCGGAGACGCCAATAATTGGCGTACAATTATTGTACGCGTATATTCGTGTCGCACTAAGCGAGGTATGCTGCATGTACTAAAAAATTGTGGGTTTACTAAAATTGTATGTATTTTGAACATTTTTTGGACATGTCTTGAACATAATATATTTTAACATTCTTTAATGTGTTCTGGGCATTCTAAATTGTATTTTTAAATTTATTTACTATCGTATTATGTATCTAGTCTTGACATTCTAACATGTACCTAAGTACGTAAAAAATATTCTAAAGCAGTTTTTAACATGTATTTTTAAAATTTTAAAATGAATTCTGGACGTTCCAAATCGACATTCTTAAATAGTTTAAAATTGTGCTTTTGACATTCTTAATTATGTTTTTGGTACTCTAAAATGTGTTTTTAAAATTTTTAAATTCCCTAAAAAAGGCTACGTAAAATAACATAATGAAAACCATTTTACATTGCACCCTAAGCGATATTATTTTTACACCAAGTGCTATGTTTTTAAAATTCAATTCGATAATAAAGCTGCTTTATTAAAGCATGATGATTTTACTACATCAAATTTAAGTGTTGGAAAAATGTATAGGACACTTCAAAAGCGAAGTGGACTTAATCGAGATAGGCGACTCTGCTGTCGTTTTAGTTTCGCGGCTGATTGGTAAAATTGGAAGAAGATGGCAGCACTCGAGAGAATAATGAATGAGTACTTTAAGCGACAAGAGTCGCCTGCCCCCAGTTGTCCTGATAAAGACGGATTAGCCAGCGCCGGACTCAAAATATTACGTTTTTGAACAAAATATACGTTATGTGGTTTAATTTTAATTAAGTTAAAAGTAATATAAACTTTTAAAAGTTTTACTTGTGTCTACAGTTTTTAATTTTTTATATATTTGTATCAAATAGCAAACAAATATAACTTTTAAAATAGTTGATTTCTTAAAAAAAAAGGGCTAACCCATTTAGGTGTGGCCCAAAGCGCAGTTGTAGAAGATTTCGACTCTGTTCTCGGCCCTCCTGATAAAGACGGATTAGTGCCTAGCTGCCTGCGTTCAATTTGTATGCCGGTAGTAAAAGTCGAAAATGAGATCGCTGGAACAGGAATCTTTTATTGCCAGTAAAAATGTTTGTGCTCGTTCTGTAACGCTGCGTAACAGTTCTGATAATTATCTATGAGGGATTTCTATCAAAGAAATTAAACGTTATATCTTGGCAAATACAGTTAAGGATTCGTACAAGGGATTTTATTTCTATTGGTTTAAATGAAATTGGAAAAATTTAAGTGGTTTAAAAATAAAAGTATTGAGTAGGTATCAGAAAAAATTTATTGAGTTTCAGAATAAATCCAGTTTTAATTTAAAAATTATTGTTTCCAATTAAGCTAAAAACCAAATTAAAAAAAATAGTAAAATTTTACGCACATTTTACAAGTCCAATATCGTATCATATACTGAGTTTATTTAAAACATTAACAAAATAAAACACTATTACACTAAGCTATTTTAATTACGACCGATTGAACGTAACCAAATTAAAAGTAATGAATGTAAATTTAATAGAATTTAAATTGAATGGAATGTATGGTAGGGGCAAGATAAAGATATGCACCTACATACAAAGTTTGTAGTACAAGCTAAACTATTTATTACAAAATATTATACTCGTATACAAAACCAATAAATATAAACTCATTTAATCACAAAAAATCTCCTACGCACTCTTTAATCACCCTACCATAATGTTATTTTCTTTAGATTAGAATTTTATGATTTTGTTTTCAAGCGTTTTCCATAATGAGTTTATCTGTATTTCAATTATATTCTATTGAATGCCAAAGGGTATTTATATGTTAAAGTTTAACAGTTAAACATCTAAACTTTTTACTTTTTCTTGATGTAAAAGCTTCTCATCACTTAAATGCAATAAACAGTTACAATAAAAATTTTAGTGTTGATTACTTTTAAAATAATTACGAAGCTCAATGCAATGTTAATAAACTTTGTAAATTTTGCTGCTACTAAGTGTTCTTGGACGCTTCGTTTTCAGTGCTACCAAGCTCCTTAGAAGCATCGAAATTAGGGATTTAAAATTTTAATGTCATCGATTTGTTATAAACTCGCTTTTCTGGTTTTGTTTATTAAAATTATATTATAAAATGAGTATGAGTATGACTATAAGAGACGTATAACGGGCCCCATTGCCTTATCGCTCCCGGGCCCCGCATAGGCCTCTGTTTCCTTGCGCCGATTTTCTTCCACCACCATTGCGTCCCGTACTCTCCTAATTAGGGCTTAAGAGCGAAATGCCAATAGTTTTAGTAGGCATTCCCGGGTTCGCGAGAGAGTAGGGTCATGAAGGAGTTAGGACGGGAGGGATAGACTATGAGGCGCCGTTTGTCCGTAAATTATTATTGCTATATATAAGAATATTTTTTATATATAAACTTTAAATTTCCTATATATGTAGAAACTTTTTGGTTCAGATAATGCCGCTTGAGAATAAGGGCGCTTTGAGGTATTCAACTTAAAAGCACTGTTGCCAGAGTGTGCCAACGCAAACTTTTGTTCATTGTTTCCAACATAATGGATCTTCGGCCAGATCTAGCGGAACAAAATGATAAAATTTCTTACGTTTTGCTTATCTTGTCAATTTATAAAAAAACAAAGAATTTTTTTTTAAACTTGGACTCTTACAAATTAAATTATATAGGTCACGGCGTTCTCTATAGAGAACGCCGTGTATAGGTACAAATCTTATGACAAATACCATTCGATATTATGTTCAAGTTTCCGTTAACTTCCCTCGACCTTTATTAAAATCTGTGAGATCTGGCGAAACGTTATGTTGGAAACACTGAACTAAAAAGTTTCTATATATAGGAAATTTAAAGTTTATATATAAAAAATATTCTTATATATAGCAAAAATAATTTACGGACAAACGGCGCCTCATAATAGACAGTTTGGTGTTTGGGGGACAATTACGCCGACTTAAACCTAAGTACGACGCGGTACCCCCCTAGACCAGGCAAAGCATGTTTATGCTGTGGTATTACTCCAAACATTTAGGAGTTCGGGTTTGCTGTTTGTGTTAGGTCATGTAGATGAGTTGAGGATACTTATCAAATTTTTGCAGATGGCCTATTCCTAGCTTGTTTGACCTCTTTTGTTTGGCCAGTGAAAATTGTCAGAAGCTTAACTCTTTTTTGTCACTTAACACTTTATTGACCGTTTCACTATATTAGTTTGCACTTGTCGCCTAACTCTTCTTTATCACTTAACACTTAACTAATTCTTGACCGTAGAGTAGTCTGTACTCACTGTAGTTGTTACACTATAATTTTTTTGAACTTTTTGAGAGATTATTTGATGGTTATGGGTGTTACCCTATAGTTTGTTTGGCGGTCGTGCGGCAAATAACTCGGTATCACAATAAGGTTTATTGTAACACTTGTTTTACAATGTACTATTCTGCCCTACCATGGGCAGTACTACCAAAAAATGCAAAATGTGTTTTCTTGTGCTATGGTAATTTACCATTGGTAAAGCTCTCATAAATTAAAAAAATCAATTAAATACCTACTGCTTTCTAAAAAAAATTTAGTTTATGCTAATTTCCCACAAATTTCTTGTTTAACAGTAACTACCTTCCTCAATAGTAGGGCAGTATTATCTTCTAGCGTTCTATAATTTAAGCTTTATTATTGTCAACGCTCACTACCAAAATATTCGATTATATTGTTACTAGTGACATCTCTGAGCTATCTAACCTCACTTTATTCTTTTAATACTTGTTATAATAATTGTACGTTTTATATATGGTTTAACAAATAAAACTATGCCTTGATGGTATGCCATTTGTCTTAGACGTGTCTTTTTAAACTTCGCTCAATTGTAGGCCTCCGTTAACGCGTCGGACTTTGAGCTCAGCATTAAAAGAATTACTTCTTAGACTTATGACATAAATAACTATTTTTTATTTAAACCGAAACAGTTTAATTATTTGAATGGATTTGTGTTTACAAAAGTGTGATGTCACTTTTATATTTGGGAATATAAGCTGTTTTCGGAGTGTCATCGGTTAATTGAAAGAATATATATTTCAAGTTAGTAATAACTAAAGACCGGATTCTACTCTCTTAAAATGAAATAGTCAAAATTCTACCATTTAAATTAGTACCAGCATTGTTTACTAATAAAATAGTCGTTTTCAATTTTAAATAGTTATTTTTTACTACTTAAATGATTAAAGTTTGACTTATTTAAGATCTTTGACTGTTTCAAAATTTAAAAAGTAACTAATTTATGATATATTTAGTTTTGTTCCCTTATAATCCTTTTTCCCAATATACAAAAGTAAATAAACAATAATGAGTTTTGCAATAGCTACTTGTGTATTAAGAGCGCAAAGTGATACTGAGTGAGGAGCGCGGCTATCTCGCGAGAGCGGCAATGTCACTTTGCGCTCGAATTACGCACAGGATTTTTTCTACAACCGGTTTTTCTATACGAATGTTTGGTAAATATGAATAATTATTGATAACCTCAAATTTGACGTTTTTGTCAAAAGTCGCAAATACACTAAACGTTTATTTATTATGGTTTCCATGGTAACTATTTGTATGTTTATTTATACAACTTTTTGTATGTACTTTGATTTTCATTGTTTATTTATTTTATAAATTTTGTTCTATTTGAATACTTTTATTTTTGACTTGTCACAAACATTTTTTTGTATAGCTGACCAATTATTATTAATATTATTATTAACTAAGCGAGCCACAAAGTAAAAACACGCTCGCTGCTCGGAAAAAAGCAACTTTGCGCTTTTTTTTGGAAGCGCAATTATGTAATTTCGCTTGGCTGTAGAAAAAATTATTTTCCTTATATGTTACCCCTCCCAAAAGAAAAAAATTATCGACGCCCCTGCTATTATTATTTACTTTTATAATATTGTCCCATACATTCAAAACGCAAAATATGGTTCAGAAAGTCTCACATTTCCCGGTTGGCTACGACGGATTCTATCGATAAAAGTGAAAGGGCGGTCTCAAAAATTAAACATGAATTGGAAAAAAATCTTAGATGGAATAGAACATAGCGATGAGGGGAAGGTTTCCATCGCAGATACTATACGATCAGAGGGATAAATATTCTAAAGGTTTACAGCCTCAATTAAAACTCATCAACGCCCGATTGATAAAAGGAATGGAATTATTTGTTAATGGGGTAAACGTGAGTATAATCTACAACGTGCCTACCAATTCTTAAAAAAACATTCCTTCAACTAGTGTGAAATCCGAAAGATGTTATTTGTTCGTTTATTTTAAAATTGATTTTAAAATAAAAGACCTTGGTCCCGAAAGTCCCGGGAAAAATGGTTCGGGATAAACACCCCTAGTTGCAACCTATGAAGAATGGGTAGGTACTTCATACAACAATCGCGAAATATCATTTCTTAAAAAATCTGGGTATAAGTCTTCTGTTAGGCGATTAGGTCAAAATACATAACGATCTTCGAAAATGCCAACCCATACATTAAATGAAAATCGTCCAAATTTATTGCCAGAACATTTTCGTCAACCCCAAACGTGGTTATTGTGAAAATTAAAAATACCATATCTGTTAAATCAAGCTTCATTGGTAAATAAAATAAGGTTCAAAAAGTTTCGATTTTCATTTTCAAATTTTCAAAAACCATCGGCAGAACAATATTCTTGTGTTATATTTGCGTCGTTTTCAAAAAACACCCGCCTTCAGCTGTCCGTAAGTTTAAATGGTTAAAAATGATCGGATCTTATTGATTTAAAAACCAAGTGAAAGCCTAACAAGCCCTTAGTAAACTCTTTCAGAAAATGTTTGTTTCGTTATTTCAGAATAATTTTTTTTTAATTTTGAAACTTGTGAAACACACATTTTTGCATGTCCCATTAGCATTTTATAAAACTTACATAAATGTTTTTTTTAATATTAAATAACCAGAACTTTGTGTTGCTTTATAGCAATCCATAACATCCTTAGTTAATACAGTAAACAATTTATATATAAATAAATTAATTTTAATCTACTTTTTTAAAATTTGACTCATGTCCTAGACATTTTTTCCGTTGCGTTACGTCCGTCGCGTTACCGATAGAATATTTAAAAAAAACATATATATGGAAATTTTTTTGGCACTCACGTGATCAACAAATCGATGACTTTCTGCCAAAGTATCGTAAGCATCATAACTAAAATTTCGGGAATCGAAAACATTTTTTGTCTTAAAGACGGTTTCAAATTAAATATAGCCTAAAGGTTTTATAACAAGTAAATAGCTTATAATTATAGCTATTTACTTGTTATAAAACCTATAGGTTATATATGGGTTAAAACAGATTTTAAAATAAAAAATGTTTTCAATTCCCGAAATTTGAGTTATGTGGCTTACGATACTTTGGCAGAAAGTCATCGAAATGATGTTCGGACGTACACATTACCCAGCTGAATTTATTTATTCAATCAGGAAGAAGATATTGGTTGAAACAGGTGCGGGTAACGCGAATGTAATAATTGTTTGTCCGCTAAGTTACTCAAAAAAAATAATAAAAATAAGGTAAGAAAAAATACTATTTTTTATGTTTATGTTTATTTTAGGGCACTAAAGCTTATTGAGAGTAATTAATGACTGTAATGTCTTATTATTATTTTTTAATTATGGTTTCACAAAACTTTTTCCACTGCGTTACCGAGTCCATTACGTTACCTTATGGTAACGCAATGGAATTTAGGGTAAGCAATAGAATTTTTCGACAACAAAGTGGATATTTACCGTCGCTTTTATTAAAAGTAGTTTATGATAAACCAATTTAAAATTATTTGTGATTACAACTCATGATATAGATTACATCCAAGGGAAAATTACACGCAATATACAAGTACTAAAAGGGACGAAATACCTTCACCAGCTAGTCAAACAAAAAGGGTGTCTACAATTTAGAAATCTAAGTTGTTATTGTCCAAGGGAGCACCACTACAAGGGATTTTGTTTATGCATTACTCTAAAATCGTACCACCCTATATAGTTTCTTTTTTACGTTATCTGATTAAGTCCTTTGTGTACCCCAGTCGGTTGCGATACCAATGTCTATTTCGTGACTTTTTTTAGTTAAAAAAAAATACTTAAAATGATTTTTATACACTATCACTTGGTAATACGTGTATATAAATAAGAGTTTAACTCTAATAAAGTGACTAAAAGAAAATATTAATGGTATTGTTTTTTTAACAAAAAATCGGAATGGTTTCTTTAAAAAAGTAACCTAACGAACATGAATATTTAAAAAAGCATACAATTTTTAATAAAAAATAAAATTGGAGTCAAAAGTTTGTGAACTAAGTACATTTTATTTCAAATTATTTTTTATTGAATTAAATTTTGGATTTTAAATTGGTAACACAGTGGAGATATACATATTAAGCTAGCTAAACACTGCCTGTCTTAAATGTAAGTAAAAAAAAACTCTAAACATTTATAAAAATCCAACCAAAAACCAATTTAAGCAAAAAAAATTTGGATCTTCATTTTCCTGAAAGCGGGTGTTTCTTGAAAATGACCCATCTAGAATGAGCAGGAAGTTGCACGTGTTGAATATGGTTTGGATATAAGCTTCGTATTCGTAAAATTTTGCTAATTTTAAGCGTTTGATACACTTTACCTACTTTTCTTAAAATACGTTATTTTGTAGCAGGAGTAGTTACTCCTTATTTTATTTAGGTCTGTCAGAATTTTGGTTACGGTTTTTAACCATACCCAATGCACAGCATTATTTGGAAATGCTTTGGCATAAAGCCGTCTTGCTTAAGACCATTACCATTCGCACGGCCTTACATAAAATGTATGTTAGACATTTTCGCATTATTATATTTCAATTTATTTTCAATCTCTGGTCATACAACTTTTGAAAATAGAAAAGAGAAATTTATATCAATTTTACTAGAAAACTGTGCATCTAATCAAGTTAAGGCAATATTACTTTTTTTATGTAAATTATTTAATAATGTTGGTTTAAAATGACAAAAAACTGGGGTTAAATTTTTCTCACCCTATTTGGGACGCCCCTGGCCAAAATTTCAACTTTATTTTATTTACAAGTTTTGGAAATATTTAAAAAAGCTTATTTCGTCGTTTTTCGCACTATGTTTATATAACTTTTTATTAATATTTTGGGAATTTCTACCTTCTGGTAAATGTATAATTTAAATTTAATTTTAAAATCAACGTACTTATATAAATTTTATAAAAGCTAATAATTTTCTTAAAGAAGCAATGTAATTTGCAATCGTAAAAATGAGGAATTTCTAACGTAACATTCATATCAGGAAAGGTAATTTTCTTTTTTTAATGATACAATTCACATTGAATTCGAATCAAATCTACTGACACATCGAATATAGCTTTTCCAATTTTGCACATCAATTCTTTCTATTTACCAATGTATTTTCGATTTTCCTTCGCAAAGCATACATTTTCATTACAAGTATGAATCTATTGTAAGAATGTGATACAAAATTTTTACATTTTATTGGATGCAAATATCCTTTAATGTTAAAATAATAAAACGTTTCTGTATTACTGGTTTTACACCATCATGTTTCGTTTGAGCTCATAAACAATAATTTAAAAATGTGCATATCTGCACACCATAAATAACATTAAAAACCTTTTAAGCTCCCGAATTACCTTTCCATAATACCCTATTAGAATATAGGTGGGTTGCCAGTGAAGCAAACGTATTGAAGTAGATTATAATGTTAAATCGAAAAATCTTCTTGGACCGACAAAACCGTGGTACGAAGCGAATGGGATTTAAATGTTCAATTCGCACCGATATCATCGCACTGAAATGATAAAGCTTTCAGCCCCAGCACTTTCACGATATTCATACCGTCTACTTCAAAAATAATATAGAGGATAAAGGTGAGCATTGTATTTGTTAGTTCAAGATTTTTAGCTAATAATACCATCAGTTTTTGGTTTAAGAAATATAAATAAGTTGGGATGAGTTGCAAGAAGTCAAGTCCATATTTTTCAGTAATGGGTATTAGAGAATATAGAGGAATAATTAATCTTTAATTTAGTGCAAAAATGTTCATTATTCAAATAGAAATGATGGATACAGTCATTTAAGTGGTGCATCTGTGTCTGTGATAGTGTAACTTCTGAACGACTTGACCGATTGGGGTCATATTCCCACAATATATTTTATCTCCACGCGGTCTATAATTTAAACTTTATTGTTGTCAACATTCGATAAAGAAATAACTTGTTATGGCCTAGACGGATAAAAATTTTTATGAGGCAAGTAATTAGTTCGATTTTTTCTCGCTAGGTGTATTGTTTTGACAAATTAATCCTTTTCTAAGAAATTAACGTACTAAACTGGTTTAATTTATTTATAATAAGCACTAATTTGTTTGTTTTACTGTTAATGTTTAATATTTTTTATTAAATTATTGTAAAATTAAATATGAATAATAAAACAAAAAGTGAGGTTAGGACATTGCAATTTGACGTTTCTGTGGATTTCAAAGTTGTGTTTTCTTTTTCTACGATTTAAATTATCTTTAAGTTTTAATTTGCTTTAAGTTTTCATTGAAATTAAATATTAAACACAGCGTAAACATTCCAAACTACCTATATTTTTAATAAAAATGCAAACAAATTGAAATTAGATACCTATTTATTAAACAATTAATTGAATTCAATGTAATAGCAAGAGGGTGTGTACACCATTTTCTTACAAAAATCTATTTCTACTTAAATCATGTAGCTAGGTATTGTCAAACTATTACTGCTTCTAAAAGGAATAATAATTATTGTACATTTAATAAATAAATGAGATTCTAAAAAAGTGAGGTTAGGCCGCTTTCATGTTGAATTAAATTGACCTATATAAAGTGCTTTGAAGATAAAATGTTGTATACCATTCGGCCAAGAAGTGTCTTCGCTCAAACTTTGAGCTTAGCACAAAAAGCCTTACTTCTTAACCTAATGACATAAATAACTATTTTTCTACTCCCACCTTTAAATCGCCCATTATCGTAGATGTTTCCATGACACTAAGTGCTCTTTTAAATACACACATACATGATTAAAATAAAGTGCCCTTTTTGTTAAATTGTAAATTAAAAATAAACAATAATAATTCTGTCAAGTTAAAAATATTGAAATAAAATTAAATTAATAGTAATATGGTATTCTTATGTTTAGTTTTAACAAATAAAATACGCAATAACAATTCCAAATTTTCGTCAATTCTCATTTCTTAGTCATTTTTGACTAATTTATTTTAAGAGAGAAGGGTAATTCCATTTATTAGCCACCAATGAGTGCAAGTAATATCCTCTAATTTTATTTTTGTAAATAGGTAAGGACCCAAGAAGTAAAAAAAACTCACTTTTTCTTTTCTCCCCCTCACCTATTTATACAGGGCTATGCAAAAGTTACTGTGCAGACCTAATTTTAAAAAATTGTACCTCTTTTGCTAATAAAGCTATCGACATTAAACAAACGGTTATTGTTAAGAAAATATTTGTCTTTTAAACCATATAGAAAACATTTAGTTATTGATGCCCTAAATGGTCTTTGGGATTTTTTTTTTAAATGCAATTTTTTGGCAAAATTGTCTTATTTTATAAATTCATATATACTTAGAACAACTTGCCAGCAAAATTTTTTTAATGTAATTTGTTACCAAAGATCCTACTCCATATAAAAGCAATGAAAACATTTTCAAATAATATTGGCTAAGAGCTATTTTCAGCCATTTCATGGTTTAAAAAGGGTATGTTTGAGTGAGTTGATTTAAACCAATTTATGCTTATCATCACATGCACTTATTAGCCTCCAATAACCATGAATAAAATTATGGTGTATTTTGCTTTTAACTGGGCTGTGGCTGTATCATCTACAGCCCAGCTATAAGCAAAATACAGTATATGCCCACCTGACTAAATCCATAATATGGATTATAATATTATTAATTTTATTATTATAATGTGGATTATATTAATATAAATCCATAATATTATATTAAATTATTTAAATATATATTTTATAAAAAAAACTCGTTAGCAAGACTTGAATTCTCAAGAGACAATTTTTAAGATTTTGTTTTAATAATTAAAATATTTTTATAAAAACTAATCTACTTACTTGTAAACATACTAATTTTATACCTTTTGTAAAAAGCTTTGTTAAACAAACAAAAACTTTTAGTCATTTAATGAATTTTTTGTACATTAGATTATGTTTTCTTAATTTAAAAAAATAATAAATGGGTAGTTAACTGTATGTGGTTTTTATATTTTATATTTGTACGCAGAATGAACTCAATTCAAGGCTGTCGAGTTATTTTATAGATGTAATACGCTTTTTCGAAATATATGGTTAATATATGGATTTAGTCACAGGTGAACATACATCCACAGCCCAGCTAAGCATAAATTGGTTTAAATCGACTCACTCAAACATAGCCTTATAAACCATGAAATGGCTGAATATATTGATTTTTCGAAAACATGAATTTTAATAGTATATTACACTACAAGGGCAGAAAGTGTGAGATTCCTGCCTCACAATTTTTGATTGTAACGGACGCTACAAAAATTCCCGAGTAGCGTGGAATGGCTGCTAAGCCGGTATTATATGAAAATCCCAATTAATTTGGTTATTTTATGTTTAATAATCAGAATTCTTTAAAGTATACATATGTTTTTTTCAATTAAAAATAAAAACAATAATATCTTTGTTACCTAAACATTAAATAATAATTTCCCAATGGACTTTCCCTGGAAACGGGGCTGCGTTTGTCAATGCCATAAAGCAATTAACATATAAATGGAACAGTAATGAATTCTAAAATAAAATGCGGCACAAATGTATAACATGCTTGCGTTTTTTAATTAACTTATAAAACGACATTTTAAATCCGTTTGTTAAGCTTTTGAAAATGGTTTATTAGGTTTTAAACTTTAAATTGTGTATTGAACTTTATTAATTAATAATACCTAATAATTAATCCTGAAAAGCTTTTACGGAGAATAATTTTATTATAGAGACGTAAAATAAAATCAAAATTATATTTTTCCCCATAAATAACTGTATTAAACGATCTTTAAAATAAGCCACAAAACACATAAATCATGACTGCAGTAAGAATTTCTGCCGAGGAAAAATATATTCCATATAATACAACGGGATATAAGTTGCCGATTTGGCAGGACACGTCAATTTCCAGCTAATTCCTGCCCCTTTTTTATCCTGCCATTTTATCTGCTGATGAACGCAGGAAACAAGTGAAAAGATAACCCACCCCATAAAATGAAAGTAAAATTCGAAAATACCGACTATAAATTAACGTGAAAGATGGGCTGTTTTGGTTTTTAGATGTTTTTGTTTATTTTAATCGATTTCGTGGTCAATTTTCTTTTACCCAGTGGCGGCTGGTGGATTTTATGTATACCAATATCTCAGTTATTAGACATGGGATCCACACCAACTTTATAATAGTTTATAATGACATTAAATTAACAAGTTCGGCGCAAACAGAATTTAAATTGAAGTTTGCGAAAAAAAGTTAGTTTTTCCTGTTGCCTCACCCGCCTCCAGGCCCCCCTATTTGAGATAATTCAAATTAAAGTGGTGCAATTTATTATCTACTATAATTTATTGACAAATTTAAAATTTTATTTAAAAAATCCAAATATTACAGATTTTATTCGATTTTAAATTTTTATTATTAATTTTATTAAAATAAAAAAATATTTACCCCTTCACCGAAAGAAAAAGACTGTTAATAGTTAAGGCATGATTAGTTATGGATAGTTTATTGATATTTAGCTCACTATTTTTTGTTTACAAGCATAGGTAATAATATTTATCTACGCCAGTGAGATAAGAACTTCTTATCCCACTCATTTTGAGTGAGATAAGAAGTTCATTAACGCACGCGGTTTTCTCTGCTTTTAACCAATCAAATAAAAAAGTCAAAATGTCAAAATGTCAAAATAACCCTAAATTAAGTCTTAGACAAAAATAATTACCGTTTATTTTTTTCATTTAGAGGCGTAGATAAAAATTTGTACAATATACGTGTGATAACGCTTTATTAACGTACTTTTGCGATTGCCCAACTCGTGCTACGCACTCGTTGGGCAAATTTCGCATGCGTACGTTAATAAAGCTCTTATCCCACTTATATCGTAAATAACTATTATAGATGCTAATTTCGGAGCAAATAATGAACAATGAATGAACCCTATGTTTGAAGATTTTATTTTAATATAAACAAACTGCTCTCATTATTAAATTACTTTATTATATATTATCTAATCTGTAACACACTCATAATTGTTAGCGAAAGGTATTTTACCAGTCAACGGGGTGTTAGTTAATTAGGAAGCAATGGGAAGAATTATAACGAAATAATCATTTTCTAATAGTTAAATTCTATATTTAAGTGTTAAGTCGTGAGCTAATAATTTACTTTCGCAGTGTAAATACTTATTTATTGTTTATTATGGCGCGCGCATCCCCCCTCTTCTTGGTTAAAAGTTACCTAATGTGAATAAATGATTTTAAAACGCGTACTTATATAATATATATTATATTATAAGCTTTATTTATAATGACCGAAGAAGAGGACTGCACAAAATTTCTGGAATGTTGTGGCTTAGGTCATCTTGCCGCCAAATTCGAAGGTACGTAATATTAATATATATTTTCCCCCCTTTACCACTGGTAACCAGGCAGATTTATGAATCTGTTGTAGTTTCTATAATAATAATAAAGCAATATCGGCTTTAACATTGCCTTCTTTAATAATTAGAGAAGGCAATGCCTTAACAGAGTATTAGCAGCCATTTCTTGTCGTCGTAAGTACGAATTGACATGTGATTTAATATTCAATCACATGTGATTTAATATTTAACGAATCGAGCAAACGAGTGTAAGTTTAAATGACGTAAGTTAAATATAAACTAAACCCTTAATAGGGAGCAAGCCAGAAAAGTATATTTCTTCAGTTTTAAATTTACTCTTTTGTAACAAACATCTGTGTTTAATAGAAAAAAGCAGCATTAAAAATTAAATAAATTCTTTATCATAAACTAATTTTTTACTAAACAATTTGTCTTTTTGATGCAGAGGAAGCCATTTCAATGAAAGTGTTGTGCACACTAACACCGGAGAATTTTAAGGAGCTAGTTCCAAAATTAGGAGAGAGATAGATGTATCCTTATTAACCAAATATCATATATGATCAATGATCATTGATCATACGTACACATTGCCCGAACGAAGTCGTTTGCAACTGTTCTTTCGCCAATTAGAATAATATTTCGTTTTTATGAAGTTACAGAATGTGCAATGTTTTTTTTATATTTTTATAAAATATTTAAATAAATCAATATTATTTACATTAACTGTTTTATTGCCAACATTTGATGAGTTAATATAAAAATTGCATTAGTTTGTAATTAAGTCAACACCAGAACTACCATAGATTTAAGAATCTAATATTAATAGAAAGTACCTAAGTAACATAAAGATTTATAAGATTTCTATTACCAAGTTATTAGTTAACATTTAACTCAATAAAACTACACACTAATTCATAAGTTGTTATTAAGCGCCGGTAGATTTCTATTACCAAGTTATTAGTTAACATTTAACTCAATAAAACTACACACTAATACATAAGTTGTTTAAAAATATTACATGATGAATTAGAATTTCTCCAACGAACCATATTTTAGAATCAAACTCACATTATGTGCGTCTAAGTTGTAGCTCGTTAGAAATTAACCAGTTACTTTAACAGTTAACGACCATTTTTCTCAGTGTTCTAACTAAATTGCATATTTTTTGTTGGGTACTTGGGTTATAAAAATTAGTCTTATTAAAGACATTTAACACGATAAACATAATAATAAGTTT
Organism: Brassicogethes aeneus; assembly: GCA_921294245.1. Classification (NCBI taxonomy): domain Eukaryota; kingdom Metazoa; phylum Arthropoda; class Insecta; order Coleoptera; family Nitidulidae; genus Brassicogethes; species Brassicogethes aeneus. The sequence goes on along the minus strand of OV121133.1, from coordinate 58,950,703 downwards.
AATTGTTTTGGTCAGTAATACAGGGTTGGGCAAAAGTATGGAATAATGGAAATAATTTTTTTCTGCTCAGGTCCTGCAAAAAACGCTAAGACATGTCAAATTTAGTTTTTCCAATGACTATTTTAACATTTTTTTTTTATTTTTTTACCCCTCCCCCTTTTACAGAATGACGTGACTGACAATTTTTTTAAATGGCAACCCCCAATTATTTTTTCAGAAATGGAGAGACCATCAATTTCTGATTTTAAAAATATGCATATTCAGTATGTTTGGACTTATAAATACTTTTTAAAATAATAATATTTTTCATCGACAAGAATCGGTGTTTTTAACAAGTTGATAGAAATGTGTAGTATTTTTAATTACCGGAAAGTGCCTATATGCATTAAAGTGCTGAAACTTTTTTTATTCTAACTGAGGCAATCACATTGTGAATTTTTAAAACCAAACTTTATTTTGCTACATAACCAATATTTTTATTTATAGAAACAACATCTATTAGGAAAATAATTTAAACGGTAAATGTTTAGCCCCTTAAATGCTCAAAATGTCTACCATTATTTTGACTACATAATTGCAATATCTCTATAAAAGACCGCCTCACATTTCCAAGTACTTCATTTCCTACTTCTCTCATTGCAGCCGTGATTCTAGCTCTCAGATCGTCTAAGTTATTTGGCCGTTCCTTGTACACTTTGTCTTTAATATGACCCCAAAGAAAAAAATCACAGGGGGTTAAGTCAGGTGACCTTGGTGGCCACTCTATCTGTCCTCCACGTCCAATCCACCTTTCCAAAAATACTTCGTCCAAATATTCTCTCACTACTCGTCCAAAATGAGGGGGTGCCCCATCCTGTTGAAACCATATAGTGTTGTCATTTGGATACAGGGCTTCTATTGCAGGGACAACGTTATCAGTTAATAGAGCCAAATATCTCCCCATCGTTAAATTGCCTTCTATGAAGAAATGTCCGATAATTTCATTTCCAATTATGCCTGCCCAGACATTAACTTTTTGAGGTCGTTGGGTGCGAAATTCGATCATCCAGTGAGGGTTTTGCTGGGACCAGTATCGACAGTTATGTCTATTGACAGCTCCGTTTAGCATAAAGGTAGCCTCATCAGAAAACAAAATTTTATTTAAAAAGTTTTGATTTTCCTGCCACATGCGCTGCATAACTTCCCAAAATTGTAGCCTCCTATTAAAGTCATTTTCAGTCAATTCTTGTGACAAGTGGACTTTGTAAGGGTGAAATTTTTCTTTTTTTAAAATTCTACCAACTGACCTTCTTGAAATATTATGGTTTCGTGCAAGGTCGCTGGTGGATGTTTTTGGAGCATTTTCTATTTCTAACAAAACATTCAATGCCAAATTTTCGTTGGTGGCTGTTTTGGGTCGGCCTGATTTTTTTGCGTTTTGCACACTTCCGTTTTGTCTGTATTTCTTAATTACTTTGGATATACAAGATTGCGAAATCGGGGCATGGTTGGGATAGGCTTCATTAAATAAGCGGCATACTTCTTGCTGCGTTCTCTTCCGGTCTCCAAATCCAACCATAGTTAGGATATCAGTCCTTTCTTTTTCAGTCAATTGCACCATTTTTCCTTTGACTTTTAAGTAAATCTGAATTTTAAAAAACTTTTTTGTAAAGAACTGAAGCACTGCTTCTTTCAAAATAGCGAAAAACTGACAGTTGTCATGTATTTCAACTTGGTTACCAGTCTGTTTTGTTTTTGTCAAAGACAACTGCGATTTTTTGTGTAAAATTAAAATAAATTTACCTACCTGTCCTATTTTTTCAACTTAAAAAGTTATTATTTTAGAAACTATAAGTCCAATCAGACTTAATATGCATATTTTTGAAACCAGAATTTAATGGTCTATCCATTTCTGTAAAAAAAAAATTGGGGGTTGCCATTTAAATAAACTGACAGTTACGTCATTCTGTAAAAAAGGAAAAAGGTATAAATATGAAAAAAATGTCAAAAAAATCCTTGGAAAAAACTAAATTTGACGTGTCCGAGCGTTTTTTGCAGGACCTGACCAGGAAAAAATTATTTCCATTATTCCATACTTTTGCCCAACCCTGTATATCAAAATATGTAGGGGAGACCGGGGCAGCGAGGTCCACCGGGGTAATAAGGACCACCGGTCTACCGCACAGTACGTTTTAATTTGGCGCAAAATTTTACTTTAGTAGGTTGCCAAAACTTTATGTCAGTGCTGTGTTAATGGCGTCCGACCATAAGCAGCTGTTTAAAAGTGCTACAAAGAAATCAAAATTCATGGTATGTTGATCAAAATTTTTCATCGCAATATTGCCATTCCTGAGAAACTACTGGGGAATTAAAGAAAACTCAGTTTATAATAGTGATCCATATTAAATGTGCTTCAAACCTTACCTATTGGTTTACCAATGCTATTGCATGGAAAAATGTTACGAGGTGATTTCCTGCCTATAGCGACATTTGAGGTATACCTTATACCTTATACATTATAATGAGGACCACTTAATTTGGGGCAAGCAGGATCGTAGATGATTTATGTATTTTTAGTGAAACTCCGTATAAAGAGACTAAAGTTGGAGGAGACTGGGTCCAGTGCAGAAGTTGTGAGAATGTGCGGGGGTAGAAGAAGATGACTTTTTTATTTGCGAGCTGTGTGCGAATAATTTTTAAATTTTCAATTTGTGCAGGGCGCAACAGAATTTGCTTTAATTTATTTAATAAATTCGTTAAAAACTATCAAAAGGTATTATTATTAATGCGTGCAGGTGTTTCAAATGGTGGACCTTCTTACCCCGATACCCGGGGCATGGAGGACCAATGTAATAAAAGTGTTTTTTTATCTTTACCAAAAAACATTTTTTCGGTTTTTTACTAAATTAGTTAGACCATATTATATAGGTTTTCGAAAAAATTGCTTATGTCTATACTTTGATATATAGCTGAATACACAGATGTAAATATAAACCATCGGATTTTAAGGGCGTATAATTACACGATGCATTAGACAGACACATTAGAATTCCCGTAAACCGTGGGTAGTATACCAAATTAGGAAATTAAGTGCGGAATGCCTCCTATAATTATTTCAATTAGGCTCTACGTTATGTAGGCAGTTTTGGGCGGCCCAATTAATCGATTTGTTAACAGTCCGCCAGTTTTATTATCGTTAAACAAACGTAACTTGATTTGTTTTGTTAGCCGCACAATACCTTTACATGTGTGTACACTGTATACAGTCTACTCGTACCTATACAGTCTACACGTACCTACGTCTATGCATAATAAATATACATGTATTGATTTGTATGTTGTTAAGTTACGAAAATATATTTTTTATTGGAATGGTGCACCTTTAAAACGCCTTGTACTTGTTTCCCTGACACAATGTGAAATTTTAAATACGCATTGACAAGTTACGTCTTTTTAGTCACGGGCTGAAGTTAGTTGCAATGGTCAAATGTCATACAATCATTAAAATAAAAAGACTATCATGATATCGGTGTGTTCTAACCTTACTGCAAGTAAGGTTAGAACACACCGATAGATGTCAGATTTTATTGTTAAAAATTATTAAATTTTTCTGTTCGTCGTAAAAAAAACTGTAGTATGCAACTCGTCTATAAACTGTTTAGACAATCGTTTTAATTAAACACTTACAAGCAAGCCTTCCTTATGCCGTATTATGATGTTTATCAAACCTGACACATAATTATATTAATATACTGTAAATATTTCTGCTTACCTGGTTCGTTTAAAACAAGTTTTATGAAAAATTAATAAATAAACTATTTTTTGACTTTGGCTCCTGATCGTCTTACTTACTTAAGTTGGACCTCTACGTTGTGTTTACTTACTTGGTTTATTAAATACATTGGTTTAGTGATTATACTTTGGAAAATTAGGTATTTAGTTTACCCCAATTTAATTTACTTTACAAACGTTTTACAACAAGCAAGCGGTGGCTCTTAGGGCGATACGACCAGAGAAAAAGGGCTTGAGAAAAAACCTTAATCGGCTATGAAGTAGCACAGAATTACATGATTAGGCATTGTTTCTTTTAAAAGTTTATGCAAATTAATGTGATGTCACGGCGCTCGGTACTTTATCTAACCCCAAAGGTTAACCGTTAGTCTGTCAACTTAAACGTTGCCCTGTGGGGAACGAGGTCCGCACTGGCAACAAAACGTCCCTTCTTACACCGATATATGTTTTAAAATGACCACAAAAAATGCATGATCGTGTTAGGAAAGGTCTAAACATTTAAGTTAAAGTGACAGTGTACAACTTAATTAAGTGTTAAAGAATAAAATAATGAAATCGAAATTTTTACATTAAACAGTAAACTTAAAATCCAAGAACATTTTTTGAAATTAACTAAAAGAAAAGGTGTTAATATCCAGTAAAATTCGCTAAATGTAGTAGTACAAAAAAACTAATGATAATTTAACTTAAATCTGAATCGTTCTACATTTAGTGGACTTTACCACATAATTTGGACCACTAGAATTAAGAACCAACCTTGTAGAATACACAAACACTTGTAACAATTATTTAAATAGAACCTTACCATAAATTTCGTTTTAGCAAAAATTTAAAATAAGCGATGCGTTCGATACCTTTTTGCCTGTTTTCTTGCTTTCCTTTACTCGTTTCTTGTATCGCCTGGACCCTCATTTATTGTATCATCTGAACACCAGCTTTTTAGGCAAAGTTCGAAAAACATGTAATTTCTTTACATAAGTGTCCCTTTAACCTAAGCCCTTTAACACCACAATTTGGAAAATTTTACTTTAAAATAAATTTTTAAAACGTATTAAAGATCTAAACCATTACAATGCCTACTATTATAATAGATCTAATATCTATCCACATTTACAAGGCTGACATTGGCAAGTGAAGTTGGTTTGTATATATATTATAAATTGGTAAAAAGTGAGGCTAAATTTGTCTGGCAGTTGTCAAATGTCAAACGTTTAACAAATAAAATTGGCTTTTAATTCTTCTTTGTGTTCGTCTTAGAGAAAGTATAGTACTCGTTTATAAACTTAAATTTAACACCTCGCAAGATTCGCTCGTGCCTAAATAAAACGCTTTACTAAAATGCCGTTTTCCAAAGTTAGTACATAATATAATATTTTATGAAGTTTAAAATCAGAAACATTATTATTATTATAACAATAATTGTTATTGTAAAATATTTGACAAGAAATATAGGTATTTCTTAGAGAGTGTATAATTATTATATATTTTTTATAATACAAGTACCTATGACTAGTGCGAAAAAGAGGAGATTCCTCAAGGGTGGAGTTTATTAATATTGTAACGGTTTTAAATGCTCGTAGTGTGAATTAAAACACGCACTGGTTAATTAACGAACTAAACTATTTATTTAATAACTTAACTACACTTAAAATACTATAAAACTAACTAAACACTTAACTACTAATTAATTATTTATATATCACTACTGTTCCAGAGTCTATTTATTTGCACTTATATTTAATTATTTCGACGGGAGTACCAAAACTTAAATGACTCTCCATAATGCGTCGTTCCTTATATATTCAACGCCTACGTCTTCTGGAACATTCCAGCGAGCTCCACACTCTCGATTATTCGAGCGCTGACTCACCAGCGATGACTCACCGGCGATGACTCATCGGCGATGAGTCATCATTCCGATATCCAGAGCCGTACTTGCTACATTGCCCCCGTCTTAAAACATTTTCGGCCCGAAAATGGTCCTCAGCTCCATGGCGATATTTGCATAGAGATCCAAACTTGCATTGTGACGTCCTATAGAAGTAGCAGTCTACGGTCTTCCTTTCTGTTGTTCTTTTAGGCTTGTGGCAACAGACAAGAATGTGTATGCCACTAAATCTGAAAATAACCTCAACCATACTTCTAATTATTCTTCAGTCTAAACCGTCAAGTCCACAAGCAATTTTCGGTATCGCCAGGTTCATGATGTCCTTGGACAAAAGGGTATCCCTTAATTTATTTAAGGCATTCCATACGTCACGGTAGTTTGGCTTCTGATGGAAGAGCTGCTTCGTTACCAGATAGAGTATACTTCTATTGCCTATCTCCTCAGTATCCACAATTTCAAGCACCTCTCCAACTTTGGGATTCTGCCTTCGTAGCTCGTCGACCCGTCCAAACTTGTTTTTAAATACAACCGCTATTCCCCTAGACATCCTAAGGTCTTCCGCAACACAGTGAGCCAAGGAGTAATCGGCCGAAACTGTGAACAGATCTTTTTGTTTTTCTCGAGTGACACCATACCGAGCTTTTTTACCGCTCGAATATAAATACAAGTCTTTAAGAGGCAACTCTTCCGACGGATTAACTCTCCTTACTCTAGCATCGTCTTTGCCTTCTGTTTATCCACTTCAACTCCTTGACTTGAAACGACATGGCCCAGATACTACACTTCCCTCTGGAACAAGTGACATTTCTTTGGGCTTAGCTTCAGGCCGGAACTTCTTAAGAGCTGAAAAACTTCCTTCAGGTTCTTCATATGGTCCTCAAATGATTTCCCAACCACAATAATGTCGTCAAGGTACACCAAGCAAGTCTTCCAGGATAGTCCCTTCAAAACCATTTCCATGAGCCTTTCAAAAGTTGCAGGGGCATTACATAGTCCAAACGGCATGACAGTAAACTGCCACACGGTAAACGCCGTCTTTTCTCTATCTTCTGGTGCCATTTCAACCTGCCAGTAACCGCTTTTCAAATCCAAAGTCGAAAATATTTGTGATCCAGCCAATGTATAAAGGGTGTCATCGATCCTAGGCAGAGGGTAGCTGTCCTCCTTCGTCACGTTGTTCAGCTGATGAAAATCGACGCAAAATCGAGTTGATCCATCCTTTTTCTTAACTAACACCACTGGGGAAGACCTTGGGCTGTTGGATGGTTCGATCACCCCTTCCTTCTCCATTTCATGCACAATTTTATCAGCTTCCTCTCGCTTGGCAAGTGGCAGCCTTCTTGCCGACTGTCGAATGGGCTGTGCATCACCGGAGTTAATTTTATGCTGGACAGTTCTTGTCCTACCCTTCTTTCCTTGTCCGTCGTCAAAGACATTCTGATAACTGTATATCAGCTCTTTCAGCTTTATCCTTTCATTGGGTTTCAAATCCTTTAAAGAAGTCGACAGAAGATTCGCCAATTCATTGCTCACTTTCTTGTAAAGTCTCGTTTGATTTCTGGCAGCGGTTCTTTAGTTGGGAATGGTAGACATGTTCCAGATGTGTCTGGCCATATCGCAGTTCCAGGTGTTTCACCAAGGCTTCGTAATCTTCTTGTTCGTTTGGAGAAAGTGTCTGCAAGATGTCCGTTGCATCTCCGCGTAAAGCAAAAGTTAATGCTGCAGCCTTCTCCTCTGGTACCCAGCCATTTGCTTTTGCAGATGCCTCAAACTGACGGATGTAATTTGTCCAAGAAAATTTTCCATCGAACTGAGGTGGTTTCATCCGTACTCGGCTTCCCTCCGGCACTGCTCCTGGTTCCGTCAGCATCATAGGTAAATTTACAGCTTTCAGTTTACTATTTATTTCTCTAATTTTGACCTCCAATTTCTCGTTCAATTTTTCTTCTCTCATATCCAATTCCTTCCTTACGTCATTCAATTCCATCCTTACATCGTCAACTTTCTGTCCTACTTTCTCTTCTAATTCATTGGCATTTTCCAGAATCTTCTGTTCCAAATATTCTTTTAAATTTTTGGAATTTTCTAGCATTTTCTGTTGAAAATCGTTGGAATTTTTCAGCATTTTCTGTTGCAAATCGTTAGAATTTTACAGCATTTTCTGTTGCAACTCGTCCTTTAATTCGTTGACATTTTCCAGAATCTTCTGTTGTAAATCGATTTTCAAATCGCTAGAATTTTCCACCATTTTCTGTTGCATATCGACTTTTAGTTCTTTAGAATTTTCTAGCATTTTCAGTTTTAAATCGCTAGAATATTCTGTTTCAAATCACCTTTCAAATTTTGCAACAATAAATGCATATCAAACGAACCTTCAAATAAATACGTATCTGGATTTTCACCTTCCTGTTCCAACGCTTCTCGAAGCCGCTGCTGCAACACATTCTTTTTTTCCAGTTGTATCACATTCCCTTTCTTCTAGCTCCCGCTTAAGGTCCGCCACTTTTAAGTCCATTAACGAAACCATTTTCGCGAAGTTTCACACTAACCGCACTCCTGACACCAATTGTACCCTTTTTAACTGTTCGTAGTGTGAATTAAAACACGCACTGGTTAATTAACGAACTAAACTATTTATTTAATAACTTAACTACACTTAAAACACTATAAAACTAACTAAACACTTAACTACTAATTATTTATATATCACTACTGTTCAAGAGTCTATTTATTTGCACTTATATTTATTTATTTCGACGCGAGTACCAAAACTTAAATGACTCTCCATAACGCGTCGTTCCTTATATATTCAACGCCTACGTCTTCTGGAACATTCCAGTGAGCTCCACATTCTCGATTATTCGAGGGCTGACTCACCAGCGATGACTCACCGGCGATGACTCATCGGCGATGAGTCATTATTCCGATATCCAGAGCCGTACTTGCTACAATATTATTTTATTTAACTGCCGCTGCATGCTACAAGGAATTTAAAGCCAATTTTATTTGATATTTTATGTGACATCTGACAACTGTGAAGCATCTTTAACCTAAATTTTTTCAATTTTAAGTTAAAGCAAAAATCGGCCCATGGGCGAAGTAAAATTTTGCACCGGTTAAAATTAGGAAATAATTTGGGTGTTGAATAATAGTATTTTGTGGGGAAAATGGTCGTTTCTTAATGGGTCTTCGTTTAAGCAAAAATGCGAGTTTAGAATCGACCATTAATTATTTTGTTCCACAATAAAATAAACGCAAATAATTATATTACGTTAACATTAACAATACAAAATAGCTGACAAACAAATTGGCTTTAAATTCTGCTTTGTGTTCCTCGTACTTAAGTATAGTATGCAATCCGTTTATAAACTTCTCTAGACACTTGTTTTTATTAAATAATCGCTCGAAAGCTATCCTCGTGCTTAATTATACTCATAACTAAAATGGTGTTTATAAAACCTATTACATAATACATATACCATTAAAATCGAAAGAAAGTGGCGTTTTAATAAATTTTATTATTAATAAATATTATTTAATCGGAGTAAAAAAGCATATTATTACACTCAAAATAATAATTATTATCTCTCGTAAAATAATACTAAATTGCATATTAAAAAAAAGATATACAAAAATATTTTTCACCATAATATATAGTGCTATTAGTTAAACTTAACTAAAATCGTCAGAATATAGCAGAAAGGAAGAAAACTAAGAAATAGGAATTTGCAAAAGGGGGAAATAGTAATTGTCTGCAGCTCTGGTATTATACGTTGAAGATTTTGAATGGGTGGAATTGCGAAAAGTGTGATGCACGTTCGCGAAATACAATAGAACGGAAACGGGCCTCGACTGATCCGTAATATGTATATTTGCTCGTGTGTGTGTGGGTGTGTGTGTGTAGGTGAGGATATAAGTTTGCATGAGACTTTTGCTCCTTACGTCCTTAACTTAATGTCGCACAGTGGGGTAGATTTTCTAAATAGTGAACAAAATTATAATAAAAACCTATTTTAAATAATACATTTTAAAGTACTATTTCGGAAAGGGATTATGTCTTGACATCTGCATGTTATATTGAATTGTAAATGGTACTTCCAAACTAGCAGCTAGTCGACTTTCTAAATAAACTATTTTTAAAATTAACGTGTATTGATGAAATCGATTGTCCCGAATAGTGCCTATTAGTTTGTGTCCCATTGTTTAAAATTTTACAGGTAATACTATAGTATATATATATATATATATATATAGTATATAGTATAGTATAGTTATAACTTTACGCAAATGCGTTATTCTCAAGAATTTATACATACAATAATATAAAAACGCTCACTATCGCCCAGAGTTGTTTTATATTTATTGGGTAAAAGTGTACAGAAATATATATTTTTTAAATTCCGTGCCAAACATTTTTATTTTATCATAGTAGACACTAATGTTAATTTCATGGTTTTTGATTTTACTAATAAGTGAATCAAAAACTGCTTTTTTATATCTTTATGCTCGCGCGAACCATAAAGTGCACTTTATACCCTCCCGGGCATAAAGTACCTACACTATGTAGTTTGTAAAGTAGACTTTTATGTAGTTGGAAACTAAGCAATAAAAACACAATAATGGACTAGTATTACAATAGTTATTTGTTTTACAAGTGTTGAAAAGGGACTTTTCATGCGAGTGTTTAATTTGTTCACGAGGCCGTCAGGCCGAGTGTGCATTAACACGAGGTTGAGGAAAGCTTTTCTCACAAGTGAAACACAATGTTTTTCTACCACCCTTTTATTTTTTATTATTTTCAAATACAAAACAATATAACCTAAAAACGTGTTTGACAGCTGTTAAAATTACTTTCATCTTATTCTTTTAATTTTCAAGGTATATAACTTATATAAGTTAATTAAAATCAATAAACTTACCTTCTCAATTTAAATAAAGGCACCAAATATTTGATTTTAAACATACATATACAAATACAATACAAACGTCAAAGAATGCTATCAATTTCTTTTCACACAGACCTGTCACTTTTTATACAGAAATGTCACTTTACATTCCAGTTTTGCCTTGCCAATGAAAAGATTCATTTTCTAAGCAAAGATGCCATTACGAAATGTGACTTTTACATAGTGGTCGTAGAAAAAATATTTTTCACACCAATGACTTTTCTACATTTTTTTACATCCACTCAGCAGCAGCATTTAAACATTCAGTACGGTAAAAAAAGGGAAACAGAAGAGCAACAGACACAATAAACGTTAATTCGTCCATTAAAATAGCTAATTGAAAATTACAAAGTAAATAACAAAAAAGAAGCGAGAAAAGAAATAAAGGCCTTGGTGCGAATAAAAAGTGTTATTTAATTACGTGTTACTTACGCTGTTCTGTTTTGGAGCGGTTAAATTAAATGAACATTCAAATATAATTAAACAAAGTGCTGTCAACTGCAGGCAGATTGTAATTCTTATGAATATTACCAGTGATGGGTCAAGAAAGTTTCTTAAAGAAACTAAGAAAATTGAATGTTTAGATTGTAATTAAATATATGTTTACGTTATTTTTATAAAAGAATAAACAAATTAGGAGAAAGAAAAAAAAACACAAAATTTGATGTTAATCAAACTTTGACCTCGAATAACTCTAGAAGAAATAAATTTATCAAAAAATAATAAGAGACCTTTTTTGTAAAGCGTTACATTTTATAAAAGAAACTGCACTGATTATTGCCATAAGTTACTTTGATAAAGAGGTATAAAATTCCAAATATAAAATTATTTTTACCATGTTAATTAAATGGGAAACTAAAATAAAAACAGCGACCTCTTAGAGTTGAGCTCGAACGCCCATATTTGGTAAGAGTTTTTTTTATATTAAATAGAAACATTTAATACGTTAAGAGCAAAAAAATAATAAAAAAAATTTTTTCAGTCAGTTATTAAGACACTTGTCAACAAACCAACTTCGAAGGCCTTTCTTCCCTACTTCAAAGGGACACCTGAAAGAATAGGCAAAGTTCTCAAAAAACATAACATTGAGACCACATTTACCGCCCCAAGAAAGATCGGTCAAATACTTCCAAACGCCAAACCAAAAATAGAGTTGGAGGCACAAGGGGTTTACGAAATTCCCTGTAAGAATTGTAACGGAAGCTACGTGGGACAAACCAATAATAATAATAATTAAACAAGAAAAAACATCTTCCTTAGCTGAACACGTCCGAAAAACTTCCCATGAAATGGACTTTGAAAAAACAAGGGTCTTGGCTAGCATCGAACACAGGACCAAACGTACCATCCGTGAAGCCATTGAAATAGAAATACGTCCAAGAAACTTCAACACAAGAGACGATATACAGAGACTACTACTGCATGGAAAACAGCTCTTACAACCACCAAAACGCTACGCAGATTAACGAGATCAATGAAGCCGAGCATAGCACAGGTTCAAGAGGGTATATAAACAACGATCAGCAACAGCAGCCCAGCAGATAAGACCTGAAGATGGTATATATATATATATATATATATATATATATATATATATGTGTAAATTACACAGTGTAATTAATTAAATTTCATTATAAATAAATAACCACCCATTAAATTAAAAGTAAATTATTTTTTGCAAAAATATGTTTTATACTTTTGTGAAAATTCAGTGAATACCTCACAATAAAATTTATAGGTATTGCATTATTTTTCCAATTTAGCTTTAATGTTAAAATAATATTACACTTGGACTGAAAAAAAAGTATTTTATAATGCAAATCTTGACATTTTTTTAATCGGAAACATTCAGCATGATAAAAAATAGTATAGCTTATTTAATTGTATAATTTAACAATAACTTGTAAGCGTATCAAGTAGATTTATCAAGTTTGAATAGTTCCCTAGTTTTGGGATTAACACTAATTTGGTCATTTCGTGAAATAATTGAACTTCTCCCTGTCCTTAGGACAAATTTAACTGGAGATGCTTTAGTATCGGTAATACTGCGAAATAGGAATAATCTCCTATTATCATACACAATCAAACCCAAATACTAACTAAACCCATTGATTTGATTTAGGAAAATATCCTAACGACTTTATCATAAAATAATTTCAATATTTAAGGTTATTATATTACAGGGTATATTTTCTTCACAAAAAGTGTCACGCCATCTAAAATTATTTCCCTTTAAACCCTTTTTGAATTTTTTCAATTATAATTATAATATATACCTTTTTGAGAAATCGTTAATTGAAATTTATGAATTTAGTTTAGGTGAAAATTTGATTCATGGTTTCGATCATAAATTTCAAATTTATCGTAAAAGAGAAAAGATATTGGATAATTTTAAAAAGTCCTTTCAGATGGCATAACGAGTTGTACAAAATTATTTTCTAATGTAAAAAAATTCTATATAAAATTATATTCTTTTAAATAATATAACCCTTAGTATAGTTTGTACTTAGTAAACCTAATTATTTCTTGATGAAGGTGTCATCTTAAATCCTTTATTAGAACATTAGTTTTACTGCAATTAAAATTATTTAATTAATAATTAGGTACCTCGCTTGTTTATAAATAATTTACAAAACAAAGTTTTAGTTACAGCTACAGTTACATTTGTATTCGCTTCTGAATATTCGCAGTTCAAATTTTAGAGAATTAGTCTTCCACTAATTATTTAGCCGACTATTCAGTGCGTTGGATTTTATTAGGGTCGGAGTGTTAATAATATAATATTTTTTCTTCTCGAGGTTTTCAAACGACATTGTCGTAAAACCGCCGAATTATAAAGGAAAAATAAAAGTTCGGAATAATGTTCCTTTGTCGCCGAACCATATAAATTTACACATAAAATTTTATTTGTTAATTTCATGTTTTACCATAAAAACACGTGGTATAATATAAATGACTTTGTAAAACAGTTAAAAAAAATTAATTGTTTAAAATTATATTGTTATTATTTATCACCTTTTTAAAACTAACACGGTGACTTTGCACCCCGCGGGTGACTTTAACCCATTTATGAAAAATCTTTTCGCGCTCGATAAAATTAACATTTATAATTTGTTGGTCTAAACCTGTCAATTGAGCGATATATTGAGTTTATATTACAGGAAAATCAGTGTTTTAAAGAAAGAAATGGGATTTATTACACTTTAAAATTGTATATATCGCATCAGTGCAAAACGAAATACACGCGTTACAATTTCTATATTATGCGCAATCCATTGAAATGATGATCCTGGTTTTTTTATCGGTAATCCCTTGCAATAGATATATATATATATATATATATATATATATATATGTCGCTGCTAACACGTGTCTAATAAAAATAAAATATAATATTGAATTCATTTTATACGGAAAATACACTGTGAGACAAAGTAACTTTGCACACCCAGTTTTTAATTTTAATTTTTGAAACTCAGTCATATATATATATAATATGTAATATTATAACATAGTTATTATGAAAGAGCAACTCAAGACTCAATTTTGGTATACAAAATTTAATGTTTATGATTGTTAAAACCACAAAAATTTTAAGCTTAAGTTTGAAAGTGAGCTAAAGCCACCCGTGTTTACGGTACTGGTTTTGTCTGGGCCCGCGACCATTATCCAGGTGGAAAATGATTCTACTTCAATTTACGTATAAAATTAAGTTTTGTGTTTGAATAAATAAATAGTATAAAAGTCTCCTAATCAACATTTATTATTTGCATTTGCTTTAACCTAATGTGGTATTTAGATGTTCATCAGCCTAACAAAAATATACATATTTTATAATATCCCACTGTCCATCAGCCAGAAGTTTTGCTAAGGCGTCAAAAAACACGAAGCCCATTCGGGAGCAAGGGAGCCAATTCTAGAAGGCGTTGATGTCGCATATAAGGTAGGCGCACTCGTCATCTTTTGCGTAGTGATTCATATATTTGTTCTATGGTTCAAGCCCATTCTCCTGCCAAAACCTATAACCGTAATACATTGGTTATCCAGATCAGGTGCTACAACAGCTTTAGTAAATTCACGTTTACTGCTATAAGTTTGCATAACATAAGACGAAATAGCTTTGCCTTTGAATAATATGCTTATTTAGCTGGTTTTGATTGCACATGGTATAAGAATGAAACACGACTAAAACGCAAAACAAACATGGGTTTGCTATCAAAATTTAAGCTGACCCCATTAAAAAAATGTTCAAATTCCCTTGCTATCATAGATTAATTTTTATCATCATTGCGGCAACATTAAGGCATACAAACTAATTAATACACGCTTTAAGTTTCTCTAAGATAATGGGGTTGGGACAGGAAATTTTGTATGGCATATTTGGAATCTACAACCATTTTTAAAAACGCTTTGATGACCTTCAAAAGGGATCGTGACTCACGATATTAAAACAGATTTGTTAAGAATAACAAATGCATCCAACCTCCCTTTCTAGCATGGTTCCTAGATTTTGATCAATTTTCTTTATATTTAAATCTTTTGAAAATCAAGGAAAAGTACATAGTACTAGTACTAGGGGAGGAAATTTTAAATTTTAAAAATAATTTCATAAATTTTATTCTACGCTGTTAATGGTTTTATAACAAGTAAAAAGAGTGTCAAATAATTTGGTTATGTTCGATTTATTTATTTTTGCATTAGTCATTAGTCAGGAGATGTAAATGTATAAAGAAAAACGTTAGTTAGTGGTTTTCCTAAAATTGAGATTGCATTAAGAATATACCTGTCACTTATGGTCATGACAGCAGTGCAAAATGTTCATTTTCAAAATTAAAATTGATCAAAAACCGAAATTAAATAAATTAAAAAAGACACTAAATTTGGATGCCACTCACTCATTTTATAAATATACAAAATATCAATTTAACTATGGTTTCGCGTAAAAATCGAACAAATTTTGGACATTTGTTTTGCAAGTGATGTCAGAATTGAATATATTTTTTTAACCTTGTTTCTACATCTAAATATTGCATTTTTTTCAAAAAAAATTGACCGCTGTGGTTAACAGGCCTTAAGTTACTCTACTGTGTTAAAAATAGATAAATTTCGATATTTTGTAATAACAATTTTATTTAAAAACGTATCAATTTGAAAATAAGATAAAATGTAGACCTATTTAATGACAATATATCCACGTAATATTTTTTTTAGATTTTAGCATAAAGAGGGCGCTGGGGACAATTTAATTTAAAATTTTACCATATTTTAAGGGTTAAAAAATGCAACGTTGTTTTATAATTTTGAGTATATCACGGTAAAGTACTGGTAGACGGTGGACTAGTGGTTAGTGCCGAGAGGTCGTGGGTTCGAATCCCACCAGGGGTATGGCTGTTTATTTGTGTTTGTCATATTAGTCCTTCGGAGGGGACTTTAAGCCCGCGGTCCGTTCCTACCCTTAACCCGCTCAAGCCATTCAGTTGGCTTCTGGGACTTCTTAGGAAGTAAGGGTGGAACTAAAAGAGAAATTTATATCATGATTTTATATGTGAATGCTTTATGGATGTAAATTAAGCAGGTTATTCATATAACGCGTTGCCTGTATTTATTTTTTCTCATACGAAATTAATTACTCGCACTTGTTTTGCGGCCTTTTTTGACAATCGCAAAACCCGCATCCGATTCGATTGTTGTATTCATCATTGTCATGTTTTGCCACCGCGGCAATTTTTTTCGATTTAGTTACCCGATCACTGTGTTTTAGTCTGGCGGGTTTAATTAATTTTTTCATTGAAATATTTTACGAAAAGATCCTTTAAATATAGGTATATATTTTCAAATTTGTATAATTTTTTTTTGTATATTTGGTGGATTGATGCAAATCAATATCAATTAGACAAAAACTCTCGGATTTCTTAAAATTCCAAGTAATTATCTAATGCCCAAAATTAACATTCGATGCCACTATTTTTTTCTAAATCATATTTTTTATGGATAGGTTTTAAAGATTTTTTTTTTAATTTTTGTGTTTTTTAAGGAAGCCTTCGAGGAAGCCTTACAGTTTGACATATCTCAAGTTAGGAAGGACCAATCTAGTTGCAAAAGCTGTAAAATTAACATTATCAAATTGCCGACAAATATCACCCTCTTGATACCAATAAACTGTAAAATTAATAAAAATGTGTTCATAAAAATAAGAATTTATTATAAATAAATTAAAATATATTTTTCTACTCCCACCTTTAAAACGCCCTTTATCGTACATGTTTCCATGACACTAAGTGACCTTTTAAATACACATTGACAAGTTGTGGCTTTACGGGGTGATGTTAGCAACAGGTTTTTAGTCACGGGCTGAAGTTGGTTTTAAGTTAGTTGATAGTTGTCAAATGTCATACAATCGTTAAAATAAAGTGCCTTTCTTATAAAATAATACTAAATGTGAAAATTATTTTATTATCTCAATACAAAAATACAAAAATATTAAATAGTTTCTCAACTCCAATATTTGAAAAGTTTATATGAACATTGTACTGACCTTTTAATTTCGCCGGCAGTAAACTATAACTTAAATTCGGGCACGGATAGGGTTGCCAACCGTCCTTTATTTCAAAAGACAGTCCTTTATTTCTAAATACTGTCCTTTGTCCTTTTGAAAGGTGTCAAAGGGCGGCAAATGTCCTTTAAAATCCGGAAATACAGATAAATCCACAATTATTTCAAAAAAAGGCCCATACAAATACCATAAAATGTAAAATTGGCAACATTTGAAATATTTTGGTAAATCCCCGAGCTCCAATTTATCCAGCATACCTTGTATTTTTATTTTGTTCCTCGTTGTGTTGAGCCCTTGTGTGTAGTCGACTAGTCCCTGTGTGTAAGATGTTTTTTTAACCTTATTTTACAATTTTTAACAGGAAACGGTAAGTGGAAAATACAATATTAAAATTATATTATTAGATTTCAGTTTTTTGTCGCAATATATTTTTAAACTTTAATTGGAAAATTAAACTAAACAGATTCATAAAAAGTAGCATTTTCTATTTTAAACAAGTAGTTGCCTAAATGCCAAATCATTATTTATTTGCAGGTTTTTGCTAAACATCATTAATCAAATCATCATGAAGGGTGATAAAGTCGTCGATGCAAGTGATGATGTCCCAAAGTCACAGACATCTACGTCAAGCGGTGCCCCTTCTACACCACCTCGTCCGAAAAAAAAATCGGAAAAGCTGTAAAGTAGACGTGGCACCCAAAAAAAAATCCCAATTTGTCCTTTATCTCAATAACCCAAAGTTGGCAACCCTAGGCACGGACTCGTCTGTAAAGTCCTCATAAAACATTTCTTTTACTTTCACTGTGAAAATCTGTCAATTTTCAATATACATTTCGATTTATAACCTTTATAATTGTGTTTATAAAATGTAAAAATGTGACATTTGACAGTTTCCCCTGTTGTTTCATAGATGACGCTCTATACAAATTTTTGATCTAAATCATTTTAAGATAATAATAAGTATTTGTCGTAGAAAAAGTATAGTGCATTGCGTTTTTAAACTTTTCTATACACTCATTAATTTAAGAACTCGCTCGCAAGCTCGCTCGTGCCTAAATTAAATTCGTGTATAAGATGGCGTTTATCAAACTTGATACATAATATACTATTATCTACTCCTACATTAACTAGCTGTGACTTTATGGCGTTTTAGTGGCTTTTGGGGATTTTAGTCACGGGTTTTATTATAAATTAGGGAAAAATTAGGTTAAATCCGTTAAAAGTTGACATAATATGTCAAATGTTTAACAAATAAAATTGGCTTTTAATTCTTTGTGTTCGTCGTAGATAAAGTATAGTATGGATCTCGTTTTATAAACTTCTCTAGACACTTGGTTTTCATTAAACACTCTCTCGCAAGCTTCGCTCGTGCCTAATAAAACTCGAAACTAAAATGGCGTTTATAAAACTTCATACATAATATACTATTATGAACAACTACATAATCGATGATATATCAAATTGCTTAGATCTATACGAAATATTTAATTAAATGAAATTAGTCGTCGCTTCAGCTGGCCAGCCGTTTTCCAAATGGACACACGTGTACTGGTTGGACTGTCATGATGATCAGTTATTAAATGTAAGAACCTCGGAGTTACAAATTTATTACTTTTTGTAAGTTATCCAGGTACACTGAAGTTTTAGGCAATACCTAAATATATAATCCAATTTAATATATTAATTACTGAATTAAAAATTTAAATTTACGGTGTCATGTCGCTGTTACCAATATTTTTTTTAGGTTGACGATACTGTGTCAGGAAATCCAACTGGTGAAAAATTAGGATGATCAACCTACTATAACTTACTTTTCAGACCATTTTAATTTGTGGGTCTATACAGGTTTACAAATTTTGTAATATTTCGCTTGAACTGAAGACTGAATTAATCAAAATAATACATCTGGACCCGTTTCCGGGAAACTGTTTGCGACATAACCGCCACGGGTTTTACACACGGTCCTTTTCTTAAGTCCTCCGTCGGTTTTGGCCCCGAGAATCTTGTTGCACGCCTTCAAGTGTCCGAACACAAAGCCGCCGCCGCAGCAGCGATTCCCTTAACTAGCCTCGGATTTAACTGGTAAACCGCGAAATCTTGTCCACGAACACTTTGAGGTCCTTTGAGAGTTATGCCCGAATATGGCTTGTTTCAGTTATATCCGAGTCTTGTTTATACGCTTTATTCTACATCCTCCATTTTTAGTTAAGTTTAAGTTTGGAAATATATATAGACCTGTTTATTTATCCTAGTAAATACTGTCATTTTTAATAGGAAAAAAATACAATACAGTGATCTAGATTTTAATTCTAATATTATTTCCCAAATTGACCCTTGCCTAAATTGTTTAATATAATAAGGTTAATTCTAAAATATGATATCGGAGGTCAAAGTTTGAAATAAATATTTACTAATTTATTAACTCACTAACAAATAAATATCAACAATTTCCAATTAATATTCTTGTAGACATTTTAACGCTTTATTAAAAGGTTCATTTAAATTGTATATGGTCAAAGTATAGGGTAAATAAAAAAATCCATTGTTATGGCAAATTTTTTAGTTTTTTTTTTAATTTTACCTCAAAAACGTACGAAAAGTACAAAATTATCAACTTTAAACTTATACAATCAACTGACATTAATAATCATTAATTATAATTAATAATTATTTAATTCAATTTTACGATAAAACTTTAATTTAAAATAATGAAAAAAACAGTGTATATTTTACGTTAATAATATACTTTGTCCCTATACATACATACCCTGTACATACATGTAATTTAGCTCCTTGTCCAAAATACGTTTAAAGAGATGCCAAAAAAACTGCTGTACCTAAGTATTTAGGTTTAGTTTTAGACTTTTTAAATAAAATTTATTTAAATATAAAAAAGTCTTATTTTTTACGTATAGTTATTGATAATATAAAAATTACAACATTTTTAGAGGTAAAATACTTACATTAAATTCTTGCAAGAACTTTCTATTTTAATTGTAAGAAGTAGTTTTATCTGTGGTAAGTATTATATTTTTTTGTTACCTTAAATTAGTGGTTCCTCAACTTTTTTTTATTTACGTTTCATAAATCTATGAGCTATTGAAACGATTTATGCTAGTTGTCATGACAGTTTTGTAGATTCGGTTTACTAAAATTGTTCATAGTTGCAAGAATTATTGAGTGGCAGTAACTAAATTGGTATGCTAGATGTATGATTTATTTTAAGAAATATAAAATTTTGTTAGCCATTCTTACTTCTTTTTTATTAGCTCTCTCTACTATTTTTTTTGTTTTAAAGCCACTAATGAAGTTCAAAATTTTTAATTAGTTCTCAGAACTAATTTGTTAGTTGAGACTATTTTGACCAAAAAATAAGTTATAAGCACTTTTTAGTTCTCATAACCAACCTATTTTAAAGAGTGCAAAATTTAAATACAGAAAATTTCTTTGGTTAGGTATACTTTTCTTCTGTGAAACTACAATTACGCCAAACAAATTGATTCGCCAGGTGTGTAGCAGTTTTTATGTAGCTTCCAAATGTAAAAACATATTTTAAAGAAAAAGTAAACAGGGTGGTTTTTTACGTGAAAACTTTTTGTGCAGAAAACATCCAGTCCATATCTGTAATTTTCCTATATACTGTAGAGGACAGTATTGTACTTCGGCTCTAGAATAAACATGCCAAATTGTAATCTATTTCAAACATCCATTTAAAAGATATGGTTTATTAAAATTTTTGCCAAAAACTTTTGAGCCATTGAGAAATTTTAAAGGCACATCCTGATTTGTCTTGAAAAACGCTACCTGCCCCAATATTTTTATAACATTCAGAAAACAAAACACAAAACTATTGGTCATTACTGCATTACTGTTGAGTGAGGTAATCTTAGGTATAACAGTATAAATGGGTAAAAAATTAATAAAAACATCAATATCAAAAATTGTGGTCCACCACTTTACCGACTAAGTATTAATTTATCACTCGAAACTGCAAATTTGATATTTCTATCCTGCTTCCTCGAAAAAGAGAAAAGATTTTAAAACGCACGACTTAATAGTCGAAATGGAGCTTTATTTGTTTTAGCTGTCGTCGTTTATCAAATAATCTTTGTTTTCGGTCCCACATATATCAAATTTGAAACTGCTAACGCAAAGAAGTTATTACAAATTGTGTAAAATTCCATTTCTCATAATTTGAAGGGCAAAAAAAACAATTTTATACAATATAAGAAAAATAATATAAGAAAAACAATTTTATACAATATAAGAAACAATTCCTTAGGAAAATATGTCTGTTGGTTTTAGTTTGTAAACATATATCTAAAAATATGAAATATTTTTTAATGAAGTGTCAAAATACTTAAAACTATTGAAAACAGAAATAGCAATTACCTGCTACAATGACAACAAATGTTATTAAATGGTTAAAGTTCAAATCTTAGGCAATTAAATTAAAAAAAAAATGGCGTAACGCCTATTCCACACAAGCGATTGTTTGTTTATTTGGTTTGTGTTTTTGCCTGAAAAGGAATTAAAGAATGTCGGCGATTGATAAAACAGCACGCTACCTTTTATATGAGGTTTTGACCCTCATAGTCTAAGTTTTGACATAAACTACAAATGTGCTTGAATTCCTTAATTTTGTTCACATTTGGCCCATTTTAAAGTTCTGATTACGCCTCCTCTCTCTTCCTTATTCAAAGGTTCAAGAAGAGAAAATGAACTCTATAATATAGAGTTCGTTTTCTCTTCCTAATAATAATAAGTTTATGCATGTTAATTAAATATTAAATATTCAGTATTGACACCTCTAGCATAAATGCAAGTATTAATTCGACGAGGCATGCTTTCTATCAATTTATAAATTTCTTCTTGGGAAACATTTCCTCAACCCTCTAAAACTGGTTTTATTAGTTTCTCTGCATTGCCAGGGCTATTTTGATGAGCTAAAATCTTTATTTTTAACTAATTCCACAAGTTCTCAATTCGATTAGGATCCCGTGAACAAGAAGGCCAGTCTAAAACAGTCACACCTTCCATTTTCAAACAATTTTTTGCAACTCTGCTGGTAAATGGAGGTGCATTACCCTGTATAAATTACGGAAAGCACATTTTCATAGCCTTACTACGGGTTGTAGAACTAAATCCACATATCTTGGACCTCTTAGGGATTGTCTAATGGGAATCAAGGGAATGTTTTTATCAATCATAAAGCTACCCCAAAACATTATACATTCTCCTTTGCCTTGATGGATCGATTGTCCAGCTGAGAGTCTAGCTTGTCTCCCACGACCTTTTAAAATACGAATTCACCAGTCGTCTGATCGTAGGCCAATTCTGGATTTATCCGTAAATAAGACATCTAATATTTAATTGTTAAGTTTTAATACTCCAAATACCAATTTAAATGGCCAACTTTATTTTGCACTAATATTTTTGGAACACTTAACTATGTTCTGAGATTTTTTTTATTTATACCGGATAATACACCTCCGCTGATAAGTAGAGTTGTCAAAAACTGTTGAGAAATTAAAAGTGTGACTGTTTTAGAGTGGCTTTCTTGTTCACCGGATCTTAATCCAATTGAAAATGTAAGGGATAATGATTAGAGCCCGTTAAAACAACCCGGCAACGCAAAGCAACCAGTTGAAGTAGTTTCAGATGGGTGGGAAAAAGTTCAACAAGAAGAAATAAATAACTTAATAAAAAGCATGCCTCGTCGAATTCGTGCTTGCATTGAGGCTTGAGGTGAAAACTGACTTTTGTATTTTTTGTTTTGGATTAAGCAGCTAAAAATACAACTTTTTTGTGTCTTGAATTTTGTTTGCGGCAAAAAAATCCCTGAACAACAGAAATTATGCATTTAAGTGGATTTTATTTTGTTTTCTAAAAAACTAAGCAAATTCGAAAAAAATTTAAGAGACAAAAAAGTTGTTCTTTTAGTTGCTTTATCCGAAAACTAATATAAAAATTACAAAAAAGTCAGTGGCGTACATTTTTTTGTGAAAAATATTCGTTAATGTTTATTAAAGTTTAATACCCTGTATCTTGAAGACGAAGTATACTATATATATAGTATAAATATATTTGCGGACCCATGTGTATTTGAACTTAAATTTATCAAAATAATCGTCTGTTAATTTTTTGTTACATACTTGAGTAACACCCTGTATATAGAAGGTCAAAGGTGACAAAAAACAGTTTTTCTTGATTATCTTGAGAGCTACTAGTCGTACGTAAATTTATATTAATTAATTTTTATGCAAATTTACCCGAGAAACTAAATTTTTAATTACCAAAATTTACGTTAAATCAATAGAACTAAACTTTTACGAGATAATCGAGAAAACTGTTAAAAAAAAATTAAATTGGATCTTCCTTTATCAAGTGCATTTCTGATAACTTCTTACCTTTTGATCATTGACGTACCACGTCAAATTGGCCGGGGGAAAGGAAGGGGGCGCCATACAATCGGCAATGAGCGGCCCTCCATGTTCCAGGCCTGCTTTATCGACTGTTACGTTTGGCACTCCCACGGGAACGACTGCAACAAACAGAAAAAATACGGGCCGATTGAATTTAATCCCAATACGATAATTCGATATATATTTTTATAGCAAAATCAAATATTTTTTATTTGCTAGGCATATGGTTTGATTTATATTGAGGTGGTTATAAAAATGATTGTTTTTCATTAAAATTACGGTTTTTTCATAGTGGGGATTAAATTTGGTTTATGCATCCTATCGATTGCGCTATTTAAATGTGCTCTTTTATTTGCCATTTTATTTTTTTTTCAAACTTTTATTGACAAATAGTTTTTGTTTAGTTAAAATTTTGGGAGTTTAATTGGCAAATCCTATGAACCCTAAATTTATAATTGGCTACATTAAGTAAAACAAACTAATTTAGTAAAAAATATAATTAAAGCGTATACTGCAAAAGCGGCCTAACTTACAAAATCATTATTTGATTTTATCTTAAAATATTTCTTTGATGTGCTTATCGAGTAAGTAGTAGTAGTATTAACTACTCTACTACTCTACTACACAATTTATTAGGCTAGTTTATTCGATAAGCGCATAATAGGAATATTTTAAGAGAAAAACACTAAATGATTTTTTTTCAGTCAGGCCGCTTTTGTAGTAAACGCCTCAATTGTATTTATGTTTATTTATATTTATTTATATGATGTTAAGAATATATTTATAAATAACTACCTTTGAGGGTATATAGGTGACTAGGACCAAAAATAGTATGTATATTATGTAAAAAGTTTGGAATGCGGTATATTCCGCTCGAGTGAAAAGATTGTCACACGAACCGAAGGGAGACGGTTTTACGAGAACGAAATATGCAATTCTAAATGTGTTTCCGACTATACTTTTTCTACGTTTTCAAAAAATACTTTAGAAAAATAATTTAATTGGGAGAAACAGGTTGGATCTTGGATCGGTCTAAATGTTGTTTGAAAACAAACTCAGTGTGTATGCCGTCATTCAATGATAAAATAATTAATTTTGTAACACTTAAAAAGTGATAAAAAACGGTCATATTCCGTAATAGGAGTAAAAAAAAATTCGTTTGGCACGGTTGTATACGTATTACGTATATTATGTATCAAGTTTTATAAACGCCATTTTAGTTACAAGTTTTATTAAGAACGAGCGAAGCTTGTGAGCGAGTGTTTAATAAAAACGAGTGTTTTGAGAAGTTTATAAAACGAGTTGCATACTATACTTTATCTACGACGAACAGAAATATTTTTTTCCTCATAAATATTTTACATTTGAAGAATTCAACCTCACTTTTTCGCAATTTATAATAAAGCTAACTGCCCGTGACTAAAGTGCCCAAAAGCCACTGTTGCTAACTTCAGCCCGTGACTAAATCGCTATAAAGTCACAGCTTGTCAATGTAAGAGTAGATAATAGTATATTATGTATCAAGTTTGATAAACGTCATTTTATACACAAATTTAATTTAGACACGAGCGCGCTTGCGAGCGAGTGCTTAAATTAATGAGTGTATAGAAAACTTTTTCTACGACAAATACTTATTATTATCTTAAAATGATTTAATTCAAAAAGTTGTATAAAGCGCCATCTATGAAACAATAGGGGAATCTGTGTGTCACCTTCAAATGTCAAATTTTTATATTTTATAAACACGGATTAAGGTTATAAATCGAAATTTATTTTTTGAAAATTGACAGTTTTTCACAGTGAAAGTAAAGAAAATGTTTTATGAGCACTTTACAGTGCACTGTTCAAAATTGCTAATTTTTACCTAAAATATTAGACTATATAGGACCATTGATTTTTTAAGGCAAACTGCCTGAAATGAATTCAGAGAAATATTCCCCTTTTAAATTAGTGAATTCTTTAACTGATATTTTTAAAGAAAATGATACAAATAATTAAGCAAAATTACTTAGGTTTCAAAGATGATACACCTTAGATCGTAAGGGAATCCCTTAAAGGGATATTGCCTGAGAATAAAAGAATAAATTTCCTGTTTCTAAGGCAATTTGCTTAAATTTTTAGGTAGATTCTATATATTTTTAGTGAAAATCCTCTTATTTTTCACGGTAAATTTATCTAATTTTTTTAGATCCTTTTTTCGGGTAATTTTCTACCAATTTTTTAGTGAAATTCTACTAACTTTCTAGTAAAATGTAACTTATTTTCTAGTAAAATTCTACTATTTCATTAAATAAAAATATAAGGGGAACAAGAATTGGCGGTGGGGGCATTTAGGAGAGAAGATATTTATAATGTCATTTTTATTTTCACGCATTGCTTTGGTAATATACTATTGTAAATATTAAATATTATTGTAAAAAGTTACCGATAACCTAGTATTGTTTATCCCTATATCGAGCAATGTAAATGAGAAAAGAATGACATTATAAATCCCCCTTTTAAGTGCTGATGGGTAAAATAAAAAATACATTTATTTTAGTTAAATTGAAAATGTATATTAATAAATATGTATAAATTAAAAAAATAAAAGTAACAAAAACGACAATAAAACTTATAGGTATACCTACTTTATAAGTTTAATAAAGTTTCTTTTGGCATAGGAATTTTCTTCCAAGTTAGGACTCCTTTATCCTTATGTCATAGGCGAATTAACAACGGCGGTTCCGGTACTATAGGGTTGGGATTATTTAAAAATAAATTGGGGTCAATGGAAAATTCCATTTAGTTTGGATTACTTAACTATAGCACTTCAAAATGTTCACTTATAGCACAATATTTGTTAACTGTTGTTATATCAATAGCACACAACGCGGTCTTTACGTTTTCGTTGATTTTGGCATTCTGGTGGACAATATAACTAGCGGATGGCGACAGTCGGTCATTATTAAGTTGACAGTGTTGCCGGTTTAATCTAGTAATAATTGGACTAGAGGCTAAATGTAGCAAGTATTCCTCAAGGTTATGACGAATAGCTGTCATCTTGGTTATGCATGTACACTGCATTGTGCTATACCAAACCAACCCAAACTTAACCACCCAACCCAACCGACCCCGCCCCATTGGGCCCCTCCCGCCCCATTGAGCAATAGAGGTATAATATATCTAACGGCAGGCTGGATTGTGACAATGGGGCGGGAGGGGCCCAATGGGGCGGGGTCGGTTGGGTTGGGTTGTTGAGTTTGGGTTAGTTTGGTATATTAACCTATAATAAAATAAAATTAATTACTCAACGATTTTTGAATTATTTCTAACGTAAATAACAAATTTTTAGTACAAATAATACTTTTATGATTTGATTGAATCATTTACCATTTTGTTGTTTTGTAGGTTAGTTTTAACTTGACGTTTCTTCTATTTTGGGGTTAAACCGGCAACACTGTCAACTTAATAATGACCGACTGTCGCCATCCGCTAGTGACAATATAGGCGCGAATATTTATCGTAAAACGTCGGTATTAGCGATCGTAGCCGATTGCAAGTAAGTTACTAATATTTAAAGGAGTTTACCTAAATTAGTTCAATAATTTGCCATAATAATTTAGAAGAATTACCTAAATTAAAAGCAAAATTGTCGTACCTAAAAGTCATTGAGATTTTGACTAAATATTTAGGTAATCTGCCTATCTTTTTAAATTTGAGAAGTTTATTAAGTAAAGTATGAATATTTATCTAGAAGTTAGTGAATACACCATAGAACAAAGGCATTAGTTTTTGCCTAATAAACGAGAAGGTAAATTGCTTTATTCGTTTAAGCATATTACCTTATTTTTTCTTAACTAATTCTGATTAGGTATTTCAAAAGGCTTGATTTTGAACAGTGTGGAGTCCGTGCCCGAATTTAAGTTATATTTTACTGCCGGCGAAATTAAAATGTCAGTACAATGTTCATATAAACTTTTCAAATATTGGCGTTGAGAAAATATTTAATACTTTTGTATTTTTGTATTGAAATAACAAAATAATTTTCACATTTAGTATTATTTTACAAGAAAGGCACTTTATTTTAACGATTGTATGACATTTGACAACTGTCAACTAACTTAAAACTAACTTTAGCCCTTGACTAAAATCCTCTTGCTAACTTTAGCCCGTGACTAAAGCGCCATAAAGCCACAACTTGTCATGGAAATATGCACGATAAAGGGCGTTTTAAAGGTGGGAGTAGAAAAAGTATTTAAAATTAAGGGCTTGAACAGGACTACCAATTTTAAATAATAAATATACCAAATTACCTATATTGACATATAGAACGAACATAGTCAAATGTGTCAAATTCCGAATAAAAAAACAAACCTTAAAGGTAACCTTAAATGTTTACAAGGTAAAAAACACAAAAAATCAAATATTTTTCTCTAAAAACTGCTTGAATAAGTGAAAATTTCGCGATGATTTCGTAAAACGTTCGTAAAGTGCATCGATCTTCACACCGCGTATAAATATTTCATGAACACAATTTTTCTGGTAGGTACACATTTGTAGACCACTTGTTAAAGAATTTCCCCTTGGATTTAGGGTAGATCCGTAACGGGCATATATATATAACTTACGATGTTGCAGACGATGTTTCTCGAGAAACTTATTATAAGAGACCGGATTCTAAAAATAAGTTTTTATAAAAACTTAAAAAGATAAAGATAAAGATATATCTTTAAGCCTTCTTTAATTAAAATTTCAATATTGTTAAAACTCACTACTAAAGTGATTGATCATCGCCTAGGCTGAAAAAAACATGTTCCAATAAAAAAATTCGACTACTATAAGATTAACCTGGCCTCTTTTTCTCCTTTTATTAATTACTAATGTATTTGTATTTTTAATATACCTATCGTTTAACAAATAAAATTGAAGATAAAGTATTGTGTGCCATTCGGCTGAGGACTTCTCAATGAGAAGTGTCTTTTTGTACTCCGCTGCGCGTAAGCCTTTAAAATTTGAGTTTAGCACTAAAATACTCATATATCATAAATAATGACATAAATATTATTGAATTCACTTCAAAATAGTGTATTATGTATTAAGTTTAATAAACGCCATTTAGTCACGAGCGTGCGAGCGAGAGGTTAATTAAATGAGTGCCTAGAAAAGTTTATAAACGAGTTGCATACTATACTTTTTGAATTACAAATACTTAATATTTATTACCTTAAAAATTATTTCAATTAAATATTTGTATAAAGCGACATCTATTCGAAAATAAAGTAACCATCCCAATAAACATTTTTGAATTAATTTCCACCATTAATATTGCCCGTTATTTTTTTATTTAAACTTAACAATTATTGATACTTTAATATATTAAAATAATTTCAAAATATAATTATGTTAAGAATAGCATATTCTGTAACAAGTTTTGAATACAGTGAAACCGTCAAACTCGCCTTCGGCTCGTGTGACAAACTTTTCACTCAAGCGGAATATGC
Source organism: Brassicogethes aeneus (assembly GCA_921294245.1). NCBI lineage: Eukaryota > Metazoa > Arthropoda > Insecta > Coleoptera > Nitidulidae > Brassicogethes > Brassicogethes aeneus. The sequence goes on along the minus strand of OV121133.1, from coordinate 58,921,640 downwards.
AATTCCAAACGTGTTTCAGACTATACTTTTCGGATCGGTCTAAAATTTGTTAGATAATGATATGTCGCCACCAGTGTTTATTCCGTTTTCCGATGATAAAATAATTCATTCTGTAATACTTTAAGGAATATATGTTATTCTACATTAAAAAGTGATATTAGAACGGTCATATTCCGTAATAGGGCTAGAAAAAATATTTTATCCTTTGATATTTTTTACTACTATAATTGCAAAATATTATCACAAAGTATTAAAATTCTTGTCAATGTGTATTTAAAAGGTCACTTAGTACGAAAATATATGTTATATTTGGCTTTTAGCTTAATTGTAAAATGTAGTTACTTTTATTTATTTTAAAAATTACAGTATGAATGCTAATTGATTTATGGCTGGGCACATGTGCATTTTTTAAGCAGCTCCTGCAGGAGTGCTGTAACATTCACTTTCTGACTTTGTATCGTTATTATATACTTTGTTTAAGCCAATTTTTGGGTATTATATTCTTACAACCTGTTTTCCAAATTTTCAGATGCCTAACGTTTGGTCTCTTCTTATGATAGATTGTCCCGATGTCTCGAGCCGTGACTTTTTATTGCGAACGCAGAAAAACGGAGTCTGCGGAAATAAAACAAACTGCGTGAATATTGCCTCCATTTCCGGTCGCGGTTTTTACCATTTGTTTAGACTACCAGGCGATATATATAACGGAAACGACGATAAATTTTTTGTCTCGGGAAAAAAGGCGATATCAACACTTTAGCGACTAGATAGTTTTCCAACGAGAAGTGTTGAATCCGTATTAACGTATCAACGTTAAAAAAGAGTATTTTATATTTACAATTTTTATTTAAACGCTATTTTAATAGAGTGTAAAATAAAATTTAGAACGATTTTATAGGTTTTTTAAAGCGGTAAATAAATTCAGTCTTAAAATTCCCCCCTATAATTTTACAGGTTTTCCAATAAAAATAGCACTTTTATTTGTTTACACATAATAAAAACAGTAACTTAGTGTCTGTTAGCAAGTTAAATTAATGTTGTTTCAACCATCACACAACAGAATTATTATCAGTTAAATTAATCATTTTGTATTCAAGTGTAATATACTGCTCTTGGTTATATTACTTAAAGTGGGTTATTTAATATCTTTCTTTAATTGAACGCTATAGTGTAATATTTATGGATTTAGCTTAAAATTTAAAGTTTAAAGTGACTTTATTAAACAAAATTTTACTATAAAAATTTGTTAACATGTTTTATTTTGTAAAATTTAAACATATTTTTTTGCAGAAAACAAGGGTTTGTAATTATATTAACAAAGTAAAATATTTTACGGAAAGTTTTGTAAAGGTAATATGCATTTTGTAAGCATTTTGTTATTTTTAAAGGGTACAGAGTATTTTGTTAATGCTTAACAAATTATTTCGTTAAAAAAGTAAGTGATTTCAGGCAGTCAATCAAAACATTTCCCATTTAGAATACGCATTAACAAGTTTAACTAACTGTATGGTTCGGAACACAAACGAAATTATGATTCCTCGTCCTTAAAAAGGTTTTGGAATCATTCACTGCGGTGAGACGAAAGTAAGTGGTGCCATCTACCGTATTTTGACATGTTCTTTATGTTATATATTTAAGACGGCAGATGGCACCACTTACTTTCGCCTCACCGCAGGGAATGGTTTAAAAAGGACGAGAAATCATAATTTCGTTTGTGTTCCGCACCATACGTCAACTCGATACTGATGTTCCAATAAATGGAAACAGCTCTTTATCGATGCTGGTGAGGAACACGAACGAAATTAAAGAAAAGCGGGACGAAATAATTACATCTGTAAGTGTTGTAGTAGTACTGATAAATTATATTGTACCAAATATCTTTATAATTTGATGATTTCAGAATTATGTTATTTAATTGTGTGTATGTTTTATTTGAGTTGATTTATGTAGGTATGTGTTAATTTTTTTGTTTAGGAAATTGACTAAAAAAGCAAAATTTCTTATCAAAATTATTTTCATTTAACTTCCGAGAGTTATTAAAAATACTTTTGTTACTGGGTCTACAAAAACGTTTGTAAAATTGTATTAAATCTGTGCACAGTGTGATGTACATGTACATAACAGGTTTTTGTAAAATTTTCCAGATTACTGTGGACATGTTTAAGGCAGATTAGGAAATAAACTGATGGAATTGTTAGGATGTGCCGAGTTTTAAAGGCTTCCCTGCAGCTTTCTATTCGTTCCAAATTGCATAGTACTCTAACTGCCTTTTTTTTGTAGAATAAAGATTTTATTTGCTTCTGAACTTGATCCCCACAACATGATGCCGTATGTGGCTACTGAATGGAAATTAGCATAGTTTGGCTAGTGATTGCGATGTAAGTTCCTTTATTTTCCCAATTCTGTAGATAGCAGACGACAATTTTTTCTGAATTTCCTCTACATGAACTGACCAGTTTATATTTGAATCTATGTGCAAACCTAGAACTTTGCTGATGCTTTTTCAGTGCTATTAAAAAATAGGGGACTGAGTTTTTGTTTCATTTAATTTAAGTTAATATTAACTTATTATTAAATAATTTTTACATTCAGTATTATTTTACAAGAAGGGCACTTTATTTTAACGATTGTATGACATTGACCACTTTCAAATAACTTACAACCAACTTTACCCCGTGAATAAAACGCCATAAAGCCACAAATTGTCAATGTGTATTAAAAAGGTCACTTAATGTCATGGAAACATGTACGATAATGTGCGTTTAAAGGTGGGAGTAGAAAAAATATTTTTTTAGATTTTGATTTACAATGCTAAAAACGATTTAAAGCAGAGGGTCATGAAAATAAATAAACACAGTGCTTATTTTGAGTTTTTTACTACATTTTCAAGTAAAAGGATGTGTCTAAAGATTAGCTGCAAATATTTGGAAGCTAATTTAATTTTTTAGGTTATTTAGGAACGATCTTGCGAGCATTCAGTTTTATGTATAATGCTTCGGGTGTGCCAAAAAAACTCGATATATTTTTTTTCTTGCTCTCCACCCAAAATATCGTAGAATATGTCCAAACAAATATTCTGTTAAAAGCGGAGGTCATAATTTCAATTTTAAGACGTCCCTCATCGAATCTGAAGTTTTGCCGCTTAAATAACACAGAAAACTGACTTTTTTACCTTATTTATTCTTGCAACCTAGGAAGAATTTTTTTTTCATAAAATCCATGACTAATTCTTACAAAGCATTACATTTGGACAAAAAAATCTTATTAAGCCGAATTTCTATTTTCATTATTTGATTTTTTCCAGACCTTTAAATTTAAAGTTAATAATACAAAAATGATAACTTTATACGCCTGTAACTTTTAGAATATTGACAATACAAAAATCGCCTAAAATTTTTTTGTGGTCCATCAGACAAGCTAAAAAATTGCCATTTAACTTTTTCGTCTAACTTCAATAGTTTAGCTGAAAAAGGCAAAAAACGTAAAATTTTAAATTTAAAGCTCTGTAAAAAATCAAATAATGAAAATAGAAATTCGGCTTAATAAGATTTTTTCGTCCAAATTTAATGCTTTGTAAGATTTGGTCATGGATTTTATGAAAAAAAAAATTCTTCGTAGGTTGCAAGAATAAATAAGGTAAAAATAGTAGATTATGTTATAAGGAGTAGAAGTGACTCTTTTTGTGGTGAGTACATAGATTGACGGCCGAAGCGTAGCTGAGGCAGGCAACTGTACGAAGCACAAAAAGAGCTTCTACTCCAAATAACATATACAATTTTTTTTTCAAGGGCATAATAAAAATAGGATAAGCAATAGAATTATTTTATTTACTCATAACTCGTGTGGGATAAAATTTTGGCTAAAAGCATTAGAAATTATTGATAAAAACTAAAAAAACTAATAAACCTTACTTACAATGCCGATAAATATCCGAAACTAAAACTAAACACTGCTCTGTCAAAATGCTGCACTTGAATTAATTTTGACGTACTGACATTAAATTTTGTTTGAAGTTTCGACATTGGCGACTCGTCTATCATCATAATATTTTACTAATAAACTAGTTTTTCTTTATTTCGTTCAATTAAAATTTAATAAATAATCACTAAATATTCCGTGCGATTATAATTAATATAATTAATACACCGTGATTGCTTTGTATGAAATGCTAAATTAATTTTATTATTTGACGTCTATTGAGACACCTATGGATTTACTTCTATCCCTAGGCTTTTTTGAGTTTTTTGTCTGCCGCTAATGAAAAAGACACACTTCAACTATCTCTATACAGGCATGTAAGGTTGTATATCATGGCCGCTTGAAAAAAAAAGACAGTTTTCTGTGCTATTTAAGCGGCAAAACTTCAGATTCGATGAGGGACCTCTTAAAATTGAAATTATGAGCTCCGCTTTTAACAGAATATTTGTTTGGACATATTCTACGATATTTTGGGTGGATAGCAAGAAAAAAAAAATATCGAGTTTTAATGCTACATAAAAAATAACCTTAAACCTGTTAAAATTCATAGTGAAAATAAATTTTGGGACTAATCTTATAGCTTTAAAAATACTTTTGACGTATAGTGGTGGCGAGTGGGTAAAGAAGATTTTTGAAATTAAAAATAGGTAATATATTACTATAGTTATTTATCTCAGTAGGCCAAAGAGTGAGTATTTTTCTGCTGAGCTCAAAGATTAAAAGCAAATATTCCTGAAGAAAAGTTAAGTACTTTTTGCCATTTAGATATTCGTTTAAAAAAGCGAGACCAATAGGTTTATTACCAATTTTGCCTGCCCATACATTTAGCTTTTCTGGATTCCTTGGTATGATTTTCTTTATACCAATGAGGTGTCGCTCCAATATCTACAATTTTGACTTTTAACTTTACCATTTAAAGTAAACGTACTTTAATTCAAAAATGGTTTTTCATTTATTAGGTTCATTATTTGCTCGCAAAAATTTAATTCTTAGATCGGCATCATCTTCGGTTAATTCCTGTAGTGATTGCATCTGAAATGAACCCTGTAGTAACTTCATCACGGTGGTGTGACTCGTTATCGCGAGCAATTTTTTCTTGGATTGCTAATGGTACATTAAGCTTAGTATCATCTTCAACAATAGGTTGGCGTTATCTAGGAATACGTCTTTGGTGGTGTAGTAAACGCAGCGGACCACAAGCCGGAGGTAATGGGTATGGCTGTTTATTTGTGTATGTCTGTGAATTCTTGTAATTGGCCTAGCTGTTGGAAGCAAATTAAAACTTAAAAATATATATAAATATATATTTCTTGCATGACCATTTTCCCGATTTTTTGCTTCTGTTTTACTAACAGTCCCTTGGCAAATAGGAGTCAGTTCTGAATGTGGTTTGTTAAATAATCGAGCAACTTGTGTCTGATTTTGAAATCAGATTCTATCACCAAATCCAATCATACGCAGAGTTTCAGTTAAGTATGGCATTTTCACAATCACATGCAACTAATTTTGAATAAATAAATTAAATTTTTTCTGTTGGATATAAAAAAGTCTTTTGTTCCGATAAAATTTAAAAACCGAATAGTTTCACGAAATTGTTTGCACATTGTAAATATCAAAACAATACAATATGGCTGAAATACAACAGGAACGGCGCAATTGGCTTTCTTTCAAATAAAAAATTGTTTTTATTCCTTTAACGTTCCAAAATAAAATAATTGAAAACTGCATAATGGTATAAATTCCTATTCAAACGAGCTTTCAAATATTGCATTACTTGACAAAAAATTATGGTTCGTTGCATCCTTAAGGGGTGATTTTTTTATTAAAGTATCATCATAATTTAGCCATAAAAAATTAAAGTTAAAATGTTTTTGAAATTTAAAAAAAAGTTGTTTTTAAGATACAGAATTTATTATAGTTAAGGTTGTACCAGGTACCCATATATTAATTGTATATATTGTATAGAGTGTGAATACGTGAGTTGGACGCTCGGACACATAGATTTTTGTTTTTGGCTGCGGGTTTTTTTATGGTAAATTCATGTATACGAAATAAAATAATAGATGACCAGCAACTTAATTTTTTGAAATGGAAACACTTATTTTTTTATTTTATTTTTGAATTTTGCTTTATATATAAGTATATTTTATGTACCATGTCCTAGGTATAGGGCATGGAACATGTAACAGTTATCGAAAAATTTACGATTAATTTCTTTCAAAATTTGTAAGAAGAAATTTTTGTAAATTTATTAAAAAACAGAATAACAAATTAAATATTTAAATTGTTTACCATTAACTTCCTGACAATAGGCAAGTCGATCTTCAAATTCTCGTAATACTTCAGCTGGGGCTAAATTTGTTGTATTTGGGCTCTATTCTTTAATTATTTAATACTTTATGGTTTATTGGTGGACGTTGGATTTTAGATAACCCCATAGATAAAAATCTAATGGGGTTGGGTCTGGAAACCCAGCTGGCCATTCCATGAAACCTCTCCTTCCGATCCATCAATTTGGGAAAATAGTAAACAGAAAAGGTAATTTTGAACTATTCACGAATAGTGAGGGGGCGCGCCCGGGCGCTCCATGCTGTTGTAACCATATCGAATCTACCGGTATATTTGGGTTCTTACCATTCAGGTTACGTACGAACTAGGTAATATGTAATTTTGTAGTAGGTCTAAATAATTTTTAGAGTTAAGTGTTCCCTCAATAAAAAGAACCCACAATTCCGACCCTTACGTTTACTTTCTGGGGGAATTGTGTATGACTTTCCATACAGTGCGGGTTTTCTGGTGCCCAATATCGACAATTTTGCTTGTTTACCGAACCTTTCAAACAAAATTTACCGATCGTGTAATAGATTCAAGGATTTCCTTTGCAACACATGAGTCGGTCTGTAAAACCTTGTCCAAAAAATGTTTCTCTTTAGAAAACTAAGGGAATCTGTTTCTCAGGGTACTCTTGTGAATGCATACTTTGGACTAGTTCACTCCATTTTGTCCTATGGCATTCTAATCTGGGGTCACTCTCCTAGAACTGCTGAGGTATTCTCGATTCAAAGGAGGGTAATAAGAATTATTTATAATCTAAATTATAGAGCTGATTGTCGTCAATCGTTTAAATATTTAAACGTTTTAACTGTCCCTTGTCAATATTTATTAAATGCCTTGATATATGTAAAATCAAATATCAATATTTATACTACACAAAACAACATACACCATTATCAAACAAGAAGTAGGAATAATATCAATATTGAGTTTCATAGGATAAATAGATCTAGGGATGCGTCAAATTACTTTGATCTTAATTTCTATAATAGACTTCCGAATGAAATAAAAAAGTTACCCCTAAAACAATTTAAAGCACGTCTTAAGAAACTTTTACTGACTAAAGCGTTTTATTGTTTAAACGAATTTTTAACATGTGACCTGTCTGTAAATTTTAATATTAAAATTATTACTTGTTTTTTTCCCTGCATAATGTTATTATTTTAGATCTATGATCAAATATTTGATTTATATGACCTACCTTAAATTTTAAATTTTTGTATTGTATAATTTCTTTTAACATATAAAAAAAATTTAATTTGTTTCTTTTCCTTGACTTGTGTAAATGTAACTGTATACATATTAACATGAATAAAGATTATTATTATTATTATTATTATTATTATTATTATTATTATTATTATTATTATTATTATTATTATTATTATTATTATTATTATTATTATTATTATTATTATTATTATTATTACTATTATTATTATTATTATTATTATAATAGGCCTCTACTTATCATTAAACAATTCGCCATATCCTGCCATAATCAAAATATCTAGTCATTGAATTTTAGTTAAACGTGCTATTCTTTCAAACTTTGCAACTGCACTTGACAATTACTTATTTGAAGTGGGACTAAATGGAAATACGTCAAAAAACAAATAAACCAGAATAAAAAAATAAACACACAATTGTATTATATATATTTTTTTTACTAATGAGTATAATTGGGCAATAAGAGTAACTAATGTGGGCAATGAGGATAGCCCGCGATATTTGTTATTTGTGTTCAAACTTTCTTATTATTATTTTAATGCCAAAAACAACCTCTAGATCCACTGACAAGGCTTAGTGGTCTTCAAAAGCAGAAGAAATAAGGTCACTCTATGCTGCTAAAGCCATGAATAATATTGATATTAATATTCACTAAATATAACTTTTTCTAGTCTCCAAAATCGGTTGAAAAAGAACAATTCATCGGAACCGCGCCTCGGACGACTTCCTGTTTTTAATAAAAAAGGAAAAAAGCGTCTGGCTGACCGTATCAAATATTTGTCATCAATTTTTTATTAAGTGTCAGCAACTACAATCAGGAAGGCAGCATATCAGTTCGCAGAAGACATTAATATTAAACACAAATTTGACCGAAGTGCCAAAACAGCTGTCCGTGATTGCATACAACACAATATTTTACCTCGAATTTCCTAAAAATAAATGAAAGTAAAACTAAAAACATCGTCTTCACTCACTCAACTTCAATAAACATTGGAAATCCCCCAAGTGTTAAGTTTCTTGGCCTAATGCTTGATGAAAAGTTAAACTAGGGACATCATATTGACCATATAGCATCCAAAATATCAAAAAATATGTTTGTGATAAGGTCCTTGCGTAATCTGGTCCCTATGAATATAATAAAAACAGCCTACTATTCACTGATTGCATCGCACCTGTCATATGGGTTAATATGCTGGGAACACGCTCCGTGTAGTGGACGATTGTTTGGTCTGCAACGCAAGGTCCTGAGAATAATGACAGGAGCGGGATACACTGAATGCGTAAAAAAATACTTTTCAGAATTAAAAATTTTAACCCTACCTGCCATGTTTGTATATGTTAGTTTGTTGCACGTTTATGACAACATAAACTCCTACAAGACGGTAAAAAATATTCACGATTATAAAACTAGGCACTCTGAAAACATAAGAACTGAATTTTCGAGAATTTGCGCCAGCAGAAATGGCTCAAATTATTTTGGGCCAATCTTCTATAATAAAATTCCTTTAAAAATAAGAATGTTAACAAGAAAAAAATTTGAAACTTCAATAAAAATATTTTTAATAAACAATGACTTTTTAAGCTGTGACTGCCAAAATATGTAGTAATTAGTCTTTCTATGCTTGTACTAGGTATATCCATTTTATAATAAATTATTAATTTTAATGTTGAAATTTTAAATGTAATTTGTGTATCTATTTTGTAACTTGTATTTCGACTTGTGTAAACTTTTTGTACTTAACACGAATAAAGATGATAATGATTATGATTATGATTAAATATCCATTCGAAAACCTGAATCTACAAGTGTCAACAGAATAACGGCCTTTAATAGAGAAGAAGTCCAGCTGATTTAAAAATTTTAAAACTTATAACTATAACTGCGATGAAACGGGCATTTCCACAGTACAAAATCCTGGTAAAATATTAGCTCCCAAAGGTATGAAAAAAGTCGGATCCATCACGAGTTGGAAAAGTGAAAAAAACATTATATTATTATATGCAATGAACGCTGCTGGTGAATTCGTTCCACCGATAATAATTTTTCTAAGAAAAAAAATGACTCCACAGCTTGAAAAAGATGGTCCAGCAGGAGCAATATATAAATGCTCTGACAATGGGTTATTAATCCACCAAATCTATTCTTCGAATGGCTGCAACACTTCGCTAGCCATGCCAAATCATCATTAATGATTACAGGAGCCTATTTTATTAATACTCGATAATCATGCAAGCCACATTTCATTACAAATCTAAGAGTTCTCTAAACAAAACATTCATATGCTGTCACTGCCTCCACACACATCACACGGAGTGCAGCCCTTGGATCTCACATTTTTTGGACCGCTTAAAGGGGCGTACAAAAAGGAGTATAAATTGTTATTAAAGAATCTTCTTGCAGAAAAAAAAACCCATATTACGAGGCGGCTATATTAAATAGAGCATATAAGCTGTGGCATCTATTAACAAAGGAGAATCAGGATTTCTAACAGCGGGTATTGTCTAGTTTAGGTAACCCTAACGTTTTGTATGAGGAAGACTTTCTTCCAGCTGAGGTCTTGACTCAATCTTATTTAGTAATTCAAGATTCTTTCATTGTTGGTCCAATTTCATATACACCTGAAGCAATAAATCCAATTCCATCTACATCGGCCGCAGCAATAGATCCATTGCCATCTACATCGTCTGTTACAACTGATCTAGTACCATCTACATCATCTGCATCATCCATTACCCTCTACATCATCTGCAGCCGTTTACATCATTCGAAAATCCAATTGAACTCAAAGATTGAAAACCTATTTCCACTACTCCATAAAATACCTTCTGAAAAGGTAACAAGAAGCCAAATGAAGCAACACGCTAAGATTTTGACTTCAACACCCATAAAAGAAAGTCTGCATCATCCATTACCCTCTACATCATCTGCAGCCGTTTACATCATTCGAAAATCCAATTGAACTCAAAGATTGAAACCTATCTCCACTACTCCATAAAATACCTTCTGAAAAGGTAAAAAGAAGCCAAATGAAGCAACACGCTAAGATTTTGACTTCAACACCCATAAAAGAAAGTCTTATTAAAAAAGAAAATAAGAAAACAGCAAAAGCAGATAGAGGAAAAAATATATATAAAGGAGGTAAAAGTAAGAATGGCAAACCTCAGAAAAAGGTAGTAAATAAGGCAAAAAGATGCGTGTTCCAAGAAAAAAATACTTCTATGGAGCCCGATGTCAGCCTAAATCAGATATGGGTTGACGACGAAGATGATCATCACGAAGACGAAGATAATGCTGGCAATATCTGCCTGATATGTGCAGAATTTGGTCGCAACAAAGAGTTGTGGTACAGATGCACTTCTTGTGGGTTATGGGTGCACAAAGACTGCAGTGGGTGGGATTCACCACAAGGGTACGTGTGTGATAACTGTTAGCGTAGGTTGACTATCATTGCCCACTTAGTAATCATAATTACTCGCATGCGGACAATGGTAATATTATAATTCCTAATCTGTGTTCCCAAAGATGATAAAACTATTTGAGACTGATAGTTTATTAATTAAGAGTTGATTTAATAAAGTTCTAGACATAACCCTGTTATAATTTATATTATTAAGTGACTCCCCTACTCGTAAAAAAAAAATCATGTGAAAGTTTATAAAATTTGTTTGGAAACTACGGCTCTTGCCCCATAATACTTTTTTTCAATTGTTTGCGGTGAGCATGATAAATGTACAGGAACGGCTTGGCCAAATTAAAAAACAGTACTACTTTGGAAGAGAGGATATAAAAATTTAGTTTTCCCTATAAAAATCTCTTTTTTACTATGGAAATATTGTAATGAGGAACATCAATTCCCAATTTTAGATCGATCAGTATAGTACGAGCCCTAACCACATAATGTTCGGACACTTCATAATTTATACAGAAATTTTTTTCGTGAATACTATCTCAAAATTATTAGAAGTTATGAAAAATTCAGCTTATTTTGGCATATACCCCTCGAAGCGATTTTTATTTTTAAAAAGTTTACCTTTTATTTTTAGCTTTTAAAAAAAGGCTAACTTTTTAACTTTTTTTTGTATGAGTAAAAAAAGTTATAAATGGACCCATTAAAAAGAGCATAAAATATTATACAAACCCTGAAAATTTGGTAAAAAATAAATAAGTTATAAAAAAGTATAAGTAATTTAAAAATGCTATTTTTAAAGAGTTTTTGCAATTTTCTTAGGAATCGGGAGATTTTGCAGATATATATATCGCTATAACTTTCTTATTATTTATACAATTTTTACCAAATTTTCAGGGTTTGTATAATATTTTATGTTCTTTTTAATGGGCCCATTTATAACTTTTTTTACTCATGCAAAAAAAAGTTAAAAAGTTAGCCTTTTTTTAAAAGCTAAAAATAAAAGGTAAACTTTTTAAAAATAAAAATCGCTTCGAGGTGTATATGCCAAAATAAGCTGAATTTTTCATAACTTCTAATAATTTTGAGATAGTATTCACGAAAAAAATTTCTGTATAAATTATGAAGTGTCCGAACATTATGTGGTTAGGGCTCGTATATTCTGTAACAAGTTTGGAATACAGCATATTCCGCTCGAGTGAAGAGTTTGTCACACGAGCCGAAGGCGAGTTTGATGGTTTCACGAGAGCGGAATATGCAATTCCAAACGTGTTTCAGACTATACTTTTTCTACGTTTCCAAAAAATACCATAGAAAAATAATTTAATTGGAAGAAAGTGAGGTTGGATAGGTCTAAAATTTGTTAGATATTAAAAACAGAGATGTCGCCACGAGTGTTCATTCTGTCATCCGATGATAGAATATTTTATTCTGTAACACTTTACGGAATATATGTCATTCCATAGATAAAAGTGATATTAGAACGGTCAAATTCCGTAATAGGAGTAGAAAAAATTGTTTTCGTGAAATCGAACTCACTACACTGTTATAAAAATAAGATTTGTTAACATGAGTTTATAGTTAGTTAATTTTATTTTGTAAAATTTGTACAAATTTTTTTGTATACTACCTGGGTTTGTAATTATTTTAACAAAGGAAAATATTTTTAGTTTTGTTAAGGTAAAATGCAATTTTGTAAGCATTTTGTTAATTTCAAAGGTTACAGATTATTTTGTTAAGGTTTAACAAATTATTTCGTTAAAAAAGTACACGTGATTTCAGGAAGCAAATCAAAACATTTCCAAGCGCACCAACAAGTTGTGTGCGTTTATAATATTTAACGATGACGGGAGTGTTTATAATGTCATTATTGGTTTTCAAATTAAAATTAGGCGATATAGTGAAGTTAAAGTAAATCAGTAAGTGTTTTAGTAGTACTGATAGTTATATTGTACCAATTTTTTATATAATCTGATGTCTTCAGAATGGTGTGTTATTTAATTTTGTGTATGTTATTTTTGTGTTCATTTATGTAAGTATTAAGAAAATTGTTTAATAAATCAACATTTCTTATAACTAATTCTCTTTTTTAATGTTCCCAATTTACAACAAATACTTTTGATACTGGGTCTACATAAAAGTTTGTAAAAAATACATGGAATTTTGTTATTAAATTTACAAAATATCTGTAATAATTACAAACTACTTATTCAATTAGTTAACAGATTACAGTTGGTTGTAAACTTAACAAAAAGTTATGTGGACCTGGATTAACATAAAATCTGGTTATTATTTGGTTAAATTTAACAAATATTTTTTTACTGTGTACAACGGCATTTTTCAAAGAATACGATACTGAAATAATCGCCTTTTATGTTTTAGTTTCAAGCTAAATTAACTAAGTTCTAGTGTTCCGATATTGATGAAATTTTGATATATTTCTAAAAGAATATACTTAAAAGGAATATTCAATTGATCCAGACAAGGTATAACCCCTTAATATTATAAAGCAAAAATACCATTTAGCATGTTCATGTAGGGATTAAATTAAAATCGAATCAATGCATGTAAAGTAATGTAAAAAACATTAAACAAAGAAAACCTTTTCTTGTTGCGGTTTATTAAAATCCCATTAAACAGCCATAAAAAGCTTATCTTGTGTTTTTTTTAAGTGAATAAGAATAATGACGATGTAAATGTAATAAATCATAAGCAAGACAATGCAAAGCGCAAATAAACGATATTTTTATTCAAGAAATACTTATGGCCGAATTTCAATATGAAAAATTGCCCAAACATGGAACATTGCCATTTTTAACTGATAAAGTATTTGAAAGATATTATGCAAGGTTTTATTTAGTTAAAATATTACTGATTAACATCCATTAGAATTTGTTTTTGCAATATTGTAAAAAAACGTTGTTTTGCTATAGGTCCTAAATAAACTAAAATAAATAATTTTTAATTATTGAAAATAATTTTGTTTTGTTAATTTAGGGTAACTTGCTAAGACTAGTATTGAAAAAATGTTCTTTGAATGAATTATTCTGTATTTTAAACAAATTTTCTCGCATAATTTAAAACAACTGAGAAAGAAAAAGCAAATTATAGATAACGTTCTTTTTGAGATATAATATAATGGAATGTAAATTCGGCGACACGGCGGAATGTACGACGCGCATAGCAGAAATTTCCTTCGGAAAAAAATTGCGAAATAAATTTTGCAAAGTGAGCAGCAACGCCAGCGCTTAATTTGAATTGCTAATGCAAATGATAACAGATTGTATGAAAGACGATATTTGTCGTAGTCGCTATAAAAAAGCATCTAATAATGGATTTGCCTTTGCTATAGTTTACAAACAAGTATACTTTAATACGTGTTTAAGTAAGGTTATTGTGTGTTAATAAAAAATAAAAATGTTTGATTACATAAAATAATTTACATATCTTAAGGTGCCACTAAATTCTCCATGGAAAATACAGTGCCCGATGGGTTTATTACTTTTTGTATGTATCATTTTCTTTAAAATATAACCTATATTATATAATATTTTAGGAAACACTTTCCTGGTCCCTGGAAGAAAATAAATCAAAGACCAACTTTTATATTTACAAAATTTGTTGTCAATATTTCCCTCCTCTATACTGCCAGCAAAATATGTTATACCTGCATTGTATAATATAATATAGCAATATATACAGGGTATTTCACATTCGTGGTCCATTGGAAGTTTCTGGGGGACGAAAAAAAATATCGATTTAAAATCTTAATTTTAATCCATTTAAATCTATTTTTCTAAAATATTTTAATGTCACTTCAGGTTTAACCGAAAGTGACATTAACTTTGTTATTTCAAATAGAACACCCCATATATTTTTAAATTTTTAAATTCTTTATAGAATTCTGAGTAAAATTACTATACCATGTCCTAATATTAATATTTGACAATCATAAATAGCCTATAACTTTTATTTATTAGGTTTGCGGATATGGCGGTAGAATTTTTGGAATCCTAAAACATTGTTTAAAAGATTTCATGTTAACTTTTTAACATTTTTTAACAAATAACCTAAGAAAACCCAGGGCAAATTAGGCTAACTTGAAACATTAATAAATTTTTATTTTAAATGTAAACTGCCAGTACCTATGTTTTAACAAATCAAATATTAAATCAAATAGTAAATTAAACAAATAGTAAATAGCAAATAGTAAATAGCAAATAGTAATAGCAAATAGTAAATTAAAAAACCTTATGATTAATTTTAATATTCCATAACCTAAACAAGGTAAACCTATTATTTTTATGTTTAAAAATTTCCTGGAATTCTGTTGGGTCTGTAGATCATACACTGCCTTGTTTTGCCCCCTTTCACCATCTGTCTACTACCATAAAATTAAAAAAAAAAACAGAAAATTTGATGTTATCAAACTTTGACCTTGAATAACTCTAGAAGAAAGCAATTTATCGAAAAATAATAAGAGAGCTTTTTTGTAGAGCGTTACATTTTATATAAAACTGCAATGATCATTGACATAAGTTACTTTGATCCAGACGTATAACATTCTAAACATAAAATTATTTTTTCCCATGTTAATTAAATGGGAAAGTAAAATAAAAACAGCGACCTCTTAGAGTTTAGCTGAGACGCCCATATTTGGTGAGGATTTTTTTTATATTAAATAGAAACATTTGAGAGGGTAAGAGCGAAAAAAAAATTAAATTTTATTTTTTGAAACACCCTATTGTATAATCACCAGCACAAAAACTTTCAGCTTAATTCAGGGCCGAAATAAGAGTTTTGAGGCCCTGGGGCCGACATTTGGTGGGGGCCCTCAATATTTCAAAAAATTTTGAAATTTGGAAAATTAAAACTCATGGTAAATTTTTAAGCTAGAGGAACTTTACGTGATTTTTTATTAGCGAAAGTATTTATGAGATCATCAAAACTCATATCGCGAAGAATATCGCTCTCCACGCTGCAGCGCGCTGAGAAGCATAATATTGTTCAATCGATTTTGTTTCATACTCGTTCGCAATCCGTTTTTGATGATCTTCAGTTTCGAAAAAGATCTTTCCCCACTGCATCATAGATAAATACATGAGAAGAGCTATTTCTGCATTGCAAAATATGGACTGCACGTTTCTTTGTAAAATTATACGATATAAAAATGTTTTCATCGATTCACCTTCTTTCTTCTCATATTGTTTTGAAAAAGTTACAAATCTTGAGGATAAAATCGACAAGTTTCTTGGCTGCAAGTGTCAATTTTTCATTGTGCTAATCTCAGCAAAAAAAATGAATCGTTCATTAGCAACTTGGTATGCAGAAATTCGTTCCCTTAAAGATACAATAAGTCGATCGATAACAGGGAGGAAAGATTCTGTACGAAATTTTTCTTTTGGTGATAATTGTACCGCAGACGCTTTTCCATAATCGATTGGTTTCAGTCGTACATTAAGAGATCGAACACGTGCATTCTGATATTCTTGTACATCAGACAATTCTTTTCCTACAGTTTCATATGAATCAAATGCGTCTCTTTTAGATTCAACAAACGAAGTCAAAGATTTGAGCAGATTTAAAGCTCAAAATCATGGTGGAACTTTGTAAATAACGGATTATAGAACCGAATCTATCGAGTATTTCATGCCAAAATTGAGTAAAAATTGCTGTTTCTAATCGAGACATATTTTGATAAAGGCTGCGAGCTTGACATTTCCGGATGTCTTTTTGTCCAGCATCATAGCAAATTTCGGTTAATGCATTGAGAAACGATTTGTATCCGTGAATAAGAGCTTTAACAGCATCTGCGCGACATGACCAACGAGTATCACTTAAATTTTTAAGCGTATAAAAAACTTTCTTCGTATTCTCGGCCGAAAGATGTTTCATAATTATTTCATATCGCGCTGTTGAGGCAGTGAAAAAGACAAAAAGTTCTTCTACGAAATTGAAGAAAAGAACTGCAGTAGAACATGCACTAGGGGCTGATTGTCCTACCAAATTCAATGAGTGACCGCAACAAGGAATAAAAATTGCACAACTGTTTTTTTCTGATATTATATAGCTATAGGCTAAAGCCTGCATTCCTTTATACTTGCCACTCATATTTGGCGCATTATCATAGGATTGATTGCGACAATTCTGAATATCAATCCCTTGTTGTTCTAAAAAATTAAGAAAAGCTTTTGCCATCTTTGACCCTTTGTGACCACAATTAGGGATGAAAGTCAAAAAACGTTCAACTGCATTGCAACTTTCCATATACCTTAAAATCACAGTTAATTGATGAATATGACTCACATCGGGTGTAGAACCGAAACAGAAAAATATTTTGCTTTCTTTATGCGATTTGTTATCTCAGCCAGTAATTTCTCTGCCATAAGATCAAATAACTCTTCGACTATTGTCGACGACAAATAATTTAAGTTGCCACTACCCTTACTACCATGTTCTTTTATGTCACCAGATAGAAAATTACTTCGAGAATACCAAGAAAATTTCCATTAGTAGATGAACCAAAGATTTCATCATCACCACGAAAGGACAACCCACGCCCAGCGAGAAATTTTATCGTACTTACTACTCGTTTGAGAATTTTTTGCCAATATTTAGCTTATTCTTGTACCTCTAACTCAAAATCATATAAAAATCATTGTGGTACAGTGAGTTCTTTTAATAGTTCTCTCCCTCTCTCTCTCTGGCTGAATTCAAGACCCATTAGAGTGAAAAAGACACAAAATGGAACTATTAAAAGAGCCCACTGTATTGAAAATTTTTTTATGATAAGACAACACTTGCCTGTCTTTTAATTGCCAAATTGATACAAGTTAGTTCATTAGAACTAGATGAAAAATTCACGAGGGAATTCAGGTGACTCTTTGAAGTTTCGTGTTGCGCTAGGCGTTGGAGGCATGTTCCCAATCACAAAAACCTTCCCCAGCAAAATAACTATTGGTATTCATCATGAGCTTACACAAGAAGCTGTATATTTTTCCAGTGTTTGGGATAAACACAAGTTGTGATGTAGATAGGGTAAATACCCAGTGGGTAGGTAAATAAAATTTGGGTAAATACCTGGGTAAATACCCAAATTTTATTTACCTACCCAAAACTGGGTATTTTTGATAAATGCATTATTATTTATACTTTAAATAATATTAAACTTCCCTATTAAACCTTATAAACATAAACGTACTAGAATTGTCTCTGAACGCACTTAATCGTGGAAAACCGCTTAATTGTTAACACATAGACCAGGGTCGATAATTTTTTAAACCAAAAAAAATAACAGTAGGATGAAACCCATTGGAAAAGGAGAAAAATATAATAAAAATGAAAGGAAAAATAAATTACGGGCGATCTGACTTCGGGAAGTGGGAGGGGGGGTTTTAAGTGTAAAAAATGGTTTATCTCGATTTCCGGCAAAACTACAAGTCCTATGGAAAAAAGTTAAAGGGCAAAGTTGTAGGTAATAAAAGGATCTACAACTTTTGTAATTACAATTTTTTTACATAACCTCAAAATTTTTGTGAAAAATTCAAAAAACCAAGTTTTAAATAATTATTACATTTTCTTTTTGCTTGGGAAAATCCGAACATTTTTGCGTCTATCTTCGTTTCTAGCAGACATTATGATTTTCCAAACAATTATTGAAAACACCATTGATTTTGGAAACCCTGCTGAAAATATCCCAGGTGGGAATCCTAGGTGGGATTCCCATGTGGGATTTGGGCTGGGAATCCCAGGTGGGGTAATTCACAGGTGGTATTCCCATGTTAAATTCACCAAAAAAAGTCAAAAAAGTCCAAAAAGTCAAAAAAGGCAAAAATTCTATTTAGGTGCCTAAACAAAATATTTGCCTTTTTGGGATGATCCCACCTGGGATCACACATGAGAATCCCACCTGAGATATTTTCAGCAGGGAACTATAAAAACGTAGATAGTAGAATAGAATTGTGAATAAAAGTGTTTTTATATACTTGTGGTGACGAAAGATCAGGGGAGATTCCTATCATCATTTAAGATACCAACCTTCTTTATCTTTGAATCATTTATTATAATTATTTAATAAACCATATAAATTTTAATAAAATCGGCCAAAGCGTTTTTAAGGTATAAATAAAAAACTAATTTTTTTTAACGAAACACCCTGTATCTCGAAAATGAAGCATTTTCGGACACGTGTTTATACTTTAACTTTAACTTTTTTTTATATTTTGATGAGAGGAATTTCCCCTGAGCTTTTGTCACCACAAGTCTGAATCATCCTGTATATTTTGAATAATACGAACATAACCTTAAATACATTTTACCCAAGTATGAGAAATTATAAATTCGTATGCAAAACTATAAAAACGTAGATAGTAGAATAGAATTGTGAATGAAAGTATTTTTATATACTTTATATTTTATATATCTTAAATAATACGAACATCCTATATACATTTTACTCAAGTAAAATATACCTTGATCTATGTTTTATTTGTATTTTTAATACTTAATCAAAAGTGGTATTATTTGTCTGTTTTTCATACAAAATCAAACAATAAAACAATATTTGTCCAAAGAAAAGCACGAAACAGTATTTCGGAAACACCGGAAAATATTCCACAACACTGCAATGTACCAATAAAAATCTGGGACAAAAACTAACTTTAATATTAGATTATAAGTAATTCACTGTTTGCCTGTATTTACAAAAACGTTACGACAAGCAACTGCTTAAAATTGTTATGAGTCATGACTATAGACAGTGCCGGTTTAACAGGGGTTTTTTGGGGACTATAGCACCGGGCGGTAAATATTTTTGGGGCGGTACCGCGTACCGCCCTAATTTAAAAAAAAATACTTAATCGTTAGAGTTTAGAAAAAAAATATTGCGACACTGCGGATACAACGGATACAAATGAGAAAAATGTTGTTAGAGTTGAAGCAGCTTCTCCATCAGAAAAACTTGATTTATTGCATGGAAACGGAATAACTTTAACTTTTTGGATAGACGTTTTGCAAAGGGTTAATGAAACCAATAATGCAGTCCAAAAACAAAATATGGATTTAAGCACAAATGCTCATCTTTTGTCATTTTTAGTTGAGAACTTTGAGAAACAGGAAATGAAAATTATGCTCAGAAGCGGATAATCATAAGAAAATTACAATTTGAAGAAAATAATTCAGAGGCAAATTTAAGCAAAAAAGAAACAATGCGAACAATATGTTTTATTTTAATAATTGACAATCTATAATCCGAAATCATTTGTCGATATGATAGCTAGAAATCTGGCACAAACAAATTTGAATTTTTGTTTAATCTAACGGCATAAATCTTCGTGGAGGATTTGGATGAGTTTTTTCCTCAAAAATGTGTCCAACTTCAAGTAACTTCCCTTTCGGAAATAAAAATAGAAACTTCATTGGAATTAGTATAAGTTTTATACGAAAATAAATTAATATCTTCATATCCGAAAATTAATATTTGTCTGCGATTTTTTTTTTATAATAGTTTCAAATGCAAGTGGTGAACGATCTTTCTCTACTCTAAAAAGGGTAAAGAACTACCTAAGAAATACAATTCCCCAAGAAAGATTTAACTCCTTAGCAATTT
Organism: Brassicogethes aeneus; assembly: GCA_921294245.1. NCBI lineage: Eukaryota > Metazoa > Arthropoda > Insecta > Coleoptera > Nitidulidae > Brassicogethes > Brassicogethes aeneus. The sequence goes on along the minus strand of OV121133.1, from coordinate 58,901,084 downwards.
AGTTCATTTATCAAGACCTGCTAGATGAAATAAATGTAAAGTGTTATAAAACAATTTGCTACTATAAAGACTCGAAAACAACCTTTTAATTATTAGTATTAGGATTTCACAATATTTATTTAAACCAAAGAATAATGTTTTATTTATTTATAACTTTTGATTCGTTTTTATTAGTTTAATGAAACAAAATATTAAACTTTTATTTTTTAATTAGTTTTTCTTAGTACTTAGTATTGTTTATATAAACCAAAGAATGTTTTAATTTTTAGTTAGGGCTTTTGATTAGTTTTTATAATTTGTTTATAAAGGCTCATTTTATATTTTATAGGATACTAATAGGTCAATTCTGCGCACATCTGTAAGCATCTATAAGCAAATCTGTAACTTTCTATAAGCTTATAGACAATTTGCAATTCTGCGCTTCCTGTAGCTTACAGAAAATCTTATAGAATCGTAAATATTTACGATCGGGTGTTTCCCAATCGTTGTTAGTTACAGTTTGTTTTTGTTAGGTTATGTAAAGCTATTTTAAAGATTAAAAACATAAATATTTTTAATAATGTCAATGTGGATATGATTATGGGAATATTTATCAATTGGGACAAGCAGCCTGGGCCAACTACATTGGAAATAATTTCAATTGTATTAATACAAAAACTTTATATTTTTATTTTACATATGAAAATAAAATAAAATAATATTCTTAAAAAAAATAAACCACAGCCTACTCGGTCAAAAAAGAAATAAACAACAAAATAAATAAATATTCTAATTAGTCAAAAATTAATAGGTCAAATATGAAAATTTGGATTTAAAAATTTAATTTTTTTCATTTTAAATCCTAATTGTTCTTCTTTCAGCTTTAAATAATTTTCTAAATAGTTTTTAATAAGCTCAAAATGTTTTTTTTGATTTTCTGCTCCTTCTTCAAATTTATCCTGCCATGGTTGGCCCAATGGATAATTTCCATCCATTGCATCCAAATATAGTTCAACTGTTGAGGAGTGGTGTTTTTTTATCTTTTTCTCTTTGTTGCTTTTGCGTTACCACTAACCATTGATTGACTTCTTCACTCAACGCACTAACAATTTTATTCATTATATATTATATGTTCTTTTAAACGTAAAATTATCTTACCTCATTTTATTCCTCAACCAGTTTAAATTTCTTACTTTTTGTATTATATTATATGCTGATACATAAATGAAAACCGATAAACTGTGGATAAACCAAATAATACATATAAAAATATAGGTTATGTTTGATCGTAAGTAAATAGGCGTGAAGTTGCAGTAGTTCGTTTATACTACTTTAAATTAGACATTTACAGATAACATCCCAGAATTGCCACTTTTACGATTCTATAAGCATTATAGTTACAGATCATCGTAAGCTATATAGCTATATAGATTTACGAATTTACAGAAATTTTACGAGAGAACCCAGAATTGACCTATAAGTTTACTGTTAGATACCAGCCTAACCAACCTAATCTTCCACTTGACGTGAGAAAGTAAGACTTAAAAATTTAAAAATGTTTTTAAAAAAGTAATATTTTAAAGCATTGGGCGTTGTGTTTGTGCCAGAACCGGGCGGCGAACTAACTTAAACCGGCACTGACTATAGACTAAGTATATAAAAACGTCTTCGCGCGCCAAAACTTTGAGTGTGTTACATTCTGATTTGCAAGCGGATAAGCGATAAAAAATCGAAAAATTAGAGTTAGATCTTCGAAAAATTAATTGAAAATTACAGGATTCGCGCGGTATAACCGACCCATTTTTTTTTTCATATTCGTTTCATTAAAATTAGAGTTAGATCTTCGAAAAATTAATTGAAAATTACAGGATTCGCGCGGTATAACCGACCCATTTTTTTTTCATATTCGTTTCATTAAAAAGCTACATATTACATTGGTGGGGGCCCCTAAATGGTGGGGGCCCTGGGGCCGTGGCCCCGCTGGCCCCATGCTAAATCCGGCCCTGGCTTAATTGGTTGAAGGAATTATTATTATTATTTATATTACTATTATTATTATTAAATTTGATATTACCATTAGGTCATATCATAATAAGGTATTAGTACGTTATTAGTCTTTTGATAGATTCTGGATAGAGACTTTGATTTAAACTGCTTTATTTGGAATATTTGATAATGACTTTAACTTTACTATATATGATAACAATCTCTTTATATTATTATCCAGCGCGACACTTTCTGGTGGTTAGAGTTTTGGCCATGTTTAGGTGTTTCTTGTTATGACTCTCTCCTATTTATAATTTTATTGTATTTTATTTATATTTTATACCATTTTATTTTATTGCATATTGTTTATTTTATTTGTGTCTGCATTTGTACTTGTGTTTTCGTTTGGAGAGTGCTCATACATGAATATTTAAACATGGGTCATATATTAGCATTATTTCAAAAGGATTTATTCTTAGAAGAAAAATAGTGTTTTTATGTTATTACCTATATAAACTCTGTGTGCAAAATTGTTTGTATATTTTCGCAATACTTTTGTCTTGTTCTGGACATTGATTTTGTAAGAATATTTGAACATATTGTGATATAGCGACAATTTAGTGAGATAGGACCACCATAGCTGTCGTTATATCACTTCGCAGAGTATGCAATTGTTCCATAGAATGGTTATTGGCTACGGTTAAATATATATATTATGACCCATATGACTATGTTTTTGTTTTGTTTTTTATTTTTATTTATTATAATATTAATAATAATAATAATATATTTATTCATCCAGAAGATTACAAAAATAATATAGGACAAGTCAAAAGATTACAAGGAAAAAAATAAAATAAATAAAATGTTAAGTTAAAAATAGACAAGTAATTAAAATACAAATTAAAATTTAAATAACAAATAATCATTTACTGAATAAAAAGCATGCAATGATAAAATGTTTTTTACTTTAGCTACAAATTTATTAAAGACACAATTTTTTATTTCTTCGGAAAGTTTATTATAAAGCACAGCTCCAATATAATAGGGATTATTTACGTACAGTTGCAGCCTATGTACAGTTACGGAAAGAAGTAATGTCCATTTGAATGCTCCATTGTAATTGTTCGGAGGCATTCGGAAATGGTCAACATCTGCCTCTTAGGGATTTATTTAAAAATATGTTTATATTTAGAATTTACTACCTGCTCGTATTGAATTAATTATTTTGGGTACCTATGTATGTTACATATTTAACTGTATTTTTATTAAATCGTTAATTTTTTGATATATTTTTGTATAGTTTTATAAACATTTATTCTAGGAAAAAACTTTTAATAAGAACTTTTTAGGCTATAAATTATATTATCAAGTTGTAGTTTTTTAAAACTTACTTTACATTTTTCAGAACTAGCAATGATTCAATACACTATTTTAGGAGTAAAAACAAATTTTATTATTTGTTGCAGTTTTATGTGTTAAAATTAAAAACATACTCTCTAAAAATGAATTAGTCAAAAATTACTAATTTAATAGTTAATAGTGGCTGCTTTTTCACTTGTACCATGGTTAACCATGGAATACCATGGTATCCCAAAACTAAATAGCCAATTCTTATGTAAAATTATCCCCTGAATCCGAAAATACCGTCAAAAGTTAAAAAAGTAGAACAGTTTTTGAGATATAGTCAATTTTCTATTTAATATGGAATTGACTATATCTCATAAACTGCTTCACTTTCATAATTATTGATGTATTTTCGGATTCAGGGGACAATTTTACATAAGAATTGGCTGTTAAATTTTGGGATACCATGGTATTCCATAGTTAACCACGGTACAAGTGAAAAAGCAGTCAATAATAATTAAAATTTTTATATTTGGTATATTTTTAAATTAAATATAGTAGGATTTATCAAAAAATGTTTAATATAATTATAATATAAAAGTTAACATACCTATAAAACTATAACTTACATATAAAAACTATAAAACATATAAACATAAATAGCTATAAAATTATAAAATATATATTATATAAATAAATAAATATTATAAAACTATAAAATATATATTATATATTTCTTCATATTTATTTATTGCTCTTTTATTATATGTAGGTTAATGTGTAAAAAATTATAAAATATTTATTCTTTAAAGTTATAATAATATACTCCGGCGCCGTTAAAATTATCATCGGCGCACACGTCGCGTATTTAGGCATAATTAGAGGTATAAGTTAATACTTGCCGAAAGGGCTAATCCTCATCCGGCTTAATAAGAAAAGATTACAATACCTATAGATGTATAAACAGAAAATATATAAATTATATCATAAAAGTAGGTAATAAATTTTATAGCCGAAGTTCTTCCGGACTAAAATGTTAAAAAGTATTTTAATTTAATTTCATATTAATATTTTAAACGTAGGACAAATTATTAAATATTTGATAAAAAATATTATATAATTATTAGACTTATAAGTATAAATACCAAAAAATGGTCCTGTTAAAATGCAAGCTCTTAATATTACATTTACAGGTCCCTCATCGGGAATTTTTATTTCCCATTAAAATAATATGAGATAAAATACTTTAAAATTGTATAACTCGTAAACGGATTAGTAAAACTAAAACAAATTTTGGTAGGGCTCTTTTAAAAGGTATTCAAGGTAAAAGTTGAATTTATAGAAATTTTCAAGATTTTCAAACTTTTTCAGCAAAACAAAATTTATGGTAAAATTTAGTAGGACCCTTTTTTAGGAAAATATTATCTAAAACCATAAGCAAAAAAAGCTGCCTTTTTATTTAAAAAGAAATGGTAAATAATTACATTAATAATTATAATTGAAGCATGGCATTCCCAAAGGGTTTGGACCCAATTTGGTCAAATATTATATTATCATTTAAAAATAGTCTATGTGCCATGCAAAACGACTAAAAAAATATTTTCCATATTATTTTTGTATTTTAAAGATGAATGGATTTTCATTGATTTCACACAATTTTATTTTTGACACTTAGACCCTTTGGGAATACCAAGTTCAATTATTATAATAATTATAAATTTTTGCCGTTTCCATATTTTATTGGATTTTTATACATTGAAATAAGTTGGTATTGGGCAGATATTTCATAAAACAAGAAATGAAAACTAAAATGTTGATAATAGTATATTATTATACGAGAGATAATGCAGGCTATTATTCAAAAGGATAAGGTTTGCATGTCGAGCCGTCAGGCGAGAGACGTAATTCATCCGAGTAAATAATGCGCATTATTTCGAGTGTAATACTATGTTTGTTCTACTCCAATTAAGAAATTTTCATTGATAACAAAATTTATTTATTATAACCTCACTTTTCTTCTATTTTAAAGATCATTATAGTCGCCCCTCGTATATATAAATAAATCTGACATCTGTCAACCTTACTTTTTTCTAATTTAAAACCCGATTGTTTCAAATATCAGTGAATATTAAAATAAGCCAATCACTGATACCTACAAAGTAAATATAATTCACTTTGATAGACCGGGCGGTTATATTGGTTACCATTATTTACGCAAAAAAAACAAAAAATATCAATAATATGCAATAGAAGTAGAAAAACGTATTAATAGTGCACAAAATGCATTTTAGTTTAAAATTTTAATGTGTTTAATTTACATAGTAAGAATAAATATTTTAATTTATATTGCCCAGATAACAAAAAATCACATAAAAAGGTAAATACATTAAAGAGGGTTATTAACAATTTTATTTGCAAAATTATGCAAAAGTTTATAATTATTTTAGTATTAAATGTCTATATTTCATTTAAATATATTATTTTATTAATAACAACTTATTAAATAATATATAGTTTATTTAATAAGTTATAGAACATAATATATTATATTATATTTAAACTATTTCAGAATCAATGTTATTCCTTAAATATTTAATTATTGCATAAAAGCTTAAAAGTGAAATGAAATGTGCCTAGAAAGAATGGTAAATAGCAGGTAGGTAGAATTATTGAGTTTAAAAATAAATATGTTAATTTTATTACCAAAACCCGAATGCCTCCGAACAATTATAATGGAGCATTCAAATGGACATTACTTCTTTCCGTAACTGTACATCATATTGTAAATTAAATCCAAACCTGTTGTTAGCAACAAAATGTGGCTTACAACTATCTCCAAAACTTAAACCTAACATTGATCTTAAAGCCCTTTTTTGTATGAGAAAAACTCGTTGAGCACTAGTGGAATAACCCCAACAGACAATTCCATATCTAATATAAGATTCAAAATTTGCATAGTAATATGCCTTACAAGTTGAGAGATTACTAATTAATCGAAGTTTTTTAAGTGCAAAGCAGTTTTTAGATACTTTTTTACAAACTTTTGAAACATGACAGTCCCACTTAAGGTTTGAGTCAAAGTTAATACCAACTGTGTAAGTCGCCAGGGTTTTTATGGTCCCTTTTCCCTGTGCTTTGACTTAACGGGCCACCCCTTTGTCTTTGCTTAAATTAAATCAGGGGTTTAAAAATTAAATACTTGTGTTTCAATAAACCTGACCAATTTCAAAATATCTTTATTATCCATATAAGTAAGTACACAACGTAGAGTCCTAATTTTTATAAAGTAAGTGAATTAACTAGACGATCACGAATATGCCAAAATAAGTATTTCAGTATACTTAAAGAATTGGGTTACAAAAATACATAGTGTACCTTACAATGGTTTAAATGCAATTAAAATTTGTCAAATTTTATAAAACGAAAATTTCATAGGACCATCTTTCTTAAACCACCCAAGCAGCATTTTAAGTAAAAGCGTAGAGCTTTGAGGCAATATTACTTAATTTAAGTAAATATTTTGTTAAATTAACCTTAAAAATTTACTTTGAAGTAAATTTTTTTTAAAGTTATTTAATAAGTTTAATTTGTTATTTTTTCCTATTTTAATAACATAATAACTTTCAACACTTTAAAGTATTATGAGGGACGTAGTTTTTACGAAAGAAAATTACTTATAAGTGCATTTCACCTAAAGGAAAATTTAACGGTAGTTTTAACGTCAGAATTTTTACTTAATGGTAATTGTTACTCATAATAAGTCATAATTTTACGATATTAAGACCACTTTATAACCGTAAATAATTCCTATTTGCCTGGTATTTTTTAGGGTTATTAGTGGTAATAAATACTAGTCAATACTATAGTGACTATAGTCAATATTAAACTAAACAAGGAAAAATAAGCTTAAAGTAAAAAATAAAACTTTAAGGGTAAATTTTTTTCAGGTCGCCATAATGAGTTTTTTAATATCCATTACTTATCTAAACATTTATATAATATTTGTTCATAAATATTTTTCTAAAATATAAAAAGGAAAGTTTTAGTTATTAAAAAATGATTAAAACTAAATGATTTTTAAAATTTTTTAGGTTTTAAGTTTTGTTAAATTTTTACCCAAGCAATAATTTTTCTTAAAATCGTAAAATATTTAGAGGGCATATAATTTTTAAGATGTTTCGTGCCTATTTTAATCAATAAAATAATGTGTGTTTGAGTTTTAATGCAAAATATTATTAGTTTTAACAATTTACGTTCTATTTTTAAATTTTACTTTAGGGTAGCCTTTATTACTTTGTAAGTACCATTTTGTAAAATATAAATTAAAATAACAAAGAAATTATGAATTTTAATGTTTTAGAAAGAGAGAGCAAACTGTTAGTAATTATAGCGTTATTTTTACGTAAATTTGTGGTATTTATATTGTTTTTATTACGTTATTCCCTTAGTAGATCAAAAAGGTTATTATGTAGGTAAAATAACGAAATAAATGTGCTTTAAATTAGATTAATAATGGTAAATAATAATAATTATAAAAATTAATCAGAATGGGGGAGACAAAAGTAGAGCACCAAATTGTATTTAACAGAATTTTATTGTATTTTATTTCACCAAAAAATATTTAATACATTTTAGAACTATAACAATTAAAACTAATTTATTAAAAATTAATAGAATATCCATTATTATTAATTACTTGCTGAAAACAACGCGGCATTGAAGTAATCAACTTTTGAATTACATTTTCGGAAAGTTTTGTCCAAACTTTACTAAATTTATTTACTAACGATTGTTTATTTGGAAACATTTGCGTAGGAATCCGACGTTCTACTTCTTCCCAGAGATTTGCAATGGGGTTAAGGTCTGGGTATTGTGCAGGCCACTGCAAAACTTGAACGTTATTTTCCTTAAACCACTGTTGAACAACTTGTAAAGAGTATTTTGGATCATTTTCCTGTTGGAAAATAAAACGCAGTGGCATTTCCCAATCTGCATAAGTAAACATAATATTTTGCATGATATCCCGATAAACAAATCGGTCCATCGTGTCATTAATAAAGTGTAGAGGGCCTTCCCCATTTCAAGAGAAACAACCCCATCGCCTCACACATCTCATTTCATCAGAATTAAATATTTTCTAACCCGTTTCCTCACTGAATAAAACTTTTTTCCAGTCATCGACGGTCCAGTTTAAATGCTGACGTGCAAATGCCGATCTTGCTGCTCTAACTAATGAAACTAACGGCTTTTTGGCTGGACCTCTACTTTCCGTTTTTGGTAAATTTTCTTAGTGTCCTCTGTCATTATACGATGAAATTATTTTAGATACACTGTACCGGGGTAACACAAACTGTCTTGAAATATCGGCTTGATTGTTACCTTCCATAAATGCATTGACAACTCTTGTCTTTTGAAATTGGAATTCCTCTTTACATAACTAATCCAGCATAAAAATGTGAAAAAAAAAACCTAAAATAAACCCCACTCAATTATTTTTGCCTTTACTTTTGCTAAAACCCTCCTTTTGAAGAAATTATTTAAATGATGCTTTACTTTTAACGCATTACCAATTAGCTTAAAAATAAATGTCAAAATAAATTTACTTGTTTCTTCGTAAAAATCCTTGTTGTCACCGATAATCATCACCTAACATTATCATGCATGTATAATAGGGTGCTTCATTTTAGAGCGACATTCCCACCTGAAAATCTTATAACCGGTCAGAAAACAAAAATTTTGAGCTATTAGAAAGCTCTAAGTCGCGTAGAGTAGAAAACCCATTGTTTCTGAAATATTGCCGCATAGCTGGTCAAAGCTAGTTCGACTCTTTTGGGTCACGTACGGTTTGATAAAACCTAACACTGTGTATGTCTAAGTGCATTGTGATTGCACGCCGCACAGCGAGGCCACGTCTTTAGACGGTAGATGTCTCCAGACTGACTTGCCGATACATCTTCCCGCTGTCCTGGTCACTTATTTCTTTATAAGTGCACAGTGCCGAGCTTGATGCGTGTCTCCCGTCACCGACTACCTGACACTGATGAGAACCAACAGGTGTGTGGGTATTAGGATGTGTCATTTTTGAGCAACTTTTTTTTTCAACTAAAAACAGGCTAAAAACTTTCAGGAAGATGAAAAAAGAAGCCTCTAAAAATTTGAGCTCTTAATAATAACATTAAGTGGTGCCTGTTCCTAACTTTCCATTTTCCATTTAAATAACATGGAAAAAAAAATTTATTTTTTCTTATTTTTGTATCTTGACATTTAAGCATTGTAAAAAAAATTGAACGCTCTACAAAAAAGTACTAATTTATTTTTCTTACTACCTCGACTCAAAATACGTTGTTTCGTCCCCGATTTCACGGCAGAAAGTTTACGTTTCTTGCATTGGTCAAGCTATACGCGCACACTCTAATACCGGGAGTAAAAATTTTTTAGTCGTGTGCTTAACATTCAAATTTCGTACTGCCAACATGAGAAACACAAAAATATGACAGTTTTAAACCATAATTTTGCAATTATAACAACAAATAAACAATTTATGTTTTTACTTTTTATGTTGTTTTAAGTGTTTAATGGTACTTTTATTTGTTATAAAGTAGTAATTTGTTAATTAAAATACAACCTTTTATTTTTACTGTATTGGCACCGCTGAATTACCATGACAACGCAACAGTTTGATTGATTTTGAATGTAAACGTCAGAATTAAATTAAACGTCAGATTTTAATTTTGACACAAGTTTTTTTATATACATTTAATTTTTTTCCCGTATTTTCTGCGGGGTAGCAAGAAAAATAGTATACACTACACGGGCAGAAAGTGTGAGAGCCCTGAACTGCGCGCCATGGCGCGCAGTGCAGGAATCTCACACTTTCTGCCCTTGTAGTGTAATATACTATTTTCATAGAGTAAGCCGTTGCTTAAAAATGACACACCCTAGTGGGTATAGTGCATTAGTCATTGGACAATACCATTCGGGAGACGCGCTTCGAACCCGGCTCGGTGGCGAAATGGAAGGCATTTCAGTCTTTGCAATATATATATAGATTTTACTCAAATGTCAGATTTCACGAAGGATCACTAGTGTTGCCCATTACTGAATATAAATAGCAAACCTCGTACATATTATGTCAAACTTTTTACACTACATTAAACTAAACTCTAAATTTCTCCAACTTTCAATTAACTTTTTTTAATTGGATCGCAGACCAAGTCAAATATTCTTTATTCGATGAGGCATGGAAAAATCGATGTGCACACGCTTTTAAAAAAATCATCGACGTCGAGTGCTTTACATTTTAATTTTTATCGCGGTTTTAATTACAGACTTTCATAAACGCGTTCGGTTTGATGTAATCGTGTAAAAATTTATTTGGTTCTCGCGTGCCTTTACCGGATTTACATCGAAGGTATTAATAACCAAGTTGACGTTTACGACTTGTTTATGATTTTTTTGCTATTAAAAATCGTTTTAGCCGAATTATTAATGAACGGACCATTATGAACCCAATGTTAGAGATGTATTTTAATTAAACACGGGTAGTTGTTAAAGTGATTTACTAATTATTATACACGAGTGTTCAACAAGGAACCTGACTAAAAACTAACTCTAATACATTCAGTTTTCACTAAAAGATGCACCAAACCCCTTAGTGTGTGGTCCTCTTAAAGGAATATTATATACAAAGGCAATTTATAAGACGTTTGACATGATGCTTTACTTACGAATCGCAAGGGTTCTGGTGTTAATTTAAGTGTGTACTTAAATCTAGTAAATATAATGAAGACAAGAACACCAAGTTTCTCAAGAAATTATTAGATTTTAGATTTAATTATGTTATTAATATTTCTTTTTTAATTGTATGCTGATACTAGGGGCTCAATTCTTTAATTTTAAGAAAAAAAAGTAAAGCATAAACTGCTATCATGTGTATTGGTTTAGTGTGATTTTTTCCATAGCAGAGGTGATAAACTATCGACGTAACCCACTATCGAAAGTCTAGGAAAAAATATCGATATTTTATATTTTTTAAATTTTGGTTTTTGCTTTTGCACTAATATAAAATTAACATAAATGTTTGAAAAACGTTTTATTAATTAAAAAAATATCTACTTGCAATGCGAGTCTTGCACATATTCCATACATAATATATAAATATAATTCATAATACATACATAACGTAACGTTTTTATTGTAAGGTAAAGACAATTTTACAGTATCAAATTCACAGATAGCATTGTACTAGGGATATTTTTGTCATATTATCTAACTATTATCTAACTTTTTTTTTTTGGTCTAAAATATAAATATCAGCTCTGCTGCTTTTTAGACCCTTTTGTTGTGAAAATGTACTATAAGTACTATAGATGTGTTTTTTTTTGTGTAAAACTATAAAATGTATATACATCCTAACAACAAATAAATCTATTATTATTATTATTAACTATCGATACTATCGTCGATAGTTAGACTATTAGTCTATGGCGGCTGGTGGATTTTATGTATCCCAATATCTCAGTTATTAGGCATGGGACCTACACCAAATTTATAATAGTTTATAATGACATTAAATAAACAAGTTCGGCGCAAACAGAATTTAAATTGAAGTTTGGGAAAAAGTTAGTTTTTCCTGTTGCCTCACCCGCCTCCAGGCCCCCCTAATTGAGATAATTCAAATTAAAGTGGTGCAATTTATTATCTAAAGGGTGGGCCATCTGTAAGTTGAATTTTAAACTACGTGCTATTAATGAAGCTTTCAACTTAAGCGCCATGAATTGTTGACAGTGGTTTAGTTTTAACCTTCCGATTACAAAATATGCACCGAATAAATTTGGATCAACGTTTCGAAATACTCAAAACTTACTTTGAATGTGACTGTGATCGCAGAGACGGCAAGAAAATTGCGTTTGGAAGAAATGAGGGGCCGTCAAACCAAAGTATTACAAATTTGATCAAAAAGTTGCGCAGAAATGGAATGCTGGTGGACATAAAACATGTTTCGCATGCTCGTCCTAGACGTACACCTGAAGCAATCGCTGCTGTGGCCGAAAATGTACGCAAGAACGCGTCAACATCAACTCGGCGCAGATGTCAACAACTCGGCCTTTCCCGTACCACTCTGAGGATGATTCTGCACAAAGACCTCGGTATGTTTGCGTACAAAGTCCAGCTTGTTCAGCAGTTAAAGCAAGTTGACCATCCACAACGTTTTCGCTTTGCTGGGTGGGCTTTAAACCAGTTGAACGATGACCCTAATTTTGCAAGAAAAATCATCTTTTCGGATGAGGCGCATTTTTACCTCGGAGGTTATGTCAACAAGCAAAACTGTAGGATTTGGGCCACGGAAAATCCACACGTCGCCGTAACAAAGCCTATTCAACATTTAAAACAAAACATTCAAGCTCAAATTGCCTAAATAGAGCAGCAAACTTTTGAAAAAGTTCTCGAAAATTGGTGTTCCAGGATGGGCTACTGCCGAGCCAGCTGAGGTGGCCACTTAAATAAAATCATTTTCCATACTTAATCGGAAGAAACATTCTATCAAATAAAGCAAAATTCGTTGAAAAAAAATTAGTTTTTCTTGTTCTCATTGCTATTTTATAATTCAACATAAACATGGCCCACCCTAAGGCTTTACTATAATTTATCGAAAAATTTAAAATTTTATTTAAAAAATCCAAATATTACCTACAGGTTTTAATAAAATAAATAATAAAAATTTAAAATCGAATAAAATCTGTAATATTTGGATTTTTTAAATAAAATTTTTAATTTGTCGATAAATTATAGTAGATAATAAAATGCACAACTTTAATTTGAATTATCTCAAATAGGGGGGCCTGGAGGCAGCTGAGGCAACAGGAAAAACTAACTTATTTTCGCAAACTTCAATTTAAATTCTGTTTGCGCCGAACTTGTTTATTTAATGTCATTATAAACTATTATAAATTTGGTGTGGGTCCCATGTCTAATAACTGAGATATTGGTATACACAAAATCCACCAGCCGCCACTTCGATAGTTTATCACCTCCAATCGATAGATCAATAGCGCTTTGATAGTCTTTAACAATCGATATATTGATAATAACTATCGATAGTTTATCACCTCTAGTCCATAGACGTCAATGCCAAAGGCAGTGGCGGCTCGTGACCTAAAAAATCTGGGGTTGCACCCATATATAGGTGTAGATATTACAAGAGATGTGCAAAGCCAAGATCGCTTTAAAAAATAAATTTTAAATAAAAATTTAAATTATAAAAATATAAAATTTAAATTTAAAATATGACTCTAATTACTATTAGAGTTTTAAGTTAATATATTGTTTATTATATATATCTAAATTAAATTTTCTAGTAAAAGACCGGCTTTTACTGGACACACATTGAACGATGTTTAAATTTGAAGTAGGTCTTCCAAGCCTCTTTATATCGATCGACCGACTACCGAACGGATTTTCTAATAAACTTTCAACTGAATTAATCATTATTACTATAAGAAATACATACAAACAATAATAAAAACGCAGCGGAAATGTTAACGCGGCCTGGCAAAAATACGTAACACGATTCACACTATATGTTGCATTTGTCCTGCAACCACTTTCGATCTAATTAAACTAATGATATTGAACGTAATTTAATCACGTGGTCCCAACACGCCCATTCGATAGCCTGTAATGGTTTGCGACCTTAAAACACACCAGTTAGCCTCAACAATTATACACTAGATGGCGTGGTATTCGGGCATCGATCAATGAACCGATACGAAGCGCCAAGCGGGAAATTTAATTATTTGCTTGGAAACTATAGTGTTATAACAAGAAAGTTACTAAGAAAATAAAAAAAATATATATCGATGATATTATTATAATCAAAATTTATTTCTTTCTTCTTGGGTGATTTTTTTGGGGGTTGTGCAAACCTGCAAACCTTAGGTAGAGCCGCCACTGGCCAAAGGGCGGCTGTATACATAGGTCACCCGTCGGCTTGATTGTTCTATAAAAAATTAAAAAAAAAACAATAAAATATTGTTTTTCTTAACGTTCTAATACTTAAGTTTTACAATTTATCAAAAAGTCAAGTGCTTTTTTGGCACTAAATTTGTCATCAACGTTAAATTTCGGGGTCTACAGGACATCCACCGGATTCAATTTAAAGAAAAAACTAAAATCAAGAAAGAGGGGAGAGAAAGGGGCAGGAGAAGTTCGATTAAAATTAGGCGTGGATGGAAAGAGGAAGCGGCGGCGGCGGTCGAGGCGGTCATTTTAAAAGGACACCCCCCGGGGGCAGAAATCGAAAACAAGCGACCCGAACCGACAAGAATAATAGCCGGCGAGGAAAAACTCCCAACCTCTTTGGGCTTTGGCCGTACCAAAATTAAATAAACTTCCCTGCACCACGCCGCGGCGCGCCGCATCGAACAAATATTTAGTCACGGTGGGACCGAAAATTACAGGGCTCTATAAAAAATACATTTAAGATGCATGACATTACTCTATTAGCGTTTAGTGACATATTAATCAATGCTATTAGTGAATAAAAACTTACTTTTAAGTGATGTATTAGAACAATAACATTTATATTTAATTAAAATATACATTAGATTTACTAAATTTCCTTCATTTATTTGATATTCAACGGTGCTTTCGGAATTTACAACAGCTGTTGTTGCACTGGCGATCATCTAAAGAAGGATTTTTAACGGACGAGAAGAGTTTTACGGTGGAACAATTTCACAAAAGCCAAAATTCTCTTGAACTGTTAGAAAAAGATCAGAAAAAGACCACTTGCAGCCATTTTCTAGTTTATGTGAGCCTTTGGGCTGAAACCTATGGCAAAACTCAAATGGTTTTCTTATACTGCAATGTAAAAATCAACGCTATTACTAGGGGTGTCAATCCCGGGATCCCGAAATCCCGGGGTCCCGGGATCCCGTAAAAAATCCGATCCCGAAAATCCCGGGATAAAAAGTCCCAATCCCGGGATCTTAGTATTACTAAGTACTACTAAGTTAGTAATAAGTTACTAAGTACTACTAAGTTAGTAATAAGTTACAAAGAATAAAATAGACTTTTTTTTAAGCGTATGAAATTTTTCATGTTATAATACTCATAAGCATATATATATACACTTCATTTTTTTACTCAGTTTAAGTCAAATTATTATACACCGCCGTACAATAATAAAAATACATTGAAATTACATAGCAAGAGTGGTTCCATCTATAGCATAAAATCAGCAAAGAAAATGTAAAATTACAGGTCACTGTAGAATAAATTTATGTACATAACCTATAATATAACATATTTTAAACGTCAAACCTGAAAAAATGTCACAAACTTGATAATTTCAATGTAAGTTACAGCCCCAATTGGAACTCACCAAGGCCCGATTGATAAAAAAAATGGAATTATTTGTTAATGGGGGTAAACGTGGGTACAATGTGCCTACGAATCCTTGAAAACCATTCTTCCGACTAGTGTGAAGTCCGAAAGATATCGTTCGTTAGTTTGTTTGTTGTTTTATTTTAAATTGGTTTTAAAATTAATGATATATTTTGTTCGGGACTGATCCCGGGATTAGTTACCTTTGGTCCCGAAAGGCCGGGGATTGGAAAATGGGCTCGGGATTGACACCCCTAGCTATTACCTACCAGCAGATAGTTCTTTGCAATGATTTAGAGGTAAAGACGATTTTTTTATTTAACTGGACTGGGCTCCGTTACATTTAGCCCAATCAGGGTCTGTAAAAAGTTAATTACTGTATTTTGAGGCAAAGATATTTGGCCTTCAAACTAGCCTTATTTGAACCCTATCGACTATTAGTATTAGTACTATTAAAACTTATAAGTATAAATAAATATAAATTTATTATTTTTATAATAGTATATTATTATACAATATATCGTCACCGTTCTGGCAAAAGTCATTAACTCCATTTTTATCTAAAAGTAGTTAACTACCTTCGCGATCATAGAACAATTATATCTGTTGTCTAGAAAAACTTATTAAGTGCAGTATTGTATTTTTAGCATGCTAATTTATACCTAATGCAGGCTAATATTCTCGAGACGCAAATCTTCATAATATCGAGTGTTATAACATACTTTATCAACTTGAATTAGTAAATAATTAAATGATTGTCAAAAATAAATAAATAAAAACTGGCATATGTCAGCTGGTTAACCTCACTTTCTACCAATTTTTAATATTATTATAGTCGCATTCTTTCAATTTAAAAACCGATTGGTCCAAATCACAGTAAATATTGAAATCGACCAATCACTGATGCCTAACAACGTGAATAATGAATTCATTATTCCAGTTGTTAGGCGGGGAATTTATAATGGTTATAATTATATACGGAAAACCCCAATATAATGAAATAGGTGTAGATAATATTAAATTAAGTATTAAGTTTGATAAACGTCATTTTAGACACGAATGTAATTTAGGCACGAGCGAGCTTGCGAGCGATTGCTTAATTAAATTAGTGTCTAGAAAAGTTTATAAACGAATTGCATACTAAATTTTTTTACGATAAATACTTATTATTATCTAAAAATGATTTAAAGTACAAATTTGTAGACCAACTTGGGAATGTATAATAATTTCAAATTTGTTTCTGTAAATCGAAGTGTATCACTTGAAAATGGATTGTTTAATCCGATAAATATAGTTTACTGTCGGCGAAATCAAAAGGACAGTACAATGTTCATTTAAACTTTTCAAACCAACTTCAGCCTGTGACTAAAAACCTGTTGCTAACTTCAGCCCGTGACTAATAGACCATAAAGCCAAAGAACTTTTCTACTCCCACCTTTAAAACGCCCATAATCGTACATGTTTCCATGACACTAAGTGACCTTTTAAATACACATTGACAAGTTGTGGCTTTATGGCACTTTAGTCACGGGCTGAAGTTAGCAACAGGTTTTTAGTCACGGGCTGAAGTTAGCTTTAAGTTAGTGACAGTTGTCAAATGTCATACAATCGTTAAAATAAAGTGCCCTTATTGTAAAACAGTACTAAGTGTGAAATATATTTTATTATCGCAATACAAAAATACAAAAGCATTTAATAGTTTCTCAACGCCAATATTTAAAAAGTTTATATGAACATTGTACTGACCTTTTAATTTCGCCCGAAGTAAACCGAATATCGGACTCATAAAACATTTTCTTTATTTTCACTGTGAAAAACTGTTGTTAATCGACATACACCACGGCGACTATACAAAGAAAACAGCCAATTGTAATGTCTGTGCTTGGTTCACAACAGGGTGGAAGAAAGAGGTGATACATCTCTATCCCGGAAAGCGGCCAAATCACTCAGTATTTGTTAAAATTCTCAATAGATCGCGCATTGACGTGGAAACCAACTTCAGCCTGTGACTAAAAACCTGTTGCTAACTTCAGCCCGTGACTAATAGACCATAAAGCCAAAGAACTTTTCTACTCCCACCTTTAAAACGCCCATAATCGTACATGTTTTCATGACACTAAGTGACCATTTAAATACGCATTGGCAAGTTGTAGCTTTAAGCAGGACGCGCACTGAATTCGCTCGACTCGGATCGGCACGGCACAGCAGTGCCGAACGTTTTGCATTGTTGTTATTTCAATATATCCCCGCGCACTCATTCGGATCGGCACGGCAGAGACCGTTCGACTCGACTCGTCTACGTCCGAGGTTCCTTGGGAAGGCAACTTCTGCCGAACGTCGAGTTGATTATACTAATTACACAGTAGGGTCAGCCCTGGATTAAGGGGGGCTATAGCCCCAGGCCCCGCCACTCAGGACCCCTGACACCACACGCTAGGCGTTCTTCGGGTGGCACTGGTTTCCTGTAATTTGTAACTTGTTTTTGTAGATTCAATAGCTGTAAAAGTTCATTAAATTTCATATGGGACATTCTAAAATATTTGAAAAATTTTCTCTCATCCTCAATTAAATCTGGGAATAAGTGATAAAATTCTCCATATGTTTCTCTTTTTAGATTAATATCATGAATCCAAATTTTAGGAGTTTGTTGTTCGATTTCTTCACAACATAGAGCTATAATGATATCCTCCTCAGAATCCGATGATGAACTCATTTTGTTTTCTGGACAATAATTTGCTCGGATGCCGAAAGAGAACTAGTTTCTAGTCGAATCAGTGCGCGGATAAAAGTCGTGCTGATCTGACCCGTTCCGTGCCGATCCGAGTCGAGCGAATTTAGTGCGCGTCCTGCTTTATGGAGTTTTAGTCACTAGCTGAAGTTAGCAACAGGTTTTTAGTCACGGGCTGAAGTTAGCTTTAAGTTAGTTTACTGTTGCCAAATGTCATAGAATCGTTAAAATTAAGTTCCCTTCTTATAAAATAATACTAAATGTTAAAATTATTTTATTATCTCAATACAAAAATAAAAAAGCATTAAATAGTTTCTCAACGTCAATATTTAAAAAATTTATATGAATATCGCCGGCAGTAAACTAAATATCGGACTCCACCGTGAAGTGACGTAAACATTGTTTTATAGATGGCGCTTAATACAAATATTTAATTTAAACCATTTTTAGAAAATAATAAGTATTTGTCGTAGAAAAAGTATAGTATGCAACTCGTTTATAAACTTTTCTAGACACTCATTAATTTAAGCACTCGCTCGCAAGCTCGCATGTGCATAAATTAAATTCGTGTCTAAAATGGCGTTTACGAAACTTAATACATAATAATATACCTACTATTAATAGTATGATAATTATCACATGGAAGCACATTTTTATTCACTAACAAAGCAATTGTTTGCAGCTAAAATGTGATTTATCACACCCTGTGCATCTGTGTTGTGTTTACTTGTTTATCTATCAGTACAATGGGGACCTTAGAAAAAGGACTATATAACCAGTTTTACAGGTGTTTTTTGGGATAGGATAAACGATTTTTTTACCTTAACCCAGGATACGAAAAAGATCAAATTTCCTTAATTTAAATAGCGATACAAATTTGTATTTCTAGAGAGGTATTTTTAAAATAAAGGTATAGCATTTTTAGACGACCCTTTTATAGTAGACCACTTGGACCCACTGTGTTATGGAACCAATAATTAGGCGATCTTTGGCTGAAGTCTCTAAAACAAAAGGCGGCGGTGATTTAGCGCTGTCACCGTCATTTGTTTGGTAATTTAATGAGGGTCGCGGGTGGTCGCGTCCCATCTGAGGCAGGTTATGAAAATGACGTATTCTGTGCGCGTTGCGGCTTTTTATCGGCACCGGTGTCGTAGGGGCACGATGTTTGGCCGCATGTTGTGCGACTAACTTTATAACTATGCAGCAATAATGCAATGACACTCGAAATTTATGTTCGCCACTTAAAATAAACCGCCAACTATTGTTCGACCTTGAAAGTGGTCCAGAATTTTACACATTATTTTATTATTAATATCCATAACATACCATAATTTAAAAACAAACTTAAACAGAAGCTTGATATTTAAGAACGCTGTGAGATACGTTTTGACTATTTTTGTGTTTTGGTTTAGGCAACGACCTTTTGCACCTTTTTACATGCCGGTCATGTTTCATAATCAATTTTGGAGCGCTGTGCTTTGCACAACAACCACCACACGTTTCTTGATAGAGCATTTGGTTGTGAGGCGGAAAATATTTTACTTGTAGCTTTATTTTAAAATGCCAACAATTAATGTTCTTTAAAAATAAGTCAAAACCATAAGGCGGCGTAATTTAAACTTAATAAATCATGGTAAACTGAACCTAATCCTAATATTTTATATTTTTGGCGCCTGGTTAAATAAAATAAAGTTGGTATTATAGTTTATATATGGAGGCTTGTATAAATAATATAAAGAAAATATACTAAAATTTGTGGTCAATACATGCACAGAAATATGCAGACCAAGTCGGTCACCGCACCTCACACAATTAACATACGTCAATTCTAATTGTATAATTTCTTTTTAGGATTTATGGTGAGTTTAATTAGAAGTTTTACTTTGTTCTAATGAAAACGAATTTATGTATATTTTAGTATAAGGGGAATTTAATGTGAAGTAGACAAGGAAAAAAAATTGATATTCTGAAATTTGTTTACATTCGGCTTAATTGTACTTTTAGAAGGTGTAAATCTATACTCACATTTTTTTGGTAGGAGGCTTAGTTGTCAAGTTATGGGCTTCTAAAGATTGACGTAATATGAAGTACGAATTTTTCAGTTAATTAACTTAACAAATTTATAATACAAAATAAAACCTAGTGGTTTTTATCGAAAATTGACTGTTCTGTTAAATTATGAAATCACATTCGAAATTTGATTTTTTTTCTTGTAGCAATGGCATCCAAATGTGAACGATTTTTAGTTATCATGGATTTTTTTAAAGAAATTAATGACAATATAAAGAACAGAAAGATATTATTTTATATATTATCTTTAGGAAGATTCAATATTAAAATTTAATTATGAAATAAATAAAATAACCGACACTTTTTTTAATCAAAAATTAAATTAAATGGGAATAAAATTGGAACAAAATTGGTCCTTAAGTACCTACCTGCTGATTTAAATGTTAGTAAAAGCTTTAAATGATTTAAATGTTAGTAAAAGCTGCATATTTTACACTAAAAAACGCTGAGAGGAACAAGATATATAACGAAAACATTTAAAAAAATATGTAAGAAAGGTATTTAATGAAAATGAATTCGATCATGAGTATGAGTATGGGGACGTATGGCAGGCCCCATCGATATCACCTTACACTAATCTCCCAGGGTTATTTTACCACCTTTCCGTTCTCCTAAGTATCCCGCACTGCACTGCATTACCTTTATTTGGTGGATCCGCAATTTTACGCCGGCTGGAGATCGTGGATGAAAATATCGATGGTTAAGGCCACTCCCGGATTTTTGTCGCCGGGTCGGGTCATACGCCCAGTTTAGGCTAGTGGAGAGCGGGATAAGGAGGGTAAATGTTGGTTTTTGGAGGACATTTAACTAATCCAAAACTAAGTACAATCCGGAATCCTCCTCAACCGGGGCTTTAGTAATAACCCCATTGGGATTCATGAATGGGGGTAGAAGTGTTAGTAAGCTGCTAGAACCTGTCCTTGTTGGTGTCCTTCTGAACGTCTCTGTCCGAGTGGTTTCCGGTAACTGGTGGTAACCGCTTTATAATTGCTTGCCCCCCGTGAGATACTGAATCCTGTCTTCGGTACCGAAGTGTTGACCGCCGCGACTCGCCGAAAGTGCCCTCTGCTTTGTGGATATTAAACCCCTCCTGCCGAGCACCGACTACCGACTATGTATCTTCTTTGTTTATTTTATTGTTATTAGTATATCAACCGTTAACCATTTTAATTCTTTGCTTCTTACTTTATTTATCTATTTAATTTAATTTAAGATAATTTACAAACATTAATACACAAACGGCCCTTTAGTACGTAATTGGAATACGGCCCTATTATCAGGCTTGGCAGTTTAATTGAGAGGGTCGCCCCTTTTATCTTCTGTGATGTTGTCTTATTACGTGCTAGTTTACTTTTTAGACTTTTGTTTATTTTAAGCAATCGCTGGTGATTTATTATACTTTTTTAATTTAACTAATTAAGTTGAATAGCTATTTATTGAAAACGACTATTCGTTGTTTTCTTGTTGTAGAAATTGTGTTTACGTATTCTTTTCTTGTTTAACAATTAAGAAATTGTATTTTTTTAATTTACTGCTTCTACGTTTTGTTTTTTATACTCGAGAAGGTCTCGCAGTTTGTTTATTGTTAAATTAATGTATTAAATCATTTTTATTAACTTTTAATTAAATCTTAGCAAACATTTTATTTTGTACCAAGTTTGTAGTTTGTAATTAATACTATACATAGGATAAAGCCAGCCCTATGGTGTATTGTATTAAAATTTGGAATACGGCCCTAATGTCATAGATATGGTTTGTTTAGGTTAGACTTTTACGTGCTCATTTTGTTTATTAAGAGACTGTTTATTTTACTTTCGTTATCTTTTAAAAGCTTTAATTTTATGGGGCTGGCCTGTGTGTTTATGCTTATATTATATAATACAATAAAATAATATTGTGACGTTCTCACTTGATTTAGTTTTTTTTACACTCATTCGCTGTTATCGATAATAATTTTTGCCAGGTTTGCAGGCAAGACTTCTTGTTGCCATGGCAAAATATTAAAATTGTGGTTGTTGAACAACTTTTATACTATTCAAGCCGTTTGAAATAGAGAATTGTCATCTAAAAAATTAATGAATATAAATAGTTATGTTAAAATGTAAAATTGTTAGAAAAAACTTCTCTTACTGATAGTAACATAACATTTTCTAAAATGTTTATGTAAGCGTCTTTTAATCGTCTTTTAATCGCCCATCAATTAGCCAGTACATTCCAGGACTTTTACCATAACCCACAATTACAATCCAATACAATTAACCTTAAAACTTACATTTGGCAGTTTGATGAATGGAATAGAATAAGGTTTTTTAGAGGAGTAAAATGGTTGGCCTTACCCTTTAAGGCCACATTTAAGGCTTACAAGTGCCTCTATAAGAAACACGTTTAAAACGATTATTAATATGCATAAACAGCACAAACTCAAAGCACAAGAATTGTAAACAACATAAAAATGGCCGCCGTTCGATTCTGTGCAGTGTTGCAGTGATTTTAAGTATGCGCGAAACGAGATAGAACAGACCTTAGGGAATTTTTAGCGAGTTACCGGTAATAACCTACCGGTTACTCGCGGTATCTTGTGTTTTATTGCTCGCTAAAACGCTCCGGTTATAGGTTTTGTTCTGTGGTTATGTCAAAAAATTTGACATAACCTTAAATCTTGTTTACCTTTAGTTTAGTTTGCTATTTTATGAAATTTAATGAATTATTATTATTATTATTTAACGCATTATTAAAAATTATTATACGTTTAAAACGATTATTAATATGCATAAACAGCACAAACTCAAAGCACAAGAATTGTAAACAACATAAAAATGGCCGCCGTTCGATTCTGTGCAGTGTTGCAGTGATTTTAAGTATGCGCGAAACGAGATAGAACAGACCTTAGGGAATTTTTAGCGAGTTACCGGTAATAACCTACCGGTTACTCGCGGTATCTTGTGTTTTATTGCTCGCTAAAACGCTCCGGTTATAGGTTTTGTTCTGTGGTTATGTCAAAAAATTTGACATAACCTTAAATCTTGTTTACCTTTAGTTTAGTTTGCTATTTTATGAAATTTAATGAATTATTATTATTATTATTTAACGCATTATTAAAAATTATAAAAAATATAGAAAATAAATAAAGTAAAAACTGTAAATATTTACCATTACCTTTACCATTTAACAATACATTCGCCGTTTCCTCATCTACTTTCAAATTTATATCCCTTCCCTGATGATTAAGGCTTATATTTACCATTCGAATTTTACTCATTTTTAATTTTAAAATTAACTGAACCGTTGATTGAACCCAAAAACCCGGTAAAATTAACTAAACTCAAAAGCCCGGTATCGAGAACTGTCAAACATAACCTCCAAATAGATATATCTATATGGGTACTTTAAGTGCATTATAATGCACTTAAAGTTTTAAAATGAGATCTACATTTACATTTAGGTGATAGAATAATAATGGTATATTGTGTCTCAAGGGCAGAACATTAGCTTTAGCAGCCCGCGGCTTTTAAATGCACTAGCGAGCGAAGCGAGGGCAGTTGATAGCTAAGGGCTGCTAATGCGTTTTCTGAATGTGTTTTTCGCCTAGCATCAAACAAATTATTTTTTCTACAAGCAAGCGAAAAGTACAAATTTTCGCTTCCAAAAGAAAGCGCAAAGTTGCTCGCTTAGTTATCATGGAAACCATAGTAAAGAAACGTTTAGTGTACCTATTTGCGACTTTTGACATAAACTTCAAATTTGAGGTTATCAATAAATATTAATTTTTACCAAACATTCCTATAGAAACACCGGTTGTAGAAAAAATCCTGTGTGTAATTCGAGCGCAAAGTGACATTGCCGCTCTCGCGAGATAGCCGCGCTGCGCTAAGCGTCGCGAGTCAAACTTCTCGCTCAGAGCGGCAATGTATCACTTTGTGCTCTTAATACACAAATAGCTATTTTTAAATTTTATTAATATGTTTAAACTAAATTTTAAAAAAAAACTTTGGTAGATATTTATAAATTTATTAATTATGCCTTGAGTACATTGTGGATAGTAATACCAGAATTTTAAGGCAATTTGTAAGTGTTTAAAGTGCTAGTAGGATGGTGGCTTATTTTTACAGATGAAGTTGATGGTTTATTATAATTATATAGAATTATTTGTATAAACTGTTATTTTATTCAGTTGATTAGAAATATTTAACACTTTAATTGTGTTATTTCTGCTAGTACTAGGCTGGTGTTCTTGGTTGGTCCGGATTTTTTGTGAAATTTTAATCTTATTAGATAAGCAGTCATCGATAAAGCCTTCTGCGGCTGCAAAAGACCGCCAACCCCATGTTTTTTTTAAGTGTCAGCAAATCACTCCCAGCGTTAGCAAGTAAGGTTGCAGAACTACGACGGAAGGAATGCCCTGTGTATGTATTAGGTTCGTGCAGTTTAAAAAAAGTCTCTATTTTGCTTTATATTTTGCTAAATGTATCTTTTCCAATCGGTTGTACTGTGCATTTATTATTTTTATAATAAATGTATGGGCGATTATGGGGAGTGTGGGTATACCTATAGGGACTTCTGGGACACCGTGTATGTATGTAGCGACAGGTATTACCCTCAAAGCGACATGTATATACGCGTATGTACTTTAATTTAAAATTTTGATTTGAAATATTTATTTTCAGTATTTACAAAAAAAAATCTAATTTTGAATTCACAAACAATTTTTGACTAGGTATGTTTCATATTTTATTGTAATTTTATTTAATGTACAAACTGCTTTCGAAAAATCATGTCAATATTTAGAAGGGCTAACTTGACAACTAAGCCTTATACAAAAAATAATTGTTGGTTTACATTTACACCTTTAAGGAGGCCAAATGTGAACAAATTTAAGAATCTTTTTTTGCTGTTCGGTTTATATGAAATGGGACATAAGTAAAATATTATGTAATCTACAGGGTGTCTTTTAATGAGTAGTACGATTTTTTTACTAATATCTAAGTTTCATAAAGTTAAAGTTTTATACATTATTTCATTTAATTAAGATTAATCAGTTTTCCATTTAAAACTCGAGATAATTTCTTATTCTTGTTGTTGTTTGTTATTTTTTCTTATCCTCGTGTTGAAACTAAAAAGAGTCCGGCTCAAAGGCCTAATTGGCTACTGTTTTTTCTAGGGTGCAAAAAATCACAACTAAAATAAATTTTATTTAGTTTGAAAATTAATTTGCAAACAAAAAGCCTGTTTTCGTTTAGCAGTTAGGTATTCATAATGGATTTTTTAACGGTGGAAGAAAAAATGGAAACGGTTTTGATTTACAAAGAAGCAGGCAGAATTATTGATGATGCTGTTAATATTTACGAAGAGCACTATCCGGAAAAAATTCGATCGCGTGCTTCATTCAATAGTCAAGCAAACTATAAACGGAAAAAAAGAGCAACAGTTACCGGTAAAAATATAAAAATAAATTTAATAGCAGCCGTTGCTGCTAAAACTCGTGCAAGCACACGAGAATTATCTCGCGATTTCGGAATATCCCAGAGTAGTGTTATCAGAATATTAAAACGAAATAAATACCATCCTTACCATATTTCGTTACATCAGGAGCTTCATGGTTTGTATTTTCAAAATCGGGTAATTTTTTGTCAGTGGACAAGAGAACAAATACAACAAAATACAATTTTTTTATTTTCTAAATACAAAATAAAAACAATATTGTTTTCCGACGAGTCATAACAATCCGCGTTGGCTCCCTCAAATGGAACACATTAGCGTCCTTGGACTGTCAACGTGTGTGGTGGAATCGTTGGTAACAAACTCATCGGTCCCTGAAGGAAATTTAAATGACGAAATGTACCGAGATATTTTGAAAAATAAACTACCCACATTACTTGAAGACTTAAGCTTAAGTACGACAGAACATGTGGTTTTAACATGATGGATGCCCAGCACACTATTCGGTGTGCACATGAAGTAAGTACTTGATCGCAATTTTAATGGTCGCTGGATTGGTAGAGCTGGTCCGGTTAGTTGGCGTGCTAGATAACCTGATCTTACTACGCCGGATTTCTTTTTGTGGGGCTATCTCAAAAACCGCGTATATCATCAAGTACCACACCGAAAAAAAATAATGTAGTTGAGTTAAAGTTTGCCTAAATGTCATTTTTGAAAATGTTGTTTCATTAAAAAACCTATTGGATTAATGTATATTTTGGTGTCAAAGCAATAGTCAGAGTTTGTCAAAGTTTATCCTATTTTGATTTAATAGCTGGAATTGGTGGAATCAAATACTAAAATTTTTAGGATTACCTAAAAAAAACTATTAAATTAGGTAACGTTTAGTTGCTCTTTAAATCCAAAACATTAAATTTGTTCATTTAACAAATTGTAAATGTTACTTTAAAATTTGTTAATTTTGCATTCAAGAAATTGCCGTGAAGGGCGCTTCGAACACCCACGCCACGTCATTAGACGGTGTTGATCACGTGATGTTCTTACATCTCGCCTCAGTTGGCTTACGATAGGAGTATATAAGCTCAGGTAGCCGTTTGTTTTGTGTGTGTTCCACAGTGGAACTTCCACTACACCAAATTGCCCGACACTGATAAGACCCCCAATATAGGTCGAATCAGCTGTCTGTCGGTAGGCATTTGAAGTAGGTGAAACGCACTCAAAACAAAAACTCTGGCGAGGGAAGGTTCAATTCTTTCTCTTTATATTAATTCCATAATTAAATTAACCCAACATTAGCGCAAATTATTTAAATTTAACATTTTATTGGTGTTAAGTGAATATGCTAAAAAGGTTACCTGGACTTTTCAAGAAATTTACCTTAACATCTTAAAAATGTTAGCAGAAACATTTTAGATTAGCAGATTAGAACAAATATTCTCATTTTGTTCATTTGACTAATATTTGTTGTTCAATTAAACAATACAATTTGACATTTTTAGATGGTTAAGTAAACGTGTAAAAACCAATGCTTGTATTTAAAATGCGTAAAGAGTTGAATTAATATTTTTGTTGTTTTTTCAACAGTTTATTATTTTCAGTGCAACAACCCGTGAAAATATGATTACAAATGATTGTGCCGAAATTTTAGCGGATACGCTTCTTACTTGTGTACACTCATTTAGTGCATTGAAGTCAAATGCCACCATTTTGAGCACCTAAGTACTTTAATAAAAATTCGAAAAATAAAAATTGTTTTGAGCTAAATTTGTATTATTAATAATAAAAATGAACAAGCATTTTTTGGAAAATTATTGCAGAATTATCGTTTACAGAACAAAAATCGAACAAAAATATTTTTTTTTTAAGCGGCCATGATATACAATCTTATATGCCTGTATCGAGATAGTTGAAGTGCGTCTTTTTCATTAGCGGCAGACAAAAAACTCAAAAAAGCTTAGGGATAGAAGTAAATTCATAGGTGCACCTACATGTCTCAATAGACGTCAAATAATAAAATTAATTTAGCATTTCATACAAAGCAATCACGATGTATTAATTATATTAATTATAATCGCACGGAATATTTAGTGATTATTTATTAAATTTTAATTGAACGAAATTAATTTATTAGCAAAATATTATGATGATAGACGAGTCGCCAATGTCGGAACTCCAAACAAATGGACGGCTTTCTGCAGAATGGGACCAACCCACACCATGATGAAACTGAGAAAAAAGCTATCAAAGATTTTAATAATTTTAAAATTACCTGTTAATTTTATGCCGATTTTGGACTTACGGAGGTTTAAGGGATATAATTTAATAATTTCATCAGGTGGATTTTGTGATGTTATGTGTAAGGGTGACGAAAAAAATGGGCTTTTGTTGGTTGGTTCCTTTCTGAAATTTATGAAAACTACTATCTGATGTATGTATGTATTTAAAGAAAAAAGACAATTATTTATTTCCAAACAAAATACAACTGATATTACTATTATAATGGTAATATGAATTAATTTTGATTCTATTTGAAATTCGTCCACATCATCTTCCAACCCCACCTCATCTTGTAAGCTACCAAAAAAATGCATCAAGACTTTATATTTTGCAGAAGCAGGAAATCTTTAAAGACTTTGGTAGTGGGTCTACCAGCCTGATTTTTTACAAAAAAGATCCAACCCACTTGCAGATATTCTACAGATTCTAATTCTGAATTAGTAATCCACACTATTATTGAATGTTGGTTGGTTCAATGATTAATAGATTTCAATACACTTGCATTTTGGCTATGACCTATTTTGCAGATAAATTATACATACTTAATTAGTTCATAGGCTAAATATCTCGATTTTTTTGGTTTTGTGGGTTGGTTCCTTTCTGCAGAAAGGCGTCCAAATGTCAGTACGTCAAAATTAATTTAAGCGCAGCATTTTGACAGCAGTGTTTATTTTTAGTTTAGAATATTTATCGACATTGCAAGTAAGGGTTATACGTTTTTTTTAGTTTTTATCAATAATTTCTAATGCTTTTAGCCAACATTTTATACCACATGAGTTATGAGTAAATAAAATAATTCTATTGCTTATCCTATTTATATTACGCCCTTGAAAAAAAAATTGTATATGTTATTTGGAGTAGAAGCTCTTTTTGTGCTTCGTACAGTTGCCTGCCTCAGCTACGCTTCGGCCGTCAATCTCTGTACTCACCACAAAAAGAGTCACTTCTACTCCTTATGACATAATCTACTATTTTTTTATTACAGCTCCATCTGCTACAAATATTAAAAAATGTTTTAAACAAAATCTAGGTTCCTACTTTTAGTCGAATGATCCGAATCTGCAATGAAAAATAGGTTGTTTCATTTAGTTTTATGTTAAGCATACCTATTTACCAGTGGCGGCCCGTCAGGGGAGACAGGTGCCTCATCATAGAGAATTAAAAAATTATGTATAATTTAAATATTTTACTTTCTATAATATACTATAAATTTTTAATATTTGGATTACATGAATTGTGAAATAGTCGATAAAATTGATTGATTTTATACGTGGAATACCCAGCAACATTTAAATTATTTGAATTTGAAACGACCGCAATTTAAACTATTATTTATAGCTAGATGATTGGCTCAGAAGCATGCCTGAACTAATTTAGACTAACGATTGGCGTTAGCCTTGTTGTCTCGTTCTATTACAATGCGATATCATAGTTGTCTCCTTCTCTGGTGCAAAACCGGCTATATCCACTTTAATAAAATGTTGGGAAAATGGCAAAAACTCTCGGTTTCCTGGCCTTTACAGATAAAAGAATAAGCAAACTTTAGTTTTGTGGGCTTTGTGGTACTTGATTTATAAGACATACTTTCGTTTTCAAAAACTTTATATTAAGGCCAAAATTTCAAAAAATGTTTTGTATATAGCCGGTTTTGCTCAAAAACCGAATAAAATGTGAAAAAAAACTTTTATTATTCAAAAATATTAACAAAATAAATTTAGTGCAAACATGAAAAAACAGAACAAATTTTAGTAGTAGTATCGACATATCCAAGCCACATCCTCATCATCATTATTATTTATGGGATATAGCCGGGTTTGCTCCTACAGCTACCTTTTAAATGTGATTTTAACATGGATATAGTCGGATTTAAACAGAATTATCTTGGTTTTCGATAGAAATAAACCCAAAGAAGCGAAATAAAAAAAAAACCAAAAACTGAATAAAATGGATTTAGCCGGTTTTGCACGGATGCTCCTCAATTGAACTTGGTAATTTTTGTGAATTTAGTCATTACGGTGAGAAATTGTTTTTTTTAGTTGGGTTTAAAAAAATTTCTTCGCCTTTAAATGAGGGCGAAACCCTGCCTCTGCCTCACCAAAATGAAATGTCACGAGCCGCCACTGCTATTTACTGAGATAGTTTCGTGTTAAAAGACACCCTGTATAGTTATAATAAACATATTTATACTTTGAGTAACTGCCATGCTCCGCATTATATCAATCTTATTAGAGCCGTTGGTTTACCCATACCCTGTAGTATTTAGTATGTTATCCTTTAATAGACCGCGGGGATAAGGGCGCATGATATGCGATATACACAGCAACTACATATATAATAAGCCTGCGCATCGGTTATCTATCAAATAAATTAGATTTACCGTTGATATATCGATATTAAATTAGAACTTCGCTTGGGAAACTTTAACTAAAATTACGTGTAGTCAGAGTCAGTCTGAACAATATGCTCCAAAAATAATTAAAGTTTTTTGTTTTAAATTTCAAAGTAAAATAAACCCCTTAACTTCAACAGCAACTCTAGGACCTTTCAATTACCTATCTAGGACAAAGGATGATAAAACATTACAAAGTAAAACCCTTTTAATATCATAAAGGTTTGTTTTTCTATTCTATTTATGAAGCTTGCCCTTGATACTCAATTAGGAAAGCAGTTCAAGAACAAATAAATCCATTACTTTTGCTGGTAACGCGGTCCTTCTCGTCCGAAATTGATTGCCTAAGGATATTAACAGGATATTTCTCTTAATAAATGACGACCACTTCCACGTTTACAACGCCTTCTGCATCCCGTATCAGCCAGCCAAACCTTGGAGCTATCAATTTTTGTCAAAAATATATGGAATGAAAAATTATGTTTTAAAGGCTTTTTGCTAGTGTTACTCGTTTATTCGTAAGTAAGTTTAAAAGTGACTAAATTTGATTTTATGGATTTTTAATCACGGGCTCTGGTTAGCAACAGTTGCTTTTGGGCTTTTTAGTCACGGGCTGAAGTTAGCTTTTTTTAAATTGCGATAAAGTCCCAAATGAAATTGGCTTTAAATTCTTTTTGTGTTTATCGCAATAAATTATAGTATGCAATTTGTTTATAAACTTCTCTAGGTACTCGCTTGCAAGCTTCGCTCGTGCCTAATTAAACACGTAACTAAAATGGTGTTTATAAGACTTCATAAATAATATTATATACTATTTCTTTAAAATTAATCCAGTTTACAGCATAAAGAACCATTTATATTTAGTTTATATAAATTTGCCATAAATTCCAGAAAGGAATTATACAATGTAACATAGACGTATTGTAATTGTGAGCGGTCATAATTTTATCGGTGACCGACTTGCGCTGCATATCTCTGCATGTATAAACCATCTGGTCCGAGTAAATAACATGTCTCTGCATGCATTGACCAACAATTTAAATATATTTTCTCAGATCGACAATTTGGAGGCTCCAAATTGGAGCCAGCACACAGTAGGCTAGAGAGCGCTTCCAGCGCGCGGAAATTCAAAATAAGTAAGTGTTTTATTTCGACCAATTTGGGGAATTTTAAATTCTTTAATATCTGTACATAATGGAACATCTTTAAATCACCTTCAAATCTGTTGAATTTTTATTCAGGTAACCAGTCAATGTTTAGTTAATTATAATTACTTGCTAAGCACGAATTCGTGTTGATAAATTGCGCGTAAAGGTATGTTTATTATTAATTTATTCTTACTTTTTGACTATAATTGTATTAAAAACTGTCATACGTTATGGATAAAACGAATAATGGTAAGTTTTTATTTTTATTGTACTACTATGTCACTACTTCAAAAATATGGACATTACTAAGGTTTTAAAAAATGCCACGCACTGTCACACTCTGTGTTTAGGTTTTTTTTAATAGCTTACCGTTCTGTCTTTCAAATTAATCTAAAATCAAGTGCTAGTAGGAGCAACAAATATGTTTTGTTTATTTTTTTCAGTTAATACATTATCTCTTACTCATACGGAGCTTAGTGAAAAGTGTTTTAGTTTGAAGCATTTCAATATAAAATTAATTTTAAATTACTTATAAGTATACTATACTATAGTCTACTATAGTAGACTACGCATTTACAAAAAAGATGTATCTTGGAAAAAACTTCATTCAAAAATATTTTTTTTAAATATAGAAAAACGTTGGAAGCCCAGAAGAAATATCATTGTATTAAATATTGTCATACGTTGGTGATGGAAACCATCAATTAAAAAGCAACTAATAACAATAAATAATTTTGAATTAATTACTGATAACTATTAGTGAATATTAATAATTTTTCCCACCACCGCGGTAGGCTAGAGAGCGGTTCCAGCGCGCGAAAAATCAAAATGATGTTTTATTTCGACAAAATTTAGTGAATAATGTTATTCCACCTTCAAATCTATTGAATTTTTATCAGGTACCAGTAAAAGTTTAAGAATTATAATTACTTGCTTTACTTAACAATGTTAATTCCTAATTTATTCTTAATTTTTGACCATTATTGTAATACTGTCATACGTTATGGCTGGAACAAATAATGGTAAGTTTTTATAATTATTGTACTGTCCCTACGTCAATAAAGAAAGCGCTGCATATTTTTGATGTATGTATGAACAATACTAAGGTTTTAAAAAATGTCACGCATTCCCACACTCCGTGTTAAGTGTTTTAAATAGCTTACTGTTCTGTCTTTTTAATATAAATTTGGTTTTAGATTACTTAGAAGACTATGCATTTACAAAAATTAATATATCTCGGAAAAAACTTAATTCAAAAATTTAACTTTTTCCATAAAATATAGAAAAACGCTGAAAGCCCAGAAGTAATATTATTGCATTAAATACTGTCATACATAACAATTAGGTTTAATTTTTGTAATTTACTCATAGATCCACTATGGATCTTAATTTTGCCATCACATAAATTTACGTTTGTTGTTATGGTATTATATTGTGGATTTGTTTTTCTATAATAATAAAGGTTGAACAATTGTAGCGGACATTGTTAACATGATGCATAGTTATGAAGATAGTCGCACAGCATACTTTACTTTTACAAGGAACGCAATAAATAAAAAAGGTCTTTAGATGTAAGATACATTTATAATAAAAATTGCTTTACTATTTTAAGCTTTGATTTATGATGTTTAAATTACGCTGAATGTGGTTGTAGATAAGTTCAAAAGATTAAATGATTCGTATTTAAAATAAAGCTGTAAAGCCAAAAAATGCAACAAAACCAATATTCTATAAAGATAAGGTGCTACGTTATGCAAAACACAGCGCTCTAAAATTGATTATGAAACATGACCGGCATGGAAAAAGGTGTAATATCTAAAAGGTTAATCTCAAAATTAAACACAAATATTAGGAGATTATAATTATTAATTTTATATTTTAAAATCTGTTTTCATACCTAGAATATTTATGGGTTTCGAAAGTAATAAAGCTACTACACCTTTAAATATAATTGTATTATATGTATATATTATAATACAGCCAAAAAATATTTTATTTAACTTTTAAGAATATAAAACAACATATTAAAATTTTAAAGTTTTGTTAAAAATTTTGGGGACAACTTAGAAAAAGGTATTCCCGTGGTAGTTAGAATACCTTATGATAGCTTTATCAGAAATCAAAAACCAAAAATTTTCTAAAATTATTTTAGAACAGAAACCTAAATTTAAATTTAAAACTTTTTTCGTAAAAAGGCTGATTATTTTAAAAATGTATATTTTTGTATCTAAAAAGAGATATTATCACCTGGGGGTGAAGCCGTTTCCAACTATCCCTAACTATGGTGCATTGTAAAACAAATTTCAATAAAATATGTTCGTTAGTTTGGGAAAATTATTTAAAAAAAAAATATATATGCAACTTTAATAAGTTTTATTTCTAAACCTGTTTATTAGAAAAATTAATAATATTAAAGCTTCTTTTTGGACCACCCTCTTTTTATGCTTTAATTTTTTAATGCTTTATTGTACAAAGATCGGTGTATTCATTTTTGAGAAATTGTCTACCGGCTTAAAACATAGATTCAAGTTTTAGGTAAGAATAATTATTCTTACATTTACAACGATCCTAATGGAAGAAGTTTCCAAAGGCTCTTTCTCCTAGATTTTACTCCGATTTACTTAAAACTTTGCAAGGGAAAATATTCTTGATTTTTTAAAATTCCAAAACTTTTGTAACCCCTTTAAATAAAATAAAACCCAAAAACTTACCAGCTACAGTCATCGGAGAGGACATCTGTTCCGTGTGGAAAGAAGGGGCATCGGCTGAAACTTCGCACTGAAAAAGTCCAGACATAGGTTTACCAACCGACAATAGAGTTACGTTATGAGCGTTAGACACCGAAACCTGCAAAAAAAAATACCAGTTAAAAATGGTGAATGCGCACGAATCTAAAACTACTTCACACAAACAATCGTCAACACTAGGGTTGTAATTTGTATAGCAGCTTGTGCAAATAGGAGTAGACATACGAAGTTAATTAGGTGAAATTGTTTGAAGCTATTCGGTAGCAGCTGCATGTAAACAGGAGTTTTTTTTTAGAGAAAACGTGAGGCTTCTAATTATGCAAGAGTATGTTTAACTTTGTTTGCTTTGGTTGAACGCAAAAAATCGAAAAACGTTTAAAGGTAGAACGAATGTTTACCTACAACAAAACTGCACTTAAAATCACTAAAGCATGTCATAATTACATATTTTTAAAAATTCAATTAAAAGTTTTACATGTTGAGAAACTTTTAATGTATCAAAAGGAATTTATTTCCTCTCTTTAGGACCAGGCAAGCAGAAACTTTTATATATATATATATATATATATGTATTAGGGTGGCCCAAAAAAAAAGAGTTTTATTTTTTTACATAATTATTTAAATAATAAACTTTCGGTGGCTTGTGTTATAAATTAATAATATCAATAGTATTTATAATATTTTATTATAATTATATGTAATTACTAATTACTAATTAGATGCAGATTTAGTAATAATTTATTTATACATTTAACATGTACAATATATTCAAAAAATGTGACAAGCTTGTTTATAAATAACCGTTTAAAGTTCAACAATTTGTAAAAAGTATACATTACTAGTGTCAGATAAAAACAACTTGGCAAGGCTGTACGCGAGTATAGATATTATTTCCGCAGTAAATTCAAACGGACTGATTCAGTCTCCAATATGAGCATAAGCGACGTTGCCGGATTAAAACTTATGAAAATATTCGAAAGTATTACGTAAAGGTAACGTCTCCAGGGTACAGTCTTGCGAACAAATTATGAATCACTTAGCTACAAGCTCGTATACTTTTACGGTGCGTATAATCTAACAATTTTTGACAATATTGTACCACGACAACTACCTTAAATCTACTAATTTGACTATTTCATTCAGTAGAATTTGACTAATTATTAGTGACTGCTTTTTCGCTAAGACAATTAGTCAAATATGACTTATAATTCGTTATTTTTGACTAATTCATTTTAAGACAGTAGATAAATATTTAACATTTAAATTTAAATTATAATATATAACTTCAAGAAATTAATTATAAAGATTTGTTTATTTGCAGTTATATAGGTATAAAAAGCCTAAATTTATAATAATTTATAATGTATTATTTATATTATAATTATTCATATTGATTTATAACACAAGCCACCAAAAGTTTATCGTTAACGCGTTAGCCTAACGCCGTTAGGGGCTGCGCGACATTAGGAAAATGTTCATAACTTCCCTTATATTAATAGTTAATACATTTTTTACGTAAACCTATTTATCTACTCCTACATTGACGAGCTGTGACTTTATGGCGTTTTAGTCACGGGCTGAAGTTAGTAATAATGGCTTTTGGGCATTTTAGTCACGGGCTGAAGTTAGCTTTATTATAAATTAGAGAAAAGTGAGATTAATTCCGTTGACATTTGACAGATGTCAAATGTTTAACAAATAAAATTGGATTTAAATTCTTCTTTGTGGTCGTCGTAGATAAAGTATAGTATGCAACTCGTTTTATAAACTTATCTAGACACTCGTTTTTATTAAACACTCACTTGCAAGCTTCGCTCGTGCTTAATAAAACTCGTAACTAAAATGGCGTTTATAAAACTTGATACATAATATACTATTTTATAATACAAATTATTTATTTAAACATACTAAAAAACATTCATTAGGTACTAGGCTAAATTTCTATTATATATCACTTTTTTTTAAACGCAAAAAATGGCAGTATATTTCGACACATTTCCAATAATAAATGTCTCGCATGAAAGTAGAAAAATAAAAAGTCCATTTTTATCGGAGGGCCTTATGTAAATATATTACCAATAACAAAAATATTATTCCATAATTTACAGATTCTTAGTCTAGACACAAGCCATCGGAAAAGATATTATTTATACGGCATTAAATTTACAAGAATACAATTTTATTTTATATTTCTTTCTTTTCGTATTATTGGAATAAGAGCACATAAAAACAGCTGCTTATTAGGGTTTAACAAACCCTCGAAAAGGTAAACGTCAGAAACTTTGCTAGTCCTTTTGTTTGTAACGTATCTTTGTCTAACTGTTAATCACTTGGTGTTTAATTAAAGTGGCTGATAGTGAAGTTTCCAAGAGCCGAATAAAATCGGGCAACACTGTCGAGCCAGAGAAGACAAGGAAAAGGGAATTCATAGACAAGATGTACTCGGTTAAATTGCTACTCAGTCTTTAGGCCCAACTTTGCATCCAATGTTTTTGAAACTTTGCAATTAAACTTGTTTGCCCAGCCAAGTAAATATAACAGAGAATAAATGGTTAATTAGTGTTGGCCGTAACTAATCCTAATGAACATGAATTTTAAATAAAAAAAACAGCAATATTGTAATAAATTTTACTCTCCTAAAAGTATAAATATATCTCCCATAATAAATATGTTGTATTCCCCTTAATACATTTAAAAGGGCTACTGTCAAAAGTCAAACTCGTAGAAATGATGAACGAAATCGGCTTTGAAGGGATCACAAAGAATTAATGAACAAAACAAAAGAAATCCGTAGCAAAAAGTCGATTCCTTAAGAATTTCATTAATAATAGAGGATCCGCCAGCTTTAATACAACTAAATCATTGGTTCCTTACAGGATTTCATTTACTTTTTGCATTGCGGCTACATCGTGCAAGATTAATTCTTTTCGGTGCTTTTTAATGGAGACAAACGAGCATCTTATAACAAATGAATTATAATTAAAAAGTATACTACTTCAAAGATGAGGGTCCTCGACCATTTCAAGGTCGAGTTGATTTTAATAAATTTAAAAGATTTAAACAAAGTAGCAGTGGACAAGTTAATTTTTTAAGTAATATAAGTAAAATAATAAAGAAAACAAACGAGCATCACATAAATCTAAACGAATACAAATTAAAAAGTACACAGGGAAAAGGAAGCAGTAACCATTAATGGGCAGAACAATAATCCAGTCAATAAACTATTCGAATTAATAGAATTTCTAATTAAATCTCATCGATTTCTTTGACAAAACAGCAATTGTTACTTGTAATATCAATAAGTAAGCAATTATCTACTATAGTAAGCAATATTCTGCACTGTGCAGAATATTTCATGTGCAGACTGCACATGAAATATGATTTCGAATTGTATATTTACTGAATTACCGTTCTGCGCATTAATGGTTAATGTTTTTTTGTAGAATAAAAAAGTTATGAACATTTTTAGAGTCAAATTGATTATGCCTTAAACGATTAAAAATAAAGTAGAACTGGACAAGTGGATTTTTTAAGCAATATATGAAAAATGATAAAAATTCATAGAACGGTATAATAATTTTGGCATAGTCACGTAATAAAATATTACTACAGACATTATAAAGCAAAATAGTGAATATAAAATACGCCATTTTACGTGACCAGGCCAGAATATACTAACTCTGAACGTTATCGTTAAAATACTTTTATAGGTATGATATTTCTCAAGAAACGTGCTTATAAATGCTAATATGAAAAAGAATGAAAAAATGTTGTAAATTAACCAAATTACTATAATTTTATTAGGTTAATTTTTTTTATTTATTTCTAACAATATATCCAATTTTAAACATGTTAATGGCGTCATCCTACAGGAAAACAAAATAACTAAAAAAATCTTGCAAAAAACATATTATCCACATGTTAAAAAAATTGAGGCATGATATTAAATAAATAAATAAATAAATATTATTATTATTTAATTGATTATAATTCGATTTATTAAGTTAATAATTTTCCTGAATACCCTCCTGTTTCAACGAGGCCGTGAACTCATACGAATTGTTTATGCCCGCACCTTTCCGCTAGGCGTTGTTTGCGGCGCAGTCTGCGCATATTGTTATGTGCTCTGCGCCGCATACTGAGTCTGCTTTGCGTGTTATTATCATAAGTTATTAATAGCAAATTAGAAATAATTAGTAGCGTTACAATTATTTCAAATGACTTGCCTTTATTTTAAAATAGAAACCTTTTAAAAGATGTTGAAGAACGGTAAATATCTCCAGACCAAATTTTAAAATTTGCCTGTACATAAAAAGCTATGTATACATATATTATTTATTAAAATGTAAAAAATTGGTTATTGGATAACCTAAAATTTTTTTAGTTTGCCCAAAATAGACTTTGGGCGTGACACCCAGACATTTTTTTGTCTGCTTTTCCCGTATAAGGGCCCCTACCAGATTTTTGATACGGGGCCCCCTCGAGGCTATAGCTACGCCACTGAACTATAGTTCAGTGGCAACTAAATTTGTGGTTTAAATTAATTAATTGATTGCAAATACCTGTTAGGTGAGTTATTATCAACATTTTTTGCCGTCCTTTACTTTTGGTTGGTTTGTCTAAAACTGTACTTAACGGTTCCATAACATATATGTATATATATATAAGATATTTTGGGTAATTAGGGGGAATGACATCAAAATTAGAACATAATTGAGTTTCTGTAATCAAAGATTATATTGTTATTTACAAACCTTAAACTATTACAAAAAACCTTACCTGTAATCAAAGAAACGACATTTAATGTTCATCAATCATAATGTCAATTCCTAACTACAAGTAATTTGTAAATTGTCAATCTAACAATGATTTACTAACAATAATCAACTATTAATAATTAAATGACAATAATTATATCTAAGCTCGGAAGAGCGTGATAATATTTAAAGAAAATATATTTTCTTTACATCACCCCTCCTGCAGGAGAAAATGTTTACATTTTTGAAAGATCATGTTTATAATAATAATTTAATTATCACTTTCTTCTTCGTCTTCTTCATTGTCTTTTGTATTTAATCCTTCAAACGTTGGAAGTGGAATTAGCTTTGATATATGGAAAAGATTTGACTCTGATTTATTGTGGCCCGTGTTTATTCTAAAAATCGAGTTTGATATTTTCTCCATAATCATGTATGGTCCAATCCTAAGTTCATCAAGTTTTTTCCTATTTAACTTGTTTCCATTCTCTACGAATACCATATTTCCCACCTTTAAGTCCAAGTGTTTTCGATTTTTATCGTAGATTCTTTTATTATAGTCATGAGACTTTGTTGAATTTTCCAGAGCATTTTTTCTATCTCTAATCCAGTCTTGCTCGGTGATTTTATTTTTAAGTTCGCTTGGCAGCATTGTGACATCTGTACCAATCATTAAGTATGATGGTGCGAATCCAGTGACACTGTGTTTTGTATCATTGTATTTTTGTACACATTCTTGTGCTATAGTTGTCCAAGCTACCTTCTTTTTATTTTCGTTAATTTTACATCTGATTTTATTGACTAGTGTCTGATTCAGTCTTTCGTTTAGTCCATTTGAGAAAGAAGAATTTACTGCTGTAAATATTATTGGTATACTTTTCTCATCCAAAAATCTTTTGAATTCTCTCGAGTTTATGCCTGGGTATTGGTCCGAGAGAATCATATTAATCTCTTCAGTCTCAGCTATGTTGTTTACCAGTTTTATAAAATCCGATGCACTTTGCGTTCTTGACGTAAGTACGTAGGCATACCTTGTGAAGTGATCCACCAATAGATGTAGGTATTTCTTTGTAGATCGTGAACCACCAAAACCTCCTACAGTATCAATAGACATAATTTCAAAAGGCATTGTGGCTGGGCCTAAGTGTGACATTAAACCATATTTTAGCTGCCCTCTTGATTTATTTTTTATACAAGTTGTGCAGCTTTTACATACTTTTCTGACGTTCTTTGTAAAATTTCTCGCAGTGTAGTATGGGCAAATATTTCCCTGCATTTGCTTAATACCTATATGACAAAGGTTTTCATGGATATCTTTTAGAAATTTAACACTGAACTCTTCTGATAAGATTATCTTTTCTTTTTTGTTAATTTTTTTATAAAAAATATTCTTTTTTGATATTAGTTTATTTTTTTTTATCTGAATATCTTCATTTTTCTTTTGATCTTCTAATATATCTTCAAATTTTATGATATTTACAACCTTCAGCTGTTCTTCCATGTTTTCATCTGGATTTAGTACTGGATTTCTACTGAGGCAGTCAGCCTCTAAATTGTATTTACCTGGCTTATATTTAATCTCAATATCATACTGAGATAGATAATATGTTAAATCTCCAAGTTCTTCATCAGTTCTTGATTTAATATTTAAATTTTCTAGCGGTTTGTGATCTGAGAAAACCGTGAATTTTTTACCAATTAATAAATGTTGCCAGTATTTTACACATTCTTTTATTGCAAGACACTCTAGGTATATGGCTTTTTTTCTTTTCTGTTCTTCATTTAGTTTCTTTGAAAAGTATGCCACTGGTTTTTCTTCTTTGTTTTTCTGTGGTTGTTTTAGTACAGCTCCAACTCCTAGAAGGCTTGCATCTGTATAGATGTGTAAAGGTAAATTTGGATCAAAAATTGTCAATACAGGCTGAGTGCATAATAGTTGTTTCATTTCATCAAAAGATTTCTGGCATTCTTCTGTCCAAATAAATTCTTTATCTTTTCTTAGTAAGTTGTGTAATGGATCCAATTTTATTGCTATTTTAGGCACATATTTATGGTAAAAATTTATTTTTCCTAGAAATTGTCTTACATTTTTTTGTGTCTTCGGTGTTGGAAAGTTTTTTATTGAAATTAAATTATCTTTCAGCGGCTTCACCGAATTATTCTGTATTATGTGACCTAAATATTTTACTGAATCCTTAGCAAAAGTGCATTTTGAGAATTTTAGTTTAAAACCTTCTATTTTTATAGCTTGAAATAGCTGTGTTAGATGTTTGGTGTGCTCCGTGAAC
This sequence comes from Brassicogethes aeneus, assembly GCA_921294245.1. Classification (NCBI taxonomy): domain Eukaryota; kingdom Metazoa; phylum Arthropoda; class Insecta; order Coleoptera; family Nitidulidae; genus Brassicogethes; species Brassicogethes aeneus. The sequence goes on along the minus strand of OV121133.1, from coordinate 58,859,545 downwards.
GATTTTGAAAATATTAGTATGTCATCTATGTAACTAACCGCAAAGTCTGCCAGTTTGTGTTTTCTTATTATATTACACATCATTCTTTGGAATATTGCTGGCGAGGTTTTTAGACCAAATGGTAAACAAGTCCATTGGAAGTGTCCTTCTTGCGTAACGAATGCAGTTTTATATCTATCTGAAATCCGCAAGGGTATTGACCTGAGTTTATGTCCAGTGTTGAAAAAAACTGACAATCCCTCGTTTTTACCATAAGATCCTCAATAAGTGGGAATGGTTGTGATTGGGGCATAACAATTTTGTTAAGGTCTCGAAAATCTATGCATAATCTTGATTTTTTATTTTCTTCCTTTTTGTATGCTAAAGTTATTGGAGCTGCAAATGGACTGTATGATTCCTCTATTAGTTTCTTGTCTAATAATTTAGCAATCTGTGACTCAATTTCTTTTCTATCTTCAAATGAGCATCGATACGGTCTCTTACTGCAGTATTTTTCTACTAATAAGTCTATATGAGCTTCATAGTCAGTTACTGTGCCGATATCAAATTTGTCTTTTGCAAAAACAGTTGCATTTTCATTTATTAATTTATTTATTCTAGATTGTCTTTCACAATCTAAATGATCAATGCAAATATTGAAATCTTTTTCTTCAATGTTTTCATTGAAGTTTACCAACTGTTTTTTTTTGGAATTTATAATCATTGGATTTTTCTTTTCGATAATTTCATTCTTCAAATCATTAATTTTTATTTCATTAGAAATATTGTAATTTTTTTTTATCTGGACTTTTTGACTTATTTTTAGGTTTTCATCTTGCACTAAACAAAAATCCCTTATGCAGTCTAGTCCTATCAGAAAATCATAGTCAAAATTTTCTTTATCTATCACAAAGACATTAATTTTTTTTTCAATTTTAAAAATTTTTACATTTAGTGTATGGTTTTTAAATTAGTATTGTTTAAATTATCTGGTTCTTTTTTATTCATTTTCAGTAATTTTGAATTTATTAGTGAAACATTTGAGCCAGAGTCATAGACTCCAAATATTTCAAGAATATCATTTAATACTAATTTTATTTTAATTAATGGCGGCACAATTAGTTTTTTGAATTATCATTTTGTAATTCACATTCTAATTGTGAATTATTGACAAGCCTAATTTGGTGCTTTTCTTTGGTAAAGTTTGATTTCATTTTAAACCAGCATGAATCTTCCGGGTGATATCTATTTGTTTTACCTGATTTTTCACATATTTTACATGGTTTTTTTTCAGGTTTTTCTTTTAAATTTGTAAGTATATTTTTCTTTTTATTAAAAGTATTATTTTTCACTAAATGTTCCAAGCTCCTGATTTCATTAAATAGATCTTTTGTTTCTTTTAAATTTGTCCTATTAATTTTATTTGTCACAAAGTCTGGTAATCCTGTTGCAATTAAGTCAATTAGTATTTCTGAGGTTATTGATTTATTCATTTCCAGTAAAATTTTTTCTTTCCTCAAAGCATAATCCAATAATGGTCCATTTATATACCTAAAGGATATTGCATATTTTACAGGTGACCATCCTTTATCTGCATAAGTCTCACAGAAGTTATTCTTCCATTTAATCCAATCTGAATTAATTGTAAGTTTCATTAACATTGAGCTATACCAATCTAAACAAGCGCCTTCCAAAAACAACCTAAGGACTTCTATTTTCTCTTCATCTTTTTGTAAGTTTAAACGCCCACACTCACTCTCAAATAGATCCATCCATTGTAACACATTTGTGTTTTTGCTTGTAAATTTCTCCAACACAAATTTTTCTACTAATTTATTCAGATTTATTTTTGTTATACCAACTGTGCTGCCAGTTTGTTCTATGGGTTGTAATTCCTCAAATCTTTCCTCCAAAATGTAATCAGAAAATTGCACATTTCCACCATCATCAAAATAAATATTTCTTAAAGTATCATTTAATACGACCCAAACATTTCTTTTCTGATGCCTTTTTAGGATTGCATTTTTTACTTTTTTAAAAATTTCAGTCTTCTTCAATTCAGTATGTTGATTAACATCTTGATAATCTTCCGGCAAATCAAAAGTTTCTCCTTCAACTGTAGTAATTGAATTAATACACAATATATTTGTTTTTTCATCATCCTTTTTCGCTTTCATAATAAATTCAAACTTTAGTTTTTCCATTTTAACTTTTTTCTTTTTCATAGATTTGACAAGAAATGTCGTTTTATAAGATATTTTGGGTAATTAGGGGGAATGACATCAAAATTAGAACATAATTGAGTTTCTGTAATCAAAGATTATATTGTTATTTACAAACCTTAAACTATTACAAAAAACCTTACCTGTAATCAAAGAAACGACATTTAATGTTCATCAATCATAATGTCAATTCCTAACTACAAGTAATTTGTAAATTGTCAATCTAACAATGATTTACTAACAATAATCAACTATTAATAATTAAATGACAATAATTATATCTAAGCTCGGAAGAGCGTGATAATATTTAAAGAAAATATATTTTCTTTACATATATATGTATATAATATAACAGTATATTTTTTCAAGCGTATAGCAATTATCCCATTATAACACTCATAAGCCTGTAAAGAAAGACTTTATATTTGTATGTAGTTCAAAAATCAAATTATAATATACACCGCCGTACACTACAATAATGAAAATATAATATTTCGATATATTTTCCTTTAGATGGTTCCATCTATCGCGTTTAGCTCGAAATCATCAGAGAAAATGTAAACTTACAGGTCACTGTAGAATGAATTCATGTAAATATCCTATAATGGTTGTGTTCCGTAATTTACTGCACAGCAGAGAACATAAATAAAAAATAAATATCAGTTATAAGAAATATAATTTTTGGTTTATGGCCGAGAAATATGGAAAATAGAATGTTATCGTCGTCCGCGTCGAAAAATGTTTATAGGAATAGGAAATATAAAATTTCACTGACACCACATTAATATGCCAAATACCAAAAATTACTCTTAAATTCGTACGGTGATTACAAATTTATAACATATTCTAGGTACTATAGTACAAGTCCTATGAAAAAAAGTTAAATGGCAAAGTTGTAGGTAATAAAAGGATCTACAACTTTTGTAATTACAATTTTTTTACATAACCTCAAAATTTATGTGAAAAATTCAAAAAACCAAGTTTTTGGTTTTTTATTTTTATCTTTTTAAAAAAAAAAAAATTTTCCACGAAATTTGGTGAAAACTTACCTTTTTATGTCCCAAATACACTGTAATTTATTTGATTTGAAATATTTATTATTTCGCCTTATTTTGACTTAATATCAAAAAAGCACCCTAATTTTCAATCGAAAATTCTCGCGTCAAAATATCAGCTTTTTTCAAAAAGTTGGTGTGCTTTTTGTTCGTTGAAATCTCTACTTTCTGATGGTGTAAAAAAAATATACATTACTATGGTAAATGTTCTCAGAAAATGCAAAAAATATTATAATGAATAACGAAAAAAACTCGAATTCGAAAATTTATTTTAATCATTATGTACAATTTCATCAAAAAAATGTGATTGTTGCAATTTTTTTTAGTTAAAAAGTTTATTTATTAAATTCTAATAACATTTATGTCAGAAAATCTCATAAAATATAAAAATACATGTAAATCATACTATTGAATTTAGGTACTTCATTCTGATTACGTTATTCATTATAATACTTTTTGTATTTTCTGAGAACATTTACCATAGTAATGTATATTTTTTTTACACCATCAGAAAGTAGAGATTTCAACGAACAAAAAGCACACCGAAAAAAGCTGATATTTTGACGCGAGAATTTTCGATTGAAAATTAGGGTGCTTTTTTGATATTAAGTCAAAATAAGGCGAAATAATAAATATTTCAAATCAAATAAATTACAGTGTATTTGGGACATAAAAAGGTAAGTTTTCACCAAATTTCGTGGAAAAATTTTTTTTTTTAAAAAGATAAAAATAAAAAACCAAAAACTTGGTTTTTTGAATTTTTCACATAAATTTTGAGGTTATGTGAAAAAATTGTAAATACAAAAGTTGTAGATCTTTTTATTACCTACAACTTTGACATTTAACTTTTTTCCATAGGACTTGTAGTTTTGCCGGAAATCGAGATAAACCTTTTTTTACCCTTAAACCCCCCCCTCCCACTTCCCGAACTCAGATCGACCGTAATTTATTTTTCCTTTAATTTTTATTATATTCCCCTCCTTTTCCAATGGGTTTCATCCAACTGTTATTTTTTTTCTCTTTTTACCATTTTTAAAGGCTTCTGCACTGGTCTAAAAGTCAGCTTGCCTGTTTTAACAATAAACGATTTAAACAGATTTTTTGGATTTTTTATATTTTTTGTATTATGCAATAGTAGAATATTACCCCTAATAACAATGACGTTACTAGAAAATATGCATAATGCACTGAAAGAAATATATACTAAAGTTAAATAAAAAAATAATTAGGGCAAATATATTTTATGTTTCATATATAGACTACCACATACATTGCTAAAACAAATATATTCGTTTGGTTAGCAGCCTATTGCTGCCCTAGCAATATAAATGGTGTTTCTAGCAATATTTTTTTGCTGTAATTCACTTATAGTTTACATTTTATAGTAAGGGTAAGTTTATTTTTATTTAGATCTAACATATCTTCTTTACAATAAATGTATTACAAAATTTACCATACATTCATAATAAACAGTAGTATAAATGTGTAAAGCACTAGTATAAAATTTTTAGTATAAATTTGTATTTACTTTTAGCAACAAATTTCTTTCAGTGTGGCTAAATGTTTTATGTATTATCATATTTCTGAGCTACTTTAAAAATCTTATTGTTAAGTTTAGTTTAATTTTCATTAAACTTTAATCAGCTTAATTGAGAAGTGGCATTAATACATTGCAATGGACTGATTCGCCCCGCCCACAATAGATATTAACTGAAATACCTAGGCTTTAGGCATAATTCCTAAAATGCTTAGTTATTATGCATAATGACCGTTTTCGGATATTGGCGGTAACAAACACAGGCTGTCCGGAAAATAGTGTGCAATAATCTACACTTGCTTTCTCAAATAGCTCCTAAGGGAGCTACTGTAACAGCCTCTTAAAGGGGCGCAAATATTTTACAGAATGTGTAAAAATGCAACATTGCACAAGAATCTAACATTCGCGTCACTCACGTCATTTGCATCATTCGCAGGGCCGCACCAAGTGTTTTTGCCGCCGGGTGCAATTAAAAGATTGCCGCCCCTTAAAGAAAAAAAATCTTAAAAACACTATTTTAACTTAATAAAATTATTATGTATGTATTAGAAAAAAAATCTTAAAAACACTATTTTAACTTAATAAAATTATTATGTATGTATTAGTGTTTTTTCGGGATCAGCTCCGTGTTGTTGGTTTTTGGTTCTTAAAAGAACCGTATGTCTGACGACGTTTCGGTACAATCTCATGTACCATCTTCAGGTCTTGTCTGCTGGGCTGCTGTTGCTGCTCTGCTGCGAGTTATTGGTTTGTTGTTAAGTCAATAAATTATGAATATTACCAGTGATGGGTCAAAAAAGTTTCTTAAAGAAACTAAGAAAATTGAATGTTTAAAATTAACATTTCTGACTAGTAGTGACAACCATTGCACATAAAAAATAGCAAAAGCATCCAAGTACTGTGTTTTATAATTTTCTATATCTTTAAGATGTTTGTAAGAATATTGAAGGGTTGCTTCATCCCCTTCTAGGCAGTTTATTGATGCTGATATAGGTTGTAGAAGTTTTAATATTTTGTTCAATTTTTCCCTAAATTTATTATCCTCTATGGTATTCTTTATCTTGGGATCGATACTGTCTTTTAATTTTATCTCTACACATGAGGCTTTTAAATTATCTTTATTAATGTTTAAACTTTCCAACATTATAAAATAGGTACCCCATCTAGTATCCACTGGAACTTTCAGTGTTTTTTGGGTTTAACCACTCCTTTTGGAAGATGTTTATTGTTGAAAAATTTCACAATATCCTTGGCAGAATTAATAACCATCTTCACTGTGGGGATTTTAGCAAAGTCCTTAGCCAGTAAATTTAAACCATGTGCTAAACAGCCATATGCCAAAATATGTGGATATGTTTCTTGAATTATAGCCCACGAACCTTTCATAGCTGCGGCATTATCTGTTACAATGCCTGAAATGTTACTGGGGCCAATTTGTTTAATTTCTTAAAGATACATCTGAGCTAAATAAGCAGAAGTGTGTCTGTCTGTGCCTGAGTCTATCGTTTTTAAAAATACAGGCTCAGGAGTAGCTACAATTATATTTATTAGTGCCACCCCATTGACATTTGTCCAACCATCTGAAAGAATTGTCATATCATCAGCCACCCCATTGACATTTGTCCAACAATCTGAAAGAATTGTCATATCATCAGCCTTTTGTACTTTATCTTCAACTATTTTTTGGATTCTAGCATATTTAGCATTAAGCAACGCAGTGGCGGCTCGTCAGGGTAGGCCTCTGAGGCCGCGCCTCACCCTTAAAATGAAGGAACGAACGACTGTTTGTATTTATATTTTTGCCTATTACAAGTGTATTTTTACAACAGTTCTACCCAATAAAAAGTAAAAAACCAATTAATCATATTAAGCGTAAATAAAAATCCAGGCGCAAAGCGCGTCAAGTTAACGTGCATCGTTGAGAGTCGCTTGGACAGAGGCGAAATTTTCACAGCCTCGGAAGCTCCCATTTACCTCTTGAAAGCGAAAATGACTCACCAACAAAAATATTGCCGTAAGTTCGCGAATAAACACCGTAGATGAGGCGAAATTTAGTTAGCTTGGTTTGTTCTGATTGGTGGTCCGTAACGGACCGTCCGTTTATGGTGGGATGCCAGCGGAGTCTCCGCTGCGGAGACAAAGAAGGTTGCCAGTCTTCTCTTAGCGTTTGTAGAGCACGTTATTGTTTTGATTCAGATTAAATTATTTAAAACTTTTGGCTGATCTTTTATAGTTTTTGTCTCGATTAGTAAAATTTCTTATTTAATTATTGTAGGGAACACACTAAGGTAGATTTAGCAGTTTTTATTAAGCAAATTTTATATTTTGAAATAATAGATTGCATAATTCTTCAATTAGAGACGCGGTTTGAAAATTTAGAATTACTTTTAAATCTCACTGCAGACCCACAATTTTACGACCAAATAACGTTATTTGACAAAACATCGTAAGCGACAATTTTGTTGAATTACTTTTTATTTTATCAAAGTGTCAGTTACGATAAGTTGCACATGTTAACATAATAGTTATTCCAATTTTGGAATCTAATATTGGTCAGTTTGAATATTTTTATTATTGTAAGCGCCTCTTCTTTTTAATTTGTTACCGATTTATAACGTAAGCGCCTATATGTTCCTGACAAATAATCGTAAGCAACTCCGAAACATGGCGTTTGCGATTTAACATTGTGTCGCTTACGATAATATTGTGGTTCCGCATTGATCTATCAAGGCGTTATTCCCGTTCTAAACAGTTTATTCGTGTATCGTGATTGCTACCACAATCCACAATGTTGCTACCAAGTTTTAAAACAATATTTTATGTGATCAAAAGCTTATAATTCCTTTTTATCATTGCATTATTAATAGTTATCCTAATTATAATTGTTTTTACGTAGTGTGGTTCGTTAAAAGTGTTTTTTGTAGTAATTGTATGTTGTTATAACGTCAAATAATTTAACTTAAATTTATAACGGTTAGATGACGGCCAAAAAATTTCGAACGACCTGTCATTCAGTTGATTTCAAAATGTAAAACTGCCTTTAGTAACCACTAAACTTACTTTCTGAAAGTTGTCAGTTTGACGTATTTCATTGTTGATTGTGTGGTTTTAAGGTTAGATTCTCTGTCAACTTTTTGAAACTGCTTGTCATCTTGTCAAAAATGTCCCTAAAGGTTGGTTTGCACAGACATTAAGTTCTGGCTCCTTGTGTAGGCTCCATTGGTTAGATACTGGTTTGTAAATAAAAATCGTTCGTTTTTTTCAAAGAAAGCTAATGTAGATTTTCATTTTCAAACATTCTTTGGCAAAATTTCGTTGGTGATATAAATTAATTTTTTTCTAATTATTTTTTATTTAATAATAAAAGTAAAAAATTAAATGTCGCTAACAATGTTTTGACAAAAGTAATCATCAAATCTATATCCCACAAAGTAACGTTAATGTAACTTAAGCGACAAGACTATTTTTACATTTTCCTAAAGATGTTCTTATAAAATATCGTATGCTACAAAATTTAATGAAAATTTTAGATTGGATTCGATCTAACTTAAATATTTGAATTCTACATTAATAAAATAAAGCCTCACCAGTTTTTAGATAAATAACTTTAAAAATAAAGCTCCCACACAAAAAAAATCTCTCCTGTAAAATTTAGGTTTTGTCGCTTATGATGTTTTGTCAAATAACCATCGATAATAGATAAATTTTCAATCTTAAAAGATAGACGTATAGTATTTTATATTTTTTAATACTTAGGTAGGGGTCGACTTTTTAGTTTTATTTTTATTTTTTGATTAATTTATTTATTTTTAACTTTTTTAAGACTATATTTTAAGTTTAAGATTAAAACTAGTCTTTGATGTGATATTTTGTTTGTTTTGTTTTTTAGACTTTATTTTTTGGTTTAGTAGTGCTATCGGCTCCATTTTAAAAAAGGTCAACGCGTCGCAGAATAATACCTCCCGGGTGACGTGGAAATTTATTCGTATTTAGACAAAATTAACCTTATGTAGCCTCACCCTCCTGTACACCCACGAGCCGCCACTGAAGCAACGTTGTACTTAATTTCTTTCTTCCAGGTAGCCTGAAACTTGGACGTAGTTGCTTAAAAAATATTTCAACATCAGGGTTTTCGACTAAACTAAAGGGGCAAGAACTGGAGTAAATTGCTCGAGCAAATAGTTCTTCCAATTTTCCTGTTCATTAGGAGACATATTATCAACAAATCCTTTTATGTTTCCAGTACTGGCATTGCTACTTTGTGGTCTTTCTTCTTGACTCTCAGTAGAATTAAAATTTTGTATGGATAGATTTTCTTACAGAACTTGCATTGATCATGGTCTTTTTTCTTTTTTTGCACTATTTTGTAATAATTCCAAACACTAGATTTTTCTCTTGGCATTGTGCTATGCCTATAAATAAACAACAAAAATGTAAGAATGATTTTAACTTTGTTTATTGTTTTTATTTTGTTTACCTTTTGAATGATTTTAACTTTGTTTATTGTTTTTATTTTGTTTACCTTTTTTTAAGTTTTTTTGTGATGATGCTGAATAATCCGGCTTCATTGAGGTTATGTAACATAACTTACATTATTTATACTTTTTCTTTTGCTTTAAATTAGCACACATTAAATTCTTATTCAAAGTTTCTTGGCCTTAACGAAAATCAGCGGTTAACATTTAATTTAAATGATTTAAATGAAAAAACAAGGAAAGTTTCCAAGGAATGTTTCCGGTAGCTTAAAATAAACTTTCAAAATGAAAATAAATTCCCAATTGGAAACTTTCCAAAACGGAAAGTTTCCTTAAAATGGAAACTTTTCGATTCCCATTTCTACAAATAGGTAATAAAACTAAAATCCCATCTCTACATACAATATATAATATATTATTTATACATATATTACATATTGTGTAGTACTTACTCAGTTTCAAATTACATGTGATTTAATACCTTTGTTACCATTAAAATTAAATCAAAGTTTTAATGAATAGCATTGGGGTGATTTAATTGTATTACAATTATCATTATCGAGCCACCAACTAAATACATTCCCTGCAGGGAATGTATTTAGTTATGTGATGTTTACTGTATACAAAACGATGTCTATACGCATATTAATTCTTTATTGGTTGTTATTTTTAATTATGGCGAAGAAATGATAATAAAAAGCAAAATTATGGAATTGATATTTTATCAAACAATTATTATAAACATTATATTTTAAACTTGAAATTTTAAGGATAAAGATTAGTGATGCCGCCGATACGAGAGATTCTCGCCTCTCGTCTCGTCTCGTCTCGTCTCGACGAGACGAGAGGGCGATTTTCTCTCGAAAAAAGGCTCGAGACGAGACGAGAGAATGCCCTCTCTCGCTCGAGAATTTCTCGTTTCTCTCGATCTCTCTCGTTCTCTCGATTATAAAAAAATTTTTTTACATAAAAATTATAATTTTGCACATAAATGACGATGTTTATTTGGACCAATGAGAACATTATTCGCATTTCATAATAAACAAAATTTGTTCCTGGTTAACGTTGTATTATTTTATAACACAACTTAACGTTAACCAAGAAAAAATTACTTATAAAATAATAATAATTTTTAAACTTTACCCTGTATAAGCACATCTATGGCACTCCTTATACTATTAAAAAAACCCGTATGCTTAATAAGCATTGCTTATTCAATAAACTTATCAACAACATGTGGTTTTTGAGGGCCTGATTACAAATTTGATATCCATTTTTTTTTTAAATAAAATGGCTGATCCAATATAACGAAAATTCGTCGTTCGGCTTTAATGGTTTGGGTAAAATTTAGTATTCAGATATTTATGGGGTCCCTGATTCAGAATTTGATATCCATTAAAAAAAAACAAAATTGCGGATTCAAAATGACGGACATGCGCAGTAGGTACAAGATGGTTGGATCTGTGTGGAGTAGTTACATCATATATGCGCAGTAGTTTTCAGATGGATGGATCAAATGATTTGATCCATTGAAAACTACTGCGCCGATACAGGCTGTTTCTTTCAACTTGAGACAGCTCAATATCTCGAGAAATACGCATTTCACGGAAAAATGTTTTAAATAAAAGGTTAATGTGACCAAAGGCGACATTATTTGGTGCTACCTTCAGCCACCCCCTACCCCTCTTTAAGGGTAAAAGGGGGGGTAACTTTGAAGAGTCTAATGGGATAACCCTTTTTTACAGATTTTAGTAGTACATAAAAAAATGAATAACTTTTATTTAAAACTTTTTTCAATTTATCAACAGATGGCGCTGTAATTCAAAATTTAAGAAAAATGGGTTTCCCTGTAAAATGTATTATTTGAAACGTTTGAAAAACAAAAATTAACATTAAATCAACAATAGTCGGCTCTAAAAACAATTTATAACAAATGTTCTAAATGTCGTCCTTCCATTTCGACACCAAGTGGAGCACCAGCGTCCCTGGTCGGTACCTTTGACGAACGGCATTAAATGGTGAAAATTAAATTTTCTAGAAAACGATCTGCCAGACTTCTTCCTGTGGGGTTACTTGAAAGAAAAAGTTTACGCTGCAATTCCTACAACTCGGGAGGACATGGTGGAGCCAGAATTCATTACCCGCATTCAAAAATGTGTCGAAATGAAAGGATGACATTTTGAACATTTGTTATAAATTGTTTTCAGAGCCGACTATTGTTGATTTACTGTTAATTTTTGTATTTCACACGTTTCAAATAATACATTTTACAAGGAAACCCAATTTTCTTAAATTTTGAATTACAGCGCCAACTGTTGATAAGTTGAAAAAAAGTTTCAAATAAAAGTTATTCATTTTTTATGTACTACCAAAATCTGTGAAAAAATCGGGTCATGCCATTTGACTTTCTAAAGTTACCCCCGTTTCACCTTTAAGGGGGGTAGGGGGTGGCTAGCGGTAGCACCAAATAATGTCCCCTTTGGTCACATTAACCCTTTATTTAGGACATTTTTCTGTGAAATGCGTATTTCACGAGATATTGAGCTGTCTCAAGTTAAAAGAAACACCTATTATAGGTGTATAATACTAGATGTAACTACTCCACATAAATCCAACCATTTGATTCAAATGCGCAACATTTTCGGCCTAAAAAGTCTTACTTTATTAGTGTGGTCCAGTTTAAATTTCTATATAAAAAAATATAAACGAATTCGTATTTCATTTCAAATAATTTTTGTATTCATACTTAGGTACTTTTACCACAAGAGAAACGAGACGAGACGAGAGAAAGGCACTCTCGAGCGAGAAAAGAGTATTCTCGACGAGACGAGAGACCCATTTTCTCTCGCTGCACGAGACGAGACGAGAGAAGGACTTTTCTCGTCTCGTCTCGTCTCGCGGCATCACTAATAAAGATATTGGTAATTTAACTACCTATTTAATTTATTTTCACTGTTTTATATAGGTTGTATAAGACATTTATAATAGCTTTTATTAATTGTTCTGTAAAAAACATAAATACATATTTTTTAATACATCCATACATAAACAACATTTCCGCCATAAAATCTCGATCATTTGTTAAGACATACTTAATGAAAATATATTTAAGAAAATAATATAATAGATTGTACCTAGAAAAACATGAATTCATTGTCAAGGAAGCTCTAAAATTCGTGCGTAAGATTTTCTCATGGGAGTGTTTTATCATTTAATTATTAAATTTACATATACATATACATTTAATATATTAATAACACTATTTTATAAAAAAAGGGGAGGTCAGCCGAAGATTTTCCTATACTAATAGGCAATTTTCTGGTTTAAGATAAATTTAAAAAATTTGCTTGGTTTTGTTATCATTCAAAATGAATTATTATCACCAATACAGTTCTTCCTTTTCTTAAAGAATAGAATATTAAGGTTGTATGACTGAAAAGATATGATCAAAAAGGCCAAGTAGCAAATCTAACGAAAACCTAATTTTCGTCATCGCAATTTTACCCTCAATGTTGTAGAAAATTTAATAACGAACATTTGATATATTTAAACTTAAAAAATTGTTTAATCTTCACATCTATTTTTTTCAATTTTATTGACTTTTTACGTATCAAAACGTCGTTTTAAGTTATTCCAACTCTTGTTATTAAATAGTTTATAAGTACCCACATCTTCTTTATTCAGCATCTCTTAGAAAATATAATTTTTGACAATTTTGCAATTTTTGTTGTAAATGCGAAAACGAACGTAAAGATTAAAAAAAAATCAAGTCTAAATAATATTATATCAAAATGTTCGTTATTAAATATCCTAAATTGGCTAATACTATTTAATAACTTTTTTGCTAATAGTCTATAATAGGCTCACCTATGCCTTTTTCGCCTTTTTTTTTAAATTTTGGTTGCCCTGAACACAAAAAAAAATATCCTAGGTCTGATGTAAAAATCTTATAAGACAGTGTTGTTGCAAAAAACTGTTTATTTCATGTAAAAAAATTTAATATAGAATTTTAATATGAAAAATTCCAAACATATTTACATTAGTATAATAATAATAGATGTATCTGGAGTTGTCCATACTTAATTGATAGTTCTTTACTTGTTTATTTTAGTGGTTATTGTTTTTTTTTAATATATTAAAAAAAAACTATAGTTATGATTTTCTTTGGGTACATTTTGAGTGGAATATTTTTTTATTTTTAAACTTTCAAAGTAAGAAAGATGAAAAATGTTAAACTGGTTTTGAAAAGTTGTGCCTTTAAATTACAGCATGGTAAGAATATATTTATTGTGTCATTATTAATCAAACAATTTATTTCGAATATAAAGGGTGGGCCATTTATTGGTTTGTTTTTAAAAAAGCTATAAAATGAGTCTTGTGGGAGCGCATGAATGACTAAGCTGATAGAATTAAGTCATATATTTTGTTATTACATAAAGTTCCAAATGATGATATATTTTATATTAAACTGTAATAATTAGTCAGTATTACCAGAGCTCTCGTATGAGACAGTTTGTTGAATTATTGTGCTTTTATATGCATGTACTAGTAATTGTATTAAAGATTAGATTTGTGCGACTAAATATACTACTGCTATCTAAACCAAGTGTTTTAGTGTTCCCTACTCGGATACCACAATTGGCGACTGAGGTAAATACATTAATAATTATTAATAAGTGTTATTCTGTCAATGAATAAATCTAAAACACTATAGTCAATTGTAGAAGCTTAAATGCACAGATAAGATCTAATTATCTAGATCTAAGTTTTTTTTTAATTTTTTTATTTAATTGCTATTATCGTTATTGTTACTTAATTATTCACCTGTAGAATTGTTACACAACCAGAGTGGTAATGGTAGCCTTAATCTGGTTTTATATAAAATTGTAATATACAAGGTGAAGCATTAAATTGCATCAGGAAAACCTATACATTAAATTGTAATATACAAGGTGTTGCATTAAATTGCAGAAAAAAAAGTGATTTACATTAAATTGTATTATACAGGGTGAAGCATTAAATTGCATCAGGAAAGCCTTACATTTAATTGTAATATACAAGGTGTTGCATTAAATTGCAGGAAAAAAAAGTGATTTACATTAAATTGTATTATACAGGGTGAAGCATTAAATTGCATCAGGAAAGCCTTACATTTAATTGTAATATACAAGGTGTTGCATTAAATTGCAGGAAAAAAAAGTGATTTACATTAAATTGTATTATACAGGGTGAAGCATTAAATTGCATCAGGAAAGCCTTACATTTAATTGTAATATACAAGGTGTTGCATTAAATTGCAGGAAAAAAAAAGTGATTTACATTAAATTGTATTATACAGGGTGAAGCATTAAATTGCATCAGGAAAGCCTTACATTTAATTGTAATATACAAGGTGTTGCATTAAATTGCAGGAAAAAAAGGAAGTTTGGTACATTAAATTGTATACTATAATAATATAGTAAATACCAAAACAAATTACATATAAAAAAAAATTAAATTAAAAAAAAAAATTAATTTAAATTTACGGAATGTGTAATCTTTCTAGTCAGAGGGATAATTAGTAAATAACTATTAAAATGGCAATAATACAACAGCTTTAAATAAGAACATGATTGTAAGCAATCTGGTTTTTTCTTTTTCAGTCTAAACAAAAATATGGCAGAACCATCGGGCATAAAGCCATTTCTCTGTGAAACAATTGATAAAGCGTGCATCAGAAATGAATGGGACAAGTGGATACGTTCGTTTCAACTATACCTTGATGCGGAAAATATAGTTGATAAAAACAGAAAAAGAAATAAATTACTACATTTAGGAGGAACGCAATTACAAGAAGTTGCTTATAACATACCAGGAGCAGTAGTACCGTATAATGAGGAAGAAAATAATGATGTACTTGAAATTTTGGTAGATGCCCTAACAAAACATTTTTCACCCGTCCAGAACTCATCTTTTGAAAGACATGCGTTTAGGAGCATAAAACCAAAAGAGAATGAAACATTTAATCAATTTCTAGTACGACTAAGACGTCAGGCTGCAAAATGCTCTTTTGGTATAACACGCGAGGAAGCTATTGAAATAAATATAAAGGACAAGATAATTGACAATTGGGCATCGGAGGACCTAAAAAATAAACTTTTGGAAAAAGAACATTCACTAGATGATATGGTCAATTTTTGCCAAATTCACGAGCAAATACTGGAACAATCCAAGTCAATGAATACTCCAGGTACATCCTCAACAATAAATAAAATAAGCATCGGAAATAAACGACATTGTGGTAGATGCGGTCGAAATCACACAACTGACACCAATGAATGCCCGGCCATAAATGCTAAGTGTTTTAAATGTGAGAAACTTGGACATTTTTCGAAATTTTGTAAGACAAGAGCAAACAAGAGGGTTTTTCCTAATACAAGTTCGGCTAAAGGAAATAAGAGATGGAAGCCAACAAAGAGACAAGTAAACTATGTTAATTCAAACGATAATTCAGACGAAGGAGATAATATCAAATCATACGAATGCTTTAAAATCCAAAAAATAAACACAAACACAAAATGTGAAAAACAAGATGAATTAATCGAATGCCAAGTTGGAGGTATACCAATAACACTGCTAATCGATTCAGGGTCAAAAGCAAACATTATTAATGGCCGTGATTGGGAGATACTTCAAAGGAGAGAAGCAACGATATGGAAGCTGGATTCAAAAACCAAAAATTCATTAAAGCCATACGCCGTAGGACAATTGCTAGAAACTCAACATCAATTTGAGACAACGGTTATGACGGCTGATAAAAAACAAGTAGTGACATCATTTTTGGTGGTGCCACAAGGTGAAATATCTTTACTTGGAAAAGATACGGCGAAGCGTCTTGGTGTTTTAAAGCTAGGATTAGGGGTAAACAGGCTTACAAAAATAAAACCATTTTCAAAAATACGAGACATTACGGTAAAATTGTCCATTGATAAATCAGTCAAACCAGTACAACAACCATTGAGACGTATACCCGTAGCTGTCGAAGGGCTTGTAGAGGAAAAACTAGCAGAAGCTTTACAACGAGACATAATAGAAGAAGTCAAGGAATATAGTCCATGGATATCACCAATAGTTATTACAAGACAAGTGGAGATGTAAGAATATGTGTCGACATGCGTAGAGCTAACCAAGCGATTCGACGAGAAAACTTTCCACTGCCAACGTTCGAATCCATTATAGCTAAATTAAGAAATGCAAAATACTTTTCTAGATTGGATCTAGAGTGGGCATATCACCAAATTGAGTTGGATGTAGATAGCAGACCTATTACAACATTTATTACACATAAGGGAATGTTCAGATATAAGAGGTTAATGTTTGGGGTCACGTCAGCTCCAGAAATATTTCAAAGAATATTAGAAACTATTTTAAGCTCATGCCAAAACTGCATTAATTATTTGGATGATGTAATAATTTTTGGACGTACGGAAAAAGAACATGATATTTGTCTAAAGAAAACTTTGGAAGTGCTCAAAGAAAACAATGTTCAACTTAATGAAACAAAATGCCTTAAAAAAGTACAAGAACTAGATTTTCTAGGACACCACTTGTCGCATAAAGGTGTTGACGCAGACAAAAATAAAATAAAAACATTATTAGGATTTCGACCACCCGTTACTAAAGAAGAGGTGCGCAGTTTTTTGGGCCTGGTCACTTACTTGGGAAAATTTATACCAGATTTAGCTACCATCACAGAACCGTTAAGACAATTGACGAAAAAGGATGTTAAGTTCGTATGGTCTAAAGAACATCAACAAAGTTTTGAAAAACTTAAACTAACTTTGTCAAGACCACCAACGTTAAGTTACTTTGACCCTACTAGACGTACCCGACTAATAGCGGACGCAAGTCCTGTGGCACTGGGTGCAGTTTTAATTCAATTTCATGGAAATACGCCTAAAGTCATATCATTTGCCAGTAAGGGACTCTCTGATACAGAAAGGCGGTACTCTCAAACAGAGAAGGAAAGTCTAGCCTTGGTATGGGCCGTAGAAAGGTTTTACTTTTATCTTACTGGACTAGAGTTTGAGCTAATAACGGACCACAAACCATTGGAGGCTATTTTTAAACCAACGTCAAGGGCACCAGCTAGAATAGAACGCTGGGTCTTAAGGCTCCAAGGATTTAAGTTTAGAGTTATATATCAGTCCGGAAAATCAAATATAGCAGACTCAGTTTCTAGACTTTGCCAATTCGAACAGACAAATACATTTGACAAAGAAAGTGATTGTCACATTTACACTATGGTGGAAAGAAGTACTCCAAAAGCTATGACTATATCAGAAATAATTGAAGAGAGCAAAAGGGATTCAGATATATTAGACGCCATTACACAAATAGAGAAAAACTCGTGGACTACCCAAAATAAAAGTGGTCTGTATCCTTTTCGACTGGAATTGTCCAACCTTGGTCCCATATTATTAAGGGGTACAAGAATCGTAATGCCGATAGCTAAACGTCTTCAAACGCTACATCTGGCCCATGAGGGCCACCCAGGGGCAAGTGTAATGAAAAGAAGACTAAGAGCCAAAGTTTGGTGGCCCCTTATGGACAAAGAGGTGGACAAATTTGTAAAAGAATGCAGAGACTGCCTTCTTGTTAGTCAACCTGAAAAACTACCTTCAATGACAAGGCACAAATTCCCGGATGGACCTTGGCAATGCGTGGCTATTGACCTAATGGGACCGTTACCAAATCAGGAACAAGTATTGGTTATAATAGATTATTATTCACGTTACCAGGACATCCAATTTATGAAGAAGACGACGTCTACAGAAATAATAAAGTGCCTAACAAAATTATTCGCTCGATTAGGAATCCCCAAGTCCATAAGATGTGACAATGGGAGACAATTTGTCAGTAGAGAATTTCAGGAATTCTGCAAAGAAAATAATATTAAATTAATTAAGACTCCTCCATATTGGCCACAAGCGAATGGTGAAGTTGAAAACATGAATAAATCTATCCTGAAAAGATTACAAATTTGCCATAATCAAAGAAGCGACTATAAAGACGAAATTCAGAAGTTCCTTTTAATGTACAATGTAACTCCCCATGGTACCACGGGGAAATCACCGTCAGAACTTTTATTTAACCGAATGATAAGAGACAAAATACCATCTATAAATGACATAATTATAGATGAAGTGGACGAAGAAGCAAAAGATAGAGACACCATAAACAAAGATAAGGGAAAAAAGAGAGAAGATGAAGCAAGAGGATCAAAACAAGACAACATAAAAGTCGGAGACAAAGTTTTAGCAAAAAACCTAATTTATCCTCATAAGCTTACCTCTAGATTCGCGAACATTGAATATACCGTCGTGAGTAGACATGGTAATGAAATCGAGTTATTTGGAGATGGAAAAACTATGAGACGCCACATAAGTCATGTTAAACCGATACCAAACGAAACCAGCGAACCAACGAAAGCAAATCCTCTAGTTCCGAATAATACTAGTTTTTCAGATTTGCAAACTTCGACCTCAACACACCCCGAACAGAATGCAGAGACATCACACCACCAACCTGTTTCTGATATGACAATAGAGGATAGTAGTCAACCAGTTAATTCAGAGATCGCTGAGAAGGTGGAGGCTATTAAGCTGAAGAAAAGGGACGGAATGTGGGAGCGCATGAATGACTAAGCTGATAGAATTAAGTCATATATTTTGTTATTACATAAAGTTCCAAATGATGATATATTTTATATTAAACTGTAATAATTAGTCAGTATTACCAGAGCTCTCGTATGAGACAGTTTGTTGAATTATTGTGCTTTTATATGCATGTACTAGTAATTGTATTAAAGATTAGATTTGTGCGACTAAATATACTACTGCTATCTAAACCAAGTGTTTTAGTGTTCCCTACTCGGATACCACAAGTCTAAATCAATATTTTAAAAACATTTTTTTATTGTAAAAGTTGGAGTCTCCGATTTAAGAATGAAAAACAATTTCGTTCATGTGAGTTTCTCTGCTGTAGGGCCTACAGTAAGCCATCCTGCGTGTCCAATTTTGAAGCATTTTTTCCATGATTTCGCCGCCTATCTCGCCAATAACAGTTTAAATGTTATGTTTTAAAGCTGGAATTGTCTCTGGATTGTCCGCATAACATCGGTCCTTAACGAAACCCCACAGAAAAAATCTAACGGCGTCAAATCACAACTCCGTGCAGGCCAATTGATATCTCCAAAACTGCTGATCGATTGTCAGTCGGCTTGTATGGCATGTGGCCTCATCTTGTTAAAACCAAAGATCGTCTACATTCATGGCGTCGATTTGAGACCATAAAAGTTAGTCAACATGGATCTGTAACGGTCCCTATTGACAGTAACGGCGTTTCCAGCAGCATTTTCGAAGAAGAATGGGCCAATTATGCCACCAATCCAAAATCCACACCAAACTGTCACTCTTGCTGGATGCATTGGCCTCTCTACGATTACGTGTGGTTGTTCCGTACTCCAAATCCAGCAGTTCTGCTTGTTTACATAGCCCCCGAGATGGAAATGAGCTTCGTCTGAAAAAATGATTTTTCGACCAAATTTTACGTCATTGTTGAACTGGTCTATGGCCCACACAGCAAACTTATATGTAGACGAATAATCCGAGGTCTTTGTGCAGTATTCTCCTCAGGCTGGTGCGACAATGGCCAGTTGCTGCGATCGGCGTCGAGTTGAGGTCGATGGATTTTGTACCACACTACGGGACACAGCCTCAATATTCTCAGGCGTACTCACTGTCCGAGCTCGGGGACCTTTTCTGTTATCTAATAACTAGCCTGTCTCACGAACTTTCTTCACCAATTTCACTACAGCAGTTCCGCTTGGCGCTCTTTCATGACCCTTAATTATTTTCAAAATTCGCACGGTTTCGGCTACACAACACTGACTGAATAAATTTTCAATATTTCGAAACGCTCCTCAAGCGAAAACATGATTGTTTCGTGCCGCAGAATGTCAGACTGACAAGCTATCAAAATTTGAAACAAATCGGTGCATCGAGTGTTGCCATGGGCAATGATTTAAAAACAAACCAATAAATGGCCCACTTTATAACGACATAAGGCCAATATTAGGCATATAACGAACGAGGATTTTTGTAACAATCATCCGAGTTCGTTATAAGCGATATCTGCCGTATGTTGTTATTTACTTTAACTTTTTATAAAACCTATACACTGAAAAAAATTTACGAAATTTTACACATCCAAACACACATTTATTTCTGTTTTTTTACTTAAGAAATGTGTTGTTCCATATAAAACATGTACACACATACTTACATAAGTAAAATAGCATCAATTTATGTATTTTTTTAAATTAATATGTAGTTTTTCATATTATTATGTAATAAATCCTTAAATTTATGTGCTTTTACATTTTTTAATGTACTTGTACTATTATTTTCATAAATTTTAGATTTACATGACCATTTTTACACATTATATGTAGTTTTACAGTATGTTTGTACATATACATTTAAATACGTGGCATCAAAATAACCAACGATCAGATGTGTAAATTTACTAAATATTTTTTTGAGTGTAGGTTATTGTAAAAGCAACCGTAAATTTGTTAGAATTTGACTGTGTCAATTTGAATGTTATGGTCAAATTTTAAAAACGTCAAGCTAGCAAAACCAATGCTTTTATCAAGAAAACTGGGCTTTGATAGGTATTGGTAATGGTTGTTTATTTGAAAAGTTTGTTAAAAAAAAATGTGATGGACATTCAGGAAGATAAAGATAATAAAATAGTCGTGCCGCATTAAGTTAAAATTTAACTTTTTATAAAACCTATAGGTTATTTTAAAAGCAACCGTAAATTTGTTAGAATTTGACTGTGTCAATTTGAATGTTATGGTCAAATTTTAAAAACGTCAAGCTAGCAAAACCAATGCTTTTATCAAGAAAACTGGGCTTTGATATGTATTGGTAATGGTTGTTTATTTGAAAAGTTTGTTAAAAAAAAATGTGATGGACATTCAGGAAGATAAAGATAATAAAATAGTCGTGCCGCATTAAGTTAAAATTTATTGCCAGAAAAATACTAAGGATCGCTATAGCGTATACGAAAAAGAATATCAAGCACTTCAAATTTCAAACAGAAAAATATGGAAACCATAACCAAAGATATGTTTTAGTCTGCAGATACATAGTCTGAGCTATGAAAAAGTTACGCGCCAAACACTTTATGCGTAGTACCATGGACAAAAATATTGAAGATTCAAACGTGTCTCAAACTACAGAAAAATATGGAAATTTTTAAGTATTACGTTTAACTTATTGTTGATGAACTTATTTTTAGCTTTTCACATTCTTGAATAGAAAGTCGGAGCAAAGCAAATAAGGCGTATTCTTGTAGAATCTTCGGACAGTCAATTTGTGTGTTCTGTTGGAAATAATGTTTACTAAAAATGTGTTTATCACTTTAACAATGTCAACGTACAAACCTACCTACAAACTGTACTGTAAAGCTTAACGTCCAAGGCCAATATATAGGACCTATATTATAGGTGTCATTTCGTTTAAGGGGATTGTACTGTAATGACACAACATGGAGGTATATACATACATACATGTTGCCTCTTTCGACTTGTGAGAGATTTTTTCAAATCAACCCACATGGAACTGGTCAAATTTTGACCTTTAGTTTCAACCACAGACCTGTGGTTTCAACATATTTTGGTTAAACTTTTAAAGTAGGTTGTAAAAATAAGTGATCTTGATTTGAGGGTTTGGACCTCCTCCAGCTAAATGGCGCACAGCACCAGTAGCTGTTGAGGTGAGTTCTAGATAATTTTAAGCGAAAAATTTAACCTAAATATATATAAACATTCAATTTTCTTAGTTTCTTTAAGAAACTTTTTTGACCCATCACTGGTA
This sequence comes from Brassicogethes aeneus, assembly GCA_921294245.1. NCBI lineage: Eukaryota > Metazoa > Arthropoda > Insecta > Coleoptera > Nitidulidae > Brassicogethes > Brassicogethes aeneus. The sequence goes on along the minus strand of OV121133.1, from coordinate 58,837,351 downwards.
ATATTCATAAGAATATAAGAAAAAATTGAACCTACACCTCGCCAAAGTTTTTTGTTTTGAATGTGTACCACCAACTTCAAATACCGACAGACAGCTGTTTCGACCTTTATTGGGTCTCATCAGTGTCGGGCAACTTGGTGTAGTGGAACACAATCAAAACAAATTACTCCCTCAGCTTATATGCTCGGTTGTTAAGTCAACAGAGGCGAGATGTAAGAACATCAGGTGATCCACACCGTCAAACGACGTGGCCTTTGCTGCAATCGGTACATACTATGCAACCGGGACTGCACACAGCAATTGTATCACAGATACTAATATGGCCTAAAGGAATCTAGAATTAACCCAAACGGGCTAAACATTAAGGTAAACATTCAATTTTCTTAGTTTCTTTAAGAAACTTTTTTGACCCATCACTGGTAATATTCATAAGAATATAAGAAAAAATTGAACCTACACCTCGCCAAAGTTTTTTGTTTTGAATGTGTACCACCAACTTCAAATACCGACAGACAGCTGTTTCGACCTTTATTGGGTCTCATCAGTGTCGGGCAACTTGGTGTAGTGGAACACAATCAAAACAAATTACTCCCTCAGCTTATATGCTCGGTTGTTAAGTCAACAGAGGCGAGATGTAAGAACATCAGGTGATCCACACCGTCAAACGACGTGGCCTTTGCTGCAATCGGTACATACTATGCAACCGGGACTGCACACAGCAATTGTATCACAGATACTAATATGGCCTAAAGGAATCTAGAATTAACCCAAACGGGCTAAACATTAAGGTAAACATTCAATTTTCTTAGTTTCTTTAAGAAACTTTTTTGACCCATCACTGGTAATATTCATAAGAATATAAGAAAAAATTGAACCTACACCTCGCCAAAGTTTTTTGTTTTGAATGTGTACCACCAACTTCAAATACCGACAGACAGCTGTTTCGACCTTTATTGGGTCTCATCAGTGTCGGGCAACTTGGTGTAGTGGAACACAATCAAAACAAATTACTCCCTCAGCTTATATGCTCGGTTGTTAAGTCAACAGAGGCGAGATGTAAGAACATCAGGTGATCCACACCGTCAAACGACGTGGCCTTTGCTGCAATCGGTACATACTATGCAACCGGGACTGCACACAGCAATTGTATCACAGATACTAATATGGCCTAAAGGAATCTAGAATTAACCCAAACGGGCTAAACATTAAGGTAAACATTCAATTTTCTTAGTTTCTTTAAGAAACTTTTTTGACCCATCACTGGTAATATTCATAAGAATATAAGAAAAAATTGAACCTACACCTCGCCAAAGTTTTTTGTTTTGAATGTGTACCACCAACTTCAAATACCGACAGACAGCTGTTTCGACCTTTATTGGGTCTCATCAGTGTCGGGCAACTTGGTGTAGTGGAACACAATCAAAACAAATTACTCCCTCAGCTTATATGCTCGGTTGTTAAGTCAACATTCTAGATTCCTTTAGGCCATATTAGTATCTGTGATACAATTGCTGTGTGCAGTCCCGGTTGCATAGTATGTACCGATTGCAGCAAAGGCCACGTCGTTTGACGGTGTGGATCACCTGATGTTCTTACATCTCGCCTCTGTTGACTTAACAACCGAGCATATAAGCTGAGGGAGTAATTTGTTTTGATTGTGTTCCACTACACCAAGTTGCCCGACACTGATGAGACCCAATAAAGGTCGAAACAGCTGTCTGTCGGTATTTGAAGTTGGTGGTACACATTCAAAACAAAAAACTTTGGCGAGGTGTAGGTTCAATTTTTTCTTATATTCTTATGAATATTACCAGTGATGGGTCAAAAAAGTTTCTTAAAGAAACTAAGAAAATTGAATGTTTACCTTAATGTTTAGCCCGTTTGGGTTAATTCTAGATTCCTTTAGGCCATATTAGTATCTGTGATACAATTGCTGTGTGCAGTCCCGGTTGCATAGTATGTACCGATTGCAGCAAAGGCCACGTCGTTTGACGGTGTGGATCACCTGATGTTCTTACATCTCGCCTCTGTTGACTTAACAACCGAGCATATAAGCTGAGGGAGTAATTTGTTTTGATTGTGTTCCACTACACCAAGTTGCCCGACACTGATGAGACCCAATAAAGGTCGAAACAGCTGTCTGTCGGTATTTGAAGTTGGTGGTACACATTCAAAACAAAAAACTTTGGCGAGGTGTAGGTTCAATTTTTTCTTATATTCTTATGAATATTACCAGTGATGGGTCAAAAAAGTTTCTTAAAGAAACTAAGAAAATTGAATGTTTACCTTAATGTTTAGCCCGTTTGGGTTAATTCTAGATTCCTTTAGGCCATATTAGTATCTGTGATACAATTGCTGTGTGCAGTCCCGGTTGCATAGTATGTACCGATTGCAGCAAAGGCCACGTCGTTTGACGGTGTGGATCACCTGATGTTCTTACATCTCGCCTCTGTTGACTTAACAACCGAGCATATAAGCTGAGGGAGTAATTTGTTTTGATTGTGTTCCACTACACCAAGTTGCCCGACACTGATGAGACCCAATAAAGGTCGAAACAGCTGTCTGTCGGTATTTGAAGTTGGTGGTACACATTCAAAACAAAAAACTTTGGCGAGGTGTAGGTTCAATTTTTTCTTATATTCTTATGAATATTACCAGTGATGGGTCAAAAAAGTTTCTTAAAGAAACTAAGAAAATTGAATGTTTACCTTAATGTTTAGCCCGTTTGGGTTAATTCTAGATTCCTTTAGGCCATATTAGTATCTGTGATACAATTGCTGTGTGCAGTCCCGGTTGCATAGTATGTACCGATTGCAGCAAAGGCCACGTCGTTTGACGGTGTGGATCACCTGATGTTCTTACATCTCGCCTCTGTTGACTTAACAACCGAGCATATAAGCTGAGGGAGTAATTTGTTTTGATTGTGTTCCACTACACCAAGTTGCCCGACACTGATGAGACCCAATAAAGGTCGAAACAGCTGTCTGTCGGTATTTGAAGTTGGTGGTACACATTCAAAACAAAAAACTTTGGCGAGGTGTAGGTTCAATTTTTTCTAAATATATATATTTTTTTATACTGGTAGTGGGTGAGGCTGTTTCTCTTTGCCTTGTCTAGGGGATGCAACCATTTGGTTACACCTCTTTCGACTGGCAGTGTGTAAACTATATTTTGTTGTTGTAATGGCTTTGGTTAGTAGTAGTTGTTAGTAATGAATTTAATTAATAGAATTTCAAAGTTGGCTGATGGCCTGACATAACTCGTTTTAATTCTATAATAGAAAGACAATGTAAGTATAAGTAAATTAACTATGAGTATAAATAAGTACAAATATAGATGTAAAAAACTAAATAAATCTGTACAAATATAACATAAATGTGTGAAAGTAAATAGGTTGACGTGATTGGACATTGTATAGAGGTATATATGAAAACAATTTGTTTTCATATATACCTATATGGCGGCTGGTGGATTTTGGACACACCCATATCTCAGTTATTAGACATGGGACCCCCATCAAATTTATATGAATTTATAATAACATTATATAGACAAGTTCTGCGCAAGCAGAATATAAATTGAAGTTTGCGAAAAAAAGTTAGTTTTTAAGTGTGCCCCCCAGCCTCCTGCCCCCCAAATTAAGATAATTCAAATTAAAGTGGTACAATATTTAATTCACTGAAGTTTATCGACAAATTTCAAATTTTATTAAAAAAATTTAAGAATTACAGGTTTTGTACCATTTTAAATTTTTATTATTTCTTTTACTATATTTAAAAAAAAATAGAAATGGTATAAAATCTGTAATGCTTAAATATTATTAATAAAATTTGAAATTTGTCGATAAACTTCAGTGTATCACTTTAATTTGAAAAATCTTACAGGAGGCTGGGGGCAAACTTCAATTTAAATTCTGATTGCGCAGAACTTGTCTATATTATGTCATTATAAACTCATAAAAATTTGATGTGGGTCCCATGTCTAATAACTGATATATGGGTGTGCCCAAAATCCACCAGCCGCCACTTGTTTTAAACAATATAACATACATAAAAAATATTTTTCTGGACATATAAAATCATGAATTTAAGTAATAGTTTATTAAAGTTCTTTTCCTTCTTCTGTGAAAGTTTATTTCCTTACATTCTGTATACATATTTATAAAGTAATAAGAAACTTCAAAAAAATACCATAATCAACAGTCGGATTCTACGTGACTTGGAAAAAGATAATACAAGGAACACGATGTGGTACATAAATTGCTTTAAATTAGAACCTTTTTCTTTTTAAAATTACTATTTTATAACTTTACTTTGTTGAGTTGGTTAAAAATTATAATTTAATCAATACAATGTTAATAAAATTATATGAAAAGTAACTTACGTCTACATGAAGCCCCGATAAGGTGAACACTCGTGTAGGGGGCGCTTCTTTTGGCACGTATCGGTAAAACTCGTCCCCGTCCCGGTACCACTTCACAGAGTAGAGGGGGGCTTCTTCAAGGTCGTACTCGCAACCCAAGGTTACCGAATGGCCAACCCTGATGGCACGCGGTACGTTCAAACGCATACCTTTCAGGCTTTTACAACTGCATATCCCTGAAAAAAGTTTTTTATTAGACATGTAGACTATTCTAAACCAGTTAAGTTTAAAGGCAATTATTGCTTAAAACATGTTAGTACAATTTAAAGACAATTTTGTAAATAAACCGCATCATTTACCTGCTGGAGACATTCGAAATATTCAATTAAAAAGTTAAAATTTGTTTTTAATAAACATGGACACGTTTTGTTCGATTATTTTAAGTTTTGTTTTGTCTGTTGTTCCACTGAATCGACCGTTCACGAATATATGTAAATAAATACAATTAAATTTTAAAATAACACTGAACAATGAATACCAATATGGAACATAAAATTTTATGTATTTATCTAGATTTAATTTTCGATCAGCGAAATTGTTTTGTTTGAAACTTTTAGCAGTTTTAAATAATAAAGGAAATGAGGCAAAGTTTTAAAATTGTAATTTACGTATACATTGTGTTTAAGACCCTTCATTATTTTGGAACGCCTTAACCTATTTTAATATATATATTTTATATAGGTTTTTTACATTTTGGGAGGCTTCGTCCCCAAACATTGTTAGGTATCTGACATTGCTCAAATAAATTTCAAATTTGCTATGCTGTGGCAAACACCCATTTAGCAGTTCTTAGCAGACCTTAATAAAAATTTAAAACTCTCTCTTGGTCAAATGGTACTCATCGAGTAGGTACTATGTCCCAAAAAATAAAATATTAAAATCGGCCAACGCATTCCAAAATGGAGTGTTGTGGTATGTATGTATATTGGGGTGCTTTCTTTCACGACTATTTTTATTTTTTTGCTTCCAACTCAAAATCTTTTTAAAAATGTTCAAAAAAAAATTCCCTGAAAATTTGAGCCCTTAATATTAACTCAAAGTACTCTACCAAAGCGTATAAAGATTTTCCATTTAAAATACACGTAAACTTTGATTATTTTTTTTTAAATCTATATCTCAGCCGCATTTTATGCTATTGGATTGTTTCAAAAAAGGATTTACTCGTAATCAAAAGTTCTACAAAAATGCTTTATGTGCCATAGCTGTAATCTGCACCTGTAGGATGGTACGGGTGACTAAATCTTATTTTAGTAAAAAATTCTCATATTTTGGAAGATATTTCAAAAGTGACTGAATTATTTTAAAAAATGTAAAGGGCAAACTTGTAGAAAATTTAATTTTCTTTAAAAAAAGTTTTATCAGTTGAATCGCTAAGGTTGATATTTGTTGAGATATAAAGCGTTTACATTGACATTTTATGAAATTTTCAGGATTTTCGTACCAAACTTTTTATAAATGATGATTTTCAATTGTTTATCAGTACAATTTCATGTAATTACGTTTTTTCTACAGTCGGGTGATTAGAGAAAAATAAATGACTAAAACAATCAAGCAAAATTATTAATAAAACATAATATTTTTATTTCTGTGAAATTCTACAAAAATTGTATACGATTTTATAAAATATTATACAATATAAAGTACAGCTAATGACGTAGAAATTCTTTTAACAATTATTTTTACGACAAAATAAAATTCGTAGTTACGCATACGTTGTCTTGAGTATGAGAGCAGACATTTCCGCTACACCAATTATCCTTTTTAAATAAGTTAAATGTATTTATCTACTTCTACATTGACGAGCTGTAACTTTATGGCGATTTAGTCACGGGCTGAAATTAGCTTTATTATACAGGGTGTTATGTAATTAATGTTATACACAGTGGCGGATTTACCAGCAGGCTGAGTAGGCTCGAGCCTATAGGGCGGCAGATTTTGGGGGCGGCAAATTTGGGGAAAGATTTTTTTTTACCTTATAGAAATCAAAAATATTTTTCCATGACGGTTTTCTGATGTCTTACAGATAGAAGTCTGCAACAAATTTTGTCGATGACTTCTCTCTCACTTGTCATTGCACATTCCGAGAGTAGCAAACTTCCATATTCTAGAGTAAAACAGCTAGTTCGCCGCCCCTCAACCAGTAATCGGCCTCTCGCCTCTGCGCCCTTTGCCCACACTTATTATGAGTGAAAAAAGCGAAATTGTAAAAAATATGCCCCTCTTCCCACTAACAACCCATACATGCCAGTCTTACTACTGGTTGGATGCTACGAACTGGATGGTTTGTATATAATTTTTCGATTTTTATTCGAATATAATGAATAATTTAGTGAATAATTTTACCGATTTCAATTTTATGTATCGACTATTATGTGTTTCACTTGCACTAGTAGCCTCAGAAAATTCGATTGGAATTAAAAAAAAATCTTGAACAGTAATAGCGAGATAGTCTTAAGTCAAAAAAATATTTTCCCCGAACGCGGTATTTTTTTAATGTTATCAATGACGTCAATGTTGCACGTGCACGTGGCGAGCTTCTTTCTCTATTCCAATAACCGTGTGGGTTACCCCACAATCCACACAACAAGGTCTGTTTGATCTTTATTCGCGCATGTTAAAAATCACAAAATTAGGCAACCTAGTATACATTGATTGAGCTTCGATTAGCTCAAAAATATACCGAAAAATTATTTTACGTACAATTTCAACGAAATTGTTGCATTGTAAAAATAATGTATGATATGACAATTGTTGAGGCAAGGGCGGCAAAAACTATTCAGCCTATACCTTGAAAATTTGTAAATCCGCCACTGGTTATACATATATATTAAAATAGGTTGTTCCTTAGGGTCCATAAAGAAGCACCTAAAACTTTTTTTTTCTAAATTCCAAAGTCTAAAAATAATTTATAATAACCTTTATCCTACCAAAAAGTACGCCACTGATCGACTAGGAACTTTAGGTTAATCTGGTGGATTTATTATGTTATGGTTAGTAACAACAGTGTTTGAAAAATCTCTCAAAAAAGTTGACAAACATTGTTTAAATTTAGCTTAATTACAAAAATGACAAAATTAACAATGCAAATTGTTAATTTTGCGTATTTATTAATTGTTGGTTATTTCATTTTTGTACTGAAGGTAAATTCAAACAAAATCTGCCAACTTTTATGACACAATCTAGTGCATTTCTTTTAAATTTTAGGTTATGTTTTCAAATTGTAAATATCTTAACTAAGGGAAGTGCTTTTGGATTTATTTACACAAATTAAATGTTTAAAGTTTAACCTGTGAACTGGTCCCAATTTCATCTGAGTAAACAGAGAAAAAAACTGATGAAAAAATTTATTTTGTGGTTATGGATTTCAAATTTCAAAGGTACTAAATTTTCTAATCATTGCCTAAGCTAATAGCAGTAAATAAATACAGAAGGGTATTAGAGCTTTAAGGGCATAACACTTTTGTATTTATTGAGTTTTTATTTATTTTTTGCAAGAAAAATTTTTAGTAACAATTTTTTACATCTGGCAACGCATAGCTACTTTGTTGGTTGGTATCTATGTACTCACAAAATACAGGTGTGCAGAGGTAAACAAGTGTGTAACCAGTGGCGTATCACAAAAAATATAAAAAACTTCTAATGCATATTTTTTCTTTATCTTTGGAAAAATGTTTTTTAAATATTTTTCCTTTATTCCTTATGTCAAAAGGTATTCAGTATTTTAATATATAACATTAATTACATAACACCCTGTATATTAGAGAAAAGTGAGGTTAATTCCATTGACATTTGACAGATATCAAATGTTTAACAAATATAATTGGCTTTAAATTCTTTTTTTTTGTTCGTCGTAGATAAAGTTTACTTAGTATGCAACTCGCTTTATAAACTTATCTAGACACTCGTTTTTAATAAGCTTCGCTCGTGCCTAATAAAACTCGTAACTAAAATGGCGTTTTGTAAAATTTCACAGAAAAAAAAATATTATGTAAAAAAGTAATCGTTCTAAATTTGAGTAAAACTAGTACCAGATTCTTTTAATGTAATAAACAATTTTTAATTTATCGGAATATCTTGTCAATAATTTTCACTTATCTCTATTCAATAATTTTTACTTTTTCAATAATACATAAAATCACATATTTTCAAAAATGAACAATTTATTTTCATAAAAATAATGATAATTTTGCAGTCAAAGTAAAAAAATCGAAAAAATTACTATTAGTTCAATTTTAACCTTAAATAACTTTTAAACCAGTGAATTTATCGAAAAATCATGGGAAAGTTTTTTGTACAGCGTTCAATTTCCTATAAAAATATGTATCAATTTTTGCTGTATAATAACTTGCTTCAAAAAAAAATATACGTAAAACTTGCCGAAACCCCATGTTATTTAAACGGAAAATGTATCGTCTTTGTGGCACGGTTTAAAATGAATATTTTTTTTTATAATTCTTTTTAGGTCATAAACTAAAAATTTAGGGGGCGCTGCAAACAAAAAAACGTTGGTAAATAACGGAAACCCTAATATACATATTTATACATTGTGTATAGATAAGTATATATATATATATGTATACAATTATAAAAAACGCCACAAGCTATAACTATTATTTTTTAAAGATATGACAGTTATTGAATTATACTTATTAGAATAAAGTTGAACAGTTTATTGTCATCCATTTTTTGTTTCAGGGTTTATCTTAATCCTAAAAAAAATAGATGACAATAAACTGTATTGTCATATTTTAAAAATATTGCCTGAAGCGTTTTTTATTATTCACCCTGAATGAATAATATTGCATATAATATTTGATATTTTTATTATTTGGTGTTCATTTATGACGACAAACCTTTGTTAAACGGATTGCTAAAATTTGGAAATTTGTTCATTTTGACAATAACATTTAAATTAAATAAAAAAAATCAGCAAACTAAACTGACAACAACTAAAATGTTTAAATCTATATCAAAGTTTTACATTACTTATTTGATATAGAACACCACAATGTTTCGTATTTGGGCTTTTTTTTGACAAATTGCGAATCCCCTATATACCAAAACACGACCCCAGGTTGAAAACAAGTAGAAGTTATTATTTGTTATTTATCACAAAAAGATGTTTATTTTCTTTAGGATTTCGATTAACTGGGAGCTTTGGATAAAGCAAACCCGGAACTAACTTGTCTATTAAATAATCAATCTGTTTGTTAAAGGTTTAGAAACCATGCCTAAGCACAGGTATGTTGTGTAATTATCAGCCACTAAATTCCGACGGATTGCAACAATGTTATTCCCGGGGAATTACCAATGGTATTATCACATGCCTGGGCCTAGGTAAACTATCTCTCCGACGTACACTTACAATGATGTAGATTACATAAATAAACCTTACTGATTCAATCTACCCATCTGATACATATGTCTGCGTGTTTGCTTGGCCATTTATCCATTACACAGAACTGTTGTGTGACAAACATTTTTGACAATTAGTTTTTAATCAAATAGTAAACTGTTTTTGTAGCATTATACTATAGTACAATATTTGCTGGAGCAGTTTATTTTTAAAAGAAAATTTAAATAAAAATAAAATAACCAAGCTAAATGAACCTAATACATAATAAAAAAAATGGGCCTACGATTTTTGACGTTAAAAGAAAAATTAAAACCAAGTATTAGACAATAATCTACTCATTAATATCAATTTACGTTATAAAAATAATTGCCGATTTTGCCCTGTTCAGCACACGAAATTAAAAAATATTGTTATGTAATGGGAAGTAACGCTTAAGATTCAGAAACCGTTTCAACTTTTTGGTGCTCGTAAATGATAAATAATATTGTTTAGCTGCAAGCGCAACGGCAAAAGCTAGAAAGGACGGTGGACCAAAATTCAATAAAAAAACAGGAACTTGTAACAAAACCTCGTATAGAAAAAAAACTTCATGTCTGCCGTTATCGTTCCGAGTAACTGCCAGAACTCGTTCCGAGTAACTGCCAGAACTCGTTCCGAGTAACTGCCAGAACTCGTTCCGAGTAACTGCCAGAACTCCAAGCAGAACCGAAACACCGGGTATGGAAACGAAACCAGCAATGCCACCTGAGTAACGAAATCGCACCGAACCTAACAGTACAGAAACAAGTATAATTGTGAGTAATCACTGATTACTAATCAGACTATAACATATATAATGCTAAATGTGCTATATAATGCTATATTTTCCGTTTGCAAACTTGACAATAAGAGGATATTTATCTGATTTTTTTTTATATTTTCTGGGGTTGTAGACTATTTGTAATGGTTAAGTACTTTTATACATGTATTTATATATTATATATTTATATCCTTATCCTTATGTATATAGCATGTATTATGTAAAAAAAATTGGATCCATTTTTAAACTTGAGTAATTCCAGAAACCTTTGAGAGTAAATTAATAAAATCAGTTGGCAACACAGTAACGCTAAGAGAAAATGTTGAAAAAATTCCAGGCTGTAGTAGAGTCTATATATATATATATATATATATATATATATACTAGACTGGGCCAAAAAAACGACTATTTTTTTTTCGAATATCGAAAACATTGTTTGGAGCGACAAAAAAAATTAAGGTGAAAGTTTAAGTCCATAATATTAATATTAAGAGGTCTATCATCGCAATTTTAGATTTTTTTTTCCTGAGCGAGTTTTTGTCTCAGAACTCCCAAACCATTAAGTTTAACAAAATTTCCCGTCAGATAAACCGTTTTCTTAAAATCATGCCTTAAAAATTGGTAGTTTTACAATTTGATCTTTTAACTTTGGAATTTTGTAATTCATGTAAAAATCAGTACCCGAAAAAAAAGCGATAAATATTCTAATGGGAAATCAAATGCTCTACAAAAAAGTCTCCTAACATTTTTGGCTAAATTCACTCCATCAAAAGTTATTCAAGGTTAAATTTGAAGTCAAAACGAAATTCTTGTTTTTTCCGCTCTAGACTTTTTTTTGGGTCAGTTAAAAACTTGATATTCTTTTATCGATGATAATCTTTATGTTATTGATAAAATTACTGAAAATTAAAAAAAATAACACATTAGAGTGTCTTCGCTTTAAGAAGCTATTTTCTTTGGAAAACATTATTTTCACTTTTACCTACCTATTTAATCATGTGTTTTTTTTTTAATGGAAATTGTTAATTAGTTATATAATAAACATTTATAAAGCAAAAAATCAAATTATCACCCATAACAAAATAAAAAACAAGAATTTCGTTTTAACTTCAACTTTAAGTAAAGTGAATTAAGCCAAAAATGTTGAGAGGCTTTTTTGTAAAGCATTTGATTTCCCATAATAATATTCATCGGTTTTTTTCTGGGTACTGATTTTTACATGAATTACAAAATTCCAAAGTTAAAAGATCAAAATTTAAAACTATCCCAATTTTTAAGGCATGATTTTAAGGAAACGATTCATGTGACAGAAAATTTTATTTTACCTTTTTTAAAGAGCATTTAATTTTCTTAAAAAAAGATTTAGTGCATTTTTCCCCTAAAATTTAGTATAGGGTCGTTTTAAGGGGTGGTGAATCCAGTGCCGTGCTTAGATTTTGTTTAAAAAAATCGCTAATATGAATTCTTAAAAATGTACTCTTAAAAACTGACATAGTAGGCCTTGTATTTTGTACTAATATGGCGTCTTTTGCTCCAAAAATACAGTTTATCAAGATCTACACTTTAAAACAAATACTTTAAAACAAATCCGGGTAAAATCGCACAATAAATAAAGATTTTACAGGGGTGAGTCGCAAACAAATGGGTCAAACTGTATATAATATATAATATTCTAACGTGACATTGAAAAATTAATGTTTTTTATTGTATGTACTTATCCATGTAAAAGTGCCATATAAATTTTTTTTAACTTTCTCTGCACAGTTTTGCAATCATTTTCGTGTTAAAATTACTTGAAATTTATATTACTTTAAGGATATTTAAGTCAACCATAATATTAATAATATTATCTAGGGACATTTGATTTGATTTATAAAAAAGTTATTTAATAAGAAAATGTTTCCATTAAACTATAATTTAATTAAACATTGCTGTGGCACATTGAATATTGGGAGAAACCGCTCTATTCCGGGCATCCCTCAGGTTTATTAATTAATTAAAGAAACCCTTTATTAGAAATGCCTATCAAACATTCTAAAAATATTTCAAATGTTTTATATTTGTTAAAGTTGTAATTAAAATAAACAACCAAAATAAAATAGAAAAATATGGCATTTTTTTAATGCAAATGCAGATTTTTATGTAACATATTCAGATTTTCTCAATAAATCATTTTATAAATTTATTTTCATTGATAAATAGTAATTTAACTTTGTCATCTATGCAATGTTTCATTTTGTACACACGTACAACGTACATTTGCGAAACAAATTATATTTTCCATATAAATTAGAGAGTTATATATAAATCAATTTAATACATTTGTTTTAATTGAACAAATGGTTTTTGTTGGCAGTCCGGTGTTTTTTGCATTTTAGTTTAATTAAGATTTGTTCCTTTATTACAAATAATTAATTTTAATTTTTGTGAACATATTTTCGTTAAAATAATTACATAATTAACAATGTTTTTGCGACTTGCTAAAAGACAAAGGGAGTCCCTTTAAGGGACAGTTTTTATGACAAAATTCCATCTTTGCTGAATATTCAACCTTATTAGAAAAAAACATAAAACTTGAGACATTGCAAAATTAAATTATCTTAATTATTCTTGTTGAATTTTAAGCGCCCTTAGTTAAAATTATAGTTTTATAAGAAGATTAGTATTCTCTTTGTGAACCTTTATATGTTAATAAGTAGTTCCTCTGCAGAAAACTTAATATTAAATAGGGTTGTGAAGGTATAAGGATAATAAAACCAATAAGTTTAAATATATAATGTGCACATGTAGTAACGTTATGGGTGCAAGGGGATTTAGGACTTAGGACTTAGACTTATAAGTGGCAGGTTTTTAAATGAATAAACACAGTGTTTATATCTCAATGTTTAGAGTTACGTTGATAAACTGTTATTTGATAAACAACATTTTATTTATTTAGAATTATTTATATGTTTCTCTTTTTTGTTCTAAATACCTGGATTTATTGCACTGCTTGTTTTCTTTGGTAAATAATGTAAAAAACTTAATCTTATATTATAGCCAAGATCCCATTGGTTTAATGGCTCACCCATTCATGCTATGCTAGCGTTTTTTCTGTGTGGCTGCTTTTTCACTTGTACTATTGTTTACCATGGAATACCACGGTATCCCAAAATTTAACAGCCAATTCTTATGTAAAATTGTCCCCTGAATCCGAAAATGTCGTCAAAAGTTAAAAACGTAGAACAGTTTTTGAGATATAGTCAATTTTCCATTTAATATGGAATTGACTATATCTCAAAAACTTCTCCACTTTTATAATTTTTGACGTTATTTTCGGATTCAGGGGACAATTTTACTTAAGAATTATCTGTTAAATTTTGGGATACCATGGTTAACCATGGTGCAAGTGAAAAAACAGCCACTAATAACTATTAAATTAGTCATTTTTGACTAATTCATTTTTAGAGAGTACGAAAACTGATTTAACAGGTTCATCCTGTTAACTTTAATTTAGCACTAGAACAACCGAATCAATCTTTATTTGAACCGATTTAAACCTTTTATTTAATTTTTTGGTCAGATTATAGATAAATCATCAATTTTACCATTGATAAATTTTAGTTTTTAATTTTACTGCAAATAATTAATGTAAAAAATTAAAAAATGTATAAATAAAATTTCTACTAATTCAAAATTTTTGTTCAAGTTCGGTTGGATTTACAGGTATTTCAAAGAATTATTTATATATCGTCGCTGCTCCTCCGACAACCTCGCATTTTAACAAAGTTTACAGGAGAAGAAAAAACATTTTACTATAAGATAAAAAATTTTCAAAGTATGCATTCCTTAATATTATTTCAATATTTAATTATACTGAAAAATATTAGGAAATCCTTTCATCAAAGTTTAATCTGGTAGTGAAATTTCTTTTTTTCTCCTGTAAAATTTGTTAAAATGCGCATAGAGGTTCTTGCAGGCGCAGTGACGATATATTTAAATTCAAATATTGTCGCGCTTTTTATTAATCGACATGCGCAGTGGCCTGGGCTTTTTGGACTGTACTCTCTAAAAATGAATTAGTCAAAAATGACTAATTTTATAGTTATTAGTGGCTGCTTTTTCACTTGTACCATGGTTAACCATGAGTAGAGTAACAAAGAGAGTTCTACACCGGAAGTGACCCAGACAGGTGACGTAACGCGTTGGGTTGGTAGCGCTGTTTTCCGATGGTGGCGCCCCCCTGGTGGGTGGTGGGGGGGTGATCATATTAGCTATTGGTGGGCAGCCATTTGGGCAACGCCCTCAACTGATAAGCGTAAGTGAGCCTATTGGTGGGTTGTTGGCGGATGGCGGCTGGCGGATGGCGGCCATGTTTGATAGATATTAGCTATTGGTGTTGTGGTTTAAAGTGGGCGGGGCTTAGGTGTTTAGTTGGCATTACTGGAGATGCAAAAGATAAGCGATATGCATATTGGTTGTTTGTGGTTAGCGTATTAGTTTGGTATTACTGGAGATGCAAAAGATAAGCGATATGCATTTGCTGCAGTGGTTTGATATCCGGGGGAGATAAGGATTTATTATTATTTTGTTGTAAATTTTATTTTTGACGCCATTTTAGACGATCAGTCTCCCGTCCGACCTTATAATAACAACATTTTAAACAGGAGAACATATAATATGGTAGGTAAAATGATTAGTGTAAAGGAAATTGAAAAGGCAATCCAAAATATTGATAAATTTTTGGAAGAATGTAGTAAAAAAAAGAATAAAGAAAAATTTGAAAATAAATATCCTACTCGACAGGAAATATATCGAGAATTTTTGGAAAAGGAAAAAATTAAAAAATGGATCAGTCAAAAAGAATTTTTGGAGCAACATCTTAATGCTAATGTTGTAAAAACCCAATATGGTAAACATTTTGAGACGTGCCCCTGGTCAAATTCTGATGAAGGTCCAGATACATGCCCATGCTGTATGGTTTCAATTTATACGAAAGAAGCTAACGAGGTGTTAAATAAGTTACCAAAAATTACGTGCTGTTGTAAAATTAATTGAATAAACTTTAATATATATTCCTTAACAAAACTATTTGAGTTCAGTAGTACCTAAAATGCGTTGCGTTCAACAACCCGAAAAACTACCTATAAATAATTTAGATTTATTTGAAACCAGTTCTGATGCTAGTAAACATGGTAATTTACTACCAAATTCCTTTAGAGCAATTTTTTGTGGTCCTAGTGGGTGTGGTAAAACAAATGCTTTATTAAGTTTAATATTTAATCCTAATGGAGCTAAATTTGAAAATATTTACGTTTATTCAAAATCTCTTTTCCAACCAAAATATCAATTATTACAAAATGTTTTAAGCAAAGTAAAAGGTGTGGGGTATTTTTCATATAAAGATAATGATGAAATAATTGAACCTATGGAAGCTCGAAACAATTCAATTTTCATATTTGATGATGTAGCTTGTGATAAACAAAATAAAATACGCGAATACTATTCAATGGGTAGACATAAAAACATAGACGCTGCATACTTATGTCAAACATATTCAAAAATACCAAAACAATTAATACGTGATAATTGTAATATTATTGTGCTATTTAGACAGGATGATATGAATTTAAAACATGTATTTGATGAACATGTCTCACCTGATATGCCTTATAATCAGTTTAAGAAAATATGCTCAGAATGTTGGAATGAAAATTATGGTTGTTTAGCTATTATAAAAGATTTTCGTTTAAACAATGGACGTTATCGAAAGGGATTTGATAAATATATAAATATGTAGCTAATATTTTTTTTTGAGTTGAGTAACAGTAATAGACTTTAAGCTGTTATTAATATTTTTTGCTAAGTAACCTTATAATCTTGGTAGAACCGCTAAAAATACTGTCACAAAAACCGATAGAAAAACTGTAGAAACTGCTATAAATACTGCAAAACTGTCGCAAGAACTGATAAAAAACTGCAAAACTATTACAAAAACCGATAGAAAAACTACAAAAACCGATAGAAAAACTGCAAAAACTGCTAGAAAAACTGCAAAACTGTCACAAAAACCGATAGAAAAACTGCAAAAACTGCAAAACTGCTGTAAATACTGCAAAACTATCGCAAAAACCGATAGAAAAACTGTAAAAACTGCTATAAAAACTGTAAAACTGTCACAAAAACTACAGGCTGTTATAAAAGACTCCCGTTTAAACAATGGGTGTTATCGTTTGATAAAAATATAAATATGTAAAACAACTATATTTAGTATCATTAGTAATCATGGCACCAACCACTGTCAATGTAACTGAAAAAATTAATGAACTCTCTCGAAATATTAGAAAAAAATATTTAGCTCTTAAATTGGGAAAAGCTGAAAATGATGCTACATTAGATAAAATTTTTAGACCAATCATAAAGCCTCTTGAAAAAATGGCATATGATACGGATTTTGTGAAAAAAGAAGCTGAAGAAGAAGATTTATTACAGCCAGCAAAAAAAATTAAAAAACAATCTCCTATAAAATATAAAGCTATTGATAAAATACTTGAAGCATCCCCCAGAAAAGGTATTCAAGATAAATCATTAAATATCTCAAGCATACGTTTTCCTGAAAATGACACCACTAATGAAAATAATCCAAATGATTTTTATAAAAGCGAAAATGACCCCAATAAAACATACCACCCCACATTTTCTGGAAATGAAACTATTTATGAAGATGATACAAATGATTTTTATGATAATGACTTAAGCTTAAGTAGAACACTCGACAACGAATCAATCATGGAAACAATGCCGGAAGATTCTATAGCAGAATATTTGGATTTTTTCAATGAATTACCTAGAAATTTTGTTGAAGGACATATGAAAGATACTAGCAATGAATATGATCATACTTATATTCACCACGATTTGGATACAGGCAAGATCAAATTTGGGGATTCAATTGTGGAGTTTAAAGGTCCTGATTTTATTGTAAATAATAATTTTTTCAAGGGGTCCCCAGGACTGTACGAATTAATGTTTAAACAAAATCCTAAGAATTACATAACTTCAGATTTTAAAACATTTGGTAAACTTGTTGTGCTTACAAACGCGCATAAAAGAAATTTTGATCCCAACGAACAAACCATGGGGCATAGAGGGCTCAAATATAAAAACATTATTAAGCCTGTTTTAGAGCAAATAAAACAGCAAGATATAGATAAACAAAAAGAACATAGTCGTAAACTTAGAGTTGGTAAAGAACATACTGAAAAAATTGGATTTAGCAGAGCATCGCCCACCTTGGTAACATACAATGAAAAACCAATAGAGTACATTTATTGGGATGACGTAAATGAATTGGTTGAAAGATTAAAGTTATTAGTAGCCTCCAAGCATGCTGGCAACACATCAAATGATAATGAAATTACAGCAATTATTAATGAGCTGAAAGAAGCAGGTGTTATATATTAGAACAAATAAAGTTTTACCAGCAGTTTAACAATGCCTCTTAACAAGTTTGGTCAATCTCTTAACCATTCTAATCAAAATTCATTATTATCAAAATTACAGTATGGTAACAATGTACTAAAATATACTCCTGATGGTAATATTGATGCGGAAAACCTAAAAATATGTAATGTGAAATCACCAACTTTAAATGCAGATGCTACTAATATGGGTTATGTTGATCAAATATATGCAAATTTTTATGCTGATACAATAAAATCACTTAGTAAATTTGAACAAGAGACATTAAAAGCACTCGAGCAATCGGATGCAAAAATAAAAAAGGAAATTGAAAACCTCGATAGTAAAAAACAAGATAAATTAAAAATTAATTTAAATAAAGAACTAGCTATTTTAACACAAAATACCCATGTGTTAAAAGAGCAAATTAAAGACCTTCATAAACAAAAAACAATAATTTTCAATGATTTGAATTCTTTAAAGAATATTTCAAGATCGCATGTAAATGCACGTAATGACTTGGATAGGCAAATTAAATTCCTTCAACAGACTCAAGATGTGAACTTAAAGGATATAAAACAGCAAAATGAACAAAACATTATAGATTTTAAAAAGCAAATCGAAGAACTTAATACAGCTTTAAAGTCTCTGGATACAAACGTAGATAAATTATTTGAGGACGTCAAAAAAAAACAAATCCGCAATCAATGATGTGGAGAAAAATTTAATAAAAGTGATTACAGTGGCTGCTGGTGCTAGTACTCACTCTTTCACCACACCATAATCATGAAACACACCAAGGAAAAAATTAAACTTGTTAATGAACTTTATAGACCTATAAGAAAAAATTTTAAACGTCGAAAAACAATTATTAAGGGCATTGATGACCTTTGGCAATCAGACTTAGGGCAGATGGATATGTATGCATCAAATAATAAAAATTTTAAGTTCATATTGATTGTTATTGACTGTTTTTCAAAATATTTATGGGCTAAACCATTAAAAAATAAATCTGGGGAAGAAGTTACAAAAGCTTTTAATTTAATATTGAAAGAGAGATGTCCACAAAACTTACAGACTGATCAGGGCAAGGAATTTTTTAATAGTAAGTTTAATGAACTTATGCAAAAATATTCAATAAATCACTATAATACATTTAGTTGTAAAATAATACATTTAGTTGTAAAAAAGCTGCAATCGCCGAGCGTGTTATAAGGACTGTAAAAGAAAGCCTATTTAAATACTTTAGTTTAAATGGATCATATAATTGGGTTGATATATTGCCACAAATTGTTTCAAATTATAATAATACAAAACATAGAACAATTAATATGAAACCAATTGATGTTTGTAAAGAAAATGAAAAAAAAGTTTTAAAGTTTGCATTTACACATTTAAAATTAGCAACCAAACCTAAAAAGTTTTTCATTGGTGATATAGTGAGAATAAGTAAAGCAAAACATGTTTTTGATAAAGGATACACCCCCAATTGGACTACAGAATTGTTTAAAATTGTAAAAGTAAAAATTACAAACCCCACCACATACATTTTGGAGGATTTAAATGGTAGACCCATTAGTGGAGCATTTTATGAGGATGAGTTGCAAAAAACAATGCAGCCTGATATTTACCTGGTGGAAAAAGTTTTACATAAACGTGGTAACAAAGTCTTCGTGAAATGGTTGGGCTTCAATGATTCACATAATAGTTATATTAATAAAACAGACTCTTTTTGATCACCCCCACTCTTTTCCAGTTTCTCACCACAAAATCAAAATTTAATTTAGTTTAAAAAGTAAAGTAAAGCAGTGCACACATAAAATGGGTAGTAGTGCAGATTCTGATTTTGAAGGTTATGATTCCAATCTAAATGCAGTGTTTAATAGATATGAAGAAGCTATTAAAGCTGAAAAAAGATTAATTTACACAACGACTTATGATTTCCAATTATTCTCGCTGGAATGTGGGCTTAGTGGTGCAAGGGATTTTTTGCCAACAGTAAGAATGATTAACAAAGTTACTGGTGAACATCTCTCTTTTATATATGGTGAATGGGTTGGTGTAATTGAATCACTCCAAGAACTTCTGGATGCACATCACACTGATGAAATTCAGCTTTGGAGGAACATGAAGATTGAATTAAATATTGATGGCAATAATAAAATTTTTAAAATATCAGATGATTGTACCATTTTATATTTTACGCTAAATGATGTTTTTCAAATTCTTGAATTAAAAAAGTTAATTTTTAAAAAACTTGAAATGTTAAATAATTTAAATTTTAATTATTATTATCATAATCTATTAAAAAGCACTTATGAAGCGATGAAAACTGAACTTAGTTTTTATCCTCCATCCCTTCATGCTGTGCTAGACGTTCTGTCATCCCTATGTTCTTGCGGCACTAGTGTAGAAAGTTATTGTTTTTTAGAATGCTTATACTATTTAGATATGAAAATGTCAAATGATTTAGAAAAATATACTGTTTTTTAAACTTACCCTTGAGTTTTAATGATGATTGTTGTTAATAAAAACACAATAATTTAAAATAAACAAAATATATTTATTAATATTATAAATAATTATTACATAATATTATTAATCTTGAAGTGCCTATGAGGTAAAGTATCCGTTGAATTTGATAATAAATGCCTTTTATCATCATATGGACTTAAACCCAATTTTACTTTGTTCAATACTATAAACATTATGTGCATTTGATTTGATTATTCTTTGAATTACATTTTTATTAGTTTTTTTCCTCAAACATTCGAGATAATCATTAAATGTTAGGGATTTAACAACATTATACTTGACCCCCTTAGATTTTTTAATACATTTCGAATTTATTGTTTTATATGTATACATTTTTGAGCGCAACCCCACGAAATGAGTTATAATTTCCCCATTCAGTTCATTTAGACCAGGAACTTTTTTGTTAACTAAAGGAATATTCCATTTATTATCCTGGGGATAATCGCTAGTATCGAACCTGTGAATATCCTTATGGATAACTTCATCGTATACATCATTACAGGTAAATTCATAAATAAGACTGTCAGTATCTGTATACAATAATTTTACATTATGATTTTTTAGCATATAGTCGTAATGAAAGCTAAATACGCATGTTTTTGAAATATCCAATATTGCCATGCCTATATATAAAGGTTTATTAAAGTATAAATCTGTTTTATTAAGTTCAATAGCCATAAGGTTTACGTGAAAAATGGTTCGATTATTGAAATTTGGACTTGCAATTAAGTTTTTGGCTCCAAATCTACCCCCCCCCCCATTTTTTTACTAATTTAACAATTCGATGCTTTCGAATATTTTCCATGATCTTGCCAAAAATAGCGTTTATCATCATAATTTTTTACATTTACACAAATAAAGATGAACCGTTACCAACCTCATACTTGTTTATATTAATTTCTAAACTTAAAACTTTTTTTAATGCCCACCCAGAGTCTTTCTCGGAGAATTCGCTAAGTTTGTTTAAAATTTTATCTACAACATTATCTTGAAACCAATTTTTTAAATTTACACTGCCATCTATAGTTGCATTTTTTGTATTAAAATACTTTATTTCATTATTTAACCCAATTTTTAAAAATTCCCCTCCAAAACATGTGTTGACTTTAATTAGTGGCATGGATTTTAAAATATTTTTTATCCTAGATTGAAATAAATAAAATGCATCATTTAAAAAAGTAAGGGGGTCTAAATGTTTAATGTTAATAATAATACCTGTGCGAACACGAGACTGAAAGGCTGTTGTTAAATCCTCCCATTTAATTCTATCACTACGTTTATTTTTTAACCCTCCACCCACATGTTTTAAATTATTTATAAGTACATTATAACGTTTTAAGTGTCCAATTGTTGTAATTAAATGTGTTTTTGTGCCAATTGATTCTGATTTTTTCATTAAATTTAAGCATATTTTAATATTTTTTTTAATAAAATTTAACCAAATATTAGCCGTATTTTGGGAACAATTTTCAGTTAATAAATTAAAGGCATTTTTTATCAAATTCAATGAATCGGTACTTACCCTAGACACTTCAGATTGTGACATTTTTTAAAATTTGCGGATCTCGATTTGGGGTGTTGGCTTGTAGTTGTTTGCGAACTTCTTTTGACCCAGGTAGACTAAACCAAATTTTCCACCATTAAGGTTCTCCAAATTCTTTTCCACCACTTCAGTTAGACGTTTGGGCAGGAACACCTTATACTCCTCGAATTCAGCCAAAGGTATTTCACCAAATTTGCTTTTTACGATTTTGATTGATTTTATGGGGTATAGCTCCCCCTCAACCAATTCTTGAATCCTACGAACTTCTTTTTTAGTCACGACTGCCACAGCATTAACTTTAGTTAAAAATGACATACTATAAGTAAATAACTTACTTTGTATGGTTATATGAAGTATCACACCCAAAAAAGTTTTAGTTGATAAACTTGTTAAACTTGTACTGATGTTATTTGCGATTTTGCAGACCTTTTATATCAATTAATTACGTCATAGGATGTTGATAAGAAGTAAAGCAGTAACCGGATCTGAGGTTTTCTGTTAATTAAAATATTTGTTTGTTTGATAACAATTTATTTATAATAAAAAATTAATAATATAAGGCGACTATAATTCAAAAGTGTGAAAAATTATTAGTTGTTAAGTTACTATCATTGAGTAAACATGTTTTCAGTAGCCAATTTTTTATTACTATCTACATTTATAAATAATACTTTATTTGTAAATTTTCCCAAAAACACTCAGGATTGTTATGTGGCATTTAATGTTGATAATCCAATGGTAAAGACTCAATGGCCAAATGATTGGAATCCAATGGATGCAGCTCCTGGTACATTCAAGATTCAAGATAATGCCTCAGCAATTGGCTCTATATTACATTATAAATTAAAATATATTTTATCAGCAGATGGTGGAAAGACTAGAACCCTTTTTGAAATAAATAGTTTAAATAGTGTAATAACTAATTTAACCAATTTATCAACAACTACAGGATTGGGGGTGACCTCTTCGAATTCAACAACATTTTCCACAAAAATATTTATAGAATTTATATCTCTGTTAATAGTAGGAATTCTTTTACTAACCATTTATGGATTTTTATACTTTTTAGGTTATGTATTTAATAAATGTAAAAATATGTAATAAATATATTATTTAACTTACCATTGAGTTTAATTCTAATTTTAGGATATACATAAAAACAATATATTTTTTTTATTTATTTATTATAATAATATTTTATTTAAAGCACATAATTTTTTTTTTAAATTAGTAATGTCAAGCGATTTTTTCCTCAGATCCTCAGAAATGCTCATAGCAGCAAAAGCCTTACACAGTTCATACATTTCAATGTCTTCTTTTAATGCCTGCAATTCTTTATAAAATTTTATTTTTCTTTGAGCAAATTCTTTACAATCCATGATTATGGGGTAGATAACTTTGAAGCCAATTATGTAATACTAAGGCATGTGTCGTACTATACCTACCGCTTCTAAAATGATCCAAACACATAAGGGGTTTGTTTTTAAACATAGGTTGTTCCCAAAGGTTTAATGTTTCAACGTTTATAATTTTTATATTTGGTAATAACTGCTCACAGATTGTTTTTAAATATTCATAATTTTGATTTCCTTTTGTGTAAACAGTATCGTATTCATACAATAATTCCATTAAAATGTTGTTAATCTCATTAAAATTTATATATCCACTTGAATATCGTAGACCATGAATTTTTTCTTCAAAGCAAACTTGTTTTTTATTTTTTCGTGATAACAGCTTAAATTCTACCATTGGTTTTAAGAGATAATGATTTGTTTGCAATCCATTGGTAACTGCTATTTCTTTTGGGTGAAAAAACCATTTTTCTTCGAAGAATAAATTAAATCCCTGAATATTAACAGACACAACCTTCATTTTACACAGACTAATTTAAACTAAACAGCATTATGATAAACTACGAACTATTTCGCTGAGTGGGAGATGCTCCATAATGACGTCATGTATAATAACACAATATGCTTTTGTGTTATCGGGAAAGCCTTTTTTCGCCTCAATATCAACTTTGATGTCAACTGTACTCGATTTTAAGGATTCATTTCTTCTGGAACAATCAATTACAAAAAGAGCGTGGTTCTTAAATTGTTTATAATCAAGTAGAGAGTGTTTTGATATTGTTAAATCATTTTTAAAACTTGAATAAAATTGTGTATAATTGTGATGGGCCTCGATAAAATTATTTTTTTCAAAATTAAGGTCCATGCGTTCTATAGGAAAATATTCGCCATTGAGGATAACACGTATATCAGATATATCAATGTTGTCAAAATATGAGGGATCTTTTGTATCATTACCTCTTCTATTGGTATGAAAAGCTAAAATTATATAGCGTGGACTTTCCAATGCAGTGCACGTTTTAACTGACCATATTTCCTTAGTGGCATCTTTAGTTAATTGGGGTAGCTCATGGGATTCCCACTTTCTAAATGGAATTACTATAGGTCTGTCTGATTTTATTGATTCCAACAACTGAAGCTTTAATAAATCATTGGGTGTAATAACTTGTACTTTTAACGAGATATTTTCAACGGTTAATTTAGCCTTTGTTGTGCCAGCAGCCGCAGTTTTTTCTGTTATAATTTGACAATCAGAGTCATTTCGAGCTCTTACAAGACGTATAGTTTGTTTACCAAATTGGGCTAGTTGATAATCATTAAATATACCAAATAAATGATGTAATGGTATACGTATATTAAAAGTTGAAATTTTGGCTATTGTTGAGACTATTGGTTGAGCTGGGTAATTCCACCCTGCAATGCCTAAATGGTTTGAATCATCGCTACTGTAATTAAGATAGCCCTTAATTGTGCTCACAATACCTGGGTCGCGAATACCATCAATTTCTTTTCCATTTATTTCATAAGAAATTCGGTCAAACAAAAAAGCTCCAAAATTATTTATTAAGGCTGCCTCGCCATCCCCTTTAGTTATTTCCAATTTACCATCTATTAATAGAGCTGCATCGTGCATAAGCAACCAGGAATCTCTTTGATTTATTGAAATTTCTATAACATCACTATTATTAAAAGATTTAACATAGGGGTAATAAGTTCTGTAGTCAACCTTTTGAATTGTTTCACTAAACTGTGGTTTTCGATAGATGTCGAAGATTTGGTCTAATGATGACATTATATCCTAATGATTGTAGAAAAAGTCTATTTGAATTAGTTAAGCTGTTTGAACTAGGCAAGCGTCTGCTGTCAACTGATTTCAAATTGTTTGTGCTAGGATTTTTATAATAATTATTGAATGTTAACCCCATTATGATAATTTTTTTAATTCCAATCGAACTATAACTTCCTCTCCACGAAAATTAACTGGTTTAAAATCTTGGTTTAAAATTACCAAAGTAATATTAAATATTTCCTGTTTATTTATTATTGGTAAATATATAAGGTTTCGGGGAATTTCGTTGATTGTATAGCCCGGATCAACGTCTACCGAAAATTCGTGAATGGTATGCGTTGGTAAGTAATTATAATATGCACCTGTGGATATATTACAATCAATGTGAATGGTTCGAACCTTTATTATATTAACAGGTAGATCTGATTCGTGTTTTTTACCATGTGTTAAAGTACGCTTTGAAAATCCTAATATTTTTCCTATACCATCTGCTTGTGTAAAATCTATTTCCAACGTATTGCTTTGAATTTCACACTTTAAAGTATTATTATTTGGTTTAAGTGAAAAATATTTATCATAATCTTCCTTTTTAACGGTGTCAGGAATAATTTGTTGTCTTAGGTAAGTTTCTATATCTAATATTTCATAAGTACCAGTTGGTATTATTATTTTTTTTAACACACTCGCTTCTTTATAATAAAATGTATTTTCACCTTCTTCAATATTAGGGATGCTGTTATAGGAATAAAACCCTATTAAAGCTATACCGTAGTCAAAATCTGGATTAAGTTGTATTGGATTTGTAAAATCTATACTTAAAACATAATTATTACTTTTTAATGTAAATAGCTGGGACATTATCTTTAAACAACGGTTAATAATAGACTAATCATATTTTCTTATCTCATTTATTTTTATAAAGAAACCATAAACATAAATGACCACAATTAATTTGTTTAAAGTTTTGAAAACAATCATTATTATAATTAATTTTAACATTTTTTCCTAAATAATTTACTAATTCTATTGGCGGTTTAAGACCACCAAAACTATCAAAATAAATAACAGAATTGTTTCTTTTAGTATAAGCTACCCAATGTGTACCCAAATTTTTCGAAATGTCTAAATTTAGGATTGCAGATTCATTTTTATTTTTTATTTTTGGTAAAGCGTCTCGCATAAAAACCCCTCTAAAATAGGGTATTTTAAGCTTTTGAGCATATTTTACCAATTCAGAATCATATAGGGCTCTATTGGGTAGCTTTATTGGTAGTTTTTTTGTTTAAAAAAAAGACCATATCCTCCCTTGACATTCCTTTTTAAATATAATCCCGAGCCTTTTTTCCCAATTTCCTCCATAGCCCTATTATGTCGACCTAATTCTTCAAGTTTCTTTTTAGCATTTTTTGTGTCTATCACCGTTTTGGCTACAGCGCTTGCGCCTCCGGCCAATGATCCTATGGCCCCTAAGGCTGCGAATAGTGGTAAAAGAGGTAAAAACCCACCTTGTTTGTCGGATTCAAATGGAATTATTCTAGGCACCTTAATATTTTTACGACCTCCAGCTTTCTTTATAATCACCCGAGCTGCTTTAAGTGCCGTTGCAGTAGATTTTTTAAGTGAATTTTGATTGGATATATCTAAATCTTGAACATGTTTTTTAATTTTATCGACCACCCCTCGTTTAAATGAGATTGGTTTTCGAGTTTTTCGAACGCCCATTCCAAGTTTTCTTTTAACCTTCATTCCCGTTGTTACTAACCAAGCAGCTGCTTTCTCACCTATTTTAGAGTTTTTAGATTTCACCCTTTCCCAAGCTTTATTTTCCAAAATCCAATCCGCTTTATGTCTATCCTCCAAACTTTTATTTTCTGAATAAGCAATATCGTGATCTTTACATGCAGCGTCTAAGGGGTTTATACCAGTATCACCCCTTTGAATTCTCTTATTTAATTTAGTACCTGGCCCACAAAATTGGTAAGAGGGTACGTGAAGCTCAAAGGGTAGGTTGTTAATTACCGAATTTAATAAACCACTACCTTTATGCTTAAAAGTCAACATTGAAATGATTTTTTTTTTAATAAAGTTAGTCTTTTATAATTATCAATTAAAGTATGTTGAAACGGTTGTTAATATGTTTTTTAATTGATTTAAAATTGTACCAATCGGCCTCAAAATATAAAAAAAATTAATTTTAATAAAAAAGGTCGGACACACCTAATTGTGAGAAAAAGGCCTCTGGAGCTAGCCTATGATTTTTCCCACGCATTTTTCCCATTGGTCACGTGACTAAAAAAGGGAGGGGGTGGTCTCAGGTCATTGGGGATTAAAAATAGACTTGTTAGGACAAGTCGGATGACGTCAGCCAAAATGGTACCAAAAATAAAAATTTACAACAAAATAATAAATCCTTATCTCCAAATAACTGATACCACACCGCATTAAAACCCCCGAAACTTGTCGAACAACAAGTCGGGACAAGTCGGACGATCCAGCAAAATGGCGTCAAAAATAAAATTTACAACAAAATAATAATAAATCCTTATCTCCCCCGGATATCAAACCACTGCAGCAAATGCATATCGCTTATCTTTTGCATCTCCAGTAATACCAAACTAATACGCTAACCACAAACAACCAATATGCATATCGCTTATCTTTTGCATCTCCAGTAATGCCAACTAAACACCTAAGCCCCGCCCACTTTAAACCACAACACCAATAGCTAATATCTATCAAACATGGCCGCCATCCGCCAGCCGCCATCCGCCAACAACCCACCAATAGGCTCACTTACGCTTATCAGTTGAGGGCGTTGCCCAAATGCCTGCCCACCAATAGCTAATATGATCACCCCCCACCACCCACCAGGGGGGCGCCACCATCGGAAAACAGCGCTACCAACCCAACGCGTTACGTCACCTGTCTGGGTCACTTCCGGTGTAGAACTCTCTTTGTTACTCTACTACCATGGAATACCATGGTATCCCAAAATTTAACATCCAATTCTTATGTAAAATTGTCCCCTGAATCCGAAAATATCGTCAAAAGTTAAAAAAGTAAAACAGTTTTTGAGATATAGTCAATTTACCATTTATTATAGAATTGACTAAATCTCAAAAACTGTTCTACTTTTTTTTAACTTTTGAGGACATTTTCAGATTCAGGGGACAATTTTACATAAGAATTGGCTGTTCCATTCCATGGTATTCCATGGTTAACCATGGTACAAGTGTAAAAGCAGCCACTAATATCTATTAAATTAGTCATTTTTGACTAATTCGGTTTTAGAGAGTAGGTTATAAAAGGTTCAAATTTAAACGTAATTAGAACCGAAAAATAAAAATAAGTAAAATTGAATTATCTGCCATGTTTAAGAATAAAAGTTGGTTATCTTTAGGCAAAAATAAAACCGTTGGAGGCGAAAATTCTTCTAAATTTTGACTCGGGTAGACTTTTATGAGACGCCGTTTGTGCCATAATTAATTTCTCCTATATATATTTATTTCATATACATATTTATGTTTTCTATATATATAAATAAATATATATATATATAAATAAATATCGTCGCCTTCAGGAGAAAATCACGTAACTCCACATTTTCATTAAAATGGTATTTTAGTGGCATCTGTTAGATAAAACTGTAACTAATTTATATGCAAGTTACAGATGTCCTAAAATAAACCGTTAATTTTAAATTTAGAAAAAGAAATATACGTATCTCCAATCGTGGAGGAGCGTCCAGGGAATAATGCCTAACTCCAATATACAAATCAGTGCCATTGACAAGTATAAGTTATTGCCTAGTTATTTTTTCTGTATGTAAGTATGAAAGATTGTATAGTGTGTAAAGTTAAGGTACCATGAATAATTTAAGGTTACTTTTATTAACATAAAGTACATATTGGAGATACGTAATTTTCCATTAAACAATTTTTTGGCGGTAATGTGGAGATACACCAATACACCTTTAATATGTTTTTCTTTCCTCCTGTAAAATTTTACAACATGGAGTTAAGCAATTTTCTCCTGAAGGCGACGATATGTATATATATTTATTTCATATATTTATGTTTTCTATATATATTTATTTTTATAAATATATACAGGGTGTTTCTTTTAACTTGAGACAGCTCAATATCTCGAGAAATACGCATTTCACGGAAAAATGTCTTAAATAAAAGGTTAATGTGACCAAAGGGGACATTATTTGGTGCTACCGCTAGCCACCCCCTACCCCTCCTTAAGGGTGAAACGGGGGGTAACTTTGGAAAGTCAAATGGAATGACCCGATTTTTTTCACAGAGTTTGGTAGTACATAAAAAAATGAATAACTTTTATTTGAAAGTTTTTTTCAATTTATCAACAGATGGCGCTGTAATTCAAAATTTAAGAAAGAGGGGTTTCCTTGTAAAATGTATTATTTGAAACGTTTGAAAAACAAAAATTAACATTAAATCAACATTTGTTATAAATTGTTTTCATAGCCGACTATTGTTGTTAATGTTAATTTTTGTTTTTCAAACGTTTCAAATAATACATTCATATCTGAAAAATGTTGATTACCTAAAACAAATATGGTGAAATACTCTATTTTATATTATTCTGCATCATAATTCGAAAATTATAATAATATTAGCTTTATTGAGATAAAATGGAGTGCGTAAAATAAGTTTTATAATGCAACTCCATTGAAAATTCGATTTTAGGCGCGCAAATGGAAGAAATTAAGGTTAGAATTTTTTTTAAAGATGTCAGGAATAATTACCATTAATATTTTTGTATTTGTCTTTTAAGAATTTAAAAATCTCTCACTACAACGCGGTACTGCGGGAGCGGCGGTACGAACAAAATTTTTGTTTATTAATTATAAATTCACATTAATGTGAGAGCGAAAAATTTGACTTTTTTTATTTAATAAGTACCTACCAAAATATGTTTACCAAAGGTAGTAAAATTTAGATTCATGCACCACAGTGCCTGTCATTTATAAGTGCTTGAGAATTTTTATTACTTTTTATCGTGTAAGTACATGTAAAAAAAATTAAATCAAAAATATACTTACATTCATTATTTTAATTTTTTATTAAATTAATTTCAAGAATATTTTTTAATTATTTTTTGTACATGTACTTATAGTTTTTTAATGTTCCAAAATAAATCCTTGTAAGCAGCAAGTTATGTTGTACAATATTTCCTTTTTTGTACCAATAATATTAATTAATATTTTAATTATTTTATTTGGGGCCCAACAAAATTATCTCATTATTATTATTAAAATAAAGATAAAAATATCTACTCAAAAGAAGTTGGGTAAGTTGGGTAAAGGTACAACATACAAAAAGTGTCTGCATGTTCTAGCAATAAGTTTGTCATATTGTCCATAAAGAATAAACCAGTTCATCAAAACTTTATTTGAATAGTGATTTTTCTTCATTTTAACTATTTTATTAACAATTTTTATTAAATTAATGAATTCCTAACTATATTAGTAAATAATAATATACCTTTTAATGAAGGTACCGGGCATTCAATTAAACCGTTTATACATGTACACATACTTATGGACATATTTACTTTAGACCGAAAAAAATATATTAATTTATTATTTTCTTGTCATATGAAAACATACAGTTATTAAAACTTATTCGTAGATTTCACTTGTATTGTTTAATAATTTAAAATTAATATTTAAAAATTTGAAATAATAAATAATAGGAATTGTAAAATATCTTTGTTATTATTAACTTTAGGGAATGGTTATATAAATGAAAAGGTATTATAATTTCATATTTAATAATGTAAAAATATACAGGGCGTTCCGTTAAAAATTAAAAACTTATTGCTGTTTTAAGTTATCTACATTCACATTGCTTTTTATCAAGTATCTTTTAAGAAATATTACAATAAATACAACCGAATATCATCAAACCTAATATTAAAAAAAATATAAGATTTTTTTGTTGAGGGTGAAACTGACCGAATTTTACGAAAAAAATTAATAACTCAATAACAATTAAGTTTTGGTATAGAACATGATATAGGTAGTCATTTTATAAGGAATAATATTAAGAAATAAAAAATGTACAAAAATTGTGATGATTCATTTAAAATAACAAAGTTGATATCGCTTCCGTTAAAACCGGAAGTGGAATTTTGTTCCAAATAATTTAGAAAAATAGTTTTAATGATAATATTATTATAATTGCTTTAAAAAATTTAATTTGATATCTTTTTCCGTTTTCCATAAACATGTAACCTACCATCGACCCTGATACACCCTGTATAATATTTTAATTCCCTTTCTAACTAAAAAATGAAAAAAACATCAACAGTATTTTTTTATACTAACGTCAGTAGGCCAGTTATGTTTTGCATTTAGGTAATTTAAACTGTTACGAATCATACCAAAAGTTTTGGTAATTTTGGGTCCGAGCGGTGGCCGAATGTTTGGTGCTCATAAGTTTAATTTTTAAAACCAAAAGTAACTTAATTTGATAAAGAGAAAGAACAAAATATTTTTTAATATTTTTCAGATGCAGGTTTAAAAAATGTTTACGATTTTTCCTCATCGGAAGAATCTGATCCTTACAAAACAGATGGAAGCGAAGATGAATACATACCATCTAGCGAAAATAGTAGTGAATATGTATGTAATTTTATTTTAAATCTGCTGCCTTAATTTTATATTCCTAAACAAGTGCAGAAGGAGTTTTTTTACGAATGTGAAGACAAGCCATAGGCGAGTTTTGCAATAACATAACTAAAAAAAACCCTCTGCACAATTTAAAGAAAAATATAGACTTTTTCCATTGAGAAAATCGACGATGAAGCCATGGAGAAAATATCATAATAGGTTCAGCTATGGAAACTTGCTGAGAAATACTGTCCTAAAATAATTTTTATCATTTGTAATTTTATTATATAATGGTAATTTGTAAATTTTAACACAATGTAAAAGCCTTCTGCTAAATTTTTTAACTTCTTTACTTTATTTTAAAATATATATACAGTGTGTCCCGCTTAAGACCTTACCACCTTCGTAAAATTTGTATTTTTTAACCGATTTTTGTAAACTTTTTTTGTTGGATAGATCTCTGGAAAAGGATTTAAACGCATATGTCACTGGTTTTAAAGACTAAACTGTGATCTCTTTTTTAGTACTACCTACTAGGGATTTTTTTAGAGCAAAAGTTACAACGAATTTTTATTCGGGACCACTAAAAACCGAAATTTCGACCCAAAACAGACATCACAGTTGGCGATGAGTTTTGTCGTCAAAACAAGAGGATGGTAGGTTTTAAGTGGGACACTGTGTATATATTTATAGAAATACTAATAAATGGACTTACGATAAATTTTTACGATTTAAAAATGCCTATTTTTTTTTGTGATATAAGAAAAAAGTTTTTCTTAAAACCATGGAAAAAATAACATCTATGTGAAAACAAAATTTCGATTGCGTTAACCGTACACCAAATTCGAATGCATACACTTTCCTGCAAAGAATAAAACAATTTCTATTTTCCACCATCAAAGATGAAATAGATTGAAGTCCCTAGAAATACAAATAACAAAAAACGTTTAAACATCCGAAAGCAAGTGATTTTGATATATATTTAAAACGAGAATGCAAATCAGCCTTATCAGAATCATATTCTTAATATTTCTTGTGTAAATTATTATTATATCTAACAAATTCTCCAAAAAAGTAATGATTTGTTATGTTTATTATACTTAATAAACCTAATACATCATCACTTATTTTAAAGACTATATAATTATACGATCTTAGAATAAAGAATGAACCAAAACAATATTTAAAATCAAAATTCCCGCCAGCCGCTTCTAGCTGCACTCCGGACACGGCCGAATACTTCCGAGGTTTTCGTGATAATTAGTGTCGTCTGTTACACACGAGGTTTTAAAGTTTCTTCCACTGTTGCCAAATTTAGGGTGCCATAATGTAAAGGCATATTATGGGTGCCAAAAGTTTAACAATTATAATGAGTGTATAAAATATATACATCTGTATAAAAAAGAGCGCCATCTATAATAAACTTCGCAAACTAAACTGTATATCCGGGAGTAATCTTTGTCAAAGTGGCACCCTTCAAATTTTTTGTTATATGGTTTAGAAGGACCCTACCTTCATTGGAAAAATTTTTGAAGGCAAAACAAAGTGGCACCCGAAACCGGGTGCCACATTGTAAAATTGGGAGTCACATTGACAATGTTTATACCATATGGGTGCCTAAATGACACTGTCTATATATATATATATATATATATATATATATATATATATTTATATATATAAATAAATAAATTTATATTTAAATATACAAATATATATTTGTATTTGGTTTTAATATATTTATAAAATTTGACTTCACCCGTTGATCGCTAGAGGCGCTGCTCAACTGATCAAATGTGTCAACGCTGTAGCTAGGGCCTCACCGAAATAGCCAATGGGAGGTTTTGTTTACTAATTTAAAATAACGGTAAACATTGTTTTCCCTCATTATTTTATGATACAAAGATTTAATTTAAGTGTATGTTCTTTGGGTGTAGGTATCTTGGATTTAAAGCGCCTTTTAAACCGCTGTTCTATGGTTTTATTTAGAGAGACACGTAGATACTTGCAATATTCCGTTTTATTAATAATTTTAAAACACGGGGTAAATTTTTTTAACCACGCAGAGACCTTGCAGAACAAACCGTTATTTCAATTCGTAAACAAAAGCTCCTATTGGCTAATTGGGTGCAGCACTTGCTACAGCGTTTCCAGATTTAATAAATTGAGCAGCGCCTCTAGCGATCAAATGGTGAAGTCGAATTTCATAAATATATTAAAAGCAACTACAAATATATATTTGTGCATTTAAATATATATTTAAAAAAATAAATATACAGGGTGTTTCATACCAGGAGGCGAAAAATGAAATTCTATATTCAAAACGTCATTCTAAATAAAAATCTTTAATACTTTTTTGTTCTATCATTTTTCGTTTTCGAGTAATTCGAGTTCAAAGTTTTGAATTCAAACAATGAAAGGATAACAATATGCAATAATAGGATTCATAATTCTAGCAACCAAAATATACATCCATGGAAACGTATATGTGGTCTTCTGCCTGTCAGTTTATTGTAAATTTATAAACAAAATGGAATTTACGAATGAAGAATGTGCAGACATTGTTTTTATTTACGGGTACGCAAATGGAAATGCTTCTGCAGCTTCCCGAGAATATCTGCGTAGATTTCCAAATAAACGACAATCATCCCGCCGTGTATTTTCAGACGCTGACTCCGAAGAAATGGTATTGGAAGCAAGCATACAGGAGGTGCGAACTTCAGACACAATGCTGGTCAAGAAAAGCAAGTAATTGACGCTGTACTTAACGAACCCGGCATTAGTACCAGACGAATTGCTAGTAGGCTGGAAGTTTCTCATAGCTTTGTTTGGAGAACCATACACCGAGAAGTATTGAACCCGTACCATAAGCAAAATGTTCAGCATTTGCAGCCAAATGATCACGAGCCACGACTTCTGTATTGTCAATGGCTGCTTCGTCAACATGAGCAAAATCCAAATTTTATTTCTTCTATTGTATTCTCAGATGAAGCTACTTTTACCAGAGATGGTATTAATAATACCCATAATGAACATGTATGGTCGTTGGAAAATCCACATGCTATGAGAGTGAGACATTTCCAACAGATTTTCAATTAATGTCTGGGGTGGCATTTTCAACGGGCGAAGTCTGCCAATTATAGTCCTTCCCAATAGACTAAATGCCGAATCTTATTTAATGTTCTTACAAAATGAACTTAATAAAATGCTGGAAGATGTCCCTGTGGGTTTGCTAAATCGAATGTGGTTTCAACACGATGGGGCACCACCCCATATTGGTAGAAATGTAGTGAATTGGTTGAATAACAACTTCAATGGAAGGTGGATTGGTAGACGTGGCCCAATATTGTGGCCTGCTAGGTCACCGGATTTAAATCCGCTTGATTTTTATTTATGGGGACACATGAAACAGCTTGTCTATGCAGTCGAAATTACCACCGAAGAGCAGCTTATGCAAAGAATAATAGATGCGGCGGAGCAAATACAAAATGTACAAGATTTTGGACGAGTTTACAATTCTGTTGTTTTGCGGTGCCAAGCTTGTATTAATGCTGAAGGCCATGTTTTTGAAAATGTCCTGTAATATTACAGATAAAAATAAATAGTATAAACTACAAATTGGTCAATTGTCAATCAATAATTCTTGCTGACATATAAGCTATAAACTGACAGGTTGTATTACTTAAATAAGGCAGAAGACCACATAAGGTTATTTTTTTTTATATGGACTAGTGTTTTTTTATTAAGTTGGTTGTTTATGTCAGTTTGATTAGTATTTTTAGGATTGGTATCTCTGTTTTACATAATTTGACAGTTTTTGTCAAATCATTAAATTTAAACAGGAATATCAAACTCCAATGTATATATGTGATTTAAAAAACGTCTCTGTACAAATAATTATCCTACAGGACAATAACGAAATACTATTTTGGTCAAAAACCTATTAAAAGGTAAATATTGTTTGATTTCTTAACCACAAATATTAATTTAATTTTATAGCTGCCAAAATAATAAAAATATTTGCCAACTAAACCCCTAAGTTTGCAACGCAAAAAAATAAACTGTATTATAAAACTTAAATACTTATACGTTTCCATGGATGTATATTTTAGTTGCTAGAATTATGAATCCTATTATTGCATATTGTTATCCTTTCATTGTTTGAATTCAAAACTTTGAACTCGAATAACTTGAAAACGAAAAATGATAGAACAAAAAAGTATTAAAGATTTTTATTTAGAATGACGTTTTGAATATAGAATTTCATTTTTCGCCTCCTGGTATGAAACACCCTGTATATATAAAAACATATATTAAAATATGAAATACAAATACATATAAAGTAAAAAATACATATATATTTGGTAAAAAATAAATATATATTCAAAATTATATATATATTGGAGAGTTTAATTATGGCACAAACGGCGCCTCATAGACTTTAAACCAATAAAACCAATAAAAAAATCGACAATTGTCAAATCTACCTAAGCTTACTTTCTACTTTTAATAATGCTTTTAATATTATTAATGAAGATATAATGTTGTGTGCAATTCGGCTGAGAAGTGTCTTTGTGCTTTGCTAAATTTATCGAGCCTAAACAAGGAGTACAAACTATACAAATGGCTTTCCATAGTGTCCTATTTGGTTTTTAGTTTCTATCATAAAGTAATATTCAGTACAAAATGGCGTCACTAGTGGCGAAAAAAGAAAACGTAACTTATGTTACGATATACGATATGGTAGGCAGTTTTCTTATTTGAGTTTGTAGTCCTTGTGTGGACTCCATGGATGCGCGTCAAATTTGAGCTCACAAAAAAAAGATTTACTTCTTAGCCCAATAAAATACTTGCGTACATACGGTGCTACTCTAACTTTATAGAAAATGTAAAATGATGAAATACTACAGGAAAAATCACTTTAAGCCGATGTACTCTCTAAAAATTAATTAGTCAAAATTGACTAATAGCTATAGTTATTAGTGGCTGCTTTTTCACTTGTACCATGGTTAACCATGGGATACCATTGTATCCCAAAATTCTTATGTAAAATTGTCCCCTGAATCCGAAAATGTCGTCAAATGTTAAAAAAGTAGAATAGTTTTTGAGATATGGTCAATTTTCCATTTAATATGGAATTGACTACATCTCAAAAACTGCTCCACTTTCATAATTTTTGACCGTATTTTCGGATTCAGGGCACAATTTTACATAAGAATTGGCTGTTAAATTTTGGGATACCATGGTATTCCATGGTAACTATTAAATTAGTCATTTTTGACTAATTCATTTTTAGAGAGTAGTAAAATACAACCTATGAGGAATCTATCTGGATAGGGCATCTAGCCGTACTTTACCCTATAGTGTTATATAAAAAAAAACTGTTTTTTAAGAGCTAATTGAGATGGTCATCAGCGTACCTAAACAGAAAATGTTATTTTGTCGACCAGTGTAATTGGTTAAGTCTAAAAAAACATAATAACAAAGATAACGAAAACGTCAGAGGTTGTGTATATATAATTAATTAAATGGAGCTGTTCTGGTTGAGTTGACTGCAGTAGGAGCATAATGGTTTTCCACCGATGATCCCCAGGCTATTCAACGTACCTAATAATGGCGAAAATTCAAGAGATAATAGACGTAATTGTTGCTGATATATTAAATTACTCGACGGTTTTATTTTATGAATATTACTGGTAATGAGTAATTGGATCAGGATTTCAATTCAGTTTTATACTAGTTAAAGTTTGTCATTTGACGGCTTTCAGAAATTTCATTAACTCTACCTTAAAAACAAGCTGTATGTATTACATTTTTTCGTATATAGGATGGTTTAATTTTGAAATCCAATACAATTATAAAGCAAAATCATATTAAATGGTATATTCCAATATCGGCAAATCTGGCCGACATTACTGTCTATAATTTAAGCACATATGACTTCCGTTTGTGCTATACAAAAACACGGAATATAAAGGTTATTGTCATATTTCTTGTTTTATTTTGTAGTATTTGTAGTTCAGGTAAACTTATAAGAAGGTCCAGGAGCGTTAAATTTCAGGAGATTGGTGGCCAGCTCACATCTCCAGATATATAAAAAGATAAAACAACCATTGTGATGTAAAAAATTTTTCTTCATACCTTGTTCGAAAGTACTTACTTTCGTCACTAATAGCAGGGACGAAAGTAAGTACTTTCGACCGATATATGAAGAAAAATAGTATACACCACAGAGGCCAATCGTTGAAATCTAGGTCCTGCGCGAAGGGCCGAAAATTCAACTTGTAGTGTAATATACTATTAAATTAGAATACTTTGAAAACTTGGATGTGTATAATTCAGTCCATTGCCCGCAAATAATTAGAAAGGAGGTGTTCTGCAAAATAGTTAATTTATTTCAGTGGATGGTTTTAGTCGTAAGGCGATTACCGCCGAAACGCTTAAACTATAGTTACCATAGAAAACTTATGGAGCATAAATCGCTGCTGCACTTTATAAACTTCTATTCTTAGTCCCAAGCGCTGGCGCTGGTTAATAGCGTCTCCACTTATTTTCCATTGCTATTTAATTTAATAAAGGTGTTAAGTTATTGATTTTAGACAACTATTAAAACAATTTGAATTTACTACAGTTAAATTAGTTGGAGATATAACTATGCCAATTGTGTTTTTTGGAAATGGCCAACATTATTTTAGTCGAAAAGTATTGTTTGATTATATTTGGAGACCCAGGTAATGGGGTTTAAACAATATTTTTTTCAAATTAACTAATGATACTCCGAAAACAGCCAAGTATTCCCGAACATAAGCGTGACGTCAAACTTTTTTAAACAAAATCCTTTTTAATATTAAAACGATTTTAGTTCACATTAGCAAGGGCTTTGCTAATCAATAAGCCAGGGCCCTGGCAGGGGGGCAAGATGATATATAGAAGATATGAATTAGAGGTTAAATGAAATAGTCATAATTCTTCTATTTCAATTAGTACTAACATCTTTTACTTTTAAATAATTATTTTTTACTACTTAAATAGTTAAAGTTTGACTAATTTAAGATTATTCATGATTTTTGACTATTTCTGAGAGTTAAAAGGAACTAATTTCTTTAATCGTTTGCGGCCAACAACAAATTATTGTTTGACTTAAATGCAGATAGGCTCCATGGTTAAATGGCCCGTAAAAACAAACAAAGATGCAACAAGTTTAGCTCAAAACAGCAACACAAAAAAATATATTCAACTTTAAAATATTATGAGCAATATTTACTGACAAATAAAATTGATTTTTATGAAAGTGACTGATGGCTCATTGGTCATGGCATATGCTTGACAATCTTGACAACCGACAGACCTGACTTTAAACCCCGGCTGGGTCAGAACTTTTTTTTAAATTTAAATCTACTAATTTGACTCTTTCATTTAGTAGAATTTGACTAATTATTAGTGATTGCTTTTTCGCTATGACATTTAGTCAAATATGACTTATAATTTATATAAATATTTATATTTATATATTTTTGAATTTATTTTAGGAGAAATTATATTGTCCGGCCAAAGCTTCGGTTCGGCCAAATTTATCCAAAGCCGGACATTTAACAGACTGCCTGTAAATTCACAAATTTTCCAGTAGGAAGTAAGGCTATAGTCAAAACCGAATGTTTGGTCAAGAGTTAATTTTTTTATACATTTATTTAATAAAGTTATCTGTGAGTTTGTAAATCGCTTTTTCTCAAATCCCGGTGCCCTGAAAACCGATAACGGTGGAAAGTCGAAATGTTTACCCTTTTTTCGTTCAGAAAATCTGAAAAGAATCGGATCTTAATTGTGATCCCGAATCTTTGTAATAATGCCCCACTAGCAGAGCGCAGCCTCACGCTCCAGTTAAGGCTTGGAAACTAGTGGGTGGTTGAGTAAAACACAATAGTCTTGTTAATACTGACTTTAATTATAAAAATGTTTCCTTATACCTATACAAATGGGATAATTTATTTTAAATACTTATTTTTCAAACATCTTAATGTTAGAAAGTTGTATTTTCTTATGTTATTGCTGACGCGGTGTGTTAGCTTAGATGACCAAAGTAGGTCAATTAAATTATTATTGTTATTATTTTAAGATTAAACATCCTACCGGGCCGGCAAAGGATTCGGGTGGGCAGATGAAGTGGCGCAAATCTCCTGGATTTTGGGATACAGTGGTTCAAGGGTTACTACTTCTTCTGGGTTTGTTGATGTCTTCTTTAAAGTTCTCGAAATCTGTAATTGTTTTATTCCAAACCAAGTACTTATGATTAAGATGACCACTATAGCGCTAGTTATCACGCTTGTTATGGCGGAATGATGGTGGACACTATGCCGGGTATTTTCATTAAGCCTATCCTGGATCTCTCGTTCTTCTCCCATCAATTTCTCGATGTTTACAAGGTTGTCCGACGGTCTGAGTACCTGTTCGGATTCGTGGTGGAGTTTGACATGACGTTTTGACGTTAATAACGTTAAGTTTACTACCACCGGGCGGGTAAAGTTGAACACAGGGATTTCGACTTTTCTTGTTTGGACCGTAGATTCTTGTCTGCTGGATCTTTATGTCCTCCCAGTGTAAGGATTTTTGTGGCTACTTCACTATGCTAAGCACTGGGCGAGTACAAAGACTTTTCTTTGACCATGCTCACTTGTGATAAATTTTTTTCTTAACCTCGACCGCCCAATGTAGCACGTGTGGTAGTCCTGGAAATTATTCGTTGAAATTAATCGTCTCACTCACACCCTTTTCCACAGGTAAAACACTTTGAGACTTAATTCAGGAGGAGGTGCCACTTGCACCCATTTTGCACTTGGTTCTGGTAGATCACGTGTAGAATCGTTATTGATTTTGTGTTTCTTTTGGATTTTAACAACTTTAGCGGTGATGGCACTATAGAAGTACAAACGCGTTAAACAAGACCCTACCCACGCGACTCTTTGTCTTGAGGTGCTGAGCGTCACTTTCATTCAAGACCCGTTAATAAAAAAATATTACAATTTGATTTAAGCGAGTTTTGTAAGTGATGTAGTTTATCTTAAAGCACTTAACTGAATTTTGCAGAGTACCTCCTAAAACAAGATAGAGACACAAAAAACAGCAGTTACTAGGCAAATATGGCAAATTAACACGTATACGTGTTAATTTGCCAGAATATTGTGTATATATATATATA
Source organism: Brassicogethes aeneus (assembly GCA_921294245.1). NCBI lineage: Eukaryota > Metazoa > Arthropoda > Insecta > Coleoptera > Nitidulidae > Brassicogethes > Brassicogethes aeneus. The sequence continues at coordinate 58,796,282 of OV121133.1, read as the reverse complement.
TATATATATATATACAGTGTGTCGCATTTAAGATGAAGACACCCCCATATTTTCGCTATTTCAAGGAATAGAGATTTGAATTTTTTCACATTCATACATGTTGGTGGGTCACATTTTTTAAGATACTCAACTGAAATCTGAACTTTAAACTTGGCCTACTACGAATTCACAAACGGGGCCAGTTGTCGATATTTTGCTTCGCGTTAGAAATATCGAAAAAAATTATTAGAAAAAGTTGTTCAGAATATTATTCTAACCCCGTATACCGATTTTCATAGCAAAATTCGCATTTCTAATTTATATATTTTTATTAGTTTTATTATTGTTTTATACCATTTCCTTAATTTAATAAATTATAATTGATTTTTAATTTCCAAAAATTGTTTTAATTATTTATTTAACGGTCATAAACACTAGTTAGTATCAAATTATTACTTTCCATGGCTCCCTTATTATCAAACAAAAAAATGAACTTGTAATAATTTTTTTGTATGGACCAAAATAAAAAAAAAATTAAAAATGCGAATTTTGTTATAAAAATTGGTATATGGGATTAGAATAATATTCTGAACAACTTTTTCCAATAACTTTTTTCGATATCTCTAACGCGAAGCAAAATATCGAGAACTGGCCCTGTTTGTGAATTTGTAGTAGGCCAAGTTTAAAATTCAGATTTCAGTTGAGTAGCTTAAAAAATGTGACCCATCAACATGTATGAATGTGAAACAATTCAAACCTTTATTCCTTCAAATAGCGAAAATATGGGGGTGTCTTCATCTTAAGTGCGACACACTGTATATATATAGTATATATATATATACAGAATAAAACAAGCCAGGAAATGTAAAAAAACAAATAAATAATTAATTTATGTATGTATGTTTTTTATTTTAAATTTAAAAAAAAAAGGTTTTAGTCCTTTGAAAATTTTAAGATAAAGGTATGTCCTTTTAAATAAAGGACAATTCGCAACCCTATTAAAAATTGGTCCGTTAAAAACATTTTAAAAAGTAAATTGAGCGATTTTTTAACGTACAGTGGTGGACACTAAATTTTGAATATCACAATTTGGTCGTCCTTGTGTGATTCTGTAAATAGCAAAGATAAAATAATGACCATTTCTGCTTTCGCTGTCAAGAATAGTGATAATCGGAAGTAAGGTTAGTTGTCCAAAGAGGCAGTTTTAGATTTTGATGTCAACGGAATGAAGCCGTAACTTTTTTCTAGTCTCGTATATGGGCACCCCCTGCCTCCCTGGGCAATGCCCATGCACATTAAAATTCCTATATTATTGTACATTTTCTAGTCAAATAAATATAATACATCATTTAAGCATATTTGGGTACAGAAAAATTAAACTAAACTAAAAAAATAGTAAAAGCCAACCTAATGATTATGGAAAAACCTAAAAAAGAGCACGAAAAGTGAGTAGGTAGAGCATAAAAGTGTCAGCATGCGTGTCTAATAAATTATTCTTAGAATAAGTAAAAAAGCTGTAAATAAAAATTATTAATCCAATTTGTAGCAAACTCGGCGAAATAATGGGCGAATTTATTTAGGTATTCCGACAAGAAGTTTCGCCATTAAGGGGCAAAAAATGTCAATGCTCGTGAGTCGATTCTGTATTTTTCTTTTAAGTATTTGGTGAAAAGCCAACGGAATACGTAATTTTCAAGGAAACGTTATGCTCACGTACGTTTTCACTTTCCATTTAATCACATCCAATTTTTTGCTTCTACCATTACCAGAAATTCATTAAAAAATTATGTACTTAAAAACAATCAACTTGAAACTAATAAAATAATTAATTTTACATTTATAAGTATAAAATTTTAATATTATGAAAATTAGTCAAGCAAAAGACAAACTAAAATGACTTGATCAAATAACGACAAGCTAAAATGATGATCAGATAAGATGGTGACAAGTTTAAATGCTAACAAGCTATACGTAATAGATACAAACTAAAATAATGATAGCTGTACAATTTTAAATGATATCAAGCTCAAATGAAAGCCATTTATATTTGTAGTTGGATCTTCTCGGTTTTTTTTGCGCACAATATAATAGCTAACATAATTCTTTAATATAAATGAAAATACTTGGGTGTTAAAATAATGCCTTGAAGATAAATAAAATGTGAAGTATTTCTCCACTTTTTTATGCAATTTTATCTAGATAGGTGAAATAAAATCCTTCGGAAAATGTTTGTCCGTAATAAAAATGTTATTCGTATCTGACAGATTTCCAGTGGAGAGCATTCTCAGTATTCGAGACGCAGCGGTTACATTTTCTTGCTCCAGTGAATTATTGTGTTGTTTCTATGATTTAACATCAGAATTTCGTTCAGGTGCTAGCTAAGAATAAATCAAAGGCGGCGGCAAACCGTATTAAACATTTGATTTATACATTCGTTTTTGAACGGATATGTGCTGCTGTACTCCATGGCACGAACATACGAGAGAGGCTATCCAGTTTAACTTATTATCAACTCAGCAAACAATGAGATTCTACCTCAAGTTGGCGAATAGAAATTACCTCGCCGTCTTGATTTATTTTGGACTTCAGTCTACTAAAAAATTACTTGAAACCTTATTTTATTTGGCTATTGTTAGGGATAATGGGGATTTATTGTGATCATATTGGTTTTAACTAACATGGAATTTTGAGAAGCTAAATTAACGAAAAATTAAAATGACAAACAAATGACAAAAATTTAAAATGATAAAATAGTGTGATAAATAATTTTAAATTTTTGTCATTTTGGCTTGTTATAATTTTAAATTGTCGGCATTTTTAATTGTCTTTATTTTATTATTCAAGATTTTCCGAATTTTAGCTTGTCATTATTTAAGATTAAAGTAATTTTAGCTTGTAATCTCTAAGCTTGTCATAATTTTTAATTTTCGGCATTTTAGCTTGTCATCATTTTATCATTTTAGATGGTCGGCATTTTAGATTTCATCTTTTAGCTTGTCATAATTTTAGCTTAGCACAGAGAAGACAGTTTCTTAAGCCTTGACTTCTCTCCTGATAAAAAAGAAGGTCTTACATGTCAAAAAATAGATGTACTCACAACCATGGATAATGTCAAGGTAGCCATCAAGAGCTAGTGTCAAGTCAATGCAGAGGACTTCGAAATAAGAGCTATGGTACCTGCTTTTCACTGTAGGCAGGGTTTTGTTCAAGTTATTCGATCCAGGTGCTGAATCGTCTAAGGAAATAGAAGAGGATTCGCTGTAACAGATGTTGGGAGCAGGGGCACAAAAAGCCCAGTGTAGCCGGCCAGACAGGAAAAACATCTGCATTAAATGCGGAAAATAGGGCCAGTGGTACTCACGTACCTTGTGGCCCTGGGCCACAAGGTACGTGAGTACCAAAAAAAACCTTACTGCATCAAATGTAAACAGGAGGGTCACCAAGCAAATAACAAAAAGGGACATACCGCGGACCCAAGATCTAGCGTTTGTCACAGAGAAAGAACTGCGAGTAGGTATACTGGAATGAGTGAGACCAACAAAAAAGCCTTAAAACAAAAAAGAGATTGGGATTTCGATGATAACATCGACACTGAAAAGGCTACAAGGCTAAAAGACTGGAGAAGACCCTGCAGGAAATTTTTGGCAGGCAGGGGATGCAATCATCGCGAAGTCTCCCCAATGTAATGCAAAAGACAGACAAAAGAGGAGAGAGTCGTCCAGAATAGTGAAGATAAAGAAATGGCTATGGTTTCATCGAGGGTTAAACCACTTTAAAATCAGCGAGAACAACGTTCATCGTTATAACACAACGTCCAGATATATGTGACATTGTGTTCAGTCGCTATCAATAAGGAAAAATCCTTTGGGATTGTTATCCTTAGCCGTTAATTCGTAGGTAATTTTTAATTTTTAAAAATCAGTTGTTTACCCCTCGAGTTCCATACTAGATTTGACGCTCAAAACCGAGAATAGAAAAATCAATATCCAACTGGTAATTTGTTGACAGGGAATCACCCAGTGACCACAACTATATCATGTTTGTGTTTGAGAGCTAAACTCAGTTTTATAGGCGCCAAAAACCAAGAAGAGGCTTGAACGCCAAAAATATATTTTAGAAAAGGGTGTGGGGAATTTTGTGAAAAACATCGGCACTACTTCATTTACTGGATTCTCGAATAAATTTAAAGAAGTATGCAAAATCTTTATGCCAAAGATCAAAACATCCCAAACCAAAAGCCCATGTATTGGTGGAGTACACAAATCGCGGATCTCTATAAAGTATGTCTACAACACAGAATGAGTTGTACAATAGCAGCGTAGAAAAGAATGACCCAATTATGAGAAATGACTTGTGGGTCAAAATATTTAATTAGAAAAAGACAAGGGCGATAGGGCTGGAAAACAGTGATGTAAGAGGTCGATGAAGACATATGGGGTAATTGCTACAAAATAACCATGTTTAAATAACTAAATTTGAAATCAATTAATTGTATTTGTTTAAATGTATATAAAAAATTGACAAATTTCTCTGTATATATTTTTAACCAGTTGTAGTCCAACACCTTCATTTAGCCATTTTCTTTTTTTGGCAGTAACCACCATTGCCACGTCGTCTGCAAAACCCACGAGCTTGGCTCCTATGTGCATTACTGTTTCAAGAAGACCATTATATAGAATATTCCACAGGGTTAAGCCCAGTATAGAGTGAGCTGTTTACTTTAAGAAACTTCAAGTGCTTTTCCACCTTTCCGTTTGGCAATATAAATATTCTCCCACGATGCCTCTCTGGCCACCTAAGTACCTATGGGGTCTATGGTCGGTTTGCCCTTTCTTAATCCACATTGCCTATTTCCAGGATGCTGTTAAAAAAGTTTTCCTTCTACGTCAAGGTAGCAAATTGGTCAAAATAACGATAGATTATTCAGTTTTCTTAACAGTACTTGTTTTACTTGTTTCCACTTTGAGGAAAGTTTGCACATTTTGCTATCTAGTTGTAGACTGCTTGAAGACAGCCTGGCTTTATTTTTGGCGGTATATGTCAAGGCCTGGCATTTTTACATTTTTAAGCTTATTGCTGGCTGCCTTTATGAGTGGGAAATAAGTGAGCACTTGGTTATACCCTCAGATTTAATCGTGGTGGAAAACCAGACATACCTTTCATGGTGATTTTATTACCATTGCCCCATTTATTATTGTCAACTATGTCGCAGAGCGTTTTCCTGCAGTCTTTCTTTGCCTTTTTGTTTATGTCCGGTAGTCTTGTTTTGGTTTCTTTATAAGCTTTATACAGGGTGAGTACAGTGGTGCATGTAGGGGGGCCTTAATATAGGTGGGGAAAAATGTTTTAAAAAATCTATCTGCTTTGTTACTCGAGTTATGGCCAAGAACTCAAAAGAGAATTTTGGCAACGTGTAATAACTAACAATGTTGCAGGAAATTATTAGATTTCATTTTGATTGAAGTAACCAAGTAACTAAGAAACAAATTTGAATTGTTACGCGCTTATATTGTTGTCATTACTGTCATAATAACAGAGACAACAATGAGACAGTTGTTGTGATTATAATACTTAAATAATAATAATTAAAACCAAAATCAAACAAAATAAAAATTTATGAAAAAAGCCTGAACAAACATTACAAAAATTGCTCGAATTGATTTTCCAAACACAATTCCAGTCTTATTCTTGTACTAACTTGTACCTGGGTCAACATTTCTGGGGTCACAGTTGTTGAAGCATTTCGAATACGCAGTATTAGATCCTCCTCATTATGTACCGGTGTTTGGTATACCAATGCTTTAACATGACCCCATAAGAAGAAATCAAGCGGGGTCAAATCTGGCGACCTAGGAGGCCAATAAACTGGGCCGTTACGACCTATCCACCTGTTGTGGGGCACAATCCAGTTGTATCCGCATGTTGCGCAATGTGGCCAAGGGTAAATTTTCAATTTCATTAGAAATTTCGTTCTCCAAAATATTTAAAAATTAACACTAAAGCGATTTTGATGATAAAATTCTCATTTTCTATGTGGATTTTCTTGGTTGTAATAATTTCAATTTCAACTATTAAAATACCCATACCTACTAAAATTTGCCATAAAATACGAGTTAAGAAATCATCATCCTCATTAATTTTTCCCAATAACCATGGGTAATTGCAATTACAAAAATTTAAACGCAAACTGAAATCGTTGTTGTTAAGAGCCTAAACTTTAGTGCAGTGGTATGGATGGAACTTCTCCTTCTTTAATTGCCTGGTTATAGATGTCTGGGACATGCCAAGCTCCTGAGCAATCCCTCTGGTACTTCCTGTTGAATCTTCTAGAATCAGCTGGATGATTAACTCATCGGCTTCGGGTACAATCTCTAGAGGCCGACCAAGGTCAGGACCTGCCGTGGGCATTAGAGATCCAGTCTCTTTAGCTCTGACCATAATCCTTCTACAACCTTCCGCCCATTATGTCAGCGAATCCTGCTGCGTACACCCGGGCTGCTTCATTGCAATTTTCTTCACAGAATCTAAGTACCAGCATCATATCAACATATTCTTGATTGGTGTCTATTTTATTAAACAGACTCGACAAAATAATAACCAGACACCAAAAAAATAAAATATAAACGTCAAAGTTAATTTTCGCATTATTGATTACAAATAGACTCGACAAAATAATAACCAAAAAAATAAAATATAAAAGTCAAAGTAAATTTTCGTATTGTTGATTACAAAGTTGCCAGATCATTTTAATTGTTAAAAAATCATTCTAAAACATTAAAATGAAAAGAAAATACACTTTTTCGGGCAATTTTTATGCTAGGAAATATTTAAGAACCCTAAACTCTTCAGTAAATATCATATAAGGTGTAAAAATATTAAATAATAAAAAAATTTAATCTAAAACTAAAAACCTGAATTCCTCGGTCACTTTTTCAATTGGAATTTTTTTAACATTTTTCCATACCTATATTAAGGCCCCCCTACATGCAACTTTCGGGAAGTTCACCACTTATGACTCACCCTGTAGGTATAGGATTTGATATTTTAGAAAAGAATTTATTTTGTGGCTTCTGGTGTATATTCTTCTTTTCCTGGTGCAGTCTTTTCTTTTTCTTATATTTCTTTATTTCACCAATATACAGGTTTTTTAACTTGCACTATACAGCTTTTTTAACTTGCTTTCTTGCTTATTATTTTAGATTGTCGGCATTTTACCTTGTCTTTATTTTAGATTTTTGGCATTTTAGCTTGTAATTATTTAAGCTTGCAATAATCTTAGATTTTTGGCATTTAAGCGTATTATAATTTTAGCTTTTTGTCATTTTTGATTGTCGAAATTTTAGATTGTTGGCATTTTAGCATTTAAGTTTAATATTGCCGTATAACTATAATTTATAAATTAACATTTTTACTGTTTTGAAATCAAATAATATTAAAAACAAATAAACTATTTTCTAATTATTTTAAACTCCCCCATGAACCAAAAAGTCATTCAATTTGATAAGGAAGTCGTTTTAGTATCGCTGGCGCGCCTTTAAAACAATTAATTTCACAGGAAACAATTTGGTTGGAAAGTTTCCGGGCAACGCTGTCAACAAAAAGTGTGTTGTACTGTGTTGTTGGCGGTCGGATTTTTCGCTCTATTTTTCCTTCTATTTTTCGCAAATTCCCCGCTGACCATCTATCTTGCTTAGCTCACTTGTCCAACCGATATCTCTTTTACACCTTATTATACCACAGGCGTGCAACTTTACGATGCAAAATACACTAAAAGTTACTATAAAAAAATACGCTGAAATGATTCAATAAGCTTATTGAATAAATTTAATTATTAAAATTATTGAGTTTCCAAATGAAGTGTTGGAATTTTTTAAATATTAAATATGTGCTCGAAGAAGGCCTGCAGGGCTTTATAAATTTACAATATTTATAGCAAAAGAATGCTGCCACCCAGCCCTGTTTAAGTTTATAAAGCTTTCGTCTTATTTTATGTAATTAAATAACTTCTAAGGGTATTAAATTTTCATTTAATTACTACATAGATTTAAATCTTGAAAGTTTTTGTCAAAGGTATTGAGTGGATGCAGTTAAATTTGGCTATTATACATTTAAATTAAAACTAACTTTCGATAATGCCTATCGTAATTTTAGCAGTTTTTTATGTTGCTTGTCATTTATCATCATTATTTTACCGTTATTATAGATAGCATGCCATCCTTTACGTAGTATGTAGCAAGTATTCTAAAGAAGCTACAGTGTGGCGAAACAATTGTCAAATTCAAAATAAACTCCCTGAAACTCGTAAACAGTGTTACTTTATATTTTTTTATTTGTATGCCATAATAAGCACAGTATTCATTTGCGTTTCGTATTATTTTCATGGAAACAGTACGATACATGGCATAAGCAAATATAATTTTTAAATAGTTTTTTTTATTTTACAAATAGAAAAATAGTATAAGGAACCCATGGCATAAGATATTTTTTCGCTCCTTCGTTGCTCGTTTTGTAAATTGTCTTCGCTCGAAATAATAGTAATAATGATATTCTTTAATACACTATTTTACTCAAGCGTATAATAATTTTCATATTATATGACTCATAAGTAGGGGAGACCGGGGCAGCGAGGACCGCTTAAGAATTTTTTTAAATATTTCAGCTATATATGAAAGTATAGACATAAGCAATTTTTTCGAAAACCTATATAATATGGTCTAACTAATTTAGTACAAAACCAAAAAAAATGTTGTAACATTTTTTGGTAAAGATAAAAAAACAATTTTATTACATTGGTCCTCCTTGCCCCGGGGTAAGAAGGTCCACCAATTGAAACACCTGCACGCATTAATAATAATACCTCTTGATAGTTTTTAACGAATTTATTAAATAAATTAATTAAATAAAAACAAAATAAAGCAAATTCTGTTGCGCCCTGCACAAATTGAAAATTTAAAAATTATTCGCACAGCTCGCAAATGAAAAAGACATCTTCTTCTACCCCCGCACATTCTTCGTGGGTCCATTGCTCAAAACTTGTGCACTGGACCCAGTCTCCTCCAACTTACTCTTTGTACGGAGTTTCACAATAAATACATAAATCATTCACCGTCCTGCTTGCTCCAAATTAAGTGGTCCTCATTACCTCAAATGTCGCTATGCAGGAAATTACCTCGTAACATTTTTCCATGCAATAGCATTGGTAAACCAATAGGTAAGGTTTCTTTAATTCCCAGTAGTTTCTCAGGAATGGACAATATTGCGATGAAAAAGTTAGATCAACATACCATGAAATTTTGATTTCTTTGTAGCACTTTTAAACAGCTGCTTATGGTCGGACGCCATTAACACAGCACTGACATGAAGTTTTGTCAACCTACTAACGTGAAATTTTGCGCCAAATTAAAACGCACTGTGCGGTAGAACGGTTGTCCTTATTATCCCGGTGGACCTCGCTGCCCCGGTCTCCCCTATATAAAAATATTCTTATTTTGTTCATTTGACTGTTATTTGTTGTTCAATTAAACAATACAATTTGACATTTTTAGATGGTTAAGTGAACGTGCTAAAACCATTGCTTGTATTTAAAGTGCTTAAAGAGTTGAAATAATATTTTTTTTGTTGTTTCAACAGCCTATTTTTTTCAGTGTAGTGTGTTTTTTGTTGAGTTTTATTCGAACTTTTTATATAAGTGTTTGAAGATTTTTTTTTGTTTTTTTAATGGACAAAATTTTTTTTTGAGGTACAGTAATGTTTCTTATTTTACCTTTATAGTCACTTTTAGTACCTAAAATAGCATGGAAAATGTCGCCTAGTGAGAAAGCAATGTCCCTAAAATAGTTCACATCTATATAAACTGAGAGTTGCAAAATGCGAATATTTCGTAATTCGCATTTCGCATCTATGTAAAACCGACTTTAACTGAGCCACCGGGCAAGGCCGGCCCCCAATTGCGTGGGCCCTGGTCCACCGCACCTCTGGCACCATTGTAGTTACGCCACTAAACTCCGTACAGAAATAAAGCTTAAATGTCATTTAAACAAAACCTACAAATAATGCGACAGAATTAAAAAAAAATTTAATTAAATGCTTGAAAAAAATAGTATATAAAACACGGCGGTGAAAGCCAATGAATAGGCCTCGCACACAATCTAGTCACTGCGGCTGGTGGATTTTGGGCACACCCATATCTCAGTTATTAGACATGGGACCCACATCAAATTTATATGAGTTTATAATGACATTATATAGACAAGTTCTGCGCAAGCAGAATTCAAATTCAAGTTTGCGAAAAAAGTTAGTTTTTAAGGATGCGCCCCTCAGCCTACTGCCCCCCCCCAAGTTAAGATAATTCAAATTAAAGTGGTACAATATTTAATTCACTACTCTCTAAAAGTGAATTAGTCAAAAATGACTAATTTAATAGTTATTAGTGGCTGCTTTTTCACTTGTACCATGGTTAACCATGGAAAACCATGGTATTCCAAAATTTAACAGCCAATTCTTATCTAAAATTGTCCCCTGAATCCGAAAATACCGTCAAAAATTATGAAAGTGAAGCAGTTTTTGAGATATAGTCAATTCCATAAATGGAAAATTGACTATATCTCAAAAACTGTTCTACTTTTTTAACTTTTGGTATTTTTGGATTCAGGGGACAATTTTACATAAGAATTGGCTGTTAAATTTTGGGATACCATTGTATTCTATGGTTAGCCATAGTACAAGTGAAAAAGCAGTCACTAATAACTAATAAATTGTCATTTTTGACTAATTAATTTTTAGAGAGTAAAGTTTATGGACAAATTTCAAATTTTATTAAAAAAATTCAAGTATTACAGATTTTATATAATTTCTATTTTTTTTTTTAAATTTAGTAAAAGAAATAATAAAAATTTAAAATGGTATAAAACCTGTAATTCTTGAAATTTTTTAATAAAATTTAAAATTTGTCGATAAACTGCAGTGAATTAAATATTGTACCACTTTAAATTGCACACTTAAAAACTAACTTTTTTCGCAAACTTCAATTTAAATTCTGCTTGCGCAGAACTTGTCTATATAATGTCATTGTAAACTTATATAAATTTGATGTGGGTCCCATGTCTAATAACTGAGATATGGGTGTGCCGAAAATCCACCAGCCGCCACTAAATTCCAGTGTAATGTTTGCACGGCGATAATATGTGCTTTCTCCGCCTGGAGTTTCATCAACAATCAATTAATATAGTTTAAACTTGATATTATCAATAAAGATTGTCAACTTTTTAGTTCGTCTTCATTACAGCTTGTTTGCATTTAAGTTTTATTTTATAAATAATTAGTTTCCAATCTGCACAAAATAAAAATAAACTATAATTTTACATTAACCGGTGCAATTCCTCCAATTATAGGAATATACACTTTTTCAGGAACTTCTAAATTACTTTAGGAAGTAAAAAAGGCCTACCCCTGCATTATTTAATAAATCACATTGAGTTATTGCCATAATAATGGTCTGGATGTAGACGTTGTACACGTCAAGCTAGGCATTGTTAAACAGGTACGGCGGTGTAATAGTGCGCCGGACTAACCTTTACCAAAACATAAAAAAAAACTTGAAAATATCATGTTTCTGCATAAAACGATATTGTTTTTATTATAAGATATCAAGCCAAAAAGTAGATAATTCCTTTTTGATAAACTTTATTGCTAAAATATATTGTTCAACCAACAATAGCCAAATGGTTTTCTAAGCTGTGACCATTGCTTTTCTACCAATACTTAGGTAGCGCAAACAAATAAAGAAAATCTATCGTTTTGTGCGTCTCTTATAGACTTACTTACTATACGATTGCATTCAAGTAGGTTTTTTCATGATCTCGAATTAGTTGGCGATAAGATCCTATTACAGCAAGTCATATCACGGCATTTTTAAGAGCTGTTTTCATGCTGGTTTGAATGCAAGTTCAAGTTTATCGATTTAAAACGCGCCAGCCGGCTATGCCATGCTATGCTATAGCTAATAGGAGTGTTTTAATATAATGATGCCTTTCGTGTTCAAAGCTTGTTTGGAAAAATTCTACACCAAGAAAATGTTAATTGTTTTTGCTTTATAAGTGTGCTTGCCTAAGTATTAAAATAATGCATAGGAATTAGGATTTGTATGTAAATAAACAGAAATTATAAAAGAAATAATAGAACTATAACTTTATTTTTCTACTCCCACCTTTATAACGCCCATAATCGTACATGTTTCCATGACACTAAGTGACCTTTTAAATACACATTGACAAGTTGTGGCTTTATGGCACTTTAGTCACGGGCTGAAGTTAGCAACAGGTTTTTAGTCACGGGCTGAAGTTAGCTTTAAGTTAGTGACAGTTGTCAAATGTCATACAATCGTTAAAATAAAGTGCCCTTATTGTAAAACAGTACTAAGTGTGAAATATATTTTATTATTGCAATACAAAAATACAAAAGCATTTAATAGTTTCTCAACGCCAATATTTAAAAAGTTTATATGAACATTGTACTGACCTTTTAATTTCGCCCGAAGTAAACCGAATATCGGACTCATAAAACATTTTCTTTATTTTCACTGTGAAAAACTGTTGTTAATCGACATACACCACGGCGACTATACAAAGAAAACAGCCAATTGTAATGTCTGTGCTTGGTTCACAACAGGGTGGAAGAAAGAGGTGATACATCTCTATCCCGGAAAGCGGCCAAATCACTCAGTATTTGTATAAATTCTCAATAGATCGCGCATTGACGTGGAACCTGTTTTAATCCCGGTGCACAACAAACTTTTCCCATTTTTAGTAAAATTTCATAGATTAACTTCAAAGAATAGACCACTAAGCTTAATTAAAATTCAAATAAAACCATTTCAACGTCACTTTTGTGCGTTTGAGGCGACTTATTATTATTATTATATATTAATATTATTATTATTTGTTGACAGGTCGTCTAAGGTACGTACAAACATCCAATCAGAAAACAAATACATGGTGAGAAATCAGGAGACCGGGGGGCCACAACATATCACCTAATCGCGAAATAGTTTGGAATACTTTTTTTTTCTACACAGTAAAAAAGGGACAAGTTGTAGAGTATAAAATTTAGTGTAGAACATTACACTATTTTTAATCCTAAAATATATTTTTTCGTCTAAGTGCGATGGAATAATACATTACACTTAAATATATGGCACCAAGCTGTTTAGTTGTGCTTTATAATTATTAACTAAAGGTAAGTCAATTTCAATGTATTATTATTAATTATGGTTTATAATGTCAAAAATTGCATTTTGTTTTTGTTCGAAAATCGCGTTTTGTTTATTGTACAGACAAATTTCAAGTACAGTTCTTACAATAGCTCAGTTTAATAATATAATAATAATAATAATAATATTTATTTTACCATATAAACCTTACAAATAAAATAAATATATACAGTATAATAAAAATAATTGGCAAAATAAATACAAAGTAACCCCGTAAGTAATAACTTGTCTGGGGAAATAAATACAGAAAATATAATTAAATTAAAAACGTAGTTTAAAGTTTAAAACCTAAAAAATAAATATAAACAATTACAATATAAATAATTACAAATATCACGGCAAAAACAACGTAAATAACAATAACAGCAGTAAAATATATACAACATTTAAACAACAGAACCAGTAGTGTCTTAATTGTATTTTAGCAGCGATTATTGATCAACCCATCTATTGATCTCTCTGACGTGGTAATTAGAAAATCTCTTAATTGTTTTTTAAATGTGTTTCGCAGCTGTTATATTTTTTGGGACAAAGTTAAGAAATGTTGGACCCAGATAGACAGCAGATCTTTGGCCAACTACTTTCTTCATTTTTGGAACTTTATACTTTTTTATGCGGCGGGTCTCGTAAGGATGTTCCAATAGAGGTAAGCTATCTTTTTTTTTAAATTGATTTTGACATAAATTAAAGCAATATACATAACTTTCTTACACTTAATATTCGTGTCTCGGAAAAGAGCAAATCAGACGGATAGGTTAACTCTTTATTATAAATTATTTTAATTATTCTTTTTTGAATTTTTTGTAGAGAATCCAAATGAGCGTCAAATACTCCACCCCATCCAATAATTCCATAAGACAAATGACTTTCTACAATGTATACCTATAATAAGTAGGTAAATCTTTTTTTTTAATTTTAAGAAAAAATGGGTAAGAATTGGTTACCTGCATACAACTACGAGATTTTAAGCTTGCTTTTTAAAGAGCCATACAATTCACACCAAATAGTGTAATTGGTAGTATACTATAGGTGCCAAAATATTATTTGGTGTTTTGATTCAATATAAATATGTATGTTCAATATAAATATTTATGTTCAATATAAATATTTATGTTCAAAACTTTTGAACATATTTATATTTTAAGTAATTGCCAAAGGTTAGTTTTGTATTTACATATTTATATAAAGTATATTGCCAAATATTGTAGTTTAATTTTTTGTAACATAAAACTATATTTTTATATAAATATAAATTGTATTTGTTTTATATAAACATTATTTAAATACTCTTACGTAATATTGGGGTACAAATCTATAAGTGTTAGGATAAACACTAGATAGATTAAATTTTCAGCTCTACTATATAGGAATAGCATTTAAACTAAAAGTGAAATAAATGCAAATAAATTAGTGCCAAAGGGTCAAAATTTATTTACAGGCACTTTTCAGTCCCTGGCCAAAAAATTTTTTTTTTCAAGCATTACCTGGTTACACATACCATTCCTGTGTAAAGGCACATATTTTCCAGTAAAAAACAAAGTACGGTAGCTTTTGTATAAAAAAATTAAAAGTAACGAAGTTTAAAATGACAAAATGTAACGCCGGTCACATGTCCCTGTCGTCTGTTTATTATGTTAAATCTGTTGCATTTCACTGTCCAAAGTTGAAAATAAATATTTAAATAATTTACGATATAGAAAGAGTTACGTAATTTTTTAATCAATTTTTCTTATACTCCTCTTTACAATATCAAAGTTTCGGTAGTGCCTTAAAGCTGTGTCCCCCAGATTGTGCGTAACGCCGGTAGCACTCCATATACGCTAACATTTTTGCCCCCAGAGGCGTTAATATCAGTCTTCGTTAAATTTTGTGTTACGAAAACTTTGCTGCTATAGCACTATAGTGATTTTGCATTAAATAGGTAAGTTTTCATTATATTTACTTAATTTTTCCTCAAATTATGAAAAAATTAGTTCATGCGTATGTTTTTGTGTCGTAACAACGGTCACATGGCCTATTTTTAATATTCTTCAAATTTCTTATTAATTGATAAATATAAAAGTATTTTATTTATTTATTTATTTACATCAATATATGCGTTCATAATAAATATAAATATTTTTTTATTTCGTTATTACGTTTTACAAATAATCTATAATTTGAACGTGTGACCGGCGTTAAAAAAGGCGGTTATGTTGCTTAAAAAAGATGCCGGAAATTCAGAAACCTACATATCCAGTGCGGACACATACAAAATTTGGTAGAAGAAACCTGTACCAACTAAAAAAATTGAGGTTTTTTAAAATACACCGACTTTTATTTTTTAACTTTTATTTTTCGGAATTGGCCCGTAAATAAATTTTGACCCCAAAGTAAACACTTTTAGAGAGCTATCCAACACGGTTAGTGTAGGTAGTAATTTTCAATCAAATATTGTATGAAGTCGCACGAACTGTTAAAGCAATATGTGTAATTTCACATGAAAAAGTCATATTCCCGAATAGAAGTAAAAAATTATTATTCTACTCGGAGAGAACTGTTTTGGCAAGGCCGTCGGCAATGGGGGGTGAGGGGGGTTTAATCCTCCTACGAAATATAAAAAATGAAATTTAAGAAATTTTTTTAACGAATCCCAATCTGTGTTGTTTTGTGTTTTTTATTAACCAATCCTCTTCAGAAACTTTTTTTAACTAACAGTTTTGGGAATGGTTACTAAAAAATCCCGTAAATTAGAGACAGCTTTAATATTTTAGAAGTGTGCACACAGTGACACCAATTTTTTAGAACGGCTTCGTCAATGTCATCAACAATAGGCAACAATGGGTATTATATGTCAGATTAAATTTTTCTCACATTGTTATACGCTAATGAAGTATCGGGTTTTCGCAACGCGCGCGCCATCAGGTGGACTTCGATAGCATTGTGTGAATTTAAGAATTGTCAACAATACATTTAAAACATACGAACGGCACATAATTTTTAAATAAATGGGTAGTTTTTTAACAAAAGAGAGGAAGGCAGAAGTCTTACTCGACAAATTTTGTTCAATTGCACACCTAAATCGCGCACGTTATTTGTGTTTTACGTTGCAAGGAAAAAACTAAAAAACTGGTTTAGTACTCGATTTCGATTAATTATTCCTTATATCATTGATTAAGAAACTCAATGCTTAAATGCTTATATAGTTACGTTATTGTGTGTATTTTATCCAAGGGATCATGGTGAATTATTTTGTTTTTAACTGTAAATAAAATTCAAGAACTAAATCGTTGCATTTTTATGTTTTGCCAAAGGATCCAATTCGGTAAGTATATTTGTTGATGCAGAATTAACTAATGGTAACTTTACCTAATATAATTTATATTTAAGTTTGGACATTTTTAAGAAATTAGTAAAACATAATTGTTGCACAAACATAACCTTAAAATCGAACATTTTTAGATTTGAGTGCTCTAAAAAACGCCGACAACTGCATTTTAAACAACAAAATATACCTACGAATTCATAGCACCATAATATTATATATAATACATAATATAATGGTATTTTACTGTTGAGTGGAGACTTTCTTAAACAACGCTTTTAATAATGCTAAATGCTGTTTTCCTCTCGAAATTCACCCAACAAATCATGACACGGTTTTTTTCGATATTTTTTAACATTTTTAGGCTTTATTCTCAAAAACATTCGTTTAAGCGTTTAACAGCTGATTATTAAAAGTTGTACTTTTGTTACGATGATAACGGCCGAGTGGTAGCGCTACTAGCGATACTTCTTTAGCGTATAACATAATGTTAATTATTATAAATGTTGTTTCAAAGAATTTGAATTACTTTTATTATTGTATTATTATTTATAACCAACTTTTTTTTAAGTTTTTAAATAATTACCTAGTAAATTTTAAAATATAGTTCTATATTTCAATTGGTTATAATAAAATTCATATTTTCAAAAGTGTTGAATAACTTTAATTAATTAATAAACCTTAAATCATTTACAGAAGCTATATTTAAAAAACAAATTAATTAACCTGTTACCTATTTCTTCGGATAAGTTTTAATTTAATATTCGGAATTTCCTTCGTTTTCCATTAGATTCATTAAGTGGCACCCCTTTTCAATTTTAGATAACAATCGGGAGTTTCTTGAAATATCAATTAAACGTATTACGAAAGGCACTTAAAGGTCGTTAAACAAATTATTAACAGGAAATTATGGAAAGCCTTTTGCTCTTAAATTTAAAAGTCAATAAATTTAATGAGCAGATTTGCAACTGAGTTTTGGTTAAAAAATTAAAACAAATATACAGCACAATGAATAAAATGTTTTAAACAAAATAGTATTTAAGTGACTACCGCGGCTCTTTATTTAGGGTGATTAGTTAGTTGGTAAGCCCTGTATAATGCCTACATTAAAAATTAAAACTAAAAATAGGATAAAATTTAGCAAAACTAGGTCTAGACAGTTAAAATCCGTTAAGAATTTGCCGAGCCCTCGAAATACTCTCTACTAAAAAACAAATCCCTTTTATTCGTATATATAAAATGTCCTAGCAAAGATTTTAAATCAGCGGCGGAAAAAATGAAAGGGGCAAGAAAACACATTAGAGAGCATTTGAAGGGAAGGAAAAAAGAAAAAATCGTGTCGAGTTACTTATTTCCACTGTAAACATATAATGCGGCAAACCGATTTGAAATAAAAGATTTTTTCTTTAGCAAAGTGCTTATATATCTTTTGCGGTAATTGAGACGGTCTTAACGAAGTGTGTTTAGTGGGCGCTTTAATATGTTCTGCACGATTTTATGACCACTAAAAATAATATTTGTTTTAATGCAGAAACTACTAAATTCACTAAAGTAAATCTTATAAAGGTGGAACAGTTTTGAATTTTTCAGATAATAATATTATGAAATTGACTATATCTCAAAAACTGTTCTACTTTCATAATTTTTGACAGTATTTTCGGATTCAGGGGACAATTTTAAGAATTGTCTATAAAATATCCGGGATACAAATTGCTGTGTACTTATTTATTAGTGACTGCTTTTTCATTTTTAACTAATTCATTTTTAGAGAAAAGGTATGTTAGATAATTATTAGATTTAAGTATACATTTAAATTAACACTAGCACCCTTGGTGCGATTCGTAAGTAAAGAACCATGTCAAACGTCACATAAATTGTCTTTGTATATAATATTTCTTTGAGAGGCCCACACACTAAGGGTTTGGGCATATTTTCGTGAGAACTGAATGTATTAGAGTCAGTTTGTAGTCAGGTTTCTTGTTGAACACTCGTGTATAATAATTAGTAAATTACTTAATCAACTATCCGTGTTTAATTAAAATACATCTCTAACAGGTAACAATAAGAAACTCACAAGTATAGTTTCTATCCCGAGAAGTCTCGAGAAGAGAATTTTCGGGTATTCCAGGACCAAGCTGGACATGCGCTTTAGTTGCAGGTTTGGCAAGTGTTATATTTAGTAAGTAATTGTGTTTATTAACGGAAGTGTAAATTGTTAATACAGTAAATTTAAAAGGAAACGACGTACACGTCATCAATCAGTTGATCGGGCACGGTTCTCAATGTGATGCTAAAATCATTGCATCAAGTGAAAGTGGTAGTGCAACTACAGGGCGATAGATGGCGTTTACATGAATAATACCCATATACTTACAACACATATAAAGTAGAAACCACGAATATATAAACGTGACTCATCCGACACATTCGTACGAAGCAATCTATCGAAGGTCACGGTCCAGTGCAGTCCCGTTTGTAAAAAAATTTAAGTGTAATGTTGGTTGCTATACTTATGATATATTTGCTTTTAAAGTTAAATAATTAACATCTAACATAATTAACATCTACGATAATTAAATAAAATGTAATTTTCTTAGAAACTAATTAATAAATAAACTTTTCTTTTAACTTTAATGAAATATTCTATCATCTGATGACAGAACGTACACTCGTGGCGACATCTCTGATTTTAATAACAAATTTTTAGACCGATCCAACCTCACTTTCTTCCAATTAAATTCTTAGTATAGTCTGAAACACGTTTAGAATTGCATATTCCCCTCTCGTGAAACCGTCAAACTTGTTACAGAATATACTATTCTTTTAATTGTAAACGCAAATATTTCAGAATTGGTGACAAAAAACAAAAATGTTTACGCAGGTCAGGTACCTACAAAGTGAAAGATATTTAAATTGTGTGGATATAAAAACAACTTGCGTTAGTTTCACGAAATTTATTAAATATTGACAATTGTTTCGCTACACAGATGGCGCATTTTAGACCGGATGCTTAAAAACCTACGTGTGAGTACATTTACCGCTGCATCGAATGTACAAGACAAGTAAAACATTACTGCTAGCATGTCTGAGATATGTTCGGCACCCGATGAGTCACGTTCATATATTAGTGGTTTCTACTGTACATTCAGGCTGTTTCCTTTTCGTGGGGTTTACACGCTCATGCAATTTGCGCCAATTGATTTGTGCAAGCCAATTTGCGCAATAGAACTGAGTTGGAGGATTCGGTCTACACGTTCAATTAATTTCAGTCAAATCTGCACAGTGCATATGAAGTGATTTGGCATTACGGTCACTATATTCTTGAGACTTCACTTTCCACAAACAAGGAAATGATTTATATAATTCTATAAATTCACGAAGAAACTCATGTTCTTTGTTCGCCATTATATAGCAACAATAAACGAAATTACACTTATACTTTATAATTACCCTATAAAAATAAAAGAGAAATTTGAAAATTATTTCTGTGGCAACAATAAAAAGGTAAACAAATAAACCTAACCTCTCAAAAACACGTGCGCCGTATGTTATTTGCACAAAATATCGTTTACACGCTCATGCAACTGTACCAACCTCATGCAAATTATCTGGCAAAACAGATTTTATTCAAGCTAAACTTTTTGGCTTGCGTAAACTTCATGCTTCCATTCACATACAACGATTTACTTGTGCAAATTGGCTTGCACAAATCAATTGGCGCAAATTGCATGAGCGTGTAAAGTAGGGGCTAGCTACTTATGCCGTTTTGCACATGCGTGGGGCCGTGTTGTCAGATGTAATTATATGTTATATCGAAAAATTTATAAAGAATTATATTAATTATGTTTTTAAGTATTAATACGTTTTTTGGATTTTTTTACCTCTGTTTTGGAATGTTTTACATAGATATTTACATACAGTGTGACCCATTTGTTTGCGACTCACCCCTGTAAAATCTTTATTTATTGTGCGATTTTAACCGGATTTGTTTTAAAGTGTAGATTTTGATAAACTGCATTTTTGGAGCAAAAGACGCCATATTAGTACAAAATACAAGGCCTACTATGTCAGTTTTTAAGAGTAAATTTTTAATAATTCATTTAAGCGACTTTTTTAAACAAAATCCAAGCACGGCACTGGATCCACCACCCCTCAAAACGACCCTATACTAAATTTTATTGAAAAATTTAAAGAAAAAAAAATGCACAAAAATAACTAGGTATAAAAATTTATTTTGTCAAGTTATCAATGAAAAAAACATTGAAATAAAATTAAACTAATATTAACATGGTATACCATGTATACTATTACTATAAGTTTAATTTTATTTCAATGTTTTTTCATGGATAACTTGAGAAAATATTTTTTTGTAGTTATTATTGTGCATTTTTTTTCTTAAAAATTTTTAATAAAATTTAGTATAGGGTCGTTTTGAGGGGTGGTGAATCCAGTGCCGTGCTTGGATTTTGTTTAAAAAAATCGCTAATATGAATTCATAAAAATTTACTCTTAATAATTCATTTAAGCGACTTTTTTAAACAAAATCCAAGCACGGCACTGGATTCACCACCCCTCAAAACGACCCTATACTAAATTTTATTGAAAAATTTAAAGAAAAAAAAATGCACAAAAATAACTACCTATAAAAATTTATTTTGTCAAGTTATCAATGAAAAAAACATTGAAATAAAATTAAACTAATATTAACATGGTATACCATGTATACTATTACTATAAGTTTAATTTTATTTCAATGTTTTTTCATGGATAACTTGAGAAAATATTTTTTTGTAGTTATTATTGTGCATTTTTTTTCTTAAAAATTTTTAATAAAATTTAGTATAGGGTCGTTTTGAGGGGTGGTGAATCCAGTGCCGTGCTTGGATTTTGTTTAAAAAAATCGCTAATATGAATTCATAAAAATTTACTCTTAAAAACTGACATAGTAGGCCTTGTATTTTGTAAAAATATGGCGTTTTTACTTCAAAAATACAATTTACCAAGATCTACAGTTTAAAACAAATCCGGTTAAAATCGCACAATAAATAAAGATTTTACAGGGGTGAGTCGCAAACAAATGGGTCACACTGTAGATGTACTTAATTTAGAATAATTTTGTTCATTTACGGTTAGGATTTTTTAGATTTAGATTAGGCTAGTGATTTTCGTTTGTGAACAAGTTTTATTGCTAAACATTTTCTATTTTATTTAAACTAGAATAATTTAAATGTTTCGAATATATTCGAAACGTTTAAATATTCGATTTGAATCGAATATAACTATTTGAATTAATTTAAGCAGAGCTTATGTTCTGTGAAGCAGCATCCACACTCTCAATAATATTAATTAGTAATATTAAGGGTGTAGATTAATCTCATGAGCACTTAAAGAATTATTACCAATACAATTTCAAATCCTACAATTCTTGACCAAAAATAAAATAACTTTCACAGCATTTTAAAACTAGTTTTCTAATATTTTTTTAATATAACCTAAACTGACATTTGTATTTATTCATAACCAACAAACATTATTAATTTTTTAATCTCCCACTTTTGAACTGCACTTGCGCAAAAGGTAGAGAATAGCCAGCTTCCTTAAAAACGGGAACAAGGTCATCTATTCAAAATATAGGGAACAAGCGGTATATGTGTGGTAAGTATCATAATGGATTGTGGTAAGTATATGATAATACCATAGGGTCCCTAGATTTGGGACCTTAGAATACCAAAATGTCAAAAGTCAGAGTTTTTATAACCTAGGAATATGATGCACCGCCAAAAGTATGTTTTTAGCCATTTTTAAAGACATTTTCAGCTATAAAACCCATGGTTTTTATAGCTGAAAATGTCTTTAAAAATGGCAATTTCTGCAGAAATTTTGCCATCTAAAGTCAGTCTCTGGTATATATATTCTTTATTTTATATTTATTTTATCAGATTAAAACCGAATATATCTATATATATATGGGGCGTGGCCAGGGCCGGGCCTAAGGGGGGTGTAGGGGGGGAGTCACCCCCCCCCAAAGTCTTGGCAGTTGGTTCCAAATCCAAACACGGTTGGCAAAATCTATAGTATTTGGGTCGGTTGGTTGGGTATACCTACCCTACCAACCAACCCATCACAATAAATAAAATGGAATATAATTTTTAAACTTTACCTACATATTACAAAATTATAATTTTTAATCTATTGTAACCTCCTATAATCGTTACCGTCAAGAAAATTGTATTGGTCAACCTTATTTTTATTAAAGGACATTATATTTTACACAAGCGGCATGTACAGGGTGATTTCCTATAATATCGCCCCCCTTTAAATTTTTTATTTTAAGTGTCCCAAAAAATTTAAAAGTTGGTTATGTAGGTACTAAAAATACTTTTTTTCTACGTATAAAGAAAATTGGAAAATTGATCCGTATACAGGAAAAGGTTTTTTTTTCAATGGATCACCCTATATATAAATTTATTTTTCGATTCCTTGTAAAATTCTGAGCATAATTCATATAACAAACCATATACCTAAATTTAACTGTTTCTGAAATATTCGCATTCGAAATGTTATTTTAAACTGTTAGAAATCAAGAAGCCTCAGTATACCAAAATTTTTATTAAAAATAAATTACTATAGTGACATTATGTCAATATGTCTTGTTAAATAAGTAAAAATGGCGTACTCAAACAGAGAAAGACAAACTATTTCAAATTATTATCTTAAAATAATTTAAATATTTCAGAAACGGTTGAATTTAGGTATATGGTAATACCATATGGTATGCTTAGAATTTTACAAGGAATCGAAAAATGAATACATATATAGGGTGATCCATTGAAAAAAAAAATAATTGTTTTTCCCTGTATACTGATCAATTTTCCAATTTATCTCCAATATCTATACGTAGAAAAAAAGTATTTTTTAGTTCCTACATAACCAATTTTTTGGGACCCTTAACACCGCGGCTTTGTTTTTGGTTTTGGCGGCGTTTCACTCTTTTTACGCACCGCAATTTTCGGCGTCTTATTTTTCTAGATTATTAATTAGTTGAAGCTTACCTAAGCTAAGTAAAACTAGTGTCAATAAATAGGAATTATTTTTTTTTAATATGGAAAAGAAAGCTAGACCGGGCCGAGTTTTAGTAAAATGCTCATTATGTGAATCTGTGTTTAACAAGGACTAGAAAAAAATGCACGAGGAAAATATACACGGTGGAAATTTGGTTAAAATTAAAATAGTTGATGTTCCGGATAATCCACATTGGCAGCAAATCAAAAAAATAGAGAACGAGAATCAATCCCATCGACTTCGAAAGAGCATGCTAATGGTAGGTAAAGACATTCTTTATCTACACTTTACAACACTTTACATACATGATAAAACTACTGAAAATTTTTACTATTACTACTAAAGTATCGATAAAAAATAAGTTGGTTTTTTTATCGTCTCCACCCCCCCAAAAAAGTGTGCCTCGGTACGGCCCTGGGCGTGGCCTCGCCTCCCTCCAAGGCGCGTCACAGTAGCTTGTGTGATAAACGACATGACGAAAGGTCGAGCAGGTAAGGACTTAAAAAATTAAATGATAATAATGCAAAAAATCTCATTAGCGATGCAGGCTATTTGCTTAGCTACTGTGTCGCGCGTTGGAGGGAGGCGAGGCCACGCCCCATATATATATATAGATATATTCGGTTTTATTCTGAACGGGCTGTATATTCTGTTAAATTTTTTAATAATTAATAATTATCCTATTTACCTCTCTAACAGCTGTTAAAGGTAACACAGGTCCATTATTATCCCGTTCTGCCTCAAAATAGCGTATTAAGGGTGATACCAACTCTTGACTACGTCTATTTAAATGCTAAATATAGGAAAAACAAAAAAAAACGATATAGATATTTGTTATATATAACAAACACAAAAACGGCAATAAAAACTTAAACGGTACTTAAACGATATAAAATAACATAAACAACAAACAAAATAAACGAAATTATACACGAATTAAATGACAAAAACACAACTGACAGCTTCGAAGTTCTAAAACGTCATTTTCTTTTTTTATGCGTCATTTTATTATGCAAAATTTTAATCTAAACATGAGAACATTGCAATTGCTGCCAACTGAAGTTGTAAATGCATTAAAATATTCAATTACAGACTTCATTTTATACATTTAGTATTGCGCAAAATTATGACGTCATCGTCGTTTTCTTTTAAATTTACTATAGTCGTCGCGGCGAATGTTTCAATGTCGTCCGATCGTCAAAACCCGATTTCTAGACATACGGTTAACCTTGCGGTTCCTTGGATTATATACGTAAAAGAAAACAACAATAATTGATAATGTCTGTGCTTGATTCAGAATTTGATGACGCAATTTAAAACATTCGCCGCGATGACTATATATATGTTAATATTACACCTGTGTAACGCACTCTTTTAAAAACTTGTCGTTTAGACATTTTAGGTTATATACCTGTCAAATTATAGTTAATGACAGGAAACATACTCTCTAAAATGAAACAGTGGATTTTCACTGATTGACAGTGCATATTAACTATTTGCCGCAGTGATAAGTATACCACTAGCAATTAGTGAATACTCACTTTTTCATGTAGCGATTTCTTTGCACTAATTTATTTTGTGGAAATTACACTGTACAAATTAGTGAAATAGGTTTAGTTCAAAAAAGTTAAAATTTCACTATTTTATGTCGAGAGTTCCTAATTCCTAATTTATATTGAAATACACTAATTTTACAGTGAATAATAACTCACTGGCGGAAATAGTGAAAATTTCACTGTTTCACTTTTAGAGAGTAAATAAATAAAATAATAATGATAAGTTTATTACAAAAATAAAAAGTACTTGAGTCTTTTGACCTACAGTACTAACAGTAGCGTAACTAGGGGGGGCGGTCCGCCCCGGGCGGCACTTCTTGGGGCGGCAAAAATCGTGAAAGAAAATGCGAAAAAAACTGGAAGACAGAATATAAAAATAAAAAAAATATTTGATAATTAAATATTCTCTTTCGAAATAATATAATTCAAATTCCAATAGATTTGAGATTTATACAATTACTCCCAAAATATTCCAAATCAAATAAAGCTAGCAAAAAATAGAAACAAGACCGGTATTCTAAATATTTAAACATTTTTATTTATTTTTTACTCAGTTTTAAGTTTTTTTTTTTAGGTACTTTTACATAAGGTTGAGAATTTATCTCTTTGTTTTTTTCATATAAATTATGTTAAAGCACATTTTATTTGTTGTTTTTCTTTACCTAGGTCTAAGAATTTTTGTTTGTTTTTAATTAAATTATTACAATTTAATGTTATATATATATATTATATATATAATTATTAGGGTGGTCCTTAATAAGGATATTTTCAAATTTCTTTGCTCCCAGGGGCTCAAATACTTTCAAATTGATAACAAAAAATTCCCTGAAAATTTGAGCTCTTAATATTAACTCCAAGATAGTGCGCATTCCTATCTAAGTTTCCTATGGAAATAACATAGGAAAAATTACTTTTGTTGTTTATAATTTTAGAACTTGGGAACGAATGAATTAAAAATTATTATTAATCATGCATATTTGTATAGAGAATTTAACGCTCTACAAAAAAGGTTTCTTATAATTTTTCCATTAGTCTATTGGTTTAAAAGTTATTAAACGCCAAAGTTTAATTTTCATATTATTATTAATATTATCAAGGCTTTTTAAAATTTTTTATGAGGCGCCGTTTGTGTCAAAATAAAAAGTGCTAAATAAAATTTTTTTTTAATTATTTTTTTATAAAATAATTTTTTTTAAAAATAATTTTTTTATAAAATAATTCTTTTTTATAAAATTATTTTTTTTTGATTCTTAGTTTTGTTTTAAGAGAATTGATTTATTTATTTTAATTTGTTTTCAAGAGAATTATTTTATTTATTTATTTTAGTTTTTAACAAGTGCTTTTTTATAAAAAAACGTTTAAACATAAAGAATTCTTGTTAAAAACTAAAAATCAAAATAAATGTAGATAAAAAAATTAATGAATTAATGAATAAAAATAATAAATTATTATTTTCAATCGTTTCCCCAAATTGCGTCAAACAAAAGCCCAGTCCGTCATAAAATTGTATCTGGGGAGGGGCGTTCGGGTTTACTCGGGTTTACTCGAGTGTCTACAAACAAATAGAGAAGGCTGCAGTAAAAATTAATTTATAAATGCGCCCGTCGTCTTTTATTAAATAATTTTTGATTCGAATTGAAAAATATTTTATAAAAAAATAATTTTATAAAAAAGAATTATTTTATAAAAAAATTATTAAAAAAAAAAATATTTTATAAAAAAATAATTTTATAAAAAAAAATATTTTATAAAATTTTTTACAAAAAAAAAATTTTAAAAAAATTATTTTTAAAAAAAATTATTTGGTAAAGCATATAATAAATTATTTATAAAACAAAATAAGTTTTTTTAGCACTTTTAATTTTGACACAAACGGCGCCTCATAAAAAAGCCTTGATAATATTAATAATAATATGAAAATTAAATTTTGACGTTGAATAACTTTTAAACAAATAGACTAATGGAAAAATTATAGGAGACCTTTTTTGTAGAGCGTTAAATTCTCTATAAAAATATGTATGATTTATAATTTTTAATTTATTCGTTCCCAAGTTATAAAATTATAAAGAACAAAAGTAATTTTTCCTATGTTATTTCCATAGTAAACTTAGATTGGAATGCGCACTATCTTAGAGTTAATATTAAGAGCTCAAATTTTCAGGGAATTTTTTTTTATTAATTTGGAAGCATTTGAGCCCCTGGGAGCAAAGAAATTTGAAAATAACCTTATTAAGGACCACCCTATTAATTATATGTTTTTAATTTTGCGTACGGTCCTCAAAACTGACTCCTAACCTAACCTCTCTTCCCCCCCCCCAAAAAAAAACCATGAGGGCGACAGTCACTGCTGCCCCGGGCGGCACTTTTTCTAGTTACGCCGCTGAGTACTCACTAAGTAGATACCTATTTTTTGATACTGATAGCCTTTGTTAAAACAATTCACTGGCTTAGATATGAATCCTCTAGTATCAAAACCCCTTAAATCCGTTTTGATAAAAATGATACAGGCATTCCTACCTATCAATTTGTGCATAGAAATGGTTGCAAAAGCCATCAAATATTTATAAAAAAAAATTAATATATACATTTTGTGGCTTTTTCAACCATTTAAATGCACAAATTGATAGGTAGTATTTTTTTAATGCATGGTTCTCATTTTTTATCAAAACAATTAATTTAAATATAAAAGTTTTTTTACAAAATTTTGATTAGAGGCAAGTTTCTGCAATATTTAAGTTTGAGCGATTAAAAACAAAACTTCTCGAAACCAAGTCAAGAAGTTTTTTTAAGGTAAAGTGAAACAGGACACTTTACCCACTTCTGACCTTGAATTAAATTACCAGTGTTAATAAATAAAAAAACCTCAGACTTACACAAACATCCATTGCGAATGTGGGATTGGAACCCACATCCTCCGGTGGGCAATCGAATACACTATTCGCTAGATTACCGGAGGTTACCAATTTAAATAGTTAAAAGCCGAAAAAAGTGTTTGATTTGTTGTCCTAATCTTCTATATTTTAAATAATTAGAATCTCTTTACTACAATTTAAGAATAATAACCATTATAATAATATTTTTTTAGTAAGCGTCTTGTTAACCTATTGTTTATATATTTATAATTGTGTGAAGTTTGTTACTGAAAATTTTGATTCATTTAAGAATTCCGAAACAAAACATCTATATGATACCAGGCATAAGCTTCTTTCTACTGATAGCCAAATTATACCTATGTCCAGAAAAATGTCACATACAGTGTTATCAGGGTGTGGAATAAATTGCCCAGTCCCTTTAGATTGTTACCAAAAAACACAATAAAATTGAGATTACAAAAATTTCCATTATTCTCATTATAATATGGCAGAGTTTTTTGATGAAAATTTTTTTTAGATTTATAGTGTTACACTAAATTTTTTGTCCATTAAATGTATTGTTTATATTGTGTATAATTTATGATATGATCTACACCCTATGGGTATTATGTATGTAATTTTAAGGATCAAATAAAGAGTATTATTATTATTAAGGTTTATTAAATTATGATAAAATAATGATAATTACATTACAACAGATTTTCAAAGTGACCTCCATCAGCTTCAACACAAGCATTGCAACTCTTTGTCATTGTCGTTCTTACTCCTGCAAATATTCCTGGTTTGGCTCGAACGTGATCGAATGCCGCAATCCTCTCTTAGTTTTTCTGCGGTGTCGACTGGTGTCTGATAAACCATTTGTTTCCATAAAGTCCCATAAAAAAATCAAGGGATGTGAGGTCGGGCGATCTGACTGGTCATGGCACAAGACCACTTCTTCCAACTGATTACTGAATATTTAGGTGATTTAAAACTTCTACCGCATAGTTTGCGGGTGCTTTGTCATGTGGGAACCACATTCTTTGATGGAGTGCAATATGAAGGGCGTTAAATAACTCCGTAACGTCTCTTCTAAAAACTAAAGGTAATTGCCACCGTTCAACCAGGGAGGGAGGAAATGTGGCCCTAGTAAATGATCGCCGACTATTCCAGCCCAGACATTTACCGAAAAACGATTTTGGTAGCTTCTAATAACATTAGCAGGTTGATATGCGAGTTGGATATATCTTCCTCGTGAAGCAGCTTTCATCGAAAAATAGGATGCTTTCCGAAAACATATTGTCCTCGTCACATTTCCGAACGTACCAATTACAAAAGTTAAGTCGATTCGAAAAATCAGTAGGGGTGATGTATTGAACCTTCTGTCTATGGAAAGGACGCTGCCGTTCCTAGTGCAAAACTCTCCATACACTCATGTGGGTTCATCATGTCCATGACAGCTTCTTTAAATTCAGGGGCTCGCACTATCCGCGGCCCAAGGTGACGACGATTTAGCCTCTGCATACCAGTTTTTATTAAACGTTGATAAATTCTTGCAAACAACCGATGTGATGGAGGTTGCATGTTGGGAAATATCTAACCTAGAGACGCTGGGCAGCTCTGCCTTATGATGTACTTCAACGTAGATCGCATACACATTAGCTCATAAGTTCTTGCAATGTGTAATTATTCTCTTGAATTTCAAAAAGTTTTGTTTTTAATCGTTTAACTAAAATACCTCAGAAACGGTGCTCAACATTTTCAAAGAGTAACTTTTGTTTCTAAATTAATTGTTATATTAAACGGATGAACTACTATCTTCAAATTTAATCGAAATCGTTTAGAAGATTTAAAAGTTATGCCAAATAAAATAAATTCTAAACTTTCTAACTTTTTAATAGAGCATTTTAGACTATCAAGATTATATATTTTTTGAGTCCGTTTTTTATGGAAAATCTACCCTCAAAGTACAGTATTTTAGTTACAACCTGTATATAATTTTCCTTATATTTCTGTACTACTTACTTAGATTATTTTAGTGGTTTAATATCAAACCCAGCAAACTCCACTTGTGTAACATTTTCAGGAATTCAAAAATACGCTATTAAAGTATTACCTTAAAAAAGAGGAATGTACTCGGTAATATGGGCAATAATACACTCCCAGGCAAAATAATCGATCCACACAAATTTTCGATGAATTTCAATCCCAAATAACTTTTTTATTTGATTTCGGATTTAAACAAATATTAAAGAATATTGTAGATACATTAATGGAGAATCGCTCACATTTTAAAAATTACCAAAAAATACACGTACGTTTATAATATACAGGTTTAAAGAAAAATATGTTTTTTACCATATGTTTAAGACTCTCTGTAGAGTGGCTAAACCGTATATTGTTCTAAATTAAGTTTGAATTATCATGTAACACCTATTTTTAACAGTTTTGTTTTTGGTTCACCTTGATATATTTATTTTTGTGGAAAATATGGATTTTTTTAAAAAACATTGCAATTTCCAATATTTTCCTGTATGAACAACTAAGGTTGCCATGGTCCATCCATAGCCTATGGAGGATGACAGTGACAGTTTTGTTGAATCATCCCATACTTGGACATGTCATATACAGCTTTCAAAAGGTATCAAATTGTTTTTTGTAAATTAATGTGTTAATTTGAGGTGTCTTCTTTCTTTTAAAAATTTCTCCGACTGATGTTGCCCTTTGTACTTTACTTCTTATGACGTTTAAAACCCTTGCCACATAATACTGTGACCGTCCATCCTGGATTAAATTAATGGCTCTGGCAACATCATTCGGAAATATATCCATTTTTTAAAGTAAGAAGACACCTCAAAATTTAAACATTAATTTGCAAAAAACAATTTGATAGCTTTTGAAAGCCTTGTATGACATGTCCAAGTATGGGATGATTCAACAAAACTGTCACTGTCATCCTCCAAACGCTATGGATGGACCATAGCAACCTTAGTTCTTCATACAGAAAAATATTGAAAATTGCAATGTTTTTTTAAAAAATCCATATTTTCCACAAAAATAAATATATCGAGGTGAACCAAAAACAAAACTGTTAAGAATAGATGTGACTTGATAAATAAAACTTAATTTAGAACAATATACGGTTTTGCCACTCTACATAGTGTCTTAAACTTATAAACAAATAAAAAAGTTATTTGCGATTGAAATTCATCGAAAATTTGTGTGGATCAATTATTTTGCCTGTGAGTGTATAAGGTACCTATAATATTTTTACTCAATCATTGTAACTTTGATAAAAGTGATGAAATTTGCTAATAAAAAATATTGTGTATGTGTATTTTGTTTTTTGTTTAATGTATATTGACAAACTTTGTTTTGTTTCAACTTTGTTAAAAAAAAAGAAATGTTTACGTTTCTTTAAACGTTGTTTATTTTTATTTGCGAATTATGGTTTTGGTTTGATAGTTTGGTGTCCTACTTTGTTACTATCTCAATCTTACAATTACAAACAAAAAAGTTTTAATGGAATTTTATTTAAATAATTCAATGGAAAAAAGAAAGCACTTTTAAGAAATACAAAAATAAATATCCAAAGATTGGGTTTTAGATTCCAAGAATTTACAAGTTAAGTTCATACATTTCTGGGAACCCGGGAATTCTTCGGAATTAAATAATAGTAAGTCTCGAATCCTGATAATTAAAAAAATGGCGGGAAAACTGAAACCCCCACATAACTTAAAATTAAATAAACACACAATAAAAAATAAAAATCACCTAATTTTAGAGCTTTTGAAGAGTATTCCGTTTTGGCGGTTATGCAAACGCCTTTTCATAGTGCTCTAAATACATATATTTAATTTTGTTTAAATCAGGACTTGGCTGGCCACTTTATAACACTAAAATTTTCTTCTTTATAAAATTTATATAAAATTTATTCGCGCAACATGCGGCCTAGCATTGTATTGCTGTAGTACAAAGTTTACCTATTTAATTTGCAAAAGGTAGCACAATAAAATTGCATTAATAATTGTGTGCAAGTCAGTACCGCCATTCAAACATATACCACCCAAATCATTATCGATCTACCTCCAAAGGCTCGCAATTCTCTAACCGTGGAGTCCATAAAGCGTTCTCCTTGTCGTCTGTAACAAAATCTAGACTTGTCGGTAAAAAGTTTATTATCCCATTGCTCCCTAGTCCTATTCGCATGTTCTTGTACAAAATTCCTTCTGGCTCTGCGATGTCGTGGAGTCGAATAAGGCCTAACAGAAGCACTCCTTGAATGTATATTTGCTTCGTGAAGCCTATTTGGCACATTCTGGGTAGATATGCTTCAAAATGGACATTTTGCAGTTGAGAAGCAGTTCTGGTTCTTCTTTCAAGGGCTAAACGGCAATCTTTCCTGGCGGTTGTGTTTTTTTGTCGTATATAGTCTATAGGGCCTTCTGTCAATCATACCAACTTCTCGTTGACGGTTTCAAGTGCATAGATGGTTGATGGGGCTCCATTAAGTTTTCTTGCCATATATCTTTGCGAACGCCGTTTTTATAAAACGGTGATTGCACTAGCTATGTTAACTTGGTTAAGATGTCTTCTCTAGCCCAAGGCTCTTTCAAGAATATCGTTATTAATTTTTAAATTTTATCAATTACGAACGGTTAGAAATGTTAAACTATATACATATAGTTATATAGTATACTGACGTATTCTTAATATTTAAAACAATTTAATTTTGTTGTTACCTATATGCAATAAATTTTAAAAAAATATCATAAAATAAAACTTACCTACTTACTTACAAAATTATACGGGGGTCGGGCAAAGATTGTAAAATATAGAAAATGTTTAATAACTGCTTCGAATTATAATTGAATAGGTGAGAATAAGAACAGTACACGTCCAAAATTTGACATTTTCATCTGAAATAGCCATTTTGTTTTAAATTCGAAGCAGCAACGAAGAAGTAGAAGAACATTTTTAAAATCGGCTAGTTAAGGTGTTTGTCAGAGCTAACTGTGAAGCATTGAGAATAAGAACAGTACAAGTCCTGGACTTGTACTGTTCTTATTCCCAATAAATGCATTTATGTTGTTGTTAATTATGGACATTATATACCTACTAAAAGTTTAAGGTGGTCATGCTCATGAAAGCTGTCAGTGGGTATTTTATTCTGCTTAAGTGTAAAATACAACAATGTTATCATCTGATAGTAGCGAAAATGACACAAGACGTAGGAAAAATCCAGACCGATGAAAAATTAATAAAAGAAAGTTTGTACGTCAGCGTGGTGAGTTTTATATGTCTACATCTGGAAAAATTGTCGAAGAAAAAAAAACTGGACCACCATGTAATGAAAATAAAATAAATGATATACATTTTTTTTTTAATATAATTAAGTACATCAAGGGACAAGATCTAGAGTTTTACCACCTTGTAACGTCCTGGCCAAACACTAATAAGGATGATGATGCCGGTATACAAAATTGATTATTTAATATTTTTGTTCAATAAAAATGTTTAATTTGATCAATAAAAATGCTTTTTGTTAAAAAAAAAATGCTTTTTAATAAAAAATGCTTTTTGTTAAAAAAAAATGCTCTTTATCTATAAAAATGCTTTACCACATCGTGATGTTTTATTTTTTTCAATTCTAAAACAAAACTTTAAAGATTATTATAAGAATTCTGTGTCAAAATTTTATTGAGATTAAGAACAGTACAAGTCCAAGTTTATTTTTTGTGCATAATAAAGCATGCACGTGGTAAAATAAAATATTTTTAATTTAATGGACGTCTAAACTCATACACCACAGCTTGTCTGTACTTTTAAACCTGAAAATATCCTAATAAACAAAATAAACAGTTTATTTTGTTTTCTCAAAATTCAAACATTTGGACATGTACTGTTCTTATTCTCACCGATTCAATTAGCTTTAACCAGTTTATATTATTTTTATAATAAACACTATGTTGCTTTTAAATATAAATGATTAAAAAAGCAAAAAGATTCAAATATGAATCCAATAAAAGCAGATATGAGATGGCAAACTAAGTATTTAACTCGTAATGCATACAGTAGCATTCAGCAAAATTCGATAATGTTTAGTTCGATCGCATGGCCTCGTAACCATTTATATCCAAGAGCTTAAAAGATGCAAATTTAATTTAAAATCGGAAAACTACTTACTCGGAATCTGATTTACTACGAAATTGTGCCTTATAGAGCTATTAAAACTGCCAAAGAGATGATGCAAGAGTGCTTCATCCAAGATAAATCAGACGATAATTTTAAGATATTTTATACAGTTCTACGTTTAAAAATCTTAAATCACAAAATAATAAAATGCCCCACAGTATTCAAATACAAAACAATTAACCTATTTTTGTATGGGTACCATCCCATATTGGTATAAAAGACAATGAGCTAGCAAACCAAGCCGCAGCTCGTTCAGTTACTGACAGCAGCCGATTTATAAGGATACATCATACAAAAAACCACTGAAAGGAGGCAACGTATTTGGGAAGAAGGAGGAGCAAAAGTCTTCTATTTTACCTTGGCCTTTTCAAAACCACAGAAAAAAACATCATTTCAACCAGATTCCGAACAGGCCACACCAAAACCCCTAGAATATCATCACTGCCTTTGTCAACTATCCATTAAAAACCTTGTAGAATTAAAAGATCTATGACAACAATTCCATCTACAATCCACCTTAAGTGATATTATTGATATTTTTATCAAAGATACCACCAAGCTTATGAGTTACCTGCGCCTTACAAATACATTAAATAAAATTTAATGTAGAATAAAACTGCTATAGCATGTAATATAATGTGTTGTATAATATCGGATTAAGGAGGGGTGTTTTGGGGTTTTAGACCCCCGAAATTAAATAATTTAAAAAATGCCACTGTCTAATAAATACACAAAATATTAATATAGTGTATCAAAATAAGAAGAAGTTAATAAAATGGTCTATTGTAAAATTAATTTTCCTGCTTCTGGACCATTACACAGTTACATCAGTTTGTAGTTTGTTACTTTTATTTTGTAAAATTTTAACATATCTCTTTGTATACAACCAGGAATTGTAAATATTTTAACAAATACAAACATTTTACCAAAAGTTTGGTAAAGGTACTTTGCAATTTTGTAAGTGATTTATTAATTTTCATAGGTTAAAGATTATTTTGTTAATGTTTAACAAATTATTTGGTTAAAAAGTACTA
This sequence comes from Brassicogethes aeneus, assembly GCA_921294245.1. Taxonomy (NCBI): domain Eukaryota; kingdom Metazoa; phylum Arthropoda; class Insecta; order Coleoptera; family Nitidulidae; genus Brassicogethes; species Brassicogethes aeneus. The sequence goes on along the minus strand of OV121133.1, from coordinate 58,761,033 downwards.
GTGATTTCAGGCAGCCAATTTGCAGCGATTTGTTAGTTTTCATAGGTTAAAGATTATTTTGTTAATGTTTAACAAATTATTTAGTTGAAAAAGTGATTTCAGGCAGCCAATTAAAACATTTCCCACTGACTTTTTTATCTTCAACCATTCAACTTTAGCACACCAATACGCATGATGCGTAACGCATCAACAAGTTCAACTGACTTATTGTTCTGCTTGCTTTATTCTGATTCGAAACGTGTTCTTAACAACTGGAATGTAATATACCTATTACTGAAGCGTTTATAATATATTACAATAAATCTGTTATTATTGTTTTTCAGATTGTGCGAGTGTGAAGTATCGGAACTACTACTATAGTAGATATATTGTACCAAATTTGTATATATGAGGTGCGTTCTTTTCACCTGAGATCTCAGTTAATCTCAGCTCACATCGGTAAAATTGGCAAATGTACGCGTTCTTTTTGCTTAACTCACCATAAAGTGAGCTAAGATTTTTCCTCAGTTCGATTTTATCTTTCGTGTGTAGTGCATCGCATTCGCAGCTCTGGGCCATCGCTCGATGAAAAAGTATGAAACATAGCTGACTTTGACCCAGGATGGACAAAATTGGATTCCGGGTATAGAAATATACCTGTATTTTTGAACAATATCGCAGGCTTTGACCTTTTAGCGAGGTATTTTGCGATTTGTGCAAAAGAATTAGTGGATGTTCCAAGATTGGAAAATTCACGTGTCTATGGGTGGATGGCTTCGTGAAACGCACAGACGTTAAAACTTGTTTCTGGTCAAAGTGGTACATTGAAACCGAGACCATTAAGGCCTTTTGCCACCAAGGAAGAAGAAGAAGAGATTTTTCCTCCCCCCTCACCGATACTGCACATTAAGTCAGAAATAAAGTGGAGGGGATAAAGAAATTATTGATTCGTTAAGTTTTTAAATAACATAACCTAATCTTATTTAGGTGATTTTTTGCAATAAAACTTAAATTTTGTAAATTAGCTATAAACTTAATATAATAAATAGAATTCGAATAAAATTGTTTTTTAGAAGTTCAAAAACACTTTTTACAATAAAATTAAAGAAAACATGTCAAAGTGAAGTTTTCTTATAAATTTTTATTTTTTCATAACTATGACTCATAAAATTAATATTCTTATCAAAAAATTGTTTTTTTTTTTGTTTGTCATCCAATTATGAAAAGAATAAGTATTATAGATCGGGAAACGTCTTTAATATATACTCTAAGGGGCCGTTCATTAATTACGTGAGACAATTTTGGCGATTATAAAATATTTCATTCTGTAACACTTTACGGAACATATGTCATTCCATATATAAAAGTGATATTAGACCGGTCATATTCCGTAATAGGAGTAGAAAATAGTATATTCTGTAATAAGTTTGGAATACGGCATATTCCGCTCGAGTGAAAAGTTGGTCACACGAGCCGAAGGCGAGTTTGAAGGTTTCACGAGAGCGGAATGTGCAATTCCAAACGTGTTTCAGTCTATACTTTTTTTACGTTTCCAAAAAATACTATAGAAAATTAATTTAATTGGCAGAAAGTGAGGTTGGATCGGTCTAAATTTGTTAGATATTAAACACAGAGATGTCGCCACCAGTGTTTATTCCGTCATCCGATGATAGAATAGATCATTCTGTGATACTTTCACCCATAATATAACAAGTGGTATGATTATCATCGATGATATTTTCGAATTGAAACCGAGCTGCAGATTTCACGAGTCCGCAGGACGAGTGAAATGTGCTGCTTTGGTTTTAATGAGTAAATATCATCGATAATTAATCATACCACGAGTTATATTTAGTGAGAAAATATAATGAATTTTAGGATTTAACGAATTTTTGACATTTGAAATTAAAATGTGCTTTAAAATATAAAAAGACTTTAATAAACCTTATTTATTCAAACTTACCTTAATTTCATTATCGTTTACACCAACCCATCGATCTTTTAGAGTTTATAATTTATTATTTTATTGATATATATCAAAAACAGAATTTAAATGACAACAAATGTCAAATCAAAAAAACGTCAAAATTCATAGTAACGTGTAAACAAGATGATAAAAAATATTGCCGCTGTGATAAAATACGTCACTATGGAATACTGGCATTTTATTGGTTCTAATATTAATGAATTATATTGTCAGGAATATATGTCATTCTAAATTAAAAAGTGATATAAGTACGGCCATATCCCGTAATAGGAGTAGACTTTCAGCACTAGTGCGGAAAAATGGAACTTTCAGAACGCATTTGAGTGCGGAAAGTATTTAATTTCCACACGCTCGTAGAAAATTATATTTTATTAGTTGTCTTAAAAAAAGCATTATAAAAAATGAAACTCCTTTTTAATAAATGATTTATCTTGGGTGCGCCACCCCGTATAAAAGATTTCCTTGCATTTCTTGGACAATCGAGAAAAGTAGAGCCATGGCTGCAACGTCTCAGTGAAAGAAGGCGTTAGACAGATTTTTCAATTAATTTTTTATTTTGTTCGGTTCGCTTCACGGCACCTCGTTTTCTGTTATTTCCGTTTTACTGCAGCTTGCATATTAATTCAATGCCGGCTGGGGAAATTGAGATTTTTTACTGGCCCCCAGAAAACACCGGCGAAATTATTTGCAACCCGCCGAAAAACATTATTAATCATGTGCTCTCGAAATGAAACGGCAAAAATCTCGAAATTGCTATTTCATAATTTGCCTTATGAACAAAGCATGCATAGTTTAGATTTGCTAAAACAAACATTTTAATAAAATCAAAAAATTTAATATTTATGTTATGTATTAATTATACCTATAAGTATTGCATTTTTTAAAACTTATAAATATAAAATGTTTGGTTAAACCACATAATGCTGAAAAATATTAATCAAATATTATATCACGAGAACTATGAATTTAATCGGTTAAACTAGGCTCAGTAGTTTTTTGTTTGTTTTTTCTTGGAAAATGTTGAATGCAAAATAATTTAATAAAATCATGAGACCGCGTAGCGGTCGAGGAGTTTTATTTTTAATTATTTTGCATGAAACTATTTTCCAAAAAGAAAAATCAAATAAAAAACTTACTGAGCATAGTTTGACAAATTAAATTTATAGGTTGAGTGATATACGTCTATATTATTTCTCGAATTAAAGGAAACTATGACTAATAATTGGACGCCTTTCTGCAGAAAGGAACCAACCCACAAAACCAAAAAAATCGAGATATTTAGCATATGAACTAATTAAGTATGTATAATTTATCTGCAAAATAGGTCATAGCCAAAATGCAAGTGTAGTGAAGTCTATTAATCATTGAACCAACCAACATTCAATAATAGTGTGGATTACTAATCCAGAATTAGAATCTGTAGAATATCTGCAAGTGGGTTGGATCTTTTTTGTAGACCCACTACCAAGGTCTTTAAAGATTTCCTGCTTTTGCAAAATATAAAGTCTTAATGCATTTTTTTGGTAGCTTACAAGATGAGGTGGGGTTGGAAGATGATGTGGACGAATTTCAAATAGAATCAAAATTAATTCATATTACCATTATAATAGTAATATCAGTTGTATTTTGTTTGGAAATAAATAATTGTCGCTTTTCTTTAAATACATACATACGTCAGATAGTAGTTTTCATAAATTGCAGAAAGGAACCAACCAACAAAAGCCCATTTTTTTCGTCACCCTTACACATAACATCACAAAATCCACCTGATGAAATTATTAAATTATATCCCTTAAACCTCCGTAAGTCCAAAATCGGCATAAAATTAACAGGTAATTTTAAAATTATTAAAATCTTTGATAGCTTTTTTCTCAGTTTCATCATGGTGTGGGTTGGTCCCATTCTGCAGAAAGCCGTCCAATTAATATTTGTTTATTTTAAAACATACAAAACATTTTTTTAAACTTTTATAATATACACCTATATAATATATAACTATTTAGTATTATTCCAATTTTGGAAACTCTTATTTTCAAACTTTGCCTACCTACAGGTAACTGTAATTTGTCTTATGTCGGTAGGTTTTTCTAAATTCCCATCCCGAAGCATACGTTAGATTAAAAAATAACGTGTACAGGTACCTATGTAGTTGTTAACATTCCAGCTTGTCTTTATTTAGTTTTATTTAATTCAAGCTTATCATTATCGATATAAAATTAAATTATAAGGTTTTCTACGCCATTTGTTTCTTCAAATACACAATAATTTACCCAAACATATGTTTTTTCTTTGAATAATTCATTTAAACTCTAGCAAAACCTCTCCGTTCATAATTTAACTTAAAGGTTAAAGGAAACGCAATAAATATCCTTTAAGTATATCCCTGCTGAAGTAATATTGCCTGTAACCTGATAAAAGCAAACTGCTTCCACTAAATAGGATCCTGCGGATAAATATCGTCAAGCAGAAATTAAAACAAACTTAAAGTAAATTCTTGAAACAAATAATATTACTTAATTGCATGTTTCATTTCCTTACCCAAGCAGCATTTTAAGTTTAAATAGCTACATTTCTAGTTATATAAGTTTACTAATAAGTTATTTTAACAGTAAAAGAAAAATGTGAAATAACGGTACTCTCTTAAAATGAATTAAGTAGTCAAAAATGTCTAAATATAAATCATTTTTTTCTAATGTCATAGCGAAAAAGCAGTCATTAATAATAAGTAAAATTCAACTTAATGAAATAGTCAAATTAGTAGATTTAAATTTTAAAAAGTTTTGGACCAACCGTGGTTTGAACTCTGGTCTGTCTCTTGTCAAGCAGATAAAAAGCAGTTATATTTGTTTATAAATATTGTTAATAATATTTTAAAGGTATTTTTTTGTTGTTGTTTTGAGCTAAACTGTTTGCATCTTTGTTTGTTTTTATGGGCCATTTAACCATATAAGCTACATGCATTTAACACTAACAATAATTTGTTCTTGGCCTCAACAATTAAAAACAATTAAAGAAATTAGTTACTTTTTACTCTTAGAAACAATCAAAGAGTGTTACGTATCTTAAATTAGTCAAACTTTAACTACACTTCGCGTCAAATTTAACGCACCACTAAAATTTTCCCACAATTTTAAAGTTGATTAAATCGCGAATTTTCAAACCAAATTTGGTAGTTTTTATTTAAATTGTAGGTTTATTCTTTGGTTGTGATGCCTTTATTAAAATATATTTTCAAATTTAAGGGTAATAATAATATATATAATAATAAAAGTTTTTCCCGGAAATTTGATACGCCCTGTGGGTTGTACCAGCTACAACAGCATATGTCTCTTACTATCAAACTATAGCCCCATCTTCTCTTGACATTTTGCTTTTTGATTCACCGAGTTATTTTTATTTTAAACGAAATATACAGTTAAAACAAAAATATAACAATAACATTAAAAATATGAACAAAATCAATAAAATTAACATTAAAGAATATCAATATTACGTATTTCCGCCTCTACTTCCAATTACGGCTTTACATCGACGGCTCTTACTCGAAACCAGATGTCTCATCTCGTCTTGATCAATGACATTCCATATTTCTCATAGCAATTTGCTACGTCATCAAGGGAGGCAGGCAAGGGATCATAATTTCTTAGTCGTCTACCCACCTTATCTCACAAATGCTCGATGGGATTGAGATCCGGACTATTTGCTAGACGGTCTAAAAATTTAACACCCACCTCATGTAAGTACTCTTGCACTATATAAGCGGTGTATGGTCTTGCTTTATCTTGCATCATTAAAAAATTATAACCGATGTACGGGGTGAAAGGGACAACATGATCAGATAAAATGTACACTATTCATGTAACCTCCACGTACAATGACAGGTTCTGTGATAGTCTAAGATCCCAAGTAAGGTCGACCTTCACCCATCTGCTTACCAGATGAAAATTATATTTTATCAAATAAAATATGTTTCTGAACATAAACCAATAGGGTTGCCATAAAAAATATGATCAAGGCTAGCTATAATAAATAAAAAATTAAAAAAAAATAATTAATTTTTTAAATTTCACCGACTTGCTTGCCAAATGAACGAAATTCCAATGGAAAGCATACAACATACAGAATATGTAACAGCTAGGTTGCCTACCTTTTTCTGGTCCCTATTACCTGGTTGCTTTGTACAGGGTGATCCCCTATAATGTCGCCCCCCTTTAACTTTTTTATTTTAAGTGTCCCAAAAAATTTAAAAGTGTGGTTATGTAGGAACTAAAAAATACTTTTTTTCTACGTATAAAGAAAATTGGAAAATTGATCAGTATACAGGGAAAACAAAAAGTTAATTTTTTTCAATGGATCACCCTATATATGAATTTATTTTTCGATTCCTTGTAAAATTCTAAGCATATTTCATATATCATACCATATACCTAAATTTAACCGTTTCTGAAATATTTAAATTATTTTTAAGATAATAACCCAAGTAACATTTTTAGTTTTATTATGGTCTTCAAGAACGCTTTAAAACAAAAAATAAATTCCTTTATTAAAACGCTTTACTCTTATAGACCTCCTGAAGATATCCTCGCAACCTTAATAAGCTAAAAAAGGCGCATCTTATTAAGGTTCTCGCATCTCCTATTTTAAAACCAAAAAATATTTTAAAAAATTAGCCTAGAGTAGTCTTAAAGGTAACTTAAAAAGTCAAAATAGGTTTAAAGCTTACTTAAAGAAAGCTTTAAGACTACAACAAAACCAATTAGTTTTAAGATATACTTTTAAATGACCACATTAAAACCAGGTTTTTTGGTATAAGTCTACGAAGACTTAAAAAGGTACTCAGGGCTTCTATAAAACTTATGTGAAGATAATATTAAATCCTTTTTAAGACAAAATTTAATGCAATAAGAGGAACTACACTTAAAGATGGATTATATTGGTTTTAATAATTATAGTATAATGTATACTTATTTTATTAATGTCTTATGCAGGTATTATAATATATTATATTTGTATGACCTTAAGTTATTGTCTACGACGATCTGTTGTTTAAGATTTATAATATAATATTATGTTAGTTATTATATTTAATAGTACGAGTATTAGTCTGGCCAAAATATTAAACGCAATTTTTTTTATTGACTAAACACTATAAAATAGCTTCAAAATATACATGCGCTTTACAGTTAACGTAAATTAAAAAAACAAAAACATTTTTTTAATAATATTTTATTATATATTTTAAGCTGATTCCGTTACATGCACTGTGGGATAAAATAGTTTTAATATGTTTTGCGATAGAAACAAAATTACTAAAACAAACTTTGACCCGATAATAAAAATTTAACAACTCAGATATCTTGGGTGTATATAATATATACACCCAAGATATCTGGGTTTAAGGCAAAACGGCACAAGCGCCAAACTTTTCGAAAATTTGTAGGAAGTACAGATCGATAGAGAATTAAATTCTCTATCGACCTGTACTTCAACAAATTTTCGAAAATTTTGGCGCTTGTGCCGTTTTGCCTTAAACCCATCGATATATATATATATAACCGGATGGTCGTTACATGCGGTTGTTGTTTAGTGTTGAATACAAGGTCATTTTTTTAAATATACCTAAAAGCTATATATGAATAGTTCGTTATAACCGCGTTGTCGTCATATACGGTTGTTGTATAGGGTTTTATATAAAGTAAGATTGTTTTAATATACTTAAAATCTATAAATATAGATTTTTGGTGTAATTTACTTAAAATCTATAAATATGGATTTTTGGTGTATATTAAAACAATCTTACCCTATATTAAACCCCATCAACAACCTAATATAACGAACTATTTATATATAAATTTTAGGTATATTAAAACCAACTAACCTTATATTAGTGACCAACACCAACAACCGGATATAACGACCACCCGGTTATAACGAATTATTTATATTTAGATTTTAGGTAGGTATATTAAAACAATCTGACATTATATTAAACTCTAAACAACCGGATATAACGACCACCCGGTTATAACGAACTATTCATATTTAGATTTTAGGCATGTTAAAAAAATATAGATTTAAGGTATATTATAATAAACTAACCTTATATTGAACATAAAACAACAACCGGATATAACGACCATCCGTTTATAACAAACCATTTATATTTAGATTTTAGGTATATTAAAACAATCTGACATTATAATAAACACTAAACAACCGGATATAACGAGCACCCGGTTATAACGATCTATTCATATATAGATTGTAGCCTACATATAATATAAGGTTAGTTTATTTTATTATAGGTACCTACAATTTGTAGGTATATTAAAATAAACTAACCTTAGTTAGTTTAAGTTGACTTTAGATTTTATATATTTCTATTTTGAACATACATACATGTAAATATTTTAGTATGTTCAAAACAAAAGTCTATAAATTCTAAAATCAACAAAAACGAATTTTGACTCGATATTAAACACTAGCTAAAAATAATGACAATTGCCATTAAGTTTCATTAAGGTCATGGTAAGTTTCTCCACATTAATAAAATTATCTTAAACTAATAAAAATATTAGGTATAATAGATATCTTATACCTGGTATTATAATAGGTATATTTTACCTAGTATAACACAACCATCTGAAAACCTAGTGAATTTTTAATAAATAAAATATTTCCTATAATAAAAATATTTTATTCCACCGTGCAACATATTCGGCCATTTTAATCTACTAAAATAATAGTAATTGATAAAACCAAAACTGTCAATAATAAAACCATTAGACTTTATTTCCTACCTGAGAAGAGCAACTTTACTTAGTTAAAACCATTTTTCTTTAATAAGGACTTAAAAAGGTTTTTATTTAAATTTCATATATCTTCATAAAACCTTTTTAAGTCAAAGGGGTTTTATTCTTCGCGCCAATATACCTAACCTTATTTACTATTGTTAGAGCCAGAGAGTTAAATTAAATAGGTATTTAAGATGGTTTTTAAAATAGTTCAAACTTTTTTTATTATTATTATTGTGAAGATGGACATGTGCTTGTCTATCGTTCTGAGTGAATGGGAATAGCGTGCAATGTTGTTCTGGCCAAAGAATAAAGTTTTGGTCGCAAAAAAAAATAGAAACCTCTATTTTCTATAAAAATGTCCACTTCTTGTTTTACAAAAAAAATCGTCTATGAATGTAGACATTTTACAATACGTACGTACGACACTACGACAATCGTGAAACTAATAGTTTATAAATTATAGTTCCAGCTGTTTAAAGACTTATAAGGGTTTTATTCAAATAAAAAAAGTTTTATTAAGTATTTAAAAATTTAAAAGCAAGAGCATTATAAGACAGAGCTTTAATAAGGGTTCCTTAAAAGCAAGATAGTTTTAAAAGTACCTTGCTTAAGCTGACTACAAGAACGCTTTAAAACTAAAAATTAAAGCAATCATAAAACAAAGTTGCTTTTATTTGTCAATCATAAAACAATACTGCTTTTAGAAGTATCTTAAGATAATTTAACCTTATTAAGGTTAAACTTAAGTCCAAATAAAGTCATTTTAAAGAGTAAATACTCTTGAAAGCCATAAGGTTTTAAATAGGAGTTCTTTAAGATAGCTATAAAACCTTTATTTTAAGACCATCTTCTCCCAAGTATAATTGGCATTTATGAGAACCTTTTTAAAACTGTTTGCATTATTTCCGCTATAATAAAACCTTTTTAAAACCAATTCAAGTCAATTTTGCATTTAAAATGTTACTTGGGAAGTTGAAATAGTTTGTTTTTCTCTGTCTGAGTACGCCATTTTTACTTATTTAACAACACTTATTGACATAATGTCACTATAGTAATTTATTTTCAATAAAAATTTTGGTATACTGAGGCTTCTTGATTTCTAACAGTTTAAAAAAACATTTAATGATGACATTTCGAATGCGAATATTTCAGAAACGGTTGAATTTAGGTATATGGTTTGTTATATAAATTATGCTCAGAATTTTACAAGGAATCGAAAAATAAATTCATATATACGGTGATCCATTGAAAAAAAATAAACTTTTTGTTTTTCCCTGTATACTGATCAATTTTCCAATTTTCTTTATACGTAGAAAAAAAGTATTTTTTAGTACCTACATAACCAAACTTTTAAATTTTTTGGGACACTTAAAATAAAAAAGTTAAAGGGGGGCGACATTATAGGGGATCACCCTGTACAAAGCAACCAGGTAATAGGGACCAGAAAAAGGTAGGCAACCTAGCTGTTACATATTCTGTATGTTGTATGCTTTCCATTGGAATTTCGTTCATTTGGCAAGCAAGTCGGTGAAATTTAAAAAATTAATTATTTTTTTTTAATTTTTTATTTATTATAGCTAGCCTTGATCATATTTTGTATGGCAACCCTATTGGTTTATGTTCAGAAACATATTTTATTTGATAAAATATAATTTTCATCTGGTAAGCAGATGGGTAAAGGTCGACCTTACTTGGGATCCTCTACTATGAGAGCTGTCAAGGAAACCATTACAGAACCTCCAATACATAGCGTGGTTTCACGAATGTTAAACTGTGAAAATCTCGTACGTCAGAGAACCCCTACTCGCCGATCAGAGCTGAATAAACAAAACCTGGACTCGTCTGTACACGCTGCCAATCTTTAATATTCCAGCCAACATGCTGTCTGGCAAATGGTCTTGCTCTACGATGATTTGCATTTAACTTCAGTCAGTTGCGGAAATTTTGAAGGTCAAATGATGTTCCGCAAGACGTCTTCCTACGGTGGAAATACTTGTTATGAGTAGCATTAAGTTGTACCTGTAGATTTCTTGCTGTCACAAATCGTTCTCTCAAAGCATGCAAATAAAGAAAACGATCATGTACGGCTGTTGTCATTCGATGCCTTCCCTGCTCATCACGTCTGTTATGATCGTTGGTTTCTTAAAAACGTCGAATAACACGGGACATTTGCATACGATTATTTATTTTCCATGACCTACCTAGGTTAAGTTCTTAAATTTTATATTAAACTGGAGTTATTTAGTCTTTAACCGTATATCTTATTTAAAAAGAGAGATAGACACGTGTATCAAAAAAAAATTGTTAAGAAAATATGGGGCTATAGTGTAATTATATGAGACATATGCTGTTATAGCTGGTACAACCCACAGGGCGTTTAAAATTTCCGGGGAAAACTTATTATCACTCTTGCACCCTTTATATACTCAAAATGTATTTTTGAAAAATATTTCAATACCATTATTACCGAAGAATAAAAGTGAAAACGACTATTTTGTTAGTATAATAATTATTCTGGTACCTACTAATTCAAATAGTGAAATTTTGACTTTTTCTTTTAGGTGAGTACAAATACGAAGGTCCCGAATAGGGGAATACGTTATTTTTACTACATAATAACTATTCAATCGACCAAAAAATAACGTAATAAAAACAAATGTAATACCACATATTTTAATAAAAATTAATATTTTTGGTACATATAGGTTATATCTTATATGTTATAACGTATTTTAAAAGTTATTTTTACGTAGTAGTATACCATAAAGTAAAATTTATAAATATAACTTATATTGACCAAACTAACTAAATTTAAACACATGCATGCATGAATTTTATTAATAAAAATAATAAATAATAAAAATACATACATCATAAAAAATTTATGCATATGACATATTATAACGCAAAACCCGCCAAACCTGCCACCTATCTTCATAGACGCGATTTTAACCAAACTTGGAACAGTTGTATACATAAACGAGGTATGTACTGTAAACCAATATTTATCAAATTGATTGACGCGTTTCGTAAAGTAGGTAAGGGTTTACAGTTGTTTAGTAATTAGCTTATATCTTTCACAAATATTATCCAATTTTAAAAAACAAAAACGATCTTAAAATACCTTTTATTGCTGTACATCATGCTTATTTTTTTATATCATTAAAAAACGAAAGCTTAAAGTTTTAAGTATCAATGTTTTTTTTAAATACAATTTTTTTGTCTAGTTTTAAGATTAGTATCCCAGGTCGATTCCCACATAGCCTAGAATGGGATAAAATAAGCTATAACCTCCACAACGGTCCAAGTGTGTCGTGTTATGACACGTACCTGACATATTTGCTTGTGTTGAGTTCGGGAATATTTTTTATTAGGTTTCATATTCATATTTTTATGGATTAATATGATATTATTATACGGGACATAATGCATGATATTATTCACGAAGATAAGGTTTGCGTCTCGAGTCGCCAGACGAGAGACTTAAATCATCCGAGTAAATAATGCTCATAATTTCGAGTATTATACTATACTTTATCTACTCCAATAAGTAGATAATTAAATGATTTTTAAGAGTAATTAAATAAAATCTGACATATGTAAAATGGTTTTCCTTAGTTTTTACCAATTTTTAATTGCCTTCTCCCAATTTAAAACGCTATCGGTTCAAATCATAGTGAATATTAAAATCGGCCAATCACTGATGCCTAACAACGTGAATAATGAGTTCATTATAAAACCCAATATCATGCAATAGGAGTAGATAATACTATTATCATAATAGTATATTATTATATAAGATATAATGCAGGCTATGATTCATGAGGATGAGGTTTGAGGGTCGAGTCGCCAGACGAGAGACTTAAATCATCCGAGAGAGTAATAATAATAATCGGCATAATCCCGAGTGTAATACTCTATACTTTATCTACTCCAATAAGCAGATGCCTGACAATAATGAATTTATGTTGGGCAGGGAATTTATAATGTTTATCATTAGGTATTCACGAAAAAAAACAATATTATGCAATGGGAGTAGATAAAATGACTTTTTTAGTATAATTAATATTAAAAAACTAATACGAAATATTATAGTAAGTTACCAAAAAACCGTATACCTAGGTACTATTTTTTTTAAATATGTCAAAAATTATATTTTTAATTGAAACACTCTGTACCTCGAAAACTAAGCGTTTGACGACCTATAAACATAAACATATACATATGTTTAAATACCCTTTTCTATCAGGTATTTCAGTTATGCAACAAATTTCTTTGTATGTTTGTATGCAACAAATTTGTATGTTTGTATGCAACAAATTTCTTTTTTCCAAAATATTTGTAAAAAATTAATACCTATATGAAATTTTATCAATATCGGATGACATATTTTAGTTTTATTTTTTACTTAAAGTTAATTTATTTAAAGTCATTATTTATAGTTTTTTTTCTACTCCTATTGCATATTATTGACAATATTTGGGATTTTTTTCGTAACCAATATAACCGCTCGGCCTAACAACGTGAATAATTATAATTATAATATAATTATTATAATAATAATTTTTATCTCCACGCGGTCTATAATTTAAACTTTATTGTTGTCAACATTCGATAAAGAAATACCTTGTTATGGCCTAGGCCGATAAAAATTTTTATGAGGCAAGTAATTAGTTCGATTTTTTCTCGCTAGGGGTATTTTTTTGACAAATTAGTCCTTTTCTAAGAAATTAACGTACCAAACTGGTTTAATTTATTTATAATAAGCACTAATTTGTTTGCTTTACTGTTAATGTTTAATATTTTTCATTAACTTATTGTAAAATTAAATATGAATAATAAAACAAAAAGTGAGGTTAGGTAACCAAGAAAACGCACGATTCTTTTTCTACGATTTAAATTATCTTTAAGTTTTAATTTGCTTTAAGTTTTCAGTGAAATTAAATGTTAAACACAGCTTAAACATTCCAAACTACCTATTTTTTAAATAAAAATCCAAACAAATTGAAATTAGATACCTACCTATTTATTAAACAATTAATTGAATTCAATGTAATAGCAAAAATCCATTTCTACTTAAATCAAGTTGCTAGGTATTGTCAAACTATTACTGCTTCTAAAAGCAATAATAATTATTGTACATTTAATGTAATCTTTAGCTTATAAATAAATGAGATTCTAAAAAAGTGAGGTTAGGCAGCTTTGATGTTGAATTAAATTGACCTATATAAAGTGCTTTGAAGATAAAATGTTGTATGTCATTCGGCCAAGAAGTGCCTTTTTGTGCTTCGTTCAATTGTAGGCCTCCGCTACGCTTCGGCCTTCAAACCTTGAGCTTAGCACAAAAAGCCTTACTTCTTAACCTAATGACATAAATAACTATTATTACTGTGCGACAATTTTTGGGTCATCAAAATCAAACCGCACCGGACCAATTTAAAATTGTTAAAAATAAAAAGTTTTGGTTTAAATTTGTAAAGAGTCATTTAAATGATAGTTGAAAAATTTTTTATCCAAAAATTATCACTTTAAAATTTAAAACTTACATTTAAATGTAATGTGAGAATTTTTGTATCAAAATTTTATCGACTATCATTTAAATTACTCTTTACAAATGAGGCGTTTCTCGGAAAAACATCATTAGTCCAATATCGTCGAAATTTAGATATTAGCACCAACTGTTTCCTAACCTCCATATATACGTATACAAATAAGTGTTTCTCGTAAAAATGTCATAGGTTTCATAATAATTAAATATGAAATTTAGCTTGTTCTTCTAAAAACATCACAAGTCCACTCCGTTTCGTCTAAGAAAGTCACATGTGCATAACATGTGACGTTTTTGGACACTCTAGAAAAGCTTCTACCTCTTTTACATGACCACAGCAATAGAAAATTTTATGATAACTTGATAAAAGACCAGAAGACCATAGCACCTGACAGTCCTGATAACACGGTCGACAACGATGATAACAGCAGTGGATGCGAAGACTGAGTGTGGCAGTAATTCAGTTTTTATTTATTTTGTTAATATTTAGTTTGTAGTGTTTGTAGTAAGGAGAATTGTTCGTTTTTTTCTTCTAAAAACCTCACATGTTCATGTATTTTTTGGGTTTTTTTTTCATATTCGTCGAAAAAAAAATATGAGGAATTCTGGAAGTATCTTACATTTTTTTACATGTAGTAAATAGGTCAATAAAGTACTTTGGTCAAAAATGGGAATGTCGGAGAGTTTTTTTCATTTTCCCAAATATGTTAATTTTGGACTAATGATGTTTTTCCGAGAAACGCGTCAAATTTAAACCAATAATTTTGTAGAATAAAATATTTGTAATCAAATTTTTAAAAATCAATGTTTTTAAGCTTAATGTTTTACAGTTGTTTATTTATGTTAATTTAGCTACATATTTACTTCAATTAATTGAATTGAATTAAATAATAAATCCTCAAAGCTCGACATTTTACTAAAGATGGGAAAATTCCCATTTGACGAAAATTCCCGGAAACTTTCCATCGAAAATTCCCGAAATTTTCCGAAACTTAAAAAAAAAAATGTTTTATAGTGAAAATATTTTTTTTTATGCAAGGGATTTGCAAAAATGAACACATGAACTTTTTGTCAAATTTTATTAAGAAAAAAAATGTTTATAGGGATGTAACTGCAATACTATTTTTAGTATCTTTTACTTTGGAATATTCCTATTGTATACTGAAACCTACAAAATAAAAATAAAATGTTTACTATTATAAATTCACTGCTAGTAAATCCTAGATATTACGTAAAAAAAATTAAAAGGGACAAAGCTTTGTAACTATAGTTATTATTATTATTATTATAGTTATTATTATTATTATTATTATAATATATAGGAATATTGAAAAGTAAAAGATACTAAAAATGGTATTGCAGTTTTGACTGATAAAATATGAAAGAAAAAATAAAATTAACATTTCTGACTAGTAGTGACTACCATTGCACATAAAAAATAGCAAAAGTAAAAACCACAAAATAGGATTTTCATTGAGGTTATGTAACATAACTTACATTATTTATACTTCTTCTGCTTTAAATTAACACACATTAAATTCTTATTCAAAGTTTCTTGGCCTTGTATCATGGCTTTAACGAAAATCAGCGGTTAAACAATTGACATTTAAATTAAAAAAACAAGGAAAGTTTCCAAGAAATGTTTCCAAGGAATGTTTTCGGTAGCTTAAAAGAAACTTTCAAAATGAAAATAAATTCCCAATTGGAAACTTTCCAAAACGGAAAGTTTCCTTAAAATGGAAACTTTCCGATTCCCATCTCTACATTTTACTAAGCTTATATACAAGTAAATATAAGCTTAAAAGCTATAAAAAATAGTCGCTTTCATAACATAGTCATACAAAATGGTTTAAATCATGTAAGAAAATGTATTCAGATATTTATTTTGTGAATGAAAACCGGGTAGGCCGGAATTTCCAACAGCGCGTTCATTTGTCACATCTCGTCATTTGTTTGTTGCCGGTTCAAACCACTTGATCCTGGTAGGTAAATTTAAAGTCTATTGTTATGTAAAGTATTTAGTGGAGCTCTCTGGAAAAAGAAAGCGAAATTATTAAGTTCTCCGTCGACAAAGGACCCCGTTTTTTGTTTTCATCGAATCTTGTTGGGGTGAATTTGTTTTTCTTGGAGCGATTTTATTGCTACAGTTTAAATAATTGCAAAGCAAATGAGATTTGGCTGTAATTAAAAAAAACAGGGTTTGACAATTTTTTCCTTAAATTTTTTTTTTTTAATAAAGTCTATTGAAAGGAGATAAAAAAACTAATTTTACAGATAATAATGAATTTGAAGAAGCTCACTTTTCTTAGCAATTCAAGTAACAATGATTTTTAAAGTTTAACAAATAATAAAAGGATCAATTCAGGGCCGAAATTAGTTTGGCCGTAGTAAACTTATCGCCACCCTATTTTTATTATTTCACTTCTGAATTTTTTTGACAAAAACCAATGCAATAATTATAATCCAACAAATTCCACAATTTTTATTATTATTGTTTGTATTTTTTGGTAATATTTTTTACAACACAAATACGATAATTACGGACTAGCAACATTTTGTCCAGTCTCTTCTGAAAATCCACATTTTTCTTAGATAAACACTCCCCTAACTTTTATATTGGCAAGTCCAAGAAACGGATTTGATAAAGAAATTGTAAAACGCAGATAATTTTTTAATACAGTTGGTCTCAGCAATAGTTATGAATATTCTATAGGCAATTTCAGCATTCAAAAATACACAATACAAATCATTTGCACGGAGAAATTTTAATAATTCTAAAAATAATAATTTCTAAATTTGTTTGTGCAACAAAATGAGTATAAGTGAAGAAACTCATCGTCCAATAAAAATTCGTAATTTTGATTTTTTACGAATTTCATTAGAAAGCGCTGAAATGCTGATATCCAAATAATATCTGGAAATTTCCAATTAGCAACTGGAAATTTACAATTAATAACTGGAAATAACTTCCTATCACTGACTTTAACGTGATGGTTGGTCAAAAACAATCTATTTATGGGACGTAAACTTTACGGAAGCGCTGAAAGGCCATGTTAATACTTATTTACGTGACAAGCTTTGTAAATTTATCTTTACGGGTGAGCTGGAAGTTTGTGGTATAAGCGACGCAGGAGCGAACCCCATAAATCAGTGAGCCTAGTAAAGATTAATTGCACAGAGGGTACAAACTTTTATTTTCACCTTCATATGACGATTTTCAAATTAAAACATTTTATATGTTAATTTTGTTGATTTTGTAACCAAGTAAATTATGGAAACAGACCTTTAATTTGCTTTTCTACAAGCCTGTTAAATTTTACAGGTCTTTTATACAAGCCAGTAAAAAAATACTGTTCCTATAATTTATCGTTTACTCGGTTACAAAAACAACAAAATTAACCTATAGGTTATATATAAAATATCATTTACTAAAAAGGTGGAAATAAATAATTTTTATTAACAAGGTATTCAAATATTATCTGGAAATTTCCAATTACCAACTGGAAATTTCCAGTTATTAATTAAAAATTTAAATGGAAACCTTGTTAATAAAGCGATACCGTAAAAAATAAATATTTATTAATGTTTAAAATGTTTAGTTTTTACACTCTATTACACTATATTAAAGGTATAGGTATAGGGTTTCTCAAAAGTCCCGCTTTGCTCGCGCGTCCTACTCTCCTGTCCATGAGTTTTTTATTTTATTTATTTATTTATTTTATTTTTTAAAATGGCTAGCTAAAAACTAATAAAGTCTCAGTGATACAATTTTAATCACTTATACAACACAATTAAAGATTTTTTCAAAAAATTTTGGATTTTTAAATATGTCCTGATATAATTTTGAAAAATATCGACTAGAAAACTAATAAAGTTGTAGTGATAACCACAATACGTTTAAAGATTTTTTTCTGATAATTTTGGATTTTTTAATAAAAATACCAGATACCAGACAAATCGCATTACATTTTTTAGGAAAGTAGAGTACTATAAACTTTACAGTATAAAGACTATATCCAGAACTTTTTTGTAAGGTAAGTCTTAGTTTTGTCTTTAAAGTTTTTAATTGTAAAAGAGAAAGTTTTTCATTTAAAAAAATAACATTTAAGTATTTTTTGTGCTTATACAATTAAGTAGGCCTATAAATACTGGAAAGAAAATATTGTACACTTTAGGCTCTTTAATGTGGTTTTTGTTTAAAAAACAAAAAACTACAGAGTTTTCCAAAAACCTCTACACAGAAAAAACATTATATATATAGATATTGTCAAAAACAATGCTATAATTTATTGTTTTTTCATTTCTCCAATAGAAGTTATTCAATCAAATATGTTTGGAGCAATTGAGGGTAAGGCATTGATGTTATTACAAATATTATATTCAGCCCATAACAAAATATTATCAAGTTAAAATTACTTGTTATAGAGTGAATGACATTTAAAACTAATGGAAATGTGTACTTCCTTGAAAATTTTAGAAATGATTGTATTCAAAGTTTATCTGATCAAGGTAAAATTTACAATATTTAATTAAATTTAAAATTGATTTATATTAAAAGTTATAATGCTTTAACCAAAACTTAAAAACAAATGAAATAAGAATATTTTTTGTTTCTTTTAATGTTCATGATTTTTATTCCAAGGGAACCTAAGGTAAAGTAAGTTATTAGTAATAACTTATTACTATCTTACAGTGAATACCAATGTTTTCACTGCCTTGAAAAATACTTGTTATTTCCCCAATTATCATTTCCATTTTTTCAATGCGGCCTATATTCAATTCAATGATTGCTAAAATTCACACAAACGCGCCATTTCATCCCCTGCCACACCACATATCGGCAACTTGCAATCGCGTACGTGCGTATAGTTAAATGTCATATTTCTGGTGACGCCGTTTTATATAAGTTTATGGGTTATATCTGCTGTAGGTAGTGGGGGTTGTACCTATCCTAATCCCGAATTTTCAAGGTAAGTTGTACATGTTTTTTAATTGTATGTCCGCCATGTATTATCCAGTAATTACTCAATTATATCTAAATGTGTACTCCTATAGGTATATACCATGGACACAGTTTATCTTGATATTCGGTATTTTTCTTAAATTGACGAAATTTTTATTCATTTATAAAAAAACTGATCATAGTCTTTCAGTACCATCATGATATCCTTGCAGGGCGTCCTGAAAGTATATATTGCTTTAGGACTTTAAGCAATCTTTAGGATTCGCCTTTAAATACATAATTTGAAATTCATATTTCGTTTTTAGAATAGCCATGAGCCATAGCAGACAGATCCTGCACATCTATAGTACAGTAACTGTTGCTAGTGATGGGTCAGCAACTTTCTTAGAGCCTAATATCACATTTTATGGATCGAAAAACCTGTGTACATAAGACTACCAGAAGCAGTTTCCAGAATTCATTTTATTCAAAGTTCATATTAATGTATTATACAACTAATATTTGCACAAGAATATACATATTTAAAGGAATTAGAGCTTTGATTGCATTTACATTACATTGCAGTACAGCATTGGCTCAATTCACAATATAAAAGCTTTTTCTCTGTGTATAAAATGCAAAATAGTCTTCTTCTTCTTCCTTGGTGGTCTAAGGCCTTAGAGGTCTCGGTTTCAATGAACCACTTTGACCAGCAACAAGTTTTAATGTCCATGCGCTTCACGAAGCCATCCACCCATAGACACGTGAATTTTCCAAATCTTGGATCATCCATTCGATGTGTTGTACAATTCACAAAATACCTCGCTAGAAGGTCAAAGCTTGCGATATTGTCCAAAAATACAGGTATATTTCTATACCCGGAATTCCATTTTGTCCCTCCTGGGTCAAAGTCAGCTATGTTTCAAACTTTTCATCGAGCAATGACCCAGAGATTAAAATACGATGCACCACACACGAAAGACATAATCGAAATCAAAATAGTCTGACGCACCAAATAATTCACCGCTCACAAAAGTAACATCTAAAAAATAAATACCTGTTTTTAACTTTGTGTAGTATAAACAGTAAAACCATCATTGGTTAATTTGATGTGGATTAACCCAATACCAAATGTTTTATCTTCATCCTAGATGGATGATTGCTATAGCTGATATACCACATGGAAATTGTCACATTGAAAAAGTGAGTAGATAAATATTACAATACAGATTTTTGCTCAACAAATTAACACGACTTATGGAAACTAAGTTTGTAAAAATACAAATATATTTGCTTCAAAAATTGCCTTTCATTCAAATTGCAAATTATGACTGTTAATTTTATAAATAATTTAAATTAAATTAAATAGCAAATGTTTATAAGAAATTATAACAAAAAATAAGTTTAAAACTACTTCACAGTTTTGAAAAAAAACGTATTTGATTAGAACAAAAAATAGCAATTTGTTATATAAAGGTTATTTTAAAAAGGTTAAATACACCCTGTAAAATCCCTAAAATTAAAAAATAACCCTTATTAATGAATTAGCAAAGCAAAAATTAGCGTCAAAGAATTACCCAAGTCAAAAGAAATGTTAAATGATTTTCCTTTTTAAAAGGATTATAAAGGATCGACTTGGAGGATAAAAAAGATAATTTCGTTTGTGTGTTAATATTTTTAATTAATTGATTTAAAAAAGGTGAAACAGTGCCTTTAATGTAATATTTAGATTAAACATTAAACATAAACAAAAAGTGTTTTTGAAATACACAATATAAAATCCTTGTTAATTTGGAAAATTTGCTGTCAAAAACTGGGAAATAATTAGGGAAATTAAATAACAACAATAACAACACCTTGTGTTTACTGGGTTTTAGATTTTGTAATAAATTATTTTACATTTTCTTTAGTTATATTTTAAATTTGTTGTTCGTAATTACCTACTAGGTTTTCATTTATAAATGGATAGTGTTTATCACAAAGGAACCAAGCGCCAAAAACTTTTTCTGGGGTAAACAAAATTATTTGCAAAAATAACTCATTTTATCTCCACGCGGTCTATAATTTAAACTTTATTGTTGTCAACATTCGATAAAAAAATACCTTGTTATGGCCTAGGCCGATAAAAATTTTTATGAGGCAAGTAATTAGTTCGATTTTTTTCTCTCTAGGGGTATTGTTTTGACAAATTAATCCTTTCATAAGAAATTAACGTACTAAACTGGTTTAATTTATTTATAATAAGCACTAATTTGTTTGTTTTACTGTTAATGTTTAATATTTTTCATTAAATTATTGTAAAATTAAATATGAATAATAAAACAAAAAATGAGGTTGGGCAACCAAGAAAACGCACGATTCTTTTTCTACGATTTAAATTATCTTTAAGTTTTAATTTGCTTTAGGTTTTCAGTGAAATTAAATGTTAAACACAGCTTAAACATTCCAAACAACCTATTTTTTAAATAAAAATCCAAACAAATTGAAATTAGATACCTACCTATTTATTAAACAATTAATTGAATTCAATGTAGTAGCAAAAATCCATTTATACTTAAATCATGTTGCTAGGTATTGTAAAACTATTACTGCTTATAAAAGCAATAATAATTATTGTACATTTAATGTAATCTTTAGCTAATAAATAAATGAGATTCTAAAAAAGTGAGGTTAGGCCACTTTGATGTTGAATTAAATTGACCTATATAAAGTGCTTTGAAGGTAAAATGTCGTATGCCATTCGGCCAAGAAGTGCCTTTTTGGGCTTCGCTCAATTGTAGGCCTCCGCTACGCGTCGGCCTTCAAACCTTGAGCTTAGCACAAAAAGCCTTACTTCTTAACCTAATAACATAAATAACTATTTAATGCTGCTCAAAAAATTAATAATGATTTGGGAACCTTCTCAATCCTTTTAAGAAAGGTTCCAAATGATAATGAACCTTTTGAGCATTATTAAATATGAGTTATTTTACAAATAATTTTACTATGCCCAGAAAAAGTTTTTGGCGTTATACGCTAAAGAAGTATCGGGTTTTCGCAACGCGCGCCTCATCTGGTGGACTTCGAAGTCTTACTCGACAAATTTTGTTCAATTGCATAGCTAAATCGCACGTTATTTTTGTTTTACGTTGCAAGGAAAAAATTAAAAAACTTTTTTATTATTCGATTTCGATTGATTATTCCTTATATCACTTATTAAGAAACTCAACGCTTAAATGCTTATATAGTTACGTTAGTGTGTGTATTTTATCTAAGGGATCAAGGTGAATTATTGTGTTTTAATTGTAAATAAAATTCAAGAACTAAATCGTTGCATTTTCATGTTTTGCCAAAGGATCAAATTCGGTAAGTACATTTGTTGGTGCAGAATTAACTAATGATAACTTTACCCAATATAATTTATATTTAAGTTTGGACATTTTTAAGAAATTAGTAAAAAATAATTTTTGCACAAACATAACCTTAAAATCAACCATTTTTTTATTTCAATTCTCTAAAAAACGCCGACAACTGCATTTTAAAAAACAAAATATACCTACGAATTTATGGCAACATAATATTATATATAATACATAATATAATGGTATTTTTGCCGTTGAGTGGAGACTTTCTTAATCAACGCTTTTAATAATGCTAAATGCTGTTTAAATTTAGACGACTTATTTGTTTGACGATTTCTACTGAATTGAAATGTTAATCACTACTAAAATGTGTATTTATTGTATCTAATAGGCACAACTTATATTTACAGAGACTGTATGCAATTTATTTCTTCATTCAGATTAACACTGTTTATTGGAAAACCGGTAAAAACTCAACACAGGATTTTCTCTCGAAATACACCCACCAACACAACAAATCGAGCCACGGTTTTTTTTTTCGATATTTTTTTAACATTTTCCGGCTTTATTCTCAAAAACACTCGTTTGACAACCGAGTGGTGGCGCTACTAGCGATACTTCTTTAGCGTATACAAATAAACATTTCTCATTTAATTTATAAATGTCAAAAATGTCACTTTTGCTTATGGATAAAAAATTTATATTTCATAGTAGGTAATACTTTTCTGTGATTTTTTCAATTTTTTTATTAAAACCATTAAAATTATTAATAACAAAAAATTGACGAAATAAGAGGTTTTTAAATACAAAGTCCATCATTTTGATTGGTCCAAATAGTCATTTGATGTAACAGACTTGTCCAATGATACATACACGTCCAGCAAAGTGTGCATTATTTTTATATAAAACACGCACGCGCTGAATTGTGCTCAATCCCGCCTGAGGGCCGGTTTATCAATGTCCGGTTAAAGTTGCAGTTAGTTATTTGGCAGATCTCCATGGATACCATTGTTCTCACAACGATCGATATGGAATTTAACTATCAGGTAGACTTACTGGAACAACCAGAGATTGATAAACCGGCCCTGAGCTACTTAAAAAATCAATAATATAATTTACTTAACCACAACCAGTATGGTCTGGTCGTCAGAATACCAGGCTTCCACATAAAATAAAGAGGCTTTGTAAACAAGGGACAGTAGATCATGAAGATGCTGCAATGTCACTACTTGTACAATGCAGATCTTCCGCAGAAAGGTTTTAAAGGCGAGATTGTAATGTATATTCACGTGCCATTTCCAAGCCAACAACACCACCACATTGCGGCCCTTTTACTTTGTCTTCCTTATTATTTTGTATATTTTATATTAAATTAAATTTGATTTGATTTGATTTAATTTGTTTCGATTCGATTTGATTTGATTTAATTTTAGAAAAAAAATATTTTTTATTGTCAAATTATCTTAATACAATGTGACACAAAAATGTTCTATACGCTAAAGAAGTATCGCTGGTAGCGCCACCACTCGGCTGTTATCATCGTAACAGAAGAAAAATTTTAATAATCAGCTGTCAAACGCTTAGGTTACAAAAGAGTTTTTTTGAGAATAAAGCCGGATAATGTTAAAAAATATCGAAAAAAAAACCCGTGGATCGATTTGTTGTGTTTATTTCGAGAGGAAATCCTGTGTTGAGTTTTTACCGGTTTTCCAATAAACAGTGTTAATCTGAATGAAGAAATAAATTGCATACAGTCTCTGTAAATATAAATTGTACCTATTAGATACAATAAATACACATTTTAGTAGTGATTAACGTGAAAAGTATAAACATTTCAATTCAGTAAAAATCGTCAAACAAATAAGTCGTCTAAATTTAAACAGCATTTAGCATTATTAAAAGCGTTGATTAAGAATTCTTTAAAGTCTCCACTCAACAGTAAAATACCATATATGTATTATATATAATACTATGAATTCGTAGGTATATTTTGTTGTTTAAAATGCAATTGTCGGCGTTTTTTAGAGAACTCAAATATACGCAAATATGTTATGCAAAAATTATTTTTTACTAATTTCTTAAAAATGTCCAAACTTAAATATAAATTATATTAGGTAAAGTTATCATTAGTTAATTCTGCACCAACAAATGTACTTGGATCCTTTGGCAAAACATGAAAATGCAACGATTTAGTTCTTGAATTTTATTTACAATTAAAACAAAATAATTCACCATGATCCCTTTGATAAAATACACACACTAACGTAACTATACTATAAGCATTTAAGCGTTGAGTTTCTTAATCAATGATATAAGGAATAATCAATCGAAATCGAGTACTAAAAAAGTTATTTAATTTTTTCCTTGCAACGTAAAACACAAATAACGTGCGCGATTTAGCTGTGCAATTGAACAAAATTTGTCGAGTAAGGCAGAAGCCTTCCTCTCTTTTCTAAAAAAACTACCTATTTATTTAAAAATAATGTATAATCGGTGCTTTAAATTTATTGTTGACAATACTTAAATTCACGCAATGCATTCGAAGTCCACCAGAAGGCGCGCTCGTTTTGAAAACCTGATGCTTCTTTAGCGTATTATAAATAAACTGGACGTGGATTATAGTTCGTCCACTTCGTGTCTTTAGCCACTTCGTTTTAAATAATTTTTGTTTATTGTAGAATAAACTAAAAAATGTAAAGGCTGTTTTTAATTTTTCTGCAACTTAACTTTGTTTTAAATAATTAAATAATAATAAATTACACTTGTCAACAGCCCTATTTGCCAAAGGTTGGCCAAAAACTTTTCTTAGGAATTAATAAAAAAATCTTTTAAACAAAAGTAACACCCATCAACAATGGTCATTGTATACATGTAGTAGGTATTCATTACGAAAATGCACGTATTTTGTTTCAACCCTCAGTTTTGTTATGCTTAAGTCAAGTTTATTTTTGGTATTATAGTCAACTTTTTTTAAGTTGATCTGTCATCTGACATGTTGAACTATTTGAGTTAGAGCTATTTCAACTTGGAGGGAGTAATGAGTTTAGTTACATATTCACACTTACAGGAAAGTTTCCATCCCGGTTTTTTTAGGTTTTACGTAAATAAAATTAAAAACGCACAAATCTATTTTAATTTTAGGGGGACAATTTATTTTTATATTTTTAACCCCACATCAACTTTTTTAAGGAAAGAGGGTCGAGTAATACCTCATTTTGAAGGCTTTCAAATCCCTACATTTTGATGTATTATTATTTAAAGTCAGTTGCTTTCTTTTTGATATAAACTGCGCACCACTCAATGTGTCGAGTCCAAAAATTTCGTCCTTTTTCAAAACGACATAACTTCTTTGTTTCTTAAACGATTTTATTTTGGTTTGTGATGTCTGCTAGCCCCATTCTCTGAAAATTCATGCTATAGATATGAAGCTTACGTTTCTTCAAGTAAATTTACTACAAGGTGATATGTAAAACAGTGAAAAATTTCAATAACTTCATCCAACGTTTGTAAAATAAATATTTTTTTCTCGTTTTTACTTTGAAATAATGAAGTATTATGTCTTACCTTGAAACTTTTTTAACATTTTTCGAATTGGAATCTTAGCAATAAAAATATGATTTTTTTTTAAATGGAGTACATTTGATGCTTTTTGTAGGCAATACACTCAGCCTTTTTAAGAACAAAAAGATAAGATGGTAAAAGATTGTTCCTTGAATAATTCTGAACAAGCGACAAGCAACAAACTTCCATTATTTACTAAGCAAAGACCACTTCTTCAAAATGACATTTTGGTGAAAATTTTGCGAAAACTAAACCTGAACCGATATTAACGTTCGTGACATGTTTGCTTTTTAATTTTGACCTCCTGATGTGATTCAGTTGTCAAATTTAAGTTTTATATAAAACCAATCTTTCACCATCTTATCTTTTTTATTTTAAAAAGGAAGAGTGTATTGCCTACAAAAAAGCATCAAATGTACTCTTTTGAAAAAAAAATCATATTTTTGTTGCTAAGATTTCAATTTGAAAAATTTAAAAAACTTTTCAAGGTAAGACATAATACTTCATTATTTCAAAGTAAAAACGAGAAAAAAATATTTTACAAACAGGGCTTGGATGAAGTTATTAAAATTTTTCACCGTTTTCAATATCACCCTGTAGGAAATTTACTTGAAGAACCGTGAGCTTCATATCTATAGCATGAATTTCCAGAGAATGGGGCTAGCAGACATCACAAACCAAAATAAAATCCTTCAAGAAACAAAAAAGTTATGTCGTTTTGAAAAAGGACGAAATTTTTGGTCGCGACACATTGACTGGTGCGCAGTTTTATAAAACCAAATCAATACTAAAATATTTTAATGCGTTGAATTTAAACCAAAATAAACATGTTTTCTAGTATAAGGTACAATGGTACCTATCTGTGCGGTATCAGTATATTTATTCTCTATGCACATAAGGGTTAAGAAAAACTTTATTTTTTACTTTATTTATATTAAATACGCGCGGTTATTTTGAGTGTCATTTGGGAAATTTTTATTTGAATACATTAATATTTTAACACAACAAAGTAAATAAATAAAGCTACACAATTTTGTTGTGTTCTCGTAAAAGAACTTGGAACTTTGAAAATTTTTTTACCCAAATAATCGATTTTATTTTGTTAAAATAGGGTTTTTTTAAGGGACTCACTTTATAAATGTATTCTACATGACCAATAATCATTGGTTAAAGTATTTAATTACAAAAATATATACGAATTTGAAGGTATATTGAAAAAAAACGTTTTTTACAATATATCGAAAACAATGATGTTCATATTTGGAATCAGCGCATTTAAATTACCTTATTGGCTCCCTGTAACAAACAAAAAATTTTAATTTGTAGACCGATATTATTTTTTTAATTGACGAACTTAATATTTCGAACTTAATAATTTTTTCTAAAAAACTAAAAAAATTTACAGAAGATGATAACAGCCAAATCAAGTTTTAAACAGAAAAATTAAGATAATTATTATCCTATAAACTTAATTAAATTAAATTTGTTGTAAAATAAGTATTAATAATTCTAAATCTAATTTAAAATCAAAATAACATTTAAGCTGTAGTTTCCCACTTAATAAACTCATTCGATTGTTAAAACGTCTTATATTTCATTTAAATATCCATCTGCCCCTGTCCCCTCCCCATTGTTCGAAGAAATTAACTTAAATTCGCACTGTTTATTTTGACAATGGAACAATATGAAAGTTAATGATGTCGCATCAAGTTCGAGCGACGGGTTCTTTGAGAAATTATAGGTGGCCATTTAAATAATCGTTTCGGCCCTAATGGCAGTTACTATGTAGCCTGTCAACTCGAAAACAAAGGGAAGGATGCTAAATCTGTTGAGTTAATTTCGATATTATACCATTACTAGATTACTTGATTAATTCTGGGTTGACTACTCAACTGAATTAAGCTCACATTGTGTTAATATATAAATACCTATCTTAAATAATTACATGCTAAAATGAAAACAAGTCTTAATAATGACAAACTTAAATAACAAGCCTAAACGGTGACCAACTTAATTGACGACAAGCCTAAAAAACAGACTTACATTATGACAACATAAATTAAACATATATGTTTAATTTATGTTGTCATAATGTAAGTCTATAGACAATATAAAAAGAAAGACAACCTAAAATGACAGCCCGTCAAAATTCTACCAGCAAACCTAAATGTTAACAAGCCAATTGAAGACAAGCCTAAATGTTGGCAAGTTTAATTGATGTCAAGCTTAAATAATGAGATGCTAAATTAAAGAAAAGTTTAAATGATTAAATAATAAAAAGCTTAATTGATGAAATTAAGACAAATAAGTTTAATTAATGACAAGCTTAAATCATGACAAGATATAATGATGAAAAGCCCAAGGGACAATAACCTAAAAGAACAGCCTGTTAAAAACTTACAAGCCTAAATGTAAAAAAGCTCATTAATGACAGGCTTAAATAATGACAAACTTAATTTGGAATGCCTAAAACAGTTAAATTGACAACAAGCTTAATTAATGGTAGGCAAAATTCTAATGTAAAACTTAATTTATAAAAAGCTTCAATAATGACATTCTCATATAAAATGAAGACAAGCTTAAATGTTCACATGCTTATATTAAAAAACCTAATAAGCTTATTAAAGACAAGCCTAAATAAAAAAAAGACTAAATGTTGGCAAGTTTAATTAACGACATGCTTAAATGGTAAAAAACGTTATCAAAGTTTAATTGACGTCAAGCTTAAATAATGAGATGCTCAATAAGTTTAAATGTTGACAAGCTTGAATAATAAACAGCTTAAAATGATGACAAACGTAATTGGTGGCAATTTAAATAAAGATAAGCTTATTAACGACAAGTTTAAATAATGTCATGCTAAAATAAGAATATATTAAATCCTGTATGTTAACAAGCTTAATTGATGACAAGATAAAAAGAAATTTAAATAAGAGCCTGTCAAAATATCACTACCCAAAATGACAACATATTAAAATTCTATAAGCTAAAATTACATTAGGCTTAGTTGGGGTGGGCTGACAAGATTAACTGACAAAAAAATAAAAAATATGATTATCTTAAATCCTAAACGCTAATCTAACTTAAAACCCTATAAAATAATGAGTAGCGTATAAATATAACGAAGTTCAAAGAATAATAAGATAAATTAAAACAACGGAAATTATAGCGTTAATATTTCTTTTGTTGCAATTTAACTGTTTTATTTATAATTCCTTTCCTTCAAGAATTTCAAAATCTTTAAAACATACCTTAACCTTTTGTGTAACCTAAACTTAGCTGCGATATATTTAGAAAATCGCAATAATCTCTCCCCAACTTTGTAAGTTATTTGCTCGCTCGTTTTGTTTGTCAAAATATTGTTAGCACAGTAGAGCGCAAAGTGAAGTCTTTAATTGCCTGTGCTCGAACGAAGAAGATTACTGGTAAAGTTGACATTCACAAATAAGCCTAACAAGTTGATAACTGTAAATGACATCCATAAAGTATCTTTAATATAGCCCCGCGCTTTTGCCATGCATGTCTGTCTGTCAGTTTGTGACTAATGGATATTTCATTTCCTTTCCTTGAAGGTACACGTTAGTATACCTATACGTTAAGCAAATATTGCTTTATTACTTTTAAGAGCTACGAGTGGAAGAACTTAACTCGCACTTGGATGTATTGGCATTTTTTTAATTTTAAAAATGTCTGCATTTCATTTTTAAATGGTACCTAGTAATAAAATTTCTTAAATTTCTGTGGTTAACAATCTATTTGGTGCAACTTAAGTTTGATTATAATACAGTAGACTCCGCTTATAACTGACCTTCTAGGGAACTTATAACCGACGTTTTTCTAAAAAGTTCTATGGGCCACTTATAATATTTTAACGGACCCCTAGATAAGTTCGTCATAACAAGCTGTTTGTTATACTGTAACTAAAAATTTTGCAACATACGGATGATTTGAATAAATGCAACGAAGATTTTTCATTTTTAATTGGTACCTA
This sequence comes from Brassicogethes aeneus, assembly GCA_921294245.1. Lineage (NCBI taxonomy): Eukaryota > Metazoa > Arthropoda > Insecta > Coleoptera > Nitidulidae > Brassicogethes > Brassicogethes aeneus. The sequence goes on along the minus strand of OV121133.1, from coordinate 58,730,887 downwards.
GCCCGTAACTACAGAGACACCTCTGCAGTTGCAGAGTCTGCACTTGAATTGTTTGATAACTCCGCCCCAAACGTACTTAGGCGGTTGTGACGGTATGTACCTTTGACGGCTTCAGTCAGGGTTGCCAGTTCTACTGATTTTTCAGTAGATCTACTGATTTGCTGATTAATCTACTGATCTACTGAAAAATGTTGTAATCTACTGAAAAAAAATATGAGGTTTATTTATTATGGTTATCAATAATATATAACTTACATTTATCTTGCATTAAATTACGAACGCTCTATTTAAGGGGGGGGTAAGGTATTAAAATTTTTTTTTTTCGATTTTTTTTTTATTTTTCTAATCGAATGCATAATATCTCAAGAAGATTGTGTTAAAATTTCAAGTCGATCGGGGCAAAATTGACGAAGTTATGAGTATTTCAGCGTCCGTTGCCAGCCTGAGGTTTTATACCTGAGCGACAGCTGCGCGACGGCCGGACGCTGACTCATCCGGCCCAAACAGGCCTGTTCAGGTAAAGTCGAGTATATTCTGCTCTAGATCATCTTGATGGAAGCCTTTTGCTCTACGGACCTGGCATCGACGACTCTGTGTGAGTATAAAAAAATTGTCGAATTTTATCTTGAATACTTCAGTACGCAAAACTTTAAAGCGTTTTTCTGAGACTTGTCATTTTTGAAGTCCGTGCCCACCATAACTAAAAATCTACTGGACCAATCGTTTTGAAATTTTGCACAGTGTTTCTTCACATAATTCCCCAGGTATTGTCGAGAGCTTTTTTTTTTTTTTCAATAATTATCAATTTTACAACAGCAAATTAGCCGTTTTTTTTAGCGAAAATCTGGTTTTTGGCTTCCAAGTGCTACGAAAAATCGAAAAATCGAAAAAAAAAAAAATCCTCTCGTGAATACCTCGACAAACATCTCCTTTAACGAATGCATTTTGATTTTTTTGTTTCTGATGATTTGGCTGCGAGTTATGATGGGCACCGCAAAACAACTTTTTCTCGAGGCGCCTCCGGAGATTCACTGTCACTCGCTCAATTTTTGATATTTTGCAATGAAAATTTAGGAGAATATTGTTCTAATGTTACATTATCATGTATGGATCGACTGAATAAACTAACACCATCTGTATTGCCAAAAAAAAATCTTGAAAACATGCCTTTTTTTTACCGAATTAACCTTACCCCCCCCCTTAAATACATTTACAAGCACTATTTAAAATTCTAACGCGTCTTAGCGCTTGATATGTTGGTAATACTGACCACGGGCCTCGGGGAATCCCCGTCGGGGATTACGGGGGAATTATGTCAATGAGTAGAGGTTATGTGAAAGACCACGGGGACGGGGACTTCGTTTCCGTTTATAATAAATTCGGTTTATTGAATTATAATAATTAATATTTTATTTTTAATTACATATTTTTTTTTATTGTGCAGTTGCAAAAATATGAGGTAAGTGCACTTATGTAATTTTAAATAGGTATACCGTATTATCTTTTAGTTCAAGTGAGGACTATAACTCTGAAAATGAAGGTTCCGGTCCGTCAAAGAAAAAAATAAATATGTTTAACATCGGAGCATCGGAATTCGAAGGAATGTTTATTTTATTTTTTTTAAATGAAAATGTTTGGTTATAATCGAGGTTATAACACATTTTTTGTTGCTATTTTGTTACCCTTGGTGACTTTTTTTTATTTATAAATAAATACATATTTTTTCGACGTTATAGTTTTATTTTAGTACCCTTTTCTAAAATTTGTAGAGCAAAAAATAAGTCTACTGAAATCTACTGAATTTTTGGCTACATATTTACTGAAGGAATGAAAACCGAACTGGCAACCCTGGCTTCAGTGTAAAACCGACTGTGCTTGTGGGTGGTTGATTAGTGCAGTTTTAAATTTTTTACGAACAATTTTACGTTGGCTGGTGTCTGAGAGACGTAAGGTCTGTGTGAGTGTAACTTTGTTTACAAGATGATAATTTATAATAATTATTTATTTGTTAGGTGTTTGATATGGCAGATAACAATTTACCTGGCCCTTCAAAAAGGGTGAAGTATGGTGACTCAAATTTTGAGGAAACTGTTTTAAAATGGGCTGAAGAGGATTATTCCAGCGATTCTGCTGATGAGGACGATGACGTGGCTGATGGCCATTTCATTTTGAGCGAGCACGATAGTGATAGTGAAATTGAGATGGAAGATAACGAAAACAATAATATTACATTTGAATTAGATTCGTCAAATTTATCTGGTAATGAAAGTTTCAGCGAGAATAACAAATCAAAATATTATTATGGCAAAAATCGCTTTAAGTGGTCTGCTTTTGGTAAAAATACAAGAACCTTGCAACACAATATTGTTTTAAAATGCCCTGGACTGAAAAATATAGCTGCAGCATCTTCCGATCCTCTAACTGCGTGGAATATGTTGTTCACGAATAACATTTTGGACATTGCCTTGCAGTGGACAAACGCAAGTTTAGCGAAATTTAGGACCAGCGATCTTCGCGATATGGATATTATGGAATTGCAAAGTTTTCTTGGAGCTCTTCTAATGACTTCAATTTTTAAATCGAACGACGAAGATATTAGATCCATATTTACCGACGGTTCTGGTAGGGACATTTTTCGATGTATAACCAATTCAAATAGGTTTGCAATGATTCTGGCTTGTGCCCGGTTTGATGATAAGAAAACTCGCGCTGAAAGACGCCAAACAGATCCACTAGCTCCCATTTCTGAGATTTTTAACATTTTTATTAAAAATTGTCAATCTTTATATTCAATTGGTACTGGGGCATGTATTGATGAAATGCTGGTATCTTTTCGTGGGCGCTGTAAATTTAAGATGTACATTCCAAACAAGCCATGTAAATATGGATTAAAAGTCATGGCACTAACTGATGCCAGAACAGGTTATCTTCTAAATGCATATGTGTATACTGGTAAAGACAGTGATGGATATTCTCTATCTGACGAAGAAAAAAAATATTCCAAACCAACCCAATCAATTATCCGCCTTGCAAAGCCGATTTATGGCACAAATAGGAATATAACAGCTGATAACTGGTTCTCCTCTATAGAAGCAGTGACTCTCTTAAAAACAAAAAAATTGACCTACGTAGGAACACTTAAAAAAAATAAGAGAGAGATACCAGTCGAATTTCTTCCTAACAAAAGAGGTCGGCTCTTCCATATATGGTTTCACAAAAGAAATGACATTACTATCTTATGTTCAAAAAAAAATAAAGCCGGTATCATCGATGCATCATAATGAGGGTACGGATTCTGAAACGGGTAAACCAGAAATAATATCACACTATAATTTGACAAAAGGGGGAGTCGATGTTATAGATGAAAAATGTACAGTTTACTCAAGTAGCAGAAGGACCCGATGTTGGCCAATGGCTTTATTTTTCGGAATGGTTGATATTGCATCAGTGAATGCCTATGTTATTCACCAATCTTTTCGGGATAACACGAAAATTACTCGATACATGTTTATAAAACAATTGGCAATGCAATTGATTACACCAGAGTTGAAACGTCGTTTTGGCAACCCGCGTATTTCTCGAGAAATACGCATGAACATAGGGCGCATTCTAAATATAAAAGAAGAAATAGAGGTTGATGAGGAGAAAAAGTTAGCGGTAAGGAAGACCTGTAGAATTTGTCCATCTAACAAAAAAAGAAGAACGGCCTATTTTTGTATTACGTGCAAACGTCCAGTATGTTTAGAATGTACAAGGAAATTGTGCAAGGATTGTGCTGCATAATATGCAAATATATGCCTTGCAGTTTTTGATATACTAACTTTGTTTCCCATACTGTTATGATTTTTTTATTAGGTATTAGGTTTTTTCTTTTGTTAGACATATTTTGAGATATAATAAACTACTCAAAACGAATTAAGGACCACTTTTTAAAATACATGTATCTTTTTTAACTTTTAAGCAACCCTCGTATATTTTTATAGGCTTGTACTCATATTATGTATAATTTATTTTATGTAAACAAACTTTTTTTGTTTTCATAACTTTTTGTTGAAATGCGATTTGTTTAAAAAACAGTGCATTTTAACATTTATTGTAAGTCATTTTAGTCGTTGTTGTGCATTGTGCAAGTTCAATAATTAATTAAAATGAATGTTGATGCTCTAGGAAGGCCTTTTCATCAAAGGAGGCATTTAAATCAGGTTGAAGTAGTGACAGCAGTTACTTTATTTCAAGAAGGACATTCGGTTAGAAGTATTGCCCGAAGACTTCAAACAAGTCATTCGGTAATTTCTAGACTTCTTAACAGACATAGAGAATTTGGTTTTATCACTAGAAGACCTTATCCGGCAAGAGAACGAGTCACAAACCCACGTGAGGACCGTAATTTGGTAAGGTTAGCCACCCAAAACCGAGCCAGAACAGCAAGAAACATTGCTGATTTACATTTTGACGCCAGCGCAAGGCGAATATCCACTCAGACAGTTAGAAATAGACTTCATGAAGCCCATCTACGTTCCAGAGTCCGAGCTGTTAGGCCCCAGTTAACCCGTGCGCACCGAAGAGCTCAATTAACTTTTTTCGAAATTATATCAATTGGGATATGGATCAGTGGGGACACGTGCTCTTTTCAGATGAGTCTAGATTTCGACTTAGCCACAACGATGCACGTGTACGAGCATGGAGGCGTAGAGGTGAGCGTTATTTAGATTCAACTGTAACAGAAACTGTTCACTTTGGAGGTGGCTCACTTATGGTCTGGGGAGGTATAACTTTAACGGGGCGTACAGGTTTGCATATCTGTAGGGATGGTGTGGTAAATACTCATAGGTATTTGGAAGATATTGTAGAACCCTATATAGTCCCATTTGCCGCAGAAGAAGGTCCACAGTTTATTCTACAGCATGACAATGCGAGGCCCCACACTGCTCGTATTGTCACACAATATCTTGAGGAGAATAATATCGAGGTTTTAGAGTAGCCCGCAAACTCCCCGGATCTAAATACTATTGAGCATCTCTGGGATGTTCTTCAGAGAAGGATAAGGGATCGTCCGGCACCAGAAAATTTGGAACAGCTTGGAGAAATGCTTCAAGAGGAATGGAACAATATTCCCAGAGAAGTAATCAGAAATTTAGTGGGATCGATGCCTAGACGATGTGAAGAAGTTCGGCTAGCCAGAGGAAGACACACACATTACTTATTTTGTTGAAAATATTATTTATAGTTTAAATAAAAAAAAAAACATTTGTGAAAAATTAAAGTTTTATTTTCCAAGCGTTTATTTTTTATTTGATTTATAAAATATATACTCCATTTAAAACCCTAATGTTTTTCAGAACTAACAGCAGTTACAGAATGTAAAAAAAAGTTTTTGATTAAAAGTTATAAACAAGTTTAAAAGTGGTCCTTAATTCGTTTTGAGTAGTTTATATATGTGTCAAAATCCAAATATTTTTTTTTTATTAATAAAAAATATTTTCCTCTAAACAAACGTTTTAATATTTAACAATTAAAATAACCTTATTTTGTAGTTAATAGACCTAAAATAATACCTGATAAAAAAATGTTTATATTTAAAAAGTATTATGTACATTTTTGATATTAAAAAAATTGCCGTCTAAGAGACGTCACGTCTGGTAAAGTGTGACAAATATTGCACGTCAGTGGTTACGGGCTATAGCCACACTATAGTAATAAAATTTCTTAAATTTTTGTGGTTAACAATCTATTTGGTGCAACTTAAGTTTGATTATAATACAGTAGACTCCGCTTATAACGGACCTTCTAGGGAACTTATAACCGACGTTTTTCTAAAAAGTTCTATGGGCCACTTATAATATTTTAACGGACCCCTAGATAAGTTCGTCATAACAAGCTGTTTGTTATACTGTAACTAAAAATTTTGCAATATACGGATGATTTGAATAAATGCAAGGAAGATTTTGCGTGGAAAGAAAGCATTTAAGAAAAACCAATAATAACAGTTCGTCATTAAGCTAAAAATTTTCTTGAAAATAATAAAGGAAACAACAACGGCGGTTATCATTTATTCGAATTGCCGCATAATAATAAGTTATAACTTTGCATACGTACAACGTAATGCGAACGTATGAAGTAGCGAAAGTATAACTTCTGAATTTCTGCTGCAATACGAATTTAGAAATGTGTAATAGTCGTTAACTTCCACAATATTTCACTACTTTATCCACTCTTTGTCTAAAAGGATAAAGAACCATAATGCCAGGTCGAAATTAAAGTAATAAAATAATTTTAATTACTCGGTTTTGCGGAATTATGAGCTCACAAAGCAAATCCAAATGAAGTCTTAATTTTTGTTTTTCTGGTTTTGCTTTATGCAAGCTTTCACCTTTTTTCTGGTAAATTTAAAACCGCTGCAAATAATTTAACAAAGCTTTATTGTGATTTATTATGACAAATTTTGGTAACACAATTACATTTATTATGTTTAACATTGCCTGATTATATCTTCATAATTTTATTTATTATCAATTAACCTTGCCATTATTTAAACTTGTCATTATTATTATATTATTATGTCATAATTTAATCCTGTCATCATAAGAGCGTGTAACCCTTATAACTATAACTTATAAAAACATAATAAAGATATACCAAACATGCACATTATCAATGGCAAATAAACTTGACAAGCCCAATTGGCCAAATAATGACAAAATTAATTGATGACAAGTTCGTCAAGTTTAAATAATGAGTTAATGAAAAGTTTAAATGATGACATACTTAATTGATGACTACTTAAACAAAGACAAGTTTAATTGACGACAAGCCTAAATCATGATAAGATAAAATAATGAAAAACCCAAATGAGGACAACAATGACAGCCTGTCAAAATCCTACAAGCTTAAATAAGAAGCCTTAATATTAAAAAGCCTATTGACTAGCTTTAATGATAACATTCTTAAATAAAGACCTAATTTAATGTTGACAAGCTTAAATGATAACAATCTCAATTAATTGCCAGTTTAATTGACGATAAGAAGCTTAAATAATATCTTTTATAACAAGCTTAATTAACTACAAAATGATGACAGGCTTAAATATTAACATTATAAAATAAAGATACCTTGTATAAGCCTAAATGTTGACAAACTTTATTGATAACAAGATAAAATGACAACCTTTCAAAATCCTACAAACTAAAATGACAAAACATATTAAAATTCTATAAGCTAAAATTACAAAACAATTGAGGAGCATCCGTGCAAAACCGGCTATATCCACTTTAATAAAATGTTGGGAAAATGGCAAAAACTCTAGGTTTCCTGGCCTTAACAGATAAAAGAAAAAGCAAACTTGAGTTTTGTGGGCTTTGTGGTACTTGATTTATAAGACATACTTTCGTTTTCAAAAACTTCAAAAAATGTTTTGTATATAGCCGGTTTTGCTCAAAAACCGAATAAAATGTGAAAAAAACCTTTATTATTCAAAAATATGAAAAAACAGAACAATTTTTAGTAGCAGTATCGACATATCCAAGCCACATGCTCATCATCATTATTATTTATTGGATATAGCCGGGTTTGCTATAAAAACGTGGATTTGGCCGGTTTTGCTCCTAAAGCTAACTTTTAAATGTGATTTAACATGGATATAGTCGGATTTAAATTATCTTGGTTCTCGATAGAAATGAACCCAAAGATGCGAAATCAGAAAAAAAAACCAAAAACTGAATAAAATGGATTTAGCCGGTTTTGCACGGATGCTCCTCAATTAAAGTAAAAAAAATACTAGCAATTTGGAGTCAAAATTGTTTGTTGTTTTATGACCTTTTTTTCAAGACGTCTAAGCTTAGAATTCAGTTATATATATATCCCTTGGATACCAAGTAAAATGTCACTAGTATCCTTTTTCTTTTAGGGTCCTCAATTAATCTTGCCAATATTAAGGCTTAGGATTTATTCAAGAATGTCATAATTTAATCATCATAAAAGCGTGTGACTATTTATACTTATAAAAACATAATAAATATATATATATATATATATATATAATAAATATATATATATATATAGCTATAGCAAAAATGCACATTATTATTGGCAAATAAATTTGACAAGCTTAAATGATGACAAACTTAATTAATAACAAATTTAATTGACGTCAAGTGGCATGGCATGCTAAATTAAAGAAAAGTTTAAATGTTGAAAACTTACATAATGGTCAGTTTAATTGACGACAAGCTTAAATCATGATAAGAAAAAATAATTAAAAGCCCTAAGTGACATCCTGGCATAATCCTACAAGCCTATTTACATACTGCAATAAAGACCGGAATAAATGTTGACAAGCTTAAATTAATGACAGGTTTAATTGACAGGTCTAATTGATGAGAAGCCTACATAATGACAAACTTATATAACAAGCTTAATTAACGAAAAACTTAATGGATTGGGCTTACTTGATGATTGCTTAATCATCGAGGGCTTAAATTATACCATGATATCTAGTCTATAAAAATATAAAAAATCTAAAATGTATACATTATAATAAATTAAAGTAGGGAACTTAATCATTATTATCGAAATATATTTTATCTGAAATAATTTGTAATATTTTAGGCATATGTGCTTTCTGCTATAGTAGAAAAGCAATTACCAATTTTATAAAATAATTTAGGGATATTGCCAATGAACTCCACCCTATATGAATCAAAATTAATGTTATACCCCAAAGTATGTAACAAAATTACTTCTAAAATAAAATCTTTTTAAATGTCATAAAATAAAAAATAAATTAAGTTTATTAACTTAAAATTATAGAGCCATACAAATCAGAGTGTTAAACAGATAAGATATTTTGGTTATCACTGCAAAGCCTATTTATTTATGAATACAATAATTTTAAGGCATCCTTAATGCATATTAGTAGATATTTAACAATAGACCTACCTACCTATACGTAAATGCGACGCTAAATTTAAAAAAGGGTGGTATATCAATAACAACTTACTTACCTTCAATTTTTTTTTATAATTTCCTTCGATGCTGACCACTCTTTTAATATTTTTTTAATTAAATACGCCCTCTTCCTTATAAAGAGAAAGAAACTCTGCATGATTAGGCATAAAATTTCAGAAGAACGTGTCGGCATCTCCACTCCTACACGATTTAAAATATATGTATTCCTAAAGAAAATACTGTTTCTAAAACGAATAAAAAAATTTAAGAATATCTCATTCTTAATGTAAAAAAATTAATCAAATATGAAAAATAAGAATATCTTATTCTTGATATAAAAGAATATTAACAATTGTACCAAGATTTCCTTCAAGAATATTTAATATTTGTATTGAAACATGCAACTTTTTAAAACAAGAAATGTTTCTTAATTTTAGAATAGTTCCAAAACTCCAAAATTCTTTTTTAAAGAAGTTAAATAGGTTTAGTTGAAATATATATTCTTATTTTAAAGCAAGTTGACTTGAATTAAAAAAATATTTTCAAGATGATAGGTGTTCTAAATATAAGAAATCGTTTTTTTTAATGTATACAAAAATCACAAGATATAATAATTCTAAGCAAAAATTACAAAACAATAACTCTTGCCAATAAACTTCATTTAAGTATGTAATGATTTAAGCTTTTAATCATAAAAGCGTGGGACTTTTTAAACTTAAAAAACATAATAAAGAAATAGCATAAATGTATATAATTAATGTCAAATAAACTTGTAAATCTTTTTTTCGTAATATGTAGAACTGACAATTTTTCAATTTAATTTAATATTGCAGTGTAACTTTTCAGACAAGTGACCCAGAAAACGGGCCGTATTAACATTAATAAACTCAGCAAAGACATTTTCCCTTTTTTTTCTGGTTTCCATAAGCAGCTGTAGCGGCAAAGTTTATCCAATGTACATGCAGCGTGTTTGCGAAGTAAACAGTAAAACATTTATGGCACATTTTTATTTTACATCAAAGTCACCACCGATATACAACGTCAATGGAGTATATGGACTGCTCGGTACGTTAAAAATTAATGGAAAGCAAGGTTTACATTTTTCTACGTTTTTTATACTTTTTACTAAACAACTTTCTTGCTATTTTAGATAAGCAAACTTTGTTGCTGTTTATTAAATAGTACGGAGACTGTAAGAAATCAATATTAAATATAATTTAAGGTATTCGTCATTTTAGTTTGTAATTATTTGGACATTACGTAAATTATATTAAAGCTAATTTTAATTAAAGTAATTTGTATACCCCTTAATTATACTGCTTAAAAGTTGTTGTAGCATTTTTTAATAAAATTGTTAAATTACAGTTAACTGATCTATAATCACAGTTAACTTTTCTAGAAATACAGTTAACTGTTCTAGAATTACAGTTAGACATAAAAGAATTGCAGTTAGCTCCTTTAGAAATACAGTTAACTGTTTTATAACTATAGTCTTAACCTAAAATTACAATTCTTATTTTATTTTATTTTATTTTAAGTTCTGCAAAATATGTGCAATATTAAATATCTTAAAACTTTCAAATCTGCCTAAAAAGTGGCATAAATTGTTCTAAAATAGAAATATTTTATAATCATTAAAACTATTTTATAATGTAAAATGTAAAGGGTTTTTCAATAGAGGCGATATGTTTTTAAATCGAGAGTGTGGCCGTATTTGAAATGTCAAAATCTTCTGTCACTTTTAGTTATATTAAGTAAGGCGCAATTTAATCATGGAAAGATACACTCCTCAACAATGTTTGGAAATAATCAAATTTTTTTATCAAAATAATCGTTCTTATATTGCAACTTATCGTGCACTTACAAATTAGGGTAGTCATAATCGGCCTAGTGCGCTCGCTATTTGCCGAGCTGTGAAAAATTTTGAACGCAATCTTTCTTTACAAAATGTTCGCATGCCAGAGAGACAAAGTTCCGGTCAAAGTGAAGAGAAGACCCTAGGTAGTTTATCAATTCCAAGTTCTTAACAGTTGGGAACGTCTGTCACACAACATGGCTTATTTTACGGTTCAATTTGGGCTTGCATCCTTACAAAATTGTTATGACGCAAGAATGGTCTATGCTAGGGGTGCCAATCCCGAGCCCATTTTCCAATCCCGGGCCTTTCGGGACCAAAGGTAACTAATCCCGGGATCCCGGGATCAGTCCCGAAAAAAATATATCATTAATTTTAAAACCAATTTAAAATAAAACAACAAACAAACTAACGAACGATATCTTTTGGACTAGTCGGAAGAATGGTTTTCAAGAATTCGTAGGCACATTGTACCCACGTTTACCCCCATTAACAAATAATTCAATTTCTTTTATCAATCGGGCCTTGGTTAGTTCCAATTGGGACTGTAACTTACATTGAAATTATCAAGTTTGTACCATTTTTTCAGGTTTGACTTTTGAAATATGTTATATTATAGGTTATGTACATAAATTTATTCTACAGTGACCTGTAAATTTTACATTTTCTTTGCTGATTTTATGCTATAGATGGAACCACTCTTGCTATGTAATTTCAATGTATTTTCATTATTGTACGGCGGTGTATAATAATTTGACTTGAACTGAGTAAAAAAATGAAGTGTTCATATATATGCTTTTGAGTATTATAATATGAAAAATATCATACGCTTAAAAAAAAGTCTATTTTATTCTTTGTAACTTATTACTAAGATCCCGGGATTGGGATTTTTAATCCCGGGATTTTCGGAATCGGATTTTTTACGGGATCCCGGAACCCCGGGATTTCGGGATCCCGGGATTGACACCCCTAGTCTATGCTAATAAACCAGCAACAATTAAGGCATCAAAATTAAATATTGAACACCAAATTCGACAAATAGGTCCTAATGTATTAAATAAAGTGATCGAAAATCGGACTCACCGTATTCAGCTCCATAGGAGAAGCAGAGGCGGCCATTTGAATGATGTCCTTTTTATAACATAATTGCATAGATTATACTTTAAAATAAAAAAAAATTGTTGCTCTAACTCATTTCGATTTTGTTTTATTTAAGAAAGAAAACATATCACTCCTATTGAAAAACCCTTTACTAAAATTAACTTAAAATAATATAAAGTGTCTTGATTTGAATTGTCGTATTACCATTGAGTAAAGAAGAACATTTTACTCAATGGTATTACTGTATTTACCTAATTGCTCTAAACTTAAAATGTTCTGAAACCACCTTAAACTGTTAAAATATTCTAAGATTGCCCTAAATCCTTGTCCAATAGACAAAAAATAATATTTTTTTAATTAATCTAATTATCTTTATTTATTACTACTAATAAAAATTTTGCCCTTTAAGGGATAAACCAAGTATCGTTCTATGTATGGGTATATTTTTTATTTCAAGAGCTACAAGGTTGGTTAAATTAATCAAAAGCTGCGTTGTCTATTAAAATATCATTTCAAAACTAAAAAATCACCGGTTCTCAAACAATTTAAAAACTAAAAACCTGTTAAAACCAAAAATCGTTATATTGCGGAAAGTAAGTTTTCTATGTTAACATACACATTTATCTACATTTTCAATTTGTTCTTTTTAAACTAAAGTCAACTCTCTTGATAAAAAATTATTAGCGGCAAGAAAATATTTTAGCATAAAAGAGTATTTATAAATATATAGTATTGCCTGAAGAAAAAAGTTCTTAGTGGAAGAAGTATAGTTCTCTTGAAAACAAATAGAAAATCTCTTGAATGTTTCTTCGAAAGCTATGAAAATTATTTATATTTACGGAATTCATTCAAGATATATCACAATTATCCCAATAGCATGTCAATTTTACAACAAAATCTGGTATACCAGCTATAGCTTCTCATACATGGGATGGAATGCAAAACGCGCACACCGTTTGCGGCACACGTGTTTAGTACGTTTGGTATCATTGCAACTTGCAATCCGCCATTTTCTATAGGGGTAGTGATATAATATTATTTTCTATTATTGTGTTGTGTTGTGGCGTGTTGTATGTACTTTCACAGTGGGGTTGTAATCATTAAAACTCTTTTTAAATCAATGAAATTTAATTAATTTGGTTAATGTTTTTGAAGGTAAGGTATTAATTAAAATATGTAATAAAAATTTTATGTTAAATCATATTTATGTTACTTTATTAGTATTAGTATAAAAAAACTTGCGCTTTTGTTGATATCAAACAATAAATTTCTTATTTTATTTAATTTTTTTTTTTTGAAAACCTTTTTTTCATTCAATCTTCTAGTTTTCAACGATGCCAATATTTAGGCTTGAACTCCCCTCACTACGAAGGTCCTTGATTTTAAATGTTAAATGCATATTTCAATAATTAAAATCAAAAGGTGGTAAGGGGAATTTAAGCTTAAATACTAACAACGCTGGTAGTATCAGTATCAGAAGCTTTTGAATAAAGCAATACATACTATTGAACCAAGAGATAATGCTCTAAAATCAAAATAAAATGTGGTTAGGTCAATAGTATATGCTTTTGTAGCAACAAATTTTCTTTCTTAGAAAGTTCTTAAGCTTTTCGATTAAGATATTCAGTTTTCTTGTTAAAATCCCATTTTTTTTGCGCTAAAAAACGTTTTCTTTAAAAGAGAAATATTTTCCGAATAAATATGTTTGGTCCTTGTACCAAGAAATCGCTTGCTCTTTAAGCTAATATTGTAATATCCTTAAACAAATAAATAAATCTCTCCCCTCAAGTAATTTAAAAAAAAATTATATAAAGATAGTTTCTGATTTAGATTAAGAAACAGCTCTTGGCCCTATTCAAAAGCGCAAATATTTTGAATCAAAGTGATTTTCATTTCTTTTAAGATATTATTTTTTTCAGTGAACTGGATTTTAAATAACCATTACCATCTTTTGTTTTTCTATGGCCATTGAAATTTTACGTGATAAGATCAACATATCCAACGATGTATTAAACTACATAAGTTTTGGCGGCCATTATAAAAACAAAATATAGTAGCGAAGGAATTGGATGAAAATGTATATTATTGTGTATACACACATATATGTTTACTTGCAAAATTACTTATTTTCAAAATTCCTAGGAATAGCAAACTTATAGATTTTTGGTTTTATGTTCATTTAAAATATTTTATTTCCACCACAATCCATATGTGTGGATTGTGATTTCCACCTTTTCAGTAAATGACATTTTATAGGTTAATTTTGTTGTTTTTGTATCCAAGTAAACAATACATTATGGGAACAGACCTGTAATATTTTACGGGCTTGTAAAAGACCTGTAAAGTTTTGAAGACCTGTAAAGTTTTACAGGCTTGTAGAAATACAATTTATGAAATGAAATGTCACATTTGACACATTAATTAAAATTTCGAAATTTGTACGTTTCAGGCTTTGCAATTAATCTTTACTAGGCTCACTGGATTATTATATACAAACTTCCAACGTAAAGATTCATTTACAAAGCTTGACACGTAAATAACTATTAAAAACCTCTCACTTTTTTACAATTTAATAAGTTCATTTTAATAGCCTTGTAATTAGGAAAATTTTCTCTAATTTAAAAGACCTTGTAGCTCTTCCAATAAAAAATACCCATATCAAAGTTATATACACTCAAAATCTCACTACTTTTAACGATGTCATTTTCTATGATTGCCTATTACTTTAAAACTAATTTTAATAATATTTTACGACAAAAATTATTTAAAACAATATTTTAAGAAAATAAATGATTAAAACTGCTCGAAATTCAACGAAAATTGTCAGTTAACTCCTGAGAATTGCGGCGAGAAGAAATTTCAGAATTCATTAGAGTCAAATAACTTGTCTTATCCTTCCTCTAAAGGTAACAATAATAGTAAAACCTAAAATCAGGAACGTTTTGCAGACGAATCCATAGAAATTGAATTGGCGCGCCGCCCTCCCGAGAGTAAGAGATAACAAATTTATGTGAATCGAGCCAAGTTAAAAAATACGACGCCCGAACGCTACCTCCAAAGGAAACCGATTGATATTTAAATTCCATTCAATTTTATCTCACCGAGTTTTTTATAGTCCAGGTGAATAATTTTTAAAACCTTCGCAATTACACTATTCAGCAAGATTAAAAGTTTGCAAATCCTAAAATTTTACAGATAAAAAAGATTTACAATTCAGTTTTCACAAAAACTGACTTATCAGTTGAAGTTTTTTACATCCACTCACTTTTTAGCGTTATTTATAATATAAATAATTATTATTGATAAGAAATGGTTCTAGTAAATATATTTTTGAAATATTAAATCCATCTGAAAAACTTTTTTTTTGTAAAATTCTATTTATTTATGATGTAACTAAGAATTTAAGAGCAAAATTAAAAAAATCCCATAGTTAGTTTTTTTTTAATTAGATTTATTTGAATTATCCACTTAAAACTTTCTATTTTATTTATAAATTAAATTGACAAAACGTTTGAATTTTAATTAATTTTCATAAAAATAAATTATAATTTTTTATATTCTTGACCATTTTCTTACAATTATAACTCTATAACTTTTATTATACTTACAATAATTGTTAAAATTATTAAAAGTTTATTTTAAGCCATGAAGTTTTAACTTGGATGTATTTATTTGGCATTTAAGTTGTCACATATGCTATATAACTTTTATTAAGTTTTTGAACGTACACCTCGCCAAAGTTTTTTGTTTTGAATGCGTTCCACCAACTTCAAATACCGACAGACAGCTGTTTCGACCTTTATTGGGTCTCATCAGTGTCGGGCAACTTGGTGTAGTGGAACACAATCAAAACAAATTACTCCCTGGGCTTATATGCTCGGCTGTTAAGTCAACAGAGGCGAGATGTAAGAACATCAAGTGATCCACACCGTCAAACGACGTGGCCTTTGCCGCAATCGGTACATACTATGCAACCGGGACTGCACACAGCAATTGTATCACAGATACTAATATGGCCTAAAGGAATCTAGAATTAACCCAACCGGGCTAAACATTAAGGTAAACATTCAATTTTCTTAGTTTCTTTAAGAAACTTTCATGACCCAACACTGGTAATATTCATAAGAAAAAAAATTGAACGTACACCTCGCCAAAGTTTTTTGTTTTGAATGCGTTCCACCAACTTCAAATACCGACAGACAGCTGTTTCGACCTTTATTGGGTCTCATCAGTGTCGGGCAACTTGGTGTAGTGGAACACAATCAAAACAAATTACTCCCTGGGCTTATATGCTCGGCTGTTAAGTCAACAGAGGCGAGATGTAAGAACATCAAGTGATCCACACCGTCAAACGACGTGGCCTTTGCCGCAATCGGTACATACTATGCAACCGGGACTGCACACAGCAATTGTATCACAGATACTAATATGGCCTAAAGGAATCTAGAATTAACCCAACCGGGCTAAACATTAAGGTAAACATTCAATTTTCTTAGTTTCTTTAAGAAACTTTCATGACCCAACACTGGTAATATTCATAAGAAAAAAAAAATTGAACGTACACCTCGCCAAAGTTTTTTGTTTTGAATGCGTTCCACCAACTTCAAATACCGACAGTACCTGTGATACAATTGCTGTGTGCAGTCCCGGTTGCATAGTATGTACCGATTGCGGCAAAGGCCACGTCGTTTGACGGTGTGGATCACTTGATGTTCTTACATCTCGCCTCTGTTGACTTAACAGCCGAGCATATAAGCCCAGGGAGTAATTTGTTTTGATTGTGTTCCACTACACCAAGTTGCCCGACACTGATGAGACCCAATAAAGGTCGAAACAGCTGTCTGTCGGTATTTGAAGTTGGTGGAACGCATTCAAAACAAAAAACTTTGGCGAGGTGTACGTTCAATTTTTTTTTCTTATGAATATTACCAGTGTTGGGTCATGAAAGTTTCTTAAAGAAACTAAGAAAATTGAATGTTTTATTAAGTTTTTTTAAAGAATTTTTAAACTTGGCTTGGTTTAATAAAATAAATATTAAAAATTTAAAATCGAATAAAATCTGTAATATTTGGATTTTTTAAATAAAATTTGTCGATAAATTATAGTAGATAATAAATTGCACCACTTTAATTTAAATTATCTTAAATAGGGGGGCCTGGAGACGGGTGAGGCGACAGGAAAAACTAACTTTTTTTCGCAAATTCAATTTAAATTCTGTTTGCGCCGAACTTGTCTATTTAATCTCATTATAAACTATTATAAATTTGGTGTGGGTCCCATGTCTAATAACTGAAATATTGGTATACCCAAAATTCACCAGCCGCCACTGACTATACCAAGTTAGATATAATTAATATTTTATTTCCACCTTCATAGTAAATGACATTTTATAGGTTAATTTTGTTGTTTTTGTATCCATGTAAACGATACATTATGGAAACAGACCTGTAATATTTTACGGGCTTGTATAAAGGACCTGTAAAGTTTTACAGGCTTGTAGAAAAGCAATTTATGTAATGAAATGTCACATTTGACATATTAATTAATATTTTAAATTTGAAAATCGTTATCTAAAGGTGAAAATAAAAGTTTGTACGTGTCACGCTTTGCAATTAATCTTTACTAGACTCACTGGATTATGGTGTTCGCTCCTGCGTCGCTCACCCCACAAACTTTCAGCTCGCCCGTAAAGATTCATTTACAAAGCTTGACACGTAAATAACTATTACAGAAACTGTGCTCTTTTAAAATGAATTAGTCAAAAATAACTAATTATAATTATAAGTCATATTTGACTAATTGTCATGGCGAAAAAGTAGTCACTAATAATTAGTCAAATTCTACTGAATGAAATAGTCAAATTAGTAGGTTAAAATTTAAAAAAGTTCTTACCCTGCCGGGGTTTGAACTCGGGTCTGTCGCTTGTCAAGCGGATGTCATAACCAATGATCAGTCACTTTTATAAAAACAGTTTTATCTGTCTGTAATTATTGTTCAAAATTCAAAGTTGAATATATTTTTTGTGTTGCTGTTTTAAGTTAAACTTTTTACATCTTTGTTTGTTTTTAAGGGGCATTTAACCATGGAGCCTATATGCATTTAAACCAAACAATAATTTGTTGTTGGCCGCAAACGATTAAAGAAATTAGTTACTTTTAACTCTCAGAAATAGTCAAAGATGGTGACTTATCTTAAATTAGTCAAACTTTAACTATTTAAGTTAACTACTTAAAGTAGTCAAAAATAACTATTTAAAAGTGAAAACGACTATTTTATTAGTAAAAAAATGCTGATACTAATTCAAATAGTAGAATTTTGACTATTTTATTTCAAGAGGGTGAATTTTTAGAGATAAAAAGTCATTTCAGACACTTGCATCAAAATCCCTTTAGCCGTTAAATTCTTTCAAAAATGTCGAGAACGTCGGGATTTATTATAACTTTTATAAATTTAAATCCTTAATCATCCCACAGGAGCATTTTTTTGAAATAAAGGAAGCCTATGTCACTCTCTGGTCCATAAAGTACTCTATTCAAAAAAACTCGTCCACCAACAAACACTTTATAATATAATAGTATATTGGTAAACGAGTGTTACCCTTGTATACTAAGTTATTTATCACAATAAGTCATTGTAACAAGAGTTTTTCATACTACTTTGTCTATTTCGAGTCGAAATTTGCGACTATAATTTATCAATAAAATTAGATAAGTCTTAAAACAACGAGTAGTTTAATTCATGTTACTAGGTTGGCACAATTGACGTGAATCGAAAATTCTAAATTAAAAATTTAATCTCAGTCAAAATAAAATTTTGTTTTGTCTATTTCGATGCTTCTAAGAGCTAGATACAGTTTACATTTACCTCTAATAATTTTATTCACATTTTATAGTATAATTTTAAAAAATAAAACCAGAAAAACGAGTTTTTAACACATCGTGGACATAAAAATTAGTCTGAAATAAAAAATCCCTTATTTCGATGCCTTTAAGAAGCTCTTAGTAGCACTGAAAACTATGCGTCTAAGAACTTAATAGCATCGAAATAGATAAAATATAACACACAAGGATTGTTTCTACTATAGTAGACATTATAATGTCCTTATTAATTAAATTTTCTTTTTGAACTTATGATAATAAAAATGGCCAAAAAACGAAAAATGTCCATAAAACAGATATACGTAAAGACTAACGTAACTACTTTAATAAAAAAACTTGTATTCAAGTCCTGTATTAAACATTAATTTTTATATTTAGAAGTTCGACGCTAGCTAGCAAGCCAGCTTCATCTAAGCCTTAATGGGGCAAATCCTCTTATGCTGCAAAATAGAGCTTCTCTTGTGAAATATGGATACAGACAATGGATTAGAACTTTTATGTTGAGGCAAGCTTAAAATATCATTAGGGGATAACTTTTCCCTAAAGATGCTTGAGGAGGAACTGATTATAAATATTTTTAAGATTAGGAATTATTGTTATGGCCTATCATGGCAAGTTTCAGCATTTTTAACACAAATCTAGTTACAATCTAGGGATGCAATTCTTTAACATTATGGGTTGAAAACAGATGCATTTTTTTATCAAATGCATTTTAATGAAGTTATTCCAAAATCGTTTTAAGTTCCAAAAGTGGAAGGTCTAAATTATACCGATGATTTTATTTATAAAACTTCAATATTATTTAGATGAAATGTTCGACAGATACTCTCTAAATCAAGTCCATTAACATAAAATTATTCGCAAAGTTTATTAGTAATCAGATAGATAAATTATTGAAGCAGTTTAAGCGTGAATTTGCTTTTGCCTTTCATATAATCTCAATTTCAAACGACGCATCGAGCTAATTAGAACACCAATTGGTACGATTTATTTTGCATAATCTACAAACGACCCTGTATATTTTATTAAGTTTGATTACTTTTTAAATGACAAGCCACTTAATAAACTAGATAAAAATAAATAAAAAATACTAAATTATAGACAAAACCTATTTGTGCATTTGGAAAGAGGGTGCTTTATAAATGTGTATTCATTCTTTAACTCACTTGAATAACTTGCAAAATCATGGTATACACATGTTTTACAAATTCAAGCATTATTTTAAACTAAATACAATATTTCTATAACACCAGCGATGCAGAACTGCTGTCAGTCAACATTGAACTCTTTACTTGCAGAGCCTCCAATTTAACCAAAAATAGTAGCTCGCGTTTATGTTTTGTCCCGACAGGTTGTTGGTATAACTTGTTAAATATTTATTTTTATATAGTTTTAAGTTACCGATCTTCGGTAAATTATTGTATAGCTAAATACCCGCGGCATCGCTCCCGTGGTTCTAAGGAAAAATAAAGAATCATTTCAACATTAAGCAAATTTTTTTTTTGTATAAAAATTATTTTATATGGTCATTTCAGGGCCCAAGATTTCATCAAAATTACTTCGTTAAATACTAAGTAATTTTGATGAAAGTCTTTTAAAAATGGCGAATGTGCCGGTATTAATTATAACTTTAAAGGTACGGTTTCGTTGATGCGACTCGCGGCTGCGGCTTGCGACTGCGATCGTAGCCGCTCCACAGCTTAGTACAATTTGTTTGTATATTTTTAGGTTGACGCGTTCAGTCGCATTTACACACAAATAATTTGTAATTATTGTACTAAGCAGTGGCGCGGCTAAGGTCGCAGCCGCGAGTCGCATCAACGAAACTTTACCTTAAATAAATTTAATTTGAATTTTTAATTACCTAAGGGACACTCTGTATATTATAATTTGCTTTTTGTTTCGTTAAATATAATATAATATAATATTCTCAATTATTGTCAATAAAAAAAATCAGCAAAAAAACATTTTGAATTTACTAAATTATCTAAGAAAAACCCTCAGGGACACGTATTCCTTTTATTCAATTAACATCAAATTTCGCAAGAATTTGGTTTTTTTTAAATTTGTGTGGGTCCAGCCCAATTATTTTTTTAAAATTTATACAGGGTGTTGATGCTCCACAACTTGAAAATTAAATATCTTTGAATTTTTACCTGGGTTTGTAATCTACGACCAAAAAATAAGGTTTTGGGTCCGAGCGTTTAGCTGGGATATTTTCACCTAAAATTTTAAAAAGTTTTAACCCAGCTGGGTTAAACTTAGGTATCTCGGTTGTCAAACGAATGTTAAATATATTTTTTGTGTTGCTGTTTTTAGCTAAACTTTTGCTTTTTTGTTTGTTTTTATGAGCCATTTAACCACGGAGCCTACATGCATTAAACGGTTAAATTTTAACTAACAATAATTTGTTGTTGGCCGCAAGAATTAAAACCGATTAAAAAAAATTAGTTACTGTCTATTCTCAGAAACAGTCAAAGATGGTGACTTATCTTAAATTAGTTAAACTATTTAAGTAGTAAAAATAACTATTAAAAAGTTAAAACGACTATTGTATTAGTAAATTAACCATTCAAGTGAAATAACGTTTTTTTAATCCAATTAGTTTAGTTTTTTAAATGTTAATTAAAACTCTTAAAATAATCTTTAATTTAAACCAACGAAAATGGAAATGGTGTTAGTAATTTAAGTTTTGATATAACTTTTTGGTAAATTGGTAATCCGCCATATTAGTTGTTGTTCATTCTAACAAAAACGGACGCCATTCATTTTTCTTAATCGGTTAACTACAAAAATGAGGTAATTTAACTACAGAATTAATAAAACATAATAATGTGTTACTAAATTATTTAAAAAAATGTTTTTATTTATTCTTATTATTTTTAAAGCGCTTTTAAAATATACAATTATTATGTATATAAAGTGTGCCCAATTGGTTTTTCGGTTAATTAGATTAAAGCTTTAGTGCACTGTTCAAAATTTCAAGTCCATTTTAACACCAAATTAAGACCATACATGGTCTATATCGATAAAAACCAAAATGGTGTTAAATATGGTTTGTTGTTCCAGTGTAAATTCAAATACTAAAATAGTGTAAATTTAACTTTCACACATGTGTATTAAAATAAATTTTACCTGGTGTAAATTGAACTCCTTTACAGTGTTAAATATTATGTGTTTTTGGTCAAATTATACTACACAGAAAAAAAGGAAACAGGAAGTTCCTGGACGCATTACATATTACCAGTGGTATAATTCCAGACAATTGAACCTTCAACTCGCTATAGCGATAGAGATAATGTTTTTAGTGCGTTCCACTAACTTAAAATACTTCAACTGTTTCCACCTTTAAGGTCTTTTTAGTATCGAACAACTTGTAGTGTCACACCAAAGCAAAGGACTGAGCTTATATATTCTTCATGTAAGTCAACAGATGCGAGATTTAAGAACATCACGTGATCCACACCACCTTTGCCGCGATCGGTACATACTATGTAACCAGGAGTGCACGGCAAATTGTTTTAATCGTTTTAAAACAGTGCTTTAGGTTGAAGTAACTCTTATTTTACAAACAACATATTTAGTAAACTGAACCATGCAGCGGGTTGGTTTCACTAAAGTTTTCTGAGTTAATTTAACCAATTTAAAAAAAAATAAAATAACTATCTGGTTTAGTACCGTCAAACTAATCTTTGTTTATATTAACCTTTCCACAGTTGATTTAAATAAATACTTATGAGTCAACTAAATTAATATAGTTAATTGTACTATTCCTTTTTTTCTACTTATGGTTCAACTAAATTAATATAGTTAAATGTACCTTCCTTTTTTTCTTTGTAGGTGCACTTCTCAAATATTTTTAGGTAAACACCGTTTTGGTGTTTGCTGTATATAACATTTTCAACCATAATTCATGGTGTTGGATTTTGACACCATTTTAAGATTACTCTTTACACCACAAATATTTTAAACTGTAGTTACTTATATAAGTCTTTAAGATATAAAAATTCAGAGAAGATATTTTATTTTAAAGATCTGTAAACAAGTAATATATACCATTTTACAATTTAGTAAAATACAGTTACAATAAACTTAAACCCGATAATTTTCATATTAATTCTAAACTAAAGATTTAAGAAAGTAGTTAGTTTAAAAAGGTAAAATAAACCTAAAATTACCAAATATTAACGCATTTTTAACCAAAAGGTAAATTAACCAAAAATTTAAATTTAACGGTAATCTAACCATAGTTTAATTCCCCACGTATTAAAAAATGTTAATTTATCGTTATATTATAATATTACTTAAATAAATTAACCAGACATATAACGTTACAACTTTAAATTAACCAGTGCTACTTTGGAACACACTTTTGCATTTAAAATATTATAAAGGTGTCTGTTATGTTTCAACAAAAAAGTATAATAACCATTTTAAAAATATAACATGACATTTATATTTATTCCTTTTCCTACCTTACTTACATATAACTTATAAGTAGAGTGAAAAAAGTAATACAAATAAATGTCAGAAGAAAAACTGGTCCCCTTTGAAATTGATATCAAAATTTGAAATCTATAAATTTATTAAAAGGGAAATACATATTTTATACGCTCCTATTATTCCATTTAAATAACACCCATGTTATTTTCCTATTTTCTCAGAAAACTACAAAACAAGTTTCGCAAATATTTTATAAGCCATTCTCTGAAGACATTTCTTTGCAATTCCGATGCAAAATTTAATATATTTACTTGGATTGAGATTTTACAAAACGAACAAATCTTGTAATATTTAAATTTTTAAATCGTATATGCTTGTGATCAAAATATTTTAATAACAACATAATATGTGAATATGTGAATTACCTATAAAGTTAAATTTCGTTTTGTTGTCTTTTCGGGGCTTTATTAATAAGGGTAATTTTATTCCCTTAAGCCGCAAATTTATTATGCAAATTTTCTGCACTCTAAATGTTTTATTTTAATTTATAAGTCAAATAAAATTAAATAATTTATTGCTAAGAATGAGTAGTTTTTCGTGATTTCTTAAAAATTTAGAAAGTTTACATTCATTTTTTGAGTTCATCAAGAAATAAAAGGTTTTGCGGCGACCGCGGAACACCCTGTATACACTTATACCATATTAAAAACTTTTATTATTTTATCCTCAATCGGTCTGTAAACTACATTTTATTGTTGTCAACAATCATAAAATTCAATATTTGTCGGATCTATCTCACTTTCTACTTTTAATAATTAATTGTATACAATTAATTATTAAAAGTAGAAAGTGAGATAGATCCGACAAATATTGAATTTATACAATTGTGCCTTAAAAATAAAATGTTTTATGTAATTTGGCCAAGAGTGTCTTTTTGTGCTTCGCTAGTGACATAAATAATTATTACATCCAAACGTTAAAATAAAATCTTTTTCTTGACTTTTTTTTTAAGTCGTTTCTTTTGGTACACGTTATTCCTGTGTCGGTCCTGCGATTATTTCCTGCTGTACGCGTGTTCAACAGCTTTTATGGCGATCATTTTTCTTACCTATGTATATGGCAGGAAAATGCTAACTTACTCCTATATAAAATAAAATTTAACGGAAATATAAAGTTTTCATAAAATATTTTAAATTGTCAGTCTAAAAATCATATTTAAGTATATGTTTTCACTGGTATGTATATGTTGAAAATTTTAAATAATAAAATATTATTTAAAACATTTTCATAAAAATTTAATTTTAAAAACCTGAAAACCAATGGATATTAAAAATTATTTTATAAATTTTGATTAATAGTTTTTTTTTACAAGTGTTGAAAATAGACTTTTTTATGCGAGTGTTTAAGTCGAGTGTGCATTAACACGAGCTTAAAGAAAGCTTTTCTCACAAGTGAAATACAATGTTTTTTCCACGACCCTTTTATTTTTTATTATTTTCAAATTCAAAACAAAATAAATAATTTCTTTTCATAAAGACCTGTCACTTTTCACACAGACCTGTCACTTTTCACACAGAAATGTCACTTTACATTCGAGTTTTGCCTTGCCAATAAAAAAAATCATTTTCTAAGCAACAATGCCATTACGAAATGTGGTCGGAGAAAAATGAATTTTACAGCTCAGCTTAAAATGTGGTAAAATGGCAGTTTATTATGTTTTGAATTTTTAGACCATAGTAAATTTTCAATTAATATCTGTGTATTTAAAACAAAATCATTTTTTTATGTCCCCTTTCTTTATGCATTCTTAATTAGTTCTTAAGTTTTGTCTTTCTTTTTAAAAAGTACTTAAAAGTTTGCAGACTTTAAATTCTACCTCCTCATTAAATTACACTTTTTGATTATTAGGTAGCTAATTTTTCGTTCGAGTATGCTTTACTGATACTAAAAAATAAAGGATTTATTGATTTAAAGAAAGATTTATTTAATTATGAGAGTTGTAGCACTGATAAATAAGGTGAAATTAAATACAATAAACTTTTAACTTTATAACGAATGATAATTTGAAATGAAAACAGAAAGGTCGGCCCAAGCGGCTTAGGATTTAAAAAAATGAGCTTAAAATCCCGAAAGAAATTGCTTAAAGTATTAATAAATACCCTCTTAATTCCTTACTTAAAACAAAACTTTTATACAAAAAATTGCAAAATTATAAGTTTCAAATGATCAAATTAATCTTAATAGTATATTACACTGTAGGTAAATTTTCAACTCTTGATAAATCACAGCTAAACGCTCGGACACGTAAACATAAGTTTTGGTCGTAGATTCCAAATCCGTGCTCGGTTTAGCTGTATCAGGTCTAAAAAAGTTTTTCCTATTGGCAATTCGATCCGGAGACACGCTGTATAATGATATATTATAATTTTTAAAATAATATATTTTACCTCTTGTGCCAACATTCCCATGCTTTTTATTTTGTTTAATATAATATCCTCAATTATGCTGAATTAAAAAAAAATCAACAAAAAAAATTTGGAATTTCCTAAATTACACTAGTTTACAGCCATTTTGCCACTATGTCACTAAACCCGAAAATAACACTTAAATTTTTTTTCATGGAAGCGTTTTCGAGATATGAATTTTCAATTGTTTTTTTTTTAATTTTCTGAGGTGTTTTGACGTTTTAGTTCTAATTGATCGATTTGACCAAACAAGCACTTATACCAAAGGTAATTGAGCCATTTACAACTTTCTCTTGTATATACAGGGTGTTTCTTTTAACTTGAGACAGCTCAATATCTCGAGAAATACGCATTTCACGAAAAAATGTCTTAAATAAAAGGTTAATGTGACTAAAGGGGACATTATTTGGTGCTACCGCTAGCCACCCCCTACCCCTTCTTAAGGGTGAAACGGGGGGTAATTTTGGAAAGTCAAATGAAATGACCCGATTTTTTTCACAGAGTTTGGTAGTACATAAAAAAATAAATAACTTTTATTTAAAACTTTTTTCAATTTATCAACAGATGGCGCTGTAATTCAAAATTTAAGAAAAATGAGTTTCCTTGTAAAATGTATTATTTGAAACGTTTGAAAAACAAAAATTAACATTAACAACAATAGTCGGCTATGAAAAAAAATTATAACAAATGTTCGAAATGTCGTCATTCCATTTCAACACATTTTTGAATGCGGGTAATGAATTCTGGCACACAACGCGCCAACATGTCGGGCGGTATCGCCGCACAGGCGTTCCTGATCCGCTCCACCATGTCCTCCCAAGTTGTAGGAATTGCAGCGTAAACTTTTTCTTTCAAGTAACCCCACTGGAAGAAGTCTGGTGGCGTAAGATCAGGTGATCGAGCAGGCCAAATTACTGGACCACGTCTACCGATCCACCGCGGTGCACCGGCCATTGAACTCCCGATCTAACACATCTCGAGCAATTGCCGAATAATGTGCAGGACAACCATCTTGCTGGTACCACATGTTTTGGAGCCGTGCTAGTAGTACATCCTCCAAAAGGTCCGTCAGATCGTTTTCTAGAAAATTCCGGTACTTTTCGCCATTTAATGCACCGTCAATAAAGAAGGGTCCGATTAATCGTTCGCTTAAGGTACCGCACAAAACGTTTACCGACCAGGGACGCTGGTGCTCCACTTGGTGTCGAAATGGAAGGACGACATTTCGAACATTTGTTAAAAATTGTTTTCAGAGCCGACTATTGTTGATTTAATATTAAGTTTTGTTTTTCAAACGTTTCAAATAATACATTTTAAAAGGAAACCTCTTTTTCTTAAATTTTGAATTACAGCGCCATCTGTTGATAAATTGAAAAAAACTTTTAAATAAAAGTTATTAATTTTTTTATGTACTACCAAAATCTGTGAAAAAAATCGGGTTATCCCTTTTGACTTTCCAAAGTTACCCCCCGTTTCACACTTAAGGAGGGGTAGGGGGGTGGCTAGCGGTAGCACCAAATGATGTCCCCTTTGGTCACATTAACCATTTATTTAAGACATTTTTCCGTGAAATGCATATTTCTCGAGATATTGAGCTGTCTCAAGTTAAAAGAAACACCCTGTATAAAACTATAGTTTTCGTATCGGCTCAGTAGTTCGATACTGGCGATTTTATAAAGTTGAAAAAGTACTTTTTTTTACAAAAATCGAGGTCAAGTTTAATTTATTTTTCGTATAGATTATACTTAAAGGAAAAAAAAAGCTGCTTTTGATAAAAATCCATAGATAAATGGCAAAGTAATGAATTTTTCAGTGAAAGACCAAAATTCATAACTTTGCCATTTTTTCATGTATTTTTATCAACATTAGCTTGTTTTTTTTGTAAAGATGTCAGCTTCACGAAAAAAATCCAAACTGGAGTTATCTGTTTGATTTAAACCTTTCCCAGGACGATATGTAAATTTTCGACCTCAAGTTTTGCCATAAAATCGCCAGCGTCAAAATACTTATCCGTTATCAAAAGTATGTAAAATAAAGTTTTAGAGGGCTCAAATACCTTTAATTTAAGGGCTTGTTTGACCAAATCAATCGATTAGATTTCCTGCTATACTCAAAAACGTCAACTCAAAAAAAAAATTTTTTGTGATGTTCGTGTTTAGTGGGGCAAAATACATGGAAAAATTATAATGGGATATGGTGGGCAGAATTTTTTTTCGATTTTGTAAACTAGTGTTATCTAAGAAAAACCCTAAGGGACGTGTTCCTTTTGATCAATTTACTTCAAATTTAGCAAAAATTTATGTGTGGGTCCAGCCTAATTGATTTTTTTAAATGTATACAGGGTGTTTAAATTTATACAAGGTGTTTTCAATATCTTTGAATTTTGACCTGATACAGCTAAACCAAGCACGGATTTGTAATCTACGACCAAAAATTAAGTTTACGTGTCCAAGCGTTTAGCTGTGATATTTTCACCTCCCTACATAATTATGAATCAAGTTTTATAAACAGGGTGGAGCGCTTCTATACAAAAAAAAGTTTCCTAGACCTTGAAAATCAACCAAAAATATTAAAATTTACATATATATTATATAACTATATAATTGTGTTTTTAATACTAGTTGCAGTACTCTGTTTGGTTTTCCTTACAGAAAAACAACCCAGAACCCACCACGAGGAGGTAGCTGCAAAACGGGTTCCACCCATTTCCTCCCTCCCAATTTTCAAAGGTCAGAAGCAAACTGCAAAACGGGTTCCACCCATTTCCTCCCTCCCAATTTTCAAAGGTCAGAAGCAAAGAGTATTAATTATTTTACAAAATCGCTCCACCTTATTAATTAAGCACAAGAAAAGCTTACGTGCGGGTGTTTATGAAATAAATAAAAACGAGTGTCTAGAGAAGTTTATAAACGAGTTGTATACTATACTTTTTCTACTCCCACCTTTAAAACGCCCATTATCAACAGTATTAATTATTTTACAAAATCGCTCCACCTTATTAATTAAGCACAAGAGAAGCTTACGTGCGGGTGTTTATGAAATAAATAAAAACGAGTGTCTAGAGAAGTTTATAAACGAGTTGTATACTATACTTTTTCTACTCCCACCTTTAAAACGCCCATTATCGTACATGACACTAAGTGACCTTTTAAAGACACACTGACAAGGCTTTATGGCGCTTTAGTCACGGGCTGAAGTTAGCAACAGGTTTTTAGTCACGGGGTGAAGTTAGTTTTAAGTTAGTTGACAGTTGTCAAATGCCATAAAATCGTTAAAATAAAGTGCCCTTCTTGTAAAATAATATTAAATGTAAAAATTATTTTATTATCTCAACACAAAAATACAAAAGTATTAAATAGTTTCTTAACGCCAATATTTGAAATGTTTATATGAACATTTTACTGACATTTTAATTTCGCCGGCAGTAAACTACTTTCTATATCCGAAGCATTTTGATTTACACATAAAAATTTGACATTTTACATGAATTAATTAGCAAAAAAAAAGTTTACAGTGTCAGGTTAACAGAATTAAAGTGATTTTCATAAAAAATAATATAAATATGGCATTTATAAATATTTGAAATTTTTGATTAGTGTTATTTTTGATCGCTAATATGTGAAACGGTTGATCTGAAGAACTTTGCCCAGATGTTTTTTGTAGAGCGTGAAATTTCCTATAAATCCTCTCGCTTGGGTGTTGCGAAAACAAACCATTCCAAAGTTATAAAAATTCAAAATTAAAAAAAAATTCCCGTGTTATTGAAATGGAAAATCAACAAATAAATTGAGGCAAACCTTAATATTAATATTAAGGGCTGAAATAGTCGCCAAAATTTTTGTTTTTTAATGTACGAGGTGTGTTAAGAAAATATCGGGAATTTTAGTTTTTTGAAACAAATATTTATTTATTCGTCTACATTAATGTTGTCGCCTTTAAAATAGTTTCCTTTGGATATTATGCACATGTGCCCGCTCTTCTTCCAATACTCGAAACACTTCTAAAACTCGATCTTTGGGATAGCCTTTTCTTTCAGCGATGCGCTTTTAATGTCATCGTTGCTTGCAAAACGACGGCCCTTTAAGGTTCTCTTTATTTTTGGGAATAGGAAAAAGTCAGACAGAGGCATGTCTGGCGAATATGGAGGCTGGGGCATCATTAAAGTATTGTTTTTGGCCAAAAATGTTGTTCAAAATTTAACAATTTTAGAACAAATTTTGCTGCCATGCGTTTCAAAACATTCGAAAAAATTTCATGGGATGAGCCAATCGATATACCAACATCATCAGCGACTTCTCTGATGGTTTATAACTATTTCTTTTCACTTTTTCCATGTTTTTATCGGTTGTTAATGTGCTTGTGCGTTCGGGGCGTCATCTTCAACGTCTTTACGGTCATCTTGGAAATTCGTATACCACTTGTAAACTCTTGTTTTACTTATAGCAGACTCACTATAGGCCTTTGTTAACATTTCACAGAATTTATTTTATTTTTTAAGCAAAACTGGATACAAATTCTTTGATCCATTTCTTTTAACGAACGAAAAATCTCCGAGCTCATAAAACACGTCTAACCTTAGCGGCTGCCACAGACAAAGTAAACAATGAAAACAGCTAAAGTTTGTATCATACTTCGGGGGCATGTATACCAACATAATAAAGAAAATTTTATGACAACCGGACCCTCCGAACCCGCGAAATTTAACAATTCCTGTTATTTTCTGGAGTTCAGTTCAGTTCAGAATCTGAACACACCTCGTACTATTAATTTCTCAACACCATTGAAAAAAAAATAATTATTATTTTTTTGAAACACACTAATATATGGGTCATTTCACGTCAAATTTACCGACAAAATTTAAATTTGCCTGAAATATTTTTTTTTTCGTTTACGACACCAAAAAAAGTGACACGTATTTTTTTGTTTCAAAATTTTATAAATTATGTTAAAGTTACGATTTGTTTTTAATTTCAGTACCAGAAAAAAATAATTTTAAACAGTAGTTTTTGAATAGAATAAGATTTAATAAACTTTAATTTTTTTTGGCTTAATTTTAAGGTTATGCATTGTTTTAAATATTTAAATTAAAAAAAAAAAAAATTTTTTTTTAATTCAATTTTTTTAAGCAAATTTTAAAAATTAATAAAAAAAATGAAAATCGACATTTTTTTTTTAAATTTTTAAAATGTGTATTAACTTGTCAAAGTTTGCAGAACAAAAATTTCAGAATGGACCGTTTAATATCGTATGAAATATTAATAATTTTAGATATCCGCGCTCTTAAAATGAAGGCTGTTACAGAGGCATATTTAAGATAAAGCACCATGGGCTATTAAAATTACAATTATGGATGGGTTAGATTATATTGGATTATATTATATGTATTTTAGAATTAAAATTGCATCAAGGTTGTAATTTTTAATATTGTTTTTTACCATTAAAAACTGATTAATAATTTAAACAAATGTACAACAGTGTGTTAATTCATGGTTAGTTGCACATCGATATTTCATGTGTTAAAAAAATGGGTGCAAACAATTTTTATTTGACAAAATTTTACATTTTTTTATTCAGGAGATGCAATTTACTCCAAAATAAAAAAAAATCATATAAAAATTAAACTCACATTATTATTATTATTTTACAACACAAATTACTTGCTTTTATAATATTTTATTTTATAAAACTAACAGTTTGGAATATTAAACTCGAAGAATACGTTTTTATTTTTAAAAAGTTATTGTCCGCCGGTTCAATGGAATGTATTTTTTGTGTTCCCGTAATGGTTTGACACAATCTAAAACGTTTTTTTTTTAAGTTCTGCGGCTTCATAGTCCTTTTCACTAGTATAAATGACGGATATATTGCTCAAGGAAGAATCCTTTAGAGCCCAATGATAAAACTCAAGAGCTGTTATTATATTATTGCCCTGAAGGCTAGCCTTTCGTGCTTGCCTTTTCAAGGCTCCTCCAGCTCCGTCACAAGGACCTTTTCCGTGGGCTGTGGCTTGATAATGCCAAGTTGCAGAGCGACCAAAGTCTCGCTTATGATTATAAATTGTTGAAAAATGTTTAAAGTTTTTAAATTGTTGTGGTGCTCCATCAGAAAAGTAAACAAAATTACGTATTTGTGGGTAAGAGCTAGAAATAAAATTATTAAAAGCTCGCAAAAAAACGTACACTGCTATGGAATCATGTTTTTTGCAATCAGAAATTATGACCAAGGTTTTATGGCTAATGTATCCATTATTAGTAAAATAAAAAACAATTGGAAAAAGTGTGGCCTGGTTGTTATTCCAGTGATAACCTAGAACGGCGTTTTGAATAATAAAAGCATAATTTTCGGCAAAATCACATACAACAAGACTTTGATCGTTCTGTAGATTGTTTTTAATTGATCTGTAATAGCTTGCTTGTTGTTCTGCGATGAAGGAATGTGAAAGAAATTTATAACCAGATGTTAAAAAATTTTGTATGTAAATTTCCACTGGGACTTTTACGGTTTCGAGGGCTGTTCGAGGTTTCGAAATCCATTGTTTATGAGTGATTTTGTTGACGTGGTATTTTTGAATGGCTACTTACGAATGGCACCAACACTATTTTTACTAATGATTTTTCTGCAAGGGGCACATAAAAGATCTGATGAATCCAAAAAATCAAACTTTTTAACATTAATTTGGACGCCTTTCGCAAATTTGTTTTATTGTTTTTTGCAATATGCGAACTTTTACGTAAAGGGTTACAGCACCGATCAGAAAACTTTTTATTTGCAGGCATTTTTACCAAAGATGAACAACCCTGTTGTAAATGACATATAAAATCATATATGAAAAATCCCTGCTGGTTCCAATATGATACTATATGATTTTTGAAACAGACATTACATATAAGACCATATTGAAAACGCAGCATATTCATTTCTACACAGGCATATAAAAAACTGACTGTATACAATTTATTACCTATAAATTCATATTCATTCATATATGATTTAAGATGGATTTTCATATTAATTTCTGTCATATAAAACCATATATACACATACAGTTCATAATACTGATTACATATTGAATCCATAGTGTCATATAACAAACTATAAAAACATATAGAAACACTGTACGGATTCTATATGTTTCTACTGGTCATTTTCAACAGGGAAACAATAAATATAATAGAATTACAAATTTAACAAATACGGGGTAAGAACAGATTACTTGTGTGACACCAAAAATCAAACTACATCAAACTCAAGATCAAACTATATGATACGTCAAACTAATTTAACGACATTTCATTAAACTCGCCTACTTCGCTGTAAAAAAATATGATAAAAATATACACGTTGAGACTTTTCTTAGTGTAAAAAAACTTTTTCTAGAACTAATAAAATATTTAACAATAAAAATCGTCGTAGAGTGGCTTTTACTAAAAGTATATATTTGCAATTCTCTGTCAATTTTATAAATTAATGGTATATTTATCTAATTTTGTTATAAGAAGTGGCAGACATTTATTAAGCAATATTAAACTTAAAATCCAGGGGACAATAAATCAGTTTTATTTTAGAATAAAATATTAAAAAAAAAATTTTAAACTAGGTATTTTATGAAATTTGCTTTATAGGCTTGTGTTTTACTCCTGCCCCCAAAGAAAATAAATAAAGTTTTAATTATTAGCTTATCACTTTAACCATTTTAAGGAATATAATTTTTTATTAATATTGCATTAAAAAATATAAAATGGTAAAATTTCAAATTTCTGTTCGTAATTTTGAATGTTAATCGTCAATATTTTGCGATATCCTAAATATGTCTCTGTAACAGCTTTCATTTTAAGAACGCGGATATCTAAAATTATTAATATTTCATACGATATTAAACGGTCCATTCTGAAATTTTTATACAATGTTCTGCAAACTTTGACAAGTTAATACACATTTTAAAAATTTAAAAAAAAAATGTCGATTTTCATTTTTTTTATTAATTTTTAAAATTTGCTTAAAAAAATTGAATTAAAAAAAAATATTATTTTTTTTTAATTTAAATATTTAAAACAATGCATAACCTTG
The DNA here is from genome assembly GCA_921294245.1 of Brassicogethes aeneus. Classification (NCBI taxonomy): domain Eukaryota; kingdom Metazoa; phylum Arthropoda; class Insecta; order Coleoptera; family Nitidulidae; genus Brassicogethes; species Brassicogethes aeneus. The sequence goes on along the minus strand of OV121133.1, from coordinate 58,697,135 downwards.
AAATAATGTCAAAAAAAAATTAAAGTTTATTAAAAATTATTCTATTCAAAAACTAATGTTTAAAATTCTTTTTTTCTGGTACTGAAATTTTAAAAAATCGTAACTTTAACAAAATTCATAAAATTTTGAAACAAAAAAATACGTGTCACTTTTTTTGGTGTCGTAAACGAAAAAAAAAATATTTCAGACAAATTTAAATTTTGACGGTAAATTTGACGTGAAATGACCCATATGCACATTTATATTTGTGTTGTTTTTTACATTTTAAATAGTGCACATGGGGTTCTTAAAATATTTTTGATGTCAAAAAGTAATATCGAAAAGTTATAAATAATATTTATTTATTAAAACACTCCCCTTACATAAGTCCCTTTTATTCTTGATGTATATGTCTTTGTGTATTTGTGGAAATATATTTCTTTGGAATTTCGTTAGCTATTTATTTTGTATTTCTGTTATTTACGAAATGCTTAGATAAATAAAGAAATATTAAAGAAAATATTTTGAGTAAACACATCGATTTTCTCGGTCAATTTGAGCAGAGATGAACATAATTTTGTTTTTTTTTTAAATGACCGGAAAATGTTTTTTGGCTTTAATTGCAAAAATATATTTAATACTAATTATTAAATATTTTAGTTTTGTATACAAATATATTTAATACTAATTATTAAATATTTTAGTTTTGTATACAAAACTAAAATATTTAATAATTAGTATTAAATATATTTTTGCAATTAAAGCCAAAAAACATTTTCCGGTCATTTAAAAAAAAAAAAATTATGTTCATCTCTGCTCCAATTGACCGAGAAAATCGATGTGTTTACTCAAAATATTTTCTTTAATATTTCTTTATTAAGCATTTCGTAAATAACAGAAATTCAAAATATATTAATGTTTTTGGCTAAAATGACCAATAAATAATTATGTATATTTAATTGCTCTTTTAAGCTAAATTTATACATTTTTAGGATGCCATACAATACACAGTGTATTATTTATTTGAAACATTTGTTGTTTTTTAAGCGATTACATTAAAGAGTTTTTAGTTAACCATTAGTTACGAAAATTGACTATGAAACAGTGCAGAATAAATTTGCATTAAATTACACATCAGTATAAAGATTAAACGCACATCCGTATAAATTTAATGGGCATCGAAAATGCTTTTATATTTACTTAATGTTTATAGCCATAGGCTTGCATAATGCACATACGCATATGGTGTGTAGATACAGTCAGTATTTAGTACGAGCACTATTATTTTGTAATATTAGGCATTTTGGAATTATTGCACCGAATTTTGCGATGCTTAATATCCATTTCGAATGTTTATTGTAATCATGTGGTTTGGTATAAAAGAATTAGATAGTGAATGTGCGTCTAGGTGTCTAACCTAAAATGAAATTTAACTATTTTGGGCTTATTGTTTAATGCAGTTTTGTTTATAATTATTGAGCTGCATTAAATTTTTAATTTTTAGAATATAAAGCCATGTAGAGTCTCATAGGTAGTATCTGGGCCCCTCTCCCCTTAGGTAACAATGCATGTATGTAATTTATAATTTATGTAGATCATGCTTTAAGAATTGACTAATTAATTTAACAGATTTAAAAAAAAACGGATTAACTCTAGGATAAATAGGTGGGTAAACTAGTATATTATGTATAAAGTTTGATAACCGCCATTTTAGTCACGATTTTTAATTAGGCACCAGCGAACTTGCGACCGAATGTTTAATAAAATGAGCGTTTAATATAGCACGCCGTTTTAACAATAAATAGTTTTTTAATTTGGAATATTTTTAACTTTAATTTGGAATATCTTCAACTTTAATTTAAAATATTTTCAACTAGCATGTATTGAAAGACGAAATTTACTTACAGTTCACTTTTGTATTAAACAATATTATATCCAATAAATATTTGCAAAAATCATTTTTTATACTATAATTTATTTAGGCTGAAATTTCTAAATCTTATGTAAATATTTTATAAAAGTATTTAGATTAAATTGGTAAAGTTAAATTTTTTAGTATTTAAAAATAGTATCGAGACATTTAAAATATTAACAAATATAAAATATTTTCTACCAAAATTGTTTAAAAAGTTAATTTTTTTAAACTCAAAACAATTGATAATCAAAAAAATATTTTAAATACATTTAAAATATAAAATTATTAATTTTCATTTCACAAAATAATCGGTTTTTATAGGGTGGTCGATAAATTTTTAATACAAAAATTGTTACAATACATTTAAATGATAGTTTTAAATTTTTAAGTGGTAATTTTTGGATTAAAAATTTATCGACTATGATGATTCATGACTCTTGGGAAATTTAAACCGATAATTTTATTTTTAACAATTTTAAATAGATACATTTTTTACATTACATTTAAATGTAAGTCGATAATTTTTAATCCAAAAATTACCACTTTAAAATTTAAAACTATAATTTAAATGTAATGTAAGAATTTTTGTATTCAAAATGTATCGACCACCCTATAAAAACCGATTATTTTGTGAAAAGAAACTCCAATTTTTAAAAATTAATAATTTTTTCTACCCCCACCTTTAAAGCGCCCTTTATCGTACATGTTTCCATGACACTAAGTGACCTTTTAAATATACATTGACAAGTTGTGGCTTTATGGCGCTTTAGTCACGGGCTGAAGTTAGCAACGGGTTTTTAGTCACAGGCTGAAGTTAGTTTTAAGTTAGTTGACAGTTGTCAAATGTCATACAATCCTTAAAATAAAGTGCCTTTCTTGTAAAATAATGTGAAAATTATTTTATTATCTCAATACAAAAATACAAAAGTATTAAGTAGTTTCTCAACGCCAATATTTGAAAAGTTTATATAAACATTGTACTGACCTTTTAATTTCGCCGGAAGTAAACTATAACTTAAATTCGGGCACGGACTCCACTGTAAAGTGCTCATAAAACATTTTCTTTACTTTCACTGTGAAAAACAGTCAATTTTTAAGAAATACATTTCGATTTATAACCTTTATAATTGTATTTATAAAATACAAAAATTTTACATTTGACGGTGACACACAGATTCCCCAATTGTTTCATAGATGGCACTCTATACAAATTTTTGATTTAAATCATTTTAAGATAATATTATATATAGTATTTGTTGTAGAAAAAGTATAGTATGCACCTCGTTTATAAACTTTTCTATACACTCATTAATTTAAGCACTCGCTCGCAAGCTCGCTCGTGCCTAAATTAAATTCTTGTATAAAATGGCGTTTATCAAACTTGATACATAATATACTATTATATACTCCTACGTTGACGAGCTGTGACTTTATGGCGGTTTAGTCACGGGCTAAAGTTAGCAATGGTGGCTTTAGGGCATTTTGGTCATGGACTGAAGTTGGCTTTATTATAAATTACTGAAAAGTGAGGTTAAATCCGTTAAAATTTCACAGATGTCAAAAGTTTAACAAATAAAATTAGCTTTAAATTCTTCTTGTGTTCGTCGTAGATGAAGTTTAGTATGCAATTCGTTTTATAAACTTAACTAGAGACTCGTTTTTATTAAACACTCGCTCGCAAACTTCGCTCCTGCCTAAAACTCGTAACTAAAATAGCTTTTATAAAACTTGATACATAATATAAAATTAAACTTAAACTTTTACAGTTGCATTTTATATTTAAAATACTTTTTGATTATCAATTGTTTTGAGTTCAAAAAAATTAACTTTTTAAACAATTTTGGTAGAAAATGTTTTATATTTGTTTTTATTTTAAAAGTCTCGATACTATTTTTAAATACTAAAAAATTAAATAATAATAACATTTAAATGTAAAGTTATAAATTTTGAGTTAAAAATGTATCAATTTAAAATTGCCCAAAATAAAAATTTTGGGTTTAAATTTGTAAAGAGTCATTTAAAATTTAAATAATAGTCGATACATTTAATGATAGTCGATACATTTTTACGACTTTAAAATTTAAAACTTACATTTAAATGAAATGTGAAAATTTTTGTATAAAAAATTTATCGACTATCATTTAAATGACAAATTTAAACCGATAATTTTGTATAAAAAAATATTTAAACTACAATTTTTAAAAATCAAATACAGTTGCATTTTATATTTAAAATATTTTTTGACTATTAATTGTTTCGAGTTTAAAAAAAAGTTATGTTAAAACTAAACTTTAATCTTTTAACTATTATCAGATTCTAATAAATGCTAAAACATAGTCTATACAAGTTTATTAACGAGTTGCATAATATACTTTTTCTACGACAAATAGATTTTATTATTACCCATAATATAATTGGTTGCATGATTACTAGGGATGGGATATTTAGGTACTAAAAACTGAAAAATAGGTAACTAAAAAGGTACTAAAAAAATGCATTTTAGGTTAAAAAAAACAGCATTTTAGGTAAAAAAAACATTAAAAGTTCACGTTTCGTTTATAATTTTGTTTAGCCCCATACCCAAATACAAAACATACCCAAAATAAACTATTTTTATGCAATAAACTGTGTTTCACTGAGTGACACTCTCTACACAGAAGTTCTATGACAGAACATAAGCTCACTACAAAGAAGGTAACTGTAAAGAAAGTTACTGTTACAGTCTGTGACCATAAGAAAAAATTTTATACCGTTGAGTTGCACGCCCTGGATTAAATATTGGGGCAAAATTTAACAAGAACACAAAAAAATAAAATAAGTAAAAATACGTAATAATAGATAACAAATAGGTGAAAATACACTGACAAATTAAAAAATATGTAACAAAAGTATAAAAAAGGTAGTTTAAAGCAAAAACCTCCAAAAAAGGTAAAAAAGGTAAAAACAAGTTAGGTTCATATAAAAGAAAATCTTTTAAAACACATTTTGGCATTATTGGTTTTCAAATAGTTACATCGGTTGAAAAAAGATAAAATCCCATCCCTAATGATTACACTGGTTTACAGCAAAAATGTACATTCGATGCCACTATTTTGGCCTGTTAAACTCAAAAACGGCAATACAAATTTTTATGGCAACCATGGTTTTCGAGATTTGAATTTTATTTTTTTCATTTATTTTTCGATAGTAGCTTTACAATTTTGGATATATCTCGAGTCTGGTTGCAAAAGGTTAAACTAAACATAATCGAATCGCCGACCAATATCACTCGTTTAATGCCCAATCAGTAGTTTAAGTGCAATGGGCTTGAACCAAAATAACAATGCAACATTTACCTTTTCGCCAAGAACAAATAAAAATCATCAAAATATGACCTTTTTGAATTATCTACGGAGAATCCACACTTTTGCGAAAAAGTATTATTTTACGATATTCATAGGGTAAACTCTAGTTTTAAGCTACATTTTCAATCAACTCTAAAGGTAGCTTTAGAGTGAGAGTGTGTCGCACACGTAGAGTGGCTATTTTCAACCGATACTCGTACTCCAGCATGCATGCAAAATTTCGCGCCGCATTTCAAATAAGCTGGCGCTGCGACTGGACAATAACAATGTCAAAATTTGGGGTTATGTAAATTATCTTTATGCACGATGACATTATAATATGACAATTATAACAAAAATTCTTTGACGTAAACGTCTTTTTATAGCCCGCGGGCGTTATTATGACCCAGCGGGCTATAATGAAACGTCAAAAATTAAAAACAACAATGTTACACCATTTGATATATTCGAAGTAAGTTTTTTCGTATAAAGATTTTGATTTTTCCGGCAGCAGGCCGCAATTTTTCGCCTTTTCAGCTGCTTCCTCAATTTCATTCATCTTTAAACTTTAAAACTGAATGATATCAGTTGACATTATAATATGACATGTCAACTGATATAATTGCAATTATAACAAAAATTCTTTGACGTAAACGTCTTTAAAAACAATAATATATTAAAAATAATAATATATTAATCGTGCATAAAGTTTTGTATGCATTGCTGGCATAACTGGTTTTTATGGTCCTACGACGCTTTTCTAGCCCTCGCGCTAACGCGCTCGGGCTCGAAATAGCGCCTCGGACCATAAAAACCTTATTATGCCCTTAATACATAAATAACTATTACGTTTGTAGTTTATTTGTTAATATGTGTAGCAAAAACCCTATTGAACCCTTTCTAAATGTCATATTAGGTATTTTATATCTAAAGGGTGTCCACTTAAGAGTGCTCTAACTTTAAAATGAAATAAAACAAACTACACTTAAGATATTAGGAAAAAAATATATTTATTTAAAAGAACATCCTATGGCATTAATTATGAAAAATAACATCTCCACAGCGCGCATTCTGCAGATCAAATTTTCTATCACTTTTTCGCACATTTCGGGTTCGATTTCATTTATTATACGAGTAATGTTGGCCTTCAGTGCTTCAATTGTTCGTGGCTTATTCACGTACACAAGGGACTTTATGTAGCCCCACAAAAAAAGTCCAGCGGCGTTAGATCGCATGATCTCGTTGGCCACTGGATATCGCCGCCGCGTATAATGACGCCGTTAAAACGTTTGGCGAATTAAACATTGATTTTGTTGGTAAATTTTAATAATTTGAATGCGTTGAGCAATCGTGTAACGCTCCATTATCAAATGTCATAATATCAGTGGCGGCTCGTGACCTAAAAAATCTGGGGTTGCACCCATATGTATAGGTGTAGATATTACAAGAGATGTGCAAAACCAAGATCGCTTTAAAAAATAAATTGGGTCATAAAAATTTAAATTTAAAATATTAATTACTATTAGAGTTTTAAGTTAACATATTGTTTATTATATATGTATATCTAAATTAAATTTTCTAGTAAAAGACCGGCTTTTACTGGACACACATTGAACGATGTTTAAATTTGTTGTAGGTCTTCCAAGCCTCTTTATATCGATCGACCGACTACCGAAGGGATTTTCTAATAAACTTTCAACTGAATTAATCATTATTATTATAAGAAATGCATACAAACAATAATAAAAACGCAGCGGAAATGTTAACGCGGCCCGGCAAAAATACGTAACACGAATCGTGTTACACGATTCACAGTGTGAATTTCACACTAAATGTTGCATTTGTCCTGCAACCACTTTCGATCTAATTAAACCAATGATATTGAACGTAATTTAATCACGTGGTCCCAACACGCCCATTCGAAAGCCTGTAATGGTTTGCGACCTTAAAACAAACCCGTTAGCCTCAACAATTATACACTAGATGGCGTGGTATTCGGGCATCGATCAATGAACCGATACGAAGCGCCAAGCGGGAAATTTAATTATTTGCTTGGAAACTATAGTGTTATAACAAGAAAGTTACTAAGAAATTAAAAAAAATATATATCGATGATATTATTATAATCATAATTTATTTCTTCCTTCTTGGGTGATTTTTTTGGGGGTTGTGCAAACCTGCAAACCTTAGGTAGAGCCGCCACTGCATAATATGCCAACAAAACTTCAAAATATTTGACAGCTGTGTCTGTACTGACTTAGCCATAGCCGCCTATCAAACATCGAGCGTACCTAATTGGACACCCTTTATAACACCTATATGCACTGTAAATAAGCTATGTTTTTTATGAAATAACAACTTCACAATCTTCAAAATCAATATGATCTTATTTCTTAACAAAAATGAATGGTTAAATACATGAGAAATGTTTATTTACGAACTTTTTCCTATATTTGTAGTATTTGTACATAGTTTACTATTTCCACAATACAAAATTTAAAACTATCGATAGCACTATCAATTTAATAATATAATTTAATTATGTAAAAATTCAAAAAAAAATAAAAATGTGATCATGTCAATGGGGGGGGGGTATAAAATGGTTATATATGGACGACCCCTAATGCAATGTAATTTAATCTATACAATGGGTTACATTGAATTAGTATGCAAAATGTATTTATTTTTGTAAAACAACAGCCAGCTTACACCAAATGAAAAATTATTTTGTGCTTAAAAAAATAAACCTTAAACCTTTGTAAAACGAAAACAAAAGCATCAAATTATTTTTTTTTATTCTCATGGGCCGCGGGGCCCCTAGGCGGCGAGCCGCTGCGCAGGTCCTATATATATATATAGGCAGTTGCCTACATTGACTATATGGATAATCCGACTCTCATTTTTTATTATAAAAACAATTATGTTTAAGTATGTTAGATTCCATTTAAAATATTTGAAATAAAATTTGCATTTTTATTTAAATTGTCAACGCAATCAAAAATAATTTTCTCAGAATTTCCTAATTTTCGTTTTTCTAATTTAAAAATAATAAACTAAACTTGCCAGGGCAATATTTAATTAGGTTTAAATTATGTTTCTCTGAATTTTAAATGGTTTATAGTCATGAATTATTAAAACTTACAAATTGCACGTTAAAACTATTGTTTTATAACGATAAATTAAAAGTTTTTTAGTGCCCACAATCTGCTCTACATTGCAAAATATGTCAAAGTAACCCGTTATGTTTTATTAGAAATTGTATGATTTTAAATTGTACACTGACACTGACATTGACATTGAAAAATATACAAAAATGCAAAATTCGTAAAAATCGTTTAATAGTAATTACTTTATGGCCACTTGCACCGTTTTCTCTAACTGATCAGTTAAATTAACTGCCAAGTTAAAAGGTAACAGGGGATTATATAGTGTACAAAATCTTGCACCGTGATTTTTTAACTATGGTTTAAAATTTAACTAGTGATCTAGGGAATTTGACTAAAAAATGTAAAAGATGTGACTAGATTCTGTGTAGCAGCATCAAGATTGCACATTCAACATTTACAGTGTTGCCAGTTGGAACAGAACTTGAATATATGCAACTACGATCGCATTTAAGGATACTTTTTATGATAAGACGGTTTTTCTATGGTCCGCCCGCTTCGAAACCAACCCAAACCCAACCCAACCGACCCCGCCCCATTAAATATATATAAAATTAAATATAAATGCTTTTAAGGCCACATTGTATTATTTCGGTATATAAATTCTTTAAAAAGAATTTAAAAAAGTTATAGAGGCGCCAAGTATCGAACCCCGTATCTCTCGCATGCAAAGCAGGCGCCCTTCCATCGAGTTACCGAGCTTATTGTAGAAATTCTATCACTCGAAAAATAATACCGATTTACAGTGTGTGACGTCACAAAGTGTTAACGGGAGCGCAATGGAGAACCGTCTGACGGGACTCTAGACATTATGCTTATCATATAAAAAATAAATAAACAATAATGTACGCAAACATACATGTTATAATAAACAAAGTTAGTTGGGGTTAGATTCTTCTTCTTCTTCCAAACATTATGCTCCACAAGCTGGCAACACTGCAATGGTTAAATGTGCAATCTTGATGCTGCTTCACAGAATCTAGTAAAGATGTGTGCTAATAACTAACTTCACACTTATTTGTGACGCAAATATATTTTGACGTTAAGAGTTGGAGGGAGGCGAGGCCACGCTCAAAACGTTTCCCTATATTCGGTTTTACTCTGAACGGACTGTATAATGCGATCTTGTGGATGAGTAACATCAGGGTACTCCAGTTCATGGCATTAATATCATCAGGCAATGGCGGCTTTGGTTTATTAATGTCTCTAGCAATATTATATAGTACAGCTGCAGCTGGTATAATGGAAAAAACTATATCTTGTTTTAATCTTAAGCCATATGCCAACACTGGAAACCTTCTTTTCCAAATTCCATATACTCTTTCTATTATATTTCTGGTTCTTAGTAGTGACTCATTATAGAGTTGCTGACCTCTATACCTATAACTATAGTTATTCTATTTGCTAAAGATGTCAATAAATAATATCTTCGGAAAAAAAGAATTGAATACCGATGACAAGTACTTTTGAGGTTATAAATCCTTAACGGTGGATTAAAGTAATTTAATCCCCCGAAATTGAAGGTTTATTTTAATCGTAGTTTAGTGGAATTTAAACAAGGATTACGGTGCAAGCCAGTTATGAAAAATTAACCTGTGTTAAAAAATAAACCACTGTTAAACTTACGGTGCAAGGGGCCTTAAACTTAAATTTATCATTATATTTATAATTCATTGTCTTTTTAAATAACCTTCAGACAGGCAATGTAAGGCCCATCCCTTTTACAAATATTGCTTTGCTCGATACATTTAATGTAAAGTTTACATTATGAACTCAGAAGAGAATAACATTTAAAATTACTAAACTATTTAAAAACGTTCGTAACAACAAGGTAATGGTTACTAAGACCTTATTCTCGTTTTGGCCGCGCATACTTCGCGCTTTAAATTTCCGAGTTCTGCGAGTTGGCCGAGAATGAAAACAAAATCCCGGCCACAATATCATAAGGTCGGACCTTAACTAATTAGTTAAGGTCCGACCTTATGATATTGTGGCCGGGATTTTGTTTTAATAAGCTTTAAGTTACTGCAGTCTGTCCGGCGAATGTTTTATATTACCTTGCGTCATCAATTTTCATGAATTTAAAATGTAAAAAACTTTTTTGATATACGTATACGTATATCTATAGAGTTGTACCAAAAATGTCATTATTCTGGAGAATAGAATAGAATTAGATAGAATCGCTGAATGCAAGAGCTGCAGCGTTTAGATGTCTGTGTTTGGTTAAGAAATTAATGACGCAAGGTAAAGCATTTGCCGAACAGACTCAACTACATATATTTTTTTAGACAAAAATAGCAATGATTAAATCAATAAAGGAGATAGGAGAAACATTGATTGAAGTTAAAACTAGTCTGCGGCTATTTTTACCAATCAATTTGGTGGACTGTGTCGAAAGTCCACAACCAAACGGGTCCTGATTTATTCGAGTTCATTTGTTTTGCTTACGCGACAAGTGCACCGAGTTTCCGGCCCATTGAAAATCCGAAACCGATGCCGGCAGGACAACTTGCTGCAGGAATTAAATGACAACTTTGGGGATCCAGCTTCAAAGTTTATAAAACTTTAAAATAACTTTTTTGTTCTAGGATTCCATTTACTTAGCTTTGTTCGAGACGGATTACCTACAGAATAAGTACGAGGATAGGTTAAAAAGGTTTATTTAAATTATTTTGTGTATAATGTATAAAATAATATTTTGTACCATAACTTGTAGTGTAGTCCCTTTAGGGCGCGTCAGAACCAAGAAAATTAGACTTGGCTGTCTAATTATTATGATAAACGTCAATTAACAATAACAATAATCATTAACTCGGCTCTGCGAGTCGATTTTCGGGTACAATGAACATGTTGTGTGCGGTGTTGTATATATCGGGGTGGCGACAGGACAGTATGTTATAAATTAGCAGCGCGCTTAATTTGTTGAAAATTCATTTAGACGCGACACGAATGAATTATTCAGGAACGCACGATGACGTTCACGTCCCGGCAATGATTGATGTCGGACCGAGGTTTTGACTGTTGCGAAACTTCCTGAAATATTAGCGCTAACGTGTTGTGACAACGGTGTTTGTGTCCCAATCATAGAAAATTTAAAAATAAATTATCATGGAACCAAATGTAACTGGGATTTATTAAAAATCGAGTAATCCACACCTGGTATCTTCCTCACTCTTATTTTATTTTTTGACACCAGATCCAAATGTTCGCAAAATTAAAAAAATAATTTGTTTGTTTACCTTTTGTTGAAAAGTGTCCTTTTTTAAGGTGATTTCTCTATTTAGTCAAGTCTTGTAAATTACACTGAATCCGAAAATGCGTTAAAAGTAAAAATAGAATAGTTTTTGAGATATAATATAGGTATACGAAATATAGCCAATTTTTAATATGTTTTACAATGAAAAAAATGTTTTTACTCATTTGAAAATACGAGGATAAAAAATGTAGAATATATAAGGGAGATTTGGGTAATGTTGCGCACTTAAGCCAAAACTGAGTATATATTTGTGGAAAGACTGATAGATTTCTTAATTTAAAAAATTTGTTGTTATGTATAACAAGGGTTACTTATTTTACTTTTACTATGTAAAATAATATTTGAAGAAAATAAAAGTATAAAGTGGTAATTAAATAAATTAAGCCTTGCAGAAAAATATTTGGTACCACTTTTTTATAATGATTTAATATTTCTTAAATTATTCTTAAAATACAATAATAATTAAGTCATTTTGAATAGCTTTTGCTTGATAATTTTAATTTTAACTTATTATAAATTTTCATAAAAAAACGATTAACAGTCACAAAGCACAGACATTACAATTATTGCTGTTTTTTTTTACGTATATAATCCAAGGAACCGCTAGGTTAACCGTATGTCGAGAAATCGGTTTTTGACATTCGACAATAATGACGCAATTTGAAACATTCGCCGGGGCGACTATATCTATACCAGGGTGTCCCTTATTTTTATTTTTTTTACGCATACCCTCTAATTATATTTATTACTTGTTTATATACTCCCAGTAAAAATTTCAGCTCATTCTATAAACGGGAACCCGTGCCGACTTGCATCTAAACCCTCCGTTAGCCAACGTTAGGCGCGCGCGGTATTTTGTAACACGAAACACTTTAAAGAAGATATAGGTACTTCAGGACTGTATTTTTGTAATGATTTTATTAAATATGATTACTAATTAATATTATTGCTTTTGTTTCTATCATTTGTTTCACTAATTTAGTTGATTTTATCCCTTAAATATATTAATATACTAATTAGTATTGCTAAAATATACTGTTAAATGAAATTTCAGCTTTATATAAGCATTTATTTTCTTGATGTCCTCCCAAAAATATTTCAGACAGTTCAATAAGTTTTCGGTAGTCATCTCTCACAATAGACTCTTTTAGTTATTTAGAGTAAAACCCATTAAGTTTATCAATTTCAGAGTTTACAGCCAATTCACCAGACCCTTCCGGGTAACTAGCCACTCCCTGTGAAAATATACATTTTTAACAAAGTATACTCATAAATAAAATTATATTTTCTTACTACCTCGGCCGAAAATACGTTGTTTCGTCCCCGATTCCACGGCAGAAAGTTAACGTTTGATGCATTGGTCAAGCTATACGTATTTTTGGCCGAGGTAGTAAAAAAAATGATTTTTTACATCACATGTCATGTATAAATTCATTGTGGGTTGCCTATGTCGGGGCAGGCATCAATATGTTTCGATATACACATTTAATTTTTTCCCGTATTTTCGGCCGGGTAGCAAGAAAAATAGTATACACTACACGGGCAGAAAGTGTGAGAGCCCTGAACTGCGCGCCATGATGCTTCACCTCGGGCCTCGGGCATCATGGCGCGCAGTGCATGAATCTCATACTTTCTGCCCTTCTAGTGTAATATACTATTTAACATTTGTCAATAATTTATAATATAAGGGTCACATAATAACAAACACAAAATGACTTAAGATCGAAGACCTCGCGACCAACCGTGTTACAAAATACCGCGCGCCTAACGTTGGCTAACGGAGGGTTCAGATGCAAGTCGGCACGGGTTCCTGTTTATAGAATGAGCTGAAATTTTTACTGGGAGTATATAAACAAGTAATAAATATAATTAGAGGGTATGCGTAAAAAAAATAAAAATAAGGGACACCCTAGATTCTATACGCACCTTTAAGGTGCGTATAGATATAGCTAGACGAGCGCGAGTCGCTCCTGAGTTGCGCCCAAATCGCTCCAGAGTCGCGCTTTTTGATCAACGAGCCTTCCGCGAGCGTCCTACGAATTTTTCTTATCGGCATGTTAAGTAAGCGCGCGACGAGTCTCCCACTAATTTGGTTCCATGCGTCAACCTTTTTATCTTTTTTAAAATAATCCTTATCTTTAGGATCCCACAAATTTGGTAATAGTATATAGTTCTCCACCAAATTAAGTGCCTAAAGTTTCTTCGGACCACTCCATAATTAGCAATAATTTAGAAACAACTATCGCCTGGTCAGTTTCGTTGCAAACTAAATTTCGAAGGAGCCTACCACCCACTACACGCGCGCAATTCCTTTGATGGCACGCCAAAATACCGACAGAAAATGGATCGCTACGAGCCTCCTTTGAGCGGCGCGTGGTAGTCTCGCGAGCCCCGTATAAATTTACCTTAAAACACTAAAAGTTTAAAAAAAAGTTTTTCATAACACCCTGTATAATATTCTTATAATATTTATATATTTAAATAAATATTTGTTTCAAATTTAGTTGGTTTTACTTGCCCTTGTCCCCTTTCCTGGTATAGCCTGTATTAAATTATAATAAAAATTGCCTAACTGAAAGTTAACTTTTCACAGAATATAATAACATAATAATATATATTATAATGTAGGTACTAATAAAAATGTCGAGTATTTACTAAATGTTTTCTTCAAAATAATTTATTTTATTTATAGTTTAAGGATGTCACTAAATTACAAGATTTATAATAATTAATATCTAATAGCTTTTATTAATAATGTAATGTATTTTTCACAGTGCTATTCTGATACACTTTACCGTTCCTATATCTAGTATTTTTTATTAATAAAAGCTGCAAATATTGTAGGAAATTCCGGTAAATGATCTTCTGGAATATCCTGGTAAAATAAGTCGTATTTGTCACTATATCAGTCGGAAATCCTCGTAAATTGTGTCAGAATACTGGCAATTATCACAACAAATTTTATTTATTTTATTTTAAAAAAGAAAAAAATATTTTAATTGTTTTTAAATATTTTTGAGTATCCAGTATGTAGGTACTTATATTGTAAAAGTCATGGATGTTGTATGGTTATCCATCTTTTATTCTTGCTATTTCTAGTGTTTTATCTCTTTAATTTTTACCTATTGGAAGCAAGGATATGTTATTTGTTTTGACATTTGTTGCACATCTAGGTTATGTTCCGAAATTTACTGCCAGTACTTTCGGTACTGAAAACGCATTTCGAAATCCACTTCAGTCAGTTACTGTGCGCAGTAAGTAAAAAATCATTATTTTCTAATTTGGACCAATAAAAATTCGACTTTTATCAAATTTATCTAACTTTAATTAAAGATAAATTGTTGTATGTCATTTGGCCAAGAAGTATATCTTTTTGTGCTTCGCTACGCGTCGACGTTTAAACTGTAAGCTCTTCACAAAAAGACTTTCTTCTTGACCTGATGACATAAATAACTATTAAAAAATTTAATAACAATGTTATCAGTGTAATAGCTATTTACATACCATGGGAGGAAAGTGGTGCTTTTCCTCCCGAGAATAGTTTGATGCCCGACGCGAAGCGAAGGGCATTCAATATTTAAGGGAGGCAATGCATTTTCCTCCTGAGGTATGTATATAGTTTTTATATTACTTTTTAAAGATTTTAAGACATTTTAAGCGCTCCGGTTCCGTTTACTAACCTGGTATGGGGTTATAAAATTATGACAAAATATTAAGTAGGTGTTGCGTCGCCGACGTTATGTTGACAACGCTTTATTGCTATGGTATTTTTCGTAATACAAACATAACAGTTTTTATAAGCTGTCAGAATGTTTATCATAAATTTGAAATTCTTTCTACGTTTTTAAAATGAGTTTTAGCGAAAAAGACCTGCCGCAAGATCTTGCTGAAGAGGCAATTAATTTCCTTCCTTAAAAATCGAAAGAGCGATATGAAAATGAATATAGTTTGTTCAAAGAATGGTTGGACAAGCCCGGAGTGGGGAAGGTGGGGGAATTCTGCGCATCTAAGCAAAATCTCTAGTATCTTTGTTAAGTTTAAATGTGAAATTTTGCAATTAATACCAGCGACAGTCTACTATGTTTACTATGTGTATATAATGCGCAATTTATAAAAAAAAATGTTTGGTATGCAAAAACTACATTTTTTTAAATAATGCATTTGCGCAAAATTACCCACCTATCAGGGTAATTTTGCGCATCATAGTGGGAAAATTTGCGCTGTATAGAGAAAGATTTGTAGGTATCAAAATAAACCGTTTATTTCTATAATATTATTATAATAAAACATAAAAATAAAACAAAACTATTTTCTCTATGAAACAAACAAAACAAACAAAATAAAAAATAAATAACTAAAAATAAAATTTTTCTTCTTAGAAATAAGAGGGTCTACATGCAGCATTTGTCACATATGTAGTTTTAGGGTTTTTTTTTCGCTACACTCCGCGTTTGCCCAAATGGAACTGTTTATGCTGAACAATCTAGGCTCCTGTATACCAAAGCTCCCATATTGGCCAAATTTTGCAGCGCAAAATTACCCCAATTTTTCAGCGTAAAATTACCCCCATTGCAAGAAAAATATTGTGATACTAAAAAACTTTCCAAAAGTTAACCTGAACACAAGATTACGAGGAAAGATCATATAAAGTTTTGTTATAAACATTTAAGCGATTGGACAGAAATTTAAACTTAACTCGTAGCGGAAACGACATGGATTTCTTAAATCAAAGTACATGTATCACAGTTAGCTAGTGACCATGGTCACTAGCTAAAAGCTACAAGCTTAATTGCGGTACACTTTAGTCCCCGTATACCCAAAGCAACGTTTCCAAGTTTGCAACATTCAAAAAATGTATTATTTACTTCATATCTGGAAGAATTGTTTATGCGTAAAATTACCCACCGCGCAAAATTCCCCCATATTCCCCTAAATCTTTTTTCTACAAAATCAAATAGGGCTAGACAAGGTACAAAAACCCCTGCTAATGTAAAATTGTTAAAAAAGAAGAGGGAGGAAAATTTATTTCCTCCCGGGGAGGAAAAAGGCCTCGGTCGGGGTGGAAAATTCAGTTTTCCAGTAAGGTAGTAGAAAAAATTTATTTACGTTGTATACGACGTATTTATTTAATGTCAATTTTGCCTTGCCCATTTTTTATTGCCATATCAACCCAATAATAGCTCCCAAAAGTCAAAGGTTATATTTACACATTTGACAAATGGTTGTTTGTAATCCGTTAGCGATACACGGCAATGGCCGAAATTAATTTCAGCACGGCGATAATTTATGACCGGAGAAGATGATGTTAATATGGTCATTAGGGTTTTTGTTGGCACCCAATTACCAACTAAAACATAAGGATCGCACTAAGACCATAAATTTAATGACATTATACAACCCAGCAAGCATCATATTATCCAAGCAAAACACCATGTTTGGCCCGAATAATTAGCACTACGGTGAAGACCTAATGTATATAAGACGAAAAATTTCTTAGTAAAAATATAATGATAAAAGTTTTAGTTAAAAAAAAACTACAAAATTAAACGCGTAATCGTAAACTACGCTATAAAAGTGAAACTCAGTATTCACAATCATACCTAGAAAGGTGTTATGAAATTAATTAAATTTGTTGTAATAATTTCTATTCTTTGGTGCGCCCCTTTTTTGTATTTAAATATAATACATTAAATATTTTAATTTTAAGTCCTAAAATTTCAAAAAAATATATTTTGCAATAAACTGGCAAAATGTAATTGAAAATGTAAAAAAAAACTGCTGAAATTAAGTATAAAAAATATTTATTAATTTACCAAACAAACAAAATAGATAGTAATAAAAATACTCCAAAGAAAACAAAAAACGGTTTTTTTTTTTTAAACTTTATAAACAATATAATAACTACAACTGGTTTTTAGTGACGTACTCTCTAAAAATGAATTAGTCTAAAATGACTAGTTTTTAAAGTGAAAGAGCAGTCACTAATAACTGTAGTCCACAGCAATTTGTATCCTGGACATGTAAAATTATCCCCTGAATCCGAAAAGACCGTCAAAAATTATGAAAGTATAACAGTTTTTTAGATATCGTATATTCCATATAATATGGAAAATTTACTATATCTCAAAAACTGTTTTATGAACTTTTATAACTTTTGACGGCATTTTCGGATTCAGCGGAGAATTTGACATACGAGTTGACTGCTAAATGTCCGGGATACAAGTTGCTGTTGACGATAATTACACTGTAGGGAGGTGAAAATATCACAGCTAAACGCTCGGACACGTAAACTTAATTTTTGGTCATAGATTACAAATCCGTACTTGGTTTAGCTGTATCAGGTCAAAATTCAAAGATATTGGAAACACCCTGTTTAAATTTAAAAAAAAATTGGCTGGACCCACACATGTGGTGATGCATCAGTTCCAAATTGAAAAAAAAACAAATTCTTGCAAATTTTTAAGTTAATTGATCAAAAGGAACACTTGTCCCTTAGGGTTTTTCTTAGACTATTTCCCTTGTCTTAATTTCCACCAATCGCAAACGCGCAATTTTGAATTACAAATGGTTTCTAGGTGGAAAAACTGTATGACAGCACCTCGCCACCCTAATATAACAAGGTATGTTAAAAAAAACGAAAAATTTAAGTCTATGTTTCTACAGGATTATACGTGGCCTACGCTTCACATACCACTTAAAAATAATTGACGACCTTACTGCATCAGTATATCTGACGCACTAATGTCAAGCGGTTATTTCTTAAAATTTACTTCATCCCGGCACTTTCTAAGATTCTTGCTAATTCAGATCTGTGTAGAATTTAATGACCAATTTTTGTGTCCAAAAAGTTTTTATGTCCGACCCTGCGTTTTTTAAATATTTAGAAAAATTTGAACACAAAAAGTGTGCAGCAACATACTAAAAATGGAAAAAATGTGTATATTTAGTTCAACCCATTTGACGATGAGGGCGTTGCGATAATATACGTTTTCCAATATACGTGTTTTTAAATACTGTATGTTGTTGCGTCGCACAATTTGGCAACGTCTCGCCTATGATTTTAATATTTGAATTAAACTCACGATACTGTTGCGAATGGTTGCGCTGTCTCTCTCGCACCGTGTGACTTCACGCTAGAGACAGTTGTTCTTTCGTTTAAATGTAGTTATATTATAATCTTGGGGCGCGCGTCGAGTTTTATGAAATTTACAATTATGACGGTCGATTTATTAAAACTGATTGTAAGATAAAATTGTTTTGTCCATAAGTAATTGTGACAATGTATTTTTTAAATTATAATTATATATGCAGATGCAGATTTAAAGGCAGAAAAACGATTATAATCGTATAATCGTAAAAAAATGATCATCGTTTTTCTGTTAATTTTACTATTTTAAAAATAATAAAAGTTTTTCATATTTTTAGATAGGTACTAAAAAAAAAAGGTTAATATCAATGTAAATAACTACAATGTGTTTAATGTTATTAACAGGTAATTCAAAAAAATTTAAAAAAAGTAAAACATCAATGTTATAAATACAGGGTGTTTCTACTAAAAAATTACAATCTAAATTAGGTTTCCTAATAAATATTTTTCAATTGAGCTTTTGTTTTTGAATTATCAAACCTTGTTTTGAAGTAAAACTTTTTATGTAAGTTATTTATGGGAGGATTAAAAAAAATAGATTTAAGTAAATTTTTTCTTTAGTATCTTTAGTAGATTTATTACAGTTTTTACACAAAATAACAAAAACAATACAAATTTGAATGTCTTTTAATAATAATTATTATAATTTTAATTATTGTTATAATAATAATATTACATCATATTATAATAATAACATTACTAAACAAAATTAAACATAATAATTAGAGATGCGACGGAGCCATGATTTTGCCGGAGGCCGGATTCAGTAACTTCGGCTGAGAAGCCGGAGCCGGAGTTACTGCCTCCGGCCGGAGGTGAGAGAATCAACAACAGTCTTCTTCTTCTTCTTCAACATAACCTAATATTTTAAAAGCTTGCCAAGTAAGTAGTTATTACTTTTCTTGTACAATATTAATCAAAAACTAGCCAAAAAGTAAAAATGCCGAAACCAAAACAGACAAGCCCAATATGGAAATATTTTATTATTGCCCAAGCAGACGGCAGTAAAGCAAAATGTTTAGTTTGCGACAAAGTCATATCCAAAGGTGGTAAGGGAAAAAGTGCCTCCACTTTATTTGGACATTTAAAGTCAGTACACAGTGAGGAACATAAGAAAATGTTGGAAAGTAATATGAAAACCTCCGCAAGCAAGTCTCCGTCAACTTCTCTGCCAAAAGGTGACAAGCAACTCTCCGTTCAAGATTATGTCGAAAGAAAAAAAATGTGGGATATTAACAACAGTAAGTCTGTACAAATTCATTATAAGATTGGTGAGATGATTTGTTTAGATAATCAGCCATATTTAATAGTACAAAATGAAGGATTCAATCGTCTGATGTTACATGCATTTCCATTATATACCATGCCATCAAGAAGTTACTTTACAAATAACATCATTTCGGATATTTACAGTCGTGTTCGTAACAAAATTACTCAATGCATTGAAAAAGCAGAACATATATCATTTACATCTGATATTTGGACGTGCCAGGAAAATAATGAAAGTTTTATATGTTTGACTGGGCATTGGTTGGACACAAAAACCTTAGTAAAGTACAATGCTGTTTTAAATTGTGAACATTTCTTAGGCAGCCATACTGGGCTTAATATTAGTGAAAAGTTTGAGAATATGCTAAATCAAAAATCCATATTTTTATTAGAGATGGGGGATCCAATATGGTCAAAGGTTGTAATGAGCTTGAAATTGATAGTTTGAGCTGTTTCATTCATTCTCTACAACTTGTGATACTAGAGGCGATGAAAGCACAAAAAGCAGTTATGGACACTATTGCTGTTGCAAGAAAAATAGTGGACCACTTCAGTCATTCCTCAGCTGCTTGTTCAAAACTGAAGCAAATTCAAGATGACTTAAGAATACCAAATAAAAAGCTAATACAAGATGTAACTACCAGGTGGAATTCCACCTATTACATGCTGGAAAGGTTGTATGAAGAAAAAAGGTCCATCTGCATACATGCCAATGAAAAAGCTAAAATTCTGAACCTATCAAAAACACGGTGGGATCTTGTAGCTTCATTAATTCAGGTACATTTGTTTGTTTTATATTTTTGCTTTTGTTGTTCATGGTTCTTTTGATTCAAAATGAAAGTTATAGTTCTGATTTCACTTTATTTAAAATAAGCTTTTTTATAATTTCAGATTCTTAAGCCATTTGAAGAACTCACCAGACACTTAAGCTTAACACAATCCTATATATCGGAGATAATTCCCTCCGTTGTCATGCTAACAAAATGTCTGAAAAAAGTTGCTCCTTTTGGCTTAGGCACTTTCATGGCAACTCTGATTGCAGAAACAGATAGAAGGTTTTCACAATTGGAAAGAAATACAAAATGCTCCATTGCCACCCTATTAGATCCGATATACAAAAATATATTTTTTCTTGGAGAAACTAAAGATAGGCAAAATCAGGAACTAGCAAAACAACAATTATTAGTTGAAAGCTTAAAAGTTTAAAATCAAATCGAACACAATGAAGATAATGATGGAAACGTAAGTGATTCCAGTAATACAAGCAGTAAAACTACAAGCAGCAACACTAGCAGCTCTCCCAATAAAAAAAGAAAAAAATGTTCAATTTTTGATTCCTATAAGGAAGTAGTTCAGGGTTCAGGTTCGAGCTCTAGTTTACAAGTGCAAGTACTTAAAAAAGACAAAAAATCTGAAACACTAGGAAGCATCTCCCAACAAATCGAGTCATATTTAAGGATGCCCCTAAGGCCCAGAGAAGAGGACCCAGTTATATTTTGGAAAGAACATAAAAATTTGTTTCCAGAGCTCTACAAGCTTGTCGTAAGATTTCTCTCGGCGCCTCCTAGTAGTGTCTATAGTGAGCGAACATTCTCGGAGGCCGGAAACATTTATGAGAACAAGCGGAATAGATTGACACCGAAGAATGCTGAAAAATTATTATTTATCCACCACAACTTACCAAAAGTTTGTTACGAATATTAAGTCTATCTTTTCCCTTATAAATTAATAATTTTATATTTAATTTTAGTTGAAAAATAAATTAAAAGAGAAAATTTAATCATATTCTTTGTTTTTTGTATTTCTTCCTCCTCCGGCAGACCTCCGGTATTTTAAGCCGGAGTCAGTAACTCCGGTAAAAGAGCCGGAGTTAGCCGGAGTCAGTAGGTAGGCCGAACCTCCGTCGCATCTCTAATAATAATATTATTAAACAATGCACTAGCAAGTTAAATAAGTAGTTTCGAAACTCGAATGTTGAGCGGTCTATGGAATGTCACCCCGTCCATCATCTTTATGTTCAGGCATAATTAAATACATGTATATCTTAAAATCAAATAATACCACACAATGTTAGTTAAAAAAAATTGTCTTAATTTTAAAAACATTAAATCCCCCGGGGGCGCGGCAAAAACTATTTTTAAAAGTATAAAAAAACAGCTTATACAAATACCCTTCTCACAACTTTTTTTTAAGTAAGTGAGATTTCCAAAAATAATTATTTCAGCCCAGCCTACCGAATTTCTAATTTTTGCCGCGCCCCCGGGGGATTGAATGTTTTTAAAATTATGACAATTTTTTTAAACTTACATTTTGAATTTTGCATATTGAAAAACTATAAGGTATTAACTCACTTGTAACACAAAAATCTTGTTAATATATTTTAATTTTAAGCCCTTCCCCAAAGCTTTTAAAGTTCTAATATGCAGCTCTTCGATTAAAAAAAAGCCGTGGTGCGCGGCGTAAAATTAAAATATATAAATATTTTTTTTTGTGTGTCTTAAGTAAGTTAATACCTAATAGTTTTTTAATATGCCAAAATCAAAATTTAACTTAAAAAATATTTTTTATTGAATTTTGAGGAATTTCAACCCCCCGGAGGCGCGGCTAAATTTGTTTTTAAAAATTTGAAAAAACAGCTTTGTGTACCCTTCTTACAATGACAATGAACCCTCAAAAAAATAAAAGTTCCCGGGAATTTTAAGAATTTAGTGATTTTTTTATGTTCACGGAAATTTCTGTACTAAAATTGTACACCTTTTTGTGGCCTAGTTTACACAATAGATTTGGTCAATAAGTAGGGAATTAACTTGGAAATTAGTAAAATTAGGGTAATTAGTAGGGAATTAGAGGAATTACTAAGTATTTTTTAAATTAAAATGGAATTATAATATATAAGGAGAATTAGTAAGGAAATAGAGGAATTAGTAGCAATCCTGGGAATTACTGTACACATTTTCTTTTGCGGTTTACCCCGAGGGGTAAACCGCAGGGGAATTTTGGTGTACAATCTGTAGGAATTGGTAAGGAATTAGAGGAATTTGTAGGGAATTAGAGAAATTTGTGGAAAATTAAAGGAATTAGTGGGGAATTAGAAAGAAATTAGAAGAAAATTGATGTCTCGTTTAGCACTTGAATATAAAGAAAAAAACAAAAATTCCATTCCATCCATTCAAAATGAAGAATGTTGTGTACAGCACACCACCCATATTTTAACAAAAATTAGTACTCGTTTCCTAAAACCAGGAATACATCTGCCAATTGGGAAATACACTGTCTTCTCTGGTCATCTCAGGGAATTAATTTTAAAGTTTCCAAAAGACAAACATCTCCTGACAGATTCGGATCTCAAATGTGAAGACAAGATGAATTTTGCATCCACAGAAAAAATGTGCAGTTTGATAGTAATTGAACGACTGAATAAGGAAATTCCACAAATTAAATAGAGCGTGGCGTATCTCAAGCTAATGTACTACATCGAATCGTCGTTCTTAAATTCCAGCACTGTGTTGCATACTAGATTATATCGCATCTGGTATGTTGTATTTTTTACTAGAATCTGGAGAGCCTGGATTAAAGAACAAAAAGAATATAAAATAACAGACAACTTTTTGACCAGTAATTGTAACCTTTGCATCGAAACGCCCATGCTTTGATTAAACTAATACTGAAGCTTAACAGCGGTGAGTTAAAACCAGATATGTTCATAACCGGCATTTTTGGTAGCCAAGCATGTGAATCCTTATTTCGGGCTGCCAGATCCATGACTTCTACGTATTCAACAATAATACATTTTAGTATAAAGGATATGCTGAACCGAATTGAGAGAATTAAGACAACTGATACCATAAACGATCTGAGGGGGACTTTTACATTTCCAAGGGAACACAAAAGATTAAAAACCAGACTAATGAAAGAAAATTTACCACGTGAAGAAGAAATTTTAAATTTGGATATCAAATCTACAATTAAAAAAGGTCTACAAAATGTCATAAAGGACATGAAACATCTTGGAATTAATGCAAAAGAAAACGATTGGAAATATATGCAGGTAGGTACCGTTAATAAGACGGAAACAAAATATTGCAATTACACAGGATAAAGACGCCGACGAAGACAACGCTGAAATTGTCGAAAACCCCGAAGAAAATTGGCAAAAACAAATATTAGTAATGAGGACGATAAAGTTATGGATGAAGTTATGGACTTAATTTCGAACGAGATTTCTAATGAAGATCGCGAATGTGATACTTTGGAAACGAGTTGTATAAGTTTAAAAGACTTTTCTAAAAAAGTGCACAGTGTATCGGAAAAATCACCGTACCTATATAATATTATATATTCAATTATTAAAAAATCATCGTAGTGCTGGCTTTTAGATCAGTCCGACGCGTCCGTCGCGACGGTAGAGTTAGTACTGGCCGATTAAAAAGATTTATAGGCAGTACAAGGAAAACACCGAAGAAAACACCTTGCAAAAAGTCGACCTTGACTATAAACAGAAGCTATGCATGGATCAAGCTAGTAGCACAAGCACTGTATCTTCCTCCGACTCTATCGTGATGAAACTCGACGACTCCGATGATTTGGAGGAGTTTTCAGATGAGATCTTGTCGTATAAATCAGAAAATGTATCGAAATTTGCCGGACTCGAGATACACTAAGAAAACTATTATGCGGTTTTCTATGATCAATCGTGAGCTTTGCTGCACGAGCGAGGCGAATGTAGAACACACTATTTACAAATCGCCGCCTTTCACCACGAAATATGTACACTATTTTTTATGACAAAATGAAAATTCGACATTCGCTGCCCTTTAAGAGAGAAAAAATTGTTAATATTTAAGTTAATTCATAAAGAAAAACATACCAAACTAAAGACAATAATTGGCTTAATTAATAATATTAATTATTAAAGAACTTATGTGCTTAATAAAAGTGTTGCTGGGTAAAAAAGTTTTGCTAACCAGAAAACGTATGCTTTTCTTTACTATTTCTCTTAGTAAAGTAAGTATGCTATTTTTCATTAAGAATACGAACAATTATACCCTTAAAAAATATACCCTTAAAAAAGAATATAGTAATTACTATAATATTAATGGTAATTATTTATGTTAAAATGTATAGCAAGAAAAAAATAGAAACTAAAACCTTGAAGGTTAAAAAATAATAGGGATATTTAAAATTTAATATAAAATTAATTAAAACTTTTTAAACCTCACATTCCTAATACAGACATTATTTTATAAACATGCAAAATATCAATATTAAAAATTACATAGAAGAAAAATCACATGTTAAAAATTCATTTATATCTTATTAAAGTTGACTCGCTAAATACCGTATTTCTAGGAGACGCAATAAGGTCTCGAAATGTAATGACGCAATATTGTATTACGGATATATATATATATATATATATAATATATATATATATATTATATATATATAAATACATCCTTAGTACAATATTGCGTCATTACAATTTGGCAACACTGTAGGACGCAATAAAGTCTGTACAAGCCATATAAAATTTAAAATGAAATATACACGTGACGCAATATTATATCAAGATTAAAATGAGTTGATAATGTAGTGACTTTTGAAAAAAAAGTGTATATCTTATTTTTTAAGATAAAAAAAATCTGACCAGATTTTTGGAATCAGCAAAAAAAAGTACGCCAATATACTCTTCTATATTTTCGCTAAATACCGTATTTCTAGTAGACGCAATAAGGTCGCGAATTGTAATGACGCAATATTGTATTAGGGATGTATATATATATATATATATATATATATATATATATATATATATTCTATGTATACATATATTATATATTTTCAAGTTGTATGTCAAGGGTGGATTACATAAAACCCTGTAGAAGCATAAATTCAAATTTTTCGGTTTTTTAACTTACAACCTTGTTATATTAGGGTGACGACCTGTCAGCAGTTTTTTTGAGTTTACCCGCGGCAAAACTTGACAGCTGTTGTTACCAAAAATTGCAATTTATATTTTAATTGTACCATAAATAATTAAGTTTGTAGTATTTTTTAATTAAATAAATTACCTATTTTTCAGTTTTCAAATTAATACCTACATATTTATTATGTATGCATGTATGTTTTGTAAGCATGCAGAATAACTGATACTCAGGAAATAGTCTTGTCAAATACCATTCGTGCATCTAATTTTTCCTGTGAAAAAAATCGAAAAAACACAAGTATTATTTTTTAACAAAATGCATTGGTGCAGGTACAAAAATCCTCGTCTTCAACTCGGATTTTTCATGCATCTTGTTAAAATATTACTTAGCAACGAGTTTTCCCAATTTTTTTCTGAAAAATTAGATGCCCTTATGATATTACTTACGATAATTTAGGAAATTCAAAAAAAATTTGTGCTATTTTTTTATTGAGAAAAATTGAGCATATTATATTAAATGAAATAAAAAGCATAGGAATGTCATGAACGGTACAGCTAAACCGTGGAAGGATTTGGAATTTACGATCAAAAATTATGTTTACGTGTCTGAGAGTTTAGTTGTGATATTTCAAGAGTTGAAAATTTACCTACAGTGTTATTAGTGGCTGCTTTTTCGCTTTGGCAATTGGTCATTTTTGACTAATTCATTTTTAGAGAGTACCTAGTAAAGTCATGCACTGTGTAGAAATTGACATTTAAGGGTGTGCGAATTTTTAGGAGTATTTTGGTGGTTCACTGATTAAAAAAGGTTAATAACCTGGCCTAGGCTGATTGCATTTAGTAACAATAATTGAAAACAGTTTAATTTAATTTATAGACCAATTGAACATAATAGTATATTGTAGACCTAGAGTCTAGGTCCTAGACGCTAAAATAATATTTTTCGCCGCCGTGTTTTATATGATAGGTATTTGTTTCAAGCATTTAATTAGGATATTTCTTTGAGATTTTTTTACATCATTTTTAGGTTAGGTTCGACTGACATAATCTTATTTTAGCTTTATTTTTTACTATTTTTAATATTTTAAATCTTAAATTAGTATTAATATAAAGTCTTCCTATGTAGACTATTAGTAGACATATGAATATGAAAATTATTAGACGCTTAAAAAAATAGTAAATTTTAATTCCTGGCACTGGTGGAACTTCAAAATTCAGTCCCCTGCAAATTTACGCGTTAAAGGGTACCTACTTAAAAGAGGGCGAACATAGAATAAGTAAAACAGTGCGCAAAATGTTTTCCTCGTGTTCATGATCCTGGGCCTCCTTAACTTATAAATTGATAAAAAAAACACTGGGATTTTTTTTCTTAATTAAAAACAACACGTGCCTCAAGACGATCTAAGTTAATTTTTTGGTATAATCATTTTTTTTGGGAATTTATAATATAAACAATTATAGAACCCAAATTCAAATTATCAGTAATTAATGTCTCCTAACCATTAAACATTAAAATGTAGGTAATATTTTATATGTATATTTCTTTGTGCTTTACAGCGTGTTATTACTTTCTATGTTAATTCTTCCATAAAAATTGAAAAAGTCCAAAACAATTTTTTGCGATTTTGTGGATTTAAATTAAGTATTGAGTGTAAATATAGTTTAGAATTAGTAAAAAATGCAATTCAACTGAATTTGCTAAGTCGTAAGAGAACAGAAATAGGTGTTGTTTTTTTATTTAAATTGCTTAATAACTATATAAACTGCCCCGACTTGTTAGGGCAAATTAATTTTAATACCCCGATAAGACGAACGCGTAACACATTATTATTTCACATAAAAAAGTACAGAACAGAATATGCTAAATTCATGACTATAAGCAGAATATGCTTTGATGCAAACAATCTTGATTTGGACTTTTTTAATTGCTCATTGGACGTATTCAAGAAACAATGTAATTATAGAATTAATTGTTATCCATCCTAATTGTAGACATTTCAATGTATTTTTTTTGTAAGTGGTTTAATACCGTCAATAAAGTTATTATTATTATTATTATTTATTAATTTGTTTTTAATAAATACAAACAAAATTATTCTTTAAGAATTACTTTTTCTTAGTGTTTTTTTGCCGGTTGCATTTTTATTGTTTAGTTATGTTTTTTAATATTAAACGTAGCGCAGGCGAACATAAAAACTAAGTGTAAAAACCGTACAAAGGATACATCCTTCTAATTTATTAAGGGGATGATGTTAGAAATATATCACAAAGATTAATGTGTATAAAGAAACGTTTTTATATATTATTAGGTTTTTACCTCTACAGAAAGATTTATAGGTCAATTCTGCGCACATCTGTAAGCATCTATAAGCAAATCTGGAACTTTCTATAAGCTTATAGACAATTTGCAAATTCTGGGCTTCCTGTAGCTTACCGAAAATCTTATAGAATCGTAAATATTTACGATCGGGTGTTTCCCAATCGTTGCTAGTTACAGTTTGTTTTTGTTAGGTTATGTCAAGCTATTTTAAAGATTAAAAACATGAATATGTTTATTAATGTTAATGTGGATATAATAATGGTAATATTTATTAATTGGGACAAGCAGCCTGGACCAACTACATTAGAAATAATTTTAATTTTGACTAAATAAAACAATTGCATTACTACAAAATTTTTATATTTTTATTATACCTACCTACAATGTAGGTCCTACATAGGTATGAAAATAAAATAAAATAATATTCTTAAAACTAATAAACCATAGACTACTCGGTCAAAAAAGAAATAAACAACAAAATAAATAAATATTCTAATTATTCAAAAACGAATAGGTCAAATACACAGACCACCTGTGGTCAAATATCAAAATTTGGATTTAAAAATTTAATTTTTTTCATTTCAAATCCTAATTGTTCTTCTTTCAGCTTTATATAATTTTCTAAATAGTTTTTAATAAGCTCAACATGTTTTCTTTTTGATTTTCTGCTCCTTGTTCAAATTTATTAAGTTCCTGCCATGTTTGGCCCAATAAATAATCTCCATCCATTGCACCCTTGCCCTTAAATTTCTTACTTTTTGTATTATATTGTATGCTGGTACATAAATGATAAACCGATAAACTGTGGAAAAATCAAAGAATACATATAAAAATATAGGTTGTTTGATCGTAAGTAAATAGGCGTGAAGTTGCAGTACTTCGTTTATACTACTTTAAATTAGGCATTTACAAATAACATCCCAGACTTGCCACTTTTACTATTCTATAAGCATTATAGTTACAGATCATCGTAAGCTATAGATTTACGAATTTACAGAAATTTTACGAGAGAACCCAGAATTGACCTATTATTTGGTAACATCTGATGACAAAGTATGCAAATTAAATGTCTAATAGAAAATATGAATTAGTTTAGGTTACCCGGTTTTACTTTTAAACCTAATGTTCACAAAAGTTACTAAAGTTACTAAAAACCCAGCATTTTTATTTTTGATATTTAAAACGTCTCAATAAAAATTAAAAATTCATGGCTGAGATATTCAAATTTGAATGATTTTTAAAAAGTTATTATGGAGCAAACTTGACAATAATTAAAAAACTGTATAGGAATTAAGTTATTTTTATTATTGTATTTATGTTATTTTTTAGTTTGTTTTTAATAAAAAAAAATTCAAGAGAAAGAGTATTAGTAAGAGCCTATGCCTTTTGTGGAGAAAACTTACCTTGTGATGTAATATAACCTCACATGTTGAAAAAACTTGCTTATGGAAGGTAACTAAAACTATTTCATTAAAGTACAATTATAACGTCCTGTCAGCATATTTTATTTTTAATTAAAACCAAAATAAAAGATAATGGTTTGCTATTGTCTCTGATTAAAATAATGATAAAATGTTTGTTATATTTGTTTGATTAGAAGAGCTCGTTTTTAATTTATCCCCCAGAAACGAAGTTAACGTAATTCGAAGAAAAATTAATTTTCTCGACATTTTTATTTTTATTGAATCTTTTGTTAGACGAGCTTTTATAAATCTATTGCAATTTTCATGACAAGATATTTATTCCCATAAAGTAGATTTTATCATTTATCATCTAGTGACATATATTGTATAATATAATAGAAAATGCTGTTTTATTTTAATTAAAGACAAGGAAAATAACTGCATTTATTACTGCAATTTTATGTCCTATAGAAAAGCTTTCGCAACGTAACATTTCATGTAATATTAAAATGATTTATACGGCCCTTTTATCTCTGTCTTTGACTGAAAATTATTTATTCAAAAATAAAAAACGGGCGCACAAGCATGCCCGCATTGAAAACGTGAGATATATTAGCAGATACATACAAATTTATCATGTGATTGGATGTGAAACTAAGTTGTCATTCTCGCCTTCCTTTTGACAGTTTTTCTTAACCCGGCCACGTACTTTCTCCATTTAGATATGACTGGCGAAATAAATTGAATGTGTATCAAAAGGGTTCGAAGAATATAATACATCAAACATCGGAAATACATACTTTTTAATACTTTTTTCGACATGTTTTTACCAAAATAATAAAAAAAATACATACTGAAAGACATTTTAAAGATTATCTTTAAACTATCATAAAATAAAAATTAAAAGTTACACTGAAAGAAATATATGTTTGTTATAGCAATGTATGTGGTAGTCCATATATGAAACATAAAAATATATTTGCCTTAACCATATTATGTTAAAACTAAATATAAAAATGGTTAAGGTAAATATATTTTATCTCCACGCGGTCTATAATTTAAACTTTATTGTTGTCAACATTCGATAAAGAAATACCTTGTTATGGCCTAGGCCGATAAAAATTTTTATGAGGCAAGTAATTAGTTCGATTTTTTCTCGCTAGGGGTATTGTTTTGACAAATTAATCCTTTTCTAAGAAATTAACGTACTAAACTGGTTTAATTTATTTATAATAAGCACTAATTTGTTTGTTTTACTGTTATAACATTTTAATGTTTAATATTTTTCATTAAATTATTGTAAAATTAAATATGAATAATAAGACAAAAAGTGAGGTTAGGACATTGCAATTTGACGTTTCACAGTTGTGTTTTCTTTTTCTACGATTTAAATTATCTTTAAATTTTAATTTGCTTTAAGTTTTCAGTAAAATTAAATGTTAAACACAGCGTAAACATTCCAAACTACCTATTTTTTTAATAAAAATGCAAACAAATTGAAATTAGATACCTATTTATTAAACAATTAATTGAATTCAATGTAATAGCAAGAGGGTAAGTAAACCATTTTCTTACAAAAATCCATTTCTACTTAAATCATGTAGTTAGGTATTGTCAAACTATTACTGCTTCTAAAAGGAATAATAATTATTGTACATTTAATGTAATCTTTAGCTAATAAATAAATGAGATTAAAAAAAGTGAGGTTAGGGCGCTTTCATGTTGAATTAAATTGACCTATATAAAGTGCTTTGAAGATAAAATGTTGTATGCCATTCGGCCAAGAAGTGTCTTTTTGTGCTTCGCTCAATTGTAGGCCTCCGCTACGCGTCGGCCTTCAAACTTTGAGCTTAGCACAAAAAGCCTTACTTCTTAACCTAATGACATAAATAACTATTATGTTTCATATATGGACTACCATAAACATTGCTAAAACAAACATATACCTATTTCTTTCAGTGTAAATGATGAAAAGCTGAAATGAATATAAACTATATATTAAGAAGATTCTACTAAATGAATAAAGCACTTCCCTGCTTGTATAATTTTTTTTTCTTAATATATAAACATACCACTGCTAAAATGGATTACATAATAAAACGAATATAAACTAAATTGACATTGCGCGGGCGAAATTGTGCTCAGGCACTGACCAAGCCCGCCTATTATGCTATTATGATTTTTTTTCTGGAAGTAGTGGTATACCATCTTTACAACATATAAAAATTTTAAAAGTGTGCTCCTGATACAACATGTCGAAAAAAATGCTATGCTCGTGCAAAAACAATAGAAGATATACAAAATCAGCTTGGAAACAAACTTTCACTTAAATAATTTCTACAGCTTAAGGAGTTTTTTAAGAAATTAAAAAAAGATTATGACTCATTTGCGAAAAGTTAAGTATTACAAAATAACACTGTGATAAAAAATTAAGGTTTGCGAAAGGGAATGAAATAAAACCAAAAGCAAATAAAAGTTAATACTTTCCACAACAAAACCCTATCAGGGTTTTTTTATATCACGTCTCAGTTATTTTTTGAAAGCATTTAAAGATTGTAAATTTTTTGACACCCTTTAGTAGGAAAAACATATGTAAAAATGTTAATTTTTCAAAATAATTTTGAGAATTTGATCGATTTGTGATGTTAATTTTTACCAAATACCCTCAGAAGAGGACGCTATTAAAAAAATTGTTGCTACTTTTACGTATTTTTGTTGGTAAAATGGTATTTCTACTATTTTTGAAGGTGAGAAATCCATTCATGCGTTTGTTGTAAAATATACCCTATGTGATATTCAAAAGCAATTTTTAATATTTTTGATTTATTAGTATAGAACAGCTGTCTGTCGGTATTTGAAGTTGGTGGAACGCATTCAAAGCAAAAAACTTTGGCGAGGTTTAGGTTCAATTTTTTCTTATGAATAATACCAGTAATGGGTCAGCGTTGCCAAGTTGTTTTTATCTGACACTAGTAATGTATACTTTTTACAAATTGTTGAACTTTAAACGGTTATTTATAAACAATTGGACGGTCAAAAATTTTTAATTATTTTTTTTTAAACTCAGCAAAAATACATTAAAAGACTGTTAGTTTTTTGAAAGCTTCTGACAGTTAGTTTTTTTGTTATAACTAAAAAACTGGTACAGAACTACAGAAAGCGTATACAATCCATGTTAATTATCCAATTTTTAATTGAATTAATCTCGGGTTATAGACGGTCAATCGACTTCAAATTTTAAGGATAATTGTATTGTCATGTCCTTAATATGTATACAAAAATTTAAAATTTTCTGATGGTATGCTTACAGCACGACAACTACCTTAAAGAAACTAAGAAAATTGAAAAAATAGAAAACTTGTTTATTTTTAAGAAAAAATAGCATTTTTACGACTTCTTAAACTAAACATTATTAAATTCGCTATTTTATTTTTATTTAAAAACTATCACTGCTGTAACCGGCAGTAACACGAGTTGAAGTACCAGCTGTTTATCTAAAAATTGATAAAAATGCAAAATCTAATCAATATAATTAAAAATATGAATAGAGAATGTTTTAATATAAAAATAAAAAAATTCCTTCGGTGGTGTAGTAGTCAACGTTGCCGAGAGGTCGTGGGTTCGAATCCCACCAGGGGTATGGCTGTTTATTTGCGTTTGTCTGTGTATTCCTGTAATTAGGCATGTGCCTATTGGAAGCACATTAAAACATAAAAATAAATGAATAAAATAAATAAACACCAAATTTCATTGATTTATTTTTCTTTTGTGACCATTAAATTAAATTGTTATTACAAGTTCTGCAAAACTTTTCAACATATTCAATTATATGTAGTCCATAATATTGTAGGTACAATTGTTTTATATTTTCATATTTTGGAACTAGGTAAGTTTTGTTTTAAAAAGTAATTTAATTAAATAGGTATATTAATTAAGAATAACGTTTTATGTTGCTGTCACTAATTTAGTATAATATATATTATATGTAGTACATATGTGTTTTTAAGTAAACAAATCAATTTTACTTTTAAACAACGTCGTTTTTGCTACAAAAAGTACATTTTTTTGTAGTAATAATATTTGTGCAAAAGGGCGAATACGCCAAATTTTCGATTTTGAGCTTTATGCACGAAACAATACGTACACTGTTTAAAATATCTGCGGTGTAAAAAGTAATCCTAAAATGGTGTCAAAATCCAACACCAAGTGGTGTTAATATAACACCATGAATTAGGGTTGAAAATGAACACCAAAACGGTGTTTATCTAAAAATATTTGAGAAGTGCACCTACCCAGAAAAAAAGGAATAGTTCATTTAACCCAGTTGACCCATAAGTATTTATATTTTTGTGGATCACGTGATGTTCTTAAATCTCGCCTCTGTTGACTTACATGAAGAATATATAAACATAGGTAATCCTCTGCTTTGGTGTGACACTACAAGTTGTTCGATACTAAAGAGACCTTAAATAGGTGGAAACAGCTGTCAATACTTGAAGTATTTTAAGTTAGTGGAACGCACTAAAAACATTATCTCTAGCGAGTTGAAGGTTTCATTTTCTGGAATAATACCACTGGTAATATACTAGTAATGCGTCAAGGAACTTCCTGTTTCCTTTTTTTTCCTTTTTTCTGTGTAGTATGATAATTTGACCACAAACACATAATATTTAACACTGAAAAGGAGTTCAATTTACACCAGGTAAAATTTATTTTAATACTGTGTGAAAGTTAAATTAACACCATTTTAGTATTTGAATTTACACCGCCAACGAACCTTATTTAACACCATTTTAGTATTTGAATTGACACCGGACCAACGAACCTTATTTAACACCATTTTGGTTTGTATCGATATAGACCCCGTATGGTGTTAATTTGGTGTTAAATTGGTCATGAAATTTTGAACAGTGTACATGCTGTATACATACATACATCCTATAGGATCATTCTGGCAAAAGGACGAATGTATATAATGGATTATATATTATACATGTATGTACAGGTCCGACCGGTTTAAGAAGGACGCGTGAAAATAACAAGGATAGAACGTCAAACAGAAGGCGCTTACAATACGCACGCCTGACGCTCTGACCAATCAAATTCTGTTTGGCATTCTATCCTTATTCTTTTCACGCGGGTATTGAACAACCACCCTTACCAACGCGGTCGGACTTGGATATGCAAGCACTGTATATATTCATTTTTCTTTTTTAGGCAGGGCCGGATTTAGGACGGGGCCAGCGGGGCCACGGCCCCAGGGCCCCCACCATTTAGGGGCCCCCACCAATGCAATATGTAGCTTTTTAATGAAACGAATATGAAAAAAATTAGCGAAAAAACAAAAAATTGGGTCGGTTATACCGCGCGAATTCTGTAATTTTCAATTAATTTTTCGTACATCTAACTCTAATTTTTCGCGGGTTTTTTATCGCTTTTTTATCGCTTATCCGTCACACTCGGCGCGCGAACACGTTTTTATGTAGTCTATAGTCATAAGTTATGACTCAAAACAATTGCTCCTTTAGTGCTTTTCGTAACGTTTTTGTAAATACAGGCAAACAGTCAATTACTTATAATCTAATATTAAAGTTAGTTTTTGTCCCAGATTTTTATTGGTACATTGGAGTGTTGTGGAATATTTTCCGGTGTTTCCGAAATAATGTTTCTTGCTTTTTTTTGGACAAAACATTGTTTTATTATTGATGATTTTGTATGAAAAACAGACAAATAATACGACTTTTTTTTAGTTTACGGTAAGTATTAAAAATACAAACAAAACATAGATCAATTTATATTTTACTTTAGTAAAATATATATAAGGTTATGTTCGTATTATTCAAAATATATAAAATATAAAGTAGGTATATAAAAACACTTTC
This sequence comes from Brassicogethes aeneus, assembly GCA_921294245.1. NCBI lineage: Eukaryota > Metazoa > Arthropoda > Insecta > Coleoptera > Nitidulidae > Brassicogethes > Brassicogethes aeneus. The sequence continues at coordinate 58,661,551 of OV121133.1, read as the reverse complement.
ATTCACAATTCTATTCTACTATCTACGTTTTTATAGTTTTGCATACGAATTAATAATTTCTCAGACTTGGATAAAAAAAAATATTTAAATATGGGACAAGGGTACAGTTTATTTATTCTAAATATATTTTTATTCCCGACACATAAAGTTTTACTAAAGTATATTTATCGTTATTATTTATTCAGGGGAAATTACTCTCATCAAGATATTAAAAAAAGTTCCTATAAACACGTGTTCGAAAATGCTTCATTATCGAGATACAGGGTTTTTCGTTTAAAAAAAATTAGTTTTTTATTTATAGCTTAAAAACACTTTGGCCGATTTTATTAAAAATTTATATGGTTTATTAAATAATAAATGATTCAAGGATAATAAAAAATTACGAAAAGTTCCTCTAGCTTAAAAATTTACCATGAGTTTTAAAGTGTCAATTTTTTTAGAAATATTGAGGGCCCCCACCAAATGTCGGCCCCAGGGCCTCAAAACTCTTAATCCGGCCCTGTTTTTAGGTCATGCAGAAATACTTTTTGTTGTTTTTCTCAAAACAGGAAAATGGCATATTCGCCCTTTTGCAAAAATACCATCGATATATTACAATATATTACCACAAAAAATAGTAGTTTTTGTATACAAGTATTATTTTTAAGTATAAATAAATTTACCTATTTAAAAATAATAACATGTTTCTGGATTAAAGCATTAAAGAGAATATTTTTTTTATAAAAAAGCCAAATTTTCTAGTAAAAATGCTTTTTACTTAAAAAAATATGTTTCCATGCTAATATTTCAAAAATAATAAATATTGCTTTGAAGGTTAAAGTGTATATATTTACAACAAAAATAATAAAAATATCATTTTACCAATAAAAATACTTAAAAATAGCAACAATTGTGTGACCGCGCCCCCTACTGTAGATCTTAAGTAAAAATTAACATAAAAAATGGATTCCTCGACTATATTGCCAGAATAATTTTAAAAAATTAAAATTGTTTTACTTATTTTTTTTTCTACTATAGAGTGTCCAAAAATCTATAGATTTTTGGACACTCTATAGTAGAAAAAAAAATAAGTAAAACAATTTTAATTTTTTAAAATTATTCTGGCAATATAGTATAATATATATATATATATATATATATATAATATAGTATACTACTACTATAGAGTATCCAAAAATCTACCAACTGATACGTTATCTAAAAAAAACCTAATAGGATTTTGTTGTACAAGCTATTACCGTTCATTTGCTTTAGGTTTCATCCCATTCCCCTTTGCACTGTTGCACTGTGTAATTTATTATCTTTAAGGAATATATGTCATTCCACATTAAAAAGTGATATTAGAACGATCATATTCCGTAATAGAAGTAGAAAAAATAATTTCTCGGTAATTAATTAACGTATAAACTTCAAAATTGAGATTTGTGGTTATCCTAGCTTATATATAATATAAAAAAAAATTTAAAGATTGTGTAGTAAACTGTTTCTATTATTGTGTTCGATTTGTGGTGAAATGACCCTGCATTGATAATCCGGAAGAGTTTAATAGGCGCCGGACTTAGTCCTATCTCATAAATAATATCCACTATGTATTTAATGATGTTAATTTCGCGTTTTACGCCCGTTTCGCCCATTACCTGAGCTAATTGTCTACAAATATGGACGCGTTTTATACAAAGATTAATCGTTGTCGACGGTGGTTTTGCCTTAATTACACCTACACCTAAATCCGGTGCTTCACAGTCAAATTAAACTGTTAAATATGTTGTTGATACCGTATAAAATATAGTTTGGTATTTCAAAATTATTAGAAATTATTCATAGTTTAAGCTAAAAATATGAATTTGTTAAAATTACAGACACAAAAAATAATAATATATGAAAATATTAATTAAAAAAATATATAAATTATAAATTATTACAAAAACAATAAAAACGTTTAAAAACTAAAATTGTTAAATACAATTTTCCATTATATTTATTAAAACTTTTTAAACAAAAAACATAAAACAATTTTAAATGTATAGAAAATATTGTTTTGGTTTAGAACACAAATAAAGCTATTAAAAGTTTATTAAAATTACAGAGTTTGTGCGTCAATGAAGTAAAGATAAAATTTTGGTCGATAAAAATGTAATTGTGTGATAACAATTTTTGAATAAATAAACATTTAACCCTATTAAATTAATTAAATCAATTGACACAAGGGCGTAGAAGCCATTATCTTGAACACCTTAACACCAAATGTTAATTTATTATGACAAAAATGCCTTGGGCTTTTGAAGTTTCAGAGGGTCCCACACGCAAAATTGATATGCATGAGATAAGGTCTCCCTTAGGCCTAAAATATAATAAAATTTAGGCTTAACGATCGGTTTTGATATCATGGAAAACAGATTGGTAATAAAGCGATCATAAAATCGCAGGTTTAAAGCTCGCACGTGGAGTTGATTCTTAACAATAAATTAAAAAATTTGCCCAACATCAACCCTCCGCTTTTATTTTTTACTACTCGGTTTTAATTTTATCTAAAATAAAAAAACCTTAATCTTTTTAATATAAATTTTTTGTGCAAAATAATCAATACCATAATATGGCATATTATGACATGCACTTTGACCAGTCGATCCTAAATTAGCGATGACTTTTTTGGAAAAAAAAATGTTTTTAGCATGCAAGTTAGACAGTTTATACACTCCTCAAAAAATAAAAGTAGTAATTTTTTCGAATTCAATTTTTTCCATCATATGTAGAGATATTTAAACCAAACTTGGTATTCGAATAAAGTGATCATTTATTAAGGTATTTACAAAATCACACGTGAATTCCTCTACTTATAATTAATTTATGGCCACGAACGTCGGAGCGTTACTAAAAATGAAATGAAAAAAGTTATTGAGTACCTAATTAATGTTTAGAAGGCTGTGACCGATTTTAATGTCAAATATAATATAATATTTTGACAGCTTGTTAAGTAATAAAAAAACAATAGTTCAGGACCCGTAGTAAGACGACCAGGTAAAAAGAAAAACGACCGGAGGAGATGAACGTTTTCTGCGATTGCAAGCTCTTCGAAATCGCACACGTACTGCACGTGACCTTCAAGAAGATCTCTTAAGGGCAAGGGGAACAAGAATTAGTGACCAAACTGTCCGAAATAGACTAAGAGATATTAATTTGCGAGCAAGACGTCCTGCAAAAGTACCAAAATTAACCAGAGAGCACCGTCAGAGAAGACTTTACATTAATGAGATTCTACAGCCTCAAGTTATCCCACAAGCAAATGATATTGGTAATAATTTTATCTTCATGCAAAATAATGCCAGACCCCACACCGTCCAAATCGTCACTAATTTCCTTAGAGATCAAAATATTCATAAAATGGATTGGCCTGCGTGCAGCCCAGACATGAATCCGATTGAACATGTTTGGGATCAATTAGGGAGACGTCTTAGGAGGCGTCCAAATCCTCCAGTTACAACCGGAGAGTTGGCAAGGGCTCTAATTGACGAATGGAACAATATCCCACAAGAAGCTTTTCGTAGACTGATACGCAGCATGCCACGAGTTAAGACACCTTTGTTTGTTCTGAATTGATATCAACCAATTTAATTTTAGACGTATTAGTACTAAAAATTTAATTATAGCTTAGTATATTGTCTTTTCATGACTTTTTTGTGCTTTAATTGAATAAACTAAGAATAGTTTAATTATGTATTTCACTTTTGGTTTAAATTTGTCAACACATTATAGAGAAATTTAATTTAAAAAAGTGACTACTTTTATTTCTGTGGGTAAAAGTCATCAGGGGATAAGTCAAAAAAAGCAATTTTTCAATAGAGCCTTTAACGTGTTCGCATTAATTCAGGAAATATATTTATATATTTGCTTTTGGTAGCTATGACATGTGCTAACAAAAGGGAATACCCGCTAACCATAAATATATTTCCTGAATTAATGGGAATACGTTTAAGGCTCTACTGAAAAATTGATCATTTTGACTTATCCCCTTATGCCTTTTACCCACAGATTTTTTGAGGGATGTATTAGACCATTTAGGTAATTGAAAAACAAGATAACTTCAAAAATAAGCTGCCACACGGTTTAGTAATGATACCTAAAAATAAAGTAAATTGGGCTTGGGCTAAAAATTTAGAATGAGTGCTTGTGTGTTTAGTAATGAAACTTTTGCGTTTAAAACCAACGAAAAATGTATCAATCAATAATAATAATAATAATAATAATAATAATACTTTATTCATGTTACCATACAATTTGTATTTACATTCGTCAAAAAATATATATATGAATTATTGTGGTTTATAATAGAAGTGCCCCTATTAGAGGTGTCAATCCCTTTCGGGACCAAAGGTAACTAATCCCGGGATCCCAGGATCAGTCCCGGAAAAATATATAGGTATTATTAATTTTAAAACCAATTTAAAATAAAGGAACAAAAAAACTAAAGAACAATATCTAGTTGGAGGAATGGTTTTTAAGAATTCCTAGGCACATGGTACCCACGTTTACCCTCATTAACATATAATTCCGTTTCTTTTATCAATCGGGCCTTGGTGAGTTCCAATTGGGGCTGTAACTTTCATTGAAATTATCAAGTTTGTGAAATTTTTTCAGGTTTGACGTTTGAAATATGTTATATTAAAGGTTATGTACATAAATGTATTTTACAGTGACCTGTAATTTTACATTTTTTTTGCTAATTTTATGCTAAACGCGATAGATGGAACCACTCTTGCTATATAATTTCAATGTATTTTCATTATTGTACGGCGGTGTATAATAATTTGACTTTTGAACTTTATGTGTGTTCGCGTTTTTTCCAAATTCCTTCAGTTTTCGAAAAATTTAAGGTGGGAAGTTTTAAAAGCATATTGCATGGTTTTTCTAAAATATCTCAATAATAAACAGACCGATTTAAAAAAATAAAACATTTATGTATAGGGATTTTAAAGGCCTTTAAAATAATGTATTGGTCGATACCTATTCAAATTCTTAAGGGGGTAGCTCCTGGGCGCAAGGGGCAGGGGTAAGAAACCAAATTTGCCATGAAAAGTTGTCCCCTTCGATATAAAACTTTACGTGTCTAAGCGTTTTTTCAAAAAAATTTCAGGTTTCGAGAAATTAAGGGGGGTTCGTTTTAAATGTATATGCATATACAGGGTGTCCCGAAATTAGGGGGCCAAACTTAAACAGTGCATTCTTCATAGAAAAGTAACACTTTTTTGTTAAATAAACATGTATAAAAAAATGCCCTCTAACGGAGCTACGGCCCCCTGAATAGGAGCCTAAGAGAATAGTTTTTTTTAAACTATTCCTAGAGCGTTAAACATGAAGAAATGAAATTTTGGCACTTTGGTAATTTTTAGATGCTGAATCAAGATCCAAGATCAAAACTGTTAAAAAATAATCATAGGCGTAACATTTGGGGGGGGGAGTTATAAAAATAGCCCCAACTTTTTTCCGAAATAATATTTTAATTTTTTTTATGAAATTATGAAAACTTATAGATTTTTACGAAAAATAGGTAGTCTGGATTTGAATCGCTCAGATGCACCATTTTCGAGAAAAATGCATTTATAAATTGCTCTGCATAGCATACACACCTCTCATTTTCGTTAAAATTTTGTGTTAAAATTTGGAAAATCGCTCCTTAATAAAAAATAACAAAAATCGAGCCAAAAATATTAACTAAACTATAAAAATAAATGTAAAGTCAGGAAATAACCCAAACGTCACTTTTGTCCCAAAGCTTTTTAATGAAAATATTAGAAATTATGCTAAGCATAGTAATTTAAATTGCAATTTTCTCGAAAATGGTGCATCTGAGCGATTCAAAGCAAGAGTACCTATTTTTCGTGAAAAACTATACATTTTCATAATTTTATAACAAAACATTAAAATACACACTTTGCAAAAAGTTGGGGCTGTTTTTGTAAATTTGCCCCCTCAAATGTTACGCCTATGATTAAATTTTAACAGTTTTGATTATAGATCCAGATTCAGAATGTCAAAATTATCAAAGTCCCAAAAATTCAGGTCTTCATGTTCAACCCTCTAGGAATAGTTTTAAAAAAATGATGCTCTTAAGCTCCTATTTAGGGGGGCGTAGCTCCGTTAGGGGGCATTTTTTGATATATGTTTATTAAACAAAAAAGTGTTATTTTTCTATAAAGAATGCACTGTTTAAGTTTGGCCCTCTAATTTCGGGACACCCTGTATAACATGAAATGTATATGCATATATAACATGAAAATTGTCATACGTTTGAAAAAAAAGTATATTTTATCTTTGTAACTTATTAATAAGTTCCCGGGATTGGGACTTTTGATCCCGGGAATTTCGGGATCGGGTTTTTTACAGGATCCCGGGACCCCGGGATTGACACCCCTAGCCCCTATTCGTGAATTATGTAGCACTATACCATTTCAACAAGCGCCGGGCAGGTAAATCTTTCAAACCCTATTTCCCACTCTATTTCTATGCACAATAGGGCATTAGAAGTTTAGTAATGTATGTAGGCTATACTCTAAAGAAGCATCTCTAGTAGCGCCACCACGTGGCCGTTATCATCGTAACCAGAATTCAGCTTTTAATAAGCAGATGTCAAACTCATATGTTACAAACCAGTGTTTTTAAGAATAAAGACGGAAAATGTTAAAAATATCGGGAAAAAACCGTGGCACGTTTTGTTGTTTCGAGAGGAAATCCTGAGTTTTTACCGGTTTACCAATAAACAGGGAAAATCCGAATGAAGAATTAAATTGCATGCATTCCCTGTAAATATAAATTGTACCTATTAAATACAATAAATAAACATTTTAGTCATGATTGACGTGAAAATTGTAAACATTTCAATTTAGTAAAAATCATAAAACAAATAAGTCGTTTAAATTCAACAGCATTCCGCATTAATAATAATAATAATATTTATTTTCATCAAAAGAAATACATGACACGCCACACAAAATATAAAGATACAAGTTTTATAGATAGAGAGCATTATATGTACAATGTATATGTAAAGATAAAATTGTATATATAGTAGTATAAAGGTGTATAAAAATAATATAAAAGGTAAGTAAAATATTAAACATTGAATCACAGTTTGGACAAAACAAATAAATTAGCTCATATAGTAAGTAAGTAAGTTTAAAGTTAAACATTAGTTGTATAAATCATAATTTAAACCTATTACATAATAGTATATTCTGTAACAAGTTTGGAATACGGCATAATCCGCTCGAGTGAACAGTTTGTCACACGAGCCGAAGGCGAGTTTGACGGTTTCACGAGAGGGGAATATGCAATTCCAACCGTGTTTCAGACTATACTTTTTCTACGTTTCCAAAAAATACCATAGACAAATAATTTAATTGGAAGAAAGTGAGGTTGGATTGGTCTAAAATTTGTTAGATATTAACAACAGAGATGTCGCCACGAGTGTTTATTCTGTCATCAGATGATAGAATATTTCATTCTGTAACACTTTACGGAATATATTTTCCATAGATAAAAGTTATATTAGAACGGTCATATTCCATAATAGGAGTAGAAAAAATTATAACTTCAAAACTTTTCCAGGGTCTAGAAGGCTTCTTGAGTGAGTATATCTTTCACATGTTTAACGTAAAGTTTCGGTTTTAATAACTTTATTTTTGCAGTTAACTTATTGTAGTTTTGGGCCCCAATAATCCACAAACTGTTGAGTAGAGGGTTTGCAGTGGTAAGTAATTCTCAGCTCCGACTTGTTCCTTGTGCTTAAACCATCCTCTCTATTTTTAGGAAAACTGGCTAGGTTGTTATGTACGTGTTTTAGTGCTTTCAATTTTGTGTTCTTTGAAAGCAGGTCTGCATAAATCTCTTGGTTCAATATTATACATTAACCTTTTTTAGCCTTTTTTGAGTTTTAAAGATACGTTCAGTGCTACTTGCTGTACCCCATATTAATATACCATAGCTAAAAAAGTAAGCCGTTCTTAATATATGTGCGGGAGCAATATTTTTAAGCTTTCCCCTAATTATTAAAAGCGTTGATTAAGAAAGTCTCCACTCAACAGTAAAATACCAAGAACCAGTATTATATTATGTATTATATATGATATGTTGCCATGAATTCGGGTATATTTTGTCCTTTAAAATGCAGTTGTCGGCGTTTTTTAAAGGACTCAAATATAAAAACATTTGATTTTAAGGTTATGTTTTTACAACAAGTATATTTTGTTAGATTTCTTAAAAATGTCCAAAATTAAATATAAATTATATTGGGTAAATTTATCAATAGTTAACTCTGCACCAACAAGTATTCGTACCGAATTGGATTCTTTGACAAAACATGAAAATGCAACGATTTAGTTCTTGAATTTTATTTACAATTAAAAACACAACAGTGTGTTGTTGACAGTGCATATTGAAGTGATTTATAAATTGTCTGTCAGAATGCATTGCCTAATGAACGGTTATTGTACATTAAGTAAATAGGGCTAGTATAAAACATATTAAAAAGTTATTAAAAATGGCATTGAATGAGTTGGTGCAGTTAGCGGGCGTTGGAGGACGTTGAGGAAGCTGCAAACGTTTCTCGGCGAACGAGGTTTCATGCAAGAGATGATCCCCTCAATGACCTTAGTGACAGGAAGTTCATTAGGATCTACCGCTTGACCAAGGACTTGACAACTTAGGTTATAAACTGTCAAAACAATAAATAATAAAAATATTAACAATTCAAAAATATTCTGGTTTAATTGGTGATTTTTCGTTGCTTTATGTTGGGAACATTACTTTCTTGGGCTGTTGCCAGTTGAGCCGTACGACCAATTTACCATCGATCGAATCTGCTTTTAGTATACTACTGAAGTATACACGCCAGTGACGTATTATTGTTATTATTATGCCGTTTGAATAAAAAATATTTTTGCGCATCTTTCCGCACGCTTGTATAAAACTTATAAGTATAGTAATACTAGTCAGTAAAATCAAATTTTTTATAATAGAAAAAAGTTGTAGCACAACAAAAAGAGGTATAAAAATGATAACATTGCAGATTCAGATTTGCATATTTCAAAAGTAAAAAATCCAAAAAACTAAAAAGGGGCGTTTTTTCATATTTGATACCTAAAAGATCATTCTCAATTTTTTTTATCAAAATCTAAAATCTTGCAGCAAACCCATTGGACGTTTTCATATGGAAAGACTCGCCATCTCTTTGATTTTGTGACGAATTATTGACCTTCGAATATTGAATTTGCAATAAAGTTTATTTAAAAGTAAGCATTTCAAAAATTAATTCATAAAAACAAAAATATACGTCCAACAACTAAACTCGTCTAATAAAGAAGCTGAGGTTTTTTTTAAACCTCTAAGAAACTGGCTGCCAAGCCATGAATATGCAACTAATAAGAGGACAAAAGACAATGCACCACTACCACCACCGTGGCGACTTAGCAGAATGACTGGGGGCCACTTAAGAACCCCGGGGGGCCGCATGTCCTTCCGCCCTGACACCAGCTCGTCTCCGCAACTAAAATTTCCATCGCAGTTGCTTGTGTTTTAATGCATCCTCTCGTCGCCATTAAAACTTTGTTTTTCCCTCATTTCGCGTAATTAAAACGGACTGGAGTTTTATTATATTTCCAATTATTGTTCTTCTTCTTCCAACGTTTGGCAGTTTTTATTTGTTCGCCAAAAGTAACTCAATTATACAGATGTTTGTTCAATTAGACTGTGGGTTATTGTTTCGTAACATTAATTAAATAAAATGTGTTTTATCATCCTTAAAAGCGTTTAAACTTCACTATCATGATAAAAGTGCACTTTTTTAATTTTAATTATTTCGTAACAATGTGTTTATCGTCTTAAAAAGCGCTTAAAAAGATTATATTCAGAACCTTTAACTCTATTGAGGAGTGAGGGGTCCATAAGAACTTGTACGATGACCGAGAACGCAAAATTGAGTTGTGCGCAGTTTACCGAGTTTAGGAAGCAAACGTTGACCAACGCATTGTACACGGAGAGCTTTGTTATCTATGTTGTACACCCTTCCTTTCAAGCGATGGTTTTTCAATGTATTCTCATATGTATGTGCAGTTGAAGTTTCTAAATATAATCTTATTAAAAGCGCTTTTAATGCGATTCTATTTGTAAACTCAGTTTTATAGTTTCAAAATGCATTTTTGTAAGAAGATACTGACTATTTTACAAAAAAAAATATTTTAGTAATTTATCCAATCAAAGTTTTATTGCAAAAATGAGTTTTTTAGCGAAATGTTTTCGAGAAAAATATTAGTATTAGTATTTTAGGTAAATTTTTTAACATTGATTTTTTTTATTTTAATTTTATTATAAATAGTTATTTATCTAATAAGGTTAAGAAGTAAGTCTTTTTGCTTTGAGCTCAAAATTTAAAGGAGGGCTTCAATTAGCGAATCACAAAAAGACACTTCTTTACCAAATTTTATATTCAAGGTACATTTTTATTTGTTAAACAACGTAAAATTATTGTATACTAATAATTAATATTAAGAATAGAAAGTAAGGTTAGATAATCTGACAACCCTGCTGAAAATGACGGATATTTGCGGATGTACCTAAATTCCAAACGAAAGCGGATAAATATTACATCTGCTTATATCTGAGTTTGCCCTTTTTGCTACATCCGCGAACACCCGGTTTGTTTTGTTTTTTATATGGTTAGAGCACCCCCGCAATTATCTGCTATAATAGCATTGCTATCATCTGCTATCATCTACCTTTAACCGGCTCTACAAACGTTTAGTTCATGTCTGCATTGGTCCGGTTTTATACACTTTTGCCTGCATTCGTTCGTATATTCCTTGGTCCTACAAGAAAACAATGGTTTATTCCATATGTTTATATCTGCGTTTGCCCTTTTCACTGCATGTCTATATTAGCCGGTTTCATCCGCAAAAAGTCTGCTTACATCGGGTTTTATCCGAGAGCACTCGTCAAAGTTCATCTTACCGTTTCGCTCTCTTAAAACTTCCAAACAAAACTTACAATAGGTAATTACTCATAAAGTGCAAATAATCTATAGTGTAACAACTAAAGTGAGTAAAGACAAGGAAGTGTTGAAGTAAAAGTGAAAAGAGACACCTTTCGGGCGATCGACCGCGGTCCTACCACGCAATTGGATGGATTCACGAGACAAACAAAAGAGGATAACCAAGGGAGGAAAGGGCCATCTGTAAATCCTGATAAGTAACCTTAAACACCTGCATGACCTAATACATTATTTGCCATCATGACAGGTACCGTGAAAAACCCTAAGTGAGGCACTTACCTAAACATGAGAAAAACTAACCAAAAATATAAACAAAGTGCACCAGTAACATTTAGACAATAGTAACAAAACAACAACAAAAACAAAAAAAAACCCCCCAATTCTTCAAACGAGCAAGAATAAACCCATAAATTAAAGAAAACGGCCCCAACAAACAAAGCTTTAAACGAAAAGATACCAAATAAACACTAAACACTAGTATACAGTAGAAGTCAAAAAATACTCCCCACCGGTAACTGCCAAATCGCATCAATTGCACACCAACAGTTCAATACAGAGATAGGATCGTAACGCAAAAGGAAGAACAGCCGAGACAAGACAATACCAAGTGCAGGAATATACCGACTTGGACACGTACACAGACAATAACGGTCAAGTCGTTGACCACGACCAGTAAACTAGGCCCCTGCAGCGAACAAACAACTCCCCAACTATAAACAGTAATCCAAAATGTTTGGAGTAAAACTAACTTCCCGGTCTCGGGGGATCCCGCGTCATATGCAGATTGGCATGTCTATCCCTCCCGTCCTACCTCCTTCATGATCCTACTGGGCGTATAGCATCGGCCCGGCGAATCCGGGAATTGCTATTAAAACTATTGGCATTTCGCTCTCGAGACCCAAATAGGTTACAGTACGGGACGCAATGGACATTCGCATGTGGGGCAAGCAAGTTTTTATTTATTTTAACAAAAATCAGCATATTTCAATAAAAACTTAAGGAAAACTACTACTACTAAAAAGTTGTGTTTTAATAATTATTGTAAAACTTAAAAATTAGCACCAAACGCAGATAAAACTAAACAAAATCAGATAATGCGGATGAAGCCAAGCCAAAGCAGACATAGATTTTTTGCAAGCAAATACGGGTAAAATCAGACTAAATAATTGACGCCAATTCCAGTCAATTCCAAACGTTTACTGAAAGCCGACGTGCTGGATGAATTCAGACAGTGTAGGCAAAAAATGCCATAACCGGATGAGTCCCTGGGGTATAATAAATCACTTTAATAACAAGTGTTGACAATAATAATGATTAAATTAGGTATAGATAGATTAAACATGCAATTTGTTTTATCGTCCTAAAAAACGCGATTCTATGCATTTTGTGAAAAGATTTTACTAAACAATTATTTTTAATGATTACTATTAGGGAAAAAAAGATAAATACAAATTAAACAAACTAGTACGAGAGCAATTGAGCGAGCCAAAAGGCATTTATCAAATCAGTGAATAGTTCTAGGCAATTTTAAGTGCTGTGGTCAGTGTATGTATTTTAAACTTCAATAGAGTAGCAATTCGTTTGAACGACCGCAGACTGATTTTGATTAATTTAGCCTTAAATTGCGATTAAAGTAATGCTCACTTTTTACAGGACTTGATCGAAAAACTATTGGATAAATCGCACGCATTTTTAACCAGAGCTACCAACAAAAAGTTAATAGCCTTAATTTATAAAACACAAAATAAAATGTCGATAAGATAAAAAATGACTTTAAACTAATATGACAAGTTTAAACTATGATAACCCAAAATGAAATCTAAATTAATAATTAGCTAAAATTATATATAGCATGCATATTCTTTATGAGTATAAACAAATTTTAGAAGTGTTTTTAAAACCATTAAAAAAAGATGGGCCCCATGGATAAACTCACAATATTATAAATGTCTAAAAGCTTGCTAATAGAGACAGCAGAAGCAGCAGGAGGCAACCGCTAGAATCTTAGATGGCTGTCATAATTAATTTGCGATATCGCGTTGAACAATGGAATCTCTGGAGAGCTCATCTCCTACATCCACTCCCCATCCCGCCTCTAGACACCTAATAACTCGGTTAGTGCTCGATCAACTCCAAACGTTTTCTACACTGCCCAATACAATGATGGAATTGAATACAACAAAGTTATAGGTGTACAAAAGTTAACCCTTTGTCTCTCAACACTTAATTTTGTGACGACCCTGCTTTTCGCCCAACGGTACTTTTAAGTCATTCATTTTTATTCGCCCATTACTCTAGTGTTTCAATATATGGATCAGAACTACCACCGCGGTGGTAGTGCACCGGTACACGAGAGTAACACTTACAAAAGTATATCTATATCTATCAAAATCTAAACTTTTATACAATAATTCTGGTGATAACTTAATCATAAACAATAAACAATTCCAATAAAAAAATAATCTAACCCGTAGGATTCTTAGTGTGGTATTTGAAGGTACGCCAATTTTAAGGTACTTAAAAGTACCTTTAGTAGACAAAGGGTTAAAAGGTTTTATACAGAAATGCTTGCTCTTAGTTTACGTTAAACTGGAGTCTCTAAATATTGGGGACCCAAAGAAAATTAGATATGTATAAAAAGACGACGTTCTAAAATTATGACAAAAGTGGAAAATGTCCCATTTGATGGATGAAACCACATTGAAATCAAGGAAATATATTTCTATAGATTCTAGAAACTATAGTTGATAATTATGCCCAGAATAAAAATGTGTGTTTAAAATAAAAAGACTTTATTATTCTTAATAAAAATTTAGTTCAGACTAACACTAAATTTCCCTTTATTTTTGAAGTTTCCGATGTTTGGATCCTTTAATAATCTAATTAGACCTAAAGATTTGTATTCGAAAATCCAATTTCCTTAGTCTGTCCTAAGGTATAAAAGACATTAATCCTTCTGTCTTCCTCACTTGTGCATTTATCTTTCGGCATTAATCTGCTTAGCGGCAAGCTCTTCGCCGTGGAATGTCGACGTAATCGCAAGCGCACTACCGAAAGAAAGAAAAATACAAAGTTAAATAGAAGAGAAAGGTCAACCGACAAACGCTAAGTACTTTATTTGTGCTGCCGCGAAAAACTTCAGCCCCATTTGTTGAATGAAAGATTCCGAATCAAAGTAAAACTTTTCAAATCAATGCCAGCAAGATATGACAATCATTTATAGATATATGGAAATGGTTTATTTTAGTAAAAAAATCAAAAAACAAGTTAAAATTATGACAAGCTAAAAATATGACAATGCAAAATAACGACCTAAAGCTTAATTTTCATGTATCCGTTTGTCCGTTAGTCCGATCATCCGGGAGCGCTCTTATTGGTCCAATTATAATTCGAAAATTATGACATTTTATCGGTCCATCAAAATTCAACTTCTTACGTCTGACGGAGAAAGTTAATAGTTATTTACGATATAAGTGGGATAAGAGCTTTATTAACATACGCATGCGAAATTTGCCTACGCCAGTGAGATAAGAACTTCTTATCCCACTCATTTTGAGTGAGATAAGAAGTTCATTAACGCACGCGTATTTCTCTGCTTTTAACCAATCAAATAAAAAAGTCAAAATGTCAAAATAACCCTAAATTAAGTCTTAGACAAAAATAATTACCGTTTATTTTTTCATTTAGAGGCGTAGATAAAAATTTGTACAATATACGTGTGATAACGCTTTATTAACGTACTTTTGCGATTGCCCAAATTTCGCATGCGTACGTTAATAAAGCTCTTATCCCACTTATATCGTAAATAACTATTAACTCATCCGTCACTACACATCTGTTTTTGACGTGTTCTACTGTTATGTTAATAAGAATAACGGAAAAAAAGAAAAGACAAACAAAAAAACCTGATTTCTTAAAACTATACATTTTAATGTATATTAAGGCTAGTATATTCTTTTTATATGGTATATTTACCTACTTTTAAATTTATTAGACAGCTAACTCTTAAAGTTACATTTGTTGACATAATTTTAACTATGGCAATTACGCATTAGGTAAATTTAATAAAGTGAATATACTGGTCCTTAATTTCTATTTGTCGCAAAATCAATTCGTTAAAGATAATTAAAATTCGGATGCATAATAATTAAAACATTTTTTGTCAGACGATTTTATTAAAAAACGGACAAACGGATACATGAAAATTAAGCTTAAGACACTAAGATATCGTGTAAAATATTGTAAAAAATAATACAAAAGAAAAGTGAAATTTTAATAATTGATCAAACTTTTTATAG
The DNA here is from genome assembly GCA_921294245.1 of Brassicogethes aeneus. Classification (NCBI taxonomy): domain Eukaryota; kingdom Metazoa; phylum Arthropoda; class Insecta; order Coleoptera; family Nitidulidae; genus Brassicogethes; species Brassicogethes aeneus. The sequence continues at coordinate 58,646,215 of OV121133.1, read as the reverse complement.
CCAATAACATGTAATGATAATAATTTCAAAATTTCCATGGAGGGTGGGTCAGTTTGTTCTCAGATTATGAAATATTGGAGTTTTCTCATAAAAAAGGTCTTTATATTAAACTGATATCGTGCACCGCTTTTTGCTTAAAATCGATTTAAAAATTACCTTACATCATGTGAGTTACATGGCATATACAGCCCGTTCAGAGTAAAACCGAATATAGGGAAACGTATCGGGCATGGCCTCGCCTCCCTCCAACGCGCGACACAGTAGCTAAGCGAATGTAATGAGATTTTTTGCATTATTATCATTTAATTTTCAAGCTCGTCTTAACTGCTCGACCTTTCGTCATGTCGTTTATCAGACAAGCTACTATGACGCGCGTTGGAGGGAGGCGAGGCCACGCCCGATACGTTTCCCTATATTCGGTTTTACTCTGTATATTAATGACTTCATATAATAATAATGTAAGAGATTTGCCGATTTTATTTTGGTTGTTATAGTGATAGTTAAAAATAAATAGAAATGGTTGACATACAAGTAATATAAAGAAAAGTTGTAATAGTGGAAATAATTAAATACATAGAAAACCTGAGCCTATATTTAAACTATAACAAAAATAACAAAGATTTATAATGAAATCACAAGAGAAAAATATGTATTGTACTATCGCTAACAAAAAAAACTCATACAGCTATATTGTGGCTGTGTGAATAAAACGTTTTCGTCAATGTCAAGCTGACATCGAGCTTTGTCACATCCATTATGACTTTTTTAACATTTTTAACCAAACAATGCAGACGAATTCTGGCAAGCCATTGAAGCCATTTGGAACGAGATAAAGCAAGACGGCGACTTCCATGCTTTGCCGTTTGCGGGCAGTAATTGACAAAAACAGGGATGACGAAATATAACCTAACTTTGTATTTAATTTTAGACCTTTCAAATGTGACGTATCATGTTAAAAGCCATAATTACTCCAACGAAATGATAGAAAAGCTGTATGAGTTTTTTTTGTTAGCGATAGTATAGTGGTTATTAATCTATGGTATAAACACGGCTGCCATCTTAAGAACAAAATATTCAAGACAGGTGACATATTCATGTAATTTTTTGAGATTTCATTATGAATCTTTATGCCATGTAAGATTATTTTTAAATCGATTTCAAGCGAAAACGGTGCACAATATCGAAATTTAACAAAAGAATTTTTGTGTAAAACTACGAATTTTGTGTGTAAAACTACGATAATTAATAATCTGACATCAAACCCTGGCACAAAACACGTAAAAAATGTTTTAAACCCACTCTCTATTTGACCCATAGATAACAAAGCCTCATGGAAATTTTGAAATTGTTATCGTTACATCTTATTGATCATAAAAAGTATGATCAATTTCTAAAATTTCACTTTTCTATCTTTAACTGTTTTGGAGCCTTTATATAAAAACCATATTCAGAGGCTTCTCTTTTTGGGGCCGTATCTCTTTTTGGAAGCATTTCTCGACCTAAGTTTATATGAACTTTTTTTCTTTGCTGTTAAAGTATTGCGAGCTGATTATGGGTCACCTTGTAATCTATAGGTAAGTATATTTTTGACCAGCAATTTTTTATCATAAAAATGTGTTTTTACCGTGATACCGTTTAAAATGCATTTTTGCGAGAAGATATCATTTCCGACAAGCTAAAATTATGACAAGATAAAATGAACACAAACAAAATATTGAGAAGCTAACATATAAGTTGAATTATTTTTGTTCAAATTAACAAATTACAATGTTCCAACAATATCTTGTTACCACAAATTAACAAGCGTTCAGGACGTTTCACGTAATAATTTAATAAAATATTTTCTAAATACACTTCAAACCTCATAATTATAATTTCTCCATTCAGTATTTGAGTATTGTCCGCGAATTTATAGGTACGTCGTAAAATCAACACAGCTCTGTCCGCTATCAAACACGCATTCACTCATGTCTTTTGTCACGTGACCTCGGACAAAACCGGCCACCGCGATTTTGGTCAGGTTTTGATTGAATTATATCCGCCAGAATTTATCTATTTCATGCGTGTAGGTATCGCCAAGCAGTGCCGTATTTAGATCAAAGTTGCATGCATTTTTTACTTTTTTATCATTTAAGTTGTCATCATATTTTTACAGATTCCATCGACCATATATCTCATTTTCCCACTTTTCTTGTTACCTACTCATTTGTTTAGCCCTGTATCGGTTTATCTTCCCATAATATTAGCTTGTCATCATTTGATGAGCGGACTTGCAAAATGCATATTTTGCAATTGATAAGTTCTATATTCATGTACTAGAACGTTAAAAATATAAGGAAAAAATTAAAAGTCTGCTCCTTATTTAGCTTGTCATAATTTTAACCTTGCCATTTAATGATAATATCTACGCTTGATAAGTTTTTGATAAACTAAAAATATTATTATTAATTATTACTATTAAGGAATAAAAGGTAAAAAATAGGCCAAGCCGAGACAAGTATTTATGGTCTTGGGGGTATGTGTCCGGAAACGAACCCTACCAAGATACAGGCGTCAAAAACTGTGCACACCGTTTGAATTTCGCGCGCAGATCGGCCGGATGTAACCTTAGTTGTAAGTATTGTATTTATGAATGACTTAGATTGGAGGTTAGGTGTTTGACAGTTTCAGTGGAATTAAGGTTAGGTGTCTGTCACTTGCAATATAATTAAGGTTGTATCCACAATCCACACAACAAGGTCTGTTCGATCTCGTAGTAAAAATACGAAAAATCACTGCAACACTGCACATCATAAAATTGCGGCCATTTTTGTTGTTTACAATTCTTGCGCTTTGGGTTTGTACAGATTAATAATCGTTTTAAATGTTGTGTTTCTCACAAAGAGACTTGCAAGCCTTAAAAGAGACCTCAAAGTGGTAAGAACAATCATTTTACTCCTCTTTTTTAAAAAATAAACCTTATTCTATCAGGGCTGTCAAATGTCAATTTGAAGGTTAATTTAAGGATATTTCATAACCCACTTTGAGGTCTCTTTTAAGGCTTACAAGTCTCTTTGTAAGAAACACGTTTAAAACGATTATTAATCTGTACAAACCCAAACCACAAGAATTGTAAACAACAAAAATGGCCGCCATTGTATGATATGCAGTGTTGCAGTAATTTTTAGTATTTTTACTACGAGATCGAACAGACCTTGTTGTGTGGATTGTGGTTGTATCTTAAAACACATAATACTGGAAGCGTAAATAACACGATTTGTTTGGCTTCAAGATGTGTTTTGACAGTTTACAGTTGGCAATATTATTGTTGTCCGCATCTTTCGGGTTATTCGGTGTTTTGAGTCGTATTCTTCCGAAAACAACTGAAATGGTAAAAAAGTGCATAGTTTGTGGTGTAAATCATGCGACAGACCGTGCGACATAAAGACGTACACTTTATAGGTTAGTTCATAAGTCATGGGCGTTCCATACAATTTTGCCGACATGTTCATATTTTCTTTTAATCAAATATTGGCCATGACTAATCCAATATTTAATTTTTATTGAAATAATAAAATTATTATGTAAGTATAAATTTGAATTTTTAAGTTAACATATTCTCGTAGATTTTCCTTAAAACTGCTACACAACTGTCGAAAAGTATAAACATCTTGAATAATCTTTTATAGGCCTTTGGGTTAGGTACATAACCTTTCAAATTTACCATAGCTACAACCAAGGTTACGTATATTCGGTTTTACTCTGTATATTAATGACTTCATATAATAATAATGTAAGAGATTTGCCGATTTTATTTTGGTTGTTATAGTGATAGTTAAAAATAAATAGAAATGGTTGACATACAAGTAATATAAAGAAAAGTTGTAATAGTGGAAATAATTAAATACATAGAAAACCTGAGCCTATATTTAAACTATAACAAAAATAACAAAGATTTATAATGAAATCACAAGAGAAAAATATGTATTGTACTATCGCTAACAAAAAAAACTCATACAGCTATATTGTGGCTGTGTGAATAAAACTTTTTCGTCAATGTCAAGCTGACATCGAGCTTTGTCACATCCATTATGACTTTTTTAACATTTTTAACCAAACAATGCAGACGAATTCTGGCAAGCCATTGAAGCCATTTGGAACGAGATAAAGCAAGACGGCGACTTCCATGCTTTGCCGTTTGCGGGCAGTAATTGACAAAAACAGGGATGACGAAATATAACCTAACTTTGTATTTAATTTTAGACCTTTCAAATGTGACGTATCATGTTAAAAGCCATAATTACTCCAACGAAATGATAGAAAAGCTGTATGAGTTTTTTTTGTTAGCGATAGTATAGTGGTTATTAATCTATGGTATAAACACGGCTGCCATCTTAAGAACAAAATATTCAAGACAGGTGACATATTCATGTAATTTTTTGAGATTTCATTATGAATCTTTATGCCATGTAAGATTATTTTTAAATCGATTTCAAGCGAAAACGGTGCACAATATCGAAATTTAACAAAAGAATTTTTGTGTAAAACTACGAATTTTGTGTGTAAAACTACGATAATTAATAATCTAACATCAAACCCTGGCACAAAACACGTAAAAAATGTTTTAAACCCACTCTCTATTTGACCCATAGATAACAAAGCCTCATGGAAATTTTGAAATTGTTATCGTTACATCTTATTGATCATAAAAAGTATGATCAATTTCTAAAATTTCACTTTTCTATCTTTAACTGTTTTGGAGCCTTTATATAAAAACCATATTCAGAGGCTTCTCTTTTTGGGGCCGTATCTCTTTTTGGAAGCATTTCTCGACCTAAGTTTATATGAACTTTTTTTCTTTGCTGTTAAAGTATTGCGAGCTGATTATGGGTCACCTTGTAATCTATAGGTAAGTATATTTTTGACCAGCAATTTTTTATCATAAAAATGTGTTTTTACCGTGATACCGTTTAAAATGCATTTTTGCGAGAAGATATCATTTCCGACAAGCTAAAATTATGACAAGATAAAATGAACACAAACAAAATATTGAGAAGCTAACATATAAGTTGAATTATTTTTGTTCAAATTAACAAATTACAATGTTCCAACAATATCTTGTTACCACAAATTAACAAGCGTTCAGGACGTTTCACGTAATAATTTAATAAAATATTTTCTAAATACACTTCAAACCTCATAATTATAATTTCTCCATTCAGTATTTGAGTATTGTCCGCGAATTTATAGGTACGTCGTAAAATCAACACAGCTCTGTCCGCTATCAAACACGCATTCACTCATGTCTTTTGTCACGTGACCTCGGACAAAACCGGCCACCGCGATTTTGGTCAGGTTTTGATTGAATTATATCCGCCAGAATTTATCTATTTCATGCGTGTAGGTATCGCCAAGCAGTGCCGTATTTAGATCAAAGTTGCATGCATTTTTTACTTTTTTATCATTTAAGTTGTCATCATATTTTTACAGATTCCATCGACCATATATCTCATTTTCCCACTTTTCTTGTTACCTACTCATTTGTTTAGCCCTGTATCGGTTTATCTTCCCATAATATTAGCTTGTCATCATTTGATGAGCGGACTTGCAAAATGCATATTTTGCAATTGATAAGTTCTATATTCATGTACTAGAACGTTAAAAATATAAGGAAAAAATTAAAAGTCTGCTCCTTATTTAGCTTGTCATAATTTTAACCTTGCCATTTAATGATAATATCTACGCTTGATAAGTTTTTGATAAACTAAAAATATTATTATTAATTATTACTATTAAGGAATAAAAGGTAAAAAATAGGCCAAGCCGAGACAAGTATTTATGGTCTTGGGGGTATGTGTCCGGAAACGAACCCTACCAAGATACAGGCGTCAAAAACTGTGCACACCGTTTGAATTTCGCGCGCAGATCGGCCGGATGTAACCTTAGTTGTAAGTATTGTATTTATGAATGACTTAGATTGGAGGTTAGGTGTTTGACAGTTTCAGTGGAATTAAGGTTAGGTGTCTGTCACTTGCAATATAATTAAGGTTGTATCCACAATCCACACAACAAGGTCTGTTCGATCTCGTAGTAAAAATACGAAAAATCACTGCAACACTGCACATCATAAAATTGCGGCCATTTTTGTTGTTTACAATTCTTGCGCTTTGGGTTTGTACAGATTAATAATCGTTTTAAATGTTGTGTTTCTCACAAAGAGACTTGCAAGCCTTAAAAGAGACCTCAAAGTGGTAAGAAAAATCATTTTACTCCTCTTTTTTAAAAAATAAACCTTATTCTATCAGGGCTGTCAAATGTCAATTTGAAGGTTAATTTAAGGATATTTCATAACCCACTTTGAGGTCTCTTTTAAGGCTTACAAGTCTCTTTGTAAGAAACACGTTTAAAACGATTATTAATCTGTACAAACCCAAACCACAAGAATTGTAAACAACAAAAATGGCCGCCATTGTATGATATGCAGTGTTGCAGTAATTTTTAGTATTTTTACTACGAGATCGAACAGACCTTGTTGTGTGGATTGTGGTTGTATCTTAAAACACATAATACTGGAAGCGTAAATAACACGATTTGTTTGGCTTCAAGATGTGTTTTGACAGTTTACAGTTGGCAATATTATTGTTGTCCGCATCTTTCGGGTTATTCGGTGTTTTGAGTCGTCTTCTTCCGAAAACAACTGAAATGGTAAAAAAGTGCATAGTTTGTGGTGTAAATCATGCGACAGACCGTGCGACATAAAGACGTACACTTTATAGGTTAGTTCATAAGTCATGGGCGTTCCATACAATTTTGCCGACATGTTCATATTTTCTTTTAATCAAATATTGGCCATGACTAATCCAATATTTAATTTTTATTGAAATAATAAAATTATTATGTAAGTATAAATTTGAATTTTTAAGTTAACATATTCTCGTAGATTTTCCTTAAAACTGCTACACAACTGTCGAAAAGTATAAACATCTTGAATAATCTTTTATAGGCCTTTGGGTTAGGTACATAACCTTTCAAATTTACCATAGCTACAACCAAGGTTACGTATGTAACCTTGGTTGTAGCTATGGCAGTTTGCGTCCGAAATTCAAACGGTGCGCGCAGTTTTTGCAACACCCTGTGTATAAAATTGATTTAACAATTGTATGATTTTTATATTTTTTTAAATTTGCTTGCCCCTGGTTACGGCACTGGACATAGGTACAAATACGAACGGACGGATGTGATTTGCTAACAAATGAACAAATGAATGCTGTAAACAATTGACAACTGCCCCGTGACATCGGTGGGGCGGCAGGCGACCGCCACCGGACCGCTTATTTAGTGTCATGATTTCACCGGGGACCAGCCCACCTATCTGCTTTTATTTTATTTTCCGTTTGTTACGATAATAGTTTGCTATTATCGGATATCGGGAAAAATAACTGCCAAATTAAAGTTAACAAATTTGAAATTATACATGCATACAGCATTGTTAAATTGGGTCGAATTGAATGGCAGACGACGATGCGAAGACAACTTAAAGATCAATATGGTGTGGTACATATGTCATGTTTCTTGGCGGATGTAATTGGGTTAAACAAAGCCTAAACGGATTATATTAATACTGATTAGACCTAATTAAGCCTTAAGTAATATTAGCTTCCTTAATCAAATCTAGCCCAACCAACACAAGTGAATAAGAGAAATAAGTTTACTATACATAAATAAAATACTTTTTTGAGATAATTTAGGGTGAAAGTTCCTTAAAATTTCTAGTCTCGAGAACAATTCACAAAAGATAAACCGGAATATAGAGTGAAAACAAAATTTTGGAACTGTCAGGACAAGTGACACCAGACGTTGCTTAAACGATACAAAATTATAGCGTAAACTTTACTTTGCTGAATGTTTAATTTACATTTCATTATACTGCAGAATAATACCTTAATTTTAAAGTCATTAAATAAATTTCCCAGATTCTAAAGACGAATTTGTGCTTTTTATACAAATAAAACAAATAGCTTCCTATATATAAAACATATCATTAGATTTGTAAATGATGACAAATTAAGTTAAAAGAAAATTAAACAAGATAACTAAAAAAACTAACATACAACTCCTTCATTGGAAATGTTTTTGTGGCCACTACATATCATGATGGCCATATTTAAAAAACGATATTATAAAATAATGAAAATTTAAAATACCAATTTATAACCATGCAATTCTAGACCCAGATGCTAGATCAAACAAACAAAGATATTTTGCTGCAGGATAATGCAAGGAGTAGGTAAAACTCTGACAAGTTTAATTAATCCAAAAACTTTTCGGTTGAAGGTGCAAAGAGACATTCGATTTAAAAGTTTTATAACCTGCAGGAGCTCGTACTCATGGAAGTCACTCCAAGGAAACTGTTCCTTTTTCGTTTTGTATTAACCCGCATTAAATAAGTTGCTTGCGGAGCAACGGCTTAGTTTTTATCAAATTGAATTATAACATAAGTCGGAGGAAATTCGTGAAGTTTCCACTTTTAGTTCTACTTTAGATTTTGCATATTACTCGATCGCACGCCAATGAAAGCGAGTCATGACATACATTGAACCTGCAAAAGTTTTTAGATTTATGGCCTCATTGGCATTCATGATTATTATTATCAAAAGCAGTCTTATTCCTCTTGTCATTTTAACAAAGAAGTTTAACACAAATGTTTAATTTTGTATACTTAAAACCATCAAACATGTATTTCAGATTATATAATTTTACCTAAAAATCACTAAAAACATTTTATCCATTAACACTTTTGGTTTCTTTTGAGTTATTTATATTTCTTATATACTTTATCAAAACAAAACTTTTTAAGAGTTCCCTGTAATTTTATTAAACCGAAGTGGCCCAGCAAACTTTGAAACCTTGTTCTTATCTTTAACGTACACCGTTCAGAACAAAGTTTTATATTTTTTGAACTATTTACCAAACTTCCGTTGTTTGAACAAAAATGTTAAATAACTTTTTTAATTTAATTTATTTATTTATTAAAATATATTAAAGTATTTCACAAAATTAAAATCATATAGGTACAAATGCAAATCTACCAAAGGACATAAAAGATAATCTCTGTCAAAGTTGGTTTTAAATGGAGATATACAATGGTATAAAGGTTATTTGTGGTCGATAAAAATAAATCATACCCTATAGGAGTATATACGAAGAACGGATTAAAATTCAGGATATAACTTTTACAGAATTCAATTGAAAATGGCTAATCCGACCACTTTTATTATTTCATGGAACCGTTTAAATTATAAATAAGCCATTTCAGAAAACTGATGATACCTGAGATTGTTTTTCGAGGACAGTTGTACAATTTTAGACATTTTTAATAAAATACAATCTAAGTTTGTTGCTGGGGACGGAAGTGACATCACAGTTATCGACATCGTTTACCGGTTGAAGATAACACGTGGATATATTTAAGTGTTTTCAAATATTTGAGGTTATATTTAAAAGGTTTATATTTATATTTAGGAGTGTTTTTTAATATAAGGAATTAATCTAAACTTTTTAATGTAAAAACACAAGAACACTGTACATGGAGAGAAGAAAGCAGTAACCATTGATGCGCTTAATATACAATGTCATAGTCAATGTACTATTTAAAATTATACAATTTCTCAAATAAAACCTTACGGGTTACTTTATCAACAGCAATAGTTATTTTTGTCACATCAATGACAATTTCAAAAATTATATGTTTTTAATTAAACCTTTATTTATTGTCTCTTTTCCCAAAGTTAATAATTGTATCTTTATTTGATTCATTAGTTTCTTATCTAGAATTGAGATATTTCAAGGTGGTTTTGTCAAATTTACAAAAGGAACCAACCCAACCCAACCCTGAATATATTTATATATTATAATTATACTTACGTATACTTATTTATTTAAATTTTAATTAAAATGTTTTAAACATGATAATGGAAAAGGACTAAAAAATACACTTTGTAAATATTAATTGAAAGTGCAGTTTTTTATACTAAAAATCAAATTATTTACCCAGTGCGCTAGATATGTGCGGTAAAGGTTTACGAGTAAATAGGAAATTGAAAATAAATTCATTTACGAGACTGACTTATCGGAGCTTCGATTAATAATAAAACAAAAAGCCATATATGCATATAGCCGAAACCAACAACAAAAAGTTCTGGATCAAAGCGTACATTGCAACTAAAATTTGCATACATTTTTTATTTGCTTGGATTATTTATAAAATGGACTAGATACTGTAGATAACGAGAAAACACGGGCTCCGTATTTATTTTATTTATTAAAACAACAAAAGTCAAAAATTTTTATAGAAGCCTTTCATGTTTATTATAACCACTAAGACACAAGATACAAAAATGTATAATTTAAAAACACGCAGCAGTTTTCAATGTTTAGCTCTAAAAAGTAACTTTTCGGTTCAAATTTTAGACTTTTAAATACTGTTATTTACCGAAAGAACTTTGTGTTGTACTTTCTGGCAAAGTTTTTCCGTTTCAGGACAGGCAAAAACTGCGAAATCTTGGAAATTAGTTCTAATAATTATTTACGCAAACAACTTTTTTAAATGCTGCATTTCGCTAAAAGTTAAGACGAGTTTTGCTTTAATTAAAAACCGGACCAACTCACTCCTAGGTCGTAAACTTGGTAATTCCGAAGTATGGTGTTTATTGGCAGTAAAAAAGTTTTAAAATTCATCTTGTTTTTGACAAAACATCGTTAAATACTTTAATAAAGATTATACAGTAGGGTGAAAAATATATCAATTTTGAATGTTATTGTATTCTGGGCTAAACAAGTTTCTAGAAAGATTAAAAAAATTGGAGACCAAAAAGAGCAAATCGGTATAAAACAATTAGAAAAATTTGGTATTCATAAAATGTTGTGTAACTTAAATATAATTTAACAAAATTGTTGATTGTTTCGACCTTTACTTGAAGAAACTCCATATTATTAATATATGATATTCGAGTATTTTATTATAATATATGAATTATATAATCATATAATATGATATACGAGTGTTTTATTTATGCTTTTTTAAAAATTAACAATTGTTTCGCTACACGGTAGCTTTTTCAGAATAAGTACAAATTTTTATTAAGTGGCGGTATTTATATTAGCTAATGCAGGTATTTAAAAAAATACGTGTTGTATAAACATTTTACCTGATGGCATTAATTAAACTTACACAATTTTGGGAAAACTACACAAAGAAAAGTAATTTCTTGATTTATTTGAAACAGGTTTCCTTGTATGAAGTAAAATTTTCTTATTCGTAGTATCTTGTTGTTTACAATAAGAAAATACTATTATTTGGTTTTAAATCATAAGTTTCTTGAAAACAACTTATATGTTTATACTAAACCTGAGATAAAAAGTCAACTGGATATTTACTTGTATTAACCAAATATCAGTTTAAAAAGTCAAATAAACCCAAGTTTTCCACTAAATAAATATCTTCAACCATAATATAACAATTATCATCGATGATATTTTCAATGAGTAAATATTATCGATAATTAATCATACCACGAGTTATATTTAGTAAGAAAATATAATGAATTTTAGGATTTACCGAATTGTTAGTTTGACATTTGAAATTAAATTGCTTAAAAATATAAAAATACCTTAATGAACCTAATTTATTTAAACTTGCCTTAATTTCATTATCGTTTACACGAACTCATCGATCTTTTTATTTATTTATTTATTTATTTAGAGTTTATAATTCATTATTTTAATCATATACCTAACAAACACAGGATTTAAATTTCAACAAATGTCAAATCAAGAAAAGTTTCAAAATCCTTAGTAACGTGTAAACAAGGTGATAAAAAATACTGTCGCTGTGATAAAATGTAACTATGGAATACTGGCATTTTATTGGTTCTAATATTAATGAATTGTATAGTCACCCATAATATAACAAGTGGTATGATTATCATCGATGATATTTTCGAATTGAAACCGAGCTGCAGAAATGTGCTGCTTCGGTTTCAATTCGAAAATATCATCGATGATAATCATACCACTTGTTATATTATGGGTGACTATACAATTCATTAATATTAGAACCAATAAAATGCCAGTATTCCATAGTTACATTTTATCACAGCGACAGTATTTTTTATCACCTTGTTTACACGTTACTAAGGATTTTGAAACTTTTCTTGATTTGACATTTGTTGAAATTTAAATCCTGTGTTTGTTAGGTATATGATTAAAATAATGAATTATAAACTCTAAATAAATAAATAAATAAATAAAAAGATTGATGAGTTCGTGTAAACGATAATGAAATTAAGGCAAGTTTAAATAAATTAGGTTCATTAAGGTATTTTTATATTTTTAAGCAATTTAATTTCAAATGTCAAACTAACAATTCGGTAAATCCTAAAATTCATTATATTTTCTTACTAAATATAACTCGTGGTATGATTAATTATCGATAATATTTACTCATTGAAAATATCATCGATGATAATTGTTATATTATGGTTGAAGATATTTATTTAGTGGAAAACTTGGGTTTATTTGACTTTTTAAACTGATATTTGGTTAATACAAGTAAATATCCAGTTGACTTTTTATCTCAGGTTTAGTATAAACATATAAGTTGTTTTCAAGAAACTTATGATTTAAAACCAAATAATAGTATTTTCTTATTGTAAACAACAAGATACTACGAATAAGAAAATTTTACTTCATACAAGGAAACCTGTTTCAAATAAATCAAGAAATTACTTTTCTTTGTGTAGTTTTCCCAAAATTGTGTAAGTTTAATTAATGCCATCAGGTAAAATGTTTATACAACACGTATTTTTTTAAATACCTGCATTAGCTAATATAAATACCGCCACTTAATAAAAATTTGTACTTATTCTGAAAAAGCTACCGTGTAGCGAAACAATTGTTAATTTTTAAAAAAGCATAAATAAAACACTCGTATATCATATTATATGATTATATAATTCATATATTATAATAAAATACTCGAATATCATATATTAATAATATGGAGTTTCTTCAAGTAAAGGTCGAAACAATCAACAATTTTGTTAAATTATATTTAAGTTACACAACATTTTATGAATACCAAATTTTTCTAATTGTTTTATACCGATTTGCTCTTTTTGGTCTCCAATTTTTTTAATCTTTCTAGAAACTTGTTTAGCCCAGAATACAATAACATTCAAAATTGATATATTTTTCACCCTACTGTATAATCTTTATTAAAGTATTTAACGATGTTTTGTCAAAAACAAGACGAATTTGAAAACTTTTTTACTGCCAATAAACACAATACTTCGGAATTACCAAGTTTACGACCTAGGAGTGAGTTGGTCCGGTTTTTAATTAAAGCAAAACTCGTCTTAACTTTTAGCGAAATGCAGCATTTAAAAAAGTTGTTTGCGTAAATAATTATTAGAACTAATTTCCAAGATTTCGCAGTTTTTGCCTGTCCTGAAACGGAAAAACTTTGCCAGAAAGTACAACACAAAGTTCTTTCGGTAAATAACAGTATTTAAAAGTCTAAAATTTGAACCGAAAAGTTACTTTTTAGAGCTAAACATTGAAAACTGCTGCGTGTTTTTAAATTATACATTTTTGTATCTTGTGTCTTAGTGGTTATAATAAACATGAAAGGCTTCTATAAAAATTTTTGACTTTTGTTGTTTTAATAAATAAAATAAATACGGAGCCCGTGTTTTCTCGTTATCTACAGTATCTAGTCCATTTTATAAATAATCCAAGCAAATAAAAAATGTATGCAAATTTTAGTTGCAATGTACGCTTTGATCCAGAACTTTTTGTTGTTGGTTTCGGCTATATGCATATATGGCTTTTTGTTTTATTATTAATCGAAGCTCCGATAAGTCAGTCTCGTAAATGAATTTATTTTCAATTTCCTATTTACTCGTAAACCTTTACCGCACATATCTAGCGCACTGGGTAAATAATTTGATTTTTAGTATAAAAAACTGCACTTTCAATTAATATTTACAAAGTGTATTTTTTAGTCCTTTTCCATTATCATGTTTAAAACATTTTAATTAAAATTTAAATAAATAAGTATACGTAAGTATAATTATAATATATAAATATATTCAGGGTTGGGTTGGGTTGGTTCCTTTTGTAAATTTGACAAAACCACCTTGAAATATCTCAATTCTAGATAAGGTATGATTATCATCGATGATATTTTCGAATTGAAACCGAGCTGCAGAAATGTGCTGCTTCGGTTTCAATGAGTAAATATCTTCGATTATAATAATAATAATTATTAATCATACCACGAGTTATATTTAGTGAGAAAATACAATGAATTTTAGGATATAAAAAATTGTCAGATTGACATTTAAAATTAAAATGTGCTTTAAAATATAAAAAGACTTTATTAAACCTTTTATTCAAACTTACCTTAATTTCATTATCGTTTACACCAACCCATCGATCTTTTAAAGTATATAATTTATTATTTTATTGATATACCTATATCAAATACAGAATTTAAATGACAATGTTAAATCAAGAAAAGTGTACCGTGTAAACAAGATGATAAAAGATATTGCCGCTGTGATAAAATGCGTAACTATGGAATGCTGGCATTTTATTGGTTCTAATATTGTATTGTCTTGTAGATATCGAAATAAAAAATTTATTTGAGCCAAGCCAAATATAGTAAAATCAAGAGATTACTTTTCTCTGTGTATTGGAATGTCCAATCTAATATAATTTTAGTTCGAGCTACTGTTTTATTTTGTGTCTTCAGTTTGATGTACTTGGGGATCACTTGTTGTAAAACCAAATGTTTTGGATGGTAATTTTGCTTAAAAGTTTGAAATACGAAAGGGTCAAAGCTTTTAACTGTTTGTTTTAATTTGTTGATTGTTTTGACCTTTACTTGAAGAAACTTCATATTATTAATACATGATTTAAAAACAATACTGTTTTCAAGTTTTACTATTTTATTTATGTTCTTTTTTAAATTAATACTTGTTTCGCTAAACGGTAGCTTCTTCAGAATAAATAAAAACAATTATTAAGTGGCGGTATTTATATTAGCTAATAAGGGTATTTGAAAAAATACGTGTTTTATAAACAATTTACTTGAGGGCATTAATTAAACTTACATAATTTTGGAAAAACTTTGATAGTTTGTTTTCTCTACTTCATAGGCAAATATAGCATCAGAAGCCGTTTATTCTAATTTTTCTAATGTATGGAAAAGGTATAAAGCAGGGACTTGTAACATAACCTCGAATAAGAACGAAACTCCGTTTCTGCCGTTACCGTTCCGAGTAGGTAATTTAGAAAAATTAAAACATAATTAGAAACGAAACGGTACAAATCGTTTCCAATAAGTAACAAAAGAGTAACGAAACTTTATGTAACAAAACTACCAGAACTCTAAGCAAAAACGAAACACCGGGTATGAAAACGAAACCAGCAACGCCACGAAACCTCTCGGTACATAAACGAAACTATAGTAATGAAACTGCTTTGGAAACAACAAATATAGTAATTAATTAATTAATTTGACCAACTTGGAAAACATTTTTTTAAATTATTATTATATTTTAGTACTTACTTACTTAAGTAAATAAAACAGAGTAGGTACACTCTTAGAAAAGACCTGGTATTTGTAACTAACTTATTATCGTTGGGGTAAAACTGTTGCAGAAAATAACATTTTTTGTTTTTTGTAATCAGTACCTTTATATGTGTAACTGCTTGCATCATTACCTGAAAAGATTTAATTTTGTTGTTGAGTATTATTTACTGCAAAAAGGCGATAAGTTATTTTAACTGAAACTTTGTGTTGGCTAGAAGTATTGACAACATTATCTCAAAAAAATCATTTCGGCGGTAAAATGTTTTTGTTGGACCAAATATTTAAGTAACATTCTTAACTGACTGAAATTAGTCCGTGGAACTAACGGTTCGGTTGTATAAACTATGCGTCACTTTTCATACAGCTAAGACACCAGGGGTGTGAAACAAAGTGTCAGTTGGGGATGTTGTCTCTGTAGGTTAATGCAACTGCAAACTTTGTGCATTTCGCGCCCGATTTGTCCAGCCCGGCGCGTGCTTTACTTTTAACCTGTAAACAAACGGTGTTGCACGGCGTCCAGACTTCGGTGGTGTTTGTTCTTTTGTATTTGTGTATCAGCTCGTGTGTAGTGTATATTTTAGGTAAGAAACTAGTTTATTACAATTAGTCATTTGCCCCTGTAAATTCAGTGGCGACATACTTTTTAACTATTCATATATATATATATTAGTGATTCCCACGAGACCAACGAGACGAGACTTTCATAAAGTCTTGTCTCGTCTCGCCGATGAAATAAGAAGTCTCGTATCAAGTCTCGTCTCGCAGCCTCCAGTCTCGTCTCGTCTCGTTTCTCGTACGAGAGTCTCGCAAAAGTCTCGAAATCCCTTCATGGATAATTTTGTTCCAGTAAGGGATGCAGTAGGTAAGTATCCCTGATACTTACCTACTTGCTATAATGTAAGGGTGGGAAGAGAAAATTACAACTGTAGATAACATCATCTATTTGAAATATTACTTTTAAATAAAACGAAATCTTAACATTTTGTGAATAATTGGAAACAAATCTTCTAACAGCTTTCTGGATCGCAAATATTTTTGTTTTTCACCCAGTCGTTTAGGCATAAGAAATATCATGCAGATTCATTATTAAGGCGATTTCTACGTTTTCTTATGGTTAACGCAGCACGTGAGAACAATCTTTCCGCCGGGACTGAAGTAGCCGGTATGCTTAGGAGATCTCGTGCCATCAAACTAAGAATGGGCAATTCAGAAGCATGAATTTTCCACCATTGTAATATATCTGTGGTTTTATTACATTATTACACCGGGGCATAGAATAATATTTTTGAAGCTCCTGCATCCATTCTCCTTTGACAGGGCTAGGATTTACTGCATACAAGCAGTGGCGGCTCGTGGGTGTACAGGAGGGTGAGGCTACATAAGGTTAATTTTGTCTAAATACGAATAAATTTCCACGTCACCCGGGAGATATTATTCTGCGACGCGTTGACCTTTTTTAAAATGGAGCCGATAGCACTACTAAACCAAAAAATAAACTCTAAAAAACAAAACAAACAAAATATCACATCAAATACTAGTTTTAATCTTAAACTTAAAATATAGTCTTAAAAAAGTTAAAAATAAATAAATTAATCAAAAAATAAAAATAAAACTAAAAAGTCGACCCCTACCTAAGTATTAAAAAATATAAAATACTATACGTCTATCTTTTAAGATTGAAAATTTATCTATTATTTGGTCGTAAAATTGTGGGTCTGCAGTGAGATTTAAAAGTAATTCTAAATTTTTAAACCGCGTCTCTAATTGAAGAATTATGCAATCTATTATTTTAAAATATAAAATTTGCTAAATAAAAACTGCTAAATCTACCTTAGTGTGTTCCCTACAATAATTAAATAAGAAATTTTACTAATCGAGACAAAAACTATAAAAGATCAGCCAAAAGTTTTAAATAATTTAATCATAATCAAAACAATAACGTGCTCTACAAACGCTAAGAGAAGACTGGCAACCTTCTTTGTCTCCGCTGGCATCCAGCCTCATCTACGGTGTTTATTCGCGAACTTACGGCGATATTTTTGTTGGTGAGTCATTTTCGCTTTCGCCTGACGATCAAGTCCGCTCGCAGAAATATTTTCCTTCGAGACTCTCGCACGAGACTTCAGAAGTCTCGCTCGAGACTCGAGACGAGACCAATAAAAGTCTCGTCTCGTCTCGTTTCGTCCGGTCCAAATATCGTCTCGAGTCTCGTCTCGAAAACGAGACGAGACCATGCGAGACTCTCGAAAACGAGACTCTCGTGGGAATCACTAATATATATGTATAAGAATATATTCTTATGTGTTGGTTACTTATAGATATCTCGAACAAATAATATGGATGAGCGGACTGAAGTAGCAGATTTATTAGGAACATGGGGTTTACCTGAATTGGTTTTTAAAGGTTAGGTATTATTATTGCCCTCCTTTAATTACGCTATTGTAGTTTTGGGGTCCGAAAAAAAATTCAAAAATGTGAAAATGCCATTCTGACTGAAAATGGCCTCCTGAATCCAATGGTGCCCACCAAAAGTCTACATCACGTCGGAATTTTGAGAATTTTTTTGTTTTGTTTTGTTACAGCTCAAGTCGCATTTTTGGTATAGGGCCTATACTATAGGCACTCACACTCAAAATTTATCGAATGCTTACCCCTGTTATCATGCAAGTATGTTACGTTGTACCTAAGAATCATTGTTAAGTTGTTAAACAAAGGCTTGCACTTCACGGAAACATCACGGTTTATTGAAGAAGTATAGTCAACTTTCATCTTAATGTACCTATCTGTGTATATTTACCAAAGAATCGTTTTTGTTTTATTGTTAAAATATTTATAAATGTTTTCTTAGAGTAATTATTAATTTTTGTTATAATGTTTAAACCAAAATTTGATGTTTTCAGTTATATTGTTATTTTTTAATTTATAATAAATATTTATAAAACGAACGGGCATGAATTTCCTTTCTCTATTTTTTATAATATTTACACAAAAAGTGTTATATTTACTAAGCAGGTATGTACTGTGGAATAATACCAATTTGTTGTTGCTACTAATGCAAGCATTTAATATTAAATAAAACTTAGTTATAACATGTATACATGTACTGCAGTACAAAACAAATTTATATTATATCAACTATTAAATTTTTTAAATGTACCTTTTTTCATGTAATTTCAATTAAAAAAATAAATTCCTGCATGATACAATGTTTTTTGCGATAAATAGCAAGTGCAGTTGTTACAACTTAGACGCTGCTAAAATGACAAACTAATGTGATTGCATTAAATATCAATTATTTGTATGAAAAAAACTAATTTCGATGCACTTAAACTTGTTGGTTGGAGCTACCAATATTGGCTGTTCCGACAACAAACTGTAAAAACAAATTTGTATTAGTTCCCACAACATATTTTTTTGTTGTGCCTATTTTCACTAATAAAATTGGTTCTGGGAACTAAATTTTCATTGCAAATACCAGGTCTTTTTTAAGAGTGTACTTTAAAATATCCCAATATTTCTGTAATAATATTCTGTAGTAGTATTATGTTTCATAAACGCCATTTTTGAGTTTTATTAGGCACGAGCGAAGCTTGTGAGCAAGTGTTTATTAGAAAAGAGTGTCTAGAGCAGTTGCATACTATACTATACGATAGAAGAATTTAAAGCCAATTTTAATTGTTAAATATTTGACATCTAACGAATTTAACCTTACTTTTTTGCAATTTATAATTAGGTTCGTGACTAAAATGCCCAAAAGCCACTGTTCTTAACTTCAGCCCGTGACTAAAATACCTTAAGTCACAGCTCGTCAATGTAGGAGTGAATAAATATAATTTAACCAATATGAATTTTCTTTACAATGCCAATATACTTAACGGCATGACAGCAGGGCAGATCAAAGACATCAAACCCAATAGACCCGATTATTTACATTATATCTGTAGCGAAGGCATAGGAACATTCTAAGCGACACTAGGACACTGTTGCCAATAATTTTCTCCGGACAAACACTTGTAAATAAATAAAATCTGTTTAGCATCACTTTCAATCCAAAGTTATTATAAACATCATCAATATTTCCTTTTTTATAAATTTTGTATAACCTATAGGTTATGTTTTATGTTTTAAATAAACAAATATTATGTTTTAAATAAACAAATATTATGTTTTAAATAAACAAATATTTTTATATTTTTTAAATAAACAAATAATTTTATTGAGGAAATACCTAATACCAAATCAAAGAAAACACTGTAAAACCTAAGCTAAGGCAACGGCGCATTGGCTGCGAGTACTACGAATTTAATTCATGATAATTTTGCGGCATTTGTGTTGACGATTTGCGATACGTTTTTGAAGGGTTTTTGTGTTTTGAAAATATCTGTTATTGTATTTTATGTTACAAAATGGTGAGACAGTGCCAAGTATGTAAAAAACTGGACTATTTAAATATGAATTTATCCTTTCATTGGTAAGTAAAATGTTAGGTAAGACATCTTTGTCATAGGCGTCCGCGGTAGGTATTTAATTTTTTTATTATAATATTTTATATTTTAATAATTATTATTTATTTATATTTCAGGATGTTAAGATCTACCTATACTGCAAAGAATTGAACTTAATTTAAAAAATAAAAATTTGTTTGTAGGTTTCCAACCGATCGAAACCGAAAAATGCATTCGTTTTATTAGGTTTTGAAGAAAATAAAATAATGCCCAAACTGGCTTTTATTTGTTCAAATCATTTTGAAGGAAATGATTTTGATGTAAAAAAAAGTGGCATAAAATACCTACTTAAAGAAAAGAGCTAATCCGAAGCCATATTGTCCTGAACTTTCTCAACAAGAAATCTTAACTATAGTCTCCTGTAAATATTTTTTCTTTATATTTTTTCTTAAATATCTCATACCATTTTATAACATAAATTAGTAAAATAAAAGGTAATAATTTGTATAGTTTTTAATAAATGAAAATAATAAATAAATTAGTGAAATAGAAGGTAACATTGTGTACAAAAGGAAAAATTATTTCATTTATTTTAAAATATTCTGGGGTTTGCCAAACTAGATATTTTCATTGACCTAAAATATTATGTAACATTTTCTACAAAGCAAGTTTTTGCTTATATTTGTAATGATTTTGTAGATTACGTTATGGTACATGCTTAATAATAATTATGTTAAAATTTTACGAATTTGCATTGAAAACGAAAATTAATACCATATTACATTACATTCAAATAATTAATTTTATTATAAATAATATTTCCTGACTACGCCTATGGTAAGCGGCTTGGTCGCGCGCTTCTTTGTTAGAGTGGGGGTCTAGCAGCTTACTCCCCCTTTACTTCTCTACAAACCTTGTCCTAAAGTGATGTTGGCTCATGTTTATTTGCTATTTATGAATGAATTACCGGGTCTATTGGGTTTGATGTCTTTGGGGCAGATCACGAAGATTTTTTAGCAAGACATTGTGCTGTTGATAATAAGTATCGTTTCTCAATGTTTCGTTATCATGTTTTGATTCAGTTTCGTTTCGATCCTTACTTGAATAACGATACCGTAACAGAAAAGCGTTACAAGTCCCTTCTATAAAGTAAACGGATCAAATCCAGATTTTGTCAAAAGTGTTTAAAATTTCTTTTGTAACTATAAAAAATCACATTTTATAATAAATATATCTTTATCTACAATTTGAGAGTTTGCTAACTTACATAACGTGCAACGTATACCGCTGAATTTAACGTATACGTTTATACTATACTAATACTATAGTATTCCGCGTATACCTCCGGAGGACGTTAGCAATTGCAAAACATACGTTATAACGTAAGCGTTATAACGTATGTTTTGCAATTGCTAACGTCCTCCGGAGGTATACGCGGAATACTATAGTATAAGTATAATATTAGTATAGTATTAACAGTTCTAGCTTTTCTTTATTTAAAATAGCCATTTGCAGTACTTAACAAAATTTACAAAATTTAGTAAATTAAAAAAAAACAGCTAAAAATCTCAAAAAGCTTAAAAGCTTAAGAAAGCTAAAAGCACGAATTTAATTAAATTACTTCAGACGTGTGGACTAAACGCATGTTATTTTTATTTGTTTGTCCTCCCAAACAAAATTTTTAAAAAGAAAAGAGATAAAAATTTGTTTTCATAATAAAACTTTTCCAAAAGTTGTTAAAAAGGGTCAAAAGATTTTTTTATTAAGTATCTTCTATCCAGAAACTGGCCACTTTGGCACGTTTTATTGGCACAAGAACGCACGTCGGTATTTTTTAATGCAACGCAGCACAACAGCGCCTAAACAACAGGGTTGCCAGGTTGAAGGATGGCACAGGATACGCGATCCTTAACCGAAATGTCCTCTGGCGCGGACACTGACTAAACTATGTCATTTGTTTTTGGTCACCAGCTTTGTATATTTCTCCCAGGCCTCCCTTAATTACAGAAGTCGTGCGGCTTTGCCAAATTTATGCGTACATAATTGCCCATATTACCGCTGAGTGCGTCGTATGTTAATTTAAGGTTAAACGCTTTGTTAAATTGTTTAATAAAAAGTTTTTTGGGTTTAAAACACCTAATGGGGTTTTATTTTAATAAGAGTGTACCCTGCGCTTCTTAAAACTGTAGTTCTACAGAATTCACGATTAGGCACTTTATGATATATAACTGCATTCGTTAAATGCAGTTATCAAAAAGTATCATCATTCCTTTAATGATGCATTTTTTGTACTGGTAAGGGAGACCGGGGTAGAACGGTGTTTTATTTATCGTCCTTTGTTATCATTTACTAGAAGGCCAACACGTCAGTTGGTAATGACAAACGGGTTACTACAAACGTTTTAGTGTGTTTTAGACTAAACTTGATGAAATTTTGTTTAGTTTTATAACTTTTCGATATATATATATTGTATATACCCATTTTCAGCTTCATTTGAGGGTTGTATTTTATGCACACAGTGCCAAAAGTGGGCTCACAATTCGTGTGCGGGGATAGAGAGTGATGACGACGACGCAGAACTTATCTGTGAATTGTGTAAGCTCGATAACCCCATTCTGCCCCGTAGGCAAGGCGGAATGGAGTAAAGGACACTTTTTTTAATACGATAATAAAAAAAATTGATATGCATTTATGTTAATTTTTTTTGTATTTAGTTTATAATACTTTAATAAATCGTTCTGCTTTTTTTTCAAATTGTACCACGTCTCTACCATACTAAAAATAATTTTTAAACGTTAGAGTCCCCATTCCGCCCCGGTCTCCCCTACGGGTCAGACTTAATAGAAAATGTCACGTTCACCATCACATTTTTTCCGCTTCCTCAGGATCTGCTGGATGGAATTATATTTTTGAGTTGAAAACTAAAAACTCCTTTTTTTAGTTTTAAGTTTTTCGACTTACTACATCGGTATAACTTATTTCGTTATTTTGGCTTTTAAAGCCTGATTTATAGTTGGACGTAGTCGTAACGTAGATGCACTGCAAAAAGATCAACTATAGAATGTATGTACTCTTGTTTATAAATGAACGTAAACGCATGACTACCCTGGTAATTGTTTTCCTTAGCAGTTAATTCGTATGCGAATTTTTAAAAATTAGTGGTTTACCCCTCACTCCATTGTCTGTTTTGTTTATGTTCTGTTTGTTTGCACACATAAATCAATTACTATAGTAATGGTAATTAAAATTACTAATTTTTTAAGCGTTTAATAGTTCAATACTCTATTTATATTATCAAAATTATGTAGAATGGGTTCAACCCATTGGGTTGACTAATCGGGCCGAAAAGTGCATAGTCTAATTTGACCTATAATGGTCTATAAGCCCCAATATATTTAAAAAAATACACATTTATAAAGTTTTCTTTTAAAAATATTGATTTTAAAGCAACATCGCTAAAATTAAAAAAAAAAAGAATACATGAATCCGCATGCGCCAAAGTCAGTCGATTTATAAATTGAATAATTTTGTACAGTCCATTAAGTCGTATTTATAGTTCTAAAACGTAGCCGTAGCCGTTGCAGTTACAGTTGCAGAAAGTAAGTAGCTAATTTTTACAATTTATAGTTCAGCGCGTAGCGGTTGTAGTAGTGGCCGCGTAGTGACATTTGTTCTGTTTACAAACATTTCAAGTATTTTGTATCGGTGATTTTTGCTTTGTTTATTTGGTTTAGTTTACTTATAAACATAGTTTAGTGACATTTGTTCTGTTTACAAACATTTCAAGTATTTTGTATCGGTGATTTTCGTTTCGTTTATTTTGTTTATTTGGTTTAGTTTACTTATAAACATGGTTTGCGAGCCTTGTTTTTGAGTTTGACAGTTTGTCTGAAATGTCTGCAATTTGATTGGCTGTAGTAGTCGTTGCCGCAAAAAAAGATAAAACTTGGTCATCTCTTACGACAACTTACGACGACGACCTTGGATGCTACTGCAAAGATCCTCCAGCCAATCACATACTGTTTTACTCCTACTGCAACTGCAACGGCTACGTTTAGAACTATAAATCCAGCTTTACTCACGTCTCCGTTGCGTTTCCGTTACGTCTACGTTACGTCGATGTCCAATTATAAATCAGGCTTAAGGGTCTCTAAGATGTCGAAAACACGAACTAACGTTTGTTAAAACCAAATATTAAGATTCGATGGACGAGAGGTCTTTGGTCCATAGAATCTTAATATTTATTTTACTAACATTTGTTCGTGTGTTCGACATCTTAGAAGCCTAAATAATAACGAAATAAGTTAAGAAAGGTGGTATACAAAAACATTAAAAAACTGTTGGCACACCCTTTAAGTTAAAAAAAAAAATATATATATACCTATATATATATATATATATATATATTAAAAATAGTAGGTAGAATTTCCCAGATTCCCGTTATTTTTTTCTTAATGTTTATGTCACCAAAAACGTGAGCTAAGAAGCCGACATAAAGGCCCCAAAAACGTTTCCACGAAAGTGTCAGTGTTATCTTTAATATGGGCCTGTTTCAGCGGCTTAAATTCATACATAACTTACACGAAATAGTCGGGCCGGAGAAAAGGTGCCCTTTACCGAAATTATTGTAATGGGGGTGAAAATTAAATTAAATAAATAACAATAAAAGAAATTGCGCGATTTTTTATGCAACCCAAGGACCGCGAAGTTGGCCATAAATTTCAATTTCTCGAACAAGCATCCAAACTAAATGGTTTCGTATAAAGTTTTATGCAAGGAACGTTGGGTCATTAGTTACAATAAGGAGTGTATTCTTTAAATTTTAACAGGGTGTAAAGAAACTCACCAAATAATAGTTATTTATGTATCAATTCAGTAAAGTCGTATTTTTTATCACGAATGTGAAAATTATAATATATAATCACCACGTGAGTGATTAAAAATGACTTTAATGCCGAGGTGCATATTAAATTTTATCCGAAATCACATTTAATAATACTAATAATTAATATTGATGATTAAATCAAATGTCATTTGATGATCAAATCAAATGTCATTTGAATGTAGGAAGTGTCTACGTATACTGTTTGTTGCGACGGTTATTATATATTTGCCCGCCGCGGCGATTTTTTAATCTAATTAATAAAACTAACGTATTATTTTTATTAAACAACATTTTATGAAAGGGTCCAATCGACCTAGTAGACACATCTTAAAATGTATAATGGGTTGCATACAATTCTCGTATTAAATCGGTAGTAAAGTTCTACTTTACTGCCGATTTATTTTACTTTACTGCCGATTGTTGACTACTTTACTGCCGATTTCGGATAAAAATATTTTCCAAGTACGTTATTATTTTTTACATCACATTACATATTTTTTTCTTTATTTTATAATTCCACTTTACAATAACTCTTTCTCTTTTTCTTATATTTAATTTTCGTGATTATCTGATAAAAATTTCTCGTGGCAGCGAAGACTAGAAAATAAAAGAATGAAAGGGAGGTGGCAAACTTTAACGAGTTATAGCACTATATCCACTTACAAGTAAAACTTCGGCATTATATTAGAGCGAGGAAAACCGGTGTTTTTCCGACGCTAAAAAGAAAATCTCGCCTAACCCGTTTTCCTCTAGCTCTGATATATGCTCCTGCTTTCGTTCCTGGAAATCCTGCTCTATACATGAGAGCAGGATTTTCAGGAGCAATGGAATAAGTAAATGAACCATACCGTTAGTAACCAATTTAAATAAAAGTTTAAGTAAAATGGTTTAAGACTATGCTTAAAGAAAACACCATGGGTTTTGGCAATGTACTCTTAAAACTTTGACTGAAATTTGATGTGAGATTTTTTGGAATGTTAATCGTGTTATTAAGAAGTTCTGAATGTAGTTTGGGGTGCTTACAAGTTAGTTGATTTAATGTATGAGTATTTGCTAGGTTAGTAAATTTAAACAACAATACTAAGTCTTACTGTATTGGGTAAAGTTTATATAATCAACTTATCTATCTACTTATGTTTATGTTACGACGGGATTGAAAGCCTAAACATCATGTAAATTTAAAAATTCTAATGATAATGATATTACTTTAAATATGACTACACTGTAAATGAGTTCTTTCAATGAACACTATGACATATCAAAGTTGGTTAAATTTACCGTTACAATGATTAATTTAGTGAAAGGTTAGTTTTTGTAAATCTAATTATAATTCATCTGTTTCGAAAATTTGATATAAAAATTGTGATTTTAAGGTGTACTGATACCGTTTTAATCAGGCATATTAAAAGAATGGACACGTAATGCCCATTGTTGTAAATTGTAAGCCGTACCCCAGTAGCACAAAGATATTTGCCCAATATTCGTAATAACATTAGGCTAATATATTTTTCGTCAGATTTTTTCTAGCATAGTCCAATATTGAAACCTAACATTGGCCCAAAGTTGTTTGACATTATATAACCGATATTGGAAATCCGCATTGGCCCGAAGTTGTTTTACATTACTCTCTAAAAATGAATTAGTCAAAAATGACTGGTATCCCAATATTTAACAGCCAATCCTTATGTAAAATTGTCCCCTGAATCCGAAAATGTCGTCAAAAGTTAAAAAAAAGAAGAACAGTTTTTGAGATATAGTCAATTTTCCATTTAATATGGTAAATTTTGGGATACCATGGTTAACCATGGTACAAGTGAAAAAGCAGCCACTAATAACTATTAAATTAGAAATTTTTGACTAATTCATGTTTATTCTGTTCGAGTGAAAAGTTTGACGGTTTCACGAAGGCGAGTTTGAAGGTTTCACGAGAGCGAAATATGAAATTCCAAATGTGTTTCAGACTATGATTTTTCTACGTTTCCAAAAATAATTTAATTGGATGAAAGTGAGGTTGGTTAGGTCTTAAAGTTGTTAGATAATAAAAACAGGGATGTCGCCACCAGTGTTTATTTCGTTATCCGGAGAATCATTCATTCTGTAACCCTTTAAGGAATATATGTAATTCCACATTAAAAAGTATATTATAATATTAGGAAAAAGTATATTATAATATTAGGAAGGTCAAATTTCGTAATAAAAGGAATAAAAGTTATTTATTTGCATTATATTGGATTTTATTATTTTTCCATTAATATAATAAAAATATACGACTGACAAGGGTCAATCCAAAAAAACTCAAGTAAAATGTGGTGTGCCGCAATGGTGTATTCTGGGTCCATTACTTTTCAGTATCTATAGGATCAAGATTACTCAAAGGCATTTGAAACCATTAGCCATGACATATTATTATCCATGTTGCATTATATTGGATTATCTTATTCTTTCATTATTATTATAAAAAGTTACTTAACTAACAAAGTCCAATATATACAAACTGACAAGGGTCAATCCAAAAAAACTCAAATAAAATGTGGAGTCCCGTAAGGGTCTATTCTGTGTCCATTACTTTTTAGTATCTATACACATGCAAATTAACTAAATGTTTACAATTCTGCAACTTTTATACGCAGATGATAGACAGTTAAAATATTCTTATGACCCAGATATCTTATTGTTGGCTAACTCTCGCGAAAATAAAGATCTAAACGCTTTAGTTTAACTAAAACCTCAGTTTATTTGGTAAACAATAACATAATCTCAAACCTAATTAAAATACAAATCGATAGCATGATCTGACAACTACTAAGTTGGCTAAGAACCTGTTTATCGAAATTGGCAGTGATCTACAATTTGAAAATTTGACATGACAGAAAAAGTCCAAAATAAATTTTTGCGATTTTGTGCCTTCAAGTTTGGTATACCAATAACCTTGACTACATGCATGTTATAGTGGCGGCTCGTCGTATAAAGCAACTGAGGCCAGGCCTCACATGTTAAAATTATAATATAATTTGAATTGTTCGATACATTACTTATTTAAATATAAAACGTTTTTAAACTTATTTCCAGTCATTAAAAGTATCAAAACATCGAATACCCATCAAAGTTTAAAATATTTCCTTTAAATTTAGCGCGCACCCCTTCTAACTTTAATTCTCAACGCTTAAATCATTGCCCGACCGCATAATATGGAAATAGTAATCCCAAAAATTTGCGCTTCATACACGTCACACATTGCCGATACAACATCATGCTCCCCACCGCTGCACGGTGCCGCCGGCACCCCCGCAAGGCGCGAATTTTTGTAGACAGCAGAGTCAGTCCCGAGATCTGTGCGGCTCGCTAATCAGTTTCTTATTTCTGTTTAGTCTTTGCCTTAGCGTTAAAATGGAAAGTGGTGATAAAAATGCAAGCGGAAAATACATTATTGCGTTGTGAATTCATGTAAAAATAGTATATATATAGTTCAGTGTTAAATCGTTGAGTTTCATATACCTACTGTGCTTGTACATTTTGTTGTTGTGCGGCTGTGCCTTTATTAATCTAAAAAAGATAGGTAAAAATGAGCAGTACCTACCTCCTGGGTAATGTGGAAACCTGCTGAAGGAATAAATAAAAATCCCACCTCATCCCGCACTTTTTGTATTATTCTAGCTAAATTTTGAAAATTCTTCTCGTAAAAGAACATATTTTTAAATATTATATATTTTTTATTTAGACTCTGAAGTGCTCCAAAAACGCGAGACCTTGAAAATTTAAAAAAAAATTGCCTGCGGCGCCATGGGCCTCACCTTCATGAATGGTCACGAGCCGCCACTGGCATGTTATAAATATTACAAACTTAGGAATGTTAACTCAAGAAGAGTAGAACAGGGTTTTGTTTTTATTAAATAATGTTTTAGGCAGCCTTAGCTGCTTAACCAATGAATTTTAATTTGCCACAAAAACAAACAAGGCAAAATAATGTATTTGACTTAAAAACATAAAGGAGAGAATATGCATGCTCGAATATGTCATTTTTGTGTCGATTAAGTATGTATGTGAATATGTGTGTAAACTGGTTAATCTGTCAATATAGTTATTATTATTATTATTATTAATATCTTACAAATTATTAAACGCAAACGCAACGCAAAATGAATAAATATGGAAGACAAACTTATTATTATTATTATTATTATTATTATTATTAAATTAAGCATTAAACTGTTTTCTTCACACTTTACAACATTTTCAACGACCTGATTACGCGTCCACTTTCTTTCATTGTCTAAGGTTTTACTATTGGAATGGATTTATGTTTATAAAAGTGTGATGTCACATCGGTTAATTAAAAATATATATATATATATATTTCAAACACTAATAACCAATTTTGTGGGTCCCAAAAATTACCAAAAAATACATACATGAATGTCGGATAAAATAATGTTTAAACTTTGTTTTAAGTCCATTAAAAACGCATGCGTTTGCTACAATGAGGGTTTGTATACAAACCCCCAATTGTAGCATGTCATCTATATAATAAATTAAATTTAACAAAATTACTAAATTTGTATAAAATTTAATGGATTATAAAAATTCATTATTGGATTAAACCCAGAGGTAAACGAATTTATGCAAAATAATTACCTATAAGTTTATAAAGGCATAAAATTCAAATTTAATGCTCGGTTTATTTTTTCTATAGATTTTTTATTTATTCCCAAGTAATAGGTTTTGTGTAAAGTTCTTTTTACTCGATTTTAGCCTTCTCTTTGTAACAAGTTCCCGTTATTATTTTTATCTTAAATCCCTCTGGGCGAGTTCCTGTTTTCTTTTAAAATATCTTCTTTCAACCAAAATTAAACCAGTTATACGGTGAATTACGGCTTCTTTTAGAAAATATTTAATTAATTTTTACAATTATTTTAGAAAAATGGATTTTACAAATATTTAAGTTTATAAATTCTTTACTAAACCACTTACTTTATTAAAACAGTGTGCTGTGGAGAATTTCGTGCTCTAATTGGTTTCCATAGAGATCATTTTCTATTGAAAGTAGAGTCGCAATTTAAAGAAACACATAGCAAATTGCATTCCGGATATTTAACATTCAATTCCTATGTAAAATTGTATACTTAAATTAAAAATTCTGTCAAAATTTATTAAAGTATAAGTTATAACAATTTTTGAGTGTAGATAATTTTCCGTATTGAAAAAGTATTTTTTATTAAATATCATATATCAAATTATATTTCTTTATTTATCAAATTTTTTATTGGTTTAATAATACTCTCTTAAAATGAAATAGCATTGTTTACTAATAAAATAGTCGTTTTCACTTCTAAATAGTTATTTTGTACTGCTTACATAGTTAAAGTTTGAATATTTTTCAAGTAACCATCTTTTACTGTTTTTAATAGTACCTACAAAGTAACTAATTTCATTCATCGTTTTTAATTATTGTGGCCAACAACAAATTAGTGTTAGAGTTGAATGCATCTAGTCTCCATGGTTAAATTGCCCATAAAAACAAACAAAGATGCAAAAAGTTTAACTCAAAACAGCAAAAACCTTTAACTTTAAAATATTATTAACAATATTTATACATAAATAGGATAAATATAACTTACTTAGGGCCGGTTTATCAATGATTGATGATTATTAATCAATCTCTAGTTAAGTTCCAGTTAGTCTATCTGACGGTTAAATTTCATATCGATCGTTGTGAGAACAATGGTATCCATGGAAATTATCTACCAGATAACTAACTGCAACTTTAACTGGACATTGATAAACCGGCCCTTAGTCATTTTGGACTAATTCATTTTAAGGGAATACTTCAAATAATATTTAAAATATTTAAAAAACTTTTATATAAAAGTATTTAAAAGGTGGTCCTATTTAATAAGACCACCTTTAAATATAACCACGTGTTATCTTAGATGGCTAACTTCACGGTGCACCGCGGTGTAACATCATTTCCGTCGCCTGCCCTCAACACGCCAAAATAAGTAAAACTTTAAAAATGGTTCCAATTATTTAAGAAGGTATAATTTTGAACACAATTACGAATTAGCTCGTTCAAAACAAAATTTATTCTTTTTTGTGTAACGAGCACATTTTCGAGAGAAATATCGTTCTCATTAAACTAGTAAATAAGACCATTAACTTAATGAGATGAAATTTATATTTGGGACTTTTGAAACGTTAACACATAATTGCCAGAATTATTTCGACTGTATTTTTGTTATTGAAATAATTATTTCAACGTGAGTATACATAACTAAATATATTTTAATTAAATTTCCATCTAACCTAAATTTGTATATAATAAAGTTTGTTTCGAGTATATTTTTATTACACAGATTTGTTAACATGAGTTTGTAGTTTGTTGATTTTATTTTGTAAAATTTTAACATAATTAAACAAGGGTTTGTAATTATTTTAACAAAGGAAAATATTTTACCGACAATATAATTCATTAATATTAGAACCAATAAAGTATTCCATAGTGACGTATTTTATCACAGCGGCAATATTTTTTATCATCTTGTTGACACGTTACTATGAATTTTGACGTTTTTTTGATTTGACATTTGTTGTCATTTCAATTCTGTTTTTGATATAATATATTATAATATATTATATCAATAAAATAATGAATTATAAACTCTAAAAGATCGATGGGTTGGTGTAAACGATAATGAAATTATAATAATAATAATACAAAATAATCTGTAACCTTTATGCTTACAAAATGCATATTACCTTTACAAAACTTTCACCCATAATATAACAAGTGGTATGATTATCATCGATGATATTTTCGAATTGAAACCGAGCTGCAGATTTCACGAGTCCGCAGGACGAGTGAAATGTGCTGCTTCGGTTTTAATGAGTAAATATCGATAATTAATCATACCACGAGTTATATTTAGTGAGAAAATATAATGAATTTTAGGATTTAACGAATTTTTAGTTTGACATTTGAAATTAAAATGTGCTTTAAAATATAAAAAGACTTTAATAAACCTTATTTATTCAAACTTACCTTATAAGGTAAGTTTGAATAAATAAGGTTTATTAAAGTCTTTTTATATTTTAAAGCACATTTTAATTTCAAATGTCAAACTAAAAATTCGTTAAATCCTAAAATTCATTATATTTTCTCACTAAATATAACTCGTGGTATGATTAATTATCGATGATATTTACTCATTAAAACCAAAGCAGCACATTTCACTCGTCCTGCGGACTCGTGAAATCTGCAGCTCGGTTTCAATTCGAAAATATCATCGATGATAATCATACCACTTGTTATATTATGGGTGAAAGTTTTGTAAAGGTAATATGCATTTTGTAAGCATAAAGGTTACAGATTATTTTGTTACTGCCACAGACCAGGTCTGCAGTGGCGGCTCGTCAGGGTAGGCCTCTGAGGCCGCGCCTCACCCTTAAAATGAAGGAACGAACGACTTTTTGTATTTATATTTTTGCCTATTACAAGTGTATTTTTACAACAGTTCTACCCAATAAAAAGTAAAAAACCAATCAATCATATTAAGCGTAAATAAAAATCCAGGCGCAAAGCGAGTCAAGTTAACGTGCATCGTTGAGAGTCGCTTGGACAGAGGCGAAATTTTCACAGCCTCGGAAGCTCCCATTTACCTCTTGAAAGCGAAAATGACTCACCAACAAAAATATCGCCGTAAGTTCGCGAATAAACACCGTAGATGAGGCGAAATTTAGTTAGCTTGGTTTGTTCTGATTGGTGGTCCGTTTATATTGGGATGCCAGCGGAGACAAAGAAGGTTGCCAGTCTTCTCTTAGCGTTTGTAGAGCACGTTATTGTTTTGATTCAGATTAAATTATTTAAAAGTTTTGGCTGATCTTTTATAGTTTTTGTCTCGATTAGTAAAATTTCCTATTTAATTATTGTAGGGAACACACTAAGGTAGATTTAGCAGTTTTTATTAAGCAAATTTTATATTTTGAAATAATAGATTGCATAATTCTTCAATTAGAGACGCGGTTTGAAAATTTAGAATTACTTTTAAATCTCACTGCAGACCCACAATTTTACGACCAAATAATAGATAAATTTTCAATCTTAAAAGATAGACGTATACGTATAGACGTATACGTATATATATATATATATATATATATATATAGACGTATACGTATATATAGTATTTTATATTTTTTAATACTTAGGTAGGGGTTGACTTTTTAGTTTTATTTTTATTTTTTGATTAATTTATTTATTTTTAACTTTTTTAAGACTATATTTTAAGTTTAAGATTAAAACTAGTCTTTGATGTGATATTTTGTTTGTTTTGTTTTTTAGAGTTTATTTTTTGGTTTAGTAGTGCTATCGGCTCCATTTTAAAAAAGGTCAACGCGTCGCAGAAAAATACCTCCCGGGTGACGTGGAAATTTATTCGTATTTAGACAAAATTAACCTTATGTAGCCTCACCCTCCTGTACACCCACGAGCCGCCACTGCAGGTCTGTGGTTAATGCTTAAGAAAGTACGTGATTTCAGGCAGTCAATCAAAACATTTCCCATTTAGAATACGCATTAACAAGTTTAACTAACTGTATGGTTCGGATCCCAAACAAAATTATGATTCCTAATATCGATGACTTTCTGCCAAAGTATCGCAAGCAACATAACTGAAATTTCGGGAATTGAAAACATTTTTTCTTTTAAAGTCTGTTTTAAATTAAATATAGCCCAAAGGTTTTATAACAAATAAATACCTTATAATTATAGCTATTTACCTGTTATAAAACCTATAGGTTATATATGGTTTAAAACAGACTTTAAAACAAAACAAAATATCAATTACCGAAATTTCAGTTATGTTGCTTGCGATACTTTGGCAGAAAGTCATCGATATATTAATAATTATTAATTATTTTATTTATGCTATCTATAAAGAATATAATAAAATTTGTTGAAATTTCAAAATTGTCTTTTATTTTTATTTTATTAAATTCAATACTATTATTAGTAGTTCCAACATTTTTATTAGGTAGTATATGTTTTGTTTTTTCCAAATTTCAGTTTTTTCTTTTGTGTTAATAATTATGTAAATACTTTTTCTTACTACCTCGACTCAAAATACGTTGTTTCGTCCCCGATTCCACGGCAGAAAGTTTACGTTTTATGCATTGGTCAAGCTATACGCGCACACTCTAATAGCGGGAGTAAAATTTTTTTAATCGTGTGCTTAACATTCAAATTTCGTACTGACAACATGAGAAACACAAAAATATGACAGTTTTAAACCATAATTTTGCAATTATAACAACAAATAAACAATTTATGTTTTTACTTTTTTACTTTTTATGTTGTTTTAAGTGTTTGGTAGTTTTATTTGTTATAAAGTAGTAATTTGTTAATTAAAATACAACCTTTTACTTTTACTGTATTGGCACCTCTGAATTCACCTGCACCTACTGTTATTTATTTATCAAGCTCTTCAAATGGAGATAGGTACATAAATAGTATTTCCGTTATTTCCCAAGTTGTTTTTTTTTATGCAAAAGCCCCCCAAATTTTCAGGATATGACCTAAAAAAAAATATTAGACCCAAATAAGCCCTTAATATTAATATTAACCCGTGCCTAAATCAGAATACATTTCCCATTTAAATAACATGGGATTTTTACACTTTTGTCATTTTATTTTTTTCCACTGAGATAAAGACAGCTAAAAAACCAATCAAAGCACATTCTTGTAGGAAATTCAACGATCTACAAAAAAGATCCGATTGCTTTTTTCGATAAATTCTACCCTTTAAAGGTTATTCAAAGATAAAGTTGTGTTCATAGTTAAATTCATCGTTTTCCATTTTTTTTATCTAGTATTGCATTTTGTTTGCAATAAAATTATGGAGTAACAGCAATTAGCCTTATATTAGAGTAATTCTATATAATTTTTAGAGTTTAAAGTTGTTTTTTTATTAAATTCGTATATTTAATGCAAACGAGCAGAAAAACCTGAACGAAATCGTGTTTCAAATTTATTTTATCATTTAACGCCATCTATGAGCGACTTGTCAGAACTTCAAGTCATGTGATTCTAACCTCTCAGTTGTTCTGTGCTCTTAGTAAAGTGTTTATTATAGTTAAATCATTGAGCAGAAATTGTTAAGAATCTAATATTTAAAAAAAAAATGAATACATCTGTGTGCTTGAGAAATCCAATGCTCCTTTTGGGAGAACCTACCAAAACAATCAGTGGCAATAAATTACCAACGAACAAACAAGTGCTAAAATTGTTATTTTATCAAACAAGAGTTGCAAAAAAACACTTCCAGTAAGTTAACAATTCGTTACGGAAGAAGTTACTAAATTCTGGAATAGAGCTGGAATTAAAGTACAAAATAGTTCAAGATGTGTAAAAAAAATTGAAAACCTTTACATCAATTATAGAAAGGTGCAAAAAAATCCAAATCCAACAACAGAAAGCAAGTTTTCTGAGTGTCTTCAAAAATTATTTGACATCGCACATGGAAAAGTTCAAGATATAGTTGATAAAGAAGCGTTAGAGTTTTTATCTGACCAAAGAACAGATAGAAAATACGATTTACGTATTTGCAAAGAAAATGACAATATTTGTCAGCCATTAGGTAAGTGAGAGTTAATTAAACCCAGGGGCGGACCGTTGACTTTGGGGGCCCTGGGCTAAATCATTAATAATAATATATTATACATATATTTATATAACAAAACAATAAATTCTTACGTCAAAAATAAAAAAACAAGAAAAAAAACACTTGTACTTAATAAAATAAATAATACCTATGAATAAAACATTCTAGCATTTAACTCAACTTACCTAAATAAAAATTGCTTTGTTAAAAAAATGTAAAAAAGATTATTTTGTAATACAGTATATTACACTGATTAGCAAAAATCGACTATTTTTTTTCTATAAAATTTAGTAGCCTCATAATCCTATTAATAATATTGGTTGTTAATCGCGATTTTACATTTAAGATTTTTTTATTTTGGAATTATATAACTCTTTAACGGATTAATTAACTAAAATGATTAGAATTTTTATTTTAGAGAATTAAATCCTCCGAATAAAGTTTACTTATTATTTTACAATAAATCTACTCGTTAAAAAATTATTTAAGACTTAAGACAAATTTAGGGCAAATTTAATGTTTTCTCATTAAAAACATCATAACAAAATGTAGACAATGTTCATCAATTTTTTATTATTTATTTTCTATAAGAATGTCAGTGTTTTTTTAATATTTTATTTATGATTTACTGGTTTAACCAGTATAAATACAAATATTTTTGCTCAGCTTATTTTTGATGACATGGGGGGTGGGGGGTCTAGATGGTGATTACGTCAGCAGTAGTTATTTACTTTTTTACATATATGGCAACCCACACATTGTCTATGCTTGAAAACAAAAAGACCAATGTTTACGTAAGCATTGGAGGGGGGGTAAGAGCTTTGATTACTTTTGCTGACAAGGGGGAGGGAGGGGTTAATAATTGTAGTAAATCTGCTTACGTAATACTTGAACGGCCCCTAACTGTAAAACAATAAGTTTTAAAAATTATAAAATTACACAATTTTAAAACAAAAATAAAATGATCCTATTCCTATAACGTTTTGTTATAGGTAAGTCTGATAGTTTTAGCTTTAAGCTTTTGAACAAGTAGGTAGATTTATTATAAAATAATAAGAGACCTCTTTGTAAAGCGTTTACTTTACATAATCTATAAAAAATATTTTTTTTAAATATGTTATTTTTATTTAAAAAGATATATAATTCCAAAGCTTTTTTCATTTAAATAAAAAACTGAAAATCGAGCCTGATTATAATAATATTAAGAGCTGAAATAGTCTCAATATTTAAACTATATGCAACTATTAAATAGTCGATTTTTTATTCAGTCTAATTTATATATATTTTTATTAATCGCGTAGGGGGGCCTTGATTGGACGGGGCCCTGGGCTGGAGCCCATAATGCCCATGCCTAAATCCGCCCATAATTAAACCAGCATATTAATTCAGACGTGGTATAAACATTAGATACTAAGATACTTTATCAATTTCAGAAAAACCGATGTTCGAACAAGATGATGCCAATACCACTCGATTGAAAGATAATAAATCCGAAAATGACGATAATATTTATTTAGTAACCGAAGATGAATATTGTTCGAATTCAGGTAGTTAATAAAAGTATTTGTGTGGAGTAGAAAATATCATATTTGTTAATAAATTTAAAGTAATAATTTTCTCATTTACTCTTTAGATGTGAATTTACCATCAAGCTCTAAAAGCACAAGTGAGCAGCCCTTAAGTGGTGAGCTGCCTTTAAGTGGTGAGACAACTACTTCTTACCAAAGCACACTATCAATGTTTGAAGTTCAAGGGCGAAATTATGAACCTAAGAATAAGAGAGGAACAATAAATATTTTAACTGAAGACGTTGTTGCTACCTTAGATAGTTGCAATATTTCTTATGGAAATTCTGTTCGATTAATATCTGCAATAACAACAGCCCTAGGAGTTGACACTAGTGCTCTTATTTTAAACAAAACATCTTTCAATGAATACAGGTCAAAGTTCGAAGAGAAGCTGCTGAACGAATAAAAAGAGAATTTGGTCACATTGAAATTGGTCCGGCGGTAGTACATTGGGATGGAAAGTTGATACCTGAAGGTTTTTCTTGTAAAAAGGTCGACCGAGTACCGATCATAGTTAGAAGTAATACTATCGAAAAAATACTAAGCGTACCGGCATTACCAGATGGGAAAGGAGTAACACAGGCACAAGCGATTTTCAAAGCGGTTCAGGAATGGGGATTAACTGATAATATTAAAGCAGTTTGTTGCGACACTACCAATTCAAATCTCGGTTCTCGAAGTGGAGCAGCAATCAATCTGGAGCAAATATTACAATCGGAGCTTTTATACTTACCTTGCATTTACGAACTAGTATTGAATTTTGTCTTTACTACAAAAATACCAGGTACTGATGGACCAAATGTTCCATTGTTCAAGAATTTCCAGGAAAATTGGAACACTCGAAAAAACCAAATATAAAAATGGTTTAGCTGGAAATAAAATTCCTCGGAAATTACTCAAGAAGATTGGAGAAACAAATGACAAAGTTCAAGAGTTCTTGTGCTTAATCTTGCCTCGAGATGATTACAAGGAGCTCTTAGAATTATGCCAAATTTTCCTTGGTACAATGGATCTGGACAAAGTCAAATTTTACAAGCCAGGAGCATTTCATCATGCTCGCTGGATGTCTAAGGCGATTTATACTCTAAAAATTTATATATTTCGAGATATTTATAAATTAGATACAGAATTGAAAAAAATCTATTAGATATTTGTTTATTTATAGTGTTTATTTATGTGCCATTCTGGTTTGCGGTTCCTCGTGCAGCACTGTCTCCGAATTTAGATTTACAATTTTTAAAATATGTTTGTCAATACGGGGAAATTGATAAAAAAATATCTGACGCTGTTTTGCATAAATTTAAAAATCATTTATGGTATTTAAATTCTGAAACAGCTGCTCTTGCATTTTTTGATCCAAACGTATCCACTAACATTAAAAATAAAATGATTAAAGCTTTAAAAAATACTGAAGATTCAGAATTTGATTCATTCAAACGGTATATTATTAATACTGATGGTGAGGTTAAAAATTTAGAAAATAAAGATATGGATTTTTTTATTAATTCGAATTCGTTAAAATTTTTTGATAGATTTGACATCAGTAAAGATTTTTTAGAAACAAATGCTGATACTTGGATTAGCAATGATAATTACTTGAATGGGCTGGCAATCGTTAATAATCTGCAGGTAGTAAACGATGTCCCCGAAAGAGCAGTTCAACTAACGCAAGATTATATTAATAACTTAACTACTCAAGAAGACCAGAAACAATATTTGATTCAAGTTGTAAGTGAATACAGAGCCAAATTTCCGACTGCAACCAAAGAATGTTTAACAAAAAAATTGTAAAAAACACATTAAATATCTTGATACTCTTACTTATAAGCGATAATATACGTTATTTTGCATGTAACTTTTTCATTTTTTTTATTACCTACCTTGCGCGTTCAGATGATATAAATGAGAATTATGGCGAAAATTAAAAAAAAAACGATGAATTCAACTATGAACACAAATTTATCTTTGAATAACTTTTAAAGGGTACAATTTATCAAAAAAAACAATCAAATCTTTTTTGTAGAGCGTTGAATTTCCTACAAGAATATGCTTTGGTTGTTTTTTTAGCTGTCTTTATCCCATTGGAAAAAAATAAAATGCCAAAAGTGTTAAAATCCCATGTTATTTAAATGAGAAATGTATTATGATTTAGGCACGGGTTAATATGAATATTAAGGGCTTATTTGGGTCTGATATTTTTTTTTATGTCATAACCTGAAAATTTGGGGGCGTTTGCAAAAAAAAACAACTAGGGAAATAACGGACACCCTAATAAATACACATTTAATTTTTTCCCGTATTTTCGGCCGGGTTGTATTTTCGGCGCGCAGTGCAGGAATCTCACACTTTCTGCCCTTGTAGTGTAATATACTATTGTTTTTCTATTCTTAATAAAGTAGTAAGTTCATTCCTTATGTTTTTATAGCTAAGGCAATCGCTGTTTATATTTGTAAAGACTGCTTTTTTGTAGGCCTCATTTTATATATATATATAATAAAGAACATGTCAAAAGACGGTAGATGGCACCACTTAATTTCTTCTCACCGCAGTGAATAATTTGAAAACCTTTATAAGGACGAGAAATCATAATTTCGTTTGTGTTCCGCACCATACAGCAACTCGGTACTGATGTTCCAATAAAGGGAAACAGCTCTTTGATGCTGTTGAGGAACACGAAGGAAATTAAAGAAAAGCGGAGACGAAAGAATTACATCAGTAAGTGTTGTAGTAGTACTGATAAATTATATTGTACCATATATCTTTATAATTTGATCATTTTAGAATTATGTTATTTAATTGTGTGTATGTTTTATTTGAGTTAATTTATGTAGGTATGTGTTAATTTTTTTGTTTAGAAAATTGACTAATAAAGCAAAATTTCTTATCAAAACTCTTCATTTAACTTCCGAGAGTTAAAAAAAATACTTTTGTTACTGGGTCTACAAAAAGGTTTGTAAAAATACAAAATTACAAGAATTATGTTTAAAATATTGACATATATGTCCTATAGGATTTTGTTATTAAATCTACAAAATGTTCGTTATATAATTACAAACTACTTATTCAATTATTTAACAGATTACAGTTGGTTGTAAACGTAACATAAAGTTATGTGGACCTGGATTAACATAAAATCTAGTTAACATTTGGTTAAAATTAAGAAATATTTTTGTACTGTACCTGTAGGTAAGTGTATTAGCGTAAGATATTATCTATTATTTTAATTTAAATACTAACAGAGTGATTCGTTTTGAGGAAATATTTATTTGTTGTCGCTCCCCAAGCAAAATTGATGTACATATAGAGAAAAAAATGCCCTTAAAGTTTCAGCCCTTAATCTTACTCTTAATTACATACTTTTATTTCGGTTTTAAAATTTCCATTAAAAATTTAAATTAACATAGGAAATTAGGATTTTTTTTAATTTCCTAAACATTGGCAGTATTTTACCCTACTACAATTTACATAGGTGCTATTTGTACATAATTAGATGCCCTTTAAAAGTACTTGCAACAATTTTTGTGCAACTGATATTTTCAACCTGTCATATTTTTAATAAACGGCAAAACGGTTAAAATTACAGGTAAAAAGTTAAAAATGTTTTTATAGAAAACTTAATTTGATATAAAAAAGTTTATGCTAAATTCCAATATTTTAAAGGATATGAGCATTTAATAAATTTAACTGCCAAATTTCGATAAAACTACTTTAAAATTAAAATTTATTAAATGCTCTATATCTTTATAATAATAGCTAAAAGTAAACATTTTGGTAAAAAAAATATTTTTTTAAATTCTTTCCATCGCCATGAAGGCATCTTAAGGATACAAATTATAAAATTTAGACGGAGGTGGAAAACGGTTTAAATTTTTTTTCAAGCCAAATTGTTTTTATAGCATAATTATCTTTTAGAAAATTAAGTAATTTGATTAAAAAAACCCGGTCAATTTTAAAAATAAATGTATTAAGCGGGGATTGTTTTTTTTTTTAAATCAAAGTGTCCTAATGGAAAAATTATTATGTGGCAAAAAACGGTAGAAATAAAAAAATAAACTTTTTTTAGCCGAGTTGTTTATTTTGAGCATAAGTATCTTTTCCAATGTCGAGCACTTTAATATAAAAAAAACAAGTGAAATGGGAGGTCAATGTCAAATATGAAAATATTTGTATTTTTAAAATTGACCATTTTGTTGTTTTTTTTTTTAAACCAATGAGCCCAATTTTAGTAAAGTTAGCTATGCTCTAAAAAAATCTTGGCTCAACATTTCTACCCCCGTCTGATTATTATAATTTTTATATTTAAGATGGCTCTGGGGCGGTGAAAGGAATTAAAAAAAAATAATTTTTTATTCAACAAAATATTTATTTTTATCATATCATACACAGGCGTTTTCAATTAAATAAATATTCATATTTCGGCCAACCCCTTAATACATTAATTGTAGTAAAATAGTAAAGAGTAAGATTAAGGGCTGAAACTTTAAGGGAATATTTTTCTTGATATGAACCTCAATATTTTGCTTGGGAAGTAACAAAAAATAAATGTTTCTTCAAAATCATGCTTACATTTTTTATATGAAAAGTAGCCATATGTTTTGGCGTCTGTCGAAACTAATAAAGATAACAACGGACCAAAACCTAAAAAAATGTTAATTTTTGTTTTTGTCCTATCTTTTGTGTCAGACATTTTAAAAAGGGGTAAAAGTTTTAGAATAATAACGCAAGATAATGTTACATGGTAATTGGATGTTTTTTGCTATCCAAGTAGGTATTTGTTAAATGTGGGAGCTGAACCTAAATTTTTAGACATGTAATTTATGAAATTATTCCTGTTTTAAATTAAACTTTTTATAATTGTGTACATATTTCATACAATAAATGCTTACCGAAAATTAACTGTATTAGCCATTCTTTATTGTAAATTTATATGAGTATAATTTCACTCATAATTTTAT
The DNA here is from genome assembly GCA_921294245.1 of Brassicogethes aeneus. Lineage (NCBI taxonomy): Eukaryota > Metazoa > Arthropoda > Insecta > Coleoptera > Nitidulidae > Brassicogethes > Brassicogethes aeneus. The sequence goes on along the minus strand of OV121133.1, from coordinate 58,604,073 downwards.
GTTAAATTTGGGCTATAAATTTCACGGCTTATATTTTATATAATAAATAATAACAATGGAAAATTGAGATAAAATTTCTAATATTACTGTAATAAATATTGTTCAAACCCAAGCGTTATTATTATTATATCACGTTCTACAAATATTAAGCGTTTTTTACTAGTTTGTCGATATTGACGGTACTCTGAGGTAAGAATATAATACATGGGGGATGGATACTAAAATTTGAGACTACTTTTTATAGAAATTTATCCCTATTGTATGTATTTTCCTAACCCGATTCTTTAAGTATACCTATACATATTCGTGATCATCTGGTTAATTTACTTACTTAATAAAAATTATGACTTTACGTTATGTATATACGTACATTGATAATAATGGTATTTTGAAATTGGTCAGGTTTAATGAAACACAAGTATTTGATTTTAAACCCCTGATTTAATTTAAGCAAAGGCAAAGAGTTGGCCCGTTAAGTCAGAGCACAGGGAAAAGGGACCATAAAAACCCTGGCGGCTCAAACAGTTCAAAAAAAATAAAATACAAAACAAACAAATTCATATGGGTTATAATCCAATGAATACTATATAAATCATAAGTAAATAAAATAACATAAAAAGCAGATAAATATATTTTTATATAATTTGGGTATTTTATCAAGTTTATAAACATTTTGTACTCAGGTTGAATCATTATAACGGATTGTCATTTTATCGAAAAGAGTTGTTTATGCATCTCTGACTATTGAACGAGGATACAATTTTATATAAATAAACCACAGCAACGACACATTTCCGATAGAGATAATTCAAATTCTTTAAAAGGGATGGGAAGCATGGAAAAATATAATCTAGTGCAGATATTTAACCGTAGCCAATAAATACACATAAAAATCACATTATGGAACAATAGCATTCTCTATGAAGTGATATAACGAAACCTAATGTCCCTATCTCACTATATGTTCAAATATTCTTAGAAAATCAAGGTCCAGTCTAAGACAATAGTATTGTGAAAATATACAAACTATTCTGCACACAGACTTTATAAGTAGGTAATAACATAACGACGCCAAATTTCACTATAGCGTCCCTATATTACCTATGCTCAAATATTTATGTATGAACACTCTCCAAACAAAATACAATAAAATAAAATGATGTAAAACACAAATACAATACAATAAATAAATAGTTGTAATGACAAAAACATCTTAACATTATGTTTTTTGGTACGACACTTTCTTTTAGTTTGAGTTTTAGGCTATGTCGTACCAAAAAATATTATATTTAGACCAAAAACAGTACCGAAAAGGTCATTATTAAATATTCCAAATAAAGCGCTTAGTTTAAATCTAAGTCTCTACCCAGAATCTATCAAAGGATATAAATGACACCAATACCTCACCATGATATTAGTTTATCGTAACATACACGGAGAGAAAAGTATAATGCTGATTACCATAATTATAATAGGTACCCTTTACTATAATTTATATTACTATTTGGGACAACTATCTTGTATATTGCCAGACACTATGCATATTTAGTAATTTTTAAATATCCATGTATGTTAAACCTTAAGGTAAAATATTATTATTCTCAACCAATTTTGTTTTTAATTCTTATTATAATTAGATTTTTTTCATTACTAATAAGTATAGTAAATTTTAAAATATTATGTTGCCATTTTAAATATAAAATATTTTAAAATCGAATATTTTTATATGTTAGCAATTAAAAATTGTAACATATTTATTGTACTTTTGAATTGAACCTACACCTCGCCAAAGTTTTTTGCCATCAACTTAAAATACCGACAGACAGGTATTTTGACCTATATTGGGTAAGTAATGGGTCAAAAAAGTTTATTAAAGAAACTAAGAAAATTAAATGTTTAAAATGCTATGAGTTACTATATTGTATATTATAGTTAAATATATTGTTTATTTACCTTAAACATAAAAGTATTTTTATTTTTACTATATTTTTTATTAATGTGTAATATATTATAATATTAGATGTACACCTTACATTTGATTAAATCATATAGTAAATATTACTATTTGTAGATAGTAAAATCAGTTTATTATACGAACATATTAAAAATTAAAATATATATTATACATTTATGATTTAGTAATATTGGTGTTGTAATCTTTACTAAAATTGTATAATATATAATATTGTTACCCTAAAAATTTGTTTAAGGAAATTTTATTATATTTTTTTTACTATCCAAAATTTTCTATACATTTCTCTCCGTGTAAATAATAAATTTAATAATAATAATAACATTTTATAAACCTTACCCAAGTAATACCAATATTATAATAATAATATAATTATTAAAAGCTTTAGCCTGAGTACAAATGCAAAGAGTTAACATAAATAAATACCTCAGTACTGAGATGATACACTTAGTTCCATAAACAATAAAATACATGTCAGTTAAAGACAAAGTTATACAAAGTTATTTATACAAAATTTAGTATAACTCAAAATAAAGGCAATACAAAATCTAAATATCGAAAATTAAGATAAATCGGCCATTTCAAACGGACGGACGGGACAAATCACAAACCTTTTTTTATAAAAAAAATTGTAGGGAATTTATCATATATTATTTTTGCATCAAAGTAGTCAAATATATTCTTATTTTATTAGGCTATACATTAAATAAAAAAAATCGCAAGAAATATTTTATAAAAGTAAATATAGTTTCAATATTTGACAGGTGTGGACGGGACAAGATAAATCTTTTTTTTGTCCCGTCTACACCTTCCAATTATTAAAATTATCTCTACTTTATAAAATATTTCTTGCAGTTTATATAATAAATATTCTACAATTTTTTTTATAAAAACAGTTTTGTAATTCGTGCGTTTCGAGCGCTTGAAATGGCCGAAATGTAATGTTTAGCTAGGTGTATGTACTGAACAGTGTATGCGCCTCTCCAAGATATTAAACCCAAACAATGAAATAGTAACAAAATTATTACCAAAAATCACTCGCTATTTACACATATTCAAATGATTAGGACCCAGTAAACTAGCAATGATAAACGACATAGACCTAGATGCGAATTAAATAAAGTCGTGCGGAGTTATAAGCATAAATATAGTAACAAAACCCAAAACAGGGAGTTATTTATAAAAGAGTACATACCTAATTATAGCAGACGGTTACAATCACACTATACCTACTTATGTTATAATGAAATTCTCACAAACTTTTTACAGGAGTATATGGTATGACGATCAAAACCTTTAAAGGTTTAATTATGCCCTTCTTTCCCAATTCTATTTTTTAAACATCTCGGCCACTTGAGAGAGAATGTAAAACATAAACAATTCCCACTAACATTTATACGTTTAGATACAAAGAAGTTAACTCTTAAAACTCGACAGCTTTTTTTGAAACATAATATAACTTAATATTATAATGTTATTTTTAGTAAATTATGTAAATTTTTCTTGGTTAAATAGCGCCAAATTTGAATTTAGACCCTTACATTATCGAAAGCAATAAACCAATCATAGCACGGAATTATCCATCGCACCTAGTGTGCAGTGGAGAATGCCGTGATCTGATTGTTTTATTGATTTCTACAGAGATAATTTTTAAATGCTGGTATTCCATATTAGGAAAACTATACCATATTTGTTCACTTTTTTCTAATATAAAGTCATACATAAGAAAAACAAAGTCCAATAAATATCAAAAGTAAACTTGTTATTTTCTAACCACCAAAAATTTCATTTGGGAAAAAACAAACGAAAAGAGGCAAACGAATTGACGAAGCGCAAATAAAGGTGCGGGAGCCGGCTTTGTCGTAGCCTTTGCGCTCCTAAGCTTTTCGTCCTCGTCCTGCTGCGAGGCAGTAGCAGCAGGAGGAACTTTCGCAAAGTTTTCGTGTTCTTCTCGCCAATCGTACTAAAATCTATATGAGGCACACGGCGTAGCCACAATCGGCTCTAAGTGCAAAGTATTTTATTGCTCAAACTAGACTTCAACTTTTCGACAAGCTTTCTGTGATACTTTTAACAACGGAAGAAAAAATTTGGCGGGGATTATGTTTTACTTTGAACGAACAATAATGAACGGAATTAAGAGTAAAGTGCCCCTAAATTTCTCTTTTTCAAGCCTTAAACTTCGCAAAATTCAATATTATCAATATTAAAAAGTTTTATTTCTTTTTTAGCTCACGATGGATAATCTTCTGATTTCGATTACGGGTCTAGGTATGCGAAAAGGATTTAAACAACACTTTAAAAGTAAGGTTTAAAACAAAAACTTGTTAAAGAAAGAGTACAAATAATCAGGTAACATCAAGAAATATTCTCTACTAAACATGGATTAAAACATTCATGAACAAATTAATATGTATTTATTAGTTGCAAATTAGTTTTTTTAAACTAATTATGGAGTAATTAATTATATAGGTAACAAACTGCATGCACGAGATAAAATGCTTTATTTATTTAATAAATATCAATATTAAACATAAATCAAATGAAATTTTGTACATTTAATAAATGTGTGGATACAAATGTATAACGCAATTGGTATAGACAGTTCGCAAATGTATTTAAATTAAAGGAAGCAATTTTGATTTAAACTATCATTACAATTTATTACAAAACAAGCAATTTAATTGATTGGGTATTAAATAGTATAGTATTATATAGTATTATGTATCAAGTTTGATAAATGCCATTTTAGTCACGAATTTTAATTAGACACGAGCGAGAATGAGTGTCTGGAAAAGTGTATAAACGAGTTGCATACTAAACTTTTTTACGACAAATACTTATTATCTAAAAATAATTTAAATTAACTATTTGTATAGAGCGACATCTATAAAACAATAGAATAACCATTTTAACTCGGGAATCTTTATTACCGGCGCGCCGGTCAAAATGTCAAATTTTAATTTGTTAATTGAAATTTATTCCTTGAAAATGGACTAACCACCGTTTAAATCCGATATAGAAGCAGTTTTGTACATTTAAAGTAAAGATAATGTTTTATGGGCACTCCAAGGTGGAGTCTTCATACGAAGTTTTTAATGATTAATCAGTTAAATCTAGTTTACTTACTATATAATACTTTTGTATTTTTGTATTGAGATAATAAAACAATTTTCTCATTTTGTATTAGTTTATAAGAAAGGCAGTGTTTAACGACTGTATGAAATTTCACAACTGTAAACTAACTTTAGCCCATGACTAAAACGCCATAAAGCCACAACTTGTCAATGTGTATTTAAAAGGTCACTTAATATCATGGAAACATGTACGATAATAGGCGTTTTAAATTTAAGGTGGAAGTAGAAAAAAATATTTACATTATGTCTCCGAAATTAGTTTACAAGGGGTTAGAATATTTTATTTTTGATAAAAAGTTTTGATAGTTAACAAAATAAGATTGACATAAAACAATTGTGGGATTTTATTCACAGGGTGTTCAAAAATATAAAATCTATTTAAAAGAGAATTTAAATAAAATAAAAATAAATATATCTACTTCTGGCACGTTGAGTGCCACATGATACCAATACGGTATCAATAATTTTCAGGACCATTGTGCCTCGTGAGTCCACTGTGGCACCATGTTTTGAACTTTTTGTTTTGCCTCGTGGTGACTCGCTAGCTTCATAAATCCTATTTAAACTCATAGGCCCACAATACTAAACTAAAATATACTAAAATAAAAAGAATAAAAATCTGTAAAAAAAAACCGTGACATCTGGGACCTGTTTTTTCGGTACCATGGTGGCATTCAACGTTAAGTAGGTGGCTTAAGTTTTATATTATTTTTTAAATAAAAAAAAATAAATATTTGTAATTAAAAAAAGTCCAAATAGAAAAATTACGATGGAAATAATAAATTGATTTTTATTTGTTTTTTCAAGGAGCGAGTTTATTTATTTTTCGAAGAAAAGTTATACTTGAAAATTTTGGATTTTAAGTGGAGGGTTTTTAAAAATATCTATTCGAAATTTTAAGCATTTATTAAAAATGCCAAATTTTACTTGGTCCCTAATTGTTTTTTTATTATAAAAAATGTTTTCTCCTTTTAAACCTAATCCGGGTACATACTGAAAATCTATTTTAAAACCCTATCATTAAATTTCTTGTTGTCCAGCGAATTTCTGTAATCAAATGATTATCGTTCCTTAATGTTATTTTTTTCCGAAATAGGACATTGTACATAAAATATGTCTACAATTTTCTAAAGGATCCAAAAATGAAATTATATATATGTGTTGCTTTTGAAATAAGTTGGTATTGTCCACTGCTACATGACACAACCTGCACAAAAAATTTTTGTTGATTAAAATGCGCAACTAAAAATACCAATCGACGCGTCGCGACGTATCTAAACGTTTTTTGGAACACGCCTTCATTTATGTATTATTGCAGTAGTCACTGGTTTCTTGTCAGAACCGTACAATGTCTATTTGTGATGCATTGTCGCTCTGAGCGAGAAGTTTGACGCGCGATTCGTAGCGGAGCGCGTCTATCTCGCGAGAGCGGCAATGTCACTTTGCGCTAGAATTACACACAGGATTTTTTCTACAACCGGTGTTTCTATAAGAATGTTTGGTAAAAAATATTAATTATTGATAACCTCAAATTTGACTTTTGTGTCAAAAGTGACAAATACACTAAACGTTTCTATATTATGGTTTTCATGGTAACTAAGCAAGCGACAAAGTAAAAAACGCTCGCTCCTCGGATAAGTGCAACTTTGCGCTTTCTTTTGAAAGCGCAAATTTGTACTTTTCGCTTGGTTATCGCATTATTATTAGTTTTAGGTGACCAGAAATAATAAAGGAATTATTTGAGAACTCTAGATAAATAATGTTCAGGTCCGCTAAGTTTACAGATTTTTATATTCTTTTTAATTGCCACAAGGACAGTAAAATTTTATTCGTCTTAACTACGGTTTCGCGAAAGGATCGAACGGTCGATTTGCAAGGGTTCAAGAAATCGATTGAAACTTTTTTACCTTATTTCTACATCTTAATGCAGTACTTTTTTCAAAAAAAAAATCTCGTCCATTGACAACTTTGTTTTTATTTTAATTTTTTTCTTCGCTGTGTTAAAAATGAAGAAATTTCATTTTTTTTAAATAACTTTTTTATTTCAAAACGTATCGATTTGAAATTTGGACAAAATGTAGATCTTACTAATGACAATTAATCCATGAAAAAATTTTGTTTAGATTATAACGTACAGGGGGCGCTGGTGATAATTTAGTTTAAAATTTGACAATTTTTAAAGGGTAAATAATCGAAGAAGCAACTTTGTTTTATAAATTTGAGTATAGCACGTGAAAGTATTGATATTTGACTATTATTTGATATATTAACTTTTTTATGCAAATGATGTTTCTGTGGCCAGGATCAGTTTTGAATTAGCAGTAGCAGTATTCATAAATGCTTAGTTTAGTACATTTTGTCATTTTTATACAAATATTGTTTTATCTTTTATTAATAATTAAGTAAAGCATAACACATAAATGACGTTTAATATACAGGGTGTTTCACGTACTTAGTCCGTTGGAAGTTTCTAGGGAATCGCGAAAGACATCGATTTAAAATTTTAATAGCGTAAAGTATTCGCTTTAGACTCTTTTCCTAAATTATTTTAAACAAAATAATACTTCCTGTTTTACCGGAATACCTCATATATTTTTACATTATTTAATTCTACATAAAATTCTGAGTAAAATGGCTATACCATATCCTATACCTAAAGTCAATATCAGTCAATATTTTAATTAATTTTAAACAATGACAGATTTGGTGGTGATATTGTTACATTAAACCACATGTAGAATTTCAGAGGTTTGTTGATACAAAATAGTATTGAAAATATTAGAAATTGTTAAATGTCTCTGAAATTTTAACTTTAGGAAAGAGTTACTATAATACCAATCGAAAGATTCTTTAATGTTCTATTTGATTATGTTAAAACATACAGGGTTTTACATTTATAATAAAAACGTTGTTATTGTTTGAAGTTTGCCTAATTTCAAGTGGTTTTTCTCAAGGTATTTGTTGAAAAACCTTTAAAAAACTAAACAATGTTTTAATATTCCAAAAATTCCAACCCCATGTCAACAAACAAATTAAAGGCTATTTTGATTAACGTGCATTTTAACGAAAAAAATTAATATCTTGAAAACTATTGACTTTATGTATAGTCTAAATCAAATTGTATATTCTATTAAAATTTCAAATCCATACCGTTTGCGTTTCTCCAAAAACACCCTGTATAGCATTATATTAAATATAAAAAAATGCAAAATAACTAATTACAAAAAATCGAAAAACAAATGAATAAAAATATAGGTAGGTATATCTAAATAGCCGATTGCAACATAAAAAGTCTTTATTCTAATTTATTTATTGGGTAAATATTACTTTCCTCAGTTAGGAATTAAAATTGAAGCTTGTTTATCGAGTAAAACATAAATTGAAGCTTGGTTGTGGAGCAAAAAATAAAATTAAAGTAGGTTATAATTTCTAACTTGCTGATACTCTCTATAATTATTATTTAGTGTATTCATTTTAATAAATTAATATTTTAAGTTTATAGTACACTTATAAATTGAAACGCAATCAGTCATTTGCAACTTATAAACTGAACTGTTAAATTATCTTTCATGCTTCCAATGGTAGGTTACCATAGAGATAAGTCTGTGATGCCTACTATGATCAAAATTAGTAAACTTAAAAAAATTTAAAATTTATAAATAAAACTAATTTTAGCTCCATCTATGGCGATTTTTTAAAATAAATATGTAAGAATTGTATGTTATATATAAAATATTGTATGTAATATATAATACATTATCTTATAAAACTAGTTAAAAGAATTTATAATTTGTAAAACACGTTAGTATTGCGCTCTTTGAAGGCTTAACTTAAAAATGGTGTCTCTCGTAGAAACATAATTTGCATTTAGAAGTTTATATATCAAATAATAGTTAATTATCAGTACTTTAACGTGATATACTCAAAATTATAAAACAACGTTGCTTCTTCGACTTTTTAACCCTTAAAAAATGGTAAAATTTTAAATTAAATTGTCCACCGTGCCCCCTGTATATTAAAACTAAAAAAAAATAATACGTGGATTTATTGCCACTAATAAGGTCTACATTTTATCTTAATTTCAAATCGATACGTTTTTAAATAAAAATGTTATTACAAAATATCGAAATTTATCTATTTTTAACACAGTAGAGTGACTTAAGGCCTGAAAACCACAGGGGTCAATGGATGAAATTTTTTTTTTGAAAAAAAAGTACCATTTAGATGTACAAACAAGGTAACAAAAATATATTCAATTCTGGCATCACTTGCAAACAAATGTCCAAAATTTGTTCGATTTTTACGCGAAACCATAGTTAATGCATTAACATGTTATGTCTTCGGATTATTCTAATTCTAGTATTATTTGCAAGTTTTATTCTTACATTATAATAATTTTAGTATTTAGTGTCCAGTTTCAGAGAAAGCAAAGATAATTAAATAAATAATTTGCTGGAAAGAGGAGGATAAAAAGTAAGGAGTAGAATTAAGTTTTGCTTTAGTTTTGGCCACTATACTCCACGTTTCAGTAACGTAATCACAACGTGGTATAAACGTGTCTGTATACAATCCAAGAACGTTGTTGGGACGTAATTGACACTAAAAAAGGGTTTTTCATTTTACTCACTTAACCAAGTAATAAAACCGTTTCTACCACGTGGCTGTGATTTTGGCAATCCACTTTACAGTTTCAAGTATAAGTGGTCGATACGTTTCATCCACCAATGCTACTTGATACGCTACGCTATTTTTTGGTTAAGTTTTGTCCACATTTTAAATTTCTGATTACTCGTCCAATCTTAATATGACTTAATGGCACTAGTGAGGCAAAAAACCATTCGTATGTATCAAGTTTTATAAATGCCATTTTAGTTACGAGTTTTATAAGCCGCAAGCAAAGCTTGCGAGCGAGTGTTTAACAAAAACGAGTGTCTAGAGAAGTTTATAAAACGAGTTGCATACTATACTTTATCTATGACGAACACAAAGAAGAATTTAAAGTCAATTTAATTTGTTAATTTGCCCGTGACGAAAATTTAAATTAAGTACTACTCTCTAAAAGTGAAACAGTGAAATTTTCACTATTTTCGTCAGTGAGTTATTAATTCACTGTAAAATTAGTGTTTTTCAATATAAATTAGTGAAATTTTAACTTCTGCAAAAGAGTGTTTTTATTATCACTACTTTTCCGGAACTCTCGACATAAAATAGTGAAATTTTAACTTTTTTTTCACTAAATAAATTAGTGCAAAGAAATCCCTACATGCAAAAGAAAGGAAGCAATAATAAAGGAATTATTTGAGAACTCTAGATAAATAATGTTCAGGTCCGCTAAGTTTACAGATTTTTATATTCTTTTTAATTGCCACAAGGACAGTAAAATTTTATTCGTCTTAATGCATTAACATGTTATGTCTTCGGATTATTCTAATTCTAGTATTATTTGCAAGTTTTATTCTTACATTATAATAATTTTAGTATTTAGTGTCCAGTTTCAGAGAAAGCAAAGATAATTAAATAAATAATTTGCTGGAAAGAGGAGGATAAAAAGTAAGGAGTAGAATTAAGTTTTGCTTTAGTTTTGGCCACTATACTCCACGTTTCAGTAACGTAATCACAACGTGGTATAAACGTGTCTGTATACAATCCAAGAACGTTGTTGGGACGTAATTGACACTAAAAAAGGGTTTTTCATTTTACTCACTTAACCAAGTAATAAAACCGTTTCTACCACGTGGCTGTGATTTTGGCAATCCACTTTACAGTTTCAAGTATAAGTGGTCGATACGTTTCATCCACCAATGCTACTTGATACGCTACGCTATTTTTTGGTTAAGTTTTGTCCACATTTTAAATTTCTGATTACTCGTCCAATCTTAATATGACTTAATGGCACTAGTGAGGCAAAAAACCATTCGTATGTATCAAGTTTTATAAATGCCATTTTAGTTACGAGTTTTATAAGCCGCAAGCAAAGCTTGCGAGCGAGTGTTTAACAAAAACGAGTGTCTAGAGAAGTTTATAAAACGAGTTGCATACTATACTTTATCTATGACGAACACAAAGAAGAATTTAAAGTCAATTTAATTTGTTAATTTGCCCGTGACGAAAATTTAAATTAAGTACTACTCTCTAAAAGTGAAACAGTGAAATTTTCACTATTTTCGTCAGTGAGTTATTAATTCACTGTAAAATTAGTGTTTTTCAATATAAATTAGTGAAATTTTAACTTCTGCAAAAGAGTGTTTTTATTATCACTACTTTTCCGGAACTCTCGACATAAAATAGTGAAATTTTAACTTTTTTTTCACTAAATAAATTAGTGCAAAGAAATCGCTACATGAAAAAGTGAGTATTCACTAATTGCTAGTGGTATACTTATCACTGCGGCAAATAGTTAATATGCACTGTCAATCAGTGAAAATCCACTGTTTCATTTTTAGAGAGTAGGTAATTTGATAATTCATTTAAGTTATACAATTTCAAATCAATAAGTATGTTAAATAATAATATTTTTAATATAAAATTATAATTTAAAATAAAAAAATATATATACTGTATCAAGTTTTATAAACGCCATTTTAGTTACTTGCTTGCGAGCGAATATTTAATAATAACGAGTGTCTAGAGAAGTTTATAAAAAGAGACTTTACTCTCTACAAGTGAAACAGTGAAATTTTCACTATTTTCGTCAGTGAGTTATTATTCACTGTAAAATTAGTGTTTTTCAATATAAATTTTTTTTTTATTTTTTATTATCACTACTTTTCCGGAACTCTCGACATAAAATAGTGAAAATTTTTTTTTTAACTAAACCTATTTCACAAATTGGTACAGTGTAATTTCCACTAAATAAATTAGTGCAAAGAAATTGCTACATGAAAAAGTAAGTATTCACTAATTGCTAGTGGCAAATAGTTAATATGCACTGTCGATCAGTGAAAATCCATTGTTTCATTTTTAGAGAGTACTTTATCTACGACGAACACAAAGAAGAATTTAAAGCCAATTTTATGCGTTAAACATTTGACATCTGCTAACTTTTAACGGATTTAACCTCACTTTTCACTAATTTTTAATAAAGCTAACTTCAGCCCGTGAATAAAATGCCCAAAAGCATAAAAGGTCGCAGAGATGGTCGGCACTTCGATGTGTCTGCACACTATAATGTGTTGCAATTTAGTTGCGTTTATTAATTTTTTTTATAAAAAAAAACGGTCATCAAAACAATAAAAGTATTAAAAAGGCATTCAGTTTTACTTCAGGGTAAAATTGCACTATAAATGTCCATAACACATTTTGCACTAAGAATTTTTAACAGCCTATAGGCATTTTGCCTAGAATCCGGTCTCTATTTATTAGATTAAGTGCATATTTATGGGTTATGTCAAGTTTAATATGCGTCCTTATATTTGAGTTTTTATTGATAACACGCTGAAGTTTTAAATTAAAATAACTTTTTTTAATGTTTTTATAATAACTTAGTTTTCTGGAACAAAATTAGATTTGTTTTAACTTGATTAAAAATTGCTTTTAAAAACTCTATATAAAACAACGTTTAAATTGCAACAAAAAAAGACCTGTTAAATGCGATTTAATTTTATTTACCTTTTTTTGACCAACTTTTTTATGTGACGTTTTTCATGACATATTTTAACAAAGCATATTTTTAATAAAAAAATACTTTTTAAAAGCTAAGGAAAGTCAAAAATTACATTTTTCAATAAAGCTCGTTTGCAGCGGGTCTAAATAAAGTGCCTAGAACCGATAAATAAATTCGCCTCACGTCATCTGCAGAAAGCAGAAATAGTGCAATTTTATTTGCCGGCCAATCAGAAAATGCTATTCATGTAAACAGAAAAGACTTCACCATTAGTACTAAGCACTTAAAACTTTACAATTGAGTTAAATGGTTTTAATGAGTCGAAAAAAAAACAAACAAAAATTAACACAATTATTATGTTTTAAAATTATAAATTATCTTAGATGGCGCCTCCTGATGGAACCGCGAAATAATGAATAACTAAAAAGTCAATAAAATTTTATGTTTTTGACGAGAAATATGCAAATTTTGTCAAGAAATTATATTCGTTAACTATAGCTAATTAAATAATAATAATAAACCAAGGATTTTACAATTTTTATTTCGAAATAATCTTAGTAATGTTCATATTACATAAAAAACATTATACACCCTGCTGGTTGCCTATTTTTTCAATAGACTCGTAAGGCCTTTGCCAACTGTGATATTTTAAAATTATTTTTCAATTTACCTACAATTTATAACACGCGGCAGTCGCGTCATGCTTTTATTTTACTTTCGGTTATTCGGTTAATAAATAGTTCATGCAATTAATGTTTTGTAGACATTGTGAGCAAACGTATAAATATGAACAGCAAATAATTATTTTTTGAATGTTCAAAAGAAAATATTTTAGTTTAAACTGTTAATTAAAAAAAATTATATATATTTTTGTTGGTATACCACTTATAACTATACTACTTATAAGTTTTCCTAAAAAAAATATCTTAATAATTATTTTTCTGGTTGAACTTGTATGTATTATACCAGGTGGTCCGCTAGAGCCGACGCTAATAAATATCTTGCAATTGGTTTCAATGAAATTAAAATGACTTTAATCCAATTGTATGAGGCGCCGTTTGTGCCATAATTATGATTTATAAAATATAAATATTTTCTTTAAAATATATATATCTTAACTTATTTTCTTAGATATATATTAGTTTTGCTAAAATATATCATATTTCAACTAAATAATATATTTTTAAAAACAGTAATACTTATAATATAAACTCAGCTTACAAGACGTAACGCCAGGAGGCGCTGGCAGCTTTATTTAACTTGACAACGCAGCCTTTCTGTAATTTCATGTGGGAATTACTGTGGTGTAAATTAAATAAAACTAGAAGATACATGAAAAATAATAATACCTCTGGTACGTAATAAAGCACTTAGGTATACGTTTAAATTAAAATCTAACAGATTAATAGGTCATTTAAAATAGCATTTCACCGCAGTAATGAAACCAAATCTTGACGATATAGTTTTCCGTAGCACAGGATTAAGGAATAAAAAATTGTTGTTTTAAAAAGAGATTCACCACAATTAACATCCCACATGAAATGAAAGAAAGGCTGCGTTGCCAAGTTAAATAAAGCTGCCAGCGCCTCCTGGCGTTACGTCTTGTAAGCTAAGTTTATATTATTAGTATTACTGTTTTAAATATATATTATTTAGTTAAAATATTATATATTTAGTAAAACCAATATACATATATCGTAGAAATAATAAATAAACTCAATGTAGCTTGCAAACTTTGCTTATTTTCGTTACAAATTTAAGAGAACAATGTGGGAAAATTAAAGAAGAGGCAAAAAACTGCATCCTGAGAACAGATTGTATAAAGATGAAACTACCAGAATAGGAAAAGGTAAAAATGTTTTAAAGGAAGTTCTCAGGATATCGATGTAAATGACCTAGAGAATTAATTAATGCAATGCATGCAATTTAAGGAAATGTGTAAATCAAGCAATATTGTTTAAAATCCTAAAAAAAAGAGTTTTTAAATCAAATCAAACACTCTCAACATTTCCAAATATTATTTCGGATATTACTTCGGATTTTTCACTCCAAAAAAGGTTAAATCAAATTTTAGAAACTCTTTGAACCCTAACTTATCATCTTTGGCCCTTCTTAACGTAGAAAATGAGGTATTAGAAAATAGATTCTAATAAAATTGTAAACCAAATTACAGAAAATGCGCAAAAGCAAAATTTTAATCTTTTAATTTAATGCGCTTTAGGCTAGTCGGAATGTTGTTTTTTTCTCTATAAAGGCCTTTTTTAGTATTTTATTATTTGTGTTCTGTGTTATATTATTTTATTTATTTTGTGTTATTTAAATGTTGGTTTTTGACAGTACTTATTGTGTTTTTTGTTCGACACCAAGTCGCTGCTATTAATGCCCCAAAAGGTATATGAGCCTAGGCAGTGATGTAATGTATCGAGATACATGTATCTAGATACTGGATCTAGATACATTTTATGTACCTAGATACGTATCGAGATACTTAAAAAAATCTGGATCTACTTTAGTATCTAGATCCTTTTGAAAGTATCTAGATCCTTATAAGGATATATCTATAGATACTGAAAAAAATGTATCGGTTACATCACTGAGCCTAGGGCCCACTAGAACCTACCCCATTATTATATATATGGGTGATTCTACAAAAGTTGGACAACTTGATGTCATCATCAGTCAATAGAGTAGGTATTTTAATATTTTTTGTAAAAATTTTAGTATATTACAAAATATCCAGGTTTTTTAACTTGTCCACCCAATTTTAATGTATTTTTTCAAAAGCACGTTAATAGAAAAACATAATAAATATTCAAAACATCAGAACCTTGGCGTGTCACAACTCCTGAATCAAATATTTGAGTGGTTTTATTTTAATATATATTCAATTTAACTTAAATTTTTCAATTTCACTACAAACTATAAAACATTAAATAATGTATTTTTCATATTTTATCATAGATTCAAATAATAGCAATTTTTAAAAAATTGAAAATCTTTGTACTCACTTTTACCCGTCAGTTCTGTGTCCAATGTTAAAATTCAAAATTCCTGCGAAATATTGAAGTTTAGACGTCAAGTCCTCGTTTTAACTCAAGTGTTGGAAAAAATTACCTACAGAGCACGACAGTCATCTTGAAAACAAAGCAAGCGGCGAAGTTGTGGTGAATGCACGTATAGTTCCAGTCAAAGTTTCAGTACTGTGCTGAGTAGTTATTTTCTTACGTATATATATTTCATTGTAATTTATATAAGGCTACATGTGATTTGTTGATAAGTAGCATCCACACAGAAAAAAGATTATTTTTAAAACAAATAAAATACTATTGTTCCAAGCAAATCTTAGTTTTCCATATACACAAATAAATGTTTTTTTCTTACAAGAAATTTATTTATTCGAATTGTAAGGTTATATAATTATGTTGAATCACTAAAATTCTTAAATTGAAATTCGTCAATTTGCGGTTAAACTTTGTTAATTATTATTCTGTAGCTATTATAACTTTGATTTAAGACTATGTTTTTTTAAAATAAGCAGAATATTTTTCAAAAAACTATCGACATATTTTTTTACAAAAAAATCGTATTTTTAATTTGAAAAGATAAAGTGTTAAAGTAAAACCATGATATTCTTAAAATAAACCCTATCGGTTCATATGAAATTCATTTTCATTTTTACAGTGAAAATATAAAACTGTTGTTCTCCAAATGATTATAATACTGTTTTTTCTTCCTTCACAGGGATGCTTTTTCTGTAACTTGTTTATTTGTTTCGTGTTTCTAATAGAAACTTTCTATCTTGGGTAAAGTGCAAAACCTGCAAAAAAATTGCAGAAAAATATTCTTGGTAACCTAACACTGAATGAAGATCCAAGTTATCTCCAATTAAACAAACGACAACAAAATGTACCACAATTTCACCACCGTTAATTACACCGAGAACTTGCACCGGTATACCGTCATGTAAAGAAGGGCGCTACGCTAAGTCAAGACGAAGGGGATGGTACCTTAGCGCATGCGTGGGTTTATTTAAAACAAACATACTCTTGAATCAAATATATTTTCTTGATTTAAAAATTGAGATTTTTTAAAGAAACCATATAACTATTCAAAATAAAAATTATATTCTATCTGAACAAATACATTTTGTCGTTGAAAATTTTCGCCCGAAAAAATCGTTGAATCAGTTCAAGAATAAGTTTTCTTTTCATTCAAACATTTTCTTATTCTTATGTTAAGTTGTTAAAAATTATTCCAAATGAAACAGTTATGTTCCAGTTAAAAAAATAATTTAAAGAAATAACATTTTCCCAGTAATCTTAGCGTTTTTCTCCAAGTAAAAGCATAGTCTTAATTAGAACTTATTGTGTTTTGAATGAAGTAAACATTTTGAAAACAATAATTCTTCTTGAAATGAAATTTTATTTTTCTGTGTGCACTAATAAAAAATATCAGTAAAATACTTAATTCCGAATTATAGTCTCAAATTTGTATCCCATTCATCAGTACCGTGTCGTCAGTTACATGTTCTATGTTTCGGTTATCTTTTTTTCGAAAACTTCAATTTAAATTCTGCTTGCGCAGAACTTGTTTATTTAATGTCATTATAAACTCATATAAATTTGGTGTCGGTCCCATATCTAATAATTTAGATATCGGTATACCTAAAATCCACCAGCCGCCACTAATGTGTGGTATTATTTGATTTTAAGATATTTAATGTATAATATGCTCAAAGTTGCAATAAATCTTATATTTTCCAATAAATTATGTATTTAATTAGTACCCTGGTATACTCGTCACTTCCCTTGCATTCAAATTTAGAAAACACAGATATTTCAGAAACTGTTGAACTGTGAAAAAGTGACTGGCCCGGTCTGGAACAGTATATTTATTATATTATTTATGTTCTCATATCAAAATACTGTTTAATTTTCTCCGAAAACAATAAAAACAAAATGAGGTCAAAAGTTGCCCAACTTTTGTAGAATCACCCATATCTAATGTGTACTTTTAGATTATTCTTCTACGTATACCCATATATGGGTATCTTTTTTATTTGAGGAGCTACACGATAGGTTAAACTACCTAGACAAAAGTTGCGTAATAATAACAAGTCTAATAAAATGGCATTTTAAAAATTTGTGGTTCTTAAATAATTTTAAAAAACCTGAAAGCCTGTTAAAACCAACAATTGGTAATTTAAAATAAGGAAGTTTTACATGTAAACATATACATTTATCTACTTTCTCATCCAATTAGTGATATTTTTGCCTACTATATTTTGAGTTACCCCCACCATCTTTCGTTTTTCCTATGGCCGCCATATTAAAATTTTATATAGTTAGATAGATGGTAAGATAGAAAAAAAATCAAGGAATCCAAAGGTGTATCAAACTACCTAGGTTATTGGGGCCATTATAAAAACAAAAGATGGTGATGGTAACTCAAAATATAGTAGCGAAGAAATTTAATGAAAATTAAATTAATGTGTAATACACATTGTGTATCTTTACAGGTAAAACTAATTTTCAAAATTCCCAGGAATAACGGGTAAAGGTTGGAACGATTTTTGGTTTTAAAAGATTTTTAGTTTAATTCAAATATTTTAAGAACAACTTTTTTCCAATTCATAAATTTTATTTTTTTAGGCCTGTAATTAAGCAACTTTTTTCAAAATTAACCTGTAGCTCTTCAAATAAAAAAATACCCATACAAGTATGTATACACATATAATAATACTTGGTGCACCCTGTGAAGAGCACACAATACTTACGTGGATTAAATTTTTAATGCCTATCGTTTTCCAATTCAACAATAAAACCGCTATTTTTTTTACTGTACTACTATAACTATATATTTTACCATTTTAAATTTTTTTTATTTCTTTAAATAATTTTACCCATAAATTATGTTTTATATTTTATATATTCCCATTTTGTCTAATTTCACTGCTGCTAAAAACATTTTATTTCGTGACAAATGCATTACCGCGTGCGCTTGTTTCAGCAACTTTGTCTTCCTTTGTTTTACTTTTGTTTTAAAAGTTTACGACACCATTTGTTAAAGCCACTACGAATGACGAAATTACGTATAATATTACCGACTACAAATTATTACTTTCAAAAGATCAGCGACGCCTTTTGAGGTTATGTAGCAAATATATTATTCCGAATTAGCCGCCGTTGTTTTGTTACTTTTATGCAACAATGCAGCCAACTTAGATAATATAGATTTATGTTAAAGAAAATTGTAACAGATGCAAGAAATTATTATCAGGATAACTTAGACAATATAACACATGCACTGAGAAATATACGATATCGTTTTTAAGTTAAAAATTTACCACTCCGTATATAATATGCATTTTAAAATATTTTGATAATTATAATTATTATAATAAAAATTATTAAACATGACTAAAATATATCAAATTAGTGTAAACTGCAATTAGTTTATGTTAATTCGGGAAAACGACATTTATACGTCAACATGCAATTTTGTAGCAATTTATTTTTGGCCATTCGCGATTATTAATTTTGAAATAGGCGTAATTTCGATTTTAATTATTAATAAAATAAAATTTGAATTTATTGCTTAAAATGGGCTTATTTACGAGTTTTGTCAAAGCGCCATAAAACAAAATACACAAGTTTATAAATATTTATAAATGTCTCTTTTTGAGTTTCTTAATAGTAAAATGAGCGAAATGTAATCTACAAACCTACTGTAACAGTCAGAAAGCATTAAAGTTAATAAAAATATTATTTGGCATATTGTTGTTTTATTTTATTTAACTTTATTGGGATATAAAACAAAATTACTTAAACTTAATTAAATTTTCCAGAAAAGTACCTACCTATATGGATTATTCCACACCAACTCGACTAATATTGATTTGGCTAAAAATTTTATGTTATAACATGGAACTTCCATTAAAATCTGTTGTGCAGCTCACCAGACTGGCCTACTACGAGTTGTGTTCAGAAAATAACGGGAATTTTTAAATTTCGCGGGTTTGGAGAGTCCGGTTGTCATAAAATTATCTTTATTATGTTGGTATACATACCCCTAAAGAATAATAAAAATTTTAAATGTTTTCATTCTTTACTTTGTCTGTGGCGGCCGCTAAGGTTAGACGTGTTTTTATGAGCTCGGCGATTTTCGTTCGTTAAAAGAAATGGATAAAAGAATTTGTATCAAATTTTGCATAAAAAATGAAATAAAGTGTGTGAATTGTTAAGAAAGGCCTATGGTGAGTCTGCTATGAGTAAAAATAGAGTTTATAAGTGATATATGAGTTTCCAAGATGGTCGTAAAGACGTTGAAGATGACGAATGCCCCGGACGCCCAAGCACATTAACAACCGATAAAAATATGGAAAAAGTGGAAGAACTGGTTATGAACGATCACCGAATCACAATCAGAGAAGTCGCTGATGATGTTGGCATATCGATGAAATTTTTTCGAATGTTTTAGGTATGAAATGCGTGGCAGCAAAATTTGTTCCAAAATTGTTGAATTTTAAACACAATTTTTTGCCAAAAACAATACTGTAATGATGCCCCAGCCTACATATTCGCCAGATATGGCTCCGTCTGACTTTTTCCTATTCCCCAAAATAAAGATAACATTAAAGGGCCGTCGTTTTGCAAGCATAAATGACATTAAAAGCGCAACGCTGAAAGAGCTAAAGACTAGCCCAAAGATCGTGTTTGTGAAAAGTTTAGAGGATTAGAAGAAGCGCTGGCACAAGTGCATAATATCTAACGTGGACTATTTTAAAGGCGACAACTTAAATGTTGACGAATAAATAAATATTTTTTTCAAAAAACGAAAATTTCCGTTATTTTCTGAACACACCTCGTATAATCAAAAACTGGGTCACATTGTCAATATTTTGCTTCGCGTTAGTGTTGCAGCAAAAAGTTATCAAGAAAAGTTGTTTATAATCAAAAAAATACCCCAGATACCAACTTTTATTAAAAATTCGTAGTTTTAATTTTTATCCATAAATTTGTCAGTCCCAAATTTCAAATTTTAATTTGTCAATATTTTTCATAAGAGTTACAGCAAAAAATTATAAAGAAAAGTTGTCAAGAATCAAAAGGATATCCCAGATAACGACTTTTATTAAAAATTTTGAATTTTTACCCATAAATTTATCTCAAATTTTAATTTGGTGTCAAAGGGTGTCGCACAGAGGTCATTTTATTTTTTGTAGAAATTAATAAATAAAAAAAACAATGTTCTCAAATAATTTATTTCATGCTATAATATTAAAGAAAACATTCCAAAGAATAATATTTTCGAAAGTTATTTTTTTGCTTATTAGAGTTAGCCATGAATACAGTTGAAATATTAGTAAACAATTATTGACAAGTTGGACTTAAGTTTCTTGATATTATGTTGTGTTGTTTGAAAGGTGTATTTCTGTTTTCTACTTTCAGTCTTTTAAATTTAGATTTTGTTATCTTAGAGAGCATAGTTAGGGCTTTAATATTTGAATATGCACATATGAAAAAAATATAATAAAATGTAAATGCATGCATTTTTTACCATTTTTTAAAATTAGGTACATTAATTTTCAAAAGCTGCAAATTGTAATATTAAAACATATTTGTCATAAAAATATTGTTTATGCTTAAATTGCTTTATTACCTTCTTGCTAATTACACATTTGGGTGCCAACAAGTGCCAGGTGCTTTAAAAAAAATATTTTTTAGGGACTATGTCAATAATTAAAAACGACGTGTTTGCCGCCTGGTGCGGGTCTCTAGCTTACTTGGAGATAAAAATTCGTCTGTTTTTAAATTTGGAAAGCTCAACTTAAATAATGATCGACGAGATAATCAATACGATACGCTATAGCGGGAAAAATTAATAATTTTAACAGCGCTCTTGCCAGAATGTGGAAAAATTACAAACGGTTTTTTGAAGCCAGACGGGAATGTTTACTTAAATAAATCCATAATTTTTAAGTGTTAAATGTAGCTGGGTACAGCAGAGGTAGACCACAAAAATTATTAAAGATTTCGGCAACCTACGAAAAAGAAAAAAATAAATGCCATTATTGGATAGATCTCGGGAATAGTAAAATAGATATTCTACGGAACAGCTTACATTTGCTAATCGTAAAAGTCTAGAATCTGTAAGTCAACGAAATGCTACCATATGTTTTGGGGTCGCTAAAGCCGAATCCGGAGCCCGTTGAACCCCTTCAAGTCAGGTTTTCAAGATAACCTAAAATAACCTAATAATCCAAGCTAATAAGCCTTTTAAAAACCAAAAACTTTATAACCGAAGCTGTTTATTCACAATAACTTTTATAATGAAGCCCATTAATACATAACCAAAGAACCCTACCCCAATAACCCCATAATCCGAATCCCAATAACCAACTAACTCAAGCAATTGAACCTATTATCACGAAATCTGTCCAAACCCAATAATCCTGTAACCGAAGCTGTTAAAAGTACTGCAAAAGCACTGCGACACTCCGCATTGAGTTGTATTCATGGTACTATATGCCAGCGAGTCTTCACAAGATACTTATTCCCTTTCCAGAAATTATAAAGGCTGTGCCTCGTCCGATAGGCATGTTTTCAGAAGAAGTCCTTGAATCTAGGAACAAAGACTTTTGGAATTATCGAGAATCATACTATAGAAAATGTTCAAGAGAGGAAACTATAAAAGATGTATTTGTAGTCTACTGCTTTTGTCTGACACACTCATATAATTATTATCCAAGTGTGTAGGTACTCGCTCCAATAAGCAACCCTTAATTAAAGAAGTTTTAAAATTGCTTTAAAAGCCTCATTTGTCAAATGAAATGGATGAAAATGAAAACATTAGTTATTCTGAAAATTCTTATCAAAAATTGTTCAATAAGATATGATTTTTAGCTAGTTTAAGTATAATTATTACCTAGTTGATCTTTCGTTTTTCTGTAGATACATTTTGGTACGTTTAAAATATGATTTTGTTAATATATTTATATTTATTAATTTAAATAAAAATTAAACACCCTGGTTATCAAATTGATTAAAAATAAAATTTATAACGTCATTTGATTTACGAACAAATTAAAAAAAAATTGCTAATTACATACTTAAAATATTTAATACTAATACTGAATTATTTATAAACACTCTGTATGTAGGCAACAACTGAAAAAGAAAAACTTAAAAAACTAGTTAATTAATGTATCTTAAGCTATTTACACAACTTAAGCACAGTTAAAACCTAATATTTTCATAATTGTATTTATTACCGCCTAATTTAACTTAAATGCATGACCTCTGTGTGTCGTGGAGAAAAAATATTTTTATTATTGTTGCAATTGGCATCCAGGCCGTGCACCCATTTATCATGGAACTGTTTAAAAAATTAACCAACTTTTTAATTTAACTGGAAATGTGACCAAGAAGAATGATTAGGGAATTGAGAGATTGGACGAAATAATTTTGGCGGCTTATCACGTTAATCATTGTTCTAGCGTAAGAGATATGGCATTAAATTTAAATATTACATGTGCAGTGCACTATCGAAAATTTGGCGCTGCTTACATCGCTACAAACTAAGTGCTGATTATGATAGGAGGCACTTAGAATCAGAGCTGACCAAGTACTGAGTAATTTTACTCGTATTTTATTTATTTTATTTGTTTATTTTTATTCATAGTATTTTTCATTTAAAATAGTTTTTACTCCTACTTACAAACCAAATTTAATGTACTCGTAAAAAATACTCGTGGAATATTTACGAGTATTTCCGTTTATTATATAGATGAATTTTTGCCAAAATATCGTAAGCATCAAAACATTTTGTTTGAAAGTCTGTTTTAAATTATATAATATATAGTATAATATAATATATTATAACCCATAGGTTTTATAACAAGTATATAGGTAAAATTATAAACTATTTAAGAATTGTTATTTTATGTAGGTACCTAAGGTTTAAAATAAATAATTTTATAAATTTGTTATTGTATTTTTATAGCTCAGGACCAAAGTATGTATAATGTATAGTTTTAAGAAACAATAAGAAACAAATCTAGAAATGAATTCGGATTGAAGGCGAACTGGTAGAAAGGGGCTATATTTAAAACTAATTTTGTGTTTGTAATCTGTAAGTTAATTAAAAATATATCTCCTTTTTTTCATGATACACTTTGATACTAAATTAAAAGTTGAAATTTAGGAAATTTATGGATACAAATTAAAAATACGATTCTTTAAACCAAAGTTGGTATCTCGGGTATTCTTTTGATTCTAAACAAGTTTTCTTAAAAATATTTTGCTTAATCTAACGCAAAGCAAAATATTTACAATGTGACCCATGTTTTTGATCGTAGTAGGCAGGTTGATAACGTATTTTGCGATTAAGGACATGAATAGATGCCTCTTGGTGAGTTGTACAACTGATAAAATATTCAAATTGATTCATACAAAAATAAAGAAACTACAGGGGTGCTTTCATGTAAAGTGAAACTCGCTGTATAAACATAAAGATGCAAAAAGTTTAGCTTAACAGAGCAAAAAAAGTATTTAACATTAAAATTCAAAAAAAAGTATTAACTTATTTTCACGAATGTTTACAAATGTCATTGAAAAAAGCGGCGTGGAGGCATTGTTAAGCATTCGCCTGATAATCGAAGAACTGAAAAATTTCATAGAATATGTATATTTTGTTTGAATTTTTGTCTGAAATTAAGAAAGTTTAAAACTAAAAAATATCTCGATTAGTTTTTAAAAAAGTTATTAGTAAGCATTTAAAAAAAAGTCATTTTTTAAATTCATAAATTTTTTTGGCTGATTAAAACAATTAAAAATATTCAAGGAAACGTGGGGTAATATAAAAAAGAGGCCAGGCTCAAAATTGGTTAATTTGGCGTGGAATGCCCCAAATACATTTAAACATATATTTATTTTAATTTGAATAATTTCCAATATTTTTTGCACTACATTTATTATCTGATTGAATACTTTATTTAATTGTATTAACAATTAATTCATTATAATTTGACAACTAAATGAATTTAATTATTTTGATTACAATAAAAACTAACTAAATATTTATATTTAAAACATTGGGATGCATCATTTTGTAATTTAAATTATTAATTAACATTACAAAATAAATTATATGTTTGAAATTGATTTTTTAACAGTCTTAATTACAAACCCTTGTATCTTTATAATTTATAAGATTTATTGTAATTATTATTAAAAATAAACTGAATCCGTTATTTTAAGATAGCTAGCGCGTTTCTTAGACATAAAACCATGAAATCTGGACGTGTTAATCTTGAAAGGCATTTCTGGCTACCGCTTAATACATCTAGATGGCTGCATTAAGCGCCGCGACGCGTCGCAGCAGGCAAAAACATTTGCAGAAATTGTATGCGGGCCTCGCAAATTCCTGCACACACCCGAAAGTGTCACAGATTCCTGCGATATTTCAAATTGTAGCTTCGGTTCAAGGAACGCCGAAAAATGTACGACTTGAGATTTAAATGTTCTCGCATTTGTCTTTTTGAATATAAAATTAGGAATAAGACTTGTCCCCAAAATAAATCAGCCAAAGGTTTTTATCTCTATTAAAAATTACTGAAAATTTTAACAAAAAAAGTACCTTACACTGTTATAAAAATCAGATTTGTTAACATGAGTTTGTAGTTTTATTTTAACATAATTTTTTGTAGAAAACAAGGGTTTGTAATTATTTTAACACAGGAAAATATTTTACCGAAAGTTTTGTAAAGGTTATATGCATTTTGTAAGCATTTTATTAATTTTAAAGGCTACAGATTATTTTGTTAATGCTTAACAAATTATTTCGTTAAAAAAGTACGTGATTTCAGGCATTCTATCAAAACATTTTCCATATAGTATACGCATTAACAAGTTTAACTAACTGTATGGTTCGGAACACAATCGAATTTCGTGTGTTCCCAACTGCAGGGAATTTTCCCTTTTTAGGGAATTTTGGTACCAAAAAGGGAAAAGGGAATTTTTTAATAAAAATTGTTAAAATTAGGGAATTTTTCATATTTATTATTAAAAGGCCTACGTTATAAATTACACTTTTTTTTTCGGTCACTTATTTAATAAAGTGA
The DNA here is from genome assembly GCA_921294245.1 of Brassicogethes aeneus. Taxonomy (NCBI): domain Eukaryota; kingdom Metazoa; phylum Arthropoda; class Insecta; order Coleoptera; family Nitidulidae; genus Brassicogethes; species Brassicogethes aeneus. The sequence goes on along the minus strand of OV121133.1, from coordinate 58,578,238 downwards.
CCCAAAATAAAAAGAAGTTTGACAACGCAGCCCAAATTTTGTTGCTAGAAGAAGAAGAAGAACCAACTATATGTCAACTGCGAGTTTTAATTAAATTAAATTAAATCAATTTTATTTTATGTTTACCTTTACATTTTAAAAGCGGCCCAACTGAAAAAAAACATTTTGTGTTTTTATCTCGAAATATTTTTATAATGCGCTTATCGAGTGAGCTAGCCTAATAATATTTTAATATAGAGAGTAGTTACTACTACTATATAAAATATACTTTATTAGGCTAGCTCACTCGATAAGCGCATAATAGAAATATTTGAAGATAAAACACAAAATGATTTTTTTTTTCGAGGTTAGGTTGCTTTTGCAGTATATACCTCAGATGTTGTTTTGACGTTTATTTTTAATTTTATTTTATTTTTAGATCATATTTTTTTGTTACAAACATAATAAAATTTATTTTAAAAATTGTATTTTTGATATGAAGTCATTTTTCTTGGCAACATTGAAAGCAGGGAATTTTGGCACGAAATAGGGAATTTTTGCCATGCAACAAGGGAATTATTACTCTGAAAGGTTGGGAACACTGAATCGAAATTAGAGTTCCTCGTCCTTATATAGGTTTTGGAATCATTCACTGCGGTGAGACGAAAGTAAGTGGTGCCATGTACGATCTTTTGACATGTTCTTTATGTTATATGTTTAAGACGGTAGATGGCACCATTTACTTTCGCCTCACCGCAGTGAATGATTTTAAAACTTTTATAAGGACGAGAAATCATAATTTCGTTTGTGTTTCGCACCATACAGCAACTCGGTACTGATCATCAGTAACTGCAGTTACATCATGATGTTCCAATAAAGAAAAACAGTTGTTTATCGATGCTGGTGAGGAAAATTGTATATCTTTATAATATGATGATTTTAGAATTATGTAAGTATGTAAGTATACTTACATACTTACATAATTAACATATATGTGTTAATTTTTGTGTTTAGGAAATTGACTAAAAAAACAACATTTCTTATCAAAATTCTTTCCATTTAACTTCCTAGAGTTACAAAAATACTTTTGTTACTGTTTGTTACTGTTTTTGTAAAAAACAAAATGTTTGTTATATATAATTACAAAGTACTTATTCAATTAGTTAACAGATTACAGTTGGTTGTAAACTTTACATAAAGATATGTGGACCTGGATTAACAAAAAATCTAGTTAACATTTGGTTAAAATTAACAAATATTTTTTACAAAAACTAAATTTTTTAAATTAATTTACCGAAAGTTTATCAAAGCCATAAAGTTTTATGAGTTAAAGCAATAAAGTAGAAAATTAAAATATAAAATAAAACCTTTATTTTATACTGCAAAATTATTTAATTTTTCATACATGAATAAATAAAATGTTTACTAAACGCTAAACTAAAAGCATTAGGTATTTTCAAATATCCATTTCCATAGTACATAAAGTTTTACAGTAATTTTTATTTTTCACATAAAATTGAGTGTGTGTGGTTGGTAATATTGCAAATGGAATGGTTGGTTATTGTCTTATTTTATTTTACAATAAATAAATTTTTCTTGTATGCGTTTTTTGTATTTTATCTTTTTCGATAAATTATATGTACATATGAACACTTACCTATATGAAGAATATAAAGACTGTAGTTTGGGACTTACCTAAAACAATTATTAAAATTATGTAAAAAAGTTTTTATTTTTTAAATTACTGTTTTAATAAAGTTATTCATCAGATGCAAGTGATAATAATAATAATGTGATACAAAATTCCGGGAACTTTTATCGCACCCTGTACATATATGTACAGGGTGTGATAAAAGTTTCCGGAATTTTGTATACAAAAGTATACTCGTATATCCCCAAGTCGAAATTAAATCGAAAATTCATTTGGGCCACGTAGATCGGTAAATTTATTATGATTTGATTAACCGAAAACAAATGAAAACCGTATAAAGTGCACGTGTGATTCCGTGTTTGATAATTTAAATCCTGCAGGACCACTGATGTGTTGTCCTGCCGGTCCGACGCTCGCTCATGAATATTAAAAAGGACTACAAAAAAGTGACAAAGCACTTTTGTGCGCTGAATTTATTATTACAACTGTGCGGCTGGTTTTCCGTGAGGTGATACTTAATTTTGCATTGTAAATTCAATTAGATTTATTTTGTGAAGACATTATTTTTTATTTTTATTCAATTTGGTGTTTGTATGTATTTCGATATATCTTAACGTCGCGCCGTTTGCATATTTAATCTACAGGTGGTTTATTTAAAGAAATTATTAGTAATAAGTAAATACATTAACTAAATTGACTGCGTATTACTAAGCATAAACAGGATGTCCCAAAAATAATAAAAGTGAATCCGTCTTTTAATTTGCAAAATTGTAGGAGTTATTTAACCTTTAAAGCCGCCAATGAAAGCACAGTTTCTTTGAATGTAGGTAGGCAACTCAGATTACAAATCGAAAATACTACCAAAAATATTTATTTATTATAATAATAAATTATAATGATAAATTATAATAATAAATACTTTACATTTTTGGTAGTAAGGGTGCCTTTCACAAAATATTACATAAATAGGTACCTACATTACAAGTTAATGTTACAAGAAATTTAAGTCAGGTGTCTTATACTAAATTAATTTTACAAAATACCAAACAAAACAATTTTAACAATTAACAACAATTAAAAAATGACAAATGTTTTATTTTTTGTTAATCGTTAATTTTTATACACGAAGACTGGAGACAGTAGTACAAACTAATTTGGAGGGGGTAAGGCAAGAAGGTTTAACAATGATGGAAAATTAAAATGCGCCTCAAACATACAACAGTTTGAAGGTACTCCTATATCTAGTCTTTGTAATTTTATGCTTCCAATTTATTGTGCAAACGTCAAAACTGTACAAAAAAAATTTAATTATTAGGTACATATATTTCATGGTAATTTAAATAATAAAAATATTCAGAGTAAGTAATGTTTGGCCAGTAAAGTTTTGAAAATAATTGATATAATTATGTCAGTAAACAAAACTTTGGATTGGATTTAAAAGAAAATATTAACAAAGACAAAGTGTTAAGTTAAAGCCAATTAAATGGCTACTCTTGGCTAACTGAGATAATGGCGTGCGAAAATTTCTGTGGTTTCTTTGTTAATTCTATAGATACGTTTTAATTTTATTTACAAATTGCTAATGTAGGTTGGTTTCTTATTGGCCAAATGAAACTGGTGATTATTACCTAAAGAAAGTTGGCGCAAACATGCAGCTTAAGCTAACTAATTAGTTCTGTATTATTTTAAATATTTTAATTTAGCACTTTTTCGCATTTTTTATTGCTTACAATTTAAAAGGTAGTCCACATGCATACATTATTACATTTATCTCATTTTTTTTTAATTTTGAGGGTTGGTTCTCTGTTACCCAACACCGTTTAATTAACCTTCTACAGATTATTTCTTATAAAAATAACAACATTTTTTTTAAATATAGAGAAGGGCGAACCCGTTGTTGGGTGGGTTATTTTAAGTAAAAACTAAAAACTGAGCCTAATGGGTATAAGCAAATTGTTTAAAACACAAAACCCAACTTACCACGATTTAAAAAGCAGACCAAAATTCAAAAAAACAAGGCATTTTTTATTGTAAAACTGTATACACCATCACCTTCAGTACTATTCCAAAAGCCTATATCTTAAATTTTATAAAAAACAAAAAATATTTGGTAAAGTTGTTTTTTTTTAAATCACGAAAAGTTAGAATAAACTTTATTTTATTAGCAAGACTGTGCTATGACAGAATCTGTTTATTTTTATTTTTGCAAAAAAAATTATTATTACTATTATTATTATTATTATTATTAATTGTATTTTGATTTTTGCAAAAAAATATATTTTTTTAAATCGTTTATAAAAAAGTATGACAGTAACTTCGTAGATTTACTTAATAATATTACATATATATATATATATATATCTTTTAAGTTGAACGGATTTTTAAATTGCACCTTAAAAACATTATTTTATGTTCCAATCTATTTCAAGTTTACATAATGCAAAACAATAAAGCAGATCGAAACCTACGGGTTGACAGCTAGTTATTATAATAAATTAATAATAATGATTTTGTATTCTTTAAAAGCACTTACATTTCTTTTTAACTATTTTGGATTCTTTCGAAACACTTTTTTCAATGTGGAATCCCAACTGCTTTTTATGGTTTATACGCCTTTTATAGCACTTTTTAATATTATTTGACGCCTTTGAAGTAATTTTGATTATGAAGTTCATTTCAAAATATGAACACATTTAAACGTATTTATAAGCGTGCTTAGCAATGACCATTCTTATAGGTAAATGAGATGTTATGAATGAATGTTATGAATGTAATATAAACTTTATTAAAATGTTATATGGTTATAACACATTTTTACTTTATTTAAGGTAAAAAAACAATTTTTAATTACCGATCAATAAGTAGGTATACCTTATATAAAGTATACTTTATATTATATTATAAAGTACCTACTTATTGATCGGTAATTAAAAATTGTTTTTTTACCTTAAATAAAGTAAAAATGTGTTATAACCATATAACAGATGCTAAAACGGGATTAAAACAAAATTCAAACAAACCAAAAATGTCAGATGTCAAAATTACTTTAGCTTATACGCATGCTTAATTTGCTACTAATTTTGCTGCATAAATACCCTCCTATTAATGTTAAATTAATCTTAATCTTAATGTTAATGTTAAAGTTAATCTTAATGTTAATTTGTGCTGCATAAATCCACCATATCATTTTAATGTTTTACTGGTCATGTTTGTAATTCCTTACATCAATTTAATTGTTCGAAAATCGCATTGGAGAAAATTTAAAATATAATTTTAAGAACTTCATACTACAATACGCAGTTAAGGAGGTTCGGGCGCGATATATATACTAAGTATATTATACTTATAAGTCGTTATGAGAAAATGTTGAAATTTTTTTTAGGTTAGAATAGAGTCTACTTAAGACATTATCAACGTTTTAGAAAGATTGACTGTCTGGTTTCGGAGTAAAAAATTATTACCACATGGGTGTTATCGTTCATTATTGTTACACTGTGTTGTAAATGTTAAAAATTAGTATATGCCACTTTAACAGGTATTTATAAGTGCATACGAGAAAAAAAAATTCTTATTGTTGTAAGATATGAGTTAATTAATACTAGCTAATACGACCAACCTTTAACTAACAATAATTCTTCAGGTAAAATTAATTAGTCGCAAACAATTTCCAAGATTCTCATGCAAATGAAACAGTAAAAAAACTATAAACACAAGGGCACATAAGAAGCCATTAATCACTTAAGTTACGATAAACATTAGGCAAAAGAAACCATCCTAAAGAAATTTATTTATTTATGTTTACATCTATAGATTACTAAGAGGGTCATAAATTAGTTAAGCGTAAAATAGCCGCAATGCACGGTGAGACGCAAAGATGGACCCAACCCCAGGTGAATGGGGATCACGCACAGTGGGAGAAAAAAAATAATTCGAGGGTCGACAATTCCAGTAGGTTAAACGAATTTCCACATAGTCAGAGGGCACTAATTACGGCGGGGTGCGGCCGGCAACACTTCGGTTCTGAAGATAAGACTCAATCGCACAGGGGGGCAAACATTTCTAAAGCGGTTATCAGGAACCAAAATCCGACTCGGACAGCGACGAACAGGAAGTACACCATCAAAGCTAGCAGCATACTAATCCACCTACCCCCATTCAGGAATACCAAATGAATGGGGTTATTACTAAAGCCCTGGTTTAGGAGGATTCCGGATTGTACTTAGTTTTGGGTCAGTTCAATGTCCTCCAAAAACCCTTCCTAAACTGGACGTATGGCCCGACCCGGCTGACAAAAATCCGTGGAGCGGCCTTAACCATTGACACTGTCATCCACGACCTCCTAGGGTGGATCTACCAGCCGGCGTAAAAACTTCGGATCCAACAAACACAGGTAATGCTGTGATTTGGCGGGATACGCAGGAGAACGGAAAGGGGGTAAAATAACCCCGGGAGATTAGTGGAGGATAATATATTTGGGGCCTGCCATACGTTTCCATATATGGAAACGTATGGCAGGCCCCAAATATATTATCCTCCTATACTTATACTCATAATTATGATTATAATTAATGCATATTTAAAAAATTAATTAATTTTTTTTCTTCTTGTATGCACAAAAAACAAATAATTTAAGATTACCTAAAAGATATTTAGGGAGCACCAACATTAGAAAAGTACAAAATTACAATTATGTAAATAATGAAATTTATTTTTAGATTGTTTTCGAATAATTTATTTTTAAAGAAAGTAAAATAGTTAAAATGGCAAAAAAATAATACCCAGATAATTAGGTTTTTGGTATTTTAAAAATTGTTTACAACAGTCTTTTTTTACGTCGGGAAATGCTTTTCAACAAATTGTTTCTGGTCTTTATTGTGTGTTATGATGGAGTTATACTCGTCAAATAAATGCACAGCTCTTTCGGCAGCATCGTTAACGATTCTCAGCTGAGTTAAATGTATATATAAAGGTATACCTTAAATTATCAAAACGGTTTAAAAACTGTATACAGTTTTTAAACCGTTTTGATAATTTTCGTCCTGAGGCCACATAGTCGGATCTATTTTCAAAAAAGTGTCATCGATATCCCATCGCTGATAGAATCTTCTTGCTGGTGTTATAATATATTATTGTACAGCTTGTGTTAGAGTTTCGAAAAGTAAAAAGAATACTGTTGTAAACAATTTAAAATACCAAAAACCTAATTATCTGGGTTTTATTTTGTTTATTTTTTTTTGCCATTTTAACTACTATGTATGTTACTTTCTTTAAAAATAAATTGTTCGAAAAAATCTAAAAATCAATTTCATTATTTACATAATTGTAATTTTGTACTTTTCTAATGTTGGTGCTTCCTAAATATCTTTTAGGCAATCTTAAATTATTTGTTTTATAAATAACCACCATAATATGATATATAGTGCCTTTTGTATTAAAATCAAGAATATTAATTATTATAAAATTAGTTAGAAAATTGTCTGCTTTTTAAATCAAATGTTATAAAATGACAAAATAAATTTTGTATACCTATCGCCATTTATGCATCAAGTATAAAAGCAACTCCTCATACCCTTTCCCGCAATGTACTGCCCGGACCTCCTTAACAAGTAAATAGGTTTCAACTGTCAACAAACTAGGTTATGTTGGAGGTTTTTGAAAAGCCGTATACATTTTTACCACCAAAGACAAAGATGGCAATATAAAGTGGAACAAGAAATCAACCACAACTCCCTCTCACTTAGGTACTCCTCGTTCTTGCACTTGTTAAGTGTTCTTGTAATATTTCGTGAAACGCAGACTAAATATAAACTAAATTAACAATGAGTAAAGAGCACTAAAACAATAAACTAAATACCTCATAAACAAACTTAATTTGATGTTTAGAGTTAAACCGAACTCGAAATGCAAATTTCAGCGCAAATAAAACAAGTCGCGAAGCGAAGTTATTAAATTTTATCGACTTCCATAATATTCGACTTAATATAATGAAAATGATAATTTACTTATCGACGAGTATGTGGTTGGGATGCATAAACATTTAAGAGTTTCCCAAGTAACTCGAGCGTTATATTTAAATAGAACATCCGCATATCCGCAATTCCAAAAGTAATTGCAATTACTTAGATCGCTTCTGCTGGTTTATTATAGAGAAACCAAAGTTATATAGACCAAATAGTTGTTTATCAAATATGGAGCAAAACTGGCATTGCGAATTACCAGTTTTAATGAATACTATTTATGTTTATTATTTAGGTTAATAAAATTTATAAAAATGTTTTGTTTATTTCCATTTCACCTATTATTCCCACCTTTGTTAGGTAAATTTAATCTTCAAATAAATATTTTTGTTACCAGAACAATTATTATTCTAAGAGACTTTTTAGATTATAAAACCTATTACTTTAACTGAAAAATAAACATATGTGATATCCTTTTCTTGGAAAGCAATTTTTTAAAAACATATCCTGAATAAGGTACCTGCATCCTGTTTTCCAATCTCGCCAAAATGATTTAGGGTCTAAGTTGTAATGGTGAAGTAGCGCTTTTATCTTAAAATTATTCATATTTCAAACGACAATTTCATTTGCTACTTTATCACCCCGAATTGAAGCTGAAGTTATTCAAAGTTTCGCATTCATTGAATCATTAAAGACTTATTAAACCAACGCCCGCTTCCGACGCCTTCATTATCCTTTAAACGAATATATTTCTATGGAAAGCTTTAGTAGGGACCTATATTGTCCAAAATGCACAGGATATTTATTTAAAAATAAAAAATTAAAAACAAATAAAAAGGTAAGATGCTTTTTTTATTATGCCAGGTCCTACACAGAAAAAAAGGTTTATTTAACTATATATTTAGTTGACCAGTATTTATTTAAATCAATTGTGGAAAGGTTCCTATAAACAAAAAATAGCTTGACAGTACTAAACCAGATAGTTATTATATTTTTTAGTTGGTTAAATTAACCCAGAAAACTTAAGTAAACCAACTCGATGTATGGTTCAGTTTACTAAATATGTTTTTTATAAAATAAGAGTTACTTTAACCTTAAGTACTCTACGATCAAATATTTAGTAGCTTCAACAAAAATGTGTCTACTCCAAATATTTTTATATTTTAAAACATTTTATTTTTATTGTTATAACACCTATAGGTATATTAATACGCCAAACGCTAAGGGTAAGTTGTACCAAGCCGGGTTAACTTTAAACCTAATTAGGTTAACAAATTATATTGAGTCATTTCAACCAATAGTATTTTGTTTATTGGATTGGCAGGTAAAGGTCAATTCAACTATACACATGTTTGTTTTAATGAAATATATAGTTGTAAAATATAACTAAATGCAATTTTTAAAATAACCTAGTTTTCACAAAAAATACAGGCTAACTAAACCTTTTTTTCTGTGTTCAAAGCCGAATTTATGCATATATCCCCGTCTCTTTCCAGCATATTATTTATCTTATTATCTTTGCTTTCTCTGACTGGATATTAAACTAACACTGAATTATAATATTTTAAGAGTACAATTTGCAAATAATAACTAGAACTAAAATAATCCAAAGACATAAAATTAACACGAATTAAATGTTACTGTTAAACATGGGTTTCATAGCTTGAAATATAAGCACGCCCTGTTAAAATAAGTGGTAATAAAAAAGAATAAAAAAATCTATAAACTTAGCGGATATGAAAATTATTTATCTAGAGGCCTAATATATTTTTTTATTATTTCTGGTCACCTAAAACCAATAAATATGTATTAACGTGTTAAATTTAGTGCGGTAATAACCAGAATTATTTATTTAAAACTACACATTTATTTCCCTACAATGGCGATTATTTGTCAACATGTCTGCTTTTGAATAAGGAAACTTTAAAGTGGTAATTTTATACGAAACGTGGAAATCACTTAAGCATGTAGCAAGAACGTGGCAATCGTGGTAGATTTAGTTATTTAAACTTTATTGCCACTCATTTGAAGTGGTGATATCAGTTTTCGTCACTATAATGCTACTTGGGATGGGCCTGCACCACAAAGGCTTCTTTGATCACTATCCAGGTAAAAAATGGTTCCACTTAGGTTTTTGGTTTATTAAATAGTCCCAAGCATTATAGTGACGAAAACTGATATCAAACTTCAAACGAGTGGCAATTACGTTAAAATAAGTAAATCTATCACGATACAGTTGATATACCATTTTTGGCAACGTTTTGGAACTTTTCCCAAACCTTGAATGTGGCAAAACTTGATTATATAATTACCGTGGTCATTGCCATGTTCTTGCTACATGCTTAAGTGATTTCCACGTTTTGCGTAGGATTAGCACTTTAAAGTTTCCTTCTTCAAAAGCAGACATATTTACAAATTGTCGCCATTTATTTGTGTATACTTTTAAACAAATAATTCTGGTTAGTATCGCACCAAATTTAACACGTAAATACATGATTGGTTTCAGGTGACCAGACTAAGAAATTAGGCCTCTATATATAGACAAATAATTTTTAGATCCGCTAAGTTTATATTCTTTTTTATTACCACATATTTCAACGGGGCGTGGTTATATTTCGAGCTATGACACCCATATCTGACCAGCCTGACAAGAATATCCTGTCTTTCAGACATGTCATTCTTTAAAATAAAGTTTATTAAAAACAAGCTTGAAACCTCCAAATCATAAGCATTACATAGCATTAACATTGACATTTTAGGGCACCAAAATTGTAAAGATATTATAACTAGCTTTATTAGTACGAAGTGTAGGTGTAAACAATTAATAGTATGTGACAACTGACACGTTATAGTTTGATTGTTTGGAAAAGTTCTGTATTTGCATTAAATTATGTTACATAATTTTTGTATATAGTATAGGTTGAGTAAATTTCGCTAGTTCATTACATTTCGTTTTGTTATTCTAAATTTAACATGTTAAATCGGAAATAAATTTGTTTGGTTTTTATTTACGTTCGGCTAATTGAATTTGCTAGTGTATACTTTAGGACGCGCATTTTCTGTGTTTTGTATAAATAAACCTTAAACATTTTAAACCGTTTTTTTTTCGTTCACATTGTAGGCGTATTTAGAAAAATAATTGATTGCCGCGAGGGGATTTCGGCAAAATTGAAGGAAAATGAATAATTGAAATTGTATCGAGCTTTTATTTAATCAAGCAACGGCCCATTAATTATATTCCTGCAAGTGTTACTGCTACTGCTGCTGTTATTTTTGCAGTTGTTATTAATTAATTAATCCGCGTACAACAAGGTTTCCATTTTATTAAAATAACAACGATTTGTACAGGGGATTAGTGGATAAAGGGGGATTTATTGGAAATGGGTGTTCCTAATAAGTAGTTCAAAAATATTTTACAAAAAAATACAACCTAATATTGTTTAAGATTTAATGTGTTTTTTACTCGTGCGAATAAGTTACGTCTTATGACATTAGTTCTTTAATATACAGTGTGTATCAGCCAAATGGAATAAATTCGATAATACATAAATGGGGGCATGTTCCTAAAAATGCTCGGACAAGTCGATTAGTATTTTTAGTTGCGCACTTTTTTCAACAAAATCTTTTTGTACAGGGTGTCTCATATATCAGTGGCCAATAGCAACTTTCAAATTTCAAATGGAACACCCTGTATTTTATTCAATTTTTAGATTCTTCAGAAAATTATAGACATATTTCATGTACAATGTCCTATACCTATCTTCAACTGTTTTGGAAATATTGAAAAATTAACATTAAAGAACGATAATTATCATAATTATAATTATTTAATTACATAAAATTGAAACAACACTGAAAAACGAATAAGTTATACTGTTAATTTTTTGATATTGTAAACAACAAAAAAGAACAATTGTCAATGTAGGAGATGTTCAAAATGCTCGCCGAGAACGACTTGGCAACATCCTAATCTTAAATAGAAATTACTTCTAACGTTACTCAACATCTGAGGTGTGACCGATCTAATCGCCAGCGTTATTCGTATTATTAAGTCAGCTAAGTCGAGGTGTTTGGTTTTGTATACAATACTTTTGACATATCCCCATAGGAAGAAGTCTAATGGCGTCAGATCAGGGGATCGTGCTGGCCATTCCATTGATCCTCTTCTCCCTATCCACCGATTTGGAAATATTTGTTTGAGGTACTGCCATACATTGATTTCATAATGGGGCGGTGCTCCATCTTGCTGAAACCAAATCATATTCGCTGGAACTTGTGGGTTTGCTGGATCAGGATATAAGTTTGTTACAGTAGGCACGATATTATTTTGGAGCAGTGCTAAATAATTATTGCCATTTAAATTGCCATCAATAAAAAAGGGACCTATGATATTATCTCTAACAATTCCTGCCCAAACATTAACCTTCTCAGGATATTGCGTATGTTCTTCTCTCTTCAAGTGAGGATTTTCCTTAGACCAATAACGTCAATTTTGACGATTAACTTGACCATGAAGTGTAAAGGTGGACTCATCAGAATACAAAACATGTTGTAATTGGATCACATTGTTATCTAACATTGCCATCATTTCTTCACAAAAATACGTTCTCCTATCAAAATCGTCTTCCGTGAGCTCCTGTGTTGGTATCATTTTATAGGGATGCATTTTATTTTCTTTTAAAGTTCGAAAAATCGATGAATGGCTAACATCGAAAATTGGGGCTGCTTTTCGACTAGAAGTATGTGGGTTTTCCTCAAACTCAAGCATAATATCCAACTTGGTATCATCATTTTTGCAGCTATTTTTTTCATCTGCTTTACATGTCCAAGCTCGCGAACTGCTTTTCTATTTTACTCATTGTCCCTTGGAATATAGGAGGTAAATTTAAAAAATTTTCTTGAAATAAGCGAACAACTTCCATTTCTGTCCGTGTTCTATCTCCATAACCAATCATCTGTGAAATTGTTATTTTGTACATTTCAATTAAATGAACCATTTTTCTGATGTGCAGTTAACGAAATTCAAACACAAAACTTATAGCTTTTTTATTTCATATCAGGTCCACTAAAATTATTTTTTTAATATTTCCGAAACACTTAAAGATAGGACATTGTACATGAAATATGTCTATAATTTTCTGAAGAATCCAAAAATTGAATAAAATACAGGGTGTTCCATTTGAAATTTGAAAGTTGGTATTGGCCACTGATATATGAGACACCCTGTACAAAAAGATTTTGTTGAAAAAAGTGCGCAACTAAAAATACTAATCTATGTGTCCGAGCATTTTTAGGAACATGCCAGCATTTATGTATTATCGAATTTATTCCATTTGGCTGATACACACTGTATATGTATACCTACTATTATTTTCTTAAAAGTAGAAAGCATATCTCGCTTTCTTTGTACATTACCGATGACAACTGTAGAACATAGTAGGTATAATCACACTTTAACAGTTTCCGAAAAAGTTGAACTAAGATCATTATTAATAAATTATTGGAGCATTGGTACTCCCACAAATCTTTTAGCCAAATCATCCCGTTCCTAAACAACTATATGTTTCCATGACACTAAGTGACCTATTAAGTACACATTAACAACTTGTGGCTTTATGGCGTTTTAGTCACGGGCTGAAGTTAGCAACAGGTTTTTAGTTAGCTTTAAGTTAGTTGGCAGTTGTCAAATGTCCTACAATCTTTAAAATAAAGTGCCTTCCTTCACTGAGAAAAAAATGGGACAAATAAACTGTTTACCTAATACTTTTATTTGTAGTGAATATATTGTTTATTACCTCTAAATAGTCGAAATAATAACGATAAATATACTTTAGTAAAACTTTATATGTCAGGAATAAAAATATATTTAGGATAAATAAACTGTACCCTTGTCCCATATTTAAATATTTTTTTTATTTGGGAGCAATAAACTTTTTTCTCCGTGTTGTAAAATAATACTAAATGTGAAAATTATTTAATTATCTCAATGCAAAAATACAAAAGCATTAAATAATTTCTCAACGCCAATATTGTAAAAGTTTATATGAACATTGTACATTTATTTCGCTGGCAGTAAACTAGAAATAACTTAAAGTCGGACCCGGACTCCACCGTCAAGTGCTAATAAAACATTTTCTTCACTTTCACTGTGAAAAACTGTTGTTAATCCATTTCAAGGGATACATTTCGATTTATTATCTATCTATGTTTATAAAAATTTGACAGAAAAAGATTATACTTAAAATAGGTAAAAATCTATTAATATAAAAATATATATATATATATATATATATAAAGATGCAGCAGAATATTAACATATTAAAATTAATATCAAAGAATTCGTGTACACTTTACAAACATTGAGTTATTAAAATTTATTTTATAGCATTAGCAAACATTTTATGGTTAAGTTGCTTAAGATTATCAGGAAAGTTATTGTACTGTTTAGGACCCCAGTAATCCACATATCTTTGGGTAGCATTTATCCTATAAAAAGGTATTAAAAATTTTTCCTGTTTCTAGTGTTATAATTGTGAACATTGCAATTTTTTAAAAGTTTACTTTTATTAAAATGTACATATTTTAAAACATTTAAGACATACACACTATAAAAGGTAAGTATTCTTTCTTTTTTAAAATATTCTTTCTATCAGTCTTTTTTAGCGCGCACTGCTCTTTTCTGAAGAAGAAACACCCTTTGTGACTCATTTGCTTCACCCCATACTATAATTCCATAGGATATAAGGCTGTGAAAATTTGCGAAGTATGTCATTTTTGCACATTGATGAGTTGCACTAGTTTTTATTCTTTTTATTGCATATATTGATGAATTTAGCCTTTTTCCAATTGGTCATTTATGTGACTAATTTACTGTCTACCCATACTCCTAGAAATTTAATTGGGATTTGTGGACCTATTGTTTTTTGTTTAAAATCCAGTTGCTGTGTTTTGTCCTTGTTCTTTTTCTTGTTACTGTGGCCTGATTACCAGAGATGTATCATGTATACTGCAATCAATATCATTGGTGTTAATTGTAAAAAGTATTGGTCCCAAGACAGAGCCCTGTGGTACTCCCACTGTCACTTTTAGTTTGGGTGATTCCATTTTACACTTTGTTCCCTATCTTTCAGGTACGATAGTAGCAGATTTGACAGTAACACAGATTCCCCTATTGTCTTATAGATTTCGCTCTATTCAAATATTTAATTTAAATCATTTTTAGATAATAAAGTATTTGTCGTAGAAAAAGTATATTATGAGTCTCGTTTATAAACTTTTCTAGACAATCATTCATTTAAGCTCGCTCGTGATTAAATTAAATTCGTGTCTTAATTGGCGTTTATGAAACTTGTAGTAATTACATTTAAATGGTCATTTAAACTTAAACGGTGTTTAATTTGAAATTTAACATTAAAATTACTTATCCTATATCTATAGTTATGTATATGCTAGTACACATGATATAAAATAAAAATGGATTAAACTAAAATATTGCGTGACCTACGTAAAAAATACAATAATAATGAGATGACGTACGTCATATTCGGTATTACCTTTAACCCTGCCGTTAACTTTGGGATTTATTTGTGGGCTGGGGTTAATAGTCAAAGTTCGGCTACATCCGTATGAATTTAACCAATTAAGGACATAGACGGGCACCAGCCCAATTTGCATCTTTCCGACAAACTTGATGTGAAGTGGCTATTCTGAGTAGGCGTTTACGCAGGGCGCTTAAAATATTATCGGTAAATTACACAGGAACACAAAAAAAAGTGGTCGGTCCGGCGGATCTTAGTAGTATGACTATATGCATTGACCCTCGCTGAATCCGAATCTGTTGTCGGATTTAGCCGATTTAACCGTAAAATTTGTAAACAATTGATTTTACCTCAAAAAAATGATGAAAGTAATCTTGCAAATAAAATAAAACTGGTTCCCTTCGAACAAACTTTCGTTCGAACAAATTTACCTTCGAGGAAATTTGAGGTTAGAAAAAAAACAAGCCAATCGGCTAAATCTGACAGCAGATTCGGATTCAGCGAGGGTCAATGCATATGGTCATACTACTCAGATCCGCCGGACCGACCACTTTTTTTTTGTGTACCTGTGTTATTAGTGACCAATTTTGATGACATTCTATATAATATATATAATATATATTATATTATATTCTATATTTATATGCACTGTGAACTATATTTACATGCACTGCAAAAAATTCAAAATGTTTTTAAAGAAAAAATAAAATAAATGCTTGTCCTGGGTTAAGTGAAGAAGCAGCTAAAGCTGACTTCGCTCTTTGATCATTGATTAATAACGGCATTAAATAAACGAATGTATTATACCTAAGCAAAATATTTTTTTAACTTATGCATAGTAAATTTTGTTAAATTAACACGCACTGGTTGCATTAAAGTAAATACATGCGGGAAAGTAAGTGTTTATGCTAAAAGGAAAACAAGTCGCAAAAAGCATTATCTTGTTAATTATTAATATTTGCAAAGTAGCAGCGATACATCAATGTCAAAACGCGTAAATTCTGCTTTTAGGCTCTTGTTTAACGTAACGTAAGTTTTAAAAAACACGCTATACATTTTTTTGGAGTTTAAGTGCCATGTTGACACATCAAAAATTCTTTCTTTCATTCATTCTGGACAGTTGGTTTAATTTAAAAGTGCGCCGGAAAAAAATAATATCTTGCCAAATGGGATTATCTCGAGCAATAGTTAATTATGCATTAAGGGGGACATAAATAAAAAGTTTTCGCAGTTATTCAAGGCGGGTTTTGTTCCGCGATGTTGCTCTTGTGTTCCGCGTGAGATTCTCTCTTTTATTATAAATGAACTTTGTAGTCGCGGGCTTTATTGTTGGCCCCTTAAAGTGTTAGGTTTAAGATAATTATAAAAATTATTACGCCGCCTGACTTTGCCAACTGGTTTTTGAGATTTTTTAGATTTTGAAGAGTTAAATACAGGGGGCGGCAGAATAAACTTTTTGACATTGGTTTTGAGATCAGATTGTCTATCATTAGGATATGAGGTGCGACTAATTATAGATACAAAAAAAATGCGACTAATCATTAGATCTATGATGATTTTAATTCTATTAATTAATTCCATTAGGAATACGAAAAAACAACTTGTTTAATGCGTACACCGAAAAAAATAATGTAGTTGAGTTAACATTTGCCTAAATGTCATTTTTAAAAATGTTGTTTCAACAAAAAACCTATTGGATTAATCTATATTTTGGTGTTAAAGCAAAAGTCAGAGTTTGTCAAAGTTTATTTGTTCATTTGACAGTTTAAATATGAATTTAACATAAACTAATATTTTGAATTAAAATGTTTATCGTACTTTGATTTAATAGCTGGAATTTGTTGAATCAACTACTGAAATTTTTAGGATTACCTAAAAAAACTATTAAATTAACGTTTAGTTGCTCTTTAATCCAAAACTTTAAATTTGTTCATTTAACAAATTTAAAATGTTACTTTAAAATTTAAAATGTAAAATTTGCATTAATAAAATTGCCGAGAATGGCGCTTCGAACACTCACGCCACGTCATTAGACAATGACGTTTTCTTACATCTCGCCTTAGTTAGCTTACGATTAGGTGTATATATATAAGATGAGATATCTGTTTGTTTAAGGTGTGTTCCACAGTAGAACTTTCACTACACCATATTGCCCGACACTGTTAAGACCCTCAATACAGGGCGAAACAGTCTGTCGGTATTTGAAGTAGGTGGAACACATGATACAAAGATGTATCATGGGTGGAACACGCTCAAAACAAAAACTCTGGGCGAGGTGAAGGTTCAATTCTTTCTATTTATATATAATAATATATTATTTCCATAATTTTGTTTTGGATACCAACCTTTAAAGAATTTTACATTTTCAGAATGTTAATTTAACATTTTATTGGTGTTAAGTGAATATGCTAAAAAGGTTACCTGGACATTTCAAGAAATTTACCTTAACACCCTAAGAATGTTAAATCAACCAAATTAGCAGATTAGAACAAATATTCCTATTTTGTTCATTTGACTGTTATTTGTTGTTCAATTAAACAATACAATTTGACATTTTTAGATGGTTAAGTAAACGTGCAAAAACCATTGCTTGTATTTAAAGTGCATAAAGAGTTGAATTAATATTTTTTTTGTTGTTTCAACAGCTTATTTTTTTCAGTGTATGAAGAGTGAGTTTTCTATCCCGTAAAAATTTGATTCAAGATAATATATCAATTATATATTATATAATATAATATATAATTGATATATACTTTTTACTTCTTACACCAGTTTTTAAAAATATTTTTTAAATGTAAAATTCGCGCCTCTAATAGGTACACTGAAAAAAATAAGATGTTGAAACAACAACAAAAATATTAATTCAACTCTTTATGCACTTTAAATACAAGCAATGGTTTTTGCACGTTTACTTAACCATCTAAAAATGTCAAATTGTATTGTTTAATTGAACAACAAATAACAGTCAAATGAACAAAATGAGAATATTTGTTCTAATCTGCTAATTTGGTTAATTTAACATTCTTAGGGTGTTAAGGTGAATTTCTTGAAATGTCCAGGTAACCTTTTTAGCATATTCACTTAACACCAATAAAATGTTAAATTAACATTCTGAAAATTTAAAATTTTTTAAAGGTTGGTATCCAAAACAAAATTATGGAAATAATATATTATTATAAAGAGAAAGAATTGAACCTTCACCTCGCCCAGAGTTTTTGTTTTGAGCGTGTTCCACCTACTTTAAATACCGACAGACAGCTGTTTCGCCCTGTATTGAGGGTCTTATCAGTGTCGGGCAATATGGTGTAGTGAAAGTTCCACTGTGGAACACACCTAAAACAAACAGCTACCTCATCTTATATAGCCCTAATCGTAAGCCAACTAAGGCGAGATGTAAGAACACGTCATCGTCTAATGACGTGGCGCGGGTGTTCGAAGCGCCATTCTCGGCAATTTTATGAATGCAAATTTTACATTTTTAATTTGTTAAATGAACAAATTTAATGTTTTGGATTAAAGAGCAACTAAACGTTAATCTAATAGTTTTTTTAGGTAATCCCAACAATTTTAGTATTTGATTTAACCAATTTCAGCTATTAAATCAAAATAGGATAAAAACTTTAATTCAAACAATTAGTTCATGTAAAATCAATATTTTAAATTGTCAAATGAACAAATAAACTTTGACAAACTCTGACTATTGCTTTGACACCAAAATATAGATTAATCCAATAGGTTTTTTGTTGAAACAACATTTTCAAAAATGACATTTAGGCAAATGTTAACTCAACGAATATATTTTTTTCGGTGTATATACTTTATTGTGGTTTTTAACAGGAGCGGATACAGAACTTTTGTTTGGGGGGGGACAATGACCCAAATTTTATAAAAAATATATTTCGATATTTCGCTCTGGGTGTTCAAGACCACCGTAACTCAAATTACATTAAAATGAGATAATCAAGTTTGAAGTTTTGCAAAGGTTAAAGGAATTTTTTAAAGAAAGTAAGGACGATAATAACGCCTTTTTTCAACCTCTGCATGGCAAATCCAATGGCTTTTATCAGTATATTCCGTGAACGTCTATATTTTTTAGAAAGATATATTTCATTTTTTTTTTAAATATGTTGGTATTGCACTGAAAGTTTGTCTCATATTTTCTAATTTTTTTTAAAACACTTAATAAAAAAGAATTTGTTAATATAATTTATATTAGTATGAGTATGAGTATGAGTATAACCATTGCCTCATCGACGAGCCGATGCTATACGCCCAGTAGGGTCATGAAGGAGGTAGGACGGGAGGGATAGATATTTTGGTGTTTGGGGGACAATTACGCCGACTCAAATCTAAGTACGACGCGGTACCCCCCTAGACAAGGCAGTTAGTATTACTCCAAACATTTGGGATTACTGTATGGAGTTCGGGGGTTGTTATTTTGCTGCAGGAGCCTACGTCTTGGTCTTCGTTTTTGTCGTAATTGTTCGTGTCCGTGTCCAAGTAGTATAGGATTGTTGCTCCACATGTGTCTTTAGTCTTGAGGCCAAAAACCATCTATAGATAGTAGTGCGAAATTTCTAAAAAAATTTTAGTTATTGTGTTGCCCAAGCACATTTTGTGGTAGAATTGTTTCTTTTTCTTAATTTCCAAAATTAAGTATTGCATTTATATGTTAGTTAAACAAATGACAAGCGCAATTATTCTGTTAAAATCTAACGTGTTTACAAATAGAATAGAGTTTGATTAGTATGCTGTTTTTACTATGTTTGGGTTTTCATGATTTATTGAGTGTTAGTTTGTGTTCTAAGTGTCAAATGTTTATTATTGGTCTCGTTTGGGTTAAAATTAGCGTTGTTTTGTTCGAACCGTTCTTTAAGTTACTGGGTTTCATGCCTTACGCATTTGTTGTTGACAGATTTATTGTCCTACTCAGCTTTGGTGTATCACCGCGATATATCGAACCTATAGGTTCGAATGGTAAGTTTTGTTTTTTTTTTGTTGTTTGTCTCTTTTATTTTATGGTGTTTGGTTAGCATTGTCTTTCTTATGTTTCTATTGTTACTGATGTTTATTGTTTTTTTTTCTAGAGTATAATGAGGATACTTATCAATTTTTTGCGGATGGCCTCTTCCCCTCTTGTTTGTCTAGTGAAAATCGTCCAGTTGAGGGGTGGTTTGACCGCCCAGAAGCTCGCTTGTCACTTAACTCTTTCTTATCACTTAACTCTTCTCATTCTTGACCGTAGGGTAGTCTATACTCACTGTAGTTGTTTCACTATAATTTGTTTGCACTTTTGAGAAATTATTTGTTGGTTTTAAGAGCTCTCGCTGCTACAATGCGTCTTGTCTTGCCTTGTCAAAAATTAATATAATATTTATTAAATTAAGAACTAACGAAACTGAGAAAACTTCTTAAAACTGCGTACCTTTACTTTTTCTTTCGATTTAAACTTATTTTTTTTTATTTTGGTTGAGACGACTCCAGTGACTGATAAAAATCATGAGTCAAAAATGACTGATTACTACAGTTATTAGTGGCTGCTTTTTCACTTATACCATGGTATACTATGGGATAGCATGGTATCCCTGACATAATAGCCTATTCTTGTGTAAAATTGTCCCCTGAATCCGAATACATATTGACTATATCTCAAGGACTGTTTTACTTTTATAACTTTTGACGACATTTTCGGATTATGCGGACAATTTTACTTAAGAATTGGCAATTATATCAGGGAAACCATGCTATCCCATGGTATACCATGGTATACGTAAAAAATCAGCCGGTAATAACTGTAGTAATTAGTCATTTTTTACTAATTCATTTTTAGAGAACAAAAGAAATAAAAGTCCCTCTTTCTTTTTATAAGTAATTACATAAAATTGCACACAACATTAAGAGATATTAGATTAATTTAGGCACCATATATTTTTATATGGTGGGTGCGCACTTATACAATTTAGATGTTTTAGTGCAATATAAATGTATGTGTGTGATAAACTTCTTAAAAATGGGACTAAACCTATGATGGTTTTTAAATCTATTCTAAGGTTGTTTAAGTATTTAAAAACCTCCAAAACTCAAAACTGTTGAATTTAATTTAATTTATTTATTTATATCAACTGATTTACGCATATCCACTGATTTAAGTTTGAACCAATTTGCCAAATTTTAAATGACAGTAAAGCACAGTAAAGATTTGTAGGTTATCTTACATAAACTTAAATATGTGTTTATTACATTATAAGAGTGATACATTTTTAAAATGTATTATTAAATATACACATAAATACATTAATAACTGACTAAACCTTATTATTGAAAAAAACTTGGTTTTGAAAAGGATTGCGGCAATATAAAACACAACAATTGGGTTATGTTCGCAGTTTGCAACGTGTTTTGTTACTTACAAGTACCTAAATTTGCATTAGAAGGTATGAAAAGAACAAAGAAATTTTGTTGAAGTTGGTGAAAATTTTATTCAAGTTTGTTCTTATAAAAGATTAATTAATTATATTACAATTATAATAATTATATTATAGATATAGGAATACTAGACCTGTTTCTAAAAGGCAATGCTCCTTCGCCTATTCTTTTACCAATAACACCTTTTTAGGCATTTAGGCAAATGTTTTGTAAAATAAATGCAATGATTCCGAAGACATCGAGAGGAAAAAAATACATTTAAAATTTGTGACAAGAATATAAAAAAATTAAGAAAGAAACTCTAGAGGATAACATATGTTAGTTAATGCTTGATATACATAAATTATGGCTACAGAATACACTTTTTTAATTAAAAGAAGGGAGCTATACTTAAAAATTGCATGTCCAGAAAAATTGTGCTAGAAAATGGGTGGGAGTATAGAAACTTTTTGTAGCATGCATATAGTTTACCCTTGCCTGCCCCCTTGAAAAAAATCCTGGCTACAGCCTTGCTTTTCTAAAATTTTAAAAACTGTTATTTTAATAAAGCAAATTATAAAATTTAACTGTTGCAGTTCTAGTCCAGATTTTTTTACCCTGTGTATTTTATTTGTAAAATAAAAATATTGTTTCAGAGAATACAATTCATTATATATAGAACCAATAAAATGTCAGTATTCCATAGTTACGCATTTTATCACAGCGACAATATTTTTTTATCACCTTGTTTACACGTTGCTAAGGATTTTGACAGTCTTCTTGATTTGACATTTGTTGAAATTGAAATACTGTGTTTGTTAAATGATTAAAATAATAAATTATAAACTTTAAAAGATAGATGGGTTGATGTAACCGATAATAAAATTAAGGTAAGTTTGAATAAATAAGGTTTATTAAAGTCTTTTTATATTTTAAAGTACATTTTAATTTCAAATGTCAAACTGAAAATTCGTTAAATCCTAAAATTCATTATAATATAAAAAATATTATTTTCTCACTAAATATAACTCGTGGTATGATTAATTATCGATGATATTTACTCATTGAAACCGAAGCAGCACATTTCACTCGTCCTGCGGACTCGTGAAATCTGCAGCTCGGTTTTAATTCGAAAATATCATCGATGATAATCATACCACTTGTTATAATATGGGTGAGGATATTTTTAATTATTTGTCAAATAAATATTACAATTGATATGGGCCCATGGTGTTGCCCTTTTGTCCCTCCATTTCATTTTCTTTTTTGTTTAATAGTACCTACCTAAATTTCTGAGCCCAAAAATAAATGGAGTGTAAATTTCCTTAGAAAAAAAGTCCCCTCTACCTTGTTAAGCCCTTTACCCAAAACCTACTGTTTCTATTTGAAGAGCAAGCACATAATTTAAAAATTTAAAAGAAAAAAATAAGTTGAACATGGTATAAAGTTTAAAATTCTTCAAAAGTATTTAAAAAATAAGACAAATATTTTTTAAACACAATTTTGGTTTTATTTTATAATTCTTATTATTTATTAAATAGTAATTTTTTCAATTATCTAGGTTTTATATTAAAACGTAAACATTTATGGAAAGTATGTATACTTTTAATGAGTATATGAGTATAAAACGTATGGCAGGCTCCATCGGCCACGCCTTACACTGATCTTCCAGGGTTATTTTACCCCCTTTCGGTTCTATACGTATCCCGCCACTGCACAGCGTTACCTGTGTTTGGTGGATCCGAATTTTCGCCCCGGTAGGTAATCTTTTCTAGGAAGTCGTGGATGACAGTATCGATGGTTAAGGCCATTCCCGGAATTTTGTCGCCGGGCCGTACATACACCCGATTTAGGCTAGTGGAGTTTAGGACTAAGAGGGGTAAAAGTTGGTTTTTGGGGGCCTTAAACTGACCCAAAACTAAGTACAATCCGGACTCCTCCTCAACAAGGGTATTAGTAATGGCCCCATTCAATTGGGGTTCATGTATGAGGCTTGGGTTATTAGTACATTGCTTGGACATCCTTGATGGTCTTGTATTTCATCCGTGTCTCTGTCCGGGTCTGCCGGAATTCGTAATCTGCTGCGCTCAGTTGTTTACCCCACTGGGGTGTTGTTTTTACTTGCCCCGCATTCTTAGAATCTCTTTGTATATTCTTAAATTTATTTTAGTGTTAAAATTAATTATTTATACCATTTACCATTCACCTTTAACCTATTCGTTGTTTTCTTGTTGTGGTAGAAATTGTGTTTACGTATTCTTTTTTTATTTAACAATTAAGAAATTGTATTTTTTTTTAATTTACTGCTTCTACCATTTGTTTTTTATACTCGAGAAAGTCTCGCAGTTTGTTTATTGTTAAATTAATGTATTATACCATTTTTCATTAAACTTTAATTAAATCTTAGCAAACATTTTAATTTGTACCAAGTTTGTATTATTTGTAATTAATACTATACATAGGATAAAGCCGGCTCTGTGGTGTATCGTATTAAAATTTGGAATACGGCCAACCCTAGGCGTGTAACGATGTTGCTTTAATAGATGGTTTGTTTACATTAGACTTTTACGTGCTCGTATTGTTTATTAAGAGACTGTTTATTTTACTTTCGTTATATTTTAAAAGCTTTAATTTTATGGGGCTGGCCCTTAAGTTTATGCTTATATTATATAATATATGGGGCATTCCACGCCAAATCGGATGGTTTTAATTTTTTTTTGATTCCTCCAATTTTTTTAAAAATTTGAAAGAGCTTTCTCAGTAAATTTTGAGATTTTTTTGATCACGGGTTCAAAAGATCAAATTTTCAAAAAAAACTGCTTTTTTTGTTTTTCGCTCATAACTTCTTAAAAAATGGTCCAAATCAAAATGTTCATTCCATATAAAATTTTCGTTTTTAAGTGTTTTTTCGAAAAAAATATATATTGAAAATATTTGAAGCGTTTTAAGTCAACATTTTTGAGTTTTAAAGTTTAAATCGTGTTTTTAAAAATGTGTGTCAGCCTGGTCCGGTAGTGGGCCTTCCATAATTAATATTTTTTTTCGAAAAATATCTGATGTGCTAAGGCTTAGCAGCTAAGCAATACCCTGTATGTGCAATATTATGTAATAAAGAACAAAAGGTAATTTTTATTGTTTTTAACAAAACAAAACAAAAATAAATATAGAATTGAAATAAATATAATTGAACTAAATATAACCTAAGAAACCATTACGTCATTATGAAGCAGGCAGAATAAATTTTTGCCCCCCGGTTATTACATGTACCTAGATCTAGATTACCAATTACCATTTTTACATTAGCCTAACAATAAAATGAAAATTATATTAGATTGTTGTAAATAGACCGATTAATTTATAAAAGAAAACAAAAATGTGTACATACATACATTCATATGAATATATAATATTATTTACTCATAGCTACTGAGCGTTAAATAAAAATAACAGAAGACATCTTTTAAACTGGCAGGGTCATTGATTTAAGGTTTTTGGAAATATTATTGTACAGGCGAGATATAGCATAAGAAAATCACCTTTCATAAAAGGGTGTTTTGTGAGCAGGATGCATAATTAGATTTACATTTCTAAAATACAAATTGTGAATATCTGTTCTATAATTTTATTATGTAGGTTAGGGTGACCGCAACTCATAGGGGATGGAAAAAAATGTCGGAATTTTTTTCGTCTGGACCCCACAAAACGATTCCCCTTTCCAGATATTGAGTTGGCCGAAATTTGAGCTCGATTAAACGACGTTAACCCGTGCCGCTCGTCGCTCAAAGTTTGAAAAAATCCAAATTTTTGGTCAAAAAGCTTACATATGGAGCCATAACTCCAAAACGGTAAATAATAAAAATACGCTTAATATCTCAAAAGAAAGCTAATGTTATTCTTCAAAATTTGTAATATATACATAATTGTTGTTATTTTAAGTCAAACCGAGTTACAACAGCCTTTAGCCCCAAAAACATGACCTGGTACCACTAGGAGCATACTTCGTATATTTTGTTATTAAGTGATAAATTTTGCTTTTTTTGGTATATTTTTGAGTTTAAAGTAGAAGTATAATAAAAAAACAAGTAATACTGATAAATCTAATGACATTTTTATATATAAAAATTAGGTATATAATACATACAAAACAGACACAGAAACTACATGAGTTGATTTTACATAGTTATCTAATCTATTCTAGAGATTTTGTTAAAGTAGTTTTTGAAACGTCAGGATATAATGCTCGGCATTTGCTTACAACTTGCAGGACATATTTATTTTGGCCTTCATCTTTAGTCAGAAGGTTGTTAAAGTCGGTTATTAATTTAACACCACGCTCAGCCATATCATTAACTGTTGTTTTGACAATTTTCAGTACTTCTTGGAAGTCATTATTTTGAGGCCAGGAAATCTGTTTTTATATTAAATCGGTTAAAGAATGTAAATGTTTCTTTGGTAAGTAAATTTACCAATCCTCCATCAACTACCTCTAATTTTTCTTTCCTAACTTTTGGATTTACAACCCTAGCGTGCTCTGATGGTTCATCTGTGCTACTGACCAATTTATTAGCCATTAACTTTTCATCGTCTGTAATGGTGGGATCAAAAAAAGATAATCCCACCAACTCTGCATTCAAATACCTTCTTGGATTTGTCGGTTCATTTTTGCAAGTTCCTTTTGCGCCTTGATTTCTTCAGCTCGATACAACTTGAGATCCACTCCAGTCATGGAACCTGGGCGGCCCTTCTGCCTCTGTTTCACGAGAAACGCCTTATCTTCTTCCGATTTCATCAGAGCCAAGGCATCTTGCTGAGCAATATCAAAGAGATCATCCAACTTTTCAACGAACTGTTTAAATTTGTTCTTAGCCGTTTCCGATGTTTTCTTCCGGTCTTTTTGAAGAGTTCTCCACTCGGCGTAAAGTTTTTCCAGCTTAGTAATTGCATCTTGCTCATGTTTAGTCGGGATTCGAGCTTTCTCCAAAAAAATGAACACTTCTCGTATGGCAAGTTATGCTGATTCTCTTGCGTTAATTTCACAGCACGTAAATTATAAAATAAAACACACAAAACTTGACGATTTGAGGGTAGTTTACAACCGGTGAATGGGATAGCCCACAAGAAATATTTTATCCTTGGTTCGGCTTTGTACACCTGATGTGAGATTAATAATACTTTTCTTCAAGATCCTGGTATCTACAGCCGGCAACGCATAAACTAAAGGCATACCACTCTATAGGCCGTCTTATATTTTGCTAATTCATACCTAATAAAAGGATTAATGCAAATAATTGTATAAATTAAATATAATTACCTACCTGATTTTTTGTTAAAACTTAACCTATACCTTTATTTAGTAAAATACACACAGGTAAAACTAAATAATAATTTTTGGAGCAAATAGTAAAAATAATTTTAAAGAGCCTTTTGTTTAAATTTAATCTTTTATTATATGGGGATTACCTGACTATTAGTCTGAATATATTTGAACAAAAGGCTCTTTTTGTTTGAAAATTAAGTTCCAAAATAGTTTTTAATAAAAAATGTTAATTCCGAGACACATTATGTAAAAACCCGTAAAACTCTTAGAATACACCCAAACTGGCTCCTAATGCTGCCAGGGCACGTTTTTGGGGTCAAAGGCTGTTGTAACTCTGTTTGACTTAAAATAACAACAATTATGTATAGAATATAAATTTTGAAGAACAACATTAGCTTTCTTTTGAGATATTAAGCGTGTTTTTATTATTTACCGTTCTGGAGTTATGGCTCCATATGTCAGCTTTTTGACCAAAAATTTGGATTTTTTCAAACTTTGAGCGAGGAGCGGCACGGGTTAACGTCGTTTAATAGAGCTCAAATTTCGTCTATCTCAATATCTGGAAAGGGGAATCGTTTTGTGGGGTCCAGACGAACAAAATTCCGACATCGATTTTTTGCGGTCACCCTAATGTAGGTATACCTATAGACGGGTTGTTAATTAATAATAATTTTATAGTATGTACAAAGAGTAGAAAAAATAAGCCGAATATTCATATTCAACCAATTGGCTTCTTTTAATTTATGAGAAATGTAGTCCCTTCGTCGAATGTTAAAGATAAAGCGTAAGCATGAGTTTTGTACTTTTTGGTAAGTAAACGGGGCACAATAATTAAAATTTGACAAAATTAGAGAATCACAAAGCAAAGAGTATGATCTTTTAATAAAATTTGTTATTTGAGTTTTAAATGTAAAGGTATTATCAAAATACAAACCCAAATTTTTAGAGCCATTAACTACTGGAATTGTGGTACCATTTATATTAATCTTTATATGTTCATTTACTAACGACAATGAAGAAGTGTTTCCAAATAAGAGGCATTTTGTTTTACTAGGATATAAAAATATGGAGTGTTTTTTAGAAATTTAATTTATAACATTTAAATCAAAGTTGATCTTGTCAAGGAATTGATCAATTTGTTGTTTATTAAATGAAAGATAAATTTGTGTATCATCCGCGTACATATGTGCAGTATTTTAAGTTATTGCAGAAATTGCTGGTGTAAATATTAAAGAGCCCTACGATTGATCCCTGTTAGTAAAATTTCAGTATACAAGTTATTATCAATTTTAGTTGCCTGTGTACGATTTGATAAATAATTAGATAGCAATGCATTAATATCCAAGCCTACAAAATGTAAAATAGATAGTAAATTGTAGTTAATAGTATCAAAGGCCTTTGTAAAGTCTAAGAGATGAGATTTTTCCAGTATGATAGGCTTCCAAAAGATCATTTAAAACCTTCAACATGGCACTAGTATAACTATGTCCTCGCCTAAAGCCCGATTGATTTAAGGGTAAAATCTCATATTTATTGGGGTGTTTCACCAACTTTGTATGTAAAACTCTTTTAATAACTTTGGAAATGGTTAAAATGCTTATAGGTCTTTTACAGTTAGAGGCTCATATACTTTAGGGAAAGGTATAATAAATTCCTTTTCCATTGAGACGGAAAGTAATTAATAACGAACAGGAATTAATAATGTAATATAGAGAACTACAAACGGACAGCAATATTTTAACATCACAAGATTAATTCCATCTGAACCCATAGCATTATTTTTTAAATTGTTAATTATTTTTAAAATTATTTCATTTGTTATTAGAGTAAACTCAAATGTATTATATTTTTCTTATCTAAATTAGAACTTGGAATATTTTTTATAAAGTTTTTGTCAATAAAATTAGGATCTTTAAGATGCTTGTTTCTTTGAGTTAATATGTAGATATTTTAATTCGTTCCAAATTGTCTTCGAGTTAGCTAACTACTAGTAGTTTGACACTTACAATTAAAATATGCTTTATTTTTATTTTGTATAGCTATTTCAGTGTAATTGCTTAAATTTTTGTAGTAGTCCTTTTTTACTGCCTTTATATTTTGACTTGGCTCTATTTTTCGAGGAAATAAGCAATTTTATATTATCTATTACCCATATATAGTTTGGGTTTAGATATTTTTGAGGTTCTGTAAGGAGCATGCAGATCAAATAAATTTATTATACAGTTATTATAATAATTAAGTTTTTCATCAATGTTTTAAATTACATGTGATATTGTAAAGGTAAAGTTTTTAAATGGGCATCAAAGTTTTCAAAATTGAAATCTTTAAAATAACGGCAAGTTGCATTATGACTGATCATGAATTAGTTTATTGAAGTCTGAGATCAACTAAAAAATGTACGCCCTATTATGATAATAGGGTGTACATTTTTTAGTTGATCTAAGACTACAATAAACTAATTCATGATCAGTTATATGAATTTCGATAATTCCACTTTTGGTTATCAAGGCAACATCAGAAACCATTATTAAATATATTAATGACACATTTTTATCTGATATTCTTGTAGGCTTTGAAATTGTTAAACCAACAGTTTCTAAGAGCTTGTTTAGTAATAAGGTTTGTGGGATACTAAAAACTTTCACAATAATTTTTTTTGTCAACCCAAACCATATTTTCGATATACTTTTCAAAAAAAAAAATAGTTGATTTTTTTGGCCCAGCCTAATATATATGTATGGATCAAGTTCGTTAAACGCCAGTGCTTAAATTAATGAGTGTCTAGAAAAGTTCATAAACAAGTTGCATAGGTACTATACTTTTTCAACGACAAATACTTATTATTATCTTAAAATGATTTAAATAAAATATTTGTATAGAGCGCCATCTATAAACAAATAGGGGAATCTATGTTACCGTCACATGTCAAATTTTTATGTGTTATAAACAAAGATTATGAAGGTTATAAATCGAAATGTATTTCTTGAAAATGGTTTAACAACAGTTTTTTACAGCGCTTCACTGCCGGCGAAATTAAAAGGTAGTAATTATACTTAACATTAACATTAGTTCGTATAAACTTTTCAAATATTGGCGTTGAGAAACTATTTAATACTTTTGTATTTTGGTATTGAGATAATAAAATAATTTTCACATTTATTATTATTTTACAAGGGCACTTTATTTTAACGATTGTATAAAATTTTAAACTAATACTAACTTCAGCCGGTGACTAAAAACCTGTTGCTAACTTAAGCCCGTGACTAAAAATCCATTAAGCCACAACTTGTCAATGTGTATTTAAAAGATCACTTAGTGTCATGGAAACATGTACAATAATGGGCGTTTTAAAGGTGGGAGTAAAACAAAATTGTTATACTACTTTTAGTTTTTTTCTAAATATCGTTTTAGTGAGAATAAAATAAAATAAATGTAATTTTTTTTATACTCTATCGTAAAATATGCGACGTTTTTATTTATCCAAGGTGTAAATAAACAAGGTGATTTCAGGCAGACTTAAATTAATTTTTCTTTTTTAAATTATCTAATTCTACAAAATATATGTATACGATGCCTTCTGCAGTCCAGACGTTTTTAAAATTAAACCTGGTGCAAGCTTTCTTGTAGACTGTGGAACAATTTTTGTTTTTTTTAGTTTGCTTTTGTTTTTGTATATTTTGTTTCACAAAATTTCTGACAATTTTATTATTATAGGCCTTTCAGCACCTTTCTTACTTTTCAGTCTAAAACAAAAATGACTAATTACTACATTTATTGGTGGCTGCTTTTTCACCATGACAATTAGTCATTTTTGACTAATAAATTTTTAGAGAGTAATCCCAGTTTTTCTTTAAAAAGGTCACAAACTTTTTTACCATACAATCTGATATTATTTATTTTTTAATATTGCTTAAAAGTATCAGTTTTCTTATTCTATTCTAGTTAGGAATTCGATTGGACGAACCTATCCGATAGCACCTTGAATTGGTCTTCAAGTCTTTTCTCCAATATATCACTAAACTTTTGTACTAGTTTAGAAGCAAAATTCTGAGAATCAAAATTTTTTTCAATAATTCTCTTTATTAGATCTTCGTCTTCTTCACTTGATTTTCCTACTCGGTTTTAGACATATTAATTAACAAGAACATAACTTTTAACTGGAGACGTCTACTCGAGATTATTTCAATATTTTTTATTTCTGAATTTCTTGGAATATTTTCTTGTAATATTCACTTGTAATGTATTCTTGTAAAATTTCATAACATACCTACCCTAAGTAATACATAATTACATAAGGTATGTTATAAAATGAATATTTTTCACAAAAATGACTTTTTGGGCTTTATTATGTATGGTAGGTTTTTTTTACCATAACTTTTTTATTTTCAATTTTATCGTTAAAATGTGTTTAGTAGTCCTTAAAAACGTTTTTAACGCGGTTCTATTAGTAAAAACAGTTTTTTAAGTCAAAAATGCATTTAAGTGAGTGCACTCACGTGAGATGTTACCGAGTCGGTATCATCTCACTTAAATACATTTTTGTATTATTTCTGTATTACCGACTATTTTACGAAATATCTTTATTTTTCATGGTAATTTAAACATGTTGTAAGAAGAACTCAAATTGTTATATCTTATATGTAATATATCCATGGCCCTATTAGGCATATAAACAAAACAATTTAAAATAAATGTGAAAATAATAGCAATGCGATACCTATTTTTCAAGTGTATTATTATAAACATGAATATCAAGAACACAAAAGAACCCAACAAAGCAATACGTGCATATCCTTTACTCTTAAGGATTATAAGGGTAGTTTTTTGTAATAAACCAAAAAAAAATGTCATGCTTTTATTCGGCACACAAAAAATTGTAAACAATCATTAATCTCTTTCCTTTTTTGTCCTATAAAGGTCTGAAGTAAATCGTTATAACGTTATATAAAATATAACACTTTTCTTCCGCATTTTCATTAATATTAGTTTATCTTATAACAGGCATTTTTCAGTCTTTTTGGGTAAAATTTTTGTTGTTTAGCCGCTTAAAGATAATTTTAAACCTTATATTAAAAAAAAACAGTCTTAAAGAGGGATTCCATGATTACTAACAGGACAAGCAAAAAAAAACCAAAATGTTACCCTACCAGTAGTAGGTAATTTTTGAAAATTGACCAGTGAAAATAAAAATTTGCCACTGTAACATAGTCACAAACACAAGAGTGGGTAGAATCAATTAATGAAGAAACTTTGACAAATTGAAATTTACTAAAACCGGGGCGTATCCAGATAAGGATAATGACACAGTTTTCAGTGAACAATTTGTAAATATTTAATTTTTTACAGCATACACCATGTAATTATTTTACCTGTTCCTGAAAAAAAAAGAAAAAATCCTTTCAGAAACGCAAAAAAAAACGATTAAATTAAATATGTGGTTCGCATTTAGACCACCGCCCATCTATCTTCTTATGGGCAGTGGTTTCTATTTAATCCACCATAATAAATTTAAAAAAAAACAGTTGGATTTTCAAAATAATCATTAGAATAAACTTAATCCCGGTCCACATAACTTTTTGTTAAGTTTACAACCAACTGTAATCTGTTAACTAATTGAATAAGTAGTTTGTAATTATTACAGATATTTGGTAGATTTAATAATAAAATTCCATGTCAATTTCAAGCATAATTCTTGTATTTTTTAAAAACTTTTATGTAGACCCAGTATCAAAAGTATTTGTTGTAAATTGGGAACTTTAAAAAAGAGAATTTGTTATAAAAAATGTTGCTTTATTAAACAATTTTCTAAATAAAACATAATTAACACATACCTACATAAATGGAGACAAAAATAACATATACAAAATTAAATAACACACGATTCTGAAATCATCAGATTATATAGAAATTTGGTACAATATAACTATCAGTACTACTAAAAC
Source organism: Brassicogethes aeneus (assembly GCA_921294245.1). Taxonomy (NCBI): domain Eukaryota; kingdom Metazoa; phylum Arthropoda; class Insecta; order Coleoptera; family Nitidulidae; genus Brassicogethes; species Brassicogethes aeneus. The sequence continues at coordinate 58,545,449 of OV121133.1, read as the reverse complement.
ACTTACTGATTTACTTTAACTTCACTATATCGCCTAATTTTAATTTGAAAACCAATAATGACATTATAAACACTCCTGTCACCGTTAAATGTTATAAACAGTGTTTATTAAACACCCGTTGACGCTGACAAAACTTGTTGATAAGTGTGGTGTGCTTGGAAATGTTTTGATTGGCTGCCTGAAATCACGTATACTTTTTCAAAGGAATAATTTTTTAAAGTTTAAAATTTAAACATTAACAAAATAATCTGTAACCTTTGAAATTAACAAAATGCTTACATAATTGCATTTTACCTTTACAAAACTTTCGGTAAACTATTTTCCTTTGTTAAAATAATTACAAACCCAAGTTGTATACAAAAAAATTTGTAAAAATTTACAAAATAAAATCAACAAACTACAAACTCATGTTAACAAATCTTATTTGTATAACAGTGTAACATAAAGAGATTAAAACATAATTAAAAACGGAATGTTGAATATCGTTTCCAACAAGTAAAGGCCGCTGCACAACAGCCCGGTAACGGGAACGGGAACCTGAACGGTAACGGTGGGAGAGACTCAGAAAACACTATCTATCAACAGTGGATGCTTATTTTCTCCCAACTTTACTGTTTAGATTCCCGTTCCCGTTACCGAGCTATTGTGAAGCGGGCTTAACAAAAGAGTAAAAAACTTCAGGAAGCAAATCTGCTGGGAATGTGAGGAAAACCAAAACATCTAAAACGAAACGAAACAGGCAACGCCACCTGAGTAACGAAACCTTTCGGTACAGAAATGAAACTAGTAACGTTTTTCGAGCAGCGAAATTGTACTCTCATAAAATAAATTAGTCAAAAATAACTAATTATAAGTCATATTTGACTAATTGTCATAGCGAAAAAGCAGTCACTAATAATTAGTCAAATTCTACTGAATGAAATAGTCAAATTAGTAGATTTAAATTTAAAAAAAGTTTTGACCCAGCCGGGGATTGAACTCAGGTCTGTCACTTATTAAGCTTGTCAAGCTATTGTCATAACCACAGAACACTGTGGTCATAACCCATTCGGCCGTCAGCCGCTCTTATAAAAATTAATTGTATTTGTCAATAAATATTGTTCATAATATTTTAAAGTTAAATATATTATTTGTGTTGCTGTTTTGAGCTAAACTTTTTTCATCTTTATTTGTTTTTATGGGTCATTTAACCATGGAGCTTAGGTATATGCATTTAATTCAAATAATATTTTGTTGTTGGTCGCAAACGATTAAAGAAATTAGTTACTTTTAACTCTCAGAAATAGTCAAAGATGGTGACTAATCTTAAATTAGTTAAACTTTAACTATTTACGTATTAAATTAAAACTACTTAAAAGTGAAAACGACTATTTTATTAGTAAAAAATTCTGGTACTAATTTAAATAGTAGAATTTTGACTATTTCATTTTTAGAGAGAATAAAACCTATAATATAGTATAAGTAGGTATTATTTATTTTACCAACTTACTAGAATACATTTTTTAAATTATTTCTAAGTAAATAAAACAGCCTACTTAAAAAATAGCCCAATAATTCTTTAAACATAATTTATTTTTTAATGTATTAATTTAAACTTTTAACCAATGAATTTTCTGTACAATGTCAATATACTCGCAGCATGACAGCGATACACAGATCACGAAGATTTTTACCAAGACATTGTTTTGTTGAGCATTTTATGGAAGCTTTTTTAAAATCACGTTTTATTACATTTTCGTTACTCAGTTACTGTTACTAGTTTCGTTTCATTTTCGATAACAATTTTGTTTCCGCTGAAACCGTTAAGATTTTGTGACTTGTTTTGGTACTAATAAATATTGATTTTTTAAGTTTCGTTATTATTTTTTGTAGTGCATGTTTTGATAAAATTTCATTTCGATCCCTACATGAAGAACAATACCGTAACAGAAACGCGTTAAGTTAAAATTAAGATAATAAGATAAATTGAATAGTAACAAAATAATGTAATTTTTAATCTAATTTTTTAATATTTTTATATTTAAACCCTACTAATCCAATTACTACAAAAATATGTTAAAATTTTATAATTATGTCTTTATTAGTTTTTTTAATGCCACTTTTTTGTCATTCTACATAGTTCACCGTGCTTTCGAGCGGCAATATAATTTATCATTAAGCTAAAGGAAGAGCATGCTCTTGGTGCACCAAAATTTAAAAAGGTTTTTGAACCTAAATCGTTCCAGTACTAATTTTTTTATTTCCGCGTGTAGAATAGGGCTTAATCGGCATTTGTTTATTAAAAAAAATTATAGTAATTAGCAACAATGACACATAGCACGATAATAAAAAGTTTTGCATTAATTTATAAACATCCTCTAAAATTTGGAAAATGTCTACTCAAGTTAAATTTCATTAATGATCCTCGATCGCAACTCTTTTAAAGGCGGTTTTTGTCAAAGCCTTTGGATTCCCATTAGGTGAAACTTATAACATATATGTATTTAATAATAAACAATATTGCTTATTTATGCATAGAATCTGGTATTTTGTGAAAATTGTGAAAAAGGTTATAAAGACTAATCACATTCTGTTTGTCTTTTAAATTTTATCAAAATTGGTTTTAAAGAATCTGGTACGATTTTAATTTCAATAGTTTTTCATTTGTTTTTCACTCTACTATCTAAATATAAAAATTTATTCTTGTTTGCCCTGCACCATACTGGGGGACACATTTAAGTAATACTTTTATTTATGGCAAAACTCCAAAAATATTCCCCACATTTCTTTAATTAGCGAGTTAATAGATTAAAATTCTCATTGCCAAAACGTGAAATTTTGAAATTTATTTGGAATATGAAGTTGACGGTCTTGATTGTTCAGTCCTTCTTCTATGATGTTATTCATCAATTAAATGTTGAAATGATTGAATGATTGTGTCAAAATTTAAGTGAGTTTTTTTATAGAAAAGTAATTCTTACAACTGTAAACGTAAACGTAAAGCCAATGCTTTGATTATTTTAAAGAAATTTATTTGACGTCAACATGGTGTTAAGCGTTGATAAAATTGAACCGTATTCCTCGGTTAATACAAAGATCCCAGCTTTGCTTCCTATTTTATCCCGTTACAATTCTGAAAATTTTATGTACATTTTATGTACATTATGAACATGCTGCAGCCACGCGTAAGCGCGTTTAACTACATTTTATATAAATTTGAGAAGATATTTCTGATTTCTGAATATTGTTCAAAAACATGCTTTAATGTTGAAAATAACAATCCATGGTTTTAACCTTCCGTTAGTCGCGCGCAAAAACTTACGGGATTGGTCGCTCATGTATCTGGTAGATACATTGCCATTTTTGGATTAAAAAAGAATAAAAAAATTCCAAAACCACTTAATTATAAAACCATTGCTATAAAAAACAAAAAAAATATATCAAAAAGTTAAAAAATTAGATTAACCAAATATTTACCGGGGAACACAATTCTTACAAATATATTTACAGTGTTCATTGTACCTTGCCTTTTTTGGAATAAAAAAATATAATAAATTCAAAGACCATTTTATTTTATAACTAGTACTTTATAAAAATACAAAAAAATATAAAAACTTAAAAAATATTTAAAAACATAAAAAATATTCATAAACAAAAATAAACAAAAATATTCAGAAACAAATAGTAAAACAAACTTAAAAAATATTCATAAACAAAAATAAACAAAAATATTCAGAAACAAATAGTATAACAAACTTAAAAAATATTCAGATTATCCGAATATTTACCGGGGAACACAATTCCTACAAATATTTTCACAGTGTTCAAGGCACAAAGATTTTAAACATTTTACACAAGAAAATTTAGTGAGACGGGATTTTTTTGTTAGTGAATAGCACGGAAAACATCTTTTTCTTTTTCTGGATATGTTTTCATTCTCAGGAATCACAGGGGCCAGGACATTTTCAGGTACGGCATCTGGTAGAACTTGTACATTTGTCACTTGTCGCCTTTGGATTTCTGGTTCTGTTAACTGGTTAGCCAGGAGATGTAAATACCTTTTTCTAGTTTTCATTTCATTTTGGTTTCCAACATAAATTATTTGGGAATTAATTCCACAAACATTCAATATAGAAAAAAACACCACCATCGGCCAGCGTTTTGTGTTCCGAGCAACGTTATAGCTTGAACACATTTTATCAACAGTGTCTACTCCGCCTTTAGTTTTGTTATAAAACGTTATTATCTCAGGTTTCTGTTGCTCACCTGTTGATAAATCTATGTTATTATCAAAATGCATACTTGATAATAAAATAACATTTTTTTTCGCTTTTGGTACATAAGAGACCAGAGTACAATCTTTCTGAAAACCAAAGACACTAGATGGAACACTTCGATATTTGATATCTTTCAATGCACAAGGTATCTGCGGCTTATTTTTTTTCAGCGTGCCAACAAGTGAGAGTTTTTTCTTCTTAAGATATTCTACTAAATCATAGTTTGTGAACCAGTTGTCAATCGTGATGTTGCGGCCAGAATTATGAATCGGAATAACAAGTCGTTTGACAACATCAACTGGTTTATTGCTTAAGGCACAAGGTCCTTCTGGTTGTTCTCCAGCATATATCTCCATATTGTAGGTAAAAGATAGTTTGGCATCTACAAGTGCAAAAATTTTTACACCATACTTGGCGGGCTTGGAAGGTATATACTGGCGAAACATACATCGTCCTCTAAATGCCTCTAGTTTCTCATCAATAGTGACGTTTTGACCCAAAGAGTATGACTTTTGGCAATTAGTTACAAATGCCTCAAAAATATTTCTAATTGGTGCCAAACGGTCGATTTTTTTTCTCTCAATCCTGGTTTCAATATTATCAAACCTTAGGCAGCGCATTATGAAACGGAATCTCCTTAAACTCATGGTCCTTCTAAATCTTTGTACACCATCCTCTGACCATAGCTCATCTAAACTTAAACGATTTGCGTGGTAAACGCCAGCTAAATATAGCAAGCCAATAAGTGCCTTAATTTCAACAATATCAGTTATTTTGGCATCTCTAGGTCGACTGAATTGTTCTTGAATGCTTTCAATGTATTTATTTGTACATTCAACAATCTCCTGTAGCATTCTATCATTAATTAATACGTTCCAAGATTCATATATCCCATTAGCTTTTTTTGCTTCCCCTATTACCCCAGGTAGCTGCATAAGGATATTTTGGGATGACGTCCTTTTTCTTTGTGAAAGGGGAAGTTTTTGCCATTTCCACTCATTGACAACAATATTTCTTTTCTTTTGAGCAGCAATAAAATGTATTTCATTGTCTTCTTCATCTTCTTCACTTGCACTGGAATCACTTTGTTCGCTTTCAGAATTTTCTTCCTGCTCCTCAAAACAAACAGATGCGTCTGTATCACTATTTTCGTCTACTATATCCACTCTTTGATCTTCTTCATCACTATCCGCTTCTAACAAAAGATTTCTTAGCTCTTCACAGTGTTCTTCATTATTTAAATCATACTTTGCACGTGTGGTTTTCATTTTATTGCCTTAAAGAAATATAAATTACATTAATGGTCGCATGTATCTCCCAGATACATATATTATTTTTTAACAGTAGCAAATTTAATTAAACTGCGTACTTTCACACAGCTAATATACATATAATTTACCGTTGAAACTATAAAAAAAATTAAAAAAAAAACATGTTTATAAAACTTACTGCAAGAGTCGCGTGTATCTGTGAGATACAAAACGTCAATATTTCCAAAACGCTATCCTGTTCAAAGCCGGTTGGTGCACTGTTAGAACATGTCGCCTGAGCGAGGAAGGTACTGGGATGGTGGGAGTTATCGGCGTTTAAAGTAGCTGGTGGGGAGAAATACAAACTCCCCATGTATCTGTTAGATACACGCGACTAACGGAAGGTTAAACGTTTTCATTCGATGCTAAAAGCAGATTTAATAAAATATTTCAGCCCCTTCCGACGATAAGAAAAAAAAAAGTGCGTAAACAAAATTTTCTATTTCATTAAATTCAAGGTTTTTACGACCGTAACTTGATCGATTCTCAGATTTTTTCATATCATTCTTTTGTTTTCCAAGGTTAAAAAATGTCGGAAAACAGTCGTTAAATTGTTTTTGCATGGGCTGGTTTTCCTTAATTAAATTATTTATTTTGGATGTTGGAAAAAAAGTTCTTAAAGTATGAAGTTTAAAGTTTTTGCTTTGCGTCTCGTCATATTTTATTTCATAAGTCTTGAGACTTAATTTTATACCTTGCTAAAGCAAGTAAAGTTGTACTTAATGTAATATGAAAGTTCCTTTCAACTTTGTTAATATAATCTACGTGTCAAATTGTACCCTTGCCCCAGCGCACAGACCGGTATTTGGACCTAAAACGTGGCCAAAAATCAATTTTGTTAATTTTTACTGCCAGATCTAAGATTTTGTCTTAAAGAAGGCAGATAACATGGTTATCTTTTGGTGTTGTTGCAACTTGAATTGGCCGTCCCAGTACGCTGTACCAGCAGCTATAGCTTCTATAGAACGTACTCCTGTGTAAAACTGTCTCGTTTTGCAGCGACATCTACTTTATTCTTAAATGGAATGGACTATAGAGTTTTTATAATATATTACCAGAAATCTTTTATTCGGATTCCTTATACCTGTGAGTGTGCGAAGTGCAAAGTATCCGAAAAAAGATGTTATCACTGCAGTGGTATCAAACTGAAATTAGGGGATACAGTAAAGTGGGTTAAAGTTACGAAATACATCAGTGAGTGTTGTATTAGAACTGAGTAATATTGTAACAAATTTATTTATAATTTAATGATTTCAGATTTTTACCATATTTTATCGACAAATTTCAAATTTCAAATTATACAGACTTTATACCATATTAAATTTTTATATTTATTTTCAAAGAAATGGTAAAAAATCTGTACAATTTGGATTTTTTATATAAAATTTAAAAATTTTCGATAAACTATGGTAAATAATAAATTGCACAAATTAAATTTATATTATATTAAGTGGGGACCCCATGGGGCCGGTACGGCCGAGCAAAAAGTTATCTTTTTTCGTAAACTTCAATTTAAATTCTGCTTGGGCAGAACTTGTTTATAAACTCATATAAATTTGGTGTGGATCCCATATCTAATAATTGAGATATCGATATACCCAAAATCCACCAGCAGCCACTGTGTTATTTAATTGTGTGTATGTTATTTTTGGGTTTATTTATGTAGGTATGTGTTAATTTTTTAGTTTCAAAAATTGATTAATAAAGCAACATTTTTACTACTTATTTAATTAGTTAACAGATTACAGTTGGTTGTAAATTTAACATAAAGTTATGTGGACCTTAACATTAACATAAAATCTGGTTATTATTTGGTTAAAATTAAGAAATATTTTTTACTGTGTAGGTGTACTTTATAATTTAAAGGTATAAAACAATAAAATAATAAAATTATCTCAAATTATTACCGGTATAATAACCGTTATACAATTTCTAAAGATATATCAATGTTTTTGAAAGGGAAATTATCCGTATAAAAGTAAAAACAACCAGCGAAAATCTCGGACTTGCGACAGTGCAAACTTCCAATTTAACGGACAATTGAACTTAAAAAAGATAGGATTTTTCTTGCTTTGATTTGAAAAAAATTCAAAGAGCAGCGCGACATTTTTTTCAAAGCAATTTATTTCGTTGGTTTAAGATTTTCCGGGTAAGGATTCCAGGAATTGTATAACTAATTGCTAAGTTAATCATTTAGAATGGACAGAAAACAGCGGTGTTAATTAAAAATTTAATATTAATAGCGTTTGCTAATGGTATTAATATAAATTATGTGTATTTTTTACCTAAACACTAATAATAATACGTTATAAATTATCTGGTTTATCATTAGAAATTTATTAAATTATTGTTTGTATGAAAACAGAAGTTTAAAATATAATGTAATTTGGCCGCTAGAGGGTCTTTAAAATTAACTCTATTCATTGAAGTTGAATAGTATTCAACTTTATTCGCTCCAAACAAATTGCCTTAACAAAAGTGAGTGCCACATTTTATCTTAATAGGTTTAAAATTTAGTTGTAAAATTTACCCACATTTTATTAGGGCACCCTGTAGGTATATAAAATTCCAATAATACCTAATTAGGTTTAAATTTTTATAAAAATATCCAACGTCCAAAAAAAGAGAACAATTTGATTAATTAAGTGTGTTTATTAATTAGTAAAATTAGGGTGGGTACATAATTAACAAGTAAAACAAGTGTCAAATACAATTAACCGCCGTAGCTAATGTCGTTTGTGGCAAAGTCGAAAAACCGTTGAAAGCAAGCGGGGGCCGCCCCCGGGGGTAGGCACACGGAGTGTCTCTTTCGCTCTCGCGCCGCGTAAATTATACGAAAGCTGAAAAAACGGTAATTTAATAACAAGTTTGTTACCGAGCGACGGCGGCGGCGGCGGTGGCGGCGACAACGGCGGCTCGCCGTGATTTACACTACATGCATAGTTAAATAGGAAATTTGCATGCCACCAAAATAATGTCAAAGTAAAAGTAAACGAATTAAAATTTATTGGGTTGAATGTAACAATTTGTTACTAACAAATATAACAAATAGTGACCGCCACACCTTTACCAAACTATTTTTGGACCTCTCAAGTTTTGTCAAGTTTTGTCTCCCTGCCCCACCTTGGCGACGCCCATGTTTATGGTTCGGTTTTTCAGACATGCGGTTCTTTTAAGAACCAAAAACCGACAACACGGAGCAGATCCCGATTATTTTTCTACACTCTAAGAAAATATATTGTAATCCCTAACAATATAGATTTGGTATGCAAAATATGGTTCATTTAATTATAACTTATGGTTGTAATAACAATATACGAAAAATTAGTTTTGTTATATGTACTCTAATCATTTTGTTATAAAAAGTTAGATATTTGATTAGGCTATTACAACCATTATGTACGGCTAAACTGTTAGTACTACACTAGATGGTTAAAATTATAAGATTATCTGGTTACAATAACAATACAGGGATGGTAATGTGCTCTTAGGCCGTTTAATAAATAAAGACAAATGCATTATGAGACGTGGGAGTGGTGGAGTGACGTAAGAGTAGTGGGGCAAGCCAGACCGCGCCGCGCGGCTACGATCATCGCTCGACCGCAGACAAGAGAATGTGTTGTAAGTAAGCGGTAGTACGTTTGTTATAAATTAGGAAATATTCTCTAATAAAAATGGTTTACACCCTTGAAGAAAAGATTCAATTTATAACGTGGCATTTAAATGGGATCTCAGATCGAGAAATTCAAAGATTATTTCCAAATATGTTCTCAAATAGACCCTTACCAGCAAGGGCAACAATTCAAAATGTTGTAAATAATTTTTTAACATTCGGCAGTGTTAATAGGGTTCATAATAGGGAACCGCAAGCAAGGCCAGTAAATGAAGAACGCGAATTACGGGACACTTTAATTTGTGCAAGCATCGAACAAGATCCAACCCAGTCAACCAGACAAGTTGCCGAACAGTTCGATCTATCACGGTCTATGGTAGGCAAAAGCATGGGTATCACCCATACAAATTAAAGAGGAGTAATGAGCTATTTCCTGATGATCCATACCGTCGCATGGAATTTTGCGAAACCGTTATAGAAATGGCGAACCGGGATGAAAATTTCACACGAAATATCCTTTTTACCGATGAGTCGTCATTTTTTATACATGGTAGGCATAATTCCATGAACCATCGGTATTGGTCCAGGACGAATCCTCATCAGCATTATGCTGCCAATACTCAACGACCACAAAAATTAAATGTTTGGTGTGGAATGCTGGGAGACCATGTTATAGGTCCATTTTTTATAGATGGTACCTTAAATGGTCAAAAGTATCTTGAACTGCTGCAAAATGAAATTGTTCCCGCAGTTCGTGCTCTGCCTGTGCCTTTTGAGTCAGTATGGTTTCAACAGGATGGATGTCCCGCACATAATACCCTATTGGTAAGAGAATATTTGCAAGACACTTTTGCAGACCGCATAATAAGTGGTCACGGAAATATTCTCTGGCCAGCAAGATCACCGGACTTGGCTCCGTGCGATTTTTTTATGTGGGGATATGCCAAATCCAAAATGTACGGATTCCAGCATATCAGGGCAAATAACCTTGATAAATTAAGAGAATTAATAATTATGTATTAATTATTAATTCTCTTAAGGAATATCAGACCTGAGATGCTGTCAAATGTACGACAAAATTTTTATAATAGGTTAACCTATTGTACAGCAGCGTTTGGGGGCCTATTTGAACATTTACTTTGATTTATTTATTTTTTTATTTAAATATTTTAGAACACCATTTGTGTTTGAACATTTACTTTATTTATTTTTTTATTTAAATATTTTAGAATACAATTTTTGTTTAAACATTTACTTTAATTTATTTATTTAAACATTTTAGAATACCATTTTTGTTTAAGAATATTTGTTTTTTTATTACAAGAATACTATGGTTTATTTTCCACATTTTCGAAAAAAATTCAATAAGTATTCGTTTTTGTAAACAAAATCATAGTTAAATTTTAAAGGAAATTTAAAATTCCTCCGTCCGCACTCCAACGTGGACCGAATATTACTAAAATTATCGAGTCACTCAATTGCGAAATTTACGTCAAGGTTATCTAGTAGTGGGAATGTAAAGCATTTAGAGGAGGGGAAGTAAAACATTGGCGGACCGTTTAATTGTTTTGATTTAATCGTTTTAAAATCTTGTACTGCACGCTTATGGCAGAGGGGAAATAAGAATTTTGTTATCCTATTCGTTCAACAATGGTTGTTTGTCTCTCTTATTTATACGTTTATCTCACTTATTCGTATGTTTTATATAGCATGCATCTTTGTTTATTAAACGGCCTAAAAGCCCATTACCATCCCTGTATAATGTTGTCACACATTATTAAAAATATGTCGTTGTAGTTTTTACTATACAGAAAGTTTATACATATCATACGTTTAGTATATTTAACCATAAAGAGGGTTATAAGGTATTTGCAATGCAAATTTTGCATATGATTATTATAACTAAATAAATTATTGTTTTGTGCAACAACAAAAATATAGTTAAAGTGACAATAAAACTGTTACAATATAAACATGGTTAACATAACAGTAAATATGGCTGTGCCTATACTAATCAGAATATTTAGTAAAAGTTACTATATATTCGATTAAGATAACCATTGTTTTTTCTCAGTGTAGAATTTTTACGCAAATTCTAGAATTTTAAATTATTTTTCTAAAATTACTTTTAAACTTTACGTGCTACCAGCTAAAATCTAGCTTATTCTTTAAATATAACGTTCAAGGTAAAGCTCTACAGTCCTGTTTAAAAAGTGTTTATCTACATTTTTCATCGAAAATAATTTTTTTATATGACAAATTCAACTATGTCATCATTTTTTTTCACGTTTTCACTATATAATGCTGATCCTACAGTTTTTCCAGGATTTCAGCCGGAGTTGCGGCCAAAATTCTGGTTTAAACAACGTTTCTATTTAGATAAAAAGGATTTTAGTTTGTTTAAGGCCTACAATCATTTTTAGGAAAAATTTAAAAATTCCTAAAATGTTATATATACAATGTAGATTCTATATGTTTAGATAAAAAGATATATGTACTTTATTTGTTGCAAAACTAATTTGTTAGTAGATTATGTTGAAGTACTCTCTTAATAATAAATTTTTAAAGGTGTGAAAAAGCAGCCAATAATAGCTGCAGTTTTTGAGATATAGTCAATTCCATATTATATGGAAATTGACTATACCTCAAGAACTGTTCTACTTTTATAACTTTTGACGACATTTTCGGATTCAACTGACAATTTAACATAAAAATTGACTGCTAAATGTCCAAGCTACAAATTACTGTTGACTAGAAATATTAGTGGCTGCTTTATCGCTATGCCAATTAGTGGTTTTTGATTAATTCATTTTAAGAGGGTATATTTTAAGATCTAAACATTTTATAATATTGTGCCAGCAAAAATTCCAAAATATTATAATTTTTAAGATTTCCTTACAAGTTTTTATCAGTTTCGCGTGAAATAAAAAGTTGTTTAGGATCAAATTTATGACATGAAAACAAATGTAACTTAAAAAATTATTTTTTTGGAATACACTCAGAGAAATATCATGTCATGAAAAGCATATGAAATGATATTAATTTAAATAATCGGGTAAATTTGATTCAAATAGAAAAAATTGAATTATTAGGGATTCAAATATGTTTTGGCGTCATTAGTGTTTCCCATTAAATTAATAGGTGCGTAACAATTGTATAATGCATATCTTTTTTAAACAACTTTGAGAAAGGCGATGAAATAAATGGATTTCTTTTTGTATATATATTTTAAAGAGGGTACACTTTAAAAGTGTTTCAAAACATTGTTAAACTGTTGGTAAATGAATGTAAAACTAAAATTTTTTCTATTTGAATCAAATTTACCCGATTATTTAAATTAATATAATTTCATATGCTTTTCATAACTTGATATTTCTCTGAGTGTAGGTGCTGTAAAAAGAACATTATTTCATTTTATGAAAGTTGATCATTCAGAGAAAATATAGTATGCGGAAACTTGATTAAAGTTGAATATTATGGATTAAAATTTTCTCAGATTTTAATGAATATTTTATTGTTTCGACCTTTACTTGATGAAAATTCATGTCACTAATGTATAACTGGAGTATGTGACAATGTTATATGTAAATGTGGCACTAAGACAAGAAATGTGTCGAATTTCTTTAAAAAGAATAAAATGCAAATTGCATTAAAAAAAACAAAAATTTGAGTACATTTATAAAAACAACAAAGACAAACCCATGAAAGACGGAGTCTACCAACTACAATGTGCATATGGTCCAAAAACTTACATAGGACAAACAGGCCGCAATTTTAATACCAGAATTAATGAACATCGAAAATCTTCTATTAATCAAAAAATATATTCAGCATATGCTAACCATTTAATTCAAGAAAAGCATTCATTTGACAATAATTTCAAAATTTTGCATGTTGAAAATAAGGGTACGAAGTTAAATTTACTGGAATCTTTGGAAATTAATAAATTAAAAAAATCTGATATTATTCTCAATGATCAAATAGACACTAATAATTCCCTGTTAAATTTATTCCAATATTATATAAGATAGAAAATCCCCAAAATTATTTTATTACAACTTTTGTTATACTTCGACAGGTAAAATAATTATACAGTACTAATATTTCATAAAAAATCCTGCAATAATTGTGTTATATAAGTTTGTTATGGATAAAGTTTGAAATCATTTCTAAAGAAGCTACAGTGTTAGCGAAACAATTGTCAAATAAAATTTAAATAAATTCGTGAAACTCAAAAACAGTCTTTGTTTTTTTATCCACGGAACTGCAGTTATACATTGGTTTTAATGAAAGATAATCTAAACCGACTTTTCAAAAAAATATCCAAAGGAAAAAACGGTCATCAAATTCGACTAAAATAAATCAACTCAAAAGAATTAGATATGAATTAAATGTAGAAATTTGTAGATACCCACGTTCTTCCTGGGGAAAGTCGAAGTTGTTAGCGCTTTCGTCTAATGCGGCTAATATACAGTATCTGCGAAGATACGGTATTTTAACAGGTTTTAAAAATTAGTCCAAAACGGTTGTTTTCATTTAAAAAAAGCATACAGTGCACTGCACTGAACAGGCCAAGTACGTTTTGCTTTATGTTATTGTTAGATAAAAAAAGCAGGAATGTCTTAAGCTCTCTTAAGAATGTCAAATTTAGCTAGGTATTTTTAATTTTAATTTAAAATTTTAGTAATTAGTGCATTTTTATGATTTTTTTGACATACCAACAATATTTATTACATAATATCATTTTTCTACATCTATGTATTTGGGTTTTTCCGTCTAGTACGTTTTGCTTTATGTTATTGTTAGATAAAAAAAGCAGGACTGTCTTAAGCTCTCTTAAGAATGTCAAATTTAGCTAGGTATTTTTAATTTTAATTTAAAATTTTAGTAATTAGTGCATTTTTATGATTTTTTTGACATACCAACAATATTTATTACATAATATCATTTTTCTACATCTATGTATTTGGGTTTTTCCGTCTATATTGGTTTTCATTATAACCATCCATTCGGGTAGTTGAAAACTAGCTTATTCCCAAATCATAAATAAAATCCAGCATCTGTTAAGATTTAAACTCATTTTTGAATTTTCCTTCTTTATTTCATTATTTAACCCAACGAAAATTAGTCAATAGTAGAAAAAGCATAGTACCTACTATTCGAGATAAAATTACTGAGATGATTTATAAAGGCATTAGACGTATGCGTCTCTCGCCTGGCCGCTTAAGGTGCAAACCTCATCCTCGTGAATAATAGCCTGCATAATTTCTCGTATAATAATATAAACCTAAAGTAAATTGATCCCACTTATTTACAGGCCTACTTATTCATTAGTTGCAAACCACTAACGTGGTCAGAACCTGCCATTAACCTCATAAATCATATTAGCCAAGACATCAAGGCAAACAAAGGCAAAGTTAATCGTTTTATAAAAGTTTCCCACTAAGTCGCCAAGCCTACTATATCACGACGATTTGCTTCTTCTTCTTCTTATTCGTATTCTTGTGGGACGCAAAACGATGCCGCCGAAACTTTGCAGCTAATATTAAGCGAGTTCGGTAAGTTAAGCTTCATCGTTTGATGTAATTTGTCAAGTAATAACTATTTTCATAATTTTGTTTCTGCTAGATAAATTAACTTCACAGTGTGTGTCTACCTATTTTACCAAAACTTTCAAATAAAGACATTATCGTTGTTAAATTTTATTATAAGTAGCTCAAACTTGTCGAGAAAGAAACGTAATTATAAAGTTTCGAGTCGAGTTATTTACACTTTGAAGTTTACAGTGAGGGAGTTCATAGAATGTGAATTACTACCTAATGCATTTTTTTGGCAGTGTAAGAATGAATATTTAAATACTTTTTTATGAATATTTATAATTTACAACTTTATTATACCCTGTCATCCAGGACCGTGATTTCAGGACAAAAATTTGGAAAAATGACATTTTATAATAATAGCTGGAATTGGTTGAATTAAATACTAAAATTTTTAGGATTACCTAAAAAAACTAATAAATTAACGTTTAGTTGCTCTTTAAATCCAAAACATTAAATTTGTTCATTTAACAAATTGTAAATGTTACTTTAAAATTTGTTAATTTTGCATTCATAAAATTGCCGTGAAGGGCGCTTCGAACACCCACGCCACGTCATTGATCACATGATTTTCTTACATCTCGCCTTAGTTGGCTTACGATAGGAGTATATAAGCTCAGGTAGCCGTTTGTTTTCTGTGTGTTCTGTGTGTTCCACCACTACACCAAATTGACCGACACTGATAAGACTCCCAATATAGGTCGAATCAGCTGTCTGTCTGTAGGTATTTGAAGAAGATGGAACGCACTAAAAACAAAAACTCTTGCAAGGGAAGGTTCAATTCTTTCTCTTTATATTAATTTCATAATTTTGGTTTGAATACCAACCTTTAAAGAATGTTTTTTTTACATTTTCAGAATGTTAACCCAACATTAGTGCAAATTATTTTAATTTAACATTTTATTGGTGTTAAGTGGATATGCTAAAAAGGTTACCTGGACATTTCAAGAATGTTTAATTAACCAGATTAGCAGATTGGAACAAATATTCTCATTGTGTTCATTTGACTAATATTTGTTGTTCAATTAAACAATACAATTTGACATTTTTAGATGGTTAAGTAAACGTGCAAAAACCATTGCTTGTATTTAAAGTGCATAAAGAGTTGAATTAATATTTTTTTTGTTGTTTCAACAGATTATTTTTTTCAGTGTGTACTTTATATTTTAAAAAAATCCTTATACACCGAAAAAAATAACGTAGTTGAGTTAACGTTTACCTGAATGTCATTTTTGAAAATGTTGTTTCATCAAAAAACCTATTGGATTAATCTATATTTTGGTGTCAAAGCAATAGTCGAGAGTTTGTCAAAGTTTATTGGTTCAATTGACAGTTAAAATATTGATTTAACATAAACAAATTTTTTGAATTAAAATGTTTATCCTATTTTGATTTGATAGCTGGAATTGGTTGAATCAAATACTGAAATTTTTAGGATTACCTAAAAAAAACTATTAAATTAACGTTTAGTTTCTCTTTAATCCAAAACATTAAATTTGTTCATTTAACAAATTGTAAATGTTAGTTTAAAATGTTAAATTTGCATTCATAAAATTGCCGTGAAGGGCGTTTCGAACACCCACGCCACGTCATTAGACGTTGTTGATCACGTGTTTTTACATCTCGCCACAGTTGGCTTACGATATAAGGCATATAAGCTCAGGTAGCCGTTTGTTTTGGGTGTGTTCCACAGTGGAACTTCCACTACATCAAATTGCCCGACACTGATAAGACCCCCAATATAGGTCGAAACCAGTGTTGTGAACCGTACGATTTTAATCGTATTTGTACGATTATCTTCATGTCGGTACGATGTACGATTCATTATGTCAAATCGTACGCATAAATACGATTTTTTGTCTTATAGGAGTTTTTTGTATTTTCGAAAATTAATAAATTTACTATTTTTAGTTGCATCTTTGAAAACCGAATTATTTTGCCCCGAAAATGAATTAGGCAACATTGCGATCATGTTTAGATTTTCAATGCTGCCAACAAGAAGTGAAAAATAGTTATTTGTTTTACAAGTGTTGAAAAGCGACTTTTTCATGCGAGTGTTTAAGTTGCTCACAAGGCCGTCAGGCTGAGTGTGAATTAACACGAGCTTGAAGAAAGTTTTTTTTTATAAGTAAAACAGAATGTTTTTCCTACGACCCTTTTATTTTTTATTATATTCAAATACAAAACAAAATAACCTAAAAACGTATTTGACAGCTGTTAAAATTACTTTCATCTTATTCTTTTAATTTTTAAGGTATAAGTTACTTAAAATCAATATACTTATACCTTCTCAATTTAAATAAAGGCACTAAAAATTGGAATTTATTATACAAACACAATTAATTGTGTTCTAAATGATATTTAAACATACATATACAAATACAATACAAATTTTGAAACGAATGTCACGATGCTGTCAATTTCTTTTCATACAGACCTGTCACTTTTCACACAGAAATGTCACTTTACATTCGTGTTTTGCCTTCCCAATGAAAAGATTCATTTTCTAAGCAACGATGCCAATACGAAATGTGACTTTTACATAGTGATCGTAGAAAAATAAAATTTACCCCTTCGGGGTTTTCTATGACCAATACCATTTTATGTTTCTTCCACCACCTGTAAAAAGTATTTTATTGCATCTACAAAAAAACTGGTGTGCAGAACTTTTTCGCCAGCGGTTTGGCGCTGCGCGTGATGCAGATTTATAGTAACAATACAAATAAAGGTGATGAAGAAGAAATACTATTTGCAAATTGAAATATTAAATTAAGATCAATAAGTTGATCAGTTACCTACTTCATCAATATTGATGTTCCTCGTTCTATGACTTAAGTTTCTTTTTTTTTGTAATACTTAATAAAATGACTTTACAAAAAATAACTTGTTTCTATCACACTGAATAACGCCTTACTTTGATAAACAGATAGAATAGGATAGGACGTATCGTAAGTAGGTAAACCATTGTTTATTACACATATTTTTAAGTATTTCAAATTTCCCAACTTTAAACAATAAATTTAAATACCAGGACGAAAAACTTAAATTAAATTTAATTTTTTTATATTTTTAAATTTTAATTCTGTTTTATAAAAAAAATCGTATTTTAACTGTAAAAATTGTACACCACTTTTTTTATCAAATAAATCTTTTATTATTATAGTGGTGTACGATTTTTACAGTTAAAATACGATTTTTTTTAGTTTTCCGTACGATTATTGTTATTCTGCAAGTTGGCAACACTGGTCGAAACAGCTGTCTGTCGGTATTTATAGTAGGTGGAATGCACTCAAAACAAAAACTCTGGCGAGGTGAGGGTTCAATTCTTTTTCTTTATATAGAATTTTACTTTTACATTTTTAGAATGTTAACCCAACCGTTTTGGAACATTAGCGCAAATTATTTTAATTTAACATTTTATTGGTGTTAAGTGAATATGCTAAAAAGGTTACCTGGACATTTCAAGAAATTTACCTTAACACCCTAAGAATGTTAAATTAACCAAAATAGCAGATTAGAACAAATATTCTCATTTTGTTCATTTGACTGTTATCTGTTGTTCAATTAAACAATACAATTTGACATTTTTAGATGGTTAAGTAAACGTGCAAAAACCATTGCTTGTATTTAAAGTGCATAAAGAGTGGAATTAATATTTTTGTTGTTGTTTCAACAGCTTATTTTTTTCAGTGTAGTCTTAGTTATATAGTTAAATTTATTTTATTCTCAAGGCAGTTATATTTAGGTAAAGTGGACATTCTTAAGACATTAATTATAATATCTAGCTTAATTTAAGATTCTTAAGTTAACTCTTTGCGGCACGGAAATTTAAGATAAAAAAAAACCCTAGATGCACAGAAACTTTTTTTATTAAAAATTAAAAGTTAACACCTAATTATTGTTTTATAGACTATAAAAATGAGAAAAAAAAATTAAAATTTCCATTTTAGTTGCAACTTTTATTGTGAGGCCATAGGTTGCCTGATGTCCCATTATGCTTGAAATAACACTAGGAAGGCGTTTAATTCCCATATGAATGTTGATTCCCAGAAAAAGTTTTATTTCATCAATGTCAGTTTTTGTATATTTTCTTCCAGATTTTAAACGTTGTTGTTCTGCATATAAATTGGTTTGATATACAATATGTTCTAGCACTTGATCGGTTAAAAATAGCTGAAATAGTTGCATGGGTGTGGGATTTACCATACTTTTTATAAATTCAGGAACACCAGAATTTATTAAATCAAATAAACCGGGAGGGTTTGGTTTGTTTAATTTTGACCATATAGGCTCTTTTTCGGATATAATATTTTTTCTTATAGTTGTTAGCGGGAGTTCATCCTCAGAATCCCATTCAGGCTCAATATCAATAGTTGTTTCTTGTAATACTAAATCTTCTAAACTATTTCCTAAGTTCGGTACATCCACATCAGAATCTTCACCGTCGTCATACTCTGATTCTAAATCAGACGGCGGAATAATAATATCTTCATCCGACATTTCTATAAGGTTATAAAGTTCATCCTGATTCATATTTTCTAAACGTAAAGGGGCCTGGTTTATTTTATTTTTATTCATTTTTCTCTGAAAAAAAATACCGGTAAAATGTATATCAGCTGCAGCGCGCTGCATAGTGGGTTAAATTTTAAACATAGAAATTTAAGTGACTTTAGGACAATTATTCTACAGCACACGTTCTCTTTACTTTTTCTTATAAATAATATACCTTATTTACTTACCAATAATGCAGCTACACATAAAATATATCGATCCTATTTCAAGAAAACTAATTTTATATATGGTTCGAATTCTAACCTCAAAAACAATTTCACATGGTGCGAAATAACGATGCTGCGAAGAGGTATAGACACGCGGCAAATTTTTTACATTGTTTTTAAGGTTTATACTATTGATTTATGTCATGGGATAAAGTGTAAACCTACATGCTTTAAAGGTATATTTAAAGAAAGGACCGGTTTAAATTTTGCCCCAATATGTCATAGAGGAAATATTTACATGGGTTAATTTTTAAACCGGCATGCCTGAAAGAGTTAAACCTATTTAAAGTTGAGAATCTATAAAGAGAGTAACATCTGGCTTTACATGACAAAGGAGAACAGAAAATTACATGCTTACTTGGGGAAATGTCTGTTTATTTGCACAGAAAATATCTATATTTGTTGCGGCCACAAAAACCCTTGTCATTTCGCAATCGTACGCTGCTGAAATTTAGCATTCTTAGCCGTTTTTTAATTTCAATCCCCGACAAAATAAGTCTCTATCCGAATAAGAAACTCTCTCAACCAACTAAACTTGCTTTAATAGAAATAAACTCGAAAGTTTTCATAAGTTAAATATTATAAAACAAACTTTGAAATACGACGGTCCAGACTTTAACTTATTCTAAACGGGTCAAACTCTCCAAGGACTTGAAACGATTTAGTCGCAAATATTTTTCCTTGTACGCTTGAATTGACCACAATAACTTTAAAATACTTTGGGGTAGTCAAAACTAATTTTTGCAAAAAAACTTTAATTACAATATGTAAGTAATATTTTGTTATATTTGTAGAATGGCTATTATACAAAATATAATTATTTTTCGATATATTCCCTCAATATACTCAATGGTAATATAATAATAATAATTACCGTCGCCAACTTGAAAACTATGCACGCGCATCAGTATTCGAATTTGTGTTTGTCCTGGATATAACATTTGCTGGCCCCATATTCGCCCAGCGAGAAAAGGCCAGTTAAACTCCATTCCAAAAATTAAGGGGCTCTGTAAACAGGGGACAGGAAATCGTCAGGATGCTGCAATGTCACTACTTGTACCATGCAGATCTTAAGCAGGGAGGTTTTAGAGTCGGGATTACATATTCATGCGCCTTTTAGATCTCATCATTGCGGCCCTTTTGTTATGTATATTTTATAGTGAGTATGAGTATAGGAAACGTATGACTGGTGCCATCGGCATCGCCTTTCACCCCATTTCAGTTCTCCTTCGTATCCTGAAACTGCACAGCATTACCTGTGCTTGATGGATGCAAATTTTTACGCCGGCTAAGGCCTCCAGGAATTTTGTCGCCGGGCCGGGCCATACGCCCGATTTAGGCTAGTGGAGTGCGGGACAAGGAGGGAAAACATTTTGGTTTTTGGAGGACATTGACCGACCCAAAACTAAGTACAATCCGGAGTCCCGCTCAACCAGGGCTTTAGTAATAACCCCATTCAATTGGGGTTCATGAATGGGGCTAGGCTGGTTAGTACGCTGCTAGGACCTATCCTCGCTGGTGTTGTATTACTTTCTGTTTGTTTGTGTCCGTGTCTGCTTAAAATTCGGAAACCGCTACACGCAAATTGTTTTCCCCACTTGTGCAAAACAATTTCTTCAGTCCAGAGGTCCAGAACTATCGATAGATAGCTTTCGATAGTCGGCAATGTAACTACCGATTGTTATCGATATTTTTTTTATAGTTTTTTTTGCATTTTTGCTTTTATATAATTTTATTTCACATATTTCTTATAAGCTCGCAGAAGGCTATTTATTACTTTTGTTCGATGCCTGGTAGAGGTGTGAAATGATTTATTTGTTTAAATATATGTTAGGCAGATAAACTGGTGTTAACCTACTTAAGATTTATGGGTTTAAAGTCACGTCCTGCAGTTTAAATGAATCCTAACAGCGCTATGGTCAGATGTCAACATTTGGAAAAAGAAATATCCAAGTTTTGTGAACACGACCAAAGATAATACAACCGACTTTTCAACGCGCCATTGGACAGTCGGTCGGTCAATTTAAAATGGTTTTATCAATTGTGAGCCGGAAAACCAACACTAACCCACTGAGTAATCTCAGCAAGATATTATCAGTAAGTTGACCTGTTTTTAAAATTTCAGGGCCAATGCCGTAGTACATTATACTTTCATAAAAAAGTTAATAAAACTGTGAATCTTGTATGCCTGAACAGAACCTATGGCGGATTGCCCTATAGGCTATATAGGCTGCAGCCTAGGGCCCCGCAAGTTCTGGGGGGCCCATTTTTTACCCGAGCTGTCTACATCTGTTCAAATGAAAATTGAATTAAATATTTTAATAAAATAATTTTAATATTAAAGTAAAATATGAAGCCCTTTATATATACATAATGTAAAAAACCTGACGTATTGGGAATATTTCTTTAACACATGCCCAAAAGCGGATATATATATATATATATATATATATATATATATATATATATATATATATATATATATATATATATTATATATACATAAAATATATATAATATATATATATTATATATACATAAAAAGTTTATATTTAAGAGAGCTCTGTATACAGAGCTCTCTTAAATATAAACTTTTTTGACAGTTTCTAGAGCCATTTAGATGTTGGTATTTTTTGTCATGTAACACAAATCACCCAATCATTTCAACACTTAAATGATAACAGCATTCGCGGATGTTTTCATAGATGTTTTCGTGGATGTTTTTAATTACTATGAAACCAATACTGTCAAATGCATATGTCAAATAAACTGTCACGTTTTGGCTAATCAAAGAAAAAATTTCAAAAATTACCACAAACAGTCAGTCACACATAAACGAAGGTAATATTTATGGAGTTTTGATGTGAAAGAAAATATGAGTTAAATAAGCATAGAAGCTAGTATCTACACTGAAAGATTAAGCGGTGAAAATAAGAAAGAAAGATGGAATAGAATTCAAACAAGCAACGGAACATACTGTCTAACTAACCCACCCCCAACCCACCCAACCAATCCTTTGTCTATGGAACATACTATGTGGAAAGTTTTGTGCAACACAATTATTTTGTTTTTATGCAGCGAAAAAAAGTATCAATAGCCCTTACATATCAATATATAGGACACACAGGGACTAAGAGCCCCAAAAACAAGCGTAGCCCAGGGCCTCAAAAAATATGGATTTTAAATTAAACCATCAACCCTGAATGATTCTTATAAACCCTATTTTCTACTCTGAATAAAAGCAAGCCGAGGTAGGAATTCCTCTGTATCTGGAGAGTCAACCGAAGAGGAATATTGGTAGAGTAATTAAGGCCAAAAACAAGCCTAGGTACGACACATGCTTTATGGCGTTTTAGTCACGGGCTGAAGTTAGCAACAGGTTTTTAGTCACGGGTTTTAAGTTATTTGACAGTTGTTAAATGTCATACAATCGTTAAAATTAAGTAGGTACCTATCTTGTAGAATAATACTATATGTAGAAATTATTTTATTTTAATACAAAAGTACAAAAGTAAATAGTTTCTTAACGCCATTATATGAACATTGTACTAACCTTTTAATTACGCCAGCAGTAAATTAGATTTAACTTAATTTCGTGTGGAGACTCCATAGTGGAGTGCCCATAAAACATTTTTTTCACTTTTACTGTGAAAAACTGTTGTTAGTCCGGCGCGCCCGTATTTTTGTATCTCTAGATGTCGCTTTATACAAATATTTAATTTAAATCATTTTTAGATAATAATAAGTATTTGTCATAGAAAAAGTATATTATGCAACTCGTTTATAAACTTTTCTAGACACTCGCACGCAAGCTCGCTCGTGCCAAAATTAAATTCGTGACTAAAATGGCGTTTATTTAATACATAGTATACTATTGTAGTCAAAATATTGTTAAGGTATATTTAGGCCCGCCGCTAGCCGCTTCAGCGCCCTCGTGCAAAAACTGAAAATGCCGCCCCTCCTCTTTTTCCTGACTGGGCTTCTAGATAGGAATTTGAGTTTGGTTGGGTAGTAATGACCTTAAAGCTGGATTTATAATTCATAAAAGTAGGAGTAGCAAGCAGAAGAAAAAAGCAGAGTTCGGAATTGAATAAAATACGAACCAATTTATAGCTGTCAAAAGTAGCAATAAGGGGAGTAGCGACCAAGGTCGTGGATGTTAGAGATGAACATCTTTTCTTGCTGCTACTCCTACTCCAGCCAATCACATTACAGACAATTAGGTTGGCAGCAGCAACCTTTTAATTTGTTACTTAACTGTTATTTACAAAGAAAAAATTAAGCTGTCAATCCAACGTATGTTTGTTTTCTAATGGTTTTTTAGCTGTTTTTTGTTGTCCCCAAAGTTATATCCCTCGTTTCTGTTACTAGTAAAGTGACAAGCTGCACCAAAATGCGCATGCGCAGCCACTACTACTACCGCTACTTCCAGAACTATAACTTTTACAACCAAATGCTGAACAAACCACAACTGTATTTGAATATTAAAACGATTTTTTAAAATTTCTTTTGAAGCAAAAACACACAAAATAAACTTTTAAGTTTACACTAACACAACAATGCCATGGGCATTACTTGTCCATTATTTTAATATATCTATGGTGCAAATTATAATTATGTGAACCTGTAGACGTTTATATTTATTTTCAGAATGACATAAAAATACGTGCATAAAAATTATGTAAAAAGGCTCGATGAGAAGATTCCTGTATTTGGCGCCCCCTTGAAAGTACCGCCCGCTCCCTACAGGCTTGGTTATATTATATTTATTTCTAACAAAAAGATAGGACGCAGGGTTTTTCTTTAAAAAAAGGTCATTTAAATTCCAAGCTTTGTTGTTAAATTTGTAATCAGGTTTTAATTGCCGACGGAAAGTTTAATAAATTCGAAATAAAACTAATTAGGAGGCCATCCATAGCTATAGCGATCCATTCTCAGTAAAGCTATCCTGGATATACATTTATTAAATTTATTACGGCTTTTAAACTAATTTCAGAGAAAATAAAGTCGAGGAAAGTTCGCTAAGAATGCGTAAGGTAAAAACAATAAACATTTACGAAATAAAAAAACGATTTTAATTATTTGGGCCTTTTCCAGTGAAAAGTATTTAACATTTAATTATACAATACGTTTTTATTTATTTTTCTGCAATTAATTGTAAGAATACACTGCCAACTCATATTGTTTTTATTGCTTAGGATGTGTTTTTAAAAATACTTATTTTATGTAACGACGATGATTTATTGGGACAGTTCAGTAAGGCAAACGGGGCCAAATAACAGCAAAATATTGGATAAAAGTTACACCAAGTATAATAAAAGGAATATATCTTGAGGTATGAAAGAACATCGTAAAACAAATTGGCCTTTATTTACTTTTTCCGAGTGAACTAAGTCCTTTTAAAAGTATAACGCATAAATTGTTATTATCTGTCTTAGATGTGCATATATATGTACATAACGTTACATCTAAGTATGTAAATATTCTTCAATGCATACATTTCTTATCTTTAAAATTGCATTTTATATAAGTTTGTCTAAATCTAAAAATTTGATTTATAACTTATATTTTTTATGAACAATAGTCTACTATAGGGCGCGCCCTGATCTTATATCATCATACTTGATTCCTAAATTACTAAAAACTGTTTTAAAACATACTCATAACTTTCTACAATTCGACGATAATATTAAGCAGTATATAAAAATATTTATTTAGAATTTGGAGGTCCTGGGACCAACATTTAATCTTTTAAATAAACTTTGCGCGATTTCTTATTTGACAATATCATCAAAATTCATATCGCGATGCATGTCGCTTTAAAAACTGAGAAGAATTAGATTTGACAAGCGTTCTTGATTCATTGTTGTTCGCAATATGTTTTTAATTATGTTCAGTTTGGAAAAGGATATTTCCCCACTGTAATTCGTCACCATGCATCATTGAATAACTCATGAGAATTTTTGTTTAGGTTTTTGAGAATTTTAATATTTTACTGTTGGCAAAACATTGGTAAAATATTAAAATTCTCAAAAACCTAAACAAAAATTCTCCAGAATTCTCCATCTTTGCCAAAAAAACATCTCCAACACTTTTTAAGGGCAAAACAAAGAGGTTTGTATGGACACAAAATTCAAAAAATATAAAACAGTTTATTTAAAAAATTTAACAAAAAAATAAATAAAAAAACAACTTTGTAATATGAGGCTTTAATGCTTTTTTATATAATAATTATATTATCTATTGTTTCATCAGTCTCATTGTTATATATTTTTTTGGTACCTATTTGTTTTAATACATTATCAGGGAGGAGGTAGTCCTTACAGCATAACTGTAACCGTTTAAGGCCAAATCTATTTATAAAAGATTATTTAATAACGGCGATTTCATCCTTGTTTTTGATTTTATTACATTCATAATATTAAATATATGTGTATATAGTATATACTATATACGTTCAACGTCAGCGTTGGAGTGTGGTAAACATAGGAGTCTTAGAGCTAAATGTACAAGATCTTTGAATACATTTTTCCCAGATTCATCTCTGTATTCATTTACCTCTCCCCAATTTTTTTTTAAATATGTGGATGGGGTGTATCAAACTTCCGACAGGTCAAATTCTTGCAGGGTAACTTAATTAAAAAATTACTAGTACCTACAACGCACCCACCAATATTTTTTATTCTGTATTTTAATTATTAAAAATTCGCCAAAAACTCTCCGATGTATATTAGGGTGATTCATTTCCGCAAAGTTTTTTTTTTTCGGTGCTCAAGCAAAATATTAATCTACCTATAGAAAAAAAAAAAATTCACCAAGGTAGAGCTCTTAATATCAATTTTAAGTACTTGCAGTTTAAATTTAAAGTTTTCCCATTTAAAATGCATGTAAAAAAAATGTTTTTTTTTTCAAATTTCTAATGCTTGCCCGCTTTTTACAATATTGTGAATCGGTTTTATGGACCTTATAGGGAATTTCACGCTCTTCAAAATTGTCTTTGTGTTTTTTTGTGTAACTCGTAGTGGTTCGCCAGTAGGAGTCATCAAAGTTCAATTTTTTGAATGAACATTTTTTTTGCAATTTTTTTTAACAATTCGCAAAAAATAGTGGAAAAAAAAAGAGCTGAATCGTAAAAAATAGTCTTTTAACAAATATTTGATGAATTTACGGCCATTTTTATATTTTAAAACGTAAGTAATTGATAAATATTAACCAATTATGCTATTTAAATTAAACTTTCTTATTTACTATCGATATAATTCTCTACAACAATAACTTTTTCAGAGTTATTATGATTTCTGACTTAAAATAAATATAAACATAACACATCAATTCGAAATTTTTTTATTTTTTTATTTCATAAATTTGTTGCTTTTATGTTAAAAAGTGTTCGGTTGGGTTGGGTTTGTTGGTTTGTTTTGGTTATATCGTAACATAGAATTTACTAGAAGTTGTCGAACTCTTTTTATTTTTTTATTTCATAAATTTGTTGTTCCTTTGTTAAAAAGTGTTTTATTTTTATCGTAATATAAATTTGCCCATTTTAGTTGGGTTTATTGCTCAATGGGGCGGGGGGGCCCAATGGGGCGGGGTGGGTTGGGTTGTGTTGTTGAGTTTGGGTTGGTTTGGTTTTATGACGTAACTAACGTGCCCTTAACATGTATACAGGTACAATTTATTATTATATTAATGTTGTGCCGCCAATTTTAAATTAAGCGGCACGGCAGTGATGACGTTTTTTATGTATTACGTCACTAGCGTGCCCGTAAAAAATAAATTGCAGGCACTCTACGTGCTCCTAGTCACTTCGTACTTTGTTTTCGGACTAATCACTAAATACAACAAACAATACATTTTGGGGTTAAGTATAACATAAAGCATCAAACCCGTTTACAAAGACAATAGAGTCGCTAACGTCATACTCATTAACTAGAGCAATCATAAAATTGTAACAGTTGCTTTCCCGATCAAATAATTATCATTATTTTTTTACTTATGTTCGAATATGCCATCAAAATATTATTTAGTGCAATTATTCAAATAGCAATTTCTACTTATACAATATTGAAGCAAATGAAGTTGACAATAAAAACAATTTACTTTTTCGTTAATTTAAGAATTTAAAAATTGAATAACCTTCATTTATATTTATTGCTATATTACGGAAATGTTAAAAAATTGCAGAATCTAAGTTGCAATTGTATATTTGTTGCTTTTTTTATAAATTAATGTGTTTTTTTATATTTATTATGTCAAAAATCATAATAACTCTGGAAAAGTTATTGTTGTAGAGAATTATATCGATAGTAATTAAGAAAGTTTAATTTAAATAGCATAATTGGTTAATATTTATCAATTACTTACGTTTTAAGATATAAAAATGGCCGTAAATTCATCAAATATTTGTTAAAAGACTATTTTTTACGATTCAGCTCTTTTTTTCACTATTTTTTGCGAATTGTTAAAAAAAAATTGCAAAAAAAATGTTTATTCAAAAAATTGAACTTTGATGACTCCTACTGGCGAACCACTACGAGTTACACAAAAAAACACAAAGACAACCAATTCACAATATTGTATAGAGCGGGCGAGCATTAGAAATTTGAAAAAAAAAATTTTTTTTTACATGCATTTTAAATGGGAAAACTTTAAATTTAAACTGCAAGTACTTAAAATTGATATTAAGAGCTCTACCTTGGTGAAATTTTTTTTTCTATAGGTAGATTAATATTTTGCTTGAGCGCCAAGAAAAAAAAAGTTTTTTGCGGAAATGAATCACCCTAATGTATATTTAAATTCTCCAGGTTTGAGACTTGTCGCTATCTAACTTAAAAACTCTCAACCAAGAACAAAAAATCACCAGAAATGGTGAAAAATTCTCCAAGATGGCAACACTGGAATAACTATTTATGTATTGCAAAAAGTATACTGTAAATTATTTCGTAAAATTAATCGATACAGAAATATGTCATTCGATTTACCGGTTTTTTATAATGCTCAATAAAATTATAAATCTTCAGTATAAGAATGTACAAGATTGGTAATTTGTGGTAATTTCAGCCAAAAAACCGAATTGTTCAGCAAGACTGGTCAAGGAAAGGGAGGAAAGAACGGTTGCACATGTACCAGTTGCAACTGGCAATAAATATTCAAAGATCGAACACGCAGGTTTTTATACTGTTGTTCACTCCTTGCCTGCAGTTTCATATGATTCAAACGCTTCTCTTTTACATTCCACGAACTTTGTAAATTCTGGTCGTAAAATTAAATCTTTACAGAATGGCATACCAAAATTGAGTATAAATCGCTGTTTTTGGTCAAGACATTTTTTGAGACCGCAACCTTGGATTTTGACATATTTTTGTTCAACGTCATCGCAAATTTCAATCAATGCATTTTAGATAAATTTGTAACCGTGGGAAAGAGCATCTTCGCTACATGACCAGTGAGTATCACTCAAACCTTTAAGAGTACGTATATGCAACATACCCATGTATACTCTGTTAAAACGATTAAAACAATTTTCCGTGCATTCCTGGTTGCATAGTATGTACCGATCGCGGCAAAGGCGGTGTGGATCACGTGATGTTCTTAAATCTTAATTTGGTGGAACGCACTAAAATCATTATCTCTAGCGTGGTGAAGATTTAACTTTATGGAATAATACCACTGGTAATTCGTCAAGGAACTTCCTATTTCTTAAAGAATATAAGAAAATTGAATGAATGGCTTAAAAAAAATGTTTCTACTTAAAATATTTCAAGATATTATTTTTATTGTTAGGTATATAAATGCGCCAAATGATATGGGTAAGTTGTACCAAGCCGTTAACATAGTTAACGAATTATATTGAGTCAATTCAACCAAATGTATTTAGTACATTGGACTGGTAGGTAAAGGTCACTTTAATTATTTATATAAATGTTTGTTTTAACCAAATATGTAGTTGTAAAAAATAACTAAATGCGGTTGTTAAAATAACTAAATGTTTGATTGGCTCTATTGAAACAGCAGATTTAGTTAAATGAAACAAATAATAGTTGGCTAACTAAACCTTTTTTTCTGTGTACTATTAAGGCTCTCTGCCATTTGTCAGTTATCCCTAACATTTCTTATTAAAAAAAATAATAAATTGAAACAGCTAATATAGAACTAGATTCATAAATAGGAACTTAACATAACAAAAATTAATAGAAATTTTTTGTCTTAATAAAGGTTAAAAATTAACTTCACACTCTATAACCCTATGCCCCGATCATATAAATAAATAAATAAATAAATATCTTTATTGACGGATTAACCATTAGATATAAACAAAAATAATCATTACAATTTTACATTAAAGACCTTTTGAAGGACTGGAGAGTATTGCCAAAGAAATCTACATTTAAAGTATTTGCATTTCTGCACATCCTATGTAATGGTGCATAATAACCATAGTTTGTATTGTGGTGACATATATAAAAAAGATTTTTATTTCTTAGTCTTAACTGAGGCACTTGAAAATTAATTCTGCCAAGCAATTCAGGGCTATCCATAATCCCATTTAAAAGTTTAAATAGGAAATGCATATCAAATTTATCCCTTCTTTTGCTTAGGGTATCAACATTAATCAAGTGTCTCAATTGTACATAATCATAGTCATCAATAATTAAATTTAATTTAAATGCACAAAATCTTAAAAATTTATTTTGTACTCTTTCGATTTGCATACAATAAGTTAAGTAGTGAGGAGACCATACTACACAACCATATTCCAAAATACTTCGAACAAATGAAAAATACACATTTTTTATACACATCACATCATTAAAACCTTTTAAGTTCCGTTTAACAAAACCTAACATTTTTAAAGCTCTATTACTTATAATATTTATATGTTCGTTAAATGTAACCTTAGAATCAAAATAAACACCCAGATCCTTAATTACATTTACATTTTCTAAAATAACATCATTAATACTATAAGAAAAATTTATTTTATTTTTTATCCTAAAAAAATTTATTACTTTGCATTTGCTAATATTTAAAGACATACAATTATCACTGCACCAAGATTCTAAATTCTTAATATCCACTTGAATTTTTTTACAGTCATCTAAACTGGACACTAAACTATACAATTTAAGGTCATCTGCAAACAATAATACCTTACAAAATTTTATCCTATTACAAATATCGTTTATAAAACAGTTAAAAAGAAGTGGGGACAGATGACCACCTTGTGGTACACCTGATGATACAGCTATTTTAACTGACTGGATATATTTCACATATTTGTTTTAAAAATACACTGGAGTTTAACATTCCATATAAAAGAACTCTGTAACTCATGTAGGTTATAAATGTGACACGAGATGGCGCCGCTGCAGGCAATGGTATCGCTATTGTTATTTTGCGCGTTACAAACAAGCAGCGTGTGTATTATCTTTCGTCACGGCATTTACTTGGTAAGTATTTGCAGTATTTAATTTTCTTTTTCATGTAAAGTATACCAATTTCTTTTTTTTATTTTTATGCGCATTTATTGTGTCACTTGGAAAATTGATTTTTTTATTGTAAAAAATGTCTCCTTCGACACATGTACATGCACTGCTATCGCTATCGACTTTAAAAATAAGAGACTCTTTAACCGAAACTGCTGAGAGTAACATTAGAATTACATTTAGTTTGCCTAAATAATAGTCACAATGGATATGAAAATGTGAAATATTTATTGATGGGGCTAAAAAGTACCTATACCAACCTGGTATAAAAAAAAATTAAAAAATAGAAAATGATTTTCGTATCTAATTTTACACTTTTTATTTCCACCTTCTAGTAATAGTTATTTACGTGTCAAGCTTTGTAAATGAATCTTTACGGGCGAGCTGAAAGTTTGTGGGGTGAGCGACGCAGGAGCGAACACCATAATCCAGTGAGTCTAGTAAAGATTAATTGCAAAGCGTGACACGTACAAACTTTAATTTTCACCTTTAGATAACGATTTTCAAATTTAAAATATTAATTAATATGTCAAATGTGACATTTCATTATATAAATTGCTTTTCTATAGAAAAGCAATTTATATAATGAAATGTCACAAGCCTGTAAAACTTTACAGGTCCTTTATACAAGCCCGTAAAATATTACAGGTCTGTTTCCATAATGTATCATTTACATGGATACAAAAACAACAAAATTAACCTATAAAATGTCATTTACTATGAAGGTGGAAATAAATAACATTTTATAGGGTAATTTTGTTGTTTTTGTATCCAAGTAAACGATACATTATGGGAACAGACCTGTAATATTTTAGAGGCTTGTAGAAAAGCAATTGAAATGAAATGTCACATTTGACATATTAATTAAAATTTTAAATTTGAAAATCGTTATCTAAAGGTGAAAATAAAAGCTCGAATAAAAGTTTGTAGGGGACACGCTTTGCAATTAATCTTTACTAGGATCACTGGATTATAGGGTTTGCTCCTGTGTCCCTCACCCCACAAACTTCCAGCTAGCCCACTAAAGATTCATTTACAAAGCTTGACACGTAAAAAACTATCAATTTAATCAAATTTAAATTTTTTTTTTAAATATACATATACTTACGGGCGCTGGCAACATAGTAGTATTAAATATATGCTTTTTGACTGTCATTTTATTTACACGGAAAAAAAAACTAAATTAAATTTTACAACAACTATATTGTAAAAAAAATGTTTAATTATTTAATACAATTGTTTTGAAATTAACTAAAACTTAAAGCATTTATATCAACGTATAATTTATTTAAAGTACACAATTTTGGAGCACGGCAAATCTGTATTATTTTTAATAAAGAATGGCATTATTCAATACAATTTTTATTAAAATATAAAACAATATTAATTTAAAACAGAAATTGTAGTAATTTAACTACAATATATAATTATATCTTCAATAAATTGTTGTTTTTTTCTATTACAAAATTGTTAAATTATTTCCAACAAATTGTTCTTGGTCGTATTTTTTAAACAATTTATACCAGGAAATTCTACAATTGTAGTACTTTTCACAACATTTTTTTTCCGTGTAAAGAAGAATTGACAGTTGTGCGTTTTTTATAAAAAATATTGTTGTAATTTTTTCAATTTATGTATGTTTTAAAGCAAGTTCGTACGGTTTTTAAAAAGTGGTTTTAGTAGATGTTGTACACAGTAAAAAAATATTTGTTAATTTTAACCAATTACTATCCAGATTTTATGTAAATCCAGTTCCACATAACTTTATGTTACGTTTTCAACAAACTGTAATCTGTAAAGTAAATAAGTGGTTTGTCATTATTAGTAATAATTTATGACAGACATTTTGTAGATTTAATAACAAAAGTCAATGATGATTCTTGTAATTTTTAAAAAGGAGCTTGTTCTTACACACCTTTTTGTAGACCCAGTAAAAAAAGTATTGGTTGGAAATGTTGCTTTATTAATCAATTTCCTAAACAAAAAATAATACATATGTATATAAATGAACACAAAAATAACATGCACATAATTAATTAACACACTATTTCGAAATCATCAGATTATATAGAAATTTGGTACAATATTACTATCAGTACTACTTCCTAATGTAAAAAAAGATCCCATCACTGGGATCAGGGTTTAAGGAATTTGAATAACAATAATAACAGATTTCTGGTAATATATTATAAACACTTCAGTAATATATATATATATATATATATATATATATATATTAGGGTGTTTCAAAAAAATCGACTTTTTCTTTTTCTTCAAATGGTCTGCAAATTCTTTCAGAGGATGTCAACACAAAGACCTCGTCAAAATTTGAGCTTTTAATTTGAAGATTTAGAGGTCGCGGATCGCAATTTTCTATTTCCTATTTAAATAACATGGGAATTTTTTTTTTTAACTTTGAAATTTTATACGTCTGAATCAAATCAACTTATGTCAAGGATCATCTTAGATTTTTATAGTAAATTTAACGCTTTACAAAAAAGGTCTCCTATCATTTTTCTATAAATTGATTCCTTCCAGAGTTATTCGAGGCCAAAGTTTTATTTCCATCGAATTTTCGCGTTTTTTCAACATTTATGGTTCAATTATCATTATACGGGTGTCCCGAAATCAGGGGGCCAAACTTAAACAGTGCATTATTCGTATAAAAATAACACTTTTTTTGTTTAATAAACATGTATCAAAAAATGCTCCCTAAAGGTGCTACGGCCCCCTGAATAGGAGCCTAAGAGGATAATTTTTTTAAAACTATTCCTAGAGAGTTGTACATGAACAAATGAATTTTCGGTAGGTACTTTGGTAATTTTGACATGTTGAATCTAGATCTATGATCAAAACTGTTAAAATTTAATCATAGGCGTAACATTTGGAGGGGGCAAAGTTACAAAAATAGCCCCAACTTTTTTCTGGGTTAATAATTTAATTTTTTTTATGAAATTATGAGAATTTATAGTTTTTTACGAAAAATAGGTACTCATGATTTGAATTGCTCAGATGCACCATTTTCGAGAAAAATGCATTTATAAATAAATTACTTTGCATATTATACACATCTCATATTTTCATTAAAACTTTGTAGTAGGCTTTGGAAAAAAGTGACGTTTTTTTGTTTTTTTTTGTTTTTTTTTACAACACTTCCTATGTTTCAGATATAAATATGTGATTTTTTTACTACATGATGCTAAAAGTTGAAAAAACGAGAAAATTCGATGGAAATCAAACTTTGGCCTCGAATAACTCTGGAAGAAATCAATTTATAGAAAAATTACACATTTTTTATAGAGCGTTAAATTTACTATAAAAATATAAGATGTTCCTTGCCATAAGTTGATTCGATATAGACGTATAAAATTCCAAAGTTAAAAAAAAAAAATTCCTATGTTATTTAAATGGGAAATAGAAAATTGCGATCCGCGACCTCTAAATCTTCAAATTAAAAGCTCAAATTTTAACGAGGTCTTTGTTTTGACATCCTCTGAAAGAATTTGCTGACCATTTGAATAAAAAGAAAAAGTCGATTTTTTTGAAACACCCTAATATATATATATATATATATATATATATATATATATATATATATATATTATACAGTCCGTTCAGGCTAAGTTGAGCGCTTTGGTGGGGGATCCTGTGGCCGTTAATTAAATTAAACATCGAATCGTCGCGAGATTTCGGTAACAAGAAGATGATTTATCAGTGCCGCGGCTTGCCGTTTGTTCGTACAGAGCGGCTACCGAAATACATGTATTTAATTGTGCCTCAACATAGATGATGGACGGGGTGACATTCCTTAGACCGCTCAACTTAGCCTGAACGGACAGTATATATTATAACACTCCAGTTGTTGCGAACACGTTACTAATCAGAATAAAATAGGCAGAAATAACGTGTACTTTTTCAAATATTGTGTTAAACATTAACAAAATAGTCTGTAACCTATAAAAAAAATATCAAATCGCTGACAAAATTGTCTTTGTTAAAAAATTTACCTATAGTGGTTTTATACAAAGAATTTTACAAAATAAACTGATGATAACAAACTGATGATAAAAAATCTAATTTTTATAACCGTGTATACATTTTTAAAAATTAAAATAACTGTTAAACAGTTCATTAGCTGGGAAATATTTGTTTGTTAATTTCAATTGGCCAGGCGGAGTTTTAAGGGTGATTTATCTTGTAATACTGTAATACACGTAGGGTTGCCAACTTTCGGTTATTGAAATAAAGGACAAATTGGGTTTTTTTTGGTGCCACGGCTACAGCGTTTCCGATTGGTAAATTATTGCAGCACTAGAGCAAGCCCCAAGGATAATAAGTTTTGTCTTAAATTAATTTCAATAAATAAATCAATAAAAAAAAATCCAACAAAGAGATCAAACAAATTTTTATTAATAATTTTACGTTAGAAGTATGTAGAACAAACAACATGATCAAAATTTGTAATGGCACACGGCGTGCGAACGGTATTGAAATAAACACTAACCGTTGTCAAAGGCTAAGGAAAACGAATAGATATTAGAGAAAAAAATTATTGCAGAAAATTTTCTTGCTTTAACAACGGTTACTATTTATTTCAATACCTTTCGCACGCCGTTACTTTCCAGTTACTTTCTTAAATTTGTATTTATTTTGTTTTTTGGCATTACAAAGTAAAGTCCCATTGCTTTTAATTGATTCATAAAATTTTAAACAATTATCATTTATGTTGAAATATATATATAATTCGTTTTTTATTAAATCAATCCCACACCTGTTCCGCTCATCACTCCATTTTAAATTAACTACACTAAAAACTCTTTCCGGAAATGCTGATGAGGCAGGAATACTCATAAAAAATGAAATGATCTTAAATACATTAGTAAAATCGGAGTCAAGTTTTTGAAAAATAAATTGCCATTTATCGCTCGAATAGGATTTTGGGAAATTTTCATTTCTCTCAATTACATTAAAATTTGCTTTCAAAGAAACTACTTCTTCAAACAATAAGTCCATATTTAGTTCTAGTTTTTCTTTCAGTTTGAGTCTCTCAATAATTTGAACAAAGTCATTAAATGCTGGACATTTATTTTCTTGTAAAGATAAACATGATATTAAAAAAAGCCAATTATCGTTATCAAATATAAACCATTTCTTTAAGTAATTGAGAGAGACCTCAAGAAAATCTACAAAGTCATTCTTTATAGTTTCTCTGTCTCGAGGAGAAAGGCGTGGGTCTTTTAATTTTTTACTTGTCTCATATCCAAAAAAGAATTCTTCTTTTCGATTTTCTAGTTGGTTTTTAAAGTCTGTCATGATGTGGAAAATTTCACAAGCTGTTGTTTTGTTACACTCAATTTTCCTAATTGTTTTTTCAAAAAGATCACAAACATGAAGTATACTTCATATATGAACAATAAATAAATTTCTATTTTAATAGGAACTTCTGTGGATTCTGCAGAAATATTAAGAACATTTTTTAGTTGCTTAGAGCATGCTTCTGGTGAACTTAAAAAATATGAGCATAATGCCTGCCAATTTACAAGAAGTCTTTCGATGCATGGACCTATTGAAAGCCATCGAGTAACAACATGGCGCAGCAGCTCTTTATATGTACATTCAACGAAGTTGCAGAAGTCTTGCAGTTCTTGTCTTCTTTTCGCTGAGAGAGAAAAATGAGCATAAATTTTTAAGACCAGGTTTTCAACGTCCAAATTTAAATTAGCTAGAGAATGTTTAAAACAATTATGCAAAATGTGTGCATGGCAATTAGCTTTCAAAATATTTTCATTTGAACTTAGAAGGCATGTAAATAAGGAGTGATTTTTACCAAAGTTTGCGTTGGTATTGTCGGCGTTTAAAGAAGATAATTTTGAGAACGATAAACCTAATTGCCCTAGCGACGTCTCAACTGCTTTAAACATTCCATTTGCCGACTCGTCCGGATTTTCGTAGAAATCTATTATTTTGTTAGTAAGTCCTTCAGCCCGGGAAAAATACTGCACACATATAGGAAATAATTTTCATAAGAAATAAGAAAAAATTGAACCTACACCTCGCCAAAGTTTTTTGTTTTGAATGCGTTCCACCAACTTCAAATACCGACAGACAGCTGTTTCGACCTTTATTGGGTCTCATCAGTGTCGGGCAACTTGGTGTAGTGGAACACAATCAAAACAAATTACTCCCTTAGCTTATATGCTCGGTTGTTAAGTCAACAGAGGCGAGATGTAAGAACATCAGGTGATCCACACCGTCAAACGACGTGGCCTTTGCCGCAATCGGTACATACTATGCAACCGGGATTGCACACAGCAATTGTATCACAGATACTAATATGGCCTAAAGGAATCTAGAATTAACCCAAACGGGCTAAACATTAAGGTAAACATTCAATTTTCTTAGTTTCCTTAAGAAACTTTCTTGACCCATCACTGGTAATATTCATAAGAAATAAGAAAAAATTGAACCTACACCTCGCCAAAGTTTTTTGTTTTGAATGCGTTCCACCAACTTCAAATACCGACAGACAGCTGTTTCGACCTTTATTGGGTCTCATCAGTGTCGGGCAACTTGGTGTAGTGGAACACAATCAAAACAAATTACTCCCTTAGCTTATATGCTCGGTTGTTTGCTGTGTGCAATCCCGGTTGCATAGTATGTACCGATTGCGGCAAAGGCCACGTCGTTTGACGGTGTGGATCACCTGATGTTCTTACATCTCGCCTCTGTTGACTTAACAACCGAGCATATAAGCTAAGGGAGTAATTTGTTTTGATTGTGTTCCACTACACCAAGTTGCCCGACACTGATGAGACCCAATAAAGGTCGAAACAGCTGTCTGTCGGTATTTGAAGTTGGTGGAACGCATTCAAAACAAAAAACTTTGGCGAGGTGTAGGTTCAATTTTTTCTTATTTCTTATGAATATTACCAGTGATGGGTCAAGAAAGTTTCTTAAGGAAACTAAGAAAATAATTTTCTATTTTTTCTATTGGACGCATCAATTTGAATAGAAAAATAAAGATCTTTTAGATCATTGAGAACGTTTTCCAATGAAAATGGTCCAAGAATTTCAGTTACATACGCTTCCGATTTTGTTCTGCCACATGATATTTTTTGTGCAATTTTGGAATCGGCAAATATTTTTGAATTTAATTTAATTTGGCAGTCCGTTGAGTTATATGATAAATTATGTTTTACTGCGTGAAAAACCTGAAGTTCGGAGCACACAACTAATTCTTCTTCCTTCGTGTCTTTTTTGCAAAAAAAAAGTGTTCAAAACCTTATTTGATCTTACATCCTGAGAACGTTTTTTATGGTTTTGGCTCTCCATATGTTGTTTAACGGATGAAACCCCCATAGCACCAATTGAAAAGTTATTGTTGCATAAAAGACATCGCGCTTCAGTTTCATGTCCTCCTTCTTTAAGCCAACCCGAATATTGAGGCATTTCAAGCCAGGATTTATTAAATGCACACAGCCTCTTTTTTTTCGGACGAGGAGGTGTAGAAGGCGGACCGCTTCTTGACGTAGATGTCTGTGACTTTGGGACATCATCACTTGCATCGACGACTTTATTACAATTCATAATGATTTGATTGATGATGTTTAGAAAAAACCTGTAAATAAATAATGATTAGGCATTTAAGCAACTACTTGTTTAAAATAAGAAAATGCTACTTTTTATGCAAGTTTGAAAATATATTGCGAAAAAACTTAAATCCAATAAAATAATTTTAATATTGTATTTTCCACTTACCGTTTCTGTTAAGAAGTTGAAAATAAGGATTAAAAAAAACACCCTACACACAGGGACTAGTTGACTACAGACAAGGGCTCAACACAACGAGGAACAAAATAAAAATACAAATAGCCTAGCTAACGCTATACTCCCGCTTGTTGCTTGTACCAATACCTGTATTCAGCAATAACACTCTGGCTCTGGCCTCCGTCCTGGCTAATAAGCACATAAATGCAGTGTTCGTAGGTATGCTGGATAAATCGGAGCTCGGGGATTTACCAAAATTTTTCAAATGTTGCCAACTTTACATTTTATGGTATTGTTATGGGCCTTTTTTGAATAATTGTCGATTTATCTGTATTTCCGGATTTTAAAGGACATTTGCCGTCCTTTGACACCTTTCAAAAGGACAAAGGACAGTATTTAGAAATAAAGGACTGTCCTTTGAAATAAAGGACGGTTGGCAACCCTAAATACACGTGTTGTGTATTGCGTTAAATTAATGGCTTTATTAAAAACACTCGATTTTGGGCTAAAATATAATACCATAAATTTATCTCACGGGTATCATGAATTTTAATAATGAAAATTTTAATAATGGAAATGTATGCCTTAACGAGAAAAAGCATTATTTTATGAATATTATTGATTAAATAACTATTTTGAGGTTTATAAAATCTTTTGTTTTAATTTAAAACATAATAGTCTAGTGAATTTATAAAATTTTATAGGTGTGACCACAAAATGTGGATTGTGGGTGTGACTAGGGTTACCAGATTCAAAAAAAGTCGGAAGATTTTGTGTGAATTTACCTTAACAAAAATGACACAATCAACAGTAATTAAGTAACGTCAAACTTACAATTTGCTTTGTATTATTATGTCAATTTTGTAATTAAGATAAATTCATACAAAATGTCCCAAAATTTCGAGTAAATTTTTTTCTTGATGCTCATTCAAAAGGGGCTTTGACCCTGAATTTGCGTACTGTCCAAGTAACCCCTTCCCCCGCCATCTTCGATTCGTTTTTTTTTCTTTTCAATCGCTCATATCTCGCGTTCTATTTGTCGCAGAGTAAAAGGAACATTCTCGTTACATTCAGTTTACTCCTGAATTAAGTCTATATTAATGTAATCCCTCCTATGTACTGGAAAAAAGTTATTAGCGCCCAAAGTTAAAACTACTAAAAGTATCTTTTTTTCTAATGCATCTGAGACCTCTAGTACCCCTATTACTGTTTAAACTAGGCTCAATTTCTAGTGTTTCTAAAAAACGTTTGTTTTATTTTACACTTTTTTGCTTTAGTTGCCCGACACTGATGAGATCCAATATAGGTCGAAACAGCTGTCTGGAACGCACTCAAAACAAAAACTCTGGCGAGGTGAAGGTTCAATTCCTTTTGAAAAATACCAGTAATGGGTCAAGAAAGTTTTTTGAAAAAACTAAGAAAATTGAATGTTTACATTAGAATTTGTGTTTAATGCCTTTACTTGTGCGTATTCATCTATTTAATATTAAATTTCCTTCACTATGGTCATTCATTAATATTTCTCCTTCTATTTATTTCCTCTAGACTCTACTTCTAGAGATATCTTTGTTGCATGTTTTCACTGTTTAGACTAATCTAGCCCTTGAATCATGGTTCTATTTTACCATGGAGCCATATAGACCGTCTAATGAGGGAACTTTTCTTACGTACCATAGTACCAATTACTATGGTATCATGTAACATGGAACCATGGTATCATATTATTGCATTGTCACCGAAGTTACATAGGTGCAGTGGCGGACTAAACCCGTCGGGGGTCCGGGGCGGTAAAATAAAATGGGGCCTCTGGTCTGCTTATGAAATAATGTGATTTTTTTCTAAATATTAAGTTTTTGTTATTTTAAATTTGTTAGTAGATCCTCTTAGCAAGTCCTTTGCAACACTCTTAATGTAATCAGGGATATGAAAATTGATTACAAGCTTTTTCCAGCGAACTTATAAGTATACTTATATTTGAACTTGTTAATAATTTAAATTTTACACTG
The DNA here is from genome assembly GCA_921294245.1 of Brassicogethes aeneus. NCBI lineage: Eukaryota > Metazoa > Arthropoda > Insecta > Coleoptera > Nitidulidae > Brassicogethes > Brassicogethes aeneus. The sequence continues at coordinate 58,504,636 of OV121133.1, read as the reverse complement.
AAAGAAATGCATTGCTCCTTATTACTCAAAAATAGTAATGATTACAAATATTATATGTTTAAATGGCGACAGCGAAAACTTTTACTACTACAACATTTATATTTTGCTAGAAGGTTTATGCAGTCTGCACAAATATTTATTTGTAGGTGGAACAATTAAGTTGGCCTGAAATAGTAAGACATATTTGTATTGGTAACAAAAAATAACTTGTGATAGCCAATGCTTAGTTGTAGGTAGAGCAAAGAAATTTGTTCGAAGTAGCAGCAGTATTTGTTCTGTGTTGATATCATTATTTGTCTTGGCAGCAAGCATTTACTTATTACAACAAATCATTATTTGTACATAGTGCAATTAAGTTTGCCCGAAATGGTAAAAAGTATTTGTATTGGTAGCCAAAAAGTATTTTTTATAACAAATGCTCATATGTAGGCATAGCAAAGAAATTTGTGTTAGCAGCAGATAATTATATAATATTTGCTGCAGTAGGAAACAAATGGGTAGGGTAGGGTAAAATAATTTAACACTCTTTACAAATGTAGAAAAATATATTATAATAACTAGGTACATTTAAATTCAACCAAACTACACATACGATTCGATTTCGTCCAGAGAAGGTCCAACAATTACAGGTGTTGGTTGGAGGGACAGTCCAAATGACTTTAGTTTTTGCACTTTGCTTTCCAACACGTCGTTTAATTCACCAGTTATCTAGAACGAAAGACAAAAAATTAAAATAATATATATACCTAAAGTGAAATGGACTTTCGCAAAAAATTTACATTTCATAAAAACTTATACCTACGTAATAAGATAAAATAAAAGCTACCAACCCATACCTTTATGTGAATAATAAATCCTTCCACTTCAGTATTTGACGGCCGCCAACACTGTGATCGCTTGCGTTTTGAAGTGTGTGTAGACAATAAATGTGACAAAATAAATAAAATCCTTGTGGTTCTTACTTCTGTGAAAAAGAAAAAACTTCAATTATGTTTCAATACAAAGTAAAATTGCCTATCCGAGTCCACTTATTTTACTTATATATATATCCGGAAATTAGCTTTTATGTCTACTACAAACTTGCACATTAAATATAAAAACAATACAATACTTACGTTTAAAAATATCCACATATTTAGAGAATCCCCATTGATCGTAAGGTACACAAATTGCTTCGCAATCTTCACACGAACAAATCTCAAATGATTTTGACTCTGAAAATGGCATAGTGGTGGCCATATGGAAAGTCTGGCAATCTTCGGGTATATGTTTTGCCTTTTTTAAATTTATATTTTTGCTGGTAAAAATTTTTGATAATTACTTTGTTAGTAATTTTTTCGCGTATGTGTTGAAATATCATTAAAACATAGTTTAATAAACTAATATGAATTTAATGTAAATGTTACATGTGTACATGAATAAGTAAACAAACTAAATGCTGGGTTTTTACAAATGTGTCGAGCATCCAGCCCCTAAAAATTCTTATCTTAGGTAAAAGTGGGGTTTTATTGCCCTTCTTGAAAATATCAATACTGTTAGATGAAAACCAGATGTGGTCGTGTGCATGAAAAGCTTTTAAAATAAAAATAAAAAAATTTTGGGTTTAACATTGATTTTAACCATTAACATACTTATTTTTTTATTAAATATTTAAAAGACATTTAATTGTTTTAATAAATTATTTTTAGGTATAACATAGACATGCATATACATGTACATGCGTGTACATGCGTCACGTATTGTTATTATAACAACCAATAAATACTTAATGTATAATTATTTCTTCTTGTATTTACCTATTACCTTGTTAGGTAGGTACTTAATTAAATATAATTCAAAAAAATTAAATACTTTGCAACCAACTATGTACATTACTTTATTTTGTATTTGTTATTATTAACAAGAAGCATGAGTGCTGGTTGCAACAAAAATCCGAGTCGAAGAGGAGGATTTTTGCACCTGCACTAATGCATTTTGTTAAAAAATATTACTTGGCATTGTGTTTTTACGATTTTTTTCAGAGGAAAAATTAGATGCTCGAATGGTATTTGACAAGACTATTTCATGAGTAACAGTTAACAATTAAAATATAAATTGTAATTTTTGGTGACAACAGCAGCTGTCAAGTTTTGCCGCGGGTAAACTCGAAAAAACTGCTGACAGGTGCTGTCACACAGTTTTTTCACCTAGAAACCATTTGTAATTCAAAATTGCGCGTTTGTGATTGGTGGAAATTAAAACGAGGGAAATAGTCAATAAAAAGTATGTTCTGTAAACACAATCTTCAACTAACGCACATTTATTACGCCAGCAAATGTCAGTTTGCTATAAGCAAAATGCTGTTTGCACAGAAAGTAAAGATTTTGTCCGTAAAGCAAAACATAAATAGTTCATATGCTTACTACTACAAGCATTTTGACATTTGTTGTAAGCGCAAAACTTTACCGTTTGTTTGTAATGTCCACAAATATAATACTCTTTCCAACACATTGCTTTCAGCATATTGTTTTTTGCTACCAAAACCTATGCATTTCTTTCAGTGTAAAAATCAAGGGGCCCACTTATGGCACTCTAAGATTAAAAATTATTTATTGTAATTATAACCTTTTTTCTAATTCCTGATAGATTGCAGCTAGGGGCTCCCGAGACCAAAATATTAAAAATCTTTTTTAGTTTTGACTTAATATTTTGTTTTTTTTTTCATATCATGTTATTCTTTAGAAACTTGAAATCTTCGGGGTATTTTTTTTAATCAGTATATATTTTATGGTAAGGCTGGGTCCTGGGTCGAAAAAAAAAACGAAAAAATTGGGGAAAAAACTAGGCCTTAAAAAATGTCTTTTTTGGAAAAAAAAATTTTTTTTAAATATATATATATATATATACATTTGAAAAAAGTAGCATTCAACAACTTAACATTAATTTAATTAAGAAAAAAAACACTAAATATTAAATTAAATTAAATAGATTTAAGAAAATGATATTATGATTAATTTTTTTTTCAGTGTACGGATAGTACATATCTGTAAAATTTGTATTTTTTTTTTAAATTGGCTTTTGCATTTTTTGGTATTACTCCTTGAATAAAATGAGAAAAATGCAAGTCAATTTTTCTGAAAATTTCCGGAAAAAAACGTTTTTTTTTCGCCGGCTCAATTTTTCCGGAAATTTTAAAACCCTAAATTTTAGATAGTTTTTTGTTGGACTGAGAAAGACTACTTAAGATTTGGGGACCCTTCTGGAATATTATACAAAGTACTTTGAAACTATTTTATATTTCCCATATATTAAAATTTAATTTAAAATTGTATGTTTAGTTTTAACGCCAATTTGCAATTTTTAATCAAACATTTAAATATCTGTATAATAAATCTGACAAATTTAAGTTATGTCAATAAACAACAATACAAATAATATCCATTTTGCATACATTTTTATTTCATTAAATATTGTTGAACAAGTATAAATAGAAAAGACAAGTAGGTATAAATAGGAAAGACATAAAACAGTGGTAATCCACACAAAACGACTAAAAATCCGCACACCTTTGACATCACTAGCATTTATTTTATCTGTCATTGCGGCTCAAACACAAATGTAAATAAACTTGACTGGAATTTATGACGCTTGTTACTTTTCGCGATGCATGCGATAAATCGAACGTGTGTAGATAACTTTTAAACAGAAGAGCCGCGCTCTCCTATTTTACGGCAATTTGAAAAATGACGACTATATTCATGGCAAGTAGATTCGAATCCATCACGCGAAAAATGCAAAGAGATACGTTTTAAAGTTGTAGTCGTTCGTACGTTCGACTTACCTTACCTTGGCATCATAAATTCCTGTTTTCCGGTTGTAGCGGAATAAATTTAAATGTAGTTGCGGATTTTTGGTTTATAAACTTTTAGATTTTCTTTATGACATGGCTTTGCTTGTTCGCTAGATGTTTCACGTGTCAATTCCACAACGAGTTGTTAAAATAGTTAGCCTGTTTCATAAAGTTCGACTTATTTCATATTTCAGTTTCAATTTTAAATTTAAAAAATGTAAAACATTTGTAAGGCGCCTTTAAAAATTGGAGGCTCTCAAAATTTATGGGGGGCTAAGCCCTCTTTAGCCCAGCTTAGTTACAGGCCTGGACCATATGGTACAAAACGCACCATATTCTTAAAAGTTAAGGTATTATTAAACAAAATAAACCCTGGTTTACATGTTAAATGGACCCTTTTTCGGAAGACTCCGGTTTTAGGTATCTCCCATCTTTTTATTAAGTTTCATATGAGACGCGCTATTTACACACTAGATTATATGAAGACTTGAAGACTTATCAGGAATTTTTTATCAGTTCTTATAAAAGGCCCATTGTGCTCCTTTTCTTATACAACCGTTCTGTTTTGTGTTGTGTGTTGTCGGCCCACGCAACGGCACAAAGGAAAACCTGCATTACTTTCCATTTGCAACGCTACTTAGTGTTCAACTATGGATGAAATGATTTTCCACAAAATACATGAAATTATTATATAAGGATAAAGGATTATGTGTAACAGGTTGTTTATATTTTTATTCACTTCTGTTGCATAATATTGGGTTTTTTCAAATATAATGATAACCGTTATTATAATACCCGATAACTCATTATTTACGTTTTTAGTGATTAGCCCATTTCAATATTCCCTGTAATTTGAACCAATCGGGTTTTAAATTGGGAGAAGGCGACTATAATAAAATTTCAAATTGGTAGAAAGTGATGTTAACCATCTGATGTCAGATTTTATTTTATTTATTTTTGAAAATCATTTAAATATCTACTTATTGGAGTAGATAAAGTATAGTGTTATAATCAAGATTATGCGAATTCACTCGGATGAATTGCTTTACTTGTCTGGCGACTCGAGACGCAAACCTCATCCTCGTGAATGAGGAGGAGTATTTATAATTTTAGTACACTGTTCAAAATTTCATGACCATTTTAACACCAAATTAACACCATACATGGTCTATATCGATACAAACCAAAATGGTGTTAAATACGGTCCAGTGTAAATTCAAATACTAAAATGGCGTAAATTTAACTTTCACACAGTATTAAAATAAATTTTATTTGTAAATTTAACTCCTTTTCAGTGTTAAATATTATGTGTTTTTGGTCAAATTAAATCATACTACACAGAAAATAAAGAAAAAAAGGAAACAGGTTCCTCGACGCATTACAAGTATATTACCATTGGTATTATTCCAGAAAATTTAACCTTCCACTCGCTAGAGATAATTTTTTTAGTTCGTTCCACCAACTTAAAATACTTCAAGTATTGACAGCTGTTTCCACCTATTTAAGGTCTCTTGAGTATTCGAACAACAACACACCAAAGCAAAGGACTACCTGAGCTTATATATTCTTCATGTAAGTTAACATAGGCAAGATTTAAGAACATCACGTGGTCCACACCGCCTTTGCCGCGATCGGTACAAACTATGCAACCAGGAATGCACGGTGAATTGTTTTAATCGTTTTAACAGAGTGCTTTAGGTTGAAGTAACTCTTATTTTACGAACAACATATTTATCATACAGCGGGTTGGTTTCACTAAAGTTTTCTGGGTTTATTTAACCAATTTAAAAAAAATAAATGGGTCAACTAAATTAATATAGTTAAATGAACTATTCCTTTTTTTCTGTGTAGGTGCACTTCTCAAGTATTTTTAGATAAACACCGTTTTGGTGTTTATGATTTTCAACCACAATTTATAGTGTTTATATTAACACCACTTGGTGTTGGATTTTGACACCATTTTAAGAGTACTCTTTACACCACAGATATTTTAAACAGTGTATTCTTATAAGGGCACAAAAAGTATTTAGGTATAATCGAAAATGTATGAAAAGGCAATAAAGCGTTGAAAAAGGATATTTGGCAACTTTTTGTGTGAAATTAACCTGAACGAAGAGGTTAATTAAATTTGCATCGTAAAAATTAAATTCGCGGATGTTGATTAATAAAGATTGATAAGGCCGTTTCAGCCGAACTTTTCCGCCATTAATTAGTTGACGCTCGGTAAAAAAGTTTTGTTGGAAGTTGTTAACATCGCCAACATTTTTTTATTTGTTTTCCATAACTTTTGGTTGGTGTCAAAGTTTAATAGTATAATGATATTCGAAATGTTTCCGCATTTTCTCATTTAAAAGGTTTTTGTCTGTAAGTAAGTGGAGGGGGAGAGTTTTAACCAATTTTTTAATTTCTGGGGCATAAGATTACATTTTTGAAAAATTACCCTTATATTTTAAATGAGTTCGGTACATTACATTTTATAACAGCATGATCAATAGAAATTTATTATCATTAATACTTTTTTAATGACCCAACTGCCTTCTACATGGTACCTTTTTGTGCCAAAACTTTTGGCCATATAAATTGGGCATGCCGTCAAAAAGCTCAACAACTAAAATAAATACATAGATACAATTTTCATCAAAAAAATTTTAAAATGTTTATTTATAAAATATTTAAATAAAACAGTTATTTCTGTTATTAAAAAAAAATGTATTTAATAATTTAAATTTGAATGTTAGTAGGCTTGCTGATCTCCTAGTAGAACCTTTTATAGTAGGTTGGGGGAGTTTTTTTTAATATCATGACTTTCATCAAGAGCTATGTCTTGTAATATTATTTTATGGTCATCTTGTATTCTTCCAACGTAATAGACTAAAGTTGTCTTGGTACATAAAACATGTTAAACATCGTAATTTATATTTGCTATTATGAGTGGCTTCATTACTTGGGCCTCCTTTAAATGTGATATCGTATGAAAAATAATCGCTACGCAGACGCGCTATTTTCCTATTTGGCTTAAATTTGTTCACCTTTACTGGCTGTTTCAAATACTTTTTTTACCATCCGCTTTTTTTATGCGCTTTATTTTTTTTAATTTCAGTCCCGCCATTTCTTCTAAAATTTCTTTTTTAGGATTGTCAGTGTAAATACGCGAATATTTTTTCCTACCTCTAACATATTCTTTAATAAAAATTTTCGGATTACTTCTGTCACATTTTCTTGAGGAATAAAATCTTTATTGTCTACCATCAATACGAAACAATATGATTTAAAAGGTTCGAACACACGGGAATGAAAGCACCACGATCCCATTTTCTCGACAAAAGTTGATGCCTTCGAGAGTAATATGGGTTTTTATGATTATCAATAAGCAACAATATAGGACTCTGCTGAGCACTTTGTGTTTTGTTGAATATGTTCCACAACCAAAAAATAGTCATCTATCCAGATTTGCTTGTTAGACCCTTGGGTCCAGGTGGGCATTATTCAGAAAATAATGAAGGTAGGTACTTTTGGCGTGAAAAAACATTAATAAAACCTACACACGCAACTAAAAAGCCACGTTCTGCGGATACAACTTTTGGAGTTGAAAGAAATGTTGTTACACCTGTTTCATTCAGGTTTCATATGTCTTTTAAAGCAAAGTGGTATTTATTTAAAATTGGTTATATCAATTAAAAAAGAATATGACAACTTTTTCCATATTAAACCCTCTACTATTCTTGCTAGTATTTTTGGGTTTTCTTAGTGAATGATGTCTCTTCCAAAAGCTCTTCAGCAATTCTAACCCAGCTGTACCTTTTGTATCCCCGGAAGAAGTATATGGACATTTTAGAGATTTTGCTTCAGCCAGGCTATAAATTTAACGCTTTTTTAATATAATTTTTCAACATAAGTTACTAGTAAAAATTTATCGGTAGGCATATTTTGATTCAATCTTTGGAGCTGTTTTTATTATGTGATTTGGAAATGCGTCTGGTGTTTTTTTCTTTAAATTATAAATGCGATCCTGCAGTGTTAAACGTTTAATTTTAAAAGCTATTGCAGCTTCCCGTTTTTAAACAATAACAATTATTGCCTTATCAATATTTTATTTATTCTTTTAAAAGAAAAAACAATCTGTGATATATGTATATATACGTGCGCACCATCTGCAATAACTAAGTAATATTATTGTCCCTGAATATATTGGGCCACATCTAATTAAATACGGTGCAGTGTGGGCCTGGCCAAACTTGCCCCAAAGTAACGAATCTACCTCATTTTTTTGCAAGATACCTAACTTACATACCTACCTAGTTTACGCAAAGAGATAAATATGTGCACTTTAAACCGTAAGATGGGTTTGCTACGAATTTTTGAAAATTTTCGGTCATCCAAGTCAAGTCACCCCACATACGGGGAGATTCTGGACAACGTACGGGGTGCATTTGGACACTATAAAAATATTATAAATTTAGGAATTTTATTGAAAAAATCAGAGCAAAACTTATTCAATACTAAATTGCGACAAATTAAAATTAAAGTAAATCATGTTATGGAATCGAACTCCGTCAGTGGGGGGGAAGAACCAATACCACGTCCTTAAAATCCACCAAGGCTTCATCTTCATGTGTTTCTTTAAATCTGTATGATAGAAACTGCCTTTTAAGGAATTTGACTGTATATCCTTGGTTTAATTTTTGCAATATTCTGCTAACGAAGTGCCGGGACTATGTTTGGACAATAGAGGAAGACTCTAGACAGTGTGTCCAAACTCTCCCTACATGATGTGAAACAAAAAAAAATGTTCATAATTTCATTCCATGCTTTATACATGCTTTAATATGTAGTAACTTTAAATTATTTATCTACAACGGTCTGGGCAGAAAAGCTTACAAGTGGAAAGTAAAATATTACATGAAAAAACTCGAAAATAAACTTTTCCACTTACCTCTTCTACAGCTAAACTCAAACTTATTTTACTACCACTATTTGATACCTTACCAACTTGACGATGTGTAATAGTAGAACCAACCTGAAATTTTTACTGGAACCGCGAAATTCGTCCATTGTCCATTGTCTCCCAGTGTCCAGACTCTACCCACTCTCCCCTACCACTTATTAAGCAAAGTTTGAACGCGATATATCTATCAATCAGAGTGCTTTTTCATATAAATATCAAATTTAACCTAAATTCGTTAGGTGGGCAGTAAATTTGGCTAAATTTAATGCCTACTTAAATTTATATTTAGGATATTATGTTATCAGTTAAATTGTACTAGCACATATTACATTGTTCTATGAAACGTAATTATATCCCTTTATACGTATAGTTGGTCGGCAGTTCGCCTCCACAGAAAATCTCTTATTTGATTTAATATTAATGCGGGATAGTCTAAAGCAAGATTCGTTCGCATCAGAGAGTTTTCACAAAGACGGAATTAGCAAAATTATTTCGTCACTTCCGTCTCTATTTTGTCTTTTAACTTCCTACTTAGATATTATTAGGTATTACTAAATGTTCAAAGTTGTCGTAGGTACTTTGGTTTAGAATTACTATTGGGCAATATTAACTACATAACCAGACAAAAGAAATATGACAAGTACACTCTTAAACCAGAAATCCGTCTTTAAAAATTAAATGAAATCTAAAATACTCTTTTTTTAAGTATTTAAATTAAAGTATTCTTTTTTTAATTGTAAAGTCTTTCTTTATACAAGTTAAATGTTTTTTTTTTAATTTTAAATTCAATCCTTAATTATGTCAATAAAAAGTGTTCTTTTATTAAATCGTTTTACTGTTCATAAATGTCAAATCAACTTTTAAAACTTGAAATGTAACTTTAAGTGGTCAAATAAAATTAATTACGTGAGGTGTTTAGGGGGAGGGGGTCGAGCCAAACCTCACCCAATCTCACGTGGGGGGAGGTTGTTCTCGGCAAATATCACGTCATTTTTTCTTTTCGATTGAAACAGTGTAAAATTGCGAGAAAACTGGGTTAAATTAAGTAAACAATTATAAGCAAATTGTTTTTTTAATAAATCTAATAGAATCAATCACAGATTAACTTATTTACATTAAAACCATGCATTTAAAAAAATGTCACGTGAGATTAAGGGAGGGGGGAGGGGGTCAAGCAAAATCTCACATCTCACCAAGGGGAGGGAGGAGTCGAAAAATCGCCAAAATTGCCTCACGTAATTAATGGATGTCCCCTTATAAATTCAGTTTAATAAAAGTGTAATGCATTTTATCTATTAAAATTTCCATCTTTAATTATTTAAATAAAATGTACGTAAAATAACTTATAAAAGTTTTATGTACTCTTTAAACTTAAAATTTTACTTCTAAGTGGTTTAGTTTTTTTTAAACTTAAATTTAGTCTGTATAAAAGTTATATAAACATTTTTAACTTCATATTTCAATTATTAAGAATTTAAATAAAAAGTTCTATTTTCGTAAATCATAAATTCACTGTTTAAGTATTTAAATCAAAAATCCTTGCGTAATATGAGCATTTTTTACTATTATGGACCTAAATTCATTGAAACGTATGATCTTTATCAGTTTTTGTTTTGATTTCATCCTAAAAAAGCGTTTCGATGTACTAAACAAGCCTTTTTTGCATAGAGGAAAGCTTTGACGCGAGGTGCTAAATTGTATACATTTATAAATGTAAAAATAAAAGTATTTAAAGAACAGGTGTGGACGATGAGTTAATTAATCCGCCTAAAGGTAAGTTTGTAATAATTATTAACCTTTAAAGAATTCTTATGATCCTATAAGTAAAATAGGAAATAGCCTTTAAGGATTAAAATTAATTCTTAAAAGAATGAAATTAATTCCAAAAGAGTTTGTTTTGCATACAAAATTATTATTTTTAAATTTTATAATGCGCATTTAATAATCTTTTTATCCTGCTCAAGAAGCCCGATCTGGGAAAAATCTATTTTTTGTTTTATGCCCAAAATTCGATTTTACATATGACATTTCATTTTTATCCTCTTGTTATCAAACATTCTGGATAAGAGATTGAAGTAATATTTAACGAATTATAATATTACTATTATTATTAAATTTTAGTATACAAGTTAAAAAAATGAACGGGATATTTATTGTAATTTTACCTGAATTTTGGGAAGATTTAATGGAAAATTTTATTTTTTAAATATAGAGTGTCCGGAAAATCGTAGACCGATGCCATACCAAGCTGAAGCTTATTTAAAGTATATAAAAAAGTGATTTTCGAGTTATTAAGCATTTAAGTTAAAAAACTCAAAAGACTTTTTAAGAAACGTCTTATATAACGGTTGTCATGGAATCAAAATATACAACGCATCTACAGCGACTTAAAGTTAACATGGTTCACAGATGTACTTTCTGAGAGTTTCTGTAAGAAATTCCAAACATTGTGATAACATTATTAACCAATTTTAATTTTTTATTTTTGGCGCGTCATTAGAAAATTGTGTTTAATTCTTATAAGTAAATGGATTTTTTTTAAAATAATAAAGAACATAAAATTTAATGTGTAAACCCTAAACCCTTTTTAAAATATTCCGGATATAATGTAAATTTCCATTTAATGTTCCCGTCCTGTAATTTTTTTGGGAATCTTTGTACTATGTATAATAATTATTTAATAAATAAACTTGTTAAAACAAGTTTAATAATAATTATTATTATTATTAATTATAATTAAATAATTATTATAAAAAAAATTGCAGTTTAAACTACAAAAGACATTTTAAAATATTTTTTAAAAATGCAATGGGCTGCGTTATAGAAAAAGAACCGTTATTGCCCGCCATCCCTATGTTATAATATTTTTAATTGAATCAATGGCCCACCCTTAAGAAAAAGCCTGCGCACGCCTATGATTGTTCCTACAAAATGTAAAAAGCTTAAACGCTGCTTTATGTAATGTATTTATTAATTTATTATTATTTATGTTTAGGAACAAATATTATTTTATTTTTTTATGCAAAGAAAAATGTTATTTTTTAATTAGATATATTATAATATTCTTTTTTGTTTTTATAACCACAATCCGTTACATCCTGTAACCTAAAGGTATTTTATATTCTTATTTATATCGTACAATATTACCTAATTTTTACTTTTGTTTAATTTTAATATCAAAATATACAGTATGTTCCCGAAATGAGATAGGAGATTTTTTGTTTTATTTTTTGTTTAAAAAAAGTCACCCTTGATAAAAAGTTTTGATCATCGAAAAAATAACATTGACATAAATAAATTTCAGATTTTATCTACAGGGTGTTCAAAAATTGAAAAAACATGAATTATTTTCAGGAAGCAAGTTCCTATTTATTTATTTTTAATTTTTTATAAAATAATAACACGAAATAAAATTTGGATTTTTTTCACAGGGTGTTTAAAATGTCCTTAATAGATTTTATTTATTATTTTTCAACTTTTAAACACCCTGTGGCTGAATCCACAAATTTTACTATGTGAATGTTATTTTTATGAAAATTAAAAAATGTTAACAAGAATGACTTTTCTTTGAAAAATCAATAATAATAATAATAATTAACTTGATCCTGGAAAAAAACAAAAAAAAACAACTTTATAATTTTGGGCATAATTTTTGTATTTAGACTTTGTTATAAATTACAAACAACTTTTTCTTATTATATATATTTCTTATACAAAAATAAAGGTATGAATTCTTTTGAATCGATTTCATGTTTTCCTAATTTTTTAACACCTTTTGAATAAAATCCCATTTTCTTTATGTTAATGTTATTTTTTCGACTATTAAAACTTCAAAACAAGAGAGACTTTTCTTTGAAAACCCAAAAATAAATGTCGTGATAATAAAATTTAATAAACAAAGTTTATATTAATATCATTTAACCGACCTTACTTCCTAGCTACAAGGTCGATTAATTGAGAGAAAAATTTTTGTAATTACAAGGCTATTAAAATGGCATTAAATGGCATTAAAATATTTTAAAAAAATCTGCGGTTCTCGAAAAATTTAAAAAAACTAAAAAAATCGTGTCAATTTTGTGTATGTAAAACTTTCCAGGAATAAGTAATGAAGTTACGAGGTGTGTTCAGAAAATAACTGGAATTGTTAAATTTCGCGGGTTCGGAGGGCCCGGTTGTCATAAAATGTTCTTTATTATGTTGGTATACATGCCCCCGAAGTATGATAAAAACTTTAGCTGTTTTCATTGTTTACTTTGTCTGTGGCAGCCGCTAAGGTTAGACTTGTTTTATGAGCTCGGCGATTTTCGTTCGTTAAAAGAAATGGATCAAAGAATTTGGTATTCAATTTTGCTTAAAAAATAAAATAAATTCTGAAATGTTAACAAAGGCCTATAGTGAGTCTGCTATAAGTAAAACAAGAGTTTACAAGTGGTATAAGAGTTTCCAAGATGGCCCTGAAGACGTTGAAGATGACGAACGCCCCGAACGTATGTACCAGTGGCGGCTCGTGCCTTCCGCGCTGGGGTAGGCGACGGCCAACAAAACAAACTCTGTTTAAAAAAACTACCACATAACCATCGATGATTCTCATACCATTGCTTTTTAAACGATCGAGAAAAGATTTAGATGTGGAATAGGGCGATCATTAATCATATCATCTTTTCGATCGTTTTCATTAAGGCGAGAAAATGGATTTTCAAGTAATGAGCAAATAATGTCATGAAATGGGCCCTCCATTATTGCAAAATAATACCCTTGTTTATTAAACAAGGCTAATAATCAACCTATTAGGTAGTAGGTACCTAATTCTAATACTAACAAATAATAATAAATAATGATACAGTAATACTTAGCGGGTAATTAATTTCCTGACACAGTCACAAAAATAAAGTGAATTTGGCTTAAAACTCAAAAACATCTAATTGAGTCAATTAAATTGACAGAACTAAAATGTAAAAGAAATCTGCTTAAAAGCCCTTTATCGTTCGAATTTATCTCAACAGGTGTCACTATTTTAAATTAATTATTTATTATATTAATATATTCTTGCAAATGATGTTATTTACAGGACTTTTAATATTAAATTTATATTATATTCTGAATCTCTTCAATTGAGATCGATCATTTTATCGATTACCGGCTTAAAAAAATAACTTACTGGCAAAAACAAATCGGAAGCCGAATCGGCTTTCGGATTAGCAGAAGGCGAACAATCGTGTCGCCTATACATCGCAATTTTACCATACGTCAACGGCGTTTCTATTGGTCAGCGGTATAGCGTTCTTCACTTGGTTGACGTGAAAGAATCAAATAAATAGGCGCTTGGGATAGTCGCCTTTGCTTGCCTTAGATGCTGATTTAGAGAATATATAAAGGTGTAAACTAGCTACTTTCGTCATGACGCATCACGCAACAATTCAATAAAAGGTTTTATTTGCGATAAATAAGATTTATGAATGCAAAAAAAATTAAATTTGGTAATTTTATTAATGTTAAATTACTTATATTTATTATTTTACATCCATATTTCCAGGGTAGGCGGCGCCTACCTTGCCTACCCCGACGAGCCGCCACTGGTATGTACAAGCACATTAAGTTAATGTGCTTGTACGTTCGGGGCGTTCGTCATTAACAACCGATAAAACATGGAAAAAGTGGAAGAAATGGTTATAAACCATCAGAGAAGTCGCTGATGATGTTGGTATATCGATTGGCTCATCCCATGAAATTTTTTCGAATGTTTTGGGTATGAAACGCGTGGCAGCAAAATTTGTTCAAAAATTGTTAAATTTTGAACAAAATTTTTGGCCAAAAACAATACTGTAATGATGCCCCAGCCTCCATATTCGCCAGACATGCCTCTCTCTGACTTTTTCCTATTCCCAAAAATAAAGAGAACCTTAAAGGGCCGTCGTTTTGCAAGCATAGATGACATTAAAAGCGCATCGCTGAAAGAACTAGAGGCTATCCCAAAGATCGAGGTTTAGAAGTGTTTCGAGTATTGGAAGAAGAGCTGGCACATGTACATAAAGTCCAATGGGGACTATTTTGAAGGCGACAACATTAATGTAGACAAATAAATAAATATTTGTTTCAAAAAACGAAAATTCCCGATATTTTCTGAACACGCCTCGTATATTAATTTTTAAATTTGAAAGGTTTTTAGTTTTTTTCAAATAGTTTGAGAACCGCTGACTTTTTTACAATTTATAAATTTTATTTTAATAAGCTTGTAATAACTCAACTTTTCTCTAATTTAACCGTCCTTGTATACCTAGCTATAGCTATAGCTCTTCAAATAAAAAAATTAAGTTTACACAAAACAGAGTAAAAGTGAAAATAATAGAAAAATAGTGAAATTAAAAAAACATAAATAAAAGAAAATTTAAAAACTTTATAATGAGTAAATAGGTATTTACCCTTTTTTCGATCCTTAGGAGTAAAAACTTTTTACGTGGTAAAGGGGTAAAAAATCATTCTTTATGAGTGTATTTTCACTCTATCTGAGTGATTTGGTTTAAGAGTGTAAATCTTTTATTAATTTTTTATTTTGTGCCAAAAAGTTAGTTTTTAGTTAAAAGTTTTAACTTAAAACATTCCAAGAATGAATATAATATACACTGGCGAAAGAAATTAAGGCATCACCATCAATTTATCTTTATTTTATTTTTAATTTTGCGAACCAATCCTTCGATTTTTTTATAGATTATGTAACGACTCAGAGAATTTTATTATGACTTTTTTCCTATATAAATCTTTGCTTCTTTTATATAAGGGGTGTTATACTCATACTTGATTTTTTTAAATTTTAAACACCCTGTGAATAAAAGTAGCAGTAATAGCAAATCCTAAAAACGATTAAACCATATAAATATATATCCTTACTATTCTTTCATTTGATTTAACTTTTTATCTCTGCATGTTTTATTTACCTTTTTATACACATTACCTATAGGTAATGTGTATAAAAAGGTAAATAAAGAAAACAGGCGGTTGCGTCTTGTCAACATTGTGAGAATATTTCTTTGAAATATTTTGTCTTTTTTTTATTTTGTAATTTTTTTAGTTTCTCCATTTATTTTTAATAACGCTTTTGTTTCGTTCAATATCTACAAATTTATTTTTTCAGGTTTTTCTAAAAACATTTTTAGAAGCTTTGGTATAACTTTTTTGTGTTCAACATTGTGTAAATTAATTAATAAAAAGCCTGTCTACCCTTAAAATTTATTTTGCTTTTAATATAATTAATTTTATTCTGCTGTATTAATAATGTATAAGCAACAAAATTTCATTAGTGCCTAAAAAGTCAGCCACATTGCTAATTTTTATTATTTTTATTTTTATTTTATTATAATACTTAATCCAATTTACTTTATTTTATTATAATACTTAATCCAATTTATTTTTTACCGTATAAGTACCGCATAAGTACGGTAAAAAATAAATACCTCTATGTATGGGTTTTT
This sequence comes from Brassicogethes aeneus, assembly GCA_921294245.1. Taxonomy (NCBI): domain Eukaryota; kingdom Metazoa; phylum Arthropoda; class Insecta; order Coleoptera; family Nitidulidae; genus Brassicogethes; species Brassicogethes aeneus. The sequence continues at coordinate 58,488,396 of OV121133.1, read as the reverse complement.
TTAATTGAAAAGCTAAAAGGTCGGTTAAATTAGAGAAAAGTTGTTTCTAATTTTGAGAAAAAAGTGAGTTTCACATGTAAACATACAAACTTATCTACATTTTCAACCAATTTGTGATTTTTTTTACCCATTGGGCCAATCTGTGTTTTTTCATTTTTACCCTTTTCTCGTCGAAGAGAACTACTTCTCGACCAAATTTTTACAAGTCCATTTTTTCGTCCATTTTTTCGTCTAATTTTGTCCGTTTGGCGAAAATTAAAATTTGGGGAAAAGTTGCTTCGGGACGGTCATCAAACTTGGTTCCTTGAAAATGGGTCGGATCAGTTAAAAACTTTTTTTTTACATTGGGCAAACAAAAAACACGAATACAATTTAACATACTAAAATATAGGTAATTATCATCGGAATAAAACAAAATTGCCTTTTTTAATAAAGAATTACTTTAAATTCGGTAAATTAAATTAATTTAAATATTTGACTCATTAATTGTTGTACTGAAATAATGTGGAAATAAGTGGAAATTTAAAAATTAATATGAGGAAACCACGTTGCTATGGTAACGGTTTGTTTGTATCGTAAACAAAAAACGTCAGGACCAGTTTTTTTCTTTTTCCTCTTTACTTGTTAAAAAGCTTGTTCTCTTTTAAACAACATCATCTTTGTTTCTATGTTTGTATTTTTTGAATGTTGCCTAGATTCTGCAGACATAATCTTCAATAATTTTAATGTACTGTACTGATTTCGTTTAGATGATTAAGATTAAGATTAATAATTTAATGAAAGTTTCTTGGATATATGTATTTTTTTAATTATACTGACCAGTATTTTCTTTCCTTCATTGGACTGGCTTTAAATTATTTCCTTTAAATATATAAGCAACACTTGTTCTTATAAGATATATCTATACGTTGCCGAAAATGTTATTGTTTTATGTTTTCATGTTAAAGTATTGATTTTTTTGCAAAATTTATATTTATAACCATTTTTACATCTGCTTCATGTTGAACAACACTAACTATGATTGGAATATCTGAATGTGCAATATATTAAATAGGATCCAGTCTGAAAAAAAATCTACCTTATAATAAAATAAATCTTTGTACATTAACCCTCGAGCAGTCGCGTTGGTGCAAATATGCTACCTATAATACTTAATGAGGGCGTCGCGCATGAACAAGTGTTTTATTTGTAATATACCGCTCAGCAGCGTTGCCAACCCTACGGATTTTTCCGTAGATTTAAGGATTTTAAGGGTCATTAACGGATAACCGGATTTTGTCTGCAATTATACGGATATTTGGACATTATCGCATAATTCATAATTACTTGATATTTTATGTATTAAAACCTGCGACAAGTAAAAAATTGCTTGAAACCCTTTTTATATTTTCTAACTATTTCGCTCCGTCCAGTAAACGGCGGGTATAAAACCTTGCACTGAACGTACTAATGGAACGTTTCATGGAACGCACTCATTAGTTTAGGAATTTTGTGTTTGTTACCAGCAGGTTACCAGAAAAAGTGCTGTCTGTCAAAAAGATGCTGTGAAAAAAATGGCAACTAAAGTTTTAAATTTGTTTTGGTATCTATTTACATTTAAAAGTTTTTTATACATGTATCACACTATTAGTATCTAATTACATTGTTTATAAATATATGAATTTATGAAATGTGTAAATCTTAAAAGCGCCAAGCACTACTAAGAAAGCGCCACCTTGCGCCAAATGTTAATGCTAAATAACTGAACACACTGAACAGCTGATAAATATTGAGTACCAATCAAAATTGTTAGTGAAAATTCGTAAATTCTAAGTTGCCTCGGTGCCTGCCACCTCTCATCCCTGGTAGGGATAAATCCGGATTTTACCCTTCACCCACGGATTTCTACGGATATTTGACTAGAGAACTCAGGATTTTTCGAACGAAAAGGTTGGCAACGCTGCCGCTCAGTATCTTCCAAGATATTGATGAGGAAGGGTTAGTTACGTTTGTTCAGTTAAAATTTTGTTAGTGTGTTTGTCTACAACGGTTCAAATTTAATTGGAGCAATTTTGCTACCACGCGCCCAATCATGTAAGTATATTTTTATTTGTTTCCTTTTTAATTGTGATATTTTTTTTGTTGTTACTAGTTTAAAATTTCCAAAAAATGTTATTTACCAGTTTTTGTATAATAATATTTTTATTATTGTTATTATTATTAGCATTCCAACTAATAAAATCTCACTTAGAGGAAAGGTCTAAAATATTGGTTTTACCTTCAGACATTCAATTTTTTTTAAAGCGATACAAACCTGTAGAAGAAAAAGAAAAACAAGATGAACAAAGAAAAAAGCGGGGACGTTGTACTTTATGTACACAGACAGAAAAATAAATTTACATCACTATTGTGTGACAAATGTGACAATTTTGTTTGTCAAGATCACAGTGAATGTACAATTACTTGTCAAAAATGTAAAACAAATTCAGCTAAAAGTTATGAAGATGACTAATTTTTTATTTTTCTAAAATAAAATTATATTATTAAAATGTTTAATAAATATAATATATAAATGTTTAGTAAATAATATAATAGGTATATAAATATTAAATAATAAATAAATGTTTAATAAACATATAAAACTAATCATTTAGACTGTATTTATATTGTTTACATATAAATTACTCCTAAAACAATATTAAAGCTGTTCTAAAACTATAATTTACAGATGGTAGCATATTTGCACCACGCGCCTACTCATGAAATATTTTAGGACGCGACTGCTCGAGGGTTAAGCATATATACATAACCTTGTCCAAAGTATGGTTGACCAGTTTTATGTATATTAAAAATTCCATTTTTTTGAAGCTGTACTTTTGGACAAGGTCAAATATGTATGATAAATAAATAAAAAGGACGGATTTTTTTTATTCTTTCAATCTTGGTTTTCGCAAAAACTCCAATAAACTTTTATAAATGTACATCCAAATGAATTTTGTAAAAATTGTAATTATTAATAATAATAATAATTAATAATAATTACTGTATGCAACTTTTAGGGTTTTTAAAAAGTATAATGTGTATACGAGTAGGTACACATAAAAAATCTAACATAGTACCAAGTACAGCGCTGTCATTGAATGCATTAAAATTGAAGCAATCTAAATTGTTATTTTCTTAATTAATTACTATTAAACCAAAATAGGAAAATATTTTGCCTAAATGTCAAAGAATTTATTGTGTTAAATGTATACATAGTATAAATACAAAAGTAACGTTATTAAATAAATCAAATTAGTATTTAATGCAATTACATTCTAACTCTAACAAATAAATATCAATATGAATATCAATAGATTTAGGAGCAATAATTTTTGTTGTTCATTTAAAAACAGTAAACGATTATAAACCAAGTGCTAACTACCTATTGGTATAATAGGAACTGTTATTCAGGAATACGGATTACAAGATCCCATTGGTTTAATGGCTCACCCATTCATGCTATGCTACAGTTTTTTCTGTGTAAAATATAAAACATTATATTGTCGCTCAGATGATTTCATTTGCTGCAAACATTATTGCTGCATTATGAAAATTACAAAAACTTTATCTTTATGGTGCCCGACAACGAAATTTCCCAAACAATTTTTCGGACAAGATTTTAAATATTTTTTTCTACTCCTTACGGAATATGAACGTTCTAATATCACTTTTTAATGTGGAATGATATAATATGTCATTCCACATTAAAAAGTGATCATCGTATGACGGAATAAACACTGGTGGCGACATCTCATCAAATTTTAGACCGATCCAACCCCACTTTCTCCCAATTAAATTATTTGTCTATGGTATTTTTTTGAAACGAAGAAAAAGTATATTCTGCCTTGGGCGTGTGACAAACTCGACAAGCGGAATATGCCGTATTCCAAACTTGTTGCAGAATATACTATTATTAAACGATGCTGAAAAAATATAAATAATAATAATAAATAAAATGTCTTTAATTTAAAGGGTTCTATGGTAAGTATGTAGGGATATCACCCTTATTGTAGTTTATTATTTCAATTCCTTTAAATAACTCCCGAAATAAAATAAAACAAAACGGCGTCCTTTTAAACGAAATAAACAATTCCATTTGTTTATGACACTTTATCCTATAGTCTATTAACCTAATTCCTGTAACCCAGTTTGGCGCATTAAAGTAACAATATTTTCTACGAACGAGACTTCTTCAAAACAATAAAATGATTTATGGACAAGTTCGGGAAAGGCGAAAAGCCGTTTTTCGCCTTTTATTGTGCACTTATGATTTGGACGGGCTTTTTTCCATGCATGGTAATGTAATCAGAAAGAACATAAGAGAAGTTTGTTATGCTTATATATTTGAATAGCCGGGGTCGCTCCCTCGATCGCCTATAAATATTTTAGAGGGTTTGATAAATAAAATTTTCAGTTTGCTCGAGTTTGTAAAATACATAAAACTTTTTAACAATGCATAATGTAGGTATACATTGTCTTCACATAAATAGACATGTCTTATTCCACGTCGAATAAGAATAGAATATAAATGCAGCGGCTTATTAATAGTCTGCATTATCTGGGAAAAAACTTCAAAATACTGAAAATACTGGAAACATTAATAACGCAGACGATTCGCGATTCTAACGCCCCTAAAGAGAGCAAAATTATTAATGGAATAAATTTGCATCAAAGATTTATTTTAATATTTTATATTGTGAAACGTGCGGCACGGACAGAGTGTATTTTCCAACTTTCTGATGTATTGACAAAATTGATCAAAAGTAAATGAGGTAGCTTTGAACTGGTAGTAGTCAAGTTTGAATTGAATTATGTGATCCGAATACAAATAGTAAACTATATAAACTAACTATTTTCATGTTAATAGCATGCTGAAAAAACTTACATTTTATAAGAAATTAGGTCACGCGCGGGTTATAGTTGAAGTCGCCGTTACGCGATAAAAAATGATTGGATAGAATTGAATACAATTCTATATAATTAGTCCGTATCCAAATGGATACAAAAATTGATACGATAGACTTCTACATGATTGTATACATTCTAATAGAATTATTTATAGTTTTAAGTGCGGTATTTAGGGCTGGGCCCCATTTTTCATCCTAATCCGAGTCACATTCAAATTTTCCGCGCGATGACAATCAGTTGTGGTATGCCAAATATACTCTCAAAAATTTAAGTAATACTCATTGATCATGTCGCGAAGATACTGCTAAGGCTCTTTCCCACAGTTACAAATCCATCTAAAATGCATTGATTGAAATTCGCGATGACTTTAATCAAAAACATGTCTCCACTAGAAATATCGATTTACCTACACTCAATTTTTGCATGACATTTTGTAAAGATTTAATTCTACGAGACAGAGTTATACGATGAATCTTTATATAGCTGTGAATTCTCTAAAATGTTTAAAATATTTCATGGAATCTAACAGAGTATGAAAGCGTGCGTGTTCGATCTGTGCTGAAAGCCAAATTCCGAACTGAATATTTTCTTCCTGTTATTGACAACGAACTTCAGTGTACAAAGTAAACGATTCGGTTTCTTGACAGAAACGACCACAATGGAACCTTCTCAGTTGAAACTGAGAATCTCGTACATTCTTATCCTGAATGATTTAGAATTCGATTTAGCTAATGAATAAATACCACTTTTGCAAAGCCTGAAAATAAAAAGGGTGAATCAAATGTTATTTTTCTCTATCGGATATTTTTGCGAAATAATGAATAATCCATTTTTTGCAATGCAGACTTCGCATGTATTTATCGATGATGGTGACGAAGTGCAATGTACTAACACTCGACATAGCAAGACGTCTCGAATAGCGATCTCTTAAAATAATTACTAAAGTGCAAATAAAATATAGTGTAACATCTATAGTGAGTAGAGACTACCCCACTCTCAAGAAAGTGTGAAGTGATAAGTGTCAGCTACAGGGCGGTCTTACCATATGTCAATTAGATGCTTTTCACGAGACAAACAAAAGAGGACAACCAAGGGAGGAAAGGGTCATCTGCAAAATAGGATAATTATGCAGATGTTTAAGGTTACTTAAGTAACCTTAAACATCTGCATGACCTAACACAATATTTTGATGTCATCAGTCAAAAGAGTAGGTATTTTAATATTTTTTGTAAATATTTTAGTACCTATATTACACAAAGTTTTTTAAACTTATCCACCCAATTTTAATGTATTTTTTCAAAAGCACGTTTGTAGAAAATATTCAAAACATCAGTACCTTGGCGTGTCACAACTCCTGAATCAAATATTTGAGTGATTTTATTTTAAAATATATTCGAATAATAGCAATTTAAAAAAAATTGATAATCATTGTACTCACTTTTACCCTTCAGTTCTGTGTCTAATTTTAAAATTCAAAATTCCTGAAGTTTAAACGTCAAGTCCTCGTTTTAACTCAAGTGTTGGTGAAAAAATTACCTACAGAGCCCGCCCTTTGCACGGCAGTCATCTTGAAAACAATGCAAGCGGCGAAATTGTGCTGAATGCACGTATAGTTCCAGTCAAAATTTCAGTACTGTGGTGAATAGTTATTTTCTTGCCTATATATATTTCATTGTAATTTATATAAGGCTATATGTGATTTGTTGATAAGTAGCATCCACTAATAAAAAATATCAGTAAAATACTTAATTTCGAATTATAATCTCAAATTTGTATCACATTCATTAGTACCGTGTCATCAGTTTCATGTTCGATTTTTCTATTATCTTTTTTTCGCAAACTTCAATTTAAATTCTGCTTGTGCAGAACTTGTTTATTAATTGTCATTATAAACTCATATAAATTTGGTGTGCGTCCCATATCTAATAATTGAGATATCGGTATAGCCAAAATCCAGCAGCCGCCACTGATGTTTGTTATTATTTGATTTTAAGATATTTAATGTATAATATGCTCAAAGGTGGAATAAATCTTATATTTTCCAATAAATTATATATTTAATTAGTACCCTGGTATACTCGCCACTTCCCTTGTATTTAAATTTAAAAAATACAGATATTTCAGAAACTGTTTAAAAAAGTGACTGGCCCGGTCTGGAACAGTATATTTACTATATTATCTATGTTCTCATAACAAAATAGTGTTTAATTTTCTCCGAACACTATATAAACAAAATGAGGTCAAAAGTTGCCCTTTTGTAGATTCACCCATATAATATACATATACAGGGTGGGCCAATGGAAAGTTTCCACCCCGGTTATCTCAGGTGTTACGAAAAATAATAAAAAACGCTCGCACCCGTCGATTTCTGATTTGAGGGGGACAATTTATTTTTATATTTTCAACCCCTTAACTTCAACCCCTAAGCGTGGGTGATAGTTACCCCCAAAATTTAAATAGGAAAGGGGGGTCGAGTGATACTTCATTTTGAAGGTATTTTTGCCCTGATTAAACCCTCCAAGTTTGAACTCGCTGCTAGCATCCCCGTTGATATGACAGCTTGTTAAAATCTTGGAAATAGATCACGTTTTATTATAAGTAAAAACAATACTTACCTTCCTTAATAAAAATATCTACTAATTAAAGTTTTAAAGTTTTATTATTATAAATAAAAAGTTATTTACATGATATTTATTTAATAAACTGTTCAAAATGTCCTCCATTAACATTCATGCAATAATAAAATCGATTCTCTACCTCTTCTCTAACATTCTGCAACATATCGGTAGTTATCATTTGACACTCTTCAGTTATTCGTTCTTGTAGAACTTGAAGAGAAGCTGGCTGTGTTTTATAAATTTTAGACTTTAAATGGCCCCATAGAAAGAAGTCCAGAGGTGAAAGATCAGGGGACCTTGCAGGCCACTCAATAGGTCCTCTTCGGCCAATCCAATGGTCTCTAAAATTTTCATTTAAAAATTGCTGAACGGGTGCTGCATAATGCGGTGGGGCTCCATCTTGTTGAAAAAACATTTCATTTTGCGACAAGTTATTATCTTCAGCAATAACTTCCCTTATTCTAGGAACAATATTTTCTTCAAGTAAAGTCAGATACATAGCCCCAGTCAAATTGCCTTGTAAAAAGAATGGTCCAATTATGTTATTGCCTAGAATACCTGCCCAGACATTTAACTTTTCAGGATTTTGAGTATGAGACTCTCTAAATAAATGTGGATTTGAATCGCTCCAGTATCGACAATTATGTTGATTGACTAATCCATGTAAAAAAAGGAGCATTCATCTGAAAAGCAGACATTATAAAGAAAATTTAGATTGCCAACACACCGTCCACTCATTTCTTCTACAAATTGTAATCGTCGATCATAATCATCCTCATTAAGTTCGTGAAGCAATTGTATCTTGTAGGGGTAAAATTTGTGAACCTTCAAAATTCTCCTTACGCTTGTTCGTGATATGCCGGAAACTTCGGACAATTGCCTAGTACTTAAGGTGTTATCCATTGCAATGTGCCCTATGACTGCGATTTGCATACCTTCATTCCTAACGACACGAATCGGATTATCTTTTTTGTTCTCCACTGTTCCAGTTTCCAAAAACTTTACCATCAGTTTCCTAATATAAGTATGAGAGACATTTTTGTCCTGATGTCTTACATTAAATAGTCGTGCTGTTTGTCTTGCACAGTCATTGTTTTTGAAATAAGTATAAACTAATTCAACTCGCTCGGCTATAGTGTATACCATAATTAAATTTAGTTATAAGCTCTTGAACTAACGATAATAATCTTAATGATGATTGTGCGACAATATTTATATAAAAAGTATCGCTTTTACTCTTACTAAAATAATAGCCAATTTTCAAGATTTTAACAAGCTGTCATATCAATAGGAATGATAGCAGCGAGTTTAAACTTGGAGGGTATAATCAGGGCAAAAATACCTTCAAAAAAAAGTATCACTCGACCCCCTTTTCCTATTCAAATTTTGGGGGTAACTTTCACCCCCGCTCAGGGGTTGAAGTTAAGGGGTTAAAAATATAAAAACAAATTGTCCCCCTCAAATCAGAAATCGACGGGTGCGAGCGTTTTTTATTTTTTTTCGTAACACCTGAGAAAACCGGGTGGAAACTTTCCATTGGCCCACCCTGTATATTGCAAGTAGACGCCTCATATATGGCTATATGTATAGAATCGTATACAATGACATACATTCATATATTATCATATATTATATGATAATATACGAATGTATGTCATTGTATACGATTCTATACATATAGCCATATAAGAGGCGTCTACTTGCAATAGTGGCTACATCCATATTTTATCAAAATTAATCTAACAGTAGAAAACTATATTATAAGATGTGCTTTATCAGGTGATAAACTCAAATTATTTTAAAAGTACGTTTAAATTTTGGAATATTTTGCAAAAGCGGTCACATCCATTGTAGAGTTTGTTTCAATAGCGGCTACTTCCAAATTACAGGTTTTAACATCTGCAAAGAATCACAGTCACCATATTTAAACAACAGTGACAGTTTCACATTGAGGTGTATCAGCTAGAGGTGTACGATAGTCAAAAATTCGACTATCGATATTTTCGATATGATTGTTTTGTGCTATCGATACTATCGATATTACTAAAACAGCACGGAAAAAGTTGTTTGAAGTTAAAATAAGTAAAAAATATATTTAAAACAGAATATAACAATAAAACAACAAATCGTTGAGTGAAGTTACACCTTAATCAATGGAAAAAACATTATGGAATAAATTGTCAAGAAATTTATTTCCTATAATATTACAAAAAAAACTGACAATAAATTGTTTTCTGCATTTTCTGAAGTTGCCGTTTGTAAAACGCCTGAAGAAACAGAACAACCTAGTATTTAAATAAATCTTTATCTTGTTTTATCCTCTTATTCTTTTTAGAGTAATGTTTTCAGAACGCACCATTGTTTTTTCTATAGAAAAAACAAAGTTTATAAACTGATTTAAATTTAATTACTAAAGAATGTTAGTTACTAATAACTAACTGTTATATTTTTACTTTATTCTTATAATAAACAATAAAAATGCATAAATAGGCTATTTTATTTTTTTTCCAAAATCTGCCAGATCCATATTTATAATGCAAAATCGGCCGCATCCATACTTCAAGTTTGTATAACATCTTTACTATCAGGATAGGATTTCTAGATTTTTGCTCAAAGTAATATCTTATTAAAGGTACTACATCAAACTAACTAAAAAATAATAAATCCTTCTGTGTTAAGAGTGGCAATATTCTTATCGATTTTGTAAATTATCTTAAAATGGATGCAGCCGGTATTGCAAATAGACGCCTCATATGATGATATAAAGCTACAAGCTTGTACAGTGGTAAATGAAAAATACTTATGAGTAAAAAATTACTCGCATTTTTTTACTCGTATTGAAATACGAGTAAAAGTCCTCGAGTACTTGACCAGCTCTACTAGTATATACAATTATATCGTCGTTTATCTGACAAAGAGGCGTATCTCATTTTTAAACAAAACGGTGTGAATTGAATTACGCCAGTTTGTACGGCACACAAAATGCAAAAATATTAGTTACGCCGAAACTGATTTATGCTAAAACTTTATTTGTACCTATTTATTATAGAGCTACGCCAGTTTGTGAGATTATAAAGTCGATTTTGGTGATCATTCTGGTATAACTCAAAAACGATTTTTTTTGAGTTACGCCTCTTTGTCAGATAAACGACGATATGTATTATAACGTCAGCTTTGCACAAAGCGTACAAAACTTAAGTTACTTACCTCGGTTAGCTCATACAGTCGGCGCTAGGCCTGGGTTTAAGATGGTAATAGCTTTAATAATCAAAAGGAGTAGGAAGGAGCCAGTCGCGACTAAATCGACAGGAAGTCAAAAAGAAAAAGGTAGGAATTATTAACAAATTACACACAAAATTTTTCCCCAAATACACCTTGTTTATTTTTAGAAACAATTAGGCACTTTAAATTACTAATAAAGATGGTTTAATTAAAATTACTTTTAAATTAAAATTAATAATAAAGATGGTTTAATTAAAATTACTGCAAACACAGCAAATCTGCCGTTTATCTCCTACGGTAGTGATACTACAAGCAGGTTCTCCAACATAAATTAACAAGGTTCTTAAAATAAATTTATAATCTACCTTGTGAGCCTGGAACGTTTGACATGATATGACCGATGAGATTTTTCTTGATCGGGGCTACTCCTCCATGCATTAGATTACACTGGTACTTAGGAAAAGCAAGCTTAACCAGCAACAACTGTTCTGGATGCCAAATGGATCATCCAGATCCACTCAGGAAATGTACGGACACTATTCTCCAATCATCAACATTGACAAGTTCAATATGTATTTTGGGACGAAATATCGTCACCCAGGGCCAAGTCTGGAGAATATGCAGTGGACCACCAGTGCAAAATCAACACAACAATCAGCCACGAAGATTTTCAAAACAATGGTAAAATGTGCTTTGAGGTTATAAAATTCTAATCTCCAAGAAAAAAAAAGCCTAAAATGGAATATAATGATAAATTTTGCAATGCAGATTAAGAAAACGGTTTTACCTAGATCTTATGGGCTCTTTTTCTCAAAAAATTGACAGGATGACTACCCAACTGACGGATTTTAAAAAATTCACAAAATCGTGACCGCCGTCTTCCATGTCAGCTCGAAGAGAGAGAGAGTCACCGAAATCAAAATCTGCCTGCGCGTGAAATGCACTCAATCACTTACATAAGTGACATATAGAAGAAGAAGTCTAACCTCAAAACAACAATTTTAAATGATATTTTCAAACAAAAACACATCGGTCACATCATGCCATTACAGAAATGTCTGTTCCAGGTCCACATTACAATACTTTATACCCGAAATACCTGAAAAAGCTAAATTATAATCAAGAAATCATTAAAAACCTCTAGGTTACGAAGAGTCTTAATAGATCAAAATTTACCCATTAAGCAAACACACATACAAGGTAAGTACTCCAATAATGGTTTTAAATGACTTGGTACTGAAATTTTAAGCAAATAAGCTCCCCTTACTAAATTTTAACAAAATAAGCTATAACTCCCAAAATCAAACCGTTACAGTATATAAAAATATATAAGTGTATACCTCATTGTATCGTACACAAAAATGTGTTATAGATAATGATTTACAAGTATATATGATAACTAGTATAAATATAATAAATTATAATTTATAATAATTATTATTAATATCCGATTTTATAAAATGTGTCATATATGAGGTGTCTACTTTCAAAATGTAGGTATCATCTTCATGAATATACTTTTGTATAAAATCAATAAAAACGACCCTTATAAGGTTATTGATTAAAACATTAATTTCAATAAATTAGTAGCTTAATATAAAAATAGCATATTAACTGCTAAGATGCAGAATTAAACAAATATTAATTAAGCTTACAATACAATAAAATAGTTTTAAAGACTGTGCGTTTTGATAACTGAACAACAAGATAGTACATTTTAAAAATAAAATTATATACCCCCTATATAATGATATACAAGTAAATATGATTGTACATAATAATATAAATGCGTTATATACTTTGGTATTTAATTCTTTATGAGTATATTAAAATATTATCGTATTCAATTGTAGAGAACTAAAATGCTCTTCAAAAGTTAGGAAAATTGTATGTATGAACTATTAAAAAAAAATATTTGTGCCATACTAGGGAATAATTAAAATAAACTGGGGCCCAAAATTAATATATATTTTTACATTTTATAACAAAAATTAAAATTAATAAAAAGTTTGATTGAACACAAATTAAAAAAAAACTATATTTTTAAATTTAAGTTGGTGTTGTTTTCTTTGGTCTTCCACTTTTTCGTCTTTCTTCTACTGATTCAGTCTTCAAAAATCTAGAGTAAGGTCTAGAATTACACTTTTTTACACATTTAAGTGATTCGCTACATGTGCCTGGGTTTGACCTCCTTGAATCATACCAACAGCCATATTTTGTTGAGCTATAGTTAACTTGCTTCTCACCATGACTTTATTAAATTTGTTCAATGTTAGCCCTTAAATGTCGATTTTTAGTTAGTTAACTATCACTGTACGAATACGAAATGTGCATTAATTATTAAAATCGAGTAAAGTAGTGTGTTTTTATATAATTAGTCAAAATACTGGATTTACATACCTACATACATTTCAGAACATTATAAACGTAGTTTGTTTGAAACATTCGGTGTTTCTTAATTAATCTTTTATCGGCTAAGCAGAAAATCAAACTTTGAACCAATAGAATACATTAATATAAGGCTACCAATTTTAGAATTAGTTTAAGAGCTCAAAATTGTGCTACATTTTTATTTTAACAGGCAGCCTATTCAACATTATATTTACTTGTTTTTTCTTAAAGGCTTTACAAAATTACATCGACAAAATTTATATACTTTTAGTAAAGTACATCGTTGAATTATGTAATATTTGCCAGTGGAGCCGGTGGGTTATTATTAAATTAAATTTTTTAACTCTGCGGCCAAGCTTTTTTCAGCTTTATTTATTATTAATGCCTCTTTAATTCATAATTAAGAAAATTAATTGGGGCAATGGGATTTCGCGATGTTAAAACGCTCCACTGATAAATAATTGGACACCAGCCACAAGGTGCTAGACACAGTTAAGTTAAAAGAAAATTGGAGAAAAACATCAAAAACAAGTAAAGTTAATTAAAACAGTCGTTGGTTAATCTTAATTAATTAATATCTAATTTGTTTAAACATTCAAAATTATTTTTTAGTATACATTGAAAGCTTAACTATAACACAGTACAACACGATTTTCCTTCCATGAAAAATTTTAACAGATTTTAAAAATATAGGTTAAAAAACCCGTGTCTCACCGTTTCACGAAATCACGGTATTTAAATTTTTTATACAGCCATTTTTAATTCTCTATTTTGTTATAAATCATTTTTTTTTCTTTAAATATTGTATGTTTTTACATACTACAAAAATTATACTTAAAGAAAATATATATTTTATTTTTTTAGTACAAAAAATTATTTCTTTAATTTTTGTTTTTTTAAATAAAACAACAGATTTGTATTTATCTTATATTAAATATATGTTGGAAACAAATCTTGATCTTTTATTTTGACGATTATACATTGCTTTAGAATCTATAGTGGTATCACAAACTAAAAAACACCACTTGATATACAGGGTCTTTCACATTCGTGGCCCATTGGAAGTTTTAGGGGAACGGAAAAATATTTTGATTTGAAATTTAAAGCGTTTATAATCCATTTAAGTCTTTTTTTTTTAAGAATATTTTGAAATCAATGCAATTTCCGGTTTGACCGGAAGTGACATCAATTGTGTTATTTCAAATAGAAAACTCCATATATTTTTACATTTTTAAATTATACATAAAATTACCCGAGAAAACCCTGGGCAAATTGGGCTTACTTGAAACGTTAATAACTTTTTTATTTTAAATGTAACACCCGGTACCTAATCAAATAGCAAATTTAAAAAATATTTCGATTAATGTAACTATTTCCTATACCTAAGGTTAATAATTTAAGAGTATTTTACAATTTCTAAAATTTTAAAAATTATTTTGTATCAATAAACCTGTGGTTACAACTTTAATGGCGTCAATTTTTCAGGTTGTTATAAACAATTTGTTGAATAATTTTGTAAACAAAATTACTGATAAAAATCAGTCAGTGAATTTAAAAAAACACAAGGTTTTTAAAATTTAAAAGTAATACAAACAGTATTTGCTAATTTAAAAAGAAAATCAATAAAGCTGTAGAATTTCAACTAGATGAAGCACTAGGCTAGTGCCACTAGCTTATTGGAGACAATAAAATATAAAATTTATTTTATGAAATATTTTAATAACAAAAAGAATGCGTAACTATAATAATTTAATATACCAACAATTTTTATTAATAATTTATTACTTAATGTTCAAAGTGTCCTCAATTTACATTTAAGCATTTCTTCATTCTTACTTCTACATTAGACGTTGCTCTTCTTGATTATTTTGGGCTCGATTTTGGGTCTAATATTAGAAATTGTTAAATATCTCCAAAATTATTAATTTTATTTAAAGGGAATTATTACATCCATCGAAATGTTTTTTAATTTTCTATTTATGTAAAAACATACAGGGTGTTTAATTTAAAATAAAAAAGTTATTAACGTTTCAAGTTTAGCCTAATTTGCCCTGAATTTTCTTGGGTAATTTGTTAAAAATTGTTAAAGAATTGACATGGAATATTTTAAACAATGTTTTAAGATTCCAAAAATTTTACTCCCATTTCTGCAAACCTAAGAGCAAAAAAGTTATAAGCTATTTTTGACTGACGTGCATTTGTCATATTTTAACGAAAAAAACTCGAAACTCGAAAACTATTCACTTTAGGTATAGGACATGGTACAGTAATTTTACTTAGAATTTTATGTAGAATTTAAAAATGTAAAAATATATGGGGTGTTCTATTTAAAATAACAAAGTTGATGTCACTTCCGGTCAAACCGGAAGTGTCATTTTGTTTAAAATATTTTATAAAAATAAACTTAATTAGATTATAAACGCTTTAAAAATTTCAAATCGATATCTTTTGATGTTCCTCAGAAACTCTCAATGGACCACGAACTTGAAACTCCCGTATTTCGTAAATGTGCAACAACCTGTATATTAAATTAAATAATATTAAAATATTTTTTAAATAAATAAGCAATTTTAATGGTTGTCCATTTATTCAGTGAATAAATTTTTCATAAAAATATACAGTGTATCTATTATCAAAGCTGTTAAATTATGTGCCGAATACCGTGGATAAAATTTTATTGGATCGCACTTTAAAAAAAATTAAGTGATCTGAAAAAACGCCGAAACACGGGTATCATTTTTTTAAGTCCATTTTTAAAATCTATAGATTTTTTTCCCTTCCATGAAAAATTCTTATATATATATAATAATTTTTCATGGAAGGGAAAAAAATTAAATTTTGTCGTAACTGTCTAAAATGTTTCACAGAACAACATGTTTATTCGAAGACGAACAGGTCATTTTAATAGGTTTTTAAGAATTTCTTATCCAACAGTGAAAAAATGCAGTTTTTATTTAACGTTATTTCATCACAAGCTATTTTATTTCACAAAAATCGTTGCCTCATGTACTCTTCCTTTTTTTTGAATTTTAATAATATACTTTCTCTTCCTGAGAGAAAATATTGGAAGAATTTTGAAGAGAAAGAGTACTTTTAGATGGTATAGCGAGTTTTGTGGAAAACCATTTTTTTGGTTTCTTTTCCCAAATGGGAAAAAATACTACATTGCCACTTCTAAAAACTAGGAGAGAAATATAACAAAGTAGGAAAATTGCTTATTTTATTTTTAATAACTTTTTTATTTTTGAGCCAAAACATTTTATACCAATTTTTTTATTGGTGTAATAAATTAGCAATTAAGAACAGCAACAATCGTTCATTGAATATCTTATTCTACAAGAACATATAACTTTAAATTATGTTTTACAGTATCTAAAAGTAACTAGCAAACTAATTATATTTCAATTTTACACTTCTCGAATTTAATTAGTAGGTATTTACAGTTGCTGAAGTTAATGGGAATGTGGGAAACGGGAATGGATTTTGCCGATTGATTGTATGCAATCCGATCCACATGGTTCGTTCGCGTAGCACGACCTCGATTCGTCTATCTACACTATCTGTGCTACACTAATACTGCGTACTTCCACCATTTCAAATAATATTTCGTAAATCGCAGCCAAAGGCTAAAGTTTAAATCAAATAGGTAATCACTGGATGGATCCAAAAAAATTTAAATCATATGTTGGTTATCTGAATCTTATCACACAACTCAACAAAACAAAAAAATGTTCTACTCCTTAGGTTCATTTTCTATTTTCTTATTTATCATGCACCAAAATGAAATATAATATCCGCATTCTCTTTAAAGTTTGCTTTTAATTATTACGAGGGTTGCGTTTTATATTTCGGGAACGGCCGAACCTGCTGATGCTATCAACATATGTCTGTATCGTTAAGTTCGACCTTTTATACGGTATTCTTACTTAAAACGTTTTGACGTGCGGGCGCAATTAGTATCATTAACAGTCACTTGAAAAATTAATGTCGGCCAAAAAAATGGAATTGACCCGTGAACATTTTTGTGCTATAATTTTTACAACTTTAAACGTGGATTATCCCAACAATAATGCATCGATGAACTTAATTTGACTTTTGGCGACAAAGTGCCATAAAAAAAGTGAATATCGGTGGTGTTCCGAATTTAATCGTGGCCGTGGTTCGCTCACCGACAAATTTCGTGAAGGTCGTCCAAAATCAGTCGTTCTCGCAAAAAACATTGATGCTGTGCGTGAACTGGTACTGCAAGATCGTCATGTGACATATCGTGAGATTGGGTCATCCTTGGGCATTAGTGGGACCAGAAAAAATTATTACCGTTGGATCCCACATAATTTGACAATCGATCAAAAAAAGGCTAGTGTCTAGTGGTCAAAAGAAATGCTTTAAAAATACGATGGCGGTGCTTCAAAACATGTTCATGACATTGTAACAGGTGACGAATCATGGATCTAAGCGTATGAACCTGAAAGTAAACAGCAGTCGACTGTGTGGGTCTTTAGAAGCGGTTGATGCGTTCAAAATGCATGTTTTGGAGGTGCCTCAATCGGAGTGAAAAAAATTGGTTCAAGTGAAAAACAGTAAAGCCATGTACGATGATTAATTGTTGTTTGTTTTCTCTATTCCCGAAATATAAAAGGCAACCCTCGTATACAAAACCGAACAGTTTCCTGGTAGGAAAGAGCGATTTAAAAAAAAACCGCAAATACACTAATGCAAATGATACCTCATTTGAAAGGTCTCTACTGAGTATCGAATCAAATTCTATTGATTCGTTTTTGAAATATTTTAAGTTAAAATTGCAACAGCGCACAGTCAAATCTGGAGATCTGGCAGGCCAATCTATTGTCCAGAAAACACCCCGTCCAAAAACTCTCTAACATAGTGTGGAGGTGCTCCAGCTTACTGAAACATTAAATGGTCTTTCAAGTACCGGCTGTTATCATTTTTAACAATATCGACCAGTAGGGGATGAACTACATCTTCTAGTAATTCCAAATACGTTTTTCCTCAGATTACCATTAAAATGACCATCTTAAAAAATACCTGCCCAGACATTCAGTTTTTGAGAAGTTTGAGGTTGGACTTCGTGGAAATCCCTTGGATTTGCATCTGACCAGTTACGTCAATTATGGCGATTGACGGTTAAGTTGAGAAAAAACGTACCATCACTCGTCTGAAAAACAGATGTTGAAAAGCAAATTTTCATCATGCTATTCGTTCATTCTTAGTTTCGCAAAACTCCAGTCGTCGTTCAAAATCCTCATTTAATTCATAGACTAAATCTTGTAAGGAGGTTAGATCTAAGGATCTGTTTTATAGTCATTCTAGAAATGTTAGTTACCGTAGCTAATTTTCTCGTGCTCAAAGTTGGGTCAGCAATAACTTTTTCTAAAACTCCTCTCAGCGGCTTCAAGAATCCGTTTTTTGTTCAATATCGGAACTTCTCCACCAACTACAAAAACGAATTTTGTATTTACTTGCCTATCCGGATGGTGTTCATTGATTCATTGCACGATTTCCGCATTCGCTCACATGAAAAAAAGGTGATTTCAACCATTTTCGCATTTTTCAATGAAACTGAACTAGTTTTTTGTACTTAAAAGAGTGCTGAAAGCTTTTCATGATTAGGAAGTTTTTTTAGACGATTTGTGGTCAAATTTCTTAACCGTACTTTTTAATTCGAATAGGAAACGAAGCTGTTGGCACTTCAACTTAAAATATCTCGAAAACAAATCGATATAATTTAATTTTATTTTCGATACTTACCCTCTTAAAATGAATTAGTCAATAATAACTAATTAAAAGTCATATTTGACTAATTCTCATAGAGAAAAAGCAGTCAAATTCTAATGAATGAAATGGTCAAATTAGTAGATTTAAATTTAAAAAAGTTTTGACCCAGCCGGGGTTTGAACTCGGGTCTGTCGCTTGTCAAGCTGATGTCTTAACCAATGCGCTATCAGTCACTTTTATAAAAATCAATTTTATTTGTATATAAATATTGTTCATAACAGTTGAATATATTTTTTGTGTTGCTGTTTTGAGTTCTTTATCAATGACAAATAAGATTTTTACGTTAAAAATAAAAAAATAGCGATATGCCTAGAACCGTTGAGTCAATGCTAGAAAACTAAATTAAATAATATAACACTAAATTTTTTGGTTTGGCCCATGTAATAAACATAGCTTTTTAATTATCATTTAAGCCTTAAGTTAAAGCAAAAAATAGTGTGTGGCAAAACTTTGTCTAATGATTTACGTAAAGTTATTGTTAATTCATACAATTCTGGTAATTATTGTGCTAAAATTGCTAACCAACTGAAAATATCACGTTATACTGTACGAAATATCGTCAAATTATATAAAACGATAGGAGTAGTTCAAAAAAAGACAAATTGGGGTAGAACTTAAAAGATAATAACCCCGACCAATATGAGAGCCCGGCGTATTTTGAAACAAAACCGTCGTGCTTATTATGGTGAATTTTGTGGAATAGAGCAACATGTAAACAGTTTTTAGTCAAACTGCCTCAGAGGCTCTGAGTCAGAGCTATTAAACGATTGGGCTATAATTTCTAAAAAGTAAGTTATTTTGTTATTTTCTAGAATTACACTCATGAGTCTTTATTCTTAGGCTAAAGACAAACCTCTGTTAACTGTAAGACAGAAAAATAAATGGTAAAAAATCATTAGGACTGGTCGCATATGAAGTAACGAGTCAAGGTTTAAAGTATGGAGATTACTAAAGTAGGGTAATGAGGACCAAAAATGAACCATATCATCCAGACGATACGAGGAGCTTGTCGGCCCAAGGGGTTCGAAAGTTGCAGATCATAGAAGGGACTGTTAAATTAACAGTGTTAATGCTGTTGAATCTTATCCATTAAAGCTTTAAAAACAAGAGAAAATGAGTACATATTCCAACAAGATGGCGTTGGGTGCCATACTGCTAAAATAGTAAAGAAATCAGATGTTGAATTTGGTATTCAGTAGCCCCGATCTGTCGCCAATTGAAAAACTTGGAAATGAAAAAAATTACGTGTTACACATAGAACAGTTTCTAAATTAAAAGAGAGACTCAAATTCGGAACTCGTTTACTGCTGAAGTTTGTAAAAAGTTAGTAGACCTTATGCCGAAGCGAATTCAAGCAGTTCTGAAGGAAAAGGTAGATGTTCACAGTGGTAAAATCAGCAGTTTTTTTTTAATATCGATTTTAAGTTTTATTTGGAACCCGAAAAACCGTTATTTATTAATTTAAACCAATTAAAGGGTAGGAAATTGTTATCATAACAATAAATTAAAAAGAAATAATAAAAAATAAAACAAAAATTAAAAAATGGGGGTAAACATGTCAATAAAAGTACATTTGCTCCATGCACATCTTGACCTGTTGGAAAATCAGCTGTCCACCGAACCAGAAGAGCATCAAATGGAAATGGAAAATCGTTATAGAGGAAAGAGGTTTGATTCGATGTTGGCAGATTTTTGTTGGTCTACAACAATGGAAATTTTTGGCATAAAATTATAAATAAAATTTGTTTATCTTGTATGTTGATTCATTCTATTTGTTAAAAAGAATATGTTTTTAATAATTAATATAATAATAATAATAATAATTACCATAATTATTATTATGGTAGAAGCGAAAGAATTTTTAAAAAAAATTGCATTTTATTGTTCTCATTATTTTTTTATTTAATTATTTTTTTCTTTATTTGATTGTTATTACTTTATAAAACAATATACAAAACCAATAATTATCTTTTATGTACTAATTATTTATTATTTTACGATATTTCGGGATCCAGAATTACTAAAACTTTAAATTGATATTAAAAAAAAACAGAATCAATTTAAACATTCTGTAAACGCTATAATTCATGATTTTAATTTTAGAAACCGAAAATACATTCAGAACCCCATCATCTTAATTTTTTTCCGAAAATGTTGCACAGTGTTATTTAACCTAGTCTTCCAGGCATATCTCTTGATTTTTAATAATAATTTTAATAAAAATATTTCTCAAATTACAATAATAATTATTATAACAGTTGGATTCAATAAAAAAAATTTTTGTGTTTACCAATTTTTGTTAAAATAATGTCAAAATTTGGGCCAAATTATATGATTCTGGGCTCGTATATTTACTACATACATCAAGAAAAAATTTAATTTGAGATGAATTACTGGTCGAAAATTCCATTTGTTTACAAAAAAAAGTTAAAAGCAAACTACATAAATATTTTTATTTCAATAGTCTATTGTATCCAATAAGATTAGCTACAACTTATCACACCCAAACATTTTCAGAATGTTTCTATGAGTATTGTACATGTTATTAATTTTCTAAATAAATAACGCCAAAATATTTCAATATAAAATACATAAGTAATAAGTAATTACAAATGCAATTTTTTGTAAAAGTTTTTTGTGAATTATTGATGCATACCTACTTTATCCGTATGGCTTTTTTAAATTTTCATTACATGAAAAATCGCTGTCCGGCTTTAGGGATTTTAACTCAGTAGTGAGTAACCCACTCTAGTCTAAAATATCCCCTAAACTAAAATAACTAAATATTTACATTATTGTAAAAATATATTATATAGTACAATTTGTATTTATATTTTATTCATTTAAAAGAATAGCAATTTAGTTTAAACTTTTCTTTTAAAATGCCAATTTACTGTTACCGTCGACTTTTGCACGTAGGTACGCTGCACACGAGAACTGTAACAACTTTAAGAAATAAAATTCCGATATATTTAAGTTGAATGCATTCACGTGCTTGAAAGGAACTTTTTGAGGGCAAAGCAATTGTGAATATTGTCTAAAATAACTTTTACTCGAATACATTTTATGACTGTATTTGAATAAATAAATGTATGATAACTATTTGGAATAATCAAATCGAAACAATGTATTGTTTGCTTTTAATGGTTTTTGTTATATTACTTTTAAAAAAATATTTTATTTTGAGTTGGTATAGACTAATTGATACAAACTTTATTGTTATCAAATCGGAGTCAATAATACAAATATTTGCGATACTGTTTCCAAAGAATTTACCTACTCAAAATGAAATTATTTTTGAAAGGTCAAAATCATTTCCTTTACGGATTTTTCATATGTTTCGTTATCGATAAAGAAGATATTATTCTAAAAAGCTATTATCAAATAATTAAATAAATATTATACTGGGTGATCATTTTTTATAATAAAAACATACATATACCCTAACAAACTTTTTAGCTGAGTCACTCCAAATGAATTCACAAAAAAACTGTTGCTGCACTAACTTAGATGTTCTTTAGAGACCCACAGAATGCGTCATTTTTGGTCCGCACGAAATATAGTATTAGAAAAGTGTTAGTTTTATGTGCTGATTATTGTATTTGTGCTGTTGATTTTAAACGTTTATCAGATATCAACTGCACATATAATAAGAATAAGAAAAAATAATTTTTTGTTTTGCATGAATATTAACATGTGGGGAAGAAGATGATTAAAGAGAATAAAAAATATTAGGTAGTGATTCGTTTATTTTCAGGATACATTTTAAGTGAACTCATTTAATGGATATTTTTTATTTAAATTTAAACTGTCACCAATCGTTTGTGGTTACGAGTTTTTCATTAGTTGTTCCCTGCTTTGTCCAGTGAAAAATAATGGACTGCTCAATTGTCATAAAATCTTTTTTTTACGATCATCAGAATTAATCAGTGTAAGTAATAGAAGTGATCATGATAAATATAAAACATATTAAAATCGGTAGGTATGTATTGTTAATATTTGCTTTTACATTTACTTGGAAAGATGTGTTGTAAACCATTAAATATTCATAAAGAAACTTAAAAACTAGTACCCATGGTTTCCTCTATATTAGAATAATTGTAATAGAATTATTATTTTCTAAATTTCACAAATAGGTTTGCAAAAATACAAAAGTTGTTTGCCCTATACGCTAAAGAAGTATCATCGTAACAAAATTACAACTTTTGATAATCAGCTGTCAAACACGTGTGTTACAAACGAGTGTTAAAAGAAATATCGAAAAAAACCGTGGCAGGATTTGTTGTGTTGTTGGGTGTATTTCGAGAGTAAATCCTGGGTTGAGTTTTTATCGGTTTTCCAATAAACAGTGTAAATTCGAATGAAAAAATAAATTTCATACAGTCCCTGTAAATATAAATTGTATCTGATACAATAAATACACATTTTAGTAATAATTTACGTGAAAAGTGTAAACATTTTAATTCAGTAAAACAAAGAAGTAGTCTAAATTTAAACAGCATTTAGCATTATTAAAAGCGTTGATTAAGTCTCCACAGTGGCGGACTAAACCCGTCGGGGGCCCGGGGCGGTAAAATAAAATGGGGCCCCTAGTCTGCTTATGAAATAATGTGATTGTTTTGTAAATATTAATGTTTTTTTATTTTAAATTTGTTAGTAGATCATGGGAGTCTAAGATTAACCATTATTTAATAACCTTTTTTCTAATTCCTGATGGATTGCAGCTAGGGTCTCCCGAGACCAAAATATTAAAAAATCTTTTTTAGTTTTGACTTTATTTGATAGCATGTTATTTTTTAGAAACTTGAAATCTCCGGGGTATTTTCTTTTAATCAGTTTATATTTCATGGTAAAGCTGGGTCTTGAAATATTTATACGCATACTAGGGTTTTAAAGTGTCGAAAAAAAAACCGAAAAAATTGGGGAAAAAACAGGCCTTAAAAAAATGTTTTTTTTTGGGAAAAATTGAATTTTTTTAGGAAAAATATATACGTAAATGTACATTTGAGAAAAATAGCAATCAACAACTTAACATTAATTTACTTAAAAAAAATAAAACTAAACATTGAATTAAATTAAATTGATTTAAGAAAATGATATTATGATTATATTCAGCGTCGGAAATTTACTTTTTTCTCGATATCAGTGTACGAATAGTACCTACATATCTGTAAAAATTTGTAAATTTTTAGAAAAATTGACTTTTGCATTTTTTCGTATTATTCTTTGAATAAAATGCAAGTCATTTTTTCTGAAAATTTCCCAAACCGTTTTTTTTTGCCGCCTCAATCTTTCCGGAAATTTTAAAACCCTAAATCTTAGATAGTTTTTTGTTGGACTGAGAAAACTATTTAAGATTTGGGGGCCCTTCTGGACCGAGGGCCCGGGACGGACCGCCCCCACCGCCCCCCCCTTAGTCCGCAACTGAACGATAAAATACCATTATATTATGTATTACATATAATATTATGTTGCCATGAATTCTTAGGTATATTTTGTTGTTTAAAATGCAGTTGTCTGCGTTTTTAAGATAACTCAAATATAAAAATGGTTGATTTTAAGGTTATGTTTGTTCAAAAATTATTTTTTATCAATTTCTTAAAAATATCCAAACTTAAATATAAATTATATTAGGTAAAGTTAGTGATGCCGCCGATACGAGAGATTCTCGCCTCTCGTCTCGTCTCGTCTCGACGAGACGAGAGGGCGATTTTCTCTTGAAAAAAGGCTCGAGACGAGACGAGAGAATGCCCTCTCTCGCTCGAGAATTTCTCGTTTCTCTCGATCTCTCTCGTTCTCTCGATTATAAAAAACAATTTTTTTTACATAAAAATTATAATTTTGCACATAAATGACGATATTTATTTGGACCAATGAGAACATTATTCGCATTTCATAATAAACAAAATTTGTTCCTGGTTAACGATTTATTATTTTATAACACAACTTAACGTTAACCAAGAAAAAATTACTTATAAAATAATAATAATTTTTAAAATTTACCCTGTATAAGCACATCTATGGCACTCCTTATATTATTAAAAAAAAACCGTATGCTTAATAAGCATTGCTTATTCAATAAACTTATCAACAACATGTGGTTTTTGACGGCCTGATTACAAATTTGATATCCATTTTTTTTAAATAAAATGGCTGATCCAATATGACGAAAATTCGTCGTTCGGCTTTAATGGTTTGGGTAAAATTTAGATATTTATGGGGTCCCTGATTCAGAATTTGATATCCATTAAAAAAAAAACAAAATTGCGGATTCAAAATGACGGACATGCGCAGTAGGTACAAGATGGTTGGATCTATGTGGAGTAGTTACATCATATATGGGGCAAAATTTGCCAAGTGTACCAGGTGAAAAAAATTTTGTCACCGATTTTGTTTAAACTTTACTTATTTGTTGTTCTTATAACGAAGAATCATAGCATAAATTTTGTTTGCTCTAGAGTGTAAATATTTAAAATACATCATTGACTACTCAAACATAATTTTACATTTTAAATTATCATTTTGTATTCGTTTACTCGCATCTACTAGGTATAAACGCATACGGCAGTGTAGTAGCTATTCCATGGCTAGACCGTGCGGCATTCAAATATGAAAAACTTCCCTTCTACATGTCGGGCCCACTCTAAATTTTTTTTATTCAAAGGTAACATAATAAACTTGCATTTTATGCTATTTTAAAAAAAATTAAAAAATACACATTGTTTCAAAAAATGGGCGATTGCACGCGTTACTGATGGGACAATCGGAAAAAAATTTAACTATTTTTTGATATTTGTTGCTATCAGTAATGGGCTAATGACGGTAATATTTGGGTAACTATTAAAGCTATAGTTTGTGAAAAATTTTCAGTATCAGAGCTATTAAAATGTTTTTTATTTTACGAACTAGAAATCAATAAAATGTTGTTACTGATGGGACAAGAAAAAGGTCAAAAAAATTTCTGGTTACTAGAAGAGAATAATTCTCTGAAACAGAATAATGTTGAAGAAAAGTATAGATGAACCAAATTGCAGATGCAGTTAGTATAACTTATTTTGACATCACTCATCTTTCAGTGTAATCTATGTAGGCAATGCATTTTGATTTCTCGTTACTGACGGGACATTACTGATGGGACATTTATTATTTTTATTTATTATACACTGAAACAAATGTGTAATTGATTAACTTAACTAAATAACTTCAACAATAATTTTAACATGATAATAACAACTGCAAAAAATTTAAAAGCATTTGAACAAATTTGATTTTTCGGATTCATAGTGCTTCTTAATCAACATATGAATACCATCAACAAACTTAAAATAGTGTGAACTTAATATATCAGGTATTCAATTTTTTTTGTTTTTTTGTTTGCTGCTTTTTATTTTCTCTAAACTTTCTTTTCCTTTCTCTTTCATTATTTTTTTGCTGCATTTTAAACCCACCATCATTTTCCGCCAACTTTTTTAATTTTTCTCTGTACTTTTTTGCGCTTAAAGCATTTTTAGACAGGTTTTTTTTTTAAACAGGATTTTCATAAATTTTTTTGCGATATTTTTTAACCCGCCGCTTCGTATTTTCTTTGTCAAGCACCTTTTTTTTGCCATCCTAAAAATTATCACATTTCGTTACTGACGGGACCAACTTAAAAAAAAAGAAATACAAAAATCTGGGACAGCAAACCAATATATTTTTATCGCGTAAGCAAATGTGAAATAGGGACAAACATTTTTAATATTAATTAAAAACTGGGCAAGTTGCATACTTGCGATATTAAAACTTATCATATAATTTCGTTACTGATGGGACAAATATACAATAATATTATAAATTTAAATTTCTAGAACAATTTACTTACTTGCAAAAAAAATATTCAGTAATATTTTCACTAATAGTGGCGTCTAATCAAAACTGACGTTTTCGGAAGCGTCACTTACTGTTATAGGTCAAAGCCACCTTGATTAAAATGCTACTTTGCATATAAATTTTAACATCGGAAAATTGCTTATTTTTGACCATATTTTTTTTAAATAATAAGTACCTGAGATAAACATTTTTAGTTTTTTCAACTAATTTCACCATTAATGAATAACTTTAGTATATTTTTGTTTCATTGTGCCCTGCTTAAAACTGATGGAAAAAATTACATTGCGCGTGCAATCGCCCAAATGCAAAATTTTGCAATTTTTATTTTTTTGCAAAAACGGTATAGCCCATTGAAAAGTACGAAAAAAATCATTTAAGGTGGTTAAATTGAAATATTTAATAAAGAGATAAACAGAAGTTATGAATTTTTAAATAAAAAGCGATTTCACCAAAAAGTAAAAAATCGATTAATTTCAATAATCCATAACTCTTGAATGAACAATCCTAGAGCAAAAAAATTTTATGCTATGATTCTTCGTTATAAGAACAACAAATAAGTAAAGTTTAAACAAAATCGGTGACAAAAATTTTTTCACCTGGTACACTTGGCAAATTTTGCCCCATATGCGCAGTAGTTTTCAGATGGATGGATCAAATGATTTGATCCATTGAAAACTACTGCGCCGATTCAGGCTGTTTCTTTTAACTTGAGACAGCTCAATATCTCGAGAAATACGCATTTCACGGAAAAATGTTTTAAATTAAAGGTTAATGTGACCAAAGGGGACATTATTTGGTGCTACCGCTAGCCACCCCCTACCCCTCCTTAAGGGTGAAACGGGGGGTAACTTTGGAGAGTCAAATGGGATAACCCTTTTTTTACAGATTTTGGTAGTACATAAAAAAATTAATAACTTTTTTCAATTTATCAACAGATGGCGCTATAATTCAAAATTTAAGAAAAATGGGTTTCCCTGTAAAATGTATTATTTGAAGCGTTTGAAAAACAAAAATTAACATTAAATCAACAATAGTCGGCTCTGAAAACAATTTATAACAAATGTTCGAAATGTCGTCCTTCCATTTCGACACCAAGTGGAGCACCAGCGTCCCTGGTCGGTAAACGTTTGGTGCGGTACCTTTGGCGAACGGCATTAAATGGTGAAAATTACCGGAATTTTCTAGAAAACGATCTGCCAGACTTCTTTCTGTGGGGTTACTTGAAAGGAAAAGTTTACGCTGCAATTCCTACAACTCGGGAGGACATGGTGGAGCCAGAATTCATTACCCGCATTCAAAAATGTGTCGAAATGAAAGGATGACATTTTGAACATTTGTTATAAATTGTTTTCAGAGCCGACTATTGTTGATTTAATGTTAATTTTTGTTTTTCAAACGTTTCAAATAATACATTTTACAAGGAAACCCAATTTTCTTTAATTTTGAATTACAGCGCCATCTGTTGATAAATTGAAAAAAAAGTTTCAAATAAAAGTTATTCATTTTTTTATGTACTACCAAAATCTGTGAAAAAATCGGGTAATTCCATTTGACTTTCTAAAGTTACCCCCCGTTTCACCCTTAAGGAGGGGTAGGGGGTGTCTAGCGGTAGCACCAAATAATGTCCCCTTTGGTCACATTAACCTTTTATTAAAGACATTTTTCTGTGAAATGCGTATTTCACGAGATATTGAGCTGTCTCAAGTTAAAAGAAACACCTATTATAGGTGTATAATAGGGTGGAGTGAATTTTATTAAATTTATTAATTGATTTTTCCTATATTATTAATTGTTGACTAAAGGCGTAAAATGAATAAATATCGAAAAAATATTCCAATTTTTTAATATCTTGAGGTGGCGCATCAGTCTCGAAGTTTTGAAAATTCTAAAAAAATATTACTTTAATCAAAGTAATAAAAATAGCATTATTTATAAATAAAAAATTTATTTTAGTAAAATTAACATGAAACGTAAACATATTTAATAGTAAATCATATGCTTTAAGTAACTTCAGGAGTGTTTATTGGTAGAAATGAGATCTTCTTTTTCGCGAAAATACTGACATTTGGTATAAAAATTTGGTAATTATTTTCTGACTTTAATTCTTGTTCTGATGAAACCATCTCTTGCTTCCGATCCACAAACCGAGTCTGAAGATTCAGTATACTGGTTATAAACAGTTTTACACAGCGTTCCACTGCTTGGGTGTGACACGGAAAGTATAGGAAATGGTCACCCGAAGAAATCATATCGGTAATTTCTGTCATCGTATTTCATAGTCATAGGTGGTTCAGTTACCTTTTCTGTCGCCCAGTGAATTAACTCGTAAAAATGTAATGCTTCAGTATTTAGTTGTGGAAGCTTTAATTCCCGTAATCTCAAACATTTTGATTCTTTTCTCGCCTTTAATATTTTCGGCAATGCTAGTTCTCTGATCGATAGATATATTGTAGGTAACATAGCTAGTAATAGGTTTTCGGGATAAATATTAGCTATAGCTTAGAAAGATCCAGGCAACCTAGCACATTCCCTATGGCTGACGTGGGCTAATAGGATTATTCGTTTATATGGGGGGACAGCAAATCCATCGGAAAACCTAAAAGAATTGGCTACTTTTATCATGAAAGTGTATGCCCCAACGTGGTTTTACATCAACACCAAGCCTACGTGCAAACATGGTCCTATTCACATATTTAATATGACTAAAAGAGCATTACATCTCCAGAAAAACTTGAAGGCCTTATAACTATAGTTATAAAGAATATTCAGCGAAATATTTATCCCGAAAACCTATTACTTGCTATGTTACCTACAATATATCTATCGATCAGAGAACTAGCATTGCCGAAAATATTAAAGGCGATAAAAGAATCAAAATGTTCGAGATTACGGGAATTAAAGCTTCCACAACTAAATACTGAAGCATTACGTTTGTACCAGTTAATTCACTGGGCGACAGAAAAGGTGACTGAACCACCTATGACTATGAAATACGATGACAGAAATTACCGATATGATTTCTTCGGGTGACCATTTCCTATACTTCCAAAAATTTCAGTGTCACACCCAAGCAGTGGTTATAACCAGTATACTGAATCTTCAGTCTCGGTTTGTGGATCGGAAGCAAGAAATGGTTTCATCAGAACAAGAATTAAAGTCAGAAAATAATTACCAAATTTTGATACCAAATGTCAGTATTTTCGCGAAAAAGAAGATCTCATTTCTACCAATAAACACTCCTGAAGTTACTTAAAGCATATGACTTACTATTAAATATGTTTACGTTTCACGTTAATTTTACTAAAATAAATTTTTTATTTATAAATAATGCTATTTTTATTACTTTGAATAAAGTAATATTTTTTTAGAATTTTCAAAACTTCGAGACAGATGCGCCACCTCAAGATATTAAAAAATTGGAATATTTTTTCGATATTTATTCATTTTACGCCTTTAGTCACCAATTAATAATATAGGAAAAATCAATTAATAAATTTAAAAAAATTCACTCCACCCTAGTGTATAATACTAGATGTAACTACTCCACATAGATCCAACCATTTGATTCAAATGCGCAACATTTTCGGCGTAAAAAGTCTTACTTTATTAGTGTGGTCTTGGCACACATTTTTTTTTTATTTCCAGTTTAAATTTTTATATAAAAAAATATAAACGAATTTGTATTTCATTCCAAATAATTTTTTTATTCATACTTAGGTACTTTTACCACGAGAGAAACGAGACGAGACGAGAGAAAGGCACTCTCGAGCGAGAAAAGAGTATTCTCGACGAGACGAGAGACCCATTTTCTCTCGCTGCACGAGACGAGACGAGAGAAGGACTTTTCTCGTCTCGTCTCGTCTCGCAGCATCACTAGGTAAAGTTATCATTAGTTAATTCTGCACCAACAAATGTACTTACCGAATTGGATACTTTGGCAAAACATGAAAATGCAACTATTTTGTTGAATTTTATTTACAATTAAAAACACAATAATTCACCATGATCTCTTAGATAAAAAACACATACTAACGTAACTATATAAGCATTATAAGCGGTGAGTTTCTTAATCAATGATATAAAGAATAATCAATCAAAATCGAGTACCTACTAAACCAGTTTTTTAGTTTATTCCTTGCAACGCAAAACACAAATAACGTGGGCGATTTAGCTGTGCAATTAAACAAAATTTGTCGAGTAAGACTTCTGCCTTCCTCTCTTTTGTAAAAAAACCTATCTATTTATTTAAAAATGATGTATAGTTCGTATTTTGGGCCGTTCATAAATTACGTCACGCAAATTTTCGCCTTTTTTCTTTCTATTTTAATGTTTTAATTTTTATAAATAAATAATTTAAAAAAATTGCCGGCAAGTTTTTAAATTATAAAAAAAATGGGAATTTTCATATAAACCGAACCAACGTTACGTAACAGTTGATGTAACCCTACCCCCATGTCACAACTTGTCACGTTTTCATGGACTCCCTCCCCCCTAACAGCGTGACGTAATTTATGAACGGCCCTTTTCAAGTTAAGTATTAGAAGTTCTTATTAAGAACTAAGACCCCCGTAAATTAAAATTTTTATCTTTTGCGAACTTTAAATGTTTTAAAATTTCAAGCTAATTTTCTTTTAGCTTTATAATGGCATATATGCCATGAGAGAAATCATACTATTATAATAAACAAATCATATATTTGGTAGTTTTCAGTTATAATTAAAAAATATTGTTTCTGAATAACAAATATTTGTTTATTATTTCAATACGGCAAAATTAATATATTTTTATTTAATATGCCAATTGTTTTAATGAGTTTGCTTAAAAGAAATAAATATTTCTTTATAAAAACCAAACGGATTAATACATTTAAAACATAGATATATCTATTAATTAAAAATAAATCATATTTTTAAATAAATAAATATATTTTGTCCAACTTCCATAAAACAAATGATACAATTTTAATTAATAAATAATGCATTTGTAAGAAATACATGTTTATTGTTGAATATGTTTTCTTTATTAAATGTTACACGTTTTGTTTACAATAAAGCTGTGTTAAGTAAAAAATAATAAATCATTTTTTATTAATAAATATATTTTGTAAAATTTGCTAAATATGCCCTAAAATACGTTATTTACTTATTTCACGCCCTCGCGTAAGCATCATTAGTTTTAGTTTTATGTTGTGAAGTAGTGAAGTACCTGTAAAAAATGGATTTAAAGGACTTTCTTATCGATCTCGGTTTAAGTGATGTTGTGTCCAATTGTAAAGGTAATTTATAACAGTTTAAAAATGTTAACAATGATTTTAATAAATGAAAAGCTTTATGACGGAATATTTACCACCAAGTTCAAACTTCCAAAGTAGCAACTAAAATGTGATTTTTAATGCATCATTGCAATGATTACATTCTGTTGTGATATTCTTAGTTAAAGAGATCTTCGCTATATATATTTTTTTGTTTATTTCCAAATTTTTATTTTAGAATAGAAGAGGCGTCAGTTGTTTTTTTAACAGAAGATTCCTACCAACCTGCTGTTTACAATAAATGAAGATGGCCAACCAATGTTGTCCATACTCCAAACGTTAATTAGCAAACCCTTTAAACGAACCAACTTTAAGTCATGAAATTGAATAGTCATTTTGTACAAAATCAAATGACCGATCTTAAAGACAGGAAACACAAATAACATTGGCGTATTTAGAAGAACAACTATATACATTATTATTATAAATATTGAAACATTTTTTATTATTTAAAATTTGTTATTTATTAACAAATTCATTGTTTTACAATAAATAAATATTCAATTTTTATTGCTTTAAATTTGTTTATTATTAACAGGTTTTATTTTTATGCATTATGGAATAAATTTGTTTTAAATAAATAATTTTTTTACTTTTAATAAATGTATTTTAATTATTAATATTTTAAGATCGTAGTAAAAAATAAATATATTATTTATTAAGAAACATACAAAACAAACGCTTTATTACATTTAAATGGGATGTTTATTAACCCTATATGCAATAAAGCATTTATTATACAGGGTGGCCGATTTATCTGAAGACATTGAAATATTTCGAAAACTACGCATCGGATCAAAAAAAGTTTTGAATAAAATTTGTTCGCCTGGAAGGGGGACATCCAATGATACCAAAGTCGATCCCTCACCACCACCCCATGGGGTGGGGGTGGGGGCAACTTTAATATTCTAAATAGGAACCCCCATTTTTTATTGCAGATTCGGATTTACTATTAAAAAATAGGTAACTTTTATGGAAAAACTTTTTTTAAATTCCTGATAGATGGCGCTGTAATCGCAAGAAACCCGATTTTTGGGAATATCTTAAAAAATTACACATCGGATCGAAAAAAAGAAAAACTTGTTTAATTTTTGGATTTTATTCGTATATCAATAAGTTAACATCTATTTTTAAAATTACCCAAGAATGGGAAATCCGAATCTGCAATTTTTCAAGATATTCCCAAAAATCGCGATTACAGCGCCATCTATCAGGAATTTAAAAAAAGTTTTTCCATAAAAGTTACTTATTTTTTAATAGTAAATCCGAATCTGCAATAAAAAATGGGGGTTCCTATTTAGAATATTAAAGTTGCCCCCACCCCCACCCCATGGCCATGGGAACATGGGAACATCAAAAGAAATTAATTAATTTAATTTATTTTGAATTCCCTTACAATTCTCGTATACACTAATTATATTTTTTAATGGGAAATCCGAATCTGCAATTTTTCAAGATATTCCCAAAAATCGCGATTACAGCGCCATCTATCAGGAATTTAAAAAAAGTTTTTCCATAAAAGTTACCTATTTTTTAATAGTAAATCCGAATCTGCAATAAAAAATGGGGGTTCCTATTTAGAATATTAAAGTTGCCCCCACCCCCACCCCATGGGGTGGTGGTGAGGGGTCGACTTTGGTATCATTGGATGTCCCCCTTCCAGGCGAACAAATTTTATTCAAAACTTTTTTTGATCCGATGCATAGTTTTCGAAATATTTCAATGTCTTCAGATAAATCGGCCACCCTGTATATAAATAAAACTGCTTTATAAAAAACAAACTGTTTTCTCAGTGTATTGGACGCTAGATGTCTCTATTAAAAAACAAATTTACAGCTAAAATCACAAAGCATAATAAGAACACTTTTATAAAATGGTTTATTTCATGCGGACCGGAAGTGTCACAGGTGGAAATGAAATCACCGCGGATTTACGTCTTTGGAACCCCAATGAACATTTTCATAAAGTTTACGCAAAATCTAAAATAGGTTATAACCAAAGCTATAGCTTTGCCGATTTGTTAATTGGAATGACTATGCTTTAAACAGTTTAGTATAAATAAAGTAATAATTTTAAACATATTTTATTGAAATAAAGTTTTTAGCCACATAATAAACAATAATATTTCCAATAGAGGGTTCAGTGAAATGATTAATCCGTCAATAAAGTTATTAAAAATATGTTTTTTTTCAAGCGGCCATGATATACAACCCTATATGCCTGTATAGAGATAGTTGAAGTGCGTCTTTTTCATTAGCGGCAGACAAAAAACTCAAAAAAGCCTAGGGATAGAAGTAAATCCATAGGTGTCTCAATAGACGTCAAATAATAAAATTAATTTAGAATTTCATACAAAGCAATCACGTTGTATTAATTATATTAATTATAATCGCACGGAATATTTAGTGATTATTTATTAAATTTTAATTGAAAGAAATAAAGAACAACTAGTTTATTAGTATAATATTATGATGATAGACGAGTTGCCAATGTCGGAACTCCAAACAAATGTCAGTACGTCAAAATTAATTCAAGCGCAGCATTTTGACAGAGCAGGGTTTATTTTTAGTTTAGGCTTTGTTATCTATGGTTTAGGATATTTATCGGCATTGTAAGTAAGGGTTATAAGTTTTTTTAGTTTTTATCAATAATTTCTAATGCTTTTAGCCAAAATTTTATACCACATGAGTTAAGAGTAAATAAAATAATTCCATTGCTTATCCTATTTATATTACGCCTTTGAAAAAAAAATTGTATATGTTATTTGGAGTAGAAGCTCTTTTTGTGCTTCGTACAGTTGCCTGCCTCAGCTACGCTTCGACCGTCAATCTATGTACTCACCACAAAAAGAGTCGCTTCTACTCCTTATGACATAATCTACTATTTTCTACTCCTATTACGGAATTTGACCGTTCTATTATCCTTTTATCTATGGAATGACATATATTCCGTAAAGTGTAACAGAATGAAATATTCTATCATCCTATGACAGAATAAACACTCGTGGCGACATCTCTGTTTTTAATATCTAACAAATTTTAGACCGATCCAACCTCACTTTCTTCCAATCAAATGACTTTTCTAATAGAAAATTTCTATGGTATTTTTTGGAAACGTAGAAAAAGTATAGTCTGAAACACGTTTGGAATTGCATATTCCGCTCTCGTGAAACCGTCAAACTCGCCTTTGGCTCGTGTGACAAACTCTTCACTCGAGCGGAATATGCTGTATTTCAAACTTGTTACAGAATATACTATTATTTTATTTATACATGTGCATTTTTAGGTTTTATTTTTTTTTATTAAATTTTACGAAAGCATTATTCTATTATTTTATTAATTTGTGTAAATCCTCTGCTAAAATAACCTAATTATGTCATACCTAATATAATATAAATAATCCTTTATATTTTGACTTTTGGATAATAATTTTGTGGTGTAATGTAATCTAAGGTTTCTCTTTTTTATTTATTTAATATTTTATCAAAAATTTGTTTTGCACTATAGCATACTTATTTATGCCACTTGATGTCTTATTATAAATTGTTTGATTTTAAATGGTACATTGACACTGACATTAACATTGTTTATTAAGTACTATTATTAAGACTAGTATTCTGCCCATCAATGGTAACCATTGAATGGTTAATGTTTTATTTTCTCCGTGATATTTAATAAAAACATGTTTTGCCAATTTTGTTTTTATGCAACAAAAATCTTAAAAGCTGTTGCTATTTGTTTAAAGTTGTCATTGTCTTATGAAACTTTTTTGTTCGGAACACATACCATTTGACACATATTAAATAAAAAAGACTTTGTTGAAAAGGGCACAATAACTTTTGCCAATTTTATTTTCTTACAACATAAATCTTTAAAAAATAATAATATTTTTTTAAGAATGGCAGTTTTCTGAATAAAGCTTTTTTGTTAACATGATAAACCATATAATTTGACGAAAATTTAATAAAAAAAAATTATTTACGCACTCAAATCGCTGTTTCAAATACATAAGGCGGATCTCGTTTTTGTACTAAGCAAAAACATGTTAACCATAAATTATTATCATTCACTCAACGTTATTATATTGTGGTTAGCGTATTTTCAACGGCAAAATGGCCACAATAGTTTTTTTCCAATTTTGTTTTTGTATAACAAGAATCTTAATAAAATGAAATTTATAAATTTTTATAATTTCTTTTATTTATAATAAAATGTACCATTTGACACATATTTATGTAAACATTTCGTTCAAACACAAAGGGTTTTAATAATTATTAAAACCCTTTGTAATTATATTGCTTGTTTAAGCCAAAGACGTTGAAAAAAATTAATAAAATCCTATTTTTTCACTGTTGGCAGTTCTTCGAAAAATAAAAATTTATGTGACAATAAAACAAAAAAAATCCCGCACAAACAAGCAATTATAAACTTATTCATCAAATTTAAATAATGTAAACATGTTTTTACTGAATAGTCCATTATTAAAAAAAATAGAATGTTTATGTATGTTTTAATAAGCTTGCAAAGTTTAAGCCCTATAGCTCATAAAATTTAAATTTGTTTACATGCATAAGTAAAATATCCTTACATTTATTTATTTTTTTAAAAGTTTGTAAAAATGTCTATTATTTTTTATTAGAATAAAAAAATCGATTTTTTTTATTATGACAAAAAATGACATAATTGACATAATTTTTATATAAAAAATCGACTTATGGACAGTGTTTTACTGCAGTATGTCCATAAGCCCATAAGCCGCTGCATACAGTGTATAGTTATTTAAATTTTGAACTGCGTACAAATATGAAGTCTTTGTCATGTTATAATATAAATTGGTATACGGTTAAGAAAAAACAATGTTATAACAACAATTTTTCATGCAAAATTTTAATAAACATGAAACCATTATTAATATCACCATGGCTAATTTAATTTACACGGGCTTATAACATGCATTAATATTTAAAATATTATCAATGGCTTTAATAATATTATTATGGCAGCTTTTAATTGCTGATTGCGTTAAATTAGCATGTTTAAAAGTCATTTTACCTACTTGTATTATGCAGATGTCCGGACCGATTTAAATTTTACATTAATAACGAGCATACAATATGTAATACTATGTATGTATATGTAAAGTCATGATGAAAATGATGCATATTTTGTTAAAGCGCTTTATTATTTTATTTGACCTACTTCAATCAATTGTAATTGATATTTTAAATAATTATGTGATTAATATCATAATAGGCTACAGTTATACTTCACAAAAGGAAATATGATTCTAAAAATGTAAAATAATTATGTTTTATGTTTCATAGTTTTCAGTTTAGTAAACATGACATATTAATTTCTCAATGTTATATTAAGTCTGAACAAATTTATGTATGTAAATTAATTGAAAACAATTTCCTAATGGCGTTTCAAAATTATAAAGTTATAACTTGTTAATAATAACAAAGAGTACAGTCAAACTGTATACCGAAAGATAAAAAGTTACGAGTGGGACAATCTTCAAATGTCAAATTTTTATGTGTAATTCGAAATATATCCCTAAAAATGGACTTACAACCGTTTACATGATGATATTGAAACCGTTTTCACAGTGAAAGTGAAGAAAATGTTTTATGGGCACTTTACGGTGGAGTCTCCACCCAAAATTTTTTATTCTTTCAGTTAAATCTAGTTTACTGCCGGTAAAATCAAAAGGTTAGTACGAACTTGCATACCTAAAAGAGAAACTATTTAATACTTTTTATTTTTGTAGTGAGATAATAAAATAAATTTTACAAGAAGGGCACTTTATTTTAACGATTGTATGACATTTTACAACTGTCAACCAATTTAAAACTAACTTCAGCCCGTTACTAAAAATTTGTTGTAAACTTTAGCCCGCGACTAAAACGCCATATACCACTAGTCAAAATGTGTATTTAAAAGGTCACTTAGTGTCATGGAATCATGTACGATAATGGGCGTTTTAAATGTGGGGGTAGAAAAATAGTATTTGTGTATCGTTAAAATAAAGTGTCCTTGTAAAATAATACTAAATGTAAACATTATTTTATTATCTTAATAAAAATACAAAAGTATTTAATAGTTTCTCAACGCCAATATTTCAAAAGTTTATATAAACATTGAACCTTTTAATTTCGCCGGCAGTAAACTATATTTAACTTAATTTCTGATGGAGACTCTACCATGGAGTGCCAATAAAACATTTTCTTTACATTACTTTCTGAAAATTGGTACATTTTGAGTTACACATAAAAATTTGACATTTGACATTATTACACACTCCTAAGTTGGTTACTCTATTGTTTTATAGATGTCGCTCTATACAAATATTTAATTTAAATTATTTTTAAGATAATAAGAAGTATTTGTCGTAAAAAAAGTATAGTATGCAACTCGTTTATAAACTTTTCTAGACACTCATTTACTTTATTATTAATTAATTAATTAATCTCGTGTCTAAAATGGCGTTTATCAAACTTTATACATAATATACTATTATTTAAACATTATTTGACGATTAAAAAATATATACATACATCATTCGTTCGTCAAACCCCCGACAGGGGAAAAAAATGAATAATTTGGGGTTCCTCTATTTAAAGCAAAATTTAGAGGATAATGATGCCTACATTTCGTACATTAAAACCGTGCCCGAAAAATTGACGGTTTTTGACTTAAAAAAATAAATTTTTATGAAATTTTTTTTAATTTAGGATATTTTTAACATTTTTATGGGGTTGTTCGGATACTCCAACGCGGCTTTTTGACGTTTAAAACTTTGTCTTTGAAAGAAAATTAAATGATTTTTTCGAGCGCGAAAGGGAATTAAAACTGAACTGTTTTATTTTTCGCCGGCTTAATAAATATGCAGATTGTATTTTTGCTTTTTCACAAAAAAATATACACAAGGAACTCTTTAAACCGTGTATATTCTGTCATTATGTATTTTTTCATGGAGTTATTCGATTATACCCTGATGTGCCCTGATTTATATACATGGACATGTAGGGGAAGGTGGGGGAATTCTACGCATCTAAGCAAAATCTCTAGTATCTTTGTTAAGTTTAAATGTGAAATTTTGCAATTAATACCAGCGATAGTCTACTATGTTTACTATGTGTATATAATGCGCAATTTATAAAAAAAAATTGTTTGGTATGCAAAAACTACATTTTTTTTAAATAATGCATTTGCGCAAAATTACCCACCTATCAGGGTAATTTTGCGCATTATAGGGGGAAAATTTGCGCTGTATAGGGAAAGATTTGTAGGTATCTAAATAAACCGTTTATTTCTATAATATTATATTAAAACATAAAAATAAAACAAAACTATTTTCTCTATGAAACAAACAAAACAAATAAGATCAAAAATAAATAACTAAAAATAAAATTTTTGTTCTTAGAAATAAGAGGGTCTACATGCAGCAGTTGTCACATATGTAGTTTTAGGGGTTGTTTTTTACGGTACACTCCGCGTGTGCCCAAATGGAACTGTTTATGATGAACAATCTAGGCTCCTGTACCAATAGCTCCCATATTGGCCAAATTTTGCAGCGCAAAATTACCCCAATTTTTCAGCGTAAAATTACCCCCATTGCAAGAAAAATATTGTGATACTAAAAAACATTCCAAAAGTAAACCTGAACAATTTAAACATACACCAGATTACGAGGAAAGATCATATAAAGTTGTGTTATAAACATTTAAGCGATTGGACAGAAATTTAAACTTAACTCGTAGCGGAAACGACATGGATTTCTTAGATCAACGTACATGTATCACAGTTAGCTAGTGGCCATGGTCACTAGCTAAAAGCTACAAGCTTAATTGCGGTACACTTTAGTCCCCGTATACCCAAAGCAACGTTTCCAAGTTTGCAACATTCAAAAAATGTATTATTTACTTCATATCTGGAAGAATTGTTTATGCGTAAAATTACCCACCGCGCAAAATTCCCTCACCTTCCCCTACATATGTAAACTTACAAATCAAAATAAATACGATTTTTGATTTATCAAGCGAGATATTGTAACTATATAGTTGGTGAACAACTTTTATTTTAAAAGAATATAAACATTCTGTTTTTTACACTTTCCGACGATATTTCAACCTCTGCAAAAATTGTGAAATATCGAACAAAGTTAAAAACCGTTCATTGTTCGGCTATATTTTTAATGTACCTCATTATTCCCTACTTTTTAAGCCATATGTCTTGTTTCATCCCCTTTTGTAGGAAAAGTATTGACAATAACAAAATTTACACTTATTACACAAAAAATTTTAATGGGGTTAATTAGATACTCCGTCAACGCAGCCGCGACTTTGTCATTTGAAAAAAAATTGCATGATTTTTTCCCTTAACGACTTCGCCCCTGTTAACAAAAATGTTGCCAGGATTTTTTTGAACAATTTATCTTACAGAGTTTAAGTCCTACGGGTTACTGTTTAGCAACAATTTACGACCTCCCCCAATCCTCCCCCAACAAAAAAACCCCAGGAAAGTTTTGTTTGCTAAACTAGGATTTAGTACCTGCACAACCTTCATAATCATCTTATATGGGGATTTTTCTACTAATTTTTTTATTATTTGATATACAGTTTAAAAAGCTTGTTTTCCAGTTTTTTAAACTTAAACTGCTAATGAAAAATTCTGTTTAAAAAAGAACTTTAATAGTTTTACAATAAAAATTCGAGCTATATTAATTCCCTTCAAGTTTGACCGCAAAAATCGTTTTAAAATTTTACCTCATTGGCATTTTTTTATATAATTTTTAATACGTAATTCTTCTTTGAGAGAATAATGAATAAAAGTAAAACTTTTGTCAGTAAACTCCTTTAAAATTTCCTGCAACTTTTAAACAAATAAAGAAACGTTGGCTGGGGCCGGCCTACTACAGCAAATATCTCGACATTTTTAGACCGAAATATTGTAAAGTTTTAAGTGAACCTTTAATTAAAAGAATATCTTCTTGAAAAGATAATTACTTTTTTGCATCTTTTAAGCCTATTATTTGTATCAACTTTCTTTCCAAAGGAATTGTTCTTTTTGTTAATTTAAATCTGCTCGAAATTACTTGATTTTCTCAATAGTTTAATTTTTGATGACTTTTTAGCGTGAAAAGTAAATTTAATTTGAGAATTTGCAATTATTACCATAATGCCCGTTTGTATGTAAATTTTTAATGTTATCACATTAAAAATGTACATACAAACGGGCTATAGGTTCAAACAAAACCGAATTCTTTTTTAATTTAATTATTTAAAGGTAAACATATCAAAACCATATTTATTTTATATTGTATTAATTTTATTAAGTACTTATTCCGATTTTTAGTACTGTTTAAAATATAAATGTTTTATTATGGAATTTTGCAAATCCAAACTTTATCCAAATCAATATTAATTAATTATTTTACTGATAAATATTTAGGAATTTTGAAATAGTTTCGGCTTAGTGTTACCTGAGTTTCTATACAATAAATTATTCACAAATGTTAACTTTGGAACAAGTTAATCAAATCCTAAAGACATTATTTTAACAATAAAATAACTGTCAGTCATTTATAGGTAATACATTTTTTTAAGAAAATAGGTACTATAATATTTCTTTTTTTCATAATAGCGTTGCCGTTAAATTTTTGAAAAGTGGTCCTCAGAAAAATGTTTTATCGTTCTGCAAGCCGCTAAACCAACAAACAAAATTTCCCATAAGGCTGTATCCTAATATTAATTAAAAAAAACTCATATCCCACCTATAGGGCTATAGCCTCTTAAGATTTGTATTTGATATTATGCTACATTACTTTAGATTAATTGAAATTTACAATTTGTACAAGTAATTTTTTTTATTTTTGGATTTAAATACAAATAAAAGCCTACAACTTTTTAAATGTTAAATCGTAAAAAATAGTTATTAAATAGGGTTTAATAGGCGTTTTAGGGTTTATCGCGGAAAAAGTAATTAGTATGGCCCAATAAAAAATTGAATTATTTGTACATAAAAGTTTTTAAATATTCGAAATAATTTTTAAACCAAATATTA
Source organism: Brassicogethes aeneus (assembly GCA_921294245.1). NCBI lineage: Eukaryota > Metazoa > Arthropoda > Insecta > Coleoptera > Nitidulidae > Brassicogethes > Brassicogethes aeneus. Next base: position 58,446,196 of record OV121133.1, on the reverse strand, counting down.
AATAGTGTAATATACTGATCAAAAAGAGTCACTTATATAACTATATCTATTTACGATTATAATTTTTTAATATAATTAAGGATTTTCGAACTATAGTAAAGTTTTTGTTATTTAACTGTCGATTTTTTTGTGAAAAAAAAAATAAAAAGTGATAAATGTAATAAATTTGATGTATTATTTTAATAACAACGATGATGAAAATGGTTTAAAAATAAAACTAATATACAACTCTTTCACACTAAAACCGAATATATCTATATATATATGGGGCGTGGCCTCGCCTCCCTCCAAGGCGCGTCACAGTTGCTTGTGTGATAAACGACATGACGAAAGGTCTAGCAGGTGAGGAAAAAATTAAATGATAATAATGCAAAAAATCTCATTAGCGATGCAGTCTATTTGCTTAGCTACTGTGTCGCGCGTTGGAGGGAGGCGAGGCCACGCCCCATATATATAGATGTATTCGGTTTTAGTGTGAAAGAGCTGTATTAGTTAGCGTTAGTTAGAGTTAGAGGAGCCCATACACCGAACTTCTGCTCAACGTTGAGGCGTACTTTCAATGACATTTCGTATAGCTTCTTCCCCTAGCTGTTCCCATTCCTCCACGAAAACTTCCTTGACATGTTGTAGGTTTTTTAGGAACTGACTTTCGGGACTCCTCGGGACTCCATAACTTAAATATTGTAGCCAGTAAGATATTTTGGACTATCCTGGCATTATCATGTTGTAAGATAAATTCTGGACCCATATTTTCATCGCCTCTCGCCAAATACTACTAGGTCAGAGCGGTCATTTAAAATTATCCCACCTCAAACCATAATTGAGCCACCTCCAAAAGCCTGGTTTTCTGTGGAATCCAAAAAGCGGTCGCCTGGTTGTCTCCTGACTTTAAAAGGTCCATCAATATGATTTAAAAGAGATCAAGACTCGTCAGTAAACACCAAGTTAGTCCATTGTTCTATTGCCTAATTAATGTTTTCTTTTGCAATCAAGGGTCTGCCTCTACCATCTTCAGGGCTCAAAGGGGGCAGATGGCCTTCTTGTATTTAACGTATACGTTCGTAAAGCCGATTACGTATTGTTTGAGTACTTGGTATAGTACCCAAATATATTTAATTGTTAAATCCATTAGAGCAGTAGTAGGTAAGTTAAGTTGTTTATAAAATAAACAACATATAGTACCCAAAGCTTGTACCAACTTATTTTGTAGCGTACGAGCAGCAATTCCATAAATTTCATGTCTGATCCAGGCTCTATTAATCGCAGCACGACTAACATTTAACATTTCTGTACGGTGTCTTGAGTAGCCTTATTGAATCAAAGTAAGTGCCCTAGCAATTTGAATCTCTCTACATCTTCGAGGTCTTCCAAGCACATCAAAATTCATCATTAATTCTTAAACACTTTTACTTAAATATTGACAGAAATTCAATAACGAAATAAATGTGTGATTTTAAATGTATTATATTTTCCTTTTTATCAAATACAAGTAAAACATTTTTTTTTAATTTATAAAGACCATATGCATTAAATTTCTACTTAATGCAGTAAAGAAGTTATATAAAATAAGTTGTAACTTATAGCCACTATAGTGGTTCCTTTTTCGTTTTGTTTTGTTTTTGGTTTATTTTTAGTTTTTTTTAACCAGCACTGTTTTGTTGTTAATTCAAATATAAATAAAACTATCTCTTTTATTTAAAGGCGTTTTATTTTTTGCCAGCATAATAAATATGCAGATTGTATTCTTTGAGCTCCTTCACAAAAAATATACACAAGGACCTCATTATAGCGTGTATATTCTGGTCCTTACGTCAATATGTATTTTTTCTTATCAAAGTTCTCAACGAGTCGTTCGATTATACCCTGATGCGCTCTGACTTATACATATAGAAATAAATTAGATGTGAGATATTTATACTACTCTCTTAAAATGAATTAGTCAAAAATAACTAATTATAAGTCATATTTGACTAATTGTCATAGTGAAAAAGCAGTCACTAATAATTAGTAAAATTCCACTGAATGAAATAGTCAAATTAGTAAATTTAAATTTAAAAAAAGTTTTGACCCAGCCTGGGATTGAACTCAGGTCTGTCACTTGACAAGTTTGTCAAGCTAACGTCTTAACACATTCGGCTGTCAGCCGCTCTTATAAAAATTAGTTTTATTTGTCAATAAATATGGTTCATAATATTTTAAAGTTTAATATATTATTTGTCTTGCTATTTTGAGCTAAACTTTTTGCATCTTTATTTGTTTTATGGGTCATTTAACCATGGAGAGGTATATGCATTTAATTCAAATAATACTTTGTTGTTGGCCGTAAACGACTAAAGAAATTAGTTACTTTTAACTGTCAGAAATAGTCAAATATGGTGACTAATCTTAAATTAGTCAAACTTTAACTATTTACATAGTAAAAAATAACTATTTAAAAGTGAAAACGACTATTTTATTAGTAAAAAATGCTTTTACTAATTCAAATAGTAGAATTTTGACTATTTCATTTTTAGAGAGTATATACTTAACAATGGTAAATAACTTGTATTTTAAAAGAAAATAAAGTTCGTGTTTTTTTACACTTTTCGACGATATTTCCACACCTACAAAAAATTTGTGAAATATAGTTCGTTTATGAAAAAATTAAAAAACCGATAATTGTTAATTGTTCGGCTATAGTTTAAATGTACGAAATGTAGGGGTCATCATCCCCTACATTTTTAGCCATACGAAATATTGAAGCTTGTTTATGAAAAAGTTAAAAAACCGATAATTGTTTGGATTTAGTTTAAATGTACGAAATGTAGGGGTCATGATTTCCTACATTTTGAGCCATATGAACCACTCTCGAATTTTGCCCTGTTTTCATCCCTCAATTTTTTTAAAAATTATTTTGCTTTATTATTGCAGGAAAAGTATTGACAATAAAAAAATTACACTAAACACGCGCGTTGAAATTGAAGTCACCCCCACTTTTCCACCCCCTAGGTTTATAAAGGTGTAAATATCGTCGAATGACCTTATTTTTTTCAAAATATCTCCACTTTTTTTTTACCCCCAAAATGAGACATGCGACATCGGCGCTGTTAAAAAAAATGTTGCTGAGATTCTTAGCTACAAATTGTTCGATGGCGGCTATATCGTACGGTTAATATTTTTCCCGAATAGGAGTTACCATATTGAGCAAAATGTAGAGGATATTGACAGGATATGCACATTTCGTACATTCAAACCGTGACCGAAAAATTGACAGTGTTTTACTTTTTTTTAAACATTTTTTTGAAAATGTTTAGGATTGTTAACATTTTTTATGGGGTTGATCAGATACTCCATCGAAGCGGCTTTTTAAGGGCTAAAACAACTTTATCATTTTTTTTTGTTTATTAAAATCTGCTTGAAATTAATTGCTTTTCTCAATAGTTCAATTTTTGATGATTATTTAGCCTAAAAACTAAATGTTATTCGAGAATTTGCAGCTATTACCATAATGCCCGTAGGAATGTAAAATTTTAATAATATGCTCAAACAGAAGCAAATTATTTTGTATATTTAAATATCAAACATATCATAACCATAGTTATTTTATTTTGTATCAATTATACTAAAATATCTAGTATTTATTCCGATTTTGGCTACTGAAAAATATGTTTATTAATGGATTTTCGCAAAACCGAATTTTATACAAATCAATATTAACTAATTATTTCAATGATAAATATTCAGGAATTAGTTTCGGCGTATTGTTACCTTAAACTTTATACAATAAATTATTTGCACAAAAGTTTGAAATGTATTCCTTATTATACTACAACATTGTCAGTGATCCAGGTAATAGAGTTTTACCTATAACAACCCTTATAAGATATGTATTATTTCAGCTTATTGGAGACACAGCGTTGCCATTAAATTCTTGAAAATTATTATATAACTATATATTTATGTATTATATAATCATTTTTATCTACTTCTACATTGACAAGTTGTGACTTTATGGCGTTTTAGTCACGGGCTGAAGTTAGCAATAGTGGCTTTTGGGCATTTTAGTCACGGGCTGAAGTGAGCTTTATTATAAATTAGGGAACAGTGAGGTTAAATCCGTTAAAAGTTGACAGATGTCAAATGTTTAACAAATAAAATTGGCTTTAAATTCTTCTTTGTGTTCGTCGTAGATAAAGTATAGTATGCAACTCTTTTTATAAACTTCTCTAGACACTCGTTTTTATTAAACACTTGCTCGCAAGCTTCGCTCGTCCCTAATAAAATGGCATTTATAAAACTTGATACATAATATACTATAACAAATACAAACACTTTAACGAAATTTTTGTAAGGGTACAATTTTGTAAGCGTTTTGTTAATTTTCATAAGTTACAAATTATTTTGTTAATGTTTCACAAATTTTTTTGTTTAAAAAGTACACGTGATTTCATGCAACCAATCAAAACATATCCCACTGACTTTTTTTTCGTCAACCATCCATCTTTAGCATAACAATACGCATCAACTGACTTCAGCCATCACTGGTTTTCAAACTGAAATTAGGGGATACAAGTGAAATCTGCATGGGTGCACGCACCGAAAAAAATAATGTAGTTGAGTTAACATTTGCCTAAATGTCATTTTTAAAAATGTTGTTTCAACAAAAAACCTATTGGATTAATCTATATTTTGGTGTTAAAGCAAAAGTCAGAGTTTGTCAAAGTTTATTTGTTCATTTGACAGTTTAAATATTAATTTAACATAAACTAATATTTTGAATTAAAATGTTTATCGTACTTTGATTTAATAGCTGGAATTTGTTGAATCAACTACTGAAATTTTTAGGATTACCTAAAAAAAACTATTAAATTAACGTTTAGTTGCTCTTTAATCCAAAACTTTAAATTTGTTCATTTAACAAATTTAAAATGTTACTTTAAAATTTAAAATGTAAAATTTGCATTCATAAAATTGCCGAGAATGGCGCTTCGAACACTCACGCCACGTCATTAGACAATGACGTTTTCTTACATCTCGCCTTAGTTAGCTTACGATTAGGTGTATATAAGATGAGATATCTGTTTATTTAAGGTGTGTTTCACAGTAGAACTTTCACTACACCATATTGCCCGACACTGTTAAGACCCTCAATACAGGGCGAAACAGTCTGTCGGTATTTGAAGTAGGTGGAACACATGATACAAAGATGTATCATGGGTGGAACACGCTCAAAACAAAAACTCTGGGCGAGGTGAAGGTTCAATTCTTTCTATTTATATATAATAATATATTATTTCCATAATTTTGTTTTGGATACCAACCTTTAAAGAATTTTACATTTTCAGAATGTTAATTTAACATTTTATTGGTGTTAAGTGAAAATTTACCTTAACACCCTAAGAATGTTAAATTAACCAAATTAGCAGATTAGAACAAATATTCTTATTTTGTTCATTTGACTGTTATTTGTTGTTCAATTAAACAATAAAATTTTACATTTTTAGATGGTTAAGTAAACGTGCAAAAACCATTGCTTGTATTTAAAGTGCATAAAGAGTTGAATTAATATTTTTTTTGTTGTTTCAACAGCTTATTTTTTTCAGTGCGTCATCAATGCGGTGTAATTACGGTATTAGCATTACTAACTTTAAACTGTAAAGTTACTGCCGTTAAAATTCCTTTCATTCATATGCGTATTGTTTACCAAGAACTGTAACAATTTCCTTGTCTTTAAACTTTTTTACGAAATTATGAAAAAAAAAAACGTTGAAGATGTGAACCCATGCAGATTTGGCCTCGACTATACAGTTTGTTTTAAACGTAACATAAAGGTAACATAAAATCTGGTTATTATTTAGTTAAAATTAACAAACATTTTTTTACTGTGTATTATGGTAATCTTTAAGAGGTAATGCCGCTAAGCCAACAAAAAAGTTCCGCATAAAAAGGCTAAAATCTTAAAATTAATAAAGTCCATATACCACCAAGTAACTTTTTCTTTTGATTTAATATTATATAACATTACTTTGGGCGAAGATAATTTCATATATAAACTATAGGTTCCAATTTGAATGAGTACATTTGTGATTAGGTCTTTTTTATTTTCGGACGATTTAAATAAAATAATTGCAAGCATTAAACTTTTTAAATGCTAAAATCCAGGTATCGTAAAAAATAGCTATTAAATAGGGTTTAAACGTCGATTTTAGCATTTATCGCGAAAAACTAGTATGGCATAACTAAAAATGTAAAATTAAAATATACAAAGGGTTAAAAATTGTTTATTAATAGTTTTTTTTACTAAAAATTGACATAAATGCTACAAACTTTCTAAAGGATACACTGAACAAAAATCCCAGGTCCTTTTTCCTTGAACCCTTTACACCTCACGAGGTTAAAAACAGGGTATTTTTCCAGGCGTTTTAAAGGTATCAAAGGTGACACCAATACTTGAAAAAGGTGACTCAAGCAGTCCTGACAACTACCGTCCTATCTCCATAGTCCTGTTATTTAGTAAGATTTTTGAAATACTACTAAAAGATAGATTAACTAAATTTCTTGAAAAAAATGAGGTCTTTAATAAATACCAGTATGGTTTCCGTAGCATATGCTCCACCACAAATGCTGTTCTCAAAGTTGTTGGTCATATACTAGATGGTCTTGAGGGGGGTAGGTATGTTGGTATAACATTCCTTGACCTCTCCAAGGCTTTCGACTGCGTTTTCCATCAGATCTTAATGGAAAAGATGTCCCACTATGGCGTTCGAGATGCACCGCTCTCTCTTTTCATGTCATACCTATCGAATAGGCATCAACAAGTGTCCATAGAAAATAAACTGTCAAATAGGCTACCCATTATACATGGAGTACCTCAGGGTTCTGTGTTGGGCCCGTTATTTTTTATAATTTACATTAACGACCTTTTTAATTATATGTTGCCTTTTTATTGTTACTCTTTCGCTGATGATACCACGATTGTAAATAGCAATAATATACTTAAACAACTTATATGAAACCAGTTTCGATGGTATGAAGAAGGCAGAGAAGTGGTTCACCTCGAACAAATTTACTTTAAATATTGAAAAAACTCAGCGCTTAGTCTTCTCAATGAGGGCAATCACTGACAATGTAGATAGTGTGAAGCTACTGCTTGCACCTTGATCCTAAACTTTCATGGTATCCTCATATAGATCAATTATGTAATAAACTCTCAACAGTTAACCTTATTTTAAGACAATTGAAAAAACTCTTTCTTGGAGCTCTCTAAGATCAAGTTATTTTTCATTATTCCACTCTCACTTATCGTATGGAATCCTTCTATCTCTTCATATTCCAAAATGGCTTTCAGTACTCAAAAAAGAGCCTTGAGAATCCTATGCAGTTTGGGATATTATGAAGTTTGTCAACCTCATTTTAAGGAATTGGGTATTATGCCTCTACCAACATTGTATATTTACGTGAAACTTTTAGAAGTTCAAAAAAACTGTAATTTCTTGAAAAAGGGTTGCGACATCCATGACCACAACACTAGGACTAAGTCACAAATAAGAATTCCCAGGTACAGACTCTCCAAGGTCTCAAGAAACTCCTTAAACGTTAACCTATACAACGTACTTAATAACGACTTAAAATCACTAAGCTATGATAAATTTAAGAACACCTTAAAAAAATACCTTAAAATAAAGCAATGTACCTGTCTAAAATTGTTTGGTATCTGTACGTTCTACGTTAGTGCCTTGTATTATTACTATGTAATATATTATTATGTATTTTATTATTTATTTATTTCAATGTTGTCTTGTCAAAAATGTTTCTGTAAACATAATGTGGCCAATAAAGATTATTATTATTACTAGCACTGTTTTACTGGTAGTAAATATAACATAAACAAGGTTTAAATAATACAAAACGTGTTTTTTAAATTATTAAAAAGAACATGATTTTTATTTAAATATAAATAATTCAATATTTATTATTTAAAGTCACATCTTGTTTTATTTTCCCCAGCATAATAAATATGCAGATTGTATTTTTTAAGCTTCTTCACAAAGAAAATGTAGACGAGGATCTCATTATAGCGTGTATATTCCAGTCCTTACGTCATTATGTATTATTTCTTATCAAAGTTTTCATCAAGTTATTCGATTATACAATGATGCCCTCTGATTATATAAATATATAACACATCAATAAATAAATTCAATTTTTGATTTATCATGCCAGATATTGTAACAATATAGTTAACATTAGTGAACAACTTTTATTTAAAAAAATAAAGTTCGTGTTTTTTTACACTTTGGAATTAGTTGGTGGTAAAAATTATAATTATTATATTTAAGGTTTCAGGTCGCTGGCGATCGGACGAGAAGATTTTTACGGTTGAACCATTTCACAATCGCCACAATTTTCATCAACTGCTAAGGAAAGATCAGAAAAAGACCACTGCAGCAAAAATTGTTGACTGGAATGTAAATATTTATGCTACTACGGTAGCTGTCACAAGTCACTTCTAAAAAGACTTAAGTCATAAGTCGTAAGTCTTTTTTGAAATAAAAATGACTTAAGTCTTAAGTCATTTTTTCTATAAAACAGAAAATATTTAAGTCTTTCAAAAAGACTTAAGTCTTTTTTTTAAGCCTTAAGTCTTATTAAAAATGACTTAAATCAAATATATAACGACTTAAATCTAGAAAAAGACTTAAGTCATTTTTAGGGACTTAAGTCGTTTTTAGATTTAAGTCGTTTTATAGGTTTAAGTCGAAAAAATAAAAGATTTAAGTCGAAAAAAAAAAGATTTAAGTAAAAAAAAACAAATACCTTACTCATTTTGAGAGATTCAAAACAAGATCAAAGAGTATATATCTAATAGATACTCTTTGACAAGACTTTTAATGAAATTTATTTTTAAAATAGGTGCATAACAAAAAGTTGATCACTTAATTAGTCAATTATTGTATTGTATATAATAATGTACTGGCACACAGTGTTGGAAATGCCCAAAAAGCTGGCCAAAACCTATAAAATCTACATTAATATATTTGAGTAAATTTAAATTTTTTTCATTAGTAAACTAATAAAGGTATGTTAAAAACATATAACAAATTTCTTAAGTTTCATAACTGATTTAGTAGAGAAGGTCAAATTTGAACTTTCTTGAAGTGATTTTTTCCATTTCAAGTAACCAGGAAAAAGTTACTTTTTCAAATATTATTTTTTTAATTATCATTAAAGTATATGCTATTTTTAAATGAATTACTTATTTTAGGTGCATAAAAAGATTTTTTAGTGAAAACATATTTATTATATATGTAACCAAACTTATGTTATCTTTAATTAAAGTTAGTTGAGTAAAACTGCATTTTCTAAAATTATTGTAATTTTTAAAAAATGATTTTGTTTAGGACCTCCACGAGCCGGAGCTCAAATTTTGTCATGATCAGAAAGTTAGTACCTTGGTGTGTTAGAACCATGAAAAATTGGATCCGGTTTGATCCGGTCCTGGGTGCTATCCATAAATTACAGTTTGCTTATTTTAAAACTTATGTGAAAATTGTTTAATACCTTTTAAAGTAGGTAACTTAATAATTTTTTAATATAAAAAATACTAGTTATAACTATAGTTAACTTTTAAACACCTTTGGCGTATTTAGTTCGCCAGGGACGGACTAGCTTCAATTTGATTATGTCAATTTTTTTAAGCGTGTAACAATTTAAGCCTCTATACATGGTGTTGCATGAGGAAACCGACATAGCTTAAGGGTAGGTGTAGTTTTCAGAGGTGAATCCGAATCTGGCTTTGAAAAAATTCGGAGGTCCTTCGTTTAAGAGTTACAGGGTGATTTATGTATTTTGTCGAAAATTTTGAAAAATCATATCTTGGGAAGACACGACACACATTTATTAAACGTGCAGAAACAATTTTTTAACATGCAATTTTACCTCGAAGCAACGTTCAAACCATCAAAATAGTAATTTTAAAAATTATTAAATCATTATTTATTTATTTTTTTAAGAATTTAATTCTTACCTATTTTGTCATTTTAAAAAGAATTAAATCATTATTTTGACTTAAGTCATTTTAAAAAGATTTAAATAATTTTTAGACTTAAGTCATTATAAAAAGTATTAAATCATTTTTAGACTTAAGTCATTTTTTTGTTTTAATTCATTTTAAAAAGACTTAAGTCCTTACGCAAATGTAGAAAAAGCTTAATAATACAAATCATTTTGAAAATGACTTAAGTCTTAAGTCTCAAGTTGTCCAAAAAAAGGAGACTTAAATCAAATGACTTAAGTCACAAAAATGACTTAAGTTAAAAAAAAGACTTAAGCTTTCTGCTGTCTGACAGTACTACCTATAGGTATCTGCTATAGCTTTCTGCTGTCTGACAGTACTACCTATAGGTATCAACAGATAATTCTTTTGGCAAATTTGGAGTCCTCTTCAATCAACGCCCTGAGCATCTGTAAAGAATTGTTTTCTGTGCTTTGAGGCAAAGATATTTTGTCTCCAAACTCGCCTAATTTGAACCCTATCGACAATTAAGTGTAGTTAATCTTGGAATGAATTAATTTAAATCTAGTTTACTGCCGGCGAAACTAAAAGGTCAGTACAATGTTCATATAAACTTTTTAAATATTGGCGTTGAAAAACTATTTAATACTTTTGTATTGTATTATTGAAATAATAAAATAATGTTCACATTATTATTTATTTCAATGTTTGTATGACATTTATAAACGGTCAACTAACTTAAAATCAACTTCAGCGCGTGACTAAAAGCCTGTTGCTAACTTTAGTCCGTCACTAAAACGCCAATAAGCCACAACTTGTCAATGTTCATTTAAAAGGTCACTGTGTCATGGAAACATGAACGATAATGTGCGTTTTAAAGGTGGAGTAAAAATTACTTGTATTTATGTAATAGATAATCTATTATAGATTGTAAATATCTTATATTATTATAGAATTGTAAGTTTTTTTTGTTTAAATAAATATATTTTAGAATATCTTTTTTTACTCCTATTACGGAGTATGACCGTTCTAAAAGTGATATTAATAAGTGATATTAGAACTTCTAATATCACTTTTTAATGAGGAATGACATATATTCCTTAAAGTATTACAGAATGAAGTATTCTATCCCTAGACCACAGGATTCTATCATAGGATGACAGAATAAACACTGGTGGCGATATCTCTGTGTTTAATATCTAACAAATTTTAGACCGATCCAATTAAATTATTTGTCTATGGTATTTTATAAAACGTAGAAAAAGTATAGGAATTGCATATTCCAAACTTTTTACAGAATATACTATTCTCATCCCTAATAACTAAGTATGACGTTATTAGAAAATATGCATAAATTTAGCCTTAAGGCTTCAGGTATTATCATATTTCTGAGCTACCTACTTAAAAATCGTACTATTAGTTTAGTTTAATATAAAAAGGCTTCACCAAATTTTATATAAAACTTACCCATTTACATTTCAAATTATGTAATACAATGTGGCACTCAAAAATGTGATTACTTCCACAAACTATTTTTGCTTTAATTGAGAAGTGACATTAATGCATTACTCACAATGGATAATAACTGAAATATCTGGGCATTAGCATAAAGTTTTTGGTAATTATGTATAACACGGCTAAATTACAAATTTTATTTAGGAATTTAGGAGGTTTTTTGTAAAATTTTAGGAGAAATAAAGTATGGAAATGAATTTCTTTAATTAAATAAAAACATCTCTTTACTACTTAAAAAAATTAGTACTTCTTTTGTAACAATAAGTTATATTGACTAGTTTTTTAGCCAAATCGCTCGACGAGTTTTTTTTTAATAAAATTAAAAGTGAGGTAAAATTACTACTTTTGTATATATCTGAGGTACATACACTGAAAGAAATATATGTTTATTTTAGCAATGTATATGGTAGTCCATATATGAAACATAAAATATATTTACCTTAACCATTTTTATATTTAGTTTTAACATAATATGGTTAAGGCAAATATATTTATGGTTATGGCAAATATATTTTATGTTTCATATATGGACTACTACATACATTGCTATAACAAACATATATTTCTTTCAGTGTATATATACAAGTATAAATTTCACCACACTTTTAATTTTGTTTAAAAAAATGCGTCGATAGTTTTGGTTAATGCCAAAATCAAATGATGTTATCTTTATATTTTAAGAAAAAACATATTAACCGTTTAGTTAATAACTAACAGTAATTAAATCGATAAGGTTAAGAATATTACCAATATTACAGTCCAAAAGTAAAATTTTTGATAAAATATTTCAAAAAATCAGTTTTATACTTCTAAATGCATTTTTGTTAGAATATTTTAACTATTTTATGAAATATAATATTCATATTTTGTAAAATAATTTATATCTTCTAACAAAAATGTATTTTAAACTTTAAAATTGATTTTGGAAAATAAATTGTCAAAATTAAATTTTTATTCTCACCGATTCAATTGTAATGTGGAACTTAATACTTAACAATCTCATAACAAAATATGAAGTTTGCAAAATACAGCAAAACATTCTTTAGATTGTTTACTATTTTAGCTGTCATTTAAAATAAAATTAAAAATCCTTTTGTTTGGTATATAACACGGTATATTTTTGACTAAAAAACGAAATATCGCTAAAAATGACAATTTTGAAGTTTTTATGTTCTTTTTTAAGAAAAATTTTAGTTGTGATATTATATCATTTTAAAAAGAATTTAATAAAATAGAACCTAAATATATATAGATATTTTTAAATTTAATTTAAAAAAAAGAATTCTTTTAGCACTACCTTAATTAAACGCAGTCAGGTTGGCCTATTTAAATTTAATTTTTAGGATTTTAGGAGTTTTAGGAGATTGAAGGCAATTTTAGGAGAATTTTAGGAGTTTTCAAGATTTAAGCAAAATTTTAGGAATTTTATGAGTTTTAGGAGGTGTGGGAGCCCTGGTATAATAACTAAGAACTTTAGGCTTTACACATAATTTCTAAAAACCTGAAAGCAGTCCTAGAGATTGGCTCCAGATTCTATTTTTTGAAATATATATCACATATTATTTGGAAAATTGACTATATCTTAAAAACTGTTCTCCTTCTATAACTTTTAACAACATTTTCGGATTTAGCGGAAAATGTTCGTAGGAATTGACTGCCAAATGTCCGGAATATAAATTGCTGTTGACGAGACGTTAAGTCATTTTTGACTAATTCATTTTTAGAGAGTTGTAATTACTACTTTCCATTTAACGAATGGTTGCTATATGGAAAAGGTATTTAAAAATAATGAAAGTACACTTTTATTCTCTATTTACTATTATAATAGAGCAATTTTATGCAGCTAAAATGCCGCACGACGAAATATAATATTTACAACACAAAAACTTTTGGACAAAAGTTTTTAACATATATAAACTACTTAAACTGAGATCAAAAATCATATTTCATGTGAAGAAAAATCGCCATGGGGAATACAATGTAAATAATATTCTGAGTGAAAAATATACAACATACTTTTCCTAAGCCCAATAAAATACACAAATAAAATTTCTCTCGGCGAGCTCACTGGGCAAAATTTGTTTGATGTAAATATTTAAGTTTAAAATTTTAACGTTTTACCTTTTTGTTAGGTTTGCCCTACTTATCTGCATCATGTTGCTTATGAAAAGTTTTATATTTGAATGTTTTATATTTTTCTAATGCTGGCATTATGTTCGTCCATTTCTATAAATTACTTTAAAGATTTTATTAAAAGTTATAGAAGCAATATTTTGCATATAAACACTATACAATAATAGTATATTATGTATCAAGTTTTATAAACGCCATTTTAGTTACGAGTTTTATTAAGCACGAGCGAAGCTTGCAAGCGAGTGTTTAATAAAAACGAGTGTCTAGATAAGTTTATAAAACGAGTTGCATACTATACTTTATCTACGACGACCACAAAGAAGAATTTAAATCCAATTTTATTTGTTAAACATTTGATATCAGTCAAATGTCAACGGAATTAACCTCACTTTTCTCTAATTTATAACTTCAGCCCGTGACTAAAATGCCCAAAAGCCACTATTGCTAACTTCAGCCCGTGACTAAAACGCCATAAAGTCACAGCTTGTCAATGTAGTAGATAAAATACACTTCCACAAAAGGATGTATAACTTCAAAAAAAGGCAGAGCGTGAGTTAATTGTATAGTCTAGAATTTTATTAGTCCCTTTGTGGACAATTAATTCGAAATTGTGGCAAATGGGTCTGACCTTTCTCTTATTAACCCTTAATGCGTTAAGTGTTTTCAACACTAGGACCTTTGTCTATTCTTTTCCACCGAGATTTACCCCATTTGTCGACCTAATGTTAATGAATGTTTACATTATTATTATTATTATTATTAATAATATTATTATTATTATTATTTTTATTATTATACTACAAAACTTTATAATTTTTGCTATAGCATATAAAAGTTAATACATTCCTAATAAAATATGCATTTTTTAGTAGGCAATCCTAACGCCTAAAACAGAATAACTTCACAAAAGTCGAAATCTCTATAAATAAACAAGTAAATCATACTTGATAAATATTTGATGGTAAGCTCATCTTTTGTCCTATTCTTATGTAGATATTTCTGTAAATGTTGGCTTTAACATTTAAATTGCTAATTCAAGGCAAAGTAAATCCTCTTTGCATCTCTTCCCTAACTTTCGTCCCCTTATTTCCCATTTTCTTTGGTTACGCCACTGTCACGTTGGAGGGGAAACTATTTGCAATACATTGTCTTGTTAAGTGTAAGAAAATCGTATCAAGGATGTTTTTGATGTGTTGTAAGTTTTTTCATTTTTCTTTTGCAACAATTTAGAGTTAGGCTGACAAATGAGGTCCCTAAAAGTCAAAAAATACAAGTGACATTTAAAAAAATTGAGTTAATATGTACATTTAACTTGATAGCCAAGGGATATAACTAAATTCTAAGCTTGAAAAACAATGTCATAAAACAATAAATATATTTGGCTTTAAATTACAAAAGGGGTTTTAACTTTAAAAATGATAATCTTAAAACTAAACAAAACGTACTTATACCCCATGGCTTTTAGGAGACTAATATACAGGGTGCCCCAAATATCCTTTTTTATATGAGTATCTTTTATTTGAAGAGCTATAAGGTTCCTAAATAATTTAAAAAAACTGAAAACCTGTCAATACCAAAAATCGTTATAACGCCGTTATAACTGTGAATTTAAGTTTTAAGTTTTATGACCACCATCTTTTGTTTTTCCTATAGCCGCCATATTAGGATTATACATGGTTAGATACAAAAAAATCAAGGAATCCAACGATGTATCAAACTACATAAGTTATGGCCGCCATTAGAAATAAGAAGGTGTTGGTAACTCAAAACATGGTAGCGAAGAAATTGAATTAAAAATGCAGATTAATGTTTATTATTTTTGTTTTTAAAAGGTTTTAAGTTTTATTTTGAATTTAAAATTTGTATAACATTTCTTTAATTTAACCGATCTTGTAACTCTTTAAATAAAGATATACCTGGTATATTTTGGTTTGTTAAAAAAAGCAAAACCCATACAATTTTCAAAAATGGCGAAGGCGACGGGATTAATTAATTGAAAAATAAATCTACCATTAGAAAGAAATAAAACATTTGCAGAAAATCCAGCATTATCACAAAACTCAATTAAACACGAAGTAAGCATTATAATGTTACCAAGCAACTACCCGAAAACTGTTTACAAAAAAAAACAATAATTTAACTTAATAATCGCGCATTGCAAATCTAGACTACAATGCATTGCAATGGTACGAATATATATACCTACAAAGAATAATATTAAACATTTTTGTTCAAAATTAATGAAAGCCGATTTTTTTCTTTTTTAAAATTAATATTTTTGAATTGATAAAAATCATATTTCGGGCCAACTTTTAAAAAATTCCTAACACATTTATAAAAAAAAATAGTATATTATACATGTATCAACTTTGATAAACGCCATTTAATACACGAATTTAATTTAGGCACGAGCGAGCTTGCGAGCGAATGCTTAAATTAATGAGTGTATAGAAAAGTTTTTAAACGAGGTGCAACTATACTTTTTCTACGACAAATACTTATTATTATCTTAAAATGATTTAAATCAAAAATAGGTATAGAGCGCCATCTATGAAATAATAGGGGAATCTATGTGTCACCGTCAAATGTCACATTTTTAAATTTTATAAACACAAATTATAAAGGTTATAAATCGAAATTTAATTCTTGAAAATTGACAGTTTTTCACAGTAAAAGTAAAGAAAATGTTTTATGAGGACTTTACAGTGGAGTCCGTGCCCTAATTTAAGTTATAGTTTAAATTAGGCGAAATTAAAAGGTCAGTACAATGTTCATATAAACTTTTTAAATATTGGCGTTGAGAAACTATGTAATACTTTTGTATTTTTGTATTGAGATAATAAAATAATTTTCATATTTGGTATTATTTTAAAAGAAAGGCACTTTATTTTAACAATTGTATGATAATTGACAACTGTCAACTAACTTAAAACTAACTTCAGCCCGTGACTAAAAACCTGTTGCTCACTTCAGCCCGTGACTAAAGCGCCATAAAGCCACAACTTGTCAATGTGTATTTAAAAAGTCACTTAGTTTCATGGAAACATGTACGATAAAGGGCGTTTTAAAGGTGGGAGTAGAACAAAAAATTTAAGCAATAATATAATAAAAATATTTTATAATTTCTGATAAAGAATTTGTAAAAAAAGTTGTTAAGCTTAAGGAGCTTCGGGTATGATATTCGTCGCCATGAGAAAATTTTGAAAAAATTTTAGGTTGTAGGTAATAAAGTCTACTTAAAAGACATTTACAAAGTTTTTAAAAGATTGATCGTCTGTTTTCCAAGTAAAAAAAATATTAAAGTTGCTAATGTTATTGTTTATTATTGCTAAACTGTGTTCTGAATGTTGACAAAAATTTATATGCTAATTCTACAGATATAGGTACGCATAAGAGAAAAAAATCATCGATTTCTTATTGTTCATTCGTTTTAAAGAACATAATAATTCATTTTTACAACTCATTTTAAGATTTTAAATAACACTGCTTTTTCACTTGTACCATGGTTAACCAGGGAATACCATGGTATCCCAAAATTAAACAGCCAATTCTTATGTAAAATTGTACCCTGAATCCAAAATTATAAAAAATTATAAATAAAATAACGAAATAATAAATTAAATGGAAAATTGACTATATCTCAAAAACTGTTCTACTTTTTTAACTTTTGACGACATTTTCGGATTCAGGGGACAATTTTACATACATAGAATTGGCTGTTAAATTTTGGGATACCACGGTATTCCTTGGTTAACCATGGTACAAGTGAAAAAGCAGCCACTAATAACTATTAAATTAGTCATTTTTGACTAATTCATTTTTACCCCTCGATTTATATTGTAAAAATTAATTATATTTACCATTACTGTAGATTTAATTAAAAAAAAATAACCAAATAAGCATATTTTATACCACATTTGGGCACGCCAAGACCCCACCTCACTAACTATGTCACAAATGCGCCACCTCACCAGTTAAGGGTTAATAAATAAAATCCGTAAAAACTTTCAACAAAAACATGAAACAATAATTCAACCTAATATCTCACACACACAATCGGGTAATCTGTGCAACAATAGCCCTTTGAATAAAGGCCGCATTAATCTTAATATTGAGCTTTTGGTTTTGTTTGTCAACGTGTTTTTTAAAATGCTTGGCGCGGTGTGTAATTTCAAATGCGGGGAGGATCAAAGAGTTAAATACCATCCGGGCGCTCATCATTTATTATTTTTATAAACTGGCGAATATTTTATCTCCTCGTCCTACTTTTTAACATGCCAATTTTACATGGATGTGGGCGATTTAATCAATTACCCTAAAGAATAAATAAAAACTAATAAAGTCGCATATAAATGTAAAAAAAGTTTTAAGCCAAGTGCTGCTAGACAAACAGTTTGTCAAATGTTAAAAAATAAATAACTTTATAATTTTTTATAATATTGCTTTAATTATGACCCTTAGCTGCAATATCGATAATTTTTAGTAGTAATATTTCATTAAAAAATAGTATATTATCCAACCAGTTTTATAAACGCCATTTAATTTAAGAGCTTAATTATGTAGGAGAGTAGCTTGCGAAGTGAGTTTATAATAAACGAGTATTCTTAAATAGTTCATAAAAAGAATTGCATACCATAATTTATCTACCCAAAGTAATATTTTTCAGAATTTACAGCCAATTTTACTTTACTTTATCTAAAAACTGTCAAGCGATTTTAACCTCACTTTTTCCAAATCAAAAATCCATTAAACGGTTTTAACCTAGACTATTCCCAATTATAACTTAAAGCTAACTTCAGCCCGTGCATTAATAGTATATTGTGCTACTACTAGTGGTATAATAAATGGTATAATGAAATTTGGCTACTAAAGCCGTCGCGGGGAATGTTTATAATTGCGTCATCAAATTCTGAACCAAGCACAGACATTACAATTGTTTTTTTTTTCGTATGTAATCCAAGGAATCCGCTAGGTTAGGACACAATCACTCGGATCTAAGACGAACGTAAGTCCGATGTCACGCTCACGCAGCGTGTGTTAAACAAGGACAGAGCGCATTAGTTTGTGGTTGGAGAGGTTAGGTTTTTGTGACGTGCTCAGCGGCGTTCCTCATCGACATTTAATATTTGTAGTTGACATTGACATTTATATACGCTAAAGAAGTATCGATAGTAGCGCCACCACTCGGCTGTTATCATCGTATAAAAGTAGAACATTTGATAATCAGCTGTCAAACGCGTGTGTTACAAACGAGTGTTTTTGAAAATAAAGCCGGAAAATGTTAATAATATCGAGAAAAAAATCCGTGGCACTATTTGTTGTGTTGTTAGGTGTATTTGGAGAGGAAATCCTGAGTTGAGTTTTTATCGGTTTTCCAATAAACAGTGTTAATCCGAATGATGAAATAAATTTAATACAGTCCCTTTAAATATAAATTGTATCTATTAGATACAATAAATACATATTTTAGTAATGATTAACGTAAAAAGTGTAAACATTTCAATTCAGTAAAAATCGTCAAACAAATAATTCGTCTAAATTTAAACAGCATTTAGCATTATTAAAAGCGTTGATTAAGAATTCTTTAAAGTCTCCACTCAACAGTAAAATATCATTATATTAAGGTAAACATTCAATTTTCTTAGTTTCTTTAAGAAACTTTCTTAAACCATCACTGGTAATATTCATAAGAAAAATTGAACCTACACTTCGCCAAAGTTTTTTGTTTTGAATGCGTTCCACCAACTTCAAATACCGACAGCTGTTTCGACCTTTATTGGGTCTCATCAGTTTCAGGCAACTTGCATAGTATGTACCGATTGCGGCAAAGGCCACGTCGTTTGACGGTGTGGATCACTTGATGTTCTTACATCTCGCCTCTGTTGACTTAACAACCGAGCATATAAGCTCAGGGAGTAATTTTGTTTTGATTTTGTTCCACTACACCAAGTTGCCCGACACTGATGAGACCCAATAAAGGTCGAAATAGCTGTCTGCGGTATTTGAAGTTGGTGGAACGCATTCAAAACAAAAAACTTTGTCGAAGTGTATACACTATAGGTTCAATTTGTCTTATCATTATATTATGTATTATAATTATATATAATATTATGTTGCCATGAATTCGTAGGTTTATTTTGCTGTTTAAAATGCAGTTGTCGGCGTTTTTTAGAGAACTCAAATATAAAAATGGTCGATTTTAAAGTTATGTACTAATACTAATTTCTTAAAAATGTCCAAACTTAAATATAAATTATATTAGGTAAAGTTATTATTAGTTATCATTAGTTAATTTAAAAACACAATACTTCACCATGAACCCTTAGATAAAATACACGCACTAACGAAACTATAGTTGTATACGAGTATATACAATCATTTAAGCGTTAAGTTTCTTAATAGAATATAAAGAATAATCAATCGAAATCGTGTACTAAACCAGTTTTCTTAAAAAATATCGTCTTATACAGAGTGATTCTAAAAAAATTAAATGCGTGATTTTCCATAAGATTTGGTGTTGAAAATGCAAAGTATTTTAGATTTTGAGATACAGGGTGTTGAAAATCCAAAGAAAATTTTAATTTTATATCAATAACAATAAACAACTAATAAACGTGACGTTGGAAAATAAATGTTTCACTTCTCTAATCTTAGTGTCAAAATTTCTAAGCCAACTGCTGTGCTTCTCTTAAGAAGCACTTATTGTGCCTTATATACTTTTATGTATCTAATCGATAAAGGCACAAAACTCAAGAACGGATAATAGTACTAAAAAGTTGCAAGGGATAAAAAAGTTGCAATTATAAATGAGCATTAGGAATATAATTCATAAAAGAAATTTAAAAATAAAACCCTGTATATTAAATGCAAATTTTGTACCAGATTATTGTAAGGCACACAAATAAAAATGTTTGTTTTAACTCAAACAAATTTATATATTTAAACATTTAACATCAAAAATATCGATCATTATTTTGAATGGGGAATATACGAAATATTTATTACAAACAATTCATTCAATCGCGCATATAGGAACTAATTCACAGCAAACACTTCGTTTTTTGTATGCATGTTAAAAAATCTGGTTATGCCAAATTTGTGATTAATGCCGAAAGAGTTTTCTGAGATATGATATAAAATTTTAATTTACTTCAGCACCCTGTACTCGTATCTCCAAGATACTTAGCCCTAACATCCATATGAACTTTTCGTCACCAAATCTTGTGGATAATCACTCATTTTATTTATTTACCTTAATTTGAAATCATCCTGTATAGGTGAAATAAACGTTTTATTTCGGAATTATCCAGACTAATTAGTTAAATTTGCATAGTGCTTGCATGAGGTAACCTTATAGAGAAGATTGGGAGTCCCAATTTGGCACCTATTATACAGTGAAAAACTAACAAACTATATAAAAATACAAAGAAAAAAACCTCCTATTTATAAATTTTAAAAAGAATATTTATGAGAAATGTTGATTATTATTAAAGTTAACCTATGAAGTATGGTAGTAGAACGCTGTATAATTCATTTTAATTTTGTTATTTTATTATTAGTCTCGAAATTAAAAATAAATAAAATAAATGTATGATAAACAATATAATAATATATAATGGAAATATTATAATATGCATACATACGAGGTGTGTTCAGAAAATAACGTGAATTGTTAAATTTTGCGGGTTCGGAGGGTCCGGTTGTCATAAAATTTTCTTTATTATGTTGGTATACATGCCCCCGAAGTATGATAAAAACTTTAGCCGCTAAGGTTAGACGTGTTTTATGAGCTCGGCGATTTTTCGTTCGTTAAAACAAATGGATCAAGGAATTTGTATCCAATTTTGCTAAAAAAATGAAATAAATTCTGTGAAATGTTAACAAAGGCCTATAGTGAGTATGCTTTAAGTAAAACAAGTGGTAAAAGAGTTTCCAAGATGGCCGTGAAGACGTTGAAGATGACGAACGCCCCGAACGCACAAGCACATTAACAACCGATAAAAACATGAAAAAAGTGGAAAAAATGGTTATAAACCATCAGAGAAGTCGCTGAAGATGTTGGTATATCGATTGGCTCATCCCATGAAATTTTTTCGAATATTTTAGGTATGAAACGGGTGGCAGCAAAATTTGTTCTAAAATTGTTAAATTTTGAACAAAATTTTTGGCCAAAAACAATACTGTACTGATGCCTCAGCCTCCATATTCGCCAGACATGCCTCTGTCTGACTTTTTCTTATTCCCAAAAATAAAGAGAACCTTACATTAAAAGCGCATCGCTGAAAGAACTAAAGGCTATCCCAAAAATCGAGTTTTAGAAGTGTTTCGAGTATTGGAAGAAGAGCTGGCACATGTGCATAATATCCAATGGGGACTATTTTGAAGGCGACAACATTAATGTAGACAAATAAATAAATATTTGTTTCAAAAAACTAAAATTCCCGATATTTTCTGAACACACCTCGTACATAATATGTATAAATACATAATTTACAAAAAAAAATAATGCAAAAAGCCAGAACAAAATTCGTGTGCTAAATTAGCACTGCTAATTTTATTCAATATAAAAAGAGTTCTTAGAAAAACTAAGTATCCAATCTTTCAAATCCGCCATTTATTTTTTTGTAAAATAAACTACTTATCCAATCTTTCAAATCCGCCATTTATTTTTTTGTAAAATAAACCTTAAAATCGTTATCAGCGGTCCAAAAAAACTGTGCATATTAATTTTAGTAAAAAAAAAGTTATTAAAAAAAAGTCCGCCATATCAAAGAAGCCATTTGGTTTTTTAAAAACTAAATATAAAAGTTATTATCAGCGACCTATAAAAACGGTATATAAAATTTGTCTCTAGGATAACAGCTTCCTCTTTAGTTTGTTTTTATAACGATTTTCGTTCGTTAAAACACGTGTTAGCAGCGACATATAGCGATTGCAAGGGATTACCGATAAAAAAAATAAAAAATCGACCTATAGTTAACCAAGGATCATCATTTCAAAGGATTGCGCCTAATATAGAAATTGTACCGCGTGTATATCTAAGAGTTCTGCACTGATGCAATATAAAAAAAAAATTGTAATAAATCCCATTTATTTTTTAAAACACTGATTTTCCTGTAATATAAACTCAATAGAATCGAATCAATTGACAGGTTTAGACCAACAAATTATAAATGTTAATTTTATCGAGCACGAAAAGATTTTTTTTAAAGGGTTAAAGCCAACCGCGGGGTGCAAAGTCTTCTTCTTCTTCTTCTTCTTCTTAATTCTGAAGACAATTCTGTGTTCAGAGGAATGACCTTTATCTTAATTTAAAAGCTATTTGGCCAGCACATTGTATTATTAAAATTTTCTTTATTATGATCAAGGGTCTTATTTAAAAGAATCTGAGATTAATTCATCCTTTGCATCATTTATATATTCTTAATTATTTATCAATTTTTATAGAACCATGTCATCTTTTCGCTTCACTATGTACACATGGCTTCATACACAGAATTTTCCAATTTTCTTTAATCTTCAATCATCCGATCCATCTCTTAGTTATTTTCATATATTTTTACAAATTCTTGATTAATACCAGTTTGTTTTTACACTGGGAGTCCGATTTTGCCTCTCCTGGGTCGAGAAGTCACTTATTTTTCATATACTCTTTCATAGAGCTACCGACGACACGAGAACCAAAACCGAACTGGGGTGCAAAGTCACCCGTGCTAGTTCGGTTGTTATAGTTTTTATTATTTTTGATACTCGTACGTCCGCATTATTCAACGCAAATTCAATGCGATTTACCAACGCCAAATGCCTTATGAACGCGAAAGGTGCCGCTCAACTGTATGCGGAGACTTTCCCATAAGGATCATCCTGATCGTCGCAAAATCGTTCAGGCTGTCCAAAGATAGCTACATGAGCATAAATCGACGTAAAAAGTGAAAGGTGAAATTTAAAATCAAGGGGAACACCACGGAAACCTCGTGATACCTAACAATAAAAAGTAAGTATTGTTTTATTCAAAGTACCTAAAAATACCTGAGTATGCAAAACAAATAGTTATTTGTTTTATAAGTGTTGAAAAGCGACTTTTTCATGCGGGTGTTTAAGTTGCTCACGAGGCCGTTAGGCCGAGTGTGCATTAACACGAGCTTGAAGAAAGCTTTTCTCGCAAGTGAAACACAATGTTTTTTCTACGACCCTTTTATTTTTTATTATATACAAATACAAAACAAAATAACCTAAAAACGTGTTTGACAGCTGTTAAAATTACTTTCATCTTATTCTTTTAATTTTTAAGGTATAAGTTAATTAAAATCAATAAACTCACCTTCTCAATTTAAATAAAGGCACTAAAAATTAGAATTTAGTATGCAAACACAATTAATTGTCTTCTAAATGATATTTAGACATAAATAACAAATACAATACAAATTTTGAACCGAATGTCAAACGATACTGTCAATTTCTTTTCACACAGACCTGTCACTTTTCACACAGAAATGTCACTTTACATTGGTTTTTTGCCTTGCCAATGAAAAGATTCATTTTCTAAGCAACGATGCCATTACGAAATGTGGTCGTGGAAAAAAACAATTATCAACAAGTAATGAATGCTAACATAAATGTAAATTTTTAATAAATGTAGAGTATTGCCTACTGAGCGAGCATGCTTTAGTAATTTGTCGTAGGTCAGGAACAACCAGTGGCGGCTCAAAATTTCTACTTTATTTATAAAAATTTTAATGATTTTTTTATTAAAAAAAAGTGGCACTAATGCAAAAAAGATAGAGGAAAAACTTTCTTATTTTGGCGAGTACTGTCACAACTTTTTTGGTTACACACTGTAGAACAAAGTGCCAACAATGCCAACAATGCAACATTTTAAAATTTTTATAGTTTTACCTCAAAGGACATTTATTTATTTACACGTAATTTAATTTGTATCAAATTCTAATCAATCGTTTGTAAGTAATTATTTTTTTTAATTGGAAGGACTAAATATTTGTAAAATATTATGGGGTAACCAAGTACACAGTGGTCCTGAACGAGTCATAGGTCACATAAAAATGACGCCAAAAACTGACTGCAGTATTAAAATAAGGATGTCCTCTGAAGTTTAAAAGTATGTTTTTCAAAATTTTAACTGTTCCTTTTTTTAAGTTTTGCTTAATAATTCAAATATCAAACGTCATTTGGTGATTCAATTTAGATTTTTGCTATTATCTTTAAAACGGAGGCCTTTGGAAAAAATGTTTGAATAAGGAAATAAAGGTGACTTAATAATCTATTAAATCATGCCTCCATAATTATGCCTAAACTATTGGCCTACGAAATCCATGGACGTACCTAGTCGTGAATTTCTTACGTTTAACTGGGTATGTTACATTTTTTTGTAAATAACCTGCCATAGGTTACTTTCAACATTGCAGAATCATTTTTCTTTAAAGAATAAAATAAAATATTAAGAATTAAAAAATATAATAATTATATAAATATAAAAAAAGATTTATTAATTAATTAGCATTAAATATTTTTTGATGAAAACTTTACAACTGCTCTTTTTAACGAATCTTTGAAGTTAGGATGTGCCATGTTGTTTATCTTCTATTTATTTCAAAAAAAAAATTAAACTAGCGGTGGACATTCTTCCAAGTGAACTACAAATGTTTGAATAAGGAAATAAAGGTGACTTAATAATCTATTAAATCATGCCTTCATAATTATGCCTAAACTATTGGCCTACGAAATCCATGGACGTACCTAGTCGTGAATTTCTTACGTTTAACTGGGTATATTACATTTTTTTGTAAATAACCTGCCATAGGTTACTTTCAACATTGCAGAATCATTTTTCTTTAAAGAATAAAATAAAATATTAAGAATTAAAAAATATAATAATTATATAAATATAAAAAAAGATTTATTAATTAATTAGCATTAAATATTTTTTGATGAAAACTTTACAACTGCTCTTTTTAACGAATCTTTGAAGTTAGGATGTGCCATGTTGTTTATCTTCTATTTATTTCAAAAAAAAAATTGAACTAGCGGTGGACATTCTTCCAAGTGAACTACCAATGTTTGTATGTGAATTTTTATTTGGCGTTTTGGTGGAAAACTAATTATTAACTAATTTATCCATAGTCTTAAAATAGGACACGTATACGTGGTATATATAGTAAAATGACCAAAGGGATGTTTCAGAAGCATTTAACATGCATTTTCCTCAAATGTGTCACCAATTGGTAGTAACTACCAATAGAGACCAAATTCAGTGTTTTAGGCCATCTCAACGCCTGTTCTTTTCCCAGAATTTCAATAATCCTTTCCAAAATACGTAGACAAAAGTGATGGCTAACCAGATTTCTTTAATTTCTCCTTGTTGGTAATTAAAGGTAAGCAACTGATGGTATTATTGCGTAAGCCTCAACTAAACTTACTTTACTTAGGTGCTCAATTTATTTAAGGGTTCTACCTGCTTTTTTTAAATACATAATTTTTTTTTTCAAAGATAAACCATTTTCTATTGTCCTTTCCTTTTTTTTGTAAAATATGGATTCGTCGATTAATATGCAAAAACCTCAAGTTTTTAAATATTTTGTAATTGAAAATAAATATATCTACGTCAATGGTTGCGGTTGTTTAAGCATCATTTAATAGATAATTTTGTAGTCTTTAATTCTTTATTTTAAAATTTTTTCCCAATGGGCTCAGTTTTAAAGAAATTCACAAAAAACTTAAATAAGTTGGCATTTGAATTAACTTCCAAAATTTAAAAAAAGAATCACCTACAATTTTGAAAATCATTTTTAAAATTTGAGTAAAATAAGCTTTTTCCGATTTTTATTACCATGGTTCACGAATTTTGACTATATAATACACTGTTGCAAACTTCAGTCAGTGCATTTCATTACTCGCCTTGTCAATGTAGGAGTAGATAACAGTATATTATGTATCAAGTTTGATAAACGCATTTTAGAAAAGTTTATAAACGAGTTGCATACTATATTTTTTCCACGACAAATATTTATTATTATGTAAAAGTGATTAAAATTAAATATTTGTATAGAGAGACATCTATAAAATAATAGGGTAACCACCTTGGGAATCTGTATTACCGGCGCGCCGGTAAAAATGTCAAATGTTTATGAGTAAATCGAAATGTATCCCTTGAAAATGGACCGATAATCCGATATAGAAGAAGTTCACAGTGAAAATCTAGTTTACTGCCGGCGAAATTAAAAGGTCAGTACAATGTTCATATATATACGTTATTTTTCAAGAACAAATTTATTTTAAGGATTGTATGACATTTGATAACTATCAACTAACTGTAAAATAACTTCAGCCCGTGACTAAAAACCTGTTGCAAACTTCATCCCGTGTCTAAAAGGCCATAAATTCACAACTTTTCAATTTGTATTTAAAAGGTCACATTGTGTCATGGAAACAGGTTTCGTATACGAGAATGGGCGTGTTAAAGGTGGGAGTAGAAAATAGCTATTTACATACCATGGGAGGAAAATAGTGCTTTTTCTCCCGCGAATAGTTTGATGCCCGACGCGAAGCGAAGGGCATTAAATATTCAAGGGAAGAAACGCATTTTCCGCCTGAGGTATGTATATAGTTTTTTCTATTACCTTTTAACGGTTTTAAGACATTTTAAGCGTTCCGGTTCCTTTGACTAACCCGGTATACCGGGTATATGGGGCTATAAAATTATGACAAAATATTAAGTAGGTGTTGCGTCGCCGACGTTATGTTGACCACATATCAGAGTGCGTTTTTTGGTAATACAAACATAACAGTTTTTATAAGCTGTCAGAATGTTTATCATAAATTTGAAATTCTTCTTACGTTTTGAAAATGAGTTCTAGCGAAGAAGACCTGCCGCAAGATCTTGCTAAAGAGGCAAGAATAGTTGTAATTAATTTCCTTCCTTAAAAATCGAGCGATATGAAAATGAATACCTATAGTTTGTTAAAAGAATGGTTGGACAAGCGCGGAGTAAATCTTTTTCCTACAAAATCAAATAGGGCTCGACAAGGTACAAAAACCTCCCGGGGAGGAAAAGTGACATTTTCCTCCCTCGTTCGGTGGTGGAAAATTAGGTTTTCTAGTAAGGTAGCAGAAAAAATATTTATTTAAACTTAAAATGAACGCATATTAAAAAAACTTTTTTTAGCAATATTCCGAAAACAAGAGCAGGTTAAAAAATGTATGGTCATTTTTGAATATTAAAAATAGATTTAAAATATCCATTTACATCTAAAATCAATGAATAAAACAGTCGAAAGACTTGAAAGTAATTTGACTAACACCTTTTTAAATAGTCTGCAATTTCAATAAACTCTATCTTGTCACGCTGAAAAAAGCTGACAAAGCGTTTTAGTGTTTCGCGTGTATAACGAAAAATTAAAACATGGGAGAACATTAAATTGTTATCTAGGAAAATACACACAAGTAGATGTTTTGATGCGATAGCTGGCTGGCGCAGTGTAAATGAAGCTCGAAATCGAGCGACGCTTAAGCGTCTCTTTTGCCGCGACATGAATGCACTTTTTTTAAAAGGCACTCCATTAAAGGGTAATCATTTTGCGTCACCTGTTCTCTGTTTGACTTTGCTAATGAAGTTAAGAAAATTCCCAGATTAAAATGATTTTAGAATATTATAGGTATGCATATTTTATTAATTAATAAAATATGCACACCTATGATATTCTGAAATACATTTCCAACGGTTCTTTCGAAAATTGCATCAGCTAGTTGCCTGAGATCGGCTAAACAAGAATCTTTCACGGACGAGAAGATTTTTGGGGTAAAACCATTTTCCAATCGCCAAAACTTCGCTATATTGGATTTAGAAGGAAACTACGTATTCTGCTTAGCAAGGAATGGTTAACCCATTCATTTGATAACCTTTTCAAGGAGGTTGTAAAGCAACAGGTAATACGCAGTCTTGGGTTGGCCGCCATATTGGATTTAGTATGTGACTCACTTCTTCATTATTTTCTACTCGTTAAAGCCTTTTATTTGATACCAATTACAAGGGGGTTAAAAATAAAAAGTAATCCGCCATCTTAAACCGGTAGCCATTTTGAATAAATTACATTTTTGAGTATACTAAATTGTATTGTCACTACACCGAAAAAAATAATGTAGTAGAGTTAACGTTTGCCTAAATGTCATTTTTGAAAATGTTGTTTTATCAAAAAACCTATTGGTGTCCAAGCAATAGTCAGAGTTTGTCAAAGTTTATTTGTTCATTTGACAATTAAAATATTGATTTAACATAAATTAATTTTTTTAATTAAAATGTTTATCCTATTTTCATTTAATAGCTTGAATTGGTTGAATCAAATACTGAAATTTTTAGGATTACCTAAAAAAAACTATTAAATTAACGTTTAGTTGCTCTTTAAATCCAAAACATTAAATTTGTTCATTTAACAAATTGTAAATGTCACTTTAAAATTTGTTAATTTTGCATTCATAAAATTGCCGCGAAGGGCGCTTCGAACACCCACGCCACGACATTAGACGGTGTTGATCACGTGATGTTCTTACATCTCGCCTCAGTTGGCTTACGATAGGAGTATATGTATAAGCTCAGGTAGCCGTTTGTTTTCGGTGTGTTCCACAGTGGAACTTCCACTACACCAAATTGCCCGACACTGATTACACAGTACGACAAAATTTGATTTTTGGTCCCTCCGAAGAAAAATTTCTACAGATTCTAAAAATAGAGTAAAAAAAATGATACCCGTGTCTCGGCGTTTTTTCACATCACGTCATAATTTTTTTTAGGGGCTATCCAATAAAATGTTATACACACTATTCGCGACATATTTTAATAGACTCGATAACAGCTGGACTGCATAGTTAAAAATATATATATTTACTAAATGGATAGGCAACCATTATAGATGCATTTTAAAATTATTTTAATCTTATTCAGAGTTTTGCACATTTAAGAAATATATCAAACGGTTTACTTTTAAACCAAGTAACAAAATGTTTTCAATTTTAAGCCAATCAAAATGCTTTAAAGTCGGGTGATTAAAGTTTTTATTTATTCAATTTTTTGTAAAAATTAAGCTTTGTTGAATTAACATTTTTAATACTAAAAATTAAAAGATATTTAAATGAATTGATTTAAGTCTTAAAGCAAGTGTACCTAAAACATATTTAATTTAAGTAAAAAAATTATTTAAGTATACGAAGTCAATTGAAACAGCAAAAAAACAAAAAATTTACACATCTGCGGCATTTATACATAAAAAGCATTGTTTTCAAAACAATCTTTATTTTTGGGAAACAAAAAAGCAGACAACTACAAAGAAATTGTTGCAGAAATGATTTCTGCTTTTCAGGACATGAAAGTACATATGTCACTGAAAATACATTTTCTCCATGCTCATTTGGACCATTTTCCACCAAATTTGGGATTTTAGTGACGAACATGGCGAACGTTTTCACCAAGACATTTTAACAATTAAAAAACGCTTCAAGGGAAAAGACGTCAGGCATTTGCTGGGTGAATATTGCTGGTCAATTGTTCGAGATTCTGAAGCAATATATAATCGTCAAACTAAACGACCAAGATTTTATTCCAACATGTATTGAATATAAGATAAATACAAATGTGTTTCATTAAAAAAAAAAAAAAATTATTTAAAAAAAATCAAAATATAAACTTTTTTTATATTTGTTTTTTGTATTGTGTAAAAACATACAATATTTACAAAAAAATATATTTTTAACCGAGTAAAAAATGTACAATCTGTATAAGCATAAATAATAGGAATGACGGCTTAAAATTTTTTTATGACGTGATCTCGCAAAACTGTGAGACACGGGTACGTTTTTTTTTACCTCTATTTTCAAAATCTGCTAAAAATTTTCATGGGAGGGAAATCGTGTTGTACTGTGTTATCAGTGACTGATAAGACACCCAATATACGTCGAATCAGCTGTCTGTCGGTAGGTATTTGAAGTAGGTGGACATTTCAAGAAATTTACCTTAACATCTTAAAAATGTTAGCACAACCATTTTCGAAATATTACTACGACATATCAAGAATGTTTAATTAACCATTTTGTTAATTTACTAATATTTGTTTTTCAATTGAACAATACAATTTGACATTTTTAGATGGTTAAGTAAACGGTATAAAGAGTTGAATTAATATTTTTGTTGTTGTTTCAACAGCTTATTTTTTTCAGTGTAGCACCAAAGGCGTTTTAAAAATTTTTGCTAAAAAAGATATAAAAAATTTCTCAAAACCGTTCTATGAAATGTGGGGGGAATCAATTAAATCATTTTTATAAATATTTATTCCAATTTCTCGTTATATAGGTAAATATAAGAGATCAAAAATGTCTCAAAATCGTTTGTGAGATATTTAGGGGGAATCAGTTTGACCTTCACTAACAACCCCTGGGGCTGTAGCCACCCCAACCCAATTTTTTTAAATGGTACACCTTTTTTGGAAATAACTTAAGAATTGCTATTTAACAGTACAACAAAAATACAAATTAATTTTTTTTTAAAAATACGAAATATTTATTATAATAATTATTTATTCCAATTTCTCGTTACAAATATCAAATTAAACCATTAAATAATAAACCATTTTTTTGTCGTAAAAACATTAGTAAAAAGACTGGAGAACACAACATGATTCTAATAAAAGTATAATAAACAAAAAAACCATAAATAAACAAATTCTTCCACAATAATCAAACATTTAACACTTTAATTTTTAGTGAGATTATTTTTAAAAGGTTTTGAAATGTTTGGCACAAAATAAATTGGCATTATTTAACAATTTAAATCCTCAATGGGATGAGTATGTTTTTTGTGTATACATATAAATATATTTTAAAATTTATAAAGACTAACAAACTGCAGTTGCATTTAATAAACTACACCCTGGCAAACATGTGCGTCACTAATATGGTTAAGAGCTGGTTACAAAATTTGAACAAACGGGAAAAATAAACCAACCCTGCAGGATACTTCAATAAAGCCACCCATATTGAGGTCAGTTTGGTGTAGATCCCACAATATCACTCCGGCATCTAGATTCTAGACACGGTGTGCCTGAACGAAGTTTAAGTCACAAAAATGCCGCCAAAAACTGATTGCAGTTTCTTGTTCGGGACCCTTTGGTGACTTAAAAATGATATTTACCAAAATCCTAGCTCGAGTCATGATTTTTTTTTAATTTTTGTTTTTCTTAAAGTCTACCTTTGACAGAGTACACATTTGTACACCGATTTTTATAAAATTGGAGTATATTGTTAAGGAGATTTGGAGAATACTTTTTTATACTGTGCACATAATTTAATATATACCGGGTTAGCCAAAAATCGCTTCTTTTAATAAAGCAAAAGTGTAAATTCATGATTTTGGCATAACACGCAAAAAAGATTTATACCCATTTTTTTTTTAATATTTTTATGTTTATCAGGCTACAAAATGGGGATTCTTATTAAGACTTTATAAAAAAAATTAATTTTGAATAAAATTAAATAAAATAACATTTTTTGAGATAAATCTTTTTTGTGCATTATGCTTTTTACTATATAAAAAAGTGATTTTTGGCTAACCCTGTATAAATCTAATGATGTGCTCAGTATGAAAACAGTATTCTTCAAGTCTCGTTAACAATATACTCCAATAATATATAAATCGGTGTACAAATGTGTACTCTGGAAAAGGTAGACTTTGTGATAAACAAATAATTACAAAAAATGATTTTTTGAAAAATTTAAAAAAAAGCAGTTCGAGTTTTGGTAAATATCGTTTTAAAATTTCCAAAGAGGGCCGATCAAAAAACTTTAACCAGTTTTTCGTTCAAAATTGAAAACTACTAAAAAGCCAAAATTGAACAACATTTTAAATATTCTCTAAGCGTTATTTTATTTAATTTTATTAAAAATCTATTTTTTTTATAAAAGGTTAATAAGAATGCCATTTTGTAACCTGATAAACGTAAAAATATCTAAAAAAAAAAAATGGGGATAAATCTTTTTTGCGTGTTATGCCAAAATCATGAATTTACGCTTTTGCTTTATTAAAAATAAGCGATTTTTGGCTCACCCTGTAGATATCAGTATTAAAAAGTATTCTTTAAGTCTTCTCAATAATATACTCTTATTTTATAAAAATCGGTGTACAAATGTGAACTCTGTCATGAATTTTCAAAAAATGTCGAAAAGAGGAGCAGCTAGGATTTTGGTAAATATTGCAACTGCAATTCGTTTTTGGCGGCATTTTTATGTGACTTAAACTTCGTTCAGGCACACCGTGTAGAGTCTGACATACTCAGTCTGTTAGGAAGATGTTACAATATCACAAATTCCACCCATTAAAAATGCATATTTCGCAAGAACTTGGCGATAATTATGCAGACAGGCGTTTAGAATTTTGTGAAATCATGACAAATAAAATAACAATCAGATACAAATACTAAAAACATTTACTTTAACGAGTGTATATATGAATATACTTATTATCTAAATGGAATTGTTAACAAACAAAATTGTCGCTATTAGAGCAATGAAAATCATACCCAGTATCCTGAAAAATTTATTATCTGTGCAGGAATTTTGGAGATTGTATTATTGGTCCCTTATTTATTGACCAAAATGTGAATGGTCAAATTTATTTTAAAATGTTAGATAAAACAATACAGCCACTAATAATAAATGAACTAGTCATAAACAAAAAAGAAATATAACTTAAAATCAATTTATATTTTTTATGGAATACACTGTCAGTATCGCTCTCCATTTTCCCGAATTTAAAACAGACACTTTTATTAAAATCCGCGTGCACTTAAGTGACTTAAACAGAGAATTCTACCATGCCATTTTTTGACTTTTGGCCAGGTTTTTGGCCAAAACTCCTTTTCAGTTTTTTTGACTACCTGCCAAGTACTATTGTTTACATAAACAAATATCCGCTATCCATTCTTTTGATTTTTTTTAAGTATTTGTATTTATTTTATCTATGCCAGGTGTATTATATTTTAATTTGATTATAATTTTTAAAATTTCCTATTTGTTGACAGGTTGTAGAAACATTGATTTTGGACATAATAATATTCCGGACATCTCAGACATGCGCTTTTTAAAATTTGGCGTTAAAAATGTAAAATACGCATGACAAATGGGGGTTTTCGCGGTGCTAATCCCGAACTAGTTAGGACATCCTAGGCATACGCTTTTTACTTAGGTTAATTTTATTAACGTACTGATTGTAATGATTGTTTTAATGGTTTTATTAAAAACTTGTGTATATTTGTATTGGTTTAAAAGCTCTATATTATTTTTTTCTTTTAGCAAGCGGGTTTTTATAGATTTAATTTGTGCGTTCGATATTTGAGGTTTTGTTTTGTATTTTATTAAATACTTTTATATTTTTGTATATGACAACTAGTCATTTTTGACTTTTGTATAGAATATAATATATTATATTATAATATATATATATAATATATATATGGGGCAGTCCACGCCAAATCGACCAAGAGTTTGCTTCAAATTTTCAGGTTCGATAGAGGAACTAAAGTAATGGAAAAATCTAAAACTTCAACCTCTTTTATGCATTTTGTAGGTTTTACAAAATAAACAAAAAAAATGGCACTCTTATTTTTCGATTATTTAAAAACTCGAAAGACAAAAAATTTCGAAAAAAATCATATAAACATATTTTTTGACACTCTTTAAGATAAAATAAAAATAAAAAAATTTTGTCCAAAAATTCTCAAAAAAAACCCATTTTTTTTATATTTAAATTTCCAAAAAACGACACCTCAAATTAAAAAAAAAAAATCTTGATGATAGCCCTAAGTTTTCCGCAAATTTTGACTACTTATTTTTGGGGGGAGTCAAAAACTGTAGAAGTTATGAATTTTTTTGTAAAGAAATGCATGTGAAATCGTAGCTACGCGTAGGCTTGGCGCGCGGTTCCGAGAGACGTGCGCTCGGTCTAGAGAAAAAATGGTTTAACGATTTTCTCTCTTTCTTTCACACACATTAATATTTTCAAACTATATTTTATTAAAATTCCAAATTATTTATTTTTCTAATAAACAAAACAATCAAATTAAAATATCGTCGATGGTTTAGCAATAACTTCTATGTGCAAATTAAAATTTTTAACCGACTTAAGAAAAGCTTAACATATTTAAAAAAAAACTTACTATTACAATAACAATGTTTTAGTTTAATTAGGTGTTTTTCTAGGTACTCTTCTAGCTCTCGTTAAAAAAATTTAAGAAAACCTATAAGTTTTTATTTTAACTAAGAAGGAAAAAGTAATAATAATTATTCATATTCTATGATTTTACTAATAAATTCTTTGACAAATATAAAGTGCTTTGAAGATAAAATGTTGTATGCCATTCGGCCAAGAAGTACCTTTTTGTGCTTCGCTCAATTGTAGGCCTCCGCTACGCGTCGGCCTTCAAACCTTGAGCTTAGCACAAAAAGCCTTACTTCTTCGATTAAAGAAATTATTTACTTTTAACTCTCAGAAATAGTCAAAGATGGTGACTAATCTTAAATTGGTCAAACTTTAACTATTTACGTAGTAAAAAACAAACTATTTAAAAGTGAAAACAACTATTTTATTAGTAAAAAATGCTGGACCTAATTCAAATAGAGTGAAGTCTTGGCCGATTTGACGTGGACTGCCCCATATATATAATTTTAAGGGAGTACAGTACAGTAAGTTTTTATATTATATATTTACATTTATAGTATTTATATTTGGTAAGAAATACAGAAGAAATAAAAAGCTACAACTTCAGAAAATTTTATTAAAATCGTCACAGTACATTGAATCTTAAAAATTGACGACGATAGATTCGTTGTTTTTTAAACTTTTATTATAAAAACTAAATTATGTTAAAATATGATAATACAAATTTATTCAGTTATATTTGTATAACCTAAAATAACCAAATTAAAGCGTAGGAACAAGAAGAATCAACAAGATATAATAAAACCTGTTCACTTTAAACAAACAAAAAGCTCGCATAAAATAAACTTTACATATAACACATTACGCTCTTGCATATACCTATGCGGTAAAGTCAAAATTTCTGATTGTTTGGCGCATTTAGGCAAATAAGGGCGTCGGAAGTATAGTTGAGGATTTAACACAGTTTTATGCGCTGGTCGGGTAATAACTATTATAAAGTTTGATATAATATTTTACCGCCGAACTTCTATACTTCGAACAATAACCCTTTCAGGAACTTTGATAATATTACTCAGTTGGTAATAATTCAGACATGGATTAATCCAATGATTATTATGGCCAGTGCTGTAATTAGGGAAAAATTTGGAGGCAATTTTATATTAAAGTTTAATCCAGAAATTAATTTTTTTTTTAACGTATTAGTGATTCTGAGAGCGAACAAAATACAGATTAAACAATCTTGGAAAATAGAACGTTCCTCTATAAGTCAAAACATCGCTATGAAAAAACGTATACAACTTTAAAGTGGTTTAAAGAGAGCAAGAAAAAAAACTTAAACAAAAAAATCCAGTTTGCATATTTTTTTCAAAGAAATGCAACACTAAGGTTAGTTATTTTTTGTATAAATATCTAAAAAAATGACGACTTTCTGGACAATTACTTGCCGATCAGTAAACCAGTAAACACAACCTACCATTAGAGATGCGACTTGAAAAAAAACGGTCCGTTTTTTTTGTTTTTTTTTCAGGTTTTTTTCATTGTTTTTTTTTCAAATGGTTTTTTTTAAATGTTAGGTTTTTTTTCAAGATTAGTCCCATTTGCCTAATGTTTTAGGTTTCATGGACTAAAATTAGCCACTAAATGACAATTAGTAAATGTAAATACAGTCTCGCGCTATGCACGCGCCACCACCACCGAATTGACCAATAAGGGCCGCGCTTGTTTTGATTTGGTCCTAAAAATGTAACTACATATAATATTTTTCATTCAGCGTTTGATTTTTCAAAAAGCTACCAAAAGCACTTTTTTCATGATTTTTCAAATTCATGTTGAGTATGGAATTTTTTTTTTCAAAGAACAATAGCAAATTTTTGTAGAAGTTCTACAGTAGAACATTTATTCATTGGTGGTCATATTCCATAACATTCCGTGGACCAGAAAGCCAAAAAAATCGATCTTTTTTATTACGGTATTTGTTAGGAATGAGCGTTGCACATTTTTCATCTAAAAATCTCAAAACTAGAAACTTCAAGCTTCAAATTGCTTTTTTTACGGCTCCAATACGACCATTTTTAACAAAGATCCAGCTATCCGAAGAATCGCAAAATAATTTTTTTTATCCTTTAATTTTTTGTATTGGTGTAGAAGTTTTACATTGCTATTGGTTTCTAATGTGGAAACTAGCAAATAATAAGAAATCAGATTTTTTAGTCTCGGTCAAAATTTTCAATAATGAAAAATTTAATATATTGTACATTTCACTTTATTATTAATATATATTTTACTCAAAATTTCATTTTGAAAAAAAAACAAAAAAAACCGTTTTTTTTCTAGGATTTTTTTCATGTTTTTTTTCACATCTGAAAAAATACCGTTTTTTTACATCTCTACCTACCATTGTTTTACTAATATTATGGCATTGTTTTACTAATATTACTTATTAAATAGGTCATTTTTTACTATATAAGTAGTTAAAGTTTGGCTATAATGGTTATTAAATATTCACTAACTTTTACTATTTCTGAAAGTAAAAAGTAACTAATCGTTTTTAATTAAATAATCGTTTTTAATTCTTGCAGCCAACAACAAACTATTATTAAATGACTAATGGAAACAAACATAAAGGTTCAAAAAGTTTAGTTCAAATCAGCAACACAAAAAAGATATTCAACTTAACAATTTTAAAAATATCTTTAATAATATTTATCTACTACTACATTGTCGAGCTGTGACATTATGACGTTTTAGTCACGGGCTGAAGTTAGAAACAGTGGCTTTTAAGCTTTTTGCTTACAGGTTGAAGTTAGCTTTATTATAAATTGGGAAAAAGTAAGGTTAATTCCAGTGAGAGTTGACAGAAGTTAAATTTTTAACAAATAAAATTGGCCTTAAATTCAGTTGTATGTTTGTAGTATGCAACTCGTTTATAAACTCTAGACACTCGCTCGCAAGCTTCGCTCGTGCTTAATTAAACTCGTAACTAAAATGACGTTTATAAAACTTGATAAATATTATAGGTACTATTATAGATATGTTAACAAATGAGTAGAAATTTGCCAAGTGAGCCTATTATAATCTACTCAATGGTAGAAAGTTACCACGTAAAATTTTATGAAAAAACTTCATTAGACAATGTTTAATTAAAAAAAAAACAACAAATGAGTAGAAATTTGCCAAGTGAGCCTATCATAATCTACTCAATGGTAGAAAGTTACCACGTACAATTTTATGAAAAAACTTCATTAGACAATGTTTAATTAAAAAAAAATATAGCATTTGATCTAAAAATATTTTCTTGTAAACTATTTATTAGTGATGCCGGGAGACGAGACGAGGCGAGAAAAGTCCTTCTCTCGTCTCGTCTGTGAAGTAAGCTCCAAAGTATTTAAAAATTGTAAAACAAATGTTTTCAAAAGGTGTTAATACTTGTGGTGATTTAAATTTTCCTCTATAAAACATAAACCAACGATCCGATCAAAAAAAAAATTCACACCATGTGAAATGTAACGTTGACTTTTTCTGTTAATTACATAAATGGGATTATCAAAAGCCCAGTGACGATTATTTTGGGTAGATACGTTCCCGTTAGTGCAAAAATCTTCTGTTTTCAATGTAATTTGCACCCACCCATAAACAAAAGTCTAAACGTCTATCTTCGACTCCAAATTGAAGTGCATGCAGCAAAAGGATGAATTTGGATTTCCTTAAATATTTTTTTCAATAAACTTTTGCTAAAATCCAACCTATACGCTTTCTTAAAGATAATTATCTTAGCTATACATTAGCAGATTATAATCTGCAACTGACCCTACTGCTAATGTATAGCTGCATCGTTTTCATCGTAAGTTTCGCAATGCTTCCTTTTAAACAGCCATATTGGGAAATTTGTCACATTTATAAGATACATGTTCAATTCCGTAGAATTGTACTAAATAAATACGCTCTTGTTTAATTATCATTTTTTTAAATACAACCACAAAATTTTGACCAACATTAAATAAGATGTTAACGCCATGTTGACGTTTACTAAATAGACTATCTTGATTTTTTGTTAAATACAGCAAATAATCGCACAAAACTATAATGAATATTTTATATAAAATTTTTATTGT
Organism: Brassicogethes aeneus; assembly: GCA_921294245.1. Classification (NCBI taxonomy): domain Eukaryota; kingdom Metazoa; phylum Arthropoda; class Insecta; order Coleoptera; family Nitidulidae; genus Brassicogethes; species Brassicogethes aeneus. Next base: position 58,407,231 of record OV121133.1, on the reverse strand, counting down.
AAATTTTGTATTTATTTTTTATTTTAGATTATAAAAAACTTTATTTTTTACAAATTTTGTCCAAAAGAATAAATAATCGTACTTTTCTCTTTAAGCATTTTTATGTTCTCCTAATTTATTTACATCCTGTATACCTGATCTGATTTTTTTTTAAGAAAAATCCATTTTTAAAACATAAGCATAACTTTTTATAAGAAATTACTTTGTCGTAAAATTAATAATTTAAAATATTGAAATAAAGATTTTTTTGCTCTTGTGAATTTCATTCGCCTAGGCTGTAAAAATAATTTAGACCAATCGGTTAAGAAAATGTACCCCCTAGTCTGTAAAAAAAGCGTTTATACCAATCAAAAAATTCGACCTGTCATAATAATTATTAAAATTGTACGTTTTATGTATCGTTTAACAAATAAAATTGAGCCTTGAAGATAAAATATTGTATGCCATTTGGCTGAGAAGTGTCTTTATGTGCATCGCTAAATTGTAGGCCTTCGCTACACGTCGGCCTTTAAACTTTGAGCTTATGACACAATAACCATTTATGAACCATTTTTGTTTATCTATAATATTTTTCCTACTGTTTGGAAAATTAAATTGAATCCAACATTTTCAACTACCCACAGACCCGTGTTATTAATTTTTTTTTCTGAACTTTTCGACATTATTTCCAAAATTATTTAAGAGCGTGTCTGAATCTCTGAATTACAATAGGGTTTAGTTAAGGAAAAACTTTTACTCAATTTGTATTAAAATGCATGGATGACAAAAACAGGTTGATGGTACCATATATAAAATCCCTGGATTAAGTTTAAAGCTTTTTGCTCTCTTAAAGCAAAGTAATTCTTAATAAAAGGTTTTGATAGTTAAAAAATAACAATGACATAATATATTTCAGATTTTATCTAAAGGGTGTTCAAAAATATGAAATCGATTAGAGCGAAATTTCCAAGGAAAAATCTTGAGTTAATAAAAATCAAAAAAAAATCAGGTAAAATTTTATCACGAGTGGTATTCGGCAAGACTATTTCACGAATATTTTTTTAGGTACAACAAATGTTTTATTTTCTTAACAGACTCTAAAGTAGCCCTAAAAACACTAAAAAAAATGGACACACTAAAAAACAAACACCCACTCGCCAAAGAGATATACACAAAAATCACTGACAACGGGGCATAAACATCAAGCTTCAATGGATACCTGGACACATCAACATCCTAGGCAACGAAATGGCAGATGCGGCCGCCAAAGAAGTATCACAACCAATAACTCACGTAAAAATACCTCATAGAGAATTAAAGCAAATTATTAGAGACAAAACAATGAAAAAGTGGAACCATGAGTACAACAATGAAATAAGAACAAAAAAAAATGGTACGGGAAAATCCAATCAAGTATTCAGTTAATACCATGGTTCTACAAAACAAACATAAAAGACAAGCCACAAAAAAAATAATTCGATACAGAACTGGAGACGGCCTCCTGAACGAAAAAAAATACTTATTCAAACTCATAGACAACCCAGACTGTACAACCTGCGAGGTATCCGAGACGGTGGAACATGTTCTACTCCACTGCAAAAAGACACAACAAACAAGACAACAAACCGAAAAAGACTCTGGAAGCAACATCATGGACCTACTGAAAAACATAGACCACACCTATATAAAATTAAAGATTCTTTTGAACAAAGTTCGCAACCTGTAAAAGTAAACATCTACTTCATATTATGATGCATTATTACTGCACTAAGGGCCGGTTTATCAATGTCCAGTTAAAGTTGCAGTTAGTTATCTGGTAGATAATTTCCATGGATACCATTGTTCTCGCATTGATCGATATGAAATTTAACCGTTAGATAGACTAACTGGAACTTAACTAGAGATTGATAAACCGGCCCTAAACAGAATAAATAAATAATAAAAATGTTTTATTTAAATATTTATAAACATTAAAATTTACAAAAATTAACCAATAATTTCTGTATAATTTTCTTGATCAAAACGCATATTTTTTGATATTTTTATTTTAAAATTAGAAACGTCAACAATTATTTTTCACCTAAATATTAAATAAATTAGATCTAAATGTGAACAAATGTTAGTCTATGTCCTATACCAGCAATGTACAAATATTTAACTTTTACTATTGCATTAATGATCATCTCTTGCTTAGAGTAGATAAACAGTTGGATTTAGGGATAACATTCGATACGAAGATTTGTTTCGGTTTACCTATAAATAACATTTGCTAATATTCATATAAAATGCTAGGTTTTATTATTCGAATTACAAACAAATTGAACTCAATTCAGTGTATTTGTTTACTATATTTCGAACTTGTAAGAAGTAAACTGAAATATACCAATATGTTATGAAATCTTTATACCAAAAAATGTACAGTCGAATTAAAACTATTCAAAGAAATTTTTTTAAATATACCTATCTATATTATAAAAATGATAATAGTTATCTAATTTATTACTTAATTATTTTCTTTTTTTCTCCTTTGAATGTGGAAGAAAAAATTATTTAATTTTCTGGTGCAAAATGGTTTACGCCTTATAAGCTTAATAGATACTCCCACTATGTTAAAATATATAAATTTTAAAGTGCTGCACTTTTTTTAAGTCGGCAAACATACAATAATTTGTAACTTATAATTTATCATAGGGCGTTAGTGTGAAACGCGCGAAATCAGCTGGACCAGTCCCTAATTAGTTTTGCCTGCGTATACGCTCAAAGAAAGTTCAAACTTGCGTACCCCTTATAACCGAAATGATCCTTTCTGCATTTAATAACTTAAATAAAAATAACGTTTTCTTTTGCAAAAACTAAACAAAATCTATTTGTTATTTGGTGAATAAAGCCTAAGTCATTTTCGTCATACAAAATTACAATGCTGCTGTGCTAATGTGAAAAACGTTTATTAGGCCGGACCAGAAATTAGCCGTTGATTGCCCTGCAAAACAACAGTTGTTTTTCAGAGCAATCAACGGCTAATTTTTGGTTACTCTTGAGTCTGGTGTTGCATGAGATGTTTTGGTTAAAAATGGGTAGGTGGCATAGTTCCATTGCAAGTGGCATTTTATGCTAATTTGCATCCTCATTTAATGACTAAAAAGTCCAAATAATTTTAAAATTTTAAAACTAGTCATAGTTACATTTCTCAATTAAAGATGTCTACAGAGAAAACTCAAGTTTCTGTCTTAACTTAAATACTCTCAAAGCAACACTTTCCTTGGAACTTTCAAACACGTACTTACTGCCAATTTATTCGCAAATTGCTGCAAAAATAATTCTTTAGTTTGAGTCAGGCTTTGATTAAGTTAACGATCTTTACAAAATTTTTAAGAGCGATGTCTAAACTGGCTGGCATTTTAAAAAGCCAGTGCCTCTTGAAAGTTGTAAGCGTGAGTTGATTATGGGGGTTCCACAATGTTTTTAGACTCCTATCTGAAAACATTGTAGCCTTCGCTGATGCTAGCTGGAAAATAGTAACTGAAAAAATTAATCACGTTTTAACTTTAATTTCAAAATGGCTTACAGACAAACAACTATCTCTAAATATAGATAAAACAGTGTTTATAACTTTTGTTAATTACATAGATAGGTATCCTGCCACTGTTAATATTAAAATCGACAACCATTTAATAAAAAGAGTAAAAAGTACAAAATACCTTGGAGTAGTTATTGATATAAAAATGAAGTGGCGGGAGCATATCGAATGGGTTACAAAGCGTCTTAGGTATCTCCTATTTGTTTTTGCAAAATTAAAGTCTATTTTAAACACGAGATCACTGTTAGTAATTTACTATGGTCTATTTAATATATTAAATAGACCATAGTAAATTACTAACAGGCTATAGCCTTGCCACTTATGGAATTGCAGCTTGGGGCTCTGCTTATGAGAATGCTCTTTTGTCACTTTTAAACTTGCAGAAAAGGGTACCAAAGATAATTCTGGGAAATGATCAATTTGTGACAAACATCTTGATATTTATCAAAATTACTATTTAAAAACCATACTTATCAATTTTAATAGCTTGTACATTATCTACAAAAATAGTAATAAGCTTGCAGTTGGTAAAAACTAGTATCTACACTGTTCAAAATGTCATGATCATTTTAACATCAAATTAAAACCATACATGGTCTATATCGATACAAACCAAAATGGTGTTAAATATGGTTCGTTGGTCCGGTGTAAATTCAAATACTAAAATAGTGTTAATTTAACTTTTATACAGTATTAAAATAAATTTTACCTGGTGTAAATTTAACTCCTTTTCAGTGTTAAATATTATGTGTTTGTGGTCAAATTAAATCATACTACACAGAAAACACTAACTTAAAATACTTCAAGTATTGACAGCTCTTTCCACCTATTTAAGGTCTCTTTAGTATCGAACAAATTAGTGTCACACCAAAGCAAAGGACTACCTGAGCTTATATATTCTTCATGTAAGTCAACAGAGGCGAGATTTAAGAACATCACGTGATCCACACCGCCTTTGCCGCGATCGGTACACACTATGCAACCAGGAATGCACGGCAAATTGTTTTAATCGTTTTAACAGAGTGCTTTAGGTTGAAGTAACTCTTATTTTACAAACAACATATTTAGTAAAGTGAACCATACAGCGGGTTGGTTTCACTAAAGTTTTCTGGGTTAATTTAACCAATTTTAAAAATATAAAATAACTATCTGGTTTAGTACCGTAATCTTTGTTTATATTAATCTTCCCACAGTTGATAAAAATAAAAAAAATACAAAAATAAATACTTATGGGTCAACTAAATTAATATAATTAGTTAAATGAACTATTCCTTTTTTCTGTGTAGGTGCACTTCTCAAATATTTTTAGATAAACACCGTTTTGGTGTTTGCTGTATATAACATTTTCAACCATAATTCATGGTGTTATATTAACACCACTTGGTGTTGGATTTTGACACCATTTTAAGATTGCTCTTTACACCACATATATTTTAAACAGTGTATTAGTGCTGAACATTAGATCCGATATCCGGATCTCGAATCCGGTTCCGGATATGGATACATCCGGATCCGGTTTTTTTTTTCAAGTATTCCCGATCCGTAAAAAAAATCGGATCCGAACACTACTATTGGTATAAAAATCTTCAACATGTTACCTAATAACTTCAAAGTTGTAAATAACCCAAAAAATAGATTTAGTTTTCAGTTTAAAAAATGTTAAAAGACTGGATTACCAAAAACTGTACCAGTAATTCATTATTAACTTAATAGTATTAAATGTCAAATTATAATTTGTAGTAGAAAATATATATTATTTTAGTTTTAGTTTAGTTTTAAGTTATGTACTGGACCTATGTACAGGTAATTTATTACCTTCAATAGGCGGAAATTACATTTCTGTACACTTGTATCTGGTTGTTAAATAAATAAAAATAAATCGTTGACCAACGAAAGATATATTGTGCAAATAGAAAGGGCACAACAGGAATTTTTCATGGTCCTTAAATAGCCTATTACAACCATTCTAAAAAAACGGTTAGTACTAAACTAGATTATTAAAATTATAATTAACAATATAACTTAATAAAATTAACGATAATGTTTTTACTTGTAAAGGACAACTTTGGTAATATGTTAAACAAATAATAGAAATATTCCCCAACACCAAAACATAACACAAAGTGCTTAAAGTTCTTTTCGCCAACGATGTTGTAACTAAATCTAAATGCTAAATCTACCATATTTATACTAATTATAAGCTAAGGTTGACTGCAGTGGCGTAGCGACAGTACCGCGAACGCCCGCCAAGCGGGGGGCCCTAACCTCGTAGGGGGCCCGGCCGATACTTGCCCCAAAACATTAAAATACTTATTTCCATCTTACTTATGCTAAAAATTGAATATTAATGAATGATTAATTAAAAATATCATAATTTACTAAAATGTAGGTAGGTACTTGATATTATTGGCCTACCATCACAACATAAATGTAAAACATCTATAACGGAACCTTTTATGAATTTTAAAAATCGCGCTTATTTAACAATTGACAGCGGGTTTACGCAGGAACGATTCAGAACTTGGAAACATGCGCCTAACTCTAAACAGATATGCGCATTTAGTTATGCGTATTATTCTGACAGTTTTGAAGCGTTCTCTTTGCGAACCCCTAAAATTTTGACGATTGGTATTCACAAGTTGTTAGTTTGTTTTTGTTTTATATTCGTATTGGTTCAAGTAGGTTTTTATTTGTGACTGCTTCTGATTATTTTATTTTTCCACTGTTTTACATGCATTTCTCGCCGGTCAGCTGTGGTGAGCACAAAGTGGTCTAGTATTTACATGTAAGTATTTCTTTTATTATTGGTTTGTTTAATATTATAGAGAGTTTAATATATAGAGTTACTGAGTAAATATTATTAACTAAATATAGCTATTCAAGGATGCCTGATAAAATTATTATAGTTTAAGGTTATTTTTTTTATGTTAAAAAAATATGTTATTATTTTACTTATAATTTATAAGTAGGTACAGTGGTATTTTTTTGTTACTTTTCGTTTATAAATAGGTAATTTAAAAAATCATGTCACCGGATGTATTATTTTTTATTTACAATATAAAACCATGTAAAAAATACCTGAAATCAGGGGACCCAGTAAGGATTTTCGCGGGGGGGCCCGAAATTTGTCGCTACGCCACTGGTTGACTGAACCGTAAACGGATGTAGTTTACTAAAATCTGGACCGTAATCGCTTCAGTGAACACGTAAAGAGAAACTAACAAACTAATTTATTCAAATTAGAGTTGGGTACCGGTCCGATATCGCTATTTAAATATTTATTTTTATTCTTATAGATGTATGAACTTTCACAACTATCTAGCAGACTTGGTTCCCTAACTTCCTTAATAAGTTTAAAGTTGTCAAATCCTATTCTATGACCAACATTAAGTATATGTTGGGCAACACTCAATTACTCTGTTCTACCAAATCTAGTGTGACGATCGGGGCCTCCACCATGTGACGATCGGGGACTCCACCATGTGACGATCGGGGCTCCACCATGTGACGATTGGGGCTGTTGGGTGACGTATGGTTAAAAGGCCAAACTTACATTATAACGGCTTTATTTTTAAATGCCTCTACATTACAAGCAATATGGGTTTATATACAAAACTAGAACACACGAGAAATACATGTTTGCTGATTATTGCAAGATTGCAATTCTCACAATAAATTTCCACGTAAATCTACTTGAGAATCAATTAGTCTGCAATAATCTGAAACTTTCCTGTTGCTTTTATGTGGGAAAATAATTATTATATTAAAGTAAAGTAAAATTAATAAATTAATAAATAATATTTTCTTATTTCGTGACACTAGCATGGACCAAGTGCTCTTTGAATCTAACTTGGATGGATCGTTTAGTTTCTCCAACATATTTCTTGTCACAATCTTGAGAGTTTATTTCCTAGATCCCCGACTTAAATTTTAGGAATCTCACCCTTTGGGTTCGCCTAAAACGGTCTGAAATGTCTTTAGTTCAAGCAGCAATACATTTCAGTTGTATTATTATGAAATAAAAAGAGCAAAATTGTCAGTCTTTACATACTCCTTTGGCATAATATTGGGTTTTATCCGTAAATAATAATAAACATTATAAATTCCCTGCCAACAACGGGAATAATGAACTCATTATTGGCTGATTATAATATTCACTGTGACTATAATATTATATTAAAATTTGTAATAATTGAGGTTAACCATTTGAGATTTTATTTATTTATTTTTAAAAATCATTTAATTATCTACCTAATTATTTGAGTATTGCATTATTCAAACGGATGATTTAAGTCTCTCGTCTGGCGACTCGAGACGCAAACCTCATCCTCGTCAATAATAGCTTGCATTATCTCTCGTATAATAATATACTATAAATTTATAAATTTAAATGATTCTTAAATCCTGCCTTATTAACAATATTCTATGGTTAAAAATAATACTTCTACAGTTTGGTCAGTATAACAATTACACATTGCAATGTTATTAAAATCATAATAAAAATAAATAAAACTAATAGAAATATCAGCGATACTGTATGGAAATATTAATAGTATACAGGGTGTTTCCTAACTACGGTACGAAATTTCAGAGGATGATTCGTTAGGTCATTTTAAGAAAAGAAGTTCCTATAAACATATGTCCGGAGTCGCTTTGTTTCTGAGATACAGGGTGTTAGAGTTTTTTTAAATAGGTTTTTATGAAATATCATATAGGTCCTTAAACCGATTTGGTTCAAATTTGGTACAGTTATTTGAATTAATAAGGCGCTTATTCAGCACTAACTAGATCTTAATTATTAAGTCCAGTGGCGTCTCATGGGGCACCACAGCCAATTATTATTGAGAAAAAATGTACGCCACTGACTTTTTTGTGGTTTTTTATTTTTTTCCAGATTATCCAACTAAAAATACAACTTTTATGTCTCTTGTGTTTTTTTCAGAAAAAAAATAAAACTACTACTACTATCAATGTCAGCTAGTATAGCTGACATTGATAGTATTGTCAATCATGAATAATTATAATTTTAATAACGCAGAAATTGCTGACATGCAGTTTATTTATGGTACGATGATTATGTTACGAAAATATTTTATCCTTTGATTTTTGATATTACTATACTTACAAAATATTATCACAAAGCATTAAAACATTTTACACGGGAAATGTTAAAGGTGCAAAAAGTGACAATTGTATTTATTGGTATTTGCGTTAGAATTTCTAACTTAGAAATCTACCCGCGTTAAAATGTCAGATTTTCTTGTGTAAATCAAAATTTATCCCTTGAAAATAGACGATATTAAAGCAAGCAAGCAAAATTTTAACTATCACGGCAAAAAGGTCAGAACAAACGTTCATATTATCTTTTAAAATATTAAGTCAAGAAACTACTCGTATTTAATACTTTTGTATTTTTGTATTGATATAACAAAATAATTTTCACATTTAGTATTATTTCACAAAGAAGGGCACTTTATTTTACCGATTATATGACAGTTGACAACCGTCAACTTAATTAAAGCCAACTTCAGCCCGTGACTAAAAACCTGTTGCTAACTTCAACCCGTGACTAAAACGTCATAAAGCCACAGCTTGTCAATGTGTATTTAAAAGATCACTTAGTGCACTATGACATGTCATGCAAACATGAACGATAATGAGCGTTTTAAAGGTGAGAGTAGAAAATAGTATATTATGTATCAAGTTTTGTAAACGCCATTTTAGTTACGAGCGAAGCTTGCGAGCGAGTTTTTAATAAAAACGAGTGTCTAAAGAAGTTTATAAAACGAGTTGCATACTATACTTTATCTACGACGAACACAAAACAGAATTTAAAGCCAATTTTCTTTGTTAAACATTTGACATCCGTCAACTGTCAACGGATTTAACCTCACTTTTTCCCAATTAATATTAAAGCTAACTTCAGCCCGTGACTAAAATGACCAAAAGCCACTGTTGCTAACTTCAGCCCGTGACTAAAACGCCATAAAGTCACAGCTTATCAATGGTGGAGTAGATAAAGAATATTTATGGTAGTAGAAGGCTACTACTATAGTTGCTAAATTTTTAGTTATTTCTAATGCCACAGTAACGTTTAATTTAACCCTCCTAATATAATGGGGTAGTTAAATTTTTTCTGACCTATACTTTTTATGGTTTTATTCAAGGCGTTTTGTAATATTAAACATTTCTGTGAAATCAGAATTTCAATTGCGTTTACCGTTTTCGAGATATTTACAAAAAATATACATTTTTATGACGTCACAAACCTCGCCATGTGACCAACATTCTAAGATTTCTATTGGTTGAAAATTACCCTGTTGTCAAGTTGTCTTGTTAATGATTTCATTCGGTTATGTCAGAAAATACCCGAAGAGGTTATGTACAAATACTGTCACTGTCAGTTGAGTGAAAGAAGAAGAAGAGGAGGTTAAAGAAAATTCTGAAATTAAAAGTTTTATTGATAGGTTTACACATTGAAACACCGTGTGAAATCTAATAAAATGTAATAAATAGGTACCTAATAACTGTCTAAAGCAGAGTTTAATATATTTCATAGAAAAAAGTGGCAAAATAAAGCTGAAAATGAATGAAATAAATTTACAAAAAATAACAGTAAATGTAAGTTAACAATGGTATTTATGATATTTGTGTATAGTTTTTATAAAACTTGCATCCCTGATGATGAGCATCAAAACCTTTTGTAAGATTAAAAAAATGTATGACAAACTTTTGGACTGTTCGAAGATACTATGCTCTAGAGTACATTTTTGTACTTTTCGACAATTCTGGTTTAAATATTGCTGCAATAACGTACATAGTAGGTAAAGATAGTGCAGGGTCTACAAATAGACATTTTGATTAAAATTATTCAAACAGATGGTCACCAAATTCATTAAGTACCTATCTTCCTTATTACGAGTCCAAGATATATCTAAAAGAATATAAAGAACTAGGCATTATACGACAAAATATGATTATAATTATATGTACTTACTTTATTTGTTTAAAAGCTACAATGTTCAATGTAACCAACCATTCCACAAGATTCCTCTGCTTTGGAGTCCGTTATTAATAAATCACTTATCTAATATCAATTACAAATAACATAACAATAACATTGATTTTCAATAATCTAAATTTAAAAAAAACATAACCCGAAAAAAAGAAACGTCAAAAAATCAATTCTTCTTCTTCTTCTTAACTAAAATTTTAGATCAAGTAGTTTTAAAACTAAAATATTATAACGTGGCGCCATCTATCGTAAGAATCTTAAACTAAACACCATAGAAAAAGCTGGCAACGTTGTCAATAGCCTAGTGACGTAATTAGGAGACTTTTTTTTGTAAATATCTCGAAAACGGTAAACTCAATTGAAATTCCGATTTCACAAAGATGTTTAAAATTACAAAACGCCTTGAATAAAACCATAAAAAGTATAGGTCAGAAAAAATTTAACTACCCCATTACCTACTATAACCAAATACATTATTATTATGTTTAACAATAATTATACAGGGTGTTTCATAATATATGCGCAGGACTTAAGGATGTGATAGCTCATCCAAAAAGATAAAAAAAGTCGCCATTAACTTACGATCTAAAATTTACAATTTTCGAGATACAGGGTGTTGAAATTTTAGAAAAAAAATCGTTTTTTTCGAATATCTCCGGAACCGTTTATCGTACAAAAAACAGCTTTTGTAAGCATTTTCTACTCAAAATAAGCTATGTTTTGTGCCAGAATTGGTGGAGATTTTGAAGGGGTAGCGGGTGTTTTTCTCCTTAACTTCTACGCCCCTGAAAAAAGTACGGTTTTGAGAGGCCCATTCGAACCGCCAATGTTTTCTACAAAAAAAAGGTACTCTTGGTCATAAGCTCTAAAAATCAACTTTTATGTTTAAAAACATGGTCAATTTTTTGGAAAAATTAATTATTAATTAATTAAAATTTTGTAACACAGTATTCTTTTAATATATGTTATTTACATAAATTAAAAGAATACTGTTACAAAATTTTAATTACTCATCCTGTTGGATGTTAATAAATAAATAAATCATTAATTTTTAATAAAAATGCAACCTAATGTAGCAAACATGTTTGTACATACTTAAAAACTTTCCAAAATGATCCTTTTGCCCTCGGGAGTGATTGCAAAGTTTTGGTCATTGCATATGACCGTTTTGTTAGTGAAATAATGCACTTGAGCCGGTCTATTTACGGTCCCTTTTGCCCATTATGAGCTCCTGAAACATTCCTTGAAATTTTTACGGGCTATATAATTAAATATAATTAGGAACAAACAAATTGCGCTGTATTATATGAACTGAAAAGGTTATAAAAGGTTTTGCAAGAATATAATGGAATTGGGTTTTTGTTCTATTTAGGATTTTTTCTGTTGTTAATTTAATAAAATAAGTTTTTATAGAATAATAAAAGTCAATTAATTGTGAGTTTTTAAATTATAGATAAAGAAACAAAGAAAAATTTTGATATTTCATTTTGGCTTATAAAAAGCATTATTAATCAGTAAAGATGGGATATTTAGGTACTAAAAACTAAAAAATAGGTAACTAAAAAGGTACTAAAAAAAGCATTTTAGGTTAAAAAAACAGCATTTTAGGTAAAAAAAAAAACATTAAAAGTTCAAGTTTCGTTTATTTTTATAAAATAAGTAACATAAAATATTTTTTTTATAAACTGCCCAATATTAAAGCTATAAGGAACTGAAAATATAACAGGGAATACCTGATATTTACCAAATTTACTACTAGAGTAACAAATAGATAGCTAAAATCTATATAAATTAAAGAAAGATATTTTAACATAACCTCAAAGTCCTTACAATTTTACAGCAAACTCTACAAAATAAGTTTTTTCCGTCAATAGAAAATATCTTATTCTTCTATTGGGCATTTTTTATAATTTTGTTTAGCCACATACCCAAACACAGAACATACCCACAATAAACTATTTCTATGCAATAAACTGTGTTTCACTGAGTGACACTCACTACACAAAAGTTCTATGACAGAACATAAGCTTACTACAAAGAAGGTAACTGCAAAGAAAGTTACTGTTTCAGTCTGTGACCATAAGAAAAAATTCTATACCGTTGAGTTGCACGCCCTGGATAAAATATTGGCACAAAATATAAAAAGAATACAAAAAAATAAATAAGTAAAAATACGTAAAAATGGGTAACAAATAGGTGAAAATAAACTGACAAATTAAAAAAATATATGACAAAAGTATAAAAAGGTAGTTTAAAGCAAAAACCTCCAAAAAAGGTAAAAAAGGTGAAAACAAGTTAAAAAAATAGGTTACAAAAGTATAGAAAAGGTAGTTTAAAGCAAAAACCTCCAAAAAAGGTAAAAAAAGGTGAAAACAAGTTAGGTTCATATAAAAGAAAATCTTTTAAAACACATTTTGGCATTATTGGTTTTTAAATACATCGGTTGAAAAAAGGTAAAATAACTAAAATTCCATCCCTATTAATCAGTTTGCATTAGGTTTATTCATATTTTTTCGTGAAACTTCTTCTAAAATGAAATACTCTGACCGAATTTATTAGCGAACTGGCTAAAAGTTTACACATTTACCGAGTAGTTTTCGGTGTTTTCCAAATTTATTTAGATTTTCCAAGTCAAACAACTTTTCCAAGCTCGTTTACTACAAACACCTTTTTGACATACTGCTTCTTGCCACTACCGCCTTTGTTTTTTTATTTTAAACAGATTTAAAAGAATACAAAGTTTTAGACAATTTTTTCTCCCATGAAATACTAACAACACTAAGCAGGCGAAACTAGACCAAAAGTTCGTATTTTTTATTTGAACGTCAAAAATTAAATGTCCAAGTCCACAAAGTTAATTGTTACTTTGGAAAAATTAAATTAAAGAAAATTGCCTATGCTCTAAAAGTTCACATGATCCGTTTATTATTAAAAACACTTGTCAACCGCAATTTGTACCTATTAAACAGTCAATGTTTAGGTAAATTGGTCTGTAAAACATTAGGACAGTTTTCAGGGCCGTAGCGAGGCTGGTGCAGGCGGTGCGGTGCACCAGGGCCCCCGACCTCAAAGGGGCCCCCAAAACTAAAAAGTTTTACTAAAAAATCGTAATTTTCGATATCCTATCCTATCCTAAAGTTTTGCACCGGGGCCCCTGAGTCCGTCGCTACGGCCCTGACAGTTTTTAAAATATAGACAGTAAAGTTTCCATATTTTCCACAATAAAAAAGTGTTTTTACCTATTTCTTTCTTATATTTTCAAAACTAGACAATTTTTTTTTTTTTGTAATTTTTTAACGAATTTAAAGGTAAATAAATTTTCCATCACTTACATATTTTGTACATTTTCCTATCAGATTATCAGTTCACTAGCTATTTAAAAAGTTAATTAGCTGCCGATTTAGTCTCGTTTTGTCAAATTAGCCCAAAAATATTTTACTATGAATTTTTTTCCAGTCCTGTTGTAATGACAGAAAAAAATTGATAAATCACTAATAAATAGACATGCAACAATATATAAGACTTTTTTGTGAATTTTATCCTTTACAAAAATAGTACATTATCGAATAGGCGGAAAAAGCCTCAGCGTTAATATGCTTTCTCCGCCGTGTTGTATATATACCCTTTTTTTAAGCATTTACTAATTTTGTACTTAATTGAAATTCTCGAGTTTACTACATTTTGTCATAAGTTTGTCTTCTTCTTCTACAAGTTGGTCGGATTTACGGTTAAACCTACCGCCCTTATGGTGCTGGACAAAAGTCCTTATTAACCAGGTACGTCCAATGATTTCACAACGGTTGTCGGACAAACACGTGCATACATATAGGTCATATAAAGTTATAACTTTATATAAATTCCTATTTTGCTTTTTAAAAGGGCCAATCAAGGAATATTATCGAGAAATACAGGAATATTTCTATTCCGGGAATCCAATTTCAAAAAGTCATCTATGTTTCATCCTTTTTCTTTGAGCGATCCATTCTCTAAAAATAGTTATTAGTATCCCAAAATTTAACAGCCAATTCTTATATAAAATTGTCACCTGAATCCAAAAATGTCGTCAAAAGTTAAAAAAGTAGAACAATTTTTGAGATATAGTCAGTTTTCCATTTAATATCTCAAAAACTGCTCCACTTTCATAATTTTTGTGGCGGTATTTCGGATTCAGGGGACAATTTTACATAAGAATTGGCTGTTAAATTTTGGGATACCATGGTATTCCATGGTTAACCATGGTACAAGTGAAAAAGCAGCCAGTAATAACTATTAAATTAGTCATTTTTAACTAATTCATTTTTAGAGAGCACACAACACGAAGCTCAAAATCGAACTTTATAAATCTGTCGTTTGAAATATGTATTATAGGTTATGTGTATGAATTTATTCTACAGTGAACTGTACACTGAAAAAAGTATTGTACCTAATATTAACAATCGGTAATTGTTGACCAATATATGTTGAGACAACAATTTTTATTGTTAATATTACGTACAAATTCAGAAATTTAAGTGATGATGATACTGGCGATTGTTAATAGAATTAAATCCCAATTGTTTTTATAACTAACCGTGATTCATAATATTCACAATCTTTGTTCATTGTTATAACAATTAAATTTTGTTTTTATTATTATTCCTATTGGAATTATATTTTTACGCACACTTTAAAAACTTTTACGAACAGCTATAAAACTATTTGTTGTGATAACAATCGAAATTTATTACGCCACATCACTCTATATTTTAATATAACTTTTACTAACATATTTCAAATAATTTGTTGAGACAACAACCAGAATTCGTAGCAACACCCCTTTTCCTTAAGTTTTGATTTTTTGCTTGACCCAGTTTTCCGATTCCTTTCCTAGTTTAGTTTATTAAACGAGTGGGTGTGTATTGTTGCATTTTTTTGGCGCGACGAAAATTATATGTGCAATTTATGTATCCCGACTCTTCTTGACAACAAATACAGGTAAGCTAGTGTTTTTTTATTTTATTAAGGTAAAAATGATTTGTTTTATTTGCAAAAAAACATTTGTTCTCTAAATTTGCTCATACATATCATTTTAAACGAAATCATGACATAAAAACCAACTCATTAGTAGGGTGTACTGAACTTAATTGTGGACAAAGCTTTCAAAACATTAGCAGCTTTAAAAGATATGTTAATAGAAAACATTTAAATGAAAAACTGGATGTTACCCTAGACGTTATAGATAAACCAACCGAAAAACAAGAAATATGTAATAACAACATGTAGTTCGCAACAAGCTATTTCTTAAAATGTGGATAGGAATAGCTCCATTTTTTGTACGTCAACTGAAGCGTCTATAGGATCTCTATAGAGGTATACTGCCTAATCCAGTATCTTTTAATGCATCTGATATTAATTACAATGAAAAAAATCAAAATCAATTTAAGTTTGATAAAGAATTATTTGATAAGTTAATTACTGAACTTGTGTTACATCATAATAATGATAACTTTAGTAGAAAAGACGTATTTAAAATCCAAGCATTTACTTATCAGTTTATAATAAAACCCATGATACAAAAAAACAAGGTATGTTCTTGCGCATCTGTTTCCACCACTCCATCAGATTGGCGAAGAGGTGGGAGCACACAGTCGCCGCCATATTGACTATTTACATTTTGATGTGAGTTTTTTTAAGATATTTTAAGTGCAAGTATAAAAAAGTCGGCCTGCCAAGTGAAAATCTGTAAAACGCCAAAAGAAAAAAACCTGGAAATACATTTTCTTAGTAAGGGCTTGAACAAATTGATGGTAAGTAGATTTATTTTAAAAACAATTAAATAGCAGTAGTTTTTTCTTTTTGTATCCACATATTATCTGTGACAGATATATAAATAATAATTTAAGTTAATATTTTTGTTTGTTTTGTAGCTTGTATTTGTTCCATTTACTTCCTATAAGAAGGAAAAGTGGATCAAAAAAACATACAAAGAACATTCCCATAAAAAAGTCTTTAAAAGTGGATACGGTTCCAACTTTACAGCTGATCTATCAAAGGAGATATCAAGTACTTTGTAAGAAATTAAAATAAAATTGGAAAAAAAAACAATATTATATATAATTCTTTTTACAGTGTACAAGAAATAGGACAAAACCAGGGAGTATAATATGATCTTTGAAGACAGCCCGTAACAGAAATTTAAGTACTGCAGTGTAAAAAATTAAAATAAAATTTGAAAAACAAATTAATCAAAATTAAATCTTTCTTTTTACACTCTGCAGAAAATGTGCCAAGACAAGGAAGCTAATGATCTTCAAGGACAGTCCATAACAGAAACTTACTGCAGCATGCTGCTGATAATGAAATGGCCGGGATTGAAACATCCCAAAAGCATTAGAAAACCATAATATAATATTTTTCACAAGTTTAGTTTGTTTTATTCAATGTTGGCTCTATGGTCGCCAATTTACAATTTTGTAATAAATAAATTTAGAAAAAAATCTTGTTTACATTTTTCTTGCAATGTAACTTGACACTTTTTATTTCATTCTTCATATTTAAAACAAGATATTTTATTTGAAACCTCATTATTGAAAACATTTGACCTAAAAACTAAAATTAAATTTTTCTTAGCTCATTTTTTATATATTTTATTTGGAATTTAGTAAGTATTACTTACTTTAAAACAATTTATTTTTTTGATTGAAAAACTATATAAAATAGTTATTTTTCATCAATAATATTTTCTTGGAATGTTAATATTGTGACAGATCGTTTTTTTAGTGTGATCTTAAAATTATTCGACAATTTAATCTAAAAATCGAATATTTTTATAGAAATTTGGATGAATTTCATAAGGGAATAATATTTAAATTTAAAATATCATTTAATTTCAAAGGCGGGAATGAACTAAGATGGCGGTAACTATGTGGTGAGCAAAGTGAACCAAAATTCGTCCTACTGAAGAACATACCTTGTTTTCTTGTACCATGATATAACCTATATTAAATATGTTTGTAAATTTTGCTAAGTAAATTTTCAAGAGAATCTAGAATTGCATAATGAATTTTGTAGTCAAATTTTCAAAACCCCTTCAAGCCCTCATCAGCGTATACGCTGCATTATAAATTTAAATATTGGTACCTTGTATTCTTGTATTTTATATTTTAGAACCTGAGCAAAACGCTGAGTCCTGTCTTCGTTCTTTAAAATTTGACTGCTTGACGGCTGAGGGGTCTTACCGAATATGGAAAGCATGTTGCCAATACCGCTTGGGTGATTTAAAATCCTTTCCAGACACCAAGGCGATCATGAAAAAATATCCATTTTATAGAAACCTTTATATTTTTAACTGTTAACTTTTCACTATGTCAAATGAATAATTTTATAATTTTAAAAATTAAAAAATTATAAATTTTTTAAAATGTTTTTTTTTCGTTAGGTATACTACAAACCTATTAATATATTTTTTTTAAGGTTCAATAAATAATTTAAAAAATTCTGGCAGTTTTAATAATCAGCATGACATGCTTTACACATTGTGTAAAATATTTTCAAATAGATTTCCCAATGATCTAAAAAAATGCTTTCTAAAAATATGGTATTAAAAATGTAAGAAAAGTAACCTTTCTTATCAGCTGCACTGCACTTTACCTTCTGCTCTTTCCTGCGGAAAGTAGTACTTTACCGCAATTTTTGTTAGACAGATCAGTGCGGTTAAATACTTTACAGCGCTATTTAGAAAAAATCTATAAAAAGGTAAGGTAGGTACGGTACAAATAATGAAATTTCTTTAATAACTATTGCGATTCATTGTCATTCTTATTTAGCTTGTACGAAAAGTATTTGTGTAAATTTAAAATATTTGTGAATTTTTGGGTTTTTTTAGTAATCAGTCAAAATCACAAATAATTATAAAATTTTAAAAAGAAGAGTCTAAAACTTTTCCATTTAACCGACTTTTTAACACCTTTATTAACTAATATCCCCATATACCAAGCTAAAATTTTGAGCACTCTGTATATAAATAACCAACCATTCCACACTAGAACTTTATTGTATTAACAAAAGCAGATTGTTAATATTACAAATAAATTTTGTTGTCGCAATTAATACATTTTGTTTATATTACGAACAGTTTCATATAGGATTCATTATAAACACAAAAGCCGATTGTTAATATTACAAATAAATGTTGTTGTCACAATAAATAAATTTTGTTAATATTTTAAATAGTTTTATAGGGTTTCATTAAAGTTCATTATAAAAGCAGATTGTTAATATCACAAATAAATTTTGTTGTCGCAATTAATACATTTTGTTTATATAACGGGCGGTTTCAATAAAGTTCATTTTATACACAAAATCCGATTGTTAATATTACGAATAAATATTGTTGCCATGATAAATTAATGTTGTTTATATTACGTGTGTTTTTCATAGCTTTTATTTTTAACAACCAGGTTTTTGTAATATTAACAATTCTGATAGTTGGCTGAATTTTGATGAATAAAATTGTTAAGACAACAATGTTGTTTGTGGTATTTACATACGTTTTTGGTTCAGTGTAAGTTTAAGGTATCTCCAATCTAAATGCTATAGATGGAACCACTTTTCTAATGTTATTATGAACTGCATTCAAAAATATGAATATTGTTATACCCTTAAAAAAAAGGTATTTTGTGTTTTTCGATATAGGAGGTCAAAATTAAAAAAAAAAAGTATTGTCATTATTTTTTTTTGAGTTTATAAGTGGCTTTTTTTACTTGGGTATTATCAAACTTAATTTATACGGTCCAAAAATAATTTTTAAAAAATTTTCCGATGTCGTTTAATTTGTTATACTTTTAACTTTGAATTTTTTATTATTTTATATATTTTAAACTTTGATCTCCAATCCCATGTTTTCACAAGGTTTTACGAAAAATCGACGTCTTTTGTATTGTGAGTCCATTAATAAGCGAGTTAGTTACTTTCCATTATGTAAAAATTATGAAAATGAAAATTTAAATTTTCATTTAGGCAAGGTTAGACTGTAAACAAATAATTTAGATAATACCCAAGTAAAAAAGACGAACTAAAGCTATAACTTAAAAAATTCATCAATATATTTTTTATTTATTTCAAAAATTGTCCTCCGATATTATGTAAATAAATGGTTTTACGAAAAAATGTGTGTTAAACAACCATCCGTTAAACGAGAAATACACGAATAACATATTCGTTAAAGAGACATTTCGAGTTAAAAATGAATGAATCTTTACTTAAATTATATAACATCTAGTTACTTTGGTTGTGCGATTTGGTATTTTATGAATATTGCGACCGGGACCTTTTTTTAAAACGACCGCAATGTTAAGCTCCGTAGAATGCGTTTTGGTTTGAGAAGCGGGTGGGGGAATTTCGGAGCTAGGATTCTAGCTCTGAACTCCCCCGGTTTATTTAGATTTTCTGAGTGTTAAATTAACCGCGTAAGTAAGCTATTTATCATATTTGTATCTTCTGGCCAAGACAAGTTTAATAACGTAGATATATCCTTGTATTTCTGGGATATGTAAGAAAGAGGCAATCACGCGTCCTTTGTATTTTCAAGATGGTTGGAGTAGGTCATTTTGTCTAGTGTATCTACCTGCTAGAGATATGCCGTTGAAAATAAGATGGCAAGGTGGTTGCTCTGTCTAATAATCATGTAGCAAAGTAATGTTCATATTATAAACTACCGAGGATAAATAAGTTGGTAATCCCTAATACTCGGGACCCCATAACAATTAGCGTTAATATTCATTATTTAACATGTTAAGCCTTGTTTCAACTTCTGCACATCGCAAGGCTTATTTATTTATCTATCGCTATTTTATTTACACACATGTTTGGGTTTCTCTTTCAGGTTATAGATGTAAAGTTTTTGTTGCCTTGTCTTATTTATTACTAGTTATAATCATACTATAAATACTTTATTATTCGGCAGACCGGGTTGATATATAAATAATCTAAATAGCTATAAAAGGTTTTGATGCACTAGACAAAACGGTTTGGATCCAGTAATATTATTTTTATATGTTTGGGGGTGATGGGGATGGGTATATTGTACTGGTCTTATTAGATACTATTTATAAATCTACTTTATTTAAGCTTGCGATTCAAAAGTCCAAATAACAAAAGCTAACTAAAACCAATAATCAGCGAACAATGCAACACATAAAACGCTAAATACCGTCAACCCAACCCTTTGTAAAAACTACATTGTAACTAAAACAATGAATAATGAGAAAACATACAACCATTCTTATTGTGTTTATTACTTAATCTGGTCTGCTCTCATTGGCACTTCTCCTATCTAGAATCGAACTTAAATTAGAACGTGGGGTATTCTTTTCGATTTACTAGACGATCACCTCTTGACAAGACTGCTTGCGCTGAGAGATATAAATTAAGTTGAAGCGATTCTTCAAATCGCCTTGGGTTACTGCCGTTTTCACGAGTGTGGGGTATACCCCACACCGTGGCCATTACATAGAGCGTAAAATTTTCTTCAAAAGTATGAATTCTGTATTGTTTAATGTCTATAAATTAGTGATTATGAATATTTTATTATGTCATTAAAATTTTATTTAGGCAGGGTTAAAAGAAGCGTAAAAAATATATTTTTTTCAAAATTGTTTTTAGACTAAACAAATAATACCCAAGTAAGAAAAATAACGGACACCTCACTGTCCATGTCCTTCCCAATGATGATATAACATTTTCAATTCCACGTTAGAACCATTTTTTAATCGCCTTTTTTTATTGCAAAGTTAGTTACCAATTCGTCGCTATTCAAACTTGACAAAATTTTGGACCTTATAGATTTTAAAATGTTGTCAAGTTGCATAATATATGAATACATGTTATACTTTAACAGCTTATTATATGAAAAAACAGTGTGAAAACGTAATTTTATACCGCACACAGAAAAATAAAATTTCATTTCAAGAAGAATTATTGTTTTCAAAATGTTTACTTCATTCAAAACACAATTAGTTCTAATTAAGACTATGCTTTTACTTGGAGAAAAACGCTAAGATTACTGGGAAAATGTTATTTCTTTAAATTATTTTTTTTAACTGGAACATAACGGTTTCATTTGGAATATTTTTTAACAACTTAACATAAGAATAAGAAAATGTTTAAATGAAAAGAAAACTTATTCTTGAACTGATTCAACGATTTTTTCACGCGAAAATGTTCAACGACAAAATGTATTTGTTCAGGTAGAATATAATTTTTATTAGTTATATGGTTTCTTTAAAAATTCTCAATTTTCAAATCAAGAAAATATATTTGATTCAAGAGTATGTTTGTTTTGATTAAACCCACGCATGCGCTAAGGTACCATTCCCTTCGTCTTGACTCAGTGTTAGGTTACCAAGAATATTTTTCTGCAATTTTTTTGCAGGTTTTGCACTCTACCCAAGATAGAAAGTTTCAATTAGAAACACGAAACAAACAAACAAGTTACAGAAAAAGCATCCCTGTGAAGGGAGAAAGAACAGTATTCTAATCATTTGGAGAACAACAGCTTTATATTTTCACTGTAAAAATTAAAATGAATTTCATATTTTAAGAATATCATAGTTTTACTTAACACTGTATCTTTTCAAATTAAAAATACGATTTTTTAGTATAAAAATATTTCGATAGTTTTTTGAAAAATATTCTGCTTATTTTAAGAAAACATACTCTTAAATCAAAATTCTAATAGCTACAGAATAAGAATTAACAAAGTTTAACCGCAAATTGACGAACTTCAATTTAACAATTTTAGGGATTCAACATAACATTTCCATTTGAATAAATAAATTTCTCGTAAGAAAAAACCATTTATTTGTGTATATGGAAAACTAAGATTTGCTTGGAACAATAGTATTTTATTTGTTTTAAGAATAATCTTTTTTCTGTTCGACTTTCATGAAAGTAAAATCGTTTTTCTTAAAAATATTTTTTAAATTTAAATCTTTATTTTCTTCATTGCAAAACTTGCTTTTAACTATTGGATCATGGTCAATCTTTGTGCCTAAAAGAAATATTTATTTATCTAATAGTCCGCAAATAAATTATAATTTATATCCCGAAGTGCTAAACTTGATTTACATCAGGTCGGCGAGCGTGGATTAGCGCAAATGAAACGGCGTTATTCATTTTTCAACCGCAAACCAACATACCTGGATTATAATGGAAATAACGATTATGTTTTAAGCACGGTCCCACACACAGGTCTTGCAACCCAGTAAAATTTTAATAGGAGGCAGTGACTCCACTGTTGAAGCAAAATCCAGGTGGCGCTTCGATTGAGGGATAAGTACATAAACATAACCTAAATTTTTAAATCCTTTGGTGTACACGTTGGTTAGGGTGCGCCAAAAAAACTAACCTATCGGATTTATGGGTTAAAATGAACCTACATACCGAGCAAAAAATTTCCCTGCAAGGCAAAATTTTTTGCTCAATTTTAAAAGGTGTCGGTGAGCATTCTAAGTTTTCCATTGAAATAACACGTAAAAAAATCTTTTTTCATTAAAAAAAATATTACTGCAAACTGCAGTTTTAGTGATTTTTTACACTTTTCAAAGCTTTCAAACATAGGAATTTTTGAATTAAAAAAAATAATCCTAGTATAGATTCTTTGGGAAATTTTATGCTCTACAAGAATCCGCGACGTAAAATTTTTTATCTCAAACGGTTCAAAAGTTATAGTCTTTTTAATGAAAAAAGATTTTTTTACGTGTTATTTCAATGGAAAACTTAAAATGCTCACCGACACCTTTTAAAATTGAGCAAAAAATTTTGCCTTGCAGGGAAATTTTTTGCTCGGTATGTAGGTTCATTTTAACCCATAAATCCGATAGGTTAGTTTTTTTGGCTTACCCTAACGTTGGCATTGCGCATGATAGAACATAACTAGCTGCGAAGTGGTATACTTTTCAATGATCTGACTTGGTAGCATATGGTACTAAGTTGTTAAATGAGGTTTTGACAATGCGGTTTCCAACTAATATAATTGTAAATTGTGATACCTAAAAAGGGTACATTGTTAGATTGTGTTAAATTTATATTACTTATTAATTGAAATATCAAAATATTTAATATTTCTGTTTTTTAGGTATTTAAGAAGAGAAAATGGGTTTTGAACCAAGTCCATAAATGTGGCATATTTTAAAGAGGCAAGAGTTTAGGTCATATTCTGACTTGTAAGAAAATAATGAACAGCACAATATTGACCCTTGGGGGACACCAATGTTTATTATAACCGGATTTGATATATAATTTTTTGAGAGGTTATCAGATATGTGGGGTATATAAACCGATTGTTGTCTATTTTTCAGGAATAATTTGAACCATTCGAGGGACGGTCCCCTAATGCCATATCTGAAGAGCTTATCAATTATAATTAGTATGCCTGACACAGTCAAATGCCCTGTTATGATGCGAGTTAACTCTTTGAAATAATTGTTAAAGTGATTTGCTACTTTTTAAGGGTCATCAATTGTTTTATTATCGAAGCTGATTATAAGGTTTTTGTGTACCTTAGTTTTAGCTGAGTTCATTTATTACTTGCCAGGCGAATTTGGAAACGTTATTTAAGTTGAATATATTATTTAAAAAGTACTCTTTTTTGTCTGTTTAACCAAAGCTGCATGCTTACTTTTTTATAGATGTATTTGTCTTTTAGAATAGGATATTGCCTTTGTAGGCTATAAAGGTTTTTGATATTATCGCTGGAATTTTTAATGTTATCATTTACCAATTTGTTTTTACGTTGGGACTTTTTTGTTATAATAGGAAAGCAACGGCATGATTGAGGCAATACATGTGAGAATTAACCTTAGAATTTCATAGATTATTTATAAAAAAAAGTTTATCTGGCAGATAGGTACCATTGTTTTGACAATAATCCCTCCTATATAAATTATCTGTTAGATAAACTAACTGAATCTTTACCAGACATTGAAAATAATTAATATACTGCTTAATAAATTGCAAAGAGCTCGAATTTGTAACTTTCTTAAGTCTTACTTCCCTGTACCTTTGTGTCTTTATTGTTTTTTCTGCTCCTACATATGTTTAAAACACACTAAGTGATCTTTTAAATATACATTAACAAACTGTGACTACGGGTTTTAGTTACGTTATAAACCCCCCCTGTGGCACCGGGGACACTAAAGTAGAATTGGCCCACAGTAATACCTGCTTGTCGTAAAAGGCGACTAAAAGGTAACCCCTGGCGTCGGGATATGGCGACCCCATCGCCCAGGAACTTGTTCCTGCAGGTAGCCAACCTGATTGACGCATGCGCTTACACACGCTCTACACCAATACCTGGCATGGACGGAAGGCTTCCCCTCTCTCCTGGGGCTAACGCTACGCGACCCCGTATCGAGGTCGAGTTGGTTCGGTAGCGGTGAAATAAAGCGGGACCGCACACCCGTGCCGCCGAGTAGTACAGGGGCCCACCCTTACCTAGCTAGTACCAGGGGGCTGCCCTATCAATCGGTGTATAATCTCGTTACATGTAGTAGTTCCAGGTAGCGCCTGGGTGAGGGCCTGCTGCATGTTCCGGGGGGCTTCACTTTTTGAAAGCGGCCGACAACCTTCCTTCATCGGGATCCACGTTGTGTTATGTTGGCCCTAGGAGAGGTTAGGAGGCCCAAAGTCCAAAGATATCTGCTCAAATAAGTGTGTGCGCGTGTGTGTTGGTCAGTAAAACAAAACAAAACCAACCAAATATGAAAGAAGAAGACGAAATAGAATTTAGTAACGTGCAAAAAGAACGTACACCGGAGCCCCTCAGCTCCACAGTGGTGGCAAGCGAGTCGTTACCACTGACAGTAGAAGAGGTAGATCTTCTCAACTCTCCTGCTGGATCACCAGAGCCGGCCAAAGCCACTGCTCTGGAGATCAAAGCCCAAAGGAGGAAGGAAAGGACTAGAGAGAAAAATAAGAGGAAGAGAATCAAGGAAAAGGAGGCTAAAAAGGAACTGAAGAGGCTACAGGAGGACCAACGTTCTCTAGTAGTATCTGACGTTCCTCAACAGGCAACCGGATCCGAGATGGCTGACCCCCAACCAAGCTGCTCAAGCCAGGTAAGGGTAAAGCCAAATCGAATTGGGGAACCTGGCAAACTTCCAAGAGGTCCGAAAAGGAGGGAATACCTGAGAAAGGGTAAAAACGTCCCCCCATTACTATCGGCGCCGGCTAATGCAGGGAGGCAGGAAACGGGGGCTCAAACAAGAGCCCCTGGTCCAGCCTCCAGCAAAAGGCAGAGGGCGGATAAGGGGACACCTCCGGAATATAATAAAAAGAGGGCGAGGCCCTTATCTGATGCTAGGCGGTATGTCTCCCCCTTAAAGAGAGACATTGTCGAAGCGTCGGAGAGGGGACCGAAAAGTAGAGGAAAGGTAGAAGCTCGACAGGAGGCTACTAGTCGACCAACAATCGACAAAAGTCTTCAAGTGGTCATCTTGTCGAACAGGATTGGAGGTACTGTTCTGACAAATGAAAGCGAACGCATCAGGGCAAGCCTGATCAGTGAAATGAGACGAGCTATGGAGGATTCCACTAAGGGATCCTCCCGCTTGGAACTCAAATTCATCAAGTCGGGCCTTGTCGACCCGGGCTGGTACTTGGTATCGGCTAGGGACGACACCTCGATGCGTTGGCTGCTGGAGAGCTGGTCTTCTCTGACTATTGAGGGGGTGGTTTTCACTTCGGTGAAAGCCGCCGAAGCTCCATGGCCAGTGAAGATTGGTTTCTGGCTTAGGCAGGAAAAGGTGGACCTGGCAGAGGTCACAAGGATGCTTGATCTCCAGAACCACTCCCTTAACGTGGGGAACTGGAAACATCTGGAGACCACAGGGGGACCAGGAGCATGGCATCTATTCTTCTTGGTTAGCCAAGAGGTTATGAAGCGCCTAGAGGAGTCTGGGTGGGCCCTCTACTTCGAGTTGGTGACCCTCTCTGTAAAGAGGGTCTCGGCTTGGAGTAGCGTGGTGCGCCAGGGCTCGTCTGGTGCTGGAACCTCGAAGCAGACTGAAGAAAACTAGGTGCTGAGGCCGTACCATGATACACTCCGTCATGGACACCATACGGGTAAGCCAAATCAACCTACATCACTGCAAGGACGCTGCTGGGGAACTGGCAAGCGTCTTGGCAGGGAGGGAGGGCGAGATTGTCCTGGTACAGGAACCGTATGTTTACAGGAAAGGGGTTAGAGGAATGGGTGCCACTGGCCTAAACATCATGGTCGGCACTGAGGAGGAGAGCAGCAGAACATGCATACTGACGTCCAAGGAACTCAATGTGCTACCACTTCCACAATTGGGGGCCAGGGATGTCACGGCGATTCTGCTGGAATATAAGGTAAGAGGCATTAGAAATAGGATTATATTAGGAAGCGTCTATTTACCGTACGAGGGACCGTGCCCTACTCCGGAGCTAACTCGCTTAATCAAGTTCGCGAGTGACAAGTGCATACCCCTCGTGCTGGGATGTGATTCCAACGCCCACCACTACGTGTGGGGCAGTACCAACACCAATAGCAGGGGAGAATCTCTGCTAGGGTATTTGGCATCAACAGACTTGGAGGTAATAAACAGAGGCAAAGAACCAACGTTTGTTATTTGCAACCGGAAGGAAGTAATAGACATAACGTTGGCATCAAGGTCAGTATATGAAGATGTTTCTAACTGGAGAGTGACCAACGATATAACGATGTCTGATCACAGGATGATCAGATTTGAGTTAAATGTCGACAAGGTCACTCCTAACCCAAGGAGGAATTCAAGGGCTACAGATTGGGAGAAATATCTCACCAATCTAAAAAGTCAAACTTGGAAACCTCCTGTGGACATTACCACCAAAGAACAGTTAGAGAAGTTAACCACCTAAATAGTACGATTGCCACAGCCTACGAGATTGCTTGCCCGGCCAAGGTGGCTAAGGGCCGAAAGGTCCCGTGGTGGAGTGACGTGCTTGACGACCTTCGAAAGAAGGCAAGGCGCGCATTCAACCGGGCTATCAAGGATGGGCTGCAATCCACGTGGGATACGTACAGGGAGGCTAGGAAGTCTTACAAAAAGGAGTTAAGGCGCAGCAAGGATATCAGCTGGAAGACATACTGTGGAACTGTAGAGTCACTTCAGGAGTCAACCAGGCTGATGAAGATCCTTAGCTGTGACTCAAAAAGGAATGTAGGAATCCTAAGAAGGTTGGATGGATCGTGGACGAACACCAGTGAAGAGTCCCTAAGACATCTCCTGGAAACGCACTTCCCCGGCGAAACTCCTTCCCACACGTCAACAACGGAGGGGCCAGAGATCCTTACCTGGGACTTAGGCCTTGCCAAAGACGTTGTGAAGGAGGGATCGGTGGAATGGGCAGTAAATGCGTTCGATCCATACAAGGCAGCAGGACCGGATGGAATATTCCCAGCATTGCTACAGAGAAGCTTGGATATTCTTCTCCCAAGAATAGAACGAATATTCCGAGCCAGTCTGGCACTGGGATATGTCCCAAGAGCCTGGAGGGCAGCTAAAGTGGTCTTTATACCCAAAGCAGGGAAAAAAGACTACTCGGCTGCAAAGTCCTTCAGGCCAATAAGCCTAACATCCTTTCTTTTTAAAACATTAGAAAGGATTGTGGACCGGTACCTGCAAGAAGGGGTGCTGAAAAGGTAACCATTCCATAAGAATCAACATGCCTATAGAAATGGAAGGTCGACCGAAACGGCTCTTCATTCTATAGTGCATAGAGTCGAAAAGGCACTGCACTACAAGGAAATGGCACTAGCTGTTTTCTTTGATGTAGAGGGGGCTTTTGATAAGGCGAGGACATCTACAATCTGTGAAGCGCTACAAGCCAGAGGCACTCCCCCAGTCCTGGTTAGTTGGGTTAAATCCTCACTGGAGGAGAGGCAGGTCAGTGCATCTCTGGGAGACTGCCATTTGGACATCGGTGTGAGGGGCGGCTGCCCACAAGGCGGCTGCCTATCACCCCATCTATGGTGTTTAATAATGGATGGACTTCTGGAGAGACTGACGGCCGAAGGGCTGTATGCACAAGCATACGCAGATGATGGTACAGTCCTAATCAGAGGAGGCATTTTAGGTGTAGTCTGCGACAGAATGCAGACAGCATGCAGAATAATAGAAAATTGGTGCAAAGAAAACGGTCTGTCGGTTAACCCAACAAAAACTGACATGATTCTTTTTACCAAACGAAGGAAGATACAGGACTTCAGGGCACCAGCCATGTATGGAAGACCTCTTGAGATTACTGAAGAGGTCAAGTACCTAGGTGTTACCCTAGATAGGAAGTTAAGTTGGAAATCACACGTCGACAGAGTTGTTGACAAATCGATTGCAACTTTCTGGCAGCTGCGCCGGGTGGTGGGAAAACGCTGGGGAGTAAATCCCAAAGTCCTTCACTGGATTTATACTGCTGTCATCAGACCGCGGATACATTATGGATCAGTGGTCTGGTGGCGCAGTGTGAGCAAAACCACCATCGCTCAAAAACTGAGCAAGATACAGAGACTGGCATGTCTCGGTATCACAGGCGCAATGAGGACTACTCCAACGACGGCATTAGAGGCCTTGCTGAGCTTGCCTAGTCTTTCGCTCTGGATAAAGAGAGAAGCAATGGCGAGCCATTTAAGGATGAGGGATGCCAATAATTGGTTAGGAAAAGGAATAACTTAAGGTCATAAGAGCATCGCGGATATGGTTGAGAGGGAGGTCCCAATTAGCAGTATTAAAACGATGCCAGCAAAAGACCGCCTAAGTTTAAAAAAGAAGTTTTCCCTCACGATACCAACAAGAGAGCAGTGGGAGAAAAAGGTTGTACACTTTGCACAAAATGCACTAGTGTGCTACACTGATGGCTCTCGTATAGCGAGTACACTGTCTTCAGGGGCAGGTTTCTGCGTGGAGGACAGGGATATCCAAAGGAGCTACCCGCTCGGAGGATATACCACTGTCTTTCAAGCGGAAGTGTTCGCCATACTTGAGGTTGCAAACTGTGAGGATATAAGAACAGGGAGTAAGACAGATATATACATCTGCTCAGATAGCCAAGCAGCTCTGAAAGCGCTTTGGGCAGCGAGAACCACCTCGAAGTTGGTTCAAGAGTGTGAGGAAGCGCTGGAAAAGCTAGCAAGTACAAAAAGAGTGCATCTCGTATGGGTACCAGGTCATAGTGGGGTTGAAGGTAACGAACGGGCTGATGAGTTGGCCAGATTGGGATCTGAAACCCCCTGTGTAGGACCCGAACCAATTTTTGGAATTACGAGAAAGCAGGTCAAATCAGCCCTAAATAATTGGGCTGATAAAAGGGCGAACGAAAGCTGGAGAAGAAGCGGTGGCTGTAGGCAGACCAGGGATTTCCTGGTCACCCTAAGCAAACCCAAATCCATCTGGCTTCTAGGTAGGAGCCGAACCTCCTTGGGCCCACTTGTGAACATACTCACGGGTCATGGCCTAAGGAAACACCTCACGAGAATAGGGGCTGAAACCAGCCCCTCCTGTACCCAGTGCGGAAGGGAGGATGAAACCTCCTTTCACTTCCTGGGACAATGTGAGGCCCTCGGCAGACTAAGGTATAAAATCTTTGGAGTGATGACACTCCAAAGGGAAGAGTTGGCCTCTCTTGCCTGGCAGGATATCCTGACCTTTATAAGAAGGTCTGGAAGATTCGAAAGGGCTGGTATGGGCGAAGAGGAAGATGAGGAGTAGTTTGGTTGGTTTAGGAGGGGCAGATAAAAAGGACCATGGAGTCTAATTGTCAGGCTTCGAGCCTACCCAACCGTACTACTACTACTACTACTACTACTACGTTATAAACTATGAGCAGCAACGGGTTTCAGGATTTTTAGTCAAGGGCTCTATGGGCTGAAGTTATTTGTGACTTGTCAATTGTCATACAATCTGTTTTGTCGTTAAAATAAAGTGCCCTTCTTGTGGAAAGTTTGTTGTGTATTTTTGTGTTCGTCGTGGAAAAAGTATTGTATTTAATTCGTTTAATAAACTTGTCTAGAAACTTGTTTAAAATATTCGCTCCGCCAGCTTTGCTCGTTCCTAATTAAAACTCGTTACTAAAATGTCGTTTATAAAATTTATTTCATAATATATCTACTATTATCAACCTTGGTTTGTATATTTAGGGAATTATAAAAATGTTAACAAATTTGTATGTATGTATGATTATTAGGCACCCAACAACACGACACGGGCCGGCAACGACACGACAAAACATTATTTAATTAAACCTAATGGAGATGATAAGACAATGACACGAGACTTCTACAATTGCTGTGGTATTTTTCATTTTTTTTATTTTTTTACTATAGTATTGTATACGATAATTATTTTAACTTTAACATTTTCAAACAATTTTTGAAAAGGCTACAACGCGTTGCAACGCAAGATTCAAAATGTATTAATGACCTTGAAAAGAGCTCTAAAAGTCACGATCTTATAACAGATGTGTAAAGAATTACGAATAAATCCAACAACTGTTTCTAGCACTGTCTTATACATATATAAGACCGTGGTTTCTAGGTTATGTTCAATATTCTTTAAGTATTTAAATCGTTTAAAAATCGAGGTAAAAAACATACTAGAGGTGCGAATTTTGAATAATAAATAATAAAATCTTTAACAGTCTTAATTGTTTTATTACCTCATTCGTAAATCTTAACACGCCCAGTATGCCTACCAATATAACATTTATATTATAACACCGTGACGCGTCATGACTTGACGTCACAAGAGTGAATTTATCGATTTTTGAGGAAAAATTAATATCAAAAATCTTTTTTCTTCATACCTTGTTCGAAAGTACTTACTTTCGCCCCTAATAGCAGGGACAAAAGTTTAACATTTACTCCCTGTGTTATTGGGGAAGAAAGTACGTACTTTCGACCGATGTATGAAAAAAAATAGTATACACCACACGGGCCAAACTTCAACTTTCGGCCCTTGTAGTGTAATATACTATTTTTGCATGGTTGTTTTTAGTGACTAGTATCTACAGTGTGACCCATTTGTTTGCGACTCACCCCTGTAAAATCTTTATTTATTGTGCGATTTTAACCGGATTTGTTTTTAAGTGTAGATCTTGATAAACTGTATTTTTTAAGCAAAAAACGACATATTTTTACAAAATACAAGGCAAACTATGTCAGTTTTTAAGGGGTGGTGAATCCAGGCACGCGTGCTTAGATAATGTTTAAAAAAATCGCTAATATGAATTCTTAAAAATTTACTCTTAAAAACTGTTATAGTAGCCCTTGTATTTTGTACTAATATGGCATCTTTTGCTCCAAAAATACAGTT
Source organism: Brassicogethes aeneus (assembly GCA_921294245.1). Lineage (NCBI taxonomy): Eukaryota > Metazoa > Arthropoda > Insecta > Coleoptera > Nitidulidae > Brassicogethes > Brassicogethes aeneus. The sequence goes on along the minus strand of OV121133.1, from coordinate 58,375,316 downwards.
TATCAAGATCTACACTTTAAAACAAATCCGGTTAAAATCGCACAATAAATAAAGATTTTACAGGGGTGAGTCGCAACACTGTATAATAGAAGTGATTTCACACTAATTTTCGACATCATGTCCCTACCCCATTATTTATTAAACTTAGTTTTTGTCGATATAAATAAACAAATTATGGTGATCCAAAACAGGTATTTTTTAAGATAGGACCAAAACCAAAGTTTTAATATTTAATGACAAAAAATCCAAACAGTCCTTTTTATTTAATTGTTTTTAATGTATTTCCTGCTTTTATATTTTTTAATGATTTAATTGTTATCACAAATGCTAAGCATAGCAACTGACTCACTCATTTTTATTAACTATAATTTTCTGTTTTTCTGTTTTTTAATGCAGTCAAATTTGACGATATAGCATTAATTTTATAAATAAATATAATATAAAAAGGAGTCGAACTAATTACTGGGGTTCTTTTATTTATTTTTTATTATAAAAATTTAAATTTATAAATATTATAATAATAAGGGAGGTTATTTTAACATGGCGACAAGTAGTTTTTTTAGCAATATGAGTTCAAAAATTGAATTTTATTTTTGTTGTTTCAACGGTAAGAGACTATTTAATTATGCAGGGTGTCACAGAGGTCTATTATTTAAAAAGTTATGAGACCTTGATAGTATTGTTCTAAGACTTAGGTATAATGTACAGAATGTTCAAACAATGGTATCATTAGGAATTAATGTTTCATCTTATAAAGAATGCATTTTAGGATTTTACTTTCACAATATGTACAATTAATTTTTTAATGGATCGTTATCTGTTGACACCACACCATAAACAATTTTTGACAGTTAAAATTCAAGATTAGATTGTCATAGCATTTCTGTTAAATATTGATATGGATTCCTTTAGTGAGTAGTAGTCACTGAGTATTGTGACATGTATGTTTTGGTTGAAAAATGCTTAATAAATGCAAGTCATTTAGCCTGTGTGTGTCAAAGTAACGTCAATATTTGCTTAATTGTTCTGTATAGATTTAATCTATGGTTTTATTAGTTTCTGACAGAAACATCTAACGTAAAATAAATAGCCTCTAAGTAAAAGTAACGAATTTAACGTGATTTAATATTTTTGTTTGTTATAATGATTAAACATTAAACTACCACTTTATTAGAACCTACGCAATATTTTCTTTTAAATAACGAATATAATTTTTTTAAACAATTTTCTGGGATTTTTTGAGGCCGTAGATCATATAGCTTTAAGGTTGTGCTCTGTACCAGCCCTGTTTAAAAGGATAAACAACATTTTTTAAAGATGTTGTAAAAATGATTATTTAGTTTTTTTTACAAAGTATCAGAATATCTGTCAACCATAATAATAATAATCTCTTATCGATTGTAGGGTGCAGTGGTGTAGAAGTGCGCAGTACTAAAGTACTAAATTGCTGTAGAGAATGCATTGGTCAATCACTTCCAAATCGGAATAGTGTTGCATAGTCTTCTATAATTAATAAAAGTCTACTATATTTAACGATAATTTTCTATATTCCATGTTCCTAAAAAAGAGATGGAAAATCTCCTATACTTCAACGTTTTAGAATAAAAAAAGTATAGTTGCATGCTTAGTTTATATTATTTTCACATATATATATATATATATCACTCCTCATTGTGTAAAATTTACATTTACATTTAATGTTCTTGCCGTAAAAGAGAGATGCCATCTCTTCAAATTGAGAAAAAGGAAACAAGGTAACTTGCTCCTAACTTGTAAAGTAAAGTAGCAAATTACCAAAAACACCTCTCACTCAGATGCCATATCAATAATAAAATCAAATATAATATTGATACTCTTAATATTTTTAAATTGATCATATCTTCTTTAATTTCTTTAGTTACAATGCTGAAAATTTTTTCCCACTTAAAAACTAATGGATTCGATTAAAATCTTTTTACCGCATTAAAAGAACGTTTGAAAAGAACATGAAACTACAATTATTTTCAATTTCTTGCCGTGGAGTTGTTGAAAGTTTCGCAACTTTCTGGACTGCTTATTGCCTATTAATTAAATTTATTTATTTACACGCATTTAATAATTCATGGCAAATGTACCGTTTGAATATTCATTTGGAACTTTCAAATAATTTACTTTAAAGTTTTAAATTAAATTTAGCAGTATATTAATAAGGAATGAAATAGCGCCTGAAATAAATTACCCTAATTTATTACTTGCGCTGCATTTCATTCCTTATCGTCATACCAAAGAGTTTATACTTTTTAAGATCCTTTTTCATTAGCTTTTTTGCATACCAGGATTTATTTTTATTTTTTTAGGTAGTTTTTTATTAATTACCAACCTATTAAAGCCAAGTTTTAAGCTGTTTTACAAGAGTGGACAGACAAGAAGAAAAAGGGTGAAATTTTAAAGTTATAGTACCCAACTAATTATTGTGATTTTTTTAATTGTGTATACTCTTTTTTATTCAAAAACAAACAATTTAAAAGAACTTTGTATTTGTTAAATTTTTTGTATTTTTAGATTTGTGTTTTTTTTAAACAAATAAAATCTACCGTAGATGTGACAGTTATCGAAATTTTCGATTGGTCCAAAGGGGTTTTTATCCACTATAGATTTGTTAAATTGAGTTTGTAGTTTGTTATTTTTTTTGTAAAAATTTAACATAATTTTTTGTAGGGTTCGTAATTATTTTAACAAAGGAAAATATTTTACCGAAAGTTTTGTCAATTTTCAAGGGCTACAGATTATTTTGTTAATGTTTAACAAATTATTTCGTTAAAACAGTACAAGTGATTTTAGGCAGCTAATCAAAACATTTCCCTCTGACTTTTTTATCGTCATACATTCAGCTTTAGCACAACAATACGCATCAACAGGTTCAACTGACTTTGGCGTCTGCAACATACTGTTCTGCCTATTTTATTCTGATTCGTAACGTGTTCGTAAGTGTTTATAATATATTACCAGAAATCTGTTATTATTGTTATTAGGATTCATTATACCTATGTATTTAACGGGTGTGAAGTGGGTTAAAGTTACGAAATACATCAGTAAATGTTGTAGCAGTACTAATAGTTATATTGTACCAATTTTCTTTATATACTGTTATAAAAATCAGATTTGTTTAAATGAGTTTGTTAATTTTATTTTGTAAAATTTTAACATAATATTTTGTATTATTTTAACAAAAGAAAATATTTTAACGAAAGTTTTGTAAAGGTAATATACAATTTTGTAAGCATTTTGTTAATGTTTAAGAAATTATTTTGTTGAAAAAGTTCACGGGATTTTAGACAAAACATTTCCCACTGACTTTGTATTGTCATCGAGCTTTAACACAACAACACGCAACAAAGTTCAACTGACTTCAACATCTGCAACTTATGTTTCTGCTTACATTATTCTTATTAGTAATGTGTTCGATACAACTCTCCAGAGTTTTTATAATGTATTACCAGAAATCTGTTATTATTGTTATTCGCAATTATCAAAATTGTTTTCATTTAAATTCAAAATTTCCAACAAATACTTTTGTTACTGGGTCTACAAAAAGTTTTGTTAAATAAGGTCCTTTTTAAAAAATACAAGAATTATGCTTGAATAATTGATAAAAAATGTTGTTAGTAAATCTACAAAATGTCTGTAATAATTACAAACTACTTAATCAATTATTACAGTTGGTTTTAAACTTTACATAAAGTTATGTGGACCTGGACTAACATACAATCTTGTTATTATTTGATTAAAATTAACAACAAAAATTTTACTGTTTAAAGTTAAAATTACGTAATTTAAACTTTATTATTGTCAACACTGAACAGAAACCTTAAAGATAAAATAAATTAAACCTAACCATTAAATTTTTCGTTTTTCCATTAGCATTATCAGTTTTAAGAGAAGCGTACTCCTATAATAAAAATTAGAGCATCAAAATTTCAAGCGGTATACCAAATTACTAAAAGCGTTTTTAATTTATTAATGATATTGTTTGTTTTTAATTATTTTATGTGAACAATCCAAGTATACATTTAAAACAATTTATACGAAAAGTAATAAACAAAGTTATGTATTTAAAAAATGCCTTTATAAATTTTGATGCAGCCTTACAAAAAATACTTTCTTTGATCAAAAATCCCACTGCGTCTCAGGGCTGCTTTAAACGACACAGCAGGCATTTCAAATGAGCCTTTGGCATTTAATTAAAAAACGCGAGATAACCACTTTGACTAAACAGGTAACCTATAAAATGGGCAACGTGCAAAACACATATCAAGGCAGGCAAGCAAAAAAAAAGGCGAGAGTTTTAATTACACTTACATAATAAGGTCTACGTATACGTTCGTGGGCACTTTGATTTTTAATACGTGTGCCCGTATTTCGACGTATAACTTTTTAAGTTTTTGTAGAGCGGATCGTTTGTAAGAAGATTGGGTTGAACGTTCAAATTTTTAAATTACAATATTTTTCTTATTAATATTTAAATTTTCTATTACTAAACCAAAAAAATCATAATGGTATATTATGACATACATTGTATCAAGTTTAATATACGGCATTTTAGTCACGAGTTTAAATAAGGCATGATGGAAGCTTTCGAGCGAGTGTTTAATAAAAACAAGTGTCTAGAAAAGTTTTTAAACGAGTTGCATACAAGCTAAAGTATAGCTACGACGAAGACAAAGAAGAATTTAAATTCAATTTTTATATCTGACAGCTGTCGAATTTAACCTTACTTTTTAAAAATGTATAATAAAGCTTCGATCCGTTACTAAAAATACCCAAAGCCACTGTTGCCAACTTCAACCCGTGACTAAAACGCCATAAAGTCGTAGTAGTGTAGTATATTGTGTATCAAGTTTAATAAACGCCATTTTAGTCACAAATTTTAATTAGGCACACTGATCTTGAAAGAATATGTTTAATAAAATGAGTGTCTAGAAAAGTTTATAAACGAGTTGCATACTATAATTTTTTTGCGACAAATATTATTAGGTTTAACAAATAATTTATTATCAATTAATTTAAATGTTTGTATAGAGCGACATCTATACAAAAATTAAGTAATCTGTGAATCTATTTAACCGGCTTATAAAATGGCCGTGCTATTTAAAAATCGTTTAAATTTGATATATAAGCAGTTTTTTTACAGTGAACGCGAAGAGGATGTGTTATGGGTACCCAAGCAGCATTTTTGGTTCCAAAAACCATTACCAAACTGGTGATAACTTTAAATTAGCTAAGTATACTAAACAGCTACTTAACTTAAAAGTAATTATTACTTTTAAATAGCAATATTTTGTAATAGAAACTTAATTCTTTCCTTAAATGGTTATTATACAGTAATAAACATTTAAGTAAAACTTGGTTGCCTCCAAGAAGACTAAAAACTACAAATTTAATAACTTAAAAGTTATTATTTTAGTATTTGGAACGTTTATGGTACTAACCAAAACTACCGTAAAGTAAATTAAGGTGGAAAAAAACTTTAAAGTAGCGACTACTTCAAAGGAAAATGCTTCTTATCGGCCATTTTTTACTGTACAGTACCACATGGTAATGCAAATAATAAATTATTTTAACTGTTTGTAAATGGTTGTTTACTTTTTAATAAATAGTAATTTTGTTGGTAAAAGACGGTATTAATACTTAAATAAAAAATTAATAATAAATATTAAGATTTTTTAATTTATAAACATTATTAAATAAATAATTTGTCTATACTTAAATATTGATGAAGCGCATTTATTTTACAAATACTATATAAGTTCAACAGTAAAATTTAAAGGGTTTATTAATTTACCTGCCTATAGTGATGCCGCCGATACGAGAGATTCTCGCCTCTCGTCTCGTCTCGTCTCGTCTCGACGAGACGAGAGGGCGATTTTCTCTTGAAAAAAGGCTCGAGACGAGACGAGAGAATGCCCTCTCTCGCTCGAGAATTTCTCGTTTCTCTCGATCTCTCTCGTTCTCTCGATTATAAAAAACAATTTTTTTTACATAAAAATTATAATTTTGCACATAAATGACGATATTTATTTGGACCAATGAGAACATTATTCGCATTTCATAATAAACAAAATTTGTTCCTGGTTAACGATTTATTATTTTATAACACAACTTAACGTTAACCAAGAAAAAATTACTTATAAAATAATAATAATTTTTAAAATTTACCCTGTATAAGCACATCTATGGCACTCCTTATATTATTAAAAAAAAACCGTATGCTTAATAAGCATTGCTTATTCAATAAACTTATCAACAACATGTGGTTTTTGACGGCCTGATTACAAATTTGATATCCATTTTTTTTAAATAAAATGGCTGATCCAATATGACGAAAATTCGTCGTTCGGCTTTAATGGTTTGGGTAAAATTTAGATATTTATGGGGTCCCTGATTCAGAATTTGATATCCATTAAAAAAAAAACAAAATTGCGGATTCAAAATGACGGACATGCGCAGTAGGTACAAGATGGTTGGATCTATGTGGAGTAGTTACATCATATATGGGGCAAAATTTGCCAAGTGTACCAGGTGAAAAAAATTTTGTCACCGATTTTGTTTAAACTTTACTTATTTGTTGTTCTTATAACGAAGAATCATAGCATAAATTTTTTTTGCTCTAGAGTGTAAATATTTAAAATACATCATTGACTACTCAAACATAATTTTACATTTTAAATTATCATTTTGTATTCGTTTACTCGCATCTACTAGGTATAAACGCATACGGCAGTGTAGTAGCTATTCCATGGCTAGACCGTGCGGCATTCAAATATGAAAAACTTCCCTTCTACATGTCGGGCCCACTCTAAATTTTTTTTTATTCAAAGGTAACATAATAAACTTGCATTTTATGCTATTTTAAAAAAAATTAAAAAATACACATTGTTTCAAAAAATGCAAAATTTTGCAAAATTTCAAAAAAAATTGCAATTTTTATTTTTTTGCAAAAACGGTATAGCCCATTGAAAAGTACGAAAAAAATCATTTAAGGTGGTTAAATTGAAATATTTAATAAAGAGATAAACAGAAGTTATGAATTTTTAAATAAAAAGCGATTTCACCAAAAAGTAAAAAATCGATTAATTTCAATAATCCATAACTCTTGAATGAACAATCCTAGAGCAAAAAAATTTTATGCTATGATTCTTCGTTATAAGAACAACAAATAAGTAAAGTTTAAACAAAATCGGTGACAAAAATTTTTTCACCTGGCACACTTGGCAAATTTTGCCCCATATGCGCAGTAGTTTTCAGATGGATGGATCAAATGATTTGATCCATTGAAAACTACTGCGCCGATTCAGGCTGTTTCTTTTAACTTGAGACAGCTCAATATCTCGAGAAATACGCATTTCACGGAAAAATGTTTTAAATTAAAGGTTAATGTGACCAAAGGGGACATTATTTGGTGCTACCGCTAGCCACCCCCTACCCCTCCTTAAGGGTGAAACGGGGGGTAACTTTGGAGAGTCAAATGGGATAACCCTTTTTTTACAGATTTTGGTAGTACATAAAAAAATTAATAACTTTTTTCAATTTATCAACAGATGGCGCTGTAATTCAAAATTTAAGAAAAATGGGTTTCCCTGTAAAATGTATTATTTGAAGCGTTTGAAAAACAAAAATTAACATTAAATCAACAATAGTCGGCTCTGAAAACAATTTATAACAAATGTTCGAAATGTCGTCCTTCCATTTCGACACCAAGTGGAGCACCAGCGTCCCTGGTCGGTAAACGTTTGGTGCGGTACCTTTGGCGAACGGCATTAAATGGTGAAAATTACCGGAATTTTCTAGAAAACGATCTGCCAGACTTCTTTCTGTGGGGTTACTTGAAAGAAAAAGTTTACGCTGCAATTCCTACAACTCGGGAGGACATGGTGGAGCCAGAATTCATTACCCGCATTCAAAAATGTGTCGAAATGAAAGGATGACATTTTGAACATTTGTTATAAATTGTTTTCAGAGCCGACTATTGTTGATTTAATGTTAATTTTTGTTTTTCAAACGTTTCAAATAATACATTTTACAAGGAAACCCAATTTTCTTTAATTTTGAATTACAGCGCCATCTGTTGATAAATTGAAAAAAAAGTTTCAAATAAAAGTTATTCATTTTTTTATGTACTACCAAAATCTGTAAAAAAATCGGGTAATTCCATTTGACTTTCTAAAGTTACCCCCCGTTTCACCCTTAAGGAGGGGTAGGGGGTGGCTAGCGGTAGCACCAAATAATGTCCCCTTTGGTCACATTAACCTTTTATTAAAGACATTTTTCTGTGAAATGCGTATTTCACGAGATATTGAGCTGTCTCAAGTTAAAAGAAACACCTATTATAGGTGTATAATACTAGATGTAACTACTCCACATAGATCCAACCATTTGATTCAAATGCGCAACATTTTCGGCGTAAAAAGTCTTACTTTATTAGTGTGGTCTTGGCACACATTTTTTTTTTATTTCCAGTTTAAATTTTTATATAAAAAAATATAAACGAATTTGTATTTCATTCCAAATAATTTTTTTATTCATACTTAGGTACTTTTACCACGAGAGAAACGAGACGAGACGAGAGAAAGGCACTCTCGAGCGAGAAAAGAGTATTCTCGACGAGACGAGAGACCCATTTTCTCTCGCTGCACGAGACGAGACGAGAGAAGGACTTTTCTCGTCTCGTCTCGTCTCGCAGCATCACTACCTGCCTAATTAAACATTATATTGTTATTCTGGAAGTTATAAACCACCAGTATACTGGTGGTTTATGTATACATATTTAATAAACGACGACATTGAAAAGCCAAGTCCGTAGTGGTTCCATTTAAAAAAGGAGGGATAGTATAATCTAATATAAGTTTGACAAAGACAGTTAATATAGAAGTAAAAACAAATAAATAAAAGTAATTATAACGCTCTATCAACGATATTGAAACGTTCTAGTACCGTAGCAGCTACGTTCCAAATAGTAGCAGGGTTTATAGCTAGTGACATATTTGTTACCTTTTTGGAACTCAATAATTGTTCCCCACTTTAGTCGTAACTTAGTAACGAAAGAGTAATATAAAGAGACCGGCGACTGTCGCAAAACACTTTAAAGTTTCTTCAATAGTCCCATATACCGTATATGATATACGTAACAAATACTTAAATTGTTACTTGGGTAGTCTACCAGAAATTTGTAATGCTTTATCGGCAAATACCAGTGAATTGCCGGCGAAATCAAAAGGTCAGTAGAAACGGGTCTTTCAAAGAGTGGCGTAAATAAACTGTTTAATAATTTGATAATAAAATAATGTTATCATTAACCATTATTTCATAAGAAGAGCAGTTTATTTTGACGATTGTTTGAAATTACATATCTTTCAACTAATTTAAAGTTAAATTCAGCCCGTGACCTAAAACATGTTGCTAACTTCAGCTCGTGACTAAAACGCAATAAAGTTACAGCTTGTCAATGTGTATTTAAAAAAAAAAGGTTTGAGTAGAAAAATAGTATTTCTGTACCCCAGAGCCGAATTCTATTAAGTTCACTTATTTAAAAAAAAAGTTACATATTTTTCGCCTAAGTTTTTCTGCTCTTTTCAATGATATTTACTTAGATTTTAAAACATTTTACCATTGGATAGACCAAAATATTTAGGCAAATAAATGTTATGATTTAAAAAAAACTACACTGAAAGAAATTTGTTGCTAAAAGTAAATACAAATTTATACTAAAAATTTTATACTAGTGCTTTACACATTTATACTACTGTTTATTATAAATGTATGTTAAATTTTGTAATACATTTATTGTAAAGAAGATATGTTAGATCTAAATAAAAATAAACTTACCCTTACTATAAAATGTAAACTATACGAATAGTATTTCTGTACCCCAGAGCCGAATTCTATTAAGTTCACTTATTTAAAAAAAAAGTTACATATTTTTCGCCTAAGTTTTTCTGCTCTTTTCAATGATATTTACTTAGATTTTAAAACATTTTACCATTGGATAGACCAAAATATTTAGGCAAATAAATGTTATGATTTAAAAAAAACTACACTGAAAGAAATTTGTTGCTAAAAGTAAATACAAATTTATACTAAAAATTTTATACTAGTGCTTTACACATTTATACTACTGTTTATTATAAATGTATGTTCAATTTTGTAATACATTTATTGTAAAGAAGATATGTTAGATCTAAATAAAAATAAACTTACCCTTACTATAAAATGTAAACTATACTCGTATAGTGAATTACAGCAAAAAAATATTGCTAGAAACACCATGGCATTTTTCTTAAAAGTTACAAACATAAATTGTATCAATCTTTAAAATATTTTATGCTGTTTCGGTGAGGCGACAATAGTATATTATTGTTTAGAATTTACATAATAAATCCACGCCAACCCAGAAGTTCCAGAACTGTTTGGTCAGTTTTAACACATTTATACTTAAAGAAAATATGTAAAATTTGGTAAAATTTAACACATTTATATTGTTAGGGCAGCAATAGGCTGCTAACCAAACGAATATATTTGTTTTAGCAATGTATGTGGTAGTCCATATATGAAACATAAAATATATTTGCCCTAATTATTTTTTTATTTAACTTTAGTATATATTTCTTTCAGTGTGCACTTTGGCTTTGGGATAGGATACAGATTTTAAAATTAAGACACATTTAAATACACGAATTTACATAGAAACAAAGAATATCAAAAACAATGTTATTCCCCAAAACGTGAGTATGGCGTTTTAGGACCCTAATAAGAATTTTTTTCCATTTTTATTAAAGAACGATATCTGCATAGTCGCCCGAAACTCTTTCTCGCTCGAACGAAAGAGACATGCAGACTGTATTGGACTAAACGGATTTTGCACAAAATTTATTCGTATTGAGAAAGTGCGGTCGAATTGAAACCTTTTATGAAAACACTGACCGGGAAGAAATAATTGAAAATTCAAATAAAACCAAACGAATAAAATGCACTGAGGCCCAATGCTCGCAAAGAAAAACTGCCGCTACCTCTTCGCCATTTGAATATTTCCACTGTATTTTATATTTCAAAGAAAAGAAAATCAATTATTAAAAATATATTTATGGATTTTTATTTTTACTGATTTAGATGCAGATCGACGTTTTTGTTTGTTTGGACAATATTTTATTGGTAAATTTTAGAGATCCAGGAATTAAGTTAATAGTTTTTGAAATAGTTTTTATTAAATTAATCGATGACACCCCAGAAATTAATTTTAAATAATTATTAGGGAGTTAAATTTACAATAATTAATGAACTGTTATTGTAATCATTAATTACTAATTATGTTATTTTTAACATAGTTTATATTAAAAAAACTTGTTTGTAACTGGGTCGTTTTTAAAAAACGCTGTCCGTAAGTTTGAATTCCAATAATTTTGTTAAAAATTATCGGATCTTATTGATTTAAAAACCAAGTGAAAGCCTAACAAGCCCTTAGTAAACTCTTTCAGAAAATGTTTGTTTAGTTATTTCAGAATAATTTTTTTTTTAATTTTGAAACTTGTGAAACACACATTTTCGCATGTCCCATTAGCGTTTTATAAAAGTTACATACATGTTTTATTTAAATATTGAATAAACAGAACTTTGTGTTGCTTTATAGCAATCCATAACATCCTTAGTTAATACAGTAAACAATTTATATATAAAATAATTTTAATGCACTTTTGTTAAATTTGACTCATGTCCCAGACATTTTTTCCGTTGCCTTACGTCCTTCGCGTTACCGATAGAATATTAAAAAAAAAACATATATATGGCAACTTTTTTGGCACTCACGTGATCAACAAATGATGTTTGGACGTACACATTACCCAGCTGAATTTATTTATTCAATCAGGAAGAAGATATCGGTTGAAACAGGTGCGGGTAACGCGAATGTAATAATTGTTTGTCCGCTAAGTTACTCAAAAAAAATAATAAAAATAAGGTAAGAAAAAATACTATTTTTTATGTTTATGTTTATTTTAGGGAACTAAAGCTCATTGAGAGTAATTAATGACTGTAATGTCTTATTATTATTTTTTAAATATGGTTTCACAAAACTTTTTCCACTGCGTTACCGAGTCCATTATGTTACCTTATGGTAACGCAATAGAATTTAGGGTAACGCAATAGAATTTAGGGTAACGCAATCGAACTTTTCGACAACAAAGTGGATATTTACCGTCGCTTTTATTAAAAGTAGTTTATGATAAACGAATTTAAAATTATTTGTGATTACAACTCATGATATAGATTACATCCAAGGGAAAATTCCACGCAATATACAAGTACTAAAAGGGACCTTCACCAGCTTATAGTCAAAGAAAAAGGGTGTCTACAATTTAGAAATTGTTATTCTGCAAGTGAGCACCACTAAAAGGGTATGCATTACTCTAAAATCGTACCACCCTATATATTTTCTTGTCCTTTGTGTACCCCAGTACGTTGTGATACCAATGTCTATTTCGTTACTTTTTTTAGTTTTTGTTAAAAAAAAAATACTTAAAATGATTTTTATACACTATCACTTGTTAATACGTGTTTATAAATTAGAGTTTAACTTACTAATACAGTGACTAAAAGAAAATATTAATGGTATTGTTTTTTTAACAAAGAATCGGAATGGTTTCTTTTAAAAAGTAACTTAAAGAACATACATATATATTTAAAAAAAGGCATACAATTCTTAATAAAAAATAAAATAAAAAATTGGAGTCAAAAGTTTGTGAAATAAGTGCATTTTATTTCAAATTATTTTTATAACAACTTTTTTGATTGAATTAAATTTTGGATTTCAAATTGGTAACACAGTGGAGATATATAAAGCTAGCTAAACACATTTTTCTGAAAAAAAACATAAAAAAAAATTAAAAAGTGCAATGCCCGTCTTAAATGTAAAACTCAAAACATTTATAAAAATCTAACCAAAAGTTAATTTAAGCAAACAAAAATTTTGATCTTCATTTTCCTGAAAGCGGGTGTTTCTTGAAAATGACTCAACTGCGAACCTCAATTTGTATTAAAAAGTTTTCACTATATTTAGTACATAGGTACTATAATAGTAGGATCATGATACTACTTGGTGAAATTATTTAAAATATACTAAAAATTGGTAAAATCACAACTTGTTTTAAAAATGGTGTATGCGCTAGTCTACTAATAATTATTATATTTTATGGATAGGTAATATTTTCTAACAAAATGTTTTTATTGTTATATTTTTTAGATATTGTTCATAAATATACATTTTATATTTTTATTTATTTATATTTTTATAGTGTCTCTTTATTTACGAAAACTAAATTTAATTTGCTTCAATAGATAGACATTGAATGTAGTATTTTTAGCTTTTATATTATTAAACAAACAAACAAACATCAATTCAACTACGAAACAATAGAATAATGAATCTATTATTTACTAGATATTAATTATGAAAGAAGCTTTTTAAATAGGTTCTACAGAGGCTTAAAGTTGGACGAAAAATAAATAATAAAGTATTTGAGACATATTACGAATAACTGGTTCATTTTAGGTTTTTAAATAATGTATAAAAATACGGGTATTTTTAATTTTAAAAATGTTTTATTCTACTGTATTTATTAAATTATTTGACAAATATGAAATTTTATGAAATACGATCTCTGATAGTTTTTAATAAAATATATTTAGATATATCTTATAAAATCAGGAAATAATAAATATAATAAACATAATATAAAAATAATTGTTATAACTTCAACATTTTCTTTAAATGATTTACCAAAAATAGTATAAAACAATGTGACGACCACTGTATTTAAAATATATTAATATATTAATTAAAACTAAATTCTTACTTTGAAACAGCAATATGGCAAAAACAATTGCCGCAGTCGGCTTCATTTTCGCAGCTGTCCCTTCCTTTTAATCACATGACACTTGCACCATAACAATAAACAAATCAGTTAAAAAACAACCATGCATCTCGCCGGTGTCACTCTAACAGCGAACTATAAGTTACATGCGATTTTCTAAAAACTTTTCGAGTAGGTATGTTTTTGTTCTCGATTCGCGGAGCGCGCGTTCGACGAAAAGTTCTTTGCGAAGACGCGTGCGACGTTGTGCTTACGGTACGGGTGGCGGTGGCGAACTAACCAACGCAACGCGAGGGTGTTTCAAGCGGCGGACAGGCGGATTGGTGGCTTGGATGGTTGCTGCAAAAGTCTAATGCCTATCTGGATGACAAAAATTACTTGCATGAAAATTTGTTTGTATAATATAAGGCGAATGTACGGAGTATTAAAATGCAAAAAAAGTGGGAAAAATTCACACAAAAAAACTAATACAATATAAATACAAATAAAGCTTGTAAAAAATATGTTGTCTGGAGTAAATAAATCTAATATAGTTCTGTATATCAATGTTAAGATTAAGAGAAAATTAGCAAAAAAAAAAGTCAAAGCTTATTTCACTCTCCGGTTCATTAACTAGCTTTATGCAAAAAATCACGTCGATCCGTTTTTCCGTTCCTGCGTTAAAGAGAAATAACAAATAGTTGATTAAATAAAATAAATATAAGTTAAAAATAATTTAAAGTATGTGACGTGCTAAATAAGTAGTTGAGTTTATGAGTGGTATGTCATTATTACACTGTTTTACATGTTTTGTTTTGTTTTGTTTTGGTGAGAAATATTTCTAATATTTGTTTAACATATCACAAAAGTTGTCCTTTTTCAAGTATTACAATGGTCGACAAAATAAAAATTGTTGTTTGCCACAGGGAAGCCAACAACTTTTCTAGGGTAATTTGGATGCGCTAATTTCAAAAATGGCCACCATTTTGCTCAATTACCCTTTGTTTTCGAGATATTGTGAAAATAGGTTTTTTTCGATTTGCAACTATTCAAATTCGTATACAGTGTGACCCATTTGTTTGCCACTCACCCCTGTAAAATCTTTATTTATTGTGTGACTTTTACTGTATTTGTTTTAAAGTGTAGATCTTGATAAACTGTATTTTTGGAGCAAAAAAGACATATTTTTACAAATGTCAGTTTTTGAGAGTAAATTTTTAATAAATCATTTTAGCGATTTATACAAAAATCTATGCTCGGCACTAGATTCACCACCCTTCAAAATGACCCTATACTAAATTTTATTGAAACATTTTAAGTAGGAACGATTTTGTACCCAAATTAAAAATGAACAATAATAACTATTTAGACAAATTTATTCTGTCAAGTTATTCGTAAGTAATATCATAAGGGCATTTAATTTTTCCGAAAATAATCGAAAAAACACGTTGCTAAGTAATATTTTAACAAAAAGCATGAGTGCTGGTGGCAACAAAAATCCGAGTCGAAGAGGAGGATTTTTGCACCTGCACGAATGCATTTTGTTAAAAAATATTACTTAGCATTGTGTTTTTTCGATTTTTTTCACAGGAAAAATTTGATGCCCGAATGGTATTTGACAAGACTATTTCACGAGTAACAGTTAATAATTAAAATATAAATTACAATTTTTGGTGACAACAGCTGTCAAGTTTTGCCGCGGGTAAACTCGAATAAACTGCTGACAGGTGCTGTCACACAGTTTTTTCACCTAGAAACCATTTGTAATTCAAAATTGCGCGTTTGTGATTGGTGGAAATTAAGACGAGGGAAATAGTCAAGAAAAAACATTGAAATAAAATTAAACTAATAAGTAACATGCTATAAATATTCCTATGCTTAGTTTTGACAACTAAAAAACGCAATAGAAACCTAAAATAAAAATGAAATAAAAAATGGAGAATTCAAAGTATTCTCTACAATTAGATTTTCGTCACCTCTACTGCACAAGAACCATAGGCTAGGGCAATACAAGTCTTCGTAGCCATTACTCCAGAACAAATATGACAGTGTAGTGAAATAAATGGTGTTAGGCAAACAATTTTTCGATTTTAATAAAATTTACAAAGTTGTGTAGCTTCATTTATTTACTATATTGTTTCAACGCAATTAAATAAAAATTGCCCAAACGACACTAAAAATAACCCGTGTGTCAAAATTGGTCGCGAAATTTTTGCTAAAAATGCGATTTTATTTTGTTAAAATTGTTTTTTTAAGGGTATGAATGTGTACAATTTATTTTTTCTGTTAAATTAGGTTTATGACCAATTATCCTTGGTTAAAGTATTAGATAATAATAATAATAATAATAATAATAATCATCATATTTATTTCAGCAAAGGTAATTAATAATACAAATGTATAAAATTTACATTTAAGAAATATGTTTCACACAGGAAATAAATTTAAACAACTACCAAATATTCATTTAAATAATATGGTTCAGACTTTAACAAAAAATCCAAAACTATACACTTAAAACTTTTGCAAGACCTTAGGGCCTTTATATTACATTATTATTATAATTAAACAGTTTAATACACATAAAATACATAAAACACTTTAGTGGCTGTAAGCATATGAATAGGATACATATAATCGCATGAACGAGCATCACAATATTTTAAAATTTACCTCTACATGAGGTTCTTGAAGATAAGCCTAGCATTCTTCTAACTGTTCTTTTTTGAATGATGAACACATTTTTAATATCACTGCTACTTCCCCAAAAAATTATACCAAAACTCAAAATTGAGTTAAAATTTGCATCGTATAAAATCTTTAGAGTGTCGAGGTTAACATATTGTACAAAACTCTAAAACTATATAATACTTTGTTAAGTTTATCACAGATCTGTAGAACACCCAGAAACTTTATTGTCAATTGTTATTGTTTATCACAGATTGCTCAGGTACATTTAGGTAACTATTGTTTATTCGAATTATAACAAAATTAGACTTGTCTATATTCAAGATTAATTTATTTTTGTTAAACCACTGTACAAGACTGTGCAACACCCCATCTGCGTTCTCCATCAAACTTTCAAAGGTTTTACTTTCTAATATATACGAATTTAAATGTTCGCATATAAAAAAAAACGATTTTTACTATATCTCAAAAACAAAGGCTAATTGACCAAAATTATAGTTATTTTTTGAATCAGCAAAATTTGTTGGCCACCCTGTGACAAAATGGCTGTTGACCAGTATTATTAATAAAAACTAAACCTTTTAATTATTATACTTATGCCTCTTAGACTTGTGCCTCTAAACCGATAATATAGGGCAGGGATAAAATTATCCTAATTTAATTTCGTCCATAATTAATATAAATGTCATTCGCAATAATGGTGAATGCGCCGGGATTAAAAGACGAACTCTTAAGAAACATAAACTGTCAAATCAATTTATTTTTAATATACAGGGTGTTTCATAATATATGCGCAGGACTTCAGGATGTGATAGCTCATCCAAAAAGATGAAAAAAGTCGCTATTAACTTACCCTCTAAAATGCACAATTTTCGAGATACAGGGTGTTGAAATTTTAGAAAAAAAATCGTTTTTTTAGATTATCTCTGGAACCGTTTATCGTACAAAAAACAGCTTTTGTAAGCATTTTCTACTCATAATAAGCTATGTTTTGTGCCAGAAAAAATTTTTTTTTACTCATAATTGGTGGAGATTTTGAAGGGGTAGCGGGTGTTTTTCTCCTCAACTTCAACGCCCCTGAAAAAAGTTCGGTTTTGAGAGGCCCATTCGAACCGCCAATGTTTTCTACAGAAAAAAAGTACTCTTGGTCATAAGCTCTAAAGTTGACCGTTTTCGAGAAAAATAAACTTTTATGTTTAAAAACATGGTCAATTTTTTGAAAAAAAAATTTTATTACTAATTAAACCAAAATTAATTTTAACGTTAGAAAAAGTAACAAAACCAAACGATAATTGCAAAATTAAAAAAAAAATAAAAAATGATTTTTTACTCAAATGCTGAAATGTGCGAAATGCGTTACCTTTACGGTTTGGAGAATTAAGCAAAGACAACTTTTAAATCATTTTTTATTTAGCAATTATGGTTTGGTTTTGTTACTTGTCCTAACGTTAAAATAAATTTTGTTTAATTAGTAAAACAAAAATATATTTTTTTTTAAATTGACCATGTTTTTAAACATAAAAATTGATTTTTCTCGAAAACGGTCAACTTTAGAGCTTATGACCAGGAGTACCTTTTTTGTGTAGAAAACATTGTCGGTTCGAATGGGCCTCTCAAAACCGTACTTTTTTTAGGGGCGTAGAAGTTAAGGAGAAAAACACCCGCTACCCCTTCAAAATCTCCATCAATTATGAGGAAAAAATTTTTTTTCTAGCACAAAACATAGCTTATTTTGAGTAGAAAATGCTTACAAAAGCTGTTTTTTGTACGATAAACGGTTCCGGAGATATTCGAAAAAAACGAATTTTTTTCTAAAATTTCAACACCCTGTATCTCGAAAATTGTGCATTTTAGAGCGTAACTTAATAGCGACTTTTTTCATCTTTTTGGATGAGCTATCACATCCTGAAGTCCTGCGCATATATTATGAAACACCCTGTATATTATTAATATTTAATCATTACTTAAATTTTACAGTTTTCTTAGCAAATCAAGGTTAAAAATCATCAAAATGTTTAATGATTAGGTTTTTTTTTTTGGTATAAGCAGGGCTCGATACCTCTCTTTAGGAAAATCAATATATGGATAATAAACTTAAAAATCAGGAAACTTTATTTAACAAGGCACTGGTCGATTAGACGACCACTTGCTTATCCCTATACCTTACAGTTCCACATATTTTACAACGACCATTTTTGTGTTCTGATTCGCGCGCTAGGTCATCTTGGCATTTTATTCGACCAAGCGCGCGCCATTGGATGAATAAGTAAGTGGTCGGTTAAGCAACCAGTGCGCATTTAGTAAAAAAAATGTGTTTTAGTTTTTTTCGAGAAAATACTGCAGTGCAGCATAATGAATAATTTTGTAAAAGGCAAGATATATGTAGACAAATAATGTAATAACAATTTTAAGGAGTAGGTGTATTTAAAATATTAAAAAATGTGTTGATTATTTCGATTTTTCTTTATTTCTCCTACTCCCACCTTTAAAACACCCTTTATCGTACATGTTTCCATGACACTAAGTGACCTTTTAAATACACATTAACAAGTTGTGGCTTTATGGCACTTTAGTCACAGGCTGTAGTTAGTTTTAAGTTAGTTGACAGTTGTCAAATGTCATAAAATCGTTAAAATAAATTGCCTTACTAATACTAAATGTGCAAATTATTTTATTATCTCAATACAAAAATACAAAAGTATTAAATAGTTTCTCAACGCCAATATTTGAAAAGTTTATATGAACATTGTACTGACCTTTTAATTTCGCCGGCAGTAAACTACACTGAAAATAATTTTGTTCGTAATATCAATAAACACTATAGTATTTATTTATCGAAATTTATTTATTAGCACAATGCAGAAACTGAATATGTCCACTTTTTAGGGATATTGAGTTAAACATGGATTTACTATAAGTAAAGGGTGCCCGATCGAATGGCGTAGAAATTTCACATGTCACGGTAATCTAGATTATACAAAGGCGTTAATATAGTAGAGAAACTGAATATGTCCAGAACATGTCCACTTTCTGTTCAGTTTTTCTTATTTATCTCAAAACTAGATAGGTAGGACATATTCAGTTTCTGCATTGACGTATTCAATTGTTAAGTCAATTATTAGGGGTTCTTGGATGATTAACAGGGTTATTGATTTAACGAATTACTGTTCATTACTTTTTTCCTACGAAGTCAGTAACTTTTTTTACTGACCCAATGAATCGTGTTCATTGGGCCAATAAACATAGTACATTAAGCGCGTTTACGTAAATTGATAAACAAAATTCGTTAGATTAATGAATACTGGGCATTAATCAATGAATGCATTCGTTATATCAATGAATCAGTTTGATAAATAAATGAACGTGTACATTGGTTTAAAAAAATATTTTGATTGATATTACGAACAATTGTACGTCAGGACAATGAATTCAATTATTAACTGATATAAGGGTTTTTCTAAGCCAATAAATGCATTCATTGACTCGACGAACATTTATTGACTGATGAATACATTCGTTGGGCCAATAAAAGCGTTTATTAAGCTGATAAACAGTACATAAAATATAAGAGATTTTATTGGTTAAAACAAAAATTGCCGGGACACTATAAGATTTATCCAGTCTAGTCCCTAATTACCTAGGCGAAGGAAGGTCTCGTCGCAAAGGATATAGAGGTTCCCTCGCGATACTTATTATTTATGCAAATCAATTTCTTTGGGTTTTATATAAAGGTGAAGTTTAAGTTGATATTCTGGTTTAAAATTCCAAAGGGTAAGTACATTTCAATTTACATATTTCACTATGCACTGCTTTTTTGTCATAATCGTTTTGCACTTTCGTTAAGGATTAGACATTTTAAGCGCCAAAAGGTTGTTTGTTAATCGTTGCAAAATCTATGCAAGGATACAATTTTGATAGCGGAGACGAATTATTCTGTTGAATCTCATCTATCCAGTTCAAATACCATTATAGGGTATTTTAAATCAATTGAACAACCAACTAAAAATATTCCTATTATTGCTCAGATCGACAAGAACATCTTAAATGATGAATATAAAAAACCCGGTACCTTCATCATAGATGAATATCAAAAAAATATTGAATAATGAAGCAGCTAAATTTGTCTTCGCCTTACACAATAACAATATTTTTTCTTGAAAGGATGTGTTCAATATTCTTAAAAACTTGGATTCTTTTTTGATCAAAACTTTTAGAAAACTTTTGTTAAATCAGTATAAATTTGTAGTTTCGGAAACTGACGGAGAAGCATGCCTAAGGGCATGATAACTATTGGAAGACATGGTACAGATTAAAAGATCTAGAAATGGCAGAAAACTGTGGACAAATCTTGAAAAAATTGTCTCAATACAAAATTCTAAAGGGATATCGATTGGTACGAAGTATGAATTAAAAATCGAATGTTTAGTAATATTACGATATGATTTATTTTAGATTGATATAGATTTTGAAGGAGCATTTTTCAAGAGCGAATGCTTACTTAGCCATTGGGAGGAATGCTTTTAGAGTATTTTTGATTTTTTGAAAGTTCCAGGTAACCTTAAAGAAAAGACTACAAAATGTTTGCTGGACAACATTGAGGATGAAAGTCATTTAAATATTTTCAGATGGGCGTTATGCGGCAGTATTATGGGCCCTACAACACTACAAATTAGTGTATAAAAATATGTAATGGTATATATTCACCAACTGTTCATCTTTTCCATTCCATAAACAAGGCAAACATGTTAAATGCATAGTTTTTGACAATAAATGTTTATTTATTTTTAATGTATTCTTTTATTAAGTAGTGTAGTGTATTAAGTAGTGTAAATAGTGTCGTTACATTAATGAACGAGTTGATTGAATGATTAAGCTAATAAATGTGTTCATTGGATCAATAAACCCGTTTATTAGATCAATGAATACGTTCGTTGATTTTATGAACAAAAATGATTGAGCTTATGAATGTGTTCATAGATTAATAAACCCGTTTATTGGATCAATAAATATTTTCATATAATCAATAAACCTGTTGATTGAATGAACGAATATCTTGATTGCATCAATACATAAGTTCATTGATTCTACAAACATATCCATCAATTCGATAATAATATTTATTAAATCAATAAATATTTTTATTAACCCAATTAAAAAAGTTAATTAAGTGATAAAATTATAAACATCGACTAATGTACAAGTATTCGTTGGCCCAATTAACTCGTTCATCGGACGAAAAACGATAAACAGAGTTCGTTAAGCCAATAACTTTTTTATTAATATTACGTACCTTTTTGGTTCAGTGTATAACCTAAATTCAGGCACGGACTCCCAGTGGCGGCTGGTGGATTTTATGTATACCAATATCTCAGTTATTAGACATGGGACCCACACCAAATTTATAATATAATATTAATTATTAATATTTGGATTTTTTAAATAAAATTTTAAATTTGTCGATAAATTATAGTAGATAATAAATTGCTCCACTTTAATTTGAATTATCTTAAATAGGGGGCCTGGAGGCGGGTGAGGCGACAGGAAAAACAAACTTTTTTTCGCAACTTCAATTTAAATTCTGTTTGAGCCGAGCTTGTCTATTTAATGTCATTATAAACTATTATAAATTTGGTGTGGGTCCCATGTCTAATAACTGAAATATTGGTATACCCAAAATCCACCAGCCGCGACTGCGGACTCCACTGTAAAGTGCTCATAAAACATTTTCTTTACTTTCACTGTGAAAAAGTGTCAATTTTCAAGAAATACATTTCGATTTATAACCTTTATAATTGTGTTTATAAAATGTTGTAAAAATTTGACATTTAACGGTGACACACAGATTCCCCTATTGTTTCATAGATGGCGCTCTATACAAATTTTTGGTTTAAATCATTTTAAGATAATAATAAGTATTTGTCGTAGAAAAAGTATAGTATGCACCTCGTTTATAAACTTTTCTATACACTCATTATTAATTCGTGTATAAAATGGCGTTTATCAAACTTGATACACAATATACTATTAAATTGGAGCTATACACTTTTAATCAAGGTATATAAATATTATACTTATGCCGTAAAGTTTTTTACATTTTCTTCAAAATCACCTAATATGGATATTCCGAGTTTTGAAATGCACCTCCTCATTTCTTACCTGATTAGAGGGAGATAATGAAAATGTGTACAGGGGAAGGAATAAGATTGTTCTCGGGAGAAATGAACACTAAACAAAAAATAATATTTGTATTCAATATTTTTATTTTGATGTTCGGCTAAAATATTGGTAAATTTTAAACGTATTTGCCGCGGTAGTTCAGTTCTCTTTGATAAAACAGTGTCTGTCAAAGCATATAGATAACGTCACCTGAGAATTATAGTGTTCTATCTGCATTTTCTTTTTTTTATTCAGGTTAGTCTTGTTTTAAGTCTTAAAGATGATATTGATCTATCTATATATAATCGGGGTAGAAATTGTAAAGTTTAAGGCTTAAACTGTACAATTTCTACCCCAATTATATATAGATAGAACAATATGCATCTTTAATACTTAAAACAAGACTAACCTGAATAAAAAAAAGAAAATGCAGATAGAACACTATAATTCTCAGGTGACGATAAGCCACATCCTTTGGACGGTAAAGTAACTCATGTTATGCTTTTATCTTTACCAGATGCCTTCAAAATATCATTGGTAATGCTTAGTAAAGCAGTGCCACAACTATGAGAAGAACGAAATCCTGACTTGTTTGGAGGTATGTTAAACGAAAACATATACCTTTTTTTAGGGTCATTGGTCGTAGGTTATTTAAACTTAATTTAAAGTTTTTTGAAGAAGCACAATTAATGCTTTTTCCAATCAATGTAAAAAACTGAATAGGTAATACAATAATTAAGAATATGAGTAGTATATGCTAGTAAAAATGGAACACATAAATTTAACGTAAAGATATTTATACTATCAAACCGTTTAAAGACTGAAAGTAGTATTCCCAATTTTCTATTATTATAAAAGTTAGGAATATTGGGATCCGGAATTAGTTTCGGTATAAAATTAATAAAATAATTATTTATTTAATCGATATCCCTGCCTTTTTAGAAATATTTAATTGTTTTAGATTATTCTAAAATAGTCTTTTATCTAGTTCCGCAAATATTGCATTAAAGTTTCTCTTAAATTTAAGACAGGCAAAATAGAGTTATCAGCACCATCTACTTTTCAAAGGACGTGGCTTGTCTATGTGTTTTGGCACACACTGCTTTATCAAAGAAAACTAAAACTTATATACCAAGGCAAATACGTTTAAAATTTACCAATATTTTAGCCGAATATAAAATTATTGAACACAAATTTTATTTATTGGGTAGTTTTCTAACAGGAATAAATATAAAATCAAACTACAAAGGAAAATGGTGAATGCGCCGGGATTAAAAGACGAACTGTTATAAAAACATTAACTGTCAAAGCAAATTTGTTTAGTTATTTTTGTAATAATTTATAATTTATAAATCATATATGATTTATAAATTATAAATTATTACAAAAATAACTAAACAAATATATATACATGGGGCAAAATTTGCCAAGTGTATCAGGTGAAAAAAATTTTGTCACCGATTTTGTTTAAACTTTACTTATTTGTTGTTCTTATAACGAAGAATCATAGCATAAATTTTTTTTGCTCTAGGATTGTTCATTCAAGAGTTATGGATTATTGAAATTTATCGATTTTTTACTTTTTGGTGAAATCGCTTTTTATTTAAAAATTCATAACTTCTGTCAATCTCTTTATTAAATATTTCAATTTAACCACCTTAAATGATTTTTTCCGTACTTTTAAATGGGCTATACTGTTTTTGCAAAAAAATAAAAATTGCAATTTTTTTTTGAAATTTTGCAAAATTTTGCATTTTTTGAAACAATGTGTATTTTTTAATTTTTTTTAAAATAGCATAAAATCCAAGTTTATTATGTTACCTTTGAATAAAAAAAAAATTTAGAGTGGGCCCGACATGTAGAAGGAAAGTTTTTCATATTTGAATGCCGCACGGTCTAGCCATCGAATAGCTACTACACTGCCGTATGCGTTTATACCTAGTAGATGCGAGTAAACGAATACAAAATGATAATTTAAAATGTAAAATTATTTTTGAGTAGTCAATGATGTATTTTAAATATCACCCTGTAGGAAATTTACTTGACGAACCGTGAGCTTCATATATGATATATCTATAGCATACATTGCCAGAGGATGAGGCTAGCAGACATCACAGACCAAAATAAAATCGTTCAAGAAACAAAAAAGTTATGTCGTTTTGAAAAAGAACGAACTTTTTGGTCGCGACACATTGAGTGGTGCGCAGTTTATTTAAATAGCAATTTTTAATAACTTTCCCAAGCAGCATTTTAAGTTTAAATAACTACAAATTTACTACTAAGTCAACTTTAAAGTATTTTTTACGGTTAACCAAAACGGTTTTATAACGGTATAGATACGAAAAATTACCAAATTTGGGGAATGGTTTATTTCGTAATTTTACCCACATAATAACCTTTTTGATCTACTAAGAGAATTACGTAATAAAAACAATATAAATACCACAAATTTACGTAAAAATAACGCTATAATTACTAACTGTTTGCTCTCTCTTTCTTAAACATTGATATTCGTAATTTCTTTGTTCTTTTAATTTATATTTTACAAAATGGTAGGAACTTAAGTTATTACAAAGTAATAAAGGTCACCCTGGAGTAAAATTAAAAAATATAACTTAAATTGTCAAAACCATTGATATTTTGCATTAAAACTTAAACGCACATTATTTTATTGATAAAAATAGGTACGATACGTCTTAAAAATTATATGCCCTCTAAATATTTTACGGTTTTAAGAAAAATTATTGCTTGGGTAAAAATTTAACAAAAATTAAAAACTACAAAATTTTATAAAATCTTTTAAAAATCATTTAGTTTTAATCATTTTTTATAACTAAAACTTTTCTTATTATATTTTAGAAAGATATTCATGAAAAAATATTATATAAATGTTTAGATAAGTAATGGATGCCATCTTAAAAAACTCATTATGGCGGCGTAAAAAAAATTCCCGCAAAGTTTTATTTTTCACTTTAAGCTTATTTTTCCTTGTTTAGTCAATATTATTAGTATTTATTACCCACTAATAGCCCTAAAAAATACCAGGCGAATAGGAATTATTTACGGTTATAAAGTGGTCTTAATATCGTAAAATTATGACTTATGAGGAAAATTTACCATTAAGTAAAAATTCTGACGTTAAAATTACCGTTAAATTTTCCTTTAGGTGAAATACACTTATAAGTAATTTTCTTTCGTAAAAATTACGTCCCTCATAATACTTTAAAGTGTTGAAACTTAAGGGGTATTAAAATAAGTAAAAATAACATAAATAAAACTTATATTATAACTTTAAAAAAAGTTTTACTTCAAAGTAAATTTTTAAGGTTAATTTAACAAAATATTTACTTAAATTAAGTAATATTGCCTCAAAGCTCTACGCTTTTACTTAAAATGCTGCTTGGGTTCCAATGAGGTATTACAAAGAGGGCAATGCCATTTAAAAAATTGAGTTGGTGTGGCTACAGCCCCAGAGGTTGCTTTAGTGAAGGTCATTTTTGTGGTCATACCGATTTCCCCCACATATCCTAGAAACGGTCTTAAGAAATTTTTAATATCTTTTTTTAGGTACAGACGAGTATATAGCATTGTTGGTTTTTAAATAGACACCCTTTATGTATTATGGTTATACCTATGTAATGAAATAAATATTCCTTTGTTGAAAAGTTTTGGGTTGGTTGGGTTATTTTAGTTTTATCGTAAAATTATCGGAACTGTAGACACAGCGTTAAAAAAACGGTAAAAATGTACAAAACTCATTTTGCACTAAGAATTTTTAACGTTCTATCAAAATTGACAATATGCATTTTTACTTGAATCCGGTCTCTACCGACAAATGAAGAATTTTTCCATAAAATTAGTATATAAAAATGTATACGAATATTTAAAATGCTTTACAAATGTATGTTCAATAACTTCATCCAAGCCCCGTTTGTAAAAAAATATTTTTTTTTTTCGTTTTTACTTTGAAATAATAAAGTATTATGTGTTACCTTGAAATGTTTTTCAAATTATGATTTTTTTCCCCAAAAGAGTACATTTAAGGCTTTTTGTAGGCAATACACTCAGTCTTTTTAGGAACAAGAAGATAATATGGTAAAAGATAATTCTGAACAAGCGACAAGCAACAAACTTCCATGTGTATGTAACATTATCCTAACCACTCAAACAAATTGCAGTAATTTCGCCCAAAAAATGAATCCCCATATGGCATTTTCATCATAAATATGCAATCGAATTTTATTAAGACATTTAACAGCAGGGAATTGTTTTCGAATTTTGATTCTTGGTGATTTTGGTTTTATCTGAAACTTAAATTTGACAACTGAATCACAATCAGGAGGTCAAAATTATAAAGAAAACATGTCACGAACGTAAATATCGGTTTAGTTTTCGCAAATTTTCACCAAAATGTCATTTTCAAAAAGTGGTCTTTGCTTAGGCCCCTCTGAAAATAATGGAAGTTTGTTGCTTGTCGCTTGTTCAGAATTATTCAAGGAATAATCTTTCAACATCTTATTGTCAGAGGATGGGGTTAGCAGACATCACAGACCAAAATAAAATCGTTCAAGAAACAAAAAAGTTATATCGTTTTGAAAAAGGACGAACTTTTTGGTCGCGACACATTGAGTGGTGCGCATTTTAGTTTAATTAATTAATAATTTTAATAATTATTTATTCCAATTTATCGTTATAAATATCAAATTAAACCATTTTGTTGTCGTAAAAAGATTAGTAAAGAAACTGGAGAAAACAAAATATATCTAATAAACTAAAAAAGCAAAAGTAAACAAATTGTTCAACAAAAATCAAAACACTTTTATTTTTTTGAAATTTTTGTCGCGAAATGTATTGGTCTTATTAAACAATTTAAATTCTTAATGGATGTGTATATTTTTGGTGGATTTATACCAGATTTATAAAAACTTACACACTGCAGTGGCATTTAACGAACTACACAAGGGCAAACATGTGCGGCATAATTATGATCAAGAGCTGGTTATAAAATTCGAACAAACGGAGATCTGTTTGCAATTGAAAAAAGAAACCAAGAATACTCAATGAATCCATCCATATCCATATTGAGGTTCTTGGTCAGTTTGGTGTAGATCACACAAAATCACTCCGTTCGGCATCAAGATTAATAGGGATTTGGCCTGAGTCTGTTCTGTTGAAAGATCACAAATTCCATCCATTCAAAATGCATATTACACAAGAACTTGGCGATGATGGTGCAGACATGCGTTTAGAATTTGGTGAAATCATGCCCAATAAAATAAAAAATCAGATACAAATACTAAAAACATTTAAGTGTAATTTTTATCTAAATGGAAATGTATAAAAACAAAATTGTCATTTGGAGCAGTGAAAATCCTCATCTTATCAAAGAAATGATACCCATTATCCTGAAAAACTTAATATATGGAAAGGAATTTTTGGAGATTGTATTATTGGTATTTATTGAACACAATTTGAATGGTCGAATTTATTTTGAAATGTTAGATGAAACAATACAGCCACTAGTGCACTTTTAATAAATGAACTAAAAAATCGAAGAGGAGAGGATGATGAGCTAGCCTTGGATAAAAATGTATTATATTTTCAACTTATGTAGTAGCTGTTAGGGCTTGGCTGGATCGGAATTATCCAGAACAGTGGATTGGTAGAAGAGGACCAATGTAATATCTCCATATCTGACACCCTTAGACTTTTTCTTATGGAATCACTTAAAATCTGTCGTCTACAAAACTCAGCCTTATTCTATTGAAGATTTGCGACAACGAATAGTTCAAGAATGCCGAGCTATTCCACGACAAACATTTCAATATATTCGAAGTGAATTTGAGAATAGACTGTACTATTGCTAATAATGGGAGTCATTTTAAGCATTTTATTAAAAAGCTAAAAATTAAAGTGTTTTGATTATTGTTGAACAATTTGTTTATTTATGCTTTTTTGGTTTATTATACTTTTGTTATAATTATTTTGTGTTCTCCAGTTTTTTTACTAATGTTTTTACGACAGCAAAATGGTTTAATTTGAGATTTAATGGTTTAATTTCATATTTAATTTTATATTAAATATAAATAATAATATAAATTTTATAACAATAAATTGGAATAAATAATTAATAAAATATTTTTTTACAACCGAGGAATAGTACCAATTCCAAAAGAAAGCCCAAAGTTACCCTTTTCCGAGGAGCAAGCATTTCTTTACTTTGTAAAGTAACCAACACGCTCGCTTAGTTACCATGGAAACCATAATAACGAAACGTCTAGTATACAATGCGACTTTTGACACAAAAGTCAATTTTGAGGTTATCAATAATTATTAATTATTACCAATCATTTTTATAAAAACACCGGTTGTAGAAAAATCTTGTTTGTAATTCGAGCGCAAAGTGACATTGCCGCTCTCGGGACTTCTCGCTCAGAGCAACAGTACTTTACGCTCTTAATACACAAATAGCTATTGCGTATTTTTTACAAATTAAACTATTAAAAAGTATTTTGTTGAGTTCGATTTTGTCCTCGGTGAGAAGCGTATCGCTCGTGCTTAGCTCCATGAAAAAGTGTGAAATATAGTTGACTTTGACTCAGGGAGGACAAAACCGGATTCCAGTCCTAGATAATATTTCTCGTTTTGTCCTTTTTTAAAGGAATAGAGGAATTTATATGAACATTTAAAATTTCAAGGTTACATAACCTATTTGTGTCCACGTGTTTGTTAGACAACCGTTGTCCAATGGTTTTTGGTTCTTCTGAAATCATTGGACGTTAAAACTAGTAGCTGGTTAATAAGGATTTTTGTCCACGACCATAAGGGCGGTGGTTGAGCCGTAAGTCCGCCCAACTTGAAGAAGAAGTATTTTGTTTAGTACTGTTAAATAGCAATTTTCAAGAGCATTCCAATAAGGTATCAGAAAGAGGAGCTTGCCATATAAAACAATTAAGTTGGGGTGGTTACAGCCCCAGAGGTTGCTTTTGTGGTCATACTGATTCCCCCCACATATCCTACACAGTTAAAAAAATCAGATTTGTTTACATCAGTTTGTAGTTTGTTACTTTGAGTATGAAAAATTTTAACCAGGGATTGTATTTCCTTTTTATCCGTCAGCAAACCGTATTTTTGACAGTTTTTAATAGGTTTAAATCACTGACCACCAAAACAAATGGACGGATTTGTTTACGTTTAAAAAGCGAGTAAAGCATAGTTTCACATTCTAAACACCGTCGAAAGAAACACGGCTTCCAACGTTGTCAGAAGTATAGATTACACGACTTAATCATACATTAATAATTACCAGTAATTCGTTTGAATAATAAAAAAATTGTAAAATGGTTTTGTTCATCATTTTCTTTAGATATTTTTCTCTATTTAAAGAAAGTAAATCATTTAATAATTATTAAAATTAATTATTAACAACGTTGGTAAATTCGTCATATTTGACAGCATAGAAAAAGGTTGACAGCTTGTTGTTTTGTGTTTTCGTTTGTGTATTTCTATCGTGTTTAAGTTAATTATGGAGTTTAAATACATTATTTTTTACGAAAAATAACAATACATGGAAATATAGTTTGTAAGTACCTACCTACTTATTATTTTTTTAATCCCAATACGTCACTGGAAGAAAACATAAAATTCTATCGCCAATTTAACGCTTAGACTGTGACCGTTTGTTGACGTCACTGGAAGAAAACATAAAATTCTATCTCCAATTTGACGCTTAGACTGTGACCGTTTGTTGACCGCAAACAAAGCATTGTTATTGAATGGCAATGCGCCGTCCATTTGTTTTGGTGGTCTGTGGTTTAAATTGACAGGAGTGGAATTGTCACAAAATATTTTGATTTTTGTAAATAAAAAGTATTGCGCCTTAAAGGGTTCATCTTTTAATCCAGTAGGTACTGCTAAAATCAGTACTGCTAAAAAGCACTGATAGTTATATTGTGCCAAATTTCTATATAATCTGATGATTTTAGAATGATGTTTTATTTAATTTTATCTATGTTATTTTAGTGTTCATTTATGTAGGTATGAGTTAATTTTGTTTTGTAATAAAAGTATTTGCAGGGGCACTTTTTGCAATTTTTTGTTAATTTTTTAATGTAATGTTTCTATCATATTTTTTTCCTTTTACATATTTTCAAAATTGCCCTTATTTTAATTTGTCTTTACCGAATAAACAAACCTTGAATACTTTAGACCTATATCTATTACTATTGCCTATTACCTCAGAAACGGCAAATTCATGTAAACCGTTTACGAAAACAATAAACTGTTCGACCCTGCACAACAGCAAATAAAAATACAACAAACCACACATAAAATTAACCAGCCATCGCGGTGACCTGCGAAAATTTAACAGCTGCAACAATGTGGATTATATGGCGTCGGTCAGCCGCAACTACTTCCAAAACGTAGAAAACCCGGAGAATATTAAAGTCATAATGCCCGCGTTCCCTGTATTCATATAAACCTTTTAGATACAATAAACATGCTTTATATAACACCGTAAAGTTACTTTGTAAACCCCTAAATGGGATTTATGCAATACCAATGGTTGTTTTTGTGAAACTTTAAGCCTAAAAAAATACTGTGAACCTTATTAAACCACTAATAAAGAGCCTATTTCCATTTATATGTTTATAAGCCTTAAGATCGTCCGTTTTTGTATATTTTAACCAATTTAAGTCAATAAAATCAACCCTCCTTTGGAATAAACTTGGCATCGTTGCCAATAATTATTATATAATTAAGTTTTAATTTTACTGATATTTTTACTGGGTATCTACTTTATTTTATTATATAAATTAATAGTATATTAAATATTTATTTTAACGTCAACTTTAAGGGCCGTATGCAGAAACGTTGATTTATTTATATCAACTGATTTACGCATATCCACTGATTTAAGTTTGGAGTACAAACTTTGGAGTCCAAACTTTGGACCAATTTGGCAACATTGCAAATTTTAAATGACAGTAAAAATTTGTAGGTTATCTTACATATACTTAGATATGGGTTTATTACATTACAAGAGTGACACATTTTTTAAATGTATTATTAAATATACACATAAATACATTTATAACTGAATAAACCTTATTATTGACAGAAACTTGGTTTTGAATAGGATTGTGGCAATATAAAACATACACAATTAGGTTATGTTCGCAGTTTGCAATGTGTTCTCCCATATAGCACAAGATAGCCCCCGTTCGGTCCTACCCGAAGAAGACCGATGTTTTTAAATTCAAAACTATACGTTATAATACCGGTGTTTATAAAGGTACATTTAAATAATTTAAACGATTGAAGAACGAATAGATATTGTAAACTAAATTTAATAATAAACTTCTGTTTTTTATAAAAATAGGTGCTTTATATAATTCGTACTTACATGATATTTCTCACAATTTATTACATATCCGAAAATTGCTTGACCTAAAAGTTTAGGCATAATAGCCAACCCACATAGTACAAGATGTCCAAAGGACGTCCAATGGACGCCCTTTGGACATCCTGAGCTGTGTGAAAAGAGACGTCCTATTTAGGTTATTCTCGGCTTAGCCAGGCCGAACGGGTCTGGGACATCCATATGACGTCAAGTCTAGACCCAGTCCGGCTTAGCCTGGATAGGCGTATTTTGGACGTCCAAAATACGCCTAATAAGGCTAAGCCGGACCAGGTCTAGACTTGACGTTCTATGGATGTCCCAGACCCGTTCGGCCTGGCTAAGCCGAGAATAACCTAAATAGGACGTCTCTTTTCACACAGCTCAGGATGTCCAAAGGGCGTCCATTGGACGTCCTTTGGACATCTTGTACTATGTGGGTTGGCTATTATGCCTAAACTTTTAGGTCAAGCAATTTTCGGATATGTAATAAATTGTGAGAAATATCATGTAAGTACGAATTATATAAAGCACCTATTTTTATAAAAAAACAGAAGTTTATTATTAAATTTAGTTTATAATATCTATTCGTTCTTCAATCGTTTAAATTATTTAAATGTACCTTTATAAACACCGGTATTATAACGTATAGTTTTGAATTTAAAAACATCGGTCTTCTTCGGGTAGGACCGAACGGGTTCGTGACGACGTTTCCCATAATCCTTTGCCAATGGCGTTCTTTTTCTATGGCGTATATGCCATATATTATATATATATGATATATATACTATATGGTGGTATTTATTCTTTGCTCTTTGGAATTTATTGGAATTTTCCAGAGGTAAAGAATGTATTTAAGTGCAATTAGTGCTGTTTCGTGCTTTATTAATAATTTTCTTTTCATAAACAACAATTGTATGTTACCATAAGCAGCTTGAAGATCGTGTTCATGATTTGTCTTTGCCAACGACTCCGTAGAAATTTTCTTAGAAGTTGGTTGTACCCATATGGGTCTGCAGACGTATAATAAAATCGAGAATAAATTCAAGTAAGTAATTTAATTACGTTTGTCTTGACTAATAGACTGTACCACAATCATTTGTGCTGTAGTTAGGTGAATAAAAATGTTTAGTTAAAAATTGTAGGTGTTTTATTTTTTATTCCTGTCAGCCAAATTATGGCTACATTTGGTCCTAGGACGGTCTTTAATAGACCATAATAGGACGGCCAAAGGCCAACCAAAAGTGTCTACTTTGGAAGTCCTACGGACGTCCATTCGTGGTCTTCGAATATCCGTAGGACGTCCTCTATGTCCTGAGTTGACGTCCTAAGGATATCCAGTGAACGTCTGTGTGCTGTTTGTATTAGTATAAGTAAATTTGCATTAGAAGGTATGAAAAACGAAAATTTCGGCTTAAAGCCTCTGAAAAGAACAAAGACATTTGTTGAAGTTGGTGGAAATTTTATTTAATTGTTTGTGCTTGTAAAAGATTAATAAATTGGGTATATTATAATTATAATAATTATATTTTAGTTATAGGAATACTAGACCGGTTTCTAAAAGGCAATGCTCTTTTACCTATTTTTTTACAGGTTCCAATAACACCTTTTTAGGCATTTAGGCACATGTTTTAAAAAATAAATGCAATGATGCTGAAGACTTTGATAGAAAAAAAGACATTTAAAATTTGTGACAAGAATATAAAAAAATTAAGAAACAAACTCTAGAGCAGCGGTTCTTAACCTTTTTGGCTGGCGACCCACAACTCAAAAATATTAGAAGCTCGCGACCCGATAAAAAAAAAAATCATCAATTTTCTACATTTTCTTAATTTAAATTAAGGATGCAGTGATTACGGCGCGCTTTTTCAAAAAGTCCAGCAAGTCCCGCGACCCATCTCGATATGGCCCGCGACCCAAATTAGGGTCGCGACCCGAGGTTAAGAAACGATGCTCTAGACTCTATAATATTATGTTATCTATATGTTATCCTCTAGAGTCTAGAGTAGGGATGCACCGGATCGGGTATTTTGCCGATCCGGCCGGAACCGGAATTTCGGCCGCTGGCCGGACCGAATCGCCGGAATTCCGGCCGGATCGGGACCTAAATTTAAAATGTATGTGCATGCCTATTTTTATACGTAAAACATTGAAAATATTGAGTCTGATTTATTTTTACTTTTTTTAAAACTAGCTACGGTATGCAGAGTGTTTATTACTATTAATTTTTACCTATATAGAAATTACTGTTTATTTAAATATTAATTTTTAATTAGCGTTAACAAAATTAAAACAACTCTACTCATTCAATTGGAGAATAGCAGCCACCTGCCAATAATAAAAAAATTAAAAAGAAGTCGGGGAACCACAGCCGCCGCACAGTGGTTAGAAATCACAAAAAGCTGGCCAAAACCCAAAAATCAAAATTTACCTTTCAGGGTAAATCTTAACAAAATCTTGAATAGATGGTGTTAGAGTATTTAAATCCAAAGGGACAGAGCATAAGATCGCCTTTTAGACTGTAGGTGTTCTTTCAAAGTTCGCCCTTTTAACGAACACCTGTCACTCTGCCGTTTATTCACTTTTATGTGTCGCGGCAAGAAACGGAATTTTAACGTGTAAAAGTGTTGTGAAGAAATCGGAAAAAATGAGAGATGTTCCTGAAGTTATGTACATTACTTACAAATGTTTCATCATGAGTTTTTTAATTTTTTTAATTTGCAGCAAAACCTTTAAATTTGACATGTTTAAATTTCTGTATTTCCATACGGAGCATAAATAAATGCAACGAAATAGTAGTGATCCGGCGAGATCCGGAACAGTTGCAAACTGTTTCATGTGTAAAAAAGTATAAATAATTCAATGACGCAGACAGAACTTCCACCTTTGTCCACCTTTTAGTGAAAAAAATTATTTATGGCAATAGCGCAGGAGGAGTAAAGCTTGCGAGCGTCGAAAAACCGAGCTCGCTGGACGTAACAATAGAGAACCGGTAATTTCTTAATCGAAATAGTATATACTGGGTGTTCATTTTAAACATAATTTGATCTTTATCAATGGTGACGATTTTCAATGCATGTTCGGGTCATTTTTAAGTCCTTTATTAAAATCTTGAACGAATGTATAAACGATTTTTCAAAATGTATTCATGATTTACTTTCAGTTTTAAATTTAAACATGAAGATGGGTTTTTATTTTATTTTATTTATTATTAACATGTTAATAAAATTTGTTTCATGGATACCGTATGAAAGCCGCTTTTCTTTCATAATTTTTTTTTCTAAGAAACCCTTTAACCCCCAAAAAAACCCTTACCTACTTTTTTGTTCAATAAAAATCATGAAACAACTCCGCCATTTTGTATCCGCACTATTGTTGTTTAAAAAACTAATATTAAATTCGTAATCAGCAATTACGAGAACCCCCAAATTAGTATTTTTGCTGAAATGAAATCATTCCGCCATTTTGTTTTAAAAAAAAAACTAACATCAGATTCGTAATCAGCGACCGAAAAAAACTCTTATTTTCGTTTGAAAAAAATCATAAGTCATGAAACAACTTCGCCATTTTGTATCCGCCATTTTGTTTTTTAAAAACTAACATTAAATTCGTAATCAACGACCCCAAAAACCCTGATATAAGAAAATTTCACGCAAAATTACAACATTTTCGAGTTTTGGTCAGCTTTTTGGGATTTCCTACCACTGTGCGCCGGTCTATCATAGGCAAGGAAAGACGCACACCCTTCACTGTTGACCAATTACAAAATTCCGGCCGGAAAGCGATCCGGCCGGAGCGATCCGGCCGGAACGGTAGTTCCGGCCAACTGGCCGGATCGGCCGGATTTAGTGGTACCGCCGGAATTCCGGTGCATCCCTAGTCTAGAGAATAATTAGTTAATGCTTGAAATACATAAATTATGTGTTGAATAAACTTTTTTATTCAAAAGGCGGGAGCTATACTCAAAAATTGCATCTCCGGAAAAATGGTGCTAGAAAATGGGTGGGACGTGGAGTCTCGAAACTTTTTGTAGCATGCATATAGTTCACCATTGTCTGCCCCCATGAACAAAATCCTGGCTACACCTTTGCTGGAAATGGGACAAGAATCCCTGCCTTTCTAAAAGGTTAAATTATTCCCAATGCATGCCTTATACACTTATATTGAAAATATATTGAAAATTATATGTAGACAAATTTTAAAAACTGTTACTTTTATAAAGCAAATTTTTAATTTTTAATTTTAAATTTAATTGTTGCAGTTCCATCGAGTAGGTAATCAAATACAAAATAATATTTAAAGTCTTACTTACCCCAGTATAACAAAAACCAAAACACTTAAAATAATACTAATGCAGATTCTGTATTGCAGAATAATCTCAAATTTCTTAAACCGTTACATATGACATTATGACGGCACTACCAGAGATAAAAAAGGGCACTATAGTGCCTCTTGTAATATGTAATATCTAGAGCTCTATAAAGTAGGGCACCATAATGATATTTTACCAACTTGCCCATATCGAGGATTTATTCCGAATATTGCCGAACCGTTAAACTTTAGCTGCTAAAGCATTATAATTATTATGGCGATAAATTTGAATATGAAGTAAATATAGTAGTGGTTTTGTTAACAACAAAAATACTCCCGTACATTAAATGTCCTCGAGTACATCAAATGTACTCGAGTACAAAAAATGTACTCGAGTACAAGTACTCGAGTACCGCACAGCTCTGCCATGTTGTCCCTCCATTTCATTTTCTTCTATGTTGAATAGTATATTTCTGGGTCCAAAAATAAATAGTGTAAATTTCCTCTCAGAAAAAAGAAGTCCCCTCTATCTTGTTGAGCCCCCTTACCCAAAACCTACTGTTTCTATTTAAAGAGCAAGACATAATTTAAAAGCAGAAAATAAATTGAACATGGCCTAAAACTTCAAAAGTATTTAAAAAATAAGAGAAATATTTTTTAAACACAATTTTGGTTTTATTTTATAATCTTTATTATTTATTAAATAGTTTTTTTTTAATTATCTAGGTATTACATTAAAAAAGTAAACATTTAGGTATGTTTTTAATAATAAAAAAATAACTCAATAAATATTTTCACCCAAGTTTAATGTTAGGGGTATAGTTATTTTTAACTAATTAATTTAAAGAGAGTAGTTTCATTGTAAAATAATTATAATTATTTTACAATGAAACTACTCTCTTTAAATGAATTAGTTAAAAATAACTAATTATAAGTCATATTTGTCATAGCAAAAAAGCAGTTACTAATAATAATTATTAATCAAAAATAACTAATTATAAGTCATATTTGTCATAGCAAAAAATCAGTTACTAATAATTGGTAAAATTCTACTGAATGAAATAGTCAAATTAGTAGATTTAAATTTAAAAAAGTTCTGACCCAGCCGGGGTTTAAACTCGTATCTAGGGTTGGGAAAATTTCACTTTTTGCTTGTACTTGAAATTTCAATTTAAATTTTCATGACATTTATGAAATTTATTAAAATTTCCTAAATTTCTAAAATTTCATAAAATTTATGAAATTTATTGAAACTTTCAATAAATTTCAATCACTTTAAGTATTAATATTGAAATAAGCCCACTCGGGGACCATGGCAAATTGCCTCTCTTACCTCCAAACCCTCTGTGGGCCCTTGACCACCAATAATATAAATAGTAAATACCTATGTTTACCACAAATTTCTTAAGATTTTCTTTTAAAATAATTTTAAAATTACTAACTAAGAGTGATATAGCACTTTTTGATAAGCTAATGAGATTGTGCCACTTTTATTGTTTTATATTTATATATATATATATATATATATATATATATATATATATAAGTATATATATATATATATATATACAGTGTGGCCCACTTAAGATGGAAACACCCCCGTAACTTTTTTATTTGTAACCCGATTTTATTGAACAAAGGCTCAAAAGATAGAGAATAAAAAACTCTATTAGAGCTGTTAAAGTTGTTTTCAAAGTCACCCGACACATGCCTACTATAATTTTTTTTCTGTGTCAAAATTAAAAAAAAACAATTTAGGGTAATTTTTACGAAAAAAATAAGTACGCCACTGAATTTGGCATGCTTAAAAATGGGTAAATACCAAATTTCATTAAAAGCAATCGATTGATAATTATTTTACAACGGTTTATTTATTGATTTTTTAAATGTATACCTCTCCATGGTTAAATGACCCATAAAACAAATAAAGATGCAAAAAGTTTAGCTCAAAACAGTAACACAAATAATATATTAAACTTTAAAATATTATGAACAATATTTATTGACAAATAAAATTTATTTTTACAAGAGCGGCTGACAGCCGACTGGTTATGAGGTTAGGTTGACAAGCTTCTCAAGTGACAGACGTGAGTTCAATCCCAGGCTTGGGTCAAAACTTTTTTTAAATTTAAATTTATTAATTTAACTATTTCATTCAGTGGAATTTGACTAATTATTAGTGACTGCTTTTTCGCTATGACAATTAGTCAAATATGACTTATAATTAGTTATTTTTGACTAATTCATTTTAAGAGAGTTACGTAAAAAAATAAACTTGCCCAAAATAGTTACTAATTGTTTATTTTTGATGAAATTTGGTATATACCCATTTTAAAGCCTGCCAAACTCGGTGGCGTATCTATTTTTTTCCTAAACCTTTTATATGTGTTTCTATTGTCGTTATAAACATTTAAAAAATCAATAAATAAACCGTTGTAAAATAATTATCAATCGATTGTTTTTAATGAAATTTGGTATTTACCCATTTTTAAGCATGCCAAATTTAGTGGCGTACTTATTTTTTTCGTAAAAATTACCCTAAATGTTTTTTTTTTTAATTTTGACACAGAAAAAAAATTATAGTAGGCATGTGTCGGGTGACTTTGAAAACATCTTTAACAGCTCTAATAGAGTTTTTTATTCTATATCTTTTGAGCCTTTGTTCAATAAAATCGAGTTACAAATAAAAAAGTTACGGGGGTGTTTCCATCTTAAGTGGGCCACACTGTATATATATATATATATATATATATTTATTATTTTTATATATTTTATTGAAATTTTACGAAAATTGAAGAAACTTCATCAAAATTTTATGAGCCAAAGGCATTTTTTATCCGTTTTCCGATGCAATTATAGCAAAAGTAAAAATAAAGTAAAATTAATCATGACTTTTAAAAAAATTTTAAAGTCTGATTTAATTAAATTGGTAACTGAATTAAATTATTTAAATTAATTTATGCATATAAGTAACAATAATTACTTATAGTGTATTCAAATCCAAGCCGAACTAAACAAAAACGCCCAGACGCTTGATAACTCGTTCTTATTGGTCGATTCGGAATATGTTGTAAATTATTATTAAAGGTCCCAGGGGAGGCCGCATGTGAAATTTATGCGAAATTTTCAGTAAATTTCGAAACTTTCAATGAAATATCTGAAACTTTCACAGGCAATGTTGAAATTTTCAAATTAAAAATTTCATTTGAAATTTTTAAAAATTTCACTTTTCCAACTAAATGAAATATTTCAAGTTTGAAATTTTCATTTGAAAATTTCAACTGTCCCAACCCTACTCGTGTCTGTCGGTTGTCAAGCTTGTCAAGCGTATGTCATAACCTAATTGGCCATCAGTCACTTTCATAAAAATCAATTTTATTTGTCTATGAATATTGCTCATGATATTTTAAAGTTGAATATATTTTTTGTGTTGCTGTTTTGAGCTAAACTATTTGCATCTTTTTTGTTTTTATAGGCCATTTAACCATGAAGCCTATTTGCAATTAACTCTACATAAACAATACAATTACAATAATTTGTTGTTGACCGCATGCAAACCGTTTGCAAACTCTTAAAAATAGTCAAAAATGATGACTAATCTACCTATTTGAGTGATAAAAAATAACTATTTAAAAGTGAAAATGACTATTTTATTAGTTAAAAATGCTGGTACTAATTCAAATAGTAGAATTTTGACTATTTCATTTTAAGAGAGTAAAGAAAATTATAAATCAATTGATTTCAAGTATTCAGCTTTTCAATCAGACAAAAAAAAACAGCAAAGATATTTGATATAATTAACATGGTAGTAATTTTATCTTTAAAAAAATGTTTTAAAATTTTTTTTTATTATATCTTTGTTATAGTTATGTTTACCTTCTGAATTTATTTTTTCATATATATTTACAAACAAATATCTTGTATATTTTTATCCATATTTTAAATCAGTCGTTAACGACTGATATAAACCATATCAAGTTGATATTATCAACCAATTTACATTTTAGATGATTTTATTGGCCAAAAAACAAATCTAGTAAACCATGACTTATTTATTTATTTATTTATTTATTTATTTATTAGCGAAATTATTTTCTATGGTTAAAAGAAAATGTCAAATAAATCTTGATGAAATTTTAATTGTTTTATGTCTAATGTCAATGTATAGAAATCGACTTTTTTAGAGATAAATATAAACGTTGAAAGATAATTACGCAATTTATTTTTAAAACAAGAGTTTTTAAAGAAAAATACTGCGTTGCCATGTCGTGCAAAAACCTATAGGTATCCACTGATATGCTGAATCAGTTGATATAAATAAATCAACGTTTCTGCATGCATACCGCCCTAAGAATGTTGGAAATTTAACCATAAATTTGATTGAATCTTCTTTTAAAAAAATTTAAGATTTGTCATATAAATGTGGGTGCCTTTGAATAAATTCTATGATAAAGTCGTAGTTAAATTTTGTAAGAATAAGTAGGTATTAATAAAAAAAACTACATAAATAATAAAAGCTGTTAAATAAATAATAATTAACAACAAAGTATTTACCTGCCATTTTTTATTAATAATATATTTCTATGAAACACAATACAGCTTAACAACTTTATATAAACTAAACATGTGCGTTTACTTAGGTAAAAAGTACCTTTTCTCAATAATAATACAATTAATAATATAATTAATATTTTGTATCTGCACGCCATAGATATAATAATTATATATAGCTGTATTGTGTTTCTTAGAAATATATTATTAATAAAAATGGCAGGTAAATATACTTAAATTTTGTTGTTAATTATTATTTATTTAACAGCTGTTATTATTTATGTAGTTTTTTTATTAATACCTACTTATTCTTACAAAATTTATTATTATTTTTATTATAATAAAAATAATAATAATAATTTTTTCTACTACCTTATTAGAAAACTTAATTTTCCACCCCCGAGCGAGGGAGGAAAATGCCTCTTGTCCTCCCCGGGAGGAAAAAAAATGTCCTCCCTCTTTTTTTTAACAATTTTACATTAGCAAGAGTTTTTGTACCTTGTCTAGCCCTATTTGATTTTGTAGGAAAAAGATTTACTCCGCGCTTGTCCAACCATTCTTTTAACGAACTTATATCGCTCTATGGATTTTTAAGAAAGGAAATTAATTGCAACCATTCTGCAATATCTTGCGGCAGGTCTTCTTCACGTGAAGAATTATTAATTGATTTTATGAATTTAAACACCGATAGCGGTGGTAGCACTATGGAAATACGAACGCGTTAAACGAGACCCTAGACACACGGCCGTTTGCTTTAAGCTGAGGAGCGTCACTTATTCATTCTTTTATTGTTGCCAACTTTAATTTTACTAACCTACGCTAACAAAATTACTGTCACAACTTGACACTGTTCATGAAAATTTGGATGGAGATTATATAAATTGCAGACAGACACAAGTGTCCATCTAGGGATTAATTTTAGAAATATTTGTATGCGACTGTTGCAGCATAAATTTATGCTGCTAGTTAACTATGAGTAGTTTTACACCTATTGCACTAAAAACCCCAAAATTCAGTTTTTTTGACTTATGCCACTGTTGTCGCCCATGTGCGATATAACAAATATGGCAAATATCGCCTGGGGCAATGTTGCCAACTCTAGAGCTGCATATCCCAAACAACACAGTACCTACGTTTTAAAAATGTACATTTTATATTTACGTACTTACGTCTTAAGACCAAAAAAATATGTATTAAGTGCGTACTATACATATATTATGTACATAAAATGTAAGGTTCAGTCGTCCTCAGTAGTACTGAGTCAGTACGTACAAAGAAGGGATGTACAAAATAATTAACCGTCGAATGTCGACGTACTATGTACGTACATAAAATGTAAACTGGTTGTTTGGGATTATAGTATTTTCCCATTTTAATTGTAGGATTTTGGAGAAAAGTTATAGCACAGTCGACGTTGTATATCGGCTTTCGACTAGCGGAGGGTTGCACTTTTTTTTAATTTTACCAAATTGGTGCATTTTACAACAATTTAAGCTATCGTCTTATTAGGTATATTTAATTTAATAAACACATTTAAAATTTAATTTTACCTTTATAATTTATCTATTCATGTCTTTTAAATTTGTACCTAATCGAGAAAAAATAATACTGGGAAAAGTAAACTATTTATATAGATCCTATGTTGAAACAAGTCAAGTGACATTTTTGTGCCAAATGCAAAGCATTTTTGCTTAAAACGAAAATGTCACTTGGCTTGTCCCAAACAACACAGTACGTTTTAAAAATGTACATTTTTGGTTATATTTACGTACTTACGTCTTAAGACCAAAAAAATATGTATTAAGTACGTACTATATATTATGTACATAAAATGTAAGGTTCAGTCGTCCTCAGTACGTACATAGTATGTACAAAGACAGGCCCGGCTCCAGACATTGCGGTACCCCGTGCAAAATTTTTTTGCCGCCCCTCATAGTTACCTACTTTTTAGTGCCTATTAATAAGGTATAATTTCTAAAAAAAAACTATAGTACCTATAACTATAGGTATACCTAAATAATATCGTCCCCTTGATGCTACAATTATATACACTGTTCAAAATTGCATGACCATTTTAACACCAAATTAACACCATACATGGTCTATATCGATACAAACCAAAATGGTGTTAAATATGGTTCGTTGGTCCAGTGTAATTTCAAATACTAAAATAGTGTAAATTGAACTCCTTTTCAGTGTTAAATATTATGTGTTCTTGGTCAAATTAAATCATACTAGGGGTAAACTGTACTTCTCAGTAGTTTGAAAGGACAAAATATTTTTAGATAAACACCGTTTTGGTGTTTGCTGTATATAACATTTTCAAACATAATTCATGGTGTTTATATTAACACCACTTGGTGTTGGATTTAGACACCATATTTAGATTACCCTTTACACCACAGATTTTTAAACAGTGTAATATCGTCCCCTTGATACTACATATCTGGAAAAACACATTTATAAATAAAAGTATTCTAAAATTGGTACCTATGTAAGTATTTAGTAGAACTGGATTCGTAAATTTTCTAGTTATCCAGTTGTAGCATTATTTATGAGAATTATTTATTTGTTAATTATTATTTTTTATTAAAAGGGTGCATGCTGTGATATTATATTAATTTTGTATAAAATGTGCATAAATACCTACCTTAAAACACACACAAAAAGGCCAGCACAATATAAATACCACAACCACAGGGAACAAAATGTCCTCGAAAATGTCTATTTCTTTAAATTATTAATTTTCAAATATGAGAATTTTTTCAAATATGAGAATTATTTATTTGTTAATTATTATTTTTTATTAAAAGGGTGCATGCTGTGATATTATATTAATTTTGTATAAAATGTGCATAAATACCTACCTTAAAACACACACAAAAAGCCCAGCCAACAAAGTCAAGGTAGTGCTACTAGTAGCAGAGGGTAGCGCTACCCTCTGCTACTAGTAGCACTACCTTGACTTTGTTGGCTGGGAGCCCAGCACAATATAAATACCACAACCACAGGGAACAAAATGTCCTCAAAAATGTCTATTTCTTTCAAATTATTAATTTTCAAATGGGTA
Source organism: Brassicogethes aeneus (assembly GCA_921294245.1). Taxonomy (NCBI): domain Eukaryota; kingdom Metazoa; phylum Arthropoda; class Insecta; order Coleoptera; family Nitidulidae; genus Brassicogethes; species Brassicogethes aeneus. The sequence goes on along the minus strand of OV121133.1, from coordinate 58,331,263 downwards.
GTGTACAATTGCACAAAGAAGTTAAATATCAACTAAAATTATTTATAAGTTTGCCTTAAAACAAAGCGAAATCCTGATAAATCAAAAGAAATCGCACATTGCGGCGCGTGCCATTGATCCTTTGTGGGCTATATTATAAAGAAAGCCGCTTTATTATTTAAAAATGGGAAATAATAGTACGATAACTTTTTGCCGCCTTTCGATTTTTGACGCCCTTCGAATTTTGCCGCCATTCGATTTGTGCACCTCTTTAATTTTTGCCGCCCCGTGCAGGGGCACGGCTGCACGTACCCTGGAGCCGGCCCTGTACAAAGAAGGTATGTACAAAATACTTCTAAAGTATTCCTGGTTGCATAGTGTGTACCGATCGCGGCAAAGGCGGTATGGATCACGTGATGTTCTTAAATCTCGCCTCTGTTGACTTACATGAAGAGTATATAGGCTTAGATAGTCCTTTACTTTGGTGTGACAATACAAGTTGTTTGATACTAAAGACACCTTAAATAGGTGGAAACAGCTGTCAATTCTTGAAAAATTTCAAGTAGGTGAACGCACTAAAAACATTTCCTCTAGAGACTCTCTAGTAGAGAGCTGAAGATTCAATATTCTGGAATTTCAAGTTTCTTAAAAAATATAAAAAAATGGTTTAAAAAAATGTATTTATTTAAATCAAACAAATAATAGTTGGGCTAACTAAAGCTTTTTTCTGTGTATGGAATACGATTTATTTATGTACAAACTACGTTCTTAATACTTGGTAAATGTACATACCTACATAAAACGTATTATCGAGTGGAATTTGGACGTACTTAGTACGTAAGATATCGCAGTACGTACGTAAAATGTAAGGTACGTCGAAGGTCGACGTACTATGTACGTACTTAAAATGTAAACTGGTTGTTTGGGGTTATAACAATAAACGATTTATATATACGGTGGACTAGTGGTTAGTGCTGCTGACTCCAAGCCGGAGGTCGTGCGTTCGAATCCCACCAGGGGTATGGCTGTTTATTTGTGTTTGTCCTATTGTGTAATAGTCCTTCGGAGGGGACTTTAAGCCCGCGGTCCGTTTCTACCCCTAACCCGCACAAGCCATTCAGTTGGCTTATGGGACTTCTTAAGAAGTATGGGTGGAACTAAAAGAGCACTTTTGTATAGTATACTACTTTTGTATAGTATGTACTATATTTAAATTATGCATTCACCGTCTAAATTGCAAGCATTTGTAACGTTTTTAAGGAAAAAGTAAGAGACACAGAGACGACAAATATAACAAATATAAATTGACAGTACTACAGAGTGGTGTAGTCAGTACAAAGGTAATTGTAAGCATTGCTAATTACCTTACTAAGCAAGAAAAGAAATGTACGCGCTGCACTGACGCACCACGCGAAACTTATTTTACATAAGAGTGTATATGTATCGTTTATTGTTAAAAATGTGCCAACTACAATGTCAAGTAATAAAGGTTAACACATTTTTGCATTTAGCCACGGCGTTCTTCATCTTGCGAAAACTGCGAATATTGCAGTTTAAATTTTAGTTACATTTTTTATATATTATTCAAAATTATGGTACTTTGACGTACTATAATAATTTGCTATAGTACATATAGTACTATATATAGTACACCGACATAAAATTATAGTAGAAATACCACAATTATAGTAGAATATTATGTCCCTAAAATACCATGGCAAATATCGTCTAGTGAGAAAACAATGTCCCTAAATTTGTTCCGACAGTTCGCATCCATATGAAATGGGAGTTGCGAAATGCGAATATTCCTATTTCGCATTTCGCATCTACGTGAAACGGTTTCATTGAAACCGCTTTTAGAATATCAAAATTACGCTTTTTCAACCAGGGTGGAAGAAGAAGGTGATATAGCTTCTATCTCTACACTATACCCAGATAGCAAAATGTAGTTCCGATGCGCGCACTTGGAGTGCACACGTGCGACTTAAGTCGCACGTGTGCGATGCATCTGGCCTTACATATATGTCCACATTTGAGTTGCATCTGAAGCGCACGAATGCGATTTAGAAAGCCACCTGAAAGAAAATGATCTTCACATGTAAAATTCTGGCCTTAAGAATTTAAAAATGTAAAATTTTGGATATACCAAAGAATTAACAAGGAGGTGGTGTTAATTATCACTTCCTACACAATTAAGATCATCCAGCCTCTATCACAAATTGATTGGTTAACCACGCCTTTAGGCAAATTTGGATCTATCTTTTAACAAAAGAAGATTTTAAATCCCTAATACTCAGATCCCTTAACCAAGACAGTCTTTTCGAGCTGGCTTAGGTTGCAATGATAATCCCACTATTATTCAATTTGCAACCATTGGTCAACCATGGATAAGGTCAATTTTAAACTTACAATATGCTGTAGAGGTCATTTATGAAATTCTCCTATTTTTTTAAATCAAACCACAAGTTATTCTTGGAGTCAAAATCTCTAAGAAGTAATGATTTTCTGTATCCGAAGCACAGGCTTGCTATTTTTGAAAAAGGCTGCTACTATTTGTACCTATTCTTCTTTAACCACTTGCCTCAAAATATTAAAGTTTCATTGCATTTATATTCTATAGAATCTTATAAAAAACTTATTTTTGATTACATTCTGGAAAAAGAACCCTATTCCATTTTATTAATATTTTTTTGTAAACATCCACGGATATATGCATATTTAGTACATTTTATTTCATCTATAGATAAATCATTAAAAATAATTCATTCAAAATGGATTTATTGCAATCTGAAACAATTATTGTTTGGTGGGTTGGATCCTTTCTGCATAAATGGGTCCGTATATATTAATTATAAATAACAATAAATGTCATCGCATTTTCAGTTGATTTTGAAATTTTTATTTTGTCACAGTTTCACCCCCAGCCACCCCACTTTTTTTAAAGAAAACCGACCCTTTGTTATACCTTAAATAACAGGTAATGTACTCTCTAAAAATGAATTAGTCAAAAGTAACTAATTTAATAGTTAATAGTGGCTGCTTTTTCACTTGTGCCATGGTTAACCATGGAATACCATGGTATCCCAAAATTTAACAGCCAATTCTTATGTACAATTTTCTCCTGAATCCGAAAAAGTCGTCAAAAATTAAAAAAGTGGAATTTTCCATTTAATATGGAATTGACTATATCTCAAAAACTGTTCTACTTTTTTAAATTTTGACGGTATTTTCTGATTCAGGGGAAAATTTTACATAAGAATTGGCTGTTAAATTTTGGGATACCATGGTATTCCATGGTTAACCATGGCACAAGTGAAAAAGCAGCCACTATTAACTATTAAATTAGTTACTTTTGACTAATTCATTTTTAGAGAGTACATTACCTGTTATTTAAGGTATAACAAAGGGTCGGTTTTCTTAAAAAAAAGTGGGGGTGGCTGGGGGTGAATCTGTGAAAAAATAAAAATTTCAAAATCAACTGAAAATTGCGTCATATAAAATAAAAATCGACGTGTCCGAGCATTTTTCTATAAAATTCATATTTTTTAAGTTCTAGGGGCTTTTATATATCTCCATTATTCGAGCTAAACTAGCAAAACCCCTTTAAAGATTAGTTTTGGGGGTTGCATAGATTCGATTTTTCCACATTTCATCCCAGTTCAAATTGTAAGGTCAAAATTTGTCGCACAGTGTTATTGAATTTCAACCCTTTAGTTACATGGATTATTCAAGTTTTTGTGATGGATTTTGTTTTGTTTTTTAGAATTGATAATTTTTAAATAATTTATTATAATAAATTCTTTTATTTTAATGTTTTTCGTTATTGTTTTATTGAATTTTAAACAGTTATAAATAAATTATATGAAGGTAAATACAAATTATTGTTTGATGTACCCTATGCGCATGACGGGTAAAACTTAACCAAGTCTAGAGCTTGGACAACCGAGAGTGCACTCTGGGCATATACTTGCTGTTTTCGAACAGCTGACAGTTGCATATATCTAGCCTAGCTTAAAGTTGCAAGACCTGTATATAAGACCGTGACCTAGATTATCTAGATTATTAATCTAGATAATCTAGGTCACGGTCTTATATACAGGTCTTGCAACTTTAAGCTTCGAGGTGGCTTCCTTAACGTGCCAAGCCGCTAGGTGGCGCTAAGATCGAAGGGGTAAAGTCAATTAAACTACTACTTAGTTAAATGTGGAACTACTGCATAACCATAACCTAACTTTTTAAATTCTTTTTCTATGTTTTGTTTACATTTTCAAAAATGTAATATTTGTGAGTTTGTTTCGGATAATTTACGTTAACAAAATAGGACAACAAAGTCTATACTCTATGCACAAAGTCCTCGGCCGTCACATGCCCAGACCAAACATGTTAATGTATAAAATACATACGTATATCATATATAGGTATGTTACGGCTAATGTGTAAACATGGATAGTTTATTAAGTAGCTGGGTAGTTTATAAACTAGCCAAACTGTCAGCTATTTTAATTGAAAAAGTATTTTTAACTAAGTTAGCGGCTAGTTTGTAAACCAACCAAGGGCTTGGCTAATTTACTTGAAATTATTTAGGAATAGCTGGATAATTTGTAAACTATCCAATTCAATTTGGCTAATATGAAAACCAAAATTTCTAGTAACACAACAAACTAACCAACCAATATTCTGGCTAATTTATTAATAACCGATTTTTTTATTGTCTTGACGGGGATGGGTTGATTGTTTATTTAAAATAATATATATTTCACCAACACGATGTGCTTAATTATATAATAATCATACAAAATGTGAAGGTGTCAATAATATGTTTTTTATTGCACATTGCCATGTTTTTAACCGCTCCTTATTTGTTAGCACTTTAAACATGGACCGCTTAATTTTAATGCCGGAACGATAGCTTTGCTGGTTACATGTTGGCACAACACAGGACTTCATGTCTATTAAAAAGCACAAATACAAATGTATAACAAGAACAAATATAACAAGAACAAATATAACAAGAAAAAATAGAACAATATAATATAACAATAACGAATATCACAATAACAATAACTAAAAACTCCCTGTAACAAAATACACAAGCTTGTTTATAAAAATGTAGGTTATGTTTCTTCACAGAACATAAGTAGGTAGTTCATTTGACCTTTATCCCATAGACTTTAAGGACTTAGAGCCGGTTTTACAATCGTTAGATTAAGTTAGCTTATTTGGCGGATAAATTTCATAGAAACCTTCTATCTAAGAAAATTATCCACCAGAGAGCTTATCTAACGATTGTAAAACCCAAAGATAAAGAAGGTAAAAACGACCTTTAAACATCTATGGTTTACCCTCAACTCGATGCGCCATCTGGTGGGTGTCTCATTAGAGAGGTCACTTTTCCTATTGAAATTGGGCGAAGTTGCAAGACCTGTATTTAAGACCGTGATCTAGGTATATACCAGAGAATTAGAATGCGAGTTCGGTTTTGGTTCTCGTGTCGTCGGTTGCTCTATGAAAGAGTATTTGAAAAATAAGTGACTTCTCGACCCAGGAGAGGCAAAATCGGACTCCCAGTGTAAAAACAAACTGGTTTTAATCAAGAATTAGCAAAAATATATTGAAATAATTAAGAGATGGATTGGATGATTGAAGATTAAAGTTAATTGGAAAATTCTGTGTATGAAGCCATGTGTACACAGTGAAGCGAAAATATTACATGGTTCTATAAAATTTGATAAATAATTAACAATATATAAATGATTCAAGGGATGAGTTAATCTCAGATTCTTTTAAATAAGACCCTTGATCATAATAAAGAAAATTTAATAATATAATGTGCTGGCCAAATAGCTTTTAAATTAAGCTAAAGGTCATTCCTCTGAACACAGAATTGTGTTCAGAATTAAGAAGAAGAAGAAGAAGAAGAATTAGAACGCGCAAGGTAAACTTGGAGTGTATCCAGAGTGCACTCTTGCGAGTTTTCGAACGCGCTCAAGACTGGTAATCCGTCGCACCGCTTGGAGCGGACCGGTTTCAAGGCATTGCGGCCAGTGAGAGAGATAGCGATAGAAAGGGCTTGTGGTCTGAAATCCATATAACTTTATAGTAAAAAGCTTGATTTGAACGTTTATTAATTATTTTTCTTGAAGGAAAATGCACTGCATTAATATTTTTAGATAATATTATCTTAAAAACAGTTAAATTGATTTAATAAATTACTTTATGCATTAATATCAGTAAAACTTATAAAAGAGGAAAATATAGCAAAACAATGATTTAAGTAATACGAGTTATGTACTTTATGCACAATTACCTATCAATATTAATTTATCAACAAAACTTTATTTATTAACATAAGGTAATAAAAATTATAAAAAGCAAATTAAATTTAATTAAACTAAATAGAGTGAGTCGAATAAACGCCTTTTTCGAAATTAATTTGGTAATGGCAATAATAATAATCTTTGAGGTAGAACAAATTATTGGCAAAGATAAACAATTTTTGGACAACATCTTAAAACTTTAAATTTAAGTAACAATTTTTTATCTCAATGATTATTATTTTTACACAAAATAATTTCGAAAAAAAATTTAAAGGCAATTCAGGATATATAAATTTATTAAAAAGGTCGTTGAAAAGACGTTGATGACTTTCAAAAAAATAATACTTTTTTTTTGTAAAGCTTAAAATTTTCCATGATTTTTTTTGCTGTTTTCTATTTATTAGCAAGTTATAATATAAACTTATAATTTAGGTAAACGACAACGAAAAATGTTTTTTTTAACAAAATTGTTTTTAGATTATACCCAAAGCCGACTTGAGAAATAACGGACATCCTGATTACTTACATATATGTACATTGATGATTCTCGCTTAGATTTTTCGCCTATTTTTTGACGCTTTTTCACAACTGAAGACTGTTTAATAATTATCCCTCGCTTATTGACCGCTTTATAGAGATATGTGGGATATCCTGGGTATATAGTGAGCATTACATCGTCAGACAATCTAGGTACTGTAATTTTTTAATTTTTAATTTTATTTTTTTTCCCAAAATATAAAAAAAAAGTTTAATTTAAAAATAAATAATATGTACGTACGTAGTATAATGTACATTATACTACCATAGTTATATATATATATATATATATATATATGTATAAATTAAAATATTTACCCAGTAATATAATAAATATACCTAATATAAATAATATCTAAGTCTACATAATCATATCATGACTGAAATTTTTTAATTTAAGATTAAAATCATTTTAATTTTACAAGCAAATTGAAAAAAAGTTAAATTTAATAATAAATATTATCTATATTATACATATTAATAATATATAATATGATATTATGTGCACATGTAAATTAAAATATATATTTTATCCACCTAATAATTCAATAAAGATAATATAAATATTAACTAATATTGTATTGTGATAACGCAATTTATGTTAATTTGTACCATGATAATACCTAATTAATATGTAGGATCATAATTTTTATTTACAATGCTAATAAAATAACACTGTGCGACAAATTTTGACCTTACAATTTGAACTTGGATAAAATGTGGAAAAATCGAATCTATGCAACCCCCAAAACTAATCTTTAAAGGGGTTTTGCTAGTTTAGCTCGAATAATGGAGATATATAAAAGCCCCTAGAACTTAAAAAATATGAATTTTATAGAAAAATGCTCGGACACGTCGATTTTTATTTTATATGACGCAATTTTTTGAAATTTTTTTTTTTCACAGATTCACCCCCAGCCACCCCACTTTTTTTTTAAGAAAATCGACCCTTTGTTATACCTTAAATAACAGGTAATGTACTCTCTAATTTAATAGTTAATAGTGGCTGCTTTTTGACGACTTTTTCGGATTCAGGAGAAAATTTTACATAAGAATTGGCTGTTAAATTTTGGGATACCATGGTATTCCATGGTTAACCATGGCACAAGTGAAAAAGCAGCCACTATTAACTATTAAATTAGTTACTTTTGACTTAAGGTAAGGTGGGGTAATTGCGATATGTTTTTTTACTAGTTGGCATTGTCTCTTGAATTAAAAGTAAGGAGTGATAAAACTAAACCAAACCCAAAGCTCATTATATAGCCCAACTACTCAAGAATTATATTCTAAAGTATAAAACGTTAGGAACTAAGGGCTAAAAAATTACATCTTTTTTTTTAAACGTTCCTAACATATTGCATTTGCCCCGAAAAATGGGGCAAATGTGTTAGCGGCTAATTACATTACACTATTAATGTATTTGTAGTGGGTATGGGGCTAATGTAAAAGAGGAAAAAATAGGATTATTTTGATGTAAAATCGTGTGAATCCGTTAATAAACATAAGGTGTGCAAAATTTTTTTTATTTTTAATTTAAGAATTAACAGACTTCGCGGTTAATACAAAAAGGAAAAAACGATTTATTATTATGTACTTAAGTAACCAAGTGGTACTGCGCAGTAGTTGTCGGGATTTCTCTACTTAGATATGCAACCCAAGACAACAGCGTGCGTTTTTATTCGTTTGCTTTTATTTACTCCTTCAAGTAAGAATTTTATCGCAAGATGTTACATTTACCCCAATCTTACAATTACCCCACCTTACCCCGTACAACATTCATGAGTTCATGAACCACCTCATGTCATGACTTCACGGTTTTGTGCTCGTGTAGAACTCATGATGAGTTCAGAGTCATGATAAGTTCACGGCATGATCCGCCGTGATGTCTTTTGAATATTCGCGCTTCGAAGATCTCCACCGGCTGCGCATATGAATGCGCTGTGTCGTTGTCGTTGATTGTTTTATTTGTTTAAGTGGTTGTAATCATAGATAATATTCTGTTTCTATGGTTGTAATAATTATTTATAATAGTTTATAATTATAATATAAGTGCACAGATCGTGTTGGGAAAAAGAAGGTAAGTTTCGTTTTTTTTTGTTTAATTTAAACATGTGACATGTCCTCGCTTATTAAATTATTTGACAGTCGGTTTGTTTTCAAATTTACATTTTACTTATTCATGAATTTATTAAGTATTATATTGGTTTTTTGTTAACAAAATTAATAATTATTTATTAAATAATAACACTGTGCTAGTTGAAAAATCTAACAAAAATGGGACCTGGGTATTTAACATATTTGGGGTGTTCTGAATTCAGTGGTAAAATCCATTTTTTAAAGTTAGGTCATTTTTTCGAAATAATTTATGTTAAACATTTGACGTTAAGTGCTCCAATTCGCTTAAATGTTAATCTTTTATTGAACTAACGTTGGTGCAATTTAATCGTATATTCATATTTTACAAAAATAGAATAAAATATAGATGTCATATTTTATTTTTAAAAAATATAGTTTTGCTCAGTACCCGTAATTTTCGTATTATTTTGCGTAAATAACAATTTGAACATTAAAACTGTTTTAAATGTATTTAAATAAAATGTTAAAAAAATATAATTAAATAAAAACTGTTTTATGGTGGGAAAAAAATGGTATTTATTAAAAAAAAATCGAAAAATCATAAAAAAGTCTTATACAGTGTATATTTAAAAGAAAAATGGATAATAGGGTGTTTCATTTAAAACGAAAAATTTTTTTTCTTGCTGACACATGAAAATTTTGGTTTTTAGGTTGAAAAAAAAATTCCCTGAAAATTTGAGCCCTTAATTTTGATTCTAAGTACTTCCTTTTTAATTTTGTAGTTTTTCCATATAAAAAGCATGTATTTTTAATCATTTTTACTTTAAATTTCTATATTTTGGCCGGGTTTTGAATTATAATTTTTATCACTATAATTTTCTGCATAGTATTCACGGTTTTTGAAAGGCCCTGCATCAATTTTGTTTTTGATTTATTTACGTTGATTGTAGTAGCTCCAAAAGTCGTTTTTTCACTATTTTCACATATTTTTGAGAAAATCGAGTGAATAACTGGTTTTACCGAAAAAGTTCAAATAAAAAAGTTGTAGAAAATTTAATTTTTGACAAAAAAGGTTTTCACGTTCATATCAATAAAGTGCTTTGTTTAAGAGATATAAGCAATATATAGTTGTTTAATCAAATTACATAAATTTCAATACAACCTATTTTTTCTTTGTTTTTGATTATTGAATTGCTTATATCTCTTAAACAAAGCACTTTAGTGATATGAACGTAAAAACCTTTTTTGTCAAATTTCCTACAACTTTTTTATTTGAAATTTTTAGGTAAAACCAGTCATTCGCTCTATTTTCTCAAAAATATGTGAGAAAAAGTGAAAAAACGACTTTTGGAGCTACTACAATCAACTTAAATAAATCAAAAACAAAATTTATGCAGGGCCTTTCAAAAACCGTGAATACTATGCAGGAAATTATGGTGATAAAAATTATAATTCAAAACCCAGCCAAAATATAGAAATTTAAAGTAAAAATGATTAAAAATACATGCTTTTTATATGGAAAAACTACAAAATTAAAAAGGAAGTAATTAGAATAATAGTTAAGGGCTCAAATTTTCAGGGAATTTTTTTTCAACCTATAAAACAAAATTTTCATGTGTCAGCAAGAAAAAAAAAATTTTCGGTTTAAATGAAACACCCTAATGGATATTTGATCGAATTCCCCCCATAGCAATTTTATGTACTCTTATGTCAAATCTTTAAATTTAAATATCTCGAAAAAATGACCTAACTTAGAAAAACGGATTTCACCACTGAATTTAGCATGCCCCAAATACATTAACCACCCAGAAGCCATTTTTGTTAGAAAAAAAAAGTTTCCGATTCGAGCACAGTGTAATTATTAATAATTTAACCTCAAAATATAACCTAGGTTTTTTTTGTAATGTCTACAAAATTGAAACGTGTGAAATACGAACGTTAATTAAATTGATGTGAAATGTTTATCTGGGTTTATAATTTATGTGCGTGATTAATATAGGCATTAAATGCAAATTTTGACAATTAACGGCAAGAAACTTATTGAATAATGACAGCACAGCTGAGTGCAATCGAAGCCAAAATTTATACCTGTGGTTCGTAAAAATGCATTGTACTATTTTCTATTTTACAGAAACTGCCATGGACTGCACAAGGTCCATCAGACATGTCCGAATTTAAAGAACATGTAGACGAGGTATTTAGGACTACAAAACAACGATACCTTGCGCAACAAAAGAACCATGGCTTGCAAAGAAAAACTCAAGAGTCACCAGGGACCACATAAGTAATTACAAAATTTGCTTTTTAATTAACTAATAAACAACTATAAAAATATGCAATTTGTTTTTTAATTTTAAATTTTTTAACCTTAAACAATAATTCAATCTCTCGTTTCAAAAACGACATAGGCCACTTTTTTACAAAATTCGCTTTTTACCATGAAACGCTTCTACATGTTATGCATTCTACATGTAGAAGCTCTTGTGGTAAAAAATGAATTTGACTTGGTCGTTTTAAGAACGAGCGATTCAATTGATTATTGAATCGTATGCGCATGCTCGCTACCCAATTTTTGGATCCTGGCTCATGACATGACCACAACATGAGATCGCTATGAGGACTCATATGTATGCTCAAATGAAGTCATGGCATGACTTATAAATCATGACTTGACGTCCATATGAGTACAATATGAAATCAAAAATGTTGTGCGGGACCTTATTCATTTTTAGAGAGTACCTACATTACCTGTTATTTAAGGTATAACAAGGGGTCGGTTTTCTTTAAAAAAAAGTGGGGTGGCTGCAGACCTGTGCGGTACTCGAGTACAAGTACTCAAACACTGTACTCCAAGTACTTTCAGTGTACTTGGTACTCAGTCCCGAGTACTTTAATTTGAATGTACTTATACTTGTACTTGATACATTTAAGATTGCAAAAATGTACTCGAGTACTTTTCCGTGTACTCGAGTACTTTCCCGTGTACTCGAGTACTTTTACGTGTCCTCGAGTACATCCAAAGTATGCAATGAGTACATTTTTATGCAGTGAGGTTGGCGTGGACACATATGTGTGTAGTGGGTGTTGAAAATTTGGCAATACTGCTCAGACTTGTCAAATTACGGACATACTGCCTGAGGCAGCATCAGCCAGCTTGACTCACACGACAGCCTTAAAACAGCCTCAATTAACCCTTTCATTGCGGCAACCGGACGAATCCGCAAAAAAAATAGTACTCGCTCTGCGGGAGCCGGATATTTTTAACAGTGTGGAGACATGCTTTAGCACGGGAACCGGTCGCTACCGCGCGTTTTTATGTATTGTTGATTGTTTACTTTTAATGTTTTTGTAGGCGTCGCACACGTTTCAGCTGTTAGGAGATTTAGTATACGCAATTGCGGGAAACGTACCAATCTGCGTTATAAATTTCCATAAATTGTGTATTTTCGCAGTCGAAACTTGATGCTGATAGTGATAAGACGAACATTCATCATGTCGTGTGATTTTAGTTTTGGGATTTTATTTGTTGTTTTGTATTTTCTTATATCATTTCTGTTTCATTTGCTTTATTTGAAAAAATATATTAATTTTTTATATACGTTTTATAATGGAAAATAAATTTTATTTTGGAACAAATTTCTTTGACTTTTTTATTAATTAGAAAAATAAATAGTTATGAAGTATTTATTAAACAAAAAAAAACAAAAAATACTATTTACTGCGGGGACCGTATGAATCCGCGCATGCTGTATAAAAAAATCTGGGTCAGAAGAGGGTTCACTACGGGAAACGTACGCACCCGCAAAGGCTTTCCGACACCGTACGGTGGGCATAACTATTGAAAACGGATGCCGCAATGAAAGGGTTAATAAATAAAACGACACAAAAAAGAGCATTGAACAAAAGGTTTTTACTTATGTATGAAATGTAATTTTGTTTATATTTTGGTAGAAATAAGGTGACAATATTCCTCAAAAAGGTAATTAAAAAATAAAGCTAAGGCAAAATGAAACATGATACTAGCCAGCCTTGATAATAAACATAAAGCGAAATATCAATATTTGATGAAGGCAATAGGCCGGCTAGTGTTTAGTTTTGCACTAGTGATTCTAAATTCATTTCTTATTCGCCCCATTTCTCTAGCATTTTTCCCAACATTTCATAACTAAAGTGTACTCGTATGGGTACTTGAGTACAACGGTACTGTACTTGTACTTGGTACTCGAGTACTTTTATATAAGAGTACTTGTATTCAGTACTCGAGTACTTTTTCATTGTACTCGGAACAGCTCTGGGTGGCTGGGGGTGAATCTGTGACAAAATAAAAATTTCAAAATCAACTGAAAATTGCCTCATATAAAATAAAAATCGACGTGTCCGAGCATTTTTCTATAAAATTCATATTTTTTAAGTTCTTTTATATATCTCCATTATTCGAGCTAAACTGGTAAAACCCCTTAAAGGATTTGTTTTGGGGGTTGCCTAGATTCGATTTTTTCAGATTTGATCCTAGTTCATTTTTTGTGTTGCACAGTGTAATTTAATATTTATATGTATTCAGTCAAATAACAAGCAAAAACAATTGATTTTAGAACACTACAACATGAAGTTTGTAGGTATATGCTCCGCGGCGTTCGAAAATAACAAGGAGGTCAGGTATAATGTAAAGTCACGTGATTATATACCTATCCTTATACCATATCCAAAGTACACTCGCATTTCGAACGCACTCCATATAACAAATACGCACTCCTTATGTATCATGCTTACAGCATTATTATAATAATTTGCAGAACGATTTGCAATACAGTAAATGTAGTATTGCCAACTGTTCTGCCAAAATGCACAGTCGCCACAAACGCACAAAAGTGACGTTGAAATGGTTTTATTTGAATTTTAATTAAGCTTAGTGGCCTATTCTTTCAAGTTAATCTATGCAATTTTACTATAAATGGGAAAAGTTTGTTGTGCACCGGGATTCCCACATACTTCCACAAGTATATGGGGATTTCACGTCAATGCGCCATCTTTTGAGAATTTTAACAAATACTGAGTTATTTGGCCGCTTTCCGGGATAGAGATGTATCACCTCCTTCTTCCACCCATAATATATAATGTATTATATTATAATAACTAGTTATAGGTATCGTACGCTTCCACCCTGTTTTCAATCAACAAAAATTGTATTCTACAGTTGGCCACAATCAGTGTTACCAGATTCTGTCAAAAAAAGACCGTACGTTTCGTTCGAATTTACCTTAATTACAAAAATGACTCAATGGACAATATTAAATAACGTCAACTTGACATAATTGCATTTATTTGCATTGTTTCATTTAAGAAGATTATATTCAGGAGCTTCAACTCCATATAAATTCGAGGAGTGGGGGGTCCACAAATATGTCGCACGTGTACAACAGAGACTACCTTGTCTCTGGTGTACAATGACCGAGAACGCAAAATTGAGTTCTACGCATCTTTTGCAGAGATAAAGAAGGTACCTTTTTAACCTCTATTATTTTGTGCATCTGTCAAGCGTCAAACCAATGTTTACCTTTACCAATTTCGTAAATAAGAAGATTATAATGTAATTAATATGAATATTTTATATTATAATAAAATATTAGTAGTAAACAGAACGGTTTGTTAAAACAGTGAGTAAATTTATGAACCAATCAGTATTACTATCGTTGTAGCAGAAAACGTAAACTGCAGTTTACATTTAAACCTGCATGTAATGATGTTAATTTGGTAATGTAGTGTAACATATAAAATGACTGAATTTTGCAATGTAAAATCAGACAATTTCAAGTTTTGTGGTGTAATTATTACACTGTTATAATAGTTATTTATGTATTAAGGGCATAATAAGGTTTTTATGGTCCGAGGCGCTATTTCGAGCCCGAGCGCGTTAGCGCGAGGGCTAGAAAAGCGTCGTAGGACCATAAAAACCAGTTATGCCAGCAATGCATACAAAACTTTATGCACGATTAATATATTATTAGTTTTATAATATTATTGTTTTTAAAGATGTTTACGTCAAAGAATTTTTGTTATAATTGTCATGTTATAATGTCAACTGACATCAGTCAGTTTTAAAGTTTAAAGATGAATGAAATTGAGGAAGCAGCTGAAAAGGCGAAAAATTGCGGCCTGCTGCCGGAAAAATCAAAATCTTTATGCGAAAAAACTTACTTCGAATGTATCAAATGGTGTAACATTGTTGTTTTTAATTTTTGACGTTTCATTATAGCCCGCTGGGTCATAATAACGCCCGCGGGCTATAAAAAAACGTTTACGTCAAAGAATTTTTGTTATAATTGTCATATTATAATGTCATCGTGCATAAACTTACTGATGGTATTTCAAATAACTAATGTGTAGGTTTTTATCCATTAACAAATTAAACAATTTTTAACACAGCACAAACATCCCATATATAGAGATTTTCTCAAATAAAAATTTTAAAATTAAAATAAACTTGTCAATCAACCTTCTTTATTTCTGTTGTAAATCTTCCAACCAATGAGTGCACGTGCAGTCTGTCACGTGAGTTGACGGTCTATGCGCGGTTGATTAATAATTATTTGTGCGCATTGTACACGATACGACGCGTTTTCTATCCATTCTCATGCGGAGTTGAAGCTCCTGAATATAATCTTAGTTTCATTGTGTCATTTTGTAATTAAGGTAAATTCGAACGAAACGTACGGTGCTTTTTTGACAGAATCTGGTAACACTGGCCCCAATCCATTGTGTGGATTGTGCAGTTGGCAATGTTCTGTGGTTGGCAATCTTGGTACATATTCTAACCCAACCTTTAGTCGGTTTGTTTACGTTGCTGTTTAATCAAAATAACTTATTAAAAAATCCTTTATAATGGCGAATATGGTGCATTGTCAGCTCTGGATGGGCAGCGTAAGTAAAAACTCTTTAATGTTCAACATTTTTTATGTAATAAACTGTTTTTTTAGCTTGAACCGTATATGACAGAAACATTCATATTGACAGCGTTCCGTAAAATGGGCGAAAACCCATTGAATGTGAAAGTAATGCGTAATAAATTCACGGGGGAACCTGCAGGGTATTGTTTCGTGCACTTTGCCACAGATGAGGAGGCTATAGATGCAATGCATAAATTAAATTCAAAGCCGATACCTGGCACTTCACCCATGGTGAGGTTTAGGTTAAATAACGCCAGTAACACAGGTAGAACGTTATTGGACAGAGAGTTTTCTGTGTGGGTGGGCGATTTAAGCCCTGATGTAGATGACTATAATTTGTATAGAGTGTTTTCATCAAAGTATAACACAATTAAGACTGCTAAAGTTATTTTGGATAACAGCGGGTTCAGTAAGGGGTATGGGTTTGTTCGTTTTGGAAGTGAGGATGAAATGAAGGATAGTTTGACTATGATGAATGGTTACATTGGTTTGGGAACAAAGGCCTTAAAAATATGTAATGCAGTTCCTAAACCTAAAGGTGCTTTAGGCACTACAGGCAGTACAACTCCAACTACAAGCACTTTAACTAGTTCTACCACAGATTACAGTCAGTATTATGATCCTACGACGTATTGGCAGAACTATGCCAATTGGCAAACAGTGAGTTAATAATGGTGTATTTTGGAGTCATTTTAAGTGATTTATTTTAGGCTGGCTATTATGATCAGAGTGGTGAAGCTCAAACAGCTGAAGGTTTTATGGCAGCTGCAGCCGAAATTAAAAAGGATGATGACTTAGAATTAATAGGTAAATATAATGAGGGGTTTAAGAACCAAGTATCTCCAAAACAATAAAATTTAACAGAAGGTAAGAAAAATGCTTCTATAAATTAACCTAATTATTTATACAATATTTCACTTGGTATAGTCAATTGCAGCCAGGACACACTGAGCTTAAAGGAAACATTATTACAAAAAAATGACAACATAAACTGTGGGCAGGGGGTTATTTTGGATGCTTTTGTAATCAATTTCCCATTTATAATATAAATCATTAGTGGTACAATATTTTCCTGCTTACCTGTGCAATGGGGTTGTCTACCTGAAACAGTTATGTATCTGAAAACTGCATAGGTCTATAGAGCAATATATGCAAGCTCTATGAGATATTTTCCAAAAAAAACATGTTATATTGACTAAAATAAGTTATGAACATGTGGATATGTGATCTGGAGACATTCTGAATGTTATGTCATGCTTACAATTTCTGACAGGCTCAGGTCTGGAAATGATGTCTGAAAAAGCAGAAGTGCAATTTATCAAGAGTTTAAAACATATACAAATACAAGATAAATATGATCCAAGATTCATCATATGTAGAGCAATTAAAGAAAGTTATTGTTGTGTATTTCAAATTTTTTTTGGGTATGTTTTATCCAAATTTAAGTACCGTAAACACGGGTGGCTTTGGCTCACTTTCAAACTTCAGCTTAAAATTTTTGTGGTTTTAACAATCATAAACATTAAATTTTGTATACCAAAATTTGAGTCTTGAGTTGCTCTTTCATAATAACTATGTTATAATATTACATAGGGCTGAGTTTCAAAAATAAACATTAAAAACTGGGTGTGCAAAGTTACCCCCTGGTTGCGGGTTACTTTGTCTCACAGTGTTTTTTCAGTATAAAATGAATGTAATATTATATTTTATTTTTATTAGACACGTGTTAGCAGCGACATATATCTATTGCAAGGGATTACCAATAAAAAAAATAAAAAATCGACCTGTAGTTAACCAAGGATCATCATTCCAATGGATTGCGCATAATATAGAAATTGTAACGCGTGTATTTCTAAGAGTTTTGCACTGATACGATATATACAATTTTAAAGTGTAATAAATCCCATTTCTTTCTTTAAAACACTGATTTTCCTGTAATATAAACTCAATAGAATCGCTCAATTGACAGGTTTAGACCAACAAATTATAAATGTTAATTTTATCGAGCGCCAAAAGATTTTTCATAAATGGTTTAAAGTCACCCGCGGGGTGCAAAGTCACCCGTATTTACGGTACCTAACACATTGTAGAATAAATAAACCAATCGTCTTATAGAGTGTTATTTGACTTTTAATACATAAAAAACACAAAAATAATCTAAAAGATCTTTTCCAAGTTGGTAAAAAAACTGTTTACCCTTGACATAAAGGGAAGTTGCGCGCCAATATGTATACAGGGTGTCCCGAAAATAGTGTGCAATAATCCCAAGCGGTTTTTAGGGCCAAAAATAGAGAAAAAACTGTATATGAACCAGTGGCGTAGCTAGCCTCGAGGGGGCCCCGTATCAAAAGTCTGGTAGGGGCCCTTATACGGGAAAAAAATTTCGGGGTGTCACGCCCAAAGTCTATTTTGGGCAAACACAAAAAATTTGTAGGGTATCATTTTTTTGCATTTACCAATTTATTATACTATATTAGATAATATACGTATACATAGCTTTTTATGTACAGGGTGTCCCAAATTGGTTATCCGTATAGGCTATCTCAGTAAATATAAATGCTAGAAAAAATTCGACCACGCATCCCCGTCGTCTTTTTTAAAGATACATCGGTTGATGTCTTTGAATTTTCTCGATTCGCATTTGTTTAGGAGATATACCTATTTTTTCAATTTTTGCCAATTTTTACAAATGCTTGTAGCTTCGTTAATATTTGAGTTACGAATACAGGTTTAAGACATTATGTAGGCACTTTTTATCACAGAATTCATTAGTGTAAACAAATTTTTTTAGCTCTTTTAGTTTAAGAGATATGACCCTATACGGACAACCAATTTGGGACACCCTGTACAGGCAAATTTTAAAATTTGGTCTGGTTTTAGACATTTACCGTCCTTCAACATCTTTTAAAAGGTTTCTATTTTAAAATAAAGGCAAGTCATTTGAAGTAATTGTAACGCTAATAATTATTTCTAATTTGCTATTAATATAACCTATGATAATAACACGCAAAGCAGACTGCGGCGCAGAGCACATAACAATATGCGCAGACTGCGCCGCAGACAACGCATAGCGGAAAGGTGCGGGCAGAAACAATTCGTATGAGTTCACGGCCTCGTTGGAACAGGAGGGTATTCAGGAAAATTTTAATTTAATAAATTGAAGTATTAACAATTAAATAATAATATCATTTATTTATTTAATTTCATGCCTTTATTTTTTTAACATGTGGTTAATATGTTTTTTTGCTTACGCATGTCGATGCCCATCGGGAGCCCCCCCTAGCCGGGGGCCCCGTATCATTTATACGGCTGATACCGCGGTAGCTACGCCCCTGATATGAACATTGGTCAGCAAATGGCCCCTAAGGGACCTACAGAGCCCCTAATATGGCGCCCCTGAAGATAGTTTATTATTAATATTTCTTGTTAAATATACTAAATTAAAAAAGAAAAAAGATATTTTTTTTAATGTTATTTAATTTTTATTCGCATTTTATCGATGTTCAACAAGAGTACCTTTTTATGTAGAAAACTCTAAATTTTTATATTCATATACACTCATAGATACAAATTTTAAATGTTATTTTATAATTCAGCATAAAAAGTTAAGTAAGCATACACAATTTTATTATTTTATCTTAAACTGTTTCGGAAATATTAAAAAAACATCTTCAGGGGTGCCCCTTTAAAAGGCTGCAGCTCCCTTAGGGGCCATTTGCTATAACTATAAAATAATTAAACTTATAAAATGAATGAAATAAACTATTACAATAAATCTAATCTAAACAAAATTGGTTTGAAATACAATAATTACCATAGATACTTTACACTGAATCAATTAAAGCTGACAAATAGTGGCTAAAACGGATATCTGCGGACGTTGGAAAAGCTCGATAAAATCTAGATAAGAACTGGCGATTTAAGGGTCGCGTTGGTTTTTTATAGACAATATTAAGGTAAACTTGGAAGGTCATTGGTCAA
Organism: Brassicogethes aeneus; assembly: GCA_921294245.1. Classification (NCBI taxonomy): domain Eukaryota; kingdom Metazoa; phylum Arthropoda; class Insecta; order Coleoptera; family Nitidulidae; genus Brassicogethes; species Brassicogethes aeneus. Next base: position 58,311,429 of record OV121133.1, on the reverse strand, counting down.
AATTATGGTAACTCCCCCCGCAAAGGTCATAGAAAATTGACTGGTTCAAAGGTCATAAAATCTAATAAGAAGGCGTTACTCGAAAACTTGGCTATTTGAAAGGCATGGAACAAACTCAGTGGGGATTTTACTAGGCACTGGGCGGAGTTTTTTCCATCCGTGAATATATACTATAATTCACTAAATTCGATAATTATTGATAGCTCCCAAAAACATGTCTTAAACGTAACGATTGAACCCCCTATTTTTCTATCTGGTTATTAAACCGTATTAACTCAGTTTGATTTAATTGCGTTTATTTCATTTAAGCTATGCTTTATGAGTTTTATCAATCTAAACTTACTTTACATTAGCTGATCGAGCCTTATATTTTAATAAGTAGCAGCGCTTTCATATTTACAGAACAATACAATATAATCTTATTTCTATACTCTAAAATCTCTATTTCTGGGTTTAGTTTTAAACTGAATCAATTCGTTATTCTTTTAATTATAATAATTTTATTATACTTTTAACGCTATTCATTTAGATTTAAAATTCTTGGGTTACAGAAAGTGTGGTTGCCATATGGTAGCCCTTAGACTGACTTTCTCTGCTGGCTTTTGGAAATTGGGATACCCTGTGGTAAAATACTAAATTTTCTTAACAAAAACCCAATAAATTTGTTTTTGATGTTATATTTTAAGCACTCTTTTCAAAATTAACTTATTTCGCACATGTTGAGGATTTCTAAACCTTTCTAAGAAACTTCTAACTTAAGAATTATTTTAACCGTCTTTTCCAACTTTCTCCCTATTATTATTTCTTCCTGATTTTGTCTTTAGGGACACCCACCCTGTATAGGGTGAATTATAAAAAACGCCCCAAGCCATAGCTTATTTTTAAAGATATGAAATTCATTTTATCAAGCGCCTATTTAAAAAAATGTATATGTATATCTTAACAGGGTTCGATTTGAGGCGGAACGGCGTTCCGGTATCTCTTTTGGAAGAAATACTACGAAAGTTAACTTAAACAATTAGGAAACTGTTCTTTTTAACTTTTTTTATTACTACCTCCCAGTAAACCCGTTTATGTAAATTTTACGTCAACATGATGTTATTTAATATGAGTGAACTTACGTCAGATACTGAGGTAACAAAAATTAAACAAATGATTTGAGGTCTCCATGATTCTCCTGATATAAATTTGACATACCGCTGATGAAATAAGGACGTTAAATTGTAACTAAATAATAAATAAAATCATGGTTATGCGTAAAAAATAAAGTTGTTATGTTTATATAAAAATTGTGTGGTGTAGTGGTCAGAGCTCCTGGGTACGAGCCGAGAGGTCGTGGGTTCGAATCCCACTTGGGTATGGTTGTTTATTTGTGTTTGTCCATTGTGTATAGTCCTTCGGAGGGGACTTTAAGCCGTCGGTCCGTTCCTACCCCTAACCCGCACAAGCCATTCAGTTGGCTTATGGGACATCTTAGTTTGGATGTAAGGGTGGAACTAAAAGAGCACTTACTTTATAAGTATGTTCCATGTGTCCAATTACTATATAAAATGTCCAATTACTATACTTTTTGCATGTTTTTATAAAAATATTATTAAAAATTCAAATATTCTTATTTTTAAGTAATCGTAAATAAAGTTTAAACAAACAAACTATCCTTTTTATAAATTTAAAAGAATAAAACAAATCTTTAAAAGAACGGCATAAATAAATTTTAAATAAATAATATTCCTTAAGTGTCCAATAACTATGTGGTTTACCCTACAAAGTTTTATTATTTTATCTCAAACCGTTTCGGAAATAATAATAAAAACCATCTTCGGGACGCCCCGTTAAGAGGCTGCAGCTCGCTTAGGCGACATTTGCCTACCTATGTTTATAGGAAGTTTTCTTCCCATTTTTGTCTTTAGAAACCACTTCTGGAATATTGCATACTATTTTTGGGACACCCTGTATAAATGGAAAATTGTGTTCTCAAAAGGATCCCTTTTGGATTTCCAGAAAAACGGAAAGCATCCAAAATGGTTATTCCAGTTTTTGTCGTGATACTTTCCTTTTAAGTTCAGTGAGAGGACTGGATGTAAAATTTAAAAAATATTGTATTGAAGGTTAGTTTATAGGAGAGCGTTTTTACCCACTGAAATTTCATTATTTGGAGATACCTGGTGATAGCACTGGACCTCAATAAAAAAACTATTTTTGTAACCTATTTTTAGATCATTCTGTGCCTATTGACATTGATAAGTTAAATAGAGAAAAAATTGATCAAGATTGCAATTTATGGGATGCCATAGAGAGTTCAAAATGGTTACCTTATGAAGCTTTGGAAGTTATTTAGATTTTAATATTTTGTGTGTAATTTTAATAATAAAACATTTTCATTCATAACAGGCTTGAATTTATTTATAATAAACTTTACCAAATAATTATTAGTATAAAACTTGTATAACTAAATAAATAACAATATTTACAGAGATCTACAATTCAAGTATAGTTCTTTCTTCGGACTCTTTCAGGGTATTATCTTCCGCCGGTATGGTAACATTGTATTCTAAGGCTGGTACACTTGTTCGCCTTTCGGCGGTTATCGTCATTATATTCTCGACTTCCTGCTCACTACTATTGTTCTTTTCTATGTTGAGTGGCGTTTTCCCTCCGTTGGGGGTCACCATGAAAATCTCGAACTTGTTGGTACTCACAGGAACAAACATTAAAGAGCCAGGTTCCGGATTTGTGTCTGGTATTATCGGTTTTTTAATGTTGTTGCGGAATACTTCGAGTTCCGTATCGAATTCTTGCTCTTTTTGCGATTTTGGTATCCGGCCATAACGCGTTCTTTTCGGGGGATTTATTACCTCGAAATCCGCATCCGAATCGGATTCCACATTCGATTCATCAGCATCGCTTTCGTCTAAAACCGACGAAATATCCAGGGATTTTTTCGTTTTAAGTTTCTTCGGTTTCGGTTCTTTGACTTTTTTGGGTTTAACCACATCCGCCACTTTGGGCACTCTAATTTTTTTCGTTACAGTGCTACACTTCTCCTTTTTAGCCTTTAACTCTTTAACCTTTTCCTCCTCCAACATCTGCAACTCCTTTTCCTCCATATCAACCTCATCCTTCAACTCCCTATAATCAAACTCGCACGGATTCATCATCGCTTTGTCGATCAACGCCTTATTGACTTTCTCCTCCTTCTTGAACTTTAACTTTAACTCCCGTCTGTTCCTCTTCGGGAACAAATCGCACATCAGCGTGAAATCCGTCCCAATCGTATTTAACGCTTTGTAAAACCTCAGGGTCTCGTTCTGGGACCAATCCTTGGACCGTTTCGCGCGCTTGTAAACCCCGTAGCCGGTGTCGAAATCCCCGTCGATCACCTTGGACTTTTGGAGTTCCTCGCGGTTCCGTTTCGTGCCCTTGTTCTCCACCACCAAGCTTTTCTCGTCGAGGATTATCTCGCCCTGCGGTCCCACTTTTAACTGCGGGACCGGCATTTCGTTCTCTTCGTCGCTTTTGTTCTCGTCTTCTTCGTCAATTTTTTTAGGTTCCACGCTTTCTGGGTCGTCGACGATTTCTTCTATTACTTCTCCGTCGTTTTCTTTCTCTTTGACTTCATTTCTAAGAAAGAACAACCGATTAAAACCCGTCATAACGTGTAATATACAGGGTGGTCCAAAAGGAACCTTTAATAATTTGAGAATCAATAAAAAACGTTAAATAATAATTTTATTTATAAACTTATATCAAAAACTTATTTTATTGAAATTAGGTGAGTATTGTTTTTGTATTAGGTACCATAATTAGGAATTACATTCGTTTTCATACTACAAGCAGTGACGTCACTACTGGGGTGATATCTCTTTTTAGAAAAAAAATGGTACGCCAATGATATAAAAAATGGCACATTTTAAAATAGGCAATCGATTTACGAAAAAAAGTTCTCTTGAAGTTTTTTCGTAAAATGTATGGTTTCACAGCAAAAAATTTACTGTAATTAAATTTTATCATAGGCCGTCAAGTTTTTTATTGCAGTTGGTGGAGAAAATTTCGAGCAACTCCTCTAATGATTTAAATTTTGGTTTCAGTTCTAAAATACTTTTTTTTAGTTTTAATTTTAATTGTTTGTTTCTGTTGTAAAATATTTTGTAGTTATTTTTATTTCAAAATAAACATTCTTGATTTGGTGCTATAAATTACTAAAAATGAATTCATTAATTAAAATTTCCCGTTTTTTTTAAACCAACTGTTGATTTTAGAATTGTAAAAAAAATGATTAGATAATTGGCGTACAATTTTACTGTAAAAAGATAAATTTTACGAAAAAACTTATAGAGAACTTTTTTGTAAATCGACTGCCTATTTTAAAAATGTAGAAAAATCATTTTTAGATCATCACAATTACAAATCCTAACAAATTTAATAAAGAACTAAAAAAGTTTTTAATAACTAAATGTCCATACGGGCCTGGCGATTTATTTGAATTGAACTAGTTTTTTTTCTGATTTGATTGTTTCTATACTTTTAATTTTGTTTTGTACAATCTTGTGCTTTGTAATGTTTATACATTCTGTGTTTGACCTGTCCTATAAATACTGTTGTATTTCGTTTGGATCAATAAAGATTATTATTATTATTATTATTGGCATACCCTTTTCTCTGATATTATCACCCCTGTAGTGATGCCACTCCTTGTATGAAAACGAATTTAATGGTCAACTAATTAAAAAAACAATACAATACCAAATTTCAATAAAATATGTTTATTAGTTTAAAAGAATTATTTTTTCAAAAAAATATTTGCAACTTCAACAACTTGTATTTCTGAAACTGTTGAGTTTTCGATATAAGCAGTTTATTAAAAAATTAATATTATTTTAATGTTTTGTATTCATTCTCAAATTATTAAAGGTTCCTTGGACCACCCTGTATAATATAATGTGTTAACTTAAAAACCTATACCCAAGCAGCATTTTAAGTTAAAAGTATATTTTTACAGTAAACGAAAACGTTAACATAACGGTACGGTACGAAAAATTTCCCAATTTGGGGTAGGAAATGGCAAATTATTTTTACTACATAATTATAGTTAATCCAAGCTACCAAAAGAATAACGTAATAAAAACAAAGGAAAATACTACATATTAACCTAAAAATAACGTTAAAATTACTTAATTTCTGTTCTCCCTTTCTAAACCTTTATATTTTCTTTGCCTCTTTAATTTATATTTCAAAACAGTATACCTACCTAAAGTAGGTTATAATTAATACCATAAAGTAAAATTAATAAATATAACTTATATTGACAAAAAAAATTATATTTATCTTTCAAACTTAAACGCATCTTATATTGATAAAAATAGCTATGATAAATCACAAAGATTGAATGCCCTTTAAATATTTAAGTGTTTAAAAAAATATATGACTTATCTATAATATAAATAAATCCAAAAAAACGTGCATAATTACATAAATCTTTAAAAAATGTATACCACTTTAATCCTTAAAAAGATCCCATGCAAATAAGAATTATTTACGGTAATAAAATGGTTTTAGTAACGTAAAAATATGACTTATGAGTAAAATTTAGTTTAGAGTGAAAATATTTACATTAAATTTACCAAAATCCATTAAAATAAAATACGCCTTGACAAGATTTGTTACTTTAATGACAGTTTTTAAGGTAATTTAACAACATAAATTCTTAACTTAAGTAATAAATCCGCAAAGCTCCAGTACGTTACTTAAAATGCTGCCTGGGTATACTTCACACTGTGGTATACTTTCATAAAAATGTGATAAAAAATTAACTTTAAATTTAACATTTTGTTGACTTACTTCATTGGGTTTGTTGTGGGGTTGTAGAAAATCAGGTCTATCATTGTTAATTTTTGTCTATCAGGGGTGGAACCAAAGTATTTTAAATTGAATTGACGCCTGGCTTCCGCCAATTTACGCGAATGAACTTTTTTCTTACATTTTTCCCTGATAACTGAGTTAAACTCCTTCCCCTGCCTCTGGGGGGACATACACTCCGACATGTTTGAAATATCTGTAGCTGATGCCACAGAACAAACCTAAAAATAATTTATTATCAGAAACTAGCTTCGCTTCCGCGGTTTTAAGGGAAATTATTTTAACATTAAACCAATCCTCAAACCAAAATTTGTTCAGATTACAGAGCTAGTTATAATTATTATCCCACAGGATGCATTTTTTTGGGATAGTAAGTAATATGTAATTTCATGACCTAGGAAATCTTTACCAAAATTCATCAGATTTTAAAAATTAGAACTTTTAATTACAGGAACTGTGCATATCTGTATGCAAAAAATCACGTCGATTTGTTGCTCCATTGCTGCATCAAAGAAGAACAAACCGACAAACACACTTTTGCATTTATAATAATTATAAAATTTTCATTTAAAATAATTATAAAATTACTTTATATAGGTATTAGTATAAATTAAATCAGAGATTAAAACATTAAAACATATGTAAATTTTAAGCAAAAACACGTTTTTAGTTCATAAAGAAAATCATAAATATCATCATATTTTTAAATAAAATTAAAGATGATTTTTATCAAATATTTTTTAACTAATTTTTAACTAAAATGTTGAAAACAACAAAACCTTGAAATTAAGATATTGTATAAAAATTAAAAACTTATCTAACATTTAGAAAAAACTAATGAATAATTATTTTATTAATTTACATAATGTTAAGATTATACAAAAAGTTGTGTTTTTGATACTTGTATCACTGGATCATAAACTTTTAATTGGAAAAACCATTAAAAAAATAATTAAACCATCTCACTTGAGATTACATTTAATTGAAAACAAAGATAAAACCTAATAATTGCATAGCTTGCTACAAAATAAAACAAACATTTACACAATCAAATCAAAAATAATTATTATAAATGCTTACCGAATCATTTCTGATGCGGTTGTACTGTCTACGAGACTCGTCTTCAGATTCGCTGGCACTGAAACTGGTACGTCTGTTATTTAACCGGGGGATGGCTTTTATCCTCGATCGGTTAATTTTACTAGGGCTTGGGGGCGGAGGAGGGTAGTCGCTGTCAGAATGGTGCGGATTTTGAAAAGGTGGCGGCAATTTTCTTATAACTTTATCTGAAATATTACAAACAAGATTTTGACGTTTTCTTGGTTATTAAGTACAACTAAAAAGTAGACAAACTTTTATGTAAAAGTAGGTACCTATACAACTAAAAAGTCAATGCTGGATTAACCAATAGGCCTAGGGCGCCGCGAAGCCAATAGGTGCCCAGGCAGAAGGCTCAATTTTGTTTAAGTGTTTTAAATAGCAGACTCCAAGTTAGTCATATGGTCAAAACTAATTAAGGAGAAAAACATTACTTTAACATTCCACAATATTAATATTATATCGACCCATGCAACGAAGACTATAGTAACTCAAAAAAACGTGGGTATTGATTTACTTAATGGCATCAACAGATTTTTTCAAGCTCTATTTGGTGGAAGATTACAGTAACTCAGACATAAAACGATAGGCAACCAGTGAACAACTTCCCTGTATAGTAAGTGTAATAATCCACATTCCTACAGGCGAAAAGTTCAGTTACTCTAGTCTACAATCAAAACTGAGTTACAATAGTCTTCGTTGCATGGGTCGATATAATAGTATTAATACAATACAATTGTGGATTTTTTACAGGAGAAAGATCTTTTTCTTTCTTAAAAAGAATAACAAAATTTCAACGCAGTTGCCTAGTAGACGAGAAGACTGCACTTATATAGAAGCAGAAGAAGCAAATATAATAAATTTTGAAAATATTCCTTTTCCGATTTTAAATGCAGGAAAATTAAATTGTAAATCGTCGTTGATGATTCAAAAGGTCGTGTCACTTGGACGCCTTTCTGCAGAATAGAAATAATATTTTTGTGGGTTGATTCCCTTGTGCAGAAAGGCGTCAAAGTGAAATTCTGTTTAAGGTTATTTAAAAATTGTAAAAATTAAGTTAGTTCTTCTTTGTTTTGTTTTTCTATATACAATACAATTATTTTTTTTATTTTATTGTAATTTTTTTTATATAACCCTACTTGTCCCCCTATGTGCACCCCTGTCAGCTAACATGTATTGTGTTATATTAATTTTAGGAACTAATATGGGCTATAATTATAGGCGCCATTATTATTGGCCTAGGGCGACAAATTGTCTTAATCCGGCCCTGTCAAAAGTAGTCAAATTTTTACTGTAAAAGTACCTATAGATAACTAAACACACACATTTTATCTCACATCTTTTTTTATCAATTTTTTTTTTGTATCTACCATTTCCCTGTAAAAACAATGAAACTGAGAGAAATGACTTTGAGAATAGTGATGAGAGATATTTCAACAACTGTGATTTTTTTACTGATACCAATAAATTACGAAGCAATTACCAATTTATACAGTGCTTGCAAGTCCGACCGGGTTGGGAAGGACGCGTGAAAATAACAAGGATAGAACGCCAAACAGAAGGCGCTTACAATACGCACGCCTGCCAGCTCTCACCAATCAAATTCTGTTTGGCATTCTATCCTTGTTCTTTTCAAGCGGGTATTGAACAACCATCTTCCCAACCCGGTCGGACTTGGATTTGCAAGCACTGTATATAAATATCCTTGTAAATATCAGTAATTTTACAAAGTCTTTACTTTGCCGACAGTGACAGACGCAATTTAAGTATCATTTAATTTCATGGCTTACCTAGGCCCTTGCTCTGATACAAAAAATAAAGATAATACACATCCTAAACTATAAAAATAAAACATTCAATTTTCTTAGTTTTTTCAAGAAACTTTCTTGACCCATTACTGGTAATATTCATAAGGAAGAATTGAACCTACACTTCGCCAAAGTTTGTTTTGTTTTGAGTGCGTTCCACCAAATTCAAATACCAACAGACAGCTGTTTTGACGTATATTGGGTCCCATCAGTGTCGGGCAACTGGGGTAGTGGAACACACCCAAAGGACTACCTGAGCAGTATATAAGCTCAGTTAGTCCTTTGTTTCCACTACACAAAGTTGCCTAACACTGATGAGACCCAGTATAGGTCGAAACAGCTGTCTGTCGGTATTCGAAGTTGGTGGAACGCATTCAAAACAAAAGAACTTTGGCGAGTGTAGGTTTAATTCTTTCTTAAAAATAAATCATTATGAAGGTACACAAAATACCATGTTTTGAGGCAGAAAGACCTTGGTGAAAATGTGAAAAAGCCGTGATCATGTCATTTATATAAAAAATCACAGTAATAATTCACTGTTTATAAAATCACTCATAACTACTTGGGAATTCAAAAAATGAGGTTATTTAGTTGTTAAACTAAATGTCAGTTTGGCAATTTGTTTAAAAAAAAACTAATTAACAGAAATATTAAGTATACCATAAACACAGGTGGCTTTGCACCCCGCGGGTGACTAACCTTTTTATGAAAAATCTTTTCGCGCTCGATTAAATTAACATTTATTATTTGTTGGTCTAAACCTGTCAATTGAGCGATTCTATTGAGTTTAAATTACAAGAAAATCAGTGTTTTAAAGAAATAAATGGGATTTATTTAGAGATGTAAAAAAACGGTTTTTTTGTTTTTTTTTCAAAATGAAATTTTGAGTAAAATGTAAAATATATTACATTTTTCATTATTGAAAATTTTGACCAAGACTAAAAAAATCTGATTTCTTATTATTTGGTAGTTTCCACATTAAAAACCAATAGCAATGTAAAACTACACTAATACAAAAAATTAAAGGATAAATTTTTTTTTTTGCGATTTTTCGGATAGCTGTATCTTCGTTAAAAATGGTCGTATTGGAGCCGTAAAAACAGCAATTTGAAGCTTAAAGTTTCTAGTTTTGAGATTTTTAGATGAAAAACGTGCAACGCTCTATTCTAACAAATACCGTAATAAAAAAAATCGATTTTTTTTTATTTCTTTTTTGGTCCACGGAATGTTCTGACCACCAATGAATAAATGTTCTACAAGAATTTGCTATTGTTTTTTCCATACTCTACATAAATTTAAAAAATCATGAAAAAAGTGCTTTTGGTAGCTTTTTGAAAAATCAAGCGCTGAATCAAAAATATTATATGTAGTTACTTTTTTAGGATCAAATCAAAACAAGCGCGACCCTTATTGGTCAAATCGGTGGTTGTGGCGAGTGCATAACGCGAGACTGTTTTTACATTTAATAAATTTCATTTAGTGTCTAATTTTAGTCCATGGAAACATAAAAAAAATAGGCAAATGGGACTAATCTTGAAAAAAAACCTAAAATGTGAAAAAAACAATGAAAAAAAACCTAAAAAAAAAACAAAAAAAAACGGACCGTTTTTTTAAGTGGCATCTCTAGATTTATTACACTTTAAAATTCTTAGAAATGAGTATGAGTATGGGAACGTATGGCAAGCCCCAGATATATTGTCATCCACTGAACCCGGGGTTATATTACCCCCTTTCCGTTCTCCTGCGTATCCCGCCAAATCACAGCATTACCTGTGTTTGTTGGATCCGAAGTTTTTACGCCGGCTGGTAGATCCACCCTAGGAGTTCGTGGATGACAGTGTCAAAGGTTAAGGCAGCTCCCGGAATTTTTGTCAGCCGGGTCGGGCCATACGTCCAGTTTAGGAAGGGTTTTTGGAGGACATTGAACTGACCCAAAACTAAGTACAATCCGGAATCCTCCTCAACCTAGGCCTTAGTAGTACCCCCATTCAATTGGTATTCGTGAATGGGGGGTGGGTATGTTAGTTAGTTTCTTACTCCTATCTTTGTTGGTTTACTTCCGGTTCGTCAGTTTCTGTGTCCGTCTCCGAGTCGGATTCCGGAAGTTGATACAGTTTTTCCGTCTCCTCCCGCATACGGTTTTTGTGGGAGCTGATTTGTTCCCAGCTGGCGAGATCGGTTTGTGAGAATTGGATTGTCTGGGCCAGGGTGTCGTGGAATGTGTAGCAAGATCTACCGACTTTTTTTGACCGGTTGCTATTGTTATGTCTGAAGGATATCTTGTCAGTACGCCCCTGTTCGTGATGTATTTCGATGCGACGTTAAATATGTCTGATGCTGCTATTATTGTTTCTAAACCCAGCCAGAAGCCGTTTTGTGCGTGGTCCTTTAAGTACGCCTCTGTTTTGCGTTCCCAGTCGTTAATATGCGCGTAGCGGTGGGGATGGTCAAGGATCGCATCCTGTAAGTATGGGCTGTAAGTCTCAATGTGTGTTCGTAAGTGGTTATTTAGTCTTTGTCTTAATGCGTATGTATTTATTGACCCTGTCAGGCTATTATCTAGTTGATGGGCCAAGCTGGCCACTAAGCAATTTCCGTCGGATGGCATTTTAATTGTTCCCACCGAATGATTGCTCGTGTTTACTATTTCCATGTTTGTTTGGTTTGTGTTTATTATTATTTATGTTTTGGCGTTTATTTATGGTATTAGTCAAGTGTTTATTTGGGGGATGGAGTCTTATCTGCCTTTTCTGTTTTGTTTATGTAATGACTTGTGTGGTCTGTCTAATAGGAATGATTACTTTCTGGTGCCAGCTGGGAAAATTAAAATTCCTTTTCGAAATATGATACGTTTTACTAGATTTTTTTGAATAAAATGGTTTGTTATTAGACATGCACTGAGAGAACGAAATATTTGTTAATAACGAGGCACGTTAACTATTAACATATCGTTGAGTTGGATATGGCGAAAGAAATATTAATTTGGGTCTAAGAACTGGTTAAGTTGAATTAAAGAAGCTCATAACGTATTAGCAAATGTAGATATATTAACTGTTAATATATCGAAATTCCATTTTGTAAAAAACTACGGCAACGTCACATGCTTGCGCATATTGCATTTAAAATTATGTTGACAAATGTTAAAACGTTTTATTTAGGTATATTAACTGTTAATATATCACAGTTCTAAGACAACTTTATCCTTTATTTGTCTGAAACACAGTCACCGGACGATGTTTTAATAATTAGTATATAATTTGTTCACGATTAAGAAATTTTTTAATAGTTAACAAATATTTTAAAAAATCGCAACTGTTTTGATTTCTTAATATTAAATATTTCGTTTTCTCAGTGTGCAGTTAGAAAAATTACTTAGCTTGGATATTCGGCTATAATCCTGATGCTCGGTCTTTCACGGTCTGTCCGATGTTTCTGGACCTCCCTGCAGGTACTTGATAGGTTTTGGTTGTGACTATCCCTTCTGACCAGGTGGACCGTTGGCCTTTATTACTTATTCAATTGCACTCTTTTACGGCCTTAATGGGAGATCTCCCACTCTTCACACTTGTTTCACTTTTTTTTTGCACTTGTTGCACTCTTTTTTCACTTGTTGCCCTTATCACACTTTCCGCACTTGAATGTTTATTTATTTATTTATTTATTTATTACCGATGACCGATATTTCCGAATACTTTGGTTTGTTTTTGGAACTTTATTATATTTCTCTCGTATACGCCGCTAGGAGAGGTCTCTTTAACCACTTGACACGTCTATCCACTTCGGATGTCCCGACGCAACACTTTAAAATTCTTAGAAATCCAGGCGGTAAAATTTCTATATTAGGCGCAATCCTTTGGAATGATGATGCTTGGTCATTTTTTTTTCGGTAATCCCTTGCAATTGCTATATGTCGCTGCTAACATGTGTCTAATAAAAATTAAATATTGAGTGAATTTTATATGAAAAAATACACTGTGAGACAAAGTTACCCACAACCAGGGGTTAACTTTACACACCCAATTTTTACTTTTGAAACTCAACCCTACGTAATATTATAACATAGTTATTATGAAAAAGCAACTCAAGACTCAAATTTTGGTATACAATATTTAATGTTTATAATTTTTAAAACCACAAAAATTTTAAGCTTAATTTTGAAAGTGAGCTAAAGCTACCCGTGTTTATGGTAACTAAAATACTTTTTATATTAAATTGTAAAAAATTGTTACCTAATGGTATAATATCGGGTTTATTGTGAAATCCATTTGGTGTGAAATGAGTTTCATTTGAAACTATATCTTGCACATTAAATACATGTGGTTTTTGTGGGGAAGGTGCTCTTGTTATAATTGTGTGAGCAGGTTTGATGATTTGTTCATTTAAAACAACAATTTTTTCTGTTGCATTATATTTTACAGTTTCTTCCAGTTTCTCCTCTTTTCCTTCGATATGTTTAGCTTTTCTATTTATAACATTAACTGTTGGTTTAATAAATTTTCTTCTTAAAATAGCTGGCTGCTTGGGAGGCTCACATATGCTCTTATTTTCTTCGTTTTTACTCAGATTTACTTCGTTCAAATTGGAATCTGACGTTTTTTTGTTGATATTATCCTCTATTTTGCTGATAGAGCTGTCCCCATTGACATCGGGGACTTTCTCTGGAGAAAGTAATTTCTCATCTATCTGCTTTTTTACATCATTCTTCGCTGAAGAATCATTTGTTTCGCCATCTGTCACTTTTTTTCGCTGCGGAATATTTGCTATCCCTTTAATTCGGGTCCGTCTAGATGCCATAATCGTAAAGTAAACGTAGAACTAAGGTTAGGAAACTTTTTATCTATAATGTTCGTATTCGCGAGCTCACTGACATTGTGTGAATGTTTAACACGTTACACATCCATATTGTAGAACTAAAAACATTCACGTTCATATGGCGGACAGAGCACATGGCAAGAAAGTTGAAAGTTATGTTATTTTTTTGGCAACCTTTCTTATATGAAATGAACGTGGAGGGGCACCAAGCACGCGCACTGTTGTCAGATTTATTCTCAACTTTTACTTTTACCTTCAAGTTCACTAATAATTATTATAATCACTTCATAATTACTCCATTAAAGTAATTATTGTAGTATTAAGTCATTGACAATAAGTATTAAATGAGTTTAGATTCTAAACTTTATAATGAACAGCCATGACAAAGTGCGGTGAAAATTGAAGGACTTCTGTAGCAACACAGTTAACGCTTTTGTATACTGTATTGCCTATAATATAGGCCCTATATTTAACATTATTACTATATAAAGTCGCCGCGGCGAGCAGATATTTTATCCTTAACCAACGTCCCGAGTCCGCCCGCTTGCCGAGTCCCGCTGCAGCGCGCTGTCACACTGTAAATCGGTATTATTTTTTCGAGCGACAGGACTTTTACAATAAGCTCGGTAGCTCGATGGAAGGGCGCCTGCTTTGCATGCGAGAGATACGGGGTTCGATTCTTGGTGCCTCTACAACTTTTTTAATTTTTTTTAAAGAAATTATATACCGAAATAATACAATGTGGCCTTTTTTAATTTTTTTTTAAAGAAATTATATACCGAAATAATACAATGTGGCCTTAAAAGCATTTATATTTAATTTTACATTAATATTTTAATTTATTTACCTTTCCTCATAATAATTTTGCAACAGTTAAAGAAATTATATACCGAAATAATACAATGTGGCCTTAAAAGCATTTATATTTAATTTTACATTAATATTTTAATTTATTTACCTTTCCTCATAATAATTTTGCAACAGTTATATAATATAAAATGTAATTGAATGAATATTCTTTCGTTGAAAAATTTGTACTCAATGGGGCGGGGGGGGGGCAATGGGGCGGGGTCGGTTGGGTTGGGTTGTTGGGTTTGGGTTGGTTTCGAAGCTTCGCAATTTTCTGTACCTAGACGTTAGTCACTGAGTTCGCAAGCGCGAGATGACTCGGTAAAGCAGCGGGACTCGGCAAGCGGGCGGACTCGGGACGTTGGTTAAGGAAAAAATATCTGCCCGCGGCGATCGTATGTCGACAAACTAGTTTTTGACATTTAAAATTTATGACGCAACGGAAAACATTCACCGCGGCGACTATAGTATACTTAATAATATTAATATATTAAGTCAATACTTGGTATATGGGGCAAAATTTGCCAAGTGTACCAGGTGAAAAAATTTTTGTCACCGATTTTGTTTAAACTTTACTTATTTATTGTTTTTTTAACGACGAATCATAGCATAAAAATTTTTTGCTCTAGGATTGTTCATTCAAGAGTTATGGATTATTGAACTTTATCGATTTATTACTTTTTGGTGAAATCGCTTTTTATTTAAAAATTCATAACTTCTGTTCATCTCTTTATTAAATATTTTAATTTAACCACCTTAAATGATTTTTTCCGTACTTTTCAATGGGCTATACCAGTGGCGGCTCGTGGCAGTAAAATTTGTGAGTTCTGCCAGTGGGGTTTAAAAAAATGTGGCGCAGTTGGCATTTAATTAAATGGTACCTACAGATAATTAATTAAATCATAATTAAATCATACACCACATTCATTCTTACAAAAGAATACAACAACAAACACAAAACACAAAAATACACAGAATTAACAGTCTTCTAGTTAAAATAACAAACGTGAACGCGAAGCGAAAAACAAACGACCGGGAAGTAGGAACTGTATGTTGGTGCAGCTCCGATTTGGCTAAAATTTCGCCATCTTAATCCAGGACCAAGAGCGGCGCGGAGCAAAATTACGGTATTGAAATGGGTGCCAGAACTCGAAAGTGGCCCAGCTTTGTTGTATTGTAAGCGTTAAGCGTTATAGACCTTTACCGGTCGTTTGGATGACTGTAGTGGCCAAGTACGGCGACACGGCAAATGTTTATAATAAAAACTTTTTATGCAGCCTTGCGTTTGAAATATTTATACACTGTCGCACTTAAATATTAAATAATTAAAAAATTAGTCAAGTAATAAGAAAATTTTGGGAGTTCTGCAGCTCTGCAGCCCTTATACACTAGCCGCCCCTGGGCTATACCATTTTTGCAACAAAAAAAAAAATTTGCAATTTTTTTTGTAAATTTTGCAATATTTTGCATTTTTTTAAACAATGTGTATTTTTTATTTTTTTTTTAAATAGCATAAAATCGAAGTTTATTATGTTACCTTTGAATAAAAAAAATTTTACAGTGGGCCCGACATGTAGAAGGGAAGTTTTTCATATTTGAATGCGTGCGGGTCTAGCCATCGAATAGCTACTACACTGCCGTATGCGTTTATACCAAGTAGATGCGAGTAAACGAATACAAAATGATAATTTAAAATGTAAAATTATGTTTGAGTAGTCAATGATATATTTTAAATATTTACACTGCCGCACGATATAGTTTTTTAACTGTATTTTTTTGCACAAATTGTTTAAGCATGGGTCTACATAGATTTCGCAAGGAGGATCGATGATATTAAATAAAAAATGTATTGTTATAACCGTAACGGCTTGCCTATAAGCTGAATAGGTCAATAGCGTTAATAATATATAATGTCTATAAACGGTTTTTGCTGTCATGACGAGCTCTAAACATTCGCCGTACGGACATTAGGTACTTACTTTTTAAACCGTAACGGTCAGTCAGAATATTTGTGTTGCCAATTGGCCGATTAATATTAATCGGCAGATTAAAATATGATTTTTTTAATTTAATTAATTACAGATTAAAATATGATTTGTAGATTTCGTAATTCGGAGGATTTTTTGCGGATATTACTAGAATAATGTTAATTTTTATTTTTGTGGCTAAAGTAAAATACAGAAAGAATAGTTGGTGTTGTTTTTCTTCAATTTTTCGCCCTACCATACTAATTTTACATTTTAAATTATCATTTTGTATTCGTTTACTCGCATCTACTAGGTATAAACGCATACGGCAATGTAGTAGCTATTCGATGGCTAGACCCGCACGCATTTAAATATGAAAAACTTCCCTTCTACATGTCGGGCCCACTCTAAATTTTTTTTTTATTCAAAGGTAACATAATAAACTTCGATTTTATGCTATTTAAAAAAAAAATTAAAAAATACACATTGTTTAAAAAAATGGAAAATATTGCAAAATTTCAAAAAAAAATGCAATTTTTTTTGTTGCAAAAACGGTATAGCCCATTAAAAAGTACGGAAAAAATCATTTAAGGTGGTTAAATTAAAATATTTAATAAAGAGATGAACAGAAGTTATGAATTTTTAAATAAAAAGCGATTTCACCAAAAAGTAATAAATCGATAAATTTCAATAATTCATAACTCTTGAATGAACAATCCTGGAGCAAAAAAATTTTATGCTATGATACTTCGTTATAAGAACAACAATTTTTATTTATGTATTTAAATAAGTAAAGTTTAAACAAAATCGGTGACAAAAATTTTTTCACCTGGTACACTTGGCAAATTTTGCCCCATATACGCCATGGCGTATACTATAGTTGCAAGAGTGCAACATTAAAAGCAAATTTGATCATATATGAACAAATTTGCTTATACAGGGTGTTATGTAATTAATGTTATATATTAAAATACTGAATACCTTTTGACATAAGGAATAAAGGAAAAATATTTAAAAAAATATTTTTCCAAAGATAAAGAAAAAATATGCATTAGAAGTTTTTTATATTTTTTGTGATACGCCACTGGTTACACACTTGTTTATCTCGCACACCTGTATTTTGTGAGTACATAGATACCAACCAACAAAGTAGCTATGCGTTGCCAGATGTAAAAAATTGTTACTAAAAATTTTTCTTGCAAAAAATAAATAAAAACTCAATAAATACAAAAGTTTTATGCCCTTAAAGCTCTAATACCCTTCTGTATTTATTTACTGATCCAGCTATTAGCTTAAGCAATGATTAGAAAATTTAGTACCTTTGAAATTTTTTTTCTCTGTTTACTCAGATGAAATTGGGACCAGTTCACAGGTTAAACTTTAAACATTTAATTTGTGTAAATAAATCCAAAGGCACTTCCCTTAGTTAAGATATTTACAATTTGAAAACATAACCTAAAATTTAAAAGAAATGCACTAGATTCTGTCATAAAAGTTGGCAGATTTTGTTTGAATTTACCTTCAGTACAAAAATGAAATACCCAATGGGGCGGGGTCGGTTGGGTTGGGTTGTTGGGTTTGGGTTGGTTTCGAAGCTTCGCAATTTTCTGTACCTAGACGTTAGTCACTGAGTTCGCAAGCGCGAGATGACTCGGTAAAGCAGCGGGACTCGGCAAGCGGGCGGACTCGGGACGTTGGTTAAGGAAAAAATATCTGCCCGCGGCGATCGTATGTCGACAAACTAGTTTTTGACATTTAAAATTTATGACGCAACGGAAAACATTCACCGCGGCGACTATAGTATACTTAATAATATTAATATATTAAGTCAATACTTGGTATATGGGGCAAAATTTGCCAAGTGTACCAGGTGAAAAAATTTTTGTCACCGATTTTGTTTAAACTTTACTTATTTATTGTTTTTTTAACGACGAATCATAGCATAAAAATTTTTTGCTCTAGGATTGTTCATTCAAGAGTTATGGATTATTGAACTTTATCGATTTATTACTTTTTGGTGAAATCGCTTTTTATTTAAAAATTCATAACTTCTGTTCATCTCTTTATTAAATATTTTAATTTAACCACCTTAAATGATTTTTTCCGTACTTTTCAATGGGCTATACCAGTGGCGGCTCGTGGCAGTAAAATTTGTGAGTTCTGCCAGTGGGGTTTAAAAAAATGTGGCGCAGTTGGCATTTAATTAAATGGTACCTACAGATAATTAATTAAATCATAATTAAATCATACACCACATTCATTCTTACAAAAGAATACAACAACAAACACAAAACACAAAAATACACAGAATTAACAGTCTTCTAGTTAAAATAACAAACGTGAACGCGAAGCGAAAAACAAACGACCGGGAAGTAGGAACTGTATGTTGGTGCAGCTCCGATTTGGCTAAAATTTCGCCATCTTAATCCAGGACCAAGAGCGGCGCGGAGCAAAATTACGGTATTGAAATGGGTGCCAGAACTCGAAAGTGGCCCAGCTTTGTTGTATTGTAAGCGTTAAGCGTTATAGACCTTTACCGGTCGTTTGGATGACTGTAGTGGCCAAGTACGGCGACACGGCAAATGTTTATAATAAAAACTTTTTATGCAGCCTTGCGTTTGAAATATTTATACACTGTCGCACTTAAATATTAAATAATTAAAAAATTAGTCAAGTAATAAGAAAATTTTGGGAGTTCTGCAGCTCTGCAGCCCTTATACACTAGCCGCCCCTGGGCTATACCATTTTTGCAACAAAAAAAAAAATTTGCAATTTTTTTTGTAAATTTTGCAATATTTTGCATTTTTTTAAACAATGTGTATTTTTTATTTTTTTTTTAAATAGCATAAAATCGAAGTTTATTATGTTACCTTTGAATAAAAAAAATTTTACAGTGGGCCCGACATGTAGAAGGGAAGTTTTTCATATTTGAATGCGTGCGGGTCTAGCCATCGAATAGCTACTACACTGCCGTATGCGTTTATACCAAGTAGATGCGAGTAAACGAATACAAAATGATAATTTAAAATGTAAAATTATGTTTGAGTAGTCAATGATATATTTTAAATATTTACACTGCCGCACGATATAGTTTTTTAACTGTATTTTTTTGCACAAATTGTTTAAGCATGGGTCTACATAGATTTCGCAAGGAGGATCGATGATATTAAATAAAAAATGTATTGTTATAACCGTAACGGCTTGCCTATAAGCTGAATAGGTCAATAGCGTTAATAATATATAATGTCTATAAACGGTTTTTGCTGTCATGACGAGCTCTAAACATTCGCCGTACGGACATTAGGTACTTACTTTTTAAACCGTAACGGTCAGTCAGAATATTTGTGTTGCCAATTGGCCGATTAATATTAATCGGCAGATTAAAATATGATTTTTTTAATTTAATTAATTACAGATTAAAATATGATTTGTAGATTTCGTAATTCGGAGGATTTTTTGCGGATATTACTAGAATAATGTTAATTTTTATTTTTGTGGCTAAAGTAAAATACAGAAAGAATAGTTGGTGTTGTTTTTCTTCAATTTTTCGCCCTACCATACTAATTTTACATTTTAAATTATCATTTTGTATTCGTTTACTCGCATCTACTAGGTATAAACGCATACGGCAATGTAGTAGCTATTCGATGGCTAGACCCGCACGCATTTAAATATGAAAAACTTCCCTTCTACATGTCGGGCCCACTCTAAATTTTTTTTTTATTCAAAGGTAACATAATAAACTTCGATTTTATGCTATTTAAAAAAAAAATTAAAAAATACACATTGTTTAAAAAAATGGAAAATATTGCAAAATTTCAAAAAAAAATGCAATTTTTTTTGTTGCAAAAACGGTATAGCCCATTAAAAAGTACGGAAAAAATCATTTAAGGTGGTTAAATTAAAATATTTAATAAAGAGATGAACAGAAGTTATGAATTTTTAAATAAAAAGCGATTTCACCAAAAAGTAATAAATCGATAAATTTCAATAATTCATAACTCTTGAATGAACAATCCTGGAGCAAAAAAATTTTATGCTATGATACTTCGTTATAAGAACAACAATTTTTATTTATGTATTTAAATAAGTAAAGTTTAAACAAAATCGGTGACAAAAATTTTTTCACCTGGTACACTTGGCAAATTTTGCCCCATATACGCCATGGCGTATACTATAGTTGCAAGAGTGCAACATTAAAAGCAAATTTGATCATATATGAACAAATTTGCTTATACAGGGTGTTATGTAATTAATGTTATATATTAAAATACTGAATACCTTTTGACATAAGGAATAAAGGAAAAATATTTAAAAAAATATTTTTCCAAAGATAAAGAAAAAATATGCATTAGAAGTTTTTTATATTTTTTGTGATACGCCACTGGTTACACACTTGTTTATCTCGCACACCTGTATTTTGTGAGTACATAGATACCAACCAACAAAGTAGCTATGCGTTGCCAGATGTAAAAAATTGTTACTAAAAATTTTTCTTGCAAAAAATAAATAAAAACTCAATAAATACAAAAGTTTTATGCCCTTAAAGCTCTAATACCCTTCTGTATTTATTTACTGATCCAGCTATTAGCTTAAGCAATGATTAGAAAATTTAGTACCTTTGAAATTTTTTTTCTCTGTTTACTCAGATGAAATTGGGACCAGTTCACAGGTTAAACTTTAAACATTTAATTTGTGTAAATAAATCCAAAGGCACTTCCCTTAGTTAAGATATTTACAATTTGAAAACATAACCTAAAATTTAAAAGAAATGCACTAGATTCTGTCATAAAAGTTGGCAGATTTTGTTTGAATTTACCTTCAGTACAAAAATGAAATAACCAATGGGGCGGGGTCGGTTGGGTTGGGTTGTTGGGTTTGGGTTGGTTTCGAAGCTTCGCAATTTTCTGTACCTAGACGTTAGTCACTGAGTTCGCAAGCGCGAGATGACTCGGTAAAGCAGCGGGACTCGGCAAGCGGGCGGACTCGGGACGTTGGTTAAGGAAAAAATATCTGCCCGCGGCGATCGTATGTCGACAAACTAGTTTTTGACATTTAAAATTTATGACGCAACGGAAAACATTCACCGCGGCGACTATAGTATACTTAATAATATTAATATATTAAGTCAATACTTGGTATATGGGGCAAAATTTGCCAAGTGTACCAGGTGAAAAAATTTTTGTCACCGATTTTGTTTAAACTTTACTTATTTATTGTTTTTTTAACGACGAATCATAGCATAAAAATTTTTTGCTCTAGGATTGTTCATTCAAGAGTTATGGATTATTGAACTTTATCGATTTATTACTTTTTGGTGAAATCGCTTTTTATTTAAAAATTCATAACTTCTGTTCATCTCTTTATTAAATATTTTAATTTAACCACCTTAAATGATTTTTTCCGTACTTTTCAATGGGCTATACCAGTGGCGGCTCGTGGCAGTAAAATTTGTGAGTTCTGCCAGTGGGGTTTAAAAAAATGTGGCGCAGTTGGCATTTAATTAAATGGTACCTACAGATAATTAATTAAATCATAATTAAATCATACACCACATTCATTCTTACAAAAGAATACAACAACAAACACAAAACACAAAAATACACAGAATTAACAGTCTTCTAGTTAAAATAACAAACGTGAACGCGAAGCGAAAAACAAACGACCGGGAAGTAGGAACTGTATGTTGGTGCAGCTCCGATTCGGCTAAAATTTCGCCATCTTAATCCAGGACCAAGAGCGGCGCGGAGCAAAATTACGGTATTGAAATGGGTGCCAGAACTCGAAAGTGGCCCAGCTTTGTTGTATTGTAAGCGTTAAGCGTTATAGACCTTTACCGGTCGTTTGGATGACTGTAGTGGCCAAGTACGGCGACACGGCAAATGTTTATAATAAAAACTTTTTATGCAGCCTTGCGTTTGAAATATTTATACACTGTCGCACTTAAATATTAAATAATTAAAAAATTAGTCAAGTAATAAGAAAATTTTGGGAGTTCTGCAGCTCTGCAGCCCTTATACACTAGCCGCCCCTGGGCTATACCATTTTTGCAACAAAAAAAAAAATTTGCAATTTTTTTTGTAAATTTTGCAATATTTTGCATTTTTTTAAACAATGTGTATTTTTTATTTTTTTTTTAAATAGCATAAAATCGAAGTTTATTATGTTACCTTTGAATAAAAAAAATTTTACAGTGGGCCCGACATGTAGAAGGGAAGTTTTTCATATTTGAATGCGTGCGGGTCTAGCCATCGAATAGCTACTACACTGCCGTATGCGTTTATACCAAGTAGATGCGAGTAAACGAATACAAAATGATAATTTAAAATGTAAAATTATGTTTGAGTAGTCAATGATATATTTTAAATATTTACACTGCCGCACGATATAGTTTTTTAACTGTATTTTTTTGCACAAATTGTTTAAGCATGGGTCTACATAGATTTCGCAAGGAGGATCGATGATATTAAATAAAAAATGTATTGTTATAACCGTAACGGCTTGCCTATAAGCTGAATAGGTCAATAGCGTTAATAATATATAATGTCTATAAACGGTTTTTGCTGTCATGACGAGCTCTAAACATTCGCCGTACGGACATTAGGTACTTACTTTTTAAACCGTAACGGTCAGTCAGAATATTTGTGTTGCCAATTGGCCGATTAATATTAATCGGCAGATTAAAATATGATTTTTTTAATTTAATTAATTACAGATTAAAATATGATTTGTAGATTTCGTAATTCGGAGGATTTTTTGCGGATATTACTAGAATAATGTTAATTTTTATTTTTGTGGCTAAAGTAAAATACAGAAAGAATAGTTGGTGTTGTTTTTCTTCAATTTTTCGCCCTACCATACTAATTTTACATTTTAAATTATCATTTTGTATTCGTTTACTCGCATCTACTAGGTATAAACGCATACGGCAATGTAGTAGCTATTCGATGGCTAGACCCGCACGCATTTAAATATGAAAAACTTCCCTTCTACATGTCGGGCCCACTCTAAATTTTTTTTTTATTCAAAGGTAACATAATAAACTTCGATTTTATGCTATTTAAAAAAAAAATTAAAAAATACACATTGTTTAAAAAAATGGAAAATATTGCAAAATTTCAAAAAAAAATGCATTTTTTTTTGTTGCAAAAACGGTATAGCCCATTAAAAAGTACGGAAAAAATCATTTAAGGTGGTTAAATTAAAATATTTAATAAAGAGATGAACAGAAGTTATGAATTTTTAAATAAAAAGCGATTTCACCAAAAAGTAATAAATCGATAAATTTCAATAATTCATAACTCTTGAATGAACAATCCTGGAGCAAAAAAATTTTATGCTATGATACTTCGTTATAAGAACAACAATTTTTATTTATGTATTTAAATAAGTAAAGTTTAAACAAAATCGGTGACAAAAATTTTTTCACCTGGTACACTTGGCAAATTTTGCCCCATATACGCCATGGCGTATACTATAGTTGCAAGAGTGCAACATTAAAAGCAAATTTGATCATATATGAACAAATTTGCTTATACAGGGTGTTATGTAATTAATGTTATATATTAAAATACTGAATACCTTTTGACATAAGGAATAAAGGAAAAATATTTAAAAAAATATTTTTCCAAAGATAAAGAAAAAATATGCATTAGAAGTTTTTTATATTTTTTGTGATACGCCACTGGTTACACACTTGTTTATCTCGCACACCTGTATTTTGTGAGTACATAGATACCAACCAACAAAGTAGCTATGCGTTGCCAGATGTAAAAAATTGTTACTAAAAATTTTTCTTGCAAAAAATAAATAAAAACTCAATAAATACAAAAGTTTTATGCCCTTAAAGCTCTAATACCCTTCTGTATTTATTTACTGATCCAGCTATTAGCTTAAACAATGATTAGAAAATTTAGTACCTTTGAAATTTTTTTTCTCTGTTTACTCAGATGAAATTGGGACCAGTTCACAGGTTAAACTTTAAACATTTAATTTGTGTAAATAAATCCAAAGGCACTTCCCTTAGTTAAGATATTTACAATTTGAAAACATAACCTAAAATTTAAAAGAAATGCACTAGATTCTGTCATAAAAGTTGGCAGATTTTGTTTGAATTTACCTTCAGTACAAAAATGAAATAACCAACAATTAATAAAAACGCCAAATTGACAATCTGCATTGTTAATTTTGTCATTTTTGTAATTAAGCTAAATTTAAACAATGTTTGTCAACTTTTTTGAGAGATTTTGGAAACACTGTTACCAACCATAACATAATAAATCCACCAGATTAACCTAAAGTTCCTAGTCGATCAGTGGCGTACTTTTTGGTAGGATAAAAGTTATTATAAATTATTTTTAGACTTTGGAATTTAGAAAAAAAAAGTTTCAGGTGCTTCTTTATGGACCCTAAGGAACAACCCATTTTAATATATAACATTAATTACATAACACCCTGTATATATATGAATTTATATGAAATATATTTCTGTATGCTGTACCCAGTACTGTACGAAATAAAAACGTTTTTATTTATTTTTAAATTGCTTAAAAAATCGCTAAAGATGTATAGAAATATAATGCATACAAAATTTTGTAATGGGGGACAACTATTGAGGCATTTGTTGTTGTATTACATTTAACCCCCTGACCTCCAGAGCACGTAACCCTAAAATTTTAAATAGCAACCCCTATTTATTTCACCATTTTTGAAATCATTATGTAATTCTCGTCGCCAGCCGGTAAGCTAGGAGGGGGCAGCATAAAAAAACTGAAGAGAAAAATCAAAAAAGAAAAGTTTTAATAAAAAAAATAAAAAACCAACAAAATAACTACATAGAAAATCAATTGAACATAATCTTTGCGAATTCGTTAGTCACTTTGTTGACGAAATCGTCCAAGTTTTTGAAAATGTGTTGCCTGTGTAGATTCATCATTGCGAGGCCATTGATTTAAGTTTTAGACATGGTGCTCCTCAACCAGGTTTTGATTCTCCTGAGGCTACTGAATGACCTTTCAACTGTACAAGTCGTACAAGGTAAAGCAACAAGGATCTTCACAGCCTTCTTAATTTCAGGAAAAAAATCTTTAGTTTCCTTGAGGATTTCCACAACACTCAGTTTATCGTTTCAATTAGCCGGGTGACTTGTGAGCGTTAACCTCTAGGGGGGGCAGCTGCCCCCCCTGCCCCTCTTTGGCGACGCCCTTGATTCTAGATAAGTTATAGGTACATTTCTTTTTAATTTATTTTTACCAAAATTGAAGTGGATTACCTCACAAATGTATGGAATATATTAAATTTTAATATATAAATTAAAATAATAATAAGTTTTCAAACGATTGCGTTCACTGTGCCGTCACAGCCATTCATTTTAATATTTAGTGTGAAACTACGTTTAAAATGCTTACCTTTATTTAATTTTTTTTTATTAAAGGGCGTTTCTCTGTAAACTGGGCAACTCATTGTCTCAAGCTAATATTGTTTAGAAAAATAACACATCATAAATATTTCGTAGATAACTTCAAAAGATAATAACCTAATCTACCTATGCTCGACGTTCAAAATCCAATAAAATAAACTTTAATGTACCCTGCTGAAAATGACGGATGATTGCGGATATAAATTCTTCGTCAAAACCGGATAAAAGCAGATGATTGCAGGTATAAATTCTTCGTCGAAGCCGGATAAAAGCGGGTAAAAATATCATCTGATAACATCTGCTTTTGTCCGCATCGCTATATCCGCGAACACCCGGTTAGTTGTGTTTTATGTCCGGTTAGTGCACCCCCGCAATTATCTGCAATCATCTGTTTTTAACCGTCTTCACTGTGTTTCGTTTATATCTGAATTTGTCAGGAATCATCTGCAAACGTCTGCTTACGTCTGGTTTTATCCGCGATTACCTGCATTTTTGTTGTCTATTTTTGTCTGGTTTTATCCGCAAACGTCTGGTTTTATCCACAAACGTCTGCCTAGTCCAATTTCACCCGCCAACATCTAGTTTTATCCGCGATCATCTGCTTTCATCCGCGAACATCTGCAATCACCCGCGAACATCTGCTTTTACCCGCGAACGTCTGCTTTCATACGGTTTCACCCGCAAACATCTGCTTTTATCCGCAAACATCTGCAATCATCCGCGAACATCTGCTTTCATCCGCGAACATCTGATTTTATCCGCCAACATCTGCTTTTATCCGCGAACATCTGATTTCATCCGCGAACATCTGCAATCACCCGCGAACATTTGCTTTCATCCGCAAACGTCTGGTTTTATCCGCAAACATCTGCTTTCATACGGTTTCACCCGCAAACATGCTTTTATCTGCGAACGCCTGATTTCATCCGGTTAGTGCACCCCCGCAAACATCTGCTTTTATCCGCCAACATCTCATTTTATCCGCGAACATATGCTTTTATCCGCGAACATCTGCTTTCATCCGCGAACATCTCATTTTATCCGCGAACATCTGCACTCATCCGCGAACATCTGCTTTTAACCGCAAACATCTCATTTTATCCGCGAACATCTGCTTTCATACGGTTTTACCCGCAAACATGCTTTTATCTGCAAACATCTGATTTTATCCGCAAACATCTGCTTTTATCGGCAAACATCTGCTTTTATCCGCAAACATCTGATTTTATACGCAAACATCTGCTTTTATCCGCAAACATCTGCTTTTATCCGCAAACATCTGCATTTATCCGCAAATATCTGCTTTAATTTGCGAACATCTGCAAACATCTGCTTTTAATTGCAAACCTCTGCTTTTATCCTCGTTCGGTTTGCCTGCATTTCCTTTGTCCATTTCGGTCCTGTTTCGTACGCAAACGTCTGGTTTCATTCGCGCTTTTTGTTTTTCTTTTTCTCGTGTATACTTTAGTTTAGTTTACCTGCTTTGTCAAATTTTACTGAGCTTTAACTAACTGGTTGTTAGCCGTTCACGGCACACTAACTCTAAAAGGAATTATTTGAATAAAAACAACCTGTAAAGGAAATAAGTTTATTGAACTTCAATATTATTTGGTAAAATACAAATAAGGTCTTTGTTAAAAGACCTAAATAGACATTTTTTAATCATTAAGCTTACATTTAAATTAATTGTTAGAAAACATATATGTTTAATTTCAAATACATTTGGAATTATAACATCTTCAATTTGTATAGAATTTGTTTGAAAAACACTTATTTCGGCGTAGAATTTTTCATCTAACTTTATAAACTTTTTAATTTTGGCATAACCAATATTTTTAATATATGTAAGAATTATTAGACTTATTATTTCTGTGCACATGTGGTAATCTTCACTATAGTATACCTGATTTTTAAATTTAAATCTGGTGAATATAATTAAATTATTTTCCCATTGGAAAAATGTCGTGTTGAATAAACTTATTTCCTTTACAGGTTGTTTTTATTCAAATAATTCCTTTTAGAGTTATAAAGTTGTGTGCCGTGAACGGCTAACAACAAGTTAGTTAAAGCTCAGTAAAATTTGACAAAGCAGGTAAACTAAAGTATACATGAGAAAAAGGAAAACAAAAAGCGCGAATGAAACCAGATGTTTGCGTACGAAACAGGACCGAAACGGACAAAGGAAATGCAGGCAAACCGAACCCGGATGAAAGCAGAGGTTTGCAATTAAAGCAGATGTTTGCAGATGTTCGCGGATAAAAGCAGATATTTGCGGATAAATGCAGATGTTTGCGGATAAAATCAGATGTTTGCGATTAAAATCAGATATTTGCGGATAAAATCAAATGTTTGCGCATAAAAGCAGATGTTTGCGGATAAAATCAGATGTTTGTGAATAAAAGCAGATGTTTGCCGATAAAAGCAGATGTTTGCGGATAAAATCAGATGTTTGCGGATAAAAGCATATGTAAGCGGATAAAATCAGATGTTTGCGGATAAAAGCAGATGTTTGCAGATTAAAAGAGATGTTTGCGGATAAAAGCAGATGTTTGGAGATTAAAACAGATGTTTGCGGATAAAAGCAGATGTTTGCGGATAGAATCAGATGTTTGCGGATTAAAACAGATGTTTGCTGATTAAAGGAGGCGTTCGCGGATAAAAGCAGATGTTTGCAGATAAAAGCAGAAGTTTGCGGATTAAAGCAGACGTTCACAGATAAAAGCAGATTTTTGCGGATATAAGCAGATGTTTGCAGGTGAAATCGGATGAAGCAGACTTTTGCGGACTAAAGTAGATGTTTGCGGATGAAATCAGATGTTTGTGGATTAAAATAGATGTTCGCGGATGAAAGTAGATCTTCACGTATAAAAGCAGATGTTTGCAGGTGAAATCGGATAAAGCAGACGTTTGCGGATTAAAGTAGATGTTTGCGGATAAAATCAGATAAAACCGGGTGAATACAGATATAAACCCAAATACAGGTATTTGCGGATGAAACCAGATGAAAGCAGACATAGAACTAAATAGATAAAACCCGACGTTCGCGGATAATATTTATACCGGCATTTGCAGATAAAAACCGACATGCCGGGTAAAATCAGATATGTCGGATGAAAACAGATATAAATGGACATAAAACCAGCTTGGTTTTTTATCCGCAATCATCCGATATTACCCGTCTTTTTCAGCAGGGTATCAAAATCGTTTTTATAGTCCTTAAAAACCAGTCCCCTGACGTGTCACCAAAGCAAAATGGTCACTTAATTAATTAAAGACAGTAACTATTGGAATCAACCTAATTGTTTAATTATTCAACCAATATTGTTTGCTTGTTACTGTGACTTATTTATTTTTTATAATTATTATTTTGTAATTCTAAAAAAGTCATCTAAACTTTGTCTCCAGATTTTATAAACAGTCCCCTGTATAGATTTTTCAGAAAATTCTCAATGTTTTCCAAAGTAATAGGAATATTTTTGGTTGATCTGCCGTATACTAATAAATAGACCGATATTTATTCCTTGAGTATGAGTATGAGTATAAGAGACGTATAACCAGCCCCATTTCCTCTTGACTCTCAAACCCCGTACAGGCCTATGTTTACTTACGCCGATTTTTGTTCTTCCCCAGCAACTGCACGGCTTCACCCGTGTTTGCTGGGTGCGAATGTCCATTGCGTTCCGTACTGTCCCCTATTTGGGGCTCGAGAGCGAGAGGCGAATAGTTATAATAGCCGTTCCCGGGTTCGCCGGGCCTATGCTATACGCTCAGTGAGGTATGGATGGGGACGGGAGGGAGTTGGTTTTTGGGGGACAATTACGCCGACTTAAAACTAAGTACGACGCGGAATCCCCCTAGACCAGTCGGTTAGTATTACTCCAAACATTTGGGATTACTATTTGGAGTTGGGGAGTTGTTATTACGCTGCAGGGGTGTAGTTTCCTAGTCGAGGTCTTCGTCTTGTTCATTATTGTCATTATCCGTGTCGGATAGTTCCTGAACTTGGTAAAGTGTGTCGGTTGTTTTTTTTTTTTTTATTATTTTATTTTTATTGTTGTTTAGTTGCTCCCAACTGGTCTTGTTACTTTGTGAGAAGTGCATGTATTGTGCTACGTGTCATGAAATGTGAAGCATGGTCTACCGATTTTTTTGTCTTTAAGATCTAGTTTAAGGGTGGCTTGTAGTATGTTGTTGCGTTGTCTACACAGCAAACGAAAAATTATAGAAGTGTATAGGATGACTCCGCGTTTGAATATCAAATCTTAAAGTTTTATCATAACTGTATTGAATCGTGCTTTGTTTTTATATTTTTCGGCTCTATACCCAGATAGCATCTGTGATTTTGTTTTCCCTCTGTGATTTCACACTGAAGTCAGTATAAGGTCAGATGTGATTTTCAGTCATTCAAAATCATGTATGATTTAATACTGAAGTCGGTATGAGATCACGCATGATTTTCAATATAAATTCTAAGTTCCAAATCATGCCTGATTTCATACTGGGGTGAGTATGAGATCAGGCATGATTTTCAGTTAAGGGTACCTATTCCATAAGTTCCAAGCTTACAAGCAAATTTTATTTAAGCTTATAAGCTATAGCTTATGTATAGTTCTCGTTTAGATGTAATGTAATGTAATCTATAGGGTATAGTTGTTTATTTGTGCTTGTCCCATTGTGTTTCGTCGAGGGGACTTTAGGCCAGCGGTCCGTTAATACCCCTTACCCGCACAAGCTATAGCTTGTGCGGGTAAGGGGTAGGAACGGACTTCCGGCTTAAAGTCCCCTACAAAGGACTATACACAATGGGGCAAATACAAATAAACAACCATGGTTATGGGAATGCATACCCACGTGAGTTTCGATCGGGCGCGAATATTAGTTCAAAATCATGGTTGTTCTCATACTGGGGTCTGTATGAGATCACGTATGATTTTCAATATGATTCTAAGTTCCAAAGCACGCCTGATTTCATACTGAGGTCAGTATGAGATCACATATGATTTTCAGTATAATTCTAAGTTTCAAAGCATGCCTGATTTCATACTGGAGTCTGTATGATATCACATATGATTTTCAGTATAATTAATTCTAAGTTTCAAAGCACGCCTGATTTCATACTGGAGTCTGTATGAGATCACATATGATTTTCAGTATAATTTTAAGTTCTAACTCAACCATAGAGAAATGGCGCCAGGTAAATTGCGCCAGATTTAAGAAATCTTTTTTTTGTAAATACCTAAATTTTTAATAATAAATAAAATTTGGTATTTTATTTTATTTTTTTGATAGCAATTTAAGCTTCTAGATTTCCTCCTTTTTTTCAGGAAACAAATGGTTTTATTGCAATAAAATTTAAAAATTAATGTATTTATTTTTAAATTTTATTGGGTATAATTAATTACAGGGTGTCCGGGAAAAGGAGGTCAATCCGTTAACCATATATTCCTTGAGTTAAAACAATTAGACTTTCATAATACCATTTTTCAATTTAGAGCTTCATGTTCGATATACAGGGCGACAAAGTTTGAAATTTAAAACTGATTTTTTTTAATAATTCGAGTAAGTTTAAATTCGGTACACTTGTTCAACATAAATAGTTACATTTTTTGAGACCAACAAAACAAAAAACAATTGTCAAATAATCAAAATAGGGGGGTCCAGTACTCACTGACTCCCCCTATTTTTTAGTACGTGCGCCAATGACTTCCAAACGGTATTTTTTCAGGTAATCATTTATTGTTAAAAAAAATTTGTCTCTTATAAAATTTTGATAAAATGATTTGTTTTAGAGATAATTTGTAAAGTATGGGTCAGTCCATATCAAATCAATCAAAGGTTCTTCCCCCACCATCTCCGATTTTGATCATTTTTGGTAAATTTGTTTACCTCACTAAAAAACTCAAAAATCCCATATATGAACTTTTTTCGATAGGTGGTTTTTGTTTTATTGATTTTTGAAAATCAAAAAATTCCGATAAATTTGGGTCTTGCAAGTACTTACAAAAATAGCGATATCTCGTAAACCATTAAAAGTAGAAAGGTGAGTGATGGCTTATTTTAAAGGCCTATTAAAGAACTTTTTTATGATATATCACATGACTTACATTTTTTCAAAAAAAAATTAAATTTTGAAAATTTGATATGGACTGACCCATACTTTACAAATTATCTCTAAAACAAATCATTTTATCAAAGTTTTATAAGAGACAAAACATTTTCAACAATAAATGATTACCTGAAAAAATTCCGTTTGGAAGTCATTGGCGCACGTACTAAAAAATAGGGGGAGTCAGTGAGTACTGGACCCCCCTATTTTGATTATTTGACAATTGTTTTTTTGTTTTGTTGGTCTCAAAAAATTTAACTATTTATGTTGAAGTAGTGTACCGAATTTAAACTTAGTATCTTATCAATTACTCGAATTATTAAAAAAAATCAGTTTTTAATTTCAAACTTTGTCGCCCTGTATATCGAACATGAAGCTCTAAATTGAAAAATGGTATTATGAAAGTCTTATTGTTTTAACTCAAGGAATATATGGTTAACGGATTGACCTCCTTTTCCCGGACACCCTGTATAATTATTAACTTTTCAGCAATCAAATTTTATTGGCGTATTAATTGCCGTTGGTCTTTACTGTTCCCGTTCAAAAGTTAAACTTGTGATCGTCTACCATATCATTTATACTTTAACGTACGTCAAACTATAAATGACATGGTAGACGATGTTTAACTTCGATTATTGATTATTTAAAATAACCGTTTTTTTTCTATTAATCGATTATTTGATTAATCGATTAATCGATTTTACCTGTTCATTTTACAAAATCACATATGATTTTATTCTGACAACAGTATGATTTCATTCTGACAACAGTATGAGTTCAAAGCCAACGTCAGCGGGACCAAAAATCTCGACTGATTTTACTTATTCTTTAAAGTTTTCTTTCTACCGGTTTCTACCGGTCTCTTTACAAAATCACATCTGATTTCATTCTGACATCAGTATGATTTCAAAGCCAACGTCAGCATTAACAAAAATCACATCTGATTTCAGTCTGACTTCATATTGCTGACATTCGCGTATAAGCTACTGACGTCAGATTCTCGACAGACGTGACGAACGATTTTCACGTCTGATTTTATTCTGACGTCAATATGAAATCATAAATGCTAGCTGGGTACCTATGCACGACTATATTTAAAGTCAAACTCAATGGTGTCTTACAAGATACATTATTTTGATTTTCTATATTCAACAGAGGAGTAGAAACTCGACCCTGTCGAATGGTGCAGTCATATATGTCTCTAGAAATTATTAAAAAAGGGTTCAGTCCAATGGTGCAGCAACTTCGGATTCCTATTCTCCTCAGAGACATAGAAACTCAAGCTTTTCGAATTTTACTGGCAATGATTTTCGTTAATGTCCCCGAGAATTATACAAAAACAGCGCAATGCAATATCGCAACGGTTTCGACTTCTCTTTACTCTACCAAGTTATAGAAACTGGAGTCTCTCTAATACTGTTCTAGTCAATATTTCTGAGAGTATAAAAAGAGTGTGTAATATTGCAAGAAGTTTTGATCTTTTGATGGATGAATTTTCTCATTTCTCCATATGATTTTGTTGAAAATAGTTCCTTTCTTTGGTTCCTTTGTCTGATTTTTATTTACCGTAACAACTCAGGTATGTAAAGCACAGAGGATATGATGTTAAGTATATTTATGTATTATATAAAGTACCTATATTTGTATTAAAAATTTAAGAGGTTATGTTGAAAAATGATCGATATGCTATTAAACTTTAATAATTTAGTAATTAGGTCTGTTGGTAGACCCTGCACTATCTCCACTGGTATATGTTAATTTTGTAATATTTAAATCTGGTTGATGAAAAAGTACACACCAGTGCAGGTTATTGTAGCATCTACGAACAAATGAATTAATGGCCCATTGGCAATTATTCCTTTAGGAAAAATATTCAACACAGCTTAATTAATTAATAAAATGAAAAAAATCACAATCATGTCGTATATAGTTTTTTTAAGCATAACATAATTTTTATATTAATACTAGTTCAAAAGTGAAATTACGACCTCTATACTGTGGAGAGTATTGAAACCCTCGACTGACGAATACAACTCTATACCGTAGGGAGATTTAGAAATCGATATTCAAACGTGGCGT
This sequence comes from Brassicogethes aeneus, assembly GCA_921294245.1. Lineage (NCBI taxonomy): Eukaryota > Metazoa > Arthropoda > Insecta > Coleoptera > Nitidulidae > Brassicogethes > Brassicogethes aeneus. The sequence continues at coordinate 58,277,436 of OV121133.1, read as the reverse complement.
CATCCTATACACCTCTATAATTTTCCGTTTGCTGTGTACGAGTGACGTGGGCCCAGTGTTTAATTGGGCTACTCTTACCCTTTTGGTAATGGTTTTTCCCATTGGTACGTAATCGGCAAACATGATAAACTCCCCCGCAAAGAAATACAACCCCCCGCGGCCCCCCCGGAAGACAATCCACACAACGGCAATCGTACTACGACTACCGCCGTGTAGACCATCCCCCGTATAGGCCACGGGAGGCTGCACCCCCCCGCGGAGGAGCCCATCACTCGTGCCGAGCGTAAGGCTGCAATCGCTGCGTTAGGCAGTTCCCAGTGGGGGGTATTTTTTTTTTACTTTTACAAATTTTATAATTTTCTAAAAATTCGATTCTTTCTCTTTCTCTTTCACTTTTTTTTTTTGATTAAATTATAATAATTATTGTTACATAATTATTACAATTATTGTAACTTAATTTCCGAAAATTCGATAATTTTATTTACCCAATTCGATAATTTCAACTTTTACATCTGGCAACACTGCTATTCACACACAACTTGTTTATGTTATTTTTTGTCTTCTTGCATGTTAGGTTTATTTATTTATTTATCTTACGCCCTTTTCGATGGTTGTTTATGTTTGTCTGCTATGAGAAAATGAGGTTGTTTGTTTAAACTTAAGGAAATGTTCTTATTCTTTTTTAATTTAGTTTTTGAGACAATAAAGAACTCTTAGTATTTTCTTTTTGCAACATTGTGAAATGCTTATATAAACATTGTGAAATGCTTTTATAAACATTTAGCGTTACACGGTAAGACATGCAATTGGAAAAAATAACTTAGCTTGATTATTTGGTGCTGGAATTGATCCATTTCGCATGCCGCTCGCACGTGTGGTAGTCCAGTAAATTTCGTGGAAGTGATCGTCTCTCTCACACCTTTTAACCAGGTCCAACACTTGAGGATTTAATCCACGGGGAGGTACCACACACAATTTGCACTCTTTTGCACTTGGGACAGTTATCACGTTTAGAATCGATTGATTTTTTATTATTTTACGGCGTTAACCAGTTATCACGTTACTACGTTTGTATCGTATATGCTGCTTAAGAGAGATCGATGAGCATATGCTTACACTTCGTCAAGAGCAGACCGATATTTATTCCTTGAATAACATTTATTAAATACAACAAAAATATAACAAAAAAACTTGCCTAGACAATTTCTTACTTCAAGTTGCCCAGTTTACAGAGAAACGCCCTAAAAACAAATTTTTTGTGTATTTTTTTAATTTTGTTATATCTGATATAATTTAAAAGTGATAATTATTACTTAAGTGCAGTTCGTATTTTCGTACGCCCGGTGTAAATTTATTAATTTTATTTGCCGAATCGATTAGTAAAAATAAGCTATAGTAGTTGGGTGTTTTTTGTATCCTTTTCTTAATATGGTTTACACTATAGTGCAATATATATTGCAGAACGCGTTGAAATGATTTTTATTTATTGAGCGGAAAACCGTTGCTTATCAAGAACGGCGGTCATATTTAATGATCGGCATCCAGAAAGAAATGTTATACACAAGTACGAGATTTAGTAGCTAAATTTGAAGAAACTGGATCTGTTTGCAATAAAAAAATTGGAACCGAAAAAAACCGTATGGACCGAAAAGATTGGTCCGAACCGCACAGAAATATATTTTTTGGAATAAAGGATTTTTTTAAATTAAATTGTTGTTTTTTATAAATGTGTTTATTTTGCAAAAAAAAATGAAATTTTTCCCAAAAAGGCCAATGAGGCCAAGGCCTTGAAGAAAAAACAAAAAAAAAACAGTTTTTTCCCTAAACTTAAAAACCATAGTATGCATTAACAATTGTTTTATGTTAACATATATTTAATGTTCTAGGATAAAATTACAGGGATGTTTAAATAAATACACGGAATATGTAAAAAAAGTTTATTCCAAATAACATGCAAATATTAATCAAATATTTCATTCATATTCATATAATATTCATTTTCTTTCTCTCGCTTTTCGCTGTTTGCAATGGCGGACTCCTCAAATTCTTGATCTAACAGATTGAAAATTTTCTTTACTGCCTCTGTAACCTTTGAAGATATTATTCGCATTTTATGTTAAAAATCGTCAACTTTTTAATTGAACTGTTTCCTGGTTTTTTATTATGCTTATCTTTGGTAATTACCTCTTCTCCCTAACATTAAAGATAAATAAAAATTCTGGGCTATGAAGCTGGTCTATCAATCAAGAAGTTGACAACTTGATTTTTATGCGCATCAGGTCCATAAACGGCTTATAATTGCCCCGCGCGAGGAAATACCGTTTATCTTCCCTCAGTGTATAAAATATACTAATGATAATAATAATAATAATGATATAGTGGAAATTCGCCAAATGAATAAAGTTTATAGGCTTCTACGTAAACCCTGTAAATTTCAAATAATTCTATTCTGTAGTTTCCTCATAATGAATTTCAGAAAAATATTTTTTTAATTTTTAAAATTAATTTTGGAAAACCACTCCATGAACCCTCTAGGGATGCAAATTAAAAAAAAATATTTTCGCGAGATTGTAAAAATCAAGGGATCACTTGGCGAATTTCCATTCTATAATATTAAACATCTTACCTCCAATACATTTTATTATAAGCAAATCCTTTACTTTATAATTATTTTTCTGAACTGTCCATGAACAATATTGCGAGAGTTCGTTTGTCCAAATGTTGTTTAGACATCGGTTCACACAATTTCTCTTGCTGTGTCCACCAATGGAAGAGAGTTTAAATTGCAGTTGTTTATATGCAGTATCGTCCTTTATTAGGTTTTCCAGATCTTTAATCTTTTTCAAGGCATTGATAGGTAACGGTGGTAGTAAGGTGTCATTGGTAGTCGGTATATCGTCGATTATACCCAGTCTTATATTATTCAGTCTGTCCAAGATGGCTTTCTGGGTAGCTCTCAAATCACTGAGATATTTACTGACCAGCACACCTAGTAACCGTGTGACCGACTAAGCAAACTCGCTATATTTTTATTGTACGATTTTTACTCGGGTACAGAAGTTCTTCTAAAAGAGTGCGTCAATTTTTACCGCACGTCAAATTTTATGCAAATTTTGTTGAATTTGATAAAAACGTATATTGCATTTAAATTTTATGTGAGGTATTTTTAGGAAAGAATTTGGACAATTTTAATTAAAACGAAACTTTTTTTAATTAATAACTAAAACAATACAATACATAAATATGCCTTATATTTGGTTTTTTACTGCATGTAAACTATAATTTATGTCGTAATTTTTACACCAACTCCAATTGTTTGTGAAATAGTTGTAAAACATTCCATGGATTAATTCTGTACGGCAATTTACTAAAACAGATAATTATTATGTTAACATAAGTATAAATAAAAATATACAAAGGTAATATAAATTTAGTAAAAAGTTAAATATGGAAATGAAACTTAAATTTTTAATGCTTAACTATGGTTTCGCGTAAAAATCGAACAAATTTTGGACATTTGTTTGCAAGTGATGTCAGAATTGAATATATTTTTGTTACCTTGTTTGTACATCTAAATGGTACCTTTTTTTCAAAAAAAAAATTTCATCCATTGACCGCTGTGGTTTTCAGGCCTTAAGTCATTCTACTGTGTTAAAAATAGATAAATTTCGATATTTTGTAATAACATTTTTATTTAAAAACGTATCGATTTGAAATTAAGATAAAATGTAGACCTTATTAGTGGCAATAAATCCACGTATTATTTTTTTTAGATTTTAATATACAGGGGGCACGGTGGACAATTTAATTTAAAATTTTACCATTTTTTAAGGGTTAAAAAATCGAAGAAGCAACGTTGTTTTATAATTTTGAGTATATCACGTTAAAGTACTGATAAATAACTATTATTTGATATATAAACTTCTAAATGCAAATTATGTTTCTACGAGAGACACCATTTTTAAGTTAAGCCTTCAAAGAGCGTAATACTAACGTGTTTTACAAATTATAAATTCTTTTAACTAGTTTTATAAGATAATGTATTATATATTACATACAATATTTTATATATAACATCCAATTCTTACATATTTATTTAAAAAAATCCCATAGCCCCCTGCCATAGATTGAGCTAAAATTAGTTTTATTTATAAATTTTAAATTTTTTTAAGTTTACTAATTTTGATCATAGTAGGCATCACAGACTTTTTTCTATGGTAACCTACCATTGGAAGCATGAAAGATAATTTACCAGTTCAGTTTATAAGTTGCAAATGACTGATTGCGTTTTAATTTATAAGTGTACTATAAACTTAAAATATTAATTTATTAAAATGAGTAAACTAAATAATAATTATAGACAGTGTCAGCAAGTTAGAAATTATAACCTAATTTAATTTTATTTTTTGCTCCACAGCCAAGCTTCAATTTATGTTTTACTCGATAAACAAGCTTCAATTTTAATTCCTAACTGAGGAAAGTAATATTTACCCAATAAATAAATTAGAATAAAGACTTTTTATGTTGCAATCGGCTATTTAGATATACCTATATTTTTATTCATTTGTTTTTCGATTTTTTGTAATTAGTTATTTTGCATTTTTTTTTATTTAATATAATGCAGGGTGTTTAATATAATGCAGGGTGTTTCTGGAGAAACGCAAACGGTATGGATTTGAAATTTTAATAGCATATACAATTTGATTTAGACTATACATAAAGTCAATAGTTTTCAAGATATTAATTTTTTTCGTTAAAATGCACGTTAATCAAAATAGCCTCTAATTTGTTTGTTATTATGTTTGTTGACATGGGGTTGGAATTTTTGGAATATTAAAACATTGTTTAGTTTTTTAAAGGTTTTTCAACAAATACCTTGAGAAAAACCACTTGAAATTAGGCAAACTTCAAACAATAATAACGTTTTTATTATAAATGTAAAACCCTGTATGTTTTAAAATAATCAAATAGAACATTAAAGAATCTTTTGATTGGTATTATAGTAACTCTTTCCTTAAGTTAAAATTTCAGAGACATTTAACAATTTCTAATATTTTCAATACTATTTTGTATCAACAAACCTCTGAAATTCTACATGTGCTTTAATGTAACAGTATCCATGGTTACCACCAAATCTGTCATTGTTTAAAATTAATTAAAATATTTGATTGAAAAAATAATAACTCAAAAAATATTGACTTTAGGTATAGGATATGGAATAGCCATTTTACTCAGAATTTTATGTAGAATTAAATAATGTAAAAATATATGAGGTATTCCGGTAAAACAGGAAGTATTATTTTGTTTAAAATAATTTAGGAAAATAGTCTAAAGCGAATACTTTACGCTATTAAAATTTTAAATCGATGTCTTTCGCGATTCCCTAGAAACTTCCAACTGACTAAGTACGTGAAACACCCTGTATATTAAACGTCATTTATGTGTTATGCTTTACTTAATTATTAATAAAAGATACAACAATATTTGTATAAAAATGACAAAATGTACTAAACTAAGCATTTATGAATACTGCTACTGCTAATTCAAAACTGATCCTGGCCACAGAAACATCATTTGCATAAAAAAGTTAATATATCAAATAATAGTCAAATATCAATACTTTCACGTGCTATACTCAAATTTATAAAACAAAGTTGCTTCTTCGATTATTTACCCTTTAAAAATTGTTAAATTTTAAACTAAATTATCACCAGCGCCCCCTGTACGTTATAATCTAAACCAAATTTTTTCATGGATTAATTGTCATTAGTAAGATCTACATTTTGTCCAAATTTCAAATCGATACGTTTTTAAATAAAAAAGTTATTTGAAAAAAATGAAATTTCTTCATTTTTAACACAGCGAAGAAAAAAATAAAAATAAAAACAAAGTTGTCAATGGACGAGATTTTTTTTTTGAAAAAAGTACTGCATTAAGATGTAGAAATAAGGTAAAAAATTTTCAATCGATTTCTTGAACCCTTGCAAATCGACCGTTCGATACTTTCGCGAAACCGTAGTTAAGCATAATTATTCAGCAATTTTCTAAAACTGAATCATGATCTACTCATTTAACTTCCTGTTACCTTCATCTAACTATGTAGGCTGTGGGAAAACAGGTATTTACAGTTAGGTATATATGGGTATATACAGGTACTATGTTTTAATTTAAAATTTTGTTAATTAGAAAAAATAGTACCTATATACCCATATATTAGGGTGGCGCAAAAAAAACGACTATTTTTTTTTGAGTCTCGAGTGAAAAAATGTTAGTTTTTGATGTTTTAAGAGGCCTCTCCAAAGGACAGCTCAAAAAAAATTTTTTTAGAGGTCGCTCCAAATTTTTTTAAATTTCAAAATTCTTCAAAAATCGATTTTTTTTTAAATTTTTTTTCTCGGTACGGTATAATTTTACAGACATAAAAAAAATAAGTTTCTAAAAGTTTCAGATCAAAATTTAAATTTTGAAAGGTCGCTCATATTTTTTTTTAATTTATTAGTGCATTACTTTAGATTTTTTCGAGCGACCTTTTAATATTCACATTAAAATTCCATGCATTTTTTTTATTTAGTACAATAATCGATAAAAATACACCACGAGATGAACTAAAAATCAAGCACAATATAGAAAACAAATTTTTTTTTCACTTTAATAATTTTATTTAATCAACTATGTACAACATTTTGACGATTTTTGAAATTAAAAAAAATTTGGAGCGAACTCTAAAAATTTTTTTTTTTAGCTGTCCTTTGGAGAGACCTCTTAAAACATCAAAAACTAACATTTTTTCACTCGAGACTCAAAAAAAATAGTCGTTTTTACATACATATATTTTTATTGGTTCGATAGTGTGAATTTAAACCAGAGCTGGGCACGAGTACTTAAAAAAGTATTCATAAAATTTTAAGTACGAGTACTTAAAATATTTACTCGTAAGTACATTTGTAAAGAGAGGTTACGGTTACGTGTAGTAATCGTGAAAACACGAGTAAAGAGTACGAGTCCTTTTGAATAAAAAATGTTAGTAAATATAATTGATTATTCTTTACTCTCTAAAAGTGGATTAGTTAAAAATTACTAATTGTCATAGGGAAAAAGCAGCCACTAATAATTCTCGCCAATAGCAATTTGTATTTTTAACATTTAGCAGTCAATTTCCATGTAAAATTGTTCCCTGAATCCAAAAATGTCGTCAAAAATTATGAAAGTGGAGCAGTTTTTGAGATATAGTCCATTTTCCATATAATATGGCGGTATTTTCACTAATTTCCACTGTGGTAATTAGTCATTTTCGACCAATTCATTTTTAGAGAGTGTACATTATATAATATACTTTGGTCCTGAGTTATAAAAATACAAATACAAATTTATAAAATTATTTATTTTAAACATTAAGTATAACAATTCTTAAATAGTTTATAATTTTACCTATTCACTTGTTATAAAACCTATAGGCTATAATATATTATATTATACTATATATTATATAATTTAAAAAAGACTTCCAAACAAAATGTTTTGATGCTTACGATATTTTGTCAAAAAGTCATCGATATAATAAACGAAAATACTCGTATATATTACTCGAGTATTTTTTACGAGTGCATTGAATTTGGTTCAAATAAAAAATACTTATGAGTAATTAAAATACGAGTAAAAGTACTCAGTACTTGGCCAGCTCTGATATAAAGCACTAGGGCAAGCTTTTGACATTATAATTTATATTAATAATAATTAATAACATTAAATTTTTCGTTTAAAAGGGCCGGAGATATCGATAAACTTCCTTATGCTAGGCAGCTGCAGAATATTTATTTCTTAATAGTGATGAAAAAATGACAATTAGTTAGAGTAGGGCTGTATAAAATGTGTTTACCTTACATTATAATGCTATATCGTTATGACAATATAATTAATTAATATTTGAACCAATAACATGCCAGTATTCCATAGTTACGAATTTTATCACAGCGACAATATTTTTTATCACCTTGTTTACACGTTACTAAGAATTTTGACACTTTTCTTTATTTGACATTTGATGACATTTAAATCTTGTGATTAAAATAATGAATTATAAACTCTAAAAGATCGATGGGTTGGTGTAAACGATAACGAAATTAAGGCAAGTTTGAATAAATAAGGTTTATGAAAGTCTTTTTATATTTTAAAGCACATTTTAATTTCAAATGTCAAACTGACAATTCTTTAAATTCTAAAATTCAATATATTTTCTCACTAAATATAACTCGTGGTATGATTAATAATCGGTTATATTTACTCATTGAAAACGAAGCAGCACATTTCACTCGTCCTGCGGACTCGTGAAATCTGCAGCTCGGTTTCAATTCGAAAATATCATCGATGATAATCATACCAATTGTTATATTATGGGTGAAAATAATAAACTTTACATTACAAATTAAATGGTTTTTAATTTTGATAACTACACGATTTCTTCTCGAAGTGTACGACCAAGACCTGACTGAGACTAAATTTTTCTGCTTAGACAATTGGCAAACTCTGGACGAAGCGACGGGGATTTCCCGCTTTATATTATTTTATTACAAATTGTAAATTAAGTACGTAAAATAAGGACTTACTTTTTTCATAAATAAAAATATATGTTTTATGCAGTTAATTTTTTTATTCCAATGAATTTCAAATTTGACACGGCGATAGTTTGTAAAAACACGGCAATTTTAGATCATGCGCGCGGCTTTTAATTTCGACTGGTTGGCTGCACTGGTTACACCCCGCATCGCGGCCCGATATCCTTTGACGATATTAGCTGTACTGAAACCGATATCGGCCATTTTCATTCGGGTTTTGTTCTTGGAGACGGCTGGTCGTTTGAGATCCTGGAGGGACAAAATCGGAATCCCAGCACAAAATACGCTGGTTTTTGTCAAATATAGAAAATCTACAATAGATTAAGTAATTTTCGAAGGATTTCCACGACGGATGGATTAAATATTTAAAGAAATAACAGTGCATGGTTGGAACTAAAATGGAGTCAACACCGAAAATTTATTTTATTATTTATTATCCGTAATTGAATGGGAGACGAAATGAAGAAATGTACTTAAATGAATTGTAACAATATTTATGAATTGGACAAAAACAGAAAAAAAGTATAAAAAAGTGACAGTGATAAAAAAAATAATATTGAAAAAGAAGGGAGCGGCTATAGGAACTCCTAGACTCGCCCTCCCCAGTTATAGAAAAAAAAAATTAAGCTGGCCAAATCCCGGAAGGGAAAAGCCAAAAAAGGAGAAGAAGAAGATATGGGCCATTTTATAGGAGAGGCGATTAAAGTGACTTTTGAAAGATCTTGTAGAAATACACTAAAAACAATCATAATCTCGCAAATCAATTTTTAAACGTATGGTTCGTTTTCTCGGAACGCGTAAATATATATAATAAGCAATTTTATAAAAAAATTATATATGACAAATTAAAAAAAAAGTTATTAGCTTTTCTTACATGATTAACGAATTAAAAATTTTAAATTTGAGCTCCACAAGAGCATTAAATTAAATATAAATTTCATTTTTAATTATTTTTTTACAAAGCAATTTAAATCTAGTAGTCTACGAAGGCGTAGAAGGGACAATTACACAAAATTTATTTTTAATATTTAATTCCGAGTTAGGTAACACAGAATTAATTCACCCCATTTAATTCTGCGTTAGGTAACACATAATTAATTCCTTCCTATTTAATTCCGTGTTAGCTAACACAGAATTAATTCCTTCCATTTAATTCTGCGTTAGGTAACACAGAATTAATTCCCTCCCGTTTAATTCCGCGATTACTAACACAAAATTAATTCCCTCCCCTTTAATTCCGCGTTAACTAACACAGAATTAATTCCCTTCCTAATTAATTCTGTGTTAACTAACACAGAATTAATTCAATTAATTTTGTGTTACTTAACACGGAAATAAATGGGAGGGAATTAATTCTGTGTTACCTAACACGGAATTAAATAGGAGGGAATTAATTCTGTGTTAGTTATCGCGGAATTAAAGGGAAGGGAATGGGGTAGTTAAATTTTTTCTGACCTATACTTTTTATGGTTTTATTCAAGGCGTATTGTAATTTTAAACATTTCTGTGAAATCGGAATTTCAATTGAGTTTACCGTTTTCGAGATATTTACAAAAAAAAATCTCCTAATTACGTCACTAGGCTATTGACAACGTTGCCAGCTTTTTCTATGGTTGCCAGTGTGTTTAGTTTAAGATTCTTACGATAGATGGCGCCACGTTATAATATTTTAGTTTTAAAACCGCTTGATCTATAATTTTAGTTGAGAAGAAGAAGAATTAATTTTTTGACGTTTCTTTTTTTCGGGTTATGTTTTTTTTTAATTTAGATTATTGAAAATCAATGTTATTGTTATGTTATTTGTAATTGATATTAGATAAGTGATTTATTAATAACAAATAAAGAATTCTTTAAAGTACATATAATTATAATCATATTTTGTCGTAAATGCATTTCATGAGTATAATGCCTAGTTCTTTATATTCTTTTAGATATATCTTAAAATGTACTCTAGAGCGTAGTAGGAATTAATTCTGTGTTACCTAACGGAGAATTAAATGGGGTGAATTAATTCTGTTACCTAACTCGGAATTAAATATTAAAAATAAATTTTGTGTAATTGTCCCTTCTACGCCTTCGTAAGTAGTCAGCTTTTAAATACATGTTGCACGTTTTGCTGCCGAGTATTCAGACCCCAAGCAGAGCCATTGGGCCTCAAATAGTCAAACAGTTTTAGGTCAACGCTTAGACCCCCTGGGGGTATAGCAAACCCAAATGTAAAAAAAAATTAACAACTTTTCTTTTAAAGTTGCCCGTTTGGCGTGAAATTTCCTATATATTTTTTTAAAATATTATTTTATGAATCAACCCCCGAGTTTTTTACCCATCTGTATACAGATTATCCTTACAATCCTCTAAAATCCTTTGCAATTTATGCGGCTCTATGAACTTCTCGAACTCATGTGTACCTTTGGGCACCAATTGAACCACATCCTCAGCCAAAAAAATCGCCACGAAATTAGCAGGGGTTGTTTTATTAATAGTCGTTATAAAAATCGAACCGTTAGGTTTTAAGCACTCCAAACAAGCCTTTAAAAACTCCTCTTTCTGGGTAACATGCTCTATAATCTCAGAGGCAACGATAGCATCAAATTTTTCTTTGTTATTTTTGGCAAAATCTTCTATACACCCAGCAGAATAACTTATATTCAACCCCTGCTTCATAGAATGCTTCTGCGCGTGATCAATAATGCTCTCGTTGGCGTCCAACCCGGTTATGCAACCACCTAACCTCGCTAGCGGTTCGGATAGTATACCGCCTCCGCAACCTACGTCAAGCAAGCTTAGTCCTGCAAGAGGTTTAAGGTTTTGACGGTTGTCACTTGTTAAAGAGCCTGTGTTCGCAAGGCCTTCCCTGATCATGGGCACGCGCAGTTTGTTCATCGAATGAAGCGGTCTCATTGGTCCGAATTTGTCCCACCATTGCTCGTTAAATTGCGAGAATCGTTTTATTTCGCCCGGATCGACAGTTGTTGTGGAAAATTTTCGTAGTATTTTGGCCATGTTTCCTAAAAATACAAAGTAAAACAGTTATAATATAAATATAAATATTATTTAACTTTAGTTGACATTCTTAAGACAGTTATATTCTAGCTTAAATTAACATTCTTAAGACAGATACAACTAGCTTAAGTTGGCAATCTTAAGGTAGTTTCTCCATAAATAGTTTGTTAAATAAATAACAGCAGGCCGTGAGTCACGGCCCGTGACAGCAAATTCAGCGGTGCCAATGTGGTAAAAATAAAACGTATATATATAAAAAATTATTGTGGAAAATTCTATATGGAAAAAAATATTTTTATAAAGAAAAAAATTTTTATATACAAAAAATATTTTTGTATAAAGAAAGCACGCCGTGGCCCTAATTAAATAAAATTTGTAGTTCTTTATTCCGGCTCGGGTGGCGCTGTTACTTTTACCATTGATTAAGAACGCTTTTACTGTAAACAACGATTTAGCTGAGGGAATATCGCGCCCATATAACAAGGAAGTGTCTGTTTAACAGTTGAGCAGACACTTCCTTGTTATATGGGTCGAGATTCCCTCAGCTAAAGGGATGTTTACAGTAAATGTAACAGCGCCACCCGAGCCGGAATAAAGAACTACACAATTTAATTATATGGATCTCGGCGTGCTTTATATAAAAAAAATTTTTTCTATACAGAGTGTTACTTAAGTATGTACAATAAATTAAACTGATTTTAAGACAAAAAGTTCATATAAACATGGGTCCGCAAATGCTTCTTTTTCAAAATACAGGGTGTTAAACTTAAATTAGTTTTTCGTAATTATCTTAAATATTCCTTACCCAATTTTGTTGTTGTAATTTGGCAGTGTTATTTGTAGTGTTAAGAGTCTAAGAGGCACCTTAACAAATATTTTTGACTACAAAATTTATAACTCTGACTTTTTGTTTTTTTTTATATTTTTTTGGGATTAAGCAGCTAAAAATACAATTTTTTTGTGTCTTGAATTTTGTTTGCGAGAAAAAAATAAGATCCCCTTAATTGCATATCCCTGGACCACACAAGATATGCATTTAATGATTGTAATTTTAGTTGCTTAACCCTAAAAAAATATATATAAATTATAAAATAGTCAGTGGCATAATTTTTTTTGTCAAAAAGGTTAAGGTTTATCAAAGTTTAACACCCTGTATTTTGAAAACGAAGAATTTGCGGACCCATGTTTATATGGACTTTTTGTTTTAAAATCACCCAAGAATTAAAAAGGTCGGGGAAATAAGGGATCTATACACGGTTTAAAGTGTTTATTCAAAGCCTGCAATAAAAAGAAAATAATTTTAAACTTTTATATCCTTTAATAAAATTTAAGTGGTTTATTAAAACTAATCACAATATCAAAATAGCAAATTTTAGGGTTGAGTCATTATCTTTAAACATTGTTTGCTTAATATTTTTCCAATGAGGCTTAGGTCCCTTATTGTCCCGACCTCTTCAATTGTCTGTTGATATAGGACAAACAAGTTCGCACGCTACTTTGGAGGGTAAGATTTTTGTTTTTTGTTAAGAGCAGGGCTGTGTTTAAATTACAATAAAAAATATTTCTAAAAAGTGTACAGATCAGTGTGTGGTATAAAATTTAATGTGTTCCTCATTGTTTAAACATTATTTTAATTTTAATTCTGAAAACAAACAATAAAATGGCCAGTGTCCAATTACTGGTTGTAAAAATATGTAAATTTATATTATTGGACATATGCCCAATAACTGTATTCCTTAAATCATCATTATAAAGAATAGTGTTATTTTATTTTCTTTAGAACGAATCTTTGGTTGGGTTTGAATAGTTATTGGACAGGTGTCCAATAACTGTATTTCTTCCAATAACTACAATTTATTATAGCAGTAATCCTGTTTATGGACGGTCATAAGTCCTAGTTAAGCTACGAACTAAGTGTGTTGTGCAATTAGTTAAAAATCGCACAAAAACGCCAGAAGAATTCTTCGATGTATCGGTTTTTTTACCATTAAAAATGGCATGGCGACAGGGAGTTCGTGAATGGCGATGTATTGAATAAAGTAACGTTTGCACCACTTCTCAAAAAAATATTAGGTAAGTATATATAAATCAAAAATATTAGGTATATATAGTATAGTATTGTAGCGAGTACCACTCTGGATCTCGGAATTATAACTCATCACCGATGAGTCCTCGCCGGTGAGTCGGCGCTCTAGCGATCGAGAGCGGTCCGGAGCTGGAATATTCGAGAAGGCGCTTGCGTGTCTAGAGTCACGTAGGCACTTAATAGGTATATAAGGGATAGCGCAGCATGGAGCAGGTTAGTCAAGCTTTGGTACTGGCGATAAAATAAATAAATATACGTGCAAATAAATAGACTCTTGTACAATATATATAATTAGTAGTTAAGTGTTAAGTTAGTTTTTATAGTTTTTTAGTGTTTTAACTGTAAAAAGTTATAAAATAAATAGTTTAGTTCGTTAATTAACCAAGTGCGTGTTTTTATTCACACTGCGAACAGTAAAAACGTTACAATTGGTGTCAGGAGTGCGGTTAGTGTGAAACTTCGCGAAGATGGTTTCGTTAATGGACTTAAAAGTGGCGGACCTCAAGCGAGAGCTAGAAGAAAGGGATTGTGATACAACTGGGAAAAAGAATGTGTTGCAGCAGCGGCTTCGAGAAGCGTTGGAATAGGAAGGTAAAAATCCAGATGAGTATTTATTTGAAGGCCCTTGTGACATGCATTTAATGTTGCAAAATTTAAAAGATCTGTCGATTTACAACAGAATATTCTAGAAAATTCCAACGAGTTGCAACAGAAAATGTTGGAAAATTCCAGCGATGTACAACAGAGAATTATAATAAATCATCCTGTTCCGGCCTAAACATTATAAATGCTTCACAAACTAGAGATACCACACTTAATGATATTTGCAACAAACTATTTCAGAAGTGAGACCAAGGAATTAGTAGTTACCTTCAGAATCCAGAAATATGACATCGCAAGGGAAAGAAAAATTTGGAGAAGTAGTGCATTCCTAAGAAACATCAATAACATATACCGGAAGAATTGGAAGATGATATATTTTTATGTCATCATGTTACAAAGAGAGTAATGATAATAATGGAAGTGAAGAATTTACTGATGCAGAACTGAATGAGAAATCCGAGAAAGAAATAGATAAATTATATGATACTTACAAAAACGATGCAAAACGAGATGAGGAATCCGAAAAAGAAATATATGGATTATATAATATTTACAAAAACGAAATAAAAAAATTACCTAAAACAGCTATTTATCTTTAAAAAATATTTGTCATTTTATGCTATTTAATGTAAAGTTGTTATGTTTATATAAAATTTGTATGTCCAATAACTATGTTCCATGTGTCCAATTACTATATAAAATGTCTAATTACTATACTTCTGTAAAATTTGTAAACACGTGTTTTGCCCCCCTTGCCACGTTTGTTACAAACGAAATATATAGGCATAAGTAAAACATTTATATACCTTGATTAAAAAGGTATAGCTAATTTAAAATAATTAAAAATTACATATTATGTATAAGCCGAGTTCTGCATGATATAACCAATGGAATTTTAAATGGAATAAGGTGAGTTTTAGAATATTACGAACTCTTCAGGATATAGGGGGAAACATGTTAAATGTAAAGACACCACTAACTCATTTTTATTAAAAAGTGGAGGTTTGGACATCCTCAATTTACCTATATAAACTGCGCAACCAAAAAGTTCGTTCTTTTTCAAAACGACATAACTTTTTTGTTTTTTGAACGATTTATTTTGGACTGTGACGTCTGCTAGCCTCATCCTCTGGCAATTCATGTAAAGCACACGGTTTTTTAAGTAAATTTCCTGTCCAGTAAAATCACCTGGCAACCCTTTTCTTTCTTATTATTTTTGTTTGTTTAAATTTGAGGGTATTATAAAAGGGTGTTACATTTTTTTGACAAATTGTTCTTTTGCAAATAAAATTTTAAATTTTGTAGTGAGATTTGTGTTTTTCTTAAAACTGAGAATAATAAACCAAAAAAACTGGTAAAGCTTAGCTTATTTTTCCTTATTGATAGCGATTAATAAGGAAAAATCAGAACACAACGTCTATATAACGTCGAACGTTGGTGTCGCTGATTTTAAAGTGGTTTACCCATCGATTGCGGGCTATTGGCATAGACATGCGTAGCGTCCGTGTGGCATGTAGCGCCGTCCCACAGTGGGAGGAATTTCAAAAATCGCGGACAAAATTAGGGACACATTATTTTGAGCTATTTTAAGGTTTATGCGGTGGTAAATTAATGCTAAAATATTAATATTAATGAAATGTTTTAATTATGTACACAAATTCACAAATTTGTTTTAAACAATTTGGAAAAGTTCGGTTTTGTCGATCCTCCATTCTCCAAAAATATAAATTAATAAACAAATATATTACGCAATATTACCTAAGCTAAAAATAGAAAAATAAACAAAAAAAAACAATATAAATTAAGGAATGTTCGAGCAAAATCACTTATATATGTACATTTTTTTTCGTTTTTCGTTTTTTCTTTGTAAATTTCGCATCTTTTGCTTTATTTATATCGACTACTAAAGTGACTTGGTCCAAAAAAAACCCTATATCGTTGTTAAAATAACATTTAAAAGTTGATTTTAAAGCAAAACCGGTTAAATCCACGTTTTTTACCTACTCTCTAAAAATTAATTAGTCAAAAATGACTAATTTAATAGTAATTAGTGGCCACTTGTACCATAGTTAACCATGGAATATAATGGTATCCCAAAATTTAACATCCAATTCTTATGTAAAATTGTCCCCTGAATCCGAAAATGCCATAAAAAATTATGAAAGTGGAGCAGTTTTTGAAACATAGTCAATTCCATATTAAATGAAGAATTGATCTCAAAAACTGTTTTACTTTTTTAACTTTTGACGATATTTTCGGATTCAGGGGACAATATAAGATTTATCAATAATATCCAGGTTTTCGGTTAGGTACTTTAAAAGTTTGTTGTGTTTTTCTTTGTTACTAACATTTTTAATAAGTTCATAAGGTAAGTGCGGGTAATAAGGCCCACCTAACGCATTATATTAAAAAAAAACAAAGAAAACGTGCACATTTTTTAATTTTTTTTATTTCATAAACATATGTTAACTTTAAACTATATAATGTAACATTTATAAACTCAAATGAAATAAACAAAAAGAATATTTCTTAGGGTTTTAAAAAAACTCGTTAATGGGCCTTATTTCAGGCTCAACAGATAATAAAGTCCATCCATTCAGGGTGCACATTTGGGACAAATAAACACATCTTCATCCTCAGGCGTCAGTCCGACACATTTTTCATGAACCCAGGTGAGGCACATGGCACACTGACCCATATCAACCTTAAAATCCAGTTCACAAAGCTTGCAGAACCAATATTCCTCGGGGTTGGCGTCTGCGCTTTCTGTCGAGGTCGATGGTTCTACAGTGGCCTTCGTTTGACAGATCTTCGCTTTCTTCTTGCATTTTGTTGCCGAAAGGCGATGGTAAAAGGTTTATAAAAACCGTATTTATGGTAAAATTTGCAATTTTAGACTTTTATATGAAAGAACAAGGATAAGGAATGTGGAAAAATATACCATCATTTCCTTTCATTAATTACGCAAAACAAAAATGGGCTTGAAAAACTTACATACAATTTGCTCTAAAAAATCGACACGAACAATGTGACTTTTTAAGCAAGTTTAAGCGGGCATTTTATCATAAAAAAATATATTTCTTTTAAAATCATAATCTCTGTGCTTTCATTTTTTATCTCGTAATTTAAAATTTACAATGTTGATTTTTACAAAATAGGGTTTTGTCCGCGATTTTTGAAATTCCTCCCAGTGTGCGTCCTGCAGGAACCACATGTCGTTCAAGTCCATTTCATTCAATTTTACGGGTGTAGGCCCAAGTCCCGACGCAAAATTCGCGAAAGGCCGAGTTCTTGTGCACGGCGAGGAATGGACTGCCTCGGCTTCTTCTGCACACTTTCACGGACAACGGCGGTTATCAGTCGATCTGGCGTTTCTTAGACGTACGTTGGAGTCGACTTTAAAGGGCCAACGCATCTGCCGTAAAATGGGCGCAAAGCGCGCAACATTTGTACTAACGCTTCGTTAGTAACGAACACTCATTTTGATAATAAAGTTTTATCATTTGGACCTGATGCTCAATCGTGTTACTTGCCATAATGTTTTGGCATCAGTGACTGAATAATAAAAAAAGGTTAAACAAACGCCGCCACAGGCTGTCAACCTCGACCCGTTCCAATTTAAAAACCCAATATTATCAATTTTTTTTTTATAAATATTAACGCAAGTGTTATCTTAATCATTCGTATAAAATTAACACAAATTAATCATTGGTATAAAATTAATAATATTACAAGGATTTTGTAATAATTATTAATTTATTGCTAAAATATGTAAAATTATGGTACCTTATAGTATTACATATCGATTGGCAAAAGGCGGCAAATCCTAACAATCCTTAGAAATAAAATAAATAAATAAAATAAAAATTTTGCCACGACTTTTAAATACAAATAATTGAAGTGATGTATTTATCAGTTTTTTGATCATTTCGTTTAATTTTCAAATAATACATAAGATATTATACATGCACCTAACCAGTTTATCACATTTTTGATAGCACAAAAGTACATTTTTTAATAATTTAAGTACTCATTAACTTTTTTAATTAAATAAGATATTTTCTTTATTTTTTATTAATTGTTTAGTTAATTGATGTTTTTTCAAACATATGTGTAAAACAATAATTATAAATTAATTTCGAATTAACCCGCTAGCCTAAACTGGGCGTATGGCCCGACCCGGCGACAAAAATCCGGGAGTGGCCTTAACCATCGACACTGTCATCCTCCTAGGGTAGATCTACCAGCCGGCGTAAAAACTTCGGATCCAACAAACACAGGTAATGCTGTGCAGTGGCGGGATTCGTAGGAGAACGGAAAGGGGGTAAAATAACCCTGGGAGATTAGGAAGGTAATGTCGATGGGGCTTGCCATACGTTCCCATACTCATACTCATATAACAAGAAAACAATATATACAGGGTGAGTCAGAAGTAGGTGCATTAATTTAAGGAGGTGATTCTACAGATTATTTTGAGTCGTTTGAACCCCATATTGCCTTATCCAAAAGTTATTTGATTTTTTGTGATTTTGGTAAAATATCGTGTCCAGGTTTACATTTTTTAAAATTTCTCGATAAAAATTAAAGTTAATTAAACGATTATTTTTTTAGTAGTTAGCCCATACATTGGTACGTGCCACATAGTAATAGTTTTTCCAAAAAAGCTATATGGAACTTCAGAACAACAGTATAATAATAATAATAAATAAACGTTTATTTAGCTAAAGCTATTATAGTTTCTTACATAAATAAATACATTACATATACACGTTTTGTTTAATATATGTCAATAGTAATCTCTTAAAGTTATTATAATTATCACAATTTTTAGTTTCTGTTGGTAAATTATTAAACATAATAAGGCCATTTTTAAAAACATTGTTCATACATTTAGCAGTTCTAGAAGTTTCTATATAAAAATCATTTGTATTTCTAGTTTGATATGCATGTATGGAATTAACATATTGTAACTTGTCACATAGATATTTTGGCACTTTTCCGTGTTTTATTTTATATATATAGTCCATAGTCCTAAAATATATTCTCTGTTTAACACTTAATAGACTTAACACTTCTAACATAGTTTTAACAGGTGTATATTTATTACATTTTAAAATTAACCTCATACATTTGTTTTGTAAAACCTGAAATTTTTGGATTTGATTTTTGGGCAACCTATATAAAACTGTAGAACAGTAATCAAAATGGGGTGAAATTAATGTCTTATATAACAACATATGATTTTGAAAATTTAAAAACCTATTCATTCTCCTTAAAAAATACAGTTTTTTTGATATTTTATTTCTAATATAATTAGCATGATCATAAAAATTTAGTTGTTCATCAATTATTATTCCTAAATATTTAATTTTATTTACTCTATCCAAAACATCACTGTCAATTTTAAGGGTTACATCACTAACTTTAGTTAAGTTATATTTACTACCTAAAAACATATATTTACATTTACTTTTATTTATACATAGATTGTTATCACAGAGCCATTTAAAAATACTATCAAGATCACAATTTAGTTTATCACACATTTCCATAATATTTGTACCATATATATAAATCATTGTATCATCCGCAAAAAGTTTAATTTGACAATGTTTAATATATTTTGTAATGTCATTTATATACAATATAAAAAGTAAAGGACCTAATACTGTTCCTTGTGGGACTCCATGGTAGGTTGGTAATTGACTAGAAAACGTATTATTAAATTTGACTTTTTGATATCTTTCTGTAAGGTAAGAAATCATCCAACTTAAAGCTTTATCCCCTATACCTAATTTTTACAACTTTTTTATTAATAATAACCTATTTACAGTTTCAAAGGCTCTTTTAAAATCAAGGAAAACCGCAATAACAATATTATTATTATCTATAGTTTTTAACCAGTTATCACATATACTCAAAATTACCGATTCACATGAATGTTTTTCTCGAAAACCTGACTGATGTTCTGTTATTATATTATTTTCGTTTAAATATTGCACAAGTTGATTTTTAACTATAGTTTCAATAATTTTTTCATGAGGTGGTAAAACATTTATAGGTCTATATTCGTCACTTAAAATTGTGTTATTAATCTTTGGCACTGGCACAATTACCGAATTCTTCCAAATATCGGGAAATACTCCTTTTTCTAAAGAGGTGTTGATCACATCCAAATATCTATTTGCAACTACTTCAATAGAGTCCTTTAATATTTTTGTTGAAATTCCATCTTCAGATCCATTTTTATTTCGCATTCCCATAACGACCTTATTGAGCTCTTGTATGTTAATAGTCTTATATTTGTTCAGTTTAGTATGCGTTTCTATGTTTTTTAAATAATAATCCCAGTCATAAAACTTATTTATATTATTAATTATTTTATTTATGCTATCTATAAAGAATATATTAAAATTTGTTGAAATTTCAAAATTGTCTTTTATTTTTATTTTATTAAATTCAATACAATTATTAGTAGTTCCATCATTTTTATTAGGTAGTATATGTTTAAGTTTTTTCCAAATTTCAGTTTTTTCTTTTGTGTTAATAATATTATGTAAATACTTTTGTTTTTCTATTCTTAATAAAGTAGTAAGTTCATTCCTTATTTTTTTATAGCTAAGCCAATCGCTGTTTATATTTGTAAACACTGCTTTTTTGTAGGCCTCATTTTTTTCTTTTATTTTACCTAAGATCGTGTTGTTTATCCACTTATTTAATGTATATTTTTCATTTAGCGAATATTGTTCAATTGGACATATGTAATTTAAAATAAGATTTGTCGATTCTATTAATGACTTGCATAAATAATTTACATTTGTACTGGTGTTGTCCCAGTTAATATCTCTTATTTGTTGTTGAAAATCATTTTTATTATAATGTTTATAATTACGTTTTGTTATTTTTTGTTTAAGTACTTCACAGTTCGTATTTTCGTGGTTGATAGTTATAATGGAATGGTCACTTATTTTGGGGGTTAAATGCACTGTATGATCAATAAATTTATCTTTAGAAATTAAAAAATCAATAAGTGTTTTACTCTTCTCAGTTATTCTTGTATATTCATTAATATTTTGATACAGTCCATATTGATAAAAAAGTCTTTTTATTGTAGTTTCATAATGTGAAGTCTTTTTTAAGTCAATGTTAAAGTCTCCAAGTATAAACAATTTCCCATCATAGTCTGTAATTTCCTCAATTATATCATTCATGTATTGTATAAAACTAGCATGGCTTGAATTTGGTGAATGGTACAATGCATTTATTAAATATCTTTGTTTTTTGTATTTAAATTCAATTCCTAAAAACCAAATTAAGTTTTCTATATTTATGTTTTTTGATCTGTTATATTGTATTCCATTTTTAATAAATATTAAAACACCTCCAGTTCTATTATTATTTGTATGGCAAATTTCAAATTTATAATCTTTAATTTTTATTTCTTTCTCTGTAATATTTCTGTCTACATGTGTTTCGACTAAACATATAACAATTGGATTCCATATGGCTGCTAAATACTCAATTTCACTTTTGTTGTGTATAAATCCTTGACAATTTAAATACAACACAAAAACATTAGATTTTTTTAATTGCTATTGTTTGGAGAAATTTGTTTTTCTTATTTCAGCTTGCACCAGTTTTTGATATACAGCACAATTTCTATCATAAGCTGCGTGGTTCGTATCTAATTTAATTTTTAATTTTTCTGATGTTGATTTACAGTTTATACAAGATAAGTTTTCAGACTGGCATTCCTCTGTTTTATGTTTTTCACTACATTTAGAACAGGTTTCGTCGTTTGTACAGTCCTTGGATTTATGGTTATATTTTCCACATTTGAAACATCTCATAATGTTGTAGTATTCAAATACTTTACATTCTCTCCATCCCAAATTTAGAGTTCTTCGGCAATAATGTCTTTAAATATTATAGGTTCAACTTCAATTATTATATTTCCAGAATTGTGTTTTCTTTTATTTTTGTATTTCCAATTTATGTTAATATTTCCTTCAGTTTCTAAGCTATTTTGTTCCTTTATTATATGTAGAATGTCATTGTCTTCTTTATTTATTACTTCTTCTTCTACACCACAAATAATCAGTTTTGGCTTCTTAAATGTAACTTCTTCTATTTTATACTTATTTCCAAATTCTTCCTGTACTTTATTCATTAATTTTCCTTTTGACTCATTGGTAGAACAACTTATTAGAACTCCTCCATCTCTAACATTTTTAACTTCACCAATTCCTACTGATAAATTTTCTGGATTTATTTTTTCTTTAATTTCTGTGAATGTTTTTTTACTATCTTGTTCCGTAGTTGGTTTTATAATTATGCATTCTTTATTATTTTCTACAATTAAAATAAAATTTTATTCGCGAATTTGGAAGACTTGTTAAGTTCATCATGTTTTTTTTAATTTCATTATACACTTTGCGTGCAAACTGTTTAAAAAACTTTCTTAATGTATTACCTTTCGAATGATGTATAATATGTCCTTAAAAACTATTATTTTTAGGTAGAAAATGTCACCTTTGTAAAACACACACCGGTTTTAGTTTACGCTAACAATTCACGATTAGTAGTAAGTAAAATACTAGAGTGTTAAGTTAACATTTATTTATTAAAATATTACTAAATAAAGGTCTACAGGTCTTTGTAATGGAAACGCAGCCGAAGCTCGACGAGAATATCAAGTAAGGTTCCCACAAAAACGCGTTCCTAATGAAAGAGTATTCAGTACAACATATCGTCGTATAGCTGAAACCGGCACTGTTATACCAAGACCACGCATTGGAGCTCATGAAGTTAATGTAAATGTTGATGAAGACATTCTAGAAAGATTTGAAGAAGATCCAACTACCAGCACAAGAAAAGTAGCTTCTGAGTTGGGTTTAAGACAAAGCAAGGTTGCACGTGTAATGAAACGTTCAGGCCAGCATGCATTTCATTATACACCTGTCCAGGGTCTAGAGGAAGGGGATCCCCAACGAAGAATCAGCTTTTGCAGATATTTATTAAATGCAGATATTGATAATCCCAGGTTCTTGTCTAGAATTTTGTGGACTGATGAGTCTAAATTTAGTAGAGAAGGTATTACCTACTATCTTTCACAATTTATACTTCTGCCCATGGGCACAGGATAATCAACATAAGAAAAGAATAACTAGTTTTCAAAGAAAATTTAGTGTAAATGTGTGGATAGGTGTACTTGGCAGTACATTGATCGGTCCTCACTTTTTGCCAGATAATTTGAATGGTGAAGCTTATGGGGAATTTTTGAATACCGTATTGCCAGAATTAATGGATGATGTTCCATTAGCAAATAGGATTGAAATGTTTTTCCAACACGATGGATGCCCAGCCCATTATGAAGGTTTCAAAATCGTTGGATTGATAGAGGGGGACCAATAGTATGGCCACCAAGGAGCCCTGATTTAACACCTTTAGATTTTTATGTGTGGGGGCACATGAAAGAAAAGGTATAGGCAGTTGAAATATTAAACAGAGACCAGTTAATCGAAAGGATACAAGACGCGGCAATAGAATTAAGATACAACTTAGATAATCGACTTACTCGCGGTGAAATCAGAATAAGGGCACACGCTTGCATTAGAAATGATGGCGGACACTTTGAGAATTTTCTGTAGACCTTTATTTAGTAATATTTTAATAAATAAATGTTAACTTAACACTCTAGTATTTTACTTACTACTAATAGTGAATTGTTAGCGTAAACTAAAACCGGTGTGTGTTTTAGAAAGGTGACATTTTCTACATAAAAATAATGATTTTTATTGGCATATTATACATCATTCGAAAGGTAATACATTAAGAAAGTTTTTTAAACAATTTGCACGCAAAGTGTATAGTGAAATAAAAAAAAAATCCTGATGAACTTAACAAGTCTTCAAATTAGCGAATAAAATTTTATTTTATACTGTTGTTCTGAAGTTCCATATGGGTTTTTTGGAAAAACTATTACTATGTGGCATGTACCAATGTATGGGCTAACTACTAAAAAAAGAATCGTTTAATTAACTTTAATTCTTATCGAGAAATTTTAAAAAATGTAATCCTTGACACGATTTTTTACCAAAATCACAAAAAATCAAACATTGTTTATGTGTTGTTAATACAAAAGAGCCTCTTAAGCAGTTATGTATTGGTTAACGCGAGTACTTAAACCAAAGATTAAATATACTTTTCTTCTTAAATATTAAATTTTAATCTATATATATTAGGGTGGAGTGAATTTTTTTAAATTTATTAATTGATTTTTCCTATATTATTAATTGTTGACTAAAGGCGTAAAATGAATAAATATCGAAAAAATATTTCAATTTTTTAATATCTTGAGGTGGCGCATCAGTCTCGAAGTTTTGAAAATTCTAAAAAAATATTACTTCAATCAAAGTAATAAAAATAGCATTATTTATAAATAAAAAGTTTATTTTAGTAAAATTAACGTGAAACGTAAACATATTTAATAGTAAATCATAAGCTTTAAGTAACTTCAGGAGTGTTTATTGGTAGAAATGAGATCTTCTTTTTCGCGAAAATACTGACATTTGGTATCAAAATTTGGTAATTATTTTCTGACTTTAATTATTGTTCTGATGAAACCATCTCTTGCTTTCGATCCACAAACCGAGACTGAAGATTCAGTATACTGGTTATAACCAGTTTCACACAGCGTTCCACTGCTTGGGTGTGACACGAAAATTTAGTAGTATAGGAAATGGTCACCCGAAGAAATCATATCGGTAATTTCTGTCATCGTATTTCATAGTCATAGGTGGTTCAGTCACCTTTTCTGTCGCCCAGTGAATTAACTCGTACAAATGTAATGCTTCAGTATTTAGTTGGGGAAGCTTTAATTCCCGTAATATCGAACATTTTGATTCTTTTCTCGCCTTTAATATTTTAGGCAATGCTAGTTCTCTGATCGATAGATATATTGTAGGTAACATAGCAAGTAATAGGTTTTCGGGATAAATATTAGCTATAGCTAACAAAGATCCAGGAAAGATAGCACATTCCCTATGGCTGGCGTGTGCTAATAGGATTATTCGTTTATATGTGGGGACAGCAAATCCATCGGAAAACCTAAAAGAATTGGCTACTTTTATCATGAAAGTGTATGCCCCAACGTGGTTTTACATCAACACCAAGCCTACGTGCAAACATGGTCCTATTCACATATTTAATATGACTAAAAGAGCATTGCACCTCCAGAAAAACTTGAAGGCCTTATAACTATAGTTATAAAGAATATTCAGCTATCTTTCCTGGATCTTTGTTAGCTATAGCTAATATTTATCCCGAAAACCTATTACTTGCTATGTTACCTACAATATATCTATCGATCAGAGAACTAGCATTGCCTAAAATATTAAAGGCGAGAAAAGAATCAAAATGTTCGATATTACGGGAATTAAAGCTTCCACAACTAAATACTGAAGCATTACATTTGTACGAGTTAATTCACTGGGCGACAGAAAAGGTGACTGAACCACCTATGACTATGAAATACGATGACAGAAATTACCGATATGATTTCTTCGGGTGACCATTTCCTATACTTTCAAAAATTTTCGTGTCACACCCAAGCAGTGGAACGCTGTGTAAAACTGGTTATAACCAGTATACTGAATCTTCAGTCTCGGTTTGTGGATCGAAAGCAAGAGATGGTTTCATCAGAACAATAATTAAAGTCAGAAAATAATTACCAAATGTTGATACCAAATGTCAGTATTTTCGCGAAAAAGAAGATCTCATTTCTACCAATAAACACTCCTGAAGTTACTTAAAGCTTATGATTTACTATTAAATATGTTTACGTTTCACGTTAATTTTACTAAAATAAACTTTTTATTTATAAATAATGCTATTTTTATTACTTTGATTGAAGTAATATTTTTTTAGAATTTTCAAAACTTCGAGACTGATGCGCCACCTCAAGATATTAAAAAATTGGAATATTTTTTCGATATTTATTCATGTTACGCCTTTAGTCAACAATTAATAATATAGGAAAAATAAATTAATAAATTTAAAAAAATTCACTCCACCCTAATATATATATATATATATATATATATATAATCTATATATATATATCTATATATATATATCTATATATATATATATATATATATATATATTATATATATTATATATATATATATATATATATATATATATATATATATATATATATATATATATATATATATATATATATATATTTGGTTACGCGTTAAGTGTTAACTGTTAACTTCATAAGTGGGATGGATTTTAGAGCCTGAATAGTCCGGGAGGCAGTGAAGATATATATATATATATATATATATATATATATATATATTTGGTTACGCGTTAAGTGTTAACTGTTAACTTCATAAGTGGGATGGATTTTAGAGCCTGAATAGTCCGGGAGGCAGTGAAGATTTTTATGTACTTATTTTCCCAGTTTGTGAATGTCATTAAGTTTGTTCAAATGATGACACAAAACGACAATTTGTGTGTCTGGCTAAAATTTTCGGATGGGTTCACTAGATGAGCCAAAAAGTCATGTCCACTTATTTTCCTAGTCATAAATATTTCACATTAATTAAAGTGAGTCATTTTATTAATGGAAATAACAGTCTGGCACATCCCAAGTGAAGGAAAGTCAGTCTGGCTGAAAATTTGCGGA
This sequence comes from Brassicogethes aeneus, assembly GCA_921294245.1. NCBI lineage: Eukaryota > Metazoa > Arthropoda > Insecta > Coleoptera > Nitidulidae > Brassicogethes > Brassicogethes aeneus. The sequence goes on along the minus strand of OV121133.1, from coordinate 58,250,432 downwards.
AGCAAAAATTTGACCGGTTTTTGAAATATGTAGCCCTTATTTTCCCATGCTTAAAATTTAACCCATTATTTGGTACTGTCATAAACTATAATCAAAATTAAGTCTGGCTGATTTATGAAATTGGCAAATTGTTCTGGCGGCATCTTGAAAATCGTAAGAATTACAAAAATTTTGCTCTTATTTTCCCGGATTTGAAAATTTGTCACATGATAAATAATACTATAACTTCGTAGAAAATACACGTCTGGCTGTTATTTACAATCACGAAAGCCCCGCCAGACTGCGAAAATAAGGGCAATGGTTTTGATAATTTTTCCACCTGCCAGACATATTACCCATACTCACAGATTAGCCAGACTATTTTTTTTTCTTAAGTTCACTATATCTCTCACTAATGAAATTATTTTTATCACTGAAAAAAAAAGTGCAATATATTTGTACTTTATAACGCATTTTCCGCCTTAACCCATCGGAAAACCCCCCAAAATATATATAAATTTTGCTCAGAATAACAAACCCAATAATTGTATCGGTGTTTGCCGACTGGGAAAATAAGTACCGAAAATCTTCACTGCCTCACGGTTGGACGAGTCTGGCAAGGCTTTCGGAGTGTTCCACATTAGCCAGACTATATTTGCAGCTGTAATTATAATATAAACTATCATCTCACAAAATTTTTAGGACTGCGAAAATAAGGGAAATGGTTTTGATAATTTTTCCACCTGCCAGACATATTACCCATACTCACAGATTAGCCAGACTATTTTTTTTCTTAAGTTCACTATATCTCTCACTAATGGAATTATTTTTATCACTGGAAAAAAAAGTGCAATATATTTGTACTTTATAACGCATTTTCCGCCTTAACCCATCGGAAAACCCCCCCTAAATATATATAAATTTTGCTCAGAATAACAAACCCAATAATTGTATCGGTGTTTGCCGACTGGGAAAATAAGTACCGAAAATCTTCACTGCCTCCCGGACTAGAAATATCACAGGAACAACGGCTCCTTCTTTCGTTTCCTTGATATTACCTGGCCAAAAGTCAAATATTTTTTGTGGATCGTTATGATGTTGAAACTCCGGCTGCCACTTTAATTAATATACAAAAGTGATCTTTTAGTTCCACCCTTACTTCTTAAGAAGTCCCATAAGCCAACTGAATGGCTTGTGCGGGTTAGGGGTAGGAACGGACCGCGGGCTTAAAGTCCCCTCCGAAGGACTAATACACAATATGACAAACACAAATAAACAGCCATACCCCTGGTGGGATTCGAACCCACGACCTCCGCCTTGTAGTCAGCAGCACTAACCACTAGACCACCGTCGGCGATGTATATGTTCAACTAAAGAAAGTGAATGTCTTTCGTCCTATGGTAGCCGCCTCATGACATCTCTTACGTCCAGATGGAAGTCAATGGGCATCTAAGGAAATACGGTATCGACCACATTAGCACATATACCCCTGTTTGATAATAAACCAAACCACACACCACCAGCATCAAAACCAGGGCTTAATTGCAAAGTGCGTTCTCGTACAGTAAGTAGAAAGCTACATTAACTTCAGAAGATTCTACCTTATCTTATGCAAAACGAGATAAATTATCAACTACATTAAAATGTCATTTTTGTGGAAAAGTAGGGCATAAAATGAGCCGTTTTCGAATTAACGAAAGAAAAACCACATCTGAAAACCATCAGTCCAGTGCTAGTGCGTCGACCTGTTGTAACGTGCTTCAGGTGTTGTGCTCCAGGTCATATTGTGTCAAAGTGCCCTTCAGCCACCAGTAGGTCGTTTTTAACGGTACTTAAGAAAATACGTTCAGTGTTCAGTAGTTAAGCTAACAGGCTCGCTTATCTGGTGAGTCGTATTTATTCTGTTCTGACTCGGTTGCCGAATGTTCGCTTATTAAAGAAACTGTAGCCTCCAAGTTCTCGGGTGAATAATTTAATTGTTTTAAGAGGCATTGGGAACACTACCGTTTATAGCACTCTACAAATAGTGTTTGAAATAGTCATTAACAATTATATGTTAGATATTCTGTTTCATGTAATACCTGATATTTAGTTGCATAGTGACATAAAGATTGGCCATGCAATTCTTTGTCAAGGTTTTGATATTAACCACATAGAGGTTATTAATCTATGATTAACCTGACGTCCAATAGTTTTAAAATTAATCGGACTAATATGGTTAGATCTGTACTGAACTCGACGAGTCAATACCTTTTAATAATTTCGATACCGATATAATTGGCGAAAATAAATTAAACGTATTGAAAGAAATATCTGCGTCTTTTCATATATTTAGATCGCCACCGCGGTGCACCGGTGAGATTAAAATACGTCTAATTAATCTTAATATAACTGTTCACAGACGGCCATAGCGTTTAAGTCCTGATAAGCGATAAATAGTAAATAAAACAGACGAATTGTTAAAGGCTCGTAGTTCCTTTTTGCTATCCAAATCTTATTAGTTAAAAATAAAGATAGTTCTAATCCTTTTTGCGTAGACTTTTGCGAATTAAACAATAATACAGTACCTGGCAGGTATCCACTGCCTCTAATTGCCCATCAAACCCAAAAGCTTATATATGGCAGTGGTTATTTTGGATCCCGGTTCCCAGACTATAAATTTATTTATTGCTTTTAGCAGCATCCAATATGTCCTTTTTTGTTTTAACAAAATCCGCAAACTCACTGCACGTTATATTATAATTAAGTTTGGCCTGTAATTCTGCTTTTAAAGTTTCAAGTTTCAGCCGATTTCTTTCATTTGTTCAAATATGACCCATTAATGAGAAAACACTTTCGGTAAAACTCTTAAATTTGGAAACGTATCCTAAGCTTTGCAAAAAATATGTACCCACTTTTCTTAATCTGATATATTCATTTGAAGGACTTGAGGAACGATTAATTAAAAGATACGAATTCACCATAAACCTTATAGACATCAACCGATACATTGATTTCAAGTTCGACCAAAGAAAATTTGCGTTTTAATTTAAAAATTGCGAAATGTTTAAACGAAGACTGCTCTATGTCAAAAAATATTGATATGTATTGAATCCCCGTCACAAAACTCGTTAAATTGTTATTTGATATGTCTTAATTTCTGACTTTCTAACTTTCTCAATAAAGAATTAGTTTTAAAGCCAAATACTCACCATTTCTTCTTTCCTTTAATTTGTCAATGAGACCATTCATTATTCTATAATATAGAAGCAGTGCATTTTTCATTATAAAGCATTATAATTCGATCGTAAAACATGCCTGTTACATGATGTAAGAAATAAAGATAAACTTCAGCAACTGAGTCTACATGTGTTGCACAATTTTTATTATCACATTCTACAAATTTCCAAAAAACCTTGTAGCAGTTCTTTTCGTGGCTCAAAAAGTATAATTTTATAGCTAGCTATTTCTCTACAAGTCTATTAACATCAGTATGTAGATAGAGCCATCTACACTCAGTTTTAAAAGTCTTTCATCTAGAAGTTAGCGCATTAATGGTAAAAAACTATTCTCTTTCTTGGTAATTAACTGTTTTTATAACATAAAAAAGTTTGTTGATACTTACTCAATTAGAAGATAGGGGGGCAAAAAGAAGAAATGCGATATTTTTTATTGACAGGTAAATATATTTGTATAAATGAATGGTGTTATGCAACAGGGAACCATCCCTCATAATAAAAAAGCCGTATAAATGTATTAACGTGATGGGGCCATGTAGAGCCACCTTTTGAAAATATTTTAAAGAAATAGAACATGCGGAAAAATACTGAATTAAAATATTCAAAATAATATAGAACTCTGCAATCAAAGTTTTTAAATCTCAACAAAGCTTTAAGCTGCATGGTTGTGCCAACTTTCCCTTATATATTGGAATTGTAAAATGTTATACAGCGCCAAGCGGCTTGGTTAACGTTACTTTTGACTAAACGCAATATATTTATACTGCAACAAGGATCCATGCTACTTGGATCTGGTTTAAGTTGAAATGTTGGAAAAAAATGAACCAATGGTTTTATATGACAAAATCAATATTTCCAAAAAAAAGAGAAGATCAGGAAGATCTCAAAGCTAAAATTAAAAGATTTAAAATCTATTTATCACCTTATTCCAAATGATGGTTTCCATGTTATAATAAAACAATAGGCAATAACTATCAGTTTTATTTATTCTACAAGGGACCATCCAACAAATTTACTTATTTTATTGAAAATAATGAAAAACATATTATAAGAAATAAAAATTTAGTACTAAATTAGCAATTTGGAAATAAAATTGAAACGTTGAATCCATAATTAAGACCACAGTAATAAAGGAACCACGTAATTTTTCGGACGCTATTATCTTAGTTTTGCAACAGTGAGGGTTGGTTCCCTGTTGCATAACACCATTCAAATAATCTAAGAACTTTTAACACTTTATTTTTTAGTACCTTGTATTGCCACCCATGTAACCTCTGTAACAATGCATGAAAAAGTCTGGGCATGCCTCTTATAAGGTTATTTAGGTATTATTAAGAAATGTTATTCCATTTCTCAATAGCGGCTACAATAAGCTCTTGAAAATTCATGGTTTTGGATGGAGGTTTTAAATGGTTACAAATCAATATGGGTAAATAATCCCAGACGTGTTCAATTCATGTCCGGAAAAAGAGGTTGCCAATCCATTCTGTCAATTTCACCCTCTTGCAGAAACTCTAGGATAGCTCTAGTTCGATGTGGACGGGTATTGCCATCCATAGAGATAACATTGGGACCAACTTTATCTCGAATTGGTTGAATAATAGGCCGAATGATTAAATCCATGTAAATTTGTCCAGTCATGGTGCCAGGAACATAAACCAGTTAAGTTTTTCGTCCATACATGATTTCACCCCAAAACATAACAGCCTTCAAATGGTACCACTTCTCTGGGAAAAGCAAGTCGCTGGTGTGCTCCCCGTTCTCTGCAGACACGACATTGACTGTCGTCACTGACCAATCCAATCCTTGTTTCATCCGAGAACAGAACATTAGACCATTGAGTGATCTTGAGCCCATTCTAACTGCGACTGTCTATGTCTAGGCATTAATATGGGCACTCGTAAAGGTCTTGCACAAAGCAAACCCGATCCAATGACGCGTCTTCTGATGGTGGAATTAGAAATAAGTTGGTGGTATGAAGCCTGGTAGCCTTTAAAGACTGCTGACTTAACTTGACTTAAATATCGGTCATTCCTTTGAGTTGTAACCCTTGGACGCCCACTTCGATGTCTACTTTCCATAGAACCCGTCTCATTATGCCTTTGAAGGGTCCGAGTGACCGTACTATGGTCACAGCCTAATCTATGCTTTTCGTCGATGTAAAAGAGCTTCTTCAAAGAGAAAGATTATTTTCAAACGAATTTCATTGCTAAGTTGAGCTCTAGGCATTTAATGTTAAGCGACACGTACAAAACTGCATATATTTTTTAAGATTGCGAAACGGATTTACTTCTTCGGTTTTTACGGTGATTTTTTTTAGTTCCATAACAAAAACATTCACAATATTTATACTACTAAAATTAAATAAATAATAATATTTTTATATTATACTTTGTGGTGCAAGACTTTTGAAACTGGTGTAGTTGGCCCATTTAATTTCAAGGAAATCGCAAAAATCTTTTTATCGATTGAACATTTTTAGCAGTCTTTACATCAAAATCCAATATTTTCGAAGCAAATTTCCCGGCGTTGCAGTTGGCAGCTATCATATTAGGTAGGTGACAACATGTGAATACTGCATTATTTTTCAAGATGCTTCTTTAGGATCCTCATAAAAGTCTAGAAGACGGTCTTGTACTCCAGATTTGCAGTTGAAATGTCTAACGCTAAGCGGCAATAATTTCTAGTTACGTTTATTTGATGCGTCACTAGCTATGGAGAAATATCCATCGCCTATTTCTTTTAATTCTAATTCGATAGAAACGGGAGAGAGGACATTCTCGCAAATTACGTGAATTTTTGTCCTACCGCAGGACTTTTTTTGCAAATTTAAAAATCCATGTACCTTTACGCGCCATTTTCACATTAAAAAACGAGGTCAGCAAAGAATTATTTTGCACAAACAATGGATCTTCTTTTATGGTTTTTAGTATTTCCATTATGTGTTACCGCTTTTAAACCGTCATACTTTATGGTAAAGGCAACATTTTGATGAATCAGGCTCAAGAGGATCCCTGATAATCTAACTATTACATGGGCACAATCTGCGTTTTTTACTGGAACCATTTTTTGAAATTGATTGTAATTGTGACCGCTTTTTCTAAAATAAAATATCATAGATAAAAATATTTGATAGTGTATGTCTATTAGATATCCACCATCATAATATGATGGTGGGTATCTAATATTATATTATAATATTCCTATCTACGTTTAGGTACAGTGGCCGACACGGAATTTTGAACGACTATCATCCCGTTGACATCAAAATCTAAACTTTCTTTATGGACAACTAACCTTACTTTCGGTTATCACTAGTATTGTAATTTTGACAGCGAAAGCAAAAATGCTTAATATTGTATCTTTGCTATTTACAGATGTATACATTGACAACCAAGTTATGTCGTTCAAAATTCCGTGTCGGCCACTGTACCTACTTTATCTTAAAATACTAAACACGAAACACTTCACTTGAAATTTTAAATTTGGGTTATGTGTCAGGTTGAAATGGATCTGCACTGTTGTTTTGTTTCTGAGAATCCCATCGCATATAATATATTGATATTATCAACATCACAATGGATACATCTAAATCAGAGTTGGGAGTACTGAGTGTTTTTTTTAATGGATTATGCTATCATTACTAATTATTACTTGATTTTATAATTGTAATGAGAGAAAAATATTGAGTACTTTTTATTTTTACTTTACCAATTTGATAATTACAATTTTTTTTTTATTTTGTAATTATAATCAGAGAAAATATCAAGTACTTTTTATTTTAACTTAAAATGTTGACTGATTCTAAATATTTTTTTATTTTATAATTAAAAAATAATAAAGAACAGAATACATTATATATATATTTTTTTTTTTTGATTTGATTAGAATGGTGAATAAGGATACTTCTTCCGTGCTTATGTTTTTATTGCGACTAGTTTCGATCTACAGGGTGTTATGTAATTAATGTTATATATTAAAATGGGTTGTGCCTTAGGGTCCATAAGGAAGCACCTGAAACTTTTTTTTTCTAAATTCCAAAGACTAAAAATAATTTATAATAACCTTTATCCTACCAAAAAGTACGCCACTGATCGACTAGGAACTTTAGGGTAATCTGGTTGCCTAATTTAATTTATTATGTTATGGTTTGTAACCCTGGCGTTTCCAAATTCTGTCAAAAAAGTTGACAAACATTGTTTAAATTTAGCTTAATTACAAAAATGATAAAATTAACAATGCAAATTGTCAATTTGGCGTTTTTATTAATTGTTGGTTATGTCATTTTTGTACTGAAGGTAAATTCAAACTAAATCTGCCAACTTTTATGACAGAATCTAGTGCATTTCTTTCAAATTTTAGGTTATGTGCTCAAATTGTAAATATTTTAACTAAGTGCTTTTGGATTTATTTACACAAATTAAATGTTTAAAGTTTAACCTGTGAACTGGTCCCAATTTCATCTGAGTAAACAGAGAGAAAAAAACGAGGAAAAAATTAATTTTGTGGTTATGGATTTTTTAAAATAGGTACTAAATTAATTTTCTAATCATTGCTTAAGCTAATAGCTGGATGAGTAAAGGGTAATTAGAGCTTTAAGGGCATAAAACTTGTATTTATTGAGTTTTTTACATCTGGCAACGCGCAGCTACTTTGTTGGTTGGTATCTATGTACTCACAGAACACAAGTGTGCAGAGATAAACCAAGAGTGTAACCAGTGGCGTATCACAAAAAATATAATAAACTTCTAATGCCTATTTTTTCTTTATCTTTGGAAAAATATTTTTTTAAATATTTTTCCTTTACTCCTTATGTCAAAAGGTATTCAGCATTTTAATATATAACATTAATTACATAACACCCTGTATATTAGATCATCTTCAGGCAAACTACAAAAATATGTAAAATTATTATACGGTTATGTTAACATGATAATGATAAAATTAATAGTTTAAAGTAACAATACAATGGTTGATAACAAATATTAAATACTTACATGTCAATAATTAAAATATTTGTAAAAAGGTTTATCAATTAGGTATATTAAATATATGGGTCATTTCACGTCAAATTTACCGTCAAAATTTAAATTTGTCTGAAATATTTTTTTTTCGTTTACGACACCAAAAAAAGTGACACGTATTTTTTTGTTTCAAAATTTTATGAATTTTAAATGAAGTTTTAAATTTTAGTACCAGAAAAAAATAATTTTAAACATTAGTTTTTGAATAGAATAAGATTTAATAAACTTTAATTTTTTTTGACTTAATTTTAAGGTTATGCATTGTTTTAAATATTTAAATAAAAAAAAATAATATTTTTTTTAATTCAATTTTTTTAAGCAAATTTTAAAAATTAATAAAAAAAAATGAAAATCGACATTTTTTTTAAATTTTTAAAATGTGTATTAACTTGTCAAAGTTTGCAGAACATTGTATAAAAATTTCAAAATGGACCGTTTAATATCGTATGAAATATTAATAATTTTAGATATCCGCGTTCTTAAAATGAAAGCTGTTACAGAGACATATTTAGGATATCGCAAAATATTGACGATTAACATTCAAAATTACGAACAGAAATTTGATATTTTACCATTTTATATTTTTTAATGCAATATTAATAAAAATTTACATTCTTTAAAATGGTTAAAGTGATAAGCTAATAATTAAAACTTTATTTATTTTCTTTGGGGGCAGGAGTAAAACACAAGCCTATAAAGCAAATTTCATAAAATACCTAGTTATAAATTTTTTTTAAATATTTTATTCTAAAATAAAACTGATTTATTGTCCCCTGGATTTTAAGTTTAATATTGCTTAATAAATGTCTGCCACAAAATTAGATAAATGTACCATTAATTTATAAAATTGACAGAGAATTGCAAATATATACTTTTAGTAAAAGCCACTCTACGACGATTTTTATTGTTAAATATTTTATTAGTCCTAGAAAAAGTTTTTTTTACACTAAGAAAAGTCTCAACGTGTATATTTTTATCATATATTTTTACAGCGAAGTAGGCGAGTTTAATGAAATGTCGTTAAATTAGTTTGACGTATCATATAGTTTGATCTTGAGTTTGATGTAGTTTGATTTTTGGTGTCACACAAGTAATATGTTCTTACCCCGTATTTGTTAAATTTGTAATTCTATTATATTTATTGTTTGTTCATCTTTGGTAAAAATGCCTGCAAATAAAAAGTTTTCTGATCGGTGCTGTAACCCTAATAAAACAAATTTGCGAAAGGCGTCCAAATTAATGTTAAAAAAGTTTGATTTTTTGGAATCATCAAATCTTTTATGTGCCATTCGTAAGTAGCCATTCAAAAATACAACGTCAACGAAATCACTCATAAACAATGGATTTCGAAACCTCGAACAGCCCTCGAAACCGTAAAAGTCCCAGTGGAAATTGACATACAAAATTTTTTAACATCTGGTTATAAATTTCTTTCACATTCCTTCATAGCAGAACAACAAGCAAGCTATTACAGATCAATTAAAAACAATCTACAGAACGATCAAAGTCTTGTCCAGTGATTTTGCCGAAAATTATGCTTTTATTATTCAAAACGCCGTTCCAGGTTATCACTGGAATAACAACCAGGCCACACTTTTTCCAATTGTTTGTATTTTACTAATAATGGATACATTAGCCATAAAACCTTGGTCATAATTTCTGATTGCAAAAAACATGATTCCATAGCAGTGTACGTTTTTTTGCGAGCTTTTAATAATTTTATTTCTAGCTTTTACCCACAAATACGTAATTGTATTTACTTTTCTGATGGAGCACCACAACAATTTAAAAACGTTAAACATTTTTCAACAATTTATAATCATAAGCGAGACTTTGGTCGCTCCGCAAGTTGGCATTATCAAGCCACAGCCCACGGAAAAGGTCCTTGTGACGGAACTGGAGGAGCCTTGAAAAGGCAAGCACGAAAGGCTAGCCTTCAGGGCAATAATATAACAACAGCCCTTGAGTTTTATCATTGGGCTTTAAAGGATTCTTCCTTGAGCAATATATCCGTCATTTATACTAGTAAAAAGGACTATGAAGCCGCAGAACTTAAAAAAAAACCGTTTTAGATTGTGTCAAACCATTACGGGAACTCAAAAAATACATTCCATTGAACCGGCGGACAATAACTTTTTAAAAATAAAAACGTATTCTTCGAGTTTAATATTCCAAACTGTTAGTTTTATAAAATAAAATATTATAATAGCAAGTAATTTGTGTTGTAAAATAATAATAATAATAATAATGAGAGTTTAATTTTTATATGATTTTTTTTAATTTTGGAGTAAATTGCATCTCCTGAATAAAAAATTGTAAAATTTTGTCAAATAAAAATTGTTTGCACCCATTTTTTTATTTTTAACACATGAAATATCGATGTGCAACTAACCATGAATTAACACACTGTTGTACATTTGTTTAAATTATTAATCAGTTTTTAATGGTAAAAAAAATATTAAAAATTACAACCTTGATGCAATTTTAATTCTAAAATACATATAATATAATCCAATATAATCTAACCCATCCCTAATTGTAATTTTAATAGCCCATCGTGCTTTATCTTAAATATGCCTCTGTAACAGCCTTCATTTTAAGAGCGCGGATATCTAAAATTATTAATATTTCATACGATACGACGACGGTCCATTCTGAAATTTTTATACAATGTTCTGCAAACTTTGACAAGTTAATACACATTTTAAAAATTTAAAAAAAAATGTCGATTTTCATTTTTTTATTAATCTTTAAAATTTGCTTGAAAAAATTGAATTAAAAAAAATATTATTTTTTTTAAATTTAAATATTTAAAACAATGCATAACCTTAAAATTAAGCCAAAAAAATTAAAGTTTATTAAATCTTATTCTATTCAAAAACTACTGTTTAAAATTCTTTTTTTCTGGTACTGAAATTTAAAAAAAATCGTAACTTTAACATAATTTATAAAATTTTGAAACAAAAAAATACGTGTCACTTTTTTTGGTGTCGTAAACGAAAAAAAAAATATTTCAGGCAAATTTAAATTTTGTCGGTAAATTTGACGTGAAATGACCCATATGCATAAAGATAGTTTTAGATTCTGATTATTTACAATATACAATGACTTGAAGGACGATGTATTCTTGGTACTTGTATTTTTATTTATATTTTAAGTATACAATCAATTTTTTTCTTTGACTTTAAACTTTTTGCATTAATTACGAAGTACTAAAAAATATTATTTATTCAAATTAATAAGTACAATTATTTTTGTATTTTTACTTTAAATCAATTTAGAGTAAAAAATACAATGTATTGATAATTTTTATTTTCTCCATTCTCAAGTAACTTAAATATTCTAATGGCAATACTTTTTAAGTACAAATCTCGCAACTCTGCTATAAATGTAGTTATTTTATCCTTCATGTGCTGTATATCGCTCTATGAAAAAGTCTATAGAAATATACCGGTATTTCTCGACAATATCGCAAGCTTTGACCTTACAAAGATTTTTTTGGGATTTGTGCAATCGATGGGTGGATGGCTTCGAGAAGTTCATGGACGTAAAAACTTGTAACTGGGCAGTAAGAGACTGGCTCAAGTCCAATTCTCTCGAAAGAGATAATAAAAAGTTTATAAGAAGAAGAAGGATCCATCATCATTTTGTGACTCTCTGCGTAGGTAATGTTATGTTGATTTGTTGAGTATGAGTATGAGTATAAGAGACGTATAACCAGCCCCATTTCATCATCACTCTCGGACCCCGTACAGGCCTATGTTTACTTACGCCGATTTTTGATCGCCCCCAGCAACTGCACGGCTTCACCCGTGTTTGCTGGGTGGTGTTATGTTGATCTGTTGATGAGTTATAAAATTCCAAAGTTAAAGAAAATGTTATTTAATGTTAGTGTTTTAGTTAATGGGAAATACAAAATCTTAGCTATACATATTAAATTAATATTATTAATATTAAGAGCTTATATTTTAACAGGGTCTATATGTCTGTATTAGGGGTGTCAATCCCGAGCCCATTTTCCAATCCCGGGCCTTTCGGGACCAAAGGTAACTAATCCCGGGATCCCGGGATCAGTCCCGAAAAAAATACATCATTAATTTTAAAACCAATTTAAAATAAAACAACAAACAAGCTAACGAACGATATCTTTCGGACTTCACACTAGTCGGAAGGATGGTTTTCAAGAATTCGTAGGCACATTGTACCCACGTTTACCCCCATTAACAAATAATTCCATTTCTTTTATCAATCAGGCCTTGGTGAGTTCCAATTGGGGCTGTAACTTACATTGAAATTATCAACTTTGTGACATTTTTTCAGGTTTGACGTTTAAAATATGTTATATTATAGGTTGTGTACATAAATTTATTCTACAGTGACCTAGGTGTAATTTTACATTTTCTTTGCTGATTTTATGCCATAGATGACACCACTCTTGCTATGTAATTTCAATGTATTTTCATTATTGTACGGCGGTGTATAATAATTTGACTTGAACTGAGTAAACAAAATGAAGTGTTTATATATATGCTATGAGTATTATAATATGAAAAATGTTATACGCTTAAAAAAAAGTCTATTTTATTCTTTGTAACTTATTATTAAGATCCCGGGATTGGGACTTTTAATCCCGGGATTTTCGGGATCGGATTTTTACGGAATCCCGGGACCCCGGGATTTCGGGATCCCGGGATTGACACCCCTAGTCTGTATGTCTATATTTATATGAAACTCTATTTGTTGTTCTTCTAAAAAACAAAAATATATAGATATAAAGACTATAGTCTTTTTTAACACTGTACATACATAATATACAAATATTCATTCTATCACCGCATGACGAAATAAAAAAAACTCAAATTCTCTCGATGTTTCAAGATTTGAAATTCCACATGTCCGTGGGATGGCTTCGAGAAGTTCATGGACGTAAAAACTTGTAACTGGGCAGTAAGAGCCTAACTGGCTCAAGTCCAATTCTCTCGAAAGAAATAATAAAAAGTTTAGAAGAAGAAGGATCCATCATCATTTTGTGAATCTCGGCGTAGGTAATGTTATGTTGATCTTTTGATGAGTTATAGGGGAGCCACCTCTATACATATTAATATTAAGAGCTCATATTTTAACAGGGTCTATAAGTCTGTATGTCTATATTTAATGTTCTTCTAAAAAAACAAAAATATATTTTTATATTATGTATGTACAGTGTACACTGTACATACATAATATAGAAATATTCATTCTATTACCGGATTTCGAAATAAATACATACTTCAACACATACAAATCATTTTCAACTAAGACTGTTTAATTTTCGTGGGGTTAAAGTAGGGGATCCCCGGTGAAAAAATACCACATTTTTGTTCCTATTTGGGAAGTATAATAAATATTTTTTAATAAATTTATTAGTCGTATTTAAATTGTATGAAAAAAAGCATTTAACAACAATAAACACACAAATTTTATAATGGCATGTTTATAAGAACAAGAATTTCTACCACGATAGCCAAAAGGTATTTATCATAAACATATTAATGTTAATATGTAGATTGTTTTTTAAAATTAACCATTTTGTTTATTTTCTGTTGTATACCAATTATTTTGGCATTGTATTTTACGAGATTTTTAGTGTCTTCTACATAATATGCATATTATGCCACTTTTTGCTTTTTATAAAGCCAAACCACATAAATTTATGTAAGCTTAACCTAGGCGATGTAAGTAAATGATTTAGAAAAATTTGACAACCAAATTTTATTTATTTTCAAAATATTAAATCAACTATTTTTTTTTTGAAAAATATATCGAAAATATGGTTTGGGGTGACAAAAAAATTATTGTGAAAATATTAAGAGGTCTATCATCGCAATTTTATTTTTTTTTCCTCAGCAAGTTTTTGTCTCAGAACTCCCAAACCATTTAATTGAGTTTAACAAAATTGACTCGAAAATATATTTTTTTTTAAATTAAATGCTCTACAAAAAAGGTTAAAGTGAAATTTTCCGTCAGATGAACCGTTTCCTTAAAATCATGCCTTAAAAATTGGTATAGTTTTACATTTTGATCTTTTAAATTGGAATTTTGTAATTTATGTAAAATCAGTACCCATAAAAAACCGATAAATATTCTTATGTGAAATCAAATGCTTTACAAAAAAAGCCTCTCAACATTTTTGGCTAAATTCACTCAATCAAAAGTTATTCAAGGTTAAAATTTCGTTTTGACTTCAAATTTAACCTTGAATCACTTTTGATGAAGTGAATTTATCCAAAAATTATAAAATACTTTTTTTGTAGAGCATTTGAATTCCCATAAGAATATTTATCGGTTTTTTTTTTCGGGTACTGATTTTTACATGAATTACAAAATTCAAAAGTTAAAAGATCAAATTGTAAAACTATACCAATTTTTAAGGCATGATTGTAAGAAAACGGTTCATCTGACGGGAAATTCCAATCAAACATTTTTTGTAGAGCATTCAATTTTCTTCAAAAAATATTCTAAAGTCAATTTTGTTAAACTCAATGGTTTGGGAGTTCTGAGACAAAAACTCGCTCAGGAAAAAAAAATCTAAAATTGCGATGATAGACCTCTTAATATTAATATTATGGACTCAAACTTTCACCATCATTTTTTTTTGTCACCCCAAACAATATTTTCGATATACAAAAAAATTGTCGATTTTTTTTGGCTCAGTCTAATATATATGGTATTATATATTTTAAATCCCCCACTTATGAACTGACTATGCGCATAAGGTGAAATTATACGGCAAATCGACAAATTTCCCCTCAAAAAAGGAAACAAAATATAGCGAATAAGCAGTAAGTATATGTGTAAAAGTATGTGGAAATATATACTGGTGGCGACATCTCTGTGTTTATTTTTTAACAAATTTTAGACCGATCCAACCTCACTTTCTACCAACTAAATTATTTTTTATGGTATTTTTTTATAAAAGTAGAAAAAGTATAGTCCGAAACACATTTGGAATTGCATATTCCGCTCTTGTGAAACCGTCAAACTCGTGTAACAGACGGGTATAGGTAGTACCTATACCTATTAGGTACTACAAAAGCACAGTATTAAATTTAAAATATCAGCAAGCCGTAATACAGGGTGAGTCGGGAGGAAAGTGAAAATTTTTAATTGTGTATTCTATGCCTAAAAACAAACAAAAACATGTTATTATTCTTTTCAAGATACACGGTTTATAAACAAAATTCCATCCAATTCACACAATATTCTAATTATTGTTTTCTTATAACATCAAGCAACATTTTGCCAGGTGTCAGACAGATAAAAGGTTGCAGATGACAGGTGGCGAAGAAAACATCAAAAAGCCACGTTGCCAAGCAGAGCTGCAAGATCTCAGAAAACTTAAATCGTTTTTTTGATTTAAATCGTTTTAATGACTTAAGTCATTTGGTAATAAGTCATTTCTCTAAAACTGACTTAAGACTTAAAATTTAAGTAATTTTTAAAATGATTTGTGACTTAAATATTTTTTCAAAATAGAAAAAATTTAAGTCATTAATAAAAGGCTTAAATCAGTACATACGATTTAAGTCAGATAGAATCGATTTAAGTCAAAAAAAGAATTAAGTCTTTATAAAAGTCGGTAAATTATTTAAGTAATTTAAAAAGATTTAAGTTTTTTTAGAAACTATTTAAGTCAGATGTTTCATATATTTTTTGTAAATGTTTAACAGCGGCATTTTCTTTTGAACTGCCAGGGGTTCACGCGGCAGCAGATCAAAAACTCCTTTAATGTCCTACCTACAATTGCTACCGCTAGTGAATAAAAAAACCGCCGCGGTAAAGTTAGCTTTTCGGAACCGTTTGACGGCTACATTAAAAAGTGTCCTGTCTAAAATGAATGAAAAAAAAAGTGGGGATTTATAATTTTGTTATTTTGTTTGCTAACATTCGTCGTATTATGCGTGCGTAGTTAGGTCTAATTTGTGATTATTAGTGGTAAGGACGAATAAATATTATAAAGACGTGTTTATATCATACAGTGTGTTTCGGTTTGTTTAAGTAAATAATTACGACAAAAAAAGTGATTGTGTGTGAATAAAATTATTCAAACGTGATTGTGCGTAAACGTGAGTAGTCTTAAATTATTACAGTCGTGAGTGGTCGTAAATCGTGAACAATAGGGAATCGGGAGTAGTCGTGAGCGATAGTGAGCAGTCGTAAATCTTGAGCGGCCGTGAATCAAGAGTTTGGAAACTTCCATCATTACTCCCTTAAGGGAGGAATATTTTTTTTCTAGATGGATGTTGAACCAGCTAACAAAAGTTAACAAAACAATAAGTTACCAGTTTTTGAAATACGGCGATTTTAAGAAAAATGCACACAGAGTATGAATCTATTACCGTTTAGAAGTTACCCATTTATGTATATAAAAAAGTAGCCTCCCTGTATGTCTACTCTAATAAAAAAGGTGGTTTAAGTTTTTATTTTGATTGTCTACTATATACTCAAAAAATGTGTTTGAAGTTTTTATTTTGTTTGTAAGTGAAAATAAATCGTTTTAAATTCTTAACATAGTGGTTTATTATCATCTGTATCTACAAGAGATTAATAATATCAGAATCATTAATACCATAAAATTATTATTAACAATTAAAAAATCGTTGTATTGACTTAAGGGTAATTTTGATTTAAATCACAATTTTTGATTCAAGTCATTTTATTGACTTAACTCTTAGATCACGATTTAAATAAAAAATATAGACTAAGTCATAAAAACGACTTACTAAAGGAATTAAGTCATAAGATGACTTAAATCAATTTATATTGATTTAAGAATTTGCGAAAATGACTTGACTTGAAGGAAAATGATTTAATTCAAAGACTTAATACTTAAATCATTTGAACTTTATCTTGGAATTGACTTAAGATTTAAATCATTTTGATTTTAGAATTGACTTAAGACTTAAGATTTAAGTCTTTTTAAAACTGACTTGTTGCAGCTCTGTTGCCAAGTTGGATCAAGTTTCTCAAATTCCTTTAAATTTTTCAATAAAGTTTTCATATTTTTTTTTAATCCAATTTAAATAAAAACCAGTAAAAAATATAAAGGTGTATTCTACGCATAAAAACAATACAAAAATCTAAATGATGTTATCTGATTTTTTATTGTTTTTGAGTTACCTACAAGGTTTTGGAAATTTATTTTTCTTTCCAATCAAAGTTCTAAATCAAGTCTGTGCCAAAATTGGATGAAAACTTCATTAAAAATAATTTGGGAAATTTGTGGATTTTTGAGGTTTTCCTCGTCAGATGTCACCTTTTAGTCCGGTCAAATTAGACATAAAAATAGTGTTTAAATAACAAAAATTCCGACAGAGCTAAATTTTGGTAGAGGCCTTGGGTACACCAGTAGAAATAAAATGCCAAAAGTCCCCATTGATCCCATGTGTGCTAAAAAAGTTACTCAAGGTCAAAGTAAAAATTTTCGGTTTTTTTATTTTTCTCGAAAACGGTGAGTTTTATCAAAATTATAGTTCAGACAAAAATTGTAGATCATAAAATTATCTACAAAAATTTTCCCCATACTTTTTTTCCTAAGAATCACCATTCCTAAGATATCGGCATTCTAAAAGTTCAAGGTGTTACATTCTAGATGATATGCACACATTTCTACGCCACCTATGAGGTAGAGTACTTGGCGCTATTTTTTAACGTGGTTTCCATGAGTTTTATGGGAACATACTGTATTTACTGCATGATGATTAGTGATATTGATATAGGTGATTATTTTACACTGTAGTTATATTTTATGTTAATATTTTAATCTAATTCATATTCTTCAAATTCCACTTCAACAGTCATGTCTTTTTCGATTTCTTCTTCTTTTTCCTCTTCTTCTTGCTGGATCTCAATAAATTGTTCAACTGAAGATGAATCAGCAGTCTCTTCATCGATATCAAACGAATCTTCGTCTATAGGATTCGATTAAACATTCGAGCAAGACTGGCCTTGGCAATTAGTACACGCTGGTGAACACGACAACCCTACTCTTCTACAGCCACATTTAGCACTACAACCCTTTTTACAATTGCAATAAATAGAGTTTAGGAGTTTTTCCGGTGCAGGTGGGAGGATAGTTTGAATCGGTTCCAAAATAATGTCTGTTAATTTCCAACCCCAGTCTTCGGGGTTTAGTTGATTGCCTAACCATGTCTAAACCTGATAAAATGCTCGATAAAAGTGTGTAGAAGCCGATGTTGGAGGAAGACAAGATAGTTGTACTTGTTTCTTGTTTCGTGTATTTTTTACAAAAGTTAAATATCTATACTTGTCTTTACAATCAATTTTCTTTGGAGCTCCATAAACAGCAAGGAGAAAGCGAATTCCTTTTGTGATTATCGTTTGAGGAGAAGAGTCAATTTCTTCAAATACTTTAGCGCAATCAATTAAATCCATTTTTTCAAATAAGTTTATTACTGATGTTTTACCCCTTCTGAACATTGCTGATGTAGTATCGCAGCCGGTTATCGCATGTAAAAATAAAATATGGTTTTGGCATTTTGGATAAGCAGATAAACTTGTTGAAGAGTATATTTCTGTTCGCGGTTGAGCCTTTCCAGGTTTTTAAAAGTAAATAATTTTATCAATTGAAGTCCGTGCAGTAAGTAGTTCTAATAAATCAACATCTTTACCAACCACAACGGTTGTATTTGTTGCATTGAGTTGTTCAATTGCTGTTTCTTCTTTTTTATTTAAGTTTTTTTATCAGACCAGGCTTGTCGACGAAACAAATAAATGTTAATTTTTCCGGCTTTTCTATAATAATAATTCTACTACCATTCTTTACTTTCAATCGTATTTTTATAGTTCTCTTATCTAAAGCTACATTTTTATTAACATTCTTTAGTTCATCCAATGTAAACAGGCAATCATCACTACTTTCTATAAAATTATGAATTTTCTCCATCGCAAAGTTTGCTGCTTCATCTTGAAGTTCTACTATTATCTAGTATTAGGTCTCAGGAAAGGTTTGTAACAATTGTCATGCCTCATCACCAACTAAATCATACTCAAATTTAATGCGTTCAGTGGCAGCTTTTGATACGTAATCAGAACGATCCTAAGCTACTGTCAAAACGTATTCTTTAAATGAAAGTGTAGCAACGTTATACATTTTTTGTCGACGATGTAGCGATTTTTTTTTTCAGCCTCTTCATCCGCTTTATCGCCACAAAATAAGCAACATTTTTTAAAACAAAAGTCGGATTCCCTTTCTCGTGCTCTAGTACGAGGTGGACTTACTTTTGATGTACTAGCTTGTCCATCCTTTTGATAACAGCAATTGAACTTTTCCGGGTGTATGATTTTCGGCAATCCACGTGCGTTGTTACAGACTTTTTACTTTTCAGATAATCAACAAACTCATCACCTCTTTTGATATTGGCATCGATCAAAGTTTTCATTCTACGACTAACTGTAACAGCTTCACTTTCCGTCCAAAGTTTATTGCAAATAAAGCATAATTGTGACATTTTTAAAAATATTAATGGGTACAAACTGTAATAGTAGACGCTAGTAATAAATACATGTATTCACTCGTATTCACTCGAAAGGAACGGACAACACTAAAAGTATTTCACTTAACCACTTGAGAAAAGAAGGTATATGAGCCATAATAAGTTTGTTGATTTCGTTACCAAGCAACCACCAAGATAAACCGCCGGTCCTGCCACATGTGCTACGTGTGTAAACTAAAACCATATTCGACTAGACAAAAATATAGAAGGGACTGGCTAAGGGACTTTTATTGTATATTCTCAGAATTGTATGGTTTAAACATATAAGAGATACAAATAGGCATTTTTAATTATATTAAGTGCCTGACTATGTATATATATATATATATATACGTGGTATTTGTGTGCATATCATGTAGAATGTAACTCCTTCAACTTTTAGAATGGCGATATCTTAGGAATGGTGATTCTTAGGAAAAAAAGTATAAGGAAAATTTTTGTAGACAATTTCATGATCTACAATTTTTTTCTGGAATATATTTTTTATAAAACTTACCGTTTTCGAGAAAAATCAAAAATACCGAAAATTTTGACTTTGACCTTGAGTAACTTTTTTAGCACACATGGGATCAATGGGGACTTTTGGCACTTTATTTCTACTGGTGTACCCAAGGTCTCTACCAAAATTTAGCTCTGTCGGAATTTTTGTTATTTGAAATGTCTATTTTGACCGGACTATTTCATGTGATAACAGATCTGTCACCTGTGAAAGTTTTGCTTGATATTATGCAATAATAAACAACATTTGTTTTGTGAAATATTGCATGGGAAATTTTTTCATAACCTTGAAAATAATAAAAACTCGTATAACACAAGTTTTTATCATTGTTTTTATGTGTAGAATACACACTTGAAATGTTTCACTTTCCTTCCAACTCACCCTGTATATACATTAAAGATAAGAAAATCTGAATCTCAAGTATTAAAATAAAATAAATGAGTAGAGGGGGCAATAACATACATATCTTTATATTTAAAAAAAATTGCGATACCTTTTGTATTACTTTAAAATGAATACTCAAGCAGTGTTGTCATTACTAACAATATGTAAGGGAGTTAAAAATAATTCAAGATAAGTTGTTAACATATTTTTTCAGTTTTATGTCTTCTTCATTTATACTTAGCAAATGACGAGTGTGTCTCAAAGGACTTTGGTTATGGCAGTACGGTCTGTGTGTGCAACAAAAGCACATGCCACAGTGTGCCCCCTTTGCAAAAACCCAAAAAGGGACAATATGTCATCTACACGTCGAACAAGGAAGGACTGAGGTTGCACAAAGGCGTCGGAAACTTAGTGGCCAGCAGTACAAACTACAAAGAAAAAAATGTGCTGAAAATCGACGAGGATGTTCTACTTCAGGAAATGAAGGGATTTGGGGGGGCCTTCACCGACGCCAATGGAATTAATTTAGCCAGTTTGACAAAGGATATGCAGGAAAAGCTTATAAAGTAAGTTTAAGTCAAAATGTTTTACAGTCTGCAAAACTTTAAAAAAACATCGGTCAACACTCTAAATTTAAGTTTTTCGAAAATGTTTGTTAAATTATTTTCATACAAACGTTTTTAAAATTGTATAAAAAAATCGTGATAGAGATAAACTTTGAACGGGAAATTTGTTTATAAAAATTAATTACACCAATATTTTTACATATAGAGATAAATAAATATTTCGAAAAAAACACGTTCTGGTTCGTACAAATTTATTTATTTATAATGTAATTTAAACTCTATTAAGTTTTTAGCACAATTTATTATTTTATTGCATTCTCCTTAATACATGTTTTAATACAGATATATTTGTAAACATTTACCATGTTTATTTTAAACCATGCTTTTAAGAAATTAAGCACATTTTATCACTAATATTTGATGGTGTTATTCCTAAAGACCATTTATAAAAAAATATTTAATTTAATTAAAACTTTAAATAAATAAAATTTTCTTTATAAATGACCTGAGAGGAATAGCACATATACAGGGTGTCTCAGATTTTAATCAGAAAAAATAATCGATAGAAGTCGCAAAAATAAGGACAAAAGTTTATATGAATTTGTTTTCTTTAAATCTATTTTCTAGATACAGGGTGTTAATGTTAATAAAAAAAGATATGGTAATGCCACTGTTTTTTGATGAGTTTAATATTATATTTGGATTATACAATTAAAAACACAAATTTTTTGTCTCTTGTATTTTTTCTCTTTCTTGCTTAATTTTCAAGAAAAAAAAATAAATTCGTTTATCCGCTCGTGAATACGAATTGTATGAAAATTTAACAAGATAGAAAAAAAATGTAGGATACAAAGGAGTTTTTGAAATTTTTAAAAGATTAAATATAATAATAATTACTAATTATACTGTAGGTAAATTTTTAACTTTTAAAATATCACAGCTAAACGCTCGGACACGTAAACATAGTTTTTGGTCATAGAATCTATGACATAGATTCCAAATCCGTACTCGGTTTAGCTGTATCAGGTCTAAAAAAGTTTTTCCTGGTATATTATAATTTGAAAAATAATATAATTCACCTCTTGTGCCAACAGTTTTATGCTTTTTATTTCATTTAATATATTAAACTCAATAAAAAAAACAGCAAAAAACATTTCAAATTTCCTAAATTATCGTAAGTAATATCATAAGGGCATTTAAAAAAGAATAGAAAAAACACGTTGCTAAGTAATATTTTAACAAAAAGCATGAGTGCTGGTGGCAACAAAAATCCGAGTCGAAGAGGAGGATTTTTGCACCTGCACGAATGCATTTTGTTAAAAAATATTACTTAGCATTGTGTTTTTTCAATTTTTTTTACAGGAAAAATTTGATCCTGAATGGTATTTGACAAGACTATTTCATAAGTAACAGTTAACAATTAAAATATAAATTGCAATTTTTGGTGACACAAGATGTCAAGTTTTGCCGCGGGTAAACTCAAAAAAACTGCTGACAGGTGCTGTCACACAGTTTTTCACCTAGAAACCATTTTTAATTTAAAATTGCGCGTTTGTGATTGGTGGAAATTAAGACGAGGGAAATAGTCTAAGAAAAACCCTTGGGACACGTGTATCTTTTGATCAATGAACTTCAAATTTGTTATTTTTTTAAATTGGAACTGATGTGTGGGTCTCGCCAAATTTAATTTAAAAAAAAATATCTTTGAATTTTAACCTGATACAGCTAAACCAAGCACGGATTTGTAATCTACGACCAAAAATTAAGTTTACGTGTCCCTACAGTGTTATTAATAATTGTATATTATATTATTATTACATAAGGTGTCTCAGATTTTAATCGGGATAATTTAGTATGCTAAATGTTAATTTTTATTTTATAAGGTATATTTAAGTTATAATGCCAAAAATAAATGTTATATATTTATTTGTACAGATAGCTATAACATAACCATTAAAATTTAAATAAAAAATAAAAATAGAAATTTAAATTTCTTTAAAATAATTTTTGATTAATAATATATGAATTATAAATACAAATTTGCAAAAAAATCTGCATACTACGTAATTAATAATTTATATCTTATCTATTTATCAAATTACACCATAAATTTATTGTTTGTAATGGCTATACATTTAAATTGTTAAGTACAATATTTAAAGTGGGTGTGATTTATAAAATGTAGACAAATATTTTGATATGAAAACTATAATTATGAGAGGCGCAATTATTGGTGCAGCGTAATTTCCCACGAATTTCCTTAGATCATATTTCACCGAGGACGGCATTCAATACAGCCTATGCAGAATTCCAATTGGTGGAACCGACTTTTCCACACATGCTTATTCTTATTGCGACACTGAAGAACCAGACAAAAAATTAACGCACTTCAAACTGGCCGAAGAGGACCATAAATACAAAGTAAAGTTTGAAAACAATTTTGAAACCACCACATAACATAACACATAACATAACACACCACACGGATTTTGAAACCACCACATAACATAACACATAACATAACACACCACACGGATTGCTAAAGCCTTCTAGCGCAACCTCTTATAAGAGCTTTGCTATCCATGTGATAAAATCTCAGAACAAAAATTAACAAAACTGATTCTTTAGATTCCTTACGCACTTTGGGCCAAAAACCTAACCCAAGATCTAAAATTCTTTGCGTCCGCTTGGACAGCACCAAAATGGATGAAAATCAATGGAAACTACAGTGGCCCGATGGGTTTTTTGAAATATGAATTCTACCAGACGTGGGCCGAATACCATCTTAAATTTTTGGAGGCCTACGAACGCGAAGGTATTGACTTTTGGGGCATGACCACAGGAAATGAACCTGTGCAAGCCCTGAGTACTTCTAAAATTAACTCTGTGGCTTGGCTTCCATGGCAAATGGTATGTTTTATGTGAATTAATTTTTTTTAAACCGTTTCGTTATATTCGATATATTTTTGAAGCAACTCCTTATGCCATTTACCTAATTACTAAATACTAAAAATAAATAGAGTAGTACTTTTAGATGGCGTAAAGAGTTTATAAGAGAAAAACACCTTGTGATGTGACATCAACTTTAATTGAGAAAAGCGGCCAAAGAACGTGTTAGACTTATACACTACATTATTATATTTTCAGCTAAATTATGTCAAAAACAACCTGGGCCCAACAATAAAACATTCAAAATTCTCAAAAATACACCTAATGATGCTGGATGATATGAGATTCTTTCTGCCCTGGTACACAAATTGGGTAAATACATTTTTCCAATATATTTCTTTGAAAATACTATGGTTTCATGTGTTTTTATTTCATATATGCTATGATTGCAATATAGGCAAACACATAACATGAAATTTAATTTTCTGCAGATACAAAATATGCTATCTTAGTTGAACATAGTTTGTTCGATTTTAGGTTATGAAGGATAAAAAAGCCAGAAAATATTTGGACGGTATAGCAGTACATTGGTATTTTGACGATCAATTTTCACCAAATTTATTAAATAAAGCCCACAACTCGCACCCCGATAAGTTTATTATTAATACTGAAGCATGTAACGGTAATACTGAAACTTAAATATTTTTTATTATTTAAAAATATTTTTTTTACTAATTTTTTTAGGAGATCAAACAGGAGATATCCATGTTATGCTAGGATCGTGGGAAAGAGGGGAAAAATATGGAAGCAGTATTATAGAGGTAACAATTAACAATATTTTCTCTCATAAAAAACCGCAAATAAAGAAATAGTAATTAAAAATACAAATTAATTCTTTTAGATTATTTTCAACATAAAATAGAAAAAAAACGTAGTTTTCTTATATAAATAATAATTGTGTTAAAATGCTTGGTAAAAATGCAAATTTAACTATTTTTTTCTTATAAACCAATTTTCAAATTTGTACGTTTTTTTAATACTACGTAAATACAATTTTTAATAAAATAAGAAGAAAATAAACAAGTACACAAATTAAACCCTTAAATTATAGTTTTTAATTATTTTATTTTTGAAAAAACAAATTCAATATTCAGGACACAAACCACTGGGTAACAGGTTGGATAGATTGGAACATGTGCTTGGACATACAAGGGGGGCCAACCTACATTGACAACAATGTTGACTCCCCCATCATAGTCAACGCAACCGCAAACGAGTTCTACAAACAGCCAATGTATTACGTTTTGGGACACTTTTCCAAATTTATACCAATCGGATCTCACAAAATCAACTCAACGCAAATCGACAACAAAAATGTCCCTGTTGCCACATTTAAAAGGCCGGACGGCGGGGTTGTCACTATCATATTGAATAAGTAAGTTTTAAGTTATTATTTTCAGTCCAAATATTAAGGCGCTTATTCCCTTTCTCTAAACATGCATGATCATTAACTACATATTATGTTTTGTAACATATATGGGGCAAAACACGCCAAGTGTTCCCACCAAAAACCTAAGTTGTTTCCGATTTTGATGAAACTTTGCTAAATCATTGTCCTATCGGACTACTTTAATTAAGCTAAAGGGCAGCGGAAAAGACTGACGGGTTGCAGATATACACTGCCCTACTATGGAGAAAGGCAGTAACTACAAAAAAATTCCTAATGCTTTTTCTTGTGCTATGATAAAGCTATGGACATTTTGTATCTTAATTCAACTAAGAATTGCATGCAGTAAACTATCTCATACGTTAAATAAATCAATTAAATATCTACTGATTTTTATAAAAATTTAGTTTATGCCAATTTTCCACAGATTTCTTGTTTAGCAGTTACTGCCTTTCTCCATAGTTGGGCAGTACAGGGGCTTGAAATTTTTCTTTTTCTTTTTTCAGAGTCTTAAGGATGATACAAAAAATATAAATTACTTTTTTTTTAAATCTACAAATAATATATCCTATATCCTTTTTTGTGCTTCAAGATAGAGGTGGTTTCAAAAGCGAAACAATTTTTTTTAGCTAAGAAAAATTGATATAAAAATATTTTTACTTTTTTCTCAAAATGGGACCATTTTGATTTTTTAAAATAAGTACTAAAAAAGCTTATTCTTTTCCCTAAATTTTGATATATATATATAGTTAACTGGGATCTCGAAACCAGTTCGAAAAGAAAAGCGTTAAAACGCACATGGATCGGGCATCGACTGGCTCTGTTCGATCCGCTATTAATCACAATACAGGGCGTCCGGGAATTAATGCAACAAAATTTGGTCACAGATTCTCGAGACAAATTTAGGGGACACATATTTTTTAGTTTTGCCAATTGGCCTTCTTTTCGGAGATACAGACCCCTAAAAATCGCCCATAAGAATAGTCTTTTTCTTATATAAGAAGATATATATCTCAAAACCCTATTGTACCAGACTCACTAAATTTGGTATACAGGGGTTTTTTGATACGTGGAATCTGGTAGTGTTAAGGTTTTTGGCTGGGGACCCCCTTGAGACGCTTTTTCGTAGGCCCCCTTGTCTTCGAGGGGATTGACAAATTCAGTAGGTTAAACAAAGGCGGGAAAAACAGCTGCTTATAAAGTCGGTTCTCGGCATGAAGGGCCGAATTTCCACATAGTCAGAGGGCACTAATTACGGCGGGGTGCGGCCGGCAACACTTCGGTTCTGAAGATATCGTACAGGGCGGCAAACAATTCTAAAGCGGCTATCAGGAACCGAAATCCGACTCGGACAGCGACGAACAGGAAGTACACTATCAAGGAAAGGCGCTAGCAGCATACTAATCCACCTACCCCCATTCAGGAATCCCAACTGAATGGGGTTATTACTAAAGCCCTGGATTCCGGATTGAACTTAGTTTTGGGTCAGTTCAATGTCCTCCAAAAACCCTTCCTAAACTGGACATATGGCCAGACCCGGCTGACAAAAATCCGTGGAGCGGCCTTAACCATTGACACTGTCATCCACGACCTCCTAGGGTGGATCTACCAGCCGGCGTAAAAACTTCGGATCCAACAAACACAGGTAATGCTGTGATTTGGCGGGATACGCAGGAGAACGGAAAGGGGGTAAAATAACCCCGGGAGATTAGTGGAGGATAATAGATTTGGGGCCTGCCATACGTTCCCATACTCATACTCATACTCATAAAAAAACAACTAATATTAAATAGATGGGATGTAATATTATTACACAAAAATAAAGACAAAAAATTAGTCTAACAAAAGGATAAAAACTAATAATATACAAAAAATATGCATCTAAAAACTCTAACCCATATAATTTTTTAACCTTAAATGGGGGCTAAAACTTTTTTGTGTAATTTTAAAGTCCCTTTTAGGTGTTTAAAATTACACGATAATTACATGATAAGTCCCTTTTAGGTGTTATCAATACATTTTACCAAAGAACACTTACTCTACTCATCAGAGTTTGAGTTGGACTTTTTTTTGCCTCTCTGTTGTAGAAAGGCAGCCTGTGTTGACCTGAAAGGCTGGTCAATGCCGAGTTCAAGAGTTGGTAATCCCTCCACCACTAACTTCCCTCTTAGGGCTAGAAATTTATCCTCAATGTCATTAAGTTGTTTTACTGACTCCCCAACATTGCCAGTCTTTATGTGAGAAATGCGTAGTTTCCTTGACCTTCTCCTTACATGGACCTTTAAGTATAAGCATAAAAGCATAAAAGTTTTTCCCACGTATTTTTTAGAATAAGTCACAGACCTAGGTCTGTGGAATAAGTATATTATACTTTGTCCTAAAAACCAAGGTCAAGTCTTTAAACATACGCGAAACGGAATACCCTTTAACATAGGTAATGTTTTGGTTGTTGTTAGGAAACATACATGTTTAAAAACCGATGTTTGTGTACATTAAGAACGGGAATAAGCGCATTAGTTTGCATTTGTTTAATTATTAAATTTTTTTAGAAAAGAGGTAAATGTGGACTTGGTGCTAATAAACAACAAAAAAGGTGATGTTCCACTGACTGTTTCGCCAAAATCCATTACGACAGTGGTGTACTACAATTGATTTTGCCTTTAATTTAAAATAAAAAGAAAAAATTTTGAAAATCTTACAACAATAAATTAATTTATTAATTAATAAAATAGTTTCTTTGAGATTTTTCCAATTTTGTTAATTTTCCCTTCTTACAATACAATAATAAATAATTTAATTATTCATTAACTACGGTTTCGCGAAAGGATCGAACGGTCGATTTGGGTTCAAGAAATCGATTGAAACTTTTTTACCTTATTTCTACATCTAAATTCAGTACTTTTTTCAAAAAAAAGTCTCGTCCATGGACAACTTTGTTTTTATTTTTATTTTTTTCTTCACGGTGTTAAAAATGAAGATCCATTTTTTAATAACTTTTTATTTCAAAACGATTTGAAATTTAGACAAAATGTAGATCTTACTAATGGCAATTAATCCACAAAAAAAATTTAACGTTCAGGGGGCGCTGGTGATTATTTAATTTAAAATTTAACAATTTAAAACAAGGGTAATTAATCGAAGAAGCAACTTTGTTTTATAAATTTAAGTATAACACGTTAAAGTATTGACTCTCTTAAAATGAAATATTCAAAATTCTACTATTTGAATTAGTACCAGCTTTTTTTACTAATACTAATTTACTAATTTTTATATAAATATTGTTGTATCTTTTATTAATAATAAAGTATAGCATAACATATAAATGACGTTTAAATTAAACGGTTTAATATACAGGGTGTTTCACGTACGTAGTCCGTTAGAAGTTTCTAGGGAATCGCGAAAGACATCGATTTAAAATTTTAATAGCGTAAATTATTCGATTTAGACTTTTTTTCTAAATTATTTTAAACAAAATAACACTTCCTGTTTTACCGGAAATGTCTTTAACTTTGTTATTTTAAACAGGACACCTAATATATTTTTACGTTTTTAAATTATACCATATACCTAAAGTCAATATTTTTCGAGTTAATTTTATAACCAAATATTTTAATTAATTTTAAACAATTACATATTAAGTGGTAACCATGGATACTGTCACATTAACCCACATGTAGAAATTCACAGGTTTGTTGATACAAAATAGTAGGTATTGAAAATATTAGAAATTGTTAAATGTCTCTGAAATTTTAACTTTAGGAAACAGTTATTATAATACCAATCGAAAGATGGTTAAAAATACAGGGTTTTACATTTTTAATAAAAACGTTATTATTTTTTGAAATTTGCCTAATTTCAAGTGGTTTTTCTCAAGCTATTTGTTAAAAAACCTTAAAAAAAAATAAATTAATTAAACAATTGGTTATTTAAACATTGATGTTTTAATATTCCAAAAATTCCAACCCCATGTCAGCAAACATAATAACAAAAAAATCAGAGGCTACTTTTGATTAAAGTGCATTTAGCAAAATTTTAAAAAAAATATCTTGAAAACTATTGACTTTAGGTATAGTCTAAATCAAATTGTAT
Source organism: Brassicogethes aeneus (assembly GCA_921294245.1). NCBI lineage: Eukaryota > Metazoa > Arthropoda > Insecta > Coleoptera > Nitidulidae > Brassicogethes > Brassicogethes aeneus. Next base: position 58,220,782 of record OV121133.1, on the reverse strand, counting down.
ATTCTATTAAAATTTCAAATCCATATCGTTTGCGTTTCTCCAGAAACACCCTGTATATCATATATTTAATATAAAAAAATGTAAAATAACTAATTAGAAAAAAGACAAAAACTGAATAAAAATATACATATATCTAAATAGCCGATCGCAACATAAAAAATAAACTCTTTATTCTAATTTATTTATTGGGTAAATATTACTTTCCTCAGTTTGGAATTAAAATTTAAGGTTTCTTATCGAGTAAAAAATAAATTGAAGCTTGGTTGTGGAACAAAAAATAAAATTAAAGTAGGTTATAATTTCCAACTTGCTGACACAGTCTATAATTATTATTTAGTTTATTCATTTAAAAAAAATGTTTTGAGTTTATAGTACACTTATAAATTGAAAGGCAATCAACTTATAAACTGAACTGTCAAATTATCTTTCATGCTTCCAATGGTATGTTACCATCGAGAAAAGTCTAGGATGCCTACTAAGATCAAAATTAGTAAACTTAAAAAAAAATTAAATTTATAAATAAAAGTAATTTTAGCTCCATCTATGGCGATTTTTTTAAATAAATATGTAAGAATGGTATGTTATAATTATATATATTATATAATATATTATATGTAATATATAATACATTATCTTATAAAACTAGATAAAATAATATATACTTTGTTAAACACGTTAGTATTATGACCTTTGAAGGCCTAACTTAAAAATGATGTCTCTCGTAGAAACATAATTTGCATGTAGAAGTTTATATATCAAAAAATAGTTAATTATTAGTACTTTAACGTGATATACTTAAAATTATAAAATAACGTTGCTTTTTCGATTTGTTAACCCTTAAAAAATGGTAAAATTTTAAATTAAATTGTCCCAAGCACCCCCTGTATGTTAAAACCAAAAAAATAATACGTGGATATATTGCCATTTATTAATTATTGGGTCTACATTTTATCCTAATTTTAAATCGATACGTTTTTAAATAAAAATGTTATTACAAAATATCGAAATTAATCTATTTTTAACACAGTTAAGTGACTTAAGGCCTAAAAACCACCGGGGTCAATGGATGAAATTTTTTTTTTTTAATTCACCATTTATCTAGAAACAAGGTTAAAAAAAATATATTCAATTCTGGCATCACTTGCAGACAAATCGCAAAGCGAGAATTATATTGTTCTATCTGCATTTTTTTCCAAATCTGGGATTTTAGCTTGGTTAAGATATTTTAATGAATATGGTTATTTTTACAATGACTTAAAACAATTTTTATTACTCTTTAAGCTACAAAATGCATTTGAAAATTGTTCTATATTTTATTTCCAGCAATACCAAATCATTATAATGTTCTATCTGCTTCGCCAATGGGATTGTCGGAATTTTGGAGATAGAACATTATAATTATGTAAATTTCAGTTTAAGACTGTAATTTCTGCTATACATGAGAGCTCTTTTGTGTCCTAATTTCGTGCTAAAAGCAAGAAAAGCAAGAAAATATGGTGAAGTATTTATTCTGTTATCTATTTATTTTATTTCAATTGCTAACAATAAAATATACAAGGAATTGTGTAATAAGAAAAATATTACACCAGTTAAAAAGAGCTTCTATTGAAGCATCTTCAATTACTAATTTCTGAAACTACACACAACGAAAAACGTACTTAATATTAATAAAAAAAACATTAACGCAATGATTTTTTACATTAATTTTGCTCCGATGCTCAAAATCATTACCACAATGCTTTTAAAGTATTACTCAATGTACAAGGACGTAATATTAATGCTTGGCGGACATTGATTTTAATCAGGAAGATCTCAAATAATATAATATAATAATATTAATGACCATTGACATGGATTAATGTCCTAGTACATTAATTATATGCCCAGTAAACATCAACCAATTAATAAATTTTTAATCAATTAACAATTAAAGAACATTATCCCAATCACCTAATATACATTAATTAATGATCTGTTTAGCATTATCATAATGCAAAGAAGCATTAATAGTAGGCCTGAAATAAGGGATGGAAAAATATCGATAAATCGATATATCGATATCGGTATACCGGAATGGATCGATATATATATATATATATATATTAGGGTGTTTCAAAAAAATCGACTTTTCCTTTTTCTTCAAATGGTCGGCAAATTCTTTCAGAGGATGTCAACACAAAGACCTCGTCAAAATTTGAGCTTTTAATTTGAAGATTTAGAGGTCGCGGATCGCAATTTTCTATTTCCCATTTAAATAACATGGGAATTTTTTTTTTTAACTTTGAAATTTTATACGTCTGAATCAAATCAACTTATGTAAAGGATCATCTTAGATTTTCATAGTAAATTTAACGCTCTACAAAAAAGGTCTCCTATCATTTTTCTATAAATTGATTCCTTCCAGAGTTATTCGAGGCCAAAGTTTGATTTCCATCGAATTTTCGCGTTTTTTTAACATTTATGGTACAATTATCATTATACGGGTGTCCCGAAATCAGGGGGCCAAACTTAAACAGTGCATTATTGGTATAAAAATAACACTTTTTTTGTTTAATAAACATGTATCAAAAAATGCTCCCTAAAGGAGCTACGGCCCCCTGAATAGGAGCCTAAGAGGATAATTTTTTTAAAACTATTCCTATAGAGGGTTGAACATGAACAAATGAATTTTCGGTAGGTACTTTGGTAATTTTGACATGCTGAATCTAGATCTATGATCAAAACTGTTAAAATTTAATCATAGGCGTAACATTTGGAGGGGGCAAAGTTACAAAAATAGCCCCAACTTTTTTCTGGGTTAATAATTTTTTTTTTTTATGAAATTATGAGAATTTATAGTTTTTTACGAAAAATAGGTACTCTTGATTTGAATTGCTCAGATGCACCATTTTCGAGAAAAATGCATTTATAAATAAATTACTTTGCATATTATACACATCTCATATTTACATTAAAACTTTGTAGTAAGGCTTTGGAAAAAAGTGACGTTTTTTTGTTTTTTTGTTTTTTTTACAACACTTCCTATGTTCCAGATAAATATATGTGATTTTTTTACTACATGATGCTAAAACTTGAAAAAACGAGAAAATTCGATGGAAATCAAACTTTGGCCTCGAATAACTCTGGAAGAAATCAATTTATAGAAAAATTATAAGAGACATTTTTTATAGAGCGTTAAATTTACTATAAAAATCTAAGATGTTCCTTGCCACAAGTTGATTCGATATAGACGTATAAAATTCCAAAGTTAAAAAAAAAAATTTCCTATGTTATTTAAATGGGAAATAGAAAATTGCGATCCGCGACCTCTAAATCTTCAAATTAAAAGCTCAAATTTTAACTAGGTCTTTGTTTTGACATCCTCTGAAAGAATTTGCTGACCATTTGAAGAAAAAGAAAAAGTCGATTTTTTTGAAACACCCTAATATATTGTAATGGTTCCGAAAAGAAACACCCTGTATAGATTTATTAGAAAACATGTTATTATAATTTTATTTTTGGACTTTTAAAATAGGATTAAGTAATAAAACTTTATGTTTAAGGCAAGTAAAATTTCAGATTTAGGTAGAAAATTTGCCAAACAAACAAGAGAGGTACGCGCTAAGCTGAAGGAAGAGTACATCTGGCATGCAGATTGGGGGAGGAATTTCCTTAGAGGTAAACGAAAAAGTTTTTCGAAAAAGGGAGATGCGGCAGAAGCAGTTTGAATTCGGTGCAGTACAGTTCGTTTTCCTTGGTAAAATTGTAAAAGTAAATTATTGTTCTAAAATCATTGTTAAAAGTGTTATTAGTGTATTCTACAAGGTTAGTTCTAATTATTTAATCTATTTAAATGTGTAGTAAAATTAACTAAACGTAATATTGTGCATTTTCAAATTGTTAAGCTTATTATTATATAATTATTGCTATTATGAGTATATTTACCCTTTTCTATTACGTTTAGCTGTATTTTACGTTATTTTTAATCCTTTTCTTTTAGCTATTACCACCCCTATTCTCGCTTTTATTATTATCACTATAATTTTAATGCTTTGTTATGTTCAATGCTTGTACCGCTCCAATGTAACCTTGTATTTTGTTTGTGCTTAACCCATCATTTTGTACCCTTTTTCTATAACGTGGTTAAGCATTGTTTTATGATCAGTCCAAAGTTATTAATGTATTGCGAAATTACTCGGTGCTTAACCAGGAGTGCTGACCGTTATTGTTCCAACTTTGAGTACTCCTTGTTTGTGTGCGTGGGCCTTTGTTGTATGGACTAATATTTTTCTCCCGTGAGGGGACAAGGTTGCCCTAGGTTCTCTAGGGTTGCTTCGCTTTTCCCCGACCCTTCAACTAAACTAGGCGGGTTGCCTCCCATTGTGGACCTCGTTACATTCTGGGCCTAGCCCGGCTAACTAACCCCAATATTCTTCAGTTTTAAATCTTTGTTTAAATGCAGTATCGAGCCATATCGCCAATACATTAATTTTGCGTAATTTTTAAAGTACAATGCCTGACCGCGTATTCCTTTGCTACTTCATAGCCGACCAGGGTTTTTTCTCAGGCTCTTTTTCCCTGGCCGAACCCTCCTAAGAGCCACCCCTTGCTTGTTTGTAAAAAGTTAACGTAAATTAAATTGGGGTAAATTAAGCCACTGTATTTTATTTCTTATAAACCTATTTCTCCCACGTATCATTCTTAAAGCAATGCATCTAATAAAACAAGTAAGTAAACACAGCGTAGAGGTCCAAATTTGGGTAAGACGATCACGAGCCAAAGCCACAAAATATTTAATTTATCAATTTTTCATAAAACTTGTTTTAAACGAACCTGGGGTAAAGAAAAATCTTTACAATATATATATATATATATATATATATATTAGGGTGTTTCATTTAAAACGAATTTTTTTTTTTCTTTCTAACACATTAAAATTTTGTTTTTTAGGTTGAAAAAAAAATTCCCTGAAAATTTGAGACCTTAATTTTGATTCTAAGTTCTTCCTTTTTAATTTTGTAGTTTTTCCATATAAAAAGCATGCATTTTTAATTATTTTTACTTTAAATTTCTATATTTTGGCCCGGTTTAGAATTATAATTTTTATCACCATAATTTCCTGTATAGTATTCACGGTTTTTAAAAGGCCCTGCATCAATTTTGTTTTTGATTTATTTACGTTGATTGTAGTAGCTCCAAAAGTCGTTTTTTTCATTTTTTTCCACATATTTTTGAAAAAATCGAGCGAATGACTGGTTTTACCAAAAAAGTTCAAATAAAAAAGTTGTAGAAAATTTAATTTTTGACAAAAAAGGTTCTCACGTTCATATCTCTAAAGTGCTTTGTTTAAGAGATATAAGCAATATATAGTTGTTGAATCAAATTACATATACGAGTATAAATTTATATAACTTTCAATAAAACCTATTTTTGCTTATATCTCTTAAACAAAGCACTTTAGTGATATGAACGTAAGAACCTTTTTTGTCAAAAATTAAATTCCCTACCACTATTTCATTTGAACTTTTTCGGTAAAACTAGTCATTCGCTCGATTTTCTCAAAAATATGTGAGAAAAAGTGAAAAAAACGACTTTTGGAGCTACTACAATCAACGTAAATAAATCAAAAACAAAATTGATGCAGGACCTTTTAAAAACCGTGAATACTATACAGGAAATTATGGTGATAAAAATTATAATTCAAAACCCAGCCAAAATATAGAAATTTAAAGTAAAAATGATTAAAAATACATGCTTTTTATATGGAAAAACTACAAAATTAAAAAGGAAGTACTTAGAATCAAAATTAAGGGCTAAAATTTTCAGGGAATTTTTTTTTCAACCTAAAAAACAAAATTTTTATGTGTCAGCAAGAAAAAAAAATGTTCTATATATATATATATATATATATATATATATATATATATATTAGGGTGTTTCATTTAAAACGAACATTTTTTTTTCTTGCTGACACATAAAAATTTTGTTTTTTAGGTTGAAAAAAAAATTCCCTGAAAATTTTAGGAAAACTAAATATTAATATAAAAAAATAATAAAAACTCTTGGTAATTTAAAATCCTTATATTTATTAAAAAAAATTTATGAAACATAAATAAACCTTAACTTTTTAACATTGTCTTACTTACATTCTAAAAAGTCACATAAATGACGGATTTTGGAAAATGTATTAGAATGCTTCATTTTAAAAAAGTAGGTTTCAATAAATGACCAGACCATGACACATTCTTCTGGGAAATGAAGGTTAAAAATATAAAAAAAATTAAAACAAATATCTATTGCTCTAATTATATTTAAAAATTTGTATTTGATACCATCAAAATAAGTATATATTTCCTTAATACTTGTTATGTCGTCACCTATTACAAAGACAAAGGGTTGGATTGCTGTCTTTTTGGATTTTAAAACTTTGTTGTTTGCCGTTTTCCTGTTGATGGCGTCCATCTGAAAATAAAATAAAGCACATTTTTTTTATTAAAATTTACAGTATAGATGCACTATAAAGCACGGCGCGGGCTAATAAACGTGTAACAAAAAAGTAGTAGTGGTCCAGTGTTGCCAAGTCGGTGCATATTGCACTAGATCTGGTGGATTGAACCTCCATCTAGTGCCCGGAATTCGATTTTGGTGCGCTAGTGCAAAATCTAGTGCATCATCGATCATTAACCAAATTTGGTAAATAACAATGAAAAGGCGTTTATACAATGGTTTTATTTTCATAATTTTTCAATCATACAACTCAGCCACAGCCCACATTTCCTTCAGAAAATCTGAATACGCCCCTGTCCAACAGTCCACCATGCTGACGGCCGTTGTGTTGGTAGCATACCTGTGGTGGTAGTACCCCTAAACTTGGTTTAGGGTAGTATCACAGATTATAAATGTAGTACTGCGCTGCCGCTGCTCTGCGATTGGCTTGATTGTTGAATTCTTTCACAGAACCTCTGTTTCGATGTATTATTTTTCTATGTTTGTTTCAAAAAACAAAAAAATTCTAGTGTGGTATATTCTTATTCTGTGGAATAGTATATTCTTTTCTATGGTATGGTCTAGTTCTATAGTGATTAATTATCAGCGCTTTATTGTGTTTATACACTTAGATGCCGGAACCAGCAACAATGTCGAGCAGTGTGGCTAAAGGACCCTGCCCTAAAGCAATGGCTTACCAGTGTGGAAATGCCTATGCTTAAAATAAAGTTTAATTTTGAAATTATTTCATGGTTGCTCATTCATACATTGTGTTCATCTAGAGTGAAATTCAGACTACTGCATAGATTACTGATCGGGTGGACTTACACCAAAGTGAATTTGGTGCTTTTCTAGTGCATTTTTTATTGCTATATAGTGCATAGCTACTTCAAGCAGTTGGCAACACTACTAGTGGACATCAGGATCCGAAAAGACATCTGCAGTCGTAGTCCGATGCCGTTATTACTAGACGCTACTAGCCAAACATATATATTTTAAAATAAAATCATAAAAAACATAAATATTTAGCCTATTGTTTAATATGATACAAATTTATTTATTACAAATAAGTTTGTTAATATCCGAAAAAGTTTTTGGCGCTTGGTTCCTTTTAGATAAGCATTATTATTAAAAAGGAATCGTTATAATAATATTATTATTATAATAATAATAATAATAATAAACTTTATTAAAATAAAATATTAATTGTTAATATTAATTGTAATTTGTTTACTTACTTGAATGTTCACAGGACTGCACTTTTTTATATTTCATATAATAATAAACCTAAACGCACAACAATCGGGATGGGCGGGCAAGCACGTCGCAACAGGATTAACAGGAATACTAAACTGTTGTTAAATTGTAAACAACAGGGCCGAATATTAATGTATTTAGACATTGGCTCAACGTATTTGGAGATAAAGTTATGATTTGTTGCAAGGGCGTCGCCAGCCGGTAAGCTAGGGGGGGCAGCATATAATAACAAGAGAAAAATTAAAAAAAAAAGTTTTCATAAAAAAAAATAAAAAACGAACAAAATAACTATACACTTTGTTGACGAAATCGTCCAAGTTTTTGAAATGTGTTGCCTGTGTACACTTATTGCGAGGCCATTGAGTCGAGTTTCAAACATGGTGCTCCTCAACCAGGTTTTGATTCTCCTGAGGCTACTGAATGACCTTTCAACTGTACCAGTCGTAAAAGGTAAAGCAACAAGGATCTTTAAAGCCTTCTTAATTTCAGGAAAAAAATCTTCAGTTTCCTTAAGGATTTCCACAACACTCAGTTTATCGTTTCAATTAGCAGGGTGACTTGTGAGCGTTAACCTCTAGTGGGGGCAGCTGCCCCCCCCTGCCCCTCTCTGGCGACGCCCTTGATTTGTTGTATTATTTAATATGTTAGGACATTATATTCATGCTAAGGGTACATAAGTTGATGTCTATATAGCAGAGTTGGGCTTAGTCACTAATATTATCAATCGATTGACGAATCAAAATAAAAAATTAGTGATTATTTTAGTTATGACTAAATCAATCACGATTAAAAATTAAGCAGCAAAGCAGCACATTTCACTCGTCCTGCGGACTCGTGAAATCTGCAGCTCGGTTTCAATTCGAAAATATCATCGATGATAATCATACCACTAGTTATATTATGGGTGACAATACAATTCATTAATATTAGAACCAATAAAATGCCAGTATTCCATAGTGACGTATTTTATCACAGCGGCAATAATTTTTATCATCTTGTTTACACGTTACTAAGAATTTTGACACTTTTTTTGATTTAACATCTGTTGTCATTTAAATTCTGTATTTGATATATCGTCACCTGAGAATTATAGTGTTCTATCTGCATTTTCTTTTTTTTATTCAGGTTAGTCTTGTTTTAAGTATTAAAGATGGATATTGTTCTATCTATATATAATTGGGGTAGAAATTGTACAGTTTAAGCCTTAAACTTTACAATTTCTACCCCAATTATATATAGATAGATCAATATCATCTTTAAGACTTAAAACAAGACTAACCTGAATAAAAAAAAGAAAATGCAGATAGAACACTATAATTCTCAGGTGACGATATATCAATAAAATAATGAATTATAAAGTCTAAAAGATCGATGGGTTGGTGTAAACGATAATGAAATTAAGGTAAGTTTGAATAAATAAGGTTTATTAAAGTCTTTTTATATTTTAAAGCACATTTTAATTTTAAATGTCAATCTGACAATTTTTTTAATTCCTATAATTCATTATATTTTCTTACTAAATATAACTCGTGGTATGATTAATAATCGAAGATATTTACTCATTGAAACCGAAGCAGCACATTTCACTCGTCCTGCGGACTCGTGAAATCTGCAGCTCGGTTTCAATTCGAAAATATCATCGATGATAATCATACCACTTGTTATATTATGGGTGACAACAAAAATCTTATGTAATCTTATTATTGTGACAACCATGACAACCATGGTTTCTCTGTGGTGGCAACACAAATCCTCTATCTGACTTATCGGTAACACATTAGTTTCTTTCTGTAAATAAAGAAAGTGACAAGTGTACTTTTTTGTTAGTTTAAAAATGGACTCGGATGAAACGTCAAGTGTTCTGCGGGACGATAGTAATGTTGATTTGTCGAGTACATCGAGGGACTCCAAATCTAAAAACGAAGATGAAAATGATATGCTATCAGAAAGCTTACTAAATGGAATATTTTTCAAACATTTACCTGAAAAATCATTAAACAAACAGACAGTAGGACTATGTGTGAAGTGTTTACCTAAAAAGACCGAAATCAAAGGACATAATAGCAGTGGCGGCTCGTCAGGGTAGGCCTCTGAGGCCGCGCCTCACCCTTAAAATGAAGGAACGAACGACTTTTTGTATTTATATTTTTGCCTATTACAAGTGTATTTTTACAACAGTTCTACCCAATAAAAAGTAAAAAACCAATCAATCATATTAAGCGTAAATAAAAATCCAGGCGCAAACCGCGTCAAGTTAACGTGCATCGTTGAGAGTCGCTTGGACAGAGGCGAAATTTTCACAGCCTCGGAAGCTCCCATTTACACTGTTTAAAATATCTGTGGTGTAAAAAGTAATCTTAAAATGGTGTCAAAATCCAACACCAAGCGGTGTTAATATAACACCACGAATTATGGTTGAAAATGTGTACCGATCGCGGCAAAGGCGGTGTGGATCACGTGATGTTCTTAAATCTCGCCTCTGTTGACTTACATGAAGAATATATAAACTTAGGTAATCCTTTGCTTTGGTGTGACACTACAAGTTGATCGATACTAAAGAGACCTTACATAGGTGGAAACAGCTGTCAATACATGAAGTATTTTAAGTTAGTGCAACGCACTAAAAACATTATCTCTAGCGAGTTGAAGGTTCCATTTTCTGGAATAATACCACTGGTAATATACTAGTAATGCGTCAAGGAACTTCCTGTTTCCTTTTTTTTTCCTTTTTTCTGTGTGGTATGATTTAATTTTTCCACAAACACATAATTTTTAACACTGAAAAGGAGTTCAATTAACACCAAGTAAAATTTATTTTAATACTGTGTAAAAGTTAAATTAACACCATTTTAGTATTTGAATTTACACCGGCCAACGAACCTTATTTAACACCATTTTGGTTTGTATCGATATAGACCATGTTTGGTGTTAATTTGGTGTTAAAATGGTCATGAAATTTTGAACAGTGTACCTCTTGAAAGCGAAAATGACTCACCAACAAAAATATCGCCGTAAGTTCGCGATTAAACACCGTAGATGAGGCGAAATTTAGTTAGCTTGGCTTGTTCTGATTGGTGGTCCGTTTATGGTGGGATGCCAGCGGAGACAAAGAAGGTTGCCAGTCTTCTCTTAGCGTTTGTAGAGCACGTTATTGTTTTGATTCAGATTAAATTATTTAAAACTTTTGGCTGATCTTTCATAGTTTTTGTCTCGATTAGTAAAATTTCTTATTTAATTATTGTAGGGAACACACTTAGGTAGATTTAGCAGTTTTTATTAAGCAAATTTTATATTTTGAAATAATAGATTGCATAATTCTTCAATTAGAGACGCGGTTGGAAAATTTAGAATTACTTTTAAATCTCACTGCAGACCCACAATTTTACGACCAAATAATAGATAAATTTTCAATCTTAAAAGATAGACGTATAGTATTTTATATTTTTTAATACTTAGGTAGGGGTCGACTTTTTAGTTTTATTTTTATTTTTTGATTAATTTATTTATTTTTAACTTTTTTAAGACTATATTTTTAAGTTTTAGATTAAAACTAGTCTTTGATGTGATATTTTGTTTGTTTTGTTTTTTAGAGTTTATTTTTTGGTTTAGTAGTGCTATCGGCTCCATTTTAAAAAAGGTCAACGCGTCGCAGAATAATACCTCCCGGGTGACGTGGAAATTTATTCGTATTTAGACAAAATTAACCTTATGTAGCCTCACCCTCCTGTACACCCACGAGCCGCCACTGCATAATAGAAGTACTTCAAATTTCGTCAGTCACTTAAAACGTAAACACGGCTCGGAAGTGTTCGAAGAATATCAGCTGTGTGCGAAGAATTGTAAAGTGACAAAAAGCGCTAAGCAACGGAAATTCAAAAATAATGACAGAGCAATTGCATCCATGTCATCCAATGAACATAATAAACCCACGGAGCACAAATTATCACAACAAGATTTTGAGACAAATCTTACAAATTTCTTTATCCATTCAATGATTCCTATGCGAAGATCCATACTTTCTGAAGCTTATGGCTGATTTGGATGTAGAGAAAAAAGTATTTAAAATACCAAATCGTCGATCTTTAAGAAAGATAATCTTTGCACAATCTTTAGAACAGATTACAGAAATAATAGAAAAACTGAAGTTAGTTAAATATATCTGTTTAACCGCCGATATATGGTCTGAGAAGAAAAGAAGTTACCTTGGGGTTACAGCGCACTTTATTAATGATAACTTAAAGAGAGAGTCAGTGGCACTGGCTTGTCGCCGATTTGATCGCATAGCAGAGCTGCTACTAGAAGTATGTGAAGATTTTCAAATGAATTCTGAAAAGGTCGTGGCAACAGTAACAGACAATGGATCTAATTTCGTAAAGGCGTTTAATGTCTTTGGAGTGAAAACAACATCATTGTCGGATTACTCGGAATCTGATGAAGAAAATGAAGTATTATCCACAAATGAAGCAAGTGACAGTGAATAGAATATTATGTTTGCAGAGAGAGCACAGTGGTTAAATTCACAGCAGCAAGGCGATAGTGGTCGCATTATGTTGTCGGTTCATTTAAGGTGCTGCTCGCACACTCTTAATTTAATTGCTAGCAGTGACATACAGTCCCTGTTAAATGATAAAACAAGTGCTTTGGGAAAGATGCACATTGAAGTAATGAAGAAATGCAATAAATTGTGGAACTCAGCTGGGCGACCAAAATCGGCTGAATGTATCCAAAACGTGCTAGGACACACACTGTCGCGGCCAGGCTTAACAAGATGGAACAGTCTTTATGATAGCCTTAAGCAAATACTAAGTATAAAATCAAGATCAAATCAACTAGGCCAAGAGCTGCAAATTAAAAGTCCTTTGAAGACAGTCGAATTTGAGTACATCGAAGAATACCTACAGTGCGCAGCTCCCATAGCCGATGCTTTAGATATTCTTCAAGGAGATGAGTCTAGACAAGATGACTTTTTTGACTTTAGTTCAGATTCTGGAAGTGAAACCACAGACCACCAAAACAAATGGACGGATTTGTTTACGTTTAAAAAGCGAGTAAAGCATAGTTTCACATTCTAAACACCGTCGAAAGAAACACGGCTTCCAACGTTGTCAGAAGTATAGATTACACGCCTTTTTGGACGTTCATCATAACCAGTAATTCGTTTGAATAATAAAAAAATTGTAAAAAGGATTTGTTCATCATTTTTTTTAGATATTTTTCTCTATTTAAAGAAAGTAAATCATTTAATAATTATTAAAATTAAATATTAACAACGTGGGTAAATTCGTCATATTTGACAGCATAGAAAAAGGTTATGTTCTGTGGGTTGACAGCTTGTTGTTTTGTGTTTTCGTTTGTGTATTTCTATCGTGTTTAAGTTAATTATGGAGTTTAAATACATTATTTTTTACTAAAAATAACAATACATGGAAATATCGTTTGTAAGTACCTACCTACTTATTATTTTTTTAATCCCAATACGTCACTGGAAGAAAACATAAAATTCTATCGCCAATTTAACGCTTAGACTGTGACCGTTTCTTGACGTCACTGAAAGAAAACATAAAATTCTATCTCAAATTTGACGCTTAGACTGTGACCGTTTGTTGACCGCAAACAATGCATTGTTATTGAATGGCAATGCGCCGTCCATTTGTTTTAGTGGTCTGTGAGTGAAACCGACTCGATCTGTCCAAGACAGAGATCAGACCTGATGGTTAAAAATTATTTTGCTGAAGAAAGCCGTGAAATAGAACTCTTGCATCGATACCCTCTTTTGAAAACTGTGTTTGTAAAGTACAATACGCCTATGCCATCATCGGCACCAGTTGAACGAATGTTTTCCTATGCAACTATGACCAACACACCAAAATCACACAAACTATCCGATGAGATGTTTGAGAAAAGAGTCGTCATGAAAAACAATTTAAATATAATGAATCGGAAACATTGACGTACCCAACCAATATTTATGTAAAGAAAAAATCATCTGTTTAATTATATTAATAAATAAAAAATAGCATAAGTAAATATAAGATTATTTACTTAAGTTTTTCAAATTAAAAAGTCTGTTTTTAAAAACTTTATTTTCAACTTAAAACATAAGATGATATTTATTATACAGAAGCAAGAATCAGAATGTAACATTATTGTGTTTTACATATATTTATAACTTAATTTTATCTAACATGAGCTTTCCAAGAAATGACACAAGACTCTCTGAGATCTGCAGACTATACAATTTACTAGCTTAGGATGCGTTCATAACTCCTCCCACCTTAAGAGGAAACATAAAGGGGAGCTTCATGTTTTCGTGGTTATTTTCTGAAACTTCAGGGGTTGTTTTCTTGACGTACCATTTTATTTAAAGAAATATAATGATTGCTATAGTGATGAGTAGTGCAAGGGTAGTTGAGATGCTCCAAGTTGCGGGGTGAATTTCGTATTTTAAAGTTGGTTTTGTCCATTGAAGTTCTTGTTGTAGATTTCTGATTTTGTCCATATTGATTGAATGTAGTACCATTGGATTTTCGGGTATTTCTATTGATGATTGGTTGTTTATTCGAATTTCTGGAAGTTTTAGTGGTTTTACTGCAATTATTTCTTCTTTGTTCCAATAGATTGATTTGTTGACTTTTACAATACAGTTGTAAGGAATTTTTACTAAACTGGGTTCTTCTATAAGTGCGTGTTCATGGTTTACGCACTTACGATGAATTTTAATTGATTTTGTACCAGGAATCATAATGACGCATTCTTTTGTAATTTCTTCTATTATTGGATGGATGACTTTAACTGGAACTTTCTGGCAGTTAATAGCTTCAGCTTCATTGATGAGGGTAGCGATACAATCTCTATTGGTTCTAAGTGATTTTGACATATTTGTACGTTTTCAATTTCGGGACAGGGTTCTTCGATGTATTGTTGCTCGTTGGTGCCAAGTATAAGGTATGGAAGTTTGGGTAAAATTACATTGTTTTGGATTGGAACTGGGAAAAGGCGGTAGCCTTCAAAGGTTTCAGGTTTAAATATTGGAAAGTGTATAGCGAAAATTAGTTTATCGTTTGAAAATGAAATTTGCAAACTTGCTAAATTGTAATATAAAAAGGTATTTTTAAGAATCATTATTTTATATTCACCATATATTTTTATTAAATTATTTATTAAAATATTCATATCATTGATAGGTATAACTGAACTATGTAAGGTATTAAATTTTGCAAAAGAAAGTGCGTTATCAAGGTTGTCAAGAAAAGTAATAAGGTTTTGACAGTTTAAAATTATTTGATCCAAAGTGTTTTGTGCTCTTAAATATGCTACAATGTCGTCGATTGTTTTATTAACGTTCATTTGGAAATATTCCAAACGTTTTTTAATTAAAATTTGATTTTCATTAAGAAGTGTTATAGTGTTATTGTAATTTTGAATTAATTTTGTTGATAGTGACATTTGCAAAAGAGATTTCTTTTGACATTGAATTTTGATTATTTTGTAACTCTGAAATTGCTCGGTCATATTTTTGTCCGTCATCGGAATCGAGGGTACCAAAAAGCCATTTTGATGATTTACCAATAATATTTGCTAATCCACGTTTACTAATTTTATGCGGTGAAATATTGTTTAACTTATTACTTGCTTCTAATAAAAGATACTTAGCATGATTAACTAAACTAGAGTAAATACCAAAATATGATTTTGGGAACTTATGATCTAAACTTAATGAATATTCTACATCTCTAAAGAATGACTTAAGATTATTTAATTGATCGTTAATTGGCTTAAATTCTAGATAATGTATAAAAGTATGTCTAGAGCTAATTACCTTAGCTTTTCCTAATTGAAAGGGAAGTAAAGGGTTTTTAATGGGTGTAATTGTCACGTCATTGTCATTGTCCTTTGTCGCTGTAGTTACTTGATGCGTAACTACAAGAAGGAGTAGCTGGATCAAAAATTTCATGTTCCTGTGAAGGAGAACAGAAAGCTTTAGGGTTTTTAACCATTGATTTGTGAAATACTTTGTCTTTGTTTGTAATTATTTTGTTACCGATGTCTTGGGAAACTATTGCCTTTATGTTGCGCGGTTTTGTTTTACTTCTAAGGGCTGATTTGTCTGTAATGAAAACTTTATCACCAGTATTAAAATCAGGGGGTTCGTTACGTTTTTTTATTTATTTTTTCAATATTTTTGGTCTTAGTTTCTAGAGATAAATTGTGAATTTGTTCATGAATGGCTTTTAGTCGTTCGCGTCGATCGATCATAAATTGATTTAAAATAATTTCGTCGGTAATGTCGAAAGGATCAAGGGAATTTAATCTACCGTTGATAACATCCACGGGTTTTTGTTTTATTACACTGTGAACAGATGTGTTGTAACCTAAAACGGCATATTGCATAAGTTGCTTAGTAGATGCTTTTGTGTCTTTAATTCTAAGAGTTCTAAAAATTTCGATAAATGTCGAGTGTACGCGTTCAACAGGGCTATTACTATTTGAATTACCAGGGGTTGTAAAATGAATTTCAATTTTATGTAATTTACAGAAATCTATCAAAAGAGAATTTTTTAATTTCGTGCCATTATCGCAAGTTATACATTGGGGTATACCAAAATGGGAAATAAACGTTAGACAATTTTCATAAACTGTTTGGGAATTACAAATTGGTTCTAAGGGGTACGCTTGTGCATATCTTGAAAATACATCTACGATTGTTAAAAATTTAACGCTCGCTATTTGAAATGTATCCATGTGTATGGATTCCAACGGTTGTTAAGTAGAATTTTAATTTAAGTGGGTGTCTATCATATTTCGCTTGTGAACAAATGTCGCAATTGTTAATAAATTCTGTGACATCTTTTTTTAAGTTGGGCCAATAGTAAATCTTTTTTAAGAATAAAACTGCATCATTAATGCCTCTATGACATGTAATTTCGTGGTGGTGAGATATTATTTCTTTTTGTTGATTTTTGTCCAAAATGTCTTTTAAAAATTGTGTGGAAATAATTAAATTATAAGAGTGGTTTTTAAATGTTTTCTGAAGGATTCTACTTATTTCGGGTATAAACTCGGTTTCTGATTTTTGAATAAAAATGCAGTGGAGTTTACTGGGGTCAATATAGTCCTTAAAAAGTTGTATAATTTCTGATTCATAGTTTTGTGAAAGTTTAACAGTAATTCTATATTTTGTCTCAAAAATGTTATTTTTAATAACATGATATTTGTTAAATACATTTTGATTAATAACAATTTGATAAAGGCAATTTTCGGTAATTGGTCTTCAACTGCTGAATGGGGTTTAACTTGAATATTGGAATGAATAATAATATTTGATTTTTCGTCATTAGGGTTAAAAATTTCGTTTAAGTCGTCAAGATCTTCAAGTGTTACAATTTCGTCATTTGTCGGTAAAAGAAAATCGTTAATATTTTGTTCTGGAATAATTATGTCGTCATTAGGGGTGGAAACTACTTCTAAGGCGTTAAGACTTATTTTATATCTTTCTAATTTTGGGTTTCTATAAAATATTGGGATTCGTGTTCGATTATTTATTAGTTGTTTGTTAATTAAGTCAATTGTAAATTTTTGATTCATTAATTCTTTAAGTCCGATAATACCGTCGAAGAAATTGTGAAAGTCGAAAAGAATAAATGTTAAAGTTCTGGCATAGCGGGAATGTCAGCTTTAAATCTAACTTCTTTTTCACCTACACCAGTTTTTATTTGAGAGGGTGAATGGTAAATTGTTATTTGGGTGAATGGTAAATTGTTTTCTGATATGTCGTAATTATTTTGATAGTAAGATTCTTGTTCTGTATAAATTTCGTTTGTGTTATCTTGTGAGTAAAAGTTAAATGTATCGTCAGGGATTTCAGTTATTTGGGGAGAATGTTCTTCTATATTAAAAAGTTCTTCTGCCCTAACGTTTCGGGGTCCGGATGGTTTAAAATTATTCTGGGAAAAGTTAGTTCTCTTTGAGGTAGGTAAGGTATATGAGGTTCTGGTGGACATTGGTTCGGGTTTATAATTTGGAGTTACACCGGATGGTTTAAAAACATCTTTTGGGGGACCAAAGACTTGGTTATTGGAAAAGAATCTTTGGGGTACTTGACGTGGTTGAATGGGAATTGGTTGGCTGGGGAATCCTGAATAATTTGGGGATTGTAATGCTGGAAAGTTTCTTGGGAAATGGTTAGCTTGATGATAATTTTAATTGAATTTGTAATTATTAGGATTATTATAATGATATTTGGGTTGCGAATAAAATTGATTATTTTGGACATGATTATTTTGGGCATGATTATTTTGTTTATGTTGTGGGTTATGAGAAAATGTCGGTCTTACGTTATGTGTCGGAGGGGCTTTAAATAGATTTTGAGTATATTGGAAGTTTTCTTCCTCAGTTATGTATGCACAGAAAAAACTCTAGCATAGCATGAATGGGTGAGCCATTAAACCAATGGGATCTTGTAATCCATATTCCTGAATAACAGTTCCTATAATACCAATAGGTAGTTAGCACTTGGTTTATAATCGTTTACTGTTTTTAAATTAACAACAAAAGTTATCGATCCTAAATCTATTGATATTCATATTGATATTTATTTGTTAGAATGGTAGAATGTTATTGCATTAAATACTAATTTGATTTATTTAATAACGTAACTATTGTATGTATATTATGTATACATTTAACGCAATAAATTCTTTGACATTTAGGCAAACTATTTCCCTATTTTGGTTTAATAGTAATTAATTGAGCAAATAACAATTTAGATTGCTTCAATTTTAATGCATTCAATGACAGCGCTGTTCTTGGTACTATGTTAGATTTTTTCTGTGTGTTAATGCTTCTTCTAGAGAAGTGGGGTTTTTAAGTCTAATAATACATTGAATTTGGGGTGATAGCCCACGAATAATATGTTCTTAAAGTGAGTTTGTCATAATTTTCTATATAAATTTTCTTTGAAGCTGCGTCAATATTTTGTAAACTAATTTTTTGAGCGAGATTACTTCGTAAAACTTGTAATCTTTTACCAAAGTCAAGGAGGGATTCATTTTTAAAGGGTCTTGCCATAAACAAGTCCTGTTCTAAGCATTCTATATTACGATTGTCACCAAAACAAGTTTGTAAAGCGTTTTTAATGTCTTTCCAAGTATTAAGTTCGGAACGAGAGCCAACTAAAATTTGTGCTCTATCAATTAATTTAGTTTGGATTGCGCGAATTAAATATTTTTTTAAATTGGCGTCTTCGGTATCGCCGTATGTGTCGAACAAAAATTGTCCGGCAGAAATAAAATTATTTAAATTGTTGACATCACCATCAAAACGAGGGATAGTGTCGACAAACATTTTGAGCATATTTAAGCTAACTGAATCTACTGTTCGGGTAGTCATTGTTTCGTTTGTATCGTTTACTCTTAATGAATTTAAAAATAAATTACTTAAATCGTCTAATTCGTTGTCTGTCATAGACTTAATTAAAATAAATTAGAATTTATATTTTATAAAATTTTATATGGTTTAATCTTTAAATTTGATTCCTAAAAATAACTTAAAAATAACCTATACTAAATTTCTTATACGGAGAAAAGTAGGAGGTGAAGGAACTTGGACTTACGTAGAAACTCTTTCGGTGATCCTGTATTTGGGTCTGCACAAATGGTTTTCGGCGGTCCTCAATGTCTTTGAGAAAGGCCTGGTCTATTGAAGGCGGTCCTCTACGGTGTACGAAACACTTGGAGAAAGGCCAGGAATAGGTTTTGTCGTCGGCGGTCCTCTGCGGTGTACCAAACACTTGGAGAAAGGCCGGGAAGATGGTTCAAGTGTCAAAGAGTTGAAACTCACGATTAGTCCAAAAACACGTTACAATCGGTACGATTTTGGAAAAAACTACACTTATCCGTTACGACTGCGCCACTTAAGTTTTTCAAATTAAAAAGTCTGTTTTTAAAAACTTTATTTTCAACTTAAAACATAAGATGATATTTATTATACAGAAGCAAGAATCAGAATGTTACATTATTGTGTTTTACATATATTTATAACTTAATTTTATCTAACATGAGCTTTCCAAGAAATGACACAAGACTCTCTGAGATCTGCAGACTATACAATTTACTAGCTTAGGATGCGTTCATAACTACGAGCCCTAACCACATAATGTTCGGACACTTCATAATTTATATAGAAATTTTTTTTGTGAATACTATCTCAAAATTATTAGAAGTTATGAAAAATTCAGCTTATTTTGGCATATACCCCTCGAAGCGATTTTTATTTTTAAAAAGTTTACCTTTTATTTTTAGCTTTTAAAAAAAGGCTAACTTTTTAACTTTTTTTTGCATGAGTAAAAAAAGTTATAAATGGGCCCATTAAAAAGAACATAAAATATTATACAAACCCTGAAAATTTGGTAAAAATTGTATAAATAATAAGAAAGTTATAGCGATATATATATCTGCAAAATCTCCCGTTTCCTAAGAAAATTGCAAAAACTCTTTAAAAATAGCATTTTTAAATTACTTATACTTTTTTATAACTTATTTATTTTTTACCAAATTTTCAGGGTTTGTATAATATTTTATGCTCTTTTTAATGGGTCTATTTATAACTTTTTTTACTCATACAAAAAAAAGTTAAAAAGTTAGCCTTTTTTTAAAAGCTAAAAATAAAAGGTAAACTTTTTAAAAATAAAAATCGCTTCGAGGGGTATATGCCAAAATAAGCTGAATTTTTCCTAACTTCTAATAATTTTGAGATAGTATTCACGAAAAAAATTTCTGTATAAATTATGAAGTGTCCGAACATTATGTGGTTAGGGCTCGTATTTATATAAATATATAAGACTTGTTTTTTGCGCTATATGTATGACTTATAAATGTTTATATGTTTAATTTAATGATTCGTTTTCTTTGCGTTTTCCCCGACATTACAATTTCAATCAAAATTTTAATCACAGTTGAAAACTAAAACTAATTCAATCGTTTATTTCAATTTTTTACACGACTAAAACTAATTTAATCGTCAATCGTTAGTTAAACTAATTACGTTAGTTTTAGTTTTAAATCGTCAATCAAACTAAATTTTTGCCAACACTGCTATACTATAGGCATTAATGTAATAATGTTAGATTATTAAATTATACCATTTAGAGTATTAATCTATTAAGCCTTGACATTAATTAGTTATTGATTTAATGTAAATAATCATCGTATTAATGTAATATATCATTGTCTTAATGTATTTTGGATAAACAATAATAAAATTCTTGCACTAGGATAATGACCAGGCAGACATTGTGACAATCCAATAATACATTAACTCATATTTTTTTAAGCATTATCATAATTACTTGACTGCATTAATACTATGAAAAGGACATTATCGTAATGATTTTACACTTAATGATCGTAGGACATTAATATCAGGTACAATATTTTTTCTGTGCAAAATGTAGCGTTTGCAAAAAGAAAAGAATATCGTATTATAAAAAATGGAGGTAACCTAGCTATGGAAGTAGAGAAATTTAAAAAACACTTTAAATCAAAGAAGTTTTGCAATATAAAAGGTATAAGGACCGCCAGAATACAGATAAAACAACAGCCGTTATTTGTTTTGATTTGGAGAATTAATACAACAAATTTGTTCTTCCACAATCTAATATTTCCTGTTTCTTTTATTCAAAAAAATTGAATACCTTTAATTCAGTTGTCGTTTGCCTTAAAGAACTTTATGGAAGAATTCCTGGAGATCAAGGAAATAACACAAACATTTTCAGAGCCAGGGCACACTCAAATACGGGAAGTCCTCAGAGAATATTAATTTTAAATTACCTTATGAAGAATTTCCTACGAAAATATTTTACAAAAAAGTACCTACAAGATGACAATGATTTTGTACAGGCAAATCTAATTTATCGTATTGGAACAAGAAGCCACAAAGTATTTTTTAAGTTGCCCGATGTTGCTTTTCCTGACAATTCATTGTTTATGTAGATAGAATATTATAATTTTCGCTTCGCTAAATGTCCAAAATTTTTTCGATTTTTACGCGAAACCATAGTTAATAAAATGGTTTCTTTAAGTAGATGTTGAATAAATAAAGCTTTATTTTTTATTAACAAGGCCCTATTTCATCATTTTTTTTATTAAAATGTACATTTAAACAATTTTAATTTAAACAACGAAAACTTTTTTTTTGGTCGACCTTAACAAAAATAACACTTTTTCGACCGCTTTTAATATTGTCTGTTTTAATGATAATTATAATTATTGTAATTTAACAGGGTGGCAACTTTTTATATTTTAAAGCACATTTTAATTTCAAATGTCAAACTGACAATTCGTTAAATCCTAAAATTCATTATATTTTCTCACTAAATAGGTATAACTCGTGCTATGATTAATAATCGATGATATTTACTCATTGAAACCGAAGCAGCACATTTCACTCGTCCTGCGGACTCGTAAAATCTGCAGCTTGGTTTCAATTCGAAAATATCATCAAAGATAATCATACCACTTGTTATATTATGGGTGAAAATATTAATGCAAATCAAACCCTAATAACTCAATATTTCGTAATTGCAGGAAAAATATCAGAAGTTTTAAGCCAAAATTCAGCATTATTACCATAATAAAAAAAAATGCAGAATTTTCTGACGAAGGTAAACAATTGTTTTTTAAAAAAGTCATGTCTTAAGACCACATCTTACCACATCTCACCAAGGGGGAGGGGGGTACAAGTTTGGCAACCGTGCTTATTCCGGACTGCGAACGCGTACGCCTTCGCGAAGGCGGGACGGAAATGTTAAATGTTTAAATCAAAGGAAAGATTCCTTCTTTATCTCTGGAAAGATTGTGCCAGGCTCAGCGACTCAGCTCAGTCGTTTGATTTGACTTTTTTTACGTTTTCGCGGTTTATTTAATTGCGTAATAAGATAAATAGAAAAGCGTGGTTGTGTGTGGGCGAATTTTTAATTATTAACTTTTAGTGTGACAATGAATAAAATTGGTATCTTAAAAAATTATTTTGGTAGTTTTTCGCTCGAAAAAAAAACTACAAATTTAAGAATTAGGCCGGCCTATTATATTATAATACCCGATTTAAAAACAAAGTGGAAGTGGACTAAAATCGCGTAAATTTAATTAAACTATATATATAGTTTAATTAAATTTATGATAAAAATAATTGGTTGTGTGGTGGCCAAGAAACTTTTGCCTTTGCACCATCTGCCAACATTGGCGTAACTACAGGGGGGCCTAGGGGGGGCCGGGCACCCCCCAGACATTGCTGCCCCCCCAGTAAAAGGCTGACTTTTATCTGTTATAATTTTTTGGTATTACCAAATTTGCAATAGAAATATCTATATAGAAATTTCATCAGGATCATCAAATTCGAATCATTCAGAACACTGGAAAATATATATTTACTACCAAATAATGGATAGCTTAATATCCAATTTTAGATGCAGATTTTCAAATTTACCATTGGCGCAAGCAGCAGATGCATTATTTCAGTTAGATTTTAATATTTATTAAAAATTATTCCTCTATTGCCGGTGTTAATGTGAGTATGCTTGAAACCGAGATATTGGTGGTAAAATATATGCTTACTCTAAAAAATCTGGAAACTAATTAAGAATCAATAAAAACGCATATTAAAAAAGACTTTTGTCCAAACCTCTACAAATTGCTATTTCCTTGCCGATAAGTTCCGCTGGTTGTAAGCGCAGCTTCTCTGCCATGCGTCGGATTAAAAATTGGACCAAAACTACAATGACTCAATTTGATTCGCAAATGTTTTCATTATAAACATCGAAAAAGATTAAGTTAAAGAACATGTTACAGCTGATCGGGTTCTGGAATTATTTTCACAACCAAATAGGAAATTAAAGTTGATTTAATGCTTATTTTATAAAATGCATGCGGTACTTTTTTGTGGTTTTTCCAATACCAACTTAAGGTTTTTTATATATTATTTACAGTTTTTTTTTAATTCTTAGGTATGTTAAAAATTACCTTGTTATTTTATTAAACATATTAGAACTGTTTGATAAAAAAAATTGGTATTTGTGCCTTTTGGAGACAACATTTGTTGTACTTTTTTAAAAATTCCTAGTCACTAAAATAGGCCCACCCCAGGCCCCCCGGGTCAGATGGCTAGTTACGCCAATGTCTGCCAACATTCTGACACTACCTTCTTAGATTTACATATCAAAATCAGTTATTGTATATTGTAACAATCAAAGTATACAATTTAGTCAGGTTCCAGCGCTTGAGAAGGCACGACGCGTGTGGGAAAGCTCTTACAACGTAAAAGTTTAAAGATTAAAACCAACAATAATTTTAAAAAAGTGCAAACTAATAAAGTGAAACAAACAATTTTCATAGAGTGTAAGCTAGAGTGGTGTAGCGGAAATTGAGGAGTGAAGTGTTAAGTGATATGAATGAGTTAAGTGCCACCTGTCATTGGACGCTTTTCACTGGACAGACAAAGGAGGTCAAACAAGAGGGGAGGTGGCCATCCGCAAAAAAATTGATAAGTTACTTTAAGAATATGCATGACCTAATACAAAATCTGCAATTTAAATACGGCAGATATCTTTAAAACCTATGAAAGGCACACGGCATAGGGCAATAAATCTGTCAATAACAAATGCGTAATGCAATCCCAAACGAAACCGAAAATAAACACTAGACTCACAGAATAAACACATTATTCATTATAATCCTAACACAGTAAAAAAAAGCCTAATAGCCAAACTCTACTAGATTTGTAAACATTAGACAACAGAATAATTGCGCTTGCCACTTGTTTAACTTAAATAAATGCAAGGCTTAATTTTGGAATTTAAGAAAAAAAAGACAAAACTCTACAACAAAACATGCTTGGGACAAAATTATTAAAAACAACTGACACACTTTACCAAGTGCAGGAACTATCTGACCAGGACACGGACAATGACAATAACGAACAAGACAAAGACCGCGACTAGGAAACTATACCCCTGCAGCGAAATAACAACTCCCCAACTCCAAATAGTAATCCCAAATGTTTGGAGTAATACTAATCGACTGGTCTAGGGGGATTCCGCGTCGTACTTAGTTTTAAGTCCCTCCTCCATACCCCACTGAGCGTATAGCATAGGCTCGGCGAACCCGAGAATGGCTATTAAAACTATTCGCCTCTCGCTCTCGAGCCCCAAATAGGGGCAGTTGCTGGGGAAGAACAAAAATCGGCGTAAGTAAACATAGGCCTGTACGGGGTTCGAGAGTCAAGAGGAAATGGGGCTGGTTATACGTCTCTTATACTCATACTCATACTCATCAAAGTATACAATTTAGTAGATGCATACAAAAACTAGATAGTGTATACATTTACTTGAACAATTAGTAAAAGTACACTTTTATACTAATACTAATTGTTCACGTTTTCAAGAGCTAGTTTTTCTATACATCTAGCTATGTAGCAAAAGTTGATTTAATGGGGATAGGGTATTTATTTAGGTGACCTATTGCACGTTGGGGGACACTTTGCGTCATGGAGTATTTCTTTCAGGGAGGGGATAATTTCCCGAGTGGTTACTGTTCACCATATACCTACATAATATATTATATCATAATTTTTAAGTTATTGAAATTAAAATTTCTTAAAACAACAATAATTAAAATATTAGTTTTGTCATCTTTTTATATTAAAAAATTTGTCAAGTTTTCAAATGGAAAAATTTTGACCATTCTCATATTGAAAATGATCAAAACTTTTGCAGTTCAAATTACAAAATTTAAATAATTCAAAAACACATTATTCATTATAATCCTAACACAGTAAAAAAAAGCCTAATAGCCAAACTCTACTAGATTTGTAAACATTAGACAACAGAATAATTGCGCTTGCCACTTGTTTAACTTAAATAAATGCAAGGCTTAATTTTGGAATTTAAGAAAAAAAAGACAAAACTCTACAACAAAACATGCTTGGGACAAAATTATTAAAAACAACTGACACACTTTACCAAGTGCAGGAACTATCTGACCAGGACACGGACAATGACAATAACGAACAAGACAAAGACCGCGACTAGGAAACTATACCCCTGCAGCGAAATAACAACTCCCCAACTCCAAATAGTAATCCCAAATGTTTGGAGTAATACTAATCGACTGGTCTAGGGGGATTCCGCGTCGTACTTAGTTTTAAGTCCCTCCTCCATACCCCACTGAGCGTATAGCATAGGCTCGGCGAACCCGAGAATGGCTATTAAAACTATTCGCCTCTCGCTCTCGAGCCCCAAATAGGGGCAGTTGCTGGGGAAGAACAAAAATCGGCGTAAGTAAACATAGGCCTGTACGGGGTTCGAGAGTCAAGAGGAAATGGGGCTGGTTATACGTCTCTTATACTCATACTCATACTCATCAAAGTATACAATTTAGTAGATGCATACAAAAACTAGATAGTGTATACATTTACTTGAACAATTAGTAAAAGTACACTTTTATACTAATACTAATTGTTCACGTTTTCAAGAGCTAGTTTTTCTATACATCTAGCTATGTAGCAAAAGTTGATTTAATGGGGATAGGGTATTTATTTAGGTGACCTATTGCACGTTGGGGGACACTTTGCGTCATGGAGTATTTCTTTCAGGGAGGGGATAATTTCCCGAGTGGTTACTGTTCACCATATACCTACATAATATATTATATCATAATTTTTAAGTTATTGAAATTAAAATTTCTTAAAACAACAATAATTAAAATATTAGTTTTGTCATCTTTTTATATTAAAAAATTTGTCAAGTTTTCAAATGGAAAAATTTTGACCATTCTCATATTGAAAATGATCAAAACTTTTGCAGTTCAAATTACAAAATTTAAATAATTCAAAAACAAATCTTTTATAAGGGGACATCCATTAATTACGTGAGGCATTTTTCTAATAATTTGGACCCCTCCCTCCCCCTTGGTGAGATTTGGTGAGATGTGGTAGACCCCCCCTATCCCTCACGTGATATTCTAGCCATTAAACTTTCTTTGCAGACAACATGATAAACCCAAAAAAATAAAAATTGATTACTTTTTTTTACAAATTTGAATTATATATAGTACATATTCTTTAAACCCAAAAGTTGACGTGAGATTTTTAATAATCCCCCCCTTTCTTAACATGAGACCCCCCCTATTTTTATCTCACGTAATTAATGGATGTCCCCTAAGGAATTTGCATAAGAACACTTATAAATTGATAAGGCTGGGCAAATGCAGATAATAATATTATAATGAAAATATTTATGAACAATGAAAAAACACAATATTATGCAATAGGAGTAACAACTTACCCTTCATGATTTGTTTATTATTTTGGAACCTTAAAAACTCCCTTGTTTTTCTATAAATGACCTAAAATAAAAAGCAAGGTTATGAAATACTGTATTGGATTTTGGGTGTGTATATTAAGCAAAACTTAACAATAGGGTTTTATTAGTAGCTCAAACTGGCTGGGTTAGTGCCTGAGCACAGTTCTGCATGCGCTACTTATAAAACCTTAATATAAAAACGTTTGGGCATTACCACACCACAACCACAACCACAAACCAATCCCACCCAACCCAACAAAATACTTTAAAAGTTAACAATTATTAAAAAATGAATTCAATGCCTCCTAGGAGGGATAGCGAATGGACATTATTTTTGCTACCAGGGAAATCACAAACAGGGAAAAGTAAATTTGATCCCTTGCAGGGAATTAACAGGGATAGGGAAAGTAAATTTTGTCCCTGCCAGTGATCCCAGAAGGGACAGGAAAAAGGAAATCCTGTCCCTCTTCCTATCCATCAGAATATACGTACACTCCCTTGAATTCTCTTCGTTTTAAAATACATTTGGACTACAAAAATATAAGCAAATAATTTCTTAATTAAAATAAACCTAAATATTGTTAATATTGCGTAAAACTTACGTTAAAACACAAAAATAAACAATTTTTCCATTTGTCAACACAGAACCCTAACCTCACTTTATGACTTAGGTTAAGTACAGGGTGGTTAAGTGGGTAGTTGCCAACTAGTTGGTAGTCCTGGTAGTGGGTAGTTGCCAACTAGTTGGTAGTCCTGAGAATAGTTGACGTAAATTTAAATAGATGGCGTTAAGGGTTTAAAAACGCCATATACTTACCACACGTGTGGTAAGTATATGAAAAACGCACATACTTCCACACGTATTTTAAGGATTTCAATTTGAAATACTGTATTTGAAAAACGCATATACCACAGGTAAGTAAGTATATCTAAACACGAAATTTATTGAAATAAAAATACAAATATACAATAAATTACTCCTTTATTAAGCTAATATTCAGATCCTTTATCCTCAGGATACAAAAAATAAATGGTAACTTTACCTTTATCTGTCAAAACATCCTCTCTATGAGAAATTAAACCCACAGCGGCTATTCCATAGGCTAAACAGGGTATTCCTAAAAAAATTCAATAAAATCATATACAGAAATAATATACCTAATCAATACCTATTTACCTACCCAAATTAAAAACTTTAATAAACCTAAAAAACATATCTTCTATGATTAAATCCGCCTCATCTCTTTTGCTGCAGTGATATTTTATGTACGGATAGCAACCTGTTCTTAATATGTGATAATTTGAGTTTCTCACTTTCCAATTAAAATGGGATTTGCCCCATTGATCGTCTTTTATGTCGCTGTACTAAAATTTTACCAAAAATTCAGCAAAAACACATTTTAATTAAATTTAGTTAGGTAGGTAGTTGTAGTTTGTTGGTCGAAAATAATACCTAAGTATAATAGGTATTATAACTATAGTTGTCATTTATTTAATATTTGATGGGTAGTTATACAAAGCCAACACAATTTAATAGAGTTTAAGTTTAAAAAATTAAGAGCTCATACTTTAACAAAATATGAGGTCCAAGGCGGTTCATTGCATTGTTTAATATAGCACGTCAAAACTTCTGAGGACGTTGGTTTCTTAAGCAATTCATACGTAGTATGCAATTTTCTCCGTATTTGTATCCTAAACATGTCAAAATCTGCAACAAAAACATAAAACAACATTAATTTTATAAAGGCGCGCGTTATGAACACATTATTTTGAATCGCTGCGAGCGATTGTCGCGTGTGACGTCATCAAGCAAAAGAAATATGGCCGACAAGCAAGTAACAAGTGTCAAAACATAGGCACTCCTTAAGAACTAGTTTGCAAGTGTTAAAAAATAGTCGTGCGGAGGGGAAAGCACGTCGAAAAATGTAATTTATGTAACGAGAATGTATCCGAGTCGTTGTTTTGTGTGATTTGTAACTGTTGTTTTTTTGTTAAAAATTGGAAATTTGGAAATGTGTTGCGCTTTTGTTTTCTAAAGTTACAGTAAATATTTACCTGTAGGTAAAAGTGGCGTAGGTGGCTGCTGTTTGGAAAAGTTAGGTTATGATTTATAATTTTCGTGAAAATCGTGTTTTTTATGGATATATTGCTGTGTTAGGCTGTAGACAACATGGAAAAAGTTTTCGAACATGAAATGTTACTTCCAGTTTCCTCTGGTAAGTTATATTGAACATTTTTATTTTACCTTTATTATTAACAAATCTTCTAATTTATCACTATAACTACAACGTTTTTAGAAACAATGTAGATTTGTATTTAAAAAATCAACATACCTAGGTAGTTGTATTTAAGTTTATCTAAGAATTAGTCAAAATCGTAAAGAAATATTAAAACCTTGGTCTGGCATTAAAATCTTTTGGGAGACTGTGTCTAAAATCACTAAATTTTAAAGAAATTTGTTTTACCTATTAGGTACATATGCATATTTAATTTAACTTTATAAACTTTAATCAGGTTAATGTTATTCTATTTAATACAGTTAAGACACTATTGTTTTTATTTATATTAATATTACAGTTTATTCTATTGAATTCTTAACATATTTTCTAACCTAATTAAAGGGGCAAGTCACTTGCTGCAAGTGAATAAAGGGGTTAAGTAACATTTTTAATAATAAAGGACAGAAAATATTGTAATTGCAATAGGTACCAATTTTTATTTGCAATCACAATATTGTCTGTTATTTTATAATTTAAAAAATTCTGTATTCTTGCGTGACACTTTCAAACAAAAAATATTGTTATTGTAAATCAAAATAAATGTTGTAGTTTTACAGTACAGTTACAATATTTTTTGTCCTTTATTTATAAAAATGTTACTTAACCCAAGGGGTCAGTTACCCAAAGGGAAAACGTTCAGGTATTCCCATTTGGTCCCATTAATACCAACAGTATTCCTATGTTATTCCCAACCCAACCCAGGTGTGGTTGACCCCTTTATCCATTTGTCCCTTCAATTGTTTTGTGTACATTAATATTTGTATCCACAATGTATCAAATTACCTACTTTTCAAGGTTACAAAAGTAAAATATAAATATTGAAGTAAAATACCAAAACTCCAAAATGGTGTTTTCTTAACTTAGTCAATGTTAATTTGACATGAATGATCATGATTGATTTTCATATTTTAAAGATTTTACGCATTTATGTGGTAGGTTTTGCAGTGATGTAATGTATCAAGATACAGGTATCTGGATACTGGATCTAGATACATTTTATGTATCTAGATACGTATCGAGATACAAAAATCAGGATCTACTAGATCCCTAGATACAAGATACATTTTATTTTACCCAACCTGATTGCAACCAGTGCACTGGTTATGCCATGGTTATTCAATGGATATACTCTATGGATATCCAGGATATCCATTGAAAAACCATTGGATAGGTATATAATTTTTATGCAAAAAGTAGGTATGTAATCTAAATATAATATGAAGATTTTATGGATATTCTACAAAACATATAAAATTAAAATAAGCTTCCTCCAGTACTGGGAATCATATAGTCTACACCGAGGTCTACACCTTTTCCAGTTGATATTCAGAAAGTAGGAATTGTAATTCAGTTATTCCAGTTGATATTCAGATAGTAGGAATTGTAATTCAGCTATTCCAATTGATTTTAAGAGAGTAGCATATGTAATTCAGATAACACAATTGATTTTAAGAAAGTAGCAATAGTCCAGTCATATAGGCATTTCACCTCGGAATCTAACGGAATAAGCTGAATTTTTGTACAAACCTTTATTTTAGCATTGCAAATGTTGTCTCAAAAGTCACATATGCCAACGTGTGAGCGACCTTCAAGGTCAAAGGTCGCAAAAATCAATTTTTTGAGAATATCTCCTTTTCTCTGCCTCCTATCGTATTTGCATTTATTATACAAGTTGTAGAGAATAAAATTCTCTACAAATTTTGTTTAAAACATTTTTTTATACGTCCAATCGTTTTTGAGATAGAGGGCGCAGAGTGTGGAGCGCTCAGCCATACGTACCTTTAGCGCAAGGTAAATCATGAATCCCAATCTATTATACCGTTTTTTTAATTAATTATTTATTAAATATTACTTAAATAATAATTTAATACCTTATATTTATTTTTATACATTTTTTTAAAACAAATAGTCATTAAATATTACTTACTTTTGAGATACAAATAATTAAATAATGAAGTGAATCATTCTAAATATATTCTAATGTTATTCTAATTAATGATAAATGCTTTTTAAGAAGAAAAGACATTAAATGAATTTGCCTTAAATATGTCTCTGGTCATCTCTTGGATCCAGATATTGCTTTTAAAATAACAGACCTGGAAATACTATAGTGGGCTTGCTATAAATAAAAAGGTTAGGTATACGTATATTAAATTTTAAAGCAAGTTGTGACCCTAGGTACCTAGGTATAGGTCTAGTGTTGTGACAGGTAATATTTGTAATATTTTAAAGGTTAACATGGCTGATTTGTGTTTTATTTGTATAATAATAAGTTACTTTCTGAAGGTGATTCTGTGACTTTTGTGCGCGGTATAAAGACTTTAAAAGAAGCAATTATTGAGAGAAATAAACATAAACTACCTAAATACTTTGAATTCTGTGAACGTTCATATTGAGTGTCGAAAATTGTACGCTATAGCGAACTACAAAGATAATTATCTTTGGCGTACTATAGTAAAATTGCAGCAGCAAAACGTCGCCTTGAAGAGACTGGACCTTCAACGTCATCAACTGTACCTCGTAAAAAAGGGAATGATGTGTTTGATTTTAAAATATTGTGCTTATTTTGTGGTGAAGTCGCAGATGAGGCAACAAAGGCAAAAAAATCTGCAAAGTACAAACGCGTTATAAGTAAGTTTTTGATTAATTAATTAATGTCAATGATAACGAGGAGAGTGATGATGAGAATGAGTCTGAAATTGCTGGCCAACCTGAAGAAGACGAGGATGAAGATGATAAAGATTAATAATAATAATAATAATATTGATATAAATAAAAACATTTTTTCCTACAACGATTCAATTATCCTTCTTTAAAATTAAATTAAAATATAAGATATATAATATATACATATATATGTATATATATATATATATATATATATATATATATTATATATGAAGATAAAATATATTTGATTTAAAAGAAATATAAATATAAGTATAGAGTATTAAATTTTTATTTTAGTAATATTTATTATATAATTAATTAAAAAAACGGTATAATAGATTGGGATTCACGATTTACCTTGCGCTAAAGGTACGTATGGCTGAGCGCTCCACACTCTGCGCCCTCGACGTATAAAAAAATTTTGTAAACAAAATTTGTAGAGAATTTTATTTTCTACAACTTTTATAATTAATGCAAATACGATAGGATGCAGAGAAAACGAGATATTCTTAAAAACTGATTTTTGCGACCTTTGACCTTGAATATCTAAGGCCGCTCACACGTTGGCATATGTGACTTTTGAGACAACATTTGTAATGCTAAAATAAAGGTTTTCACAAAAATTCAGCTTATTCCGTTAGATTCCGAGGTTGATCCCTTTTTTTGACTAAGATGACTGTACTACAATTGTAATTCAGATAACTCAATTGATTTTCAGAAACTTGCAATTGTAATTCAGAAAGTAGCAAATGTTTTACAGATTAAATCAAATGTAATTCAGCCGCAGCAATGGGGTAGTTAAATTTTTTCTGACCTATACTTTTTATGGTTTTATTCAAGGCGTTTTGTAATTTTAAACATTTCTGTGAAATCGGAATTTCAATTGAGTTTACCGTTTTCGAGATATTTACAAAACAAAATCTCCTAATTACGTCACTAGGCTATTGACAACGTTGCCAGCTTTTTCTATAGTTGCCAGTGTGTTTAGTTTACGATAGATGGCGCCACGTTATAATATTTTAGTTGAGAAGAAGAATTGATTTTTTGACGTTTCTTTTTTTCGGGTTGTTTTTTTTTAAATTTAGATTATTGAAAATCAATGTTATTGTTATGTTATTTGTAATTGATATTAGATAAGTGATTTATTAATAACGGACTCCAAAGCAGAGAAATCTTGTGGAATGGTTGGTTACATTGAACATTGGAGCTTTTAAACAAAAAAAGTAAGTACCTATAATTATAATCATACTTTGTCGTAAATGCATTTCATTGGTATAATGCCTAGTTCTTTATATTCTTTTAGATATATTATTATTTTTTGTAAATTTATTTCATTCATTTTCAGCTTTATTTTGCCACTTTTTTCTATGAAATAAATTAAACTCTGCTTTAGACAGTTATTAGGTACCTATTTATTACATTTTATTATGTTTCACACGGTGTTTCAATGTGTAAAGTTTACACTGGTGTTTCAATGTGTAAAGTTTACACTGTAAACCTATCAATAAAACTTTTAATTTCAGAATTTTCTTTAACCTTCTCTTCTTCTTCTTTCACTCAACTGACAGTGACAGTATTTGTACATAACCTCTTCGGGTATTTTCTGACATAACCGAATGAAATCATTCACAAGACAACTTGACAACAGGGTAATTTTCAACCAATAGAAATCTTAGAATGTTGGTCACATGACGGGGTTTGTGACGTCATAAAAATTTATATTTTTTGTAAATATCTCGAAAACGGTAAACTTAATTGAAATTCTGATTTCACAGAAATGTTTAATATTACAAAACGCCTTGAATAAAACCATAAAAAGTATAGGTCAGAAAAAATTTAACTACCCCATTGTTTCAGGAACAGTGGGTTGCATACAGTAAATCGATGATGAATGAAAGTACACGTTATCTTTATTAACTAAATAAATGAAATTTATATAAAGTACAAATGAAGAAAATTCGGTCCTTACTTGCAATAAGTTGACAATTATGACAAATATACCTACTTAAATGGTGATAAATTTGTTTACCATTGTCAATTCCATGGAAACAAAGCAATATACATATATGTATACAAAGAAATACCTACATTAAATTGAGATTTTAGAAAATAAGTAAAATGAAGTATGAAAATGTTATCATTTGTTAATTTCTGAATTTCAATTGACATATTCTGAATTACAATTGTTACTGTCTGAATACTATTTGTAATTTCTGAATATCAATTGCTACTGTCTGAATATCATTTGTAATATCTGAATTACATCAGCTACCTACTTTCTGAATATCATTTGAAATATCTGAAAATCAATTGCTGCTTTCTGAATATCAATTGCTACTTTCTGAATATCAACTGGAAAAGGTGTAGTCCTTTTTAGTTTCTACGAGAATGCACACTTTTCCGTTTATTTCTACCTGAAAAGCGCACTTAATTATTTTCGATTATTTTTTTTCCTCTTGTTCGAACCAGGGACCTTAGGATTATGAGTTCAAAAATTTGCCCACTGAGCTACTCCATGATTATATTTAGGATGACTTTTTTATTATACAAATGGCCTAGATGAAGTTGCTTTATAAATATCTATTGCGTTATAAGGTCCAAACTATTTTTTTCTTTGCCATTTAATTTTTAAATTTTTAACTAACAGATAGTATCTAGAAGTTACTTAGATCTGTACCCAGATACTTTTGGGAAAATGTGTCGGTATCTGTACATCTGCCAGAGAGTATTTGTATCTGTAAGTACCTAGATACTGAAAAAAATTTATCGGTTACATCACTGGGTATTTGTCGCTATAACGGAATATATTTTTTTTTTAATTTACGTCCCCTTAACTTAAGGGCCTCAAGCAAAATAATAAGAGACGAAAATCGAATTTCAGGCCAGTAATAGGTTCATAAACTAGGTCAAACATGTATTAATTTAAAATGGTAAAATAAAATTGTGAAAATAAGTATTATAATAAAAAATTGGCAAATTTAACGAATTTCCCAAAATATATCGACATGAAATCGGGGAAATTAATATTTAAAACAATTTTGTTGAATATTTGAAACGAATAATTGTATATTATTATACGAGAGATACCTAATGTTCATAATCTACTATACTTTGGGCCGTATGCAGAAACGTTGATTTATTTATATCAACTGATTTAGCATATCAGTGGATACAGGTTTTAAAAACTGTTGTTTTATAAAATAAATTGGGTAATTATCTTTCAACGTTTATATTTTCCCTAAAAAAGTCGATTTCTATACATTGACATTTAAAATTAGACATACCTAAAACAATTAAAATGTCATAAAGATTTATTTGACATTTGTGACATTTGCTTTTAACCATAGAAAATAATTTCGCTAATAGAAGTCATGGTTTACTAGATTTGTTTTTTGGCCAATAAAATCATCTAAAATGTAAATAAACATTAATTTGAGCAACATAACAATTATTTAACTTCATTTCTTATTTAAATGTCGGTTCATTATTTTGATGTGGAAGATAGTACATATCGAGGTTTATATTCTAATGTTTAATAAACTTTTCTGATTTTATAATATAAAAATTTAGTTATTTACAAATATACCGAGTTTTATTAAATATGTAAGAAAAATTAAATGATAAATGAACGGAAAAAATATTTTTTTTTTGAGTGTAAGCATATGTAGGTACATCCATGGATTTGAAAAGTGCATTTTTTAATGTAAAGTATACATATGTCCGCTTATTACAAACCCGATAAAGCCGGATAAAGCAAACTTTTAAAATTAATTAATCTATTATTTATTCATTGATTTATATTTTAACATATAATTAAATTTGGGTTAACCCAATGTTACTGATATCAAGAAAATAAAATACCTAGCTATTGTAAAAATTTAGAATTGAATTTTTTTGGGGTCCCTACTTACCCCACTGAAAAAAGTTATTTAAAAAATTAAATCGTTTTTTTCTAAAATAAGGCTTAATTAAAATACAAATGCAATTGTTGAAAGTTTTATTAAAAAAAAACCAAAATTTTACAGAGAAGAATCACGTCAAAATGACCTGCCAATTTCAACTTGGTTATAGAATTTAAATTTTAATACATCAATCGTATTAATTAATATTCCCTTAAAATATATTTTTTAATTCTAAAAACATTTATTTTTAATAAAGATTTTTCAATTTTAATTAAGAAATTAATAGTTAATTAATTATTATAAATATAAATTTTACAAAAAAAAATATAACAAAAAATATTGATCCAAGTCTCATCCATGTAATATATTTTTTCTACTCCTATTACGGAATTTGATCGTTCTAGTATCACTTTTATCTATGGAATGACATATATTCCGTAAAGTGTTACAGAATGAAATATTCTATCATCGGATGACAGAATAAACACTCGTGGCGATATCTCTGTTTTTAATATCTAACAAATTTTAGACCGATCCAACCTCACTTTCTACCAATTAAATTATTTTTCTATGTTTTTTTTTGGAAACGTAGAAAAAGTATAGTCTGAAACACGTTTGCATTGCATATTCCGCTCTCGTGAAACCGTCAAACTCGCCTTCGGCTCCTGTGACAAACTCTTCACTCGAGCGGAATATGCTGTATTCCAAACTTGTTACAGAATATACTATTTTGATCCTGTAATCGGTAGGTAACTCCTGATATCAATATATTTTCTTCTCCAAATTACTATTTCAACCAGTAAATGATTCCTACCCCCTTTTTTCATACTTGAAGCCAAGTTTTTTTTTAATTCTCCATAAATTTGTCCGAAAAATTGGTGGTAAGTTATCATCATCATTTACAGCCTAAAAAAAGGAAAAACAATTAGTATATACACAAAACGTTTGTTTTAATAATAAAAACCTATTTATTTAAAGAAAAACCTATTTTTATTATTTGACAGCACCTGGTCACTAAGTACCTATACCCTCTATTTTATTTATTATTTACATTAAGGAAACATTTTCTAATCAATTATTAAACATATTTCAATAACATAATTACTTACATAACTTAAAAGTTATGAACAACTTTTCTTATGCGCTTCCAGAGCGCTTCTTTTGTTCCTCACTCAATTTGTCATATTGACTTGTCCACTTCCTTTTCTTTAATGGGGACATAGCCTTTCCTTCCTGTTCCATTTGTTTGATGGTGACGCAAATGGTACTTTTTGAAATACCAGTTTCTTCAGATGTTAATCTTACTCTGGCACTTTTTGATTTTCCTTTATCGATAAGTTTTTTTACCATATATGTATTAAATATTCTTTGACCTTGTCCTAGGTATATATTGGCCAGATTTGTTTTTTTGGACAGATGGTTTCCACATTGTCCACATTGTTTATATTGTCCATATTATCAATAATGCCTTTTAAAAATATAATAATATTTTTCTTTGGTTATGTTAAGCGATTTTAATGTAATTGACTTACCTGTTGTTTAATAACAATTTGTTAACAACGGTTAATGCGTTAAATAAAGCCAATAAATCACAGAATATACACTTTGTATAATAACAGCTGATGCAAGTGAAGCCATTAAAAAAGAATTGAATGCTAAGTTGCCAAAGTGCGATTAATCAAACCCTTAAAAAACTTTTTAAAAAGATATATTCTTTCTATAATTTAAATATTTTTGACAAATTTACGACAAAAGCTAATATAATATAATTTTATTAATTAAATAATATAAGAAGTGTTGCTGGTTTATTGTATTCTAAATTTGTTTTTAGAAGCCATGGCAACGCTGTAAAAGAAAATATTCAGTGTATGATAACTTTACGTTATATCAATATCCAATGTAGAGAGAGAGAGGTTTTCAAATTTTGGCATGTGTAAATAAAACCACAATTTTAAGCGTCGTGATTGGCCTATAATAAATCCTATTCAACTCAACGCCTTATTCTTAAATGGAATACACTATAGAAATGCAGTTAAATTTTAAAATTTGCTTTATTAAAATAACAGTTTTTAAAATTTGTGTACCTCTATATTTTTTAATATAAATTATTTAAAAAACAAAGTGTATAAGGCATGCTTAATTTTTTTCATTGGGTTTAATTTAACCTTTTATAAAAGCAGGGATTCTTGCCCCATTTCCAGCAAGGGTGTAGCCAGGATTTTGTTCAGGGGGGCAGGCAAGGGTAAACTATATGCATGCTACAAAAGTTTCGAGACTCCACCTCCCACCCATTTTCTATCAAAATTTTTCTGGACATGCAGTTTTTGATTAAAAAAGTATTCTGAAGCCATAATTTATGTATATCAAGCATTAACATATGGTATCCTTTAGAGTTTATTTCTTAATTTTTGTATATTCTTGTCACAAATTTTAAATGTCTTTTATCCCTCTCGATGTCTTCAGCATCATTGCATTTATTTTTCAAAACATTTGCCTAAATGCCTATTAAGGTGTTATTGGAACTTGTAAAAAAATAGGTAAAAAAGCATTACCTTTTAGAAACAGGTCAATTCCTATAACTATAATATAATTATTATAATTATAATATAATTATATTACCTATAATTAATTAATCTTTTACAAGAACAAACACTTCCACACAAATTTCCACCAACTTTCTTTGTTCTTTTCAGAGGCTTTAAGCCATAATTTTCGTTTTCATACCTTCAAATGCAAATTTACTTATACCAGAACACATTGCAAACTGCGAACATAACCCAATTGTGTATGTTTTATATTGCCGCAATTCTCTTTAAACCAACTTTTTGTCAATAATAAAGTTTAGTCAGTTATAAATGTATTTATGTGTATATTTAATAATAAATTTTAAAAATGTATTACTCTTATAATGTAATAAACACATATTTAAGTAAATGTAAGATAACCTAGTAGGTTAAACCTAGTAGGTTAAACCTACAAATCTTTAGTCATTAAAAATTTGCTATGTTGCCAAATTGGTTCAAAATTAAATCAGTGGATATGCGTAAATCAGTTAATATAAATAAATCAACGTTTCTGCATACGGCCCTTTATCTACTTAAATAATTAGGAAAATTAAATGATTTAAAAAAATAATTAAATAAAATCTGTCATCTGACAAATGGTTAACCTCACTTTTTACCAATTTTAAATGTTCTTATAGCCTTCTCCAAATTTAAACCCGATTGGTTCAAATCACAGTGAATATTGAAATCGGCCAATCACTAATGCCGAAGAACGTGAATAATGAGTTCATTATTCACGTTGTTAGGCAGTAAATTTATATGGTTTATTTATTATTCACGAAAAAACCCAATATTATGCAACAGAAGTAGATAAATATATTTTTCTACTTCCACCTTTAAAACGTCCATTATCGTACATGTTTACATGTTTACATGACACTAAGTGACCTTTTAAATACACATTGAAAAGTTGTGACTTTATGGCGTTTTAGTCACGGGCTGAAGTTAGCAACAGGTTTTTAGTTACGGGCTGAAGTTAGCTTTAAGTTAGTTGACAGTTGTATAATGTCATACAATCGTTAAAATAAAGTGCCCTTCTTGTAAAATAATACTAAATGTGAAAATTATTTTATTATCGCAATACAAAAATACAAAAGCATTAAATAGTTTGTCAACGCCAATATTTGAAAAGTTTATATGAACATTGTACAGACCTTTTAATTTCGCCAAAAGTAAACTGGATAACTTAAATTCGCTCATAAAACATTTTCTTTACTTTCACTGAGAAAAACTCTTGTTAATCGATTTTCAACGAAAATATTTCAATTTGTAACCCTTATAACACAGAAAAATTTGACATTTAACGGTACCTAACACAGATTTCCCTATTGTTTCATAGATGTCGCTCTATACAAATTTTTTATTTAAATCATTTTAAGATAATAATAAGTATTTGTCGTAGAAACGTTTATAAACTTTTCTATACACTCATTAATTTAAGAACTCGCTCGCAAGCTCGCTCGTGCCTAAATTAAATTCGTGTATAAAATGGCGTTTATCAAACTTGATACATAATATACTATTATTGATTGTTAAGTTAAAATAAATACCTAGGTTATCTCAATTTTTAACTCGATCAATTGGAGGTTTGCAAACTATTTTTAACGTTTATTTTTAGGTACTATTTAAGTAAATCGTCTATTTTCGAATGGTATCAATACAAATTGAAAATTTAGTGTGTACTAAAACGTACAAAGGTGTGAAGTCATAACAGATTGACTGCGAAAGCTGAGATTTTTAAATTTGAATGAATTTTAATAATAATTATTATTACGGAGTCACTAATTATTAATTAGTAATTAAGTACTAAAATTTTATTGTTAAAAAGTTTGTTTTAAATAAAAAAAATGTTTTTTTGTGTATCCAATTACTTAGTGGATAAAACAAAAAATACAGCAAAAATACACCACAGTACCTATAGAATTCTCGAGAACTCCATACTGTTATAATACCGGATAATACAATTTCAGCAAAACTGACCTGTTGAAAAGGTTAGAGACAAGGTCACTCCTGACCTGGATTAATGCTTTGGTCAAATTGCTTAATTATGTCATTTGTTTTAACTACTACTATTTACCTAGGTAGTTTCTCTTAAAAAAAAATACTTACCTTACAGGGAAAATACCGTTTATTATCT
The DNA here is from genome assembly GCA_921294245.1 of Brassicogethes aeneus. NCBI lineage: Eukaryota > Metazoa > Arthropoda > Insecta > Coleoptera > Nitidulidae > Brassicogethes > Brassicogethes aeneus. The sequence continues at coordinate 58,180,157 of OV121133.1, read as the reverse complement.
TTTTCGACTTTTATTTTGTAAACCCGAAAATGATTTTTTTTCACTTTCTCCTCCATCTCAAATAGGTTTTCTAAAAAGATACATTAGAAGTTTAAGAGGAACGAAAAAAGATATCGATTTGAAATTTTAAAAGAGTTTAAAATCCATTAAAGTCTATTTTTCTAAAATATTTTAAACAAAAAAGTTTTAAGATTCCCAAAATTACACCCCCATGTACGCAAATCGTTGCAAATCTAATAACAAAAAAGTTATAGGCTATTTTTGATTGACACACATTTCTCAAATTTTAACCAAAAAAATTAATAACTCGAAAACTATTCACTAAAGCCTGCAGATATAGGACATGGTATAGTAATTTTACTCGTGGGAAGTTATAAACACACCCGTAGGCTCGGTGAATTCGTACTTGTATAAGTACCTATAGCGAATAAGTATAGCGAATAGCGACTTGCAAATATTAAAATACTTATCTGAATTTCGCAGATGGCTCCTTGTCCCCAAAGATAATATTATCTTTGCTTGACCCCTCGTAATGGGTCGCTTCCAGGTTCCTGCCGCGATGAACCACCTGTTCAGGTGGGTGGTTCCGTGGCTAGGACAGGTGGGGTGGCAATTAACTTCGCACTTTTAACCTTTTAGATATTTTGGTAAAATGCACTGGTTATGCACTGAGTATACTTGTTTATAGTTCGGAGCGGAAAGTCAAGCACTCGGTCAAGCAAGTCTCGCCCTTAGAAGCGATACTGAATTTTACTCAGAAATTTATGTAGAATTTAAAAATGTAAAAATATAGAGGGTGATTTATTTGAAATAACAAAGTTGATGTCACTCAAGTTAGAGAAAATTATCCCCTAACACTACAAAACACTGCCAAATTACAAAAAGGATATTTAAGGTATTTACGAAAAACCAATTAAAAAAACGGACCAATGTTTATAGGAATTTTTTGCCTTAAAATAGCTCAATGAATCGTTTGTTGAATTTATTGTACAAACTTAATAAAACATTTGAATAGGTCATTCATAAATCTCGTGACGCTAAAAATGGTCAAAATTGACTCTCTCCCCCACCCTTGTGACAAAATGTGACGATGTAAAGACCCCTGCAAAGGGTAATGCGACGAATTATCGAACCTCAGCCCAAAAAAATAGGTTTTTTTCAGTCCTTTTTTGTATATTCTAGGTTAAGCTTTTAACTTGAATTTTACTCACTTTGGCAACATGTTTAACTAAAATGGCTATCATAGAGATTTACAAATAGTAAAATCGGAAAATATAAAAAAACAGACATATCTTATTTGTTTCATAATTAATAAGCTGGCACTATATCGATCAGGTAGGCTTTGTTATCAGTTTTATTTTTAGATAAAATACCCTTGTCTGCCTCTAATAGAATCTATTTACACATTTTATTTCTTCGGAGTAATTTGTTCTCTTCTGGTTTATCACTTGGCAGTGTGGATACTAAATTATATAAAAAAGTATACTTTTTTAAATTATAATTTACTTTAAAAGATATTTTTTTCCACAAAGTCAACTGAAAGTAGGTACGAGACTTTTTTGAATTTTTTCAACATCCTTTCTTCTCCCAAGAAATTGTTGGTTGAAATTTATGAATTTGGTTTAGTTATAAAATGTTGATCATAAGGATTTAACTTACCTACTTGATAATTTTTTATTATTTTTCACATTTTACCATAATTTGTATAGCGCCAAAAACTTTTCCTGGGGTAAACAAAATTATTTGCAAAATAACTCATTTTTAATGTTGCTCAAAAAATTAATAATGATTTGGAAATCTTCTCAATCCTTTGGAGAATAGTTTCAGATGATGATTAACCTTTTGAGCATTATTAAATATGAGTTATTTTACAAATAATTTAACTTAGCCCAGGAAAAAGTTTTTGGCACTTGGTTCCTTTTCGATGTCCAGACAGCTTTAAAAAAATTGGTGCACTGTCGACCCCTGTTTTTTTTTGAGATTTGAAACAAAAACTAAAAATCAAACCAACCCAAACACCCAGCCTAACTAACCTATTGAAAACGATTATTCCATTTGTAAAATTTTTATAACAGAAAATATAGGTAGGTATACGAAAATAGAAAATAAAAAAGCACCCAACCACCCTATTGAAGACGATTTTTCTATCGGTAAACTTCTTATTGACATAAAACTTACCTATAGCAAATAAAATTGCTTACAAAACAAAAATATTTTTATTTTTTAATTTTTAAAAACAATAAAAAAGCAATCTGCCCAAGTAAGATTTGAACCACGAGCTTCAACGTACAAAACAAAATCAAATCAAAGTAAAAGTAAAAGGGCCGGTGGTGTGATTGGCTGTAAAAGGAGCCTGGATTACATATTATGTAATCCTGCCTTTAAAACCTCCCTGCGGAAGATCTGCATGGTACAAGACTTGTACTACAGGTAGTGAGATGGCAGCGATCTCCTGTCCCCTCTTTACAGAGCTCCTTAGTTTTTAGAATGAGGTTTAACTGGCCTTTTCTCGCTTGGTCCAGGCGAAAGCAATAAGCTAAATAATTAAGCACAGTAAGAAAAGTTAAAGAAAGTAAAGTCCTGGAAGCAGATATTAAGGGAAATCCCGCAGATATTAAGGGAAATCATGGGATCCCGTAAAAAATCCGATCCCGAAAATCCCGGGTTCAAAAATCCCAATCCTGGGATCTTAGTAATAACTTATTACTTATTACTAATAAGTTACAAAGAATAAAATATTATTTTTTTTGTAAGCGTATGACAATTTTCAAATTATAATAGTCATAAGCATATATAGAAATACTTCATTTTTGTACGCAGTTCAAATGTCAAATTATTATACACCGCCGTACAATAATGAAAATAAATAAATAGCAAGAGTGGTTCCATCTATCGCGTTTAGCATAAAATCAGCAAAAAAAATTCATGTACATAACCTATATAAAACATGTCAAACTTCAAACCTGAAAAAATGTCACAAACTCGATAATTTCAATGTAAGTACAGAATTATTAAACGCTAGAAAAATATAGTATCTACAACACGGCAGGGAAAGCATATTAACTACCTCGCTCAGATCACTTAGCTCTGCTATAAATAGGCGCTTTCTATGACTGTTAGATGATGTACTATTTGATGGCATTCAAAATGCAAAATATGCTTTCAAAACTCTCACGTTTCACAGGTGGCTGCAACGGATTCTAAAGACAAAATGCATTACAGCAAAGGCCGGTCGCAAAAATTAAACCTAAATAAAAAAAACTGTTCAGATAAAATAGGAAATAGCGATGACGAGGAGGTTTCCATCGCGGAGATTATAAATTACTCCATTTTTTAAGATTGATGTTATTTATTGACAGAATATGCTTTATTGAAGCGGATTTGAAAAAAAACAAAAAAAAACCGTTTTTTTAGGTTTTTTTTCATGTTTTTTTTCACTTCTGAAAAAAACCGTTTTTTTACATCTCTAGGTATAAGTTACCTTTGGTCTCGAAAGTCTAGGGATTTGAAAAAGGGCTCGGGATTGACACCCCTAATCCCAACTTATCATAAAATTCCCGCCGGAAGTTTGCTAGCATAAGGGCCTGTTTATCAATCTCTAGTTAAGTTGAAGTTAGTTATCTGGCAGATAATCTCCATGGATACCATTGTTCTCACAACGATCGATATGGAATTTAACTGTCAGATAGACTAACTGGAACTAAACCAGAGATTGATAAACCGGGCCTAAGAGGAGTAATGGCCTGAAATTGGTCTTTAATTTTAATTTGAAGCTGATTCAGGTATGATGCCCATGTCCATAATCAACGAATTGTGCCCCAAGTTGACAAAATTTGTTGGTTAATACTTGTTGTAGATATTCTACACAGTAAAAAATATTGCCCTTGTAAATTTTTTAGTGTAGGGGTAAAAATATTAGAGTTGATTTGTAAGTGTAAAAGTTACACTACAAAATACACTAGGTAACATTTAGTGCTTATTAACTTTATTAAACACATTTAAAGAATATGAACATTATTCATTGGTACATTCACACTATTTATTATTAAAATAAATCAAAAGGGTGGAAAAACTTAATGCGAGTGTTTATTACCCCTTAATGTGTTAAATAGTGACAAAATGTACACTACAGTGCATGCCAATTTCTTCTGTCTGTTTTGATGTTACCAAGAGCTCTTTTTTCTTTACACTACTAGTGCACATTGTATCACAATTAAAGTTAAATTACACCAATAGTGGCAAAATAGACTGACTGTGTAGTGGAAACAATATTTTTTTTAAATTCCGGATTTTCGTTTGGCATTTCCATCACGGTTTTACAGAATTCCTGATAAACCTGGTATTTGTATACAAAAAAATAATTAAATCCTATAGGATTTTTTTTTAATATTTTATGCACTTTGCCCACACTAACTCCGTCTTTAGAAAGTTTGAATCTTGTTGTACCATTGCACAAAACATTATTTCCTGCAATTCAGCCTAATCATTAATCCTGGGAACGTTGCATTTGCATGGTAAAAGGCAGCCTTTTGTTTTTAAATTTTCATAAGTAGAGGAAATAGTTTTGGTACAAGGAATTGGGCGATCCGGGTATATCACAAAGAAAAGATCTCTCGTTTCCCTAAAAGAATTTCCCTGAATTACCCATCATCAAACTTTTCCTCTACAGTAAAGTGATTCATTTTAATTTTTTTTAATTGTTTACAAAGTTACACCTTAAAAATGCAAAACAACAATGATGTACATTTTCGCTTCGTACTGACTGCGTCTTATCTGGTCCACTTTAACATTTAGCATTTTCCCTATGTATAGCTTTGAAATGAAGGTTTTCACCAATAGACAGACTAATTAACGAGGAAGGTTTAGGCTCGGGTTTTGTATATGCCTAATCCTTCCTCGTGAATTAGTCTGTCTATTGGTGAAAACCGAATATAATTTATGGTTATTGTATGTAAATTAGCTAACGTTTTTTTACAACAAATGATAAATAAATATAAAAAATACTATTTTCTCTTAAACTGCCGCTCCAGCAGCCTACGTCAACCGTACATCCTCCTCTCTACGAGTAACTTGTTAACGAACCCCGTGCCACGGTCGTGTCGGCGGCGGCGGCGGCACACCGCCGTACGAGCGCCGGCGCGCGCCGCATCGATCCCCTCGTAGACGTCGAGACGACCCAGCCAGGGTATCCTCAGTAAAACGGCTGTGCTGTGCCCGGCGACGTCGACGACGCCAAATAGTGCCCCTCCACCTCGACTCTACTAGCGAAAGCCCGAACGCCACTTGTACTGCGAGTCGAATACAACAACAGGTATTTTTTATGCTCTATGGCAGTTTCTCATTATATATCTAGTGGCTTTATATACCTACCTTTTTTGTTCAAGTGTCACCAGTTGCATGGTACTACCTTCTACATGTTTTGGTTTACAATTTGTTAATTAATTTATAGGTTGTTTTACAATATTTGTTGAAAAAATATAGTGAAATTATAAAATAGTTTCCTTCCTTTTTAATTTTTTGTTTATTCATTCATTAGGTTTGTAATAATACGTTTTCTTAAATGTGTTTTTAACATTCTCAACTTGTCTGTCATTCTAAAATTTGCTTTCTCATTTTAAAGAAGTGTTGATATTTTTAATTATGTTCAACGTGCTAATTATTTTTTTATATATACTATATATACTTTGAAGTTGAAGAACTATTACAGAAATAAATGGATTAATACAAAAGAACAACATTATACTTTAGAATTTAAGCGATTAAGGACGTTATCCAAAAATCAGATACTTCATGCCCATAACGTGTACCTTCACAATATACAAAATATTATAAAAAACAATCCAAATGATCTATGGAACTATATTAATACTATTTTGTGATAAACAAGAACTTTCTAACCCTATAGGGTATATATAGAAATAGTAAATGCCTTTGCTAATTTATTTTCTTCAGGTTTTAATTCTCAACCGGCCACATGTTATTATACTTCAAAATCAATTCCCTTATCATTTAACTTACTTAAGTGAAGTTAAAGAAAGCGATGTTATTTTATTTTAAAAAGCAATGGAAAAACTGTCCAATAAACTTACTGCTGGTGACGATAATATTCCCAGCTTTCTTATAAGAGATTGTAGGTTCGCTCTTGCCAAACTATTATCCATAATTATAAATTTATGCATTTGCACCTGTAGCTTTCCTGACAGATAAAAGATAGCAAGAGTAATTCCAGTATTTAAGAAAGGAGGGAAAGCACAAATCGTCCAATATCCCTGTTATCAAATTTTTTCAAGGTTTTTGAAACCATTATATATAATCAAGTATATTTTAACACGAAGCAGTATATGTCTCACTATCAACACGGTTTTGTAACAGTAACCAACCTTGCATAATTTAGCCAATTTATTAAATAAATTTATAATTTTTATTAAACAAATTTTGTGAGTCCATTGATGATAGATTTCAAGTTGACACTATATATACAGACCTATCAAAGGCTTAGGACTGCATAAATCATGATCTTTTATTATATAAGCTATCTTATGGAATCATATTTAAAAAATTGTAAAAATTATAATATGGCTTCTGGTGTTCCACAGGGGTCAAATTTAGGGCCACTTCTATTTAATTTATTTGTTAACGAACTTCTTCTAAATCTAACATGCCCCGCTCTTGCTTATGCTTATGTTAAATGTTGATAAGTCACATATACCAAAAATAAATTTCCAATTTTAGCAACTTATGCTGTAAACAATGACAAATTAAGTAGAACAGGCTTAATCAACGATTTAGGAGTTACCTTTGATATTGATTTTAGTTTTACACCCCATCCGAATAGTGTATGTTCATCCGCTGGTAAAATGCTTGGTTTTATTATCAGATCCTCAAAAGAGTTCACTGATTTAAGTATATTAAAAACGTTATGCTTTTCTTTTGTAATTAGTAAATTGGAATATGCTAGCCTGATCTGGGCTCCTTATTATACTTGTCACATTCTTGAATTGTATCGTATACATCGAAGATTTCTAAAATATATGTCATTTAGATTACCCTGATAGAGGTGCATGTTTAGACGATCTATATCTAAACATAAAAGACTTAAAAACAACACGCCAAATACAAAATACCAACTTTCTTAGTAAACGACTATACAACCAAATCCACTGTCCATACCTTCTGTCCATCAACTTACCTAGAATTAACTTAAGATCATTTAATACGTTTAAAATTCCAAAATCAAGAACAAATTTGATGAATCGAGCGCAAATCAACGTGATATGCAAAAACACATGCGATATATTTAAGTAGTCATGTAGGTATACTGCCTACTATGGAGAAAGGCAGTAACTGCAAAAAAATGCAAAATGTGTTTTCTTGTGCTATGGTAAAGCTATGGACATTTTGTAACCGAATTCAACACAAAATGCAGTCAAATATCTCATAAGTTAAAAAAATCAATTAAATACCTACTGCTTTTTATAAAAATGTACTTTATGCTAATTTTCCACAAATTTCTTATTTAGCAGTTACTGCCTTTCTCCATAGTAGGGCAGTATATGTGTATAAAGTGTATTCAAATCCAAGCTGGACTAAACAAACACGTCCATACGCATGATAACTTGTTCTTATTGGTCGAATCGGAGGATTGTGCTATAATAAGTTTTTTTAATCTGTTTTGGTTAATTTTTATTTTGATTTTTTAAAAGGGTCATTAAATTCTCCACAAAAAGTTCTATACACTCAAGTTTCTACCCTTTTATTTTTTTTTTAAATTGCTGGTTTTTAGGTATAAAAACTAAATGATGATATCTGAAAAAGTCATATGGAAATTTTATAGCACATTTATTTACCTACATTTTTTTTAAACTTAATTGTATCATTAGTAGTTACTCAGTCAATTCACTTGCGTTAGCCCAAACTAATTTAGGTTTTTTTATTAGCTTTGCTACAATGATAAATATCGCGTTTGTTTTTTTCACAAAGTTGCTTTTACATTCAATTTTAAAACTTGATGACAGCTATAAAATAAAACTGTCAGAATATTATTGGATTGCGTTTCCAAAAATGAAACTTAAATTTATGTGGCCTACTCTCTTAAAATGTATTAGTCAAAAATGACTAATTACCATAGCGAAAAAGCAGCTACTAATAATTCTAATCAACAGCAATTTGATCTTCGACATTTAGCAGTCAATTTCTATGTACAATTGTCCGCCGAATCCGAAAATGTTGTCAAAAGTTATAAACAGTTGTACAGTTTTTTCATATAATATGGAACTGACTATATCTCAAAAACCGCTCTACTTTCATAGCTTTTGACGTTATTTTCGGATTCAACGGACAATTTTAGAAAGAAATTGACTGTTAAATGTCCGGAATACAAATTGATGTGGACTGCAGTTATTAGTGGCTGCTTTTTTACTATTTCAATTAGTCATTTTTAATTAATTTTAAGAGCGTGGTATGGGCAAATCTTATCAAGGAGCGGATCAAAAAAGAGATAAATTTGACAGATAACCTAACCTTAAATTATGAGACCCTTTTGAATTAAAAAATGCGCGGGTCCTCAAAGCACGCATTACACTGCAAGAGTTACTAGGTGGCGTAGTGGTCAGAGCTCCTGGGTACGAGCCGAGAGGTCGTGGGTTCGAATCCCACTTGGGTATGGTTGTTTATTTGTGTTTGTCCATTGTGTATTAGGGTGGGCCGAAAATCCGCTTTTTTAGAATTTCGTTTAGTAATAGCAAAAATTTTGTTCATTATGTTGTAAAAAAATTTTGTGTAAAAGATTAAAATTTTCGATCAACATCCTAGGCTCGCCCAACGCAATTAAAGATCAAAATGTTCAAAAAAAATTTTTCTTAATTTATTTCGATCGGAAATTTTATGCTCTACACAAAATTATTTCAGATGGATAGTTTCAGAAATTTGTTCATTATGTTGTAAAAAAAATTTGTGTAAAAGATTAAAATTTTCGATCCTCATCCTAGGCTCGCCCAGCGCAATTAAAGATCAAAATGTTCAAAAAAAAATTTTCCTAACCTAATTCGATCGGAAATTTTATGCTCTACAAAAAAGGTCCTTACACTAAATTACTTCAGATTTTTTTGAACATTTTGATCTTTAATTGCGTTGGGCGAGCCTAGGATGTTGATCGAAAATTTTAATCTTTTACACAAAATTTTTTTACAACATAATGAACAAAATTTTTGCTATTACTAAACGAAATTCTAAAAAAGCGGATTTTCGGCCCACCCTATTGTGTATAGTCCTTCGGAGGGGACTCTAAGCCGTCGGTCCGTTCCTACCCCTAACCCGCACAAGCCATTCAGTTGGCTTATGGGACATCTTAGTTTGGATGTAAGGGTGGAACTAAAAGAGCACTTTATAACTTTATAACTAGATTCTAGTTTGGGATACCGTACGTACTTTGATAATATATAGGGTGTCAAAAGTTATCTGCTCACCATTGATAACTTTGTTATTATTGTCGGTTAAGCAAATTGGTGGCATTTTTTCTGAATAAAATGGTGAAAACAGAAAATGCATAACTACCCTAAACTTAAAAATAAACAATTCATAAGCAGTTAAACTTTCTGATTGTTGTTAAAATAAAGTAATAATTTGGATATTTCAACAACAATCAGAAAGTTCAAGTGCTTATTAATTGTTTTTTTAACCTTAGGGTAGTTATGCCAAATTAAATTATCTACAATAATAACGGAGTTCAAATTTTAGTAATGCAGCATAACATTATGTACTTATGAAGTCTTTTTTAACAACTTATGGAACATACAAAATTGTAAATTATAGACTGTATTTTACAATTGAATAGGTCAATGCAGAAACTGAATATGTCCACTTTTTAGGGCTATTGAGTTAAACATGGATTTACTATAAGTAAAGGGAGCCCGATCGAATGGCGTAGAAATTTCACATGTCACGGTAATCTAGAATATACAAAGGCGTTAATATAGTAGAGAAACTGAATATGTCCAGAACATATGTCCACTTTCTGTTCAGTTTTTCTTATTTATCTCAAAACTAGATAGGTAGGACATATTCAGTTTCTGCATTGACGTATTCAATTGTGTATGTCCTTAATACAGGCTGTCCCAAAAATGGCGCACTACCACCAAATAATCATCGAATTTTAACTTGTTATTATTAAAACTTTATCAGAATTGAAATTTTAATTTCACCGTCTCATTACTCTCTTAAAAATGAATTAGTCAAAAATAACTAATTATAAGTCATATTTGACTAATTGTCATAGCGAAAAATCAGTCACTAATAATTAGTCAAATTCCACTGAATGAAATAGTCAAATTAGTAGATTTAAATTTAAAAAAGTTTTGACCCACCCGGGGATTGAACTCAGGTCTGTCGCTTGTTAAGCTGTTGTCATAACCAATGTGGCTATTAGTCAATCTTATAAAAATAAATTTTATTTGTCAATAAATATTTTTCATAATATTTTAAAGTTGGATATATTATTTGTGTTGCCGTTTTGAGCTAAACTTTTTGCATCTTTGTTATACTATACAAGTATATTATTCATTAGCCGAAGGCGAATGTCATAATGAGTGCGAGTGTCTTAATAGCTCATTAAATGGGAGTTGCATACACTATTTTTTCTATGTTATTAAACTAAGGTAGAAAATTAACACTTTAATTCTAAAATGTTTCGTACCTTTTCGCTGATTTTACGGGTAATATATTGTTTGTGGCCTGTTACAATTTCTGGCGGGGTTAAATTTTTAATAAAGTTTAATTAAGTTTAAAAAATGTTCAAAGTAAACACTAACTTTTCAAAATTGATAAATATTTAATCTGTCAGAATCTGATGTCCAAGGTAATATATTGACAGAATGGCCGTCTATCACATTTTTTTCTGTTAATATTTCCATGCGTTGTATTTCTATAATCGTTAATTGTACAATCTTCAATCAATCTCTTTTTATTCGATTGAAGTTGTATACAATGTAATAATTAAACGATTTAAAAAATCTGTTTTGATTTTCTTTCATTATAATATATAATATAATTATCATATGTATATGGTCATTTTATTTTTATGTTATATCCAATTGAACAAAAAAATCTTAAAAATAATAATTTAATTTGTGAATATATCAAAACAGGAAATGGCAGTCGTATTGATTAAAATTACAAAACCCAGAAATGTCTGAAAATTTAAATATTCCCAACAATTGGTATGCGCCCCTATATCCAACAAAGATAATTAACAATTTTATTTTACCAACACAAATTTTCATCATTGTTTTGTAGGTATATCACTTTTCGATAACGCTACATAATGGTTAATATACCGCTACGCGTTCCATTGTTTTACGGTTTGTGTTTTGTTTTAATAAACTTGATTGCGGTGTCTTTCCTGCATTCAAAAATAATAAACTTACCTACATAGATTTTGTCTGCAATATAAATTCAAAATCTAAATTTTAAATTGAATAATATTTCCAAACGTAATCACGACTATTTTGGTGGATTTTTCGTATAAAATACCACTAGTGGTAAAATTTTACCGATAAAATATAATACACAGTACGACAAAATTTGATTTTGAAAAATTTCTATACATTTTGAAAATAGACTTAAAAAAGTGATACCCGTTTCTCGGCGTTTTCTCAGATCATTTTTTTGTTTAAGTGCGATCCAATAAAATGTTATCCACGGTATTCGGCACTTAATGTAACAGCTTCGATAACAGCTAGACTGAATATTTTTAAGAAAAATTTATTCACTGAATAAATGGACAACCATTAAAGTTATTTATTTATTTTAAAATTATTTTAGTTATATAGGTATAGGGTGTTGCACATTTACAAAATACGGGTGTTTTTGAGGAACGACAAAAGATATCGATATGAAATTTTTAAATCGTTTATAATCCAATTATGCATATTTTTCTAAAATATTTTAAACAAAATTCCACTTCCGGTTTGACCGGAAGTGACATCAACTTTGTTATTTTAAATAGAACACCCCATATATTTTAACATTTCTAAATTCTACATAAAATTCTGAGTAAAATTACTGTACCATGTCCTATACCTAAAGTGAATACTTTTCGAGTTATCCTATGTATATAATATATTATCTTTTTCGTTAAATTTGATAAATGCGAGTCTTTTTAAAAAAGCCTATAACTTTTTTGCTATTAGGTTTGCGGAAAAGGGGGTGGAATTTTTGGAATCTTAAAACATTCTTTAACATTTTTTTATCAAATTGCCCAAGAAAACCCAGGACCAATTAGACTTTGAACATAATCAAATAGAAAATTAAAAATCATTTCGATTGATGTAGGTATGAGTTTAGAGACATTTAACAATTTTTAATATTAGACCCAGAATAGTTAAAAAGAGCAACGGTAATGTAGAATGTAAGAATTAAGAAATGCTTAAATGTTAATGGAGGACACTTTGGACATTTAGTAATAAATTGGTAATCAAAATTGTTAATTAAAATATTGCTTATAAAATTGTTACAGTTACGCATTCTTTATGGTATTAAAATATTTTATAATCTATAGTTGACATTCTACAGCTTTGTTGATTTTTTTTCAAAATTAGCAAATGCTGTTGGTATTACTTTTAAATTTTAAAAACGTTTGGCTTGTCAACGTTTTTTAAAATTTACTGACTGCTTTTTTATCAGTAATTTTGTTTACAAAACACTTAATTAGTCAACAAATTGTTTATTGCAACCTGATACATTGAAGCCATTAAATAGGTATTATAATAGGACATGGTATAGTAATTTTACTTAAAATTTTATGTAGAATTTAAACATGTAAAAATATATGGGGTGTTCTATTTGAAATAACAAAGTTCATGTCACTTCCGGTCAAACCAGAAATGGCATTTTGTTCAAAATAGACTTAAATGGATTAAACCACGGCGTTCTCTATAGAGAACGCCGTGATTATATAAGATTTTAAATTTCAAATCGATATCTTTTTCCGTTCCCCAGATACTTCCAATGGACCACGAATGTGAAACACCCTGTTTTTTAGGTTGTGATACCACTGCAATGTATAATCATGATTCAGATGAATTAAGCTTCTACAGGTCAAGTCAACCAAGATTTGAGATCAATATTTGTTTCCAATATATATTTAATATTAGAAAAATACAAATGAGTTATTTTATTAAAAAAAAATAAAACCAGAAATATTTTGTTTTTGCTTAAAAAAAATTAAAATTATTTTCTTTGTGAATAATTTTTGTATAATGTATAAACATACAATATTTGAAGAAAAAAAAACATTTATAACAAAATAGAAAATTAAAAATCTGTATAGGTTAAAGTAATAAGAATGGCTGTATAAAAAATTTAAATGACGTGATTTCGTGAAACGGTGAGACACGGGTACGTTTTTTAAGCCGGTTGTAATTGGTTTTTCTCATTAAGTAAACGATGAATCTTGACTTGACCTGTAGAAGCTTAATTCATCTGATTCCAATAACTCCTTAACTTCCTATTATAATAATTTATAAATGTTCCTTTTTACTTTCTCCTATCTAAAAAATTGGGTTTGGTTTTAAATGCATTGCCAATCTTTTTTGAAAACCAAACCCAATTTTTCATATTTTTCATATTATTTTCAACCTTTTTGCTTGGATTATACTTAACCTGGCAATTACAGCCTACGAATTACGAATGAAAGCAAAGCTTTCAATGATTCATGATTTTTTTAACAAATACTGCACATTTTGTTCTATAGAATATATTCATGCTGTTTTAGTAATTTTGTTGTTTTGGTAATTTAATGGGATGATGCTATTGTTAGGTTATTAATCAGCCTGTCTTATAACTATAAAATTATTGTCACGCTGCGTTTCTTTATTTAACAAAATTTATTATTAAGGTTTTAAAGTAGCTTAGGCGGGCTTGGTTAGTGCCTAAGTACAATTCTGCTCTCTGATTTTAAGAAAAACACGAAAAACCGCTCATAAGGTCATTTTTGAAAAAAAAATACAAAAATCGTATAGACGTGCTTTTGCATCATTTCTTATTCAAAAAAGTAAAAAAAAAATCCTTTAAAATTAAGTATTTTAGTAAATAATTGAAATCAAAAGATTTAAAAACATAGTTTTGCATCTTTCTCGTTCAAAGACCAAGTTTTGCAAGTGAAAAGTGCAAATACCAAAAAAATAACAATTAATCAGGTGATTGTTATGGCGTCAGTTAATGCGTATACTAGCGACGTGATTGGTGATAGGTCAAATACCGAGTTTTGCATCCGACAGGAAGAAACAAATACCCAGTTTTGCAGCTGCGGTAAGTTTATAAATGTATTTTATTCTACAAATATTAACTTATGCATCTGGTTTACTTAGGTATGCTGTGGGCAGTGCAGTTATGAACATAAATAAGATAAAATATATATTTTTTAAAAATGTGCAAAAACCGAGTTTTGCATCTAATGTACTCATGTACGGGATATGGTCTGGTGAATGGAATACTGGGGTCTCCCCACAACTCTCATACACCTTTTAAGTCCAGGTTGCTGCAGGTCCCTTGCTTTCTTTCTTTTCTATTAGTCCGGGAGGCAGTGAAGATTTTCGGTACTTACTTTCCCAGTCGGCAAACACCGATACAATTATTGGGTTTGTTATTCTGAGCAAAATTTATATATATTTAGTGGGGGGTTTTCCGATGGGTTAAGGCGGAAAATGCGTTATAAAGTACAAATATATTGCACTTTTTATTCCAGTGATAAAAATAATTCCATTAGTGAGAGATATAGTGAACTTAAGAAAAAAAATAGTCTGGCTAATCTGTGAGTATGGGTAATATGTCTGGCAGGTGGAAAAATTATCAAAACCATTGCCCTTATTTTCGCAGTCCTAAAAATTTTGTGAGATGATACTTTATAATATAATAATAATAATTATAATAATAATAATTATAATATAATAATAATAATTATAATTATAATATTATTATAATTACAGCTGCAAATATAGTCTGGCTAATGTGGAACACTCCGAAAGCCTTGCCAGACTCGTCCAACCCTCCACAGGCGCGCTAAATTCGGCATGTTCAATTATACAGGCGATTGTTGTCATCTCTACATGTTTTTACTTTTTATAATGTATGATAAGAAAATAATTTGTGTAAAGCAAAATTTAAATATGGCTAAAAAAAATATCAGTCCGTCCGCCACCAAAAAACTTCTGGCGGGGCTTTCGTGATTGTAAATAACAGCCAGACGTGTATTTTCTACAAAATTATAGTATTATTTATCATGTGACAAATTTTCAAATCCGGGAAAATAAGAGCAACATTTTTGTAATTCTTACGATTTTCAAGATGCCGCCAGAACAATTTGCCAATTTCATAAATCAGCCAGACTTAATTTTGATTATAGTTTATGACAGTACCAAATAATGGGTTAAATTTTAAGCATGGGAAAATAAGGGCTACGTATTTCAAAAACCGGTCAAATTTTTGCTTCCGCAAATTTTCAGCCAGACTGACTTTCCTTCACTTGGGATGTGCCAGACTGCTTAATTATTTAAGCACTATTATTTTTTTTAAATCTTTTTTCCTATTAAAAATACCTACTCCATTTTAAAAAAAATGTTTTTTTATTGTCAAATTAACGTTATACAATGTGGTACTAAAAATGTTGTTCTATTTTAGTTTAAAAACGCGACGCGGCGCGGCAGTAGTATTCTTCAATTCGTAATGACAAATCTATTAGGAAACAGTACTGTATTGTGGCTTGTTGTATATCTATATATAGTTTAAATCGATATAGGTTCAACCATAAATCCCTCATACATATGTGGCTTCTGGCTTTGACACGTTAAATTAAATGTTCTCTTAGAAAAATATATTAAATATTGCAAAAGTTATTTACTTTCACTTTATAAATGTTCCAAACTGGATTACTGATAATTGTGCATGATTTATTAGAAAATATACATATATTCTAATAAATCATGCACAATTATCAGTATACACAGGGCGTCCCGAAAATGGCACATATATATTTATATTTACTTTCTTAAAATTAATTAGTCAAAAATAACTATAATAATCTATAGTATAGATGGCAGATGCTCGAGCGCTTTGCAAAGCGCTCATAAGGGACATCCATTAATTACGTGAGGCATTTTTCTGATAATTTGACCCCTCCCTCCTCCTTGGTGAGATTTGGTAAGATGTGGTAAAATAACTATAATAATCTATAGTATAGATGGCAGATGCTCGAGCGCTTTGCAAAGCGCTCATAAGGGACATCCATTAATTACGTGAGGCATTTTTTTGATAATTTGACCCCTCCCTCCCCCTTGGTGAGATGTGGTCGACCCCCCCTATCCCTTACGTGAGATTCTAGCCATTAAACTTTCTTTGCGGACAACATGATAAACCCAAAAAATAAAAAATGCTTACCTACTTTTTTTTTGACAAATTTGGATTATAATACATATTCTTTAAACCCAAAAGTTGACGTTAAATGACCCCCCTTCCTTAACATGAGATTCGGTGAGATTTTGCTAGACCCCTCCCCCCTATTTTTATCTCACGTAATTATGTCCCCTAAGTGCTCATTAGCGCTCATAAATGCTCGAGCATTTATAAACGATGAAATAAAAATTTTATAAAAAAATATTATTGAAAAAAAAATTCCAACAAAATAGAGGTACCTAAGTAAACCATTTTGGAATTGGATAAACCTGCACCATTTTTGTGACCTGCACATGTTCTGATGTAAACAGTAGTTATTTGTTGGTTAATTTATAACCCCGTTTTTTAGTTTTGGCGCCAAATTCAAATATCGAGCACTTTGGTAAATGCTCGAGCATTTATTTATAAGCTTTCGAGCACTTATAAGCTCTTTTGAAAGTGCTTATCCTTCTCTAAAAATAATTAATTACGAGTAATAGTTTACTAATTGTCATAGCGAAAAAG
This sequence comes from Brassicogethes aeneus, assembly GCA_921294245.1. Taxonomy (NCBI): domain Eukaryota; kingdom Metazoa; phylum Arthropoda; class Insecta; order Coleoptera; family Nitidulidae; genus Brassicogethes; species Brassicogethes aeneus. Next base: position 58,163,210 of record OV121133.1, on the reverse strand, counting down.
CAGTCACTAATAATTGATAAAATTCTACCGAATGAAATAGTTAAACTAGTAGAATTAAATTTAAAAAAGTTTTGACTCAGCCAGGGTTTGAACTCGGGTGTGTCGCTTTTAAGTGGATGTGTTGTTGGTCGCAAGAATTAAAAACGGCTAAAAAATTTAGTTACTTTTTAAAAACAGTCAAAGATGGTGACTTAAATGACTTAGGTGACATAAACTTTAACTTGTTAAGTATCAATCTGCGCCACGGTACCGGGTTCGATTCCCGGTCACAGCCTTGGGTGTTGTGGTTGTTTATTAATACAAAATAAATACCTATCATGAGCTGGCTAAATAGTCTTAAATAGATTAAAAGTCAATAAAAAAAAAAAAAAAAAAAAAAAACTTGTTAAGTAGCAAAAAATAACTATTTTATTAGTAAACAATGCTGGTACCAATTCAAATAGTAGAATTTTGACTATTTGATTTTAAGAGAGTGTATTCATATTGATAATATTTGTTCTACTTATTTTATTTGTTAGGGGGAATATTTCTAATATTTGTTTAGGAATAAAGGAAATAACTTAATTGTTTTTGATGCATCTTGATAAAATTTTAAATGTTGATTACCAAGCTCCTCATATTTCTTAAAATAAACTTTTTAGAGATTCGACTTATTTGTAAAAGACTAAATATTCTACAAAAAATGTTTTCTACCTTTTTCTCTAAAGTCAACCGTTTACAAGTTAACATAAAAAAAATCATACATTTTATAGGAAAACTACAAAAACAAACGGTTTAAAGGTTAAATCTCTTTCTTCCTGCTCCTCGTGCGTATGTTGTGGGGCAACAATTCCAAGGTGGTCCGGGTCCTTTCGTCGAAAATAAATGGGTCAAGAACGCAGCCTCACACAGAGGGCAAAGAGAGAGAAAGAGAGAAAGGGAGAAAATTCGTCACCCCTTGCCAGTGCTTTCAATTCGCAGGCCAAGTCAATTAAAACTATTACACAATCATGTTAGGGGACATCTATTAATTAAGTGAGGCATTTTTCTGATAATTTGGACCCCCCTCCCCCTTAGTGAGGTAGACCAGATAGACGTAAGATTCTATCCATGACACTTTCTTTGCGGACCTGATAAACACCAAAAGACAATTAAAATTAAATTAAAATATAATAAATATTCTTTAAACTCAAAAGTTCACTTGATATTTTCAATTAATGCAAGGATTGTATAATAGTTTTAATTGACTGGGCCTGCGAAATAGAAGCACTGCCCCTTTTAACAAGAATTACGGGACGAGGCGGAAAAGCAACAGTGAAAAGGGGGTGAAGGACAGGGCACGCGAAAATCCATTTGCAAGAGGAAAGGTCACGCAAAAAGTTCCACGAACTTTTGATTCGTTCAATAGCAAAAGTTTGATTAAATTCAATCGATGTCGGCAAGAAAAAATTGTTAGAAAATTAATCAAGAAAGTTAAAACTATAAAAATGACAACATTATAAATGTATGACGTAACGGAGTAGGTGAAAAATGCGGTAGGTAGGTATTTGCATTATTATCATAAAAAAATTATCATTTCAGCATAAAACACAGCGTTGCCAAACGTATTCCCCAATTAAGGGAAAGAAACATTTTCAAGCTGTTTTAACGCTATGCTTATTGTGAATAACATTTCCATGGGTGAATATTTTACGTTTTAAGATTAGGTTTCGTATCTTGACCGCAACATTGTCGCTCAACGCGATTTTCACGACAGTTTGGCTGTGCAAGGCGACGTTGACAGTTCTAACGCGATATTAATTTTTTTTATTAGACATGCGGAAAGCCGTGCGCGGTCTGTTCGAAAATGAAATCTACTGGACAAAACTGGTAAATTTGGTGGATTTAAGGGAGCCACACCAAAAGCTAAAAGGTTCGTCAAATGCGTTTGACAGTTGTGTTGTTGTGTGTGTAATGGCCTTAATAACCGTTTGTTTATTGTTTTTAAATTAATATCTCATATAAACATGAAAAAATTGGTAAATTTTGAGGATTTAAGGGAACCGCACCAAAAGCTAAAAGGTTCGTCAAATGCGTTTGACAGTTGTGTTGTTGTGTGTAATGACTTTAATAACCGTTTGTTTATTGTTTTTGAATTAATATGTTATATAAACATATGACATATTAATTAATATGGATAACCTATAATGTAGGAGTGTGCGAATATTCGAATTTACGAATTATTTAAAACTAATCAAATCGACTAGTTCGATTTGTAGGTAATTTAAATCTTATATTCGAACTATTAGAATTATTCGAAATATTTAAATTATTGAATAGGTAATTATTTAAATATTGGAAAATTCCAATTATTCAATAATATTCTAATTACACTGAACCAAAAATCGACGTATATCCAATAAAAAAAAACGTTGTTTCAATAAATTTTTTATTAAAATTTGTCCAACGTAACTAATTATTGATATAATAAAGCACATTTAATAAAATAATTACTTCATTCATTGGCTAACATTTATTTCGTTGATTTATAAATCCCGTTTAATGGTTAATATAACTTTTTCATTGTTAATATAATTGGATGTAATTGGTACAACGAACAATGTTGGTCTACAGAACTTGAAGTTTTATTATGGTACCAAATATATTTATTGATTCAGTGTATCATATACATTACTTAACTACTGACTTTATTGATATTATTGTGATAGTCATTAATTTTTTTTATTAATATGATAAAAGTATTTATAAATTCAACGTAGGAAGTAATCAAATATATTTATTGATTTAGTGTATCATATACGTTACTTAACTACTAACTTTATTGATATTATTATGATGTTTATTAATTTTTTTATTAATATGATAAACGTAGTTATTAATTCAACGTAGGAAGTAATCGACTTATAATCGAAATTATTAATATTATGAATTAGTTTAACGAATTATTTTTTGATAATAATTATTTTATTTGTTAAATAATAAATCTATTACATTTAATAAATTAACACATTTAATTAATTATAGGTGCAAATCAATTCCCTTTTTAGTTGGTAAAATAATTTACTTTAAAAATTGTGTGCAATTTTTGTATAGCAATATACTTACCGGGGGTGAAGCGCAAGTAGGTCTATGCGCAACATGTGACAATGCACTTAATTTACACTTTTCTGTAATATGGAAGCTAGGTTATTAGATAAAGGAAAAAATCTTATAATGGAAATGAACGTAGTTTATTTTTCTTTTTATAAATTATACATTATAGAAATAAACTTCTAAAAAAAAACAAAATCAAATATAAATTGCACATTCATTCATTCATTCATAACTTAAAAATACATTTATACGGAAATACATTTGTGTTTAATTAAATTTAAAAAATTTCGTCTAAATTAACATTAGTCTTAAGAGCTTCCGCCAAAATATGCACTCTCGAAAATGACTCTTTAGTTTTCATTTCAAAAAAAAAACTGTCGATAAAATTCCAAAACATTAAACATTCCGATGCGAAATCTAAATTAAACACATATGTTATTTTGTAGCAAATATCAACTGCTCGCAAAAAGTTCACAAAAGAATATTTAATTTCGTCAAAATATACGTATATCTCCTGAATATTTAAAATATCCTCCCCAATACATAAAATAAATGGTTGAATGCTTTTCTTAAAGGACTTTCTATGTGCCAGATGGTCTTCTATTTCTTGTGGACACTTCCCAATAAACAAAAATGACTCCTGCGAATCTTTAATTGTGTACTTTGTTGTGGATTTTTTCCCACTAATTGGATCATTTTTAATTACTTTATGGGTAGGAATCAAATAACCATGAATTGCCCATAAAATTAATGCATCTCGACTATCTATATGAATAATTACTATTAGTTTCACCTAAAAGTTGCTTTAAATTTACTTACTTTCGGTAAGTTTTCCCTTTTTAATTTCTTCCAGGAAGCCTTTTATTCCTTTATCTTTAATATGTCCCTCGCCAGACAGAAACGAAATAATTGTACTATGGAAAATTTTCCATTTATCCAAAAGAGCATTTCCAGTGTCAAATAGGATACTAAAATCCATATCAATCTAAAAATTAATAGGTATGTAGTAAATATTAATATTAAACTATTAGATAAATAACTAAAAATATTAATCCTACCAGTCGAAAACCTGAGGGTTTTTGATAAAAGGGCCATTTTTCTAAAACGGCTGCAGAAGATTCAAGTTCTTTTATTTGAGCCAAACGATATTGGCTACAAGCCCTCCAGCACCTGTCAAACTCTTCTGATGATAGGTTGTCATATGTTAAAACCCTTTTGCAACTTTCTGCATCACTTTCAGGCACTGAAAAAAAGAACAATTTAAGTAATTTAATTAAAAGATTTAGATTTTAGAGAAAACTTACCAAAAACCTTTTCATATCGAGGTTTTTTTTCATCTTTTTTCTTGGTTTTTGGAATTACATGATGCGAGACTACATTTTTAAATGATGACCGTAAATTGCAAAATTTGTTGTAAAGCTTACCACGCTTACCCGTTCGGTAATATTCCTGAAATTAATTAAGTTACATGTAACAAGTATTGAGTTTACAATGTAAAAAATCTTACTAATTTCTCATTGGGAAATCGCTCCAAAATTTCTTGTTCAAGTTGGAAGCTTGTTTTTAGGGACATGTGCTCATCTTTTTCGTCAAAAAACTGGGCAATAGTATTTATCAATAAAGCCCTTTGCTCATCTTGAAATTTGCCAAATTTATTATAGAAGGCTACAATCATTATTCCTTTTGGAGTTTCATTTAAAACAGTTGAAAGCATTATTCCGTTGCCTTTATCTGCAGTGGGCGATCTTTTGCCGTAGGGCTCAAATCGTGATGACGAGGAGGCAATGGAGGAAGTTGGCGATGATGGCTTACTTGAAGAAAATGAAGTTTCTATATTTTGTGTGAAAGTAGTACCATCAAGAAGTGGAATTCCAATTGATTTTCTCCATTCCTCTAAGTTGTGTTCAAAGGTTATTTGTGTGCCAAGATCAAACTCTTTTAAAAGTTTTTCTAGATGACAACGTTTAATAACTTTTAAAACACAAACAAACACATTTTGAGCTAAAATATTTTATAGCTTAACAAAAAAGAATGCTTTAAAAACTTTAAATCAAATTACCTATGAAGTGATCCAGTAGCAATTCTTGTTTCCAGCTACCAAGGAGTAGTATTAGTTCTTCCCTCTGATTATCTGATTGAGGCAAATCGAGGGGCAAGTTCTCATTTCTGGAAAACAAGTTCGTGTATTCTATTCCATCGGCTTCATTTTGAGTAGATACATTGGTAGGCACCAGAGCTAATGGCGGACTTGGATAGTTTTGAACAGCTGAATTATGAACATAGTCTACCAATACTGATAATGGATTAAATTGATATATCGAGGAATTGGTCCCTTCTTCAACACTGTCGTTTTGCATATTTTCTAGTATAATGAGCCTTTTATTTCATTCCACAGATTAGTTAGATCCCTTAATCTAATGATAATTAAATATAATATTAACAGTTACATGACTGACAGGTAATGGATAACAATAAGGTTGAAAAATAAATAAAATAAAAATGTTTTGCTTTATATATTAAAAAATACCTGTAATAATTTTTACTCTAACTAAATAATAGGTAATAAGTTAACCCTTTATACAATGGTTACTAGTTCAAACAGTGAAAAAAAAACAAATTTGCCATTTCCTTTTTATTTTTCATGCACACTAGGCAAATTATAATTATTTTAAATTATTTTAAAGTAAAATATTTTCTAATTAAGGTTTTTTTAGTGGTTTTTAATTTTGTGATGGTCGATAATTACACTATGATAGCTGAATTTTGGAGCAGAAGGGGACGTACCTAGTTTACCTAATTTTGGTTTGCTGAATCCAGTCTTGCCATTAGTTTTCAAGAGTTAGCTTAATTTTTTGAGATATTTAAAAAAAAGTACACAAAATATCATTTATTTTTAATATGTTCGCTGAAACTTCTTTAGATTTCTACTATAATATTAAAAGACTTTTGTAAAAAGCTTTTTGGTCAAAACTATATATATTTCAGTGTAATTAATAGAGTTGTAGTATACTACAACTCGATTAATTACACTGAAATGTTATAGAATATTTTAAGGGTAATTACTAGGGATGGGATATTTAGGTACTAAAAACTGAAAAATAGGTAACTAAAAAGGTACTAAAAAAAGTATTTTAGGTTAAAAAAACATCGTTTTAGGTAAAAAAAACATTAAAAGTTCAAGTTTCTTTTACAATTTTGTTTAGCCGCATACCCAAACACAGAACATACCCACAATAAACTATTTCTATGCAATAAACTGTGTTTCACTGAGTGACACTCACTACACAGAAATTCTATGACAGAACATAAGCTCAATACAAAGAAATACTGTAAAGAAAGTTACTGTTACTGTGACCCATAGAAATAACTTAAAATAATAGAATAATTTCTATGCTGTGACCATAAGAAAAAATTCTATACCGTTGAGTTGCACGCCCTGGATAAAATATTGGTGGAAAATTTAAAAAGAACACAAAAAAATTAGATAAGTAAAAATACGTAAAAATAGATAACAAATATGTGAAAATAAACTGACAAATTAAAAAATATGTAACAAAAGTATAAAAAGGTAGTTTAAAGAAAAAACCTCCAAAAAAGGTAAAAAAGGTAAAAACTAGTTAAAAAAATTGGTAAGAAAAGTATAAAAAAGGTAGTTTAAAGCAAAAACCTCCAAAAAAGGTAAAAAAGGTGAAAACAAGTTAGGTTCATATAAAAGAAAATCTTTTAAAACACATTTTGGCATTATTGGTTTTCAAATAGTTACATCGGTTGAAAAAGGTAAAATAACTAAAATCCCATCCCTAGTAATTACCCTTAAAATATTCTATAAGTAGTAGTTTTGATCAATTAATTTCCAAACCGTCCTTAAGGACGGTTTGGAAATTAATTGAAGAATAATATTTTCATACCACTCTAAATTTTTAATTCGCATATATGCGAATTAAAAATTTAGAGTGGTATGAAAATATTATATATATATTATATATTATATATATATACAATTTTATAAAAAAAAAAAGAATTTTTGTATTTTTGTTTATTTTAACCGATTTAACTCGATTTTAACTATAAAATATTAGAATTATTAAATGTCGATATGCCATACGTTGCCATACTCATACTCATACATTTATTTTTATTATAAAATATTAGAATTATTAAATGTAATCTGATTTCGTTGATTATAATTATAAAATTGTAATAAATTATTATAAAATTATAATAAAAAAACATATTACATAAAAATAAAAAAAAGGAAAATTGTCAAAAATTGTAACTATCGTCAGCTATAAAAATGGGGCCTTAGTAGTCGAGTGGTAATATATTTTTCTAAATAGTCTTTTTTGAAGTCTACAACAGAGATCCGATGAGATTTTTAACCAACATATAATAAATAATAAAATTCTAAAGAAATGTTCGATATTTTGTTTTTGAAATATCTCGAAAAGTTTACCTAACTTTTAAAAACTAATAGCACCACTGGATTCAGCAGACCAACATTTAGTAAGACCTAAAGGTTTTCGCTCTGCTCCAAAAAAAAAAGTTTCTAAAACTATAGTTATATATCACTGTTTTATTAACCATCACAAAAAAATAAAAACCACTAAAAACCTTAATTAAACAATATTTTATTTTAAAATAAACCCAAATCAATATTGGGTCTGTTCTAGAAACCATTTCCAAAGGTACGGAATCGTACGGAGTTTGGGCATATTCAAAAAAATCTATCCGTATTTCAATATGCGCACTCCGTACAATTCTGTTTCGTTGGAAATGGTTTTAGAACAGACCTATTATTTAAGCATTATTTTATTTAATTTTAATAAAAATAAATTTGTACTATAAATGGTTAAATAAGGGATTAGTCATAAGAAATGACTTTGTAATATTCCTTTGTTCGGATCATTGATTTGCCTTTAGCAGTTTTTATTAAAGTAAGAGGCGGTCCAACAATATCATCAAGTGAAATTATAAAAAATTCCCCAAGAAGTTATGGGTCAATTTCATAAGCTACAAAATGTTCTCTGTACTGCACTTTTTGTAGTTTTTGACAGAAAAAAACTCCATTATTGTTTTTAAATATGATTATATTTAATATTACAAAAAATTCTATGTCATTTTTAAATGTTTCTATGTAATTTCCACATCTATATTTAAATCCTATGTGTTGTATGGTAGAATAAAAAAATATGTCACCGGCATCTACTTTTAGTTTTTCTAAAACAATATTTTTATAATTGCTTGACACTTGGTGTTTAGAATTAATAATATCGTTACTTATATTATTAGGATTATTTAACTGTGTAAGGTGGAGACCCCTGCCTCATCGTTTAATGAAAAAGGGTAATACATAAAATAATAATAATATAAGGTTCACAATGATAATACTAAATATAAAATTGATACAAATTTAGTTTAAGAGTGTGTAATTTAATAATTTCATAATAATGTTTAAAATTATGCATTCTAATAATTTGTAATATTTGTAAACGTATGTTTATTATAGTATTTAAAATATAAATCAAATGTTAATTCAATATTTTCCTAAATAATAAATAATGGAAAAAAAAATAGGCATTTGTTTGTGGTACGTGACTAAAAACATTGTGTAATGGCAGCCGTTGGAGAAATTTAAAACATGTAAATCAATCATTTACAGCAATATATGTAGTATAAATAATATCAAAAACCAACCTGTGTATTTCTCTAGTATAAAGAATCCACCAAGCACGAAGATCGCACTATTCTCCTTGAAGCGTCTTCGCCTTTATTTTACACTCGACCCCCGTGTTACATCACCAACAGCCAACACCCTTCTAATTTTATCGAAAAACCTTTTTCGAGCTTCCTTCCCACCATCATCAAATAATGGACTCGTCCAAAAACCGTAGAAACTTCTTTATGCATGCGCATCGTAGAAGTTTCTGTCAATTCTTTTTATGGATTAACAGCACTACTTCAAATATTAATTAAATAAGTAACCTATTTACAATAACTAGATAATTCACAATAATCTTCTAAACCTAATCGATACAGTTTTATAAAAATAAAAATGATTATAAAACCTAAAATACACAGCTGTACAAACAGTTGCCTATAACCAAAAGCATAAAATTGTAATTAAATAATAATATTCAATTAGGGATATTTTAATATTACAAAAATATAAGTAAGACAAGTATAGAATTCGTCAAGGCAAGTGACATTTTTCAGAGAATACTAAGGGTGGGTCACCACCCTACAACTGATATGCAAATTTTAACTGATATTTTTTAGACAAAGTCAGACAAATGTTTTTACGGGATGTGATACAATTGGAATAAATTTTAAACTGCCTATGCTTTGCCTCATACCTAAAACACCAGAACTTTCTTAAAGGACCTGATTGACGAATGACTCTTCCATAATGAGTTAGATTGTGAAACTTGGGCTTAAGCGTATCCTTAAATAACAAAACGTAATCACTGTTGTGGCTCTTAATTTTATTTTCTAATATAATAATATTTGGTTCGTCAATCTCAAAACAAATTATAATGTCTATAATTTCAATAAAATTAATTAGAAATTTCCACACAGGATCGTCAGATGGAACTAAATCTCCAATCATAAGGGGAAAATAAATAATAAAAGTCATCATTTCTCTGGCTGACATTTTCAACTTTTTATTGTTTAGATGTTTTGTAGTAATTTCACCAGATAAATTATCAATTTCAGTGGGTCCATAAGCAAAGTTTTTTTTTCGTGAATTTAAAGTAGTTAAGTCAAAATATTTCATCTTTATAGTAAAATAATTTAATGCATGACATAGATTGTAATGACAGACACCTTCAAAAATATCATGCATTACGTCAACATAATAGTTCTCTACTACATGAAAGGATGGAATTGAATTGAGTAAGGAATTACTGACAATACCTGTTTGTTTTTCGTCATTAATTTTTAAGTCCGATTCATAATTTGCAATTGTTCTCAGTAATTCTGAATTTTCGATGCTTAACTCCTGAGTATCTGATTTTTTAACTTTACACAGTCTACAAAAAAAATTACTGGAAAATGACTTTCTAAAATCAAGAAAAGAATTTAAGCCCAAATTATCACCCAGAACTAAACCTAAAACAAAATGAACATGTAAAGTAGACAGTTCATCAATTTTTATGTCTATTCCATCTGTTTCTAAAGATTTTAATTCGTTTATTAGAAACTGAAAGCATTTTACGTTTCCGTAAGTTTTTAAATCAGTCGATTTTATTGCGGCCATATAAAATACATTATCTAACTTGGATTCTTCTACTGGAAAACATGGAAATGTATAATAAACATTACAAAGAGAATGAACTTTCGAATGTGAGCCAAGTGGGTTATTGATTTCAAAATCGTCGTTATACAAAAAATATGGCAGGACAATTTTATTGGGGTACAATGCTTTTTTTTGCTTCCATAACCTTCCCTGTACAAAGTTCTTCAATTTTGGGCTTTTTTCTAGAAATTCCAAATGTTTTAATGTACGAATTAATAGACCTTCTTTCTCAAATATTTTTTGAAACTGAAATTTTATAGGCATAAGAGTACCTTTAATTTTTTTTTCGTCATAAACTGACATACCAGCGCGATGTGCTAAACCAATTTCTTCATTAACTGTAAATTCTTGTACATTTTGAGTAAACCCTTCAGATACTAACCACTTATATAATAAATGGTCAGTATTTAGAAATTTAAATGGATTTCTACAATTGGCTAAAAGGCTACAAAAATCATTGTATATCGAATCGTATTTTTTAAAATGAGACTCCGCAAATGCCATAAACAAATCCAATATAGGATTAATTAGAAATATGTTACTGTATTGTTGTATTTGAAAAACGTCCTTTCTACAAAAATTATTGTTATTATGGAGCGAAAGTACAAAATCTGCAACAGATTTTGCAATTTTTTTTAACGGTGATACTTCAGGCTGAATTTTCGGTAATGATTCATCCTTAGATTTAATAATAGTTTCTGAGGCCTGCGTCGCAGTCTCAGAGCGCTTATTATTATTTAATGCTGTCCCTAGTTCTAAATTACTTTCATAATTTTTATTCATATGATCGTCATAGTTATTATGTTTTCGATTCATGTGCTTTTTAAAGCTGCCTAAGTTTTGAAAAACTTGATGACAGTTATCTTCAAAACATCTAAATATACCCGATGTTTTTAAATCATGTACGCGTTTAAAATGATGTGAAAGTATTTGAAAGGAATGAAAGGTTTTTTTACAGATAAAGCATAACATTATACTGATTATAAGTGTATAACTAATATTTTTGCATCATTATCCTTTAACAAAAACACAATTTTTTTTTAATGCAACTAACTAACCCGTTTTAGAATAGATAGAATTAATATGATGGTAATGTGATCTGAAATTAAAATATCGTAGCGTCTCGTACAGAGGTGAGTCAAGCCACGTCAAGGGACCAGAAAATTTCAAGAAATCATTAATTTTGAAAAAAATGCATTATTGTATAGCAGGCATGACGCATATGTCACAGTGACCACTGTGTGTAATTGAATGAAATTTTATACGCTTTAGTTGTAATGTTTAGACTATACAATGAGATTTTAATTAATGTTAATTTGTTTACGCTGAAATAGTATATTATGTATTAATTTTAATAAACGCCATTTTAGTCACGAATTTTAATTATGCGAGTGTTTAATGAAAATAATTGTCTAGAAAAGTTAATAAACGAGTTGCATACTATACTTTTTCTACGACGAACATCATTATTATAAAAAATAACTTTTTAATGTTTAATTTAAATGTTTCCATAGGACGACATCTATAGAATTTTAGAGTAACTAAAATTAGGAATCTGTATTATCTTTTTAAAACAGATATTAATTAATTGTTGATTCAAAAATTGTACAAGCAGCCGCATCTGCAATAATTATTTTACAGCCGGAGAAATCAAAACATCAGTACGTGAGTTTGAACGTACCTACGTACCTACTTATAAATTTGTTCAAGATTGGCGCCAAGAAAGGGATGAAACCGAAAACTTTAATAACATTAAGAAAAAAACAAATGCCTACTATACAATAATGTAGGTACTTTACTTCAAAATCGGTGATTTCTTAAAATTTTCTGGTTCCACTTGACGTGGCTTGACTCAGGTCCTTAAAGATAATTACTTACCTAACCTCACACCAGTACCTAGGTCGTTGTTTTGGTATGTGAAATCACAACACAAACACAATCACTTATATTATTTAGTTCAGCTGGAATCAGTATCTTAATTCAACATTTAACAGCACTAATTGTATTAACGTTAAAAGTTATAGAAAAATCGAGATCAAATCAACCGAGCGACCTGCCTTTGCGCGATTACGTTTAGATACTGATTGTCCCGCCGAAATTCAAGAATTTGGGTGGTAACCTAGTCAAGTATTCGTTGTCCCAACGAACGCGTTCGTTAAGCCAATTAACAATGTTATTGTTTAATTAATTCGTTTAATTAGACTATGTATGCGTTTTATTACAACTACGAATGCTGTTATTGATCAATAAACAATGTTATTGTTTAATTAATGCGTTTAATTAGACTGTGTATGCATATTATTAGAAATACGAATTCTGTTATTGATTAATTAACATAGTTATTGGTTAATCAATGAAACATTTATATTACGTACGGAATTTATTAATACTTTACCTTACTAAGATAATTAAAAATGTTTATTAATATAACGTTTCTTACAACCGCAGTATTGGTTGGGTTAATAAAAATTTGATGGTACCAACAAACAGTTGCATTGAATACCGAAACACGTTTAATTATTTTTAATAAACACCGATTCGTAATATCAATAAAAAGTATGAAACTTCCTTAATAATGCAGCAATTTTTTTTCATAATATCAATTAAAAAACCATTGTCTCAATAAAAAACCATTTAATTAATGCTGTTTATTAATACTACTACCGATATTTCTTTCAGTGTACTTATTAGAATCAATTATTTGACGAAACAATGGTTTTTCCAAATTTTTAATCATGAGAATAGTTTAACTTATTTGATTACTCCTAGTTTGACCGATTATAATAATTATTATTATAATAATTATTATTGCAAAATTAACATTTTTTAATATTTGAACCATTTGAATATTCGATTCAAAATTCTAATCGAATATCACCATTCGATTCGAACACTAATTGCACACCCCTACTATGTTTAACACCTAAAATGACTAATAAAGCAGTGTGCTACTAGCTTTTCATTTTCTATACTTGCAAATTTAAAAAAAACTGGAATTGTTGTAATATCTTAACTGTTTTATTGTTTTTTAATAAAAATAATATTCCAAACTTTAATTGCTATTTAAACATTTCCTATTTTTTTCCGTGTCTATTATATCAATAAGTAAGTAAAGGAGTTTTGTTACTTTGGAAGTCAAATTTGTTTTGTTACTTTGAAAGTATAATTAGTTTGAAAGGTGGAACGAAAAAGGATATAGAAAGAAGACCTTAGCATATATCTTTTTTAAAATGCTAAATAAAATATGGTCATCATTAAATCCTATCTAGAATAAAAACAAGATTAGAATATTCAGATTAAATGTAAAAGGCATTGTAATGTATGGCGTGAAAACCTGGAAAAATTGTACTTACACAGAAAAAAATAAACCTATAAAGGTTAATATTTATTAACAAATGTTTAAGGATTATATGTAAATACGATATATTATGCCAAAAAACAATATCAAGTGGAGAAGTGCACAGAATATGAAAAAGTGAAAATAAGATAAAAATGGAAAGGGCACACTAAGGAAGCATAAGAAAAGCATAGCACAATAAGCACTCAGCTATAAAATACCAAAAAAGACGAGTAGGCAGACCTAATAACAAAAGAACAGTTATTTAGGAACAGGTTTAACATCGACAGAAGCAAAGTACATGGCAAAGGACAGGCACAAATGCAAAGAATTAGTATACTAAGGATGGATTGGCTAGCTAGATAGCTACCATCATTTTGCCAGCCCCAGATACACCTTAGCAGGTTCCCTTTGCTCCATAAAGGGTTAAAGGTAGAAAACATTACATAATGAAAAGATAGTACATACATTCCACGTCACTCAGCAATTTTTGTCGCGTTCGTAAAAATCAAAAATTGTAAGTAAAAACTACCGTAATTATTATGCTTATAAGCTTAAGCTTTATTATTAAATGCAAGGGTGGTTTTTTTTTCGGCAAATAAACGTTTTATTTCTCATTTTAGCTCGATACATTTAGTCCAGCGTTTTTCAATTTTTTTATTCCATTCAAATAATTGGTTTTCTCAAGACCCTCACAATAGGCGTTTGTTTCAGTAATGACCTTTTCATTTTACCCAAATCTTTTACCACCCAACCATTTCTTCAGGTTAGGAAACAGGAAATAGTCACGGGGACTAAATCTGGAGAATATGCTGTATGAGGTAGCAGTTCGTAACCCAATATATGGATTTTAATCTTGAATCTGTTCAAAAGCTATGAATAGTATTCGTCAGTGATCGTTTTACCCTTTTTAAGGTAATCGAATAATACCGCGGCAATTCCAAAAAAATTGCAATGACCTTGTTGGCCTTGTTGGACCTTGGCCTTCTTTGGTGCACGTTCACCTGGAGAAACCCAATGTCTTGATTGTCTCTGGTGTGGTGTGATGTATCCATGTCTACGGTAACGAAACAGCGCAAAAACTCGTTCGGATTGCGGCTGAACATAGCCAAACACTCCTTTGAAGTGGTCACACGGTTGCGCTTATGGTGTCGAGTGACGACCTCTTTTCGGCGAGGGGTAAACCACTTTAAAATCTAAGAGACCAACGTTCAATATTAGTGGACGTTGTGTTGAGATTTTTTTCCTTATCAGTCGTTATCAATAAGGAAAACTTGCTTAATCAGTGCTTAGCGACACGTTGTACATGACTACCCTTGTTATTGTTATCCTTAGCCGTAATTCGTAAGCGATTTTTAATTTAAAAAATCCGTGGTTTACCCCTCGCTTTTGGGTGACCTAATAGTTCGGAGTCACTTGTACGGTACGGTACAGGTACGTCCACAACGGAAGTCAGTAAACTAGTAAAGGAAAAAACGGTTCCCAATCCGGAACGTACCAAACCGTTCCGTTCCTAAAAAATCACGTACCAAAATCACGTTATTTCGGAACGTAGGGTAAATGATTTCACAATACATGCGAGTGGAATCCACGACACGACGTTGCTGGGCTACATTTTGTCTGGCGCGCCTCTCAGTTCTGTTGACCGCACCATAACAAATTTAATACCAAAATTAAATATTGTAACTTTTGCTATACACTATAAGGTTTAAGGAGGTCCCTACACTATCAATATTATTGCACAATATGTTGTATTAAGCAATTTAGTTAACATTGTGTTGACAATATTTATATTTATTTACATTGTCTGATTGCCTATGGACAATAATCAATTTTTTGTGCAGTAATATTGAGCAAAATATTTTTTAAACGTCTAGGGACCCCTTTAATACACAAACCTGTTGATTCCTTGAATGTTTTGTCTATCGCCAATAAAGATTCTCTAGTAACAAAAAACCTTCTTAGTAACTTTTGGTATTATAGTTTAATAATTGTACAATATTAGGTATATTGGATTTCATCTACCCTACCTAACAAACTTAATTTTTTATACACCGTTCCAGCGGAACGATTCCACCCGCCTCGTTATATTGGTTATATGCACCGATAAAGTTCAGCTCAAGTCGGCGCGCCGCGAAAGTCTTTAAACAGTTCCGTCGGAACTGTTCCGACGTTAGCGACGTTCGTTCTGTTCCATGTTTCACGTCGTTCCCTTCCCACTCGCTCCGTTCACTCATTCGATGGTCGGATTCTCTGTTTCTATTCAATTCGATCCGCTGTCACATCGTTCCGATATATTTAGGAACGTTCCAAAATCACGTTATCAAAATCACGACCCATCACTACAGTAAACCATTTCTTAACCATTGAAATTGAAGGTGCACAGTCCCCATAGTATTTATCAATCCTTCCTTGGTTTCGGTGATGTTTTTTTTTTACGCAAAAAATAATGCTTAATCAGCACACGAAATTCACTTTTTTCCATTTTTAAAATTTACGAAGTTGTCTGCTTTTTTAATGGCTGTCAAACACAAACTAAATGGCGCAGCTGCCATTCATAAATGGCAGTTAACGGGAGCAGTGTTGCATTTCAAGTTACTGCGCGGGAAATTCAAAAAGTCACTGACTTATCAAACCACCCTCGTAATCATGTTTGCAATATTGTACTATTTAGTAACTATTGCAATAGTATTAAATTAAATTTCGGTAGCTCAATTTTTTATTATTACGGACACGACAAAAATTGCCGAGTAACGAGGATGGCTGAGTATCTGATTGCGGAAGCCATTAAAATATCCTTGAACGTTCACGTCTGGACGCTTAAAGGACCTTATTACGCATATAGTGCCGTCCTTCCGCATTTGCATAGCAAACATAACGTGCCCTGCCTGGTGTCTTTTACGTTGCGAAATTGTAACGCGTGTCGTCTCCTCGACCTTTTTATCGAATTTCCTTTTCAGTGCGGGGAAAACGCTTTTTCCAGTTTCCCCCTTTCCGCACTTCTACCTTCATCAGGACCTGCATCTGTGCAAAGGATAAATTGGCCCACGCAGACTGAGTGTGTGTTAAAATTACATGACCTTGGGTTTTGTATTTTTCTTTGTAATCAGTACTATTTTTATTTTTTTTAATGCACATTTTTAATGTTGTGTATACAAAGGTCAACTTTCTTTTGTTGAAGAAATGTTTTTAATCCGCTGAATTCGTTTAAAGAGGTATATTTTTGTATTGTTTATACAAGGTGTTCCTAAACTTGGCATTGGCATAAATTTAGGAAAAGATTGAGCAAGTCAAAATAAGACGAAAACCCAAATAAATATTTTTCGTAATTACTTTCCAAGATACAGGGTGATAAAGTGTTAACATGTTACTTACCATATCAGTTTTTTTAATAAAACTTCTACTATGGTAGACTTGGAAAGGTGATATTTTGCGAACAGTCACTTACTACCAAAACACATATTCACACATAATTATAATTGTTCGAGTGAACACAGTGTCGTAGCAACGGGGGTTGCTTTAAGCTTATTGTCCCATACAAACTTTGAGGTTAGGTTTTTATAACATTTTATGCAATTTTTAGATTACACAGTTTGGCTACCATTAAAAAGGTGTACCTCTCAAACTTCGATAAAATAAACCGTTTACGAGATATTCGAGATTACAATAATTGTTATATCACATTAATTTAAGGTATATGATAACAAATTTTATTTTTTATTTGAAAAAACCAAAAAGAGCATTCCATGAGCCTCGGGCCTCAGGCCCTAACCGTCACTTTAAAAAATTGTAGTTTTTTCAATTAAAAAAATTTGTTATCATATACCTTTCAGTCCTTTAATGCGGTATAACAATTATTGTAATCTCGAATATCTCGGAAACGGTTTATTTTATCGAAGTTTGAGAGGTCCACCTTTTTAATAGTAGCCGAACTTGGTAATCGAAAAATTGCATCAAATGGTATAAAAACCTAACCTCAAAGTTTGTATGGGACAATAAGCTTAAGCAACCCCTGTTTCTACGACACTGTGTTCACTCGAACAATTATAATTATGTGTGAATATGTATTTTGGTAGTAAGTGACTGTTCGCAAAATATCACCTTTCTACCACAGTAGAAGTTATATTAAAAAAACTGATATGATAAGTAACACTTTATCACCCTTTATCTTTTAAACATAAGTAATTAGGAAAAATATTTATTTAGATTTTCGTCTTATTTTGACTTGCTTAATCTGCTCCTAAATTTATGCCACTAAGTTTAGGGACACCTTGTATATGTTTTTATTGCAATTACGAATAATATTTCATTGATAAAGTGAAGATGAGTCAAAAAATTCCAAGATAATCATATTTTAATTAAAAGAAACATGATAAGAATAAACATGCCTTATAAAATTAAAATAACAGTTTTACGTATGCATGTAAAAATAAAAATTACTAAACTGCTTATCTTAATTTGGACCTAACTATTTATAAGCATATTAATGTTTAAATTGTTTAAATGAAAATAAGGAATAAATTCAAATCGTTGAGAATGCCCATTGTTTTAAGATAAAACAAATGGGTTTCTCATGGTACGAATTTCCCATGATTTGCATCCAGGAGTCTCTGCTTGCGCTTGTTCATTTTTGTCGTGTTTCCGTGAGAATTCAAGAATTACCGGTTCGGTTTTGAAGTTAAATTGGGTCAATATTTTTGCTTATTTGTTCTTAGATTATTCTTTGGTCTTTAAATTTATTTCATAACCTATTTTGAGGCAAAAATTTGTTTGGTTTTTCAAAAAAGATGGCTAAATTAAACTAACTGTTAAAGAATATCTTAACGAAACCAAAAGTATGTGAATAATTTAATGTAGGTAGATAATTTTTTAGTTCAAAGAATGTAACATATCAAATGTTTTGGTTACTTTTGACATTTATTATATTTAAGGAAACCAGCAAACGTTGAACCTAACACAGTTTTTTAACAAGGAAATATCTCTCCGAATAATTTATTTAAAATATTGTGGTTTTAGATATTTTTAGTAACGTTTTACAAAAATAAAACAAAACATGTTTACGTAATACCAGTGTATGAAAGGTTAGTCACTGTTTCAATATTTGGCTTCTTAAAATATTTTTCCATTCCCACCTTTAAAACGCCCATTATCGTACATGTTTCCATGACACTAAGTGACCTTTTAAATACACATTGACAAGCTGTGGCTTTATGGCGCTTTAGTCACGAGCCGAAGTTAGCAAAGCTTTATATATAATTTAAACTGTATTCTGCCCTACTATGGAGAAAGGCAGTAACTGCAAAAAATGCAAAATGCGTTTTCTTGTGCTATACCTATAGCATATGGTAAAGCTATGGACTTTTTGTAACCGAATTCAACACAGAAATGCAGTCAAATATCTCATAAATTAAAAAAATCAATTAAATACCTACTGCTTTTTATAAAAATGTAGTTTATGCTAATTTTCCACAAATTTCTTGTTTAGCAGTTACTGCCTTTCTCCATAGAAGGGCAGTATTATTTTCAACACTCACTACTAAAGATTATTGCCCAGGCTGTAAAAACAATTTAGGCAAATAGGGTAAAGTTTTTTACCTCCTAGTCTGTAAAAATAGTATTATTTTTATAATCTTTTTGCATGTTTTTTGATATACAGGGTGTACCGAAAATGGCACACTAACTTTAATTTAATTGTAAAAAATACAATTTCAGAAACCCTGTCAACCTTATAATATATTATATGTTATAAGTTATACGTATAGCTAAAATATTCCACATCTAAAAACGGTTGTTATAAGTTATAATAACTTATAACAACCGTTTTTAGATGTGGAATATTTTAGCTTACCTGTGTTATAATTTAACTGACAAATATAATAGTATATTATGTATCAAGTTTGATAAACGCCATTTTATACACGAATTTAATTTAGGCACGAGCAAGCTTGCTAGCGAGTGCCTAAGTTAATGAGTGTATAGAAAAGTTTATAAACGAGGTGCATAATATACTTTTTCTACGACAAATACTTATTATTATCTTAAAATGATTTAAATCAAAAATTTTATAGAGCGCCATCTATGAAACAACAGGGGAAACTGTCAAATGTCACATTTTTACATTTTATAAACACAATTATAAAGGTTATAAATCGAAATGTATCTTGAAAATTGACAGTTTTTCACAGTGAAAGTAAAGGAAATGTTTTATGAGGACTTTACAGTAGAGTCCGTGCACGAATTTAAGTTATAGTTTACTGCCGGCGAAATTAAAAGGTCAGTACAATGTTCATATAAACTTTTCAAATATTGGCGTTGAGAAACTATTTAATACTTTTGTATTTTTGTATTGAGATAATAAAATAATTTTCACATTTAGTATTATTTTACAAGAAAGGCACTTTATTTTAACGATTGTATAAAATTTGACAACTGTCAACTAACTTAAAACTAACTTCAGCCCGTGACTAAAGCGCCGTAAAGCCACAACTTGTCAATGTGTATTTAAAAGGTCACTTGGTGTCATGGAAACATGTACGATAAAGGGCGTTTTAAAGGTGGGAGTAGAAAAAAATATTTTTTTAAATTAAAAGTTAAAATAAGTCGTGGTCTAGTACTTTTTTTTATTTTTCATAACTAATTGGCAACGCGTTTAAAATAATTTAGTATTTTCCCTATAAATAGCATATTACTACGTTCAAAAATCTTTTGTTGTCAAAAAAATACTTATTCCAGAAAAATTTACGGTCCTTAAACGAATGAATGAAAATAATAAAATAATGCGTATTTTATCCACGAAAAAAAATACACGATGAAAAAAACAAATTAAATACGTGGTAATAATAAAATGAGGAATTTATTATCATTAACAATTTTAAAATGGGAAGCTATATTTTTCTTAAAAATAATGAATTAAAAATAGCTTTACATTAATCTTAAAATAAATTTACGACAATAAATATAAATCGAGTCGCTTTTGTTAAGTGTTGTGTTTTGAAATATTTATTTTGCCATAAAATTAATTAGAAGATATACAGTGTGTCGAAAATCATGCACTAAAGCCATACCACTCGATGAGGGATTTTTTTGTGATGAGTATTTTTTAAGTGATTAGGCTTTTAGTTTAAAAAATATACATATTTACTGAAACGTCAAAAAACGGAAACCGTCGTAAAGTGCCGTACAGTGCCACGCGAATCGCATTCGTCTACAGCAGATCGCGTTTTGTTTTGCAGAACACGAAACAAAACAACAACTACCTGTTTCCTTTACGTTTGGCTGCTTTTGATGCCTAAGTGCTTCCTTTGCGATAATAAAAAGACGAACAACAAAGCAAAGATAATATTGCGGAAATAATAGTATTGTTTTACGTTGGTTTTAAATTTTTATAATGGATTGAACGATTAAAGATAAAATTGAAGCGAAAGCGGATCGTCGCACTATGTCGTAAACAGAGTGATTAGGTGACCAAAAATATTTTTGTTGAAAAACATATTGAAAATGCTTTTTTGTTATACAAAAAGATAATTTTTAATAAATTTAACCATTAGTTAGGATTAAAAGAAGCTAAGTACAGGGTGAACCACGTAAGATAACCAATATGCCTATCTCAGAAACAACTGTAGTCATGAAAAATTTGTAGGGAACAAAAATATTTGAATTAATACATATTTTTTAATGTTGTAATTTAATTTATACAGGGTGTTCAATTTTTTCTGGGACGATACCAATTTTATTATTTTCGATTTTTACAACTTTTTATTCTACGTACTTTTTTATGTTTTTAATGGCCTTTTGCAGAGCTAAAAGGGATTCCGCACTTGTACTCTTATCCTGTTTTCTGTTTAGATACCTCATCTGCCATTCATTTTTCTCAAATCCGTTAGATTGCTAAATTTGGGTATTTGAAATGGATGTTGTTAGCAAGAAAGTTAAGAAGTTATTTTTATAGCCAATTGGCTATAAAAATTAGTTTTAAATTAATATAGCTATATTTATTATTTTTATGTTTTTAATTAATTTTAAGGCGCCAGATTTAAAAAAAACTCGGAAAATAAAGACAAAAGTTTAAAAAAATGAGCTCTAATACACATTTTTTGACATAAAATCAAGTGTAGCCAAGTTTCTCAACATTTCCCGTCAAAATCCTTAATAACGACCATTATTCATATATTAACAAACACTTCCACACACAAAAGAAATTGGGGCAACCTGGGGCACCATTACTATTTGCAAAAAGTTTGCTTGAATGCACGTTAAAAAAATGACAAAATTTGGAGGGCTATTATTATATATAAAATAAAATATTTTTTTAATTTTTAACGTTATACCTTAAAAGACATTTATTTTAAAGCAATCTACCAAATATAACTCATGTTAATTATAATTTATAGTTTTAATCGCATATTTACCAAGCGCGAGTTATTTATATAAAAAAATGTGTTTGTGCATTGTTTTAAAATTTTATACGTCACGGTCCTTATTAATATTTTATAAATAAACAAATGGTTGTACATTGTCAAGAAAAGCATAATGATCAATTTTATGTATATTTTTTTGCTGTAAGGGCAACTTCAGAAATCGACTTTTGGTCACCTATACAGGTCAAATACGACACAGTGCGTCGTAAAGATTTTATTGGGGTTTGTAATCCCGGCGCATTCGCCATTTTTGAAACGTCTGTTTTTTACTTTTTTGAGAATTTTAAGAATTTTAAAATATAATGCAATTTTTTGTGAAATTATAAACATTAAAAAAAAAATAAAAAAAGAAAATAAATTCCTTATTAAATCATGTTAGCCACCATTTTATTTTATACAGTGTGTCCGTAAAGTCCCGGAACATGTGATTATTTTGAAAACGGTAATTTAAAAAAAAAAACGCTGAAACACGTCAACTTTGTTATTTTTCTAGCAATATTTTAGCATATGTAGTTGTTCCAAAATCTGCCGCGTGGCGGCGCCCCAATCGAAGTAAGGTTTTTTTAAATTACAACCCTTTATTTTTGTTGCATTTTTGGATAGCTACCGTTGTCCTGAGTACATTGATATGCTACATGTGGAGGGTTACATAAGAAAATTTTTGAGAAAAGTAGGTTTTTGCCGCTGATTGAGATTTTGGTTTTGACGAACTTATTCGCTGTTACGAGGCACTATGCATTGCTAGTAAGGGATTATTTAAATCAGGTCTTTCCCAATCGCTGGATAGGTCGATGGGGTCAAATTGAGTGGCCAGCGCGATCGCTCGATTTAAACCCTTTAGACTTCTTTTTATGGGGACATCTTAAAAACCGCGTCTATGTAAACAGGCCTTAAAATTTGGACGACCTAAGACACCGAGGCCGAGATCCAGATGATCACTCCAGCGGTACTGGCAAACGTACAACGCTCGTTTGTAGACAGGCTGTTCCATTGCCAAATAGTTTACGGTGGACCCTTTGAGCAACTGCTCTGATTGGCTTTCCAAAAAACATTAAGCAACGCATAGATTGTGTTTAAGTTTGACAAAATACCAAAATCTCATTCGGCGGCAAAAACCTGATTTCCTCAAAAACTTTCTTATGTAACCCCCCAGATGTGGCACATCGATGTAATCAGGACAACGGTAGCTATCCAAAAATGCAACAAAAATAAAGGGTTGCAATTTAAAAAAAACTGACTTTGATTGTGGCGCCGCCACGCGGCAGAATTTGCAACAACTACATATGCTAAAATATTGCTAGAAAAATAACAAAGTTGACGTGTTTCAGCGTTTTCAAAAAAAATTTACTGTTTTTAAAATAATCTCATGTTCCGGGACTTTACAGACACACTGTATATTTTATTTAAATTTTCCATAACAGTAGTTCTTGTATGTGTTTAGCTTTAAGCACACAGCGTTGTCAAGTTTAGTAAAATTAATTAGGTACCTACTTAATTTGAAAAATACTTATCGGGGGTAATTACACAAGTGCTTAAAAATTATCGATAATTTTGCTTGAAAGCATAATGCCTAAAAAATGCATGAGTTCATTTTCATATTTTGAGGAAAGAGCCCTAACCTTCGGTGTCGACCGAATGCATTTTTTAAAAGGCAATATGCTTAAATGCAAAATTATCTGATTATTTTTATGCACGAGTGTAATTTGTTTAGATAATTACACGAATAAACTAATTAAATCATATTTTTTGTTGTCCGCAGTATTTTTTGGTACACTATTTTTCACATTTTCATTAATTGATTCAAATCATGATTCTTTACCAAAACGTGACATTTTAAATAACTGTCACATTGAAATAAAAAATGACGTTATTTTTATTAATTGCCATGGATACGTGGATACAATGTAATTGTCTTGTAGGCATATATAAGAGGGTAATTATCAGAAACATATTTTGTAATTTTTTAATATTTAAACTCCCCCCATCGCGTAAAATAGGTTAATAAAAAATCGTCCAGTAAGCAAATTATTTAAAAAATTAATACAAAAGGTAAAAAAATTAAAATTGAAAGATTAATAAAATGAAATCTAATAATAAAAAATTAAATTTATAAGAAACCAAAAAAAATTAAGGAAATGTTTGGTTTAGAAAAAAAGTAGGTACCTACCTATATGAAACGCTGACACATTTACAAAATCGAAATTAAATAAAAACTGAAAACTTAAAAACCCAAGCAATAGATTAGGTCGCCATATCCGGCATAAATTAGTCGTAAACCCTCAAATAAAAATTAAAATTACCATTTTTCTCCATATCTCACACAAATGCCCACATATCATCAAGAAGCGCGAAACCATTGTTCACTTTATTATTTGCTTTTTTCCGCGGTTTTTTGACACGGTTCCGATCCGCTCACTTTTTCGATTCATATCGCTGTGAACGGTGCCAACTGCCTTATTTTTAACACATTTCCCTCCTCGTCTTCTTCTTCTCGTTAATCCGCCAACCTGAATCAGTTCTTTAATTGTTCCGGTGCCGCTGTGTTTGTCTTCCAGTGTTTTTAACTACGGTGTTTGCAGAGTTTTTGTGACTAAAATGTGTTTTTTTGAGTGATAATGTTCGACTGGGGATGACCTTGGTGTGGGTGGCTTTGACAGATTGTTGTCAATGTTGCTGGAGGATTAAGCAGGCATTGTATTCTGTTATGGGATTTACTTGTCTTGTGGAAGGTAACTCGATTTTTATGCCGAATAAAAGAAATGTAATATTAAAAAAACTTATTTAAGAAAAATTACTAAAAGCGTTGAATAAAACAATCGCGGCCAGTCGAGTACAACCAAGCGTTGATTTCGTGTTTTTTAATCTTGATAATTTGCAAATTAAAATTGTTTTTGTGTGTTTTGTATATTTTGTACATTAAACTAATTAACAAATAATTATCACGGTGAAAGAAAATTTGAATTTAAGAAATACAATAATAATAATTATTATAATTATAATTATTATTATTACTTATTGTATTTTTTAAATTCTAATATTCTTTAATAATAACACTGGTCAACAGACATTTTTCCTTTGGGTGACCAGCAACTTTTTCAGAGTAATTTGGGTTTCCTTATTTCAAAAATGACCATCATATTGCTAAATTGGCTCTTGTTTTCGAGATCTATATTGTAAAAACATTCAAATTCGTTTATATTTCTTTAATAAAATACTTAAACCAAGGATCGTTGTTAATGTATGTCCTAATTAAACCAAACAAAAAATAATTGTTTACATTCATACAGTAACTTTAATTAAGTTAAATAAAATCAATAAAATCGGACCAAAATTGTTCACGTAACAACACTTTGAACTTTGAAAATTGTTAGGATTTTTCAAGGGAGCTACTTTATGAATGTGTATAATACATTTTTTTAAGTTTAATTAGGGTTTATTGCTACATTATTGATATTTGGTTTAAGTATTTGATTATAAAAATATAAAAACGAATTTGAAGGTTTGCATATTGAAAAAAACGTTTTTTACAATATCTCGAAAACACGAGCTAATTAAGGAATATGATTGTCATTTTTGAAATAAGCGGACCCACATTACCCTAAAAAATTTGCTGCTCACCCAAAGGCAGACAAAAAGTTTCATTTTGTCGACCAGTGTAATTATTATTATTGTTACATTATTATTAGTTTTAAATATTTGCAACATTGCATATTTCACTAAAATATGTTGTTTTCTTTAAATGGCAAAACATGGAATAATAATAAAAACTTAAAAA
This sequence comes from Brassicogethes aeneus, assembly GCA_921294245.1. Taxonomy (NCBI): domain Eukaryota; kingdom Metazoa; phylum Arthropoda; class Insecta; order Coleoptera; family Nitidulidae; genus Brassicogethes; species Brassicogethes aeneus. The sequence goes on along the minus strand of OV121133.1, from coordinate 58,137,312 downwards.
AAATTAATTTAACATTTTAAAAATAAAATGTTATAAAAATTGAATAATAACAAAGTTATGATAATTAAAATATTTAATTTTTTGACAAAAACTTAACCATATTAATTAATATTAACATCAGCTGCCTTATTAGAATTTACAGAGTTGCGAATTATTTTTAACTTAAATGCTTAATAACTCGAAAATAGATACCTATGTATCTCTAAAACGTGGAATGGCATTAGGGCGCCATTTTCTTGACACCCTGTATAGTATATATATATATATACAGCCTCTTGATTTTAGATTTTAAAGAACTACAAATAAGAAAATTATAAAAAATAGGTACTGAAAATTTATGTAATTTTGTAAAAAATGAATAAATAAATAAATAATCATAAAATTTATTGGTTAAAAATATGTTGCAACATTTATAAATAGTCACTAAAAGTACAAAACATAGATCATAAAGGTCAAAAGTAACAAAAATACCCAAACTTGCCAATCAAAAGAATAACTAAACAATAAATTTTTTAAACTATCCATACAAAAATTATCAAAGTAACTTGGCCTAAATGTAAAGAATATTAATTATAATAAAGATTTTTTACTCTCATGAAAATTTCACTGAAGGCCAGATTAAAATTAAATTAAGATATTAAACCAAATTATATTAATAGGTATAATATTTTGTTAGTTTTGACCGAATAATTTATTTTATTTATATATTTATTTTATTAGTATTTATTAGTCTTCCTATCAAAACTAATCAATTAAACGAAAAACTTAAAACGGTATTTTTATACAAATAACCTATAAAGAAAAGATTTACATTTTTTTATTATATTTGTTTAAAATCATACTTTAAAATATTCTTAAAATATCGAGCAAAATGTATTTTGTTGAACACACTCCTATATGAGAAAATATGGGCCAACTAAACCTTTTTCCTGTTTATAACAAACCGCGTCGACCGCATTGTATGTATTAAAAGGTTTTCCCTGTTTTGAATATGTCTTTTCCATACGCTTAATTAAAGTAAAATCGATGGCACATAATCCGGGATATTATTTATTTTTGTAATTTTGTAAATTTTACTGAAACGCAATTTTTTTGTTTCTCTGAACATTTACAGTGTTTCATTTTGATTGTCGACAATTATGTATTTATTTAAAATAATCAAATCTTAAAAATTTTGGTTTTAGTTTGTAGTACTCGAGAAGCTCTATCTTTTGAAGAATAAAAAATGTCATACCTATGTCATTAATAGAAGAACTCCAAAAACTTCAAAGGTATTGGGAATTTTTCAAATTTTAAAAAGGATAGCGTTTCTAAATTTGGAATACCTAAAAACTCCATAATGTAATAAAATTGTATTCAGGATGGTCAAAACGTAAGGTCAAATTTGAAGAAAAAACATTTTTTTAAGCACTCTGTATAAATTCTAGTAAAGATTTTGCAGTATTAAGCCTCATTCAGAACCTCGTAATTAGTGGAATAAATTAGTGGTTTCAATTAACGTAAAAGTTTGTCTTATGAATATACACAGTGTTGTTCACAACCAAAAAATTAGTTTTAAGCTTCATTCAGAACCTTGAAATTAGTGGAAAAAATTAGTGGTTTCAATTATACTTATAATTAACACAAAACGATCATTCACAATGTGCAAAATTACCCAAGCAGCATTTTAAGTAAAAGCGTAGAGCTTTGAGGCAATATTACTTAATTTAAGTAAATATTTTGTTAAATTAACCTTAAAAATTTACTTTGAAGTAAAACTTTTTTTAAAGTTATAATATAAGTTTTATTTATGTTATTTTTACCTATTTTAATAACCCTTAAGTTTCAACACTTTAAAGTATTATGAGGGACGTAATTTTTACGAAAGAAAATTACTTATAAGTGTATTTCACCTAAAGGAAAATTTAACGGTAATTTTAACGTCAGAATTTTTACTTAATGGTAAATTTTACTCAAGTCATAATTTTACGATATTAAGACCACTTTATAACCGTAAATAATTCCTATTCGCCTGGTAATTTTTAGGGTTATTAGTGGGTAATAAATACTAATAATATTGACTAAACAAGGAAAAATAAGCTTAAAGTGAAAAATAAAACTTTGGGGGAATTTTTTTTAGGCCGCCATAATGAGTTTTTTAAGATGGCATCCATTACTTATCTAAACATTTATATAATATTTTTTCATGAATATCTTTCTAAAATATAATAAGAAAAGTTTTAGTTATTAAAAAATAATTAAAACTAAATGATTTTTAAAAAATTTTATAAAATTTCGTTGGTTTTAAGTTTTGTTGAATTTTTACCCAAGCAATAATTTTTCTTAAAACCGTAAAATATATAGAGGGCATATAATTTTTAAGACGTATCGTACCTATTTTTATCAATAAAATAATGTGCGTTTGAGTTTTAATGCAAAATATCAATGGTTTTGACAATTTAACTTATATTTTTTAATTTTACTCTAGGGTGGCCTTTATTACTTTGTAATTACTTAAGTTCCTACCATTTTGTAAAATATAAATTAAAAGAACAAAGAAATTACGAATATCAATGTTTAAGAAAGAGAGAGCAAACAGTTAGTAATTATAGCGTTATTATTACGTAAATTTGTGGTATTTATATTGTTTTTATTACGTAATTCTCTTAGTAGATCAAAAAGGTTATTATGTGGGTAAAATAACGAAATAAACCATTCCCCAAATTTGGTAATTTTTCGTATCTATACCGTTATAAAACCGTTTTGGTTAACCGTAAAAAATACTTTAAAGTTGACTTAGTAGTAAATTTGTAGTTATTTAAACTTAAAATGCTGCTTGGGTAAGATCTAAAATTAAGGGAATTTGCTAAAAGATTGCCCATTCTTCTTAACTTGACATAAACAATATTAATTATATTAAAATAATATTTTTTGCAACCATTACAATAATATTTATATAACCTTTACTTCACTGGCAAATCTTCAAACTTTTTGCTTTTGACATGCGCACATGCGCAAAGCCGCTTTCCAATTATAATTAGTGGTAAAAGTTAGAAGTTTGAAAACTTTTTCCACTAATTGAAAAGTACTATCACTAATTTTTTGGTTGTGAACAACACTGTGTATATTCATAAGACAAACTTTTACGTTAATTGAAACCACTAATTTATTCCACTAATTACGAGGTTCTGAATGAGACTTTAGTACTTTTCAATTAGTGGAAAACTTCTAACTTTTACCACTAATTATAATTGGAAAGCGGCTTTGCGCATGTGCGCGGATATTTTATGTCAAAAGCAAAAAGTTTGAAGATTTGTCAGTGAAGGTAAGGTTATATAAATATTATTGTAATGGATGTAAAAAATATTATTTTAATATAATTAATATTGTTTACCTATGTCAGGTTAAGAAAAGTGGACAATCTTTTAGCAAATTCCCTTAATTTTATAATTTAATTTTATTTAATAATAATAATAATAATTTTATAATTTAATTTAGTTAATTTTGCGCATTGTGAATGATCGTTTTGTGTTAATTATAAGTATAATTGAAACCACTAATTTTTTCCACTAATTACGAGGTTCTGAATGAGGCCTTACACAAACTACACAATCGCTTAGTTTTGTTGTTTGCAGAGTGTTTACAAATTAAGTTTAAAAATTATAAAACAATAATAGTATAATATTACTATTTATATGTTTTTAAATTTAAAATATGCCCAATAACTTTGATGTTTTTGGTGACATATGACATTTTTTTCTTTAAAGGATAGAGGTTTTCGATTACTACACTTTTTTTTTAAATCAGTCTATTTTTAAATAAATACCAAATTGTCGCTTATTAAAATGAAAGACACTGTTTAAGCGTATACCTTATAAGGTTAATAATAATTATATGTCCAGATAAACAATCTAGGTATTATAATCTAGATCTATAGTAGTAGTTAATTAATAGATTTAAGTACATTAAATGCACAACTCTGTATTTGCAGGATAAGTGATTTTAAGAAAAACATGAAAAACCGCTCATAGGATCATTTTTGAAAAAAAAATGCAAAAATTGTATAAACGTGCTTTTGCATCATTTTTATTCAAAAAAGTATATACAATAGTATTTACTTTCACTATCATTTTTGTTTATGAACATAATAAATTATTATGAAAGTGTTAATGATGGAATATTACGCCAATTAGGTATATAGATTTCGTGAATAACAAGTTTATTTATGAATCGATACAATTTTTCTACTCCTATAGTCCAGGAAACAAAGATTGTTTTTTTTTTAAACATGTCATCGATGTCAGAAATATTAATCAAAATTTATGGTTTAAAAAAATAAAATGAAGATATTTGGAAGTAAAGTTTTTTAGAATGGAAAGTTATAAATGCTAATTAAAAAAAGGATTAAATAATGGAATAGAAGAATGGAAGAATTAATTCAAATTAACATAGACTTAGCGGTACCAATTCTGAAGAACTGTTTTGCTAGCTATAGTGTAAAATAAATAAATAAATAAAACTTGATGGTAGTCGGGTTTTATTTTTTTTATGTAGAGTTAGGGGTACTGATAATGAATCAAAAATTTCTTTCCGCGTCCCATAATTTCATCCCCCGAAAGAGGATCCGACATCTGTCAAATATTTTAACCTAACTTTTTAATGTTTTCTTTATTTCTTTGTATTTCTCATAATTAAAATTATACAATAGGAGTATAAAAAGTATAGTATTACATTTGAGATAATAGCCTGCATGATCCCTCGTATAATAATATACTATTAAACCAATGATTGTAACACTTATTCCACTTCGATTGAGGTACCTTCAAAAAATGCATTTTGAACAAGTTTTGTTGTTATACGTATAATGAAGAAAAAATAGTTTTGTACAAAAATACCACTCCCACACCAAAGCATCATTTATGAATCTTCCATTTAAAAATAGTCTAGACTAATTAATATTTACACCGGCACGATAAATAAACGGCTCTCAAAATGATTGATTTAAGAAGTGCTAATGTTATAAATTTTTATTTGCTGAAATATTAATTTAGTGGTGTTTTCTCATTGTAAATGCATTTTAATATTTTACTACACTATTACTCAAACAAACAGATCTTACAGAATCAGGAATTCTCTGGAAGAGCAAGGCAAACTCAAACACATCAAGGATGCTGGGCGGTTAAGTAGATAAAAGGGCATTATTATGTACGTGTGCCAGCTTTGAGGGGAGCAGGGTAATCGGGTGGGCAGACCTTTTGCTCGAGCTGAAGAATAGAGATCAAAGGCTCCAAATTGTAAAATAAGGTGCCATGGTACACGCTTTACTATTTGAAGTATTAAGTGCACCAAGGTCTTTGCATGCACGTCGCGTTTTGAGTTGAGTAAGTTTTGCTTTGAAGTTTAAATTAAAAAAAACTTATTTTAGATACCTACGCTATAACAACAAAAGTTTTTTGCTCAGGTGCTGTGGTATAATGTAAAAGTGGTTAGCTTAATAATAATAATAATAATTTATTGCCCAACAGAATACATATTCCAATTACAGGACAAAGTATACACATGTAAAAAAATTATAAAAGAAAAAAGATATAAAATGAACTTAATATTTTGTTAAAAAACATAGGTATAATAAAAAATAATATCATGAATAATATAAATTAAATAAAAATTAAAATTCCAAATTATTTTGACCGAGAAAAAAAATCATGAGAACTGGACGTAATTTTCTTAATGTTTGAATTAAAGAAATCGCACTGGTTACCTATACATTGTATAGGTAGTATACAATTATAATTACTACACATAACATGAACAGGAGATTTCAAAAGCACGTTAGTTCTTGAGGAACTACAATAAAATGTTTTACTTCCACGAGATTCCAAACGTGGCACTAAAATATTTAAGAGACCCAATAAATGACAAGAATCAATTTGGTAATTAAAAAGTTTCCACAGAAATTTTAAACTTGTCATTATTCGTCTAACATGTAGGGTATCAAAATTAAAACGCGTTAAAAGGATGTTATGGTCAGTTCCTCTAGCAGGATAAATATGATCAACTCTGTAGGAGAGAAGTTTAAGGAATCTTCTTTGTACTTTTTCAATTGAGTCAATATGTACGTTATAATACGGGTACCAAATAAGTGGGCAATATTCGAGCTTTGTTCTAACAAGATAAAAATACATTGATTTTAGTGCTGTGATGTTACAAAAATTGGTAGAATTCCGACTTATAAAACCCAGGAGCTTTAAAGCAGATTGCACAGTATTATTAATGTGGGATGTAAAAGAAAGCTTATTATCAAAGAGTACACCAAGGTCACGAATTTCATGACAGCGAGGAAGAATAGTATTATCTAAAGTTTAATTAAATATGATGTGCGCATTTTTAAGAAAGGTACAGATTTTGCATTTAGAAATGTTTAGGTCGAGTTTGTTAACTTTGCACCATCTTAAAATAATGCTTAACTGATCCTGAAAGAGTTCGCAATCTTTATAACTGGAAATACTGGTAAATATTGTAACGTTTTTTAAACTGTTCGTAGTGTGAATAAAAACACGCACTGGTTTATTAACGAACTAAACTATTTATTTTTATAACTTAACTACACTTAAAACACTATAAAACTAACTTAACACTTAACTACTAATTATTTATATATCACTATTGTACTAGAGTCTATTTATTTGCACGTATATTTATTTATTTCGACGCGAGTACCAAAACTGGACTGACTCCTCTGTGATGCGTCGTTCCTTATATATTACAGCGCCTACGTCCTCTAGAACATTCCAGCGAGCTCCACACTCTCGATTATTCGAGCGCTGAGTCCCGGCGATGACTCATCGGCGATGAGTCATCATTCCGAGATCCAGAGCGGTACTCGCTACATTGCCCCCGTCTTAAAACATTTTCGTCCCGAAAATGGTCCTCAGCTCCATGGCGATATTTGCATAGGGATCCAAACTTGCATTGTGACGTCCTATAGAAGTAGCAGTCTACGGTCTTCCTTCCGATTGTTCTTTCAGGGTTGTGGCAACAGACAAGAATGTGTATGCCACTAAATCTGAAGATAACTTCCACCATACTTCTAATTATTCTCCAATCTAAACCGTCAAGTCCACAAGCAATCTTCGGTATCGCCAGGTTCATGATGTCCTTGGACAAAAGGGTATCCCTCAATTTATTTAAGGCATTCCATACATCACGGTAGTTTGGCTTCTGATGGGAGAGCTGCTTCGTTACCAGATAGAAGATACTTCTGTTGCCTATCTGCTCATTATTCACAATTTTAAGCACCTCTCCAACTTTGGGATTCTGCCTTCGTAGCTCGTCGATCCGTCCAAACTTGTTTTTAAAAACAACCGCTATTCCCCTGGACATCCTTAGGTCTTCCACAACACAGTGAGCCAAGGAGTAATCGGCCGGAACCGTGAACAGATCTTTTTGTCCTTCTTGAGTGACACCGTAGCGAGCTTTTTTACCGCTCGAATATAAATACATGAAGTCTTCAAAAGGCAAGTCGTCTTCCGGCGGATTAACTCTCCTTACTCTGGCATCGTCTATTTGAGCATTATTTCCAGCGTAAGGAGCCAATCGGTTGAAATGGATCACTTTCGGCTTTCTTCTTGGTTTTTCCTGATCCTGTAGATGAACGAACTCGGCTATGAATGTCGCTCATTTTTCTACGTAAATTGCTGACATAATCTTCTCCAGCAATATCTTCCCCTGGTAGGCAACCAAACCTCAGGTCACAAGGTAGACGAAGTTCACGTCCCATAACAATGCTAGCGGGTGTCTGGCCGGTTGTATCGTGGATCCAGAGCGGTACTCGCTACAATATTTTTAGGTCATCAGCAAACAGTAGATGATTACAATTAAGTTTTAATGACAAGTCATTAATAAATAAAATGAACAAAAGCGCACCCAAGTTAGAGCCTTGTGGTACTCCACTGCTCGCATAGAAATAATCGGAGTTGTAGCCATTATATGAAACAGATAATTTGCGCTCACACAAATATGAATAAAACAAATTAATAAGGGAGTGACTAAAACCAAAAAAGTGTAACTTATTAAGCAAAATTTGGTGATCGACCCTGTCAAAGGCCTTAAAAAAATCCGTGTATATAGCATCTACTTGAAGTTTTTTGTCAAGTTGTTCTGAAACAAATTGCGTGAATTCAGCTAAGTTGGATACAGTCGAGCGTTTATTCATAAATCCATGCTGCTGCGTGGAAATTAGTTTACTTATATTACCTCATTGTAGATGCAGGTATACAGGGAAGATTCAAAGACTTTCGCAAAATTAGACAGAATAGCTATAGGTCTATAGTTTTTAATATCGCTAGGATTACCTGATTTTAAAATAGGACAAACTCTGGTTATTTTCCATACCTAAATCTGGAAAAGTAGACGTTGACAAAATCATATTGAACAATATTAAGAGAGGATATGCAAATATTAACGAGCAATCTTTTATTAAGAAGTTTGGGATGAGGTCAACACCACATGAATAATTGTTTTTTAGTTTAGACATACTCCGTAATATAAGCTCCTCAGAAAATGCAGTAATATTTATTCTGAATTAAATGTAAACTCAGGAGTCAAAGCAGTATTGTCATCACTAACAGAATAAACACTACCAAAATAATCAGCAAAGCCATTAACAACATCTTGAGGAGTTTCATATTGTATATCGTTTAAAAAGACATTAATAAAACCTTTATTGTTTAATCTTCTGGGATGTTATAGATTGTTTAAAACCAATTTTATTCATTACTGGTAATCTTCATAAGAAAAAATTGAACCTACACCTCGCCAAAGTTTTTTGGTTTGAATGAATATTACCAGTTATGGGTCAAGGAAGTTTCTTAAAGAAACTAAGAAAATTGAATGTTTACCTTAATGTTTAGCCCGGTTGGGCTAATTCTAGATTCCTTTAGGCCATCTGTGATACAATTTGCTGTTTGCAGTCTTGGTTGTTTGCAAGACATGCACGAATTTTTTGCAAGACATGGCAACGCAGTAATTTTCTTTAAAAACTGTTTATAAAATAAAATGGGTAATTATCTTTAAGGGGTTACATACATTTGTGCTGGATCAAAAAATCGATTTTTTTTTATTAAATATTCTTACAACATATACTTTTAAAAATATGTACTCAAAATTTCATCAAGATCGGAGCACTAGAACTGTTATGACAATGTAGCAATAGCGCTACCTCACGAATATTTAAAGGCAAACTAAATGAACTTACGCGGTTATCTCGGAATCGTATTTTTTGAAAAGTGCCTTTGCCGTGAGCACGATTTCTCGAAAACCAATTTACCGATCGATCTGCAATTTAAAAGTATTGTCCCTAATTACAATAGCTCCGGATTTTCATTTGGATGGAAATTTCTATTTTTTTCGGCCGGAAAACTAAATTTTTATACCCTCAAAAATCAGATTTTTTGGGAAAATCACCGCCATTTGCGTGAACATTTTTTTTGCAAAACCCTTAGTTCACGAAGGGGGTTATACTATGTATTAATATCGTTTTTTTTTCATTAAGATCTGTTGAGCGGTTTTCGATATTTCATGGTCACCGCAAACGCTTAAAAAAAGGCGTTTCGAGGCAAGGGCCGTATTTTCCACAACTTTCCATATTTTCGCATACAATTTTTTTTTACGAATACTTCGAAACATATCCTATTTAATGCTTTATAGTTCGTTTCAATATAATTATTATTACATAAAAAAAATCACCAAAAATCGTTAATTTTTACGAGCTCATTAGGGAGCTATTTAGGGATAATATATTATCCCTAAATAGTTGATTTCTACAGTGTAGCTAATATTAAAAGCGTATAAAATAAAATTTAACATTAAATACAGAATAAATATTGAATTTTCGGTTAATTAAACAAAAAATTGGAAAAAACAGTATTTAAATATAAATTTAGATATACATATTGGAAAAAACAGTATATCCACATATGTATTTATTCAATAACTTACCAAATATTGTTGATTCTGCTTCTATTATAATAAAAATATAAATTAAAAACAAAGAACTTTACTTTTATTTTTAAATTGCATGTAGATACTCTGTTTAAATAAAAGTTGATTTCTTTAAAATATAAAAACAATTTACTTCTTTTAAAAATTTGAAAAGTTTAAACAACTATTAATTTAAAAGGAACATGGTTTAATTTGAACGCACAAAGTTCTGCTTCGTTTTAAAGCAGTGGTTTAAAAATAGGATTTAAATAAAACAAAGAAAACGCTTATAAACGTCATCTTAATAATATTATGGAGGATCTTTGAAGAAAGGGGTTCTTAAAAATGTATTCCTATTTTTAAATGTATGTACTACTGTTTTGTGCAATAAATGTTAGTGCTCATTATTATAATTTTCCGCACAAAAAGTATCGCTTAAACGGAATTTTATTTTATGCCTTTTAAGAATTAACTTTGCTACTTGTAAAATGCATAAATTCCATTCTTTATTCCATTCATTATTACACTTAAAAAAGTACATTGGAAATTAAAAAGCACTTTATCTGAACCAATTGTATTACAAAAATAAAGAAAAATGTATTAAAACAATTTTCTAGAGAACAAATTACAACAAACGTGAATTTGTTCGAGAATAAACTTTACTATAAATAAGAATTTAGGAAAAAAATTCTCAACATTTTTTGACAAATCTGCTTATCATCGGAGCTGCATTATCCGGCATAAATTAAAAAAAATGGCAGAACACAGTTAAGGATTCCAAAAATATTAGTGCAAAATAGAGTGGGCCATTTAAATTGGTATTTTATTGTTTCGACCTTTACTTTATGAAACTACATGTCACTAATGTATAACTAGATACAAAATACTGTTTTTTGAATTTCACGAATTTATTTCTATTTTATTTTGACAATTGTTTCGCTAGCACAGTAGCTTCTTTAAAAATGATTTCAAACTTTATCTAATAACACACTTATATAACACAGTTTTGTGTGTGACAAGTTTTAAAAGATTTTCTCATGTATTTTCCAATAGAAAAACGTTATTAGAAACGTTATACCAAATAAATAATAGTTAATTTCCTAACAAGTGCGCAGTTTTTTTCGCAATTTTTTTTATCAGGTTCCATTTTAACTATAGTTGTATGCAAGCTTGCGGAAAGTTGCACTTATAAATATTTTTATATTGAATTATTTTAGCAATATTTTTTGTTTTTAATCAAATGATTTAATAATCTTATTACTGAATTAACGCATTTGCGTGCGGAATAGTACAGTTTTACTTTGCGCATGTGAGTAGAAACTTTATACATGGAAAGTTTTAAATGACAAATAAAATTGCACTAACCCAGCTAGAGATGCGACTTGAAAAAAAAACGGTCCGTTTTTTTCAGGTTTTTTTCAAATGGTTTTTTTTTCATATTTTAGGTTTTTTTTTCAAGATTAGTCCCATTTGCCTAATTTTTTATGTTTCCAGTCCAGTTCGTCGACTAAAATTAGCCACTAAATGACATTTAGTAAATGTAAATAGTCTCGCGCTTTGCACGCGCCACCACCACCGAATTGACCAATAAGGGCCGCGCTTGTTTTGATTTAGTCCTAAAAAAAAGTAACTACCTGTAATATTTTTCATTCAGTGCTTGATTTTTCAAAAAGCTACCAAAAGCACTTTTTTCATGATTTTTCAAATTCATGTAGAGTATGGAAATTTTATTTTTCAAAAAAACAATAGCATATTCTTGTAGAACATTTATTCATTGGTGGTTAAGTCAGAACATTCCGTGGACCAAAAAAGAAAGCCAAAAAAATTTCGATTTTTTTTATTACGGTATTCGTTAGGATTGAGCGTTGCACGTTTTTCATCTACTAATCTCAAAACTAGAAACTTCAAGCTTCAAAGTGCTTTTTTTACGGCTTTAATACGACCATTTTTAACGAAGATTTTTTTTATCCTTTAATTTTTTCTATTAGTGTAGAAGTTTTACATTGCTATTGGTTTCTTATGTGGAAACTACCAAATAATAAGAAATCAGATTTTTTAGTCTCGGTCAAAATTTTCAATAATGAAAAGTGTAATATATTCTACATTTCACTTTATTATTAATATACATTTTACTCAAAATTTTATTTTAAAAAATTACTCCATTTTTACGATTATTTATGTTATTTATTGACAGAATATGCTTTATTGCAGCGGATTTGAAAAAAAAAACAAAAAAAACTGTTTTTTTTTTAGTTTTTTTTTGTTTTTTTTTCACATCTGAAAAAAACCGTTTTTTACATCTCTAAACCCAGCCTTAATATTTTTTTAGAAACCCAACAAAAATTCGTAAAATTCATAAAATTCGTAAAATTTGTAAGAATTTTCACTACCTAACTTAAAGTTATTGTAGTAACTAAACGAAAAAATAATAATAAAAATCATTGAAATGCAAGTCACTGAAACACCCAGGTTCGGTCACTGTGACCGCGATAATATCACATCAGCAAGGTCCGACCATTGGAATAGCACTGACCAGTGCACAGTGTGTGAAATTAATGATCTAGCTAGACAAAACCTTAATGACATAAAAAATTATAAATTTTCTCTGTAAACGGGGAATTTGGGTTCACTGAATCCAAATCTGACATCCAAAATGCAGAAATTAAATTCGTTCATTACGAAATGGCCGGCGCATTGCAATAAAAAACAAACATTCGGTTTCGTCGAAAATTGGTCAACTTTCGTTTTTCCAAAGAAACACCCTGTATATTTTTGTATATTTGAAATCTGGAGAAAATTTTGAATCTGATAGATGCACATTCGCTACCATTTTGCAATTGACCTTAAAGTTTTATTTTTTAATCCAGGAAGCTGCAATTTGAAGAATCAATTATTTTTACCATCCAAATTTGCAATTAAATGCATAAATAGCAAATGTTGCAGATCAATTGTTTTTTTTTTAATTAACTCAACTTTTTTAAATACCATACAAATGTTTTTAAAAATCCATATGTTTTTCTCAATCATAACTCACCAATGTCATAAAAAGTTGTTTAGTGTTTTCCACTAAAATTACACTTATGGAAAACTTAAATTACAACAAAAATTAAGATCATTTTAAAAATCCCGCGATAGTGTAAGTATTGAATTCAAAATTTTCTCCTAATTTGAAATATACAAAAATATGCAGAGTATTTTATTGAGAAAACGAAAGTTGGCATTATTTCCGGGGAAACCGGATACCGGGTGGTAACCATTGAAGGTTGAAATAATTATAAATTAACTCTTTATTATTACTCCCAAATTTCAACTCTATTCCAAAATTTACTAGTGGAGAAGGAGTGCGTCGGTTTTTGGTTACACCCTGTAGAACAGGCAAATTGGGGCAATAAATAAAGGCACATCAGTAATCTGTAGACGTTATAAAACAAAACAAATATTGATAGTGCATCCGATATTCCTCGATTACCATACTTCTTGCTTAATAAATATTGTCCATATTTAATAACACCAAGTGAATTTCTATATCTATAGCCTGTTGCTGATTATTGATATTATAAATCCCTAATAATAAAAAATAAGTAATATATACCTAGATCCATAGCTGCACAGTTCAAAATTTGATTTAACTTGACACAATGTCAAAATCAAACCACCTTTTTGCAACGCATACACGGCTAAGTATGTTTATAAAAAATGATACGCCCGGAACTGGCGCCTGCATAGTGCTAAATACACTGTTGCAGTACGCTCTAAGTAATGGAAATCATAACAGGGAGAACTAAAGAAGCTTATTTAATAAAATTTGTCTTTATTACAGGTTGTTTTTAAATTAGGTTTTGTCTAGCTAGATAATTAATTTAACACACTGTGCAGTGGTCAGTGACCACGAATACAGGGGGGCCAAGGAAAGATTAGCTGGTCTGACACCATTGAGGCCATTAGTAAAAAGATATTGGACCGGTCCAGGTCGTTAAGGGTAAATATTACCCTTGGCATGTGTTTTTTTTTACTTGCTTTGAAAGCAAGTTTGAGTAGTAGAAAACTTTTTATTCGGTAAAATCTATCACTTTTCAGAGTTTTTGTTAACATAGGCGAAAGCAGCATCCTCTTCTCTAGTCGATTTATGTAAAAATGCCATTTTTGTTCAAGATATGAATCCAGAATTTTAATTGAATAAGACTATGATATTAACATGTATATTGAATTTATTTTTTCTTGTCCCAGATGAATGCGGTCAGAGCGGAGGCGAGGCAGAAGACGCCGACAGTGACGAGGACGTGATCACGGACTACCACGTGGTGGAAACGGGGGCGGCAAGCTGCGGCGGCGGGGGCGGGGGGGACGGTTTGACCAACAGCTACAACGGAGGCCTGGCGTCACCGGACGGTACCGTTGTCGTCGTCCCTGGCGGCGGCAACGGCAACTGCGCGCCGGCGATGTTGCCGCGCGCGGGCGGCGGCGGTTGCACGGCGCCGCTCCCTACTATCAGCGTGACGCCGCACTCGCCCGCCAACAAGACGTATCCAGTGCTGGAGGACAGTTTGCAACAAGTCAGGGATCTGCACGAGACGGTGCAGCACATGAGGAATGTCTCTATTGCCAGTGAGTATCCAGAAATATATAAAGTCTATTCATTTAACAGACGGAGTAAAACAAAACAAACCTGAACGCGTGGTCACCGATGTGGTGGCTCGTACCCACGCATACCGAAATTCTCCAGGGTTTCGGTGGGGATGAGGGGTTGACTACCAAGTGGAAAAATAAAATAATTTTTGCACGTTTATTACGATTTTTAATAACATGTTCAAATTGTCGACCATTTTCGATCTCGCAATGACCCAAACGCACGTAAATGTTATTTTGAACCTTCAGAAGCATATCCCTAGTCATATTGGTAGTTTCTTCAAGTATGCGATTTTCCAAATCATTTATTGATTCTGGTTTTGTTGCATACACTTTACTTTTCAGAAACCCCCAAAAGAAAAAATCGAATGGGGTTAGATCAGGATATCGTGGTGGCCACTCAATTTTACATCTTCTATCAATCCAACGGTTTGAAAATTCTCAGACTGCGCGACTAAATAGTGGAAATGTTGGAACCACTTATTGTTAATGCCATTAGAGCATAATGCACGTACATTTGGAACAACTTGATTTTCTAACAGTTGGAGATATCCGTCTCCGTAATAAAAATTCATTCAATTCAATTCAATTCCATAATACCAGCTCATACGTTAATTTTCTGCGGTCTCTGAGTATGATCTTCTCTTATTAGACGTGGATTTTCGTCAGCCCAATAACGACAATTGTGATTATTAACCTTACCATTTAAGTAGAAAGTAGCCTCATCAGAGAAAACAATATTCGAAAGAAAATTCCTGTTAACATCACATTTACCACGTACTATTTCACAAAATTACAACCTTTGTTAAATTCCTGAACTAGGTGAAACTTATAGGGAAATTACTTAATTTTTTTTTTAATTCTGTGGACTTGCATGTACCTGACTCGCTTTTAATAAGGAATTTGAGGGTTCTTCAATAAAAGACAGTAACACTTCTTTCTTTTTTTCTGGAGTTGTTGCAGATTTCGGTCTGCCAGTTCTCGAAAGATCTCAGTTTCCTCTTCTTGAAATTTTCGAACAGTTCTTTCTACTGTTGATTTAGAAATTAACAATCTTTGATAAAAAAAACTATTGAAGACATGCTGCACTTCATCATAAGATCTTGTTCTATCATTTTTAGAGTTAAGGCCAAATTTAGAAAACAAGTTCGGTTGAACTAAATAATAAAAGTAAGAACGTAGGCGCAAATTAATCACAGCAATTGATATCATGTCAAAAAAACATCCCTATTTTGTATTATTACTTTTTATTATAAATTCCTTTTTTCTTTACCTTTAAAATAAGGTGAAACTCGACAGGGGTTGCTATTTAAAATGTTGGGGTGGTCATCCCCTAAAAAACTCCAAGTTGCATGGAAGTTCTAAACTATCTAAGAATGTAGTTTTTATGATCCTATAGTGATCCCCAAATTTTCAATTTTTTTCTTCACTTCTTCAAAAGTTATAGCTCCGTCCCTTAATAGTGGTCAGATGTAAGAACAAAAAAAATAACAAAGTGCACTGACATGCTGAAAACAATAAAAATACTTCCTCGAAATAACGAAATAAAATACCTGAAGGCCAAAAAATTATAGAAAAATAACTAAAAATTGCAACGAGGAAAAAATGAATGCATACCTATACATAAAAAACTACATATAATAGAAATTATAAAGTATAGTCGGAGAAAATATTAAAATTATTATCCATATTTATTACATTATTATTATTATTATTATGTATTACAAACATACTTAAAGTAAGACGGGTTGTAGACAGTTTTTGGTCATTTTAGACCGTTCTATTATAGTTTCATTTTAAGATGTTTTAAAACAGTTTTAGTTAAGTTCAGCCCTTTTATAAATTTAAATTTATTTAATTTCACATAAATGCCCTTTTATTATACATAATACACGAATCATTAGAATAAATATAAACTGAAATAATGTAAAAAAATAAATAGATATATTTTAATAATATTAAAAACTGATTAATGGAATTACAAAAAACAATTAATTATTTAATATTATTTAAAAAATATAATATTTTTTAAAAAGTCATTAAAAATCGAAAAAAATCTCATTGAAAATTATAAAAATAGTAAACACGTAAAAATATAGAAAAAACAAAAAGTCCTGAAATTCACAAAAATTATGAAAACAAAGAACCTAAAGGAAACAATACAAAATTCTGGAAGCAATGGAAAAAAATTAGAAAATTATAGGTATATTAATATAAAAACTGAAATGCATCCTAAAAATAAATATGTATACAATGTATATATATGTATATATATATACTATAAATACATTTTACCTATTATACATATAAAAGTACAAAATACTGTTACCAGAAAAAAATATAAAATTTATACACAAATCTTAATTCTATTTTTTTTATTTTATAAAAGAAAGTTAAAACATAAAAAATATAGAAAAAACTAAAAAAAAAATTAAAAATCGCCAAATTTATTAAAACAAACCCGACAGAAAGTCATAAAAAGATAAAAATGCTGAAAAGATTTTTTTGTAAAAATAGCGGAAAACCACACTATGTAAAAAAATAAATACTGTCTGTCCACTCTAAGTTGGCTGAACTAAGGAATTTTGTTGTTTAGATATTAATGAATTGTCGTACTGTGTGATTTTAAAACAGATTTTATATTATAAATAATACTAGTACATATTATATTATAATATGTACTAGTATTATTTATAATATAAAATCTGTTTTAAAAGCACACAGTACGACAATTCTTTAATATCTAAACTACAAAATTCCTTAGTTCCGCCAACTTAGAGTGGACAGACAGTATATTATATTGTGCAACTAGTGGAAGAAAGAGGGGATTTCTGGAGAATATGATAATACCTGAAACATTTAGACATTATGCATAACGTCATAGTTATTAGGGGTGATGTAGGTGTATTTACAGGAAAGATATTCTAAATTATTATTATTTATTAGCACAATAAAACGTTATTATTATTAAAGAACAACTTGAAAAGTTACCATGGTAGGTTACCTACCGTAAGTATTGCATAATACAAAAAATATACTAAATACTAAAAATCTGCTTGAATCGTTTATTGTTATTGCAAAAAAGATTCATTTATTTAAACAAGAAGTACTTTAGTGGCGCATACTATTGCATAATTTCGTTTTTTTACAACGACAAGTAGGTATTGTTTTTGCAGAACTTAGTACAATTGAATCTTTGGCAACCCTGTATAGTACCAGAATGAGAAATGGCATCCATGCATTGCGATGGACTGATTCGCCCCGATAACAATGGATATTAGCTGACATATTTAGTTATTATGCATAATGACTATTTTCGGATATTAGCAGTTTATTATTTAAAATAATTTAAAAAATATAATCATCTTTGAAATGACATCAAAAAATTAATTCTTATTTAATAATATAACAAAATTGCTAAAAATAGTAAAAAACTAAGAATATATAAAAACAAAAAATTTTCTGAAAATCGCAAAATGTATATACAACCAAACTTAATTTACAAAATAATTCAATAATTGTAGAAAAAAATGTAGAAAATCATATATTAAATAGCTGAAACTTAAATTTCTATACAAAAACCTTATTACTTTCACTGTTTTTATTATTTAGATTAAGACCAAAAATTATATATTTTTTTATAATTCTGTTTTTTTTTTGTTTAAATTGACTAAACAGTATTTTTTTAGATTCTTATGCTCCCAGCTCACGTGACTTCGCAGCGTTTGCTTTGAACCCCCTCCTCGCTCAGGTGGCACGCCTGAGCGCGAGTTGTCCAGTCCTCAACGAGATGGCGCTGGACCCCGAAGCCCTCGTGGGCTCTCTGGGTTCCTCGCCCCTCCATCAATCACCCAGCAGAAAAGGAAGCGGTAAGTTTTTAGAACAAAATTAAATTTATTTGTTTAATTAAATTTTTATTTTGATATTAAAAAGGTTTAAACTTTATAATATAAAAATACTTCAAACAGATGTTTGTCTGTCTTTTCAATTAGAACAACAAATTAAGAACCCAATAGCTTCACTATAAATCTTGCAACAAAGTCACTTTAATTCAATCAACATTGAATGACTTTGATGTGCAATTAAGAGTTTCTTCCCAAAGTGTCCATTTAAATAGGTACAAACGTCACTAATTAATACCTGTAAAGGTATTAATAAGTTCTAAATTTGAAACTACAGCGTTGGGTTTCGCAAGCGAAGCTTAATTAGTTACTTGCAAGCAATTTGAATTGCCGATAGTTGTTTGCGCTGTTTGATCGAATTAATTTCGTTTAATGATTCTGGTTTTTATTACAAATTGCCCTTTAGTTCGAAAAAATACATTTTAAAGTTAACATTGAATGCATTTTTCATACAATAAAAATTTAAAGAAAAAAATACCTTATGATATATTTAAAAAAGAAACTGTGTTTTTTTATTCATGTCATGGATTTAGCAAAATTAAAAAAGGACCAGTTATGATTAATATTAACATTTTATTAACATAACAAATAATAAAAACATGTTTTACACACTGGAGTAGTTCAGTGGGCAAGTCTTATGAGACTTGGCGTATTTAACTTGGTATGGCACATTACCACATTGTGGCCCTGTATACAATGTTTTTTGTTATATTATGTAATTAATTAATTTATTTATTTATTTATATTTCCCGGGTACAAACCCTGGGCCAGGATAAAAAAAAATAGTACTTAATGCTCCAAAACACAACAAAAATTGTATTTTGATTTTAGGAGCTCAAGATTGGTTGTGTCAGCCAGAAACACAAAGAAGAAGATCATGGACAGCCTTGGAGGACCTTTCAGGAACAAAAGAAAAAGTCATGAAACACACAAGACAAAGAAGGTACGGAAAAAAGCGCTAAAAACAAACCTTAAATAATTTTTTATGGGGGTAATTTTTAGTATTTCCCTGAGCAGTATGGAATCTGAAGCTGACGAATCGTCTTTATTGGACAATGTAGATGGCAGCACTGCTCATCTGCTTGGACCGGATGTCCCTGTAGTGGTAAGGCACCGGCACGGTACCAGGGGTACCAACGGTAGAGACAGAGACAGTACCCATTCCTTAAACGAGGCGGACCTTCAAGTAAGTTTAGAAAGAAATCACTTTTGTTTATAGTTTCTTTTTTTGTTGTTAATTTTTGTTTTTTTATTTTTTGTTGATTATTTGTCTTTGCTTTTTTGTGGTTTAAAAAAAGCAACAAGAACTAAAAAATAAAATATAATAATTAGATTTCTAATCTACAAAAAAAGTTTTTTAAGGCAGTTTTAGACATGGGTAAACACTTGCAGTTTACATTTTAATAATTTCAGAATGATTTTAACAAAATCAAGGCGAAACGCAAAGCTGAGCAGCTGCGGCTGCTTCCGGCGCGTCTTCCGCTCCAAAAGTCAATCTCCACGCCATCTATAATCGCCGTGCGGGATCTGGCGCCGGAACCGGAAATACTGGTGGGAGTTGTGCCAACTTTACCTCTGTAAGTTTAACATTTGCTTTATTTCTAAAAGGTTTTTTAAGTTTTTTGTATTTCGACACGTTTTTATATAATTGCTATCACGTTTTTTTGTATAAGGGATATTTATAAGGCTTTAATGTTAAGAAGAGAAATTTTTACATAAAGCAGTTTTTTACTAATTTTAGGTTTTATAATATTAATAATATTACAAACAAAACAAGATTTTTCAAAATAATTTCTTTTAGGACTTTTAAAAACTTTGCAAGAGATAATTTGAAAGAAATAAAACGTCACAGTCCTATAAAATTGTATGATTACTAATCATTGATTAGTTCAAAAGTCTCCTAAAAAGTAAAAAAATCATGAAATTTACTGTAAATTCAACTTTGACCTTAAATAACTTTAAGAGTAGCTTTATTATAAAATGATAAGAGTCTCTATAAAAAAAGGTGTCTAATAGAGAACAGTATTGTCTTAATATTAATTTTAAAAGCCGAAACTTTAACAGACAAATGTTTTTGAAATAAATTTTGATAAAAATAGTGTGATAAATACATATATATACTATTTTTGTAATTTTCCTATAAACTTGCCAAATTTTAATAGTTTTTGACTAAAATTAGAACAAAAATGCCATTGTAGAATTTTTTTTAAGTTATAAATATTCCCTATTAAAATATTGTATTAAGATTTTTTAAAATTCTGCACCTATTTTTATAAAATTCCACGGTTTTATTGGCATGATTACTACCTTATAATAATTATTTTTTTACGTATTTTATTGTAGATAACCTATAAATTATTCACAATATTCATACAAATTTACATTATAAAAAAAAGGAAAGTTTTCTAGCCTAAAAGTACTGTTAAATGTCTCTAAAGTATCTTATTAGCCGAGCAGATTAGGCAGTAGGATTATACACGGATAGAGAGATAATTTTTAAAAAATTAATAGCCAATTGAAAACGTTTTTATACAATCTATACGAAGAAAATATTTAAATAATTTTTTCGCGAACAATTTACAACCTAAAGTTGTTATAAAACTTGCCTGATTTCCATAAATTATAGGAAAATACACTTTAAAATGGTGTTTAGACTTTTTTAAGCTAAGCAAATTTACATTTTTTCTTTGCAAAATTACACTATTTTTGCGAAGGAAAAAAATCGTATAAGCATTAGAGTACTCTGTTTAAAACGAACTTGTTTGTTATTCCCCATTGAAAATCTTGTTCTACAGCATAAACCAAATGTTAATATTTAATTTTCAAATTTTTCTGAAATTTCAAATTTTAATATTTTTTTTATGATTTCAAGGGCTTTAAGTTAAGAGGTTATACTCTTGGACCAACTTTTTAAAATAGAAATTAATCATGTATGAATCTTCCCAAAAATACCTAAACATCTTTTGCAAAATATACCAAAACATTTTCATTAACATAACATTTTATTGGTACCTCATTGTTTTTAAAATCATATTTTTAAAATCAGAAGAAGAAATACATGTACTTGAAGTACATTGGGCTTTATTCAATCAAAATAAAAAAGCAGGAAAAACCTTTTACGACGTTGTACCAGTTCTTAAAATTAATATTAAGACTCACTTTCTATTTTAACATGCAAAACAAGATATGCGGAACAAAAAACACGTTCGTTTCAAACGCGGCACTTTAACAAACATACGACTAGCTAGTTAGCAATGTAGTGCATGTGCTTAGCTTGGTGTGTAGGGGCAGACCCAGCGGCACGGAAAGCGAGACCGAGGAGGAGGGCAGTCGATCCGGACACACCGACAGCTCAGTCGCTCATCTCAAGTAAGTCATTTTGAGTCATTCAAAGTCAAAACATTTCTGTCCAAACAGAATTCTAATTGCATCTACCGTTCGCATTAAAACATTCTAACCCTTGATCTAGACAAAATAGATAATGGGTAGCGATAAATTTGCCCGAGCGTTTTTATATAATATACGAACGCTAGGGCAAATTTATCCCATATCCCATATTATGTTTTAATGCCTACCGTTCCCGAGATATAAGTTATTCAGTTATACTATCCAAAAAAATGATTCATATTGTTTATCTGACGTTTCACAAAATCTCAATTGCTTTAAATAACATAATTTGGCAAAAATAAATGATGTCAAAAATATTGCTTCTTTTTTTTGCTCGAAAAACTCACGTTGACGGCATAACAACATATCTCCAGAACGGTAATTGTATTTGAATTTCTACTTGGACATAAATGTTTTAAATGGCAAAATTTATAAATTAAAATCACACAGTTAAAATTGGGAGTTTGAAAATAGTCTTATACCAAAGTTTGTTAATTTAGTCGTATTTTCTGGTAATTTTTGGAGTCCTAGGAAATAAGTTTGGTTATGTTTTTAAAATTAAAAAAAAAATGATTTAACCGATGACACTCCGGGAACAGTTCAAACAGCACACTTTTGTAAAACAAATAAATACAGGGTGTCCCAGAGAAAAAGGGAACGTACCGAAAGTAATTTGAAACACATATTTAAAAATTCAAATTGTCCAACGCAAAGGATAAGGGAGATAAAAATAAAAAACGATAGCCAATCCCAATAGATCACCACAGGGAATTCTTTAAATTGCTAGGATACTTAGGTTGCATTGTTGATAATAAAAAATATGTAAAATATTTGGTCCACTGGAATCCAATTCATTGTAACACTGCTGTCAATCTTTACTTCTGTCATTAATATTATATTAGGTTATGAATTAAGTTATTATTGACAATGCTGTCAATCTTTACTTTTGTCATTAATATTGTATTAGGTAATAAATTAAGTTATTATAAATAATATTTTCCTTGATGATTATACCGAAATGATAACTATTTATGGGGAGCGTGGGCGCAAAAAAAGCTAAATAAAGTACAACTGGTTTGATTTTTTACTTTAAAACATTGGCGTTCTGAAGTATCAGTCATAGATTAATAACCTCATTTTTTGAAAGCTTTTGACAACTTAGTAAATGCAGTTGGCCAAAAGATTTTTAAATGTTTTTAAGACAACAATGTTCTATCGTTTCCTAGCAATTTTTAAAGCTCCTACGTTTAACCTAGGCGAGATGTCTCGGTATTGGCTGCCGCTTTTTTGCTCTCATTCGATTACACTATTACCTAGAATTTTTTTATTTTTAAATTTGGCATCTCCATTGCTATCGGCACGCCCCCTTTTTCTCTGTGGCGCGAGTTCTGGGACACCCTGTATAATATGTAGGGTGGCCCATCGAAAACAGTCCAGCAAGGTTTACAGCTCTGTATGTGAAAATACAAAAAAATCTTCGAACCCGTATTCTTTTGTTTTGTTTGTCCTTAACGGGGGCGGCATTCACTGTTATTTTTTCAAATGAGAAGGGGTATGTCGTAATTCATCTTTTATTTTTTTTTAATGTGCTTTAAACAGGCACCAGACCCAATTACAGAAGTACACAATGACAAACACAAATAAACAACCATACCCCTGGTGGGATTCGAACCCACGACCTCTCGGCTTGTAGTCCGCAGTGCTAACTACTACACCACCGAGGGCGGTTTTGAAAGGGCATTACATTTTCTTTAAAATGTCGATTCGTTTTTTAAATTTGTGCTGCCAAGAAATTTAATTTAATTTTATTTTATTGATTAGTACTTACGTATTATCTTATTAACTGTTAAAAATGAGCGCCGTTGAACTCCATACAATAAATTCTCATAAACACAAATTTAAAACTTTCTTGTTATTTTAAATTTCAGCATAAAAAGTAAAGTAAGCATACAAAATTGCATTATTTTATCTCATGCCGTTTTGAAAATAATAATAAAGGGGCGCCCCTTTAAGAGGCTTTAGTCTTAGAAACCACTTGTTAATAACAAGTTGTTATATTAAAATGTATAACTGTAAAATTAAAAATTTTTGTTAAAACTATACATATTTTTAAATTAAATATCTAATATAAAATATGAAATAATTTTGAATCACACTAAATAATATTTAAATTAATTATTTTAATGTATAATAGGTTGCATATTTTACATCTGGCACCATCACTCCAAATCTGAAAGTTCTTGTCACAAAATGTGTCAATCATTAAATTTTTAAACAAAACCTATTGAAAAACCTATAATTTTTGTTTTTGATATTTACTTTTAAAAAGACAATTTTTAAATCTGAAATTCAGCGAGTGTAAAATGTACAAAGGTGTGGCGTCATAACACGAGTCAACTACCTGACCGCGAAAGCAGAGTTTTAAATAATTATTTCAAAGTGAATTTAGTGATAATTAATAAACTGTTACCTATCGTAATGATGTTATTTTTATGTTTTTAATTAAAAAATGACTTTTCCAAACCCCCAATTGTTTTTAACAATGGGATTTTTTAGAATATTGTTTTTTAATAAAATAACCTAAAATGTTTGCAGCATTTTATGAACCTCAAGTGTAACTTGCGAATTATAGTCATGTGAATGCTTTACAGCTTAAACACAAAACTCCTTTTAATTACTTTAGTAATATTTTGTTTTTTATGTATGGTTAGATGATAAAGACAGTATCTATGGAATAGGTACAGGGGAAATTAAAATGTGTTTTTTTTAAATTTTTTCAGTGACATTCGCCATTCGGAAAAGAGACGCAAACGGGGAAGTCTGTTTTTTAGAAAGAAAAAGGTAGTAAATTGAATCTTTATTTTTTGTTTTTTAAAATTATTTTTTTTTAGGATAAAAATAAGAAACAAGTTAGCCACCAGTGGGTGTCAGGTTGTTACAGTAACTCTCAAATTTGTGATGTCTGCAGCAAACAGCTTAGCAACAAACCTGCCCTCTATTGTGAAAGTAAGAAGCAAAAAATAAAAGCTAAAAATATATTATATATTTTGATTTCATTATTTAAGGTTGTGGCACAACTGTTCACCAAAACACTTGTAAAGACAATATAATAGAATGTGTTAAAAGTAAAAGTTCAAAGGTAAGAAAGAACCTCTTTCTTTAAAAATACAACTTGAAAAAAATACGTGTATTTTTTATAGAATTCCAATAAAATGTCGGGATTTGCTGTGCCGTCGACTACAAAAAGTTCGATTTCGAAGCGTGGCTCAGGGTCCCTAATTGGGTCCCAGTCTACCTCAACTAGGTAAGACTTTTGGTAAAATTATTTTTATTTTGCCTGAAACATTAATAAATAATTTAGTCTTAATTTTTTGACTAAATTACTTATTATTAATACATTAAATACAATAGAAGAAAACTGAAAATATCAAAATTAAATAAATGTTTACTGTTTTATTTTGGTAGCAAAAAATCCGTGTTGAAAAT
Organism: Brassicogethes aeneus; assembly: GCA_921294245.1. Classification (NCBI taxonomy): domain Eukaryota; kingdom Metazoa; phylum Arthropoda; class Insecta; order Coleoptera; family Nitidulidae; genus Brassicogethes; species Brassicogethes aeneus. The sequence continues at coordinate 58,111,951 of OV121133.1, read as the reverse complement.
TTACGTTAGATTTTTAGTAGTTTGGCAATTTGGCATGTCCTCGTAAAAAAAAACCTCTCTATAAAATTTGTAATACTAAAAACTACTAAACCTGCATACTTTATTTTACTCGATTTTCTAAAAAAGACTAAGAAAAACATTTTTTTTTTCTCCAGTTTATTTAATTCTTGATAGAAGCCCTCCATGGTAAAATACGATATTTGAAAACTCCAAAATATTAAGTGTTTTGATTGGTAATCCATGTTACATGTTACACAAAAATGACTCCTTATATTCTTTAAATTCTTTCTCTATCCTTTGCCTGGCTTATAACACTCTCTCATTAGTGTTTGTGTTGCTTTTGCTTTGTAGCAATAGAAGATTCCACTTTTATGTTGATAAATCCCTCCATTCTTAAATTAAGTGTTTTAGGTTATATGTTAGACCCCCAACAAGATTTTAAAATGTTTGTTATATTTTGGATTTTTAACTTTTTATTGGTCTCAAAAATGCGAAAAGCCATACAACAGTATAGAAAGAGCAATACAGTCAGTTGGGTTATTTTTTAAAACCGTGTCTGCTTATTAAATGACCTGATTTTTACGAAACGATCCGAGCTCCCCCACGCGATCTTCAACCGCGGAGGGTCTAGCCGCTTAGATGACCTAAGTGTCAATATTTCTCTCGCTCTACTGTGGCTATACCATGCGGTAAAAATAATTCAAAGTAGTTTTTGGGGTATTAAACATTTAAGTTAAAAAACTTGTCAAAGCTGTGTGTTTAATAAGCTAGGTTTAGTTATTTTACATATCAAAAAATGCTTGTTTTGGAAACAGGCAGCTGAGTTTAATATGCTTAGCAATGTGTCAAAAAATCAATACTTTAAAATATCATAACTTTGTTATTATAGTTGACAGGTGCTCGAGCGGTTTGCAAAGCACTCATAAGTGCTCATAAGCGCTCATAAATGCTCGAGCATTTATATACGATGAAATATAAATTTCCAACAAAATAGAGGTAAGTAAACCATTTTGGAATTGGATAAACCTGCACCACTTTTGTGACCTGCACATGTTCTGATGTGAACAGTAGTTATTTGTTGGTTAATTTTTAACCCCGCTTTTTAGTTTTGGCGCCAAATTCAAATATCGCTAAATATTTATAAGCGCTCGAGCATTTATAAGCACTTATGAGAGCTTTTGAAAGTGCTCATCCTTCTCTAGTTATTATTAACAAATTTACTTTTTTAATTTTGAAACATCCATGGAAAATTATTGTTTTCCTTTTTTATAAAAATTTAGTCTCAAAACAATAAAATATTAAAATAAAATTCAATTTTAAAAGTTTTATACCTAACTCAAAAACTAAACTAAAATTAAATTGAAATACTTAACATCGCGTGGTATGGCGTTAGTGGGCCATTTTTGACACACCCTGTATATTATCCTTTAACATTATAATTATTATGTAAATTTTGTAAATTTAAAAATATATTTTTTCCTTAAATTAAAATCACAAACATTTTTTAAATCTTGTTATTGCGTAAGAATTAAATGGGCTTTTTTTGTTTGTTTTTAAATAGTTAATGTAAAATTGTACAACAAAATTTATTATAACAATAAAATGACGAATTTTTCAAAATTAATTGCAAATAAATATTTTGCAATTTTTTTTTAAAGAAAAAAAATTGTAAAAATTAAAATTTAGGTATTCAAATTAATTTTATTTGCATTAGAAAGTTATTTTTTATCAAAAACACATAACAATTAAAAGTATTCTTGTTATATGATTTAAATTTTACTAAACTTAATTCATATAAACTTGAAAAAATGCCTGAAAAGTCCTTTTTACATCAAAATATTTTTTTACACTTACATTGCACCGATGCGATGTTGTAAAGTGAACTTGTAGCGTTGCCAAATTTAAACGCGTTGTTGCCAAACGTACATTTTTGGTAAAAAGAGGCTTTTTCGTAAATTTACGAGGCACATAGGTTGTATATTTAGAGGCTAATATGTTGCCTGTTCCCCGCACCTCCCAAACAAAAACAAATAGGAGGAACCAGCTGTGCTATTCCCCGTGGCGCAGGGTCGCCACCAAGCTAGGAGTGAAGTAAGTCCTACAAAACAAAAAAAAATGAAAAGAACAAAAGCTATATCCCTTTTTCACCACCTGTTTCGATCCTAACTCTATACTCTCTTATTATTGTGATTTACAATTTGTGAATCACTTTTTCAGTCTTTTTCTATCCATCTTCAGTCGATCTGTCTATACTATATCCAACTGATTTTTGGGATGTTTTGGTTTTAAAGAAATTTAAGGTGGTAATACTGCTAAAATGTTAAATTATACTTTTACTTGAAAAGTCCTATAAATTTGACAGTATTGTCCATATCCTCATCACAATGTTGCCAAGTGTTACTACATTTATCTATATATCTGATTTTTTAAATTTCTTAAAAACCAGACACCCTTATAGATTTGCAAATACAGCTGTAAAAAGTTTTGTTTGCCCTTTGAGAAGGTATTTTTTAAATTTTTTCTATTTATGAACTTTTTCGGTTTTTGCACTTTTTGCTAAGGCTTTTCAGCTTTTTGCATGGACCTTTGTCTCTATTTATGCCACAACCACCAAACATACAGTGCTGAGTCACATGATGAATCGTTTTATTATACTATTTATGATTTTTTTTTGGGTTTTTTTATATTCTTGATCAATATTGAATTTTATGGATGTTTACTCATTACAATGTTTTACAGCCAAATTCTTTGCGACGATAAAGAGACAGATACACATCATAGCCACCACGATGCCACAAAGTAAGTAAAAAAACCTTAAAGCTTGAAGGTAAAGACGCAGAAACATAAAATCGGTCATTTTCTTTAGTTTTTCCGACGACGTTCCGTTGGTACCACTGGAATTTTTATCGGACTCTCCCCTAACAGCCACCGAATTGTGTTCGGACTTTAGTTTAGGCTTGCACGAACCAGAACCAGATTCATGGACCCCATATGTCGGTAAAGACATTGCGAGAAAACTAAAGGAGAAAGAAGTTAAAAGACAGGAGCACATCTACGAGTTTATACTGACAGAAAAACATCACTGCATGACCCTGCTTGTCATGCAAAAAGTAAGAAAATATCAATTTTATTTTTTTCAATATTCCACTAAAAATAACATGTTTAAAATCTCTTCAAATTTTAAAGATTTTGCATGTTTTGTGGAAAACTAAACTTCCTACAAAAAATCTATTCACTTTTTTCTTCTTAAAACCTTATGCGCAATTAACGTAATTTGGTAATGGTACCGCCCTTTAAGTAAAGTTAAATTTATCACATGTTTTGTAATGCAAGGCGCGAATTCAATATTTACTTTGCTAAATAACGCAAGAGGAATTGATAAAAATATTTCACCGCGCAATATCCATGAAAGAAAAATATCTTGACCAGGAAATAGTAATGATCATGTAGGACCATTTTTAATTAATTTAGATTCAAATGATAGTAGCGATGACGATGCGCGTTAAATACTTTTTTCCTACTTGAAGAATCAGTGCTGTCAATTTGCGGGTAAATGCTCACATCGGTGAGCATTTAGATATGCTGTGGGGTAAAGTGTGAGGATTAACATTTTTTGAGGATTTGTGAGGATTCTTTTACCTATAGTAGGTAGGTACGTATGTTTATAATATTATTAATTTACTTTTAAAAATGATAAATTTTTTTGTTGCCAAGTCCGGCAACACTTTTGGCCAATTGTTTAGACTGTTGACTACGAAATTACTAAATAGAGTCCCCACAGAGGTTTTTCTATGAGAGTACCTATAAGAAGAGAGTCTGGTCAACTGTAACACAAATCCTATTGGTGCATTAAAATTGGACCTAAAGATGGCGCAAAAAGTCATCATTTGAATAAAAGCTCAAATAAAAGTCAGTCTTAAAACACTAACGCGTAAATGTAAATATTATTTGTTTTTACTAGTATTTAGTTACATATTAAATAATTCTTAGCAATTTATTGCAAGAAACAATTTAATCAGGCCAATTCACTAACATGAGTCGTTAACTTTACCCACTTGATCAGTGGTTATCGGCCAATCAGGTCGATTAAATATAGCGATAACCACTAAATCTAGTGGCAACGTTAACGACTTATGTTAGTGAATTGGCCTGAATGTCACGTTTAAACTTTGTCAATACCAGTGGCGTGCCCAGAAATTTTGTCTGGGAAGGTTAAGCATATGGGATGGTAGAATAAATGGGTAAACAAATCTAACATTGTTTTTTTCTTCACTATTTTGTTTAAACATTCTGAGCCTTATGGGGGGGTTGGAACCCCGATTTTTTTAAATAATTCAACTTTTAACTATTTAAATAATAAATCTTAGTAAAAATTTGGCGGGGATTTTGTGAGGACTTTGATTTTATTGCGAGGATAATTGTGACCATTTTGAAAACTAATTTCGGGTATTATCGCAGTTCTCGATTGACAGCACAGGATAGAATATATATCTGAGAAGTTCAATTTTGCGCTTTATGGAGTTCGCATTGCTCTTTAAGACAGTAGCAAAATTGGATTCCCAACGTAGAAATACAGTCGTATGCAAATAAAAAGCGTACAGCCTTAGAATGAGAGGTCAAATATGGAGTTAGGTTATAAAAAATACAGTCCTGTAGATGTAAACCAGCCGTCAGTTTGACAGCTAATTGAATAATGCCTCGTCAGTTATCTGAATTTGAAAAAACTCGTATAATTATAAAAATTGAAGACGGATGGTCAATCCGTATCGTAGCGCAGTTTTTTAATAGAAATAAAAGCAAGATTTTGAAAATTAAACAACTTTGGGAAGAAGAACAATCAATTAAAAGAAAAGTTGGTACAGGTCGGCCAAGAATTTCCTATCCTGGACAGGATGCAAATTTATTAAGATTTTTAAGAAACAATCATTTTGCAACGGCCAGGGATGCGGTCATTGATACTGCATTTCCTGGCGCTTAATCCACCGCCAGCAGAAGAATACAGGAATCTGAGCTTAGATCTCGTCCGGCTGCGAAAAACTTTACTAACAGAAGAACGGCGTCAAGCCAGAGTTATTTTTGCTTTAAATTACATACACCGGAATCCTCAATATTGTCACAATTTTATTTTTACTGACGAAAAGACGTTCCAGCAGACTTACAATGGCCAAATACGTGTATATCGTCCAGCAAATACCAGATTTGAACCACAGTATACTAACCCACTTGCATCAAGATATTGGGCTAGATAAGTGTTCATGGAACTGGTGTTTGCTGGCGAAAAGAGAACAGATTTAATGCCGAAAATTACGTTAACATTTTAGAAAACATATTTCTACCCTCTGTTGACCAAATTTATCCTAACAACAATTTTATATTTGAACAAGATAACTGTCCAATTCACACTGCTAACGCTGTTACCCACTGGTTTCAAACCAATAATGTGGAACTGCTGCCCTGGCCTATAATAGGGCAAGCAAAAATTCAATCCCCACCACAGTGGGTTTATATAAGTTTGACACTCTTTTTATTCAATTGTATCTATTCGTTTTAATACACACTGTATATGCCTATATACCGTATTTTTATTGGAAATAAATATACTTGAGTAAACCTGAGTGAACCCGAACGCCCCTCAGATGCATTGTAAGCGGCGACGATTCAGTTATGTTTTGCATTTGCTATAACACTATAGTGTGTATTTCAAGCGTTTTAACATAAATTAATTTCTCTTATACAAGTTATTATGTCCTACATATTGCAAGAGAAAATTGACATTATAAGCTGGACTTTAGTGGACAATTATCCGGATCGTTCTATTCCGTCAATTAGAACTATAACAAACGTTATCCAAAGATTTAAAACAAATGGTTGTATTTAATTTATTTATTTACATTAATTGATTTTTAGTTTTTTTTTAAGAGAATTGATTTATTTATTTTTATTTCTAGTTTTTTTTAAGAATATACTTTTAGTTAAATGCAAAACAAATAATGATGATTACCCCTTTAATTAATAATTTACTGTTAAAAGTGATTACTTTACATTTTAAGTATATGAATAATTTTTAAAAGTAAATAACATAATAATTCGTAATTCGTATTAATAATTCAGAGCAAACTTTGACTCACCCAACGCCGATGAAGGGTCTACTGCTGAATTACGAAAACCAAAGACGAAAACCGTCTCTCGGCGTCTCCCACTCGAAGCGAATGCGACCTGTCTACATGTAAAATAAAATTACGGTAGATATATGATTTAAACTTGTTATTTTTAGAGGGATATGATGTAGAAAATCCTCTCTACAACAAAACTTTTTTTCTGAATTCATAAATCTTGTTGATTTTTAGGTTTTTGTGGATGGTTTGCATAAATATTTTCAGTTGGGTCCAAACTTGGAAAGAATGTTTCCAAGACTAGTAGATTTGACGGAATTACATTTGGGTTTACTGTCTAGGTTGAGACAAAGGCAAAGGGAGAAACCTGTGGTTACTTCAATTGCAGACATTCTTTTGGATGAGTTTTCCAATATTCATTCTGCCAAGTTAAAATCCGCCTACGGTATGTAAGCAGCTAAAATACTTGAACAATCCCATCAATTTTTGTTCCAGGTGAATTTTGTAGCAGACACAGAGACGCAGTTGAAACTTACAAATATTATCTTCAAAACGACGCGAGGTTTGGCGAGTTCGTTCGCCATTGTCAAACGAACCCCCTACTAAAAAAGAAAGGCATACCTGAGTGTATTTTATTTGTGACCCAACGTCTAACAAAGTACCCCCTCCTGATAGAACCACTGATAAAAACAAGCAAAGAAAACCGCCAAGAACAGGAAGCGCTACAGAAAGCTTTAGCGTTGGTCAAGGAAATTCTTGTGGAGGTTGACGCCCAAGTGGCTGAAAAAGAGAAAGAAGACAGAAAGTTGGAGATTTACAACAAAATCGATGCTAAATCTTACACTGTCCATAGAGGTCACAAATTCAAGAAGTCTGATATCCTGCAAGGAAATAGATCACTAAGATTTGAAGGGGTGGCTATGTTAATGCAGGGAAGGGGTAAAATGCAGGTGGTCCTTGTGATTGTCCTGTCGGACGTCCTGTTTTTTCTTCAAGAAAACTCCCACAAGTACTCGTTTTTCACTCCTGATAATAAGGTAAGATTTCCACAATATAAACCTTCAGAGTATAAAAATGTTTTTTTAGGCAGGTGTAGTATCCTTACAAAAATTATTGGTAAGGGAAAAAGCTGGACAGGATTCCAGGGGTATTTATTTAATATCATCCAATCCTGCAGATCCTGAAATGTTTGAGCTTAAAGTTCACAAACCTAAGGATAAGCAGATATGGATTCAAGCAGTAAGGTAAGTTGACATGTTCAAAAATGTATTGTCCTTATAGAGGTCCTGATTTAGATTTTTGTGGAAATAATTAAATTTTTTTCAGAGAGGCTGTGCAATGTTGTCCTGAAGATGACGAGGACCACATAACTTTAGACTCTGAAGAAAGACAGAGCATATTGAACGCGAAACAAAATCAAGTTCGTCACCTAGTCGGTAAGTTAGAGCTTAATTTATTTCTAGAGATACCTCATTGCATGCAAACACCACCATGTATATAGAAAATCCTTTAATATCCTTTATTCCTCATCTAAGACTAAAATCAAATAGTGTAAATATTTTGTTGCTTTCCCACAGATTCTAATACGGATTTAGAAGGTAACTTCGTTTGCAACAGGCAGTTGCATGGAAAATTTCTTTTATTTGTAATGATTTTATCTTTTTTCCAAAATTTAATATTACTTTTATTATAAATTAGAACTTAAATTTAATGTGGTAGCTATTTTTATTATATATTTTGATAAGTTTAAATATTTAATTACCCCATTTTGTATCTCTGTTATTTTTAAATTTTAATTTAGTAGTTGCTTGTTCCATTTTTTAAAAATCTTTAATTGTAGGTCCAAATGAATGTAAATTTTATAACAAGATATTTTAATTATATAAACAATGGTTTTATTTTTGAAACAATTTCATTTCCATATGGTTTAATATAAATAATAATAAAAAATCGGGTGTTTGTTTCAAAATTATTTTTCAATTATTTAAGTTGGTGAGTGGGACTAAAATTTATGTATCTCACTAACATGTTAATGCAGTTTTAAGTATTGAAGTTTGTTTTAGAACAACTTATTAGACTAAAATCAATATTTTAGGAAGCTATGCAGGGTGCCCAAGTATACTTCTATGGGTATTTTTTTATTTGAAGAGCTACAAGGTTGGTTAAATTGGATAAAAGTTACCTAATTAGAAGCATATTAACAAGAAATTTATAGATTGATAAAATGCTAGTGGTTCTCAAAGTATAAAAAAAAAACAAAAACCTTTCAAAAACGACAATTCTTATTATTCCTGGAAAATTTAAAACAAAGTAAGTTTTACATCTAAACATACACAATAATGTAGTTTGATACATTGTTGGATTCCTTGATTTTTTTCTATCTAACCATGCAAAATTCCAATATTGCGGCCATATATCTCAAAATCTAGTAGGCGAAAAAAATCACAAATTGTATGAAAATGTAGATAAATTTACATGTAAACCTTACTTATCTTTCCAGGAATAACAAAGTTATAACGATATTTGATGTTGGCAGGTTTTCAGTTTTTTTAATGATTTAGAAACCTCTGTTTTTTAGTTTTTAAATGCCTTTTTAATAGACTACGCAACTTTTGTCTAATTTGCTTTTTAAATAAAAAAGATACCCACACACAGAAGGATACTTGATGCCTCTGTGTATTTGACAGCATGTTTAATAGGTAAAACTAAATCTACACAGTGCATGAAAAAGCATGTTATTTCCAGTTTTAATCAATTTGACGTTTTTTGTGTTTTTTACCAAATATTAACTTGATTGATGTTAAAGGATTGCTTAGACAAAAGGACATAGAGCAAGCGTTACTATTGGAGGAAAAAATGTCCTTGCAACTTAAGTTATTGGCGGCAGCCGGTTTGGAGCCACCGTCGCCGCCATGTTACCGCCATCTGGTGAGCGAAAATGCCGACACGGGCCAGATGTGGAAGGAGGTTCTCACCGCTGTTCAGGTAAACTTTAAAAACTTTACTGACTTTTTAAAACATTGTGGGGCAACTTAAGGATGTTTAAATTTGTATTTAATAGGAAGTGAGCCAATTGGCCAGCTCTTTGTACACAACTGGAACCAATTTATCGAGAAGTGTTAGTTCGGCCGGCGAACACCAGAGTGACACTTACGTCTCCCCTATTTTACCAAAACGAGCGGAAACCTTCGGTGGTTTCGATAATTGTAACCAACCTCCAAAATTGACCGGAAAAAAATTACAAGGCAATGAATTGGATAATATTAAACCGGGAGATTCCAGATTATTCGTAAGAAACTAATTTCTTACTTGTATATTAACATTCTTTAACATTATATTTTTAAGGAACGCCTTCCTTACAGAAACTGCGTCATAACAGCCGGTACACAAATAACCAACGGTAACATAATCAGTAACACTGAACAACACATCGTGACCGATGTTCCGGCGTTACTAACTTTGGGTAGAGAGCAACAATACGCGGCGATTCAACTCTCCCATTACGTTTATACTCTTTTGTGCATAATATCGCAGTTAATGACTACAAATGAGAGCTTGCAGGCGCAAATAATGACCATCAAAGGTGGTAGTGAGGGTTCAAAACAATACAGACACAACCAACAGTTGGAGGAGTTGAGAAACTTGCAAGATAAGTTAAGTGGTGAAAAAGCGGCCTGGGCTGCTAGCAGAGATCAAGAGGCTAAGGAGTTAGAGGAGAAGAAAGCGGAGTTACACAGATTAGAGGTACATCTCGCCAATATCAACATTACTTTTTGTTGAATAAAGAACTGTGTTTTAGGAGCAATTAAGGGCTGAACAGAAGGACATAACGCAGCAAAGGGAGCAGTTGTACCGTAAAATGGAGGTTCTTACAAGTCAAGGGTTGTTGATATCCCCCAACACAGCAATACCGGTTACGGGACAATTGGAGGACAGTTCCGAAGAGAGTAGTCCCCAATCGGATACTTCCTCTGCTGCTTCGGCTGTAGGTTCGGGAAGCGGAAGCGGAACTTCCTTGACGCACACCATGTCGATCTCGGAAAGACGAAAGGATCCCAAGTGGACAAAAGGTAAGTAACTTAACCTAAGTGTTTTGATTTCAGCGTAGCCAGGCTAAATACACTAGGTTTTGATAGATTGATAAAAAATGCTACCAAACTAGGTTTGCAAGGTTTAAAAACTATAGAACAGATGTTTTTAAATAATTGGTTCTACAAAATAATAATAATAGTGGGGTCCACAAACACAACTTAAAAAAGTTTATCTACTCCTACATTGACGAGCTGTCACTTTATGGCGTTTTATTGATGGGCTGAAGTTAACAACAGTTGCTTTTCGACATTTTACGTCACGGGCTGAAGTTAGCTTTATTATAAATTGGGAAAAAGTGAGGTTAAATTCGGGTGACAGTTGACAGATTTCAAAATTTTAACAAATAAAATTGGCTTTAAATTCTGTTTTGTGTTCGTCGTAGATAAAGTATAGTATGCAACTCGTTTATAAACTTCTCTAGACACTCGTTTTTATTAAACACTCGCTCGCAAGCTTCGCTCGGGCCCAATAAAACTCGTAACTAAAATGGCGTTTATAAAACTTGATACATAATATACTATTATCTACTCCTACATTGACGAGCTGTAACTTTATGGCATTTTATTGACGGGCTGAAGTTAACAACAGTGGCTTTTCGACATTTTACGTCACGGGCTGAAGTTAGCTTTATTATAAATTGGGAAAAAGTGAGGTTAAATTCGGGTGACAGTTGACAGATGTCAAAATTTTAACAAATAAAATTGGCTTTAAATTCTGTTTTGTGTTCGTCGTAGATAAAGTATAGTATGCAACTCGTTTATAAACTTCTCTAGACACTCGTTTTTATTAAACACTCGCTCGCAAGCTTCGCTCGGGCCCAATAAAACTCGTAACTAAAATGGCGTTGTGGTTTGAATTGTTTATAACTTTTTTATTTAAACAATAATTATTATAAATATTTTTTTTAAATGCAGTATAATAATGGGGAATATTTTTGGTTTAATTATGGAAAATTATATCGCGCAAGTGGTGACCATTTTCTGCTTCGCATATTCGTGCTCTTTCCAAAACATTTTCCATAACCTTTCGCAAAATTTCAGGTGTTATGGCCTCGATTTCATGCCGAATATTGTTTTTTAATTGCGGGATGGTTCTAGGCTTATTAACGTACACTCTTTGTTTCAAATATCCCCAAAGAAAACAGTCAGGAGCCGTTAAATCCGGTGAACGCGGAGGCCAATTGAAATCGCTTCTGCGCGAAATAATGCGTTCGCCAAAGATGTCCCGTAAAAGAGCCATTGTGTCCCTCGCAGTATGCGCTGTGGCTCCATCCTGTTGGAACCATAATTGTGGATGGTTTTCCACAGCTGGCCTCAAAAAATTTTCCAACATCGTCCGATATTGACCACCATTGATGGAAACTGCGACACCGTCTTCGTTTTCAAAAAAATATGGGCCAATAATCCTTTCGGATGATATACCGCACCAAACAGTGCACTTAAGTGGGTGTAATTGTCGCTGATGAACTGTTCTCGGATTTTCCGTAGCCCATATTCTGCAGTTTTGCTTGTTAACGAACCCATTTAATTGGAAATGGGCTTCATCGCTCATTATTAAATTATGAATAAAATCAGGGTTTTCTTCTGCTTTTTGGCGGAAATAAATTGCATAATTAAGCCGTTGCTGGTAGTCTGTCGGCTTTAATTCTTGCACAAGCTGTATTTTATATGGGAACATGCTTAATGTACTCAAAATTCTCTGCAGTGACCTTCGTGATAGCCCAAGTTTTGTCGAACGTCTCCTTGTTGATGTTTCTGCATTTTCCTCAATACTCTCCCGTACACGTTCAATATTATCATCCGTGTGCACCGTACGTCGTCTTCCGGCACCAGGAAGGTTCCTTAATGTCCCTTGTTGTCGAAAATTTGCAACTATACGGTTTATTGTTGGCTCTGAGGGTCCATTTCGCACATTAAAATATCGACGATAAGCACGCTGAGTCAAAACAATGGACCGTTGATTTGAAAAATAAAGTTCAATGATTTGGGCTCGTTGTTCGATTATGTACTGTTCCATTTTAAATTTCCCAAGTGTTCTTTACAAAATACTGAAATAAAATTTAAAAAATTAAATGAAATAAAAAACTTATAGGAAATTCAAACCCCTACGTTCATTTCGCGCCACCCAGTATTATCTACTCCTACATTGACGAGCTGTAACTTTATGGCATTTTATTGACGGGCTGAAGTTAACAACAGTGGCTTTTCGACATTTTACGTCACGGGCTGAAGTTAGCTTTATTATAAATTGGGAAAAAGTGAGGTTAAATTCGGGTGACAGTTGACAGATGTCAAAATTTTAACAAATAAAATTGGCTTTAAATTCTGTTTTGTGTTCGTCGTAGATAAAGTATAGTATGCAACTCGTTTATAAACTTCTCTAGACACTCGTTTTTATTAAACACTCGCTCGCAAGCTTCGCTCGTGCTTAATTAAACTCGTAACTAAAATGGCGTTTATAAAACTTGATACATAATATACTATTAAAACCCGCTGGTTTTTTATTAACTTCACTTTTTCTACACAAACTGTTTTAAACCATAACACATTTTCAACTTCAAAACTCATAAGTATTTGTATGCATAGAAAAAATAGTATAGCTAATCTAAGAATATCAACTTAAGCTAGACATAACTTTTTTAAGATTGTCAACTTAAGCTATACATAACTTTTTTAAGAATGTTAATTTTAATTTTGTAAATCTTAAAAAATACAAAATAAAAAAAAGTCCAGTAAATCCAGTAAAACCTCGTAAATTTTAGTAAAAAAAATGTAAATCTTGTAAAAAAATTGTATTTTTTACATTTGTCAATTTTCAATAAAAAATACAAAAAATTAAATTAATTTTGTAAATCTTAAAAAATACAAAATAAAAAAAAGTCCAGTAAATCCAGTAAAACCTCGTAAATTTTAGTAAAAAAAATGTAAATCTTGTAAAAAAATTGTATTTTTTACATTTGTCAATTTTCAATAAAAAATACAAAAAATTAAATGTATCTAATTTTGTAAAAAAAGGATTTTGTAAATACGTCCAAGACATTTTGTCAATTTTGTTAAAAATCTAGTAAATATAAGTAGAAAAAAAATCCAATTTTATAAAAAATACAAAATACATTTTTGTAAATATAGTAAAAAATGCAAGAATTCTGGTTAAATTTGTAAAAAATAGAAATTTTGTAAATCTTGTTCAAAGTTGAGTGATCATGTTTTATCACTTATAATAGTATTTTTTTTTAAATAATAGCTTACATCAAAAACTTTTTAATGATACCAAATACTTGCGGTTAAGGGCCGTATGCAGAAACGTTGATTTATTAATGTCAGCATATCAGTGGATATAGGTTTTTGCACGACATGGCAACGTAGTAATTTTCTTTAAAAACTATTGTTTTATAAAATAAATTGGGTAATTATCTTTCAACGTTTATATTTTCCCTAAAAAAGTCGATTTCTATACATTTACATTTTAAATTAGACAAAATTTCATCAAACCTTCATCAAGATTTGCTTTTAACCATAGAAAATAATTTTGCTAATATAAGTCATGGTTTACTAGATTTGTTTTTTTGGCCAATAAAATCATCTAAAATGTAAATTATTTGATAAAATTTATATCAGTTGTTAACGACTGATTTAAAATATGGATGAAAATAGACAGTATTTTTGTTTCTAAGTATATATAAAAAAATAATTCAGAAGATTAAAATACCTATAACAAAGATATAATTAAAAAATAACATATTTTAAAGATAAAATTACTACTATGTTAATTATATCAAATATCTTTGCTGTTTTTTTGTCTGATTGAAAAGCTGAATGCTTGAAATCAATTGATTTTCACTTTCTTTGGTTTTATTGTAAAATAATTACGCCTAACATTAAACTTGGGTAAAAATATTTATTGAGTCATTTTTTTATTATTAAAAACATACATACTGTCGTATGCAAATAAAAAGCGTACACGTATTAAAATGAGAGGTATGTAATTATACGAGTTTTTTCAAATTCAGATAACTGACGAGGCCTTATTCAATTAGCTGTCAAACTGACGGCTGGTTTACATCTATGGCACCACAATCCACATGATTTAATAATTGGATTTCAAGGGCTAGTATAATTATTATACTAGTCCTTGAAATCCACTACAACGAAAGCCCAACCCTAACCAAACTAATCAATTTGGTTAGAAAATCAGTTAATCCTGCGATTAAAGCCACCTCGCCGGTGGATCTCGTAATCGAACATTTTTCGCGCGGTGCATGACAAACTTTCGAACTAAGCGAGATTAAACTCTTAATCGAGCTTAAGTCCATACGGTGCATACGGGCATTAATGCAGGATTAACTGATTTTCTAACCAAATTGACACAGACAAATTTGTCAAATTGATTAGCTTGGTTAGGGTTGGGCTTTCGTTGTAGTGGATTTCAAGAACTAGTATAATTAAATCATGGATTTAAAAGAAGTACTATTTGTAGACATTATTATAATTGATCGCCGACGGTGGACTAGTGGTTAGTGCTGCTGACTACAAGCCGGAGGTCGTGGGTTCGAATCCCACCAGGGGTATGGCTGTTTATTTGTGTTTGTCCTATTGTGTAATAGTCCTTCGGAGCCCGCGGTCCGTTCCTACCCCTAACCCGCTCAAGCCATTCAGTTGGCTTCTGGGACTTCTTAGGAAGTAAGGGTGGAACTAACTAACTTGTATAATTAATTTTGGATTTCCGCGACGAAATTATGAAAGGAGCGAATATTTTGACACCATGGACAATTTTTCATTTTTTCGCCGATTTCGATTGACTAAACCCACCGTTTTAAACTTTCTTAATGAAATTGAATATTGAAGCCCAGTTCTGTTAGTTTTTTTGTCTTCCAATATTTTAGAATACCTCCTAGCAATCATCATTAGATTTTCTTTTTCCGCTGGTGAAAAGTTAGGAATTCTGGTCTCCCATTTTATAGATAGACGAAGGATGATCCAAGAAATTTGTCTATATAAAAATTATTGTATATTAGGCATATGCATATATAACAAAATTTAAATTTTAGTTTGTCAACATAGCTTTGTTAACTATGGTTTGTTTCTCTATGGTTGTCAATCGATTTCAATTTACGATTTACAGTTTTTTTGTTTTTTTGACAAATAAAACCGCGTTGCCAAATCGCCAATCCAGATTGTACAATCCGCGTACGGTGCATTATGATGGAGAAAGATTAACATAATCGCGATTTGCTAACTAGGCTTAGGCTTTAAAACGGTGCATACGGGCATAATGCCATTAATTTGATGTAGTTATACAAGTAAACGTTCTTTAATTACCATATGAACAGCTTATACAAAAAAAGTCCCATGTGTTACCATACTTTTTTGTTATTTCTATGCTTTTAATTAAAATACTATGTATTTTAAAATGACACGCATTACACATAAAGATATGAGTGGATAAAGGTGTTAATTACATGGACCCTACACAAGGAGTACAAACTCCATGTACTTCCAGAGGGCGCTAGTGTTCTGTTCGTTGTTTTCTCTGCACCGAAAGAGCAGACGTCATTACAAAATGGAAATCAGCGCTGCTAGTGGTAAAAAAAGAATACGTAATTTGTACGATTTAGTTTAAAGGTTCTGTCAATTCCCCCTATTAAGTTTATACTCCTTGTGTTGGTTTCATGGATAATTACTTGCCATTAAGTGAATGGCAAGTAACCCTTAATAAAGGGTTTTCAATTACTAAAGAACACACATAACAAAACGTTTTGTGCGTGTAATCTTCCCTTGTAATTTGCCCGCAAAATTTCAAATCGGTTACATTTGAAATTCAGTTGGGCACTTATGATTGTGACGGTCATTTATAAAAGTGACGCCCAACTCTATAAAAAACCCAAGCAATTTTGTAGATCTTGTAAAAAAATACTTACAAGATATTTTGTCAATTGTGTAAAAAATACAAAAAAGGAGTATCTGAATATAGTAAGTACGTGGTCTAGTGGTTAGTGCTGCTGACTACAAGCCGGAGGTCGTGGGTTCGAATCCCACCAGGGGTATGGCTGTTTATTTGTGTTTGTCCTATTGCGTATTAGTCCGCGGTCCGTTCCTACCCCTAACCCGCACAAGCCATTCAGTTGGCTTATGGGACTTCTTAAGAAGTAAGGGTGGAACTAAAAGAGCACTTTTTTTGGTATAATAAAAATTCAAGAATTCTTGATAATTTAAAATTTGGTTAATCCTGTAAAATCATAAGATTTTATAAAAAATGTAACTGCATTAAGACCAATCCATGATTTCTTTAGGCAAAATGTACCTGCAATAATTTAGCTCTGGAAACGCTGTTTTAGTGTTTATTTTAAGTTTATTTCGACGTTATTTTTTGTTTTTTTCTTTCTCGCCCCTGTTTAGGTACTATGCCTAAACTCCCGCTAAACCTGATCAGTACGACAAACCAGCAAAAGGTGTCGCAACCGATCAAGCAGCAGATTCCGTTCAAGCTGGTTTCGAGGCTAAGCGCTGGCGGAGGCGTCGGCGTCGTGACTAACGTTAGCTCTTCTTCTTCTTTAGCGGGTCAGCAGCAGCAAGGTTCTCCAGCTGCGCAGATGCAGATGCTGCCACTTAAGCTGAGTCAGGACGAGAAAGTGCGCAGGACCAGCACGAGCGGGTACCA
The DNA here is from genome assembly GCA_921294245.1 of Brassicogethes aeneus. NCBI lineage: Eukaryota > Metazoa > Arthropoda > Insecta > Coleoptera > Nitidulidae > Brassicogethes > Brassicogethes aeneus. Next base: position 58,095,089 of record OV121133.1, on the reverse strand, counting down.
GAGGCTCGGGTCCGATAGCTTCAGTCCGCCGTCGGGAGATACGGTAGGAATAATATTAATAACCTTTATTGGCTCATGTAGCTTTCTACAAGAAAAATAAAAATATATTAAAGTTTTTTTTATATGGACTGCGGCAACGTTGCAAATTTAGGGTTTTGGTTGGTAAATAGGGAAACAAAATTGGTTGCATTGATTAAAACAAACTAAACTAAGTATAGTTATAAATGTAATTATAATGTAATTCTGGTTATGTTTAAATTATTGAACGGTTGTCAAGTTGAGTCGTCAAAATTCGTAGTTAAAAATGCAATTAATTTTGCTTTGGTGGTGCATAGATGAGTAAAATTATATAAAAAAGTAGTTAAATATAGGTGACTATGGCCCAGGAGAAACAAAGTATTCCTAGCGGATAATAATTTTCGCTTTGAAAAGAATTAATTTTTTATATAATTTTTATAAAAGAAATTAAAGATTTATGTGAACGTAAATGTTGTCCAACCATTGGACTCCAGTGGTAAATGGGTATTTTGTTAAAGCCAATTGAAGTGAATACTTATAGTGGCTTAATAATAAAAATAATGTACATATTGTCCATGACTATTAATAATCAGTAACTTGCAAATTGAAAGAAGAAAAAGTTTCGTGATTATTGCTTATCTTTTTCAAACCAAATGGACAGGAAAATTAACTACTGGATTTTTCACAAAAAGGTTAAACCTAACAGCAAATATTTTTATTTACAAATCGTTATTTTTTCATTGATTTCATTACTTAATCAATTTGTGAATATTTATGCATTTTCTTTTTTAATACTTACTGTGGTAGTTTTCTTTACTTAAAAAAATAAAAATCGTTCGCCGAAAATAACTTTTATTTTCTTGTTTACATCAAATATATATCATCGCGATTTCTTTAAGAAAATCTTCATACAATCCATAAATTTTCATGAGAGCCACTTAAACTCCAAAAATGTCCATAAGGCTATGTACCTACTTTTTCTGCCATTGAGGCATTTGGCATAACTTGATCGAAATGAAGTTTTGCCCTTAAAAGTTCTTTTACTTTAGAATCAGATATTTTTGGAATAGTTATCTTTTTATATCGATTAATTATATAATATTTAATAAGTAAATTATTAATATTAAATATTACTGTCAATTTGACATGGTCAGAGTAATTAAATTAACGAAGTGGCTATTTATACGTCCGACGTATACAAAATTTGGTATACGTCTTGAGCTTTCATTGTTGAGTTTGGGTTGGTTTCGCTCACTGTCAATCAACTTAAATGGGCAAAAGTGAGCGAAACCAACCCAAAACAATCCAAACTCAACAACCCAACAAAACCGACCCCGCCCCATTGGGCCCCCCGCCCCATAGAGGAATAGAGGCCTATTTTGTAGGAAGAAGTTTTTGCCTCATATTTAGCCATTTTTATACTTATTTATCAAATACTTAATTTTGCTTACATGATTTTTGTAAATTACTTCATTTTTATATATTTTTAACGTTATTATTATAAAATTCAGCAGTTTGAATATCTGACAATTTTCATTTTGAAGTTTATAGGTTAGATTAACTTTTTCAAACTAGCCAATGAAAGCACAAGACGTATACCAAATTTTGTATACGTCGGACGTATAAATAGCCAGTTTGTTAAATTAAGGTCTTCAGCAGAAGCATTTTTTAAGTACTAAAAACAAAGATAATATCTTTGACTAAAAATACTTAATCAAACTCGCATAAGCTACCAACTTAATAAAAAAACACAAGTCCAAATAAAAAAAAACTTTATATCGACAGTTTTAGCACAATAAGAACACACGGCCATTTCAGGCGCAAGAAACGCACGAATTACAAAACTGTTTTTCTAAAAAAAAATTAGATAATTTATTATACAGGGTGTTATGTAATTAATGTTATATATTAAAATGGGTTGTTCCTTAGGGTCCATAAAGAAGCACCTGAAACTTTTTTTTTTCTAAATTCCAAAGTCTAAAAATAATTTATAATAACCTTTATCCTACCAAAAAGTACGCCACTGATCGACTAGGAACTTTAGGTTAATCTGGTGGATTTATTATGTTATGGTTGGTAACAACAGTGTTTCCAAAATCTTTCAAAAAAGTTGCCAAGCATTGTTTAAATTTAGCTTAATTACAAAAATGACAAAATTAACAATGCAAATTGTCAATTTGGCGTTTTTATTAATTGTTGGTTATTTCATTTTTGTACTGAAGGTAAATTCAAACAAAATCTGCCAACTTTTATGACAGAATCTAGTGCATTTATTTTAAATTTTAGGTTATGTTTTCAAATTGTAAATATCTTAAATAAGGGAAGTGCTTTTGGATTTATTTACACAAATTAAATGTTTAAAGTTTAACCTGTGAACTGGTCCCAATTTCATCTGAGTAAACAGAGAAAAAAACTGATGAAAAAATTAATTTTGTGGTTATGGATTTCAAATTTCAAAGGTACTAAATTTTCTAATCATTGCTTAAGATAATAGCTGGATCAGTAAATAAATACAGAAGGGTATTAGAGCTTTAAGGGCATAAAACTTTTGTATTTATTGAGTTTTTATTTATTTTTTGCAAGAAAAATTTTTAGTAACAATTTTTTACATCTGGCAACGCATAGCTACTTTGTTGGTTGGTATCTATGTACTCACAAAATACAGGTGTGCAGAGATAAACAAGTGTGTAACCAGTGGCGTATCACAAAAAATATAAAAAACTTCTAATGCATATTTTTTCTTTATCTTTGGAAAAATGTTTTTTTTAATATTTTTCCTTTATTCCTTATGTCAAAAGGTATTCAGTATTTTAATATATAACATTAATTACATAACACCCTGTATAATATTTTGGCATCAAAACTATTCTTCTATTATTAGGCTATACATTAAATAAAAAAAACGCAAGAAATATTTTATAAAAGTAGAGATAATTGTAGTGATTGAAAGGTGTGAATGGGACAAAAAAAATATTTATCTTGTCCCGTCCACACCTTTCAATTATTAAAATTATCTCTACTTTTATAAAAAATATTTCTTGCGCTTTTTTTATTTAATGGCCATTAGGCTATATAGCCTAATAAAAAAAGAATATTTTTGACAAATTTGATGCCAAAATATTATATAATAAATTACCTACAATTTTTTTTATAAAAACAGTTTTTTCAACTTTAAAGCCTAATAACTAAAAAAACTGCTTGTATGAAAAATAATTTAATGTAAATAATAATCCTTTTTTGCTTTTTTAGTATTTGTTCTGAAATTTTATTTTTTAAGATTATAAAGGTTCAAGATTTTTTTTAAATTGAAGGTATTACAAAATTGTTTTTATAATTATTTAATTTTTTTTTATTTAAATATTTCTTGAATTTTGTACGGTCTTCTATATTTTTTTTATATTTTGAGACGTATAAATAAAACAGAATTAATTTCTTCAAGACACCAACAATGCCGGCGCACTCGCACAGCCGCACGGGTTCAAGTCCCGCGATGATGCAAGCAACCTCGCCGCCACCTCAAGGTCAAGGTCACAGCACCTACCCGACCTCGCACGGCGCACCGCCATCTGGAGGCGCCAAAGCGACGCGAACCCACACCTACCCAAAACTACCCGACAAGTTCAAGGTCAGGAACGAGCAGCAACAAGCCAATCAGGACGAAGAAGTAATCTACTTTTGACGAATTTCCGGCAAGGTGTTCCGCACGGTCCTGCGCGCGGTCCTCAGCAAAAAAGAAAGCGATTATTGAGGTTATGAAGTCACAGATAAAATTTTACAATTTCATACTCCAAATGTGATTTTAACTACTGTTAAATGTCTTCGTGCATTTGGAAACACTCTTGAGGTTTATAACCTCAATGTTGCCGTATTTTTAGAGGTTGTGTGTAAATGTGACCTTGTAAAATTCTTTAAAATTTCTAACCTGTGATTACTAGATTTATTTAAAAAAAAAAAACAAAACAAGAAGGTTAAATAGGATGATATGAGCAAACAATTTTTCGTTTGTCTTCCTTATATGTATAATATACATGATTTAAAAAAAACTTTAAAAAAATTACGTAAATCAGTATTCTTAAATTATTAACTCAAATCTTGTGACAATACAATATAGTTAGATATTATTTCGACGTTTTTAGAAACGTCTGTTTCTTAAAAAAATATTTTGTTATGAATAGTTTAATGTACAGGATATACTAATACAAAGTACCATAACAAGTATGGGGTAGATATTTTTTATCATTATTTAGTTTTAAACAATTATATTGGTTTTTCTTGAAATAAGCGACTTTACGTTTTGTAAAAAATAATCTCTATAGAAAGCAATAAGCCAATCAGCACACTAGTTGCGATGGAGAATGCCGTTCTGATTGGTTTATTGGTTTCCATATAGATCAAATTCTATAGAAAGTAAAAATGTAACTGAAAAGTTTTAAATATACATAAAAACAATGTCAAAAAAGTTCACTTTCCCATTTAACTTTTCTTTATTCTACTTAAAAACAAAGGTTTGGATAATAACAACACACTTTTATCAGTATATACTCAGTAACTTGCTGACAATATTGAAACTTGTTGAAATTTCTGTAATAATATGGGTAATACTTTGTGTAAGTATATTAGAAAAAAATGTTGATTCAAAACTTATACACTGTTGTTAATTGTTAATAGTTATTTATAGAATTTGTTCGAGCCCTAATTCCGATAAATATGCAGGGTACAACAAAAATACAGGCAGAATAGTAATAACAATACAATTCAAGCTTCCCTAAATTCCCAGTAGGTTTTGAGGCTTGGATCGCCTTGTAACAGGGTGTCCAACTACTTAGGGAATTTACAGAAATGTTTTTGACTTGTAACCAGAAAAATAGTTATCTGGCAAATAAAAACTATATTTATTTTTTTCAAGCATACAATTATTTACATATTATAAAACTCGTAAGTTTATATAGAAAGACTTTATATTAATACTAGTTCAAAAGAAATTATTATTTCATTATGTCAGTTAACCTAAAAATGATGTGACAGAATCCTAAGAAATAATTTAATTTTATGCACGATGACATTATAATATGACAATTATAACAAAAATTCTTTGACGTAAACGTCTTTTTATAGCCCGCGGGCGTTATTATGACCCAGCGGGCTATAATGAAACGTCAAAAATTAAAAACAACAATGTTACACTATTTGATATATTCGAAGTAAGTTTTTCGTATAAAGATTTTGATTTTTCCGATTTTTCAGCTGCTTCCTCAATTTCATTCATCTTTAAACTTAAAACTCTTTGACGTAAACGTCTTTAAAAACAATAATATATTAAAAATAATAATATATTAATTGTGCATAAAGTTTTGTATGCATTGCTGGCATAACTGGTTTTTATGGTCCTACGACGCTTTTCTAGCCCTCGCGCTAACGTGCTCGGGCTCGAACCATAAAAACCTTATTATGCCCTTAATACATAAATAACTATAATGCTTAAAAAAATAGTATATAAAACCTGTCAGCAAGGGTTTTAAAATTGAGCCGGTGAAAAAAAAAACGTTTTTTCCGTTATAAACAAAACTTGGTGAAATTTTCAAAAAATGGACTTTTGGATTTTTTATTTTATTTACCGGGTAATACAAAAAAAATGTCAATAGGTGAAATTTTTTTAGTTGTTTACGGACGATATCCGTACGCTGATATTTAAAAAAAAGTGATTTTAAAGTGTTCCAATTATTTTAATTCAGTATCATTAATATTCTACCGGGCCGCAAAAAAGATATTCGGTGTTGTTTACGTTTATTTTCTTAAATCAATTTAATTGAATTCAATGTTTAGTTATTTTATTTTTCTGTAAAAATGTGGATATTTTTCAAGGCCTGGAAAAACAGTAAAAACAATTTTTTCGACACTTTAAAACCCTACTGCCGGTGAAAGGCAGTAATTGCCTCGCACACAATCTACTGCCTCGGCTATCGCCTCGGGATTAAATAAATGCTCGGCGATATGTGCTTTCTCAGCCTGGTCTATAATGTACTATTTATTGTAAAGAAAAAAAATATTTCTGCTAGTTCCCTAAATCTTGGGACACATTGTATTTGTCGGTGTTGCCGCTTGGACGTAAAATGGCCTACTATTTTGTCTCTTCAGGATGTAAGTAGTTAATATATTAAACTATTTTTATAAGATCTATTTGTCTAACTTTTAAAACCAAAAAATATTGAATATATATGGTGTAATGCAATCTTTTCTATTAGGATTTTTTAAACTTTTTTCGAGTGCGGTGCCAAATATCTGTTTTTTTATTTGTCATAGTGTTTTTTATTGTTAAATGATATAATAAAGCTTATATGTTGTCGAAACTATAAGTTGGCTAGATAAAAATGTTAAATTTTCGTCCAGGAAAAACTTTTTGTTGGTTTTCTGGATTTTCTTCCTCTAATAACTAAAATTCCTCAATCGCAATAAGTCGTGTATAATGTGTGTGTTGACTGAATAGGAATACTTAATTAAATTAAACTTATTTTATATTCCTCTTTTTAAGAAAAATGCAACCTTGCCTTGTCAGACATTTTTCCGTTATTTAACACTCGACAACGTCTTTTTTAACTGTCAATATAACAGTACATATGCGATGTTGCCAGAGTGCAGAAATAATCGTGAAATTTAGTTTATTACATCTTATGTATATAAATTATTATCTTGAATTAGTTGTAATCTTTTACGATTTTTATTTGTATTATATAAATTTTTGTATTTAATATAGATTTTAAGCAGTATTTATTTTTTGTATCTCTTTTATTATTTTACATAACATTCCACTGTATGACAGAAATTTTCAAGTATTAGTTAATATTTTGAAATTTAAGTTTATTTTAACAAACCTTAGTGAGTGTAAATAATACTCTATATTTATTGTAAATATATTTGAATAAAGTGTATAAAACCGTTAAGAAGTCTTTTATTTGTTAACCTCAAATAAAAAAACATTTTCTAAATAGATATTTATTATTTAACTAACGCAAAAAAATATAAAAGGCATAAATAAATTTATTAAACTTAACTTATAAAAAAATAAAATATCACTGATTACTCATTGCTGGTAGAGGCTTCGTTTTCAAAAACTTGAAAAACGGTTACAGTAAAGTTGGCATCATTGAATTTACAGGAAACACAGAGATCAGCTATTCGAAAGACGTAACAGTGACTTCCCCACCTTTCTCTCAAATAAATTGACCTAGGATCTTCCCTTAAAACGTTCATTATCGTTGTTTTCTTTTCTTCGCCCTAAAATATTAAATTTTATGACATTTTAACAATTTGCAGTGATTTAAGTTTAAAATACTCGGCAGGCAAGGGCTCATTTGTTCGTTCGCGGGCAAAGCGAAGCGCGTTCTTAAGAGGCGCGCTTACTCATTAATTAATGCATTTATTTTGATTTTGATTTGATTTATAAATTATTTACAAAGCATTCACGGGCTGCAAGTAAGACGACCGCGGGCCGCATAATTTCTCTTTACATAACAATACATTTATTGTATATTACACATTGATAATATACCTACAATGTAATACGTTACAAATTAAAGAGAAATTATTTTATATAATTAACAGTTGGTATATCTTGGAAAATATCTAATCCATAATGTACTATGATGGACATCAAAAAGTCCCACCCAGTTTTATAGTTCTCTCTCTAACCTTGCCGCGAATACAAAACAACCAATAAGAAGTCGGTAGGCATTGTTGTCAAATCATGTGTATTTAGTTCAAAGAAGACTTCTTTATATGTGATTCAGTCTCAATTAGACCACGGCGAAAAACAGATCAAACTTGCAATAATATAACTTAATGGTAGATTTATTTTTATCGACCAAACGTGTGAAACGTTGAACAATCAACAAGTAGTAAACGTTAAAATCTGGCAACCCCGCAACTCAAAGCCTTGAACTGCATATGCTATCCCTTTGGTCTATATTAAAATTATTTAAAATAAAACTGTCACCACTGCGCATATAAAATAATTACTTGAGACTTTCTGCGCACACATTAAATCAACTGTTACCCACTGCGCATGGTTACAAACACCTGGTACCTTCTGCGTATGGACACAACCATCTGGTACTCACTGCGCATAGATACAACCATCTAAAAACTGCCACGCATAGTTAACCATCTTGTCCCCCCTTGCATAAAATTTTTTTGAGACTTTCTGCGCACACATTAAATTAACTGTTAACCACTGCGCATATAAACAACCACCTGGTGCCCACTGCGCATGGTTACAAACAATTGGTACCTTCTGCGCATGGAAAAACCACCTGGTACTCACTGCGCATGGATATAATCATCTGGTAACCACTGCGCATGGATCCAACCACCTGGTACATAATGAGCATAGATACAACCATCCGGTACACACTGCGAAATAACACAATCATCTAGTTAGTAACTAGTAGTTACTACTGCACCTACCTAATGCGCATACATAACTTCATTGAAATTACTAATTTCATTCAATTATGAATTATGAATTTCATTCAATGAAATTATAAATTTTATTCAATGAAATTATAAATTTCATTTAATGAATTGAATGAAAATGCACAAATCCAATGAATGGAATTTTTTAATTTGAAATCATTTCAATGAAATGTTTAATTCAAATCATTGTAATTGTGCATTCCATTCAGTGAAATAATGTAAGTGAATTATATTGATTGAAATTGACGCTGTTCATTTCAAACATTAAAATTAGTGGATCATTTTCTTTACCAATCAGTTTATTTCAAACATTCAAATACTCATACTTTGGTATTACTTTTCCATCTAGCATAAATTTCAAACAATGAAATAATTCAAATTAACAAGTTTGTTGATTTTTTTGGTTACTTTAAAGTTGTTCGATAAAATGATAAAACTGCGTTCCATTACTTCGTTTAAAATAAACATTTAAATTAAATGAATTTAAATGTTTGAAATTAATGTGGGATACACCGGTATTTTCAGTAATAGTTTTAACGACCACTGTAATTTCATTCATTAAAATTCGTCCAATTTAAAAGACTGGTTAATAAAAGGAACTGGGGAGTATAAACAACGGTTTATTAAGCTAAAATACTCAATTCTTGGTTGCAAATTGCAACTTGCAATTGGTCGATATTTAAATAAACCAATCCGCATAAGTTAATTTCATTGATTGAAATTCACGCTGTTAATTTCAAACATTAAAATTAGTGGTTAATTTTCTTTACCAATCAGTTTAATTCAAACATTGAAATACAGCGAATTTCATACATTGAAATTACTTTTGCATCTAGCATGAGTTTCCAAGTTTGTTGAATTTTTTGGTTACTTTAAAGTTGTTCAATTAAATAATAAAACGGCGTTCCATAGTTAAATGTGTTAAAATCTTTAAATGCTTATTTCTCAGCTCAACAGAAAATGAGTTACTATAGTCTTTGTTGCATAGGTCAATGTGATAATTGGGACAATTTGACAGGTGACAGAAGACGGATGACACAATCATTACTATTATAATTATCAATTGTACATTTCAAAAAAAAAACACATATATAGCATATGCAATAGCTTATGTCGTGCGTGCACTCATCTTCCAAACTGCTTTTTTATATTTTACAAACCTTAATACGGTAATTTTTCTGGAACAAGCACCCGTTCGCCAAGCGTGCTAGAATAGCTAAACGCCCGTTTCGCGACACCTCAAACTTGGTCGCTTTACCGAGAACAAACTATGCATAAATTTATTAATTGTTTAAATAAAAGTTGTTGCATATTCAGTAAAAACCAACTTTCCTACTTAAATATTGCACTAAGTTAAAAAGAAACAGAGAAAAGTAGCAAAACTGCTTTTCAGCCCCCTGCTTTAGACGCTTTTATTTTAAATTTTGTTTTTTCAAAAAAGTTAAAAGAGTAATAGTTATTGTATGTTATTTTATTCTCTACAACTTTGCTCTGGCAAAGGAAGCAACCACCCAATTTCTTACAATTTTGCACTATTATGTTTTTTTATTGAAATACTAGAATGACTGGTCTAACAAGGAATAACAAGCAAATTACACTGCAGGGAGGTAAAAATATCACAGCTAAATGCTTGGACACATAAACTTTTTTGGTCAAAAGATATACACTTCGCGTCAAATTTAACGCACCACTAAAAATTTGCCACAATTTGAAAGTTGATTTTCTCGCGAACCGTCAAACCGAATTTGGTAGTTTTTGTTTTAAATTGTAGGTTTATTCTTTTGTTATTACGCCTTTATTAAAATATTTTTTCAAATTTACGTTTTGAGTATATACAGGATGCAAGAGTAATAATAAGTTTTTCCATGTAAATTTGAAACGCCCTGTGGGTTGTGCCAGTTATAACAGCATATGTCTCTTACAATCAAACTATAGCCCCATCTTCTTTTAACATTTTGTTTTTTAATTCACCGCGTTATCTTTATTTAAAAAAAAATATACAGTTAAATATTAAATAACTCCAGTTTAATAAAAAAGAGTAAAAATAACGATTGTAACAATAACAATGAAAATATGAACAAAATCAATAAGACCAACATTAAAGAATATCAATATCGCGTATTTTCGCCTCTACTTCTAATTACGGCTTCACATCGACGGCTCATACTCGAACCCAGATGTCTAATCTCGCCTTGATCAATGGCATTCCATATTTCTCGTAGCATATTTGCTACGTCATCAAGGGAGGCAGGCAAGGGATAATGATTTCTTAGTCGTCTACCCATATTATCCCAAAAATGCTCAATGAGGTTGAGATCCGGACTATTTGCAGTGCTCTTGCACTATATGGGCGGTGTGAGGTCTTGCGTTATCCTGCATCAGTAAAAAATAATTACCGATGTACGGGGCGAAAGGGACAACATGTTCAGATAAAATGTCCTCGGTATATCGTACACTATTCATGATACCTCCATGAACAATAACGAGTTCTGTGGGAGCTGTCAAGGAAATTCCTCCCCAAACCATTACAGAACCTCCATTAAATACCGAGGTTTCACTAATGTTACACAGAAAATATCTCATTTGGACGTCGGAGAACCCTTACTCGCCGATCAGAGCTGAATAAACAAAACCTGGACTCGTCTGTAAAAAGTACACGCTGCCAATTATCAACATTCCAGAAAACATATTGTCTGGCAATTTGCAGTCTTGCTCTACGATGATAGGTAATAGGCAATAGGTAATTACCCCCATTACCCCCCCTCCTTATCGACGCCCTTGCGTCAGGGACATGCGCAAAACCAAAATTACATGACGTCCATTTTACAGTTCAAATGCTTGGAAGGAACAAGCCTATAGTGACTGTTAATAACATTCAAAAATACAAAACTACCTTAAAACACACAAACCAGCACATAATATTGGGAAATGTTCAGAAGTATTTTTTCGCAACTATTGTAAACTACAAACTACTTCAAAACACACAAACGACTATGTATAATTTGTAATGTTTGAAAAGTTTTTCCGCAAGGTATTTGTTTCCAACGTGACATGCGCACGAAAATGGTTTGAAAATTGTAAGAAACATGTTTGTGATTTGATGACAAAAAACTGTAAATAAGTGCATTTTAACAAATTACAGTGTTGCCAAGCTTACCTCTTCTCCTAATTCAGCTAATTGCAATAAAGCTCTTTCTTTAAAAAGTACATTTAATCTGGATACAGGTGGTTGATTAATCCAAGCAGGAATTCTGATTTCATTCTCAGAAACATTCATAGGTGGTATATTTATAGGATTTTCTTCTTCTTCCCCATCAGGGGCCTCTCTTTCACCAATTCTAGAAGTAGATCTTGCAAAGATTGTCTCTTCCAGGTTAATATGAGTACCAGACTGGGTAACTTTATTTTCTTCCCCATCTAGTACTCTTGTTATGCTTAGGTTGGCACCACTTGTACTGGGTAGATCCCTGGTTATGTATGTATCATCATTTTCTGATATGCTCACATTATTGCAAAAGCTTGGACTATCATATTGAGGGATGTAGGGTTTAATATCTAACACAGGAGTATCATTTATCATATCCACACCGCTAAAATACACAACATTTTCGAAAATCCTATCAATTTTAACCAAAGATAAACCTATTGGACAGGGTCTATGTGGAGATCTGGTGGCAAAAACACCTGTACGGACACCATTTAACCTAGGTGGCGCCACTTTCGCCTTGACGTGATTTGAGTCGTTTTTATGAAAGTGGAATAAAATCCACATATGTGAAAACTCTTGAAGACCCTCCAATGCATGATTTGGATTTGTAAAAACTTCACTATTTAATGTTAATTTAGCCACCATCTCAGAACAAATACCTGGTTGTCTAGGTGTACCCCTTTTCTCTGGAAACTGTGTCGTTATTTTCCCAATGTAGTTACATTTAAAGTCATTTTGATTATAAGTAATATTAGTATTACTATTAGTATTGTTTTGTTTAGACCTACATTCCATACATTGCCAGGTTTTGAGTTTATCGTAAATAGAATCGCACTCTTTTTTATGAACGTGATTCAATGAAGTTATTTGCTGCCTAAAATAAGCAAAATCGTAAATTTTTAGGTCATAACCACCCAATTAAATATTAAATATTTTACCGTAAATTATTAATTTCCCTTCGCGCAATTTCCAATTGTTTTTGCAAATAAGACGCGTCGTTCGTTTGTTCCGCCCAATTTCCTGACATTTTTATTTTTCAATAATAAAATAACCAAATTAACTACAATCCATTATTATGACGTTTAAAAGCTAGGTTAGGTTGGAAATCGTCATGGGCTACCAACCAAAGAAGTTCTTTACTACCAACCCAATTTATGTTAAGGCAACTTGAATTTTTGTTTAACAAATGAGGCTGTCAAATTGACAGTGTCAATTCAAAAATTTTAATAATTTTTACCAAATTGGTATAACAATATAAATTGTAACTGTATTCCATAAACGAAGAACATATTGTATTATAGTAACTTTTTAACATTTTTAATATAATAAAACATGCTCTATAGAGGATCCTAATATATATATATATACAGGGTGTTTCATAATATATGCGCAGGACTTCAGGATGTGATAGCCATGCTATGCTCACTCCCCCCTTCCTTTTCAGACCTTAAAATTAGTTGCGGATAGGATCGATTATAGCGCTGAAGCAGCAGAATTTAAATAACACTTAGGTGGCATCTGTTGTGCCGAGTCCAAATAAACAATCCGTTTAAATAAACCCTGGCGGTTCGTAGAATAAAACGCAATCTACGTTTGTATTTCACACTTTATTCACAAGTGCAACGAAAACGTTGTAAAATTAAATAACATCAATCCAATACATGTTTTTTCTCTCAAAAATACTTCCCTAACAACCGTTATTCTTTTTAAACAAAAACTACTCATTTTTACTGTCTAGACATTTCTACTACAAAAAACTAACTTTCCTTTTTTAATCAAAACAAATACCAAAAAATCAAAATGTTACAGCGGTTCCCCACATACTCCCACCTTGAGATATGTTTTGAGAAACAAAAATGTCACAAAAAAAAAACGCTGTACAGTTTCTTTACAAATACCTTCGCGGCATTTTCAAAACTCGACCTCTTCGCGTCACTACAACTTTCGGTTCGGGTACTCTGCTTTTCACTTCTCGCGCACTAACCCGCAAATCACTTGCTTCTCTGTTCTCCTTCGCAGAAACTTCATTTTCCTCCGCAGACTCAACCTGAGTCGGAATCGAAAACTGACAATCCTCAACCATACATTCCAACGGAAAAATTCTCTGCACAGGTCGTAAGAGCTGACCTCGCGCAGTTTTGACTCTGACTAAACGAACGTTCCCATCTTTTCCAGGTAGCAGTTCTATAACTTTCCCCAGTGGCCAGTCCATCCTCTTCTCTTGATCATTGCCCACTAGGACAACTTCTCCTATGGCAATTGGTCGATTGAGGCGTCGATTTTGTATAATTCTCAACTGCCCCAAATATTCACTGCGAAACCTGAGCCTTAGTTTTTTACGCAGTCCTTGCAAATATACAACTTTCTTGCAAAGTGACTGTTGATCCACAGCATCACAATCTGGAACTTCCCCGCTTACTTGTTCACGAAGAAACATCATTGGGGTTAAGGGAACAAGTTCTTCTGGATCCGATGAAACATACGTGATTGGTCTTGAATTGATTACCTCCTCACAATCACACAATACAGTATTCAGGTTTTCATAATTTAATGAAGCCCTTCCCAACACTTTTCTTAAAATCTGCTTCATTATTCCAATAAGTCTTTCCCAAAATCCTCCCCACCATGACGCTGTTGGCGGATTGAAGCGCCATTGTATTCTTTCCGTAGCACAGCCTGCTGCCACTTTTTCCCACTCCAACCGAGAAAACGTATTGTAGGTACCAACAAAATTTGTCCCATTATCACTGTAGATAATCCGTGGACGACCTCGTCTCGCGATAAATCGTCGAAGTGCTTTCATAAAATTGACCATAGACAATGCAGAACATAACTCGAGATGCACCGCTCGATACACGGCACACGTGAATAAACAGATCCAAATCTTTTCTCCAGATTTAAGAAACAGAGGACCTGCGAAGTCCACTCCAGTAACTTCAAACACAGCCGCATCCCTGACTCGACTCTCTGGAAGTGGAGGCGGTTCTGTTCTGAACGATTTTCTATTGTGACGAGCACACACAACGCATCGTGAAATTACTGCTTTGATTTCTCTTCGACCACCCAAGATCCAGTAATTTTCCCGCAATAAACAAATCAGCCCTTGGGTGCCCACATGGCCTTTCACATGCTCGCTGAATATTAAGTTTCTTACTACTGCATGCTTAGCTGGTAAGATAATAGGAAAACGAAACTGTTCACTGTCATCTCGTCTACTCACTCGAGATTTCAATCGTATAACTCCAACTTCGTCCTTAAAGCAATTTAAAAACTCTATGCTTTTGATTCCTTCTCCCGAAAACGATTCTCTCTGAATAATCTTGAAGACAAACGTTCTGGCTTCCTCAAACTCCTGGAATATAATATCTCCATACCTTTTATCATTTTTATTTTTGAGATTAAATTTAAATCGATTTATCCAAGCTATCATCCGAATTGTTTTTGTAATTTTGGAAAAATAAGTAAGGTGCCATTCTTTTTCGTCATCTGTAGCTTTAGCATTTATCAAAGATATCACCCCTTTCTTCTTCTCTCGGTTTACTTCAAACTCATTAAAAACCGGTGTCTCTCTTAATGACCAACTCTCCTGTTTTTTATAGAGCCAATTAGGACCCTCCCACCATTTTGAATCCAATAACTGTCTAGGAGAACATCCTCGTGAAGGCATATCAGCCGGATTCTTTACTCCAGGTACATAACTCCACGAGTCTCGGTCGCTCAAGGAACGTATTTCTTTCACACGATTATACACAAATGTCGCCCATTCCTCTTCTTTGTGAATCCAAGCCAGAACTGTTGAAGAGTCACTCCAGAAAAAACTTTTCACATCTAAAGTCAAATTTTCTTTCACAGCGCGATGTAACCTTGCTCCAACCAAAGCCGCTAGCAGCTCCAACCGTGGGATAGTCACCTGCCGAATAGGTGCAATTCTACTCTTTGCAGCCAGAAGCTTTACGTACACTTGACCATCACGAATTCCACGTAAAAAAACTACAGCCGAATAAGCATCTTTACTCGCATCGCAGAATGTGTGAAGTGAACGTTCTTTCGCTTCATCTTCTCCAGCGTAAATCCATCGATCGATACGGATCATATTCACCATAGGTAGTTCGCTTGCCCAGTTTCTAAAATTAATTGCGATCTCTTCCTCCACTGGTTCATCCCAGCCTAATTTCTTTTCCCACGTCTTCTGCAGTAAAAGTTTCGGAAGCAGCGTAGTTGGACAAGTAAAACCAATAGGGTCAAACACTCTTTGCGCCAACGACAGCATAAGTCTCTTTGTGATTGGACCTTTAATCAATTCCTGAATATCACCCAATGATTCAATGTTGACACGTAGTACATCTTCTTCTGTATCCCAACACAAACCCAGTAAGGAAGTAAAATTGGACTTAACCTGTCCCGAGTACTCCCACCCTCTAAGGTCGAATTTTGCCTCCATCATTAACGTTTTAGCCTCCTGTATAAACATATCCAACGCCTTTTCGTCAGGTAAGCTTGTCACGCAATTGTCCACATAAAAACTGGAGAGCAATAATCGTACGTTTTTTTCCAAATAGGGTGCTCTTTTTTCTCTGCAGTTTTCCATAACCCTATGCAAATGTCTTCCGATTGTAGCCCCCAACAAAAATGGACTACTGATCACTCCAAAAACTACTCGTCTGTGTCGATAGATTATTATCTTACCCTGCTCATCCATCCATAAAAATCGTAGAAAATCCCTATCCTTCTCATGGACATTGATTTGCAAAAATGCCTGCTTAATATCTGCAGTTACCCCGATTCTTTCTTTTCGGAATCTCAACAAAATCTCCGGTATGATCTCTATAAGATTTAAACCCTTTTCCAAGCATTGATTCAGGGAAGGTCTACCTTTTTCCCTCGCTGAAGCATCAAATACCGGTCTGATTTTCGTAGTACTCCCCTCCTTGATGACAGGTCTGTGTGGTAGATAATGTCCATCTCGTCCGCTGGTTTCAGGTACTCTCTCAATTATCCCATCTTGAAACCATTGCTCAAACACCAACTCGTACGACTTGAGAAGACCCTCATCACATAACTTCTTATAAGTATTGCACAATCGTTTATGCGCCATGGCATAATTTGTAGGTAAAGGCGGATGTCCTTCTATCCAAGGCAGCCTTACTTCATATCGACCTTCCTCATCAACTCCCAAAGTTTCATTAAAGAAGTCTTTCGCAGCTTGTGCACGATTTTCTTCAGATATCTGCTGCGCTGGATCTTTTATACCCAGAGCATCCAATTCCCACAAATTGGTTATAGAAGCGTCCTTGACAAACAGAGAAATTGCTGTCATGGTAGTACTCCGATCATCTCCTGCTAATGGAACTTTACCCATAAGAGTCCACCCTAGAGTAGTCTCCATAGCCACTAAACCACAACTCGTTTTATGCCGCCTACCTGTGTATAGTTTTCCGGCGATGTCTGATCCTATGAGCAGTTCAATGGGTCCTGATCTTTGTCTGTCCGACAGCAGTATATTCAGATCTCTCAACTCCTCAACCCATGGTCCAGAAAACACCGGTGGCACCTCCATACAAATAACCGGCTGAGATAATGCCTCAAATGTTTCTTTAAAAGTTTCAAATCTGACCTCTATATTATAACAGTGATGCGCCTTCTCCGACGTGAGTCCTCCAAATAAACAGTGAACTAACTTTGTTTCTCGTTTGGAAGAATAGCCCAGCTCCAACGCCGTACTTGTCAGTATATAGGTATGTTGCGATCCTGTATCGATCAGTGCTCTAATTGATTTAAACCCATTGGGCCCATATACTTCCACACGCAATGTTTGTAAAAATACATGTGTTTTCAACCCTGAATTGTTGGTGCAAGTAACTGACGTACGAACAGTCTCATTGTGGTTGCTGGATGTAGCTTTGCCGTTTTCATCAAACTTGTTCTCGTTCTTGTTGGAACACATTATCGCCTCGTGCTGCTTTCCACACATTAAGCACCTCAATTTGACTCGACATCTCCTTGAAACATGCCCAATTTTTAAACAGTTAAAACAAGCATTTTTTTTCATCAGGGTACTTCTACGTTGCTCCAGCGTCATATCTCTTGCCTTAAAACACTTGATACTTTCATGTTTTCCCTCGCAAAAAACACATTTAATTGTTGACTCACAATTGATCAAACCTGTGGCAGTTGGAATTCCAGACTCCTGTTTTAGCTTTAAACTGAAATCTGATAATTTACCTCGATTTTTGGAAAGGTTAACATTCTGTAGTCCAAAACCTTCAGTTGCCAAACTTATTCTTTGCTCGTTTTCCACCTCGTTCCGTAAAAATGACATCAGATTCTTTAACCGAACTTCCAAAGTTGAACCTGCCACGTCAAGTATCTCTGTAGAACACGAACGAGAATCCACTCCCATGTTGCTGAAGGACGATCTTTGCCAAACGCGTATCAATTCCTCTGGAAGGCATGATTCAATCAGAGGAAAAATCATGGCCGCACACTTATTTGACGTTATGCCCAACGACTCCAGAGCCCGCAATTGTGTTTCAATTCTGTCATATAACAGCGACAGATCCATCTTGTGGTTTGAAACTGAATTGTTTATTATTAACTTTAAAAGTTCCCTTACTGAAACCTCTATTTGCATGTCTTCCCTGCCAAACCTCATCATCAATGAATCAATAATTTTTTGGTAATTTTTCCCAACTGCAGGAAAACTATCAACAAGCTGTCTAGCCCTACTGCCAGGTACAGTGGCTTGAACCAAATACTCTATCTTGTCATTAGAATCTATGCTCTCATCATTATGCACCTTCTGAAACTGTGCCCAAAATGGCATCCAGTTCTTAACATTACCATCAAATGTTTTAAATATTATAGTAGGCAGCTTAAATCTTCGCTGTCCTACACTAGCACACGATTTAATGTCTACTTTAGCTAAGGATATCTCTTCATTCGCTACACATTTAAAAACTGACTCATATTTACATTGTAAATCCAAATATTTTCTTTTATACTCCTCGGAATTCTCACACTCTGTTCCAATATCGTTTTCAGAAGCCTCAGACTCTAGCATAAGCTCTAAAATCTCTGAATTAATTACTATCAATTGATCGTGTTTACCTTGCATAAGTTCCATTGATACTTTGCATTCTCTTGTTGCCTTTTCATCCCGCTCTTCGCTTACAGACAATAAACTGTCCAACTCATTGGCATTCTTGGTAAACAGCGTGCGAAGAACTCGCCTGTGTTTCTTTTTCTGCTCCAAAACTGACATATTTCTTTCAGAAAACCACTCACTTGTGCTGTGTGTCCTTTATGCGCGACATTAACCGAGTATTTTCAACTGCCCGTCCGCCGAACCTTGACCAACACACAACGTTTGTTTTGAACCCAGAGTTTTTTTTACACAATGTTTTCCTTTTTCGCACTGTCAGTCCTGTCACGGTCGCCAAAAATGTTGTGCCGAGTCCAAATAAACAATCCGTTTAAATAAACCCTGGCGGTTCGTAGAATAAAACGCAATCTACGTTTGTATTTCACACTTTATTCACAAGTGCAACGAAAACGTTGTAAAATTAAATAACATCAATCCAATACATGTTTTTTCTCTCAAAAATACTTCCCTAACAACCGTTATTCTTTTTAAACAAAAACTACTCATTTTTACTGTCTAGACATTTCTACTACAAAAAACTAACTTTCCTTTTTTAATCAAAACAAATACCAAAAAATCAAAATGTTACAGCGGTTCCCCACACATCTTTGTCAATTTGACAATTTGTCAATTTTTCGTTTAAACTTTAGAGACCCCATTATTGTTGTGTTCATAGATGACCGAAGGTTTTGTTCCAGCTTTGTTCTAGACAAACAAGTTTTCCTTTTGTGCGTTTTTGTTAGTTTGACTTTTTTACCAGTTTACAAGTTTTCCTTTTGTGCGATTTTGTTAGTTTGACTTTTTTACAATGGTGTTTAAATGTGCTGTTGTTAATTGTAGAAATACAAGTAACGAGGCAGTATTACACTCGTTTCCTAAGGATCCTGACGTAAGTTAGTTAACTTTAGAAATAACCAATACAATATATAAAAAAATGCCTTATAAATAGGTAAAAAATGAGTCCAAGAAGAAGCAGGAGGCTATTAAAAATTTAAAAAAGATTGTTAACTAAATTAGTAATTTTTTTTTGTTTAGACATTAATGCTTATTTGCTTTGTTTTATAATTGTTAACTTTATTTTTATATTATTATATTTACTTTGTTTTATATAAACTTTATTTTTATATACTTCATTAAAAAAATATATAAAATCATAATTTGTTTGTTTTATTACATTTTCCTAATTCAAGGATTTTTCAAACTCATTATTAATTAATACAGTTATTTTATATCGCCTCCTGTAATCTACAATGTTACATTTAGTGATTAATATGAGAACTTTTAAATTGCCTTAAATATTGTAATTGTAAACTGTGAGAAGTTTGTTTAAAATACAAATTTGATTAGTATGAAACTTACCAATAAGTATTTCTATTGGATTTGATAGAATTCATTATAAAATGCAAACATCTTCAAGCCTTAGTAATATATTAAATTTTGTTTTCTTTTAAAATGGGTGAATTTTATAATAAAGCTTACCAAATCTTATTGGACATCTGAAAATACAACATATTTAAATATGTTTGTTTAAAATTTCTAGGCAATGGTTTTAATATTAAATTTTTTTTATAAGGACTCATTGTCTCACAATATAATAATTAATTTCTAAAAGTTTAAAAAAAAAATAACAGATTTAAATATATTTGTTAGTCAGTTTCATTCGAGCCAGATTTGTATTTAAAACAAAATTTTTACGGTTTACAACAAGGAGATTTAAGTACAGATATCACACACTAGATGTCGCACTGTAGATTTCATGCGGTTTAAACTGTTAGTAAAGCCCTTGGACAATAGATGTCGCTATCTAGAATGGATCTGCTTGCAGCGCCACGGGCGGTGATATCCGCTGTTAAATTAACTTTGTTTCGATTTTCTAACGAGAGTCGGCTATCTATACCTTCGGTCATCTATGGTGATAGCTCATCCAAAAAGATGAAAAAAGTCGCCATTAACTTATATTACGCTCTAAAATGCACAATTTTCGAGATACAAAAATTTTTTTACAAAATTTATTTTAACATTAGAACAAGTAACAAAACCAAACCATAATTGCAAAATAAAAAATGATTCAAAAGTTGTCTTTGCTAAATTCTCCAAACCGTAAAGGTAACGCATTTCGCACATTTCAGCATTTGTGTAAAAAATCATTTTTTATTATTTTTTTTAATTTTGCAATTATCGTTTGGTTTTGTTACTTTTTCTAACGTTAAAATAAATTTTGTTTAATTTAGTAATAAAATTTTTTTTTCAAAAAATTGACCATGTTTTTAAACATAAAAGTTGATTTTTCTCGAAAACGGTCAATTTTAGAGCTTATGACCAGGAGTACCTTTTTTATGTAGAAAACATTGGCGGTTCGAATGGGCCTCTCAAAACCGTACTTTTTTCAGGGGCTTAGAAGTTGAGGAGAAAAACACCCGCTACCCCTTCAAAATCTCCACCAATTATGAGTAAAAACATAGCTTATTATGAGTAGAAAATGCTTACAAAAGCTGTTTTTTGTACGATAAACGGTTCCAGAGATAATCGAAAAAAACGATTTTTTTTCTAAAATTTCAACACCCTGTATCTCGAAAATTGTGCATTTTAGAGGGTAAGTTAATAGCGACTTTTTTCATCTTTTTGGTTGAGCTATCACATCCTGAAGTCCTGCGCATATATTATGAAACACCCTGTATATATATATATATATATATATATATATAGGGTGTTTCTTTTAACTTGAGACAGCTCAATATCTCGAGAAATACGCATTTCACGGAAAAATGTCTTAAATAAAAGGTTAATGTGACCAAAGGGGACATTATTTGGTGCTACCGCTAGCCACCCCCTACCCCTCCTTCCCAGTAAGCACACTCGGGACGTCAGCTTGGGACATTGCGGAAGTACTCAGGACGTCCCGCAATGTCCGTTTGACGTCCCTAGGAGGTCTACAGACGGCCAAATGATACACTTTCAGATGTCCGTAGGACGTCCTGATTATAATCCTATTATAGTCCTATAGGACTATGTCGGGATATACTCAAACCAGCTTATTAAGGTACTGTGAGGGCTTTTTGAGACTTTTCTTTGGAAATCCGCATGTTGTCATGATAACTATACAGGGTGTTCGGAATAGTGCCACTAGCACATTTAAAAGAAAATAGATTTTACCCTTAGCGGCTTGCAGATATTTTTTCCTTAACCAACGTCCCGAGTCCGCCCGCTTGCCGAGTCCCGCTGCTTTACCGAGTCATCTCGCGCTTGCGAACTCAGTGACTAACGTCTTCGAAACCAACCCAAACCCAACAACCCAACCCAACCGACCCCGCCCCATTGGCCCCCCCCCCCCGCCCCATTGAGTACAAATTTTTCAACGAAGGAATATTCATTTAATTACATTTTATATTATATAACTGTTGCAAAATTATTATGAGGAAAGGTAAATAAATTAAAATATTACCTAATGTAAAATTAAATATAAATGCTTTTAAGGCCACATTGTATTATTTCGGTATATAATTTCTTTAAAAAAAAAATAAAAAAAGTTGTAGAGGCACAAAGAATCGAACCCCGTATCTCTCGCATGCAAAGCAGGCGCCCTTCCATCGAGCTACCGAGCTTATTGTAAAAGTCCTATCGCTCGAAAAAATAATACCGATTTACAGTGTGACAGCGCGCTGCAGCGGGACTCGGCAAGCGGGCGGACTCGGGACGTTGGTTAAGGATAATATATCTGCTAGCGGCTTGGCATCCATATTTGTTTCAGCCACCCAATATTATTGGATCTTGCTTTTGGTAGGTAAAGAAAACATTTTCTTAGCTTTACATTTGATCAGACTTAGAAATTACGTTGAACCAAAAATAAATAACGAAGCCGAAAACCTTGTGTTGCGGCCATGATACTTTCTTCTTCTTCTCTCCCCTTCTTCCGCTGACGGATATGACACTCCCCTAACGGATATTAAACTTACGCGCTAAATTCAAATATTTAAACGTTCCTTACTATGACACCAACAGTTGGCAAATCCGGCAACTTTTGGAGCACTTCGAGTACAAAACGGTGGCAGCACAGTCGAAGCCAGCCGTATTCAAATTCAAATATGATATTATGCGCAGAAAGCAAAGTTATGCAGAACGATAAATGACAGGTAACAAATGACAGGTAAGAAATGACAGGTGACAAATGACAGGTATGATATGTGACAAATGACAGGTATGATAGGTGACAAATGACAGGTATGATAGGTGACAAATGACAGGTGTTGGAAAGTGACAGATATCTGCCGCCTTGTATAATATTACAGGTGACAAATGAAGGTGGCAAATGACAGATAAGAAAATGACAGGTGGCAGATTATGAAAGGTGACAGATATTTGTCGCCTTGCATCATATGACAGGTGACAGATATCTGTCACTTTGCATCATTAGACAGGTGACAGATGATGCAAATGCTATACATTTTTTGCCTTTTGGAAAGACGGCATGAAGATATATATATATATGGTATACTATTGCCATTTTAATTCTATGACGTCCTATGGACGTCCAAGGTACGTCAGAAATGGGATACCCAATATACTATACCCAATTTAATTTCAGGACGTCCCATGGACGTCCAAGGTACGTCAGAAATGGGATATCCTAAACTGGCCCGGACAGACCCAATCAGGATGTCCTTGGGAGGTCGTGTGCTATTTGGGTTAAGGGTGAAATGGGGGGTAACTTTGGAAAGTCAAATGGAATGACCCGATTTTTTTCACAGAATTTGGTAGTACATAAAAAAATGAATAATTTTATTTGAAAGTTTTTTTCAATTTATCAACAGATGGCGCTGTAATTCAAAATTTAAGAAAAAGGGGTTTCCTTGTAAAATGTATTATTTGAAACGTTTAAAAAACAAAAATTAACATTAGATCAACAATAGTAATCGGACCCTTCTTTATTGACGGTGCATTAAATGGCGAAAAGTACCGGACGTTTCTAGAAAACGATCTGACGGACCTTTTGGAGGATGTACCACTAGCACGGTTCTAAAACATGTGGTACCAGCAAGATGGTTGTCCTGCACATTATTCGACAATTGCTCGAGAGGTGTTGGATCGGGAGTTCAATGGCCGGTGCACCGCGGTGGATCGGTAGACGTGGTCCAGTAATTTGGCCTGCTCGATCACCTGATCTTACGCCACCAGACTTTTTCCAGTGGGATTACTTGAAAGAAAAAGTTTACGCTGCAATTCCTACAACTTGGGAGGACATGGTGGAGCGGATCAGGAACGCCTGTGCGGCGATACCGCCCGATATGTTGGCGCGTTGTCACGCGCCGCGTTGTGTGCCAGAATTCATTACCCGCATTCAAAAATGTGTTGAAATGGAATGACGACATTTCGAACATTTGTTATAAATTGTTTTCATAGCCGACTATTGTTGTTAATGTTAATTTTTGTTTTTCAAACGTTTCAAATAATACATTTTACAAGGAAACTCATTTTTCTTAAATTTTGAATTACAGCGCCATCTGTTGATAAATTGAAAAAAGTTTTAAGTAAAAGTTATTTATTTTTTTATGTACTACCAAACTCTGTGAAAAAAATCGGGTCATTCCATTTGACTTTCCAAAGTTACCCCCCGTTTCACCCTTAAGGAGGGGTAGGGGGTGGCTAGCGGTAGCACCAAATAATGTCCCCTTTAGTCACATTAACCTTTTATTTAAGACATTTTTCCGTGAAATGCGTATTTCTCGAGATATTGAGCTGTCTCAAGTTAAAAGAAACACCCTGTATATATATATCGATGACTTTCTGCCAAAGTATCGTAAGCAACATAACTCAAATTTCGGGAATTGAAAACATTTTTTATTTTAAAATCTGTTTTAACCCATATATAACCTATATGTTTTATAACAAGTAAATAGCTATAATTATAAGCTATTTACTTGTTATAAAACCTTTAGGCTATATTTAATTTAAAACAGTCTTTAAGACAAAAAATGTTTTCGATTCCCGAAATTTTATTTATGTTGCTTACGATACTTTGGCAGAAAGTCATCGATATTAGGATGTTATTTTCAACTGTATACACTATACACTATAGTGGTACCGCAAAACGGGGCGATTTCGGACTTCGAACTATCCGAATCGGACATCATAACCTTAAAGCTATTAAAAATTCGCGATGGGCACAAAGATATAGAGGATATATATCTCTGGATGGGCACGATACACAAAAACCAGCTGCTGATGCGCATATTATAATAACTTTACTATTTAAATAGTAAATTAAGCATTTAAATGGAACGAAAAATATCACCTAGTGAAAAAACAATATCCCTAAAATAGTTCGCAACTATATGAAATAGGAGTTGCGAAATGCGAATATTGGTGTTTCGGAATTCACATTTTGCATGTATATGAATCGTACTTTATGTAGATTTTTGTATACACAGAAAATACATACATTTGTATACACAGAACACACATACATGAAATTCGGACTTGTGTACGTGTTGTGGACACGCGCAATACCAAAATTTAATAGGTTTGTTTCTTAGAATACAAAATTTCTTCTAAGGATTGTTCCTACCAAGCATTTGGACAGTCAAATGGACGTCAGGCCAGTGTTGCCAACTCGTGGGAAATTTCCCGATTCGTGGGAAATTTTAAGTGCCAAAGGGAAAAGGGAAATTTTAACATAAAATCCTCTATTCGTGGGAAATTGTAAAGTCCAATCAATTTTCAACTAAAACAACTAGAAAAAAAAGTCCAATCAACATTCATGAAAAAAAAATTACCGAAAAAATGTTAGTAGTATACTGCCGTGCTTAATGAAAACGCCGTAACCAACAATTTTGAGATTTTTGTTTTACGGCATTTTCTACTAGAACAATTCATCCTGCGTCTATCCCCTGTACTCAAAAAACCGTATCTATATTTCATATATATTTTTGAGTACCGGGGATAGACGCAGGATGAATTTTTCTAGTAGAAAATGCCGTAAAACAAAAATCTCAAAATTGTTGGTTACGGCGTTTTCATTAAGCACGGCAGTATAGTAGTATTATACCTATAATAGGTACTACTTTTTCTTTTAAAAATAACAGCTTAAACATATCAAGTTTGTGGACAGCCAAAGTCAACAAACCAGCGGCCTAATAGTGACGTCACTGATGATGAGGATACATCCCGGACATACTCTATGTGAATCAGGCCCGTAGCCAGCCGTAGGGCCCGACGGGCCCCGGCCCCCCCCAGAAATTCCGTGAACCCTAAAATTTTCCTATATACGATCGTAATCGATTATGCGACGAAAATTCTTCAAGATTTCATCCAAGAACATGTTCCGGATGTAAAAAGAAGAGGCTTATTCGTCTTAAGACGCAAATTTGCGAAACAAGATTCATCGAACGACATGACAGCATACTATCTTTTGTAAAACTGTTTTAAATCATACACATTAGAAGAAATTTCAGAAAAATCTTGGGCTATTTCGAAAACTGCGGCCTGCCTTCTTGCAGCAGTTCAGAAAAGTGAGTTTCTCGTCAGTCTCTTGGTTTGTAACAGACTTTTCAGCTTCACGCTTCCTTTGGCAGTTCAACTGCAAGAAAAGTCATGTGATTTGTCTGACAAATTTCTTAATGAGAACGCAGGAATCTTATCAAGCTTACAGATACTTCTCCCTGAATTTGCTGAAATTGAAAAAGTAGATGACTTGCATCATCTTTCGCCATACTTTGATGATCGAGTCTCAGAATTCGCTGTAAAAGCTGAATATAAGTTGTGGTGTGAGAAATTATCGGGTCAAGAGCATATATATTTCCAACAATCAAATATCTATTAACAGTTTTGGCAACTCTTCCGGTCACAACGGCAAGTGTGGAAAGGCCATTTTCGACAATGAAACGTAACTCAACGGGCAACGAAAGACTTAGTGCACTCGCCGTACTGTCAATTCATGGAAACTTAGATATCGATCCGAATGAGGTTCTTGAGATTATGGCAGCAAAGAAATCGCGAAGGTTAAAATTTTAAATTTTTTCTACTGAAATTGACGCTTTTGTTTGACAATTGATGTGTATGTGCGTGACTGACAATTAAAATACAGTGATGATATTAATAACAATAAAGCAGTTTTTTACTAATGAGTCCAACTTTAATAACAAATATCCATCAACCATTTCCGCCCCCCCTACCACCCAAAAAATTATTACTACGTTTTGGGCCCCCCCCAAACCAAATTTCTGGCTACGGGCCTGATGTGAATCGTCACAAACTTGCGTACATAGCTTTCCTGCTCTATGCACGCTTCAAGTTTTTCTTACAATCAGCGTTGCTGGAAGGCCAATGCTAAATTCCTGGCTTAACTAAAATCTATTACTGGAAATTACTGGAAAAAAAATTACGTTGTATTCCTGGCAGAATACTTTTGGTTTGCATACAATGCAGTTAATTTTTAATTTTATTTTTTAGCAGGGTATTTATAAATACAGTGTATATACTCCGCATCACACTTAAATTATCTAAGTTGAATCACAGTTTTACAGAAATTCACGCCATAAAAATTTTCGTTCTAACTTTCAAGTTTTTTACTGGTAAATTCCTGGTTCACATTCAATTACTAGCAAAACGGCAACCCTGCTTACAATTTGAAATATACTCGGGGATTTACCGAATTATCCGTGCGATTTGTAGCAATAAGTGGGCCTGTGTTTCTGTGTAGTATTTTTGTAAAAGCGGGTGAAGTATTATTTTCTGAGCTGTATAAAAAAAGTGTTAGATTAAACTAGTTTTTATTTACAAACGCAATTCTTAATGTCTAGTTCATCAAATGAATGATTTAAAAAAAATTATCATTTTTTTAATTTAAATTTCTCCGTTTCTCAAAATATTGTATTTTTCTTCTGAAAACAAAAAATACCCATGCGAAAATAAACTTAATCATTTTTAAAATTCGTGGGAAAATTTTCGTAAAAAAGGGAAATTTTTACCCTCTTTGTGGGAAATTTAATTCTCAAAGGTTGGCAACACTGCGTCAGGCCCAGTAAGCACAAGCTAGCCGGCCCGCATACGGCCCGAATACGTTTTGCCAAATCGGCCGCGTCTGGCCAGACACACGTATTTCTTCCGGCGCACAGTAGGCTAGAGCGCGCTTCCAGCGCGAAGAAATTCAAAATAAGTAGGTAAGTGTTTTATTTCAACCAAATTTGGGAAATTTTGAATTCTTTAATATCTGTAGATAATAAAACATCTTTAAATCACCTTCAAATCTGTTGAATTTTTATCAGGTAACCAGTCAAAGTTTAGGAATTATAATTACTTGCTTCGTGTTGATAAATTGCGCGTAAAGGTATTGTATTCTCTTACAATGTTTATTATTAATTTATTCTTACTTTTTGACTATAATTGTATTAAATACTGTCTTACGTTATGGCTGGAACAAATAATGGTAGGTTTTTATTATTGTACTGTCACTACCTTAATAAAGTAACCGCTGCATACTTTTAATAAATGTATAGACATTAATGTGCGTGACATTTTTTAAAACCTTAATAATTATTAAGGTTTTAAAAAATGTCACGCACTGTCACACTCTGTGTTTAGGTTTTTTTAATAGCTTACCGTTCTGTCTTTCAAATAAATCTTAAATCAAGTGCTAGTAGGCGCAACAAATATGGTTTGTTTATTTTTTTTCAGTTAATACATTATCCCTAACTCATACGGAGCTTTGTAAAAAGTGTTTTAGTTTGAAGCATTTCAATATAAAATTAGTTTTAAATTACTTAGTAGACTAGTAGTCTAAGACTACGCATTTACAAAAATAGATGTATCTTGGAAAAAACTTAATTCATTTTTTTAATATAGAAAGACGCTGAAAGCCCAGAAGAAATATAATTGTATTAAATATTGTCATATGTTGGTGATGGAAACAATCAATTAAAAAGCTACTAATAACAATAAATAATTTTGAATTAATTACTGATAACTATTAGTGAATATTAATAATTTTTGCCACCACCGCGGTAGGCTAGAGAGCGCTTCCAGCGCGCGAAAATTTAAAATGAGTAAGTGTTTTATTTCGACAAAATTTAGTGAATTTTGAATTCTTTAATATCTGTAGCAAATCAAATAATGTTATATCACCTTCAAATCTGTTGAATTTTTATACCTAACCAGTCAAAGTTTAAGAATTATAATTACTTGCTTTGTGTTGGTAAATTGCGCGTGAAGGTTTTGCTTCTCTTACAATGTTGCTAATTTATTTTTAATTTCTGACCATCTTTGTATTTAATAATTTCATACGTTATGGCTGCAAGAAATATTGGTAAATTTTTATAATTATTGTACTGTCCCTACGTCAATAAAGAAAGCGCTGCATATTTTTGTATGTATGAACAATACTAAGGTTTTAAAAAATGTCACACATTCTCACACTCTGTGTTAAGAGTTTTTAATAGCTCACTAGTGAGCTGTTCTGTCTTTTAAATAAATCTAAAATCAAATGCTAGTAGGCGCCATAAATATTTTTTGTTTGAAGCATTTTAATAGAAAGTTGGTTTTAAATTACTTAGCAGACTATGCATTTACAAAAAAAATTGTATCTCGGAAAAAACTTAATTCAAAAATTAAATTTTTTCAAAAAAGATAGAAAAACGCTGAAAGCCCAGAAGTAATATTATTGTATAAAATACTGTCATACGTAACAATTAGGTTTTATTTTATAAATATTCAGTTATATTTTTGTAATTTACTCATTAAAACTATAGATCTTAATTTTGCCATCACACAAATATACTTAAAGTTACTTAAAGTATTATATTGTCGATTTGTTTTTCTATCAATTGGTATTAAAAAGTATTTTTTTTTAAATTTCATCAATAAGAACAAAAAAATAAACATTAACTAAGAATTACTTAACCAAATAATTTCTGCGCGTTAAATTGGCTCTCTAGCCCACTGTGCGGCGTGTAGAACGGGCATGTACGCCTGGCGGCCAGGCCTGGCCAACTGTCGGGCATATCCGCCTGGCCGAATGTCGGCTATGTTAACTCGGCCGAGTGTCGGCTGTGTAAAGTTGGCCAAGTGCCGGCCACAACCTCCTGGCCATTCAAAAAAAGCCTACCCAAGTAGCACAAACGGTTAAATAACTAGTATTATAAGTAAATTAACCGTTTTGACGTTTTTTTTTAACTTGGGTTTTTAACCAATTAGTTGAATTATCCATTTAGGTTTTTTTACGGTTGTTATAAACTAAAAAAATACCTTTAAATTAACCAACTAGTTGCTATTACTTAAGAGTTAATTTAAAAGTTATTTTTTACTATAATTTAACTTTAAAACTAACTGATGAGTAAAACAATACTTCCAAGTTAAATAAATGGTTAATTTTTAGTTAATTTTTAAAACCTTAATTTACCTTAGTTAATAAGTAGGTTATTTTAGAAGTTATATAACGTTATATTAACTTTAAATTTTAACCAATAAAACTGGTAAAGAGTAGTTAATTTGCTTGTTATATTTTGGTTCATTTGAACTATAAATTGAACCTTTTGGTAAGTTAACCACAGTTTTGGTTAATTTGAGTATATTTTTTAACCAACAAGTTGCATTTTACCAAATGTATTTTAAGTAAATGGTAAATTAACGTTAATCAACCAACTCGTTAAAAAAGTGATGGTTTTGCAGTTTTCATTGTTACCTAGGTACATAAAAAAATAATACCAGTTGGCTTTGTGTTTTGTGTGCTTATTCTTGGGTTTTATTTCTTATTCATTTAATCATTTCTGTGTTCTTATTATAGTGTTATAATGAAAATTTTAACTATAATGTGTTAAATGTAACCAAATTGAAACCAAAACCAAAGAGTTAAACTTATAATTATATATTATTGATGGGTATAAATAATAAATAATTATTTACTACTACTTTAAAGTAGTTTACACGCAAGGAAATAACTAAATGGTTTAAATAAACTTGCAGGTTAATTTATATTGGTTAAATAACCAATTAGTAAAAGCATCCTATAATCGCCATATTGCTTGCTGTTCATTTTACAAAAGGAAATGCCATTAATTTTTATTTTTGATTTTTATTTCAAATATAAGGTAATTTAAATAAACCAATAATAAAAAATAGTATTATTTTATGTTTGAAAGTATTTTAAATCAATTTTAAGTAAAATAAAAAATAAATAAGCAAAAAAAATATTTTTTTTTTAAATATTTATTTTTTTTATTTCTTATTCTTTTTTGAGCGCGTTTAAAATATAAAAGTATTATGAGCCATTTCATCAGAAAAAACAAATGCCCCATTGGTTTTTCTCCTAGAACTACCTCTTTTAAAGATTAAAATGAAGATATTAATATTCATTTTATTTAAAATCTTAAGACTCATAGATCTATGCATACTTGTTGTAGTATAGGTAATATACCTACTTGGTAAATTATAATTATATTAAATTAAAATAAACTTAAAATGGTTGGTTTTTCACTTTAGTTTAAGTCGAGGTTTAAGTTGACTAAAGAGTTAAAAAGCAGTCAAAAAAGGGTAAAATTACCCAAAAATTACCAAATATTAACTTTTTTTAACTGACAGGTATATTAACCAAGAAGTTAAATTTACTTAACATAACGTTAAATTAACCATGATTTTTGATCCCCATTTATTACAAAATAACGTTAATTAAAGGTTAATTTAACGTTATAGTACAATATAACTTAAGTAAATTAACCAGACAGAACGTAAATTTAACGTTAATTTAACCAGTTGTGCTACTTGGGTACAGACGTCCTGGAGAGGTATATCCTATAAGTTCAGCCCTGAAATTCTCTGAATGGCAAGATACTTCTTTAACACACTCGACTAGCTAGACATTATTCGTTAATGAGTAGATGAGGATGGAGATGGGGACTACCAAGAAATAATGTTCAGCTATGCCCACAGACTAGGCATGCCGTATTCTGGCCGACTTCGGTTAGAACATGGCTAAACGGTACCGGGGTAACATATGCTCGGCATAGGCGGTTGACCGGCGGTTGTTATATAACGCGGGCCGTAAGCGGGCCGGCTGGGGCAAGCCGAACCGCCGGTCAACCGCCTATGCCGAGCGAAGGCTGACTGTTTGCCGAGTGTTTAGGAGCATTTTTCTGACGGGACCAGCAGTGCAGCACGCAAGACCTAAAGTCACAAGATCTAAACTCTCTCGAGCTAAAATTTACATGACCTGCAAAGCATTTTAGACCTTAAATGTGTGGCAACGTCGCACTTCCTGACGTCCATTCGACAGTCCAAATCATTGTCTAAATACTCGGTAGGAACAAGGCTATTGTATCTTTGCTATTTACAGATTTAAGCCTGATTTATAGATTGCCTTCCTTCCTTCCTTCCTCCCGTAAAAGATGAACAATACAAAAACCGTTGTGCTGTTTATAGATACCCGTACGGGAATCTATAAATGGCACTACGATTTCGTGTTGTTCATCTTTTTCGGGAGGAAGGAAGGAAGGCAATCTATAAATCAGGCTTTATTCATGTACAGTGTACACAAAGATATTATTATATTATTGTATTATCTTTGACTGTACCTACCTAAATAGTATTTAGGTATTAAGTAAATACATTAAGTTTAAAAAAAAAATGTGGGTTTTAATTTTTAACTTTCATTTATTGATGTTTAAAGCCAAGAACACCACATGTTCTTGTTTAAAGTCACAGTTTAAAGTCATGGAGGCTGCATGGGTTGTGGGCTGTGGCCCACAACTTGTGGAAGGCTCCAGGTTGGGAGTTATCAAAATGGACATTTCGAGATGTCAAAATTATATTTTACCTTTTTTTAGAAAGTTGTAAATGTGTATTGTAAAGATTTATTTATGAATGTTAAACGATAAAGAAACGTCGTTGTTTAATTAGATTTTCTTAGTATTGGTGTTGCAAAGCAATTAGCGAAATAGGTTTTTCAGTTGGTTATCGGTTTGTAGCCAGCAAGGCTTTGTTATCTAGGGTAGCCAGAGATAAAGAAGGTTAGGTTTGTAGCGATTCCAAGAATTGAAGAGGATGTAGGTAATTCGAATGTGACGCCAAAATGACAGAGCGATGAGTTCATTGGAGAGAAAGGGGAGACCCGGCGATTGGTGAGTGCGATAGAGAGAGCGAATGGGTGTTGTGTATGCGCATGTGCACATGAACAACAACTTTTTGGTTTGTTTATCTTTCGTGGTGCAAAAGTGTTTTTTGTCGAGGAAAAGTAAATGCGTTTTGAGGTAGAAAAAAACAGTTGAGAGTTGGAAAGGCGACTGGATGTTTTGCTGTTGTTCTTATAGGGAGGACAGAGGCAAAGGTGAAGTGATTTGAGTATAAGTTTGGTTATTGGTCGCTATCTGTCGTTATCCCCGCTCTCTTGATTGAATGTCCCGTGCCGCCATTTTAATTTCGTAGTTACTAGGCGTTAACTTTGTGTTCTGTTTTGGTAGGTCCGATGGCTGCTATAAGGAAAAAATTGGTGATTGTTGGTGACGGGGCATGTGGAAAAACGTGCCTTTTGATTGTGTTTAGCAAGGACCAGTTTCCTGAGGTGTACGTGCCGACCGTGTTCGAAAATTATGTTGCGGACATCGAAGTGGACGGCAAGCAGGTCGAGTTGGCGTTGTGGGATACGGCCGGACAGGAGGACTACGACCGTTTGAGGCCCCTTTCCTACCCGGACACTGACGTCATCCTTATGTGCTTTTCCGTCGATTCTCCCGACTCCTTAGAGGTAGGTTAAACACTAAACCTCAAAGCAATCTATTCAGCATACACATACTGCATATTATGAATACTGGGACATACTGAGATTTTCTTGTTTTGGGTTTCCCTTTAAACAAAAAAGAACAGGTTGTAAGCTTCCCAGAGCTGTTTATTTAAGAAACAACTATAGAGTTGTAGTAAATCCCATTGTAGCTCTGGGAAGCTTACAACCTTGTTGCTCTTTTTGTTAATAAGGATTTTTCACTTAAACGATTAAAACATTTGGACATATTATGTAGAGCATTTTACAGTTTCAGTGAATGTAGATACAACATTGGAGTCTTGGCAACCATCATTGTTTAGCAAATGTTTAATATTTATAAAATTGAGTAAAGTACTTTTTTCCAGTCATATGAAAGAATTTGTACATTTCCTATACATTTTCAATTCAGAAAGTCTGACAATTTGGAGAAAGTTGATTTTTCTCCAAGGTTACTGTCCAATAAGACGAAGAGAATTTCATTTTCTCCACCGTAGTGTTTATCATTACTATGACAATTGAAGAGCAATCAGACAAAACCAGACAAATCCATTTAACACGTTAACGGCCACGTCGGTCCCAGGGGACCGCTAATACTTTTTCCATCCAGGACACGGCAGTCCCTGCGGACCGCCTGTCAATTTTTTGTTTAACAGTTTAACATGATTTTCTGGCCAGAGGACCACTCGTATAAGGTATTTTAAAGCATGCATAGGACCGCTTGGCCCTGACGACTGACGAAGATACAAGAGTTTTTTAATTATTTATTTTTTAATCTGTATTTTGACGATTTTATTTTTTAAAATGATACAAGTAAAATAACAACTTGGCCCAATAAACAAAATCACCAATAACACCGTGGCGTTTAACGTGTTAAGTGATTTGCAGAAATAAGGCAAAAGCAAAACAATTATTTTATTTTTGATTTCTTTCTGCAAATCACCATAATGAATTTGTCTGGTTTTGTCTGATCCCTCCTCAATTATACTGTGGTTCATTATTTTCTTAAAAATTAGTTGACACTGACATTTGTCGTGGAACCTGTGGTTATGGTAATTTCACAAAAATTGTACTAAATTCTTTAATAAAATAAAAAAGTATAGTGTTAAGAAACCATGTGTAGAGTATTATACAGTATAATTTATACTCTACACATGGTAAAAACAAAAATAGAAAATCATTATAAACATAGATTAGCAAATGGCCCTATGGGAGCTACAGCCTTTTTTAAGGGGCACCCCTGAAGATGTTAATGCTGGAAACCCATTTGGCCTACGCCACGCCACCCTATGCTACGCTACGCTACGCGACGTTTTGTTATGCAGAAATTTAACACAGGTTTCAATGCAATACGTACTCACTTGTCCCATGCCACCCCACACCATGCCACCTGACGTCGAACGACGTTTCGAAAATCAAATTGTTTTGAATTTCGAAGAGACGTGTGGACGCGTGTTGTCCCCCTCCATGCACCTACACACGGAGTGCGCATGTTCTGTAAATAGTTTTCAAACATGGATGAACAAATTATTGAAAAAGTGCGTTCATATAGTTCCTGTAAAATCAAAATTAAAGAAATTACAATAATAATAATTTATTAAAGAAATTTAGTTTTTTATTTATAATAATAGCAACAGCTCCTCTAGTTCACATTCCCATTCTTCAGATGAAGAACTACTTGCACACTCCATTTTCTTTACCAAAACGAACAATACTAATACTAATAAGTACATAAAGCAATTTTATTATTATTTCATAATTTTATATATCAATTTTATTTTATGTTTGTCATAAGACGTGGCGTAGCGTATTACTAATGTGTACGGTGACTCGAAAACGTGAACCCACGTCAGTCGACGTCGAGTAGCATGGCGTAGCGTGGCGTGGGACAAGTGGGTTCTTAGCTTTACTCATTGCATTTCCTTATTCCCTTATGCATCAGTTGTTTTTGAATAGTTTTTGTTTTTACTCTATCTATTCTGATTTTTTCTGTTTCTAGTTTTGTAATTATGGATTTCCTCCTGTTTTGTTAGGTTTATGTTGTTGTCTATGATTTCTTTCTTGTTTTATTTATGTATTATTTGAAGTGTTTCCAGTAATTGTAATACATTTATAAACTTATTTCTTTTGTAGCTGTTTCTTGTTTGATATTAATAATATCATATTATATAAGACTTTAGTTACCTTTTTTTGACTTCTTCTAATGTATTTTGTTTGCCGATCCCCAGAATGGCATTGTGTAGGTTAGATTACTTTTTAAGTAGGCATCATAGTGCTTTTGTTGGGTATTTTTTGTTTTTTAATTTCATTTGTTCCTTTTTGCATGATATTTAATACTCTCCACAGTTTTTACTCTTACCTTCTTATTAATTTGTTCAGAATAATATTTATTTTTTGTTGTTTATATAAAATTTATTTATGTTGAAAATCTAATTTTAGTTCTTTATACTTTGTTTTTTTATCATTTTTATAGGTATGCTTTGTCTCTTTTCTTTTTACTGCTGCTTTGGTCATCCAGCCCTTATTATTTGATTGAAAAAATGTTTTCTTTATTTTCACTGTGTATTTTTTTTCTAATTGTATTATTTCTTGTAGCTCTTTAAAAGGTGTAATGTTTTTTTGCAATTACCTACAGTTTTAAGTTCATCTTTTATTTTTGGTAGGTTAATCTTTTTATGACTACAGAGATGGGTATCCTTGAGTGTTATTACATGGTCAATTGTGTGTCTTCCTGTAATTTGATTTATTCTGGAACATTAATTTTTGCTTATTTTTTTATTTATGATTTTCTTTTTCTTTCAGTGTATTAATATATTCGTTTGTTGTTTAATCTGCTTTTAATAAATTTATGTTCACCAATTATAACTGTATTTTGTTAATGTTTTAATATAATATATGTATTTAATACATTGCTTAACATCTAGAGATGCCACTTGAAAAAACACGGTCAGTTTTTTTGCTTTTTTCGGGTTTTTTTCATTGTTTTTTTTTCAAATGGTTTTTTTCTAGTCCCATTTGCCTAATTTTTTATCCAGTTCGTGGAGTAAAATTAGCCACTAAATGACATTTAGTAAATGTAAATACAGTCTCGCGCTTTGCACGCGCCACCACCACCGAATTGACCAATAATAATAATAATGTTTTGATTTGGTCCTAAAAAAAGTAACTACCTATAATATTTTTGATTCAGCGCTTGATTTCAAAAAGCTACCAAAAGCACTTTTTTCATGTTTTTTCAAATTCATGTAGAGTATGGAATTTTTTTTTCTTTCAAAAAAACAATAGCAAATTCTTTAAACATTTATTAATTGGTGGTTAAGTCAAAACATTCCATGGACCAAAAAGGAAAGCCAAAATTTTTTTTTTATTACGGTATTCGTTAGGATTGAGCGTTGCACGTTTTTCATCTAAAAATCTCAAAACTAGAAACTTCAAGCTTCAAATTGTTTTTTTTTACGGCTCCAATTAGGTTTGGGACAGTTGAAATTTTCAAATGAAAATTTCAACTTTGAAAGTTTCAAACTTAAAATATTTCATTTAGTTGGAAAAGTGAAATTTTTAAAAATTTTCAATCCGAAAATTTCAACATTGCCTGTGAAGGTTTTAGAAATTTCATCGAAAGTTTCG
Organism: Brassicogethes aeneus; assembly: GCA_921294245.1. Classification (NCBI taxonomy): domain Eukaryota; kingdom Metazoa; phylum Arthropoda; class Insecta; order Coleoptera; family Nitidulidae; genus Brassicogethes; species Brassicogethes aeneus. The sequence goes on along the minus strand of OV121133.1, from coordinate 58,057,889 downwards.
CAATTTAGTGAAAATTTCGCATAAATTTCACATGCGGCCTCCCCTGGGACCTTTAATAATAATTTAGAACAGATCGACCAATAAGAACGAGTTATCAAGCGTCTGGGCGTTTTTGTTTAGTTGGGCTTGGATTTGAATACACTATAAGTAATTATTGTTACTTATATGCATACATTAATTTAAATAATTTAATTCAGTTACCAATTTAATTTGTAAATTAAATCAGTCATGATTAATTTAAACTTTTACTTTTGCTATACCTAATTGCATCGGAAAACGGATAAAAAATGCCTTTGGCTCATAAAATTTTGATGAAGTTTCTTCAATTTTCGTAAAATTTCAGTAAAATATTTAAAAATAATAAATATAAAACAATGAAAGTGGCACAATCTCATTAGCTTACCAAAAAGTCCTATATCTCTTTTAGTTTTAGTAATTTTAAAAATATTTTAAAAGGAAATCTCAAGAAATTTGTGGTAAACATAGGTATTTACTATTTATATTATTGGTGCAGGGGCCCACAGAGGGGTAGGAGGTAAGAGAGGCAATTTGCCATGGTCCCCAAGTGGGCTTATTTCAATATTAATATATTACACTTAATAAATTTTCATAAATTTCATAAATGTCATGAAAATTTCAAGTGAAATTTCAAGTACAAGGAAAAAGTGAAATTTTCCCAACCCTAGCTCCAATACGACCATTTTTAAAAAAGATACAGCTATCCGAAAAAACTACCAAATAATAAGAAATCAGATTTTTTAGTCTCGGTCAAAATTTTCAATAATGAAAAATATAATACATATATTCCACATTTCACTTTATTATTAATATACATTTTACTCATTTTTTTTTTAAATTACTCCATCTTTTAAGATTGATGTTATTTATTGACAGAATATGCTTTATTGTAGCGGATTTGAAAAAAACAAAAAAACCGTTTTTTGTCTAGGTTTTTTTTCATGTTTCTTTTTCACATCTGAAAAAAAAATTTTTTTTACATCTCTATAACGACGGTTTTGTCCACATAAGGATGCAAATCGTTTTTTTTTATAAATATAAAAAAATATAAATTTAGAAAATATACCAGGAGCACTACCTACCCCTTAGGGCCGGTTTATCCATAGTATCCATCTCATGATTGCTAGCTTAGCTTTTTTATGGACATACGGTGTCCTGCAATATTACTATTTTGTGGTAGTAATCCGCATAATTATGCCCTTAGTACAGGCGCGTAGACAGAAAAGAAAATCGGGGGGTTGGAAAAATATAATATTAAAATCTTTATAGTTTTGATCATGAGCTAATTAGGAAAAATAAGTTAAAACATAACTGTTTCGCACATTTTGGAGGGGGGATCAAACACTAAACTAAACGCTAAATGATCTTTTTACACCCGAAAATCAATACCTTCTTAAAAAATAATAAATAAAAAATGTTATAATGTAACTTTTTGTTAAAATATCCACCATTTTAAAATACTTTTTTATTTTCAAAAATGTATAAAAGAGAGGCTTAATGTTTTTTTTTAAATGTAATAATGATTTATCATTAAAAATTTTGTTTAACGTCATATACGTTGTTTTGGTAAAGTTTAACATTTAAGGGGTTAACCTCGGGGTTAACATATAGGCAAATTTTTCAAAAAAATGTTTTGAATTTCTAGCACAAACGGTTTAGAAGTACCTAATTAATAGTAGAGGATCCCAAGTAAGGTCGACCTTCACCCATCTGCTTACCAGATGAAAATTATATTTTATCAAATAAAATATGTTTCTGAACATAAACCAATAGGGTTGCCATAAAAAATATGATCAAGGCTAGCTATAATAAATAAAAAATTAAAAAAAAATAATTAATTTTTTAAATTTCACCGACTTGCTTGCCAAATGAACGAAATTCCAATGGAAAGCATACAACATACAGAATATGTAACAGCTAGGTTGCCTACCTTTTTCTGGTCCCTATTACCTGGTTGCTTTGTACAGGGTGATCCCCTATAATGTCGCCCCCCTTTAACTTTTTTATTTTAAGTGTCCCAAAAAATTTAAAAGTTTGGTTATGTAGGTACTAAAAAATACTTTTTTTCTACGTATAAAGAAAATTGGAAAATTGATCAGTATACAGGGAAAAACAAAAAGTTCAAAATTCAACTGTTTCTGAAATATTCGCATTCGAAATGTCATCATTAAATGTTTTTTTAAACTGTTAGAAATCAAGAAGCCTCAGTATACCAAAATTTTTTTATTGAAAATAAATTACTATAGTGACATTATGTCAATAAGTGTTGTTAAATAAGTAAAAATGGCGTACTCAGACAGAGAAAAACAAACTATTTAAACTTATTATCTTAAAAATAATTTAAATATTTCTTAAACGGTTGAATTTAGGTGTATGGTATGATATATGAAATATGCTTAGAATTTTACAAGGAATCGAAAAATAAATTCATATATAGGGTGATCCATTGAAAAAAATAAACTTTTTGTTTTCCCTGTATACTGATCAATTTTCCAATTTTCTTTATACGTAGAAAAAAAGTATTTTTTAGTTCCTACATAACCACACTTTTAAATTTTTTGGGACACTTAAAATAAAAAAGTTAAAGGGGGGCGACATTATAGGGGATCACCCTGTACAAAGCAACCAGGTAATAGGGACCAGAAAAAGGTAGGCAACCTAGCTGTTACATATTCTGTATGTTTTATGCTTTCCATTGGAATTTCGTTCATTTGGCAAGCAAGTCGGTGAAATTTAAAAAATAAATTATTTTTTTAATTTTTTATTTATTATAGCTAGCCTTGATCATATTTTTTATGGCAACCCTATTGGTTTATGTTCAGAAACATATTTTATTTGATAAAATATAATTTTCATCTGGTAAGCAGATGGGTGAAGGTCGACCTTACTTGGGATCTTAGACTATAACGTTTCTCTAAAATAAATGGTAGAATAAATTATTTTGACAGATCAATTTTAAATAGGATTTTTAATCGAATTTTCAAACTATTCAAATAGTGAATATATTTGAATGGTTCAATGTGTGATAAAAAAGTTTTTTAAATACTTTCATATAAAATGGATACATTTTGACCCACTATTTCCAAATATAAGCTTTGTTTTAACAGATCACTTACTTTTTTATTTATATATGTACCTATACATATTAGGGTTGCTTGTTTTAAACAAACATTTTTTTACTCCCACAGCCTGATATTAATGTATGTTTAGAGTAAAAAAATACCTTTAGATTTAGCCCTTAATATTGCTACTATTTACATACTTTAATTTTGATTTTAAGATTTTTCCATTGTACTTTTTGCATTTTACGGCAAAACGGTTAAAAGTATAAAATACTTTATAGCAAATTAAGTTTCCTAGCATTATTGAAATAAATTGCATGGTTTAATAAATTTAACTGTCAAATATTGATACATTAATTATTACAAACACCGTGTCGTCTGGTAAATGCGACGTGGTGTATACCATGGTGTATGCATTTTAGATTTCTTTTAAGACATTTAATATTAACATTTTTATAAAATAATGTTAAAAAATTATAATTTTGCATACCTGTGTAATGAAATAAGTTAAACTAATCCCATGATTAAAAATGTTAAAAAACAAAAATAAATAACAAAATACTTTGGGCCACCAAAAAAATTAGGTGGATAGGCACGAAAAGAGGATACAACCCTGCTTAAAATACCCCATAGAGACCTATACAAAATATTCTATAGGGCGCTACCGGTTTCAATATGTGCATTTGTCCAAGGTTTTTTCCGGATACAGCCCGATAGAAAATGTATAAGAAATTACCTATAGGCACACCATAACTTTTACATTTTCCCTATTGAGACCGATAGAAAATAACTCAATGAAGGATATATAGGGATATCCCTATAGAACAACCATAAAACATTTGACAAAATTTTATTAAAACCTATGGGGTCCTATAGGGAAAAAACTAATTTCTACATTTATGTGTATTTTCCCCATTGAAACCGATAGCAAATAAATCAATGGTGGATATCCCTATAGAACAACCATAAATCTCAACTATGGGTCCTATACAAACCGATACACCCTATAGAAACACCATACATCCCGATACAAATATCTATCGGTTTGAACAGGGTCTCTATGGGGTATTTTAAGCAGGGAAATGGGGGATTTAAAGTTTTGACTCACAGACAACAAAAAAAACGTCCCTAAAGATTGCGCTTTGCGTTATTCAACAACTGCATAGCAAAATAAAAATAAATGTAATTTGATTTTTAGAACATACCGGAAAAATGGACACCGGAAGTTAAGCACTTCTGCCCAAATGTGCCAATAATCTTGGTAGGCAACAAGAAAGATCTGCGCAGCGATCCGTCAACCATTAACGAGTTAAAAAAGATGAAACAGGAACCTGTAAAACCACAGGACGGCCGCTCCATGGCCGAAAAAATTAACGCGTTCGCTTACTTGGAGTGTTCGGCCAAAAGCAAGGAGGGCGTCCGAGAAGTTTTCGAGAACGCCACGCGCGCCGCATTACAGGTGAAAAAGAAGAAGAAACATCGTTGCGTTTTGTTTTGAACCAGCAATATATTTTATATTATTATTATTCTAATCGTTATTCGTGTTTAATCATTTTTAAAGGGGCTTTTGCATGTATCGACTAACTAACAAAATAAACCCCTTTTATTTTGTCTTTAGTTCTGTTTTGTTTACGAATCCTTTCCTATCACGTGGACAACGCACCCAAACAAACACAATGCTGCATTGCTATTTTGCATATCATGTTGACATGATGATGGCACCATGGTGGCATGATAACATAATGTTGGTAAGATTATGGCATCATGGTGGCATAATGTTGGTATTTACCTAATATATATATATATATATATTAGGGTGTGCCAAAAAAACTCGAAATAGTTTTTTTCTTGCTCTCCACCCAAAATATCGTAGAATATGTCCGAACAAATATTCTGTTAAAAGCGGAGCTCATAATTTCAATTTTAAGAGGTCCCTCATCGAATCTGAAGTTTTGCCGCTTAAATAGCACAGAAAACTGACCATTTTACCTTATTTATTCTTGCAACCTAGGAAGAATTTTTTTTTTCATAAAATCCATGACCAAATCTTACAAAGCATTAAACTTGGACGAAAAAATCTTATTAAGCCGAATTTCTATTTTCATTATTTGATTTTTTACAGAGCTTTAAATTTAAAATTTTACGTTTTTTGCCTTTTTCAGCTAAACTATTGCAGTTAGACGAAAAAGTCAAATGGCAATTTTTTAGCTTGTCTGATGGACCACAAAAAAGTTTTAGGCGAATTTTTTATATCGTCAATATTCTAAAAGTTACAGGCGTATAAAGTCATCATTTTTGTATTATTAACTTTAAATTTAAAGCTATGTAAAAAATTAAATAATGAAAATAGAAATTCGGCTTAATAAGATTTTTTTGTCCAAATTTAATGCTTTGTAAGAATTGGTCATGGATTTTATGAAAAAAAAAATCTTCCTAGGTTGCAAGAATGAATAAGGTAAAAAAGTCAGTTTTCTGTGTTATTTAAGCGGCAAAACTTCAGATTCGATGAGGGACCTCTTAAAATTGAAATTATGAGCTCCGCTTTTAACAGAATATTTGTTCGGACATATTCTACGATATTTTGGGTGGAGAGCAAGAAAAAAAAATATCGAGTTTTTTTGGCACACCCTAATATATATATATATATAAATGTCAATGGGTTGTCCGCTATTTTGCTGCGTCATCTGACATTTCAAAAGTAATTTGAAATGTCAAATATGACAGTTTAATAAAAACGTCAGTGCACAAACATTTATAACGATGTAATCCACTCCATCTATAATCTATTCTCTTTTTATTATTATATTATTTACTTTTAGTTTTATAATGTTATTATCTTATCATCATAATTCGTATCAGCAATTCGCTCTGAACAAATTACCTATTTTATCTACTATGGTGTTAATATAATTAATACAAATATTGTTCATTTATACATTAAAAACATTATTAATTATGTTGACAACGTTTAGTGAATACTAGTTGTCTATCAATGTAAGCTTTAACTTTTCCATACAATGTATCAAAAAAAACGTAAATAAATTGTTTTCCTATATATTTTCTTTGAATCGTTATAAAACTAATATTTAGTCATAATTAGTTTAATAAAATAATCTTTATAAACTAATTATGACTAATAAACCCCACCCAGATAGCAAACGTGAATACGAAATCACGCGTGAGTGAATAATGTGTGCTATATGATTTCACACGTGAAGTCTTGAACTCGTAATTCACACGTGAGTAGATTATGAATTCATATTATAGTCTCGTGTGATTTAATCGGTTTTATTTTAAAATACATGTATTGCATGATTAAAAACTGCACGTTTAAATATAAATAGAATATTAATATTCTAATATCAAAATATTACCTGACGCGCGAATTTTGGAATTATTATTTTAATTACATTTTTAAAATTCGCACAGCTCCATTGCGCAATTATATAATATATTATTATAATTATATATATTATAGTAATATATATAATTACATAATATATATTGGTTTAAAAGGTCACAATTATATGTTATAGGTACATTAATAATTAATATATGTATATTATATATTAATTAATTAATTAATTAGTTAACCTTAAGGTTATAATTGTAATGTATAACCTATAATTGAGGAGCAATCAACCAAAACCAGATAAATCCATTTTGACTTCTTGAATGATTCATATTTCTTTTAGTCGGACAAATCAATTGGAAAAGTGAATTTCAAGATAAACTTATTATAATAATATATATATTAATATTAGTATATAATATAATAATTATTATATAATATTAATATTATGATCATATCATATTATGATAACAAGTTTAGCTTGAAATAGATATTTCCAATGGATTTATCTGAACAAAAGAAATAGGAACCATTCAAAAAGTCGAAATGGATTTATCTGGTTTAGTCTGATTGCTTCTCAATTATGGCCTTTTAAACCAAGTTTTTGTGTATTTTTTTAAGATGTTAAAATAAATATTTCGACAGATTAAATTATTTTGAAAAATGAAATCCATATTCTAAAAGCGCATGCGCAAAAAATAAAAAGTTCACGCGTGATGGCAAATTGAGCATCAATTGAGGACTCATCTGTCGCGTTATATGAATTCACGCGTGAATTTAATTTTCACGCGTGAATTCGTAGTGAATTCATTTTGCTATCTAACATGCATGTTTATAATAACACATCTATAAACATTTCAAGGTAAGTTATCACCTTTATTTATATTGCTAAATTATTAGTGGTTTTAATATTGAACAATTTTTCTATATTAAACAGTATCCTCAATTTGTTTAAATGAATAGTAACCAGTTTTACTTTATCTCTAAGGGCCATATGCAGAAAAGTTGATTTATTTATATTAACTGATTTAGCATATCAGTGGATATAGGTTTTTGACGACATGGCAAAGCAGTATTGTTCTTTAAAAACTGTTGTTTTATAAAATAAATTGGCTAATTATCTTTCAACGTTTATATTTCTACGACACTAAAGATTTGTAGGTTATCTTACACATACTTAAATATGTGTTTATTACATTATAAGAGTAGTACATTTTTAAAATGTATTATTAAATATATACAAATACATTTATAACTGACTAAACCTTACTATTGGCAAAAACTTGGTTTGAAGGGGATTGCGGCAATATAAAACATACACAATTGGGTTATGTTCGCAGTTTGCAATGTGTTCTGGTATAAGTAAATTATCATTAGAAGGTATGAAAAATGAAAATTACCGCTTAACTATGGTTTAGCGTAAAAATCGAACATTTCGTCCCCAAATTCACGAAGTGGCGTATATGAAGATTTAAGTTATACAAAAAAGCAATTTTCTGAAATAAACGTTTAGCATTTTAAACGTTTATTCCAGAAAATTGGTTTTTTTTGCATAACACAAAACTTCAAACACCCGTATCGGGAGATTTGTGTTATGCAAAAAAGCAAATTTCTGGAATAAGTGTTTAGTATGCTAAACTTTTATTTCAAAAAATTGCATAACTTAAATCTTCATATACGCCACTTCGTGAATTTGGTGACGATTTGTTTGCAAGTGATGCCAGAATTGAATATATTTTTACAACCTTGTTTCTAAATCTAAATGGTGCATTTTTTGCAAAAAAAAATTTCATCCATTGACAGCTGTGGTTTTTAGGCCTTAAGTCACTCTACTGTGTTAAAAATAGATAAATTTCGATATTTTGTAATAACATTTATATTTAAAAACGTATCGATTTGAAATTAAAGATAAAAGGTAGACCTATTAGTGGCAATAAATCCACGTATAACTTTTTTTTAGATTTTAACATTCAGGGGGGACAATTTAATTTTAAATTTTACCATTTTTTAAAGGTTAAAATAAATTATATTAGGTAAAGTTATCATTAGTTAATTCTGCACCAACAAATGTACTATGATGGACATCATAAAGTCCGGTTTTATCGTTCTCTCTCTGACCTTGCCGCGAATTCAAAACAACCAATAAAAAGTCGCTAGGCACTGTTGTGAAATCTACAATAATATCTATTTAATTCAACATATGTTATGCTTACTCTGTCTTGCCTGATCTGCTCGCGCCGTCAGTGGGCTATATATCGAAAAACAAACAAAAAGTCATTTAGTTAAAATATTTTATTGATTTTTTTTAAATAAAGAAATATTTGTTTAAAAATCATACTTATAATTTAGCAAATTTATGTTCACTGAACATTGTTCAGTATACTATAATTTATCTTTTTGACTTGTCATACTAACCATTTTCTGTTGTAGTTAATGATTAATAAATTAATTATTGATTTTTGAAAAAAAAAATTGCCCAAAAAATATTATTATTATTATTTATTTTTTTGTATCACACAAAAATAAGTAAAAATAATGACACTTAATATTAAATACTATAACATATACAAGAATAAAATTTAATTATAAAATTAAAAAGAATCCTTAAAAAAATCTTCAACAGAATAGTACATTTTATTTAAAAAAAATAGTGTGTATTTTTTTTCTTTAAAATATTAATATTTTTACAAGATAAAATAACATTTGACACATGATTATGACATTTTATTCCCTGATAAGCAAAGGCTTGAGAGACTGACAATCTGGAATAAGGCAAATATAGGTTTTTATTACCTCTTGTACCATAACTATATGCATATATATATATATATATATATATATATATATATATATATGCATATCCTTTGTATAAATAAACCTTTATTTTCTTCAATGTATATAATTAAATTGTAAATAAATAAACAGGGTAGTGTTAAAAATGAATATTTTTAAATAACGGTTTACACAAATATGATGGACTTTTACTATCTAGACATCTGATAAGTTTTTTTTGTAATAAAAATACTCTTTCAAAGTGAGCTGAAACACCCCAAAAAATAATACCATATGACAATACAGATTGAATTACGCCAAAATACATTAATTTTAATACAGGAAAGGACACTGTGTCTCTAAGAGACCTTATTAAAATCATAAGGAGCTTAATCTCTTACATAAAGAATTTATATGTGGTTCCCAAGTTAATTTTGGGTCCAATGTTATCCCCAAGAATTTTACTGAATCGCTGGCTGGAATTGATGAACTATTAATGTTTATGTATAGGCTAGAATCAAGCCTTGCATTTTTTGGAAAAAATTGCATAAAGTTTGTTTTATTAACATTTAAAAGTAATCAATTTTGTTGACACCATTTACTTAACTGATTTGACACCAAGGAAGAGTTTGTGGAAAGATTTTTCACTTCTTTATCCCTAAGCAAAACATTTGTATCATCAGCATACAATACAAATTTAGCATGTGCATTAAATAATACAGATATTTCATTAATAAACATAACAAAAAACAAAGGCCCCAGAATTGACCCCTGTGGAACCCCAAGTAGGACTTTTTCACACCTTGATTGTGCATTTTTTAAAGAAACAATCTGAGTTCTGTCGGATAAATAAGAGGAGACCCACTTAAGCGGTGGACCCCGTACACCTACGGATTCAAGTTTTTTGAGCAAAAGTTTTCAAATGCTCGACTTAGGTCAAAAAATAAGCCCACCATTTGCTGCTTATTATTGAGACCTTCATATATAAAATTAAGGGCATCACACATACCTAGGGTTGCCAACTTTTATTTTGGGATTTTCTGGGCAAGGTGATTAAAAATTCTGGACACCGGTACAAAATTATGGACATATTTTATTTGAAATTTTTTTTAACTTGGGAAAACACATAACTATTTTTTTTATGTTCGTTCCCCATTTGGTGTTTTTTTAAATCGCCTTTGCCACAGTAACCCACTTGAAATGTTTTTTTACAAATTTTGCAAAATCCTCTCGATAAACCAGTGGAAGAACTGCCGTCTTCTGTTACCCATGGAAATTCTGCTTCCCATTCTTTTCTATACTTGCACAGACGCCTAATTTTTTTTTTGAGGAGTTTCTGGATTTGACAAGGATGACGAGAATGACATAGTAACTAAGTAGGTACTGTCCTATTTTATTTTAAAATTATATCAAACAACTAATATAAAACGTTCTAATAAATTATACAAAAAATAGTCTTACCTTTTAAGAAAACTAAATAGGTCAGCAGCAGCAGTTCCGCAGTATTCCGCACGTTAATTGTCACAATCAAACGATTAATTAAACAAATCGATAATTATCTTAAGACAACAGTCGAAAGTTACTTATAAGACAGGACTGGATTATTCTCGATAAGTGCTGTCTTTCTCGCTCCTGCCTTATGTGTAAGAAAGGAGTGTGAGTGAGAAAGAAAAGAAGCATGGTTTCAGCCTTTCACGCAACGCCTACGGAAAAAGTCGAGCGCTCACGAGGCAGGCACGAATATTTAAATTCTGGCGGCACGAGGCATGGCTGGTACAACGTTGTCGGATTGTGGAAAAAATCCTTCGAAAAAATTGAAAAATGTGCCAACGTGAAAATTATGAACATTTTACGTCCAGCCAAAGGTATTGACTGGACGCTGGACAAATGAGCCGAAAAGGTGGACGTCCACCCAAATTCTGGACAGTTGGCAACCCTACACATACCGCTATAGCTGATGCCATCAGCTATAGCGGTATGTGTGGATTATCCTTGTCGAAAGCCATTTTGATTTTCAATAACAAGGTAATTATTTTCTAGGAAATCTCGCAGTCTTTTATAATATAAATAATCTAAAACCTTGCCAAATTGACTTGATAGGCAAATTGATCTATAATTGGTTGGATCATTTTTGCAACCCTTCCTAGAATACAATCTAAAATTCTGATTTTTTTGTAGACTTATACTTGAAATGTGAGCGCTTCTAATAGCTATTTAAAAATTTTAAAAATTTCTAAAGATTTTGAAAAAAAAATTGCAATATAGAATTATCAAAATCGTGCATCAAAAACTTTACCCTGCGGCGAGCTATGTGAATTATTGAAAATTTCTATACAGTTATATCGAGTCCAATATAGTCAAAACATTGACAAAGTTTAAAAAAAAAATAATAATAATATAAATAATCTAAAACCTTGCCAAATTGACTTGATAGGCAAATTGATCTATAATTGGTTGGATCATTTTTGCAACCCTTCCTAGAATACAATCTAAAATTCTGATTTTTTTGTAGACTTATACTTGAAATGTGAGCGCTTCTAATAGCTATTTAAAAATTTTAAAAATTTCTAAAGATTTTGAAAAAAAAATTGCAATATAGAATTATCAAAATCGTGCATCAAAAACTTTACCCTGCGGCGAGCTATGTGAATTATTGAAAATTTCTATACAGTTATATCGAGTCCAATATAGTCAAAACATTGACAAAGTTTAAAAAAAATAATAATAATATAAATAATCTAAAACCTTGCCAAATTGACTTGATAGGCAAATTGATCTATAATTGGTTGGATCATTTTTGCAACCCTTCCTAGAATACAATCTAAAATTCTGATTTTTTTGTAGACTTATACTTGAAATGTGAGCGCTTCTAATAGCTATTTAAAAATTTTAAAAATTTCTAAAGATTTTGAAAAAAAAATTGCAATATAGAATTATCAAAATCGTGCATCAAAAACTTTACCCTGCGGCGAGCTATGTGAATTATTGAAAATTTCTATACAGTTATATCGAGTCCAATATAGTCAAAACATTGACAAAGTTTAAAAAAAAAAGTAGCTAACTTCAACGGTTCTAGAAATATGAACTTTTATCCAAGTAGAAATATTTGTTTAAAGATTTTTTTATAAGAAGTTATAAAATTAAACGTATGATAATTTTACGGTTTTTAAAAATAAATAAAATAAAACTTGCAAGTCGAGTCGTCGTCAACATTCGTAAAACAATGCATGTGGTTGTTGTAACCCGTTTCGTTAGCGTAATTTTCTTCTACAGACAGATTAAAGCGCAATTCATAAACCTTTGGTTGGCGCTGGCGGTTAATCCATTAAAAATATATGAATTAATCTTTCCTACAAATAAGCAGTAAAGGTTAAAATCTGGCAATACCGCAACTCGAAGCCTTGTATTGCATGCGCTATCTCTTTTTGCATGGGACTTTTTGGTGTCCATGATAGTTCTTACCGAATTGGATTCTTTGGCAAAACATTAAAATGCAACGATTTAGTTCTTGAATTTTATTTACAATTAAAATTTATTTACAATTAAAAACACAATAATTCACCATGATCCCTTTGATAAAATACACACAATAACGCAACTATATAAGCATTTAAGCGTTAAGTTTCTTAATCAATGATATAAGGTACTAAAAAAGTTTTTTAATTTTTTCCTTGCAACGAAAAACACAAATAACGTGCGCGATTTAGCTGTGCAATTGAACAAAATTTGTCGAGTAAGACTTCTGCCTTCCTCTATTTTGTAAAAAACTACCTATTTATTTAAAAATGATGTATAACACTGTGCGACAATTTTCGGGTCATCGAAATCAAACCGCACCGGACCATTTTTTCCTGAAAATATACCTATCCACGCTGGGTTTGTAAAAGTTAGCTCGAATTTTTTTTTTACGGCCGTTTGTATTTTCGAGCTTCATATACCCCAATTTAGACCCATAAATCGATTTTTTGCGCATATATTCGATTGATATCGTCAAGATTTTTTGTAGAAATGTAGTTACTGCACAAATAAACCCATTTTGTGAACAACCTTTATCCCAAAAACCCAATTTTTGGGACCAAATATTCGATTTTTTTTTTTTAATTTTTGATAATATTTAAAATTTCTTGCTACTTCTTTTGGCAGAAATGTTGTAAAGTATACTAAAAGAAGTAATTTATAAAATACGCACACAAAGCTGAACTTTAAGTTTGCTTATTTGCTGGAAAATAATGTTTAAACAAGATTTTCCAAAATATTCATCTTTTCACACTCAACACCAAATATTTTGCCGAAAAATCTGTAGGAAAACATTAAATAGATAAAATAGAATTGTAGAAAAGTACAGAGAGTTTGATTTTTTATTTTGTATTAATTTTATTATTAAAAACTTTTTTTATATCTAAACATTGAGTAATCTGATTCATTGCTGAAGAATTCCATCCCTTCCACTTCTTCTCCTTTATTTCCTTTCTCTTCATTTTCATTTTTTGATTTATCACTGGAGAATTTCATCCCTTCCACTTCTTCTTCTTAATTTTCTTGTTCTTCATTTTCATTTTCTTCCTGATCCTAGTCAAAAATATGTTAACTTCACCAAAATGTTTCGGCTAGTATGGCATCTGGAGCTTGTTTTCCTCAAATGGCATCGCAGTTTGATGATTGTGTCCATAACTGTCGACTGAAGTAATCCAAATGGCGATGAGGGAAATGAATTTTTAGCGACATATTGACTCCAATTTTGGAAAAAAACATCCAACATTCGTCGCACAGATCCTTTATAATTGGAAGAACTACGTTTGCCTAAAAGTCCAACGATGATTTCTCTTATCAAGGCCCACGCAACTATCTCATCCTCAACCAAAGCCCTGTCAAAGTCTTCATACTTTACCAATTTCCGAATATCAGGACCATTTAAAACGCCTGAAATAAAATGAATATAAAAAATATATGAAATGAAGGGATGGAATTCTCCAGCAATGAATCAGATTAGGTACTCAATGTTTTGATATAAAAAAGTTTTTTAATAATATACAACATTTTTGTCAGAAGAAGTAGCAAGAAATTTTAAATATTATCGAAAAATTGAAAAAAAAAAATTTCGAATATAGATATAGTTTGTTCACAAAATGGGTTTATTTGTTCAGTAACTACATTTCTACAAAAAATCTTGACGATATAAATCGAATATATGCGAAAAAAGTCTAAATTGGGGTATATGAAGCTAGAAAATACAAACGGCCATAAAAAAATAAATCGAGCTAACTTTTACAAACCCAGCGAGGGTTTTGCTATTGGATAGGTATATTTTCAGAAAAAAATAGTCCGGTGCGGTTTGATTTTTGGTGTTGCACAGTGTAATCTGTGCTTTAAATGTATTGTTGACAATTCTTATATTCACGCAATGCATTCGAAGTCCACCAGATAGCGCGCGCATTGCGAAAACCCGATACTTATTTAGCGTATAGAAATATAAACGTTGAAAGATAATTACCCAATTTATTTTATAAAACAACAGTTTTTAAAGAACAATACTGCGTTGCCATGTCGTCAAAAACCTATATCCACTGATATGCTAAATCAGTTGATATAAATAAATCAACGTTTCTGCATACGGCCCTAAGTAGTTCAAATCAAAAGAAAGTATAATAAGTAGGTAACACTACTTATAAACAATTAGATCATTGTTTCTTTTTATTTTAAATGAGATGTCGATTCGGGTTTTGTTTAAAGCGTACACATCAGTATATCATATATGAGTGTGAAAATAATTGACTTTGTGGGATGGTTGCGATAGAAATCCCAGCTTAATTATGTGAATTTATTTGTAACAACTTAACAACTTAACAGCAAATAATGTATAAAATATTAGGACTACAAATTGCGACGAGTGGCGTTTAAGTCGGCGTAGGTAAGACTCCCCGACGCGTCTTTTCTTCCCGGCTCAGCCACATCTTGCCAGATGCTGTGACACTCGACCTTTGGCCCGGGTTCGTCCATTTGCAGGCAAAGGGGTGTTTTGTCGCTTCTTGGCTTGGGCGAGTCGCCACACCACCCCCCTGCGGAGTGAAATTACTCATGGAGGAACTTCGGGAACCGGACCCTGCGTCCTGAGCGAGTGACGCGCTCCGGTGGCGCTGTGGATTCCGGGACATGTGCTGAAGTAGGTTTTTCCTCCGTAGTAGGGGACGTTGTTGGCCTTGGTGCGGTTTGGTCAACCAAAATGTGGGCGGGTTTGACGCGGTCGATGGAGACTTTTGCTGCTTCTCCTCGGATTTTGAGCGTAATGGTTTTCTTGTCTCTCGCTAGCACTTCGTAGGGGCCGGTGTATGGCGGCTGCAAGGCTTTTCGTACTGAGTCCTTCCGGAAAAATGCGTGACTGCATGTTGCCAGGTCCTGAAAAACGAATGTGCCAGGTTGTGCATGACGGGAAGCTGGCGTGGGACGAATTTGGTTTGCGTGCCTGCGTAGTCGGGCAAGTAGACTAGTGGGTTCTTCCGCATTGCTTGGGTCTTTTGGTGCGGAGAGCAGATCACCAGGAAGGCGAAGCGGCTCTCCATATACCAGCTGGGCTGCGGTGGCTTGAATGTCATCTTTAAAAGCGGAGCGTATTCCGAGCAGCACTAGCTAGTGCTAGCAGCGCTAGCTAGTGCCCCTAGGGGAAGTGCTTCGATCCAATCCTCTTCTGAGTGTGCCATGATGGCGGCCTTGAGCTGGCGGTGCAGGCGTTCGACTAGCCCGTTGGCGGCTGGGTGCCAGCTGGTTGTGTAGTGCAGCTCGATGCCGTGTCGCTTTGCCATGGTTCTGAAGAGGTGGGAGGTGAATTGGGTGCCTCTGTCTGTCGTGAGTTTGTCGGGGCGTCCAAAGCGGGATGTCCAGCATGACAGAAACGCATGCGTGACGGATTCTGCGGTGATGCATGTCAGGGGATATACCTCAGGCCATCGTGTGTAACGGTCAATAACTGTCAAACAGTACCTGTAAGATCGAGCTATTGGAAGTGGTCCGATAATGTCGGCATGTACGTGTGAAAATCGCTCTGAGGGTGTTTTAAAGGTTCCCAAGGGCGCCGCGACGTGGCGGGTGATCTTCGAACGTTGGCACGGGATGCATGCTCGAGCCCAAGCTCGGCAGTCCTTCCGCATTGAAGGCCAGACGAAACGTGCTCCGACAAGTTTGGCGGTTGCCTTTACTCCTGGGTGGCTGTGATGAATGGCCGCGGTGTGCCTGTTGACGTGTCGCAGTAAATGGATACCGATAGACCTGGGATGGGCATTTTTTCGATGCGGAGGGATGAATCTTGTTGGATTGTCGATCGGGGTGGAGACCATTTCCACGCGGGAGAGGGTGTCGGCGACGACGTTTTGCGAGCCGCTGATGTGTTGGATGTCTGTGGTGAACTCGGAGATGAAGGAAAGTTGGTTGAGCTGTACTGGGGGCAGCTTCTCCCGCCGTTGCAGGAACGCATAAGTGATTGGTTTATGGTCCGTGAATATGGTGCAGGGGCCCGCTTCAAGGAAGTGACGAAAGTGCTGCACCGATTCGTATATGGCGAGGAGTTCCCGGTGGTAAGCCGGCCAACCGCATTGCTTCGGCGACATCTTCTTCGAAAAATACGCGAGCGGCTCCCAGTTATTGTTTATCAGCTGTTGTAAGCAGGATGCAATTGACAGGCTGGATGCGTCTGTGAATAGTCCTAGGGGTGCATCCTGCCGGGGGTGCACGAGTAGGGTGGCGCTCGCTAGGCTGTTCTTGCAGGCCTGAAATGCGTCCTACAGCTGTGGGGTCCATGGTACTGGCTGTGAACCTTTGGTTTTGGGGCCGCTAAGGAGAGCGTGTAGGGGCGCTTGAAGTTCGGCTGTATGGGGCAGGAACCTTCTGTAGAAGTTGATCATTCCCAGGAACCGGCGTAGGTCCTGAATGGACTTGGGGTGGGCGCGTTCCGTCCGCTGTGACGATGTAGCCAAGGAACATTACCTCCGGGACGCCTAAAACACACTTTATTGAATTTATAATTACCCCGTAATCCGATTGTCGCTGGAACAAAGTGCGTAGGTGGTGTTCGTGCTCTTCGGTGGACCTGGAGAACACCAAGATGTCGTCTACGTATGCAAAGCAGAAGTCCAGTCCGTGTATTACTTCGTCAATAAATCGTTGGAAAGTTTGGCCAGCGTTGCGTAGGCCGAATGTCATAAATGGAAATTCAAAAAGGCCAAACTGAGTCGTAATCGCTGTCTTGCTGATGTCGTCGGGATTGACTGGCATTTGCTGGTAGGCTTTGACTAGATCTATTGTTGAGAAGACTTTGCATCCTGCTAGGTCGTGTGCGAAGTTGTGGATGTGGCGCACAGGGTAGCGGTCAGGGATGGTCCGGGCATTCAATGCGCGGTAGTCACCGCATGGGCGCCATCCGTTCTCTCCTTTGGGCGCCAGGTGCAGGGGCGACGACCAGGGGCTCTCTGACGGGCGGGCGGTGCCGAGTCTAACCATGTCGGCAAACTCCTCTTTAGCGATGCGCAGCTTTTGCGGTGCCAGTCGTCGAATCCGGAATGCTACCGGTGGTCCTGGCGCGGTGCGGATGTGGTACGTGGTTTTGTGTTTAACCTCTCTGGGCAGGCCGGCGGGGCGTGTAATACTGGAAAAAGCGAGGATGGAAGACAGCGGGGACGTCCTTGCGACGGCCTTGATGCTGTCCTGTTGAGCGAGTGCGAGTTGTCCGGTTGCGTGGAGGCCTGTTGTGACGTCCAGTAGGCGCTTGGATCGGCAGTCGGGTAGCAGGTGATAGTAGGCTAAAAAATCAGAACCAATTATGGGTGTACTTATGTCGGCCACGATGAATCTCCAAAGAAATTGCAAATTGCGACGAGTGGCGTGTAAGTCGGCGTAGGTAAGACTCTCCGACGCGTCTTTACTTCCCGGCTCGGCCACCTTTGGCCCGGGTTCGTCCATTTGCGGGCAAAGGGGTGTTTTGTGGCTTCTTGGCTTGGGCGAGTCGCCACAACTTTGTGACCTAGAAGGAACAACATTGGATTCCCATGGGAAAGCTGAAGCACAAAATAAGCTGGTAATTATTAAATAAACAAAATCTACATCAGATTGAATAAGTAATAAGAAATTTCCACAACGGATGGTTACAATATATATGGAAATAAGTCATGTTGAAATAAACTAAAAAATAGTAGTGATATGCAAGAATTTTATGTAGATTTTATATTTAACAAAAAAGTGGATATAAGCTAATTCATAGATATTTAAATGTTAAAGTGATTTAATATATATCGGATATATATATCTACTTACCTGTATTCCTCGAGTTGTCAAATTATAAGGAAATAGAGGAATTTATATAAATTATATTAAAACTTGTCCAATGCCAGATGGATCTTGCCAACACCATTGGACGATAAAACTTGAATATGTGTCAGTAAGACTCTTACTGTAAGAGTCTAACCGACTCAACACCAGTTCTCTCGCGAGAGATAAAAAAAAAGTTAAAGAAGAAAAAGGCTGTCGAAAATAAGATGGTTGGAGTTATTTAAAGTTAAATTTAAAAGAAAATTATGAAAAAAATAGAGATCGGCAATAACTTTTTTTTTAGCCAGCGATATGGCTACTTATTAGTGATTATTTTAATATTAATATTGTTGACCTTTATTAATTAATTAATTAGATGATTGTAACTAGCCAAAAATATATTTTCAATTATTTTAAAATCGATTAATATTTTTATGACTACTACTAATTATTTTATTATATATTTAGGTCAGCCATACTCAAACTGCGGCCCTATGATCGCATGCGGCCTGCCAACCCTTTCTATACGGCCCGAAGCATTTTTAGATAAAAAACGCCCACAGTCTTGTAAGATAAAGAAGGGCAATATTTTTTCTGTAATATGACAAGATTTTTTTGCTTTAGAATGCACGTTTAGAATGCACGTTAGAGGACCGCCTCTAATACGTTTGTGTAAAAAATGGTGGGGATTTACAGTCACCAGACGCGAGTAGGCAAACACCTGCAAAAAGTAATTTGTTAATCTTGTGTTAGTTAAAATCCCCGGCACATAAAAACCGCCGCTATAAAATAAACTTGCTGCATGCATTGGCATTTGACAACGCAAAATTATTGAATTTAAAACCGACTCAAATCTGCGAGCAACTTTTAAATAAAAAAAGAAGCAAAATGATAGAAAGACCTGGCAAAAACCCCCTCCCAAATTTCCTATATCCCCATTATGTCCAAGGTTACAGAGAAAGCTATTTTGATGATCCTCAATCGTCCCGACTGCAAGCTTCACATAACGCCTCTTGAACAGTATGGCTTTATTGATGGTAAAAACACCGTTATGGCACTTCTTGAAATCGAAAAGGCGTTCGAAACGGTTTGGTTTATCGGACTCATCCATAAACTCTCTAGCTTCCAAATTCCCCCACAAACCATCAAATTGTTAATTTCCTACCTTTACGGCAAATGCAGACTGTCGTAAACGGTTTCAAATCGCCGGTTTAGCGTATAGGCGCAGGTATTCCGCAAGGTACTGTGTTAGCCCCAAGGCTCTACATCATGTACACTGCGGATATCCCGAAAACGCCACAGGCCAATCTTTATACGCTGACGACATCACCCTGTATTCAACATCATTTAGTTTTTTAGTTGCCAACGAGCAATTGAAGATATTCATTGGCCGTACTCTTGTACCGTACCTCCAAAAATGGAAGGTAAAGATCAACTCGGGCAAAACCGAGTTGATCAACTTCACGGTCAAGTTTACGAACAATAAAATCTTCTCACCACTTTCACTAGAGAAAAACTGAATATCTGCAATATCTAGGCTCTCTGTAAAATACCTTGGTCAGAAGACTGAGGTTTGTTCCCCACATCACTTCTAATAAGTCCAAACTTTCCCAAGATCTCTACCCCTCATCGTTAAAAACTCTCCGTTGTCAATCGAAAACAAAATTATACTGTACAAATCCTGCATCAGACCGGTAATCACCTTTGGTTGCACGCTGTGGTGCAGTGCATCCCACACTCAATACATAGCTTTACAACGACTGAAAAATAAAGCGCTTCGGGCAGATATACCTCTATCGACGACATGCATGAAACAGCAAACCTGTCTTGTCTAAAAGAGATTTGGGTGGCATTTAATTTGAACCAATACTTAAAGATGACCATTTTTTATGAAAGGGTAGGGGAGCTTTTTGAAAAAAAACTTTCCAGTAAAACATAAAAAGACCCACAATAATAATAAAAAAGTCAGAGGAAATTTAATTACTCCCATGACTTAAAAGAGCTATCTAAATTACTTACAATAATGAACTCATTAAGAAAAACAATTTATAATGAATTCTATACTAACCGATATAAAAATCTAAAAAAACTTTATAAAAAAAAGTTGCTTTATGAAAAAAGAACTTACAATAATAACCGTATCATTAATGCAGAAAATATTAATAAAGAGGCCTGGAATATCATCAAAGATAGCCAGGGAACAAAAGCTGGAAAAAGTTCCTGTGAAAAGATTCAAAATAAGGACGGCAAAATAGAAACAGATCCTAAAATTGTGGGGAACATATTCAATGATTTCTTTGTTGATTGCGCTAAAAACTTAGTAGAAAATATAGAAAACAAAAATAGAGAAAAAGCAATAAATAACTTCCATAATAATTCCCACATAACAAACAGGAACTTTTTCCTTACTCCTACTACACCGACAGAAATAGTACATGCAATATCTCAGGTGTGTAAGAAAAAGTCTATTGGCATTGATAACATTCCGGGTCACGTCATAAACGCAGCCCGCAATTGTTTAGCTTCTCCCCTGTCATTTATTATAAACAAAAGCTTTGTAGAGGGTAAATACCCACAAATACTTAAAAAAATCGAAAATTATACCCGTTTTCAAACACAAGGGTAGTAGGCACGATAAACAAAACTATCGACCTATCGCGCTACAATGCCAGTTTGGAAAGATATTTGAATATGTTTTTAATAAGAGACTTATAAATTTTCTGGAAAGCAACTATTTGCTCTCGAGTCATCAAAACGGTTTCCGCAATGGTCGGAGCACACAAACGGCACTAAAAGAAACTTTCGATTTTATACATAAACACTTAGACAATAAGAATCTTATCCTTGCACTCTTTTTCGATTTAAGTCGAGCTTTCGACCTTATAAATCATGATATACTAGCCGATGAACTTCATGACATTGGTATCAGGGGCACTCCCCTTGATTGGATTATGTCATACATATCAGATAGACTACAGGTTGTGAGTATAAATAATACAATTTCGGATACAAAATATACAAACATAGGCACACCGCAGGGGTCATGCCTATCTCCTACCTTGTTTAATATTTTTATAAATTCGCTGCCTGGACTACTGGAAGACATAGGACTTCCAGTACTCTTCGCGGATGACACTAATCTACTGATTGCTGCGGGGAACATTGATGACCTGGGGAAAAAGGCGCATGCATGTATCAAAATCGTCACGGAGTGGGCCATCAGGAAAAAGCTTAAAATTAACACAGAAAAGACCATGGCTATGCAGATTTTCCCATCCAACGCATCTATTAATAAATATCCTCTTATAAAACATAACAATAAATCAATCCCAATTACAAAAAGTACAAAATTTTTAGGTCTCCACATGGATCAAAAAATAACATTTTCTACCCATATTAATAAATAAATATCACAACTTAACAGCTCTTGCTACCTTTTAAAAAATCTAAAAAATACAGTTTCGAATGAAGTACTAAAAACGGCATACTATGGTCTATTTTAGTCAAGATTGAACTACGGCATTTTATTGTGGGGGCAAGCTACGGAAGTGGCTAAGGTTCTTACAGTACAAAAAAAGCACTACGATATATGTTCGGACTAAGCAAACGAACATCTTGCAGGGAATGTTATAGAGAACAAGGAATCCTAACTCTCACTGGACTTTATCTTTATTCATTATTAACATAATATGTTAATAATGAATAAAGATAAAGTCCAGTGAGAGTTAGGATATATTATATCAAGTCCAAACCCCACTTACCAAAAGAGGATGTCCACGGTTATGATACCAGGCACAAAAACAATACAATACAACCTATTGCGAGACTAAAGGTATCAGAAAACTTTTAACATCCCCTTCAAGTCCAACCGTAATAATAATAATAATACTTTATTGTCCAACAGTACAAATAACCAATTACAGGACAATTTATAACACATACAGTAATATTACATATTAACAAAGTGCAACACATAAAATATATAATAAAATATAGTAAATATAATAAATATAACCTATTTGACAAAATTAAAGATTGATTCCATTCACAATACTATTCATTGAGGAATAACTAACATCAGTAGAACCATTTAACATGTTAAAATTTCTACACATAATATAAATAGGAGATTTTTTAAGAATATTAGTACGACATCTACAGCAATAAAAAGTTGGACAGGAACGGGTACCCTCTCTTGGGACATAAAAATTAATTCTACTCAATAAAATATCACAGTCGATATTATTATGTAATAAATTATAAAAAAAGTTAACGAAGTATTAACTCTTCTAGTTTCTAATGATAAGAAATCATATCTGTCAAGCAGTGTTTCATTACTATAACCATGAGGTGGGTAGATATTAGTTAGTTTATAATTAAGATATTTACTACTAAGCCCATGGTGCTACAGGTCTTCTTCACCCTTTCTCTATTTTGTTTACTACTTTTCCAAATTTCTTCAACTTTTAAGATTTTATTCTGCAACCCGGATTAAGCTGGCCTTACATTTGCTCACATATCAGAGTGCGTAGAACTGCTCCAGGGCTATTAAAAAAAGCTCTGTATAAGGGACTAAGGCCGTCGGGAGACTGCGCTGCTACCACTCGTACCACGCATCTCCTCCGCGGGGAGACTTAAGAGTTGGAATCACAAGAGGATTTCTTCAGGATCTACATATCCCAAGAGCAAAAATAACCTTTAGGACGTTCAGAGGACACATCCAGAACGTTCGAGGGGGATTACGCACAGTGGTGTAAAATAATTCGTGTATGTCTGTTATCATTTTCAACTAGTAAAATAACGACTGGCTATACGGCTGCATACTATGAAGTCGGTACCTACTTTCCATTAAGGCAGAGGAGCACTGCTAATGGCTTGTCGTGGTCGGCAACACTTTGGTGCTGTAGACAAGATTCAGTATCTCACAGGGGGACAAACAATTCATTTCAGCATACTTTTAGCAGTGGCACGGACGCAGGCAGTCAAGAAGTAACACAAGAAACACGATGGTTTCCCAGCGTGTTGACCAACCGGGCCCCATTTAAGAACACCAGTTGTATGTGGGTGCCAATGAATTCCGAGTTTAGACGTTCCAGTACACCCTTGCACAGACGATCCGCTTCTTACAAAGCGACCGTGACCGATAAGAATTTAAAAAACCTATGCGGAAAATGACAGAACCATTGTACCAACTTCCGAAATCCGAGAGAAAAGGATACAGACGAACATAAGGGGTTATTACTAAATCCCTGGTTAAGGGGGACTCCGGATTGTACCTAGTTTTGGGTCAGTTTAATGTCTTCCAAAAACCAAAAGGTTTTGTCTCCTTGTCCCGCACTTCACTAGCCTAAATCGGGCGTATAGCTGGCCCGGCGACAAAATTCCGGGAGTGGCCATCGACATTGTCATTCACGACCTTCTAGGCGAGATTTACCGGCGGGGTGAAAATTCGGATCCACCAAACACAGGTAATGCTGTGCAGTGGCGGGATACGGAGGACACGTTGGTACATTTGGCGTTTTCAACTTAAAAAATATATAATCTTCCAAACATTTTTTTTTTAAATAGTGATATTATTAGCTTTACTTTGCAAGAAAAATTAAAATTGCGTATGTAGCCGTTAGGAAGATATACACTTAAATGTATTTTTTTATAAATTAATTTGCAACATTAAGCTTAGTCTCTGTGTATCGCCTCTTTTATTGAGGTTTTTTGGACATTTTCCTATTTCAATGGCTTTACGAATGGTGCGTTTGGTTCTGTATTCGATGCTAGCCAAGACCCTTGTTTTTTCAAAGTCAATTTTCCAATATCGCCAGCAATAGCCAACTTATTCATGGAAGACATAGAAGTACGAGCAATCGAAACGGCAACACTAAAATCAAAGTTATGGCTACGGTACGTAAAAGACACATTTGTCATCTGAACCCACGGAGAAGAGAAACTGAAGAAATTCCTGGACCAGACTTCCCAAAAAGATTAACTTCACAATGGAAACCGAGAAAGAACACCAATTACCTTTTCTGGATGTCTTCATAATCAAGATAAATAATGGCACACGCCCAGTCTCACCACCACCCGCACAACTGCAGTCAATCATTAAGACACTTGTTACGCGAAAGGCTGGCGGATGATGACCACAAGAAATAAGAAGACCTGAAATTCCAAACGACGCTACAGCAAAACGGATTCTCCAAAACCATCATCAAAAAGGCTCTTGGACCACGACGCCGGTTAAATACCACAGAGGACGAGAACAACAAACCAACTTCGAAGGCCTTCCTTCCCTACGTGAAAGGGACAACCGAGAGAATAGGCAAAGTTCTCAAAAACATAACATTTACCGCCATAAGAAAGATCGGTCAAATACTTCCAAACGCCAAACCAAAATAGAGTTAGAGGCACAAGGGGTGTACGAAACTCCTTGTTTAATTGTGACGAAAGCTACGTTGGATAGACCAATAGACGTATCAACGTTAGACGTGAAGAACATCGAAACGCAGTCTTAAAACATCTTTCTTAGCTGAACACGTCCGAAAAACATTCCATGAAATTGACTTTGAAAAAACAAGGGTCTTGGCTAGCATCGAACACAGGACCAAGAAACCTCAGCACAAGAGACGATACACAGAGACTACCAACTGCATAAAAACCAGCTCTTACAACCACCAAAACGCCACGCAAATTAACGATATCAATGTTCTGCTTTAGGTTTTTACGGGCGTTATATGTATTTATGGTTTTCTGGCATCTGCTCTGTGTTGTCGGTTCTTAAAAGAACCGTATGTCTGACGACGTTTCGGTACAATCTCATGTACCCTCTTATCTGCTGGCCTGCTGTTGTTGCTCTGCTGCTTTAGATTTCCATTGGCGTTATATGTTTAAACTTGCAGCAGAGCAGCAACAGCAGCCCAGCAGATAAGACCTGAAGATGGTACATGAGATTATACCGAAACGTCGTCAGACATACGGTTCTTTTAAGAACCAAAAACTGACAACTCGGAGCAGATCCCGGAAAACCATCAATATATATACGAGCCCTGTCTTAGTGAAGTTGGCCCAACCACTCAAAATATAAAATTTGTAATTTTATGCGATGAAAAGCCAACAATTTTTTATCATATGTAATTCTTGGTCAATCTTCATGTTGTAAAATTTTTTTAAAAATATGTGTATGTGTATTATTTAGTTTTAAGTTGGATGTTTGGTTACAATACAAAAAAATCGACAAAAATGCATTAACTTGGATGGCCAGATTTTTTTATGCAAGTCGGCTGTGCTAAAAGTAAAGATAATATTTGACATTTAAATAATTGTAAGCAAGTCGCTAGTGACATTCCAGTATATATTTATGCTTTCGGTGTGGTTGACAAATAATAATGTCCCGAGGAAAAGCTGTTTCTGAAGAAATAAAAAAAGTGATAATTCACTTGCATTTAAAAAGAAAATCCGCTGCACAAATCGCTGAAACTGTTAATTTGTCACGATATACAGTGCGAAATATTATTAAACTGCACAAAACTACAGGATCTGTGGCGCAGAAATCAAAAAAGTCGTCCTCACTATTCTGATAAAAATTTAAGGGCTTTAAGAAGAATTATAGTTCAAAAACGTAGGGCTAATTACGGTGAATTAAAAGTTTTGTGGAATCAGGCAACGAGTAAATGTTTTTCAAGAGCAACCTGTCATAGAGCTGCTCAAAAACTTGGGTTTAAAACTTACAAGGTTTGCTTATAATGTATACGATTTTTATTTATTTTTAATTTTACTATCTGTAGGCAAAGGAAAAACCTTTATTGACAAAAAAACAGAAGAAAAATAGACATCTCTGGGCAAAAGAGCACAGGACTTGGTGTCAAAATCAATGGGATTCAATTATATGGAGTGACGAAGCTAGATTTGAAGTTTGCGTTGGTGATAATCGAAGCCAAGTCATTAGAACTAAAGCAGAAGTCTTTCACAATCACTGTCTTGAGAAAAAAGTAAAGTTTCCGGCCTCTGTGATGATTTGGGGATCTATGTCAGCTAAAGGGATCGGTAAATTACACTTTGTAGAGGGAATTATGAATGCTGATAAATATATTTACGTCCTAAAAAATAACTTAAAACCGCAAATTGAAGAAATGCGTTTAACTGATATTGAATGCATCTTCCAACAAGATGGTGCAGCGTGTCATACGGCTAAAAAAGTGAAAGCTTGGATGATAAAAAATAATATTTCACTTTTAAAATGGACATCTAGTAGTCCAGATCTTTCGCATATAGAAACTTTGTGGCATATTATGAAAAAGAAGCTCAGAGAACAGCCCGTAAGAACCGTCTTAGAGTTGCGTGCTCGCCTGCAAGAAATTTGGAATAATTTTACGCCAGATGATTGTCAAAAATTGGTTGACACCATGCCGAGACGTATACAGGCAGTAATAAGCCATAAAGGAGATGTTACGCAGTGGTAGTTTCCAATTAAAATGTATTTATTTAAAATATTTTTTTTTCTTAATTTTTGGTTTACGGACAATATAAGAGAATTTTAAATATTTTTTATTAGGTACTTAAAAATACAATTTAACGGTAGAAAATTTAATAAACGTTATTTATTTAATTAAAACAATGTGTTAATTTTAATTAATTACCGTATAATATTCTAAATATCTTCAAAAAACTATTTTTGTTAGTTGGGCCAACTTCACTGAGACAGGGCTCGTATATAGGTGTATATGGGTAATTCTTTTACAAACCGTACGGATTTTGATAAAAATTGACCGACACATCTCCGATTTGGCTGAAACTTTTTTTACGGATTCTATATCGAAAAATAAGAAACACGTATCCGAGGATTTTTTTTTCTTTCGCATATTTTCGATTATACAAGTGATCAAAAATTTAAGAAAAACAAGGTTTTTGGCTTGGAGACCCATTTTCAAAAATTTATAAGTCCGGTTCTATTTGAGCTACAAACATCTTTTTTTTTTCATTTTAAAGCTAAAGGACTGAATTTTGATAACAAAATATTTTTAATAAAAATTATTAACAAATTCAAATTGTTATTAACAATTTCATTTTTTAAATCAATTTTTAACAATGGCCCCCACCTCGTATTAAGTTTTTAGTATTTTTATCGTATTCTCCGTAAAATTTTACATAAAAAACATGTTTTCAAAATATGGTACCTTTATTATTACTATTGTTAAACATTAATTCATATTGCGCGACACATAAAAAAACGGTTTATATACATAAATAATAAAAAGAAAACTATAGCTCGGATCAAAAAAAGTTAAATATAAAAGTTGTAGATAATAAATAGATCTACAATTTTTGTTTTAACTATTTTTCGACATAACCTCACTTTTCAAATAAATTTAAAAAAATGTTAAAAATCACCTCTTTTAAATATATTAGCAATCAATACCATGAAAAAAAACATAAATTAATTATAAATTATAGAAAAATATTTTAAGAGGTGATTTTTTTAAATTTATTTGAAAAGTGAGGTTATGTCGAAAAATAGTGAAAATAAATATTGTAGATCTTTTTATTATTTATAACTTTTATATTTAACTTTTTTGATCCAAGCTATAGTTTTCTTTTTATTAACAAAAAACCGTTTTTTTTATGTGTCGCGCAATATGAATAAATGTTTTAACAATAGTATTAATAAAGGTACCATATTTTGAAAACATGTTTTTTATGTAAAATTTGACGGAGAATATGAAAAAAATATAAAAAACTTAATACGAGGTGGGGGCCATTGTTAAAAATTGATTTAAACAATGAAATTGTTAATAACAATATGAATTTGTTAATAATATTTATTAAACATATTTTTTTATCAAAATTCAGTCCTTTAGCTTTAAAATGAAAAAAAAAATAAGTTTGTATCTCAAATAGAACCAGAGTTATAAATTTTTGAAAATGAGTCTCCAAGCCAAAAAACTCGTTATTCTCAAATTTTCGATAGCTTGTATTATCGAAAATATGCGAGAGAAAAAAAATTCCTCGGACACGTATCTCTTATTTATCGACATAAAATTCGTAAAAAAAGTTTCAGCCAAATCTGAGATGTGTCGGTCAAAAGGTGTTCGGTTTGTAAAAGAATTACCCATATATATATTTATATATATATTATATATATATATATAAATATATATATATATATATATAGCGAATTGCTAAGGTCATTTTCACTAGAACACACAGCTTATTGTTGCGCATTAACTTATAAAAAAATACATTTAAGTGTATATCTCCACAACGGCTACATACGCGATTTTAATTTTTCTTACAAAGTAAAGCTAATAATATCACTATTTAAAAAAAAAATGTTTGGAAGATTATATATTTTTTAAGTTGAAAACGCCAAATGTACCAACGTGAGGAGAAATGAAAGGGGGTGGAATAACCCTGGGAGATCAGTGTAAGGCGTTGCCGATGGGGCCTGCCAAACGTTTCTTATACTCATACTCAAAAGTGTTTATTGTATTATTTAGGTTAGTTATCCAGGTAGCCTAGACTAAGATACCTAGTTTCTCTATGGTTATATATAATTAGTGTTGACATCCCACCAAATGTTGTGCACAATAATAGTATAGGTATCAATGAAGGGACTATTCGAATACAAATAATCGAAGTATTTGATTCTGACGTGCATTCGAATGCATTCGATTCTCAACAAAGTATTCGAATACTTCGAACCTTTCGAATCGAATCGAAAGCGCTTGCGTGTCATCGAGCGGAATGTGGGAGACGAGAGGAATCAGGGGCGTGCTGGCAGTCCAATGCAGGCCTGGACTGGATAGTAGAGCAGTCCAGACTCAAGCCAGTTTCATATACTTCCTATAGCTAGTAAAAAATGTAATACCTATAAAATAAAACCACATTCTCCTACATATATAGTAAAAGTAATATTATAAAAAATACTTACAAGATTAGATATTACCCAGGTACACGGTCTTATATAAGACCGTGCCCAGGTAGCATACTGACGTCTGCTGACGTTTAAATGACGTCATCTGACGTCATTTAAACGTCAGAAGACGTCAGTGTGCTACCTGGGTACATTGCCGGGCCTAAGGGGGGTGTAGGGGGGGAGTCACCCCCCCAAACTCTTGGCAGTTGGTTCCAAATCCAAACACGGTTGGCAAAATCTATAGTATTTGGGTCGGTTGGTTGGGTATACCTACCCTACCAACCAACCCATCACAATAAATAAAATGAAATATAATTTTTAAACTTTACCTACATATTACAAAATTATAACTTTTAATCTATTGTAACCTCCTATAATCGTTACCGTCAAGAAAATTGTATTGATCAACCTTATTTTTATTAAAGGACATTATATTTCACACAAGCGGCAAGTACAAAGTCGGCACCGCCTCGCGGCTTTGTCTTTGGTTTTTGCGGCGTTTGACTCTTTTTACGCACCGCAATTTTCGGCGTCTTATTTTTCTAAATTATTAATTAGTTGAAGCTTATCTAAGCCAAGTAAAACTAGTGTCAATAAATAGGAATTAATTTTTTTTTAATATGGAAAAGAAAGCTAGACCGGGCCGAGTTCTAGTAAAATGCTTATTATGTGGATCTGTGTTTAACAAGGACTAGAAAAAAATGCACGAGAAAAATATTCACGGTGGAAATTTGGTTAAAATTAAAATTGTTACTGTTCCGGATAATCCACTTACATTGGTAGCAAATAAAAAAAATAGAGACTTCAAAAGAGCATGCTAATGGTAGGTAAAGACATTCTTTATCTACACTTTACAACACTTTACATTCATGACAACACTTTACATTCATGATAAAACTACTGAAAACTACTAAAGTATCGATAAAAAAATAAGTTGGTTTTTTTATCGTCTCCACCCCCCCAAAAAAGTGTGCCTCGGTACGCCCCTGCCTGGGTACGATGACACCTCGGCTGATAAAACGTCCCGAGATAACTCTCTTCGCAACAAGGAACTTTTTTCAGGTAGTTTATCAATTATTATGTCACTGTTTAAGTCATTTAGCAATTTTTTTTCCACAGCCATAAGCATGAAAGCTTCCAAATTTGCGTCAGTAAGTGTACTTCTTAAACGATTTTTTATAAATTTTAATGACATTAATTATTATAATATTATAATTATAACCGAACACTAAAGGCACATACCCGATTTGAAACGCGGTTATAGATTGGTTTTTTAAATATTATACCCACAATCTTTACAAAAAAAGGTCAATCTCTTTAGAATGCGAACAAAAATCAACTGCTTTGCGCACCACGTGAGCAATCTTTGATTTAGGTATTTGCCGCGTTAATTTAAAATCCCCGAAATAGGTAGTAGTTAAATAATTAAATGCAGGCATGTAAGAATTAAAAATAGTCGTTTTAAGTTCTAAAGTAAACGCAAATGTTTTTAAATATAAGATTTAACAGTTTTAAAGCAAACGCATATGTTTTTAAACAATATTTGCATGTGTCAATGAAATTTTGAATAAAATTTACTATAAATTGTAATAAAGCTAGATTGTCAAATTCAATGTTCTTTAATGTATAATTTCGTTGTTGGTAGTGTACATTAATAATTAATGATTAATTATGCCCAAGCTTTGTTAAAATTTGTCATTTTAAAAGGGAAGATAAGCAGTCCAGCAGGCCACCAAGTGGTGCAGGCCACCGGGCATTCGCCCGGTGTCCCGGCGGCCCAGCACGCCCCTGAGAGGAATGTATGCATTCGAACTTCAACAAGGAATCTGGCTAAAAACTAACTCTAAATTAGAGTCTCTAATACATTCAGTTCTTACGAAAAGATGCACCAAACCCCTTAGAATCTAATCTAATCTAATAGGTATTTTGTTACGAGTTTGGAATATGCAATTCCAAATGTGTTTCAGACTATACTTTTTCTACGTTTCCAAAAAATACCTTACAAAATAATTTAATTGGGTGGAAGTGAGGTTGGATCGGTCTAAAAGTTATTAAATAATAAACACAGAGATGTAGCAATCAGCGTTTCTTTCGTCATCCAGTGATAGAATAAATTCAATATGTAACACTTAAAGGAATATAATATTCCATATAATGTAATTCCACATTAAAAAGTGATATTAGAACGGCCATATGCCGTAATAGGAGTAAAAAATTTATTTACATAACCTAAACAATTTGTTTAAAAAAAATTGTGTTAACTTTTTTGAGAAGGTTGCTTTTTAGCATGGATTTTATCCTGAAACGGCGTATAATAAAAATAATTGCAACCCGCTTTAATCTTTCTTTATAGAGCAAATATAGAGGGAAATATTCTAATGTATTTGGGAGGCCTTCTGCCTTAAGTGAAATAAAAGAAAGGCATATAACAAGTGTAATGATTAGAGCTGCGGATAATGGATAATCCTTTGAAAAACAAGATACAAAAGAGTCATATATCTAAACCACAATTGTGGTTTAGATAATTAATGGAGTAATAATTAGTTGTTTTAAAGAAAACCTTTCTGGCAACGACTGGCTAAAATCTTTTCTTAAGCAAAAACTGTGTTAACTCAAAGGAATACTGAAAAAATAAAAAGATCCATAACAGAAGTTCATAATGATGTAATAAACAACAATATTTTAACAAAAACAAAGGAAATAAGGGATGCTTTGCCAGGACCTGGTAACCAGGGAAACAAAATGTTTTTGTGAAAAAAAGTAACAAACACTATTAACAATATTAGACAATTCTTTAACTTATTGTTTGCTGCCTCTGGAGGAAAACTTTTACCATTGCATATTGTCTACCAGGCAAATCGTTTAGATTTTATTCTAGCAATCCTCAAAGGTTTTTAATAATTTTTATAAACCATGTAAATCAATTTTGAGCATTTTTAGGGTACAAGTTTTTGCATTTAATAAATAAATTTGAATATATACCAAATAAAACTTACAAGTGTATAAAAAAATCCTCACATTTTTTTATATATTTGTAATTACTAAAATTTACTTTTTAAAGCCTCAAAACCTCTCAATGAAAAATAAAATTTGTCACCTAAAATCACCTTCATTGTTAATTTTATTTAGACTTATATTTTAACTAATATTTTAACTACTTAACCACTTGGGTATTTATTTTTTGTATAATAAATTTTTGTAATGTTTTTAAATATTTTTTTCATTTTTCCATTAATTTTGGCATTGGAAAATCCTACCCAAAATTATTCAAATTTCAAATGCTTTATAATACATAGATTATTTTTTGAAGGGTAGCCTCTGCAGGCACACATACGGCCCATTGTGCAAACCTCCTTTTGGTAAAGCCCTGCCTTACCTTAGGAGCCCCCCAGCTTTTAAGAAAAACGCAGACCCGCTCTGGTTGGGCATGCATTATTTTCTCTGGTTCCAGATACCTGTCCCAGAAGTGTCTTAGTCTGCTATTGACTAGAGCGTCGCATTCGCAGACTATAGCTTGGTAGTTTCGTCTACTTCGCTGCAGTACCTACAATCTCCCTTGTTGTGCGGTTTTGTGTAGGTGGTATTTGACTCTGCAGTTTAAACTGAACAATTGTTCATAAAGACCCTTGACTGTCTGAGGCCTTGTTCTCGCCATTTGTTCTGAAACTGGTTGTTAGTCCAGTTCCTAATCTTGGTTTTCACCAGACAGAAGGCGACCCCTACAGCTTGTTCTGGCTTTATAAAGGCCTTGATACTGCCTTCACGAGCCAGCTGGTCTGCTTATTTGTTGCCTTTGATACCTCGATAACCCGGTACCTAGACAAGAGTGATCTTCTTGAGCACACTGAGCAATTCTAGGGTTTTCATGCAGTCCAGTGTAAGCCTCGAGATGACCCTTTCTGATTGAAGAGCCCGGAGTGCTGATTGACTGTCGTTACATATGTAGATATTTTTACCCGAGTAGCCTCTCTGAAAATTCTATTCCGCGCATATCAGGATGGCATGGATTTCAGCCTGGTATACCGTTGAGTATCGATCTAGTGCAAGGCTTATTCTCGCCCCAGGTCGCTCCCCATATATACCAGCTTCTGCACCATCATTCATTAGATACCCGTCCGTGTACCAGATGAGCCCTTTCGGTTTGAGGAAGTCTGGGCCAGGCTGACGTCTTTGGCGTTGTATCCCTTCTTGTGAGAAGGGGGTCCCGGTGATAGTATCAGTGCAGGTCCTTGCATGCCCTGAGTTCTCCCCCCTGTCAGCCTATTGCCCCAATCGTTAAGTCTGATCGAGGCCTTCGAACCCGTGCCTTCACAAAGAGATGGAGAGGTGTTAGTCCCAGTATGGCCTCCATTGCTAGTTTTGAAGTGGTTTTAAAAGCTTCAATTATGTCCATGCAGGCAAGTCGTTGGAGCTTGCCCAGCTTTTTCTTGAAAGTGGGTTTGCTTAGCGCATTCGATCATACTAGACTACCGTATGTGATCATTGGTCTTATAAATGTTATGTAAAGCCAGTGTACTATGTGGGGTTGTAAGCCACAGGTGCTTCCAATGCCCTGGCGAAAATAAAGCGTGCATGAAAAGTGTGCAATAAGTGTGTATTTGGAGTGCAAGTCTTTATAACAATGTGCATACACGCTACTTTGTGGTAATTTCACACTTTTTGAAATAATGAAGTTTTTTCACTCTTTATGTACATTGACATCACGCTTTTTATTTGTCATATGTCACGCTTATATTACATTATATTATAGCACATTGTTTGCACAGTGTTAGTACATTGTTTAAAGACATTTTGCAAAGCTTCAGTCTATCTTACGCATGTCACATTTTATACACACTGTTAGCACGCTTTAATATTTCTCATTTATGACGCTTATATTACACCTTTTTATAGCACATCGTTTGTACAGTTTTAGCGATCACTCAACAGTTTAAGCACATTTTAGATATATCTCGCTTGAGTTGGGGTACAACATTTATTTAAAAGGTGAGGTAGATTCCATCTTATGTATCGCTTCTCGGCCTATTCCTAAGATCAAAGTAATTCCCTTCGTGGAGTTGACAGTGCAGGTATTTTTCTTAATAAAATACAGAATGTAGGACCTACATTGTGGGTATTTTTTTTTAAATTTTTTTGAAAGAAATATTTATTTAATTAATATTATTATAAGGATATTTATATTTTAATTATGTGTAAATTTAAAAGACTTTGTAGGTCACCAAAAAGAATCTGTTTTTGTAATAGGCACACAGGTGGCAAGAAACAGTGTGCAAACAATGTGAAAAATCAGAAGGAGTTCCCTTTAGAACATTGATCAGTGATTTTTCACACTTTTAAATTTTTGGTTTTGCACATTGTTTCATGTTCCATTTCCCACCCTCCACACATCATTTTTTTAAAAGATTGCAAATTGTTGGCTCATTGTTCTCAAATAATTTTGCACACTTTTTGCACCTTTCATTTTCGCCAGGGTGGTCCTTCTGCATGCCCATATACAGCCTATAGCAGCTGCTAGTGGCCC
The DNA here is from genome assembly GCA_921294245.1 of Brassicogethes aeneus. NCBI lineage: Eukaryota > Metazoa > Arthropoda > Insecta > Coleoptera > Nitidulidae > Brassicogethes > Brassicogethes aeneus. The sequence continues at coordinate 58,022,967 of OV121133.1, read as the reverse complement.
TCTGGACGACCCTGTTTACGTGATACTTCCAGGTCAGTCTAGAGTCGATGATGACTCCTATAAATTTGACTGATTTGGATATTGTCAGTCTTGATCCGATCTGTGATCGTTGCACCACCTTTCGACCTTATTAAGAGCTCTTTGCATGATCTCTTTAATAGTGTTTGGTACCCTGACAGCTACGACAATGACGAGGTCGTCCGCGTGCCTTGAGTGTATATATACCTTCTTCGTTTAGGATGCAAAGTAGCCCACCCAGCCCTAGGCACCACAGCAAAGGCGATCGTACCCCTCCTTGTGGACAGCCTCTGGCTATGGTTGAGCTCCTTGGGTTTCATTCGAGCTTGTAATGATCCTGCTTTCAAGCATGACACGGGTCCATTTGACAATGGCCAAAGACCTCTGCAGCTTCATTTATCTACTCGAAAGAAGTATTGTTGAATGCTTCTTCGATATCTAGAAACTTACCCATCTCTTTAGGACGGGTCCATCTCTAGAGTCTTGTCACAAGGCTGTGAAGAGCGGTCTCCGTCGACATGGCTGTCCTGTAGGCGTGTTGATTAGGATGCATGGTTATTTTTTAGTGCCTCATCCCTAATAAATATGTCCACCAGTTTCTCCATAGACACAAGAATAGACTGATGGGTCTATAATCCTTTGACGTGTCGTAGTTACAACATCCTGGCTTGTGGATGAACACCACTCGAACCTTTAGCCAGGATTGTGGCACGTAGCCCAGTGCAAGGCAGGTTCTAAAGAGGCGTATCAAGTGCGGGTCTTGTGGTTCTAGTCCCTTTTGTAAGAGAGCCGGAAAGATGCCATCTGGTCCCGCGCTTTTAAAAGATCCAAATCTTTTTATGGAGTTTTATGTCACCTTTGCAGCTATCTTCCAGTCAGTTGGCCTTACGCCAACGCGGCCTCCTGGGCACGAGGTTAAACTGCCCCCCATCTGTCCGATTTCGACCCGTGGGCTGACCTGCCGACGGGGCAGCGACGCCGAAGTGTACGTCCTGTGCGGGCCGCGTGGTCTTGTTGGCAGGCCAACCTACACCGTATGCCCTGGGTGGGCTCATGGACGCCGCGTGCGGTGCATGCATCGGCTGGGCCCATCTGGTGCGGGCCGCGTGTGCGCCGTCGGTGGGTCAGCCCACTTCGCCTGTCCATCATACTCTCCTGTTTTCTTTCTTATACACTGTCTGGCTTGCCGACGGTGCTTGCGGCGTTCGTATTCGGTTTGCCCAGCCGATGCGGGCCGTGCGGGCGCCGTCGACAAGCTAGAGAGCTCGCCTGTGGTTTCTTCTTGTCTACTCTGCTACACCACCCTCTCGAGGCACGAGGTTAAAATCCGCCTCATGTCCTTTGATGTCGACCGCTGTGGGTCGGCCTGCCGACGGTTTCTGGGTTATGCACCGGTGACCTGGTCGCCGTCTTCAGGCCGTTTCACTTCGCCTGTCCTGGTACTGTGTCTATGGTTCGCGCTGAGTTCATTGTATGGACTCTCTCTTTAACGACCATCCAGGTAATTTAGTTTAGTTTAAGGTAGTTAGTAAGCATCACAGACTTCGGTCTTACCATATTTTTCATGTCCTTTGTGACCAAAATTTTATTTAATTGGTTGGTATATCACAGAGGTATTAGGAACTCTGTAGCCCGCTTAGGGCGTCGTTGAAGCGGGGGCCCAGGCAATGACATCGGGCTGGGCCCGTTGTTATTGCTTCCAAGTTGCCCTTGATTCCCACTTATGTTTCCCCGGTCCCACCTTTTTCTTATATATAAGGCTTCTCAGGCCTGCATCTCAAATTTTTAATTATTACATGATGTACATATTTAAAATGTATTTCTTTTTTCCTTTTTCAGATAAGTATACTAACATATAATTTAAGGCAAAATGTATAAATAACCGCTCTCGAGCGCGTGAACCAAACAAATGTAAAACTAACAAAATTGTAAAGCAAATATATACGAAAACAGCCATGACGCAAGGCAGGGAACTGGGAAGACAGAGTGGTAGGCAGGGGCTTGTGGGTTGTGTTTAGGGGTATCGCGGTTGGATGGGGCGATTACGCCTCTCCGGCAGTAATGTCCGCAAGGCTTGGGGCCTTCCCCTCTGTCTTTCTTTTTTTTACGCCAACGCGAGCTTGCCTTGGTGGTTTGACAGTTTGCAGGATTTCTGAGCCCGGAAAGTGAATTTCCAGAAGCCGTTCAAATGCCTCCTCCGCGGTGGTGCTAGAGTCACCAGAGGGTAGCCTTAATGACCCCAGCTCTCGTCCTGACTCCTTTAAGAGAATCTTTTGAAGCTTGGCTGCTGCTGGAAGCTCGCCTAGGTCACCGCAGAACGTCCTCCAAGATTCCCTCTTAGACCTTCTTATGAGATCTTTGTACCTGCGCTGAGACTGTGTAACCTTCGGGTTTGGTTTTAAATACATTTTTGTTTCACATTAAATTGTGAATTAACTTTTTTTACACAGAAATTGTGCTTTACTATATTTTTTTGTCTCGCAAGCAATTGCGCTTTACCTTTTTGTAATATATTATATTATACCATTGGTTTAGTGTTGGTTGGTTTTTTTCTTTAATCTTTTCGTTTATAAATACTTGTCTTGTTAGTTTTCTAATGTTCATAACCTTAAAATATTGCTTTAATTGTTTAACTTCATAACTTACCTTGAAATTAAAACTACACTCAAAAGACTTTATTGAACAACAACAACAACAACAATACAATGTATTTTTTCTACTCCCACCTTCAAAACGCCCTTTATCGTACATGTTTCCATGACACTAAGTGACCTTTTAAATACACATTGACAAGTTGTGGCTTTACGGCGCTTTAGTCATGGGCTGAAGTTAGCAACAGGTTTTTAGTCACGGGCTGAAGTTAGTTTTAAGTTAGTTGACAGTTGTCAAATGTCATACAATCGTTAAAATAAAGTGCTTTTCTTGTAAAATAATACTAAATGTGAAAATTATTTTATTATCTCAATACAAAAATACAAAAATATTAAATAGTTTCTCAACGCCAATATTTGAAAAGTTTATATGAACATTGTACTGACCCTTTAATTTCGCCGGCAGTAAACTATAACTTAAATTCGGGCACGGACTCTACTGTAAAGTCCTTATAAAACATTTCCTTTGCTTTCACTGTGAAAAACTGTCAATTTTCAATATACATTTCGATTTATAACCTTTATAATTGTGTTTATAAAATGTAAAAATGTGACATTTGACAGTTTCTCCTGTTGTTTCATAGATGGCGCTCTATACAAATTTTTGATTTAAATCATTTTAAGATAATAATAAGTATTTGTCGTAGAAAAAGTATAGCATGCACCTCGTTTATAAACTTTTCTATACACTCATTAATTTAAGAACTCGCTCGCAAGCTCGCTCGTGTCTAAATTAAATTCGTGTATAAAATGGCGTTTATCAAACTTGATACATAATATACTATTATAGCCATCCCTGCTTAAAATACCCCATAGAGACCTATACAAAATAATCTATCGGGCGCTACCGGATTCTATATGTGCATTTGTCCATGGGTTTTTCCGGATACAGCCCGATAGAAAATGTATAGGAAATTACCTATAGGCACACCATAACTTTTACATTTTCCCTATTGAGACCGATAGAAAATAACTCAATGAAGGATATATAGGGATATCCCTATAGAGCAACCATAAAACATTTGACAAAATTGTATTAAAACCTATAGGGTCCTATAGGGAAAAAACTAATTTCTACATTTATGTGTATTTTCCCCATTGAAACCGATAGCAAATAAATCAATGGTGGATATCCCTATAGAACAACCATAAATCTCAACTACGGGTCCTATACAAACCGATACACCCTATAGAAACAACATACATCCCGATACAAATATCTATCGGTTTGAACAGGGTCTCTAGGGGGTCTCTATGGGGTATTTTAAGCAGGGATGTCACTTATGTTGTCACATTCTTGGCAGTCCATTCGGCTAATATATCCTAAGGAAAAGTAGTGTTATCAAGCGAATGTGCATTTTAAATTGAATCAGAACTTGATTATTATTTGTTTTCCTTTTGTTTATAACTTTGTGGGATGGAGTGTAAGAGTTTATCTTTGTTTATTTAATGCAGAACATCCTAGTATTATTTTCCGAATTTTAGCTGTTGAAATTGGTTTGTCAGGCCATTGATATATTTCAGGGTATGATCGAGGAGATGATCCCCTCCAGCCAGGCCAACGTCCACTGATCCCCGCATTTAACCGCCATAGTTCCCTGCGACGACCAGCGAAACTGCTCGAACTGGGGGAGACCATCCCCTCCCATTAGATCAATGTTGGCGTTTAGTGCCCCCATGATTGTTTTGCTCTGTGATTCCGAAATTATCGCATCCGGATAACCATCCGACATGATGGTCACCCCGAGAACAGCAGACGTTTCGGTGTTGTACGAAGCAATCCCATATAAATTCCCACGAGTAAACTGGAACTAAAGGTGCCCATACAGAGCCGGTAAGCCTAGCTAAACACAATGAAGAATGGGATGTCACCTTAGCTTTGGCGAGGCTACTTACTGCAAGGGGGTGCCCACACCCCAAGAGGGTTATTTCTTACCTCCCCTAGCACGGGTCGCATAACACTAGGGGATTGGGCATTTTTGTTTCGGGTTGAGTCCCCTAGGGGAAACAAAAATTCCCTAGCTAGATCCGCAGTCTTTTTCATTAAGCAGCATTACCTCTTGCAAGGTGTGTCTTTTGAAACGTACTAACTTTCTTGGGTAGATAGAGGATAAGGGTTTTTATCGACGAAACAAAAATGCCCTAGCTAGATCTGCAGTCTTTTTCATTAAGCAGCATTACCTCTTGCAAGATGTGTCTTTTGACACGTACTAACTTTCTTGGGTAGATAGAGGTTAAGGGTTTTTATCGACCTTTATGGTCTCCGGCTGTCACCAGTGGTGATTCACTTATCCTACCCCTGGCAATAATTACAATGCCTTGATAATACATAAATCCCAGATATTTCTAAAGTTGTATAATACACCAATCCCACGTATTTCCAACTTTTTATAATACATAAATCCCACGTATTTCCAACGTTTAATAATACGTAAATACCACGTTTTTTATAATATTAGAAACTAACATTGTCATATAACGTTATAAACCGGGACATTTCAACATAAAATTATAAAAGCTAGGTTTTTACAACGTGGAAAAAAACGTTGTTTCTACGTAATATTTCTACTAGGGTTACGACCTTCAAAAATTTATTGCAGAGTTTGAATTTACTTTTATAACTACTGTATTACAAAGAATAAAAATTTAAAAATAGAATAAAAATTTGTCAACAGGACTTTCAATAATTTTATGTAGCTACCCTGCTGAAAATGACGGATGATTACGGATATAAATTCTTCGTCAAAACCGGATAAAAGCAGATGATTTCGGGTATAAATTCTTCGTCGAAGTCGGATAAAAGCAGATAAAAGCGGGTAAAAATACCATCTGATAATATCTGCTTTTGTCCGCATCGCTATAGCGATATATATATATATATCCGCGAACACCCGGTTGGTTGTGTTTTATGTCCGGTTATAACCGCAAACATGCTTTTATCTGAAAACATCTGATTTTATCCGCAAACATCTGCTTTTATCGGCAAACATCTGCTTTTATCCGTAAACATCTAATTTTATACGCAAACATCTGCTTTTATCCGCAAACATTTGCTTTTATCCGCAAACATCTGATTTTATCCGCAATCATCTGATTTTAATCTCAAACATCTGATTTTATCCGCAAACATCTGCATTTATTCGCAAATATCTGCTTTTATCCGCGAACATCTGCAAACATCTGCTTTTAATTGCAAACCTCTGCTTTCATCTACGTTCGGTTTGCCTGCATTTCCTTTGTCCATTTCGGCCCTGTTTCGTACGCAAACGTCTGGTTTCATTCGCGCTTTTTGTTTTTCTTTTTCTCGTGTATACTTTAGTTTAGTTTACCTGCTTTGTCAAATTTTACTCAGCTTTAACTAACTGGTTGTTAGGCGTTCACGGCACAACTTAATAACTCTAAAAGGAATTATTTGAATAAAAACAACCTGTAAAGGAAATAAGTTTGGCTGTCAATTACTTAATATCTACACAAATATTTGTTTAACATATGTTAAGGACAACTTTGGTGATATATATCACCAAAGTTGTCCTTTTTCAAGTACCTAGGTACTTAATATCTAATTAATAAGTTATAATATAATGTTTTGGCTAATAGCCAATGTTAATTGTTAAATATCCAAGTATGTATATAATTAATTACTAATTACTAATTACTATTTATTTAAATAAAAGTTCATGTTTATTAGTAATTTATTAGTAAATTAGTAATTAGTAATTATAGGTCATTCATTAATTACGTGAGGTGTTTAGGGGGGGGAGGAGGTCGAGCCAAACCTCACCCAATCTCACGTGGGGGGGAGGGTGGTCTCGGCAAATATCACGTAATTTTTTTTTTCGAAAGAAACAATGTAAAATTGCGAGAAAACGAGGGTTAAATTAAGTAAAAAATTATAAGCAAATTGTTTTTTTTTAATAAATCTAATGGAATGATGCACTTACATAGGTATTTAAAATAATAAATAATTTTTAACTAAATTATTTTTTAAAGCGTTTTACAATATATGTAGATAAAATATTTTATGAATAAAAAATTTACTCTTTACTCCTAACTGAATTATAATAATTTTAACATTTTAAATTATTTTTAGACTGGAATTGAAACCAAAAAATATTGGTGAGAAAATAGTGAAATCACTCGATTTTTTAAACTATTATTTAAGCAATTGACTTCCGTTTTTAGGCCATTTATAAGGGATATTTTATTAACTGAGTTTTATTTTTTAGATCTCCTTTAGTTTTCTGTAGTTTTCTATACATATTTTTTATATGCCCATATGGGCAAATATTTATTAGATTATATGTATTATTGAAAAATCAGAAATGCATATATTTTTAAGGCAATACAATTCATTAATATTAGCCAGTCTCGTCCTAACACTTGAAGTGATAGGTTGGTCGTTAACGAGACCCCTCCTAAGCAGTATAAACGATACAAACGCAAGTACCAAAAACGAATCTAAGAATCTGACAAGTTATCAGAGGCAATTGCCCACTTAAGTGAATCAAAATCAGTAAAATGGAAAACAAAAAATAAACATTAATTAAACAAGAAAAAATAAATAATAAAAAGTTTGAAAAGTGCGGGTGGCCCCCGGTTAAGTCACAAAGTGCTATAACGTCGTAAAAGTTTGTGAGAGAGTGAGTGATTAAGGTTAGGTCACACCCATACCAACTGACTACCTGTAATACAGGTCCTGTATAGTCACCACAATCGGCGATTGCCAAGGAACACGGACTGTCCGCTAGGGAACAGAATTAGAAATCAAACAGGTCCCTAAAGAGAAAAGTAAACTATTTCAAGTTTTAATTATTAACTGAACAGTTTTTGCATATTCAAGACGACCAATGCGCATAATTGTTTATTTAAAAGTCTCGAAATGTTACCTATAATCTTTACATTAAACTCGTACAGTTTTGAATATACATTTTTATTACTACAAAAATGTACAAAGATTTCAATTAATGCAGTCCCAAACAACCAATTTACATTTTATGTACGTACATAGTACGTCGACCTTCGACGTACCTTACATTTTACGTACGTACTGCGATATCTTATGTACATCCTAAGTACGTACTAAGTACGTCCAAATTCCACTCGATAATACGTTTTATGTATGTACATTTACTAAGTATTTAGAAGGTGGTTTGTACATAAATAAATCGTACACAGAAAAAAGCTTTAGTTAGTTTGATTTAACTAAATACATTTGATTGAATTGACTAAATATAATTTTAAAACACTTTTTTAGGCCATTTTAAATATTTTTCAAGAAACATGAATGTCCTTGACGCATTACTAGTATAATACCATTGGTATTATTCCAGAAAATTGAATCTTCAGCTCGCTAGAGGAAATGTTTTAGTGCGTTCCAACTACTTGAAATACTTCAAGTATTGACAGCTGTTTCCACCTATTTAAGGTCTCTTTAGTATTGAACAACTTGAATTGTCACTCCAAAGCAAAGGACTACCTGAGCTTATACAGTGCTTGCAATATCAAGTCCGACCGCGCTGGAAAGGACGGCTGTTCAATACCCGCGTGAAAAGAACAAGGATAGAACGCCAAATAGAATTTGATTGGCCAGAGCCGGCTGCCGGATGCGTGCGAATTTTAAGCGAGGTCAACTCTGGCAGCCAGTCTGGCTGGATTTAGACTAAATGATTTTAGTGTTAAGCAAACTGCGTAAGAGTGTAGATGCACATTTTAATTTTCTTTTTAAATATTTTATACCCGAATCCTAAAAATAATTTTTTTTGTTTTTTTCCTTGAGAACTAGGGCAACAACAAAAATAGTATTCTTAATAAAAAAGATTTCTCAAATAAAAAATAATTCTGAATAAAAATAACTATAAATAAAAATAAATCTCTAAATAAAAATAAAACTCTAAAAATAAATAATAAAAATAAATAAACCCAAAAATTAAATTAAATGTTCGAACAAGCCCCCATAGGTAGCCAAACAATAGCCTACCCTATTATAAAAATTCCCACGCACATTAGCTAGGACTTCTGGACTAATATCCCCCAACAAATTAGTTATGCGGATTCCTAAATCATTGAGGTTATTAGCCCGATCTTCCTGGAAAACGTACAGCTTCGACTTGAGGTACCCCCACAAAAAAAAATCACACGGCGCCAAGTCCGGTGATCTAGCTGGCCAGAGAATTCCTCCTCGACCCATAATAAGACGAGGTCCAAAAGTGTCGGAAAGGAATTCCCGAACAGCCATCGTATTATGTGCGGGGCAACCGTCCTGCTGAAACCATACGTTTTCGATGTTAACTCCGTCTAAATTTTGAAGCGCGGGAACTATTTGGTCTCTTAAGAGATTTAAATACCTAGCGCCATTTAAATTCCCATTTATAAAAAATGGGCCAATTATTCGGTCGCCCAAAATACCCGCCGAGACATTAAGTTTTTGGGGATACTGTGTCCGAGCTGCATAAATCCTACGAGGATTTTCTCGCGCCCACATTCGAACATTCTGCGAATTGTGCCTGCCATGGAGAGTAAATGTCGACTCGTCAGTAAATAAAGTATTACCGATAAAATTTGGGTCGGCATTTGCTCTCTCCATAACAACCTCGCAAAATTCCATGCGGCGGAATGCATCGGCAGGGAATTGCTCGTTTCCCCGTCGCAGCTTAAATGGACGATATCCATGGCGTCTTAGCACATTTCGTGCCGTGGAAGCTGAAATATCAAACTCCCTAGCCACCGTACTTAATGCCTGGGTTGGGTTTTCTTCAATTGACGCGCAAATTAAAGTATCCCGCGCTTCTCTATTTAGATTTTCACGGGGAGGACGTTCCCGTCGGAGCTGCATCGGAACTACACAACCGTGCGTGAGAAAATTATTAACGGTTCGTCGAATTGTTTCTCTGTTTGGTCTGGCCTCGAACATTCCCGCAAATAATCTTTGAATTTCTCGTTCAGAATTACCAGCAAAATGCCAGATTAAAATCTGAATTTTTTGTTCCAACGTGTACATTTTTTAATTAAATAATCTTTTTTACCAAAATTACTACCTCTTGCTGGCACCACTGCAGTTCTCGTTCTGATATCCTCGTGTCAAGGCTGCGAGGTGCGCGATGGGTATGCGTTGTCGTAGCCTGCCGGCTGGCCAATCAAATTCTATTTGGCGTTCTTTCTTTGTTCTTTTCACGCGGGTATTGAACAGCCGTCCTTTCCAGTTCGGTCGGACTTGATCCCTGATAGCACAGTTTATTCTAAGAATGTTTTTTAAACCTTCCAGTGAGAATATTCTTAGGATCATGCTATATTACTTGTAGTCATGTTCTAAGAATGTTTTTTAAACCTCCCAGTGAGAATATTCTTAGGATCATGCTATATATCTTCTAGGCATGTTCTAAAAATGTTTTTTAAACCTTCCAGTGAGAATATTCTTAGGATCATCCTATATTTCTTCTAAAGAACATGCTTAAAAGAAATATAGCATAATCCTAAGAATATTCTCACTGGCCTCTAGGCAGGTTCTTAGAAGGTGCAAAGTTTTGTGGTAAAAATTAATCCACTCTAAACATACCTATGCTTAGAATGTTGAGAAAGTAATTAGTATTAAATACCAAGTAAAAAACAACCCAACATATTTTTTATAGTTATTTATCAAATTAAAACAATATTAGATAACAAAAATACTTTTACTATAGGTATTTTATTTTATGTTAAAAATAAGTATTTATTAATTTGTATACCGATTTTTTATTTCTGAATTAACATTTTTATGTATAATAATTCTACTATCTTCAACTTCAATCTAATCTGACTTATCCCACAAAATTTTCCAATTTTACTTTTTATGAAATAATGTCATACAACTTATGGTTCAGAGGTCAAATTGTTTATTTAATATTTTTAAATAAATATATATTAAATGTCGCAAATTTTTTTAAGGGGACGACAAATACATTTCACTTTCATATTATGACAGTGAGGCGTATTTGTCGTCTCCTGAAGAATTTTACGAATGTAGAATCCAACATATTAGAACGTGGGTATCTGACATATTTGGAAATATTCTCAAAAGCTTCCTAGAAGCTCCATAAGAAACCTTCTGAGAACATTCCAAAAACGTATTCTTAAAATGTTCTTAGATTGCTTTTTAGGAAGGTTTTAAGAAGCTTCTAAGAATCTACTTGCATCATTAAAAGGGTATCTATTGAATGTTTTAAAAGTCCCATTCTTAGCAATAAGGGAAGGTTCTAAGAATATTCCATTATTTGTATCTTCTTAGAAGATTCTTAGAATCAAATTTTGCTATCAGGGATATTGCAAGCACTGTATACTCTTCAAGTAAGTCAACAGAGGCGAGATTTAAGAACATCACGTGATCCACACCGCCTTTGCCGCGATCGGTACACATTATGCAATACTTTAGAACATGGTTCTTTTTCTGAGGACCTATACATATATGTATATATATATTATATATTTATATATATATATAAAAGTTATAAAGTGCTCTTTTAGTTCCACCCTTACATCCAAACTAAGATGTCCCATAAGCCAACTGAATGGCTTGTGCGGGTTAGGGGTAGGAACGGACCGACGGCTTAAAGTCCCCTCCGAAGGACTATATATATATATATATATATATTTATTACCACCACATAGATTTCTTTACCATGTCTTGACTTTGATTCTCACTAGTCAACAAAAATTTTCATTTTCAATAAAATCAATCCTTAAAAATAAATGATGACTAAATTCTTAGGTACTTCCCAATTCAAATAAATTCAAATAAAAGGGCTTGTATCTTGGATTAATGATAAATTTACACTGTTAGTTTGTATTATTTTTATTTCAAAATTAAACTCAGTTCCTTTTTGATTTTAATCTATCATTTGTTATTATTAGGAAGGTATCAGGGGCGTAGCTACCGCGGTATCAGCCGTATCAATGATACGGGGCCCCCGATTGGCTCGACATATATGTCGAGCCAATCGGGCATATGCGTAAGAAAAAACATATTACCCACATGTTAAAAAATTGAGGCATGAAATTAAATAAATAAATATCCGCTCGTACAGTAAGAATATTTTTTTTGAATTTCGTTTCTAAAATCTTTATACAGGATGAAATTATCTTCAAAAATGTCCATTTAAGCAAGTCTATAAGTTGAATATGTTCTTCACAAATTGTCGTTCTACTCGAAAATCTTGATCTATTGATTGTAGATAAAAAACTTAAATAACAATTTTGTAGGGAATATTTTTCTGTAACACTTATAGTTTAGCTTGTACAGCCATTTTTTTAAGTAACTCTAATAGTATAGTTATTACAGTCGTCAGAAACTGAATTTTTAAGAATTTGACAATATGAGTCACTCTAAAATGAAGCACCCTAATATATATATTATTTATTAAATTATAAAAAATTGGTAAATTCAAAAAAATTATTCCCTAATAAAATTTTTTGTTTGCCCAAAATGGACTTTGGTCGTGACACCCAAAAATTTTTTTGCCAGCAGCTTTTCCCATATAAAGGCCCCTACCAGATTTTTGATACGGGGCCCCCTTGAGGCTAGCTACGCCACTGGTAGGTATGTATACAAAATAAGAATTTTAAATTATTTATAGATCATAAACTTTTTGTTCAAACTTTTGGTTAAGTATTTTGTACATACCTTCTTCGTACATACTATGTACGTACTGAGGACGACTGAACCTTACATTTTATGTACATAATACCTATATAGTACGTACTTAATACATATTTTTTTGGTCTTAAGACGTAAGTACGTAAATATAACCAAAAATGTACATTTTTAAAACGTACTGTGTTGTTTGGGGTTCAGACAGTAAATTAATGAAAAATCTCTAATATAAGCACTCTTGTATAACAACCTCTGATTGTTTGTTTAAGATTTCTTTTTATTTGTTTCAAAAACATAATTTTTAATTAAAAATAAGAATAACATTTCCGTAAGAGTTAAACTAACAACCTCATTTTTCTCAGTGTAGACAACCCATAAATAACTCAACCAAATAGAAATTTTTTCCTTTTGCCTTTAAGGCGTAAGATCAAATAAACCAAATCAAACAAAATTTAGATTTTATAAGTAAATAAGTGTTGTAGGTGTGTAATAGGTATATATAATATTGTATGTATATGCATTTAAATATACGCATTAACTAACATAGCAGCCCATAAATCAAAGCTTAAAATAAACGAAAGCCTAAAAAGTAAACAAGATCACAGAAGATAAGAAGAGCGCCCCTTTTCTCTATAGGCAATGCCTGCCATAGGGCCGTAATCCAATTTACGTACGTAATACGTACACTTCAGGGCCTATTTTGTATATTAATATTTAAAATTTAGCCATAATCTAGCCATTTTGAACTTCTTCTTCTTCTTATTCTTCTTTAGATTTAATGGCCTTAGCGTACTTAAACACTATTTGGCCAGCACATTATATTTTTTAAATTTTCTTTACTGATCAGGGGTCTCATTTAAGAGAGTCTGAGTTTAACTCATCCCTTGAATCATTTATCTACTGGTTAATTCAATTTTTTATATACCCATGCATGTTCAATTTTCTTTAACCATGCACCACATGGCTATATGCACAGGATTTCTTCAAATATTTCAATCTTAATTCATCCGTTTCTTTTTTCGAATATTTTCATATATTTATATATTTCTGATTAAATCCAGTGTATTTCTACCCTGGGAATCCGATCTCGTCCCTCCTGGGTCGCAAAGTCACTTATATTTCACTTAGTATAGTAGGTATATATCAGGGACCCGGACCCAAATGAAATAACGGTTCCTGTCCGGTTCCGAGAGAAAGGACAAATTTCGGTTCGGGTTCAGTTACCGTTCCAAAAAAAAATATTTCTGTCCGGTTCGGACCAATCTTTTCTACGGTTTTTTTCGGTTCCAATTTTTTTACCATGTAGTTATAAATAAGTAAAATTATAAAATGCAAAATTTTTTTTTTTGTAATTTCTTTTTCGCATGTAATTAAATTACTTTGTCTATTCTTTTTTTCAAATCAGGTTCTTCAATTTTAAGCTCTTAATTCTCTTTTTTTTTTACTTTTATTCTCGATCGGCTTGCTAACTTTAACTTTTTCTTCCGATCTTGCGATTGAAAAACTGGAAAATTCATATTTAAAATAAGTTTTTCTCCAAAAATTCTGTTGGTTCTCTCAAATAATTGTTCCTCAAAATTTTTTTTATTTTATGTTTGATCTTGTGGGAAGTAAAAATTTGTGACCAGAAAACAGCCTTTTAACGCTAACTTACTTATGTTGCAGGTGTCATAAGTATACATAATACTAGGTAACACTGTAATTAATAAATCCCCACTACAAATGCACCTACCACCCATGCTAGTCGAGATACCTACATACACCTACATGCTAGTCATTTTAATAAATCAGTCTTCAACATACTCTGGTTTAATTTACTTCATGGCGCAGTCGGTAGGATATTTGTATTTTGTACAGTGTTGCCTGGTATTATATAATATATATGTATACATATGACATATGTCATATGAAAATTAAAATAACTTTATTTGAAAAAGAAAGATATCTTTCTTTTTCAAATAAAGTTATTTTAATTTTCATTTACAATAATTATTTATACAACATTTACAATTGGTATTAATAGAGCAGGAACGCTAACAATACTTGGGCTAGAGTGTATAATTTATAGTCCGTGCTCAAATATTTTTTTGCAAAAACTAATTTTATAGATTTTTTTAACGAAACAAAATGTTTTTTTTTAATTTTTGCAAAAAGAAATTAAGAAAAAAACCGAAAATAACCTTAAAAAGCGTTTTAAATTTAAAGGGTTTGGGTTCGGTTTCTAGAGTTTAAAAATAATATGGGTTCGGTTACGGTTCCGGTCCACAAATAAATACCGGTTCCGGTCCGGTTTTCTGTCCAAAAATGATCCGGTCCGGGTACCTGGTATATATACATGATACCTGATGGTTTGTTGTATCAAGGTATCATTTTAAAATTCAGGTATTACTACGTTTTTTAGCATATCTATAATCTAGCCATTTTAAACTTTACTTCTATCTACTTTATTGCATTTTGAGTTGGCAACACTGATTCCCCGCGACCACTATAGTATAGTATAGTTACATGATGGTTTGTTGTATCATGGTATCATCATGATACTATCATGTATATGTGCATAAAAATGACTGAAGCTGGTTTTTTAAAGAAGAAAGGAATTTTTTAAATAGGACATTGGATTTAAAAATAAGACACAACATATAAATATTAATTTGTAATTAATTTATTGAACAATTAATGACTGGTTAATACAAAAGTATGATATGAGATACATAGTATGGATGAGATACGGTGATATGATACATATAAACCATTAAAAATAATATTTATTAATATATAAATTTACGAGTAGTCTTAAAATGTAGGTATACATTATAATTTAATGTGTGATAATTTTACCAAAAAAGTTTGGTAGGACGAAAAAGAAAGATTAATATTGGTAACTTAAAATAAAATAAAATCAAACGTTTATACATAATTGTGCATAAACAGTGTTTAATTTATAAACATGCGTGAAAAAATCCATATAAAAATTAATAATATACAATTGGAAGAATGAAATGTGCGTGAAGCTTCTTTTTCACCATGTTCATAAATTAAACGTTTAAAAAAGCAAATCTAAAACAGCCTTATTTATTTCTAGTCTACATTTTAACGTTTTTCATATATTCTGCATACTAATCATCATACATTTATGAATACAGAGAAGTCAGAGAAAATAGTAATGCCGTTGACTCAACGGTAATGCACTTTACAAATTTTTGCTGATCTGTAAGTACTTTAAAATGGAAAATTAAAAAAGTTTATAATACAATTTAATTTTAACTTGACTGTCTAAAAATGTCCTAAAACTGTCTAAAATAAAACAAAATTATAGTTTTTTAAAATAAGTCAAAACTACAAATAATACTGTCTAAAATGGCCAAAAAGTCTTAAAGGTATCTAAAATAACCCAAACTGTATAAGAAGGTTCTAAAATTACCCAAACATAAATATTAGGTACTGTCTAAATTTAAATTACCAAAAACTACCGTTTTATAGAACCCCTTATAAGGGGTTAAAATTAAAAAGTGAATAACTATTTTCTCTGACTGTACAACATTCTGCATAAGTAGACCCTTAGATACTAAAATTCGCCCAGTTTAGACGATATGTAGTTAAAATATAATTCAGATCAAAAAGTTTATAAAATTGTTCCATTATTTTGTTAAAATTGTCCGTTGTTATCCAGGTGATGTTTCTCTATAGCTTAAAAGTATTTTTGGTTCGAAGATGACTAAAAACTGACTTACATTCGAAACATCCATCGAAATTATAGGAAAAACTTTTGGATATGTTCAATTCAACAATAAAAATATGTCTGTAAGGACATATTGGAAGACACATTTAAAAAAAATACGTAAAAAAGTGGAATTTTTTTTTGTCGTATCATAGTTTGAAAATTTATACACGTCGTAAAGCTCACCTATATTAATTAATATAGTTTAAACTACATACCAAACTTGAACTTTCCATCTACAACAGTTTTGAAGATATCCGCAAAAAACCCTAACCCAAGATTATCTTAAATGACATTTAAGATCAAAGTTTTAGCAGCCAAAGCATGGAGCCTACACAAGGAGTCCGAACTTCATGTAAACTAAAATCTTCCCCAGATAAGAGGGCACTGGTGTTCCGTTTGTTCTTAAACAATTGACTAATTTGTACCAAAACGCTACCAAAAGAGCAGACGTCAGTACGCATCGACAATCAGCGCCGCTGGTGGTAAAAAAAAGACTTAATTTGTGCAGGCAACGGGCCTGGGGTGTCTGGCGGCTACTTGCAGAATTCTTTGGTGCGTCCCTTTTATATTTAAATATAAATTAAATATTAAATATATATTTAATATATATTTTGCGACAAACTGGCAATATGTAATTGAAAATGTAAAAAAACTTCTGAAATTAAGCATAAAATATATTTATTAAATTGCCAAACAAACAAAATCACAAAAAATACAACTGGTTTTTAGTAAGGTAGGTACTCTCTAAAAATGAATTAGTCAAAAATGACTAGTTTTCAAAGTGAAAAAGCACTCACTAATAACTGTAGTCCACAGGAATTTGTATCCCGGACATTTAACAGCTTTATATTATCTAAAACTGTTCCCTTTAATCCGAAAAGGCAGTCAAAAATTATGAAAGTAGAGCAGTTTTTGAGATATAAATTGACTATATCTCAAAAACTGTTCTACAATTGATAATCACTCAACGATTCTACTTTTACAACTTTTGACTACATTTTCGGATTCAGTGGACAATTTTACATAGGAGTTGACTGCTAATTGTCCGGGATATAAGTTTCTGTTGACGATAATTATTAGTAGCTGCTATCGTAATTGGTCATTTTTGACTAATTCATTTTTAGAGAGTAAGCTCGTTACTGCTTGCTACCGTCAAAGTTCTGCAACTATCAAAAAAATTATTATGACAATTTTTTTCCTTTTATTTTGATTCTTATATAAAAAAAAATAAACTGAAAAAAAGAGCGGCCGACGCATGCGGTAACATTTATCCTATGTATGTTTAAGTATTTGTTTATCCGCAAGAAACTTTATCGAGTACTGATTGACTCTTTGATTTTGCGCTCCCAAAATGTTGCGCCTGCGTGCGTGCACGCACTGCACGCTCGCCAGGAGCGGCCCTGAATTTGTGCAATTTAGAGGGCAGGTTTTCTCAATTTCCCCTTTTTAATTCCGGCTCCTTGTGTAGGCTCCATGAGCCAAAGGATTAACAGCTGTGTTTTTTAAATAAAGATGGTTGCTCCGCTAAGTTCCTATTGGCCACATCAATGCTTGTGGAAATATCACAGAGAACTTCAAATACATTTTTAGTTTTGATATAAGTCAATAATGACAATTATTAATAATTATCGTTGCAGTACTTAAGTACATTTGATTAAGTTTTGTGATGTAGGTGATGATATTTGGCAACGGCGTAATAATCCAGGCAACTTTGGTTTTTTAAATTTTGAAAATCGCCAATTTTTTTTAAATTTTCCAAGTTTTCCAAAAATTAATATACCTAATTCAAAAATTCTTAAATAAGTATTTCAAAAATTTTAAAATTTACAAAATTTTAAATTCAACAAATTTCCAATATATTAAAATTTCAGAAATTTTCAAAATTCCCAAAATGTTTCAAATTCCCAAAATGTTTCAAATTCCCAACATGTTTATACTTTTCAAAATTTACAATTTCCAAAAAGATATTAATTAATTAATACCTTTCTTCAACCAAAGCAGTTTAACTTCTAATTTTTTGTTGTTGTATTATTGCTATTATTGCTTGGATTATTAGAGAAGAACTTGGCCGCCATATTGCCTTGTCATCTGACGTTTCAAAAAATGACATTTTAAAGGTCAAATGGAGCTTAAACGAATGGCAGTTTGGCGGTCATTATTGTTGAAAAAACGTGAAGTGTAATTGTTAAGGGGGAACGTAGGGCGGGGGTTTTCTGTAGGTGGGGGTGGGTTTGGGTCTCGACTGCCTGCCGTTATCTTGGGTGCGCGTAAAGGGGGGCGGGGGTTGGTAGGGTTCCGAATCGTCGTTAAGTTTTACGGAACCGCTTTTACTGTACTCCGGTGGAGCTAAAGGCGGTTTTTCGTCTTTCAGAATGACCGGAGCTTTGGTGCCGGGTTCGGGTTTTTCTTCCAGTTCCTCCTGGAAGATCACCGGAATTCCCTTGTTGCCGTAATTCGCTCTGCCGTCCTCTTCCACGTTCATTTTTCCCATTCGGCGTCTTCGGTATAGAACGCAGGCTGCCACCGCGGCTACGAACAGCATTACCGAAATAATCACGATGGGAATGATGAAGGTTATTAAATATTCGTCCGTGGTACTTTGCGGCGTGGTTTCATCAATGGGTATCACTTCGGGAGGACTTGGGAGCTTAACATTACAATTGCCCATCATATTAATCTTAATTGTAGAAACTATAAACTCTTCCCCCATTATATTAAGTAGTCTATGCGATATGCCGTGCGATTCCATATCGTGTTTATTGATCATAAGGGATTCTAAACGGTTTATTTCCGATGTGGGGCATTTTTCGCGCGATAGTGATTTGTTAAACCACGTCACTATGGTGGAATCCGCGTTTTGTTTGAACGGCGCAAAGTGGATGTTGCTGCTGTTTGGCTCGTGGAAAATTTCCTAAAAAAAGTAAAAAATATTCGTAAAATGAAGTCCTAAGTTTAAAAAGTTAATGATTTACCGAAAAAATATGACATTTTTCATTTAAAATCGATTTCTAGATTTTTTAAATGGTTAATTTTTTAAAAATTAATACATATTTTTTACAGTTATTGTGGAACTTACCATTAACTTCTCTACAAACTTCTTTTGCTTACTGGCGCTGTTAGCAAAACTTTCAAACCTAGTTTCCAATGCCATGCTAAACTCAACGTTATAATGAACTTTCGGTGCTGAATAAACGACAACTTCAAGGCTATCGGTGACGGATAACCCGCCGCTATCTTCACACACCAACTGGTACTCAGTTCGACCGGATTTACGAGGAATTCCGAAGAATTCTCGGTTCTTATTGTCGAACTGAAGCCAGCTGTTCGCAGAAATAGCTTGTCTAGTAGCTGTTAGTAGAGAAATGTTTAAAGTTCTTGGGTCCACGTCTTCTGGGTCATAGAAAGTGTCCTAAAAATGAGTGTTTAAGGCGGGGAATTTGAAATTTTCCAAAACTCACGTCTCTGACTTTGTAGATAAGCAACTCGCCGATGGTGGCGTTTACGTGATCGACAGGGTTCCGCAGGATTGGCGAAAAGTTGTCACGTGGCGTGGCAGGGTTAACAGGTTGCTCGCACACCCCGATAAAGTTGTAGGACGCCTTTTTAACCCTCAATTCTGGCGATAAAGCCATGCTCAGTTCTCGCGAAGGGTCTCCTCTATCGTTTGCAGTTAAAGTCTGCAAAAAATCAGTAATACCTAATGTATAATTTTTTATTGTATGTAAAGAACCAGAGAACCAAGGTTTGGAAAATAAATTAGTCACATCTAAGTTACGATAATTTATATATATTGGGTTTTATTTGGACATATGAATTGTAATTCTGCCGTGCTTAATGAAAACGCCGTAACCAACAATTTTGCGATTTTTGGTTTACGGCAATTTCTACTAGAACAATTCATCCTGCGTCTATCCCCGGTACTCAAAAAACCGTATATATATAGATTGTCGTCAAATTTGACCAAAAATTGACATATTTAATGATTTCCTAACGCGACAGCTCAAAAACTGCATAAAAATAAAGACTTACATACAATTGCTATTTTTGGTCAACTCTGTTTGTAATGAAGTTTGGTAGAAAATTGGCAAAACTTTTACCAGTTTGCTTATGCGCATCAGCGAGTATATAAATAAATCAATATTTAGGTTATTCAATTTATGGATACTAAACTTAAGTAACTAAAGGTTAAGAAAGTCAGATGACGTCACAATATGATGACTTCTACTTAGGTAGTCTAGGAATTGAAATATTTTCCTCTCTAGTTTTTCCACAAATCTGTTCTACCAGTAATAAAAAATAGGGTAAATAGAAAAACCTAGATAGAAAATGGATGATTGGAAAAATGAAAGAAGAAATATGCAAACAAAGGAAGATGACAAATAGCATGTGCTACATACCTTATAAACGTTTGTTATATCAACTCTAGGGCAGTAATTCGTAGGTATCGTGTCATTCCACCAGCTAAAAACGACAGGTTCTTCATTGGAAACTATTTGTTTGACTGTAATTTCTGACATGTTGCTGTTGTAGATTTTTCCCAGGGCTCGTAAAGTTTTCAAAGACCAGTCGATGTAGTGCGGAAATTCTTGTGGTTTTTCGATGCGTATTTGAAGAGTATACTCGTGATTGATTACGCGCGCCATCTTGTGTTGTTGCACTTGAATTGTGAGAGTGTCCTGCACGTAGGAACCCTCACTGTCAGTGGCGCGCACGTAGTACGTCCATTTGGAGACATCTTTTTCCAAAGGCCTAAAATTAACATAAAGTTTTTATTTTTTAATATTTTATTGAAAAATAAAACTTACAGTCCATATATTTCCCTTCTGGCTCTATTAAACTGACACCAAGACCCCCTTCCAACAGGCTGCTCATTGGAATCAAAAAACTCCAAACTCAAATTGTACTCATCCTCAAAATCTTTGAACGTGTTGACCGGAACAACATATCTGAATATTTTTCCGGCAAACACTGACATTTGTTGCAGCCTGTTTTCAATGTAAGGCTTGAAATTTTTCTCCTCAATCTCGATTGTTTCCGTCACTTCCCGGATTGTCGTCGTGGATTTCGGAGACTCTGTTACTTGTTTGGTTGTTGTTTGTTGATGGGTTGTGGTTGGGGATTCTGTGGTTGTTGTTGTGCTGGTGGTGCTGGTGGTTGTTGTTGTTGGAGGTTCTGTTTGGGTTGTTGTTGTTTCTTGTTTGGTTGTTGTTATTGTTGGTGGGATTGTTATTGGGATGGGAGTTGTTGTTGTTGTGGTGGTAGTAGAAATTGTTGTTAATTGCGGTGTTGTTGCAGCTTCAGTTGTTGTTGTTGTTGTTGTTGTTGTTGGAGGGACCGTTTCTTTAATGGTGAGGAAAAAAATGTATAATATATATAAAGAATCACAGAAAATGTAACAAAAAAATTATATAAGTGCGCCATTTTTTAACCACCCGGTATAAATATAGAAAAATCTTAAATAATTTCAAAATCAGAAAATCAATTTAGCGAAGACCTTTTCCAAATAAAATATACTATTTTATTTTCTAACAATTTGTTAGTAACAAAATGACAACCTGTAATGACAGAAGCTTTCTCCATACGCATAGGCGGAGATAATATGAATAAAATAGGGTAAAAAAATGTTTTTAGTTGACATAAACAATAAAGTGGTAGCGCCATTTATTGATAATTATAATTATCAAAAGCGGCCGAAAAATAAACTTTTAAGGTCGCATATTACAGTATTGTGCGAAGATAAAATAAAAAAAAAAAATTTGTTCAAAAATTCTCAAAAAAATCTAATTTTTTTTTATTAAAATTTAAATTCCCAAAAAACGCCACCTCAAATTTAAAAACAAAATCATGATGATAGCCCTAAGTTTTCCGCAAATTTTGACTACTTATTTTTGGGGGGACTCAAAAACTTTAGAAGTTATAAATTTTTTTTGTAAAGAAATGCATGTCAAATCGTCGCTACAGATCCAAGCCTACGCGTAGCTACGCCGCAGCGCGCGGTTCCGAGAGATGTGCGCTCGGTCTAACAGAGAAAAAATGGTTTATCGATTCTCTCTCTCTCTTTCTCTAACACATTAATATTTTCATACTATATTTTATAAAAATTATTTCTTTTTCTAATTAGGTATTTTTCTTGGTACCTACTCTTCTAGCTCTCGTTAAATTTTTTTAAGAAAACATAGGTTTTTATTTTAACTAAGAAGGAAAAAGTAATAATAATTATTAATATTCTATGATTTTACTAATAAATTCTTTGACAAATATTGTTCAGTTCACAGTTTTCATTGATATTTAACCAGTTAAAAACATAAAATAATAATATAAAGATTTTTTACTTAACATTTCAATAAAATTGGTATTTTATTTATTCAGAAAACTACAGTTAGTTAGAACTATAAAAGCAGGGTTCATTATTTGCATATTTTAATTTGCAACAGCTGCAAAATTTTAAAATATGTAGACAAATAACTTTTCCTTCTTAGTTAAAATAAAAACCGATGTTTTCTTAATTTTTTTTAACGAGAGCTAGAAGAGAACCTAGAAAAATACCTAATTAAACTAAACTTTTTTAAATATGTTAAGCTTTTCTTAAGTAGGTTACAAAATTTTAATTTGCACATAGAAGTTATTGCTAAACCATCGACAATATTTTAATTTGATTGTTGTGTTTTTTTAATAAAATTTATTAATTAATTAATTTAATTGGAAAAAAATAATTTGGGAGTTTTAATAAAATATAGTTTGAAAATATTAATGTGTGTGTGAAAGAAAGAAAGAAAGAGAATCGTTAAACCATTTTTTCTCCGTTAGACCGAGCGCACGTCTCTCGGAACCGCGCGCCGCGGCGTAGCTACGCGTAGGCTTGGATCTGTATCGACGATTTCACATGCATTTCTTTACAAAAAAATTCATAACTTCTACAGTTTTTTAGTCTCCCCCAAAATTAAGTAGTCAAAATTTGCGGAAAATTTTGGGAAATCATGATATTATTTTTTTAATTTGAGGTGGCGTTTTTTGGAAATTTAAATTTGAAAAAAAAAATTAGATTTTTTTGAGAATTTTTGAACAATTTTTTTTAATTTTTATATTATCTTAAAGAGCGTAAAAAAATATGCTTATATAATTTTTTTCGACACTGATCAAAATAAATTAATAATAATTGCATGCAAAATATAAAAAATACAAACTTACCTATTGGAGGTGCAAAATCTTCCACAACAGCTTGCGTAGTCTGTTCTTCCGGCACCGTAGTTTCCAAAATTCTAGTAACCGGAACATCTTCCGGTATAGTAATATCCTTAACGGTCGTTTTAACGGTAGTAAAGGGCTCTGTTAACAAGTCCCAGTTGTTCGCATTATCAATCTCTTCAAAAGGCTTCTGCTTAGTTTTACTGCTGAAACTTGGCACCACTGTCTGGCTCTCTTCCGGTCCGTCGTCGTCGCCGCCTTCGTCGTCATCTTTATCGTAATATTCGTAGTCGTAGTCGGCCGGGCCACCGCTAGGTTTCGGGATTTCCAAGTTATTCGATGTTGTCAGTTCTTGAGGGGGTTCTGTGGTTGTTGTTGTGGTGGTTGACGTAGGTGGGATTGTTATGGGGATGCGTTCTTCGGTGAAGTGGCGAGGTTTTTCGTGGTTGTGGTGTTCATGGATAACCTAAAAAAACATGTTTTAGACCTATCAAAAACATGTATTTCTTACTTACTGGAACGCTTGGATCGATTGGTTTGATGCTCTGTCCGTGATGATGCCTATGGGGATGAGTTACTGGTACTTCTGTTGTTGTAGTTGTAGAAGTAGTAGTCGTTGTAGTACTTGTACTCGTACTACTACTAGAAGCAGAACTACTTGATGAGATATCTGTATCTTCACCATCATAATCATCATCCTCGTAATCGTCATAGTAATCCTCATAATCACCGCTCCCTAATAAAAACTGTGAAGAAAACCATACAAAACTATAGACTTTGGCTTACCATCCTCCAGAGTCTGTCTTTTGCTTCTAACAGCAGGTCTAGTTTCTGTCTTCACCCTCCAGCCAATCAGAGGCAACCTAAGCACTTCTGTGATGGTGCCATCTCTAGCCTGTTGCTTCAACTGATGCACCATGGGGGTGGTTGAGTCCCACAGGCGTCCATCACAGCCTACTGGCACTTGAAGGAAGGAGGTGTACTTCGAGGATCTAATGCGGACGTTCCCTGGACCGGCCAGGACTACGCTGCTGTCCGTTATGTCGTCTGGGGTTGTTTGTGGTTTTAAACTGAAGGCACTCTAAAAGAAAAACGTGGAAATTTTGCACCTAGTTTGGTAAAAGTTTCGAAAATATATTCTTGGAAAATGTTTCATAAAACATTAAAAATGTGTTTGGTTAATGGTTTTTGAATGAAAGGAAAGCATTGGACTTATATTGTCTTTTGTTTAAAGTTAAATGTCCAAAGTTTTTGTATGCTATGACAATTTTTTTTGAAATCGGATAACATTTAAAGGTCGTCCATAATTAAAACTATAGGTATAACACTAAAAATTACGACAAAAGGGATGCTTTTCATGGCTCAGGAAATTGTGTCAAGTAATTTGCTAACACGCAAAGAATATACTGCATCTCTTCTTCGTCCTTGGTCAGTAACTGGTTGTATTTTTGAATCAGACTGATCTCCCGTTCGGCAGTGTAATTAACAACTCTCATTTTAGAATACTTCTTACGAAATTCTTAGAAAACCCTATTCCCAGGAATTCATCACTTTTACATTTTCCTTCAATAATAAGGACATCAAAGAAAAGGCTGGATCTTTCAGTAACAAAATTTTCTAGAGTAAGATCATGTTCCTTAGTTTATTTAATCAATGCAATGTGGACAATCAGGCAATTATGAATGATTTAGATTTTGTACAATCATTTATTTAGATTTTGTAGACACTCTTCAAAAACTACAAATAAAGTGCTCTGAAATAAACCAATGATGTCTCTTAAAAGCAGTGTACGTTTTTTGCTGATCTTCTATTTGGATAATTTTTTATGATATCTTTATAGGAGGCTCCAATTCTCTCCAAGTATAGCTTTATTCGAATATCTCACATAAACCAAGCTCACACTTTTATTTTTAGTTTTTAGAAGAAGACGTAGATAATTGTAAAATTGTCCTAGAGTCTTCCTTTTCGCACATTTATTTTTGAACTTTATAACGTTTTCTTCCCGCTGCCTTTTTAAAATCTCTCTTGCCGTAGTTTTGAGGTCAGCACTCCTCATGCTACTTGAAAAATCTTTTCTTTGTTTTAACAACGTTCTTTATTTTACTCTTTCGCAGCAACATCAAACAAATCTTCGAGATTACTTCTAAACATATTCTCAAACACAGTATTATTTTCGTTTTGAGAGAGAAGGGTACTTGTTAAAAGCTAAATATATTTATATAATATATATTTATAAAGTTTTGATAGTTTTCTCACACATTTGCTGCGTAGGTACCCCGGCAAGCTACAAAATAGTCAAACATGATTTACACGTCTGTTTGTAACTACTTGGGGACAATCCAACCCACGAGGAAGTCGAGTTGTGGAAAAACTTGAATGACCGAGAAGCAGATCTAGTCCACATTCTGATACGTATACGCGACTACTTAATGAGTAAAGCATAAAAAAAATTAAACATAGACCACAGATTAAATATACTTTTCTCTTTGAACGATTTAGTATTACATTACATTATCTTCTTGTTTAACCTAATACTTGCAGGTTAACAAAAGAAATCACTTTGAACCTAAAGATATTATCCTAGAAAGACATCATTTTGTAGCATAAATACTACACCAAAAAGACAACTTTTGGTTACCCGTTCAATTCGAAATAATAAAAAAAACAAGCACAAACTAAGTTTATAAAATACTTGCCTTCTGGGCCAAATCTCCATTCATCTTTTAGACCAGGGTCGATAATTTTTGAAACCAAAAAAAATAACAGAATAACACCATCAGAAAGTAGAGAGTTCATCAAACAAAAAGCACACCGACTTTTTGAAAAAAGCTGATATTTTGACGCGAGAATTTTCGATTGAATATTAGGGTGCTTTTTTGATATTGTAGCGAGTACCGCTCTGGATATCGGAGTGATGACTTATCGCCGGTGAGTCATCGCCGGTGACTCAGCGCTCGAATAATCGAGAGTGTGGAGCTCGCTGGAATGTTCCAGAAGACGTAGGCGCTGTAATATATAAGGAACGGCGCTTCACAGAGCAGTCAGTTGAGCTTTGGTACTCGCGAAGAAATAAATAAATATAAGTGCAAATAAATAAACTAGTAGTGATATAAATAATTAGTAGTTAAGTGTTTAGTTAGTTTTATAGTGTTTTAAGTGTAGTTAAGTTATTAAATAAATAGTTAAGTTCGTTAATTAACCAGTGCGTGTTTTAATTCACACTACGAACAGTTAAAAACGTTACATTGGTGTCAGGAGTGCGGTTAGTGTGAAACTTCGCGAAAATGGTTTCGTTAATGGACTTAAAAGTGGCGGACCTTAAGCGGGAGCTGGAAGAACGAGAATGTGAAACAACTGGAAAAAAGAATGTGTTGCAGCAGCGGCTTCGAGAAGCGTTGGAGCAGGAAGGTGAAAATCCAGATACGTATTTATTTGAAGGCCCGTGTGATATGCATTTAATGTTGCAAAATTTAAACGAAAAAATGTTGGAGAATTCTAACAATTTGAAAGGTGATTTAAAACAGAAAATGCTAGAAAATTCTAAAAACCTAAAAGAATATTTGGAAGGGAAGATTCTAGAAAATGTCAATGAATTAGAAGAGAAAGTTGACGATGTAATGATGGAATTAAATAACGTAAGGATGGAATTGGATACGAGAGAAGAAAAATTGAACGAGAAATTGGAGGTCAAAATTAGAGAAATAAATAGTAAACTGAAAGCTGTAAATTTACCTATGATGCTGACGGAACCAGGAGTAGTGCAGGAGGGAAACCGAGTACGGATAAAACCACCTCAGTTCGATGGAAAAACTTCTTGGACCAACTACATCCGTCAGTTTGAGGCAGCAGCAAAAGCAAATGGCTGGCTACCGGAAGAAAAAGCTACAGCATTGACTCTTGCTTTACGCGGAGATGCAACCGACATCTTGCAGACACTTTCTCCCAACGAACAAGAAGATTACGAAGCGTTGGTTAAACATCTGGAATTGCGATATGGCCAGACACATCTGGAACATGTGTACCATTCCCAACTAAAGAATCGCTGCCAGAAATCTAACGAGACTTTGCAAGAATTTGAGGCTGATATTGCACGATTGGTTCGGCTAGCATATCCAGCTACTCCAACGACCGTTATGGAACGATTAGGGGTTCAAGCCTTTTTGGATGGACTTCGGGACAATGAAACACGACAGGCTCTGACATTGGCTCGTCCGAGCCAAATGGTTGATGCATTGGCTCGAGCTTTGGAATTCGAGGCGGCAAAGCAGAGCTGCAGGAGCCAGCCTAGAATAAAGAGAGTCGAAGAAGAAAAGAAGGAAGAACCCAGGATAATTGAAGCAATTAGGCGAGTTCTTAAGGAGAATTTACCAGAGAGGAAGGAAATCCGGTGTTGGAGATGTGGAAAGCTGGGACATATACAAAGTAGTTGCAGAGGAAGTCAGGTGGCGCCGACTTCATTTAGAAAAATAAATAGGGCCGAAGAAAAGGATGTGTATATTCGCAGGACTACAATCGTAGATGACACTGGTTTACAGTCAAAATGTACCTTGAGTGCGACTATTTTTTTCTGATGTATTTTGGCCTGCTAAACTCGAAAATGACAATAACATTTTTTTTTATGGCAAGATTTTCCAAATAAAAAATTGTCTTTGATTTTTTGATGCTGGCTTTACTATTTGGGATATATCTCGAGTTTGAAATGGCCAATTTGATTACAACAGATGTCAAATTAAACCTAATTAATATAATAACAAATGTAATTGTATAAATGCCCAATTAGTCAATAAGTTTAGGTGCAATGGGGCCAAATATCGAGAAAAAGTCAATTTTTTGGACAAAATAAGAATTAAGTATTTACTATTTTACCAAAAAGAAGCAAAAATCATTAAAATATGCCCATTCCCACTTACATTTTTTTTTCAAAAATCTTGGTGACCTGAGTGATGAGCATGGTGAAAGGTTTCATCAAGAAATAAAATCCATGGAGCGGCGCTATCAGGGCTTTTGGAATGAAAGAATGATGGGGGATTATATTTGGTTCCTTGTAAGGGAATCAGATAACGAAAACAGAAGGCAATCTAAAAACCTAAATTATTTTTAATTTACAATAGTATTGTATATTAAATTATATTATAATGATATATAGAGTGTTCCATTTAAAATAAAACATCCTGAATTTTTCGGAAACTAAAAGAATTTTGAAAACTCAAGAGACACATAAAGTTTTATATCGAGGGAGACAACAAATTTTGCCATTAATGCTAATAATGCCAAAATTTGGTTTCCCACCCTTATCCTCTATGCCCAGGAGCTTTCCCCTTAATAATTTGTACATATCTAAAAAATGAACTGACCAATTTAAAAAAAATAAAATGCCGTTTAATAGGGATTTTCAAGACCTTTAAAATAATGTAGTACTCTGTACCCCTTCTCTATTTAAATTCTTAAGGGGGTAACTCCGGGGCGCAGAAGGTAAAGGTGGGAAACCAAATTTTGCCTTAAAAAGTTTTCCCCCTCGATATAAAACTTTACCTGTCTCTGCGTTTTTTAAAATAGTTTCCGAGAATTTAGGGGGGTTAGTTTTAAAAGGAACACACTGTATTTTAATATTAAAATATAAAATAAAATTTATTTAACAGTAAAAAGGTTCTATTAGGCAAATAGAACCTTTTTTTTGTAAAAAACTTAATTTCGGAAAAAAATTTACCTGTCCACTTTTTGCATTAACCCCTTTAATTATAATAATTATCAATAGATTTGTTTTAAAAATATCTTGTTTTCTTTATAACAGTTTGAACTCCACGTAGATAATTTAAAAATTGACATATTTTGTTGATTTGTATTCATCCTTGGCAAAGAAAATAATGTTACATTCTCATTTTTCTCCAAAAAAAACGACTTTTTTCAATATTTGAGCCCATTGAACTTAAGCTTATTAACTGATTGGGTACTAATAAGGTGATATTTGTTGGCGACTCAAATATGTTTAATTTTAAACTTTTTTCAACCAGATTGGCCATTTCTAACCCGAGATATGACAAATTGTAAAGCTGCTTTCTTAAAGAACCAAAATATTAAAGAAAAAATTTTATCTCAAAAACCTTGCCATAAAATTTTTTTTTTTGTGATTTTTAAGTTTAACAGGTCACAATACATTAGAAAAAAATAGTGGCAGCGAAGGTACATTTTTTTAATTTTAATTTGTAAACCAGTGTGATCATTGGCAAACTGCTGAGGTTCAACAAGACCAGGAAAGGGACCCGGATTTGAAGCTCATCATCGATTGGAAAAAGAACGACCATAAACCAACGTGGCAGGAAGTCGCCCAATATTCGCCGAATGTGAAATCCTACTAGGCCCAATGGAATTCCATCATCTTGTGACGGGCTTCTAAAGCGCGTTCTGAAGATGCCAGAAGGGGGGGAAGACCGGAAGCAGATAATAATCCCCAGAAACAGGATACCCAGGGTGACCAGGACGCTCGGAAGACTTAGGGAACGGTTTTATTGGGTCAACAGCCAACGAGATGTGAAGGAATGGTGCAAGAAGTGCGCCGTTTGCGCGGCAAGCAATGGACCCCAGAAGCGCCCAAAAGCACCAATGCGACAGTACAATGTGGGCAGCCCATTTGAGAGAATTGAAATCGACGTGGCGGGTCCATTTCCGGAAACAGAATCTGAAAATAAATACATAATACATAATGGACTAGTTTAGCAAGTGGGCGGAAGCATACGCCTTGCCAAACCAGGAAGCTGCCACAGTGGCTGATGCCCTTATTAAGGAGTGGATTTGTCGTTTTGGGGTCCCAATGGAAATGCATTCAGACCAAGGCAGGAACTTTGAATCTATATTGTTCCAGAATGTGTGTAAGATTCTTAACATTCGGAAGACGAGGACAACTGCATTACATCCGCAGTCTGATGGAATGGTAGAACGAATGAATCGAACGATAAACCGGTACCTGTCCTAGGTAGTCTCTGATCACCAAAGAGACTGGGACCGCTTCCTTCATCTGTTCCTGTTGGCGTACCGTTCTTCTGTCCACGATACAACCGGCCAGACACCCGCTAGCATTGTTATGGGACGTGAACTTCGTCTACCTTGTGACTTGAGGTTTGGTTGCCTACCAGGGGAAGACATTGCTGGAGAAGATTACGTTAGCAATTTACGTAGGAAAATGAGCGACATTCACAGCCGAGTTCGTTTAAACATCCAGAGTGCCAGTGATAGAATGAAAGAGGCATACGACATCAAGGCGGAAAATGGAGGATTTCAACCTGGAGACCTAGTTTGGTTATACAACCCTCAGCGCCGTCGTGGTTATTCACCGAAGCTGCAGACTTCTTGGGAAGGACCATACGAAGTCATGGATCGCATAAATAACATCATCTACAGGATCAGGAAACAACCAAGAGGAAAGCCGAAAGTGATCCATTTCAACCGATTGGCCCCTTACGCTGGAAACAATGCTCAAATAGACGATGCTAGAGTAAGGAGAGTTAATCCGCCGGAAGACGACTTGCCTTTTGAAGACTTCATGTATTTATATTCGAGCGGTAAAAAAGCTCGGTATGGTGTCACTCGAGAAGAACAAAAAGATCTGTTCACGGTTTCGGCCGATTAGTCCTTGGCTCACTGTGTTGCGGAAGACCTTAGGATGTCCAGGGGAATAGCGGTTGTCTTTAAAAACAAGTTTGGACGGGTTGACGAGCTACGAAGGCAGAATCCCAAAGTTGGAGAGGTGCTTGAAATTGTGGATAATGAGCAGATAGGCAATAGAAGTATCTTCTATCTGGTAACGAAGCAGCTCTCCCATCATAAGCCAAACTATCGTGACGTATGGAATGCCTTAAATAAATTGAGAGATACCCTTTTGTCCAAGGACATCATGAACCTGGCGATACCGAAGATTGCTTGTGGACTTGACGGTTTAGATTGGAGAATAATTAGAAGTATGGTGGAAGTTATCTTCAGATTTAGTGGCATACACATTCTTGTCTGTTGCCACAACCCTAAAAGAACAATCGGAAGGAAGACCGTAGACTGCTACTTCTATAGGACGTCACAATGCAAGTTTGGATCCCTATGCAAATATCGCCATGGAGCTGAGGACCATTTTCGGGACGAAAATGTTTTAAGACGGGGGCAATGTAGCGAGTACCGCTCTGGATATCGGAGTGATGACTCATCGCCGGTGAGTCATCGCCGGTGACTCAGCGCTCGAATAATCGAGAGTGTGGAGCTCGCTGGAATGTTCCAGAAGACGTAGGCGCTGTAATATATAAGGAACGGCGCTTCACAGAGCAGTCAGTTGAGCTTTGGTACTCGCGAAGAAATAAATAAATATAAGTGCAAATAAATAAACTAGTAGTGATATAAATAATTAGTAGTTAAGTGTTTAGTTAGGCGAAATAATAAATATTTCAAATCAAATAAATTACAGTGTATTTGGGACATAAAAAGGTAAGTTTTCACCAAATTTCGTGGAAAAAAATTTATTTTTGAAAAAGATAAAAATAAAAAACCAAAAACTTGGTTTTTTGAATTTTTCACATAAATTTTGAGGTTATGTGAAAAAATTGTAAATACAAAAGTTGTAGATCTTTTTATTACCTACAAAAAGTAAAAGAAAATCCATTCTGAACAAAAAATTTGATAACATCTTAGTTTGTTATTCATGTAATACTTGCATTTGAATAATGCTTTGTTTGGTTGTCTTAAAAAATATGAAATAAGAACACGTAGGTATAGAGAACAAAAAAACAAAACCAGTTTTGAAATTGGTCAAAATAAAGTTCTTAGGTCGAGAGTCATGGGGGGTAATTGAACCCATTGCCCCCCTGTATCCGACCCTGCCATCAGGTGAATACTGAATACAGTTGTGAAAATAAAGACAATATAAGTTCAAAACTTTTTATAAACATTGGTAATATTTTGAAATATTGGAAACGTTTATTTAACTAAGAAGAGAAGAAAACATTTATAAAATAATATAATCGACCCTAATATACCAATATGTATCGTTTTAGTAAATTATTTATCAAAATATCAGAAAAATGCCCCCATGATTTTTCACAACTTTTTTTACAAGCTCAAGTTTGACAATAACATATCAAATGGCCGATTTCTGTCTCTTAATTTGAAATAAGTCTGCCAGGAAATTTATCATGGACTATTTCCCTCGTCTTAATTTCCACCAATCACAAACGCGCAATTTTGAATTACAAATGGTTTCTAGGTGAAAAAACTGTGTGACAGCACCTGTCAGCAGTTTATTCGAGTTTACCCGCGGCAAAACTTGACAGCTGTTGTCACCAAAAATTGCAATTTATATTTTAATTGTTAACTGTTACTCATGAAATAGTCTTGTCAAATACCATTCGGGCATCTAATTTTTCCTGTGAAAAAAATCGAAAAAACACAATGCTAAGTAATATTTTTTAACAAAATGCATTCGTGCAGGTGCAAAAATCCTCCTCTTCGACTCGGATTTTTGTTGCCACCAGCACTCATGCTTTTTGTTAAAATATTACTTAGCAACGTGTTTTTTCGATTCTTTTCGGAAAAATTAAATGCCCTTATGATATTACTTACGAGTATTTCCCTCGTCTTAATTTCCACCAATCAAAAACGTGCAATTTTTAATTACAAATGGGAAAACTGTATAGCAGCAACTGTCAGCAGTTTTTTCGAGTTTACCCGCGGCAAAACTTGACAGCTGTTGTCACCAAAATTGCAATTTATATTTTAATTGTACCATAAATAATTAAGTTTGCACTATTATTTTTAGTTTTTAAATTAATACCTACATATTTATTATGTATGCATGGTAGGTAGTATGTTTTGTAAGCTATGTGTATGCAGAATAACTGTTACTCATGAAATAGTCGTCAAATACCATTCGGGCATCTAATTTTTCCTGTGAAAAAAAGTCGAAAAATCACAATGCTAAGTAATATTTTTTTAACAAAATGCATTCGTGCAGCTGCAAAAATCCTCGTCTTCGACTCGGATTTCTGTTGCCACCAGCACTCAAGCTTCTTGTTAAAATATTACTTAGCAACATGTTTTTTTGATTTTTTTCAGAAAAATTAGATGCCCTTATGATATTACTTACAAACATATATTTGTTTAATATTTTGTTCCATAATTAAAAAAAAAACAAATTCCCATAGGAATAATTCCAATTATTGCAATATTTAATTAACCTATTAAATAAAATAACAAAAAAATCCTTGTTCTTAGTGGGACACGATTTACTAAATCGGATTTAGTATGATGTAAATTACTGACAAATGTATTTATAAACCTTAATTTCGGATATTTTTGTTTATTATTTCCTTGGTAAATATTTTCAGTTACACCCTGTATCTTCAGAAAGTATAAGGAATATTATTTTTAAGGATTAAGTAAAAATGGATGATTTAAAACCGACATTTTATAATAGGTTTTGTCTAGACTTTACATTATTTATACCTATTCCTAGAGTATTATGCTTGAAGATTAAGAAACCATAAAAAAGTTTAAAACAAATTATTTGAAGTATTTAAAAATAGAAACGAAAATATCAAATCAGTACAGTAAAATGAGGCAAATAGAAACTTAAAATTCTGCCTTAATATAGAAATGAAAATTAAACATAATAAATTTTAAGACTTACAAATGGCAATCCAAAAAATCTTGCAATATTATCGATAGCCACCACCCTTTGCTTAGGCTTGATAATTCTAGCATTTTTGTCCAATAACAAAGTCAAAATCGTGATGTCTTCACTTTGGGCGCATCTCTTCGTACTTTCTTCTTGTATATTGTTTTCTATCACATCTATTGTTAGTTGATATGTTGAAGATTGTTCTTTGGGTAAAGATTTCACCATCACTTGAAAGGGACCGTGGTCCTCTTGTAAAGGAACTCCCCAGAAGGTGGCGCTCTTTTTGTCGAAAAGTAGCCAGGAGGGCAGGGGCTTGCCTCCAAATTTTTTTGCCTGAAAAAAATGTGCTTGGTAAAAAAATGAAATGCAAAAATATGAAAATCTTGTTAAATTAACTTTAAAAATGTATTACAATATTGAATCAAAGTTTTACCTAAACCAAACTGATAAATTTTAACAAACGATTTCTCGAAGAGAGTAAAAGATATTAAAAAATTCAAAAAGGATTTTTAAGGGAAAGGGAAATACTTTCAGATGTAGTAACCAGTTTTGTGAAGAAAAAATACGTTATGATGTTATAACTTAGAATATTATATAACGAACTGCGTTGTTCCAATTATGGATAAGAGTTTCTCGAAAACCTGATGGGATGAAGCAATTCTGATCAGCACGACAAAAACCTTCGGAAAATATAGTCTGGCTTCTGTTTATAAACTGTAGAGTATTTTAATACAAATATTGTATTTTTCCTTAAAATCATAAAAATTATATTCTAAACAGTAAAATTTCATCTCCACTTTAAGTAATAACAATTCCTATTTTATGATTCACGTTTAAGGTAATAATTTTATTTATTAGGAGATATGTATTGTACAAAACTATTAAACCAGCATAAAGTTTGCATTTTAGCTATAACATCGTAAACGTTCATGTTAAAAGTCTTTAAAAGACTTTTCTAGGTGAAAATTGGAAAAATAATCTAGCTTTTAATTAATATTATACATTTTATAATTATATTTTAAACCGCCATTTTATAAAACTTAAAAATGGTTCTTAATATATGAATTTCTAACAAACAAAAATTCTATTGTTTTTTTTTGCAGGCTTAAACCTTTTTAAAAGAGGCAAAATCGCTAGGGTTTTCAAGACGGTTAACACGCCGGGGTAAAAACATAACATATAAAACTGTGTTTTCACTTCTTCTGCTATGGCCATTTTATCCGAGATAGTGGCTGTAAGAAAGGCCATAATATCGCTCATAAAGCACCACTTTATTTTCAAGCGCGCAAAAATAACCAAACCCTCGGTCCCGCAGCTATTATTTAGATGTTATACAAAATGAAAATATAAGTTTGGTTTTGAATTTAAAAAAGTTTTATTTCCACATTCACTAAACAGTTGAGAGTCTCAACTTGAAAGCCAAGATTGCCTAGAACTTTGCTACAGATATTTCAATGGAAACATCAAACACAACATTAGTTACGTAGTTTGAACTTACAAGATTTTCTTAATGCACTATTGAAAGGAACCAATTTAAAGTTATTAGACAAACAATACCTAACTTAATTTCCACAAAAATCAATGATTTTAGATAAGTGTAAGGGGTGATCTCATAAAATGTTTATGTGAAATTTTACATACTTTTCGAATAAGCAAGATGTTATAGGTATATAGACGTAGGAATCTTATTTCAAAATCAACTTTGAAGCTTTTAACAGCGGCGTGTACAAAAAAAATTAAAAAACCACAGCCCAAAAACTTTAAAATAGTAATTTTAATGTATTTTGAATAAAAATAATTTAAAACTGTTTTACTTACCTCAAATCCATTAACATTTTCATCGAAAGCCTCTCGGGGTACCACGAGATGAAAAACCTTCCCCACGGTGGCCGTCGCCTCTCGACTCCCCCACATACCGGCGCCCGTGGCAGCTCCAGCGTCGATATTGACGACGAAATCCTGCGCCAATCCAAAATCGAAGTCGCCCTCTTTCGCGCAGTCCACCACTGCGCAGCACAACGCTGCCAGAACGATTCGCAGTCGCAATCGTTTTTCGGAAGACATATCTGGGGATTTTTTGTTGTTTTAGGTTGGTATGAGGTGCCGGGTCACGCTGTCATGGCCTGAAACAATGGAGTTTAGGTGTTATTAGAGTAAAACACAGAATTAGCGAGGTATTAACGCGACGGTATTGTTGTAAAGTTTGATTCGGGATTTTAGTTGATATACTTAAAGTGCACGATTTTAGTAAAGTTTTCACCTATTTTTTTTTAATCAATCATCAATTGCCAAGATTATTAGCACTAAACCTTCGGACTCCTACCGCCTAAAAACTTCACGAACTACGCATCACGTTAAGTATAAAAAGATGTAAATGGGGACATAAGGAACACTTACTTTCAGGCATTCAGGTAAGTCACCACCGTTTAATATATAAGATTTGGTAATCTTAGTATGGCCTAATCTTAATCTGGTAATTATAACCAGTTCTTTCCTACCTAAACCAGCAACCCTTACACCTTCAACAGAGTCAATAAATTGACTTTTTTGGACCACTCTTCAGTCCGTTGAGCTAAAACGGTATTTTTTAAATCTCAAGATAAACGAATTTTGTCCAGTTTCAAACCATTCAAACTTGAATGGGCAGATTTATTGATAAATTTTCAGCCTAAAGAAATGCCCTAGTATGAAAAGATGTTCTTCTTGTGGTTCTCTGGAACTCCGCGATGTTATCGCTCATACCTATATGCTCTAGTGTGTGTTAATGGCTAAAAAAAACCTTCTTTTGTCAAGACTCATAATGCCTGCTATTACCTATTAAATTCACTAATCCGATGTATAAAACTTTATTAAATGGTAAATTAAATTTGACTTATAACATGGTGTTTATGTTGCTTATTATAATAGATAAGTAATTCTGTGACCTGTTTTTTTAGGAAAACCTACAGGATGAGTTAAAAGGTTTCAAAATATTGTCAGATTTTAGCTGCATAAAATTGCTCTATTAGTAAATAAAAATGTACTTCCATGTGATGAAGAACTTAAAATAAAACAGTAATATTTAGGTACCCATAAATATTCAATTTAAAATTTATATCAGTTTTTTATAAATGTGCTGAGTACCTTCATAAATTTGCT
Source organism: Brassicogethes aeneus (assembly GCA_921294245.1). Taxonomy (NCBI): domain Eukaryota; kingdom Metazoa; phylum Arthropoda; class Insecta; order Coleoptera; family Nitidulidae; genus Brassicogethes; species Brassicogethes aeneus. Next base: position 57,985,981 of record OV121133.1, on the reverse strand, counting down.
AAGACGCTTTTGGAAATTGACAACTATGTTTGCGCAATGGTTTAACGTAATTTTATACTATATGCGTCAGACCCCTTTAGCATGTCCACGGTATTGTACCGGCTTCTTAAAACATTTTTTTTTCAAGATTGACCACACTTAATAGTCGATAGGATTTAAATCAGGCAAGTTTAGACATCTTTGTCCAAAAACTCAGGAAACAACTCATCACACATAAGACCCTGAGCGTTGATTGGGCTGAATGTAACTGAGCACAGTCTAAACTAATAAACAAAGACTATGGTCCAAATGATTTCATTTTTAGTAGGTCATTTTTTAGTTAATCTAAAATTAAAACGGCTCTTTCGAATCGGTTCACTAATGTGATCCAGATGCAGTGATCCGGTACAAAAGAAAAGCCCCAAAATGGCTGCAAGTGAGTTTTTGCTGACCTTTTCTTAGCAGTGAGAATTTTGGCGATCACTAGCGAACAGCTGATGCTTTTTATTTAAATACTGTTTTAATAAGGTTTTTCATCACTTGACAGTACGTTTTTACTTACTAATAGAGCAATGTTATGCAGTCAAAATGTGATACAAAATTCCGGGAACTTTCATTGCACCCTGTATATCATTGATATACGTGCCAATAGTATTTACTTCGCTTCCTTGGCTTAACCCGACACTGTCGAAAGGTGAATGTGCTAATGCAAAAATCCAGACATTTTTGGTGTTTAAAATTCCGTAAATCGCGCTTGATAAAGTTGAAATTTATTGCGCGAAGTTCTAGGGCATGGAAGGCCGATAATCTTCTATTGGAAACTTTAAAAATAAGTTTCAAACTTATTATAGTCTTTTGTTAGAGCATTTTCCTGTTATATTTAAAGTTTTCTTGCAACAATACAAGTTTTAACTTTAGCGATGCTGTTATCTTTAGATATATTTGTTAAAAGAAACGATAAGGATGATTCAAAGTGATTTATATACGTGCTGGTAATTATTTTTATTCTCTTATCGGTATTAGTAAACCCAACAGATGTTCATTCGAACTTGCAGAGTCATGAAAATGATAAAAATTATTTCCATTTTACACAACTTATGTCTATAATTGCTTATAAAATTTTTCCAACAATTTAAATATCTAATTTCTATTAGCATCTGCCTTTAAGTTAGGTACCTTTGTGTTTATCATAAGGAATATAAAGCATAGCGATAATAAGCTTATGAGAGCAACATTAAAGGTAACTTCCGCTTTGCAAATTCTTTATTTCGTCAACTTAATGTTTATTCGGGATCAGACCCTATTTGTATCACTGCATAATCCTGGATGAATGACATTTATTCAATTTTAAATCTTTGGAATTATATAAAGCATACATAACAAATCTCCAATTTTGTTTGATAAAATAACCCAGACTTTTTACGATCAATTGCAGATCAAAATCATAAATATTGGAATTTAAATAGCATGATGAATATAATATTTACAATTCAATTAACCCCAATTTAATTAAATTACACCAAAATCAAGAAAAACTCCATTTCTGACTGCTTTGAAGGACAAACATTCTCTACCACCATGTTTTTCGTAAGATTTATCATCTGATGTATAACGTAAATTACTATGTTGCCAGTTGCCTTACACAATCAATGACTATGTCGAAATTCAGTTTAGTTTGAAAGATTTATATGATTGTATTCTGAACAAATTTTCTTTGGACACAGACATTATACGAGTTTTCCTGAACAAAAATAGGCATTCATTCAGCGGTGATTTAGTAGGAAACAGGTCTCGTATCGTCTCGCACAGGAAATGGAAAGACTGCATCAATCTGTTTTCCACATTCTCTCCATTAGTCGCGTGGAACACTTTGCACACCGACAACACCACTTCCCTAATGGTTCCGTTTCACGATACATATACTGATCGATATAACTCTACAAACACTTTGACTACTGTGAAATGAGACGTTTTTTCTAAAGAAATTTGTTAAAAACCATCTTAAACGTTTTAAAAACATAAAGTTTGTAGAAAGGCAAAGAAAATTTGCTTAGTTAAATTGTAACCGAAATTGGGAATTTGCTTTTAAGGTACTGTATAGAATTACAGGCTGTAGCCTAATTCAATTTAATTTTATACATTTTTATGTTTTCCTATAAAATCTTGTCAGGCACAAAAATGAAATAAGCTGTCCATTTTAATTTGGCGTAGCAAAGGAATGTTCATGCTGTTTGGATAAATAACACTATGTAACATGATATTTGTTTATCTGGATTTTATTACACAAATCGTAGTAGGCCATGCCCCCGATTACGTAACATACATTTGTTTTTTCAAACTGTCAAATTTTCAACGACAGATCGTGATAATGGCTTTGAGTGTCATTAGGGGACATCCATTAATTACCTGAGGCATTTTTCTGATAATTTACCCCTCCCTCCCCCTTGGTGAGATTTGGTGAGATGTGGTAGACCCCCCCACTATCCCTCACGTAAGATTTTGGCCATTAAACTTTCTTTATGGACAACATGTAAAAAAAATGAAAAAAATGAATTTTTAACAAAAATTGGATTATAATACATATTTTTTTAAACTCAAAAGTTAACGTTAGATTTTAAATGAAAGGTTTCCTTGGTAACCACAAAAGAGAAAATTATACTGACCTTGTCAAAGTTTTATTAGGAAGTTTTAAAGAAATGGGATGCCGCATGTCGTTGAAAGTACCTACACTATTTGCATACGCATCTTGACTTTTTCCTTGAAAATCTGGGAGATGCCAGCGAAGAACATGAAGAAAGATTCCATCAAGATATTCGGGCAATGCAAAAGTGATAACAAGGAAGGTGGGATGCGACAATGATGGGTGACTATGTTTGGAATCAACTTCGGGAAGAAAATGCATCATATAAAAAAAAGTCATATTAAAATTCATCTTTGAGCCAAGATTTAAAATCTATGTTAAGAAAATATTTTTCTAGATTGTATGTTTTGTTAAAATAATAATTCTGAGTTGAATTTCTTGCCATTTCTTGTCAATATATATATTTTTTTTGATAAAACTGGGTTTGATTATATTATATAAATACCCCTTAAAAAATAAAAACTTATCATTAAATTTTTTAAATTAAATTAGAATAGTTTTTTGGCACACAAATATTGATAATTTAACAAAAAAATCCAATAAACAAAACAAAAATCAAATTTTGTTACATAGTGTATATTATAATATTAAAAAAACATACCTATAGGTATGAGTATACTCAGTTATGTTTATTATTATTATTGTATAATTTCCGAAAGCGGCGTTGCAAATGTATTAAGATGAAAGAAGCACAATTTATGCAGTTAAAATGTGATACAAAATTTCCAAAACTTTTATTGTACCCTGGAATTACCAAATAACATAAACTCTAGTATTTGATTGTTTTAATAAATAAATAAATAGATTAAATAACATATTATTCCTCCCTTAATGATCTCATTGATTTGACGTCTGAACTATTTATACTGCCCACTTTTGCACTACTTTTATCATTGACATTTGATTGTGAACCATTCGACTTAATTAAGTCCACAAAACTGGCCCAACTTTGGTTTACTCGATCCTCTAAACTAATAAACCTTTTACTGGCACTTATCCTTAAGGCGTAAAAAGTCTGCAGTAGCTTGTCCTCGTACACAGCTTTGGTTTGCTTGAGCCTGTCCTCCATTTGTTTGGCAAACTCCTTCAGTTGAATCGGGGTGATGTTGTGGTTGGACTTCATGGCTTCCAGCGGTTTTGCTGAGTCTGTGGTTTCTGTTTTGATGTAGGATTTTTCCAGCGGATTAGTCATGCTATTGCTTACTGATGTTGGTAGAAAGTCACCTGAAGTAAAGTGGTCGTCCACGTTTTGACTTAACCAAGTATCTTCAAAGTTGTAATTCGGTTTCGTTGGTTGACATCTTATTTGCTTTATCCAGGTGTTAAAAGAAATCGAATTCATCGGTGCGGATAAGTATCTATCATCGTAGGAACGTATTTGACCTTCACAAGTACCTACAACAAGCTCACTTCGCTCTGGGATATAGCAAATGGTCGATATGGCCGTTTCGATATTAAAACTAGTTTGATGATTAAAAGTCCTCATGTCATATATAACACATTTACCATCCACACCGGCTGTAGTAAGTGTGTTTTCTGAAAAACTCATATCAGACACTATATTATCATGATTCTTTCCTATAAGCAATTGTTCCTTAGATTCTGTGTCCCATATACAAACAATACCCTCTTTGCTAGCACCTGCCAGATAATTTGGGTGCTGTTTACTGAATTCAAAACAAGATAAGGATTCACTGCTAGGCATTAAAAAAACAGCACTGGGCTTCCTAGTGGAATCAAACAAATAAATATCTCCTGCTGTTACGCTAGCGGCCATACACCGATCTCCAAGAGAAAATTCTATGCGCTCTATATTCCCAGGTAATTGAGAGAAATGTCTAATCACCACATTCCTCGCGATGTCGTACACACATATGACCCCGTCCTCGTCCCCTAAAGCAACATGATCTTTAGTGGAACTTGTAAAGGTTGAACACGTCGTGCCGAATTTCTGTATCTCCATAAACGGTTCGACACTTTGCTGCGATTTCACAGGAGTGTTCAAAATGATGGGGTAGCCTCTGGTCTTCGTTACGACCAACAATTCCCCAGTACAATTCCATGACGTGCTCTTCAGGTTGACGCTGTTCACTGGTTCGTAGTGGCCCAAAGACTTAAAACCTGGATACTTTAAAAACTTTACGTCATTTGCGCATACAGCCAGGCTCATTTTTCACTAGAAGATTTTGGATAATTAACATGCTAATGGGACGGAGTTCTTTCGAAGAAACATGTACAAAATGAAGATAAATAAACTATGACGTGGTGGAATTTTGACATAAATAAGTTACTCTTCTACATTGCTTGGCAGATTTAGTTATGTTGGCAGTAGAGTTACTAAACTTGATAGTTTGGTTGGCATGATGAGTTTTTTGACAATAATTGACACAATTACAATTTTGAAAGAAAGGTGTCGGGTGCTTATATAGCCAACTTAACAGCTCTAAATTACTTTAATTTCTGCAAATTTAACTATTACGTGTTTTACAACACTTGTCGTGCGAGAGCCGGAAAGTGGCTGAGAAAAAATGCAGCGTCAAAAAGTCGACGGGTGCGCAATCTGGAAATTAATTACGTAAATTTTCAGCGTTTCCAGGAATTTCATTTTGCAGCAATAAATTTTCCCAGCGACACCCTGCTCAATTTTCTACACTTATTATTTTGTGTCACGTGACTGGATTACGGAAATAAGTTATTCAAAAATTGTCATGAAAGATTTTCATATACAGTTAGATAATATTTCATTTAATTAGTAAAATAATAATTTAATTTAATTAGGAAAATGCAAATTTCTATTGCAAATAATTTATTAAATAAATCTTTTTTCATTTCAACATTTCATAATTAAAATAATTTTGTTTTCATTATTTCCATATATTACCTTTGTTACAAAAAGAAAAAAAACCAATTGTTTGTGTGTAGCATCGCAATATTTGGACTTCATTATATGACTTCACTATTCTACTTTATAAATTGAAACAATTGCAAAGATTGCAAACTAAAAACATTTATCGGAGGAAAGTGAGAAAATATGTCGGTAATTTTGCATAAATAAAATAAGTATATTTGTTTTGTGGAAAAACTAGGTTTCATTTCGGCAACATAGTGTTTTTATGTTGCTTCTTTATTTAATACAACTTAGAGGTTTATAAAAAATAGAGTTTATACATTTGGCAAACTTGCTTAATCTCAAGGGTGACTCATATCTTATTTCCCCTATGTACGGTTGCTAAATTGGCCAAATGGAATTATTAGGGCTTCAATCACTCCATTGTGTTTTTAATAATCTTTAATCATTTGACAAAATTTAATGTATTTCATAAACAAAAGTAATGGCGGATTTGATAATGTCTTCAAACGGTATTTTATTAAATTAACTTCTTAACATCACGTACAAATAACTTTATGCAATTCTATTTTTAAACCAGGAAGAGCGACAATCTTTCTGTTAATAAGCCTTTTGAACATTTACATTTAAAATTAAAATGAAGCACTGCTTTTATGCAAAAAAACACTTCCACATTCAAGGTATAGAAATCTGGTCCCATTATAGTGGAATTAGTTTGTTGGCAACATTGGGCGTCTTCCCATGTTAAAGTCGCTTTGTTTTAGACGTTTGACAAAACAATTCGGAAAGGAAACTTCTCCGGGATTTAATCCTTTCACAGTATACGACTCGTTAACTTTTTCTAAGAAAAAACTTGTTTTGTGAAATTTATTCTTGTATTACTACTACTAATAGTAATATTAATTTACTATTCCTTCATCTTATTGCAAAATTTGATTCAGAAACCTTTAGGAGCGAATTTTTAAAAGAAAAACATTTTGTAAATTTATGAGCTTTTAGTTTGAGTTTTGTTTTCGTTTTATCCTAATAATATAGTAGTCTTTGAATTACAATTTTAAAATTTTTTATATTAATAATTGGTATTGAAAAAATTACAGTATTTGGATAGCGTTTATCGAAAAGGAACCAAGCGCCAAAAACTTTTTCTGGGCTTAGTAAAATTATTAAATAAATTTTGTAAAATAACTCATATATAATAATGCTCAAAAGGTTAATCATCATTTGAAACTTTTCTCAAAAGAATTGAGAAGGTTTTCAAATCTTTATTAATTTTTTAAGCAGCATTAAAAATTAGTTATTTTGCAAATAATTTTGTTTACCCCAGAAAAAGTTTTTGGCGCTTGGTTCCTTTTCGATAAACGCTATCCCTCATCTTTTAACAAATAAAATTGCGACTTAAAGATAACACATTGTATGCCTTTGACTGAGAAGTGTCTTTTTGTGCACCGCTTAAACTGTGAGCTTAGAATAAAAAGACTTACTTCTCAGCCTCATGACATAAATAACTATTGTAATCCTAGAATATATAAAAATAGCTCAATAGTGGGCAAAATGCAATAATTTTTCACTGTTAAATATCAAGTTTTAAATAATACACAAGAATTGTTGCATCCCACTCCATTAGATTATTTTTTTACATTTATTAAATTTGTATTGTTCAAATTAATGACGGCAAAAATCAACCCCCTGCTTATGGGGCCCCAGATCGTCATGAATACGCCCATGACGCAGGTCTTTTTTTATTTGGGTTTTCTTTCTTAAATGAAAAATTACAAGTTTAGGGTTACAACATAATATTATATGTTTATTCAGATTTTTCAATTTTTCGGAACACGTTCAAAAATGTGTTGAAAATTATGATTTTAGTAAAAAATATTATATATTTGAATACAAAAATAAATTCTGCCCGTCAATACCTTTAAAATGAGCAGTGGCGAGATTTGACCTTTTTTCCACTTTTCAAAAAAACTAACTTTTATAAAAGTAGCAGTGGCACAACGGTTATACATCCGTTTGACAAGCGACACATTTAAGTTCAAACTCCGGCTGGGTCAAAAGTTTTTTAAATTTAAATATACTAATTTGACTATTATATTCGGTAGAATTTGACTAATTATTAGTAACTGCTTTTTTGCTATGACAATTAGTCAAATATTACTTATACTTTTGACTAATTCATTTTAAGAGAGTAAGCCGATATAGGTACCTAGTATACTAGTATACCTATAGGTATTACCTATCAAGTTTCGTCACTGATCCTTAAACCAGCCCTGGGTATGACAAACCAAAAGGCGGTATCTAAATTGTTAATTAATAAAGGACCAAAGTAATATTTTATTGTGTTTAACAATTAAAATGATCCTTTGACCGTCATTACTTAATGTTAGGTACTGCTTTTGGGCTTAGCAGGGTAGTATAACTGTCTTAAAAATGTCAACTAAAGCTAGATATAACCATGCAAGGGCTCCAGCCGAAGGCTTTGGCTTCGGCCTAAACCTCACCTTCGGTATGATACTAACAATTTGCAGGGCCGGCCCGAGGTACGGGCGAACCGTGCAACGGCCCAAAGCGGCATAATGGGGGGCGGCATTTTTACGATGTTATAATCAATTTTATTTTTTCGATTGACGATTTTTTCAAGAATTACGCTTGAGAAGTGCTGTTTAGATAATTTAATATCTTTGTTAGTACAAATATTTAATAGAGGCGCTCTCAGAAGACGACCCTGGCGCCCTATTTCATTCGTTTCTTCAATCATATCCTGTAGTTTTCTATGCTTTTTGACAATTGACAATTAATAATTGACAAAAATTATATCACGATCGTGCGTTGCAAAATTAGTGCATTGCTAAGGTAGTTTGATAATTAGAATTAACACATAACAGAGCTGCAACAAGACAGTTTTAAAAAGACTTAAATCTTAAGTCTTAAGTCAATTCTAAAATCAAAATGATTTAAATGTTAAGTCAATTCTAAGATAAAGTTCAAATGATTTAAGTATTAAGTCTTTGACTTAAATAATTTTCTTTCAAGTCAAGTCATTTTCGCAAAATCTTAAATCAATTAAAGTGATTTAAGTCATCTTATGATTTAATTCCTTTAGTAAGTCGTTTTTATGACTTAAGTCTATATTTTTTATTTAAATCGTGATCTAAGAGTTAAGTCAATAAAATGACTTGAATCAAAAATAGTGATTTAAATCAAAATAATTACCCTTAAGTCAATACAACGATTTTTTAAATGTTATTATTTTATGGTATTAATGATACTGATATTATTAATCTATTGTAGATACAGATGATATTAATCTATTGTAGATACAGATGATAACCACTATGTTAAGAATTTAAAACGATTTATTTTGAGAACACTTACAAACAAAATAAAAACTTAAAACACATTTTTTGAGTATATAATAGACAATCAAAATAAAAAAGAAAATGCCGAGCAACGCTGTTAAAAATTTATAAAAAAATATATGAAAAATTTGACTTAAATATTTTCTAAAAAGACTTAATTCTTTTTCAAAAAGACTTAAATCTTTTTAAATTACTTAAATAATTTACCGACTTTTGTAAAGACTTAAATCTTTTTTTGACTTAAATCGTCTCTATATGACTTAAATCGTATGTACTGACTTAAATTTTTTATATTTTGAAAAAAATATTTAAGTCACAAATCATTTTGAAAATTACTTAAATTTTAAGTCTTAAGTCAGTTTTAGAGAAATGACTTATTACCAAATGACTTAAGTCATTAAAACGATTTAAATCAAAAAAACGATTTAAGTTTTCTGAGAGCTTGCAGCTCTGACACATAAAAGATTCAGAAACTTTTTATAAAACCAAAAGAAGGGCGCGTGAGGCGGAAAATCGTGTACTAGCAGCAATCTTTTCCAAATTCTTGCAAAAAGAACTATTGTGGGCATGCAGGTATAATAATTATACTATAATTAAACAATATTACATATGAGGACCCTAGAAGCCAAGGGGTATGTACATTTTGTTTAGTTTTGAGATAATCATGTTTAAAGTAAAAAAAAACTTGTAATTTGGAGTTCAAATTGTTGTTTTATGACTGTTTTTTAAGATGTCCAATATAAGCTTAGAATTCAGTTACACGGAAAAAAATAATCGTTAGAGGCTACCGATTGGCAATCGGTAGCAGCTACCGATTGCCAATCGGTAGACTCTACCGAAAAAATCGGTAGACTCTACCGAAAAAATCGGTAGACTCTACCGAAAAAATCGGTAGTCTCTACCGAAAAAAAATCGGTTCCCTCAACCGATTTTTATCGGTAGATTATTTTTCGGTAGAGTCTACCGATTTTTTCGGTAGCCATAACCGAGAAAATCCGCATCGATGCGCTGTTAGAAAATTAAAAAAAAATATTAATACTTAAAAAAATTAACATTTAAAAATAATATTAAACATTATTCAAGTTAATAAAAATTACTCTTTTCAGTCAAACATTTTATTAAAAAATGCTATTCAAAGAAATGGGTTTTTTATCATCTATTTAAAAGAAAGTTTATTTATCCAATTATAAATACATACAGTTTTGTCAATTATTTTATATGTAAATATAATTTTAATTTACATATATTTCTAGGTATGTACATATTGGTGATTTTAGTACTGAAAAAAAAAAAGAAAACTTTCTCGAAATTCAAAATTCCCCGCGCTTGCACTTCTGTTGGTACCACTTGCCTGCCTGGCTTTACATAGAGTCTAACAGATGTCGTTGTAAAAAACTTAATAAAAATTACTCCTCATTTTTAATATTTTTGTATTTCAAATTTATTTATACCTCAAAAAAAAAATACTATTTTCTATTTAATAAAAAGCGAGTATTTAACTTCTCGCTAAAAAAATACAAAAATTGGTAATCGATTTTTTCGGTAGCCTGCACCGAAAAAATCGGTAGACTCTACCGAAAATAATCGGTTGAGGGAACCGATTTTTTTTCGGTAGAGACTACCGATTTTATCAGTAGAGTCTACCGATTTTTTCGGTAGAGTCTACCGATTGGCAATCGGTAGCTGCTACCGATTGCCAATCGGTAGCCTCTACCGATTATTTTTTTCCGTGTATATCCCTTGAATACCCAGTTACACCATTTACTATATTTTTCTGTACATAACTACAATTTTTTTAAATTTTATTTGTATCCCTTGGCTTCTAGGGTCTTCATATATGAAAATGAGGTTTTATTTTTGTTGTGTACATCTAAACATTGTTTTTAGAGAGCTAAAATCAATGATCTGACGCCTGCATCACAGCAGCATTCGGTTTTGCCAAAGTCCGCTAAACTCATTATGTAATTATTGTGTTAACTTACTTTTAAAGGTGATTTAGCTGAAGTAAGTATGCTTATAAGTGACTTAAAATGTTCTGGTGCACTCTGCCTGTATACTTTTACATTAAAAATACGATATCAATTATGTAATAATCTAAGCTATCGCGGAATATTGCAAAAGTAGATTTTAACAAACCAAAGAATTCTTGTAATTTAAAAATATTGTTTAATTATACTTACTATAATAGTGACACTATTATAGTATATAATAGTATATAGGATATAATCATTGACAAGTGATGCAATTATGTATACCTATACAATTTTTAACAGTATATTGCCTTACCTAGTAATTCTAAAGCATAAAAAACTCTTATAAAAAATTAAAAATACTGAAAAAAATAATTACGTTAAACCACTTTTTTTCCTATTCCTGCTGAATAAAAAGGGGGCGGCAAAACACGTCGGGCCGGCCCTGACAATTTGTTAGTATGCCGAAAGCGGGCAAAGGAGCACCGATAGATATATCTACTATAGTAGATAGTACCTTTAAAGGTATGGATGAAATATGCAATCGAAATCTGAACAACTTTTTTTCTGTTGCCCACGAGTCTGTAAATCGCATTTTTTTAAATCCCACTTTTGTCTGTTTACTGGAAATCGAAATTTGGGGAAAAGTTGTGCCATTATCCAGGTGCAAAGCGCGTCATGTTTACGCGGTCAAACCCACTACATCGTTGGGAGTCGGCAGGACAGAGAGACACAGATAATGTAGATTTAGCAGTTTTTATTAAGCAACAAGTTGTATTGAATTTTAATTAAGGTTAGGTTTTCTAAATACAAAAAAAAGAAGAAACTAAACTGAAAAAAGACAGATATTGGGCAACGTCCAACTACAAAAATGTTATCAATATTTAACGATAAGAGGCAGGGTAAGCAATATTCACGAACTTTTCAAATAATTTGGTACGAAACCTATAAGTGGCTATGCGGAAGTATTTATAAACAAAGCTTATTTGTTGGCATTATATTTTATTGGGCAGCGTCAAAAAACAATTGGAGTTGAGGGGGTTGGTATTCCGATTGCTCTAACATTTTATTTGTTTTATATGTAGATATATATATTTTTATCCAACCATATAAATATATTTTTAAGTCCCAGATATATATTTTAAAAATTTAAAAAACGAATTTATGTTTTTCGCAGTTTGGGTTAAGATTGCTTTGATATTTTGTTTGTTTTGATTTTTTTTTGGTTTATTTTTTTTTTAATTTATAATGGTTTAGTAATGCTATGGGCCATTTTAAAGAAGGTCAACGCGTCGCAGAATAATACCTCCCGGGTGACGTGGAAATTTATTCGTATTTAGACAAAATTAACCTCATGTAGTCTCACCCTCCTATAAACCCACGAACCGCCACTGAAAAGAATGCAGTTTACCGTTCTAAACGGCAGGTATATTTTTTTACTAAAAAATATTGAATTGATTTTAAATCGATCCCTCAAAAAATTAAAAATATTTTCTTATTTTTCTGCGATTTACTTTAGAAAAACGTTAATTACTACCAAACCGTAACTGCTAGGAATTATATATATATGTATATAATCGGGCAATAAGCATTTTATTACATTTTTCCGAGTCTTTAGGTGGGCAGCTGCCCCCTCTGCCCCACCCCCTTGGCGACTGCCATTTAACCATATATGTAAACCCTAAATATAGCTAAAACTGTTATTATTTGATAATAACAGAGTCCGGGGACAAGGCATAGAGCCGGGCAACTGACATTCTTACGCAGGTGAGTATTGATCTGCCCTTAAAAGGTTTACTACGACCAGCCAGCACGGGAAACTAGTCGAATAAATCTGTTTTTTCTTTTAATTAAAATAATCCGGCATTTATCTTATCGTGTCTCCAAAAAGCATTTTCTAATTAGTTCTCCGTTTCAATCACACGAAATACGAGCCTATCAAAAGCCACTTGTTGAATAATAAAATTAATCTGTGTTAATAATGTTCACTTCCATATTGCTGCTATGGGAATTAGGTCTTGGTGAGCGTGAGCAAGATTTTTTCACGGAAATTTATCGCTCACTTTAGTTTAAAATTGAAATGATATATTTCGCCAGCGGGCACGATTTAGATACGTTATGTGGACTAGGTAAAATAAAAGTTTCACATAATTTTGTGTTAAGATTTTGGATTTAAAACTTTTATAGTGGCTATAAAAATTTTCGATTTATTAAGTCAAATTGGATATTTAGTAACTTTTGAATTTTTTATAAGAAATATTTCCTGCATGCGATCTAAATAATTTAAATGCGTCCGTTTAGACAAAAGCCTTAGAGATTTATTATTTAATAATTTTTATGGTAATTTTTATTTAAATACTTCTTTGCATCATGTATTTATAAAAAATTTAAACTTTTAAATAGTGTCTTACAATAATCTATTTAATGTTTTAGAATTGAGCCGGAAAAAAACCGTTTTATTAAAAAAAACAAATTGAAAATAACGAATTTTTTTTCCAAATTTTTAAAAAAATTGACTTTTAAATTTTTTCCGTATTATCCGTTCACGTAGAAAATTAAACGGTATCCATTTTAAAATACACACATTTTAATAAAAGGATATAAACCAACGAGTTCAAAAGTTATTCAAAGTCGAAGTTAAATTTATGTCCTAATTGCATGTTTTACTTTAATTTTAGTCAAATTCAGTAGTTAGTTATTATAAAATATAAAAAAAAATCATTCAAAAAATCAAAATTACTATGTGCAATAAGCCTTTTAAATTTATTCCACTGAAACACCTACTATTTTTGGAAAGAATTGATTAAAATTCTTTTTGATTGATTACAATCCTTTTTAATGAATTCTTTCCAGAAATAGTAGGTGTTTCAGTGGAATTAATTTAAAAGGATTATTGAACAAAGTAATAGGTGATTTTTTTGAACCAGTTCGTATATATAACAACAAAAAAAACCCTTTTATTAAAATGTGTGTATTTTAAAAAAATTCAATGTTTTTTTAAAAAGACGATTTTTCCAAGGCCCGGGGAAAAAACAGAGTTTCTTTCCAATTTAAAACTACTAAATATATTTAGTAGTAATTGGTATAAAAAAATGGGGGATTTATTTTAAACTTTAAATAAGAGAATTCCATAAAAGCATATTCCATGCATTTTGTACGAAGCATTCAGATGAATATAAATTTACTATTCTGAGAAAACCGTTCATAAAATAGCATGCAGTATGTTAATTAAATTTGCTGGCGCATATTTTCATCTATTCTGCCATTTCGTTTAAATTAATTAAAATTGCAGAAATATTAAAAATTAAATATGTTAAAAAATGTATGTTAATGTCATGTCTAATGTTGTGAGGTTTTAAAACTGATAGATATGTTTAAAAAAAGTGTAATAATTGCATAAAAATCCGAACAAATGTTTTATATTTTTTAAAATACTAAATATTACTACTAAACAGCACCGGTTTAAGGCTCTGCCGGGCCCTACCCGTTTGCTTTAAGCTTATTGTCCCATACAAACTTTGAGGTTAGGTTTTTATAAAATTTGATGCAATTTTTAGATTACACCATTAAAAAGGTGTACCTCTCAAACTTCGATAAAATAAACCGTTTCCGAGATATTCGAGATTACAATAATTGTTATATCGCATTATTTAAAAGGACAAAAAAGTATGAAAACAAATTTTATTTTTTAATTGAAAAAACTAAAAAGGGCATTCCATGAGCCTCTGGACTTTCTGCCCTGACAGTCACATTAAAAAAATTGTAGTTTTTTTAATTACAAAATTTGTTATCATATATATATAGGTATACCTTTTAATCCTTTAATGCGATATAACAATTATTGTAATCTCAAATATCTCGGAAACGGTTTATTTTATAGAAGTTTAAAAGGTACACCTTTTTAATAGTAGCCGAACTAAGTAATCGAAAAATTGCATCAAATAGTATAAAAACCTAACCTCAAAGTTTGTATGGGACAATAAGCTTAAGCAACCCCTGTTTCTACGACACTGTGTTCAGTCGAACAATTGTAATTGTGTGTGAATATGTGTTTTGGTAGTAAGTGACTGTTCGCAAAATATCACCTTTCCAAGTCTACCATAATAGAAGTTATATTAAAAAACTGATATGATAAGTAACACCCTGTATCCTTTAAACATACGTAATTAGGAAAAATATTTATTTAGATTTTCGTCTTATTTAGACTTGCTTAATCTGCTCCTAAATTTATGCCACTAAGTTTATGGACACCTTGTATATAAATATTTTAAAGGTACAAAGCTACTAGCTTACCATCAGCTCTTTATCGTGCACTGCATGGCACAGCAAAACTACTGACTAAATGTATACATACACATGTGCATAAGTGTCTTGTGTGAGCTTTAGTGATCGCTTAGGTTCTACAGGTGAAGAGTTTAGGAACGTATACTTGGATTAATAATATTGCTATTAAGCAATACAACGAAGTAAATCAAAAGGTTTATGCAAGTATGTATGTAATTCACTTTATTGTACATAAAACAATTTATATACAGATAAGTCAAATACAAAGCCAAACATCCCCATAAGGGGTCTCTTCCAGTTATTATATGAAAGTCAAACCTACCTCCTATACTGATGTGTATACTGACAACAAAATAACAATTTATTTTATAATCTTTTCCTAGCCTTACTTTTCGCAAAAATATTAATGACATCGGTTAAATCTAGGCTTGATGCTGCTTGGTTTTCGATTGCTATTAACGATAAATGTCCGATTCGAGCTTGGCCTATAGTATTCCTTAAATATTTTTTTAATATTTTTAATTTGTTAAAAGATCTTTAGGCATCTGCAGTAGTGACATTAATTGCATGGAACAGTAACATTGCTGTAAATACTTCTTTAGGTCGCATTCTCCTTATTTTCTCATCATTTCTTTACAGAATTGGTGAATAGTCAATTCCTTAGTTAATTCAGGACCTGAATTTCAGGTAGAAGTAGGTGGTAAATACATGTATTAAGAAATAGAGGAATAGAGGGAGAATAGACAGTATTTTTGACAGTTATTTGTCAATTATTACTACCACATGTTCTGAAGCATAATTTATGTGTTTTAAATGTTTTATGTATTATTTTCTCTCATTTTCTTAATTTTAAATGGAATCTAAACAGTACTTTTTATAAAATGAAATAAAAACAGTGATTTCACATAAGCCTCAATGTTAAATGCAAAAAATTTTAAAGTTCAATATCTTTTTACTGGTTTTCTGTAGTTTTTCAAAAATTTAACGATATCATTATTTTATCATAATCTACTAATATGCCAAATTTTAGAAAATTTTAAACGGTAACTCTCTGACCGACACTAATACCTTAAGGTAGTTGTCGTGGTACAATATTGTCAAAAATTTTTAGATTATACGCACCATAAAAGTATACGAGCTTGTAGCTAAGTGATTCATAATTTTTTCGCAAGACTGTACCCTGGAGACGTTACCTTTTCGTAATACTTTCAAATATTTAAGTTTTAATCCGGCAACGTCGCTTATGCTCAACCAATAGATATATTGGAGACTGAATCAGTGTGTTTGAATTTATTGCGGAAATAATATCTATACTCGCGTACAGCGTTGCCAAGTTGTTTTTATCTGACACTAGTGATGTGTACTTTTTACAAATTGTTGAACTTTAAACGGTTATTTATAAACAATTGGACGGTCAAAAATTTTTAATTATTTTTTTTTAAACTCAGCAAAAATATATTAAAAGACTGTTAGTTTTTTGAAAGCTTCTGACAGTTAGTTTTTTTTTATAACTAAGAAACTGGTACAGAACTACAAAAAGCCTATACAATCCATGTTAATTATCCAATTTTTAATTGAATTTATCTCGGTTTATAGACGGTCAATCGACTTCAAATTTTAAGGATAATTGTATTGTCATGTCCTTAATAAGTATACAAAAATTTAAAATTTTCTGATGGTATGCTTACAGCACGACCACTACCTTAAAGTCCTGTTGCAACCTATTTTATTTACATTCCAAAGGTGAGATAATTTTTAGCTAGTTCAATTCAAGGTTTGGTGATCAGGGTCCGAGGCCCCCTTCTAGCCCTTCGGTAGCTACGCCACTGGGTTTAATTGTCAAATTCTAGGGACCCTAAATTTATAACTGGCTACATTGAGTAGAACAAACTAGTTTAGTCGAGAATGTAATTGTGGTTATTTTATAATTATATATACCTAGGAATATGTTTATAAATTTTGAAATGTCAAATATATGTTTTAAAAAAATGTAATAGCTTTACCTTTGATGAAATAAAGGTGACTTTACGGCCCAAAAGAGGCAAATTTGCATTCCCAGCGTACAAATACAATTTTAAAAATTAAAAATACCAAAGTATATTAACATACAAAACCAACATAATCAAATGTGTCAAATTCCGAATAAAAAAAACGAACTTTACATACTTAACAATCTTATAACTATAGCTAAAAATGCATGCGGTGTTGTTAAATTTCGCACATTGTTGCCGTTACTACAGGGAGTTTATCGCACATAAATGGTTCCTCTGACCCAAGATAAAGTCGTATAATGTGTGCACTTTTAATAAGTTATACGGAGATGACGTGACTGGGGGCAGTTAGCAATCGCCATTAAAACTAAAAACGATGATGATAATTCTTGGTAAATTTGCTATCTACAGTTTTATAAGAGACTTTATTAACATAGTGAATGATTTAAAAAATTCTCATTTTCGAAGCACGACGTCTTGATTCGAAAATGGGAATGTTTTAAATCTTTTTTTTGTACAAATAAATAATTTCAACAAGTTCTTAAATAAAAACCTGATGATGTTTCTAGAAAAATACGTTATATTAAAGTAAATATTGACTAAAAGATATTACATGTCGAGATGAGAAAATGTGTCACCCTGGGGTATTAAAAACTACTTTGGTGGCGTTTTTTCGAAACTAAATATTAATACCTAATATTGACATTCAATATCTTTTGATTTATACACACTAACAGATATATGGAATGAATACCAGCAGATAAAAATACCTGCACAGAATTAAATGTTTTTAATTTTATATGATTTTTACTGATGTTTTTTTATTTAACAATAAATTTTAAGGTAAAAAATAAATAACACTTTATTAATAAAAAACAACATTTTGACAGGATGCATTGCGGATAATGTACTGTATATAATATAAATTCAAGGAATTCCAGGCGCCGTTATCCTGACAGGACGATCCTTAAGGACTTTCGTGCAACAATGTTGTTGCAGGACGACATTCCCTGTTAAAAGATAAAATCAATTTTGTCTTCACTGTAAAATTTTCCGCATAGTATGGACTAACTAAACTAAATAAAATTTTAATAAATATTACTATAATTCATAAATCTGAAGAATTGTTTTTTCACGTTCCCACGGTAAACTCATAAGATCCAGGGACTAATATTTAAATAAATTATTTAATGGCCACTTGCACCGTAAGTTTAACAGTGGTTTTATTTTTAACACAGGTTTATTTTTCATAACTGGCTTGCACCGTAAATTAATCCCCCAATTTCGGTGGTTTAAATTACTTTTTCTACTCCTATTACGGAATTTGACCGTTCTAATAACACTTTTATCTATGGAATGACATATATTATACTACTACTACTATAAGTGTTACAGAATGAAATATTCAATCATCGGATGACAGAATAAACACTCGTGGCGACATCTCTGTTTTTAATATCTAACAAATTTTAGACCGATCCAACCTCACTTTCTTCCAATTTAATTATTTTTCTATAGTATTTTTTGTTACAGAATATACTATTAATCCACCGTTAACGATTTATAACCTCAAAAGTACTAGTCATCGGTATTCAAGATCTTTTTTTCCAAAGATATTATTTATTGACATCTTTAAAGATTAGCAAATCCAATAACTATAGTTATAGGTTTAGATGTCAGCAACTCTATAATGAGTCACCACTAAGAACCAGAAATATATATATATATATATATATATATATATATATATATTCAGGGTGTTTCAATAAAAACTCCCAGGCCAATTATTTCGAAAACTAAAAGTGACATTTAAATTCTGTAAACGCCAGTTTTTAGTCTCTATGATTGGCTTCACAACTGTGTAAAAAAATTTTTTGAATAATACAAGATGTAGGTGGCGCCACTGTGCAAAGAATTTTTTCGATGGCAGGAACTTTTAAATTAATTTTTGATCAAATTATGTCCCATACAAATTTTTGATAAATCCAACATGAAAGGAGATATTTGGGGTTAAGTTTTTTTTTTAAATAATTTTAACGAGTATTTTAATTATAAATATGTTTAATATGCTTTAGCAGATGATCATTTAATTCTGGTAATCATAATTATAGTGATAAAACGCTCGTGTAGCGCTAACTAGATTAAAATTATTACGTCCAGTGACGCCTCAGGGGGCCCCTTAACAAATAATATTGGCAAAAAATAATACGCCACTGAGTTTTTGGTAATTTTTATATTTTTTTCGGATTAACAAACTAAAAATATCCTTTTTTTGTGTGTTAAATTGTTTTCATATCTTGCTTCGTTTTCGAGAAATACAAATAAAATCATTTGAAAAACAAAAATCATTAAGAAACAAAACCATAAATTATTAATACGCTATATTTTTTGCTGTTTAAAAACAAAGGTGAAACATTAAAACATAATAAAATAAAATTAAAGGATGTTTTAAATTTTATGAAAAAGTGGTAAGAAATTATAAAAGATTATTAAAGAAAATTAGAACAATACCAAAAACTAACTAATAAGGTCGAAGGAGGTGTTCAAAATTATTGCCGTTTTTATACACACATATCAAATCGATATAATAATTCGGTTCTGCAATCTTTCAGTAGTGTATTTTGATTAATAGCGGCTATAGTAACATATATTTTGTTATACAGGTCAGCCATGTCTTCTATTGGTTCCTTGTAGACTTCATTTTGTAAGCCGCCCCATAAATAAAAGTCAGGGGACCTTGCTGGCTATCTAAGATCCTCATTTGCGCTGATCACTTTTCCTGAAAACGTCATTTAGATGATTCATAACGATATTGCTATTGTGTGCTGGGGCACCGTCTTGATGAAACCACATAGTATTAACGTCAATTTCCAAATTTTGTAACAGCAAAGTTAGATCGTTTTGCAGAAATTGTAAATAACGAACTGAAGTTAAATGTTCATGGTACAAATAGGGCCCGAATATGTAACCATTTACAATACCGCACCAAACATTTACCCCAAATCGTGTTTAAAATTTAGTCTGTCGTATCCAGTTAGGATTTTCCTGGGACCAATAGCGACAATTATGATTATTAATTACTCCATTATTGTAAAACCGGGATTCGTCACTCCACATAATTTGGTTTAATAAATTTGAATTTTCTTCCAAAAGAATATGAAAATGTGTCAAAAAGTTTAATCTGCGCTGGTTATCTCCTTATTGTAGATGATGCACTAGATGAACTTTGTATGGAAAAAACATATTTCCTTTTAGGAACTTACTGAAATATTGGTTTCATCTTTTAATATTGAAATATTAGTTTCATCTTTTAATTTTCGTAATGACGATTGTGGGTTATTTTTTACTGATTGGAGGACTAAACCTACATTTTCGTCAGTCGTATCCCTCTTCCTTCTTGGAACCGTTTCCTTTTTAAAGCTACCATATGTAGCTAAGTTGGTACACAAAGCTACAAAAGATTTGCGATCTGGCGTTGGTCTCGATAGCAGCGCACAGCTTCTGAAGCATTTTGATGTCATTCTCCATAAACTAAAACCATGTAGGTATGTTCAATTTGTCTTGATTTGTATGGTGAACCATTTTTATTTTAGAAATGTAGAAATTGCAAATTCTTACACTGACACTAAGTAAAGAAAAATTTACTTGATGTTTCTAAAATTCATTTGTTTTTATTTAATGATTATTGTTTTCCAGAGATATGCAGTGAAATGGTTTTATTTTTATTTCTCGAAAACGAAGCAAGATATGAAAACAATTCAACAGACAAAAAAGAATATTTTTAGTTGAATAATCTGAAAAATATATAGAAATTACCAGACACTCAGTGGCATATTATTTTTGCTAATATTATTTGTTAAAGGGCCCCCTGAGGCGTCACTGGACGTAATAATTTTAATCTAGTTAGCGCTACACGAGCGTTTTATCACTAAAATTATCATTACCAGAATTAAATGAACATCTGCTAAAGGATATTAAAAATATTTATAATTAAAATACTCGTTAAAATTATTAAAAAAAAAACTTAACCCCAAATATCTCAGTTCATGTAGAATTTATCAAAAATTGGTATGGGACATAATTTGATCAAAAATTAATTTAAAAGTAGCTGCCATCGAAAAAATTCTTTGCATTGTGGTGCCACCTACATCTTGTATTATTCAAAAACATTTTTCACACAGTTGTGAAGCCAATCATAGAGGCTAAAAACTGACGTTTACAGAATTTAAATGTCACTTTTAGTTTTCGAAATAATTGGCCTGGGAGTTTTTATTGAAATAGAAAGAGTATTTGGAATTTGGAAAAGAAGATTTCCAGTGTTGGCATATGGCTTAAGATTAAAACTAGATACAGTTTTGTCCATTATTCCAGCTGCAGCATAATATTGCATGAATAAACCAGAGCCGCCATTGCCTGATGATATTAATGCCATGAACTGGAGTACCCTGTTGTTACTCATCGACAAGATCGCATTATGTTTCAAAATCAATTAATACAAGATTATTTTGCGAATTTATAAAATTTAATTTAAATAATATTTTTGATGTTTTATTTAATAATTAAATTATTTAAATTAAATTATTTAAATTAAATTATTTATACTTATTTAAAATTAAAATAAAATAAATAGTCACTTCTTGTTTATTATTATAATACATATATTAAGTTTTTCTTTTTCTTCTAAAATTTTTAAATCCAAAAGAGTAATTTCTTTTACATCCTTTTTATTGTTGATTTCCTGCTCTAATTGTTTTAGCCCTATCTGTCTCTTTGTTTTCAATGATACCCTTGTATCCACAAGATTAATTAAATGATTTTTTTCATTTTCTGAAAAATTTGAGGAGCGCCCCCTTTTTTTTAGGATCTGCATCCATATTTTTAAATAATTATTACAGAGTGAGTTTGACAATAATTGAATCGGTGACATTACAAGTCCAAAAGTCAAAATTTTGACAAAATATTTCAAAAAATCAGTTTTATAGTTCTATAGTTATTTTTGCGGGAATATTTTAACTATTTTATAAAATATAATGTTCATATTCTGTAAAATCTTCTCACAAAAATGTATTTTGAACTTTAAAATTGATTTAAAAAAAATGACTTGTCAAAATTAAATTTTTGGACTTGTACTGTTCTTATTCTCACGGATTCAATTGTTATTGTAATTATGTTATTTTTAGATAAACTTTATTTACTTCCAATTAGAAGTTTTAACTTTAAATTTCTGTTATTTAAAATACAGTGTGTCCAGAAATCATTTTGTTAGATAAGCCTTTAATTCTAAACACCCTATGTAAAATGATTTTATTTGTATAAGCGACCCTGGGAATATTTAGACGAAATCATAATAAAAACTATTCAGTTTCAAAAATAATAAATATTTTTTTCCCGAACCATTCAATATTTTCTATCCAGGGATTTTTTTCTTTTTTAACACTCAAACACTCAAAACTTTAAGTGTCAACTCGTGATGTTCCAAGTTTTAACATCCATTTTATAAAGTAAAAATAACAAAAAGTTTACCGAGTCCTTAAATAAAACACAAACACAAAATTATAAAAAAAACTTACTTTAAGCAAATCCAAATACACTTAACTAAATATTTGAACTGTTGCGTTGCTGGGCACAAACTAAATCCAAGTTTGGAAGATGATGATTTAAGAAGAAAAAATGAGAGTGAAATTTATTTAAATTATATAAACATCCTTAATATGGTGGTTAAATTGCATATCTTAAATTGAATTGAATAATGAGTCATTATTAACAATAATTATTATCATATTATGTGGTTTTAAATTTATTTATATTGATAATACAAATACATTATTTATTGGAATTATAACAAAAATCTTACTTTTTCTAAATTAGATAATTATATTATGTTTGTGTGTTCCATATTATTTTTATAAAATATAAAGTAAAACCAATTAAAAAAATAATTATATGATTTTATTGAAAGAATGCACATTCTATTTATAAAACCCCAGGGTAAGAAATTAATATGTAGAAGCTTACCTCATCTAACAAGATTTTCAAACAAAAATAAATTCTTGTTCTCGCCAAAAAAGTTACTTGTGGCTTAGAAGTATATATATGAAGACTGCATTTAAAAAGATAGTTTATATTGTTTGGTTTAAAAAATACATTTGTAATGGTAAAACCACATTTATAATATTTTAAGAAATTTGATGATCAATTCTGCTTAATTAATTTAGTAAATAAAATGTTGATCATTTAATTGGGTAAAAGGTTGGTCATTTCGGTTTTCGGTTTATTTAATTTAATGTAAAGAAAAATAAACAGGTCGTCTCCGTATACGTATATATTCATTTGTTAGTTAAAAAGGAAGCCTTATTTAAATCTTTAGAGACTTAAGCCATATTATCTGCCATTTTCTAGTTATAATAGCTAAGTACTTCTTTTTAACACCTTTTGGCACATTATCAGGATTTTCTACATATTCAGCCAGGGGCGGATCCAGAAAAATATGTCGGGGGGGTACAATATTTATATACCTACATTATGGATCAACGAAAAAAGTTCTTAAATCTTGCCTCCACATGGCTCATTTTCCTGTATTATTATAAAATAATATTCTAATGCTATAGCATTAGAGACACAGAAAATGCTCAGGCTCAAGCTTGCGAAAGCAAGTAATACTGGTCTCATTGGAGCTTTGAAAAAAATTCTTGAACCTGAACTTATCTAAATTGATGATATACTTCTCATGTTTGTTCGGTCCACTGATGGTCCAGAAGTTGGACTATTCAACCGCTCTCAAAAAGCGTAACCAGCTATTGAATAAACTGCTGATAGCGCAGCTAAGATTGACATGTTTTAAAATCATTTATTTAATAGTTTAAGAAAAACTGCAACCACGAAACGATTATAAGGAATTTTTGAGCTGGTCTCTTGTGTTTCTTGGTGGATGAAATGCGGTCCTGGTCAAAAGCCATTTATGTCCTAAAGATATATTGATTCCGAAATCAGTTTTCTTTAACAACTGCAGTTTACAAGTGAAGCTGTCTATAATTATATTCAGCTCTAAGGTATCCTAAAAAGTTAAAATGGTTTATTTAAATTTTTTGATGACAGAGTGCATTCTTAACCATTATTCTTTTAGTTTTTGTAGACATGTCTAGAAAAACTAAGGAAATAATGGTTAAAAACATGATGTACAAAATTTACGTCGTATTTATTTAACAAAGGACAATCTTATTACTGAAAGAACCAGCTCCTTCTTTATTAAAAAGAAAGTGAACAATTCCTGAGTACCAATTTAAAACTGGCCATATGATCCGGTTTTATTAGAATTTCGTGAACAGTGTTGTTAATGATACTGCCAAGCACGGAATTAATCTTATTAAAAAATACACTGACCAAGGACGAAGAACAGTTACAGAATATTTTTTGCCTAGTCGCTAATAATTTCCTTAAAATACATTCCTAATATACGTTTAATTATGGGCAACCTCTAAATTTTAGATCACAAATTAAAAAAAAATATTTCAAACTTTTTTTTAGGACTACTTGTACATTAGGTATATTGATATTTTGTACTTTTATTAAGA
Organism: Brassicogethes aeneus; assembly: GCA_921294245.1. Classification (NCBI taxonomy): domain Eukaryota; kingdom Metazoa; phylum Arthropoda; class Insecta; order Coleoptera; family Nitidulidae; genus Brassicogethes; species Brassicogethes aeneus. The sequence continues at coordinate 57,961,338 of OV121133.1, read as the reverse complement.
GTAAGTAGCAGCTATATATAGCTAAATAAAGTGTAATTTTTTAATTTATTTAATTTTTGGGGGTTTAAACCTCTGATTCCGTCACTGAATTCGCTAAGAATTTATATCGTCTGCAATACTGCCGTGCTAAGCTTAACCCCCGTATCTACAATTTTAATATATTAATATTTAAAGGACAAAAGATAATTTTTATTGTTTTTAACAATGAAAATGATATTTTGTCCTTTATAATTTAATATTGTACATACGGGGGTTTGGCTTACTAGGGCAGAATACTATAGTATACTTGGCTAATATACATAAAAGCTTTACGTGTTTTTAAACTTAAGTGTAACTAGCGCCGGGTTTTCTTAGTAAACTCACATATAGGTTTTGCCGCCGATAGTGATTTTTATTTACATATATAATTATTTAACATAAAAACTAATAAATATTGACTTTTGCTATTTTCACCTAATGATGTTTACTGCCTTAAATATAGGGTGTCACGTAATAAGTTGGGGGGATGATAGTAAGTAAGTAAGTTTTTCCTTTATCACTTTTGCATTAGTGCTGCTGTTTTTAATTAAAAAATTATGCAAATTAACTTAAATCTTGTTTGGCACGACATGTCGTGACAGTGGTTTGGCACGACACTGGTTTAAGCGGTTGGGGTCGAAGGACTAAGTAAAGTCGGCCAGTTATTTAACTATGCTTCGAAAATCGACAGCTGTTGCTGTCGCAATCGAGACCAATGGCTGTCCATCAAATGCCTAAGAATTAGTTTAAATTTCATAATTGTTTTATTTAAAAACAGTAGTGCATTATAATGCAAAAGTGAGGAAAAACTTGCTTACTTTGAAGCGAACTATCACCCTCCAGGGAATGACAACCTATTACATGACACCCAGTGGAAAGTTCTTTAAAAAGCGACAATTTATCAATAAAAAAAACCATATCTCGAAACTATACATTAACTGGCTAAAATTAAGTTTTAACCTTAAAAAAAGGATTTTCAAAAAAATCTATAAAAATATTAATTTTTGAAAAAAATGTGTCAATGGTTTTTATTATTTTTTATGAAGACATGTGAACTATACATTAACTGGCTAAAATTAAGTTTTAACCTTAAAAAAAGGATTTTCAAAAAAATCTATAAAAATATTAATTTTTGAAAAAAATGTGTCAATTGTTTTTATTATTTTTTATGAAGATATGTGAACCATAACCCTACACATAGTTGCCAAATTTTACGAAATTTATATTGAAATATTAAAAAATATTTAATTTAACAATAAATTTTAAGTCAAAAAAAGTAAAGTGGTTCTGTGTGTTATTTGTTTTCGGTGGTTTTTATTTTTTAGTATGTTAAATGACATCCCTTGACACGTCAACTGGGGTTTTTTGTTTGGTTAAATTTTTCTTCTTTTTTTATAAAAATCATCCAATAAATAGTCCTCGTACACAGTACCAATAAATTTGCTTTTATACTTAATATTCAGGGTGCACTAAGTATCCTTATTTGTGTTTACTTCTATGGGTATTTTTTATTTCAAGGACTGTTAAATTAAAGAAACATTGTGTAATTACAATTTACCTATTTACATGAAATTTCTGAATTAAAAAAAAAAAGCCAGCAATTTTGAAAATATTTGAACAAAACTAAAAACCTTTCAAAACCAAACACATTAATTTACATGTTCATCCAATTTCTTCGCTACTATGATTTGAGTTAGGTATCATCACCATCTTTTGTTTGATACATCGTTGGATTTCTTGATTATTTTATATATAATCTTCTAAAATCCCAATATGATGGCTATACGGCCATTTCGAGCGCGCGAAACGCACGAATTACTAACTGTTTTTATATAAAAAAAACTGTAGATAATTTATTATATATTATTTTGGCACCAAAATTGTCAAAAATACATTAAATTAAAAAAAAACGCAAGAAATATTGTATAAAAGTAAAGATATTTTTAATAATTGAAAGGTTTGGACGAGACAAAAAAAAGATTTATCTTGCCCCGTCCACACCTGTCAAGTATTGAAATTATCTCTACTTTTATAAAATATTTCCTGCGTTTTTTTTAATGTAAGTATATCCTAATAAAAGTAGAATATATTTGATAATTTTTAAGCAAAAATAATATATCATAAATTACCTACAATTTAAAAAAAAACAGTTTTGTAATTTGTTCTGTCCGTATGCTTGAAAGGGCCGTATAGGAAAAACAAAATATGGTGGTGGTAGTTATCTCAAAATCCAGTAAGCAAAAAAATTACAAATTGAATATGTAGATAAATGTGAAAGTTACTTTTTTTTCAAAATAACCGGGAATAACGAAGTTACAACAATTTTTGGTTTCGACAGGTTTTTAGATTTTTTTTTTTCATTATTTCTAATTTAACCAACCTTAAGGCTACAATTGTAGCTCTTAAGTAGACCTTAAGGCAACAATTATAGCTCTTCAAATAAAAAAGATAACCATACATAGGATACTTGGTGCACACTGTAAGTAAAAAAAATCAGTTGTTTTTTTATCGTCTTCCTCCCTCAAAAAAGTGTGCCTGAAGGAAAATAATAAAATAAAATAGTTTTTCTTATGAAAAGGGGCCCCTCCACCCAATTTCCAACGATTCAGCGGATCTCAGCCTGAAGGAAAAACGAGAAGAAGTTTTTAGTCTTGAGAATATAAACTTACTACAATTTGTATTTTTTCGTTGAAACAGGGAAAGGGCGGGTTATAATCGCAAGACGAGCAGGGAATGAATTATGAATGCTGCCCTAACGTTCCTTCCATAAATTTCGAGGCAGTTACGTAACAATTTTACGTATATAAGCACTAGGAGATAAATCAATAATTGAATTTACAAGCTTTTAGTATTTAATTGTCACCTAAAATATCCGATATCGTATATAACGAAGCTTTAAATTCCGAGAATCTTCTGCAAGAAAGTTCTTTACAAATTTTACAGTACAGAAATGTATTTTTTAGGACGCTTTTGTGTTTATAATTTGCCTTAATTTTGAGTAAAAAAGCCCATTAATTAGTCAACCAACGTTATTACAAAATGTTGTATTAATTCAAATATAAGATCTTGTGCGCGTAATCAAAAAAGCTTTCATCATATTGCATTTTTTTTAATTAAAAAAACTTTCCCTGTGTATTTTGATTTGAAAACCTAATAATCAATTCATAGAAGTATGGACTTTATTAACGCCGTGGATAAAACCAAGTTAAAAGTTAAATTGCAAAAGTTTGGTCTATTTGTAGCCTACAAATACATAGGTACCTAAAGCTAAGATAAGAAAAAGAAAAAAATAAGAAACCAACTAATTTAAGTTACGTATACACGAAATAAGTCCGGGTAGTGTTGCAGACGATATAAATTCTTGGCTAAATAAGTAGGAAATCTTGATAGTATGCCAAAGAAAAGGCGGCAAAAGGAAGTATCATTACTAAACTGAAAATTGCAGATATTATGCCTTCAGTGTAATATTTAAATAAGGGTTCTGTTTTTTTAGTAGGTAATTGTATACTGAGATGACACGTTTATTTTCCTTTTAAACGAATACCAAAACAGAATAACCTTCCACCCAATTATATGACAGTTTAATTAGTTTCAACATTTTTTGATCATACACAAAGAATTGCCAGAAACTATAAAATTAAATTAAATAGTTTATTGAGTGTCTTACTGTTCTGCGCATCAATGGTAGGTACTATTTTATGTTCTTCTTGTAGATAGAACATGTTTCTCCCGGGGAAAAGAATATTAAATTATACAAATTCCGTCGTATACGACTTAATTTAATAATTATAAGGCTTAATTATAATTAATTTATAAGGCTTAATTTAACAAAAATCGTAAACTTTTTCTGCCGACTATCAATTTGATTGGAATCATTCGAAAATGCAAATTAGTCAGTATTTACAAAATTCACGAAAGAATAACGAAATTTTACAAAATCGTTATAAGATTTTAATTTCTCTTCAATTCTTGATTATTTACTTTCCCGACTGAAATTTTTAATTTTTCCGAAAAAAAATCGAAAAAACACGTTGCTAAGTAATATTTTAACAAGAAGCATGAGTGCTGGTGGCAACAAAAATCCGAGTCGAAGACGAGGATTTTTGCACCTGCACGAATGCATTTTGTTAAATAATATTACTTAGAATTGTGTTTTTTTTAAATTTTTTTCTCAGGAAAAATTAGATACCCGAATGTTATTTGACAAGACTATTTCATGAGTAACAGTTATTCTGCATACACATATCTTACAAAACACAACTACCTATTATACATGCATAAATAATAAATATGTAGGTATTAATTTGAAAAATAGGTAATTTATTTAATCAATAGGTAATTTATTTAATCACAAAATACTACAAACTTAATTATTTATGGTACAACAGCTGTCAAGTTTTGCCGCGGGTAAACTCGAAAAAACTACTGACAGGTGCTGTCATACAGTTTTTCCACCTAGAAACCATTTGTAATTCAAAATTGTGATTAGTGGAAATTAAGACGAGGGAAGTGAAAAAGTATTGTAACGTTTTTAACTGTTCGTAGTGTGAATAAAAACACGCACTGGTTAATTAACGAACTAAACTATTTATTTAATAACTTAACTACACTTAAATCACTATAAAACTAACTAAACACTTAACTACTAATTATTTATATCACTACTAGTTTATTTATTTGCACTTATATTTATTTATTTCTTCGCGCGTACCAAAGCTCAACTGACTGCTCTGTGTTGCTCCGTTTCTTATATATTCAGCGCCAAGGTCTTCTGGAACATTCCAGCGAGCTCCACTCTCTCGATTATTCGAGCGCTGAGTCACCGGCGATGACTTACCGGCAATGACTAATCGGCGATGAGTCATCACTCCGATATCCAGGGCGGTACTCGCTACATTGCCCCCGTCTTAAAACATTTTCGTCCCGAAAATGGTCCTCAGCTCCATGGCGATATTTGCATAGAGATCCAAACTTGCATTGTGACGTCCTATAGAAGTAGCAGTCTACGGTCTTCCTTCCGGTTGTTCTTTTAGGGTTGTGGCAACAGACAAGAATGTGTATGCCACTAAATCTGAAGATAACTTCCACCATACTTCTAATTATTCTCCAGTCCAAACCGTCAAGTCCACAAGCAATCTTTGGTATCGCCAGGTTCATGATGTCCTTGGACAAAAGGGTATCCCTCAATTTATTTAAGGCATTCCATACATCACGGTAGTTTGGCTTCTGATTGGAGAGTTGCTTCGTTACCAGATAGAAGATACTTCGGTTACCTATCTGCTCATTATCCACAATTTCAAGCACCTCTCCAACTTTGGGACTCTGCCTTTGTAGCTCGTCGACCCGTCCAAATTTGTTTTTAAAGACAACCGCTATTCCCCAGGTCATCCTAAGGTCTTCCGCAACACAGTGAGCCAAGGAGTAATCGGCCGAAACCGTGAACAGATCTTTTTGCTCTTCTCGAGTGACACCATACCGAGCTTTTTTACCGCTCGAATATAAATACATGAAGTCTTCAAAAGGCAAGTCGTCTTCCGGCGGATTAACTCTCCTTACTCTAGCATCGTCTATTTGATCATTGTTTCCAGCGTAAGGAGCCAATCGGTTAAAATGGATCACTTTCGGCTTTCCTCTTGGTTGTTTCCTGACTCATGACTTCGTATGGCCCCTCCCAAGAAGTCTGCAGCTTCGGTGAATAACCACGACGGCGCTGAGGGTTGTATAACCAAACTAGGTCTCCAGGTTGAAATCCTCCGTTTTCCGCCTTGATGTCATATGCCTCTTTCATTCTATCACTGGCACTCTGGATGTTTAAACGAACTCGGCTGTGAATGTCGCTCATTTTCCTACGTAAATTGCTAACGTAATCTTCTCCAGCAATATCTTCCCCTGGTAGGCAACCAAACCTCAGGTCACAAGGTAGACGAAGTTCACGTCCCATAACAATGCTAGCGGGTGTCTGGCCGGTTGTATCGTGAATAGAAGAACGGTACGCCAACAAGAACAGATGGAGGAAGCGGTCCCAGTCTCTTTGGTGATCAGAGACTACCTTCGAAAGGTACCTGTTTATCGTTCGATTCATTCGTTCCACCATTCCATCAGACTGCGGATGTAATGCAGTCGTCCTCGTCTTCCGAATGTTAAGAATCTTACAGACATTCTTGAACAATATAGATTCAAAGTTCCTGCCTTGGTCTGAATGCATCTCCATTGGCACACCAAAACGACAAATCCACTCCTTAATAAGGGCATCGGCCACTGTGGCAGCTTCCTGGTTTGGCAAGGCGTACGCTTCCGCCCACTTGCTGAAGTAGTCCATTACAACGATGATGTATTTATTTCCAGATTCTGTTTCCGGAAATGGACCCGCCACGTCGATTGCAATTCTCTCAAATGGGCTGCCCACATTGTACTGTCGCATTGGGGCTTTTGGGCGCTTCTGGGGTCCATTGCTTGCCGCGCAAACGGCGCACTTCTTGCACCATTCCTTCACATCTCGTTGGCTGTTGACCCAATAGAACCGTTCCCTAAGTCTTCCGAGCGTCCTGGTCACCCCAAGATGTCCTCCAGTAGTTCCATCATGGATTTCCTGCAGCACTTCTGGTATCCTGTTTCTGGGGATTATTATCTGCTTCCGGTCTTCCACCCCTTCTGGAGTCTCCAGCACACGCTTTAGAAGCCCTTCACTTAAGATGATGGAATTCCATTGGGCCCAGTACGATTTCACATTCGGCGAATATTGGGCAACTTCTTGCCACGTTGGTTTACAGTCGTTCTTCTTCCAATCGATGATGAGCTTCAAATCCGAATCCCTTTCCTGGTCTTGTTGAACCTCAGCGGATTGCCAATGATCATCTACGATTTTAGTCCTGCGAATATACACATCCTTTTCTTCGGCCCTATTTATTTTTCTAAATGAAGTCGGCGCCACCTGACTTCCTCTGCAACGACTTTGGATATGTCCCAGCTTTCCACATCTCCAACACCGGATTTCTTTCTTCTCTGGTAAACTCTCCTTAAGAACTCGCCTAATTGCTTCAATTATCCTGGGTTCTTCCTTCTTTTCTTCTTCGACTCTCCTAATTCTAGGCTGGCTCCTGCAGCTCTCCTTTGCCGCCTCGAGTTCCAAAGCTAGAGCCAATGCATCAACTAGTTGGCTCGGACGAGCCAATGTCAGAGCCTATCGTGTTTCATTGTCCCGAAGTCCATCCAAAAAGGCTTGAACCGCTAATCGTTCCATAACGGTCGTTGGAGTAGCTGGATATGCTAGCCGGACCAAGCGTCCAATATCAGCCTCGAATTCTTGCAAAGTCTCGTTAGATTTCTGGCAGCGATTCTTCAGTTGGGAATGGTACACATGTTCCAGATGTGTCTGGCCATATCGCAGTTCCAGGTGTTTCACCAAGGCTTCGTAATCTTCTTGTTCGTTGGGAGAGAGTGTCTGCAAGATGTCCGTTGCATCTCCGCGTAAAGCCAGAGTCAATGCCGTAGCCTTCTCTTCTGGTAGCCAGCCATTTGCTTTTGCTGCTGCCTCAAACTGACGGATGTAATTTGTCCAAGAAGTTTTTCCATCGAACTGAGGTGGTTTCATTCGAACTCGGCTCCCCTCCAGCATTGTTCCTGGTTCCGCCAGCATCATGGGTAGATTTACAGCTGTCAGTTTACTATTTATTTCTTTAATTTTGACTTCCAATTTATCATCCAATTCCATCCTTACGTCATTCAATTTCTGTCCTACTTTCTCTTCTAATTCATTTACATTATCTAGAATCTTCTTTTCCAAATATTCTTTTAAATTTTTAGAATTTTCCAGTATTTTCTTTTGTAAATCATCCTTTAAATTGTTGGAATTTTCCACCATTTTCTGTTGCAAATCGACTTTTAATTCGCTAGAATTTTCTACCATTTTCTGTTGCAAATCATCCTTTAAATCTTTCAGTTCTTTAGAATTTTCTAGCATTTTCTGTTGTATATCGCTAGAATTTTCCAACATTTTCTGTTGCAACTCGTTGGAATTTTCTAGAATATTCTGTTTCAAATCAGCTTTCAAATTGTTAGAATTCTCTAACATTTTTTCGTTTAAATTTTGCAACATTAAATGCATATTACACTGGCCTTCAAATAAATACGTATCTGGATTTTCACCTTCCTGCTCCAACGCTTCTCGAAGCCGCTGCTGCAACACATTCTTTTTTCCAGTTGTATCACATTCCCTTTCTTCCAGCTCTCGCTTAAGGTCCGCCACTTTTAAGTCCATTAACGAAACCATTTTCGCGAACTTTCACACTAACCGCACTCCTGACACCAATTGTAACGTTTTTAACTGTTCGTAGTGTGAATAAAAACACGCACTGGTTAATTAACGAACTAAACTATTTATTTAATAACTTAACTACACTTAAAACACTATAAAACTAACTAAACACTTAACTACTAATTATTTATATCACTACTAGTTTATTTATTTGCACTTATATTTATTTATTTCTTCGCGCGTACCAAAGCTCAACTGACTGCTCTGTGTTGCTCCGTTTCTTATATATTCAGCGCCAAGGTCTTCTGGAACATTCCAGCGAGCTCCACTCTCTCGATTATTCGAGCGCTGAGTCACCGGCGATGACTCACCGGCAATGACTAATCGGCGATGAGTCATCACTCCGATATCCAGGGCGGTACTCGCTACAGTATAATAGTAACAGTAAAAATGTTACGAATTACTTAGAAATTTAATCAAATAATTAACAGTAGTTGACATCTGTTAATTTTTAAACACCTGTCATTTTTGGCATCTGTAATTTATTGACACCTGTCATTTCTCGATACCTGTCATCTGTCATCTGAAATTTTTGGAACCTGTCATTTTTTGACATTAACTATTATAATGAAGAGATCAGCAATATTCAACTTATTTCTCAAATATAAAGCAATATTTTTTTAATTACTAATTATTCAAATAATTATAATTAGCATCCATTATTAAATAGGCAGGTAGTTAGAAATTTGTAATTCTATAATTTAATTTTTTTTAAATTTGAATAAAAATACATAAATAAATTATCATTAATTGTTCCAATTGCGAAATATTTAAATAATTATACAGGGTATTTCACATACGTGGTCCATTAGAAGTTTCTGGAGGACGAAAAAAGATATTGATTTGAAATTTTAAAAGCGTTTATAATCCATTTAAGTTTATTTTTCTAAAATATTTTAAACAAAATGCTACTTCCGGTTTATCCGGAAGTGAGATCAACTTTTTTATTATAAATAGAACACCCCATATATTTTGACATAAAATTCTGAAAAATATATGAGTTATTTAATTTGAAATAACAAAGTTGATGTCACTTCCGGATAAACCGGACGTGGCATTTTGTTAAAAATATTTTAGAGAAAATTTACTTATGGATTTTAAACGCTTTTAAAATTTCAAATCGATATTTTTTCCGTTCCCCATAAACTTCTAATTAGAAGTTTAATTAATGGACCACCAATGTGAAACACCCTGTATATGTACTCGTATAAAATGATTACATATATGTATGTATAATATACATATATATATATATATATATATATATATATATATATATATATATATGTAATTATTTTATATTCATATACAAGGCTGTCAGAAAAAAGTATCTTAGTTACTTTAGATTAACTTAGTTACTTTAAAGTATCTAAGTTACTGTATCTTAGTTCCTTTATTTTTTTAACAAAAAGTATCTAGTATCTTAGATAGTTTTTAAAAGGAACTGTATCTTGTAACTTAAAAAAAGTATCTTAGATACCGAAAAGTATCTTAGATACCAAAAAGTAACTTAGATACCAAAAAGTAACTTAGATACCAAAAAGTATCTAAGATACCACAAGAAAATTTCCTTTAGTCAAGTTAATAAGTATACTGGCGACTTGAGCGACTGGCGCCAATCGACTGGCGATATTTTAAAAGTGCCAAAGTTAGACACTTTTTGCATTAGACCCTTCAATGGTTTTAATCAACTAGATTTTATTGAAAAAAATTGTTAAAAAAGTAAGCTTAAAATTATTTGAAAAATCAGGGTGGGGTTGGAACGAATTTTTGTTGGGTGGTTTATATGAAACTTATTACATAATATACAAAGTAACTAAAAAGTATCTTATAAAGTATCTTAAAAAGTAACTTAAGATAAGTATTTAAGTTCCTTTTTTTAAAGAGGAACTAGATACCCAAAGTAACTTCGGATACTTACAGCTCATGAATCATATATAATTTTTAAATTGTATGAGTATGAGTATGAGTATAAGAGACGTATAACCGGCCCCATTGCCTCATCGCTCCCGGGCCCCGCATAGACCTCTGTTTCCTTTCGCCACCAGCAACGGCGCGGCTTCACCCGTGTTTGCTGGTTGCGAATGTCCATTGCGTCCCGTACTGTCCCCTATTTAGGGCTCGAGGACAAAATGTCAATAGTTTTAGTAGCCATTCCCGGGTTCGCCGAGCCGATGCTATACGCCCAGAAGGGTCATGAAGGAGGTAGGACGGGAGGGATAGACAGTTTGGTGTTTGGGGGACAATTACTCCGACTCAAATCTAAGTACGACTCGGGATCCCCCTAGACCGGGAAGTTAGTATTACTCCAAACATTTGGATTTACTTTTTAGAGTTGGGGAGTTGTTAGTTCCCTAGAGAACTAACAACTCCTGCAGCTGCAGGGGCAGGGGCCTAGTTTACTGGTCGTGGTCAACGTCTTGACCGTTATTGTCTCTGTCCGTGTCGGGTTGTTCCTGCATCAGAAGATATTTGTAGTATTTTTACTTAGCCTAAGTTTCTCTGCCATTTGTCAGTTACCGTTTATGTTTTGTGAGCCTTTTTAGTATCAACTTTAAAAATATACATACATAAAATGTATATACATTTTTTCTATGGTTACAATGCTCATGATTAAAGCATTAGGTATAATACATATTATTTATTTAATAATTACTAAATATACAACTACCTGGCAATATTAATTTAATGCATTAAATTAATTTTTTAATTATTTAAATTATATATTTTCATTAAATAGGTATTAAAAAGGAGAAAGTAAAACTGAAATTTTTTTATCCCCTTCAATGAAAAAACTTTTCAATGTTTTGCTAAAAAATAAATCATTCTAAACGTATGAATTGGATATCCTTTTCATGAAATGGAGATTTACCCATCCACTTGATGAAATTAACATTAAGCACATAAAATGCACAAAAATTCTATCCACATGATGAAATTAACTTTGAATACACTAAGCGGATCCATTTCATGAAGTGGACATCCATTTCATAAAATGTATGATTACATCAAGTAAGCGCGACATATACAAATCGATTAACCTTTAGTAGGTATTAGTTGCAGCCGCATTAACCGGCAAAGTGAATTCACAAAAAAATGGGGATCTTAATTTACTTTCGTATCTTAAACTAAGTAATTTTCGGAAAATGCCGATTTCGTTTCCATTGATTGAAATAAATTATCGGAACCTGGAAAAATACCGACTCCGAAAAAGTTAGAGGGTGTGACACCCCCCCTACACCCTTCTGGCTATGCCCCTGTTAACAAAGCATTATCCAAATCGTCCTACAAGGCGCAGTTTTGACATTAGACAGTTCTTTTAATGACAGTCGCCGTGTAATCCATGTTGCCTAATCTCAAATACAAAGCAACTTCGGGTGCGCTTAACCCTAATCTTCTTAGTCTTATCTTTTAAGACCGCGTATCTCGATGACTTATGATTAATTTCGGCGGTGAATAAGGGACCTAATCTTTCGAAACATCGCGTACGAGCTTTGCGTGTTTGCTCGCTGACATTTTAAGACGTTGACGAGACCTCAAAACACATCGCTCTGCTACAACGTTGTTTTTAAGGAAAGTGAATTGAAATGAAATGAGATGCGGGACTTACCACGATTTGCATGAAAATTCTAATCCCAGCAATTAGCACCACCTGCAACAAAGAGATGATTAGTTTTGACATTTGTTTAATAGGTATGTATGTACTACATACTATGTAGGTATAATAGCAGTGGCGTGCATACTAGGGTTATCGGGTTTAAATTTTAAAATCACAGGACCACACGTTAAAAAAGGAAAGGACACAAAAATAAGGAAGGACATTAAACTTAAACAAAATTTATTTTACATAAAAAAATTAAAAAAACTTTTAATTTCCACCTAAAGGCAAAAAAATGCATAAGATCCCAGACTGCAATGAAGGTTCGAAAATATTCCATGAATAATAATTCTAGAAATATTCATTTGGAATATTTCATAGAATGATCCTCTAAAACTTCCAAACACCATCTAAGAACTTTCACAGTAACTATTCATTGGAAATATTTTATAGAATGATCCTCTACAACCAAGCAAAAAATGTTCCTTATATTCAAAAAACAATAATTAATTTTCTCTTTGGTTATACTTTGTATTTGAATTATATCAACTGACAAGATTGTAGTTTTCAGTAATAGGTATAAACCACAGAGATGTGGTAAGAGACACATCAATGTCTTTGGGTGTGGTATAAATACTCTACAACCCAGCAAATACAAACGTCCTCAGGACGTCCTTGGACCAGCCTTATGTCCCAGAAGGGTATGATCCTATAAGGATGTCCAGAGGGCGTCCATAGATCGTCCTTTTGGGATATACTGATGACATTTAAGGATGTCCTTGGACCAGCCTTAATGTCTCAGAATGGGATGAAAATATTAATTAATTAAAAATATTAATATTATTTACTAAATAGGTAAAATGGCCAATTTTGAAACATAATTGCTACAAAAAATCCTAATACCAAAAGTTATAAACAAATATAGTTGCAGTACCTCTCACCGTTGCTTACGTACGCTTGATAACTATATATACCTATAGGTTAAAAATATCAGTGCGTCTGTGATGGCTAGTTAAGTTCCTGGGTATAAGTGGCCATAAGGGCTAGGAATAATCCCCAAATTATATTAAGATACATTCTCCTAACAATACTTAAGTCTTATGCATGCCGCTACATGTAATATTCTTTTTATGATGACTGGGTTAACCAAAAAGCGGATATTTGATTACACCAGGAATATTCCTGGGAATATTCTGGTACGATTGGAATAATTCTTGGAATATTCCTGACATGTCCTGTTTTGCGGTCTGGGATGACGCCAAGTTAAATAAAAAAATTATTCGATAAACCATTAAGCGTAAGATGGCGCCGAGTTAAGTACAATTTATAATTTGAGCATTTGTGAAATCCAGGACATTAGGGGTCCTTCCTGAGGTCTTCGCAGGACGCTTAAATTCCAGCCCCAAATCCAGTACATCCTGCGAAATCCAGGACACCTGGCAACCCTAGTGCATACAATACAAGCAAAAAAGCATTTCCCACCTTAGAAATTAAACATTAGTTAATTAATTAATTCATTTATTTTCAAAAATTATTTTCATTTTATGATGTTTGTAGACAAGCACAATAGGTATCGTTTATGTATCCAAATATACGCCGAGCCAAAAACACTGCGTGAACCAATCAAAATTCGGTTGTAGAAACGCACACCGATTTGGCACCAGTTTAAAAAATTATTTTTGCACAGTTAACTTACTCGCTTAAAAACAAAATTTAACAAATATAATATTCCAAATCCAATACAAGTTCCACCAAACTAAAAAGAAACCAAGAATAACATGTTTGCTTTTTAGAAATTTTGAGGGCCACCAACATTCTAAATTCGAAAACAAAAACATAATAAATTAAACGAAAAAGAAAAGGAAAGAGAATTACTTTTTAATATTGATCTTTGAAAAAAGATTTTTAGGTTTTTGCAAGGAACCATTTTGTTTAGTTAGGTGATTTTGGGACACAACTTGTCTTTACTCACAATTTTTAATCGTGACGGGCGGGACAAAAATTACCGAGTAACGTGGAATGCCCCTTCTACTAAAAAGGGACAACGTAATAGAGGCTATAGATCTTTTTTATTGAGATCTTTTTTATTTGCTATTGTTTTGAATTATGTTTTTATCTCCGTTATATGGCGCCGGATTTAAAAAAATAAAATTTTTTGGAATTTTTAGTTTAATATCTACAATTTTTGTATTAAACATTTTTAAGAAATATATCAACCAACAAAGAGATTTATATAAAAACAAAAGAAAGTCGATAATTCAAATAAATTTTTTTTTCCTTGGAAAAATAAGCTTTTTTGGGAAAAAATAATTATAATATAATTAAATATAACATTTTTTTAAATCCAATTTTTCAGAAAAAATACATTTTTGTATGGTTTTTATTTCGACCTTTAATTAAGATTGGTAAATTTTCAGAAAAATTGACTTATGCATTTTTTCCGAATTATCCGTGGTATCCATATCCGTGTATCCTACGGATAATACGAGAATAAATGCAAAAGTCAATTTTACTGAAAATTCAGTAAATAAAGCAAAACTCAATCTTTCGAAAATTTCACAATTTTTCCGGATGTTCCTTTTTTGTCGGCTCATTTTTTTCGGAAATATTTAAACACTAGTCTTGATAAGATAACCTCCATAATTACGTTGTTTCTTTTAAGTACAAACACCCTGTATATTTCAATTTATTAAAAAATGCCTACCTTAGTTTAAATGGCACTGCACGACACTGGACACAGGGTGTCCAAAAAATACCACGGTTATTTTTAGTTTAAAATGTTTTTACAAATAGTTTTTGAATTAAATTGAATTTTTTATTTTAATGTTTTAAAACTATGTAGGTATGTAGGTATTCATAAAATTTATATATATTTAATATAAATATAGAAAATTAACTTATTATGGTTTCATAATCTTAAAAAAGGTTTTTAAAACGATTTATTTAATAAATCATTATATTTTTCCAAAATATATTTATTTTTCTAAACAAAAAATCGCTTTTGTTTTTGAAGAATATTTAATTCATTTATAAAATTTATATATATTTAATATAAATATAGAAAATTAACTTATTATGGTTTCATAATCTTAAAAAAGGTTTTTAAAACGATTTATTTAATAAATCATTATATTTTTCCAAAATATATTTATTTTTCTAAACAAAAAATCGCTTTTGTTTTTGAAGAATATTTAATTTTATTCAAAATTTGCGTTGGCATTTTTCTATGAAAACAGCTTATAAGACACCTAGCGTTCCTAATTTTTAATGCTTAATGAAAATATGAATTAGTCTGAAACCCTATATAAAAATGAAAAATACTTCCCGAAAAACATTTGATAATGTAATTAATATACAGTTACAAATTGTTCTTAAAGATTAAAAAAAAACGTAAACAAATTTATTTACTTAGTTTATTACGAAAATGTGTATACAAAAATGTAGTAAAAATATATGACAACAAAACAACAAATAGTAAAGATGGTTGACAGATGTATTTTATGACAGTTTCTTTAAATCATCATAACTTCGTTTAAATTAATAAATTATTATTACTTTTTCTTAAAACATTGTAATGGTAAAAACTACAATGCATTGTTTTTTATTATTACACACAGAAAAAAAGGTTTAGTTAGCCCAACTATTATTTGTTTCATTTAACTAAATATGTTGTTTCAATAGAGCCAACCAAACATTTAGTTATTTTAACAACCGCATTTGGTTATATTTTACAACTATATATTTGGTTGAAACAAACATTTATATAGTTCAAGTGACCTTTACCTACCAGTCCAATGTACTAAATACATTTGGTTGAATTGACTAAATATAATTTGTTACCCTAACTAGGTTAACGGCTTGGTACAACTTACCCATATCGTTTGGCGCATTTATAAACCTAACAATAAAAATAAGATCTTGAAATGTTTGGAGTAGAAACATTTTTTAAGCCATTTTCTTATATTCTTCAAAAAACAGGAAGTTCCTTGACGCATTACTAGTATAATACCAGAGGTATTATTCCAGATAATTAAACCTTTACCTCGCTAGAGATAATGTTTTAGTGCGTTCCACCAACTTAATAAAATACTTCAAGTATTGACAGCTGTTTCCACCTATTCAAGGTCTCTTTAGTATCGAACAACTTGTAGTGTCACACCAAAGCAAAGAAGCACCTCACCTTATATACTCTTCATGTAAGTCAACAGAGGCGAGATTTAAGAACATCACGCGATCCACACCGCCTTTGCCGCGATCGGTACATACTATGCAACCAGGAATGCACGGCAAATGTTTTAATCATTTTAACAGAGTGCTTAAGGTTGAAGTAACTCTTATTTTACAAACAACATATTTAGTAAACTGAACCATACAATTTAACCAATTTAGAAAAATAAAATGACTATCTGGTTTAGTACCGTCCAACTAATCTTTGTTTATATTAACCTTCCCACGGTTGATTTAAATAAATATGGGTCAACTAAATTAATATAGTTAAATTAACCATTCCTTTTTTTCTGTGCAATTCAAATTGAAAATTTAAGACTCCATAGTAAATGCCATAAATTCGTAATGATATGATTGAACTGGAATCACAATAAAAATGTCTGCGGTGTAACCTATGCATTCCTATAAATTTGTCCTGATTGAAATTGATAAAAGGTCGATTTGCGATACGTTGCGTGACCCACAAATGCAAATCAAGCCAACAATTTTTGTTCAGTATTTATAGCAAGGTCTATGGTATATGGTCCATTTTTTAGATTTGAGCATTTTTGGGTAGTTTTTTTATATACTGTATAATAAATTGTTTGAATATGGCATAAGAGGAGATTGACATAAAAAAATTAAGTATTGCTGTTGTCAAGGTAAGTTGATTGTTCTGCGCATTAATGGTTAGTGTTTCCTAGATGACACAAAAAAAATTGTTGAATATATTAACAAATTTGTAACATTTGTTTAAAACATAAACATTTTTTTTTTTGAAATTTGCGACTATTTATTTGTTTTGTTTTTAATTATACTGCAGTCAAAATTATACTGCATGTCAAAATATGAAAAAAGAGAAATAAAAACACTGAGAGTAATCAATTTTTTAAATCGGGATTTGAAAAATCCATTACTATGTGTAATCAACGACCTCGTACGAATATTTTGGGATTAAAGAAACGAAAAGAACAACAAATTCGAAAACAATGTATTTGTTTATAAAATTTGTATGACAAAATTTAAATTTTCGAAATTGAAGATTGTTGTATTTAAAAATTTAGAAGAACATCTAATTCAAACTTTTTTCAACAAACATTAGGAGTTTTTTCCAATCTCATTACATTTACAAACGGTTGTATAAAGATTTTTCTAGTTCTAAAATAAAAAATACGTTTTATCTTTTTTCGTGTGGCCAACAAAAAAAATATATTGGGCAATTTTAAATTTTGACTAAAACTTTGTCGACACGTTACCTAAAAAAATAAATTGTTACATATTATTTCTCTAAGAGCAAAAAATATTGGTTTTAAACAAATTGTGAATAAAAAACTTGCTATTCTTTCAACAATTTTATTTGCGCAACTAGAAACTACATTAAGTTTTAGCAATAAAAATTATAAATGAGCTTAGACAATGAAATCGCGTTTTTTGTGTATCGGCCTGATTTGTCGATTATCGCGGTATCGGCCGATATCAAAAGCCTATCGGCCGATCGACCAATATATTTTTAATGGAAATAAATTTAAAAAATAATATAAAAAAACACACTTATATCAAAAATAAATATGTATTAGCAATAAAATATAGGTAACATAATAACATAACTAATTATTCTTTGGTTATGAATTAAAAATAGGTAAAATAAAACTTAATACATATTGCAACTGTAAGGTGATATCGTTCAAATATTTGGTTAATATTGATAATTTAGTTTTGTCAAAATGTTTACATTAAATTGTGATATTATAGTTTTTTTATAATGCAACATGAATTAAATTTATTTCTTTAACACTGTAGTTGACATAATGGCTGGAAATAGTTCCGACTAATTGTTTGCGGACCCAAGGTTCTAGGAACCTTTTTCTTAAAATTGACTGTTTTTAAAATCCGAATATAATAAAGGAAAGTGATTTATGTGTATATTTAGTGGCAGATATTCGTAAATGCGTTCGAGTTAAACAGAGTTTGAGTAAACTAATTCGACAGACATGTTTAAATCGATAAAATGCTATTGTTATGAATAATTCGAGTTAGAGGGAAAATTTGACTTAAAGGAATGACGACTGTATTATATTTTTACAAGTTACAGTTAAATACCTACCTGAATCCGTTATCTGACGATATTCAACTGTGGTGTTTCGACAGATGGTATTTCAATTTGGACGTGTTGGCCGTTTTTCCTTTGCCACCCAATAAAACAAAATTTCACATTCTTTTTTTAAAGTATTTTCATAAAGGGCTTGTTTTCGGCATTTTGTTACAGTTTACTTTAAACCCTATACACTTTGGCAGTAGGTACTCTATTTTAAAATTCAAACACTTTCAAAATGAAGCACAAATTAACCTAACACGACACAACATAAATAACAGTTTAGACCTGCAGACACGCGCGACGATGATAGCGCAACACGTGTATTTAGTAATATGGAGGATTTTCCAAGCGAAACAGTGCGAACCACGACGAAAAGAAACGAAAGGCCGATATATCGGTATATCGGCTTTTGAAATATCGGTATCGGCTAAAATTTCTATATCGGTCGATCTCTAATTCTTAACTGAAAACAAATATCCAATAACTAGGCTAAATAATAACATTTTCTTACTACCTCGACTGAAAATACGTTGTTTCGTCCCCGATTCCACGGCAGAAAGTTTACGTTTCTTGCATTGGTCAAGCTATACGCGCACACTCTATAATAGCGGGAGTAAAAATTTTTTAGTCGTGTGCTCAACATATGCAACTCTGATTACGACACTAATATAACCTCAAAATTTGGGCAGGCATCAATATGTTTCGATATACACATTTAATTTTTTCCCGTATTTTCGGCCGGGTTGGATTTTCGGCCGAGGTAGTAAGAAAAATAGTATACACTACACGGGCAGGAGTCTCACACTTTCTGCCCTTGTAGTTTAACTTTCTGCCCTTGTAGTGTAACTATTTATTACAATATACAATTATAAAATAATTATTCTATATACAGCTTAACCAATTAATTGTTCCTGTAGAAATAACAAAATAAAATGTCAAGAAAAGTGCAACAGCTTCATTTTAACAACGATTTAAGGAAAATTCCGTAACAGCCTTCAAATGATTTTTCCCATACTGAGTGTTCTAAATTAAATTTATTTTATACCTATTCCATATAATTAGAAATTATCTGTGGACTGACCCTCCCGCCTGCTCCGACCAAAGTCCGCATCGAAGAAACGCAACTGTTTCTTGTAAGTGATTTAGAATTATGTGGATTTTTAGCGTTTGAGAAATATCTAGTGATGCCGCCGATACGAGAGATTCTCGTCTCGACGAGACGAGAGGGCGATTTTCTCTCGAAAAAAGGCTCGAGACGAGAGAATGCCCTCTCGCTCGAGAATTTCTCGTTTCTCTCGATCTCTCTCGTTCTCTCAATTATTTCAAATTTTTTAAATCGATTTTAAAATTCCCGACCTCCTAATTTCAAATCTTGCCAATTCGGAGATCGTCAAAACGTTTTTCTGGCCAAATTAAATGAACCAATAAGAACATTATTCGCATTTCATAATAAACAAAATTTGTTTCTGGTTAACGTTGTGTTATATTATAACACAACTTAACGTTAACCAAGAAAAAAATACTTATAAAATTATAATAATAATTTTTTAAATTTACCCTCTATAAGCACTCCTTATACTATTAAAAAAAAACCTGTATGCTTATTCAATAAACTTATCAACAACATGTGGTTTTTGAGGGGCTGATTACAAATTTTATATCCATTTCTTTAAGAAATAAAATGGCTGATCCAATATGACGAAAATTTGTCGTTCGGCTTTAATGGTTTGGGTAATAGTTATTTATGTCATTAGGTTAAGAAGTAAGGCTTTTTGTGCTAAGCTCAAGGTTTGAAGGCCGACGCGTAGCGGAGGCCTACAATTGAGCGAAGCACAAAAAGGCACTTCTTGGCCGAATGGCATACAACATTTTATCTTTAAAGCACTTTATATAGGTCAATTTAATTCAACATCAAAGCGGCCTAACCTCACTTTTATAGAATCTCATTTATTTATTAGCTAAAGATTACCTACATTAAATGTATAATAATTACTATTGCTTTTAGAAGCAGTAATAGTTTGACAATACCTAGCAACATGATTTAAGTAGAAATGGATTTTTGCTATTACATTAAATTCAATTAATTAATTAATAAATAGGTAGGTATTAATTTCAATTTGTTTGGATTTTTATTTAAAAATAGGTAGTTTGGAATGTTTAAGCTGTGTTTAACATTTAATTTCACTAAAAACCTCACTTTTTGTTGTATTATTCATACTTAATTTTACAATAATTTAATTAAAAATATTAAACATTAACAGTAAAACAAACAAATTAGTGCTTATTATAAATAAATTAAACCAGTTTAGTACGTTAGATTCTTATAAAAGGATTAATTTGTCAAAACAATACCCCTAGCAAGAAAAAATCGAACTAATTACTTGCCTCATAAATTTTTTTATCGGCCTAGGCCATAACAAGGTATTTCTTTATCGAATGTTGACAACAATCAAGTTTAAATTATAGACCACGTGGAGATAAAATTTAGTATTTAGATATTTATGGGGTCTCTAATTAAGAATTTGATATCCATTAAAAAAAAACAAAATTGCTTGACATTTTCGGTGTAAAAAGTCTTACTATATCAGTGTGGTCTTGGCACACATTTTTTTTATTTTCAGTTTAAATTTCCATAGAAAAAAATATAAACGAATTCGTATTTCATTCCAAATAATTTTTGTATTCATACATAGTTACTTTTAACACGATGGAAACGAGACGAGACGAGAGAAGGACATTTCTCGCCTCGTCTCGTCCCGCGACATTACTATAAATATCCAATTCTTTAATTATTTTCCCAAATGCCCTATATATTTTTCCAGTCCTACATAACAAACATTATTATTTTCAGTAAAAACATTGGTCCACAATTTTATTGAATGCATTGAACGGAGTACGTAAATATGATTACTTTTATCAGTGTTTAATGATTCAAAAATCTCACTCTGGTAATTTTTGAAAACAAGGTTTTATTTTTTAGGTCATTCTAAATCAGTTTTTTTCCCAAGAAGTGGTAATAAACCTTTCCAAAACAAATGGCTGACAAAGCCTTGGAGCAGATGAAGCTCAGGAATTAAACATTTCTCTAGTACCTTTACATTATGAAATTCAATGAACAAAGGTTCAATAATTGTACTGAAACAGTTTTTTGCACACTTGGGATGAATATTAAACATTGTTTTTATAATCAACTTTCGTGCTGAAAGTTATTATTACCAGAATCCTTGTAAAGGTATATAGCAATATAGCAATATGGACAGATGCGGATGCAGTTTCTAAACTATTAATTCTTAAGTTAACTTTCAGGTCAGAAACAAATTTAAAAGAGATTTTATTAAATTTAGTTAAGCTGAACAGTAATGCAATATTCTGGTACCTATGTTTCTTTTATATCAGGAACCATACACAAGATAATTAAGTTGTTTCCAAAAATTACCAGCTCTCTAAAAATGAATTTGTCTAAAATAACTAATTTAATAGTTATTAGTTTCTGCTTTTTCACTTGTACCATGGTTAACCATGGAATATCATGGTGTCCCAAAATTTAACAGCCAATTCTTATGTAAAATTGTTCCCTGAATTCGAATATACCAGAAATTATGAAAGTGGAGCAGTTTTTGAGGTATAGTCAATTCCATATTAAATGGAAAACGGACTATATCTCAAAAACTGTTCTACTTTTTCAACTTTTGACGACATTTTCAGATTCAGGGGACAATTTTACATAAAAATTTTGGGATACCATGGTATTTGATGGTTAACCATGGCACAAGTGAAAAAGCAGCCACTAATAACTATTAAATTAGTAATTTTTGACTAATTTTTTTTAGAGAGGGTGAGATTTTTAAAGGCAATGCTTGCAGAACTTTATTGAAACATGGGAAATGATCTTTTATCATTACTACGTAATGTAATATGTCGCTGCGTCCAATGCATTCAATAAAATTGTGGACAAATGTTTTTTCTGCTAATAATGTTTGTTATGTAGAACTAGAGAAAGATATAGGGCATTTGGGAAACATTATTAAACAATTGGGTATTTCTCAAACGCTAAAAATTATATATAACAGGTATAAAATAAATTTAATTGAGAACACTCAGTATGGGAAAAATCTTTTGAAGGTTGTTACGTTCGTTGTTAAAATGAAGCTATTGCATTTTTCTTGACATTGTATTTTGTTATTTCTACAGGAACAATTAATTGGTTAAGCTGTGTATATGTAGAGTAATTATTTTATATTAATATATTGTAATAAAATGTTATTGTTTAGCCTAGATATCGTATATTTGTTTACAGTTGAGAATTATGATCCTTTTCTAACACTGATTAATAAAACAGAATTTCAAAAAACTACAAACACACCAAAAACGCGGGAAGAAGCAGGTTCGATTTTAATATTAGTAGATATATTTTTAGGAAGGTGTCCTTATTTCTAATGTTTCGATAGTTTTTGTTGCCACTAAAGTAAAACCTGCGGAAACACCGTGAGGTAGAATAACTTTTGTGTGTTTGTAACTAATTCCCGAAAAAAAACAATTCACAGAATAATACTCTTTTAGTAATGTTGTCTGGCACTCTTGATGCCAAGTTAGCGAAATAAATGTTTAGTTTTCACGAGAAATTAGCGCCAAAAAACGGAAAATTCATCCGCTGATCATTTTTTGATACTGTCATTTTTAGTAATGTTGTCTCGCTAATTTAGCGTAATTAAAAAAAAAACAAAAGAAGGGGCAAATTTTTTGTTTCCACATCTTAATTAGCGGCAAATTCTTGATATAATGGAAATTTGATTTTCCAAAGTTGTTTCGCTAAGTTGATAGTCGAGAAGTTTAGGAGATTATAATTTAACTTATACATTGACAACTCCTTTAACATAAAAATAACTAAAGAGTATATCATTACCTTTTCAATATAAAAGAAAAGGAAAGCTATTTTTTAAAATTAAAAAAATGTCCATATAGAAAATAAAGCTTCAATCAATAATTAAAGTTAAGCAATTACTGGAATCAGATCATCTATGAATTAAGGACTGTGTTATTTTTTTATTGTATCTATATTATTAAAAATTGTACAAAACTCAATTATCGAAAAACGCCTAACCTTATCATTCTAATTTTAACATAACATAAAGGGCAAACAAAGGGCGTGATAATAAATGATTTTTCCAATAAGTTATTTTTAGGTTTTTATGAAGCTGTTAGTGTTTTCAGCTTGCGCGGAAATTAATGAGCGTAAACGAAGAATTTGACATTTGTATATGTTAAAAAACGTATATAGTTCGTTAAATTATAATTAAAAAACGCATAGGTTGTGGTAAACCAAAAAAAGAAAGAATAACAAATAAATCTCGGAAAGATGGGAAGCAGCAGTCAAGTTATTTATAATTTTAGAGTGATTTTCGTTTATTTTTAGTGAAATTTTGTACATATATTGAAGGTTTGTGTAATTTATACCAACACGAAAAGAGGTCACAGTTTAAAGTTTGAAAATAAAAAAATACTGATCAGACATAAATAATTATTAAAATACCAAATATTAAAATATAAAGATGGTATTTTTTTAACGTCTTTATACGGCCATTTTGAAAACGCTCATGGGCACTTTTTAAATTTAAAAAATTATGTATCTGTTCCATATTTTTTAAATTAAAAAACGCCCATATTATAATAATATAATTTATCTTCAAGCGTTCTTTAATTTAAGTTTTATTGACAACGCTCACTAAGTATTGGATTATCTCCTAGGCTGTAAAAACAATTTAGACCAATTAGGTTAAGTTTTTTACATCCTAATCTCTAAAAAAACCGTTAGTCCCAATACAATTCTATAACTGGTGACAGCTCTGTCTATTTAACGTCACTTTATACTTTTACTGTTATTATAATGGTACGTTTTAGGTAAGTTTTATGTATTGTTTAACAATTAAAACTGTGCCTTAAAGATAAAATGTTGTATGTCATTTGGCTAGACGTGTCTTTTTGTGCTTCGCTAAATTGTTTTGAGACTGACTTCTCAGCCTTATAACATAAATAACTATTATCTTTAATCCAAAATTCTCCTTATAATGATAATAATTTAGACCAATCGGGTAAAGTTTTGTACCTCCTAGTCGGTAAAAACCCGTTTGGTCCAATCAAAAAAATCGACTACTGTCAGATCTAATATAACCTCACTTTCTATAGTATGTTTTAATTGAGGAGCATCCGTGTAAAACCGGCTAAATCCATTTTATTCATTTTTTTTTATTTCACATCTTTGGGTTCTGTTCTATCGACAACCAAGATAATTCTGTTTAAATCCGACTATATCCATGTTAAAATAACATTTAAAAGGTAGCTTTAGGAGCAAAACCGGCCAAATCCACGTTTTTATAGCAAACCCGGCTATATCCAATAAATAATAATATGTGGCTTGGATATGTCGATACTACTACTAAAATTTGTTCTGTTTTTTCATGTTTGCACTAAATTTATTTGGTAATATTTTTGAATAATAAAGGTTTTTTTCACATTTTATTCGTTTTTTATTCTGTTTTCGAGCAAAACCGGCTATATACAAAACATTTTTTAAAATTTTGGCCTTAATATAAAGTTTTTGAAAACGAAAGTATGTCTTATAAATCAAATACCAGAAAGCCCACAAAACTCAAGTTTGCTTTTTCTTTTATCTGTAAAGGCCAGGAAACCGAGAGTTTTTGCCATTTTCCCAACATTTTATTAAAGTGGATATAGCCGGTTTTGCACGGATGCTCCTCAATTAATGTATACATTAGCATATATGCTAAATTATTAAATTTTTAACCTAATTATGACACGTTACTATAAAATAAAATTTCAATCTTTAATATTTAGGATTCATTACTTCAACAAGAATCAATACCCAACGGAATATTGTGCTTAAGTGCTTAAGTTTTAAGTTCTCCCAAAGTTATAGCAATAAGTACTAAATTTAAAAAATCACTTTTATCCGTTTTTAAACCAAGAAGAACTTTCTGAACACACCTCGTTCAAACATAAATTGCAGATGATATCGAAATTCCTCACAATATAAAATGAAAATAAATGAAACGAAACAGTGTTCCTTTTGTGTTAATTTGTGCCATTTGTTAGCTCTTTCGCAAATTAATTCTATTTAAACTCTGCAAAACAATAAATGCGGCTGTATTGTCTAAATATTCATCTACGTAGTTTTCAACCATTGTTTCATTAATTATTCATTAATTAATTAATTAAAGGGCCCGAGAAGATACACACTCTGAAGCGTTTAATTAATTTGCTATAATTAATGATTAATTTTAATTAATTTATTCACTCTGATTGCTAAAAAATAGTTAAGTTTGTTTATTTGGGTTTTGACACATTTGATTAAGCTAAAATTTATACAAGTTTGTAGCTTAGATTGTTTTAAATCGGTTTTAGGGTGTTTTTAGATAGTTTTAGATTTTAAGATGTTTTTATTTTGTTTAAAACAAAAAGTAAATTGTTTTAGGCATTTTATACACAGTTCTAAGAGATATAAGATGTTAGACCTGCAGGTTAGGACCATGTTAGGCAATTCTTAGGTAACCTTGGACAGATAAAAAAACAAATTTTCGGGATATACATAATTTTATGCCGAAGGCATAATAAATTTTTATAATTGTACTGTGCAAATAATTATGAAATATTATAAAATAAATTTAAACCACACGAGCAAAGCTTGCAAGCGAGTGATTAATAAAAACGAGTATCTAGAGATGTTTATAAAACGAGTTGGCGAGTTGTGACTTTATGACGTTTGTCACGGTCTGAAGTTAACAACAGTGACTTTTGAGCATTTTAGTCACGGGTGAAGTATGAGTATGAGTATGAGTATAAGAGACGTATAACCAGCCCCATTTCCTCTTGACTCTCGAACCCCGTACAGGCCTATGTTTACTTACGCCGATTTTTGTTCTTCCCCAGCAACTGCACGGCTTCACCCGTGTTTGCTGGGTGCGAATGTCCATTGCGTTACGTACTGTCCCCTATTTGGGGCTCGAGAGCGAGAGGCGAATAGTTATAATAGCCATTCCCGGGTTCGCCGAGCCTATGCTATACGCTCGGTGGGGTATGGATGAGGGACGGGAGGGAGTTGGTTTTTGGGGGACAATTACGCCGACTTAAAACTAAGTACGACGCGGAATCCCCCTAGACCAGTCGATTAGTATTACTCCAAACATTTGGGATCACTATTTGGAGTTGGGGAGTTGTTATTTCGCTGCAGGGGTGTAGTTTCCTAGTCGATGTCTTTGTCTTGTTCGTTATTGTCATTGTCCGTGTCCTGGTCAGATAGTTCCTGCCCTTGGTAAAGTGTGTCAGTTGTTTTTAATAATTTTTGTCCCAAGCACGTTTTGTGGTAGAGTTCCGTCTTTGTTTATCAAATTCCAAAGCATTGCATTTATTCACTAGTCAAACAAATCACAAGCGCGATTATTCTGTTGTCTAATGTTTACAAACTCGAGTTTGGCTATTAGGCCCTTTTTTTTAATGTGTTAGAATTTTGTTCAATGTTAGTTTACTCTGTCAGTCCAGTGTTTATTTTCCGGCTCGATTGGGTCCGCCTTACGCATTTGCTGTTGACAGACTTATTACCCCACGCTGCGTGCCCTTCTTAGGTTTTAAAGATATCCCACCATTAACATTGCCCGTGTAAGAATTTTTAACACTTTTTAATACAATTTTGCAATGATAGTAATTAAAAACAAAACAATTGTTTAAAGAGTAAAATATGTTCTTAACATAATCATATTTTAAAGTCATTTTAACATTTTCAAGTAAAATAAATGTTATGTTTAATGAAATGAATACGGGCAATGTTAATGGTTAATGTTTATATTGCAGATTTGTATCAGGTCATGCATACTCTTAAAGTAAAACTTATCAGATTTTTCCCCTTGCGGATGGCCACCTCCCCTCTTCTCCGACCTCCCCCGTCCGTCCAGTGAAAAGCCTCCAATGACAGGTGGCACCCAAGTCATTCATATCACCCAACACTCCACTCCTCAATGACCGTTACCCCATTTTAGCTTGCACTCCATGAAAATGTTTGTTTCACTTATCAGTTCGCACCCCTTTTTTTTTTAATTATTGTTGGTTTCAACTTTAAACTTTTACGTTTCAAGAGCTCACCCGCACGCGAGTCGCGAGCATTGCTGTTTGTAAGTTTCAAGAGCGCGACGGCAAGATGCAAGATGCGACTAACTTTGACGAGCACTCGAACAAGACTGCATTTTAGTCACGGGTGAAGTTAACTTTATTATAAATTGCGAAAAAGTAAGGTTAAATTCGTCAGGTGTCAAATATTTATGAATTAAAATTGGCTTTAAATTCTTATTTCTGTTTGTCGTAGTTAAAGTATAGTATGCAACTCGCTTGATAAACTTCTATAGATACTCCTTTTTATTAAACACTTGCTTGAAAACTTCGCTCGTGCCTTATAAAACACGTAACTAAAATGTCTAGGAGTAGGTAAATATTCTTATATTTTAACATGACCAATTTAATCTGTTAAATGTTTCCCTTCCTAAAGTTAAAAACATATTAAAATAATATTATTGACAAAAAAGCATTTCTTACCAAAACAAAATAACTAAAAAGAAGGTAAAAATAATCCTTTCAAAATGACAGCATCTCCAAAGCGCAATAAAAAAAACCGAAAAATCAAAACGTTCGAAGGATCGTTTATGTAAAACTGTCACCTGAAAATAACATTTCGTTTACGAGAACGCGTAACAAAAACAAGAACGAATCGTGCAAAAGCTTGAGTTGACGCAGCCGAGATTGTGGATGCGTCGCGGCGATGAAAAAGGCGTCGTTTGTTCGGTTTGTTGCAAGTAGCTGTAGTTATCGTACGAATCGTATGGATTCTGCCGGCAAACTGTCAGTTTTCGAAGCACTGTTCGAGTCGAACAGTTCGACATGTCAACGCGGCCGCAAGCGATACTAGAGGGAACAATTTTGCTTGATCTTTATTGCATTGCAGTGCGCACAAAATACGGGGGGTGTAACAGAATAAAGTGCGTATTTAAAATTTAATTGAGAAACTTACAGTTAAATTTCTTGTAAATTTAGTACATCTAAATTCAGGCCCGTTCCTGGGGTGTCTGGCGCCTACGAGCAGGATTCTTTGGTGCGCCCCTTTTATATTTAAATTTAATACATTAAATATTTTAATTTAAAGCCCTAAATTTAAAAAATTATATATATGGCGACAAACTGGCAATATTTAATTGAAAATGTAAAAAAAACTGCTGAAACTAAGTATAAAAAATATTTATTAAATTACCAAACAAAAAAATCACAAAAATATTTAGTAATAAAAATACTCTAAAGACAAAAAAAACTACAACTGGTTTTTAGTGACGTACTCTCTAAAAATTAATTAGTCAAAAATGTAATAACTCTATCCCGGACATTTAAAAACTGATTATTAAGTAAAAATGTTCCCTGAATCCGAAAAGACCGTAAAAAATTATGAAAGTAGAGCAGTTTTTAAGTTTTAGTCAATTCCATATTATATGGAAAATTGACTATATCTCAAAAACTGTTCTACTTTTATAACTTTTGACGACATTTTCGGATTCAGCGGACAATTTTACATAGGAGTTGACTGCTAAATGTCCGAGATACAAATTGCTGTTGACGATAATTATTAGTGGCTGTTTTTTCGCTATGACAATTAGTCATTTTTTACTAATTAATTTTTAGATAGTATAGGTACTCTTATAAGCTCGTTAAAAAATCATGCACTGTTAATCTTTGTTTAACGGTAATACCGTTAACTGCAAGTATCAAACAAATACTAAAAATATTATGACAAATTGTCATTGACAATTTCTCTCCTTTTATTTTGATAATATCAAAGCGGCAAAAGGCGCTTTATAGCGGCCGAAAAAAAACAGCATAAGGCTTTAATGCGGCCGACGCAAAGAAAGGCGGTAACCTTTATCCTATGTATGTTTAAGTATTTGTTTATTTGCAAGAAAGTTTATCGTTACAGTTTATCAGTACTTTACTGATTGACTCTTTGATTTTGCGCCCCCAAAATGTTGCGCCTGCGTGCGTGCACGCACTGCACGCTCGCCAGGAACGGCTCTGTCTAAATTTACACTTTTCAAAATTTCATGCCCATTTTAACACCAAATTAACACCATACATGGTCTATATCGATACAAACCAAAATGGTGTTAAATATGGTTCGTTGGTCCAGTGTAAATTCAAATACTAAAATAGTGTATATTTAACTTTCACACAGTATTAAAATAAATTTTACCTGGTGTAAATTGAACTCCTTTTCAGTGTTAAATATTATGTGTTTTTGGTCAAATTAAATCATACTATCCAGAAAAAAAGGAAAAGGAAACAGGAATGACCTTAACGCATTACTGGTATATTACCAGTGGTATTATTTCAGAAAATTGAACCTTCAACTCGCTAGAGATAATGTTTTAGTGCGTTCCACCAACTTAAAATACTTCAAGTATTGACAGCTGTTTCCACCTATTTAAGGTCTCTTTAGTATCGAACAACTTGTAGTGTCACACCAAAGCAAAGGACTACCTCAGCTCATATACTCTTCATATAAGTCAACAGAGGCGAGATTTAAGAACATCACGTGATCCATACCGCCTTTGCCGCGATCGGTACACACTATGCAACCAGGAATGCACGGCAAATTGTTTTAATCGTTTTAACAGTGCTTTAGGTTAAAGTAACTTTTATTTTACAAACAACATATTTAGTAAACTGAACCACTAACAGCGGGTTGGTTTCACTAAAGTTTTCTGGGTTGATTTAACCAATTTAAAAAAAATAAAATAACTATCTGGTTTAGTAACGTCAAACTAATCTATGTTTATATTAACCTTCAGACAGTTGATTTAAATAAATACTTATGGGTCAACTAAATTAATATAGTTAAATGAACTATTCCTTTTTTTCTGTGGACTTCTCAAATATTTTTAGATAAACACCGTTTTGGTGTTTGCTGTATATAACATTTTCAACCATAATTCATGGTGTTTATATTAACACCACTTGGTGTTGGATTTTGACACCATTTTAAGATTACTATTTACACCACAGATATTTTAAACAGTACAGTAGGTACATCTAGAGCCCTGCACGGGCCGAATTTTTCAGGCCCGGTCCGGCCCGAAAATCAGTCACTATAGCCCGGCCCGGCCCGCCCCGGTCAGTAAATTATTAGGCCCGGCCCGGCCCGGACCGATTCTATTTAATATAGACTGGCCAATAAATAACAATTTTTAGCCGTAATAAAGCTAAAAAAACGCTTTGTGATTTTTTAAGCTGTTTTATTTATGTAAATGTTGAGGAGATCTGCAAATATAAACAATCCGTGGGTTATTACGATCCTAATTGTTTAAAATAAATGTATTCAAAAAGCCATGTAAATAAAACATTTCAAATTTAGCGCGACGGAAATGTAATTGACATTACGAGGGCCGAGTGATTGGGTAGACTGTTTAGGTGGGAAAAGGAAGGGGGGAAGAATGCCGGTAGTCAGACGGGCAGGGAAGAACAAGAGAGGATTCGAGAAGAGCCGGGCAGCGACTAGAGATGCAAAATTGTGTGTGCAGAAAAGTGGTTTAATTTGTAGGTTTGTACATTTTAAATAACTAAATTATTGTAGTATAAATATTCTCCAACATTTTGGTATAATTAGTTTATACAAATACCTTGTGTAAAGATAAATATTCGATTGTGATGTCTGCCGTAATCGACATGAATTAAATTTACGTTTAAACTAGGGATTTCGTATTATAATTTAGATTCTAAGTTATAAACAATTGGTACTTGATTCTATCTAATTAAAAGCGCAGAAATTCACGGGTATTTTATTTAATTAAAATGGGCAGGGTCGTATTCGATTTTATTTAGCTAAATGTCAGGATTGTACTCGAGTTTATTTAATTATTTTAAATAAATATTTCAAAAGGGGATTTAACATAAACGCTGTATTAATTAAGTGTAATTAATATCGATTTTCTTGAATACGGGAGTTATTAAATTGTACTCGCAGATTCTCATTTATGTCCCGTAATTAGTTAAGTGATTTTTACCAGTCATATTAAATTATTCGGTATTACGTTTGGAGTGAGTGGCAACAATGATTGTGCGATAACGACATTTGATTTATCCACTGTTCGTGGAGTCCTGACACAACAAGCCCATTTTGAATTACTATCCTGTAAATTTTATTAGGTGCCGACGGTTACATTGTTATTTGTGTCATTTTGATTACCTAGTATTTTATGGTAATTATTAATTTATTAAAGTTTGCCTACAAATGAGGCATAATAGACAATGGCGGACCCTCAGTTGAAGCGATCTCGAGCCTGATAATTTATTTACTCCTTTTCCAACAGTTGATTGAGCCTGAATAAATATTACATGAAAATTATGTAAAGGTAAACTTAAATTCAACAGTAAATAATTATAAAAACTTTATTTGGATAATGGAGGCCTAATGCAGATGGAATGCTTGATGAATAAAGTTAAATTTAAAAGACTCAATCTACTTTCACCCAACAAACAAGCAAATAAACAAACAAACAAACAAACAAACAAACAAACAAACAAATTAAAAACGAAAACGAGGAACACATACGACAGCTAAGCTCTAGTATGATGTATTATTTGTCTGATGGTATATATATATTTATTTATTTATATTAGATGTGGGTTGTGGTCGCAGTAAGGAGATATTTTGTGGTTTTAACGGTTTGTAGGATGTCCCTTTCTTTCAGAGTTTACCAAGTTAAATGTCGTTTGGGTTGCGGTTATTTTTGTTGCTCTATCCAAATAAATATCATTATTGTTTGTTATAAATTTTAAATATTTTATACGTGTAACTCACTCCCATAATCCCTAAATTTGGAAGGTTTTATGAGCGATATTTATAAAAAAACAAATAAACGGGAGCCTTCCGGGAGTTCAAACGTAATTTATTGTCTTTTATTTACTGTATTTATCATTACCCTTTTTAAATTCTTTCCCCATGAATACAACGCCTTAAAAGTACCTTAGGTTACTAAATTAATGAGCTTTATTACCGTAAGTATTTATTTTATTTATTTGTTATAATTTAATATAACATTTGCCGTGGTGTTATATTTCATTTATCACTTGGGGTGTAACTTTTACTGATTCTTTGCTGGGGGGGTGTGTACGCTTACAATGTTAAGAAAAAATTTAAATGTAGATTACACTTTAGTTCATTAATAATTATTTATTTATAATAAATAAACTTAATATTAAAAAATTAACAAAAAAAACAAAATTTAAAGGTTGCTGTTTAAGAACAACAAAGCATATATTTATTTATATATACATTTTAAATATATATTTTTTAATTTTTCGTTTAAAAAAACGTTTCAAACTTTACATACAATGTATGTTATAGATATAAAAGAAGAAAAACTTTACAAATTGCGATCTACCTTCTTTACTATTATAATAATATTATAGTGTATAGAATAATTATATACTTTAATAATATAATATAATATAAATCATATATAATTATTATATTTTATTAATAATAATAATAATAATCATATCCTTATTTAGGTTATATTCCTAAATCGACAGACAAATACAGCGACCTTTGCGTAGAATAGATGGCCTAGAAACTTAGGGCCGGGCCGGGCCGAAGCCCGACCGGGCCGGACTGGCCCGTGCAGGGCTCTAGGTACATCTAAAGTGGTACCAATCGGGTTAGATTATTTATGGCCTAGACTGTAAAAATGTTGACAAATACAAAAATTGACTTCTTCCAAATTAATCTTACCTGGTTTATTAAGTTGTTAAAGTTATGGATTCTTTTTGTTAATAAATTATTTCATAAAATAAATTGTATTGTCTCCAATGCTTTTGTGCTTTATACAGTTAAAATCCTACAGCTTTAAGATTTTTTTCAAAATAAGCAAATACTGTTTGTTTTACTTTTAAATTTTAAAAATGTCTCTGACTGCTATTTTTTTATCAGTAATTTTGTTTTTCAAAAAACTTAGTCAACAAATTGTTTATAACAACCTGAAAAATTGACGCCATTAAATTTTGAACAATGAAAGATTACGTGGTAACCATAGAAACCGTGAACTCACCCGTCACATGTGCAGCTTTTTGATACAAAATAATTGTTAAATATTTCTGAAATTATTAACTTTGAAATCGAAAGATTATGTAAAAGTATAGGTACCGGGTAAAAATAAAAAAGTTATTAACTTTTCAAGTTAGCCTAATTTGCCCCGGATTTTCTCATTTTTTAAACAATGTTTAAAGATTCCAAAAATTCCACCCCTAAATTTGCAAACCTAATAACAAAAAAGTTATAGGCTATTTTTTATTAACGAGCATTTGTCAATTTTTAGCTATGGGATAGTAATTTTACTCAGAATTTTATGTAAAATTTAAAAACATATGAGGTGTTCCATATGAAATAACAAAGTTTATGTCACTTCCTGTTAAACCGAAAGTGTCATTTTGTTCAAAATATTTTAGAGAAATAGACTTAAATGGATTTTAAACGCTTTTAAAATTTCAAATCGATATCTTTTTTCATTCCCCAGAAACTTCTTATGGACCACGTGAAGTGAAACACCCTGTATATTATGTATGTATTGTATTATTTTTAGAAAATAAGATAAAGCGTTCAACTGAAAGATAGATAACCTTAATTATTTGTATTTAAATGTCAAGGTGGGACTTTTGTGTGGAGCATTGTACGTGGTTGAAAGTTCCAACAATATTTTGTTAAATTTCACATCGTCAGTTATATTCAATTGTTTAAAAAATGCCTACCCCGCTTTAAATTTAAATTAAGAAATTTAAATAACCTGAAATGTTTGTTAATTAAAAAAACATTTTCCTCTTTATACAACTCCTGTTTGCAATTCTGCCATTTTTTTTTCAATATTAGTAATTTAAATAACATGAAGTGTTTCTAATACGTCTTATGTTTTAACAACCTTGTGTGGTAGTTTTATACTCAACTCAACGCAATTTTGTTTTACTTTAATTAATAAGGAAATTCAAATCAGAATTTGCAATATGAATGCGCAACATTTTTAGATCAAATATTCTGTAATTTTACAAACTGAGTTGGTGTACCGTAAACACGGGTGGCTTTAGCTCACTTTCAAACTTAAGGTTAAAATTTTTGTGGTTTTAACAATCATAAACATTAAATTTTGTATACCAAAATTTGAGTCTTAAGTTGCTCTTTCATAATAACTATGTTATAATATTACATAGGGCTGAGTTTCAAAAATTAAAATTAAAAACTGGGTGTGCAAAGTTACCCCCTGCTTGCGGGTTACTTTGTCTCACAGTGTATTTTCCGTATAAAATGAATTCAATATTGTATTTTATTTTTATTAGACACGTGTTAGCAGAAGAATCATC
The DNA here is from genome assembly GCA_921294245.1 of Brassicogethes aeneus. Lineage (NCBI taxonomy): Eukaryota > Metazoa > Arthropoda > Insecta > Coleoptera > Nitidulidae > Brassicogethes > Brassicogethes aeneus. Next base: position 57,926,658 of record OV121133.1, on the reverse strand, counting down.
ATTCCAAAGGATTGCGCATAATATAGAAATTGTAACGCGTGTATTTCTAAGAGTTTTGCACTGATGCGATATATACAATTTTAAAGTGTAATAAATCCCATTTCTTTCTTTAAAACACTGATTTTCCTGTAATATAAACTCAATAGAATCGCTCAATTGACAGGTTTAGACCAACAAATTATAAATGTTAATTTTATCGAGCGCGAAAAGATTTTTCATAAATGGGTTAAAGTCAACCGCGGGGTGCAAAGTCACCCGTGTTTACGGTACCTAAGTCGTGTGGTAAAATTACAATACATCGTATTCTACACTAGTGTTGGATAATTAAATTTATTTAATATAATTTGTAGAGCAAATATTGCAAAACAGTTTGTAACTTTCTCGAAGTTAATTGTGGAAAAATTATTAAACTGCCATGTTTAAAACAAGTATTCTTTTTATATTTGCATGATTAAGGGCCGGTTTATCAATCTCTGGTTAAGTTCCAGTTAGCCTATCTGACAGTTAAATTCCATACTGATCGTTGTGAAAACAATAGTATCCATGGAAATTATCTACCAGATAAATAACTGCAACTTTAACTGGACTTTGATACAGAGCCGGCTTAAGGCAATTGAGCGCCTTAGGCACTTAAAAATTTGGCTCCTATAACTAGATACTATATTTACGGGGCCCGGGGCAAATTTTAAAAAAGCTTATTAGAGCCACCCCAAACTGTTAGCTTAAGGGCGCCTGAGCATTATAACCTAATTATTCCCTATGAATTAGAATACTTTTTATCATTAAAAAAATACATAAAAAACATAAATAACATACAAACATAACAAATATAATGTAAATAAAAAGTGTTAGGACTTATAAGTGCGTTTTTCTGCAAGATGTCATTAGTAAGTATTTAAAAAAAATTAAATCAACTTTAATTTTCTGTATTTGTATGTTAGATGTACTGCTGGTTTATTGTAATTAGTTTAATATTAAAATTTCAGAAATACCTTAAAACCAACAGAAAAATTAACACTATCTAAATGTGGATTTTATGTAACGTAATCTAACGTAACGTAATTTAATTTAAAAGCCAGGCTAAATCAACCTTAACTATCGAACACAGACTGCTATCACCAAACACACAACACATAGCAGTGCCACCCTTGAATAAACGCGAAAACACCCAAGTCCTTCCGGCAGCAGTTTCCTCTAGTATCGCGTACCCGCTGGGGTGAGCAGCACATCACAGCGTGTACCCGATGCAAGAAGAATCCGTGTGCTTGGAGCATACGGGGGTTTTGAAATAGTTTAAAGAGTGCTAAAGATATGTTTATACAGGGTAAAGTTTATAAATTAAATTATTTTTTAAGTTTTTGTTTGCAGTTTAACGTTAAGATTTATTATTATTTGTTAATTATACAGTTAGTAATAAAATATCTTATTCTACTTCAAAACGTAGTGCCCTCGTAATCAAGCATGGTGATATAACACCTGATTAATTTTATCTGAAATACATTTATGTATTTGGCATAAAAACAGAAGTGAATTTGCGGCACGCTTTTTTGTCGGCTTTACATCTCGTTATTACAAAGGAAGCTAAATTTGTAAAAAATAATAAAAAAAGTAAATAATATTCTGTTATTACAATTGTATATTGTTTATTTGTTTTATTTTTGGAAAAAAATAAACATTTTGGTAACAATTTTTATTTTTCTAAAGTTGTTTGGGGACAAGGCGCCTATTTCTACGTGGCGCCTAAGGCAATTGCCTTGCCTGCCTAATGGGTAATATGGCCCTGCCTTGATAAACCGGCCTTAATTCATTCATTTACCTACCTTTTAAAAAATTCAACTATCGTAAAATCTAAATGAGGCAGAAAAGTTTAGACGTTCAAAAAATATTTAAAACCTTCTTGTTTTACAGCCTTAATAAAGATTAAATCTTTGCATGTTGGCAGAAATACCTCTTAACTTAATTTTATACATTAAAACGGTATTATGTCATATCTTTCTAAAACAGCTATAGCTGTATGCACAAACAGTGTTTTAGATCAGGGGGTTTTCCCCCTAGATTTGGGGTTTTCTAACGTTCGGGGTGAGTTTTAGGGGGACGAAGTTCTTAGGAGAATTTTTAGAGGGATACGAAAGTTCTTAGGGAGATTTATCATTCCACAGTTTTTTTTGGCCAAAAACTGATAACATAAATGAATCAAACTATAAAATGATATATCATATATAAATTCGATTTGTTTACAGGCACTGAATTATAGATATTTCTAGGGATATTTCAGTGCTATAGCTTATAAGCACAAAGGTCCTATTTACAATATAATTTTGTAAATAGAACCTCTGTTACAGTAGCGCAGAGACTATTTTCAATATTAAGTTATGAAGGACAAACATTTTTATGTTTGTCACTCCAAATAGAAAAAAATGTGTTAGAAAAAATTGTTATTCAACTTTTACAATCTAAAAAAACTAATTTTTGAAGTACAATAATTAGGGTATAAGCATTTAGGGAGAAATCGAGCTTACTCTGGATCATTTTTTCGAAAAGCGCTTTAATAATCTGGCAACACTGTGCACAAAATATGGTTAACATTTTATTGTTAAAATCAGACTATAGGTACTAGGGATTGCAAATTTACCGAATTTTAATTTACCGGTAATTCGGTAAATTATTTAAAAAATTACCGGTTTACCGGTTTTTACCGACATAAAAAATAACAAAAAATAAGCACCAAAATAAATAACCAAACTTTAATTCTTATTAAATAATAACAACAGAAAAGTAAAACTCTAGGTAAAAAAACTAATACGTGTATACCTAACTTAAAGACTAGTAACAGGCCCTAAAACATTCGAAATAGTAATTTAAATAAAAAAATACCTATCGTTTCTTACTTTTCCAACGACTCTTTCGATTTCTTTTGTTTAATAAAAAGGGCCCTGAGAAAACACAGCTTATCAATACTATTATCACTTAGCCGCGACCTAATCTTAGTACAAATTGTTTCACAAAAACAACGGATCCGCGCTGTTGTCAGTTTGACATTTTTTATCGAAATTACCGGTAAAAGATGTCGATTTTTTCGTCGGTAATTTAAAGAACTTTTAAGGCGGTAAATCGGTAAACCGGTAAATCGGTAACCGGTAATGCAATCCCTAATAGGTACCTACCTATTCGGTTTTTGAGAAATTCTCACCCAAAAGCAAAAAACGCCTTTTGATGCATCACAAGCTTTATTCCATTTAAAAGTACTATTGTTCCTTTTTTAAAACTGCACAATTTATTATCTCTTCCACTAGAAATCGTTTTTGAAATTTGTTCAATAAATTTTGACTACTATTTCTATGTTTTTTTTTCACTTGAAATGCTGCTTGGGATGGCTGTATATGGGTCATTTTCAAGAAACACCCGCTTTCAGGAAAATGAAGATCAAATTTTTTTTTGCTTAAATTGCTTTTGGTTGGATTATTATAAATGTTTAGAGTTTTGTTTACTTACATTTAAGACAGGCAGTGCACTTTTTAATTTTTAATTACGTTTTTTTCAGAAAAATGTGTTTAGCTAGCTTAATATGTATATCTTCACTGTGTTACCAATTTGAAATCCAAAATTTAATTCAATAAAAAAAAGTAAATATTTTGAAATAAAATTTACTTGGTTAACAAATTAACAAACTTTTGACTCCAATTTTTTATTTTATTTTTTATTAAAAATTGTATGCTTTTTTTAAATATTTATGTTTGTTAAGTTACTTTTTAAAAGAAACCATTCCGATTCTTTGTTAAAAAAACAATACCATTAATATTTTCTTTAAGTCACTGTATTAGTGAGTTAAACTCTAATTTATAAACACCTATTACCAAGTGTATAAAAATCATTTTAAGTTTTTTTTTAATAAAAACTAAAAAAAGTACCTAACGAAATAGACATTGGAATCACAACAGACTGAGGTACACAAAGGACTTAATCAGATAACGTAAAAAAGAAACTATATAGGGTGGTACGATTTAAGAGTAATGCATAAACAAAATCCCTTGTAGTGATGCTCACTTGCACAATAACAACTTAGATTTCTAAATTATAGACACCTTTTTTCTTTGACTATAAGCTAGTGAAGGTCTTGCGTCCCTTTTAGTACTTGTATATTGCGTGGAATTTTCCCTTGGATGTAATCTATATTAGGAGTTATAATCACAAATAATTTTAAATTGGTTTATTATAAACTACTTTTAATAAAAGCGACGGTAAATATCCACATTGTTGTCGAAAAATTCTATTGCGTTACCCTAAGTTCCATTGCGTTACCATAAAGTAACATAATGGACTCGGTAACGCAGTGGAAAAAGTTTTGTGAAACCATATTTAAAAAATAATAATAAGACATTACAGTCATTAATTACTCACAATGAGCTTTAATGCCCTAAAATAAACATAAACATGTAAAATCGATGAGTTTTTGCCAAAGTATCGCAAGCAACATAACTCAAATTTCGGGAAATGAAAACATTTTTTATTTTAAAGTCTGTTTTAAACCATATATAACCTATATGTTTTATAACAAGTAAATAGCTAAAATTATAAGCTATTTAGTTATTATAAAACCTTTAGACTATATTTAATTTAAAACAGACTTTAAGACAAAAAAATGTTTTCAATTCCCTAAATTTAAGTTATGTTGCTTGCGATACTTTGGCAGAAACTCATCGAAATAGTATTTTTTTTACCTTATTTTTATTATTTTTTTTGAGTAACTTAGCGGACAAACAATTATTACATTCGCGTTACCCGCACCTGTTTCAACCGATATCTTTTTCCTGATTGAATAAATAAATTTAGCTGGGTAATGTGTACGTCCGAACATCATTTGTTGATAACGGGAGTGCCAAAAAAGTTGCCATATATATATGTTTTTTTTATCGGTAACGCGACGGACGTAACGCAACGGAAAAAATGTCTGGGACATGAGTCAAATTTAAAAAAAGTAAATTAAAATTAATTAATTTATATATTAATTCTTTACTGTATTAACTAAGGATGTTATGGATTGCTATAAAGTAACAAAAAGTTCTGGTTATTCAATATTAAAAAAAAAGTTTTATAAAACGCTAATGGGACAAGGGAAAATATGTGTTTCACAGGTTTCAAAATTAAAAAAAATATATTATAAAATAACTAAACAAACATTTTCTGAAGGAGTTTACTAAGGGCTTGTTAGGCTTTCACTTTTTTTTTAAATCAATAAGATCCGATAATTTTTAACAAAGTTATTGGAATTTAAACTTATGGACAGCGGAAGGCGGGTGTTTACTTATAAGTTGACTTATTAGTGATTTTTACAGTAAAACGGTGTGTTATTTGTAAAAAGAATTTAGATCTGTAGTATATTAAAATGACCCTTGCTATGTTATTCAAAGTAAAAAAAAAATCATAATAAAAATGCATAAATACACAAAAAGATTTTTTACTTCATTAAGTTTTTAAGGTTAACTTATTTATTTAAATTAAGTAATAAATCTGCAAAGCTACTTCAAATGCTACTTGGGTTAACCAAAGTAAAGATTTATTTTAACGTTTACCAAAAATAATAGTATATTATGTATCAAGTTTTATAAACGCCATTTTAGTTACAAGTTTAATTAAGCACGAGCGAAGCTTGCGAGCGAGTGTTTAATAAAAACGAGTGTCTAGAGAAGTTTATAAACGAGTTGCATACTATACTTTATCTACGACGAACACAAAACAGAATTTAAAGCCAATTTTATTTGTTAAAATTTTGACATCTGTCAACTGTCACCCGAATTTAACCTCACTTTTTCCCAATTTATAATAAAGCTAACTTCAGCCCGTGACGTAAAATGTCGAAAAGCCACTGTTGTTAACTTCAGCCCGTCAATAAAACGCCATAAAGTTACAGCTGTACAATGTAGGAGTAGATAAAGGTTATTTATGTCATAAGGCGGGAAGTGAGTCTTTTTGTGCTAAGCTTAAAGTTTAAAGTCTGACGCTTTAGTGGAGGCCAACAATTGAGCGAAGCAGAAAAATAAACTTCTCAATCAAATGGCAAACAACATTTTATCTTTAAGGCTCAATTTGATTTGTTAAATGATAATACCAATTAATAAAGTGGGGTTAGATAGCTTTAAAATTGTCAGCAGTTATCGAATTTTTTTATTATAACGGGTTTTTTACAGACTAGGATGTAAAAAAACTTCACCTGATTGGTCTAAATTATTTTTACAGCTTAGCAGATAATCGAATACTTTGGTAGTGAACGTTGACAATAAGAAGGCTTTAATTATAGAACGCTTGAAATAAACATAATTAATTGTATTTATTTATTTAAAGATTAGTTTGCCCAGAAACCACGCCATTGGTGGAATATTTACGATGTGCAAACTGCCAATAACAGTAGCTCTTAATTTTAAATGGGGCGTTTCTGAATGCGTATAAAAAATCAATTTGTTCGCTACATTTTTTTGGTATTTAAATATTTAAGTAATTTTAAGTGTTTTTTTAAAGATTTGTTTATAAATTCCTAGCGCTAAAATAAGTTTTGTATTTTTTTTAATTACATTTAAGTTTTTTATAAATACTTTAAATTGGTTACGATAACCTCTGAATGTTTAATTTGTTTATCATGTTCATGTGCGAGCGCATGAAATGAGTAAACTGTTTTATTGATATTAGGTTCAGTTTGATAAAGTTATTTTAAGGATGTTTATTTCATTAATGGATAAGTTTTAGTTTATGCTAAATTAAGTTCGAAAAATATAAATGACTTATTTTCAAGTTCATAATATAAGACATAACTATTACGATAATACGAAACCGAAACCGTTTTACTGTTGAAATGGATTTGTGCTTACAAAATTGAGGCGTTAAACGTATATTCGGGAGTATTTTATTTTATATTATATTTCCAAAAAATACATGTCTACTAAATAATGTCCGAGCTTTGTTTTTAAGACTATTTAAAAAAAATTAAATCCCCAATTAAAGTTTATACCGTTTTACAAACAGTGAATACGAAAAATCCGCCAATTTTGAAATCGATCTTTGTGATGCTACTAAGTTTACCTAAAAGCAACAGGGGTAACTTTGCCGACTGACCTTGGTCATATCATAAGTGACCGTTATTTCTAGTACCTGTTTACAAAACAATAAATTGTAACAAATTTCTGGACCCCAGGTGTACATTTGCTATGTGCAAAACACAGCTGTACAGTGAATATACTGGAACGAAATTAGTTTTGGCCTTGTATACAAGCTTATAAGCTTGATGTGTTTTTGTCCATTTTAAAAACATTTTTGCAGATATTGGCGAATGAAATTAATGGTCTACAAGCCTATGATGTAGACCTTTAATTAAAAAAATATATAAACAATTTTATATACATATGAATAGGTGAGAAGCAAAAGGGTACGAGTGCAAATTTTTTTTTTAAATGTTTGCTATGTACAAAAATCTGGATACTTGTCATGGAGTCATTTCAATATTGTTGTTTGCATTAATCAACACGCAGAACTCGTCTCCCCATCGACATCGCCTTACACTAATCTCCCAGGGTTATTTTACCCCCTTTCCGTTCTCCTACTTATCCCGCACTGTACAGCATTACCTGTGTTTGTTGGATCCGGAAGTTTTTACGCTGGCTGGTAGATCTACCCTAGGACGTCGTGGATGACAATGCCGATGGTTAAGGCAACTCCCCAAGTTTTTGTCGCCGGGTCGGGCCATACGCCCAGTTTAGGCTAGTGGAGAGCCGGACAAGGAGGGTAAATGTTGGTTTTTGGAGGACATTGAACTGACCCAAAACTAAGTACAATCCGGAATCCTCCTCAACCGGGGCTTTAGTAATAACCCCATTTAATTAAGATTCATGAATGGGGGGTAGAAGTGTTAGTAAGTCCTTGGTGTCCTAAACGTCCAGCGCTGCCAGATTGAAAACTTGAATTTATTATAAAAGTGCTTTGAGGGATCCACAAAAATGTGTTTTGTCGTAAATCATAATATTAATTATAATTAATAATTATTAATAAACATTTATTCTAATATATTATATAAATATTTATTCTAATATATTATATCTTTATAAACATGTAATAAAAACGATAACATTTGGATTTTGGCTTTTATTGTATAATTTAATACAATTATTATTATTTAAAGTTATTAGTATTATATATTATTATTATATTAAATTTATTGCTATGCAAATTGAGGTGTAGTAATTATAATTGGACAGTATTTTTTAGATTTATACATGTTTTATTTGTTGTATACAAAAGTACAGTTTCACCCTTACTTTATAAGAAGTCCCATACGCCAACTGAATTGCTTATGCGGGTTATGGGTAGGAAGAGACCCCGGCCTTAAAGTCCCTTCTAAAGGAATTAAATTTACAATAGCACAAACACCAATAACCAACAACAGGGCCGTCTTAAGATATTCAGCGCCTGTGGGCCACTAAAAATGAGGCGCTCTTCTTCATAAGAGGAGTTGGTAGAAAGGGTTATGCAAGTTATACAAAAGTTTCAGAACTAGAAAGTTTATTTATTATCATTACACTAAATAAAAACATAAAATTTATATTAAAAAAACTATATGAACAAAATAAACTTTATAGTAAACAAAAAATAAAAGTTACTAAACAAAAACAAAATTCATACAATATTAAAAAACGATATGAACAAAAACAAAATTTATAGTAAACGAAAAACAAAAGCAACGTATACATTTATTTTCCTAGCTTTTTCTTTTGCAAACTGATAAATAATATCACACGTTTTTATGTTTTTAAATAAGTCACTCTCTATGGATAAAATACTCAAATCTTTTAATTTGCTATATGGTGATTTTGCAACAGTGACAATAGTAGAAATGTGTTTTACCGACTGTACTTTACGTAAAGTTTTACGAAGCCGGTCGAAGAGAACCCGATGGCGCTGCTGACGCTGAAAATAGAAAACTGAACCAAAACCGAAGAATGCATGCATATAATATTTTCAACAGTAATATCACAAGAGAGTAAAAATAAATTGAAAATAATTTGACAGATATTTTGTTGTCTGGCAATAGCCACGAGAGCCCCTAGGGCTTGAGTGTCTATTGTCGAATGACAACAAGTTTGAGAAATTTTCTGGAGAATTATTTTCTAATTTATTGATCTCTCAAGTGGTAGTCGAAATATTATTTTTGGACGATATAGACGATATAGAGTATCCTTTTCCACTACAAAACGTTTGAAATCCTCAGATGTTGAAATAAACCTTTTGCTGTTTATTTTAAAATACTGATGACAGATATATCTGTCATCTGACAGATCATAAAATTTCCGCGAGAATAAATTATAGTAGATATTTTACTTCCGATATAATATTGATTGGCTTAAACATGACTGAACAAAAAATATAACATCAATAAAAATAAAAAATCTTAAAGGTGGAATAAACAGTGTTAGCTTTTAGACATAATCCAGGAAACTACGCATTGTTATAGCCGGACTCTTTACCCTTTTTAAAATAATGAAATTTGGATATACATTATAAATCTGAACTCAACCAAATATTATCTTCAGGGTGGCCGTTTTCTGGAAAACCTGAAAAACCGGGAAATGTCGACATTTATTTTGCCAGTTAAAATGCAGTAAATGTCTGGTAAATTATTAATAATTTAATTTAATACAAAATATTGTTTTTAGATAAGAAGATAGCACATAAAATTAATTGTCTATAATCTACATATTTATAATGTCTGGCCATTGATTAAAGAATTCACTTCTTCACTCGGTCCGGCTATAACAATGCGTAGTTTCCTGGATTATGTCCAAAAGCTTTACTAAAGAGCATTACATATATTTACCTTTTGTAATTCCTATGGCACGCCCCTGCAAATAAAACAAACAACCATTAATCATCAATCATCAAATCACGAGGAATGGGTTCTAATTGGAAAACCAAATACACAGAATAAAAAAAAGGTTCAATTTAGGTATTATAAAATATAAAAGTAAAATAAACGCCATTTTAGTCACGAATTTTAATAAGGCACGAGCGGAGTTTGGGAGCGTGTGTTTAATAAAAATGAATGTCTAGAACATTTGATAAACGAGATGCATACACTGAAAGAAATATATGTTTGTTTTAGCAATGTATGTGGTAGTCCATATATGAAACATAAAATATATTTACCTTAACCATTTTTATATTTAGTTTTAGCATATTATGTTAAAACTAAATATAATATATGTTTGTTTTAGCAATGTATGTGGTAGTCCATATATGAACCACATACATTGCTAAAACAAACATATATTTCTTTCAGTGTACTATACTTTTTCTACTACATAAAAAATATAATGCATAAAAAATAATTTATTACTAATTAGTAATTTATTACTAATTAATGAATTTAAATATTTGTATAAAGCGACATCTATAAAAAATAAAGTAAACAAAATTAGTGTTAGGAATCTATTTTACCAGCTTTTAAAATGACAATGAATCTTTTCATTGGCAAGGCAAAACACGAATGTAAAGTGACATTTCTGTGTGAAAAGTGACAGGTCTGTGACAGGTCGTTTGACATTCAGCTGTCAAAAAAGTTTTTAGGTTATTTTGTTTTGTATTTAAAAATAATAAAAAATAAAAGGGTCGCAGAAAAAACATTGTGTTATACTTGTGAGAAAATCTTTCTTCAAGCTCGTGTTAATGCCTAACGGCCTCGTGGGCAAACTCGCATGAAAAAGTCGCTTTTCAACACTTGTAAAACAAATAACTATTTTATTGGGATAATAAAATAATTTTCACATGTAGTATTATTTTACAAGAACGGAACTTTGTTTTGACGATTCTATGACATTTGACAACTGTCAACTAACTGAAAGCTAAATTTATCCCTTGAATAAAAAACCCCGCTGCTAACTTCAGCTTGTCAATGTGTATTTAAATATCTAATAAACAAATTAAAGTATGAAATTAAAAAAAAATACATTATAGACCATTTGAAGAAAGTTCAAATTATAGCCAAGCATACATTTCACAGCTGAGGCGCTAGCCGGGGCAGTAGATTGTGTGCGAGACAATTAATATACTATTTTTTTAAAGCATTTAATTAGAATATTTGTTAATATTCTGTCACATCATATTTAGGTTAGGCTTAACTGACATGATTACATTTTAGATTCATCGTTGCACTGAGTTATATAATAATTTGACGTTTAACTATATTAATATGGAGTTTCTATTTGGATTCATGACATGAGTGTATGAAAATTGTTAGGTTCGCTTAAAAAAATTACTTAGACATTCAAAATTTATACATTTTTATTCAACCCTTTTAAAATCATAATCCTTTAGGCCCTTAATATTATGCATCAGATAGGCTCAGCATTAATCCGTCAGATTTGAGAATATGAAATAAAATTTTTAAAGTATACATGTACAATGTATACATTATAGTATATTATCAAGTTTGATAAACGCCATTTTATACAAGAATTTAATTTAGGCACAAGCGAGCTTGCGAGGGAGTGCTTAAATTAATTAGTGTATAGAAAAGTTTATAAAGGAGGTGCATACTATACTTCTGTGGGCCAAAGGCATAAGGGGATAAGTCAAAATGATCAATTTTTTAGTACAGCCTTAAACGTATTCGCATTAATTCAGGAAATATATTTATGGTTAGCGTGTATACCCGTTAGCACATGTCATATGCTAACAAAAGCGTATACCCGCTAAACATAAATATATTTCCTGAATTAATGCGAACACGTTAAAGGCTCTATTGAAAAATTGCTTTTTTTGACTTATCCCCTTATGCCTTTTACCCACAGACTTTTTCTACGACAAATACTTTTTATTATCTTAAAATGATTTAAATCAAAAATTTGTATAGAGCGCCATCCATGAAACAATAGGGGAATCTGTGTGTCACCGTCAAATGTCAAATTTTTATATTTTATAAACACAATTATAAATCGAAATGTATTTCTTGAAAATTGACAGTTTTTCACAGTGAAAGAAAATGTTTTATGGGCACTTTACAGTGGAGTCCGTGCCCGAATTTAAGTTATAGTTTACTGCCGGCAAAATTAAAAGCTCAGTACAATGTTCATATAAATTTTTCATATATTGGCGTTGAGAAACTATTTAACACTTTTGTATTTTTGTATTTAGATAATAAAATAATTTTCACATTTAGTACTATTTTACAAGAAAGGCAATTTATTTTAATGATTGTTGACATTCAACTAACTTAAAACTAACTTCAGCCCGTGACTAAAAACCTGTTGCTAACTTCAGCCCGTGACTAAAGCGCCATAAAGCCACAACTTGTCAATGTGTATTTAAAAGGTCATGGTCATGGAAACATGGCGTTTTGAAGGTGGGGGTAAAACAAATTTTTTATGTTTACACATGTATGTACAATGGAAGACAAAAATTATGATGTTGTTTCAAACTGAAATTTAGGTCTTGAAATTGCGACTTCAGTTTCCATAAAAAATGATCTCTGCATATAGAAAACAACAACAACAAACCAATCGGAGCACGGTATTCTCCACAGCACAAAAGGGGCGATAGGGAAGGCCAAGCTCTGATTGGCTTATTGCTTTATATAAAGATATTCTTTTAAAGAAAGTAAAGATTTCTTCTTGGTGATCAAAATAAACAGTCTATAGATCAAAATAAAGTCTTTAGCCTTTAAATTAGAAGTACCTAGGAAAATTTAAAAAAATATTATATTTTCTTATAAACCTTGACATTTCGGCATAATATATAAATAAAGTAAAAAGCCTACTTTTAAAAGTATATTTTCTCTTTTGCCTCACTATTATCACAGAACTGACAAAGCCGTTTTTATACATAATAATACTATTATAATAGACATACCGACCGAACACATTACAATGCCTGCAAAATTAATCGATATTCTTGTCATTGGCGTTCGTCGTCGACGGGAATATCAGGGAATAATATCACGGTGGGTAAAATAAATGATAATAATAAATAAGTGATTAGATTTAAATATTTTTTTAACAATCCAGCAGGAAAAAATGTCTTATTTAAAAATTATAACACAACGAAAAATTATTTTTGTATTTATTTCATGTTTTCAGCCTAGAAAAAATTAGTTTAAGCAAAATATAACTGTCTTAAACTAAATTTTAAAAATGTAAACGGTAGCTATAAATAACTGTTAAGACAGTTATATCTAGATTAGACAGTTTTATATCGTTCTAAGAAAATATTACTATGCTGTATTCAGATTTTAGGAAGATAATTTTAACTGTTAACTATGTTTCGTCTGAAAAAAGTTGTAATAATATTTTTTTGTTAAACTCACACTTTACATTTTTGTTTTTAACATTTTTATGAAAATCTAAAATTGTAGTAACGTCTAAGTTCCACATTTTGGTCCACCGTGAATATTAAAACATCCCGGGGATAACCCCAGGAACGGGAATAAATTCGGCCGGCCATAATACATGCTGGTTTGGCCATTGACTATACGTATGCGAGTACACGTGATCCTTTGGCAAGGACAATTTAAGGACGATTTTCCCCCGTCCCATTTATAAGCCGGCTGTATAATTGAAAAGGTTTAACACCCTTTAACGGAGATATCATATGTTAAACTCTGCGGTACAGGGGAAAGCAAAAGTAAAGTGACACTATATTTAAATTGTAATTAAATTGCAATTTGCTATTTCTATGTTCCTTCTTTATTTGCATGACTTTAATTGGATCAAAGAAAGTGTAGCATTTTTGATTTAATTTATAGATTTCGGCTTATTGCGGCTTGGAGAAGCTTTTAAAACTATTGTGAATCGTATATTGTTATAAAAGTTATTTATGTTATCAGGCTGCAGTTTGTTTGCGAAGTACAAAAAGACACTTCTCAGCCGCATGGCATACAACATTTTATCTTAAGGCATAATTTTATTCATTAAACGATTTATAAAACGTACAATTATAATATCTATAGATAATCTATAGATAATTATTATAATAATTATTAAAAGTAGGTTAAATAGATCTGAAAGTAGTCAAATTTTTTGATTGGTCCAAACAGGTTTTTTACAGATAGAAAGAAAAAACCTTACCCAATTGATCTAAATTATTTTTAAAGCCTAGGCAAAAATAAAGATTAAATTTTAGAAGATAAATCTTGGTAAAAATTTTTTTTTATTTAATTTATAGATTTTGACTTATTGCGTCTTATGGCTTGGAGTAGCATTTAAAATTATTTTGAATTGTATATTGTCATAATAGTTATTTATGTTATCAGGCTGCTGTTTGTTTGCGAAGTACAAAAAGACACTTCTCAGCCGCATGGCATACAACATTTTATCTTTAAGGTAGTTGTAGTGGTACAATATTGTCAAAAATTTTTAGATTATACGCACCGTAAAAGTATACGAGTCTGTAGCTAAGTGATTCATAATTTTTTCACAAGACTGTACCCTTGGAGACGTTACCTATACGTAATACTTTCACATATTTACCTAAGTTTTAATCCGGCAACGGCGCTTATGCGCAACCAATAGATATTGGAGACTGAATCAGTCTGTTTGAATTTAAAGAGCAAATAATATCTATACAGCGTTGCCAAGTTGTTTTTATCTGACTCACTAGTATGTTTACTTTTGTACAAATTGGTGAACTTTAAACGGTTATTTATAAATAATTGGACGGTCAAAGATTTTTTTTTTAAACTCAGCAAAAATACATTAAAAGACTGTTAGTTTTTTGAAAGCTTCTGACAGTTAGTTTTTTTTATAACTAAGAAACTAGTACAGAACTACAGAAAGCGTATACAATTCATGTTAATTATCCAATTTTTAATTGAATTCAAATCGGGTTATAGACGGTCAATCGACTTCAAATTTTAAGGATAATTGTATTGTCATGTTCTTAATAAGTATACAAAAATTTAAAATTTTCTGATGGTATGCCTACAGCACGACAACCAGAGCTGCAAGCTTTTAGAAAACTTAAATCGTTTTTTTGATTTAAATCGTTTTAATGACTTAAGTCGTTTGGTAATAAGTCATTTCTCTAAAACTGACTTAAGACTTAAAATTTAAGTAATTTTCAAAATGATTTTTGACTTAAATATTTATTTCAAGTCAGTACCTACATACATTTAAGTCAGATAAAAACGATTTAAGTCAAAAAAAGATTTAAGTCTTTATAAAAGTCTTGAATTAAATCGTGAACAATCGTGAATCGGAGTAGTCGTGAGCGGTCGTGAGCAGTCGTAAATCTTGAGCAGTCGTGAATCGAGAGTTTGGATCCTCCCATCATTACTCCCTTAAGGGAGAAATATTTATTTTCTAGATGGACGTTGAACCAGCTAACAAAAGTTAACAAAACAACAAGTTATCAGTTTTTGAAATACAGATATTTTAAGAAAAATGCTTCAACTTTTATCTATTTTAATAGAGTTTGAAGTTACCAATTTATGTATATAAAAAAGTAGCCTCCCTGTATGTCTACTCTACTAAAAAAGGTGGTTTTCCGCTTTATTTTGATTGTCTACTATATACTCAAAAAATGTGTTTCAAGTTTTTATTTTGTTTTATTGTCAGTGTTCTGAAAATAAATTCTTAACATAGTGGTTTATTATCATCTGTATCTACAATAGATTAATAATATCAGTAGCATTAATACCATAATAGTATATTATGTATCAAGTTTGATAAACGCCATTTTATACACGAATTTAATTTAGGCACGAGCGAGCTTGCGAGGTGCATACTATACTTTTTCTACGAAAAATACTTATTATTATCTTAAAATGATTTAAATCAAAAATTTGTATAGAGCGCCATCTATGAAACAATAGGGGAATTGTGTGTCACCGTCAAATGTAAAATTTTTGTATTTTATAAAGGTTATAAATCGAAATTGAAAATTGACAGTTTTTCACAGTGAAATGTTTTATGAGCACTTTACAGTGGAGTCCGTGCCCGAATTTAAGTTATAGTTTACTGCCGGCGAAATTTAAAGGTCAGTACAATGTTCATATAAACTTTTCAAATATTGGCGTTGAGAAACTATTTCATACTTTTGTATTGAGATAATAAAATAATTTTCACATTTAGTATTATTTTACAAGAAAGGCACTTTAACTATTGTATGACATTTGACAACTGTCAACTAACTTAAAACCAACTTCAGCCCGTGACTAAAAACCTGTTGCTAACTTCAGCCCGTGACCAAAGCGCCATAAAGCCACAACTTGTCAATGTGTATTTAAAAGGGCGTTTTAAAGGTGGGAATAGAAAAAATTATTATTAACATTAAAAAAATCGTTGTATTGACTTAAGGGTAATTATTTTGATTTAAATCACAATTTTTGATTCAAGTCATTTTACTGACTTAACTCTTAGATCACAATTTAAATAAAAAATATAGACTTAAGTCATAAAAACGACTTACTAAAGGAATTAGGTCATAAGATGACTTAAATCACTTTATATTGATTTAAGAGTTTGCGAAAATGACTTGACTTGAAAGAAAATGATTTAATTCAAAGACTTAATACTTAAATCATTTGAACTTTATCTTAGAATTGACTTAAGATTTAAATAATTTTGATTTTAGAATTGATTTAAGACTTCAGATTTAAGACTTTTTAAAACTGACTTTTTGCAGCTCTGACGACAACTACCTTAAGGCATAATATTATTTATTAAACGATTTATAAAACGTACAATTATAATAAAAATTATAAAAAGTAGAAAGTGAGGTTAAATAGAGTTAAAGTAGGACAATTTTTTGATTGGTCCAAACGGGGTTTTTACAGATAGGCAGAAAAAACCTTACCCAATTGATCCAATTTATTTTTAAAGCCTAGGGAAAAATAAAGTTTAAATTTTAGAAGATATATCTTTGTTTTGTTTAAGATAAATACCTAGTTATTTATGTCATAAGGCTCAGAAGTGAGTATTTTTGTGCTCAGCTTGAAGTCTAACGCGTTAGAGGATTACAATTGAGCGAAGCACAAAAAGGCACAGTTTTATTTGTTAAACGATATATAAAACGAACTTACAATAATTGTTATAATTGTTATTATAATTATTATAATAACAATTATTAAAAGTGAGGTTGGATATCATTAAAGTTGTCAGCAGTTATCGAATTGTTTAAATTAATTAATTTAATTGCTGTCGAATTAAAATAATTCTACATATTTTAGGTTTTTTTTATGAAAATAAAAATAATAATAAAAGTTTTAAGTTTTAAAAGTATTAAAAAATTTATTAAACATTTTTAAAATTTTCTTTAAAAAATTTATAAATTGCTGGATCCGCGCTGGTTCCAGCTGGATTGATGTTGATCCAGCAAAAATCCAGCTGGATTAAAAACTCTGCTGTATTGCAATCCCTAACCGTTTATTTACAAATTTTGTAAAACAAAAAATTCGTTGATTTTTTTAAAACCAACAATTATAATTATCAAACAAAAGTAAAGTAGTTAATGTGGATAGTTATTTCTGTGCTTTTATTTTCATTCGATTCGATAAAAGATAGTTTATTTTATCGCGGAGATTGAAAATTATCTAAAAGTACAATAAAACATAAATCATAATGTGTACATAGAGATGTCTGTCTGTAAACAATTTGTAATTGTTTCTTTAGGACAAATAATAGTATATTTTAATAGTTTATAAACGAGTTGCATACTATACTTTTTCTATGACAAATACTTATTATTATCTAAAAATGATTTAAATTAAATATTTGTATAAGGCGACATCTATAAAACGATAAAGTAACCATTCTAACTTGGTAAGTAACTTGGAAATCTGTATTACCGGCGCGCCGGTCAAAATGTCAAATTTATATGTGTTAATCGAAATGTATCCCTTGAAAATGTATTAACCACAGGTTATATAGGATATCCAGTTTTTTTACAGTAAAAGTAAAGATAATGTTTTATGGGCATTCCACGGTGGAGTCTCCACCCAAATTTTTTAATGGATAATGAGTTAAGTCTAGTTTACTACCGGCGAAATGAAAAGGTCAGTACAACGTGCATTTAAACTTTTCAAATATTGGCGTTGAAAAACTATTTAATAATTTTGTATTTTTGTATTGAGATAATAAAAAAAATTTTACATTTAGTATTATATTACTAGAAAGGCACTTTATTTTAACGATTGACATTGACATTTGACAACTGTTAACTATCTTAAAACTAACTTCAGCCCGTGACTAAAAACCTGTTGTTAACTTCAGTGTCATGAAAACATGTACGATTTAGAGGTGGGAGTGGAAAAAATATCTTATTATTATAATGATTATTTTAAGATAGTTGTCGTGGTACAATATTGTCAAAAATTTTTAGATTATACCACCTACTATGCACTATGCACCGTAAATGTATACGAGCTTGTAGCTAAGTAATTCATAATTTGTTCGCAAGACTGTACCCTGGAGACGTTACCTTTACGTAATACTTTCAAATATTTTCATAACTTTTAATCCGGCAACGTCGCTTATGCTCAATATATATATATCAGATATATTGGAGACTGAATCAGTCCGTTTGAATTTACTGCGGAAATAATATCTATACTCGCGTACAGCCTTGCCAAGTTGTTTTTATCTGACACTAGTGATGTATACTTTTTACAAATTGTTGAACTTTAAACGGTTATTTATAAACAATTGGACGGTCAAAAATTTTTAATTTTTTTTTTAACTCAGCAATACTACATTAAAACACTGTTAGTTTTTGAAAGCTTCTGACAGTTAGTTTTTTCTGTATAACTAAGAAACTGGTACAGAACTATAGAAAGCCATACAATCCATGTTAATTATTCAATTTTTAATTGAATTTATCTCGGGTTATAGACGGTCAATCGACTTCAAATTTTAAGGATATATGTATTGTCATGTCCTTAATAAGTATACAAAAATTTAAAATTTTCTGATGGTATGCTTACAGCACGACAACTACCTTAACACAAACTTGCTAATGTTAAATTTAATAAAGTTCGTGGGGACATAATTTTCAATATGATGTTAAGGACATTATAATTTAACTTAAGTTGCACCAATTGATATGCCCTATAAATTATAGTATTAAAATAAAATGTAGTGGGGAGTCATTTCTTAAAATAAATAAAAAATGCCCATATAATAATGGACAAATTTAAAATCTTTAACCATTTTAATTAGGTATGAGTATGAGTATGAGTATGGGAACGTATGGCAAGCCCCAGATATATTGTCATCCACTGATCTCCCGGGGTTATATTACCCCCTTTCCGTTCTCCTGCGTATCCCGCCAAATCACAGCATTACCTGTGTTTGTTGGATCCGAAGTTTTTACGCCGGCTGGTAGATCCACCCTAGGAGTTCGTGGATTTTTGTCAGCCGGGTCGGGCCATACGTCCAGTTTAGGAAGGGCTTTTGGAGGACATTGAACTGACCCAAAACTAAGTACAATCCGGAATCCTCCTAAACCAGGGCTTTAGTAATAACCCCATTCATTTGGTATTCCTGAATGGGGGTGGGTGGATTAGTATGCTGCTAGCGCCTTTCCTTGATGGTGTACTTCTTGATAGCCGCTTTAGAATTGTTTGCCCCCCTGTGCGTTATTGAGTCGTATCTTCCGAACCGAAGTGTTGCCGGCCGCACCCCGCCGTAATATTGCCCTCTGACTATGTGGAAATACGTTTAACCTACTGGAATTGTCGACCCTCGAATTATTTTTTTCCCACTGTGCATGATCCCAGTGATTCTTAGAACGCTTTACTTAATTTATGAACCCTTACGTCTTGGTAATCTATAGATGTAAACATAAATAAATAAATTTCTTTAGGATGGTTTCTTTTGCTTAATGTTTATCGTAACTTGAGTGATTAATGGCTTCTTATGTGCCCTTGGGTTTATGGTTTTTTTTTCTGTTTCATTTGCATGAGAATCTTGGAAATTGTTTGCTACTAATTAATTTACCTGAAGAATTATTGTTAGTTAAAGGTTGTGAATTTCGTATTAACTAGTAATAATATTATGGGTGGACATGGTCATGCAATTTGGTAGCTACTTATCTAGTTTATGCAGACTTGGGACTTCGGGATATTTGCCATGCTGATGTGCTTAGATTGATCCTTATCGCATGCCGCACGCACGTGTGGTAGCCCAGGAAATTTTCATTGGAACTGATTGTCTCTCTCACACCTTTTAACCATGTCAAACACTTGAGGACTTAGTCCAGGGGGAGGTACTACACACAATTTGCACTCATATGCACTTGGGACAGTTATCACTTGTAGAATCGATATTGATTTATTTTTATTTTACGGCGTTAACCAGTTATCCCGTGTAAAATCGATATTGATTCGATATTTTTTTATTTTACGGCGCACTTTTCGTTATTAAAATATAATTTTTGGCATAAATAGGGTAAATATACCTTTAACAACACAAATAATGAAGTTCTTTCATGAACGACAAAAAATTATTAAACGCGTAATTAAAAGTAAACATTTAATGCGATTATTAATTTATGATATATCTTCTCCGTCAGAAATTAAGGACTCCCAAGGACCTGTTCTAGGAGCTACGAAGGATAATGGAATTTATATTACCTATTAAGAAAAAAAATGTTTTATTTAATTATCATAAAAATAATCCCCTATAATTTAATTGCAATCGCCATGGCAACCTTAATCAATTAATTTCACCAAAAGTAATTTCGAGGCTTAACGACCTTACAAGTATACTTAACTATAGTTAAAGTGTATTTAGAAAGTAATAAAGCTATTTGTAGCTAGGATTTTAATTGAGTTAAAACTTTTAACTTGGAAGCTAAACTGTTAAATTTAATTGCAACGAAGTTTTTTAAATAATGATGTACAAGACAGTAGACAGTTTGATTGATTACAATAACTTGAAAATAGTATATTGTGCGACTAGTGGGAAAAAGTGGAGATTCCTCGAGCGTGGTAACACGCGAGTGGAATCTCCTCTAAGTTAGCTCCATTGTAAATTAGGAAAAAGTGAGGTTAAATTCGTCTGACAGTTGTTAGATGCCAAATGTTAAATAAAATTGGCTTTAAATTCTTCGTAGATAAAGGGGTCCTCACACGTTAAAAATATTGTTAATATTTGATTATATTGACAATAATATTAATCGTGTGTGGCAAAATATTGAAGTAGTCGCCTTGTGAAGTATATGTTCGTGTGAGGGCCCCTTTAAGTGTAGTATGCAATTAGTTTATAAACTTCTCTAGGCACTAGTTTATATTAAACACTCCAACGCAAGCTTCGCTCGTGCCTGATTAAAACTCGTGACCAAAATGCCGTTTATTAAACTGTATACATAAATATTAAATAAAATATTGCAATAATTTTTACCTATTTATAAGTAGGATAGTTTTAAAATATAGTAAATTTTTCCTAATATTACATATGTAGGTAGGTACATATATTGCATATCGATGCCATATTAAATATGATATGGCCGTAAACCACCAGAATAGCGAGGTTTAGAATTCCATTTAGGAACTGATTTATTGAATTTAATATCTGCCAAAACGGATTACAGTGCTCAAGTCGCAGGATCAAATAGTCCAATGTACACGGAAAGAAATGGATAGTCGAAAATTTATAGTACACTATTTTTATTAATAGTCACTATAAATTATATTAAAAACAACATACCAAGTTATTAGCACTGACTATAAAAATATTTTAAAATAGTATTGTAACTTTAAATATAATTTTTAGTAAGTAATACACAACAAATATAGTAACATATTCAATTAACTATATTTTATACCATCTTTAACCAAAATAAATTTAGTTACACCAGATTTTAAATTATGGTTGTAGTAAATATACGAGATATTGCTTATTACTATAATTATAGTAAAATTAACTCCCTTGTATAGTCAACCACCCTGAGTCAACTTTAAACTTGTGTAGTGACTAGCCGGTTCTTCATTTGCATTGCATAGCAACAGTGGCAGTGGTAAGAGTAGGTTGTTACTTTGTGGTGCATCGTATTATTTAAAATATGTTACAATTTTGGTTTAATTTCAAGTATTTTAAGAAGGGAAGTAAATGAATTTATTTATAGATTATGTAAAAAGCTAACATTCACTTACAAAGTTATGAATATGTGATTCTAAAGAGTACAAATTAATTTTTATAAAAATACCGAATTATTTAGATACTTAAACTTAACTTTTAATTTTTTCTGTTGTTCTTTTGTGATAATTAGAGTCTAAGAAAAAACTATTTTTAGTTATTTTTGGAATATTTTTGTTTTGTTTTAAAATATGTTTGAGGCAATAAATATATAAAATATTAATATGATGCTTTTATTTTATAATTTTATGTATGTTTGTATACAGCTGTTTGAATACAGCTGTACTCTAGAATGATTCAGAATTGTGGAATTAAATGACGGGAGATATGGGTTCTTATACTCAAATGTCTTCTATTATTGCACTGAAGACCTCTTGACATTTTATCCCATGATTCTGAATCACCCTGTATATGTACCAAAAAACTGTTAAATATTACTTTAAAAACTAGTTAATATTTACTAAAATTTATAGTAAAACATATATGTTTTACTATAAATTTTAGTAAATATGGTATACCAAATAAAATATAATTTAAAGAAAAAAAAATAGTAAATCTTATAAAAAAATATAGTTAAAATTATTATACCTAGATATTTATTACTAATATATTGTTTTTTAAAATTAATTATATTCATATATTTAAAAAAATCATAAAATATAGTTAAATTTACTAAACAATAATGAAAGATAATTAACATATTTTTATAGTAAATTTTAAAATATCAGATAGCTGTCCCTATATTTATTAAAAATTATAGTATAACTTACTAGATTTATATTAATAATGACTATATATTTCTTTCCGTGTAAAAAAGCATTTTAATCCTTTTTGTGCCCTTAAAATATGCATTCATAAAAAGCAGGCCTTCAAGCATTTCAAATAAATTAATTTCCCTTTTGAGGTTGTTTACTGTGGCCGTTTCTAATATTTGCTGACTTGGCTGGATGTACGCTTCAGTTGGTCGCTGTTAATGAAAAGCTTTATTTCGGAAAATGTGCTTTGTTAGATTATAATCTACTACTACTATTAATATATTTTTTGAAGAATTATTAATAAATAATTAAGAGCTTAAAATTACAGCAAGTTTTTATTTTAACATGCAGAACAAGATTTTCAATGGGTAATGAAAAAAAACATGTTCATTTAAAACGAAGCACTCTAATGTGAATTCCCAGGGCACGCTAGTAATTTGGGACACGTGTTGGGTGGGAACATGGGCACGTTACACTGCATTAATTGAACCATATAAAATACAAGCAATTAGGCGCGATAATAGCAATGATTAAAGCGACTATCGGTCGGGTTTTATGTACGCAATGAAAACTGCAGTCGGCAAAGCCTATATAGCGTATGTATCTATAGAATGTTTGCTATGACTTGCCACAGCCGCGCGCGATTTTGGTTATACAGCGATCGTTCGTTAACCTCTTTCATTTTGTTTATTTGTGTGTCGTTCAATAAGTGAAACACGACACATCTGATCCATAAATGAATGATTTTGTTTTATTGGTGGAGATAAATCTAAATGAGAATTGGAAAAACATCCGATAATATACGGGTAATTAATTTAAGTGACCAAGAAATTATTCTTGTTTTATTAAGACCATAGTCTATATATAGAAATGGCAGATTGAAATTATTTTTTTGTTATATCGTATCGAATGATACCTTGAAAATCATATATATATATATATATATATACATATAAATATAAATGTATCAAGTGACTTCCGAAATAGGTACGCAACATACGTTGTGGCTTCCATATATAGGTTGTCACTTCCAACCTTTTGATTGTTGTCAGAATATTTAGCCACTATAGAGCACAAGGAGCTCAAATCCGAAAAAACGGGTGGAAGTGACTACGTAGCTTTCGTACCTTTTCAGTTTGGCACTTAGTTCAGGTATATGATGATGCATACGCACGTCTTATGACTTCCGAAATGTGGTAGTGCACGAAAGAATAAAGAATATAAATTATATATAGCCATAATTTTACAACCACTGTAAAAAAAATCCAAATCTTAAACGCCTTTATTATTCTTTATGAAATTTTGGATAAAAATACTTTAACTTATATCTCAGTTGTCAGTGTTCGAGGGTTTTTCGAGAAAATATTTTTAAAGCCCTTATATTTAATAATAAAAAAACGTTCGAAAAATAACTTTAAGGGTAATTTTGTACAAATCAAATAAACAGCAACGAAGATACAGCGATTCAAAGTCGTCAAAAATGACCACTTTTCAGCAAAATAATCAAAAAGGGGCCATTTTTACCGACTTTAAAGCGCTGTATCTTCGTTAATGTTCGTTTAATTTGTACAAAATTTTCAGGGTATATTTACAAAAATACGGTCTTTAACAGCATATTTTTTATTTACTTAAAAAAAATTACCCTAAAAGTTATTTTTCGAACGTTTTTTCATTATTAAATAAAAGGGCTTTAAAAATATTTTCTCGAAAAACCCTCGAACACGTAAACTGAGATATAAGTTAAAGTATTTTTATCCAAAATTTCATAAAGAATAATAAAGGCGTTTTAGAGTTAGATTTTTTTTACAGTGGTTCCAAAAATTATGGCCAACACTGTATATGTCAATACATAAAATATATCGATAAATACGCGAAACGATATTTGACGCTTCGTTTTTATATAAAAGCTTTATTATAATAGTCACTAAAAAAATATCGGAAATTATAGGTTTAAATAAAAAAATGTACCTAATACATTTATTTAACACTGGTCAAAAGCCATTTTGCCACAGGGTGACCAACAACATTTCAAGAGTAATTTGGGTGCGCTGATTCTAAAAATAGATTGTAATTTTTTTTTTTCGATTTGCAAACCAAATTTATATGTACATATTTTTTTATTAAATACTTTAACCAAGGATCAAAGTGATTAGTCCTGAAGCTATGAGTCATAATTTAACTGAAAAAACAACCGTAATGTTAACGAAATAGAATCGCCTTTTTAATAAAAATTCAAATTTCAATGTGGTGTTTCGCGAACAATTTTGGTTAGATTTTATTAAAATTTACAGCCTTTATTTATCTATTTTATTATTTTAAAATTTCAACGAAATCAAATGGCACTCAAAACAACCGCGCGGGTCAAAATTTATATTTACGGTAATTTTCGCTTGTACGTCGCGACGTAGGGATTCCTAAAAAAATCATTTGAACAAAAGTTCCACCCTCAACATTGGTCAAGCCACACAAACTCTGGTACTCTCTAAAAGTGAAACAGTGAAATTTTCATCATTTCCGTCAGTGAATTATTCACTGTAAAATTAGTGTTTTTCAATATAAATTAGTGAAATTTTAACTTTTCCAAATTAGTGTTTTTTATTATCACTACTTTTCCGGAACTCTCGACATAAAATAGTCTAATAACTTTTTTGAACTAAACCTATTTCACTTATTTGTACAGTGTAATTTCCACTAAATAAATTAGTGCAAAGAAATCGCTACATGAAAAAGTGAGTATTCACTAATTGCTAGTGGTATACTTATCACTGCGGCAAATAGTTAATATGCACTGTCAATCAGTGAAAATCCACTGTTTCATTTTTAGAGAGTACAACACCCTGTTGTATGAATATGTAACAACAATGGAAGGTTTCCACCCCGGTTTTCTCGGGTGTTAGGTATATTTTTAATTTAATTTATTTTTATATTTGATGGTTACCCCTACAATTTTTAAAGCGAATAGGGGTCGAGTGATATCTTAAAAAGATAGATAGATAAAAAATCTAAACAATTTTAAAATAAACAGAAAAGATTTTTTCTATTAAAATTTTTAATCAACGCTATTAATAAAGCATTGTTTTAATTAAGGTTATCAAAGACAAGCTGCCTATAAAAATGTATAAATTACAAAAAAAATAGGTAAAATAAAAATTTTTCATTGTAAAATAAAGTATTTGTACTCTCTAAAAGTGAAACAGTGAAATTTTCACTATTTCCGTCAGTGAGTTAATAATCACTGTAAAATTAGTGTTTTTCAATATAAATTAGTGAAATTCCGGAACTCTCGACATAAAATAGTGAAATTTTAACTTTTTTAAACTTAGTTATCATAACTACTAAACCTATTTCACTAATTTGTACAGTGTAATTTCCACTAAATAAATTGGTGCAAAGAAATCGCTACATGAAAAAGTGAGTATTCACTAATTGCTAGTGGTATACTTATCACTGCGGCAAATAGTTAATATGCACTGTCAATCAGTGAAAATCCACTGTTTCATTTTTAGAGAGTAGGTATCGATATATTTTTCGATATTTTTTAAATATATCGATATAAAAATATCTATATATCGTTGCAATCCCTAATTAGGTAAGTAACAACTTTGTTTTTGTCTTTATTTTGTTATTATTAAAAAAACTATTATTGTGCTACCTAGTCAGCGCGGAAGCTGAGCTGTTGGGCGTTTGACTCGACCGTTTAAATGAAATAAAATGTAATATGTACCAAAAATAATAAGACTATTAATATTAATTTTTAAAAGCGAATTATGAAATTTAAAAAATATAATAATTATTGTCTTTGCTATTTTTTTGCCATATTTTCATGATAAAATTCAAATTCATCTTAACTTTTGAACTAACAAAATCCGTTCATTTCTTAAAACCCTAAAACTACAATATAATTTACCGAAACAATAGGTAATTCTCAGAACGTCAAAATAGCGTAATGCATTATTAATTATTATTATTATTATTAATCATGATTGTTAGAAATGGTGTTATAGCATGTTGGATAATTTTCGTGACTAAAATGTTACAAAGAAAAATTTCTAGAGCTAAATAACTTCTTGGAGAAAACAAGTTTTTCCGCTTACCCTATAAAACATTATCTTAGGCGTTATGTTTCCGACTACGCGGTTTTACAAACTTTTCCTATAAATAGATTTTCAATTTGGCCTGTAATGGAGTTTAAAATGAAAAAGAATAAAGCAATAATTTGCTAAAGTTTTTAAAGTTGTAACTATATAAGATTGATATTAAAAAAGATATAAAAGTTCCGTGTAATTGTAAATTAAAAAAATAGGGGGTATTTTTTATGACTAATAATAATTTAATAGAATTTTTGGGAATCTCAAACAATTTAATTAAAAACAAGATTTATTGAATCAATTTATTGTGGGTTATTATTGTAATAACAAGAAAACTTTTGAAACAACCTTTTTGACTAGTTAATATTTACAAGGGAGTGTTATATATATATATATTGAAGGTAAAATCCGATGAAAAATCATTTTCTTTTAAAAAAAAAATATTTTTACTAAAAAGTTTTTGGGGATAAAGTTACATCATCCAATCTGGCGAAGATCAAACCTAGTTAGTCGTGTTATGCGAACTCCATGTTTTCCTTAGGACTGACAAGTCAACGAAAAAGTTTACGAACAATTTTAATAATGTTTGTACCATTTTTTAAGAATCTATGTAGTCTAGTGGGGCATTTAGTAATTGACCAAAAAAATTCGGGTACATGTATTTCTTTGTTGCTCATTCGAAAGGGGCTTCGACCTTAACCATGAATTTGCACACTGTCCAAATTTTAGATTAGTTTTTTTTAAACGCTTACAGGGTTCCCAGCATTGTTTTGTACTTTTTTATGATTTTATGACAAATTTTTCAAATTTTATGACATTTTTTATGACAAGAATTTATTATTTCTAAAGTTATTTAATAAAATAAATGTAATTTTTTAACGGTTTATTATATAAAAATAAATATTTTTTCTCGCATCAAAATAAATATTTCTGCTATAATATTTTTAATATATGTTACTTTAGTATTTTATTATAATAGGTATTATAATCTCAAAATAAATAAAACCACAAAGGTATACAAATCTGAAATATTGGAGGCTCAAACAACGATTAACATGGGTCTCAAAAAAGCAAAAAAAAAAAATTGTATATATACCTATTATAGTACCTATAATAGGTACTATTTTTTTGCTTTTTTAGACCCATGTTAATCATTGTTTGAGCCTCCAATATTACAGATTTTTTAAGAGTATACTCTTAAACTATAGTTATGTAGTTATTGTTAAGGTACTTCGATAATTTCTTATTTCCTTCAGAAATAATATTTCTTGTTATTTTTAACTTACTTCCTTACAAAATAGTATCAATTTCTTCAAGTCCTTCTTTGTGCCTTCCTTAGTAAAGTAAAATAAATTTACCTTTCTCATTATTTATTTCAAATTTAAAATTCATTTCCTAACCTAACTTCTTTTTCGTTCATAGTATGAAGTTCATACGTCAACAACCAAGGCCATATTTAAAACATTTTATTGCGTTTTATTCTACAGGACCGGCTTTAAATTTTATTTTACAAAATTTCCATTTTATAAAAAATATCAAAGGTGAGAAAATTGTTAAAAAATAATAAAATTTTATGATTTCTATCACAAAATGTGAATTTTATGACATTTTAGGACAATTTAACCAATTTTATGATATTTAAAAATTTTATGACAAACGGAAACCCTGCGCTTATATATTGCATTTTATTCGTCGCACAGCAAACGGACTATGATAATTAAATTCGTTATGGTTTACTCTTCAACTTAAACCCTCCAATGTGGAAAGAAGTTATTAACGTCCAAAAGTCCTTTTGCTCGGTTTCTCCGGGCTTAGTGTTTTTTTCAGTACATCTGAAACCCCCATTAACCATATTACTATTTAAACTAGACTTAATTTCCAGTTATTCTAAAGATCATCTGGATTGGTTGATGTTTCGATCGCCAATCCACGCTCGAATTTATTCAGTTTTTACCGGTCTATCAGTAATATATTTCGGATTGATCTGAAATTTGGCAATATGGTTACATCATAATTTTTATCTATTTTTTTATCTATTAAATACACTTTATATTAAAACAGTTCTAAAATTATTCTTATTTCTATATTATTTTTTATACTTTTTATACTGATCCATTATACGATGCTTTTTCTAAATTTTAATTCTTACAAAAAATATGGTGCCATGGTAATAATGTGGTACCGTGCAAGTATATAAAATGAGAAATATAATTTAACATTTGAATAGCTTAACTTCAAGTGTTATGACGTTTACGTCTCAAGCTCAAATTTAATTTTTTGTTCTTTTTGTATACATGTATGTAAAGCTTGATGATTACGTAATATTTTTTACTTGCATGAAAAATAATTTTTTCGTTTATTTTATTTTTTTGCATTATAATTATATATATCTGTTTAATATAATTATTACTTTACTTTGGCGATGTTCACTTAACATTGTTCAGTTATATTTCTTATTTTATTTATTTCGTCTACTCTCTTAAAATGAATTAGTCAAAAATAAATAATTATAAGTCATATTTGACTAATTGTTATAGCGAAAATGCAGTCACTAATAATTAGTCAAATTCTACTTAATGAAATAGTCAAATTAATAAATTTAAATTTAAATTAAGTATTGACCCAGCCAGGATTTTAACTCTGGTCTGTCTCTTGTCAAGCCGATGTCAAACCGGTGCTCTACTGTCACTTTTATAAAAATTAGTTTTATTTAAAGCTAAATATCCGTTTTGAGCTAAACTGTTTGCATCTTTGTTTGTTTTTAAGGGCCATTTAACCATGGAGCCTATATGCATTTAACTCCAACAATAATTTGTTGTTGGCCACAAGAATTAAAAACGATTAAAGAAATTAGTTAATTTTTACTCTCTGAAACTGTCAAAGATGGGGACTTATCTTAAATTATTCAAACTTTAACTACTTTAATAGTAAAAAAATAACTATTTAAAAGTGAAAACGACTATTTTATTAGTAAACAATGCTGTATACAGCGATTTGTCTAAACCAAATTCCCTGACTTTTCCAGGAATTCCCTGACTTTCCCTGATTTTTTTTCAAACAAAATGTGTCAAACCTAGCAGTTTTCTTTTTGGTTTCCTGACCCTCAATGATTTTTTCAACTGGACTTTGAGTGTTGGTTCTTAAAATTTTAAGTATGGGGCCATTCAAGTATTACGTAAGCATTATTGTTTCAATTTTAACACCCCCTTCCCTTTGTCAGCAAAAGTAAGTAAAGCTTTTCATTAAAAATATACAAAAAAATCAAAGCAATCTTTGGTGCTTATGTAATACTTGAATTTATTTTTCTCTTGGTGGGGAATTATAACGATTAATTAAAAAACTAAACTTTAAAGTTTATAAAATTCAAAAACATTAACAAAAAATCAATACTTCCTATTAAAAAAATAAATAAGTATTATAAGTATTATCATTGAGTAAAGAACTTCCTTACTCAATGGTTTTATAATAAGAAGTACTTCTTATTAAAAAAAACAAACAAAAAATTTCCTGTATCTAATTTTTTCGGGATAATTTTTAATTTAGGTTTTTGTTTCTTGGGTTTTTATTACATTAATCTGAAAATAACAGAAATAATGAAATTTTTAAAAATGCCTCTGAAATTTTGTCTGCGACAGATCTGGTTTATAAAATTGATGAGTTCGTATTAGTAAATATTTGATAGTACAAAAAAAAGATTATAATTCTATAATTTTTTTGCAGGAGTTGTTATTGAAGAAATTGATTTATTCTGGTTATTTTCTAAAGCAATTTTTTTATTAATATTATTATCCTGTAAAACTGTAACTTTTTTAAGCATACTCTAAAAAAGTATTAGTCAAAAATGACATATTTCAAAGTGAAAAAGCATGCTTTTACACTTTGTAATATGTCATTTTTGACTAATTCACTGCAGTCACTAATAACTGTAGTCCACATCAATTTGTATCCCGGACATTTAACAGCCAATTCTCATGTAAAATTGTCCTGAATCCTGAATCCGAAAAGACCGTCATGGCAGTTTTTGAGATATAGTAAATTCCATATTATATGGAAAATTGACTAAATCTTAAAAACTGTCCTACTTTTATAAATTTTGACAACATATTTGGATTCAGCAGACAATTTTACATAGGAATTGACTGCTAAATATCTGGGATACAAATTGCTGTTGACTAGAAATATTAGTGGCTGCTTTTTCGCTATGACAATTGGTCATTTTTAACTAATTCATTTTTAGAGAGTAGTATTTTCCATCTGGTTCTTTTTTTTAAGAAAATTTGACAAATTTGTGTTCTTCGTTGCCGAAATACTTTTTTAATGGCCCCCAATTTTTATGTGGCCTATGACTGCTTGCAAATCAAACATTTGGCTTGAAACGGTTTTTTATAACAGGAACTATGATTTTATAAAGTCTTTTACTGATTAATTAATAAATTTATTAATAATTTAATTTATTAATTATGCTTTTACTGATTAATTAATTAGTTTATTAATTATGCTTACCATTTACAAAATAAACAAAAATTAATCACCCTAAACATAAAAATAGGTTATAGTGATAAGTCATGATATAGACTTCTAAGGTTATAGTGATAAGTTTGACATATAGCGCTGCCATATTTTGAATAAATTAAATTTAAATTACACTCGTTAACATATTTTTTTTTTAATGAAAATTTTGTTGACCAGTTTTATTTATAAATAACCAATTCCCTAACCGACTTAGGAATTACCTGACTTGGTAGATTTTTTTGCCAATTCCCTGACATTTCTAAAAAATTTAAATTCCCTGACATTTCCAGGTTTTCCAGGTGAGTGGCAACCCTGTACTAGTACAAATAGTAGAATTTTGACTATTTCATTTTAAGAGAGTAGGTACAGCAGCGATTTAAGGGTTCCGTGAACAAGTTTTTTTTAGAGCAATCTGGCTCTTCAATCATAAGACCGTCTAATAAGCGAACTCAACTAAAGTACCATGTTATGCCATATAACCATTGTACCATATTATTGCATTGTCACCGAAGTTACAGGTGTGCCTATGCTCAATCGGATATAAGCAAGTGCTTGAAAATGGATTGGAGAGATACTTCAAAATAGAACGGTTAAAAACAGTGCATGCGTTGCAACTTCGAGCGGTGGATTCGCAGGCAAAAATCAATCGGGATGATATATTTTTAGAAATACTGGAAATTAAGTCTTGTTTAATTAGTAATAGAGGTGATGAGGGTATCAGATACACTGGAAAAGAGCTACGAAAAGGATTTTTGGCGAAGTAGTTTCAACTTTGAAAGATAATAACGTCTTTCCAGTACATCGAAGGGTTTAAAATTTTAATTGATACTTAATTAAAGGGTAAACCGTAAATGTAAAATGTAATGATGCAAATTACGACATCAATGAGATGTTTTTTAAACTAACCGACGTCAAGGACAGAGTGTGAATACCAGAAACATGCAGTTCAACTGAATCCTGATAGCACACGACTTTTTAACATAAAATAATGGTTTTTGTGACCGTTTGTCACAAGAATTTCGGCTATAAACCGGCTGCATTTATCAATGAAAAATCAGTCGTCTGGTGGCTCAATTCCAAATGGTTTTTTCAATTGTGAGCCCGAAAACCAAGACTAACCCATGAAGTTATATCAGTGAGAAATTATATTATATTATCAGTAAAGCTTCATTTTCAATCAACTCTGAAGCTAGCTTTAGAGTGGAAGTGTGTCGGACACGTAGAGTGGCTATTTTCAACCGATACTGGCACTCCGCATGCATGCAAAATTTCGCGCCGAATTTC
Organism: Brassicogethes aeneus; assembly: GCA_921294245.1. Classification (NCBI taxonomy): domain Eukaryota; kingdom Metazoa; phylum Arthropoda; class Insecta; order Coleoptera; family Nitidulidae; genus Brassicogethes; species Brassicogethes aeneus. The sequence continues at coordinate 57,893,913 of OV121133.1, read as the reverse complement.
AAATAAGCTGGTGTTGTTTACAATTCTTGTGCTTTGAGTTTGTGCTGTTTAATAATTATTTTAAATGTTGTGTTTCTGACAGAGGCACTTTTAAGCCTTAAAAGAGGACTTAAAGTGCTAAGGGCAACCTTTTTACTCTTCTTTTGTAAAAAATAAACCTTATTTTATCAGGGCTGTCAAATGTCAATTTGAAGGTTAATTTGTGGGTTATAAAAAACCTTTAATTGACATTTGACAGTTTGATGACAGCCCTGATATAAGGTTTCTTTTTTACAAAAGAGGAGTAAAATGGTTGTTCTTAGCACTTGTGGATTGTGATGTCTATAACACCCCTAAGGATAACACCTATATGCACTGTAAATAAACTATGACATGTTATGTTTTTTTATGAAATAACAACTTCACAGTCTTTAAAATCAATATGATCTTCTTTCTTAACAAAAATGAATGTTTATTTACTAACTTTTTCCTATATTTGTAGTATTTGTACATAGTACATATGGTTACTATTTCCACAATACAAAATTTAAAACTATCGATAGGTAGCACTATAAAATTAATACCAAAAAAATAAAAAAACGTTCAGATAAAAATAAACTGAATTAAAAATCACTTTATAATAAGTCAAAGTTTGACTGTCAAACATAAACTTGCTGTTTTGTATTTACTCACAATTATTCAGGTATTTCCATGAACTTTTTGGTACCATTAAAAGATATATATTTTATATAACAACTTGTCATAATAAACAATACCTACATAATTCTGTAATTATTCATTAATTAATCACTAAATAGTATTTAATAAATACCCTATAAACAATATTCAATGGTAGCTTATTAAAATATTGTAGGTTAGGATTGTTTCCACTTCTGCAATCAGCTGTTTAAAATATTCGAGGTTAGGATTGTTTTTACTTCTGCAATCAGCTGGTTGTCTGTCGCCATATTAAAATCCAAGCCAGACCCACCACGAAAGCTTGCACCTTTTTAGCATTAGCACGTACGGCAGATTATGCGCTGGAGTCAGATTTTAATGAAAATGAATACTATGAAATACACAAAGCAAGCTTGCACTCTGACTCCCACTCTACAGAGTGGTATAGTGCTATAGCACAAGAGTTGATTGAAAATGGGCCTTAAGTTGACCTGTTTCTAATATTCCAGGGCTATATGCCCTAGTACGTTAGACTTTAATAACAAAGTTAATAAAACTATAAATCCTGAACAAAACCTAACAATATGTATTTCTCCTCTAGAGCACAATTGCAAGCCTGCTAGTTGCGTTTGGGATGTCCTGGAACATTTGCCTGATCTGATCAAAGACTAAGAAACTAATAATTGCGTCTACGATACTTTTGTTAATACTGTATATATAATTATTTTATGATTTTGTACATATTTTTAACTTGGTTAAACCGGTTTAAGTTATTTTAAAATAAACCACCAACCCTGACTGATTCTCATAAACCCTATTTTCTCCACTGTAAAGCAACCCGAGGTGGGTATTCCTCTGTATCTGGAGAGTCAACCGGAGAGGAACCTTGGTATAGTTACTATAGTACTAAAGGCCATAAACAATACATAGAACGCGAAATATTAGCAATTAAAAAAAACTGCGCAAATTCACTCTTTTAATGCCCAATCAGTTAAGTAGTATAAGTGCAAACACCAATAAAGGATTTTATTTGATCGGTAGTCAAATCGTAAAGCTGCTTTCGAAAAAAATCTCAGTGTAGAAAGACACAACAGCCAATTAATTAAAGAACACCCTGTAGGCTTATAGAGGCGCTTAAAATTTCCTTGCGAGACTGTAAAATATGTTGGGTAGTTAAAGCACTATCGCGCGCTAGCATAGCGGCTTTGAAACGTGCCAAGTTTGCGAATGGCCACCCGCTAGTCCAATAAAGTTCAGCAGTATTACGCCTTACTTGTTGGTCAGAATCACATTTGGGTCACGTGTGCACACGTGTGTTTGTTAATAGAATCCGCCGGCAAGCTTTCGCATTATCTAACTAAATGCCGTCTGGAAACATTAATAACACCTTAACACTCTTAAATATGTCTGATAGAAGGTGAAATCATTCAGTATTTGATACATAATTCGTAATTCATAACTCAAGAAGCATTTATTATTATTATTACAGTAAAGAAAAACAGTAAAATAACGGCACAAATACGAAACATTACCTAATATGGCAAATGGTTTAGTTTAATACGTTATTTTACTACATAATAACTATTCAAACGACCAAAACGTACTAAAAACTAACTAAATACAGAATATTTACGTAAAAATAACGTTAAAGTGACTTCGTGTCTTTTATATCTTTTTAAACCTTTAACATTTATATTTTCTTTGTATTTCAAAATGGTATCTAAAGTAATACATTTTACCATAAAGTAAAATTAATAAATATAACTTATATTGACACAACTAATTATATTTTTCGACTTCCACCTTTAAAACGACCAGTATCGTTCATGATACTAAGTGACCTCTAAACATTGACAAGTTGTGGTGGCTTTATGGCGTTTTAGTCACGGGCTGAAGTTAGTTTTAAGTTAATTGACAGTTGTCAAATGTCATACAATCGTTAAAATAACAGAAATAGAAAACAATAGAAATGAACATTGTACTGACCTTTTAATTTCGTCGGCAGTAAAATAGATTTTACTTAATTTCGGGTCGATGGGCACTCCACGGTGGCGTCTCCACCCGAAATTAAGTAAAATCTAGTTTACTGCCGACGAAATTAAAAGGTGATAATGTCAAATTTTTATGTGTAAATCGAAATGAATACCTTGAAAATGGACCCTTTAAATCCGATATAAAGAAAATGTTTTATGGGCACTGCCCATAAAACATTTAACTTTGTAACGATTTTTTTTAAATATTATGACTTAAGTAAAATTTATATGGAGTAAAAATATGTACGTTAGATTTACCGTTAAAAATCTCTTAAATATCTATAATACATCATAAAAATTCGATGCCCTTCAAATATTTAGGTGTTTTAAATAAATAAATAAATAATTTATGACTGTACAAAATAAATAAAAACTTACTTAATTATAAATCCAAAAATCATTTAATTCATTTAACTTTGTAACGATCTTTTTTAAATATTATGACTTAAGTAAAATTTATATGGAGTAAAAATATGTACGTTAGATTTACCGTTAAAAATCTCTTAAAATAAAATAACCCATAAGTACATACTCAATATATTTTCTTTTGTCAATATTACGTTAAATAATAGTTATTTATGTCATTAGGTTAAGAAGTTAGGCTTTTTGTGCTAAGCTCAAGGTTTGAAGGCCGACCCGTAGCGGAGGCCTACAATTGAGCGAAGCACAAAAAGGCACTTCTTGGCCAAGTGGCATACAACATTTTATCTTCAAAGCACTTTATATAGGTCAATTTAATTCAACATCAAAGCGGCCTAACCTCACTTTTTTAGAATTTCATTTATTTATTAGCTAAAGATTACATTAAATGTACAATAATTATTATTGCTTTTAGAAGCAGTAATAGTTTGACAATACCTAGCTACATGATTTAAGTAGAAATGGATTTTTGCTATTACATTGAATTCAATTAATTGTTTAATACTTAAATAGGTAGGTATCTAATTTCAATTTGTTTGGATTTTTATTTAAAAAATAGGTAGTTTGGAATGTATAAGCTGTGCTTAACATTTAATTTCACTGAAAACTTAAAGCAAATTAAAACTTAAAGACAATTTAAATCGTAGAAAAAGAATCGTGCATTTTCTTGGTAGCCTAACCTCACTTTTTGTTTTATTACTCATATTTAATTTTACAATAATTTAATGAAAAATATTAAAAATTAACAGTAAAACAAACAAATTAGTGCTTATTATAAATAAATTAAACCAGTTTAGTACGTTAATTTCTTAGAAAAGGATTAAATTGTCAAAACGATACCCCTAGCGAGAAAAAATCGAACTAATTACTTGCCTCATAAAAATTTTTATCGGCCTAGGCCATAACAAGGTATTTCTTTATCGAATGTTGACAACAATAAAGTTTAAATTATAGACCGCGTGGAGATAAACATTATTATTATTATTTGGAGCTTTAGGTATAAAAAAATTATAACAAAAACGTATTACGTATACCTGACAAGATTTTTTACTATAATTAATTAATTCAACAACATATTTACATAAATTAAGTAATAAATTAAGTTCAAATGATTGTAAAACACAATTCAAATGAAGCAAAATTCTAGTTTAAGTGATTCCAAATCCCTTAATTTTAATATTTGTCGTGCAAAGCACTTAAAATGCCTCCCACTTGAATTTCATTACAGTTTAACAAGAAATTTCGAGCAATAAAACACGACTGATTTATTTTAAACTTGTGTTTAAAAGGACATTTATTTTTCATCTTTTAAACAGCAATTTCTTGAAATAACGTTCCAGACAAACGAATTTAATTTTGACTTCTATTTCGTCACCAAAAACCCAATAAACATAAAAAACATCGTTTGCTCTAAGTTAGCAAAACTGGCTGTCGGCACTATCAATTTACTATCGTCAAAGATGTCCAACATGATTTATTGACAAAAAGTGTCTCTTTACAGTAAACAAATAAAGCACAATACATAATTATATTTAGTTGTTGTTTTTAGGAAGATAAGGGTTCGGTAAAAGTAATAAGTAATCACTTGGTTTTTGTAAATTTAGTAAATTTACATGGAAATTTCGTTAGTATTGTTGACTGTTGTCAAAATGGAGCGTTTTGTCTTTTGTGTTAAGAAATTCATACAATTTATTTCAGTAATCGCTGTTTAAAGGTGTTTTCAACGTCATTCTAATGTCCGTCTCTGTCAGCGTAAGGCTAACAACAAAGTATTATTTGAATTAAATGCATATAGGCTCCATGGTTAAATGGCCCATAAAAACAAACAAAGATGAAAAAAGTTTAGCTCAAAACAGCAATACAAATAATATATTCAACTTTAAAATATTATAAATAATATTTATTGACAAATAAAATTGATTTTTATAAGAGTGAATGATAGCCACATTGGTTATGACAACAGCTTGAAAAGCTTGAGAAGCGACAGACCTGAGTTCAATCCGCGGCTGGGTCAACAATTTTTTAAATTTAAATCTACTAGTTTGACTATTTCATTCAGTAATATTTGACTAAATATTAGGGACTGCTTTTTCGCTATGACAATTAGTCAAATATGACTTGTAATTAGTTATTTTATTTTTGATTAATTCATTTTAAGTGAGTAAGATATACAATTATTGCTAGTCCGGTTTGGGTAATCGAAGCACTAGAAGAATGTTAAAAGGCATGATGAAAATCCAGATAAGATTCCAATAACTCAGGAAATAAATGATCAGGATAAGAACAACAGGCTTGAATTTTGTCGCCTGATTTATAATAATCACCACTCTCTTGAAATTAAGTAGTCAAAAATAACTAATTATAAGTCATATTTGACTAATTGTAATAGCGAAAAAGCAGTTACTAATAATTAGTCAAATTCTACTGAATGAAAAAGTCAAATTAGTAGATTAAAATTTAAAAAAAGTTCTGACCCAGCCGGGGTTTGAACTCGGGTCTGTCGGTTGTCAAGCTTGTCAAGCGTATGTCATAAGTTATGAGCCATCAGTCACTTTAATAAAAATCAATTTTATTCGTCTATAAAAATTGCTCATAATATTTTAAATTTATTTTTTGTGTTGCTGTTTTGAGGTAAACTTGTTCCATCTTTGTTTGTTTTTATGGGTCATTTAACCATTTAACTCAAACAATAATTTGTTGTTGGACGCAAACAATTAAAGAATGTAGTTACTTTTAACTCTCAGAAATATATAAAAATCATGACTAATCTTAAATTAGTCAAACTTTAACTATTTAAGTAGTAAAAAATAACTATTTAAAAATGGAAACGACTATTTTATTAGTAAAAAATGCTGGTACTAATTTAAATAGTAGAATTTTGACTATTTCATTTTAAGAGAGCAAGTTATCAAAAATAATCTTTTCATGAGTGACAAGGCACATTTTTCTCAGCGGCGATGTACCTAAAGAAGCAAAACTGCCGTTATTGGCATTTTTTTTGTGTGACAGCTTTTTAAATTAATTATAAAGATTAACGAATTTTAACTAAAACGCAATTTTTCTCGTTAAAACCATGATCATTAATAATTATTTATATCATGACCGTGATATTTAAAGTGAATATATTTAAGAAATATTAGATTAGATTAACTTACTTTCTTTTTTAAAAACTATTGTCTCAAAATCTAATATTTCTTAATTGCATTCTAATGTAAATGTCAGGGTATACATTAAAGGACACCGGAATTCCTTTGAATCCTTGTTGTCTTGGATTCTTTTCCTCACAAAGGACCGCCACAAACATGTCGGGGCATGAATGGAAACACTTACTTACATGCACGTCCAAAGAACAAAGACCGGGTTAAACTGGAAAACTTAATCCTACAGGTTGTTAATTGTATGTCTACTAACTAAACACTGACTTACATAGCTGCTTTAATTATATCTCCAGTCTCTTTCTTTTAATCTAAATATGCCCCACTCTGAATAACTAAGATCCTGCAGAATATGACTACATTGCTCATTTCTGCTGAAAACTTGAGTGTGCTTTACAAGTCTGACAAACGTTCATTATCTAAAAACTTCAGAAAAAGCAGGGGGATAATTTGCGAGTGTATTTGATATTCCTGCTGGGTCAGGAAGTATTGAATGCAGCAGGGAGATTGCAATTTAATATTTTAGGAAAACCGTCTAGACTGCGAACTAATGGAGCGTTCGTGGATTCTGCGAACCAGTTCTTTGTTTTTTGTTGTTACAATGCATCAAACCATGTGTTTAAATATAATATATTATCTATTATGTATATTAGGGTGGAGTGAATTTTATTAAATTTATTAATTGATTTTTCCTATATTATTAATTGTTGACTAAAGGCGTAAAATGAATAAATATCGAAAAAATATTCCAATTTTTTAATATCTTGAGGTGGCGCATCAGTCTCGAAGTTTTGAAAATTCTAAAAAAATATTACTTTAATCAAAGTAATAAAAATAGCATTATTTATAAATAAAAAGTTTATTTTAGTAAAATTAACGTGAAACGTAAACATATTTAATAGTAAATCATATGCTTTAAGTAACTTCAGGACTGTTTATTGGTAGAAATGAGATCTTCTTTTTCGCGAAAATACTGATATTTGGTATAAAAATTTGGTAATTATTTTCTGACTTTAATTCTTGTTCTGATGAAACCATCTCTTGCTTCCGATCAACAAACCGAGACTGAAGATTCAGTATACTGGTTATAACCAGTTTTACACAGCGTTCCACTGCTTGGGTGTGATACGGAAATTTTTGGAAGTATAGGAAATGGTCACCCGAAGAAATCATATCGGTAATTTCTGTCATCGTATTTCATAGTCATAGGTGGTTCAGTTACCTTTTCTGTCGCCCAGTGAATTAACTCGTAAAAATGTAATGCTTCAGTATTTAGTTGTGGAAGCTTTAATTCCCGTAATCTCGAACATTTTGATTCTTTTCTCGCCTTTAATATTTTCGGCAATGCTAGTTCTCTGATCGATAGATATATTGTAGGTAACATAGCTAGTAATAGGTTTTCGGGATAAATATTAGCTATAGCTTACAAAGATCCAGGCAAGCTAGCACATTCCCTATGGCTGACGTGGGCTAATAGGATTATTCGTTTATATGGGGGGACAGCAAATCCATCGGAAAACCTAAAAGAATTGGCTACTTTTATCATGAAAGTGTATGCCCCAACGTGGTTTTACATCAACAGCAAGCCTACGTGCAAACATGGTCCTATTCACATATTTAATTTGACTAAAAGAGCATTACACCTCCAGAAAAACTTGAAGGCCTTATAACTATAGTTATAAAGAATATTCAGCGAAATATTTATCCCGAAAACCTATTACTTGCTATGTTACCTACAATATATCTATCGATCAGAGAACTAGCATTGCCGAAAATATTAAAGGCGAGAAAAGAATCAAAATGTTCGAGATTACGGGAATTAAAGCTTCCACAACTAAATACTGAAGCATTACGTTTGTACCAGTTAATTCACTGGGCGACAGAAGAAAAGGTGACTGAACCACCAATGACTATGAAATACGATGACAGAAATTACCGATATGATTTCTTCGGGTGACCATTTCCTACACTTCCAAAAATTTCAGTGTCACACCCAAGCAGTGGAACGCTGTGTAAAACTGGTTATAACCAGTATACTGAATCTTCAGTCTCGGTTTGTGGATCGGAAGCAAGAAATGGTTTCATCAGAACAAGAATTAAAGTCAGAAAAATTACCAAATTTTGATACCAAATGTCAGTATTTTCGCGAAAAAGAAGATCTCATTTCTACCAATAAACACTCCTGAAGTTACTTAAAGCATATGATTTACTATTAAATATGTTTACGTTCCACGTTAATTTTACTAAAATAAACTTTTTATTTATAAATAATGCTATTTTTATTACTTTGATTAAAGTAATATTTTTTTAGAATTTTCAAAACTTCGAGACAGATGCGCCACCTCAAGATATTAAAAAATTGGAATATTTTTTCGATATTTATTCATTTTACGCCTTTAGTCAACAATTAATAATATAGGAAAAATCAATTAATAAATTTAATAAAATTCACTCCACCCTAATGTATATGCTGTGTAGTGTAAATGTAAGACCACATTTTTTCTAAAAAGTATGTTTTAAGCTTAAAAACATACATTGTCTGCTTATCGATTTTGTCTTCTGAACTGTTTGTGACAAAAAGCCGAATAGACAAAAATTATGCACACATAGATGTGCTGCATTTCCCAGTAATCATTTCGTCTACAACTGGGACTAATTAAAAACAAACAAAGCACACTTGTGATAAACGCATTTAAACACATCATGAGGACTTTTATGTGTTTTAATAGAAATTTATGAGAGGAATGGTGAAATGTTCTCCTAGGAAGTAAGAAAAGTTTATAAGCATTTAACCTAGATAATTAAAATGGCATTCTTAATAGTAATTAAAACGACTATTTGTTCTCTAATTTCTTTTAACAGGAATACAAGCATGGATATATCATGTCTAACATTTCTATGGACAAAAGAATACTGATTATTCAATTATTAAACAATTCAACAATAATTTGTTTTATATTTTTTGCATAAACTAATGTTTCAAATGTTAAAATTAACAAGGCACATAAAATCAACAAAAAAACTTAATCCAATTAAGTTTGTTAAATCTTTGATTGTGAGATTAAAAGATTATTATTAAAAAACAACAAATAAATTTTAAAACATGAATATTATACTGTATCAAACTATAAATAGATCAAAATATATATTTTTAAAGTAAAATAAATTATTTTTGAAAATATGTCGGCAATACATTTTACATTTTACGGATACAAAAAGATAAAAGTCAACATATATTCGTGTACATATGTACATATTGGAAAGGCGAAAACTTTATGATGATTTGCTGAATTCTTTTCGTTTCATTAATATCCACAAGCAAATTTACTTTTATTTTTAATAAAACACACATTATTTTAAATAAATACTTTTTGTTTACTGTTTCTTTCATTTGTTTTGATAAGAAAAGTAAGAAATCCCATGAGAAAAGTAAATTAACATTGGTTATCCGACTTAATAAAACAAATAAACATCATAACAATTGCACATAATAAACTCACACAAAGAAAAAACTGTATACGGAGGACGAGATAAGCTTTTATTAATTGCATAAATTTATCGTGCGCTAAAAAAAGCTATAAAAACAACTTAATTACGTAGTGCTCTTTTAATGTTGACATTTATTAAAATCTGTCTGGTTTTTACTCTATTTATTTAAGAAATTACATATCCTATTCCAAAAAAATATTGCAGACGAATTCTACCATTTTTTTTAAACTTGAAGATATTTACACACAAAACAACATTTTTACAAAGTTAGCCATTCTTGTTGTTTTTAATTAAAATATTTTTTGTTTAACTTTGTTTCTAGAATAATTACACTGGTCGACAAAATGAAACGTTTCGAGATATTGTGAAAGAAACGTAATTTTTTTTCGATTCAAATTTGTATATTATTGGCTATAGCTATAGCTATAGCTCATATATTAGTCCTAATTTAAGTAAGTACTTAACTTCCCTTAAAAAACTATTTTAACAAAATAAAATGATTTTTGTCAAATATTATACAATTTAAAAGTTTCAATTTTAATAACATCAAATAATAATTGGCAAAATGGTACTCAAAACAACCGCAAGTGTCAAAATTTATATTTAAGATAAAAATAAATTAACATATAAAGTTTTTTAAATATCCCGAAAAGTAACCAACAACTTTAAAAACTAATACAGCAAAATGTAGGGATTTGAAAGGCCTTCAAAATGAGGTATCACTCAATCTCTCTTTCCTTAATTTTGTTTAGGGTTAACCATCACCCACGCTTCTGGCTTGAAAATAAATTGTCCCCCTAAAATAAAAAATAGATGTTTGCAAGAGTTTTTTTTCGTAACACCTTAGAAAACCTGGCTTAAAATATTCCATTTGCCCACCCTGTATGTATGAATAGGGTGAAAAAAAAAAACGGAAAAACAGTTTTTCCCCTGGCCTTGGAAAAATTGTCTTTTTTTTTGGGAAAATTTGTTTTTTTTTCTGAAAAATCAACAACTTAACATTATTTTAATTTAAAAAAAATATCCTTAATGATAATAAATTTATTACAGAAAAAAATAAATAATAAAATTGAATTGATTTAAGAAAATAAACAAAAACATTAAATATACTGACGGTTGGTTTATTTATTATATTTAGTATATTTAAAAATTAAAGAATGATTTATAAAGTTAAATTACAAAGTTATAAGTTTATAAATCGATGTCAAATAAAACGAGCATCGAATTTATTTTTTTGCGACCGGGTAGAAGTTTCTTACTGAATTATAATAATAGGAATAATTATTATAACCATGTAAGTATGTATACTTTTTGTTTAAGTGTACAGATATTTGGAAATTTTCAGAAAAATTGACTTTCGTATTACCCTTTGAATAAAATGAAAAAAATGCAAAAATCAATTTTTCTGAAAATTTACCAACTTTTTTCCGCCGCCTCAATTTTTCCGGAAATTTTAAACCCTATATGTATAAATATGTAACTTGAACACATTGTAATTACTAATTACTAATTAGGTACTTTAAATATATATGGGGTATTCCATACCAAATCGACCACTTTTGAACCCGACCCCTTTAGATTTTGCTGAAACTTTTCCATCCTTTTCTACCCTTTGAAAAATATTTTTGAAAATTTTTTCAAATTTTTTTGTCCAACCTCAATGAAGTTATGAATTTAAAAAAAAAATGGCTTTTTTATTTTCAAATAGCTATAACTTTTTTAGAAATTGACTTTTGGGTTCCTTTTTTTTAATTTTTGTTTTTGAATGAACTTTTCAAAAAAATACACGAAAAAATACACGAAAAAAAATTAACATGATCAATTATATAAAATAATCGTTTTTTTTAGTAAAATCGTCATTTTTTCGAAGTTCGCCATTTTTTTTTTTTTGTTTTTTTATCTCAAAAAAAACTTCAATTAATTTGACAACTATCCCCGCTAATCCCGGAGTGGGCCGATTTTTTTTTGTATTTTTTTTATTTATTTAAAAAAAATTGTCAAAGAAAATTCGACAATTTTTTTTTAATAAATAAAAAAAAATTAAAAAAAAATCGGCCCACTCCGGGATTAGCGGGGATAGTTGTCAAATTAATTGAAGTTTTTTTTGAGAAAAAAAAAACAAAAAAAAAAAAAATGGCGAACTTCGAAAAAATGACGATTTTACTAAAAAAAAAACGATTATTTTATATAATTGATCATGTTAAATTTTTTTGTGTATTTTTTCGTGTATTTTTTTGAAAAGTTCATTCAAAAACAAAAATTAAAAAAAAAGGTACCCAAAAGTCAATTTCTAAAAAAGTTATGGCTATTTGAAAATAAAAAAGCCATTTTTTTTAAAAATTCATAACTTTTTTGAGGTTGGACAAAAAAATTTGAAAAAATTTTCAAAAATGTTTTTCAAAGGGTAGAAAAGGATGGAAAAGTTTCAGCAAAATCTAAAGGGGTCGGGTTCAAAAGTGGTCGATTTGGTATGGAATACCCCATATATATATTTTTCAATGCTCTCTTAAAGTTGATCTCCCTCTTACTCAACCCGTTCAACCTATCAGATGACAGATCAACTTGGTGAAAGTTGACTGTAATAATATCACAGTTCAAAAATGAACTTGACCTAAACATAAGAAAACTTAGGGTTAAAACAAAATGCGTGCGTTACCTACCATGGTAGGTAACTCTGCAGAGTTCGTTTGGTGTTGATGGGTGTTACTTTTGTTTACAGAATTTTTTTTAGGAATTCCTACGACTTAGGGGAGAGTTGGGTAATCGGGCCCACCGGGTAATCAGGCCCACCGTATTATTATGGCTGTTGTTAGGGATGTTTTAGATAACAATGAAGCCATCTGAAAAATGGTGTCTTTAGTCTCTGTAGATTATTTAAAGTCAGTTTTATCGATAGTTAAAGTTGTACGTCTTCTTTTATTATAATAAATAATAATAAATAATAAATAATTATTTATGGCGTTTCGATCTTATTAAACATTTATATTTATACAGGGGAAAATTGATCTAAATATACAATTTTATTTTATCTTTTGCCTGCAGATAAATATTCAATACTTTTTCTTATCAAAATCATCATTTATAAAACGTTAGTAATATTTTTGATATTTTTATGAAGATTTTTTTTACACATACTTTGGGATAATAAGGCCCCTCTGGTCCTCATTGCCTTAAAGTAAAAAAAATAAAATATTTTTTATGAAGAAGACTTTACACCAGCAACAGATTTAACTCATTTTCCTCTTGAAACTATACAAGAGCCTAAAGGAGCTGTAGCAGATGCAGCGTCAAATGTGAACGAGGATGGTCCTGCATCTAGCAGGGCCAACGTTATGATACAGATGTGTAATGTGACTTGACTCAAGACTTAATGCTCTTGAGTAGACGTATGCAAAATGCTTAGGTGCAAACAAAAAATAACCATATACATATGGAATTTCTGTAAATAGAGAGCAGCAGTACTCATTTCCCGACGCCGCACAGTGGGCCAGCGTACCCTTATTTTATTGAAAAATTATTTTTTTTGTAGAAATTGGTAAAAATAAGTTAAAAAAGCTAATTTTGATTAAAATATATAAAATAAATAAATTGGATGAGTAGAAACTTAATTATAAAGGGTGTTTTAGAAAATGAGCATATTTAGTATACTATAGTGGCATTAAATTTATTTTTGTTATGTAAAATTAAACTATTATAAAAGAATGTAGGTTATTTAATACTGCTCATTTTTACTGAAAATTTATGCACTTTCAAAGTTATTTACCAAAAATTTAAGACTATTTTTTTTAAGTAAACAAACTAACTTTTTAACAAATGTTACTTCGAGAGATTTTGTAGCAAAAGATTTAATTACAAATGTAAAGGAAACAAAATACACTTTATTATAAACTAATAAATGCATCAAATCGTCGACTTAAGATGAAAATGGCCTAACTCACAATTTTTTTTTAGGGAAGAGACCAAAACCGACAAAATAGACCTTTAGCTACCGGATAAGCAATAAAATAAATTTTCGAAAAAAACTGGAGTTACGCAATTTGCATCTTAAGCCGACGAAATACAATAAATACAAGAACAAAACCTATAACAACCATTCAAAACTATTAAGCTAATCCGAATCATCATCGCTGCTGTAGTTAGTAGTTTTAAATGACTCAAACATATTAAGTGCTTCTGGGCTAAACATTTTCTTTTTTGGTGTCCCATGCTTTCTTAGCGAAGTAATTTTTGGATCGGAAGTAATAAGCAAATAATTAAAAACATCTGTATTTGTTGCTACTCTGTTACATTTTCGAGAATTTTGTTCTCTAGCCCTTCTGTATTCTTTATTTCTAGCCTCCTGGGCTTCTTCTGAAAGTTGCCCAATAGGCACAGGAATAGACTTGATTATTTCTGCACTGTGAATAAAAATTTTATGCAGCAAAGCAGGAATTCTATACCATGGATACAGATTCACAAACAGTCTTGCTGTGTCAATGCAGTAGTGTTTAAATTCTTTAATTTTAATATTAAAGCCGCTGGCAATGACTTGTAGAATCACATAAATGCGATAGATCAGATTTTCGTCGATATTGGTTATTTTAGCAGACACTTTATAGTTTTGAAAAAATGTCCTGGCTGTGTTGCCATCATTAGTCGTTCCTGCTCCCTGTTTCGTTTGATCCACAATAATCCCCAAACGAGATCGAAAGTCTGCTTGAATCCTATTTTTTTCTTGCTTGATGACATTTTTATCTTCACCTCGTGCTTGCCACTTCTGTATCTTTAATCGATAACAAATTTTTAAAATACACTCGAATGATCGAATCCATGCATGTAGCGATGTAATTCCGAAGCAAAGGTGATTAATATCTACAGTTCTTTTAAGAACTTTATCAATATCGTTCATCTCAATGGGAGAAGCTCCGCATAAATAACACTTTTGGGATGATGTACCCGTTATTGAATTAATCATTTTGTTATCAACCATTGACATATACAGTTCATGTTTTACCAGAATAACCGAATTATTTTTTAATGTAAAATTTGTCCGAGATAAATTTAAAATTTCATGGTCCATATAATTCTTTTCTTTTTTTGAAATTTCTATAGTTTCTTTCAGAAACTGCATTTTTAATGGTCGGCAATAAACGGTAGATGAAGGGCGAGGGTTCTGCCAGACATAAATTTTTTTGCTTTGACTGTTTGTGGTATACAATTGTAAAGGAACCACACATGTAAGTAGCAAATTGCTGTCACTATAATTGCCTTTAAAAGCCTGTTTATATTCGTTTTGTCCACTACTTCCATCCATTCCCCACTTAGTAATTAGAGTAAAATTTAAGTTTTCAAAATTTTGGTTTTCTAGGTCCAAAGACGACAAAAGCCTGGAAGTTGTATGATCTAGTAGGGATTGTAAGGGTAACACCACAGAATGCTCCTGTGCAAAAATTTTCTCCGGATAACATAACTGCTTTGCCTCCCTTATTTTGTTGTAACTAGGGTAGATATCGAAATTATTTTCTTTGGCGTTATTTCTTAAAAGTTGGTATGATCGCTTGGTAAGTTTAGTGTCAATAAATAACGCTAAAGCTTGATCCGAACTTAACGGAGATTGTGCGTTTTTTAAAGTTGTTTTATCTATTTTTTTTATATCTTGATTTGGAGACAAAATAGTACGGGACAACAATTTAGCAGCTTCTGGTCTTGATCTTAAACTTAATCCAGTAGCAAAAACTAGCTCACTTGTTTCCGTTTTTCTTAACTGTTCCGTTCTTCTAAACTTCCCAGAATAACTAAGATTTTGAAACTCAGATTTGGGCCTTCCAGTAGTTTTTGTTTGAACACAAGTAAAATGTATGTCTTTATCAAGCCATGTTTTGTTCCAGTCTAAAAATCTATTTTTGGTCCTTTTTGCGGCCTGCCATTTCCTTCCAAAATTAAGGGCATAATAGCGAGAATATTTTATTACTTTTGCCTTGTTCTGCTTCATGCACTTTTTACATAAGATAGAGTTTAATGTCTCTTTGATTTTGGTCCTCTTTATGCCTTTTTCAAATATTTGTTTTAGTTGAATCGTGTGGGATTCAAGTTCTAAAAATGTAAAAAGCATTAGAACTGCATGTTATATCTAGGCAAAATCAACGAGTTTTACACAAAGAAAAAATACTGAGCTTGTTGAAAACTAGAAGCAATGCCCCTACATTACATTAGAATTAAACTGCACATTTTAAGTGCGTTTCTTAACCGATTTTTGTAATATTGTTATATCCAATTAAAAATATTACATAATATATTATATTATAATGAATATCTATAGGCTTTTACGGCATTATTATTATTATTAATATTATTATTATTATTATTATTATTATTATTATTATTATTATTATAAGATATACCTATTAACACGAAAACAACTCACAATACTACTTTTTTTTTCTGTTCACTGGATTATACCATTATATCTATACTTTTTTGAGGTGGCTGAATCCGAATCCGGTCCGTTTGACCTCATCAGGTCAGGATCAAGGTTATTTCAAGGTCAAACTGAAGAAAAAATCCGACAAAACCAAAACAACTAAACGTTTTTGGGTCGCCGAGTACCATGCTTATTATATATTTATGAGGTCGCCGAGTATGAGTCCGGATTCTGTTTGGCCCTATCAGATTAGAATAAAGGTCACTTCAAGGACAAAACAAAAAAAAACACAAGGAAACAACAATGTCAAAATTTGTTTTTACACATCCTAAAAATACGTTTTGGGGTCGCAAATTCTGGGGTTTGACCCTATAAGTTTAAGATCAAGATCGTTGATTGACTCTACTTTGGTGTTTTTTTTCTTCTCATGTTGACCTTAAAAGACCTTGACCCTGACATGATGGGGTCAAACAGACCCCAGATTCGTACTCGGTGACCCGAAAAACGTATAGTGATAATAGTTGTCTCCGCTTAAGTGTTTTTTCTCATTTTGACCTTGAAATGACCTTTCCCTGACCTGTTCGGGTCAAATGGACCCCGGATTCGGATTTAGCGACCTCAAAAACGTAAAAATATGATAGTCTAGTCTAGTGCCCAGAAAACATTTTTTTTTTGGGACTGTATTAATTGACCTTTACGGGGATTGCATCGCAAATAAAAACGCTCATTCTTCATTGAGGGGCAGATTGGGGCAGAATTTTTTTTTATCAAAATAAAGTATAACTATTATATATTCCAAAAATATAAGTAAGAAAAATATGATAGTTTGACATTTAAAAAAAAAGCCTGTGGCAAATTTGAACCTTTTGATTCAATAGATATTTTTATCAAATAGAAAGTTTTCATTTAAGGTGTCTTTTGGTGGAAAATTTACTAACAAAAAAATATGATAAAGTAGACTAAACTTACCTCTTTTAGCTTCATCCATCACAGATATTATATATCTTAATATATCCCACCGAAAAAATTAATAAATTTAACCTTTTTCAATTCACAAACCGTTAGTTAAATGCGAAATACAAACTTGCTGCAAACTGACGCGGTATTTGACGTCTCCATGACAATCAATCGAAATATTTTTTTGTTTTCATATGAATCAAAGCCTACTAAGTTTATGTAAGTATTAAATTATCAGTAATATTAATAAAAATATTTTTGACTTATTCAATATTAAATGTTATTTCTGGCCCGCTGTGCGCCGCGGATAATGAGGCCCTTTTGACTATGTATGTGTTCCTTCTGTTATAAATAAAATAAATTTTTCAACGATTTGTGTTTGTTTAATTAATTAATTAAAGTTTATTAAAATAATTAATTAAAGCTAAAATAACATAAACCTAAATAATTTCGGAAAAATAACCAAAATATGAGCAAAACTGCTTGAGGGTCTCCCCTAAGTCGTACAAGCGAAAATGACCGTAAATATAAATCTTGACAAGCGCAGTTGTTTTGAGGGCCATTTTGGTAATTTTTTATTCCGTTGAAATTTTAACACAAGTATAAATAAAGCTGCAAAATTTTGTAAATTTTATTACACACCGATAAAAGCACATTGAATTTAGAAAATTTCGAAGATTGTTGAAAAGCGATTTTATTTCGTTAAAAATATGTATTTTACTCTATAGGGTTTTTAAAAGGACTAACTTTATAAATGTGTATAATTTATTTTTTTCAGTTATATTCGGACTCAGCTTTATGACCAACGATCCTTGGTTAAAGAATCTGATTAAAAAAATATATATACTCTTAAAATGAAATAGACAAAATTCTTCTATATAAATTAGTACCAGCATTGTTTACTAATAAAATGGCCGTGTTCCCTTTTAAATAGTTATTTTTTAGTACTTAAATAATAAATAAATAATAATAAATAAATCATTTATTAATCCAAAGACCTTTACAGATATAGGACAAGTCATAAAAAACAAATTAATAATTATAAAGAAAAATAAAAATAATAGTGACATTAAAAGAAGAGGAAACCCAATTAAACTCTTATTATAAAACTAAAAACTAAAAATTAAACCTTAAATATTCATTTAAATCGTAAAAACAACATTCAATTAGAATATTTTTTATTTCACGTTTGAATGATTGCAACTTGCGAATGCTTTTTAAATAATCTGGTAGCTTATTATATAAAACAGTACCAATATAGTAAGGGTTTTTTTCAAACAAAGTTAAATTATGAATACTTACTATGTTCTAAATGATGACCAAAACGTGTGTTATATGTATGCAAAGCATTTAATGATCTAAATTGACTTATGTTATTGTGAACAAAAGATAAAATTTCAAAAATATATAAGGAAGGAAAACTCAATATTTTATTTTTTCTTAAAAAAGGTCTACAAGGTTCAGTTGTACACAAACCAAAAATACATCTTATTGCTCTTTTTTGCAATCGTAACACACGATTTACGGAGGAGCTATTTCCCCATAAAATAACACCATATCTTAAAGACGATTCAAAATTTGAATGATAAAAACATAAGGCTGCATCCTTACTTACTATTTGGTTAAGTCGTTTTAAAGCAAAACAATAACCTGATAACCTTTTACAAACAATGTCAACATGCTGGTAGAATCTTAATGACAAGTCAAGTGTTATGCCAAGAAGTTTAAAATTGGTTACCTGTTCAATACTTTTGTTATTTAAACTTATCAAGGAACTAGAAGTATATTGGTTTGCAGTAGAAAAAAATTGCATTATATAAGTTTTTTCCTGATTAAAAACGAGTTTATTTGCACCTAGATATGACGTTATATTTTCCAAATTAAGTTGTAGTTCTTTAGCCATAGTGTCAGGATTTTTATTTCTTGTAACAACTGTTATATCAATAGTTAAAGTGACTCATTTAAGAAAAGTCACATTTTTGACTGTTTCTGGTACCGGCGCTCCGGTATACCGTATATATATACACTGACTTCCAAAAAAAGTGGCGCACTTAATTTTTTTTGTTTTCTATTTGAAATTTGCTTTCTATTTGAAATTTGTTTATGGTTTGTTTTATTTGCATAATTTTAACGTCAATTTTTGAAATTAGTTATATAAAAAGACATTAGTGTTCAGATTCTGTGTTATTTCTAATTACTTTCAAGGTTTGAGGTAAATAAAAAATATGCAATTTTTCCATTTTTTTTTAAATATTCATTTTAGATTAAACGCGGCAATTAATTTTGAACTTAGATACTTTAAAATGCAAATTAAACCCGAAGAAATTGCAAAAGCAGTAGCGTTAGTGGAAGATGGGCGGAGCGTGCGATATGCCGCTCGTGTGTTGAATAAACCAGAAACTACCATTCGAAGGGCACTTCAGAAATACCGTCAAACAAACATGATGACCCGGCGTCATGGATCGGGTCGCCCAAGACCTACATCAGCAAGAGATGATCGGTTTTTGCTGCTACAAAGTTTACGAGACCGTCATCAAACAGCTGTTGAGCTCGCTCAAAGACTTTTAGGTGCAAGACAAAGAGTTGTAAGTGCTCAAACAGTTAGACGACGCTTGGAGGAAAATGGTTTAAAGTCAAGAAGACCTGCTTGCGTACCTAGACTAACGTTGCGGCACAAACAACAGCGACTTCAGTTTGCCCAAATTCACCAAGGTTGGAATGAAAATGATTGGAGACGTGTTTTGTTTTCAGATGAATCCCGGTTTAGCTTGCGTTCACCTGACGGATGCCATAGAGTTTGGAGAAGACGAGGTGAAAGGTATAGTGCAGCTACTGTGGTGGAGCAAAAGAATTTTTGGGGTGGTTCAGTAATGGTTTGGGCTGGCATTTCATTAGGCGCAAAAACAGAGCTATTTATTCTTCAAGAACGTTCTTTGAATGCAAATTCTTACATTAGAGACATTCTTGAAGATTATCTTGTTCCGTTTGCCCCCTTTATTGGTCCCAATTTTTTGTTCATGCAGGATAATGCAAGGCCCCATGTGCGAAGGTGCGTACTTGATTATTAAGAGGAAGTCGGAATTGAGCGTTAATATGGCCTGCTATGAGCCCCGACATGAATCCGATTGAGCATGTATGGGATCAATTAGAGAGACGACTTAAAGTTCTATCTGTTCGTCCAGAGACCCTGGAAGGACTTCGTTATGCACTACGAGAAGAATGGGAGAATCTTGTTTAGAACTTTATCAATAATCTTATTCAAAGTATGCCTAGACGAATTGCTGCTTTGATTCAAGCCCGAGGGGACAACACACGGTATTAACAAAAATTAAAACACAAATTTGTTTATGTTTTGAGTCAGGAGTTTCCATCTAAAAATGTTAATGGTATTTCGGTTTTTGGTCAATTTTTTATTTTTAAGTTTTTCATGCTGTTTATTTTTTTATTTTTTTAAATAAACTTAAATTATATCCTGTAATATGTTTAATTTGAATTTTAAAAGGAAAAATTTGGTCTTACTTTAAATACTTAATGTATAAAATGAAAATAATGTAGTGCGCCACTTTTTTTGGAAGTCAGTGTATATACGGTATATTATAATACAGATCTCAAGTTGGTTACTCTATTGTTTTATAGATGTCGCTCCATACCAATATTAAATTTAAATCATTTTTAGATAATAATAAGTATAGTATGCAACTCGGTTATAAACTTTTCTAGACACTCATTAAATAAGCACTTGCTCGCAAGCTCGCTCGTGCCCGTGCCCGTGTCTAAAATGGCATTTTTCAAACTTGATACATATACTTTTATTTGTTCTATAATTTAGTTAAAAACATTAAAAAAAATGTCTTATAGTTTCATCTTATTTTGTTTTTAATAATTATTTTTTCTTTTGTTCTATGCAGTAAACTAGTGCCTTTTTATGCCTTTTATATTATTTTCTTTTAACTGCCTTTTGCCGGATTTCGTGTGAAAAACTCATTTAATTTCCATTCGAGGCCTGGGCTATTATTTTTTATTCTTCTATGGTCATCAAGTTCGAAAACTTAATTAAGACATGACCCCTTCAAATTTGCATCCCGGCCAAATTGTTCCATTCAAATTAAACGATCCAATTAGCAGTTACCAACTGCTCGATTCAGTCTCTGCGGGGATAAAATTGTTGGCAGAACTGTTTTTTCTTCTCTCTAGTTTCCTTAGTCTACGTAAGGTTTTGGATGTCATCAGGATGTTCGGTGAAAGGCAATTAATTGAAATCCATTGGTAATTAAACGAGGACATTAACATGCTTTAACATGGTTTTAGATTAATTACAAAGGTAGAATTTTTATTGGTTTCTTTATATGGACGAACATATTGTTTTTAAAGTGTAATTTAGTAATAAAACTTTAGTTGTAGTGATTTTAAGCCATATAAATTCTGTAACATATGTTAACATAGGATTTGTTAGACTTACATTTTTGTAGTATTTGGCAAGATTTCATAGGTCCATAATTATATATTTATAATGAATTCTATATCTTGTGACGTTCTAAAATGGGTTTTTAACATTCTAAGATGTATTTAGACTATTTAAAATTGTACTTTTATATTTACAATAGTACCTAAATTACTAATAGTAATTTAGACTTTCTTATAAGGGGACATCCATTAATTACGTGAGGCATTTTTCTGATAATTTGGACCCCTGCACAGGGCTCCCAGCAGTCAATGTTGGAAGAAATAGTGACTTAAGAGACTAATAATAAAAAATAAACGACCAAATATAGACCAAATTAATTACCGAAATAACTATAAAATGGAGGTATACATTTTTTGGGATAAAAGATCTAAATTTGAATTTAAAATACATAGAGATAACTTGAAATTATAAATTTTTATTAAATTAAATTTAACAAGTAACCATAACTGTTATAAAATACATAAATAACAAAAAAAATATTAAATTCTTTTTTGGGATGGTTCACTCCTTCAAACATTAGTTGAGCCATACATATTTTAGTCATTTTTTTATTTTCTGCACCCTCCCTTAATCGTTCAATTTAATTTTTTTTATGTCAGTACAAGTACATTTAAACTTTGTTTTTATTAAATAATATAAATGTATAATTTTTAATAATCAAAACTATAGTTATACACTTACCTTTGCTATCGTCTGAACATATTTTTTTAGGGTTATGGAATGGATGATAAAACATAGAATAGGAACACATTCTTTGTCACATGTTCTTTGATAGATACTAGGTACTTACTAATTTCCTGAAAAATGCATATATAGGTAGTGTTAACCTAGCGAACCGAAACTATAAACGTAAACGAAACCCTAGACCAAACCAGAAACAATTCAGCAATAATTTTGGCGGGCGGTTCGGGTCTGGACGGCGGGAACTTTAAATGTAAACTGCGAAGTTTTCGAATGTTTCACTTGGTTTACTATGGTTTCGATATTTATAAAACTGTGAAAATTTATATTTAAAAAAATATTTTTTAATAGTTGATTTTAACAGAAAATATAGACTTTATAGACTTTAGGTAAAAAAATAGACTTTTATAGACTTAAGACAAAAATATAGACAAGTCTTTAAAAAAACTACCTGCTGGGAGCCCTGCCCCTGCATCCCCCTTGGTGAGATTTGGTGAGATGTGGTAGACTTTCTTTGCGGACAACATGATAAACCCAAAAAATAAAAATTGATTACTTTTTTTGACAAATTTGAATTATAATAGGTACCTATTCTTTAAACCCAAAAGTTGACGTGAGATTTTTAATGATCCCCCCTCCCTTAACATGAGATTTGGTGAGATTTTGCTAGACCCCTCCCCCCTATTTTTATTATTTAGCCACTTGACATTCTTCAAAATAAGGAATTTAATATTTCAAATTTAACATAAGAACGGCATCCAAATGAAAAACAAAAGTCTTCAATTCCACAAGCTATTATAGACGTAGAGTTCATTGGTCGAATATGCTAATATAAATAGAGAATTCATTGGCTGAAACCCAGGCTTTAACGCGTAATGCACTTCCATTGTTATTCCGCATTTGTTTGACAAACTAGATTTTTGTTACATGAATAATAAATCTATTTAATTATCAAAGTAAAACAAATTGATTTAAAATGTAGAAATAAAAAGGTAAAAAACTATAAATCGGTTACCTTTAACTTTTAAACGAAATTGTTATCGCCCAGCTCATAAATTTCAGCTGAATGAAAACTCGATTAACTCAATAAAAGCCCCATAGCCAACTAACTATTCTTTGTTTGTAGTGCCACGTCTATTACTATTCTAAGCATGCCCGTTAATTTATAGCATCTTTTGTTTGTTCACCAACACCAACTATTTGATTTAAGACATTATATCGAACAAATAAAGCAGCGTTTAAGTGTTTAATTGAGTATCTTGGCTCTAAAAAGTTTTAGTAAAAACTATAAAAAGAGAATTTAAGAATAAAAATACTAAAATTGGAGGTTTGCACGTTTTTTTTTCTAAAACAAAGTTTTTTGGTAATTTTGAGAAACCCCGGAAATTAGTTAGTGTTTAAAATATATAAATATTTTGTATTGTTTGTATTTGTTTAATTTAATTAGATTTTTTAAAGGCTTTTTCGGCATAATATATTATGTATATTAATTCTTAAACACAAAATTTATTATGATCGACCAAAAAAAGCAAAATTGTACCGTGCGTTTCCATCTCCAGAGCCCATTACCGGGCTAAGGAAAGGATATACAGTCACTGTAGACAGCTAAAATATCCTAAAACACTAATTTGACAAAAAAAAAGCAAAATTGTACCCTGCGTTTCCATCTCCAGAGCCCAGAAGCGGGCTAAGGAAAGGATATACAGGGTGTTATCTTTCAGTATTGATGCACAGGATAAATTTATGAAACAAATATAACTGCATGGGTAATACTGAGTAGTGCATTTTTTGCCTTGCCCGAGTTTCGAACTCGGGTTGCCAAGTTCACAGGCGAGCGCTCTAACCGCCAGGCTAAAAACATTGCCACAAAATTTATGAACATTTGTCGTATGTTGGTACGGTTATATTGATTTAAATTGGTTGGTAATTGATTTTTTATTTGTTTTTATTCTTCATGAAAATCATGGTGGCCTTAATAACAAGCCACTCAAATAGATTTAATTTTTATAAGGCATCACGCGACATTTACCAATTAGCAACAAGTATGCAGGCATCCTTAAAATCTTATGTCGTGTTACGATTAGGGAAAAATATGCAAAACAGGAAAAATTATGGTCTACATAAAATAAATAAAATTGTGGTTAATAAACAACATTATACATAAAGTTTAAATTTGTTTCGACTAAATATATAAATAATTTATACCCAACGGCTTTTTGGACTTTAATTACATCTTTAAATAAATAAATTAGGTACCTACCTACTATACAAAATAATTAAGTTTTGTAAAATAGTCTTTAGGCAAAAAATTCATTTTAAATATAAAACTCATTTCGCTGGTTTGGTGCCAGACTATCCTATGTCCATGTTCAAAGAATTGGAGAAAATCAATATTAAACATTTCTTTTTATTGCAACTAAATTGTTTTTTGCGTCATTATTTTAAAAATTGGAAGGTTTTACATCCAAAGATTAATAAATAAATACAAATTATGCAAAAAACAATTTAGTTACAATAAATAGAAATGTTTAATAGTGTTTTTCTTCAATACTTTGAAAATGGACTTAGGATAGTCTTGCACCAAACCAGAGATTTTATGAATAGAATCGCGTTAAAACACAAATTTTCATGATAGAAATAAAAATAATTATAATTTATGTTAGAAGTCGGTTGCCAAAAATATAATTAGGTAATTATAATTTTGAAATTTAATTTAATATGGAGCAAATAAAATTTAATTAATCCTACATACATAGGTACCAGTAATTACTAGTAATTATTCCCAGACAATACAAAAACCCTTTTTGAAAAACATGGCCAAAATATATTTTTTACTTTTTCTATTTCCTTTTATTTATTTTAAAACAATACATTGCTTAAAATAAATAAAAGTAAGAATAGAAAAAAACTGGTGTAGAGGTGCGTGCGTGCTAGATCCGATCACCTATACTAGAGATGTGCTAATAACGTCAATAATTTAAAAAAAAGTACAAACCAGGACAAAATCTGCAAAACCATGACAAAACCTGCAGGTCACAATTGTGACCTGGTTTTGTCATGGTTGAAATTGAAACCAGGAAACATTAGCAAAAACCAGAACCTAACCTGGGTAAACCAGAACGGTTGGTCACCTTATTTATTTAATACCTAAGTATACAAGGGAAAAAAGTATTAGATTTTAGCTCGAGGTTGTGTTTGTTTCCCGACGAAAAGCTATTTTTCTGTGATAGGAAAAACAACGATTTAATATTAAAAAACATTTTATTTAAGTTCGAAAATCAATCGATGTCGAATTTGAAGTTTTAAATTGGTAGGCTCTTGTAATTATAGCGACAGTTGGACCCAGAGACAAGGGTCTCTGGTTGGACCTGCTTTGGGGGCACCATTAATTACGTGAGGCAATTTTGGCGACTTTTAGAAAAAATTAACGTGGTTTTCTATGGGAAATCCAGATTTGATGTAAATTAAATAATTTAATTACGACAAACAATAAAAACACAAATTTAATATTAAAAGGTTTAGAAAACAAAACAAAAAATGGTCTAGACCGAATTAAATTTTTAATGTTTTAATAAATTAACGCAAAAATTCCCAAATGTGATTGAAACGTCCAAATTTTTTTGTGTCTGGAAATTTTTTTTTTATATTTTTTTTGAATTTAGAGTGGAATAAATGTATTTCTAGAATTTTGTATGAAAATGTTGACATTTTAATAGAAAAATATTATAATTTGCTCCTATATTATTATCAGTATATTTTAAGGTTCTTTTTTAGAATTGTTGGCTTGATAACAATATTTTTTCTAAAAAACATATTGCAAAAAACATCTTTCAGGGTACTCTGGGTGGCATATTTATGAAATTTCTCTCCAGGGTGGTCCAAAAGTTTTACGACCTCCGCATTATGGTTTTCTTCAATTGCAGCCGTTTAATGTAGCTGTGTGATTTTTTTTCGCAGATACCATCGTTAAATTACACAGGTCTGCAAAATTGAACCAACATTTTATGGTTAAAATCAGCCTTTATAATATATAATATATTATAAAGTCTAAAAAAAATCCATATTATAATTTTTTTAATTATAGATTATATTTTTTGGCAGTATTTTTAGTGTTGACTTGCAGAACCTATTAGAGGTTATTTTAAACTTATTATTTTTTGTAAACTAGACTTAAAATTAATTCGTCGCATATTTTTTCACTAAGATATTTAAAACCTTTCAAGGCTGCATACATTTACTATTACCATCAAAACAACATAACTTTTAGTAAAATAAAAATAACAAGACATTTTCAGCTATAATTCGTTAAAAAAAATGGTTTTAAAAAAATATATTTTTTCAAAAACAGCCTATTTCTTTAACAAAATAAATTGATACTATCAAACAATATACCAATTTGCCACTTGAATAAAAATTGGCGTCTAGTTTGTAGCACTACAACAAAACGTTACAGAAGAGACAAAATATTGTGGAAATCCTTAATTTTAATAAAAAAAATTAGGATTTTATTTTTTTATGACAAAATGGTAAAATTTTTAAAATTAAATAACATTAATTCTATTAATTGAAACGGTGAGATAAAGAACAGTACAAGTCCAAAAATTTATTTTGACAAATCATTTTTTTAAATTAATTTAAAAGTTTAAAATGCATTTTTGTGAGAATATAAAGGGTTTTTCAATAGAGGTGATATGTTTTTAAATCGAGAGTGTAGCCGTATTTGAAATGGCAAAATCTTCTGTCACTGTCAGTTATATTAAGTAAGGTGTGCAATTTACTCATGGAAAGATACAATCCTCAACAACGTTTGGAAATAATCCAATTTTTTTATCAAAATAATCTTTCTTATATTGCAACTTATCGTGCACTTCCAAATTATGGTCGCATGCCAGTGAGGCAAAGTTCCGGTAGAAGTGAAGAGAATGTTGCTGCCGTATATATTTATAAATTATTTTATATAATATGATTATTATATTTTATAAAATGGTTAAAATATTCTCAAAAAAATGCATTTTGAACTATAAAACGAATTTTATGAAATATTTTGTCAACATTTTAACTTTTGGACTTGTACTGTTCTTAATCTCACCGATTCAATTATATTTTAACATAAACTTACCAATGTTAAATTACAGAAAAATGGACATAAAGAAATATTTTGAGTTTTTTCAATCTGAAGTTTAGGATATTATAATCTAACTTGCACCAAATGGATTGGTAACTCCTGTTATATAAAAATAACTTTAAGAAATGGTTATTTATGTCATTTGACTGATATGTGAGTATTTTTGTACTGAGCTTAAAGTTTGTAATTGAGCCAAGCTTACTTCTCAGCCGCATGGCATAAATTTTTATCTTCTATTATCTTTTATTTGTTAAACGTAGAATAATATTAATTATTATTAAAATTAAGTAGTCGAATTGTTTGATTGGTCCAAACAGGTGTTTTACAGATTAGCAGGTAAACATACTATATAATATATAATAATAAATAAAAATAATTTAGTCCATGTCTAACTCGCAGCAACAGCAGCAACAGCAGCCCAGCAGATAAGACCTGAAGATGGTACATGAGATTGTACCGTAACGTCATATTCAAACAAAAATTAATCGATATTTTTTGCCTGAATTTAAAAATATTTGGTTAAGCAGTTTTTAAAATGCATATAAAAGCTGTAATTCTATTGCCTTACCAAATCGTAGTTGCAATGAAAAACAAGTTAGTTAGTTAGTTCTAGTTTATTTTTCAAATAAAAATAATAAATTAATATAAATAAATGTCGTTCAAACCAATATTTTAAAAACCTCTAAACCAAATGTAAAAATATTATATATGTTGTTATTTTGGATGAGGTTGCAATGAGTTATTTATTAAAAGTAAAGAAAAGTTTATTTATAATAAAATGTATAAAAGCGACTTGACTCTATGCCCGGTACTCTAAAGTGGCACTTGTGTGCATAAAACCATCTGTGAAAGGTTTTATGACACTTGTTTCACTACTATCTTATCTAACTGAGGGTTGAGTTTTCTATAAGTATTATTGACATGTAAAGAACTGCAATTAATCTTAACACTCTCTCTAAAACTTGACCCTCAATAAACCATGTTAAATTATGACACATACAAGCAAACACAAAAATCTTAAAAGTACTTAAATAAAGAAACAAACAAAGTAATAGCAATTAGCATAATCCTAACTTATTTCTAAGAATTTCAAACCTTGGTTTGGCCAACGGTTTTGTAAAAATATCAGCTACCTGATATTCAGATGATACGTAACTAACGCTAATCTCATTCTTTAAGTACATATCTCTAATAAAATTATATCTAACATCAATGTGCTTAGTGCGTTGATGAAACTCAGGATTTTTTATAAGCTTAATAGCACTCATATTATCTATTAGTAAAACACTAGTTTCAAACACTTCTCTCTTTATTTCCGAGAGTAAACGATTTAGCCACACTAATTCTTTAACCGCACTAGCCGCACTTATAAATTCAGCCTCCGTTGTCGATTGGGCAACACATTGTTGTCTTTTACATTGCCAGGTGATCGCTGCTCCTCCGAATTTGCACACCATTCCCGACGTTGATTTCCTGCTTCCAGGATCTCCTGCGTAGTCTGCATCACAATAAGCCTCAAACGTATTGTCCTTGTTATAAAGTAGACCCATATGTTGCGTACCTTTTATATACCGCAAAATTCTCTTAACCAACTGACAATGCGCTACTGTTGGT
The DNA here is from genome assembly GCA_921294245.1 of Brassicogethes aeneus. Classification (NCBI taxonomy): domain Eukaryota; kingdom Metazoa; phylum Arthropoda; class Insecta; order Coleoptera; family Nitidulidae; genus Brassicogethes; species Brassicogethes aeneus. The sequence goes on along the minus strand of OV121133.1, from coordinate 57,864,917 downwards.
TTGTCCAAAACCCTTGAAGCCACATTAATAGCAAAGGCTAAATCAGGTCGAGTCACCATTTGTAGGTACATAATATTACCCACTGCCTCGCGATAAGGAAAATCGCCGATGTTCGATTTAGACTCATCGAAATTCCAACCGGTTGCTATTGGGGTACTAACTGGACTTGCTTCCAGCATATTAAACCGCTCTAACACCTTCTGTGAGTACCTTTGTTGACTGGCAAATATTCCATTTTTAGTTTGAGTAATTTCTATTCCCAAAAAATTGCTCACATTCGCCGTTGTTGTAGCTTCAAACTTTGTTTTTAACTGATTTAACAGCCCCACAGCTTCATCACTATTTGACGCAGCTATCAGTCCATCATCAACATACAGCACCACTAAAAGTCTTTCATTTTTCGACTCTTTAAAATACAAACACGGATCCGAAGCACTTTCTTTTAAATTACAGTCCTTTAAAAATTCAGTAAAATGTTTGTTCCAACACCTCGGTGCTTGTTTTAACCCGTATAAACTTTTTATTAATTTACACACCTTTTGTGTCCCGTCTGTATAGCCTTCTGGTTGATGCATGTATACCTCTTCACTTAATGTCCCGTATAAAAATGCAGTCTTTATATCAAATTGGAATAAATGCATTCCTTCGCATGCCGCGAAACTTAACACTGACCTAACCGTATCAAACCGCACGACTGGACTAAATGTCTCTGTAAAGTCAATTCCTTCAATTTGAGAACCTTTAATCACTAATCTCGCTTTGTGTCGATTTATTGTTCCATCAGGTCTGTATTTTACGCGATAAACCCATTTATTTTTGATAATTTTCTTATTTTCGGGTCTATTTACCAAAACCCACGTTTTATTTTTCTTCAGTGACTCCATTTCCTCTTCCATTGCTTTTACCCATTTTAAACAATTTTCCGATTTTATTGCTTCCGGATACGATTTCGGCTCATCTTTATTAGCCACCATAGCTATCGGACAGCCGTAAAAATCTGGCGGTTTCAATGACCCTCTGTCCCTTAAAACCATCTGTTCTGTTTCACCTTGCACTATTTCGCTTTCATTTTCTCTCTCTTCATTGTCAACCGATTCAACCTCTCTTGTCTGTTTGTTGTCAACATTATTTAAATCGTTGTTTGATGTTTGATGAATTGAGGTACTTGTAGCAACACATTCCTCCTTTTTAAATATAACGTCCCGACTAATAATTACATCTCTGATTTCTGGTACCCATATCCTATATCCACTATTACCTTCCTGATATCCAACAAAATAACCCTTTATGGATTTTTTATCCAATTTTCGTCTCTTTTCTTTGGGTATGTGTACAAAGCATTCAGTACCAAAGACTTTGTAGTCACTCATATAAGCTTGTTTTCCATACCAAAGCTCGTATGGCGTTTTCCCATTCACTTTTGAAGGCCCCGTTTTATTTATTACATAAACGGCGGTGTTTACAGCCTCCGCCCATAAAAATTTTGGTAAGTTTGGTTTTGAATACAGCATCGACCTAGCGGCTTCAACAATTGTCCTATTGTCTCTCTCTACTACACCATTTTGCTCCGGTGTATAGGGTACCGTCATCGCATGCTTTATTCCTCTCTTCCCCAGGATTTCAGTCACAGTTTTATTATTGTACTCTTTACCGTTATCAGAGTTATTGTTTTAATTTCACTCCCAAAACGCGTTTTTACTTCCGCACAAAAATGTTCTAATTTTGTAGCCACTTCCGATTTTTCGCGAATAAAGTAAACACTTCGAAATGAGCTATAATCATCTTTAAACAAAACATAATATTTCTTTTTACCTAGTGATTCTACACTCATTGGCCCACAAACGTCAGAATACACCAACTCCCGTGAGTCCGATGCTTTATTCTTCCTTTCTTTAAAACTTTGACGATGCTGTTTACCGTACACACATCCGTCACACAAATCGTTGTCTATCACCGCATTTATATGTTGTCCTTTTAAATACGACAGCACATACTTATAATTTTGAGGAATTTATTTGTCCTGCAATGTGCGCTTTTAACTTTGGCTTGATTACCTGTAGCACAATTTTATATAAATTGTCCACTTCTACGCCGATTGCGACAATTTTTTCATTTCTTAAAAACTGGCACTTTTTACCATTGTCTTTTACAATGAAATCAACCCCTTTTTTAGCAGCCATTTTCACAGAAAAAAGGTTTTGAGACATTTTTGGTGTAAATAACACATCATGCAAGAAACCTGGCAGCCATTTGCCTTCGGCATACGTTTCTATTTGAATTTTGCCTCGACCTAACGCAGGCACTTTTTCGCCGTTTCCAACAGAAATCATTAGAGGCTCATTAAAATTCTCGTACTCACAAAAATAGTCCCGTTGATTTGCCATGTGTTCAGACGCACCTGAATCTATGATCCATTTATCCGCACTATTTGGTGCACTTTGTCCCATAAATGCTTGTGAATTTCGCGAACTCGATCCGACGTTCCGTTTTTCTGGGCACGTTTTTGATAAATGTTCCTTAGAACCGCACACAAAACATCCTGGACACTCACTTTTCTTATGATTCTGTTTTCCACACAGAAAACACCCAAACTTCTTCGGTTTTTGGTGTTTGAACTGCTTACTAGAACCACTACCTTTTTGATGTGTTTTTCTCGAGAAAAACGCAGCTGAAGTTTCAGTGTCCTTTTCTTCATTGCCATTTATTCTCAATTCTTCAGTCAATAAACGAGATGTCAGATTTTCTAGGGTTCTTTTGTTAATTTCTGTTGAATCCCATGCACTATGGAAATGATTGTACTTTGGTGGCAATGTCGACAATATTCTTGTAATTAACATTGAAACCGGAATCATTCCATCAAGAGCTTTCATTCGATGCGCTAATCGTTCTAGCTTGGAAATATGTTGCGCAATGCTACCTTCAGGTTCCCACTGGAATTCGAAGAACTGCTTCTGCACCAAAGAGAGGCTTTCTTCCGATTTCATTTCGTACACATTGTGCAACTTCTTCCACATATCCTCAGCAGTTTCGCAATTTAGCAACAACTGTAACGGTTTTGACTCTACAGACGTCACTATCATAGATTTTGCGGCTCTGTTTGCTTTGTTCCATGACTTTAACTTTGTTTCATAATCTTCTGCCTGATTATCGGTTGGCTTCACTATAACTCCATTACAGACCTCCAAAGCTCCCATACTATCAATTAACATTTTCATTACAAATTGCCATTGTTGCCAATTTTCGGAACCTCTAAGTTTTTCAACCTTAGACGATCTATCCATGTCAAAATCCATTTTTAAATTTCAACACCACTGTTAACTAACTTTCAATTAACGCGACAAATTGCAACACGCACTCACTTATTCTTAATAGCAAACCCGCAGCAACCCCTTAGCACACTGGGCCCATAACCTGTTGTTATTTTGGATGAGGTTGCAATGAGTTATTTATTAAAAGTAAAGAAAAGTTTATTTATAATAAAATGTATAAAAGCGACTTGACTCTATGCCCGGTACAGGCCAACTGTTTTACAAAAAGGTCCTTATTAAGTAAGAATACTGTCTTACTCTAAAGTGGCACTTGTGTGCATAAAACCATCTGTGAAAGGTTTTATGACACTTGTTTCACTACTATCTTATCTAACTGAGGGTTGAGTTTTCTATAAGTATTATTGACATGTAAAGAACTGCAATTAATCTTAACAATATATACAATGAAAAACAAGTTAGTTAGTTAGTTCTAGTTTATTTTTCAAATAAAAATAATAAATTAATATAAATAAATTTTTACATTTGGTTTAGAGGTTTTTAAAATATTGGTTTGAACGACATTTATTTATATTAATTTATTATTTTTATTTGAAAAATAAACTAGAACTAACTAACTAACTTGTTTTTCATTGCAACTACGATTTGGTAAGGCAATAGAATTACGGCTTTTAAATGCATTTTAAAAACTGCTTAACCAAATATTTTTAAATTCAGGCAAAAAATATCGATTAATTTTTGTTTGAATATGACGTTACTGTACAATCTCATGTACCATCTTCAGGTCTTATTATACATATATACTATATTAAACATGTATACATTTTCGAATTCAGGGAAATAAGATCTATTAATTTGTGTTATAATTTACAGGGTTGGGTTGGGTTCCATTGAATATTTACCAAGTTTGTATTTTTCACTAACTGCGATATTAATGTGTTATTTTACGTAACATTGTCTGGCGATTTGTGACAAACGGTTGTCACAAACCCCATAACTTTTGTATTAAATTTTAAGGTATTTTCCTATCTCTTATAATAAACTCAGTAGGCGCTGTCTAAATATACGGAATAACCATGTAACCTATTAAAAAAAATTCACCGCTTTTTATATGAATGTACGAATGATTAGAGCAGCTTTTTATAAAAAAAATTTAATGTATACATTAAATTTTCTTTTCACCGATTTCAAAGCGCCGTAAATCGTTATCGTGCGACCAAATGACATCATTTTGCATTAACACAGCCGGAAGTTGTTATGCGAACGCGGAAAATTAAGAAATATATATATATATTAGGGTGATTCAAAAAAAGCCTTTTTTTTTAAATGAACCCGCACTGGCCTAAATTATAAAGATAACATTAAAACTAAAAGATTGATATAAAAAAATCCAAATTCGATGAATATTTAGAGGTCGCTCAAATCGATTTTCGTATTTTTGCACATTCGAGCCGCGAAATTATTACTGCGCAAAATAGTAAATAACTCCGTTAGTTTTTAATCAATATTATTAAAAATTTAAGGGATACCTGGTTTATTAATACTCTCTGAGACAGTGAATTGAAGTTTACGGAAATTTTTTTTTTTTCATGAAAAAAAAATAATTTGTTAATAAAAACGTATCATCTTATAAAATAAGCAACAATTGGAATCGCACTATGATGGTACCGTAAAAAAACTAAGAAAATAACACTTAAATTATTTAGCATACATAAACCCTGCCGAAATGCATATTTTATTTGATTTATATAAAACATAACCTAAAAATAATTAAGTTATTCAAATTTTTCCCATTTTCATACGATTTTATAAATAATTTATATCCGTTTTATTAATTATGACGTATTTTTATAAAATTTCTTTATTTTTGATACCATATTTAATTAATTACACTAAGTAGTTATTAATTTATGTCCTTTTTATAATTGAAATAAAAAAAATCCACTGCTCTACATCTGTAATGCAATGATTGTTTCTAATGTTAATTTTTTCAACCATTTTTCTTTTGTTTCAGTAGGTACTCTTTTATTAAAAAATGACAAACAAATTAGCTCTTCTCTTTGCAAATCTATATTTTTGTAAACATGAAGTTCATGAAGTGTTTTTTTCAGTACTGTCGATACCGGCGAAGCGAGCGGATGTGTAATTCGAGCGCTCGGTGCCGATCCACAATAAAATTCTTAAAGAAACATAACTATTATATACAGTGTAGTCAAGTAAAGTACGGTGCGAAACAGTGCTACTATTTGGGTTACTATAGTATGTATACATAACGGTACAGGTGAAATCAGGGTACTCGCGTGCGGGTGAGCTCTTGAAACGTAAAAGTTTAAAGATGAAACTAACAATAATCAAGTGAATAATTAAGTGAAACAAACATTTTCATGGAGTGCAAGCTAAAATGGTATAACGGTCATTGAGGAGTGGAGTGTTGGGTGATATGAATGACTGGGGTGTCACCTGTCATTGGAGGCTTTTCACTGGACTGACGGGGGAGGTCGGAGAAGAGGTGGTGGCCATCCGCAAGGGGAAAAATCTGATAAGTTTTACTTTAAGAGTATGCATGACCTGATACAAATCTGCAATATAATTATATATTATTTGTCACCATTAACATTGCCCGTATTCATTTCATTAAACGTAACATTTATTTTACTTGAAAATGTTAAAATAACTTTAAAATATGATTATGTTAAGAACATATTTTACTCTTTAAACAATTGTTTTGTTTTTAATTACTATCATTGCAAAATTGTATTAAAAAGTGTTAAAAACTCTTACACGGGCAATGTTAATGGCGATAGGTATCGTTAAGTGTTTATTGGGATATCTTTAAAACCTATGAAGAGCACGCGGCGTGGGGCAATAAGTCTGTCAACAGCAAATGCGTAAGGCGGTCCTAATCGAGACCAAAAATAAACACTGGACTGACAGAGTAAACTAACATTGATCACATAATTCTAACACATTAAAAAAAAGGGCCTAATAGCCAAACTCGAGATTTGTAAACATTAGACAACAGAATAATCGCGCTTGTGATTTGTTTGACTAGTGAATAAATGCAATGCTTTGGAATTTGATAAACAAAGACGGAACTCTACCACAAAACGTGCTTGGGACAAAAATTATTAAAAACAACTGACACACTTTACCAAGGGCAGGAACTATCTGACCAGGACACGGACAATGACAATAACGAACAAGACAAAGACCTCGACTAGGAGACTACACCCCTGCAGCGAAATAACAACTCCCCAACTCCAATTAGTAATCCCAAATGTTTGGAGTAATACTAATCGACTGGTTTAGGGGGATTCCGCGTCGTACTTAGTTTTAAGTCGGCGTAATTGTCCCCCAAAAACCAACTCCCTCCCGTCCCTCATCCATACCCCACCGAGCGTATAGCATAGGCTCGGCGAACCCGGGAATGGCTATTATAACTATTCGCCTCTCGCTCTCGAGCCCCTAATAGGGGACAGTACGGAACGCAATGGACATTCGCACCCAGCAAACACGGGTGAAGCCGTGCAGTTGCTGGGGAAGAACAAAAATCGGCGTAAGTAAACATAGGCCTGTACGGGGTTCGAGAGTCAAGAGGAAATGGGGCTGGTTATACGTCTCTTATACTCATACTCATACTCATGAAGTTCATGAAGTGTTTTAAAATCATTTTTGGGCGCGCAAGTTGCATTTGGAGCTTGGAACCAGGCAAATATGTAAACCGAAATAATAAAAATACAAATTCTACGCTTGACTTATTTTCATTGTTAGTGAGTTTAAATTGATCCCGAAATAAGAAAATCTTTAGAGAGTATATAGCTTGGTTCATCCATCGGGCATGCTATCTCCACCAAGGTATAAGATGTTTTTATTTAATTTCTCAACAAATTAGTTTTGGTACTTAGACGCTTTTGAATTAAGTAAATAATATATATATATATATATATATATATATATATATATATATATATAGATATATATATATATATAGATATATATATATATATATATATATTAGGGTGTTTCATTTAAAACCAAATTTTTTTTTTCTTCCTGACACATGATAATTTTATTTTTTAGGTTGAAAAAAAAATTCCCTGAAAATTTGAGCCCTTAATATTGATTCTAAGTACTTCCTTTTTAATTTTGTAGTTTTTCCATATAAAAAGCATGTATTTTTAATCATTTTTACTTTAAATTTCTATATTTTGGCCGGGTTTTGAATTATAATTTTTATCACCATAATTTCCTGCATAGTATTCACGGTTTTTGAAAGGCCCTGCATCAATTTTGTTTTTGATTTATTTACGTTGATTGTAGTAGCTCCAAAAGTCGTTTTTTCACTTTTTCTCACATATTTTTGAGCGAATGACTGGTTTTACCGAAAAAGTTCAAATAAAAAAGTTGTAGAAAAATTAATTTTTGACAAAAAAGATTCTGCTTAAGCCATATCAATGAAGTGAATAATTTTGAAGTTAACGTTATTTTATTTTAGTTGTAAAAAGGACCTAATTTAATAACTACCTAGTTTAATTAATTTAATATGGTATAAAAATAAAGAAATATTATAAAAATAAGTTATAATTAATAAAACGGATATAATTTATTTATAAAATCGTTTGAAAATGGGAAAAATCTAAATTACTTAATTATTTTTAGGTTATATTTTATATAAATCAAATAAAATATTTCTTTCGGCAGGTTTTCTGTATACTAAATAATTTAAGTGTTATTTTCTTAGTTTTTTTATGGTACCATCATAGTGCAATTCCAATTGTTGCTTATTTTATAAGATGATACGTTTTTATTAACAATTTATTTTTTTTCATGAAAAAAAAAAATTTTTCCGTAAAGTTCCATACACTGTCTCAGAGGGTATTAAAAAACTAGGTAACCCTTAAATTTTTAATAATATCGATTAAAAACTAACGGAGTTATTTACTATTTTGCGGAGTAATAATTTCGCGGCTCGAATGTGCAAAAATAAGAAAATCGATTTGAGCGACCTCTAAATATTCATCGAATTTGGATTTTTTGGTATCAATATTTTAGTTTTAATGTAATCTTTATAATTTAGGCCAGTGCGGGTTCATTTTTTAAAAAAGGCTTTTTTTGAATCACCCTAATATATATATATATATATATATATATATATATATAATATATATATATAGAACAGAAACATAGAAACCCTTGCGATTTCATGCTTATGGTTGAGTTGCGGTGAATAAACAATTTACAGTCGATTTACTTAACCATTAATCGACGTTCTTTTCGCGGTTATAGTATATTTGATTTAGGGTGAATAATTAGTTTGCTTGTTTCATTTGCTTAAAGTACAGATGGTAAATAAATAATGACTAAGCAGTTGTTTTTTCGTCAAAATGTCGTGGCTTAAGCGTCGATGTATATTTTCTTTAACGCCATTACACACAAATATCATGTCATGAAAAGCATATGAAATTATATTAATTTAAATAATCGGGTAAATTTGATTCAAATAGAAGAATTTGTAGTTTTATATTCATTTACCAAAAGTTTAACAATACTTTTAAACACTTTTAAAGTGTACCCTCTTTAAAATATAAATACAAAAAGAAATCTATTTATTTCATTGCCTTTCTCAAAGTTGTTTCAAAAAGATGTGTATTATACAATTTTTATACATGCACCTATTAATTTAACGGGACACACCAATGACGCCAAAACATATTTGAATCCCTTTGAAATATTATCGTTTTGATTCTACAACATTTTTTCTCTCAGTGTACTTGGGCTTCTAAGGTCGATTTTTTTGGGATAAGAATGTAACTTTAGAACGCAATCCCTTACGATATTTTAAGAAAAAAATACTTATGAAATAACCTATATATACCCTTCAGGTTTCATGCAAATGAAGTTATTTTAACCATAAAACTACGATGTATTAACCCGATATTCACCCTTTATCCAAAGTGTGTAATAAGACCTACAGTAGTTGTGTCTGTCAAATCACCGTATTTCGAACGTGACCACGAAACCGCTGGGAAAATTGGTATAAAATTAAATTAAATTATTACAGATTGTGCTGTTTAGCAACACTTAAATGTAGAATAATTATTATTTAAATTTGCATTGCATTAACAATACATCACTGGCGGACTAAAACTGTCGTGGGCCCAAGGCGTCAAAATGGGGATCCTAAAAATTAAAAGATTTAATGCCTGATATTGATTTTTAGGTATATCTTTCGCAACCGCTCCCTCAAGGCCCTTAATATAATTATATTTATATCAGAGACATATGAAAATATAAAGATGTTTATATTTATAATCAGATAATTTTTCCTTTTCCTATTCCTATTCCTATTTTTCAACCTTTCGGTAATTTATTTTTCCAAATCATGGGGGCCTACTCAGCACTTCTAGAATAAAAATTCAAACAAAACAAAAATTTTAAACAGAAACCAGACTATATTTTTCCCAAGGTTTTGACGTGCTGAATACGAATTCGACCCCAAAATTCATCATTCTTAAGAAATTTCAACCTAAAAGTGGAAAAACTCAAAGTTTTTTTAATATTGAAGATTATATTACAACATGGTATTTAGACGAGTTTGGTGAAAAAACAATCATTCGTATTGTAACAAAATTTTTTAGACTTACAGTTGGGGGCCCCCAAGACCCAAATATAAAAAAACCTTACTAAGTCAATAAATTTTTTCATAGCATGTTATTTTAATATATGCTATAGATACGAGATAATATGTCATTGTCATGCCCTAATAATATGTAGGTACCTACCTACGTTTTTTTTCTCATGGGTTGGGAGGTTTTTAACTCCAAATGCCACTTACTGAACAAACGTTATTTTTATTAGACTTTTCGAGATTCGGGGGCCTCCCTAGACCGGAGTGGCCGAGGCGTTCCTCCTTAGTCCGCCACTATTAAGTATTTGTAAAAATAATTGCCAAAAAATCTTTGGGGGTATCCCTAGACCGGGGCCCGAGTAGGGATTGCAATCCGGAAAACCGGATCCGATAATCCGGCGGATCCGGCATCATTAAACGTCGACCGGATCCGGTATGAGTTTGCCGGATCCGATCCCACGACATTAGTTTCAAACTGACAGTTGGGTTTTAAACTGACAGTTTGTCATTTGTGACTAAAAATATGTGTTTTTATCGTTGCTTCGTCAATTAAATGTAAGTAGATATTGTTATTATTTAATTGAACTATTTTTTTGTTGCATTTACGAGTTCGAATTGAGTAACGAATCATTACTAACGATGCATATTTCTGATTTTATTTATAATATAACTTTCTTATTACATTGATGAATATATTCAGGTATACCTACATACATTTGTCCCACACTCATTTAGAATTGAGACATTATATACTCAAAAACAATTGACAAAGTAAGCCATTGTTACACTAGTTGAACAATGAAAATATTGCACCACTAGTGAAACAATAAAAAAGAAAAAGACAATAATTGTTAATATTATTGACAAATATTATAAACAATAATACAGCTATTTTTATACTAACTTAATACACACATAAATATGATTTTAAACATTTTTTACATAAATAAATACCTAATTGCATTTTTTTGGATATTAAATCATAGTTTTAGTAAGTTGGGTGCATAACGTCTCTTTGGAATTAAATTTTAAAGGCAAATAATCCCAAAAAACAATGTAAAAAAACTTAACCTTAAAAACCAAAACACTTTTGACAGATAAATATGTTTACAAAACTGGTAATTTTTATTCAATTTTTTATTTGATTCTGGGACAAAATAATATGTTACAGAATATACTATTTTATAAACTTTGTAATATAGGTACACTTAATTAATAAAAGATATACTATAGTAGGTATATCTTTTATATTACAAAGTTTCTTATAAGATAAGCAAATTTCAGAATGAAAGGGCAAAATATGTTTGATGTGACCTATTCGGCCGGATCCGGTCGGATCCGGCCGGATCGACAGGAATCCGGCCGGATCCGACCGGATTGAAATTGTTGCCGGATTGCAATCCCTAGGCCCGAGGCGCCACTATTAAGTTAATATACATATTTTTTATTTTATTTGTAAAAATAATTGCGATAAAAATCTTTGTAAATAGAATAAACCCGCATAAAAAGAAACTAAAGAAAAAACAATTCGAAAATAAATTATTGGATTAAGCTCGACCTGTTTCGGAAATAATTAAAGCTTCTTCTCCAATTTCTTCTATTGCCAGTGCATTGGTTATTTATCGTTTTTCCTTTTCCTATTTTCCCAGAGAAAACTGTTTTATATAATCATTTTACAGACTCCCGCCCTCAATGTATTATACCAGCCGAATTCAATTTAGATATGTTACCACAGAATGTTCTATGTATGTTACCTTTTACCGTAGAAGTTCTACGAATACTTTTATACCTACCTATGTGTTCATGTCTAAATGAAAATATTTTTCGTATATAGGTATAAAAGTATTCGTATATATGTATAATGCATGGGAAACAGTTTTTTCAGACTACTTGTAATGATTTAAAATTGTTTATGCACGATGACATTATAATATGACAATTATAACAAAAATTCTTTGACGTAAACGTCTTTTTATAGCCCGCGGGCTTTATTATGGCCCAGCGGGCTATAATGAAACGTCAAAAATTAAAAACAACAATGTTACACCATTTGATATATTCGAAGTAAGTTTTTTGTATAAAGATTTTGATTTTACCGGCAGCAGGCCGCAATTTTTCGCCTTTTCAGCTGCTTCCTCAATTTCATTTATCTTTAAACTTTAAAACTGACTGATGTCAGTTGACATTATAATATGACAATTATAACAAAAATTCTTTGACGTAAACGTCTTTAAAAATAATAATATATTAAAAATAATAATATATTAATCGTGCATAAAGTTTTGTATGCATTGCTGGCATAACTGGTTTTTATGGTCCTACGACGCTTTTCTAGCCCTCGCGCTAACGCGCTCGGGCTCGAAATAGCGCCTCGGACCATAAAAACCTTATTATGCCCTTAATACATAAATAACTATTATTAAATAAATTCCCCAATTAATGAATATAAGGTTAATAGATTTCAATTAATTGCTTGAAATTGTTCATTTAAATTGAACTAATTTTAAGACAGATTGATAAATATTGCCATCCATAATTAGCCTAACTAATGCTATAAATAGTTTTTATTATGTGGGACAAAAAATACAATTAATGATAATTAAAACAACTTACAATATTCCTTCTTATCTTCGAGTTTGGTTTATAAATTTGATTCATCGTTTCAATTACACAACTTGACAAAACAATAACTTTTCATTGTCCTAAGGATTTTTCTACTCATCATGCACCAAAATAAAGAAAAAATATCCAAATCTTTGTAGTGGTAATACAGATTTTTGAGTTTTTATAGAAACAGTATAGTATATTATGTATCAAGTTTTATAAACGCCATTTTAGTTACGAGTTTTATTGGGCCCGAGCGAAGCTTGCGAGCGAGTGTTTAATAAAAACGAGTGTCTAGAGAAGTTTATAAAACGATTTGCATACTATACTATCTACGACGAACAGAAATAAGAATTTAAAGCCAATTTTAATTCATAAATATTTGACATCTGACGAATTTAAGCTCACTGTTTCGCAATTTATAATAAAGCTAACTTCAGCCCGTGACTAAATTGCCCAAAAGCCACTGTTGTTAACTTCAGACCGTGACTAAAACGCCATAAAGTCACAGCTCGTCAATGTAGGAGTAGATAAAATAATGTTTGTATATTTAAACCATTATGCATATTATCTATTCCAAAAAGTATCCAAGTGAGTTTTCATCCTTTCTTCAAAACGATATATGGCCATGGGTTGCAGGATGTCTTTAAAAATCCCTATTTTGATAAATTTGAACAACAACATTAAAGCGTACTAAGAGGAATTGCAGAACGTTTTTATTGTGACTTTATAGACACTATAATGAAAATATAAGAAAATTTAAAAAGGCATTTGAAGACGAAAAGTGGTCCTTTCAGATGGCATAGTTTTGTGTAACAAATTTCTCAAAAACCAGATGAACTGGATCATTTCTAATATCGGATTCTAGCATAAAGTATTTTTGTAACAAAAATAAGAAACTTGACTTTGTTCTGCTGTTTACAGCATACAAAATACTAAATTTCGCGGTTCTTTATTAGAACATAATTATGAGAGACAAGATGTTTTAACCGTGAAAATAAATTACAAAAATTTAAACTATGCAATAAATTTAGAAAAAGCATTTCACAAGGGCGACGTATTTATAGTCTGTTTAACCCACCTAAGTATTTAAAAATAAATTAACAAAGAAAAACAAACAAATTGTAGAGAGTTTTACATCCTTCCTGTTGAATTAGTCAAAAATAACTAATTATAAGTCAAATATATTTGACTAATTATCAAAAAGCACTAATAATTATAATTATTATCTACTAATTTGACTATTTCATTCAGTAGAATTTGACTAATTATAATTAGTCAAATTCTACTGAATGAAATAATCAAATTAGTAGATTTAAATTTAAAAAAGTTCTGACCCAGCCGGGTCGGTCGCTTAACAAGCTTGTCAAGCGTATTCCAAATTCCAAAATAATTTATTTATAAATAATACATTTCAATTTTTAATCAGCCTATCTATGGTATAAAGGTATGGGTTAAAAAGGGAATTTTGAAAATTTTGAAAGTAATAGTGACAAAGGGAATGGACAAATAGGGGGGAGTGTTTAAGGGTAATTTTGTGTTGACAAGGAGGTTAAAACTTGGGTAATTAACCTCCCTGTCTGGACCTTACACCACAGAGGGCCCTGATTATCTTAATTGCTTGGTGCTGTTCCGCTTTTACTCGCATGGCGATTTTTGGGAAAGTGCTCAGTAAGTGTTTGAAAGAAAAATAATGGGAGATTAGATTGAAAGATATGAATAAGAAAATTTTGAATGATTTGAAGGAAAAGCAAATTAGAAACAACCCTCTTTAGAATTTTTGTATTTAAAAAAGGAGGAAGAGGGGATAGTACAAGAGGAAAAAGGAAAAGTGAAAGTGCCGAATATGTCAAGAAAATTTAAAAAACTCATTTTGAATCGAGTTTTGAATGGAAAAGAGGAAAATTAATTTAATGAAAAATCTCATTGTGAAATAATAAATTTGGGTTAAAGGCAAGCGCGACTATATAAGTCCATGTCTGATATTATTGTCGTTAAAGCGTCTGATGCGTGTTATTTGTGAAGTTAAACTATAATTTTGAATGTTAATTTCATAAAATTTGCTCGCAACAGCGATATACGAGTATATGATATATTGGATGCCCGTCATGTTATGCATGCGGGCGATCCTCGTATGTCCGAATTGGTGACATGTCTGAGGGCCTGGTTCTGCAAACGTTGCAGAGTAACGTAATTGGTTTCAGACATGGAGCACCAAACCGGACAGCCGTAAGTCAGAATTGGTCTAAAAAAGGTTTTTTATAAAATAATTTTGTTTTCAAGGCTAAGGGCCGGTTCAGTTAAAGTTGCAGTTAGTTATCTGGTAGATAATTTCCATGGATATCATTGTTCTCACAACAATCGATATGGAATTTCTCTCCCGAATGGTATGGTCCAATGACTAATGCACCATACCCACCAACACTGACAGACAGGGCCGGCCCGAGGTACGGGCGAACCGGGCAACGGCCCAGAGCGGCATAATTTTACGATGTGTTAATGATAATCAATTTCATTGAACATACTAAAATTTTTTCGATTGGCGATTTTTTCAAGAATTACGCTCGAGAAATGCATTTTAAAATAGTATATTCTGTAACATGGAATACAGAATATTCTGCTCGAGAGAAGAGTTTGTCATACGAGCCGAAGGCGATTTTGACGGTTTCACTAGAGCGGAATATGCAATTCCAAACGTGTTTCAGACCATACTTTTTCTACGTTTCCAAAAAATACCATGAAAAAATAATTTAATTGGAAGAAAGTAAGGTTGGATCGGTCTAAAATTTGTTTGATATTAAAAACAGAGATGTCGCCACGAGTGTTTATTCTGTCATCCGATTATAGAATATTTCATTCTGTAACACTTTACGGAATATATGTTATTCCATAGATAAAAGTGATATTAGAACGGTCATATTCCGTAATAGGAGTAGAAAAAAATTGATATCTTTGTTACAAAGATTTAATAGAGGCGCTATCGAAAGACAACCCTGTGCCCTCTTTCATTTGTTCTTCAATCACATCCTGTAGTTTTCCATACTTGTGTTTGACAATTGACAATTAATAATTGACAAATATTATATCACGATCGTGTGTTGTAAAATCAATGCATTGCTAAGGTATTAGAAGTATAAAATGTCTGAAAACGCAAAAATTTAGTACTAGCAGGTATAATATTTATACTATACTTTTTTTCCTTTTCCTGCTGAATAAAAAGGAGGCGGCAAAAATATCTTCGCCCTGGGCGGCAAAAAACTTCGGGCCGGCCCTGCTGACAGACAGCCTGTTTCGAGCCCGGCTCTGTGGCGAGATGGAATATATATATATAAATATTGCTATTATTAACAAATTGTTTTTTACTTACTAAAAAGCGATTTTATTACGATTCCATCCATAAAATCAGATAACTTTAATTAGTTTTATAGTTTAAAATCGTATTTTTGTGAGAATAAATAAATGTAAATGTGAAATAGTCGATATCTTAAGATATCGACTATATTACAAAATATAATTATTGTTTATAGTGATTTATCTCAACTTGTTATAATAAAAATTCTTTTTAAAAATTAGGCAATATTAATATGATACTTAATGTTCAGAGAAGTTTATAAACGTGTTGCAAACTATATTTTTATCTACGACAAATTCAAGAATTTGAAGCCAATTTTATTTGCTAAACATTTGACATCTGACAACTGTCACCCGGTTTTAACCTCACTTTTTTAAAATTAATAATAAAGCTAACTTCAGCCCGTGACTAAAATGCCAAAAAGTCACTGTTGCCAACTTAGCTAGTGACTAAAACTCTAATAACTCACTGCTAGTTTTCAACCAGATTCTTTTAATAAAATCAGTTTAAAAATGCATGTTTGTGAGTGATATTGACTATTTTTTAGAGTTGTCAAATTTTTTAAAGTGCTTAATAACTTCTTCGCCAGAAAAAAGTTTGTATTTTTTGTTAAATTATACGAGCTCCCTGTATATTTAAAGAACGCTTTAATCATAGATTAATTTTAAATTTATTCCATTTGGTGTGGGGCATGGTATAAATGAGTCATACTGGCAATTTGCGAAAGCAATAAATAATTTGTGGTGTATGAAATTTCGCATTGTATATTATTCTGGCGCCATAATATTCCAGTTTGCGTTGTCTTTATTATTATTAGAATAAACATTCAACTTTTCCATTTATAACGTTTATGTTTGTCTTATTTTTTATACGTTTAATAGGAGTTTGATTTGAATAGGATGAATAGAATGAATAGAATATGATTTAACATTTTGGTTATAATGTAAAAAAATCTTATTAAATAAAAGAAAGAATGTAATGAAGAATCCAGGATTCATGTTTTTGAGAAGATATCTACTAGCAACTACAAACTTTTTTGCAAAATATAATAATTATTATAACAATTGATATGGGGGTAAACAGGAAAAGGGTACAAGTGCATTTTAGCATGAAAAAGTTTATTCCAGAATTGGGTAGTTTAGAGTCCAAACAACAATATTAAAACAAGTAGTCAATTTTTTCTGATATCCGACTCTGATTATAATCATATAATATTATGATCATAATAATTATTCCAATTATTTTAATTCAGTAAGAATATTCTACCGGGACACAACTATCGTTTTATTTGACACATCGATTTATAAAATTATAATTTTACTTTATAAATCATTATTTTGGAAATGGATTTTTGCAAAAAAGACCCAACCGACTTTTTTTGTTTTTTTTCTGAAATAAAGGATATTTATATAAAGGAGTTGTTGATTGCTACTTTTATTAAATGTGTATATTTTCCAAAAAAAAATCAATTTTTCTCAAAAAAGACAATTTATCCAAGGCCTGAAAAAAAAATGGAAAAAACATTTCCCCCGCCCAATTTTTAAGGTTTTTTTAAACCCTTTTAAACCCAGATAATCTGACAACAGCCACTCGGATTTAACCTCAGTTTTTACCAATTTAAAATGAAGCCAACTTTAGCCCATGACTAGAAAGCCCATGCATGATACAAAGAAAACTTTGTATCACTATTAGCCTGAGACTAAAACGCCATAAAATCACAGATTTCAATGTAGAATAGTATAAAGTTTTATGAACGCCATTTTAGTTACGAGTTTAATTAAGCATGAGCGAAACTTTGTAAAAACGAGTGTCTAGAGAAATTTATAAACGAGTTGTATAATATTGTTTTTTTTTCGTGAATAATGATAAACACTCGGATAAACATTATAAATTCCCTGCCTAACAACGGGAATGATGAACTCATTGATTGGCCGATTTCAATATTCACTACGATTTGAACGAATCGGGTTTTAAATTGGGAGAAGGCGACTATAATAACATTTAAAAAATTAAGTAAAAAGTGAGGGTAATCATTTGACAGATGCTAGATTTTATTTATTTATTTTTCAAAATTATTTAATTATCTACTTATTGGAGTAGATAAAGTATATATACAAAAAATATATATCGGTATATATACTATATTGTTAAACTCAAGATTATGCGCATTATTCACTCGGATGATTTAAGTCTCTAGTCTGGCGACTCGAGACGCAAACCTCATCCTAGTGAATAAAGCCTGCATTCGTATAAACAAAAACAGAACATAGAACACAGAATTCAAGGTCAATTTTAATTGTTTAAAATTTGACATATGTCAACTATCACCCAAATTTACTTTTTCCCAAATGATAACAAAGCCAACTTCAGCCCGTAACAAAAAATCTTAAAAGCCACTCTTTTATTTTTAAGGTATAAGTAAGTTACTTAAAATCAATAAACTTACCTACTCAATTTAAATAAAGGCACTAATGTATTATACAAACACAATTTATTGTGTTCTAAATGATATTTAGACATATACAAATACAATACAAATTTTGAAACGAATGTCGAACGAAGCTGTCAATTTCTTTTCACTACATTCGTGTTTTGCCTTGCCAATGAAAATATTCATTTTCTAAGCAAAGATGCCATTACGAAATGTGACTTTTACATAGTGTTCGTAGAAAAAATCGTTTTTAACCCGATTCTTTTAATAAAATCAGTTTAAAATGCATTTTTATGAGATTTCGATTATTTTTTAAAATATGATTATTTTTTATAGTAATAATTTATATAAACATGGCATTGTAATCATTTTTTTTTGGCAAAAATGAGGTTTACAGCCCAAAAAGTCCTTTTTGTAAAAAATATAATTATTCTTTATATATTATAATGATTTTTCACTGAAACACTATTGGCCAGTCAAATTCGAAATGCGATTCATCAAAAAAAATTATAAAAACCGCCAGAGAAGAACAATTTAAATTGCAAATGCAAAAAGGCACTAGAAAAGTTTTCAATTTGTCAGTCTCTCATAGCGAACGCAAATCTGCCTCCTACATATTAATGTCACGTGCCGCCTATGTTTCGATGATTTGTGAGTTTCCGCTGAAAGGTTAATGACTAACGCACAGGTATAACGACCATTTCATTAAATTTAGTACTCCGAAATAAACTTGTAATTCAAATGAGGTACCTACATTTAGATGAAAATATTTAAAAACGTTCTCGACTGCAAAATAAAAAAAGAAGTTGTGCTAAATCTGAATTCGACCTTAGAATTGCTCCATCACATGATGTAATTCATATAAGATTTTCGAAAAATTCTAACCGAAAAGTGGAAATCGCAGCATATTGAAGGATATACAAATTTTTACTATAAAAACTTTACTATCGATTTTTCTACGTGTAGGTTCGCTTAAATTGGCTTATGGTAGATTATCGGACGGAAATGGGTCCCCGTTCCGTCCCATGGCAACTTGTCCATTGTCAGCCGCCTCTTTTCGCCACTCCCTTGCAATAAGTACACACATACTCACTTACCCGGTTCCACACGACAATTCCCAACAATTACCTACAAAACTTTTGTGTTGTCGACATAGACATTGCAGATGGCTTTGGAAGCTTTAAAAGGTATTTTTGTTTTTGTTTGTCTTTTCTTCAATTCCAACATGGGACAGCTGTTCAGTTTTCTGATGGTTATGTTGGCAATAATCGCCAAAAAGTTTTTGTATAAAGGACTTTTTACTCAATAAATTAAAACTGATATTAAATCATACACAATTACATAAATAAATGTTTACAAATAAAATAGTTATTAACTTAATACGTAAATAAATGTTTGCAAATAAAATAGATATTAACTTAATACGTTTAAAACTTGCAATAGCTATTTCCGTATTGTTTGGAGTTGGAAATGAGTTGTGTGATTTTCAGTATATTGCCAATCAGCTTGATCTAATTACTTAAATTTAGATCGTGTTTTAATTGACGGGATAGGCACAGGAAATACAATTGTCGCTTAAAAGTGATGTCAATGTTTAAACGATGGTTATTTTCATTATCATTATCATTATCAACGATTTGTGGTTTAATAAATGTTTTTTATTATATTACAGTATTGGTACGTTGTTTGTATTAAAATACGTAATATTTTACATAATTTCCATTTTAAACAATTTTTTCTCCTCCCACCTTTAAAACGCCCATTATCGTACATGTTTACATGGCCTAAATGACCTTTTAAATACACATTTTTAAGTTGTGGTTTATTTTTAGTCAAGAGCTGAAGTTAGAAACAGGTTTTTAGTCACGGGCTAAAGTTGATTTTAAGATTGTTGACAGTTGTCAAATGTCATACAATTGTTTAAACGAAGTGCCCTTCTTGTAAAATAATACTAAATGTAAAAATTATTCTATTAAAAAAAATTTTTAATTTAAATTATTATATTCTTCTTCTTTGCAGCTTTCTTCTGAAAAAATAAATTATTTTTGAACAATGGAAAGTTCTTTTATTCGTATATAAAACTTAAATAGTTTTCTACAAAGTAGTTTAAACAGAAAAAAATATTAAAGTTGACATTCAAAAATCTTGTCTTTTTCCTAACTTCGTCTTCTATGCCGAGTGCTTCGAAATAGAGACACGAGATAGAGATACTAGCGTTTTATTTCTAGAGGGCATCCAGTGAGCAAGTGTAAAGTGTGTGAATTTTTTTATAAATATTTTAAAGGTAAGATTTTTTTGCGTACACTTTTTGGTGTCTTTTACAAAACGGTACATACAACTCTTGTTTTAGAAGTTAACTTTTTTATTTTCATTTTGTATTATAGCATAGTAGAAATGCCAAACAAATGCCGAAAGATATTTACATTTAACAGTATTTCTGAAAAATAACGTTTAAAAAAGTCAAAAGCAATGTGTCATAAAACGTTCAGGAAGATGCGTTAGGAGGAGGACAATGTTTAATTTCTTCCTTGTGTTCCTTCCCTATTTTAGATTAACCCTATAAGTTTTATTTCTTTAAAGTTTTTTTTTGTTATTTATAAACTTATAGAATTTTTTTGCAGTCTATTACACTGTTCTATCATAAAGGGGAAAAAACGATCAAATTGACCTGCCTGGACAAAATATATATACAAAATGTACATTTAACGAAAATTCGCCTATATATCATGCCAACCCTGCTTATTATTAAATCAAAATTATTTAAATAAATATTTGTATAGAGCGACATCTATAAAACAATTGAGTAACCAACTTGGGAATGTGAAATAATGTCAAATGTCACATTTGTATGTGTAAATCGAAATATATCCCTTGAAAATGGACCGTTCAATCCGATAAAGCAGTTTTTCACAGGAAAAGTAAAGACAATGTTTTATTGACACTCCACGGTGAAGTCTCCAGCCTAAATTAAGTTAAATAAAGTTTACTGCCGGCGAAATTAAAAGGTCAGTACAATGTCCATATAAACTTTTCAAATATTGGCGTTGAGAAACTATTTAATACTTATGTATTTTTGTATGGAGATAATAAAATAATTTTCACATTTAGTATTATTTTACAAGAAAGGCACTTTATTTTAACGATTTCGTGACATCTGACAACTGTCAACTAACTTAAAAGAGTCAAACCACGTCAAGTGGGACCAGAAAATTTCACGAAATCACCGATTTTGAAAATAATCACATTATTGTGTAGTAGGCATGACTCATATGTCACAGTAAAAAAATTGTTTTAAAATTCGTTTTTTTGGTAATGTTATTAAGGTTGACAATTTTGTCAAACTTTAGAGCACGGTAAAATTGAAAAAAATAGAATCTCTGGAACCACTATGTATAATTGAATTAAATTTTACACACTATTGTAGAAATGTTTAGACTATATAATGATCATTTAATTAAGGTTAATTTGTTTAAATAAAATAATTTTGCATACATTTATTATAAACAATTGAAATTTTGTATGTGTTCTTCACGCTGAAAAAAATTAATCTTGTGTCATAATTTGCGGTAAACGTTCCCGTTTAATAAAATGTACTCAAAAATTTGTCCTTCATATGTCATTCCGGAGATATTAAATTTTTAGTCCCGCTGTGCGCTTGATCAGTACCTACGCGGCGCGCTTCGCTGCTAGCTCGTCAGGACACGGTGTGCCTGAACGAAGTTTAAGTCGCATAAAAATTCCGCAGTTTCTTGTTCGGGACTCATTGGTGACTTAAAAATATTATTTACCAAAATCCTAGCTGCTCCCCTTTTCGAAACATCTTTTTTATGCATTATGCGTTTTACTATATAAAAAAGTGATTTTTGTCTAATCCTGTATAAATCTAATGATGTGCTTAGTATAAAAACAGTTTCTCTCGTTTACAATATCGGTGTACAAATGTGTACTCTGGCAAAGCTAGACTTTGCGATAAACAAATAATTCAAAAAAAAATGATTTTTTTACAAATTTAAACAAAAAACAGTTAGAATTTTGGCAAATATCTTTTTTAAATCACCAAAGAGTGCCGATCAAAAAACTTCAACCAATTTTTCGTTCAAAATTGAAAACTACTAAAAAGCCTAAATTAAACAACATTTTAAATACTCTCTAAGCGTTATTTTATTAAATTTTATTACAAATCTATTTTTCTTGTAAAATGTTAATAAAAATGCAATTTTGTAACCTGATAGACGTAGAAATATCTAAAAAAAAATTGGGGATAAATATTTTTCGCGTGTTATGCTATATAAGTAATCATGAATTTACGCTTTTGCATTATTAAAAATAAGTGATTTTTGGCTAACCCTGTATATATCAAATGATGTGAACAATATTAAAAAAATATTTAAAGTATTCTCTAAAAATCGGTGTGCAAATGTGTACTCTGTCAAAGATATAAACAAAAATTTAAAAAAAAATCATGAATTTTCGAACAATTTTGAAAAGAGGAGCAGCTAGAACTTTGGTAAATATCATTTTTAAGTCACCAAAGGGTCCCGAACAAGAAACTACAATCAGTTTTTGGCGGCATTTTTATGTGACTTAAACTTCGTTCAGGCACACCGTTAAAACGTTAGAACGGACGAGCTAGAAACGAAGCGCGCCGCGTACTGATCAAGCGCACAGCGGGACAAAAAAATTAATATCTCCGGAATGACATAGGAAAGACAAATTTTTGAGTACATCTTATTAAACGGAAACGTTTGCCGCATATTATGACACAAGATTAATATTTTTTCAGCGTGAAGAACACATACAAAGTTTCAATTGTTTATAATAAATGTATGCAAAATTATTTTATTTAAACAAATTAACCTTAATTAAATGATCATTATATAGTCTAAACATTTCTACAATAGTGTGTAAAATTTAATTCAATTATACGTAGAGGTTCCAGAGATTCTATTTTTTCAATTTTACCGTGCTCTAAAGTTTGACAAAATTGTCAACCTTAATAACATTACCAAAAAAACGAATTTTAAAACAATTTTTTTACTGTGACATATGAGTCATGCCAACTACACAATAATGTGATTATTTTCAAAATCGGTGATTTCGTGAAATTTTCTGGTCCCACTTGATGTGGTTTGACTCAAAACTAACTTCAGCCCGTGATTAAAAACCTGTTGCTAACTTCAGCCCGTGACTAAAGCGCCATAAAGCCACAACTTGTCAATGTGTATTTAAAAGGTCACTTAGTGTCATGGAAACATGTACGATAAAGGGCGTTTTAAAGGTGGGAGTAGAAAAAATATATTATTTAAATTTTGCTATACGAATCCTTTCCAATAAAGTGCAGCAATGTTTAAAAAAGGTCAATTATTAAGTGTGATTAAGTTTCTTTACCAACAGCTGGACGGCTTTATATTAAACCACTTTTCTGCAAACTAAAACAACAGTTTGTTCCGCTAAAAACAGTAGTAATATTTTAGTCGAAACCCCAGAGAGTTTGCATTAGCATATTGCAAAACTTGGGCCATTATTACGGAAACAAAGTTTTCGGTTAAAATAAGGTTTTCTTTTCCTCGGCGTACGAAATTTTAAATATCGATAAATTCGCGACTTCCAGTCAACACAGTATTTACTTTACTTCACTGCACTTCAAATGGAAAACGCTTCGTATTTATGCAGAACGATGCTTTATAAATCTTTAACAGGATTTTTAAAAGTTTGCGGTTGTATGCTCTCTAAAAATTAAAATTATCAATTTATTAGTTATAAGTGGCTGCTTTTTCACTTGCACCATGGTTAACCATGGAATACCATGGTATCCCAAAATTTAACAGCCAATTCTTATGTAAAATTGTCCCTTGAATCCGAAATTAATCAAAAATTAGAGGAACTGTTCTACTTTTTTAACTTTTCGGATTCAGGGGACAATTTTACATAAGAATTTGCTGTTAAATTTTGGGATACCATGGTATTCCATGGTTAACCATGGTACAAGTGAAAAAGAAGCCACTAATAACTATTAAATTAGTCATTTATGACTTATTAATTTTTAGAGAGTGGGAAGCAGTTTCTAAACAAAGTTTTAGAATCTATGAAAATGTAGCTAATTCTGTATTTCATACGACCACATCAAATAATGTATTTAGATTATATAGTCTCTATCGTCATTGATTGAGCTGCATTTTCTAAACATAAGGATTTGCCTCATTCCGGTTGTTCATCAACATCTTTTATCTAAAAAAAAAGAAAAAAAAGAAAAATCTTGATTTCCCCTTTAAAATGCTTTTTACATTTTTCCAATATCTTTTCTCCTCTTCGAGTAATCATAATTTAAAATTTAGAGTCAAAAGGATAAATTAAATTTTTACCTAAACCAAATTCATAAAAGTTCAACTACAGATTTCTAAAAAAACATATTGAAAAAATTTAGAAAGTATTTTAAAGGGGGAGAGTACCTAGTACTTTTAGATGGCTTAGCGAGTTTTGTCGAGAAAAACTACCTTGTGATGTAATACATATAACCCTAAATATTGCGTTTAATTTCCTGAATGTATTTTACCAGGTAAATATTGACAAATTCAATGTTGATAATGGAGCTTATTTTGACCAGCCGACCGCAAATTGCCACAAATCAAGTGAATCATTTCTAGCATTCGATTCCACCAAACCGACAATTACCGTCCCATCGCTTCGTACGATACATTAAACCATTACTAAGTTAATTTTAATTTATGACTACCAGCATGATTATACTGTTTAAATCTTAACTTTTCCAGTGCGTGCGAAATATTTTTGAACAAATTTTTCCGACTAATATTTTGATTTTATACACCGTGATGCGTGTTAAAATCAAATATTCAAAGAAACAAGATAAATTCTATTTTGATTTATAATGAATGAAAGAAATAAGATAAAATTTATTTTGATTTATAATGAATGATCAATTTTATTAATAAGGATGCGTCTGAAATTGTTTGAAATCGTTTTGCTTCTATGCATTTGATGGGAAATTTAATATTTTGTATTTGGGTTAATACGGAAATATACATGCAAATTTATTTAAATTAGGTAAAGGTAAACCCTCTCTAGCTATATGCATGGGAATTCGCATATGTTTTCTATATATGCTTGCAATATAAGAAAAGTAAATATTGTAAATATTGCTACAAAATAATCAATTTTAAACTTTCTGTGCGAGAAAATACATTATGAATTTGTCTACTTCAATGTTATCCCCATAAAAAGATTTTCTTTATTTTTGGGAACAAAAAAGGTCACACGGGCCATGTCTGGCTTATATGGAGACGGGGCATCATTACATTACATCTTAATAATCGTTATCAATATTATTTTTTCTATGTTTTTGACATGAGACGCATATACCAAATATGTGGTATACTCTCCAAAAGACATTTCATATGAGAAATACTTCTCCGAGCTGGTTAACCCTTTTTCCACTCGTTAAAAAGATCAAATTACCAAAAAATATCAAATTTCTCGAAAACCAGGATAAAAAACATCTTAAATCCTAATGTGTGAACCATATAAATAAAACATAATATAATAAATGTATAAAAAAATACATAAATCAATAAGAAAGGCATTATACCTAAGGACTTATGTCATTTTGGGCGTTCAAGACTTAATACTAAAAAATGACGCTCCCTGAAAAAATCTGAAAGCACACTCATATCGTGTCATTTTAGTGAAAAAACGCCCCTACAAATTTCTTTACATAACACATCAATCAACTAGGCTTATTTATAACCACTTTGATGTTATGGTGTATACCAGGGTTAGTCAACATGTTTAATTTAAAAATTTAAACAGTATTAGGGGGTTCTCATTTACAAAAAAGTACTTTTTTATTAAAAACCTTGTGTCACAAATAAGATAATTAAAATAAGTATATTAATTATTTGCTTCTGTGGTCAAGCAGTGACTCTGTTCGTACGTAGCACACCCAGAATTTTCAATTTGCGTTTCAAATAGTAAATATTAAAAATGCTGTTTTTCAGTAGTTTTGGGAAAAATTATGTACTTTTAAAAATGCAATATTTGCCACATTTTTTGACAAGAACTTTACATTTAGATTTAGATCAATGTTATTGATGTAAAATATTTAATAATAGTTATTTATGTCATAAGGCTGAAAAGTAAGTCTTTTTGTGCTGACCTAAAAGTTTGACAATAATAAAGCTAAATTATAGAATTCTATAAAATATAAAATAACTAGTTTAAATATTATACAGAGTCGCTCAATACTGTTTTGTATTTCCTATTAGATATTTAATTTTAAAACGTATGTTTACTTTTAGCCATATTGCAATTTTATAGTTGCATACATTTAAATAATTTTAAATCTAACAACATTGTCAACTCGAGTTTAGTCAATGAAAATAGTGGCTGCTTTAAATGTTTAATTAATTTACAAAAATATGATAATAATATGGTACCATGGTACGTAAGTAGAGTTTGACATTAGACATTCTTATGATTTAACAGCTAGATAAGTTTAAACAGGAAAAATAACATGCAACAACGATGCTGTAGGGCAGCGATTCCTAAACTTTTAAGGACACGGAACGTTTAACAGATAAATGTTGACTTAAATAATATCCAAATTTGCTACCTAGTGTGCGATGGAGAATGCTGTGCTCTGATTGGTTTATCGTTTTCTATGAATATCATTTTTTATATAAAGTAAAGTCTCAAATTTAAAAAAACCAAAAAGTCTTGAACCACAGTTTCGTTTTATTTTAAGTAAACCTCCCCTCGTATTAAAACATTTAAACATCTGGGCGGCTCATTTGTTTTTTCGTGTGTGCACTTAAGGTTCACTTGTATTACACGTGTTTTACTTGTTGAGACATGTGTGGTCGAAAAAAACAGCAAAAAGTCAAGATCAGGTAAAATTTTGTAAAAGCCGGTAAGTGAAATGTCATGATCGATCCGTTAAAATGTCACCAAGAACGAAAAGTTTAATGTTTCTGACGAAAAAACAAAATCGCATCGGCTTGTTATTGAACAATGAGAACAAAACAAAAGACTGAAAGGGTGGGGATGAGTCTCATCAGTAATCCATTGTAATGTTTTAACATTTAAAAAATTCGTAATGTATTTTTAAAAGGAAAAAATAATTATTCGATAATACATACAAATATTGAATTACAAGACGTTATTTTTTATTTATATTCCATTAGCTATTATTTGACATATCGCTACAATACAGTTTTTTATTTTATTGTACTAAATATCATTTTTATAACATAAACAATCTCCATTACTAATCCATTTGGTGGCTTTTCAATTGCATTAATTATAGCAAGGTATTTACAAAAACAGTACATCTGTCAACCCAGCAATATTATTTGAAATAATAATAATAATAACTTATTTCAATACATTTAGAGTTGCTTGGTATTTCCTATATTAACAAAACTCAAAACAATCCAATTTATAACCCTCTAAATAAAAAACACTCCTCTGTTAATTCCAATGAATAAAACAGACATGAAAGAAAAAATAATAGTTTTCTTTTAAACATAAATGTCGAAATTAATACGATCTAAAGGCAGACAGAGTTGAAATTACAAACAAACATTTTTAAAGACCTCCTTACACCCCCAAAACACAAAAGAACTAGTTTGCTTTGATGTTATTTTCGGATAAAAATAAGGAAAAAGTTTTTCCATTGTTTGTACCTAGGTAGGTAAGTCATTTATTTTTGAAGATGGCAAATTTACAATTTATTTTTATGTTTATTGCCGTTTTTTAGATACTAGGTATTTGTTTTGGTTTTCGGTTTATGAAGAATAAGCTCGTCTGTGCTTTTAATGTATTTATTTGATATTTGACTCTAGATAGCCTTTAAAGGTCTTGCTGCATGAAAGATAATTAGTTTTGTGTGTCTGTGAATGATTTTAAATGAATAAATGCATAGTTTTATATATAAAGTATATGATATAATAGCATAAATCAATAAATTTATCAATACAAATTTGGCAGTTGTGAAACAAAAATTATAACAAGCTTTAGTTTTTAAGTTTAAAATTGTGTCAAAAACAATTAAGGCTTGTTGTGATTTTCGTTTATTAACTTAACTGTCATTTTTTTGTGTCAAAAACATTTAACCCAAAAAATTAAGGCTCGTTTTGATTTTTGTTTTTTAACTAAACTGTCAATTTTTGTTTGTTAAATATACAATAAACATTTTCCGAAATGCCTAAACAGCGCACTGTAGATAGAGACAGACATACACAAATAAACCGGCTCTGTGTGCCATCTCACAAACATTGCACATGTAATATCGTCCAATTCTGACACAAAGTGTGCGTTATTTATGAATGAAATTGTATCGCTTACCTATTCCAAACACCCCAAACTACCGGTAAACTTCTCTACTTGGCACAAAAGTCATATAAAACACACAGAAAAAAGCCGTCGTGCACGTACACTACCCTCACATACAACCGTAGTACTAGACTGTCAAAATCTGATAGGATACGGCCTTTATGCCCCTCCTCGAACAGCTGGTTTTTCGATAAATTAAATTTTGGAGCGCGGCGCTCTCTACCGGTAGGTAGATGCGGCAACGGCGCGATGTTCTTTTATTAGCACGAGGACAGCGTTCTTCCGCGATTTGTTACGTTTAAATATGGCGGTCTTGTGTTTTTTAAACAGATTTCGTTAATTTGTTTAAATGAATATTCTATTTATGTATGGGTGTCAGCATTGTGTACATTTAGAGATTTATTAAAAATGTCATGCAAATTTATTCCTTATTTATTATTTTATTGTACTATTTAATATTTTATCTACTCCTATTGGATAATATTAATTTTTTTCCGTATACCTATAGTCATTCTATCGGTTTTCACCAAATTTGACAAAAATTGAAAGCTGACCTCATTGGATTTTCTTAAAACTTTCAGGGTGTGAAGACCAATGCTTAGGATGAACAAAAACCACAATAATATTTTTTTATTTAAAGACCCTGAGAAAGAAGGCAGGGCTATGTTAACCGGTTTGCATAAAAAATTACCAAATCGGTGTCTAAGAATACCCTTTATAACTTAGTTGTTTATTAATATTTTGTATCGCGTAATATTTTGTTTTAACCATAAAACAATGTACTTTTTAAATATATGCCTAAAATTATACAAATTTTTTTACAAATGCAGTTTTTTAAGTCCTAAATTTACGCTTCTTTTAACTGAAAATGACAATTTTCTACTGTTGATATTAGTAGGCTATGAAAATTTGAATTGGTGTATATTTTTATTTAAAGTAATTATAAATAATATTTAATATTGAATAAAATATAAAATGCAAAATTATAAAAAAAAGTATCCAATTTGCAGGAAATACCATCTTAATTATGAAAATTTCCCATTTTTGGCGAAAAAAATGCATTTTTACATCCGGAGGGACTGAAAGAAAATTCTTCAAAATTTAACAGAATGTTCTCCTCAATATAAACTTTATGGTATTTTTTATCAAGATGGCTTTGATAAAAAAATGCCATATAAAGGTGTATGAAAAGTAATCTTAAATATTAAAAATTAAGCTACATAAACATTAAATATTTATTTTATTGTTATAATTAACAAAATATAAAATAAAACAAACAATATTTGTATTGTAATCTTAAGATACAGAATGATTACATATTGATGGATCGCCTATGTTATTTTTATTACTGTTAAATAATTTCAACCAATCAGATTCACTTATTTAAGTTAACACAAGAACAATTTTGGTACTATGCAGTGAATAATTATGTGTATTTTAGCAATACTTTTAACAGAGAACTTGTTTATTTTTATGGTGAACAATGCTTTAAATATTAACGTGTTACTGCATTTATAAAACAAAACTATGATAAAGGTAACGTTTATATTATTTTTCTACATGGAATCTTAAATTTATCTATTAATCTATTGAGGTACCCTGATAGCAAAATTTGATTTTAAGAATCTTCAAAGAAAGATATGACCCGGAGTAATGGAATATTCTTAGAACCTTCCCTTATTGCTAAAAATGTTCTTAGGGACTTTTAAAACATTCAATAGATACCCTTGTAATGATGCAATTAGATTCTTAAAAGCTTCTTAAAACCTTCGTAAAAAGCATCCTAAGAACATTTTAAGAATACGTTTTTGGAATGTTCTTAGAAGGTTTCTTATGGAGCTTCTAAAAAGCTTTTCAGAATATTTCCAAATATGTCAGATACCCACGTTCTAATATGTTGTATTTTACATTCGTAGAATTCTTCAGGAGACGACAAATACGCCTCACTGTCATAATATGACAGTGAAATGTATTTGTCATCCCCTTAAAAATGTTTGCGACATATTAATATATATTTATTTAAAAATGTTAAATAAACAATTTGACCTCTAAACCATAAGTTGTATGACATTATATCATAAAAAGTAAAATTGGAAAATTTTGTGGGATAAGTCAGATTAGATTGAAGTTAGAGATAGTTAGGATTATTATACATAAAAATGTTAATTTAGAAATAAAAAATCGGTATACAAATTAATAAATATTTATTTTTAACATAAAATAAAATACCTATAGTAAAAGTATTTTTGTTATCGAATATTGCTTTAATTTAACAAATAACTATAAAAAAATATTTTGGATTGTGTTTTTTACTTAGTATTTAATACTAATTACTAATTAGGTACTTAAGTGTAGGTATATTTTACTATTATATAGGTAACTGAACTAAATATGCTTAGCAGGAATATTCCTAAATGAACTTTCTATAGCAGTTACTTTCTTAACATTCTAAGCATATGTTTAGAGTAGACCAATTTTTACCACTAAAACTTTGCACCTTCTAAGAACCTGCCTATAGGCCAGTAAGAATATTCTTAGGATCATGCTATATGTCTTTTAAGCATGTTCTTTAGAAGAAATATAGCATGATCCTAAGAATATTCTCACTGGAAGGTTTAAAAAACATTCTTAGAATAAAGTGTGCTATCAGGGTAGTTGTTAATTTAAATTTAATAACATTCACTATTGGGTAACCGTATTAAAATTTAACATAAATTATTGATTTTTTAATGCTGGAAATTTTGTTCTTTTTAATATTTTTCATTTTTATAAAGGTTTGATTCCGATGTACTTCGAACCTGAATAATTTGTAAATTTTTAGGCACTAATGAATGAAAACTTTTTGTATTTTTAAGTACAAGGATTAATTTTTTGTTGCAAAACATATTGTAACTTTTTTACTGTTCGTTTAATTTAATTTAATTAAAACACGCACTGGTTTATTAACGAACTAAACTATTTATTTGTATAACTTAATTACACTTAAAACACTATAAAACTAACTAAACACTTAACTACTAATTATTTATATATTACTACTATTCAAGAGTTTATTTATTTGCACGTATATTTATTTATTTCGTCGCGAGTACCAAAGCTCTCCATGATGCGTCGTTCCTTATATATTCAGCGCCTACGTCTTCTGGAACATTCCAGCGAGCTCCACACTCTCGATTATTCGAGTGCTGACTCACCGGCGATGACTCATCGGAGATGAGTCATCATTCCGAGATCCAGAGCCGTACTTGTTACAATATCTAAAGGTAATAAAATGTATTCCTTATAATATTATGGTCTTTGCAGGCTTGCTTTTGAAACCAATCTCTTAACGGTTCTCCCTATTCCATCACAAGGTCCTTTTCCGTGCGATGTGGCAACTCTGCTTCCAAACCAAAGTCATTTTTGTGATATGCCAAATTAATAAAATTATATTTATTTTTATATCCAAGTAAAATATATAATTTTTTTTATTTGAGAAAAATTTAATTTTATGAAATTAAGTTCTTTAAGAAAAGTGTAGAGTAGTAGAGTTATGTTTTAAATAATCACTTATCATACAAAAACTTTTGTGATAAAATTTATTATTTACCGGGCTGATTCAAATCACAGTGAATATTGAAATAGGCCAATCACTGATGCCTAACAAACGTAAATAATGAATTACCTATCATTATAGAAGTCATTCCATGAAATTTCACCTAATGATCAATGCTTCGGATGAACTAAAATCCCAATAATATTTTTTTATTTAAATACCCTGAGAAATTAGGCGAGGCCATGTTGAGCGGTTTGCATAAAATATTACCAAATCGGTTTCTAGCAATCCTTTTGCAACTTTTTTGTTTATTAATTTTTTAACGCGTAATATTTTGTTTTAACCATAAAATATATATATATATATATATATATATATATATATATATATATATATATATACCTAAAATTATACAAATGTTTTTAAAAGTGCAGTTTTTTTTAGTGCAAAATTCACGCTTCTTTTAACTAAAAAGTGAATTTTCTACCATTGATATTAGGTAGTAGGCTATGGAAATTTGATTTGGTGTATATTTTTATTTAAAGTACTTATAAATTTTATAAGTTGAAGACCAGGATAAAAATTGGACTCCCCATATCTGCTGCGTCCAACATTCGCGGCTGGCTAAGTGGAAAAAAGTGTAAGATTCCATTTTGATGTTCCTTTGATCTGTCGAGAACCGATAGACCACGTTACTGACTGCTACTTTTGTTTGACACCTCCCATCAAAAAAGGACTTTCGATACAGTATCCAAAAAGTTGACCTTACCTAATCCAACCCATTCTGATGATTAAACGGATTCAAACAGTAGTGTTTCGGAAAAATTAGCAGGGCCATCAGATTTTGTCTGTAAACTTCCCAGTATAGGTAGTGCCTGACAAAATGAGTCAATTAAGTGACCTTATAAGGAATTTACCAAAAAAACTATTGGCCTCACGATAGCAACAATGGAGACATTTAATTGATTCCTCAAAAAAATAAGTCTTAAAGTTGTGTTATGAATAATGAAAATAAGTTGCCTTTAGTCATGCAATCCACAGGAAAGAAACGTATAGCAATTTGAAAATGCTACTGGAAACCATACACTACGAAATATATAAATGGCAAATTTGTGGGAATTTAAAAGTTGTGGCGATTTTGCTTGGGATGCAGCTAGGTTATACCAAATACTGCTGTTTCCTCTGTGAATGGGACAGTCGAGCACGATCGGATTACTACAAAAACAAAGCTAGGCTACCGAGAGAGTCTTTTGAGCCAGGAATGAAAAATGTAAAAAGCTCGCCATTAGTTCTCCCAGAAATGATTTTACCCTAGTAGCAATGGAATTGGACAAGATTCTTTGTCAAGATACTTGGAGAAGCACTTTGTAAAGAATTGGACAATTCTTGAACAAGACTCTTGATCAAAATTCTTTATCCAGACTGGTGGCAGACTTGGACAAGTCTGTGACCAGAATTTGACCAGATTCTTGGCCAAGAATTTTTACACGATTACACGTTAAATAGGAACTTTCAATTCAAGATTTTTGGTCAATACAAAATTTTGTTGAACTTCAAAAGTTAAGAATGTTACTAAAAACATTAATTTTCCACGATTTCTTTCCAGTAAATTCGGCCTTTATCCATAAATCTGGTAAACAATAGAATTAAAAAGAAACACATTTTGAAAGAGTTAAAGTTTTTAATTTTAATGTAAAAAAAAAACCAGGTGTCCGTAAAAATAAACATGTATTTTATAATCTTTCATGTTCATAAAGAGTAAACTCTAGTTATGCGTCAGAGCTGACACACACTTTTTTTTTAATTTTTGATTTTTAGAAATAACAATTTTTACTTTTTAAAAAATCAATTTTTTTCTCAGCTAGAAGACGAATCCAATAAGCTCTTATTCGTATTTTCACATA
The DNA here is from genome assembly GCA_921294245.1 of Brassicogethes aeneus. Lineage (NCBI taxonomy): Eukaryota > Metazoa > Arthropoda > Insecta > Coleoptera > Nitidulidae > Brassicogethes > Brassicogethes aeneus. Next base: position 57,830,850 of record OV121133.1, on the reverse strand, counting down.
AACAAAAATACTATACTCATTTCCTACAGAGAACTCACTTCTCGACTAGTATACATTATTGTGAATGATACTACTGTAGAATGAGAACCTCTACTCTATAGGATAGTCCCAAAGTTTAGCCTCAGATTTCTGGTCAAATTCTTGTCAAATTTTGGCCACAGTCTGGCTCAAGTCTTGCCCAATAATTTTGGCCAAGAATCTGGAACAATTCTTGTACAATTCTTGAGCAAAAATCTGTCCAAAATATCTTGACCCATGCTGGGCCAAGACTTTTCCGGAATTGCTACTAGGGTACTGCGACCACTTTATATAAAATTGGAACTTATAAAAAATGTTGTGAAGGCCATGGACAAAATAGGCCGTGCTTATAATTATTTAATAAAAAAGTTTCCCAAAATCAGTGATGCTGAAATTAAAGAGGGAATATTTGTGGGTTCTCAGATTGGGAAACTTTACGGAGATGCGCAATTCGATTCGATACTTGACGGCAAGGAAAAATACGCTTGAAATGCCTTTAAAATGATTGCAATAAACTTTTTTTTCAAGCGGCCATGATATACAACCATAAGGTTCATTAGCGGCAGACAAAAAACTCAAAAAAGCCTAGGGGTGGAAGTAAATCCATAGGTGACTCAACAGACATCAAATAATAAAATTAATTTAGCATTTCATACAAAGCAATCACGATGTATTAATTATATTAATTATAATCGCACGGAATATTTGGTGATTATTTATTAAATTTTAATTGAACGAAATAAAGAACAACTAGTTTATTAGTATAATATTATGATGATAGACGAGTCGCCAATGTCGGAACTCCAAACAAATGTCAGTACGTCAAAATTAATTCAAGCGCAGCATTTTGACAGAGCAGTGTTTATTTTTAGTTTAGGATATTTATCGGCAAGTTTTTTTAGTTTTTATCAATAATTTCTAATGCTTTTAGCCAAAATTTTATCTCATGAGTTATGAGTAAATAAAATAATTCTATTGCTTATCCTATTTATATTACGCCCTTGAAAAAAAATTGTATATGTTATTTGGAGGAGAAGCTCTTTTTGTGCTTCTCTCCTTATGACATAATCTACTATTTTGGGAAACATAAAATCAGAAAACTATAAAGACCTAGTCGCCCAACATCTTTTATGTTACCAAACCTACGGTGTAATAATATTAATAATAATCCAGATGAGAATCCAGGAAATAAATTTTTAACGACATATTATGCTCCAGATACTGCTCTTAAAAGACAGGCTAAGAAACGCAAAATAAGGGTTAAAATTTTATATTCTATGATATAAATGTCCTATTTAATTGCTTTTATTGAACCAACAATATATTGTTATCTGTTTTTTGTATGTTCATTGTATATGCTTATGAATAAAAAAATGTTAACAAATAATTTAGATTTTTTTGCTAGCCAATTAAATTCTTAAATAGGTAATTTTTAGTTACATGGTTGTAGTTAAATCCAAAAAAGTAGTTTTTGTTAAGGAAACAAAACAAAAGTTGAAGTTTGTCCCCCAATACATTATAATTAACTTTCATAAATTGTTTAAAACTGGTACTGAGTTATAAAAAAAACGTTTTGAAATAAAAAAAAATTAAAAAACATACAATACAATCTTTGATGTATATATTGTGTTTAATAAAACTATTATAGTTCCGTTTTCAGTGAAACATAAGATAGAAGCAATATTTTAAGAACAAAAAATTGGTAGCCCAAGCCCAAGATTCTGGTTACCTAGTAACTTTTGCAGTATGTCTTTTATATAAATAACTTTGTTTGAACTCTTGACGAGGTAAGACTTATAGTAACCGAAACCTTGCTCAAAACTCAACTTTTACAACCCACAATAAACTACACCTACAGTGCAAATAAACCACAATGCATTGTATCTATAGTGAATTAAAGGCTACCTTACGGTCACGGAAGTATTTAAGTGAGAAGTGATAAGTGACAGCATACCTGACAAAAGGAAGCATTATGTGAAAAACCAACAAGGCTAATCAAGAGTGGAAAGAGCCATCATCTGTAAAAATGGATAAGTACTCTTAAATAACATGACTTAATACGTAAATTTGCAACATTAACCTTGTTTAGATACCTAGACAACCCTAAGAGCGGTTCTTTCCGCTTAAACACAACCCTAGTAAAAAAAAAACAATGTAAAACAAAGAGCAACAGCAACATTAACAATAAGACAATAGTAACAAAACAATACATAAAACAATAAAACCAAGCCGACCCAATTCTTATCGCTGGCATTGACGGGATTATAGCTGAGCAAGACAGTAAATCAATCACCAAGTAAGTTATAAAATCCATAAACCTAAAAAACCGGTTCCAATAAACAAAAGTGTGTAAACTAATCAAGACATAAGGAACCTAGAAACTTAACAACCCTACGTCTAAAACGCAATAATCGAACTTAACAGTCGTTACAAAAACATAACTGACAAATACGGAAAAACCAATGCGTACCTACTTGAACAACTACGGCAAAAATTGCTTTTGGGTAGAATTGGAAACAATACTAGCGGCCTCGGACGTCTTCAACTTCGCATATGAAATACCACGAACAGGGGGGAAGACAGGATGACGGTCAAGCCGTAGCCTACGACAAGGAAGATAGGTCCCTACAGCTCTTCAACTTCAAATAGTAATCCCAAATGTTTGGAGTAATACTAATTTCCCGGTCTAGGGGATCTTGCGTCGTACACAGATTTAAGTCGGCGTAATTTTCCCCTAAACACCAAAATGCCTGTACCCCCGTCCCCACCTCCTTTTGTTCCTACTGGGCGTATAGCAACGGCGTGGCAAAACCAGGAGAGGCTATTCAAACTATTCACATGTCGCTCTCGAGACCCAAATAGGGTACAGTACCGGACACGGTGGACATTCGCACCCAACAACAAGCCGTGCAGTTGCTGGTGGCAAAAAAAAATCGGCGTAGGGTAACTGAGGCTTGTGCGGGGCTTAGGAGAGATGAGGCAATGGCAATGGGGCCAGTTAAACGACTCTTATACTCATATTCATACTCATTAATAAATTCGTTCCTTGATAAGTTTTGCCTCGGATACTAGATACATGTCCTGCATAAATAGAAAATTCATATGTTTGACGCGTATTTTTATTACATTGCCGACTCGGCACAGAAGAATCAAAACTGAGTGCTCACAAACCCAATCTGAACAGGGCCAATTACAATCATGCATGACGTATGACGTTTTCCATGTGTTTGAAATTAAATTCTCCAAGGCACACTAGGAAACTTTATTATTGCAGACGCTTTTTGCCTCATCCATGTCGGTTTGTACTCCTGTCTCTAGTCTTCGTGAGTTTTGCCAATTTTTCTAAAATTTTATGAAAAGCTTAACTATTGTTTCGCGTAAAATCGAACAAATTTTGGACATTTGTTTGCAAGTGATGCCAGAATTGAATATATTTTTTTTACCTTGTTTGTACATCTAAATGGTACATTTAAAAAAAAAAAAAAAAAAAATTCATCCATTGATCGCTGTGGTTTTCAGGCCTTAAGTCACTCTACTGTGTTAAAAATAGATAAATTTCGATATTTTGTAATAACATTTATATTTAAAAACGTATCGATTTGAAATTAAGATAAAATGTAGACCTTATTAGTGGCAATAAATCCACGTATTATTTTTTTTAGATTTTAACATACAGGGGGCGCGTGGGACAATTTAATTTAAAATTTTACCATTTTTTAAGGGTTAAAAAGTCAAAGAAGCAACGTTGTTTTATAATTTTGAGTATATCACATTAAAGTACTGATAATTAACTATTATTTGATATATAAACTTCTAAATGCAAATTATGTTTCTACGAGAGACACCATTTTTAAGTAAGGCCTTCAAAGAGCGTAATACTAACGTGTTTTACAAATTATAAATTCTTTTATCTAGTTTTATAAGATAATGTATTATATATTACATACAATATTTTATATATAACATACAATTCTTACATATTTATTTAAAAAAATCGCCATAGATGGAGCTAAAATTAGTTTTATTTATAAATTTTAAATTTTTTTAAGTTTACAAATTTCATAGTAGGCATCACAGACTTTTCTCTATGGTAACCTACCATTGGAAGCATGATGATAATTTAACAGTTCAGTTTATAAGTTACAAATGACTGATTGCGTTTCAATTTATAAGTGTACTATAAACTTAAAATATTAATTTATTTAAAATGAATATACTAAATAAATAGTAATAATTATTATAGACAGTGTCAGCAAGTTATAAATTATAACCTACTTTAATTTTATTTTTTGCTCCACAACCAAGCTTCAATTTATTTTTAACTCGATAAGCAAGCTTTAATTTTAATTCCTAATTGAGGAAAGTAATATTTACCCAATAAATAAATTAGAATAAAGACTTTTTATATTGCAATCGGCTATTTAGATATATCTATATTTTTTATTCAGTTGTTTTTCGATTTTTTGTAAGTAATTATTTTGCATTTTTTATATTTAATATAAGGCTATACAGGGCGTTTCTGGGGAAACGCAAACGATATGGATTTGAAATTTTAATAGCATATACAATTTGATTTAGACTATACATAAAGTCAATAGTTTTCAAGATATTAATTTTTTTCGTTAAAATCGTTAATCAAAAATAGCCTCTAATTTGTTTGTTATTATGTTTGCTGACATGGTGTTGGAATTTTTGGAATATTAAAACCACAGACTGTAATTAAAACATTGTTTAGTTTTTTAAAGGTTTTTCAACAAATACCTTGAGAAAAACCACTTGAAATTAGGCAAACTTCAAACAATAATAACGCTTTTATTATAAATATAAAACTCTGTATGTTTTAACATAATCAAATAGAACATTAAAGAATTGGTATTACCTATAGTAACTCTTTACTAAAGTTAAAATTTCAGAGACATTTAACAATTTCTAATATTTTCAATACTATTTTGTATCAGAAACCTCTGAAATTCAACATGTGGTTTAATGTGACAGTACCCATGGTTACCACCAAATCTGTGATTGTTTAAAATTAATTAAAATATTTGATTGAAAAATTAATAACTCAACAAATATTGACTTTAGGTATATGATGGTATAGCCATTTTACTCAGAATTTTATGTAGAATTAAATAATGTGAAAATATATGAGGTATTCCGGTAAAACAGGAAGTATTATTTTGTTCAAAATAATTTAGGAAAAGAGTCTAAAGCGAATAATTTACGATATTAAAATTTTAAATCGATGTCTTTCGCGATTCCCTAGAAACTTTCAACGGACTAAGTACGTGAAACACCCTGTATATTAAACGTCATTTATGTGTTATGCTATACTTAATTATTAATAAAAGATACAACAATATTTGAATAAAAATGACAAAATGTACTAAACTAAACATTTATGAATACTGCTAATTCAAAACTGAACCTGGCCACAGAAACATCATTTGCATAAGAAATAATAGTCAAATATCAATAACGTGTTATACTCAAATTTATAAAACAAAGTTGCTTCTTCGATTATTTACCCTTTAAAAATTGTTAAATTTTAAACTAAAATATCACCAGCGCCCCCTGTACGTTATAATCTAAAGAAATTTTTTTTCATGGATTAATTGTCATTAGTAAGATCTACATTTTGATCAAATTTCAAATCGATACGTTTTGAAATAAAAAAGATATTTAAAAAAAATGAAATTTCTTAATTTTTAACACAGCGAAGAAAAAAATAAAAATAAAAACAAAGTTGTCTATGGACGAGATTTTTTTTTTGAAAAAAGTTCTGCATTTAGATGTAGAAATAAGGTAAAAAAGTTTCAATCGATTTCTTGAACCCTTGCAAATCGACCGTTCGATCCTTTCGCGAAACCGTAGTTAAATGTTTCGTTTTTTTTCTTTTAAAATACTATGCCGCTTAAATTTGAGTTCCATTTTCGGAAACGTAATCAAAAAATATTTAAAGTTTTTTTATGGATATTAATTAGTTTTTAAATTAAACAAGATACTTTGTAAAATATATGTATAAAAAACAAACGCGTTAAACTTAAACTGTATTTTAGCATATTTGTATTAACTTTTAGTTTGTTAGTTTTAGTGCAATTTATATAAAATCTATTGTATGTCGGTTAATATACCAAACTTATTGTTAAGAATTGTTAAAATTAGTTCTATCTACGTTTAATCATATTCTATTTTTATTATATATGTACTTGACGTTTCTTATAATTAATAATACTATAAAATTTATTACACTGAATAAACATTATTATTATAAGAAGGTTTAAATATTATTTCATATATTATGATTTATGATTATGATGAGTAATCATATACAAAAATGTGGAGACCAGATTTAACAAGGTTTTTTTTTCATACCATTGTGGACCAGAGTGTAGGGTACATTGTACATAAATATTTTGATACCCCCCTTATCCAAGTTAACACCATTTTGAGAGAAGTTTCAGTAAATTAAAATTGTCATTACGTCCTCCTACCTTTTAGCAGAGAAAAATAAATAAAATGCACTCGGGTGCTACTTGCTGTGGTCATCACATTGTGCGTTCCATCAAAGTTGGGCGGTCTAAAAAAGAAATTAGATGAAACGCGCAGTACCTACTTATTGCTAAGAGATAATAAAAACTGAAGCTGTTTGGTTCGTATTAGGGTTGCCGACCATTGTAAATCAAAATATAGGGCTGGGCTGTATGCGTCCAATTTAGGTAAGGCAGCGAATGGGTTCATATATTCAAACTAATAGGTCAATTCTGCGCACATCTGTAAGCATCTATAAGCAAATCTGTAACTTTCTATAAGCTTATAGACAATTTGCAATTCTGCGCTTCCTGTAGCTTACAGAAAATCTTATAGAATCGTAAATATTTACGATCGGGTGTTTCCCAATCGTTGCTAGTTACAGTTTGTTTTTGTTAGGTTATGTAAAGCTATTTTAAAGATTAAAAACATGAATATTTTTAATAATGTCAATGTGGATATGATATTGGTAATATTTATCAATTGGGACAAGCAGCCTGGGCCAACTACATTAGAAATAATTTCAATTTTGACTAAATAAAACAATAATTGTATTAATAAAAACTTTATATTTTTATTTTACATATGAAAATAAAGTAAAATAATATTCTTAAAAAAAATAAAGCACAGCCTACTCGGTCAAAAAAGAAATAAACAACAAAATAAATAAATATTCTAATTAGTCAAAAATTAATAGGTCAAATATCAAAATTTGGATTTAAAAATTTAATTTTTTTCATTTCAAATCCTAATTGTTCTTCTTTCAGCTTTATATAATTTTCTAAATAGTTTTTAATAAGCTCAAAATGTCTTTTTTGATTTTCTGCTCCTTGTTCAAATTTATCCTGCCTTGGTTGGCCCAATGGGTAATATCCATACATTGCATCCAAATATAGTTCAACTGTTGAGGAGTGGTGTTTTTTTATCTTTTTCTCTTTGTTGCTTTTGCGTTACCACTAACCTAATTGATTGACTTCTTCACTCAACACACTAACAATTTTATTCATTATATATTATATGTTCTTTTAAATGTAAAATTATCTTACCTCATTTTATTCCTCAACCAGTTTAAATTTCTTACTTTTTGTATTATATTATATGCTAATACATAAATGAAAACCGATAAACTGTGGATAAACCAAAAAATACATATAAAAATATAGGTTATGTTGGATCGTAAGTAAATAGGCGTGAAGTTGCAGTAGTTCGTTTACTACTTTAAATTATACATTTACAGATAACATCCCAGAATTGCCACTTTTACGATTCTATAAGCATTATAGTTACAGATCATCGTAAGCTATAGATTTACGAATTTACAGAAATTTTACGAGAGAACCCAGAATTGACCTATAAGTATCTTAAGAAGTACTTCACGTAAGTTTTCCCGCCGTGTTTTATATAGGTACTAATTTTTATGTCAGGTTCAAATGACATAATGACATTTTAGCTTTATTTTTGTACAGAAGTTTATAATAATTTGACTTTTCACCTAGTATTAATATAAAGTCTTTCTATATATCCACTATTCGCTGAATTTTTTGTTGTATTTTGTATGCTTAAAATACAAAAAAAAATCAGCAAATAGTTTTATTTAGGTATAAAATTTTTTTTTTATATTTTAAGATTATTTATTTATATACAAGGTGTTCTATCCGTTTTGAAAAGGAAAAGTTAAAAATTATTATTAATAACAAAGTTAAGATAATTTAAACTTTCAAATGTTTTTAAGTTCATTTTAGAAAATTTTCCGGTCAACCATATCATTTTCAGGTCTTTGTAAATACGTTGTTTATTTTGTTTCCTTACGAACCGTTTTCAATGTCTCATAAATCGGCTTAGGAAAACAAAGCGTTGCCGAATTGTCGAAAAAAATAAATTTCCGGACATCCCCGTCAAGCCACAAATTTGACAAAATAGAGTTGAGTCCAAAAAACTATTAAAATATCGTGGTAAATGCCCTAATTTAGTTCTATATCGCTGAAATGCGTAATTAATTTGTATTTTAACGCATATCTACCTCCAATTTTACAAATCTAGTTTTTGAGATATAGGCCATTATATATTATAGAACAATTTTTTGAAATATAGGACAATATAGGAAATATACACTGAGAGAAAAAAATGGTTTTTATTACCAAATCTGCATTTTTATAACCAAATGCTTTATTCAGTATTTGACTTACAAACGGCTACGTTATTAAAAATAAATGATTAGCTTCAAGACATTTGGTCATATTTACTTAATAATTTGTTTTTGGTTATTAAAACCAAACCAATTAGTCGTAATAAATAAGTTATTTATTTATAAGAATCAAATTTTTATTTAAAAAAAATATATTTATTTATAAAAAACAAATGATCTTTTTTTGTTAACAAATCGTTTTGTTTTAAAAAATAAGTAATATACAGGGTATTTTAGACTTGTGGTGCCAAAAGCTCAGGGGAGATTCCTCTCAAGTATGAAAAAAAGTTTTTATGAACATGTGTCCGAAAATGATTCGTTTCCGAGATACAGGGTGTTTTTTTTTTTAATTGAGTTTTTTATTTATAGCTTAAAAACACTTTTTTATACATTATTATGATTATTTTTGTAACAAAAAAGTATCAAATTTAAACTTTTTTTTTAAATAAAACACCCTGTATCTCGGTAACGAAGCATTTTCGGACACTTGTTCATAGGAACTTTTTTTTCATATTTTGATGAGAGGAATCTCCTCCGAGCTTTTGGCACGACAAGTCTGAAACACCCTGTATTATTAAAACAAAACATTTATTTTTATAATTTAGCGTTTTTATAAAAATTAGGGTTTTCTATATTAAATAACACTCGGCCATTGATAACAATACATTTTATTTTAATAAAAAATAAAAAACATTTTCCTTAAAAAACATGTTTGCAAACAAAAACTTTTTTTTTTGGTAAATTAAACTAAACATCTTAAACTTAAGTAAACTAAACATCTTAATTTAAAATTCTTAAACTTAAAAAACATAACTAATTAAATTTTGGGAGGTGATGGCAGCCTTTTTATTTCATTTACAAATTTAGAAAAATATTATTTTACCTTTAAATGAGGAACTTAACTCTGTTAAATTATTTTCAATCAAAAATGTATCCATATTTACCTAATTTAGGTATAAACTATACAGCACGTCCGGACGCGTCCACTCCCTTTGCACAAACTAACACAATGGCCGAACTAAAGCATCTACGGCGAATAATCAACGTGTTTTATCCTGCATTTGTTTTTTATAAGCAAGCAACAACTCGATTTATTCATAAAAACTCTATTTAAAAATGGTTTGTTATTATTAAACTATATTTGTTTTTTATAACCAAATACAGTGAAACAAATCATTTTTTCAAAATAAACTTAAGTAATTCTAAATATAGTTACTAAGAAGTGCTGATTTGGTATATAGAAGAATTATTTATTATATTTTACCAAATATATTAAAACAAATCATTTTTTAACTATACCCAGACTATTTCTCTCGGTGTAGAACTTGTCTTAAAGTAGAAAACCTATTATGGGAACCAAAAAAAAGGAACAGAAAACATGCAGTATGTTGAATGCAGCCAAAGTCTCGAGAAAAGCACAAAACAAAAATAAGAAAACAATTGGAGGTAGAAAGATTGTCTAATTATTAAAAAAAATAACTTAACATAAATAACAATTCAATTGTGAGCTTTTTTTAATAATTTAATTTAAAAACGGAATTATGGTAGTCACCAAATAAATCAAACCAAATATACCTAGATAATTAGGTGTTCGTAATCCAGTGTTGCCGGATCTTCTAAAAAAAATGACATTGATAATTTTGGTTGGACACAGTCAACATTATCGTTTAATAATAATTATTGCAAAACTGTGGGGTAAAAGTTTTAATTTATATGGCACTTCTACAGGCATAATGTATAACATAAAAATAAGAAATTAATGATTTTTTTCTCGTAAGCAATTGGCATATACATTTTTGTCAAAGTTCACAATACAGTTTAGCAATAATAAAGGATAACATCACGTGTAGTCTTAGCAACTTTAATAGTTTTTTACTCGGAAACCAGATGGTCAATCTTTCTAAAATTTTGTAAATGTCTTTTAAGTAGACTCTACTACAACCTATAATTTTTTCAACATTTTCTTATAGCGACTAATATGGTGCCCAAACCTCCTTAAGAAAGTTCTAATACAATTTTGGTTATTTAAAGCAATTTCAATACCTAGATTTTGGGTCATTTTAGAAAGTTTTAAAAATATCATTAAATTTAATAAAAGTATTTAATATTTAATAAAAAACTTTTATCTTCTATCCTAAAAGTCACTGCCGACTGATATATTTGTTTTGTCTTACATTTTGCTCATGCTCCTTTATTTTGGTTGCCATTCTTCGGTTAGTTAAGACTATGTAAACAGTACCGAAGGGACATATTATTTCGAATTCACAGTTTTTTTTTCTTTTTTTCAAACATTGTTTGGACTTGTGACCGAACATTGTCATATTTTCTGAGCCGATCTGAATATAGGTTTATTATGTGCTCTCTTTAAAAGTTTTACGATTTTTTCTGTGGTACCACTTATGGCTAGTGCGATGGGTTTTATGTTGTCCGAGGGGTAAACCACTGATTTTTTTAAATTAAAAATTTGCATACGAATTAACGGCCAAGGATAACAATCACAAGGGTAGTTATGCGTATCGCGTCGCTAAAAGAAATACCTTATTGATAAGGATTTTTCCTTATTGATAAGGACTGATAAGGAAAAAATCAGAGAACAACGTCCACATAACGTGGAAGGTTGGTCTCGCTGATTTTAAAGTGGTTTACCCCTCGATGTTGTCATTATTCCTTTGGGTTGGGTCTGGGGTTTTTGTATTTGTTTATGGTTTTGCTGATGTCTTTTTTGGAGTGAGTTAATGATTTGGTAAAATTTGAAAGTTCATCATCTATAGATGGATCCCTATGGGGAGACTCTAAAACCTCTATGAACAAGTGATTCCATGACGGAATTTCATCAAAACCGTTAACGCTGTTGGGAAGGGTGGTGATGAGAAGTTGCATTTGGTTGGTGTGGGTTTCCTTTCGGTATAATAATAATAATAATATTAATAATAATAAAAATCTTTATTATATATAGAAACACACAAAAGGTAGAAGATCAGTTTATACTGTTCTTACTCTTCAATCCAGTTAACATAAAAGTTTAATAATTAAAACTTAAACATTGTACATTTAAGAAGATTATTTTTAGTTTATGCTTAAGAAATATAGCTGAGTTACATTGTTACATAAACAAATTAACATAAATAATAAAATTAAGGTTGCCATATATTTATTTATATATATTCAAAACCTTTTTTTTAAATTTGTGAGCAGGTACAGTTATTAAATTAACATTATGATACTTATTTCTATAAATTAAAAGACTAGACATGTATAATACAGGTTCATTTGTTTTGTAAATTGCATAAATATATTTTAAGTAAAACATATTGACTACAAAATAGGTTATCACTTTAAAGTTTACTTAAGTTATCTCTATAGTTAGTTTTTTAAGCATATCGTAGACAAGAGTTATAACAAAATCTAAAACTATATTAAAAACAGCTAAAGAATGAATGAACTCAAACAAACTTAAATTAAATGATAAAAAAAACAAATAATATTTTTTTTTGGAGATAATAAAAGTACAATAGAGTTTTTGGGAGTTTATATAGATAGTGAACTTAAATTGAACAAACATGTAAAAGTCATAAACAATAAACTTACCAGTGCAATATACTGCATGAGAAGATTAAAACTCTGTGCCAATATGATATCAACAAAAACAGCTTATTAGGCCATTTTTCACAGCATTGCCAGTTATGGAATTTTATTCTGGGGGATTTCTACCGATTCCTACAAAATATTTATTTTACAGAAAAAAGCTATCCAAATAATAAGAGTTGTAGAAAAAAATCAAAAAATACTATTATTCCATCCATATTTATTTTGGCAGCAATAAAGTATGTATATATATATATATATATATATATATATATATATATATATATAATATATATATATATATATATATATATATATATATATATATATATATATACATACTTTATTGCTGCCAAAATAAATAGGGATATATTATATATATATATACAAGATGTCCTTAAACTTATTGGCACACAGTGTCGTAGAAACGGGGGTTGCTTTAAGCTTATTGTCCTATACAAACTTTGAGGTTAGGTTTTTATAACATTTGATACAATTCTACAACACTGCCCTCACTCGAACAATTGTAATTATGTGTGAATATGTGTTTTGGTAGTAAGTGACTGTTCGCAAAATATCACCTTTCCAATTCTACCATAGTAGAAGTTATATTAAAAAAACTGATATGATAAGTAACACTTTATCACCCTGTATCTTTTAAACATACGTAATTAGGAAAAATATTTATTTAGATTTTTGTCTTATTTTGACTTGCTTAATCTGCTCCTAAATTTATGCCACTAAGTTTAGGGACACCTTGTATATTTAAATTCTGACCAATATGATATAAATTCTGAAAACCACACTTACAATACTAGGCAGATGAACTTTTTTCAAATTTTTTATTGGGGACCGAAGCTGTTTAATCATCTTACAGAATCAATAAAAAAAATCTTTTTCAAAATCTGTGAAAAGTATTTTAATTCATAATTGTTATTATTCTTTAAATGAATACTTGAATACTAATTTTAACTTACAATGTTTTTTATATTATATGTACAATGTACATTGTACATACCGTGTTTTAATAAGTTTTTTATATGTTAATGTTATTTTTTTAAAACGATGTTGGAACTTGCGACTCATCCACTAAACATTGAGTACAATCAGACTTTACATTATCACAACAAAAATTATCTCATTATCTAAAATAGAACTAGGTATGGACTTAATATAATAATTTTTTAAATCTTCAGCATCACTTGAACTTGACAAAGAGATGTTATTATTACGTTTATAAATGTTTAGTATATGGAATGACCTATTGAACCATTTTTTTTGTTCTAATTACGTTTAAATTTGAACTAAATTATGACCGTTTACAACCTACAGTCCAAAAAAAGCCCAGGCCACTACGCAGGCGATTAATAAAGAGATGTTATTATTACGTTTATAAATGTTTAGTATATGGAATGACCTATTGAACCATTTTTTTTGTTCTAATTACGTTTAAATTTGAACTAAATTATGACCGTTTACAACCTACAGTCCAAAAAAAGCCCAGGCCACTACGCAGGCGATTAATAAAAGTGCCACAATATTAATATTAATCAAATTTGATTTTTAATACATCGTTGCTGCGCCTGATAAAACATCTAGGTATGTGCATTTTAAAAATTTTTAAAGGAAAAGGAAAATACATTTCACTACCAGATGAAGTATTTTCTAATATTTTTCATGCATGCAGCATAATTAAATATTATTAAGGAATGCATACTTTCATAAAAGTTTAAACTTGTAGTAAAATGCTTTTTTTCCTGTAAAAAATGAGTATAGAGGGCAGCGACGATATATAAATAATTCTTTGGATTACCTGTAAATCAAACTGAACTTGAATAAAAATTTTGAATTTGTGGAAATTTTATTTATATAATTTTTAATTGGAATACAAATAATTTAAATTTATATAATATATTAACGAATTATTTACATTAATTATTTTCAGTAAAATAATTAAAAACTGGATTTTATCAATGGTAAAATTTTATTTTGAAATAAAATGATTTACTTGGTTTATAATCCGACCAAAATTTTATTAGATGTTTAAATCGGTTCAAATAAAGATTGATTCGGTTGTTCTGGTATGAGGCGCCATATGTTCCATAATAATTTTATATGAGGCGCGGTTTGTCCGTAAATTATTTTTGCTATATATATATATATATATATATATATAAACTTTTTAGTTCAGATAATGCCGCTTGAGAAAAGCCGTGTTTATTTAGAGAAATAGAGACGGCCAAAGAAGAGAAATGTTTTCTTCAATAAAAATAGACCAACCGACCAATATATTACCTATAAGTATTTAAAAAAACCAAAATCTTATACTTTTTGCTATCATTTTGTTCCGCTAGATCTGGCCGAAGATCCGTTATGTTGGAAACACTGACCAAAACTTTGCATTGGCACACTCTGGCAACAGTGCTTTTTAGTTGAATACCACAAAGCGCCCTCATTCTCAAGCGGCATTATCTGAACTAAAAAGTTTATATATATATATATATATAGGAAATTTAAAGTTTATATATAAAAAATATTCTTATATATAGCAAAAATAATTTACGGACAAACGGCGCCTCATAAAACTGGTTTAAAAATTACGATCTAAATTTTTACTCGGGATTTTAAATTTAATTTAATAAATTTATATTCAGTATGTGTTAAATTTTATTGAATATATAATTATACCTAATTTAATATTAGTTAGAGATCTTTCATAAATTATGATATATATTTGAAACTTCTATATTTTTAAGTTTATTCTTCTATTTTCGACATTTTGATTTCTTGCAACCCTATAGGGTATAAGTATAAGTATACTTTAGCGCTACCTACTTTTTACATTTTTCGTCCTAGAGCATCGACCCAATGCCATAAAATTTCGACAAAAAATCAATTCAAAAACTATTTAAGTTCATACCAAAATCATGTCGCGAAACGAAAAATTTTAATTTGAATTTTGTAGGTATTTTCGATATAATCGACTGTCAATTATAGAGCTGCGTTATTATCTTCAGGGTTAAAAAGCTTAAAATATCTTATTGGGTATGTCTCAAGCATATAGTACCTATAGGTACTTTTGAATTTTTCGTCCCCATCGACCCAATCACGTAAACTATAGGAGACAACGCCCAAACATATTCAGTTTTCAAGAAAAAAATGACTTTTTAGCAAAATCTTCGGGGGTTAGGATCCCGTTTTCTTATGAGCCTTAAATAATTCGTGAAAAAAAATTACTATGGTCTATTTTTTTCCAAAACATTTTACAGATTGCCTGTACTAAAGCTCAAAACTAGTATGTGTCCTTTCAGAGAATATTATAGGGGTTGGAGGGGGTGGAAGTAAGGGAAAGGGGAGATTGAAACCGGACAAATAATATAATTCGGTTCACAGTTTGACGCCTAATTAGAAGGCAAGTAATTGAAACCCCGCAAACAATTAGATTGTCACTTGTCTTGGTCGGTGGGTGCCGGCGCCGACTGTACGCAGACGTACTGACTACTGGATCGGCAATTGTTTTTTATTGCAGGATGGGACCCAAAAGTTAAAAATTTGATTACTCTAAGGTTAATTTTTACCAATAATATTAATAATATAGCATATATTATGAAATTTACAATTTCAAAAAATACACAGAGTGTTCCTAAAATAGTGCAAATAAATGTTTTTAAATCACACGATACCAACATTTACAGAGCCATTTTTTGACATATTGATTCACCAAGCATTATAAATTAATGTGCATTGAAGATAAAGATTATATAAAAGCATTGTTTAATTAATACCGTAAAGCACAAAATTAAGAAACAAAATAATTTTAATTTTTTAATGTCTTTTACTAATTTTTATTTGCTATTCACTTAATTACAAATAAAAGTTAAACATCGCACTATAATTCGCGTTTTATTATTTTGTTTAGTAAGGTTCCAAGTACTTATGTACGTAGTGTTTTCAAAATGTTCTTCCAGAGTTTTTAATTTTAGAATTTGTATAGTTTTTTATGTTAAACACTTTAGTAATAGATTATTTTACAGTTTTTCACTCAAAAGCCGTTGCAATATAAACCATACTAATATTTTTCTACTGTAAATTTACCAAAATATACTTAAAACCTTGTGAAACTCATTCGACGAAATGCCAAAAAAATTTGTATTGGTGTTTTTTGAAAACATTTAATTTTTTAATCAATCCAACCCTGTCTTTCAGTTATTTTCCGAAACAAAATAATATCCTAACTAAACAAACTTATAAGTCATCTTCAATGGTTCTAATTGGTCGCAGCTGCAGGGGGTCGTTCGATAAAAATAATCTTTTTTATTTCTCATTTATTTTTATTATTATTTTTCTGTAATTTGTCACAATGAATAGAGGAAATTAAATAACGATCCTGAAAACGTAACGAAAATAAACTGAAACAGGAAGCCCGTCAAACGTATACGCAACAATGGTTTCTCTATTCTTAATTAAAATTTTATTGTTGCTAAAGAAAAATACTTTGTTATTTTAAAGAACCATAAAATGCTGTTCGTATAGGATAAACAACAAGTAAAAATAAAAAATCGTCAATTCCTATGTAAAATTGTCCGCTAAATCCGAAAATAATTAATTATAAAGAATCTTAAAATATAAAATAATATTAGTAAAAAATTTGGTAAAAGCCATAAAACCAGAATATAATTTCTCATTTATTCCCTTTAAAATCCGTTGGAGCTAAACGTTGCAGTCGGTAGTAAAAAAACGCTTAAAATTTAAAAGAATCAGAACCATTTTTTCGCGTTAAGGAGGAAGTTTTTAATATAGCGTGGGGGATTAGTTTTATTTCTTCCCTTGGCGGCCATCTACTCATTCTCCTGCTCACTTTAAATTTTACCTGGCGTTATGTAGCTTCGCCTTTGTGCCGGCAGCTTAAAAACGACTTTACATCAAATTACCTCATACTTTGTGCTTTGCAAAAACGAAAACAAATAAACTAAAATGGATTTCTAATTAAATGTAATTGTGCTGGGATGTACAAAGGTTTGTGTTTTCGGAAAACAAGTATATTTTATGATAAAATACCTAATACAAAAGCGCCCGACGTATTTTGAACATAAGTTGAGCAATTTTTTTTGTATTATTTTACCGATAAAAATATTTTTTTTAGGAAAAGTTTCCTTAATCGTATAAAATATTTCTCAAAATAGAATTAAATAATTTTTATTTTAAATGAACATAAATTTGTTTTGCATAGTTTATTTTTACTTTTCGTACATTTCATGACAGTCGTCAATTTATGTCAAAGTATCGGTAATGCAGCTATGCTTATTAATTATCGATTAATTATTCCCATCTTCAATTTTTGAATTTGATTATAAACCGGACCTATAAATTGTACAGAATATAGAATACAGATTGCAGAGTAGAGCCATTATAAACCAGCCATAACGCCTTCTAGTGACAAAAACATTGTGTTACCAGCTGAGTGTAAAAACAACTATTTTTATCGGTAAAATAATAAAAAAAATTGCTCAACTTATGTTTATTCAAAATCAATTAATAAAACATGTTAGTAGCGTATTTCAGGCAGCAAAGTTAAATATGCTTTCATAACAATAAATGAAATAAAAAAATTATAGAATTAAATAATTTTTATTTTAAATAAACATAAATTTGTTTTGCATAGTTTGTTTTTACTTTTCGTACATTTCATGACAGTCGTCAATTTATGTCAAAGTATCGGTAATGCAGTTATGCTTATTAATTATCGATTAATTATTCCCATCTTCAATTTTTGAACTTGATTATAAACCGGACCTATAAATTGTACAGAATATAGAATACAGATTGCAGATTAGAGCCATTATAAACCAGCCATAACGCCTTCTAGTGACAAAAACATTGTGTTACCAGCTGAGTGTAAAAACAACTATTTTTATTGGTAAAATAATAAAAAAAATTGCTCAACTTCAAAATCAATAAATAAAAAATGTTGGTATTTCAGGCAGCAAAGTTAAATATGCTTTCATAACAATAAATGAAATAAAAAAAATTATTATGATATAACTACCTATAATAAATAAAAAAAAAATTGGTTAAAGACTCTTGTAATATCAAATTTATGTTCAGCATGAAATTTCGTGCTCAATTTTTGTATAAAACTAATGTAGTTCTGCTGCAATACCGAAAAATCAGCAAAATTGATGGTGAGTTGAACGTTGATCTTTAATAACTTTGGGGACATTAATTAGGTGAGACAAAAATGGGGGGAGGGGTCCAGCACCATCCCACCAAATCTCATTTTAAGGGAGGGGGGGCTCATTTAAAATCTCACGTCAACTTTTGAGTTTAAAAAATATGTATTATAATTCAAATTTGTTAAAAAAAAATAATATTTTTTTTACATGTTGTCCGCAATGAAAGTTTCATGGCTAGAATCTCACGTGAGGGATAGGGGGGTCTACCATATCTCACCAAATCACACCAAGGGGGAGGGGGGTCCAAATTATCAGAAAAATGCCTCACGTAATTAATAGATGTCCCCTTTTTAAACAATTGGTTTAGCAAAAAATCATAAGACACCTTTTGTACAACGTTTAATTAATATTATCACAGGCTCATTTTTATACCTAAACGAAACTTTTGAGCATGTTTGCAAGAAAAAAACCAATTCGCTTATAGTGTACAATGGATTTTTAACAGTATATATACTGCCTGCAAATAATTCTTTTTACTCTTTTAAAAATGAAATGCAATTTTCTTGGCTTATTAACATCGTAGAGTGCATGGCAATGCTACTTGATCATTCAAAGCGGGCAATCGTGCTAGACGAAAATTCGATTTTTGTATTTTGATGTCAAAAATTAATTCCGGAACCCAGCCGCAAAACAAAATGCAAAAGTGAATTAGCAGGCCGAGCCGAGCACTTCATAAAATGAAATAAAGGGCGGCAACTCTTGTTTTAAAAGTGTATTGGTTCCAGATTCGCTTAATAAAATCGTCGAATGTATTAAGGACGTGACGGTTGGCAACCCTTCTTTTGTGCACTATAGGACAAACATGAACGAGATGTCTGTTTTTTCTATTTTGTCTATGTATTAATATTTTTTCGATATAACAAGAATAAGATTTTTCTTTAAAAACCCTGTTAAGCCATCTAAAAGTGTTACTCTTCCTATTCAAATTCCCTTTTAATTTTTTTCAATATCCTTTCTCCTCTTTGAGAAATTATTGGTACTTACTTTAAGGTCAATATTTGATTCATTGTTTTGATCATAGTCTTCAACCGTTAATTTTTCAATCAACGATTCAACTAGAAGAAAAAAAATGATATTGAATTTTTTTAATGATTTTGAAGATAAAGAGTTGTTACTCCTGTGAAAAAAAACTATGGAAAGGTATTCCTATAGGAATAGTCTGATTTCAATAATATAATGTTATTAATTAATTGATAAATACATTTTTTATACATAAATCAAGTCAAACTAGTTTTTGCTCATTGCAATTTCACATTCGTCACTTTTGCGTCATTGTGCACGAGCAAATTAGATGAACGATCCAGATGCACGTAGAATCTAGTTAGTGGCTTTCACGGCACACTCTCGATGCATTTTATAAATACGCTCGCTTATTCGCTTTTTATTAGGTTAGGGGCGATTTTCTCTGTTCTCTGCTCTGCCGTTCTCCTTCGCACTTTTATGCAGCTAAATAAATCACTATCTCTGTGAATGAGGTATACCTCAACTATAGTTAAATTTTATAAAGAATATTTAAAAAAAAAGCATTGTAAATAATAAAATTTAACAAAAAAAATTAACGTGTAATCAGTGGCGGCTGGTGGATTTTGGGTATACCGATATCTTAATTATTATATATGGAACCTACACGAAATTTATGAGTTTATAATGACATTATATAAACAAGTTCTGAGCAAGCAGAATTTATATTGAAGTTTGCGAAAAAAAAAACTTTTTGCTCGGCCGTACCGGCCCCAAATATAATATAAATTTAATTAGTGCAATTTATTATTATAGAATCCGGGTTTAACTCATCTTTTGAATCATTTATATACCTACTTCTTATTGTTCATAGTCTATTTTCCATCACTATCACTTTTTTATTTATTCATTTATATTTATCATTATCTTCAAATTGATTATAACCATTTAATTTTATTAAAAAAATACGTTTAGTTTACTTATCAATTTGATTTATTCTTCTAATATTTTCCAATTTTCTTTGACGAATTTATTCATATACCATTATATTCCCATTAACATTTTTTAATATCATTTCCAATTGGTTCTTACATTATTAATTTTTTAATACGAAATTTCTAGAGAGCCATGTAATAGTTTCATTATAACTATGCACATCAGGGCTGTTTGCATGATATAACTGATATACAATTTGTAACGAACAGGCAAGGTGGGCACACGTTAATAATTTAGAAAATATTATTAAAATCACAAAAAACTACCATTGTCATTTGTTGTGAATACGGTTCTGGATACGTAAGTACTTGAGCAATTAAAAAGATATTTAAAGCATAGAAAAAGTATTAAATTAAGAAAAAGATTATTAATAAAGGCAATTAATACAAGAGTTAATATTATTGCTAGTGTATGTTCATTAATAATATAAAAAATTAAATTTGAAAAGTATCATTGATTTAAGTTAATAACTAGAATCCAACAATATAAATAATACAACAAAATCAAAGTAATCAGTATGAATATAATCAATTATTTTATCATATTGCTGAGATTATTCACCTTGTAAGCGTACACACCCCCAGCAAAGAATCTGTAAAAGTTACACCCCAAATGATAAATGAAATATAACACCACGGTAAATGTTATATTAAATTACGACAAATAAATGAATTAAATACTTACGGTAATAAAGCTCATTAATTTACTAAACCAAGGTACTTTTGAGGTGTTGTATTCATGGGGAAAGTATTAAAAGGGAAATAATAAGTACAGTAAATAAAAGACAATAAATTACGTTTGAACTCAGGTCAAACACCCGGAAGGCACCTGTTTATTTTTATATTTAAATATCGCTCATAAAACCTTCCAAAATGAGGGATTATGGGAGTGAGTTACAAACAATAATGAAATTTATTTGGATAGAGCAACAACGATAACCGCAACCCAAACGACATTTAACCTAGTGAACTCTGAAACAATATCTCCTTACTGCGACCACAACCCATGTATAATATAAATAAATATAAAAATACCATTTGATAAATAATACACCATACTAGAGCTTAGCTGTCGTATGTGTTCCTCGTTTTCATTTTTAATTTGTTTCTTTGTTTGTTTGTTGGGTGAAAGTAGATTGAATCTTAGTCTCTATTATGGTATATTAAATTTAACTTTATTCCTCAAGCATTCCATCTACAATAGACCATGATCCAAATAAAGTTTTTTTATATAATTATTTACTTGTAACCTCAACTTGAGGGCTATGGCGAACGGAAGCTTAGCAGCGGAGAGATAGGTCGATGGGCAAATGTTGTTTCTCAATACTTACGTGTGTTTACTAAAGCAAATTAAAATTGGGCGCCAGTGTCTTATTTGGGCCAGTTGGTAAAGTCAGACACAATCTTACTAAAGATTAAGGGCGGTTAATAAAAGTCAAGTTTAAAAAAATAAATCGAAGTTATATTTGTTTCACCGATGTTGGAGTGATCACTTTTCATTTAATATTAAACATTTGTTCGATTTATAATTTATATGGCCTTATATGGTTTACAAAAACCAAAGTCTAATAGACTAAATTAACAGAGAAAATATTATCGATGATAAAAAAAATATATTTAAAATATTATGTTGAACTCTCGACTCAAAAGTACACAAACGTATAAGGAGTGTAGTGCACGCTTTGTTCTCTAACATAAATATACAAAGTTGGTACGACCTGAGCGCAGTTGGGGCCCTGGTAGAGTGTGCTTCCACATAGGTTGGCTTCCGATGTTGAAGTCTCCTACTATGTCAGATTTTACAGGATGGCTTTTCAGTAACTTAAGAACTTGCCATTATCCAGAACAACTTCAGATTTGTTGTGAAGAAATGCCTTCACAACAAATCTGATATAAAAAGTCTTACAAAAAACTCCAACATAAAAAATCCGTATTCAAAACCAGCACTTAAAACCTGTACTTTAACTGTACTTAAAACATGTACTTAAAATCTGTACTAAAAACCCTAAAAAAAATAAAAAAAATAGTATGACGCCTAAGAATCTTGAAAAACCACAAACCACCACGGAAAGTGGATAAATTTAATATCGCTATCGCACAATTACTGTTGCTACTCACTCCAAACATAATACCAAATAATTAAATATGACTGGTAAAATTACTTAACTATAGTTAATTATAATTACGGGACATAAATGTGAATTTGCGAGTACAATTTAATAAATTCCGTATTCAAGAAAATCGATATTAATTACACTTCATTTACACAGCGTTTATGGTAAATCCCCTTTAAGAAATATTTATTAAAATAATTAAATAATCTCAAGTACAATCCTGACATTTTAGCTAGATAAAATCGAATACGGCCCTGCCCATTTAATTATATAAAATCCGTACAACCCTGCTCTTTTAATTAGATAAAATCCGTACAACCCTGCTCTTTTAATTAGATAAAATCAAGTACCAATTGTTTATAACTTAGAATCTAAATTATAATACGAGATAGTTTAAAGGCAAATTTATTTCATTTTGATTACGGGTGTGGTTTATTAAAACGGCAGCCATCATGGCAAAATAGATCGAACTATGACGCCAAGTCAAATGATCGAATATTTATCTTTACACAAGGCATTTGTATAAACTAATTATACCAAAATGTTCAAGAATATTTATACTACAATAATTTAGTTATTTAAAATGTACAAACCTACAAATTTAAACACTTTTATATTCCCCAAATTTACACATCTTGTTCGTGGCACGGGCTCTTCTCGTATGATCCCCGTTCTTCACTGCCCGTCTCGAAGGCCGTATTCTTCCCCCTTCCTTTTCCCACCTAAACAGTACCCAATCGTTCGGCACTCGGTACGTCAAATACATTTCCGTCGCGCTAAATTTAAATAATAGTTTTATTTACATGGCTTTTTGAATACATTTATTTCAAACAATTAGGATCGTAATAACCCACAGATTGTTTAGTAGGGGGGGTATTTGCAGATCTCCTCAACCTACATACATAAATGATAGGCTCGGACGGTGTAGAAAAGCAAATACAAATTAATATAATTATCAATATATAGCAACAAACAATAATATAAAAATATAAAGGATAATATAACTTAGGTCACAAACAACGATATTAAATGGCAGTGGTAAATAAAATATATAAATAACAAATGGTACAGTAGTGGACAACGGTAATGCAATTTAATTGTACAGTCAGAAATAACAAATACAATCAGGTATAATAAAGTAATAAAAACATGTCAGTGCAAATCAAATATAGCAAAGTAAAATAATTATCAATAATATTAAAATAAGACATTAAAACAACAACTTTATAAATATATAAATATCAATAACCCTAGCTAACCATTCTTTGCTAATCTAACAATTATTTCAACCACTCCTCATGAAAATTCTTTGCGAACTCGTCAATCTATTATGATTATTATGATTATGCGATATTAGCATTTACCAGTTTATTTTTGCGCTGGAAGTTCTATATTGTCCTCCTAAGGAAGAAACAACAGTTAACTGTGAAATTTTATCAGCAACCTTTCGTTTTGACAAACAATACAAAACTGAGAAGTAAAACTTCTCCGCATTATTCACAAACATATCAGAAAAAGGGTTAGAAAATTGGTTTAATTTTTTATATCATCAATTGAGTATTTAATTTGAGTTTATTATTATCCTGTACTTTTGTCAGATTCACTCTCCAGGCACAAAACATTAGGCTTAAGATAACTTAAGTATGAAATGAATATTTTTAATTGTAATATGTATTATATCTCACAAACACTATACATTGTACTCTCAGATTTCGTGGTGGGTATATAAGATCGTTATTCATTTTTAAGTTAAATTCATTATAAGAAATGATTCACGGTTGAGAAATCTCTTTATTAATACATTATACTAATAATTATTATAATAATAAATTAATTTATTGTAATGGAATTTTTGTTAATAATATTAAGTTTTAGTTCGAATAATCGCAAAAAGAGATACAATTTTGGGAGTAATGAAGCAAAATAGCTAAAATTTAAATAGCAAAAATCGCGCCAAAATGCGGTTTACGATTTCATAAAAAAATAGGCCCATAATATTTTTTTAAATCAACCAATTTGCTATAAAGCGTTCCAATCTGGCTCCATCACTGCTCTCAAACAGTCAGGGCCATATATAGGGTGTCCCGGAAAATGTGGGAAATCTCTCGGATTCAGATAGAACATTAAAAAATAAGATGACAAGTTCCCATAAATTTTTTTCCTAGCGGCCCTCCCTACGGAGATACGGCCTCCTAAAGGACGCCACTGGAAATCAGATTTTCTTGAATAACTTTTAAACTACTTAATATAATTTAATAGGATAAACAGTAGTAAGGACCTCTTAAAATACTGTCCTTAAAACATAATTAGCTTGTTTAGTTTACCAGGGGCGGACTAGGTTGTACATTTTAATGCTTACATTTTTAACACCCTGTATGATAGGGAGTTAAAAAAAATAAATTTGGATACCTTGAACATTAAGCTAAAGAAAAGGTACTCTTGTTTATTGTCCATAAAATGAACCGTTTTCGAGAAAAAAAATAATAAAGAATTAATGTTTTATTTTTATTAAAAAGAACCATGATTTCTAATTTTTTGTCTGCAACAAAGTGTGATACGAAAGTCATTCAAGAAACAGAAAAGTTTTAGTTTAGGTTATTTAATCCGACAAAATTACAAGATTCTTAAAAATTCAGTCTTGTCCCAGAAAGGCACCTTAACAAAAATTATTTTTAGAAATATGTTTTTCTTGAAATTATTTAAAAAACAACCTTAAAAAATAATGTACAGAAAAATTAAATTAGAAATAATCAATTAAAAACTTCATAAGTGGGTTCAATATGGGCTCCGTGAACTCTGATACACTCGCGGGCACGACGAATAGAGGACTGCTGTACTCACCACAACAACCCAGCATTGTTCCTTATCGCATCACAATGAAATGTGATTCTCTGTAAAAGTTCCTCCCTAGTATCAACCGAAGAGGAATACACCAAGGTTTTGAGATGTCCCCACAGGTGAAAATCCATTGGCGTTAAGTCGGGAGAGCGTGGAGGCCAGGCAATGGGACCTCCTCTGCCTATCCAACGGTTTGGATATATCCAAACCGTTGGACGTTATTCAGATAGTCCCGTACAACAACGCTAAAATGAGGTGGGGCTCCATCATGCATAAAATACATGGCTGGCGGGTTTCAATTGGCAAATGCTCTATTGAATCCAGAAAAGCATTCTGAAGGAACTGTAAATAAATTTCACCATTCAATCGTGGCGGCAATACGCATGGTCCAATCAAAAAATTGCCAATTATTCCTGCCCAAACATTAATTGATTGGAACTGATATTGATAATGATGAACAACAGTGGCATGAGGGTTTTCATCAGCCCATACATGCGAGTTATGTAAATTTACAATACCATTTTTGGTAAACCCTGCTTCATCGGTAAAAAGAATAGAGCTAATGAAGTTTGGATTTGTCCATTGCGAACTGGATTCTACGAGGAAAATCTTGAGGAAGTAGTTGATGCACTTTTTGCAAATGATAAGGTTGTAACAACTGTTCTTTAAGTACTTTATGAATTATCGTTTTTGACGTATGAAGCTGCGAGGCTAATCTTCGAGTGCTTATTGAAGGAGTATCAGCTACACTATCCAAAATATTTTCCTCCAATTGCACCGTACGTACTGTTCTTCTCACACCAGCATCAGTACTTGTTTTCCCAAAACTTTCTAAAAATTATTAAAGAAAGTCAATAATGTTGCCTTATTAACTGAGAATCGCCCACCAGTCTCTCTTAGACGTTGATCAAGTCGCTGAAATGTTTTCTGATTTGGAATATTGCCATCAGGATATCTTTCTTCATACAACCTTCTTGCTTCCAAAGCATTGCAAGATGCAAGCCCGTACATAAGATGCATATTTGCATACTCACTAAATGTGTATCCCATTATTTAATGAAATTTACCAAGATATTCAAAATTCAATAAACTAATATCGAAGTAAAGGATCAACGTGCTAACAATATGAAAGATGACAAGATTTAAAATACACACGTCAATGCAAGATATTATTTCGTAGGTACCATAGTAACGTTTGTAAAAACAGTGCGTTTTTTAATGCTAATGACAGTTTTATTTCAATTACTTTTGAATCACACTTTGTTGCAGACAGTGTTAGGTACAACATTTTTTCTACAAGCGTGCGGAAAGTGTCTACAAGCAGAGAATCTCGAAATTTTCTTTATCGGTTTCCATTTTAAGTTTTATTTTTTTTGTTTCCACACGCATAATCGTGCGGAAAGTTGCACTTTTCCGCTTGTAGAAAAAAAATTAGAAATCATGGTCTTTTTAATAAAAATAAAACATTAATTCTTTATTATTTTTTTTCTCGAAAATGGTTAATTTTATCGACAATAAACAAGAGTACCTTTTCTTTAGCTTAATGTTCAAGGTATCCAAATTTATTTTTTTAACTCCCTATCATACAGGGTGTTAAAAATGTAAGCATTAAAATATACAACCTAGTCCGCCCCTGGTAAACTAAACAAGCTAATTATGTTTTAAGGGCAGTATTTTAAGAGGTCCTTACTACTGTTTATCATATTAAATTTTCATTAAATTATATTAAGTAGTTTAAAAGTTATTCAAGAAAAACTGATTTCCAGTGGCGTCCTTTAGGAGGCCGTATCTCCGTAGGGAGGGCCGCTAGGAAAAAAATTTATAGGAACGTGTCATCTTATTTTTTAATGTTCTATCTGAATCCGAGAGATTTCCCACATTTTCCGGGACACCACATATAATAAAGGTCAGGGCTCGGCGAGCGTTGCACAGAGAAAAGTAATCTCTTGATTTTACTATATCTGTCTTGACTCAAATAAATTATTTATTTCGATATGATACAAGAAGATATTTATTTAGTGGAAAACTTGGGTTTATTTGACTTTTTAAACTGATGGTTTGTTTAATATAAGTAAATATTTAGTTGACTTTTTATCTCAGGTTTAGTAGAATCTTACTTAAAGAAACAAAACATTTACTTGAAGTAAGTAATTCATTTTTTAAAATTAAATGTGAAGCTTTCTTAAATAAACAAAATATTTACTTACATGAAGAAAACAATTTATTTCAGACAAATAATTAGTACCTTTTAATATTATAATTTCACGAAATATATAGTGATTGAACCAAACAAATGTTTGCTTGTTTTAATACTATGATTTATTTATTTTAATGTTGTTAATTACTTGATATTTGGTCGGGAAAATTAAATTAAAAAACGTTTATTTCAATATTTTTTATTTGAACAAAACAAGTGTACACTTGTTTTGTTGTAAATACGTATTTACAATAAACATTAAAAACACACAATATAAAATTAACAATAAACAAAACATATAATATATGAGCGGACAAAAATAGGAACAAAAAATACTTCAGTCACTGAAGTTCAGTGTAAATATTAATGCACGGCATTAATAAAATACACCAAGTCTGTGGGTAGGTATAAGTCAAAACAAGCAATTTTTCAGCAGAACCTTAAACGTGTTCGCATTAATTCAGGAAATATATTTATGGGACATTTGAACATTTTCAAAAACTTAATTTATTATTATCAGATAGGTATCTTTGTTGAAAACACCTACCTAGGTAGGTACCTATAGTTTAAAAACAAATACATATAGTTTGCCAACCAAAATTACTTGCACTTGTCAAATACAAAAAGAAACGGTTTATTTTTAGTTTATGGCCAGTAAGTAAAATGTGCAATTATATTTAAAAGCAACAAGTCAAGTCTGAGACATGCATGATCCAAAATAAAATAGGTACCCATATTATCATATAACTTTATAGTTTCCAAACTACCTAGGTACACAAAATTTTAATTAACTAAATCACTTTTACTTACCAACAAAACTAAAAAGCAAATGGGTTAAATTATTTTCTTTGAAGAATTCTTCCATACTATTAAACATAAGCACTTAAACACAAAACTATAACCGTTGATTAAACACCTCCTTCTCTTAAGTTGGGAGTTTATTTGCAAATGCTGCCGGCTGCCGGGCAAGCGTCTTTGTCTTTGGAGTCAAATGCTCTAATTGGCTCCGCGAGTCACGTGGACATAAAAGCAAATAAATATGTATTTGCTTCAAGTAAATGTATTTTTGAAACAAACAAATCACGTGTTTACGTTAATTATATGACATACATTGTATCAATTCTATTATTTTGTTAAAATAAGATATTATATGCTTGTATTAACATTTGATAAAACTAAATCCATACAACCTATATCCAAACAATTTAATTAATTGCTCTAAATAAATATTTCTTTACAATTAATCACAACAATAAGTTGTTTTCAAGAAACTCATGATTTACATCCAAATAATAGTATTTTCTTATTGTAAACAAGAAGTTACTACGAATAAGACAATTTTACTTCATACAAGAAAAACTGTTTCAAATAAATGCATTTTCTTAAATCAAGAGATTACTTTTCTCTGTGTGCAATGCGTTGCAGCGATTTTTGCGTTTCGTCACATCTCAGAGCGTTCCTTAGAAAGTCGCATGAAATAATTTTGCCATACCGTGCCTAAACAAATTTTACTAAATGTTTCTTAAAATGTTCAATGAGGATACCAATGATATTGTCATTCATTGTCAGCCCCAAAAGTGTGTTCAAAATTCAGCTCAATCGGTTGGATGGAAGTACGTCAAATATTTGTTAACATGCATACATAGTATGTTTTACATAAAATGTATTACGTACAATATATAAATATAATCTAACATTATAATAATATAAAGCGTGTAAAAAATAATGTTAAATAATGGCCACACAAGTAGTTAAGTCTAAACTTCTCGACGGCCACTTTAAGGTTCCAAAACGTAATAAGGTAACGATTATTTTTTCCAAATAGTAAATGCAATTAAAATTTAGATTGATCAAAAATGTTTTAAATTACATAATACATACAGATAAAAGTGATTTACATAAACACTCATTTTAATTTTATCTTTTCTAACTCCATGTGTTGGAAAGAGATGGAGAGAGTTGGGGGATATGGCCGTAAAATAATAATGTTCTGTAACCAGTTAGTAGGCCGTGTTAAACCCTAACTTGATTTTTTGGAAAATTATGCAAATTTTATGAGCCAAAGGTTATAATTTTAAATAGTCATTTAATTATCTTTGTTTATTGCCCGATTTAATTTGATACAGAAACTTTGTTGTTTTAATCGTACATACTTTTATTATATTTCAAAGCTACTAGGGAAAGTATTACAATAACTTCACGTCAGGTTTTTGAAACATTCTAACCCAAAAGTAGACATAACGGCATATTTTTTTCCACAAAAATCGTCATGCCATCTGTACTGTCGGTATTTGGGTTTAAAATAAAACACTTTAATACCATTTAATACACAATCGTATTATGCGGCTGAAAAATAATAATCTTTACTTGGTGTATCATGATGATACTATCATCCCGTCCACGGCGTTCTCTACCCAGGCGAGAGTGTGGTAGTGGGAGGCGTGACGTCAGGAGGCCGACTGCAATGGCAAATTAATGTATAACCGCAGTAATACAAGACGGTTTCATATAAATTATCTATTGCTTTTCCATTGATATCGCTTGATTTAACGTTAATTTAATTATTGCATTAGTTTGCTGCTTTTATAACATTATAAATAAATAAAAAATACCAAGAAAATGTTGCGTTCCTAACAGGAAAATTAATGTATTATCGAGGTAATGCAAGACAGTTTCATATGAATTACTGATTGTCAAAGCCGGCCTGAGGTTTTTTTGAACAGTTTTGCCGTCCCCTTTTTATTCAGCAGAAAAATTCTTTTGTTGACTATCAATTATTAAAATTATCTCTACTTTTGTAGAAGTATTGCTTGGGTTTCCTTTATTTATTGTACGGCCTAATAAAAGAAGAATATATTTAACAATTGTTTGCCAAAATACTATATTACCTACAATATTTTTTATAAAGACAGTTTTATGATTTGCCCCTTTTTCATGCTTCAAATGGCCATTTGACATTATCCAAAAAGACTGGTTAATCTTATTATTTATAGCGCAATATAAATTATTCTATTGCGCTTATAAATTAATCCAATGTTGTATGTTTGTTTTAAATAAATTACTATTTTAAGAGCATACACAAAAAAATAATTATTTACAACCAACATTTTTATGGTTATAAGTATATACACAAAAATATTATAGGTAGGTACTCTTAATTCAAATCAAATATAAGTTTACTTTTTTATTTAAATTAAATCTATTATGTTTTGTTGCAAACTTGTTTTTTTAAATGAATACCTATATTAATTTATTTTAAGTAAACTTTAATATTTAAAAGAGTATAATTTCTATATTTAAAATACAAGAAAATTTTATTAGAGTAATTATTCATAATAGTAATAGATCAATTAAACTAATTTTTTTATAAAATTAAACTTAACAAAATTATTATTTCATATTAGGGTGGTCCAGAAACGAATTAAAAAAGTGAAGTTGTAAATAGACTTATTCTCACCCTCTAATTTTTTTATATAAAGTAAAAAAAGTTATTTTAGAAAATTTGAACCCTCTAGCTTAATTAGAAGGGAGTGCTCACAGCTATGATAGAATGAATCTGAAGACAATATATCCACATGAAAATCATGGTCCAGAACTTTTTGTGGTTTCTGTCGGAACAGATTTCCGATTCGTTTCTACGATTTGTAACAAGTCTTGCTTTTCGTCCTCATTTTTTATAATTGATTATGCTCTTCAAATAGTTTTACCCATCTTTCCGCTATATCATTTACAACTCGAAGTTTACAACACACAGTCGACCTTGAAAAAATATAAGTAAGAAATAATTTATTGCGTAGACAAAGGCCATATTAATATTATGATTATTATTATTATTATTATTGTTGGTATTAAAATTATTACGAGTTCATTGGATAAGTACCAAAGATGATGTTTCAGAGATTCTCTAGCAACCTCGCTTTTCCCAATCTCCTCATAGCGTTCTAAATCTTTCCAAAAAGTTAGGTCGGACATAGTAGCTTTAGTGGCACACGGTGCCTTGATCCAGATTTCACCAAAACGACCAAAGCCAACTCGATCAGTTCCAAGTAGTCGTCATAACGTTGAGACTTTTGTTTCAATGCAGCTAGCAACAAGGGGATTGGGGAGTTTTTGTAAAATTCAAAATTCTTCGACGATTCTAGGTCTGAGGACTTGAAGCAGATACGATCAATAGGTACCCAAATTATTTTAAATCGATTAAAAATTGGAATATCCGGAAAGCAGCACAACTTGAAAACCTTACTAAGAATTATTTCCAAAACATGATGACTGCAGACTAACCAAAGTAAGTATCTCCCAATTTTTTCTCAAGCAAAACGCAGCATCCATTCTTCATTCCAGTATTTACAGATGTTGTGTCAAAACACATTCCTTATACTTTATCCACCAGATTCCATTCTCGAAGTACGTTTCCGACTTCATTTGCTGTACTCCTAATAACTTTTCTATTCCATCTGCTGAAACTACTACTGATAAATGTTCTACTTTAGTTAAGCAGTGGTAATCAGGAAGAATTTTACCATCCCAATGAACAAAAACTAAACCTTGACAAGAAAAACTTTGTTTCATATCTTTTCTTCCTTTCATGTTTTCGTCTCCGGCAAATAGTGCTGCGAGACGGCATTTCATGCGGATCTTTTCCCAGTGCTATCGCAATCTGTACTATAAGACTTAGAACTTCACGGTCTGAGACATTTTCCCTATCCAAAGCACTTATGACATTTAAACTGTAAAGTGTAGTTTTTAGTTTCTTAGGGAAAGGTGCGGGATTAGCTGATTGAACTAGTGTGTAAGAAATATGTTTAGGTAAATAATATTCTTTGGTAATTGTAACATTAATATATAGGGCATAACATTTTATCTAACCAGTAAAAAGATGGCGTAATGTTTTTTTTAAATAAATTAAAAAAAAACTGAAATCTCTTAGCTAATGAGCACTCCCTTCTAATACATCTAGGGGCCTAAAATTTTGGGAATTTTTTATTGATGTTGGAGGTAAAAAAATTGGGGGGTGAGACAATCTGTAAAATCAACTTCACTTTTTTGGACCACCCTATTTCATATTCTATATTATAAAAATTAGACTATACTTATTTTAAATATAATAATCCAAAAAAATCGTTATTTTAAAATTAAAGAATTATTTTTTGTGTGCAGTTCTGTTTGTTTTAAATAAATTTCTAGTTTAATAGCAGTTCTCTGTTTGTTTTTAATAAATTACTTAGTACATATTGTTCTGTTGCTTTGATAAAATATGTACTATGCATTGTCCACTGCTTTGGTAAGAAATACTCCTTAAAAGCAATAATAATCCATAACTTTGGTTGCAAAGCAATGTAATACAATAGGCGGACGTTGATCAGATCGGCCTCCTGACGTCACAGTTTCGATGCAGGAGTGGGGGCTACACTCCCGCCTGGGTAGAGAACGCCGTGTCCCGTCAGTTACATTCTTTGTCTTAGGTTACATTATAGGTAAATGGATGATTTATCAAATCACATACATTACATCTCTTCCTTTTTAATATTTTTTGATAAATATATTATTCCTTAATTATTATTAATAAATCTAAAAATTAAATATTAAATAAATGTACACATTAAATTATTAAATAAATCTGAACATAGCCTACATTAATAAATATTTAAGACAATTTTATCTTTAATATAGGTACACCTACAATTATAACAAATTACTAAATATCTATGATTAAATAAATAAATAAATACGATTATTAAGTTACAATTCAGAACAATACAATACTTATACTATATAATTAAGACTGTTTAATTTTATTCTAATTAACTTCTGGGGATTTCAGTACACTCTTGTTTTGTTTTTCCAAACTAGAATTTTTATTTGGGAATTTTCGTCATTCTTCAGTTGTACATCTCCACCGTTTTGACTTACGACAGTGTTTGACTGGATTAAAATAAGGTGTAATTTTGTTTTCTTTTACCAAATTCAAGTACACTTTGTTCCCTGGTAGCAGCTCTATATCTTCCTGTATCTTTTGTACCTTTAATTTTTCGGTCTGCATATATTTTTCCTTGTTCCTTTTCCATTTTATCTTTATCTCTAATTGCCCCGTATGCATATTCTGTGTCTTGAACACTTGGTATTTTATCACGAAATGATCTCTTAAAAAACAGCTCGGCAGGTGATTTCCCAGTGACTGGGGTGTACTATAATACATTGTCAAATAGTAATTTTTCCTTCAAATTTTTCCTTAGAGCTTGACTTATTTTTAATCGTTTTAAAATATCGCGGTTTTGTCTCTCCACCTATTTTGTTGTGGCCAATATGGTATACTGTGATATATTGTAATTCCCCTTTCTTTGCAGAATTATTTCATTTCTTTGCTTTTAAATTGGGCGGCCATTGTCTGCTTTGATCGGCAGAGGATTTCCAAGACGCGAAAAGATTTATTTAATTGTTTTAACTGAAAATGTTGCTTCATCCTCTATTGAATATCTTTTTACTTCCTTCAGTGGTGTTGCTACAAGACGGGAAAATTCAGCAATTTGTCGAAAGTGTTCATCAAAGTTTATGTTGGGGTACATAATGAGACAGGGGATCTGCTATGTTAGTTTTTTCTGGCTTTGTAGATTACTTTGAAATTAAATGACTGTAATTTCAATACCCATCTTTCTATTCGGGTACATGGTTTTGACTTGGGTTAAAAAAATTCTCAAGAGGTTTGTGGTCTGTTACTAAATCAAAAGAGTCTTTCCCATACAAATAAACTCTAAAATGTTCAACGGCCCAGACTAGTGCCAGTGCCATGTGCTTTTCTGTTTGGCAATACCTTTTTTCGAAGTCGGTCAAACTTTTGTCTCCAAAAGCAATAATTCGCGGTCCATTATCATTGATATAAATTAATACTGCCCCTAATCCCACTGGGCTAGCGTCAGCCATGACTTGTATTTTCTCGTTTGGATCATAGTATCCCAGCGATTTAATGTTTACTAAACATTTTTGTAATGTATGGAAAGCATGATTTTGTTGAATACTCCAATACTTCTCCAGAAAAGCATGTTTGGGTAACTTTAAACGTAGGAGAATCCGAAAAGTCTCCGTTTATTTATTCATGTTGCCAATTTTGGTATCCATTTAACGACTTAATTTATTAACTTTGCATTTATTTAATAGTGTTGGGTTTTCTAAAGGATAATATGCCTGACAAATAAGATTTAAGAGGTGTGACGCCGTTTTTTGTCAAGGTATGACCAAAAAAAATTATTTTCTCCAGTCTAAATTGACACTTACTTTTATTTAGAAGTACTCTCTAGAAATAAATTAGTCAAAAATCCCGAGTCAAAATTTAAATCGTAATTTAAACCTACTTTGACCTACCAAAACTGATTTAAAACCTGTTCAGTCTGTTTACTCCAATTTAGCACTAGAATAACCGAATTAATCTTAATTTGAACCGATTTAAACCGATTTAAACCTCTAATAAAATTTTTGGTTTAAATTTAAACGTAATTAGAACCGAAAAATCGGGAAAATGGACTTATCTGCCATGTTTTAGGTCATAAGTTGGTTATCTTTAGGCGAATATAAAACCGTTTAAGACGGAAATTGTCAGACTTAAGGTTTAAATTACGATCTTAATTTTGACTCGAGATGACTAATTTAATAGTTATTAGTGGCTGCTTTTTCACTTGTACCATGGTTAACCATGGAATACCATGGTATCCCAAAATTTAACAGCCAATTCTTATGTAAAATAGTCCCCTGAATCTGAAAATGTCGTCAAAAGTTAAAAAAGTAGAACAGTTTTTGAGATATAGTCAATTTTAAATTTAATATGGAATTGACTATATCTCAAAAACTGCTCCACTTTCATAATAATTTTTGACTAATTTTTGACTAATTTCATTTTTCCTTTAAAATTTTCAGGGTATTTTGTAATCGCCTATCATGTTTGTCTGAACTTTTCCAAGAATTATAATATCATCTATAAAATTTCGGTTGCCTTCACAACTTGTAAGCAACTTTTCCAGGGTTTTTTGAAGTTTTGGTGCGCATGTTATCCCAAACATTAATCTCTTATACCGGTATAACCCTTTGGTTATAAATGTTGTTATTCGGCGACTATCAGGTGCTAGTTCCAACTGATGAAATGCATTTTTTTATGTCTAATCTCGAGAAAATTTTAGCATTCTTAAAATGCGGAAGTAAAATATCCATAGTGGGAAGTGGGTGATTTTCCCTAATAATAGCTTTATTTGTTCTTCGCATGTCGATGCAAATGCGTATATCTCCATTTTATTTTTAAATTGGAGATAACCACTTTTTCTATAAGATTTTGAGTTCCTCCTTTTATGAGATAAAATGTTTCTGCTTTTTTCTGTTGGCTACTTCTATATCTGATTGGAAAGAATTTTCCAATATGGTATGTGGCTAGCATATTAAAAAGTATGGGTGAAACTAAAAGGGCACTTTTGTTTACAATTCTTTTTGTATATTAAAATAAACTGCGTTTTTTCACTTTTATATTGATGTAAAATTTATTAACAGAAGGCGTGAAATGAGACAGGTAAAACTGAAATTTTCGCAAAATGAAATTTAAATGGAGTCTCTGTGTCTGTGTTGTAAAATTAATCAAAATATTTTTCTTACTCTATTGCTGCGTTTTCATGAATAACAAATGACGAGGTTAAATCGAGCGGAGAGTGAGTGGGTCACAACAGTACCGGGGGAAAATTAGAGTAAATAATTTTATTTGAATTAAAAAACTACAACAATATTTCTTAATATACACGCACTGCTTAATTTTTATGATATAGTAAAATAAATGGGGTAAATATAGGAAGCAGCTCGAGAATAATAAATAAAATTATAATAATTCGTCTACACTGAAAGAAATTTGTTGCTAAAAGTAAATACAAATTTATACTAAAAATTTTATACTAGTGCTTTACACATTTATACTACTGTTTATTATGAATGTATGGTAAATTTTGTAATACATTTATTGTAAAGAAGATATGTTAGATCTAAATAAAAATAAACTTACCCTTACTATAAAATGTAAACTATAAGTGAATTACAGCAAAAAAATATTGCTAGAAACACCATTTATATTGCTAGGGCAGCAATAGGCTGCTAACCAAACGAATATATTTGTTTTAGCAATGTATGTGGTAGTCTATATATGAAACATAAAATATATTTGCCCTAATTATTTTTTTATTTAACTTTAGTATATATTTCTTTCAGTGTATGTAAAACCGTAAAGTAGAGTTCGTAAATGTCGTGTTAACTCGGGCATAGACTTTAATTTAAATACAAATTTACAAATTAATTGTTAAACGTTGACGGTGGCGTCGGCTTCGGCGTCGTACCTACAACCCGCTACGCTGACTGACGGTGCAATGGAACGGAAGATATTGTTATGACTCCAAAGGAGAATCACATCAAAGTTCACACTCAATTTGCCGTGACATTATCAAAGCTCCTGATTATGGAAATTTTAATTGATGCATTGTATTTACATTTTGCTTTGCCATTCCCCTTCAGCTCACCCCCCATGCGTTCACGTAACTGGCTGTTCGATTAAGTGTTGCCCTATATGAAGAATTTTTTATGTAAAACAGAGAAAATTAAAAAAATAACTTATATATATGGATGATTCTACAAAAGTTGGGCAACTTTTGACCTCATTTTGTTTATATAGTTTTCGGAAAAAATTAAAGAGTATTTTGTTATGAGAACATAGATAATATAATAAATATACTGTTCCAGACCGGGCCAGAGTCACTTTTTCAAACAGTTTCTGAAATATATATATATGTGTTTTCTAAATTTTAAAACAAGGAAAGTGACAAGTATACCAGGATACTAATTAAATACATAATTTATTGGAAAATATAAGATTTATTTCAACTTTGAGCATATTATACATTAAATATCTTAAAATTAAATAATACCACACATCGGTGGTAGCTGGTGGATTTTGGGTATACCGATATCTCAATTATTAGATATGGGACGCACGCCAAATTTATATGAGTTTATAATGACATTAAATAAACAAGTTCTGCGCAAGCAGAACTTAAATTGAAGTTTGCGAAAAAAACATAACCGAAACATTGAACATGGAACTGACGACAACTGATGAATGAGCTACAAATTTGAGATTATAATTCGGAATTAAGTATTTTACTGATATTTTTTATTATAAACTGCGCACCACTCAATGTGTCGCGACCAAAAAGTTCGTTCTTTTTCAAAACGACATAACTTTTTTGTTTCTTGAACAATTTTATTTTGGTCTGTGATGTCTGCTAGCGTCATCCTCTGGCAATGCATGCTATAGATATGAAGCTCACGGTTCTTCAAGTAAATTTCCTACAGTGTGATATGTAAAACGGTGAAAAGTTCATCCAAGCCCCGTTTGAAAAAAGAAATATTTTTTCTCGTTTTTTCTTTGAAATAATGAAGAATTATGTCTTACCTTGAAAATATTTTCATATTTTTCGAATTGGAATATTAACAATGAAAATCTGATTTTTTTTACAAAAGAGTACATTTAAGGCTTTTTGGTAGGCAATATACTCAGTCTTTTTAAGAACAAAAAAATAAGATGGTGAAAGATTGTTCCTTGAATAATTCTGAACAAGCGACAAGCAACAAACTTCCATTATTTTCAAAGGGGCCTAAGTAAAGACCACTTTTTCAAAATGACATTTTGGTAAAAATTTGCGAAAACTAAACCTGAACCGAAATTTACGTTTGTGACATGCTTTCTTTATAATTTATATCTTAATGATTGTGATTCAGTTGTCAAATTTAAGTTTCAGATAAAACCAAAATCACCAAGAATCAAAATTCGAAAACAATTCCCGGCTGTTAAATGTCTTAATAAAATCCGAAAAAAATCATATCGCCGTTGCTAAGATTCCAATTCGAAAAACTTGAAAAACGTATTAAGGTAACACATAATACTTCATTATTTCAAAATAAAAACGAGAAAAAAAATATTTTTTTACAAACGGGGCTTGGATGAAGTTATTGAAATTTTTCACCGTTTAACATATCACCCTGTAGGAAATTTACTTGACGAACCGTGAGCTTCATATCTATAGCATGCATTGCCAGAGGATGAGGCTAGCAGACATCACAGACCAAAATAAAATTGTTCAAGAAACAAAAAAGTTATGTCGTTTTGAAAAAGAACGAACTTTTTGGTCGCGACACATTGAGTGGTGCGCAGTTTATATAGCCTTATATAAATTACAATGAAATATATATACGTAAGAAAATAACTACTCACCACAGTACTGACATTTTGACTGGAACTATACGTGCATTCACCACAACTTCGCCGCTTGCATTGTTTTCAAGATGACTGTCGTGCAAAGGGCGGGCTCTTTAGGTAGTTTTTTACCAACACTGACGTTTAAACTTCAATATTTCGCAGGAATTTTGAATTTTAACATTGGACACAGAACTGACGGGTAAAAGTGAGAACAAAGATTATCTTTTTTTTTAAATTGCTATTATTCGAATCTATGATAAAATATAAAAAATACATTATTTAATGTTTTATAGTTTGTAGTGAAATTGAAAAATTTAAGATAAATTAAATATATTTTAAAATAAAATCACTCAAATATTTGATTCAGGAGTTGTGACACACCAAGGTACTAATGTTTTGAATATTTATTATGTTTTTCTACAAACGTGCTTTTGAAAAAATACATTAAAATTGGGTGGATAAGTTAAACAAACCTGAATCTTTTGTAATATACTAAAATATTTACAAAAAATATAAAAAAACCTACTCTATTCACTGATGACATCAAGTTGTCCAACTTTTGTAGAATCACCCATATATAACCTTTTTATACATTATTTTTATTATTAAAATGCAAAAAATAAAGCATCCTGCTGACTTCTTATACAGGACGCACATTTACACCAATATTACTATATTTTTTAAATTTATTTAAACTTAATTGAAATTTTAATGATTTCATTGATTTTAACATGCATTTATAAAAGCTCGAAATTATTATTTTGTTGTAAACGTTAATCCAAATGATTTCAAAAGTTAATCTCTGTTTAAAAATCCCGTAATCCCCAAACATAAAAAAAAGATTATAAACAAACTAATTAGTCTGGAAATAAAACGATTTATTCAATAGATTGACATTATTAAAAAAGAAGCGGGCTTTAGCGGAGCGCCATCAAGGCCCAAAAAACAAACAAATTAATTCAAATTGACATCGATTAGGACAAACAGCAGTGACAGGCCAGCCGCCAGGGCTGGCTTAAGGGGGACAAGAGACATCTGAAATTTTGCTTATAGCTATAGCGCGATGTGATCTATTTTTCTAAAATATTTTCAATGCCCTGTCACTTTCGGTTGAACCGGAAGTCAACGTAACTTTGTTTTTTAATGTAACCCTATACATATTATTGCATTTTTTAATTTTACAGAAACTCTGAAGCTATTGTATTTTGAATCGTTTTTCTGTCTTTAATTATTTTGGAATAACTAAAATGTCTGTATTACCAACAGTTGTAAAGTTAAAAAGTTTATTCCTGGAATAACGTTAACGAAAGAGTATTTTGTCAGAAGACTTAAATAGTATATCAAAATCATAGACAGGGTTGCCAATAATTATAATGAAACGACCATACTAAATATTTGTTCACCATTCGACGCGACATATTATTCTCTATTGATAAAGCATTAAATGAATATTTACAGAGATGTTACCAAAAATATAAAAAAAACTTTCATTCGACTCGTGTGTATTGTCACAAGTGTGATTTGAGAAATAATATGAATAACGCTCGGACACGTCGATTGGTATTTTTATTATCGCCGACGGTGGACTAGTGGTTAGTGCTGCTGGCTACAAGCCGGAGGTCGTAGGTTCGATTCCAACCAGGGGTATTGCTGTTTATTTGTGTTTGTCCCATTGTGTAATAGTCCTTCGGAGGGGAATTTAAGCTTTATTGACGGATATACCATTTACAATTTAAAATAAGTTTAATAATAATAATATTATTTTATCTTGTTTTTAAACACCACAAGAGAACAATTAAAAAAATCTAAATCTAATTTATTTACATATGATATCATAGCAAATTCTACAGATTTTCATAAATTGGTCATATTGGGTCCTATGATTTTTAATGTAAAATAAATTTGCTTGCCTGGTATTTATTAATGGCACATTAAAATTGATCTGCATCAAAAGATCTGGGCAGTTTTTACAATTGTTTAATAATTTATAAAGAAATACAATTCCAAATTTTGTTCTCCGTTTACTTGGTAAATCTAAATTTATAACACTTCTAACCAAATCCAAAAAATATGTACATTCAATATTCAGTTTGTAAGCACAATAGCGTAAAAATAAAATGGTGAGCAAACCACACAACAGTACTCTAAAATTCTACAAACGAATGACATATATACATTTTTTAAACATTGGACATTATTAAAATCTTTAAGAGTACGTTTTAAAAATCCTAACATTTTCGTTAGGATTTTTAAATATATTTACAATAAAATTAATGTGATAATCAAATGTTACCTTACAATCAAAATAAACATCTAAATCTTTTATATACCTAACTGACTCTTTCTAAATTAATATTATTTATAGAGTACGGAAAGGATATTAAGCTTTCAATTCTATAAAAACTAATATTTTTACATTTATTAATATCTAAGCTCATACAATTTTGTTCACACCATAATTGTAGTTGGTTTAGATCTGATATCACAGCAATCGTTAAAAGATTTAATATTTTTATACAATTCTAAGTCATCGGCAAACAAAAAAAACTTACAATTTCTAATACCACTTCCAATGTCATTAATAAATAAATTAAATAGTAGTGGGGAAATATGACATCCTTGTGGTACACCAGAAGTAACCTTAATAATTTTGGATTTATATTGGTTCTGTATAAAAACAGTTTGAGTTCTCGAGTTTAAATAACTTTTGAACCAAAGATAAAATTTACCTGTAATACCTAATGCATTAATTTTTGCTAGAAGTATGGTTAACAGTATCAAATGCCTTAGAGAAATCAGTGTAGATAGCATCTATCTGGCTTCGATTTTCTAAGGCATTTAACAAGTCTTGCTCATACACTAAAAGGTTTGTTAAAGTAGACCTTCCTTCACTAAATCCGTGTTGTTCATCAACTAAAATATTTTTGTTATAATTTTGTCCCATTATTTTGGAAATTTGTGAAAATTTTTATATTGGTCTATAGTTCGCAATATCACTTTTGTCACCATTTTTAAATAATGGAATTACAAAACTCTCCTTCCACTTATCAGGAAACTCACA
This sequence comes from Brassicogethes aeneus, assembly GCA_921294245.1. NCBI lineage: Eukaryota > Metazoa > Arthropoda > Insecta > Coleoptera > Nitidulidae > Brassicogethes > Brassicogethes aeneus. The sequence goes on along the minus strand of OV121133.1, from coordinate 57,788,864 downwards.
ATTAGTTAACGATAAATTAAACAGTTTTGTTAAAGGCTTGACTAAGGAAAATCTAAAAATTTTTAAAACTTAAGGAGGAACACCATCGGGTCCCGTACCCTTATCAAGACATAAGTAAAGAAGGTACAACTTTATCACAGTTATCAGTATAAAAAGAACCAAAACAATCTGCCAAAAAAATAGCTATCTGTATGGGATCATCGGTCTCAAAATTATTATATTTAATTCTACTGTTAGATTGTTTACTTTTAATATAATTCCAAAACAATTTGGGGTTACAATTTATATTATATTCATTCAAATTTATATAATTTCTATAACACATGTTAGTTACATCTTTGCATTGACTTCTCAATTGACTAAACTCTATAAAGTTACTGTGACTAGGAGTTTGCTTATACTTTCTATGGGCAATCTTTTTTTTACTTTTTACTTTTATTAAATCTTTTAGTTCCCGACCAAACCATAAGGGGTATTTGGGATTAAAACCTTTTTTACAGGCACATACAAACTAAACATATATTCTAAAACTTCATAAAAAGAATTTATACATATATTTACATTATGACTAGAAAAAATAAGGTCCCAATTTATTATGCTATTTAGGGAAATAAAGTCAGCATTTTTAAAATCTAAGTAAAAATGATAAAATTTTAGGCCCCTCTTATCTTTAGATAGGTTTTTATGTAAACCAATGGCCGGATGATAATTATCACATGGCTATAAGGTTTCCCTGGCAATTTCCAAACTAAAATTATAATCATTTTGTTATATATATATTTTTTATAGAATTAATTTGATAATAGTTGCAATGAACAAAACAATTTGAAACAAAAATTGAACTTTCGGATAAAACACCGGAAGCCCGAATTCCAAGATCTTCATTTTCCCAGTTTACATTGGGTAAATTGTAATCTCCTAGGATTATTAATGTTACATTACTATCTAGGTTGTCATTTATAGACTCAACACTAGCGCAATGTGCCTCATACACCTCAGATAAAGACTGACAGCAATTAGGACTCCACCACCTCGTTGATGCTTGCTAGTTGTAGAATTTCTATCAGTTCTATAAATATTATAAGAAGATAGACCAAATTCCTCATTTTGGATATCACTATTTAACCAGATTTCAGTAAAACAAATAACATCAAAATTCGTGCACGAAACGTTTTTGTAAAGTTCTGTTATTTTAGTTCGTAAACCCCGAACATTTTGATAATATATGGTTATGTTACCATGTTTTATGTTGGTGGCTTGGTTTTTACTTTTGGGTGAAAAAACCTCGACAAATAAGCTCCATCAGGCCATACTCCCGGATCCATAATTTTTTCAAAATTGGGTCAACCGCCAACTTAAATAAAGAATAGTGCTTCGGAAATTTAGAAACAACCACTTCGTAAGCAATTTCCCTTAAATATTTAATTAAATCCTCCACTTTTGTCTCAGGATCCAGTCTAGTAACATAGACAAAAGATATCTTCGGAACAACCTTTAGTGAGCAACTAGACGGGTTGTGTTTGCCCATAACAATATTCTTATAAGGCTTTTTAGCTGCATTTGCATATCCTGTATTCGACACCACAGGTTTATTAATATTAATAAATTTTTCGCAAGCATTTTTTGTTGCATTTTCAAGAATTGTTAGAGATTCACTCTTGGATGAAATTTCCTTTGATGTGGAAGCCTCAGTTATATCTATTTTTTCTTTAATATTATTAATATTACTCTCTTGAATTTTAATATATGTAATATTAATTTTATTTGCTTGGATTGGTTTATTGGTAATAGTTTTTTTTATTTTGGGATTGGTCTACTTTTAAATTATTTGTATTAACTTTGTTAATTAATTTAATTTGGTCATTTAATGATTGAATTAATAATTTTTGACTATAAATTAATTCTTCTATTTGCAGAATAATCTCCTTTAGGTAGTGAATTTCAACAATTAATGGATTATCAGAAATTACTGAAGGTGTATTTATTGGATTTAAATTTGTATGTGTAATATCTTGAACATTATCATTACAACATATAATTTCATTATCCTTTAAAAACTTGGCTTTTTTATTTTTGCACAACTTTCATGCATTACAGAATCGCAGTTTATGAATTTAAAAAATACTTTAGGCACAGATTGGCACTTTTTATAAATAAATAAATAAATAAATAAATAAAATTTAATACTTTATTGCCCAACAGTTTAAAACCAGTTACAGGACAAATATACTAGTATAGGAATAAAAAACAATTGTATAAATTATTTTAAAGCACCATTTAGAAGTATCATAACAACTAAACATTAATAATATATAGATACAATACTTAAAAAAACAGTTATATACAATATTTAACAACAATAAACAAGGTATTACCAAAGAACACCGATATACATAAAATAAACAAACAATCATTGTAATACATTTGAATTAAATAAGATATAGTTAAATGATGAGTGATGTATATCGATGATAGGGTTTAAATGGTTAAAGTTTTTACACATAACATTCACTGGAGCTTTAGGAAGATGTATTACAGAATCGCAGTTTATGCATTTAAAAAATACTTTAGGCACAGATTGGCACTTTTTATAAATAAATAAATAAATAAATAAAATTTAATACTTTATTGCCCAAGAGTTTAAAACCAGTCACAGGACAAATATACTAGTATAGGAATAAAAAACAATTGTATAATAGTTATTTATGTATTAAGGGCATAATAAGGTTTTTATGGTCCGAGGCGCAATTTCGAGCCCGAGCGCGTCAGCGCGAGGGCTAGAAAAGCGTCGTAGGACCATAAAAACCAGTTATGCCAGCAATGCATACAAAACTTTATGCACGATTAATATATTAATATTTTTAATATATTATTGTTTTTAAAGACGTTTACGTCAAAGAATTTTTGTTATAATTGTCATATTATAATGTCAACTGACATCAGTCAGTTTTAAAGTTTAAAGATAAATGAAATTGAGGAAGCAGCTGAAAAGGCGAAAAATTGCGGCCTGCTGCAGGTAAAATCAAAATCTTTATACGAAAAAACTTACTTCGAATATATCAAATGGTGTAACATTGTTGTTTTTAATTTTTGACGTTTCATTATAGCCCGCTGGGCCATAATAACGCCCGCGGGCTATAAAAAGACGTTTACGTCAAAGAATTTTTGTTATAATTGTCATATTATAATGTCATCGTGCATAAATTATTTTAAAGCACCATTTAGAAGTATCATAACAACTAAACAATTATTAATATATAGATACAATACTTAAAAAAACAGTTATATACAATATTTAACAACAATAAACAAGGTAGAACCCCGATACATAAAATAAACAAACAATCATTGTAACACATTTGAATTAAATAAGATATAGTTAAGTGATGAGTGATGTATATCGATGATAGGGTTTAAATGGTTAAAGTTTTTACACATAACATTTAGGTAGTACGTTGGTTCTGCAGATTTGACATTTAAAAGTGCGCATTGAGCGCGATTCAATTCTGGGTAATAACTTAAATAGAAATGTCAATGACGTATTTATTCTTCTTGTTTCCAGGGACTAAAAACCATTAACTTTTAAATTCAAATATTTCAAAAATTTACGATTCGACCCGCCTAATATAAACATTGTAAACTGGTGACCATATTAATGAACAATACTCCAGTTTTGTTCTAACTAAAGAATAATATAAAGAATAATAATAAGAATAATATAAAGTCTTAAGACATGCGTAAAGATTCATTACAAATATTGTTAATATGGATAGAAAATTACAAATTTTTATCAAACGTAACTCCCAAATCCCTCATGCTAAAAACTCGATCCAGAGTAATATGGTTAATCTTATATTCAAACAAAACTGGAGTTTGTTTGTTTGTATAGCTCATTACTTTGCATTTATTAATATTTAAATTTAAACTCACACCACCTTTCTATGTTTTTAATATCTTTTTGCAGGCAGAGACAACTTTCAATATCCTTAATAATTTTAAATATTTTCAGATCATCGGCGAATAGTCATTTTTCACAACCAATGTATCTGGTAGATCATTAATAAAAATTAAAAATAGAAGGGGCTCTAGAGTGTAACCCTGAGGAACTCCTGAGGTAGGAGTGATACAATTGGAATAAAAGCCATTATAAAAAACCATTTGTTTCCTATTTATAATATATGATTCAAATAGTTTAATTAAATTATTGCTAAAGCCAATTTGTTCAAGTTTGCTTATTAAAACAAAATGATCAATTTGATCGAAAGGTTTTTTGAAGTCGGTGTAAATAACATCAATTTGATCCCTATTATCAATGCCTTCGGCAACATACTGCGTAAATACTGTTAGATTTTATAGCGTGCTTCTTCTTTCAAAAAATCCATGTTGGTGAGGTGACAAAATACACTTAATGTCTGAAAAAATATACTTATATAAAATAGATTCAAATACTTTTGCAAAATTCGAAATAATTGAAATTGGCCTATAATTTTCGATATTAGACTTGGATCCATTTTTATGCATAGAACATACTCTTGAATTTTTCCAAACAGTGGGAAACCTTGAAGTTTTTAAGATCAAATTAAAAAGAAATATTAACGGATATGTAAAAATACTTTTACAATCTTTTATGAGAAAGCTAGGCACACCATTAAATCCTGCCGTAGGAGAGTTTTTAAGTTTTGCAATGGATGCCTGAATATCTTGTTCCGTAATAGCCTTTATGAGAGAAATAAGGATCATTTTTCACATTATGTTTTGGATCAGATTTTGTATAAACACTGGCAAAATATTCGGCAAACATTTCTACAATGGGCTGTGGTTCAGAGCTTTTAACACCATCCAGTTGCATTACTCCCGGAATTCTACTAATAGATCTTTTATTATTTACAAACGACCAGAAAGATTTAGGATCCAAAGTAAGTTTATCTTGAATGTTGATAATATATTCATCATAATCTGATTTTATTTTTTTTACATTGATTTCTAAGATCTTTAGAGATTTGGTAAGAATATTCACTATTAAAAATTTTAAAAGTCTCATGTGCCTTTTGTTTATTTTGAATCATCCTGATTAGTTCTTTACTATACCAAATTGGATAATATATTTTTTTATTTTTATATAGAGGAACGTGCTTATCAATCACGGATGAAAGAACAGAGTAAAACAAATCGCAAGCGGTATCAATGTCCGCACTGTTATTTAAAAAAGACCAATCAATTATACTTAGTTCATTATATAGGTTAATATAATTAGCTTTTCGAAAATTGTACCTTCTGTTATCAGAAATGTCAAAATTTTTAAAGTTTGAAACCTTGGCTTCAATATCTATTTCAAGAGGCGGGTGGAACAGATCAATCTCAATAAAGGGATAATCAGAACGTTTGACTTCAAAGTTAATATTCATTATGATTATTTAGTATTATATTGACTTGATTAAGCTCCAAAAAGTTTTTAAAATTTATGAGACAAAGCTTTTTAGAATCACTATCATTTTCACTATTATAACTATTAACATTACAGGTTTTAGTGTTTTTGTCAGCCACACGGCGGTTGCTCTTTTTCCGGTTGTGTTATGGCACTTCTTGACATCGAAAAGGCGTTCGACACGGTTTGGCTGGACGGACTCATACATAAGCACTAGGGTGTTTCAAAAAAATCGACTTTTTCTTTTTCTTCAAATGGTCGGCAAATTCTTTCAGAGGATGTCAACACAAAGACCTCCTCAAAATTTGAGCTTTTAATTTGAAGATTTAGAGGTCTCGGATCGCAATTTTCTATTTCCCATTTAAATAACATGGGAATTTTTTTTTAACTTTGAAATTTTATACGTTTGAATCGAATCAACTTATGTCAAGGATCATCTTAGATTTTCATAGTAAATTTAACCCTCTACAAAAAAGGTCTCCTATCATTTTTCTATAAATTGATTCCTTCCAGAGTTATTCGAGGCCAAAGTTTGATTTCCATCGAATTTTCGCGTTTTTTTAACATTTATGGTACAATTATCATTATACGGGTGTCCCGAAATTAGGGGGCCAAACTTAAACAGTGCATTATTCGTATAAAAATAACACTATTTTTGTTTAATAAACATGTATCAAAAAATGCTCCCTAAAGGAGCTACGGCCCCCTGAATAGGAGCCTAAGAGGATAATTTTTTTTAAACTATTCCTAGAGGGTTGAACATGAACAAATGAATTTTCGGTACTTTGGTAATTTTGACATGCTGAATCTAGATCTATGATCAAAACTGTTAAAATTTAATCATGGGCGTAACATTTGGAGGGGGCAAAGTTACAAAAATAGCCCCAACTTTTTTCTGGGTTAATAATTTAATTTTTTTTATGAAATTATGAGAATTTATAGTTTTTTACGAAAAATAGGTCCTCTTGATTTGAATTGCTCAGATGCACCATTTTCGAGAAAAATGCATTTATATATAAATTACTCTGCATATTATACAGTGTATATACACATCTCATATTTTCATTAAAACTTTGTAGTAGGCTTTGGAAAAAAGTGACGTTTTTTTTGTTTTTTTGTTTTTTTTTACAACACTTCCTATGTTTCAGATATAAATATGTGATTTTTTTAGGACATGATGCTAAAAGTTGAAAAAACGAGAAAATTCGATGGAAATCAAACTTTGGCCTCGAATAACTCTGGAAGAAATCAATTTATAGAAAAATTATAAGAGACATTTTTTATAGAGCGTTAAATTTACTATAAAAATCTAAGATGTTCCTTGCCATAAGTTGATTCGATATAGACGTATAAAATTCCAAAGTTAAAAAAAAATTCCTATGTGATTTAAATGGGAAATAGAAAATTGCGATCCGCGACCTCTAAATCTTCAAATTAAAAGCTCAAATTTTAACGAGGTCTTTGTTTTGACATCCTCTGAAAGAATTTGCTGACCATTTGAAGAAAAAGAAAAAGTCGATTTTTTTGAAACACCCTAATAAGCACTCTACCTTCAAAACTCCCCCCCAAACCATCAATTTGTTAATTTCCTACCTTTACGGCAGATCTTTTCAGACTGTCGTAAACGGTTCAAAATCGTCGGTTCAGCGTATAGGCGCAGGTGTTCCGCAGGGTATGGTGCTAGCGGCAAAGCTCTACACCATGTACACTGCGGATATGCCGAAAACGCCACAGGCCAATCTTGGTTTATACGCTGACGACATCACCCTCTACTCGACATCATTTAGTTCTTCAGTTGCCAATGAGCAACTGAAGATATTCATTGTTCGTACTCTTGTGCCATACCTCCAGAAATGGAAGGTAAAGATCAACTCGGGCAAAACCGAGTTGATCAACTTCACGGTCAAGTTTACGAACAATAAAATCTTCTCACCACTATCTATAGAGAATCATACTGCAGTTTCTAGGCGCTCTGTAAAATACCTCGGTATTATCTTGGACAGAAGACTGAGGTTCGTCCCCCACATTACTTCTCTCAAGTCCAGACTTTCTCAAGCTCTTAAAGCATCATCAAAAACTCTCCGCTGTCAATCGAAAACAAAATTACACTATACAAATCCTGCATCAGACCGGTATGGTTGCCCGGTATGGTGCAGCGCATCTAACACTCTATACATAGCTTTGCAGCGACTGCAAAATAAAGCGCTTCGGCACATCACCAACTCGGGCAGATATACCCCTATTGACGACATGCACGAAACAGCAAGCCTGCCTTATCTAAAAGAGTATGTCATGGATCAGGCAAATAAATTTTACACCAAGAAACTACACCGTCACCCGTTAACACGCCATATAACCACGCTCAGACAACACCACAATGCGCGCTATAAACATGGCCTGATCTATGGCAGATTGCCGGTATTTCGCGACCCCCCGGTGCATCACTGACACCGCGGTAGCTTAACCTTCAGAACAATACGCGACGTGGGAGATATCTAATAATTTAGGGCTTTAGGGTTCTCGATCTTCAAGACATCTCCAACCAGACTTTCAACATCCCCTTCAAATTCAACCGTAGTACCAAACCCTTGGTGCTGCAGGTCTCTTTCTTTACTCTTTCTTTATCTTTTGTTTATTTTTCCAAATTTTTTAAGGGGGTTTTTTGATTTATTTTTCCCTCGAAAACATTCTTTTAAATTCTGAAACTTCAACATTCTTATTCTGTCAATTTTTCAAGACTTCTTTCTCTCAACCCGGATCAAGCTGGCTTCACATTCGCTCTGCGAGAAAAGGCCAGATAAGCTCCATGTCAATAAAAAGAGCTTCGTACAAGGGACAAAGACCGTCGGGAGACTGCGCTGCTACCACCCGTACCACGCATCTCCATCGCGGGGAGGCTTAAGAGGTGGAACCACACTTCCATGCGCCTCTTTACAGCCAACCCCATCACCACATTGCGACCTGTACTTATTTACTCTTTTTATATTTTGTAATTATTTAATTGGAAAATAAAATGATTTTGATTTTGATTTGATTTTGATTTTGACGGCGGACGGCACCGAACCGAGATCGAAATTCACCAGGAACACTTTTATTTTTAGTTAAGATCTAGTTCATTGTTTTATATTTACTGTTTTTACGACTTTACACAAAGCGTTGATATTAGGTAGATTCTTTATTTCATTTGGTAATTCATTGAAGAGTTGCGCTGCATTTCTAGTTATACTTTTCCTAGTATTACATGTATTAGGAAGTATAAATATGTCATATCGATTTCTTGTAGGATAGTTATGTATATCACAAATTTTTTTCAGGTTTACATTGGACTCAATTCAATTTTGTTTTATTTTGTAGATAAGTTTAACAGTGTCTGTGGGATGATAAAACGTTACAACAAACGTATAATCTTCCATTACCATCACACTTTAACACAACTGTATTTAGTTTTTTAACTAATAATACACTGAAAAATCATTTTGTAAAATTTCCAGATAAACATTACTTTAAAATCCATTATTTATGCACATAACTCGGAGCACTTTTTAAAACACAACCGACTTCAACACTAGTTTATATATATATTTTATGTACAACGTCCTATACCTATCTTTAACTGTTTCGGAAATATTAAAAAATTAACATTAAAGAACGATAATAATTATTATTTGATTACAGAAATTTGCTACAACACATATGTTCATGTATGTTGTAGCGAATTTCGATATGGTTTCAGCAAAATGGAGCACCGCCCCATTACCGAATCAATGTCCGGCAGTACCTCAACCGAATATTTCCAAATCGGTGAATAGGGAGACAAGGAACGATGTAATGGCCAGAACGATACCCTGATCTGACATCTTTATACTTCTTTCCATGGGGTATAAAAGTATTGTATACAAAACCCAGTGGCGGCTCGTGACCATTCATTGACCATGAACCGCTATATGGCGCCGCAGGCAATTTTTTTTTAAATTTTCAAGGTCTCGCGTTTTTGGAGCACTTCAGAATCTAAACAATAAAATTATATGTTCTTTCACGAGAAGAATTTTCAAAATATAGCTTGAATAATACAAAAAGTTCGGGACGAGGTGGGATTTTTATTTATCCCTTCAGCAGGTTTCCACATTACCCAGGAGGTACTGCTCATTTTTATTTATATTGTTTGTGATTTTTACTGTGGTATTTGTGTGTTAATATAATAGTATAGTAAAATAAAAATGATCTTTTATAATTATTTGAATTATTTTTACATGAATTCACAACACAATAATGTATTTTACGCTTGCATTTTTATCACAACTTTCCATTTTAAGACTAAGGCAAAGACTAAACAAAAATAAGAATCTATAAACACGCATAGATCTAATTAATAAGCTTTGTTTACTACACCGAAAAAAATAATGTAGTTGAGTTAACATTTGCATAAATGTCATTTTTAAAAATGTTGTTTCAACAAAAAACCTATTGGATTAATCTATATTTTGGTGTTAAAGCAAAAGTCAGAGTTTGTCAAAGTTTATTTGTTCATTTGACAGTTTAAATATTAATTTAACATAAACTAATATTTTGAATTAAAATGTTTATCGTACTTTGATTTAATAGCTGAAATTTGTTGAATCAACTACTGAAATTTTTAGGATTACCTAAAAAAACTATTAAATTAACGTTTAGTTGCTCTTTAATCCAAAACTTTAAATTTGTTCATTTAACAAATTTAAAATGTTACTTTAAAATTTAAAATGTAAAATTTGCATTCATAAAATTGCCGAGAATGGCGCTTCGAACACTCACGCCACGTCATTAGACAATGACGTTTTCTTACATCTCGCCTTAGTTAGCTTACGATTAGGTGTATATAAGATGAGATATCTGTTTGTTTAAGGTGTGTTCCACAGTAGAACTTTCACTACACCATATTGCCCGACACTGTTAAGACCCTCAATACAGGGCGAAACAGTCTGTCGGTATTTGAAGTAGGTGGAACACATGATACAAAGATGTATCATGGGTGGAACACGCTCAAAACAAAAACTCTGGGCGAGGTGAAGGTTCAATTCTTTCTATTTATATATAATAATATATTATTTCCATAATTTTGTTTTGGATACCAACCTTTAAAGAATTTTACATTTTCAGAATGTTAATTTAACATTTTATTGGTGTTAAGTAAATATGCTAAAAAGGTTACCTGGACATTTCAAGAAATTTACCTTAACACCCTAAGAATGTTAAATTAACCAAATTAGCAGATTAGAACAAATATTCTTATTTTGTTCATTTGACTGTTATTTGGTGTTCAATTAAACAATACAATTTGACATTTTTAGATGGTTAAGTAAACGTGCAAAAACCATTGCTTGTATTTAAAGTGCATAAAGAGTTGAATTAATATTTTTTTGTTGTTTCAACAGCTTATTTTTTTCAGTGTATAACATTCCACGCCCGTCCAGTCTTTTACAACGGCTGATAAGCGAGCAGCACAGATCTCGGGACTGACTCTGCTGTCTTCCATATACTGTGGTACAAGCCCAACTTTGTGGGCCTCAATGTCTACAAAAATTCACGTATTATCCCCGCCTTGTGGGGGTGCCGGCGGAACCTTGCAGCGGTGGGGAGCCTGATGTATCGGCAATGTGTGACGTACCCTATATGAAGTGCAAATTTCGGGGCTTACTATTTCCCTATTATGCGGTCGGTCAATGATTTAAGCGTTTAGAATTAAAGTTGGAAGGGGTGCGCTCTAAATTTAAAGGAAATATTTTAAACTTTGATGGTTATTCGATGTTTTGATACTTTTAATGACTGGAAATTAGTTTAAAAACGTTTTATATTTAAATAAGTAATGTATCTAACATTTCCAATTATATTATAATTTTAACATGTGATGCCCGGCCTCAGTTGCTTTATACGACGAGCCGCCACTGACAAAACCAAACCCCTCGCCTCAGATGCTAAATAACGTAAGAAGTAATTTTTATTTAAGATTAGGATGTTGCCAAGTCGTTCATGGCGAGCATTTTGAACATTTCCTACATTGTCATTATTTTTGTTTGTTTATTACATTTTCTAGAAATAAACAGAATTACTTATTAGTTTTTCAGAGTGTTGCAGCAAATTTCTGTAATCAAATAATTATCGTTCTTTTTTAATATTTCCGAAACTGTTAGATAAGTATTATACCTATCTAACAGTTTCGGAAATATAATAGGACATTGTACATAAAATATACACACTGTATGTTGTACTACTTCACTAAAACGAATATTTTTAATTTTTATTTACCCAATCGAAAAAAACTTTTAATATTTCGTACTTCTCAGAAGAAAAAAATTTTTTTTAGTTTTTTCATAAAAAATCATCAAATCGTTTCGTTTCGTTCGTCATTTTTTCTTCTAACAAAAGTTATGACTAAGGATTAAACTCAGGGCTCTTGGTTTTCAAGCTGATGCTTTCATAACACTAAGACCTAGTGATCTTTTATATACACATTGACAAGCTGTGACTTTATTTTTTATACAATTATTTAATTTAAATTAATTTTTAGATAATAACATTTGTCGTAAAAAAATATAGTATGCAACTCGTTTATAAACTTTACTAGACACTCATTTTTCTACTGACTAAAATGGCGTTTATTAAACCTAATAAACAATAATTATTAATTATATTAATAAACAATGTTTTAAGTTTATTTTATTATAAAAACAAAGTGAGATTGAAAAAAATTATGTATTACAGTGTAATAATTACACCGCCCTCGGTGGTGTGGTAGTCTGCCCAACGGGATACAAGCCAACAGGTTGTGGGTTCAAATCCCACTAGGGGTATGAACCACATTAAAATAATAAAATAAATTATTAAATGGGGCCGGGTTCAAAAGTGGCCGATTTGGCGTGAATTAAATATTTTTATAAACGCTTATTATACCTATCTAACAGTTTCGGAAATATAATAGGACATTGTACATAAAATATACACACTGTATGTTGTACTACTTCACTAAAACGAATATTTTTAAATTTTTTTACCCAATCGAAAAAAACTTTTTTAATATTTCGTACTTCTCAGAAGAAAAAAATATTTTTTTAGTTTTTTCATAAAAAAAGGATTAAACTCAGAGCTCTTGGTTTTCAAGCTAATGCTTTCATAACACTAAGACTTAGTGATCTTTTATATACACATTGACAAGCTGTGACTTTATTTTTTGTTGTTGTCAAATGTCATACAATCGTCAAAATAAAGTGCCCTTCTTGCGAAATGATACTAAATGTGGACATTATTTTATTTCTACAAAATACAAAATTATTATATAACTTCTTATCTTTTATATCGCCGGCAGTAAATTACTATTTGCCGATAAAGTATTACAAATTTCGGGAAAAGATCCTTTTCACTTTTTCTGTGAAAACAACTTTTATATCGGCTGTTCCATTTTCAAGGGATAAAATTTTTACAGAAAAATTTGAAAAAAACGGCAATTTTGGCCGCCTGGCACCAATGGAATTCCATTTTTGTATAGATTACGCTCTATACAATTATTTAATTTAAATTAATTAACATTTGTCGTAAAAAAGTATAGTATGCAACTCGTTTATAAACTTTACTAGAAACTTATTTTATTAAACACTCGCCTGCAAGCTAGCTCGTACCCTCCGTGACTAAAATGGCGTTTATTAAACCTAATAAACAATAATTATTAATTATATTAATAAACAATGTTTTAATTTTATTTTATTATAAAAACAAAGTGAGATTTCAAAAAAATTATGTATTACAGTATAATAATTACACCGCCCTCGGTGGTGTAGTAGTCTCCCAACGGGATACAAGCCAACAGGTTGTGGGTTCAAATCCCACTAGGGGTAAAATAATAAAATAAATCATTAAAAGGGGCCGGGTTCAAAAGTGGCCGATTTGGCGTGAAATAAATATTTTCATAAACGCTTTTTTGAACAAATATGTAAATACTTACAGTAATCAGGGCCTTATATTTAACCGAACCGGCTCTGGAGGAAAGCAGATCTTCCTGCAACGAGTGGCAAAGACAGGGACGGGACAGGGGGTAAAATAGTCGCAAGGGGGGTCGATTGTTGGCACATGGTATTAAAAATGGTGATCAATAATTACTAAATTACGAACGATTAACGTCTGTTTACACTTGTCACGGGAAACCGACCATTATGAAATTAAGTGGGAGCGGTAGCTATAAAGCTAATGATATACACTCTTTTCACCGCATTGGCTATTTTTATGCTTTTTATCCACGGCGTGTGCTAATTTTTAGTTTGTAGATTATAGTACCTATGAAATAAAAATTATTTACTATAAATATAAGTAAATGTTCAATATGAAAAAATAAAAATTTTGTTTTTTGTAGTAATAAATATTCGTTGCCTGCTTAATATTATATTTCTATTGTGTCCTTTTTTTAAAAATTTCTGAACTCAAAATTTGGAATTAAATATTTAAAAAAAAACATAGGTTAATTGTGAATTTAAAATTACAAATCTATAGAATCATAAACTCGAAATCGAATACTTCACATCGAAAGTCTGAAATTTTGAATAGGAAATAATATTAGGTATATATTCTTAGTCAAAATAGAAATTCAGAGATGAAAAAATAAAATGAAAAATATGCAATCTAAAATAAGAAATTTCGATTTCACATTTACAATTTTGGATAAAAAAATCAAAATTCAAACTCTCAAATTCGAAATCTTATTTATAATATAGCATGAATTAGTAGTATCAACATCATTTTTATCCGTACCTTGAATAATACATCCCTTTGAAATCCTGAGCCATGAATATTATTGTGTGTGTGGGTGAGAAAAGTTTAAATGATTCAAAACAATTGGGGCCCCCATTTCTATAGTTACGCCACTGTCTGTTATACTTTCAGGTATTATATTAATTATAAAAAGGTCCAATTTAATAATGACAAATCCAGCTAAATTAAAAAAATGATTAAAAGTTTATATTTTTCTTAGTTTACGTAAAATGCATTAAGAAAAAGAAATGTTTTAGTCAAGATCTGTCACTTGTACTCAAGTACTCATTACAGACAAGTTTATAATTAAGTATTCCTAAGCTGGGGGCAGGAGTGGGCGGTAGCGCCGCCGCCCACTTTTAATTTCTCGTCGGTGTTTAATTAGAATGTTTTTGACACCGATGTCGATACACATAATAATTCGTTGAGTTGAAGGCGCGGTGTGCCGGAGCGTGACAACGTTTCTTCTACTTGACAGTCGGGCAGGCCATGTTTTGCCAAGGCGATACGATGATTATGTATCGGAAAAGAACTTTCGTCATTTACATACTTGGTGGACCCTTACCCGCACTGTGGGGTATCAAGAAATACACGGTGATAAACATTATGCTATTTTTTAGAACAAAAATGTTACCTTTATTTGGTCAATGAAACGTTTTTTAGTAAATTTTAAGGTTTTCAGTTCAGAATATCTTTTATAAAAACTATTTCTTGGGATTTAACAAAAAATAGAAACCATTGCTTGGAATTTTGATATAATTAGGAGAAATAACTTTACTTTTTTATGAAAAATCTTCAAACTATAAAAACAATTTAGAAAAAATATACTTTTTGTAAAATATTTGAATCTATTTCTTGTAATGTAGAAAAAATATACTTTTTTATAATAAAAATCTTAAAACGTTTAAATAAACCATTTCTAGTAATTTTGATGAATTTTTAGGCAAAATATATTTTTTATCAAAAAATCGGGCTTTAAAGTCAACCAGAAAGTTTTAGTTACATTTTGTAGACCTAAAAAGAGAAAAAGCTTTTATCTTGTGAATGGGTTAACCATTGAGCCAATGGTGTACTGTATTTGCAATACCAGAATTACAGCTATGATCAAATGAATGATTGTCTTACTTTGAACCTGCTTAAAATTAGTATTGAATTAAATTGTTATTTAATATAAGCAACAATGAATCTTAATGAAAAACTATCATTGGCATAAATAAAGTTATGGTTTATAATAAATGTCTACATTAAATGGAATCAAAGCTCTATTTCCTTTAAATATGTATATTCTTGTGCAAATATTAGTTGTATAACACATTAATATGAACTTTAAATAAAATGAATTCTGGAAACTGCTTTTGGTAGTCTTGTGTACACAGGTTTTTCTATCCATAAAATGAAATTGTTCTGTTTTCTGTAGGAACTATTAGGAACCCACTAGAAGTGTTGGTGATATTAGGCTCTAAGAAAGTTTCTGACCCATCACTAGCAACAGTTACTGTACTGGATGTGCAGGATCTGTCTGCCATGGCACATGGTTATTCTAAAACGAAATAGGAATTTCATCTTATGTATTTAGAGGCGAATCCTAAAGATTGCTGAAAGTGCTAAAGCAATATATACTTTCAGGACGCCCTGCAAGGATATCATGATGGTACTAAAAGACTATGAGAAGTTTTTTTATAAGTAAATAAAAACTTCGTCCATTTAAGCAATATAGCCATTTTAAGGCATGACACCGAATATAAACATAAACTGTGTCCATGGTATATGAGTACACATTTACCTTTTTGTTATCATTTATATATAATAAGTAATTAAATTACTGGATAATGCATGGCGGATAAACAATTAAAAAACATGTACAACTTACCTTGAAAATTCGGAAATAGGAAGTACAACCCCCAAAAAATTAGCAAATATAACAAACAACCAAACACTACCTTCACCAGAGATAACCCAGACACTTACATCAATCGGCGTCACCAGAAATACCGATTAATCAGTTGATCACATTGCAGGTTGCCGATGTGTGGTGTGGCAGGGGATGCCATAGCGCGTTTGTCTGAATTTTAGCAATCATTAAATTGAATATAGGCCGCATTGAAAAAATGGGAATGATAATTGGCAAATAACAAGTATTTTTCAAGACAGTGAAAACATTGGTATTCACAGTTAAAACTTACTTTACCTTAGTTTCCATTGGAATAAAAATCATAAACATTAAAAGAAACAAAGACTATTTTTATTTCATTTGTTTTTAATTTTTGGTTGAAGCATTATAAATTTTAATAAAATCAATTTTATATTTAATTAAATATTGTTAATTTTACCTTGATCAGATAAACTTTGAACTCAATCATTTCTAAAATTTTCAAGGAACTACAAATTTCCATTAGGTTTAAATCTAAAGAGCCATTTACTCTATAACAAGTAATTTTAACTTGATAATATTTTGTTATGGGCTGAATATAATATTTGTAATAACATCAATCCCTTACCCTCAATTGCTCCAAACATATTTGATTGAATAAACTTTAACTTTTATTGGAGAAATGAAAAAAAAATCAAACTATATTAAAGCGTTTTTTCTGTTTTTTCTTATTTGCCCCACTGTGCCTCGTATTTATGCATACGATGCCGGTCAATTTTTCGAAACTTTCCCAAACTCATCACTTTTCAACTTTTGAATTTTTTAAATCATCGACTTTAAATTAAATGGTAATTTTTTATAAACGTAATCTAACTTTATCGCCCATAAGGTCTTTAAAAACTTTTTTATACATTATTAAATTAATTAGTTATAATCCAAGAATATCACGTAATTTTAAAATGTTGGTTACATTTTGGTTTGTATATTAAATTAAATTAAAAAATAAAATTGTTCATTTTTAATTTACATTTTTTATTTGTATTCAACTAATCATAATTTAACACTATCACTGCGTTACAAAATTAGTCTTCTTAGAATTGTTTAAAACCGTAAAACTTCAAAATGTCCTTTTAACAATGAACGTTTATCAGTAATTTGCATGTGTGTTTTAACGTTGTCACGTGATTAAATTTAATGTACTCTATTCGTTTTTAATTTAGATCAACTGCACACAGCCAACTATAGATAGTGGAGTATTTCCCGGTGGACACAACGAACGAAATTTTAATCAAATTCAAATTTTTAAATTTCTAAATTAACACTGTACGCTGCATCAAAATAAATGCAACATCAGATTTAACAAGTCCAAATTTGTAAAAAAATGTATGTATGATCCTGCTGCCTAGTCCGCGCAGCTGGTGGTTGGTTTAACTTTGACTTCCCAAGATCTTCCACAAATTACTATAATTAATCCTTAAAAAAATTACGATATATTTGAGGCGTAGGAAAATGACTATAAATTAATAAAAATCTTAAATTTTAGTTGTTCAAATTATTCTTAGAGAAATCGTATTAAAAAAGGAGAACATATTTATTTCAGTGTATGTACATGGACCACTTTTGTTAACTTGTGACGATTATTTTTGCGTTATTTTATTGTCCCGGCACGTTTTTTTGTTTATTTTCTATCGCGACAACAAACAACAATTTTAATTTGACCCGATGTTTATTGGACATGCCGATATTTGTAATTTAGTATTGTTATTTACCTATGTAGGAGAAGCACATAATTTTTTATCTAGTGTGTAGCGATCATATTTTTATTGGAAAAATATAACTTTATTTAAGCGTACAACATTTTTCATATTATAACACTAAGCCTAAGAAGACTTTATATTTGTAAACAGTTCAAAAGTCAAATTATTTTACACAGCCGTACAAGAGTGGTTTCCTTTATCTCATTTAGCTCGAATTCAGTGTTGTTAAATAATGTTATGTCCAACCCAACCCAACCCTATAATGTCAAACGTAAACATTATCTACCTGACGCTTTCTCCGCTTCTTAGATATTGTACAATTTTTTTAATTCCTATACCTAAAATTTAAAATAAAATGTCAAGGAATATTAAAAACGCAATTTAAAAAATGTTCAGAACAAAGTTAAGGTTGTAAACAGAGCCGGCTTAAGGCAATTGAGCGCCTTAGGCACTTAAAAATTTGGCTCCTCTATTTAGATACTATACCCGGGGCATGTCCAAGTATGGGATGATTCAACAAAACTGTCACTGTCATCCTCCATAGGCTATGGATGGACCATAGCAACCTTAGTTCTTCATACAGGAAAAATATTGGAAATTGCAATGTTTTTTTTTAAAATCCATATTTTCCACAAATTAAATATATCAAGGTGAACCAAAAATAAAACTGTTAAAAATAGATGTGACTTAATAATTAAAACTTAATTTAGAACAACATACGGTTTTGCCACTCTACAGAGTGTCTTAAACTTATTGTAAAAAACATATTTTTGTTTAAACCTGTAAATTATAAACGTACGTCTATTTTTTAGTAATTTTTTAAAATGTGAGCGATTGTCCATTAATTTATCTACGACATCAAATAAAAAAGTTTTTTGCGATTGAAATTCATCGAAAATTTTTGTGGATCGATTATTTTGCTTGTGAGTGTATAAAGAAATTATCATTTTATTTCTTAAAAGTAAAATGATGCGGTTAATATTGTTACTTTTGGAAATAAAAAATCAAATTGACTTAATACTATATGGCTTTAATGATAGACTTAATATTTTAGGGACTAAATACCACATAAAAAAGTAAATTTCTTAGAAACAAAAAATAGCAATGACTCATTGCAACATTTCGCCCTAAGCGAGTTGTGGACTTAATATCATTTTAACACTGGATGAAAGTGGATACATACAGTTTTGCTCTGGAAAAAGAATGTAAAGCATTAATTTATAAATAAAAAAAAAGTATTAATATTATTTTTTAGTGGAGATATCAGCCTAATACCAATAGGTACATTAAAATCCCTTCGTAGGGATATATTTTTTATTATTATTCAAGTGGTTGTTAAAAACTTCTGGGTTTAGAAAAAAGTTGTATTTATTCTTTAATAATAAAACTTCTTGATATTCAAATCAAAACTTTAGATAGGTATAGATCAAAACCCAAAAATAAAGTTTTAAAGGCACTTTAAGTGTAGTTAGAGTATAAGAAAAAAATCTTAGTTTTCGAAACACAAATCGATGGTTATTTGACAAAACATCGTAAGCGACAAAACCTAAATTTTACAGGAGAGATTTTTTTGTGTGGTAGCTTTATTTTTAAAGTTATTTATCTGAAAACTGGTGAGGCATTTTATTAATGTAGAATTCATAAATTTAAGTAAGATCGAATCCAATCTAAAATTTTCATTAAATTTTGTGGCATACGATGTTTTATAAGAGCATCTTTAGGAAAATGTAAAATTAGTCTTGTCGCTTAAGTTACATTTTCGTTACTTTGTGGTATAGATTTGATGATTACTTTTGTCAAAACATCGTTAGCGACATTTATTTTTTTACTTTTATTATTAAATAAAAAAAAATTGCAAAAAAATTAATTTATAAAATATCACCAACGATATTTTGCCAAACAATGTTTGAAAATGAAATTCTACATTAGCTTTCTTTGAAAAAAACGAACGATTTTTATTCACAAACCAGTATCTAACCCATGGAGCCTACACAAGGAGCCCGAACTTAATAGGGAAAATTGACAAAACCTGCCCTCTAAATTGTACAAATTAAGTTTTTTTTTTCACCACCAGCGGCGCTGATTGTCGATGCTAGTGTTTCGGTACAAATTAAACAATTATTTCAGAATAAACGGAACACCAGCGCCCTCTTATCTTAGGAAGATTCTTGTTTACATGATGTTCGGACTCTTTGTGTAGGCTCCATAATCTAACCCATGCTACCATCATCTAACCGTTATAAATTTGAGCCAAATTATTTGACACTAGAACAACATACAATTACTACAAAAAATACTTTTAACGTAAAAACAATTATAATTAGGATAACTATTAATAATGCAATGAAAAAAAGAAATTATAAGCTTTTGATCAAATAAAATATTGTTTTAAAACTTGGTAACAATCACCACGGTGCAGGTATACTCACGAATAAACTGTTTAGAGCGGGAATAACGCCTTGATAGATCAAGGCGGGAGCACAATATTATCGTAAGCGACACAATGTTAAATCGCAAACGCCATGTTTCGGAGTTGCTTACGATTATTTGTCGGGAACATAATATGTATAATATTATATTATAATATTATAGAAGCGCTTACAATAATAAAAATATTCATACTAACCAATATTAGATTCCAAAATTGGGATAACTATTATGTTAACATGTGCAGCTTATCGTTAATGACACTTTGATAAAATAAAAAGTAATTCAACAAAATTGTCGCTTACGTTTTGTCAAATAACCATCGATATGTAAAAATTTCTTTAAATCTGTTTTATATCCCGGCGCATTCGCCATTTTTCTGCAATGGGTATTTGTGTAATAAGAGCGCAAAGTGATATATTGACGCTCTGAGCGAGAAGTTTGATGCGGGACGCGTAGCGAGAGCGGCAATGTAACTTTGCGCTCGAATTACACACAGGATTTTTTCTACAACCGGTGTTTTTATAAAAATGTTTAGTAAAAATTAATATTTATTGATAACCTCAAATTTGACTTTTGTGTCAAAAGTCGCAGATACCGTGGACTTCTTTTTTTATTATGGTTTCCATGGTAACTAAGCGAGCGTTTTAGTTACTTTGTCGCTCGCCGAGTATTTGTGTAAT
Source organism: Brassicogethes aeneus (assembly GCA_921294245.1). NCBI lineage: Eukaryota > Metazoa > Arthropoda > Insecta > Coleoptera > Nitidulidae > Brassicogethes > Brassicogethes aeneus. Next base: position 57,767,930 of record OV121133.1, on the reverse strand, counting down.
AAGAGCGCAAAGTGATATATTGTCGCTCTGAGCGAGAAGTTTGATGCGGGACGCGTTATCTCGCGAGAGCGGCAATGTAACTTTGCGCTCGAATTACACACAGGATTTTTTCTACAACCGGTGTTTTTATAAAAATATTTAGTAAAAATTAATAATTATTGATAACCTCAAATTTACCGTGGACTTCTTTTTTTATTATGGTTTCCATGGTAACTAAGCGAGCGACAAAGTAAAAAAACGTTCGCACTTTTGCTCGGTTGTAGAAAAATAGTATTTTGTAAAATACCGCATAAATCTCTGACAATAATATATTTCACTAAAAAAAAACTTTTTGAATAGAAAAGTATTGGTTAACAGGTGCATATAATACAAGGTCTTTATTTCATTATTGACAAATATTATATATAAACTAAATTGATCAAATTAGAATTTTGACAATTAAATTGCCAATCATGTATTTGCTTAAAAAATTAAAATGTTTTATTACATTAAATCTTAAAAAAAATTGTCAGAAACAACCAATGTCAAGATGGAAGAAGTCGAAAAAGATTATACCTATTCCTTCAAATATAATCAAAGAAGCCCAAATAATTTGGCGAATTAAAAAAATTGAGAAGGTTACGAGGTAGGAAAGCACTAACGGAGGATGTGTTGTCATATTTCCTAAATATCAAGAAAACCCTACGGTTTTGAAAAGTACTTCTCGAAACCACAAGCCGAAAAAAAGCTAAGGATTTCGAAGGCACACATATAGTTGAATTATTTGCCAGGGCATCCGATTAAGAGCTTTTGAAGATGAGGGTTAACAATTCAGTCGTTACGTACTGAAGGCTTTATTTTAAATATTCTACAGGTTTTGCTAATTATGGGCATTTCTGGTGCTATACATATCTTCATGTTTTATTCCCTGACACGAAAACAAATATTGCTGCAGTTTTATTATTGTAGATGAATGCTTCTTATTTAATGGTATTAAAATGTGTAAAAATATATGTTTACGTCATCACGTCTCCAGCGAGGAGTTCTTCCTGGGATATGGAAATGGAAAATGCACTGTGCAACATGATGGTAAAACACCTCAAAAATTTTTCTTGAAACTAGCAGATGCAGAATCTTACACTGGTCATAGTATTATTGGCTAATGCAGAGGGTCAAAATCAAACACAATGTTGGGCCCACCATGGGTGCTATTAAGAAAACTTAAATTAATGGGAACATTTTTGAATCTGACTACGCCACATTTAATATTATTGTAAATTTAATTACCATAAAACACTATGTGTCTTATGAATCGAATATATATCACAAATCAGTATAATTATGCTCTTAAAATATGTTAATTTTGAATAAAACATGTTATTGCCTTAATGCATCCTCCTTTGTCTCTGTCACTTAGTTTGCCAAAAGTTTTAGCTCTACCTCTGTAGACTAAATACTTGGCATTTCAAGTGGACCAGACAACAAGCACATGCTTGTGCAGAGCGCTCAGAAGAAAAAGAATATCGATTCGGTACGTAATTAGGTTTGTGGAAAAGTTTTAATTATAATCAGGCACATAATGGAACTTAAGTAGCGCGTTGTCTCCGATATTGTTGCGCTTTACGGTCCTTCATTGTGTAACTTTGTGCCGTCGTCGTTATACTCATACTTTTTTAATTCGTTGTCCCACATCATGTAGATTTAGATTTTTGGGACGGGTATCGTTAATATGCTTAAATCCTAAAAGACACAGCAACAAAAATTAGTAAAGTTTAGTCTAGTTTATAAGCATAAAATAGAAAAGACAAGCTAAAATAACGATAACCTATATCTTCTGCTGCAGCATGACACATGTGTAAAAAAAAATACTTTTTTTATAGTCACTATATCTCAAAAACTCAAAATTTTGGGATACCATGGTATTCCAAGCAGCCACTAATAACTATTAAATTGGTCATTTTTGACTAATTTATTTTTAGAGAGCAATTTTACAAATTTTAAGATGACTTTTTTTACAAACCCATTAAAGCATATACTATTTCATACTTTGTAGTTTGTTTAAGCCAGTCTGGGGGGTGGTGGCAATATTTAAATAAGACTTAAAACATTTTTTTCTACGACCACTGTGTAAAAGTCACATTTCGTATTGGCATCGTTGCTTAGAAAATAAATCTTTTCATTGGCAAGGCAAAACACGAATGTAAAGTGACATTTCTGTGTGAAAAGTGACAGGTCTGTGTGAAAAGAAATTGACAGCATCGTTTGACATTCGTTTCAAAATTTGTATTGTATTTATATGTATGTCTAAATATCATTTAGAACACAATTAATTGTGTTTATATAATAAATTCTAGTTTTTAGTGCCTTTATTTAAATTGAGAAGGTATACTTATAACTTATAACTTATAAGTTTGTTGATTTTAAGTAAATTATAGGTACCTTAAAAATTAAAAGAATAAGATGAAAGAATTTTAACAGCTGTCAAACACGTTTTTAGGTTATTTTGTTTTGTATTTGAATATAATAAAAAATAAAAGCTTTCTTCAAGATCGTGTTAATGCACACTCGGCCTGAAGGCCTCGTGAGCAACTTAAACACTTGCATAAAAAAGCCGCTTTTCAACACTTGTAAAACAAATAACTATTGCGCTAAAAGTGCGCTAGAAATGCATGCAAAATATAATTCCTATTCTGTGTTTAAATTAAATTTAAAAAAAACATAACTTTTACAGATATATATAAGTATACTTACTTATAAATAAATAAATTTTAATAAAATTAAACAAATTACACAGTTATTAAAGATTAAAAAAAAACTTTTGGAAAAAATATATTAAAAGTGAAAAATAAACAAATATTTAAAAAAATCCTGGGGGGTTTACTTCTAATATATGCTCCTCTGGTTTAAACAAAATTATGATTACATAAAAAATCAATAAAAACTCTTAATTTTCCTGAGCACAAAGGGAGCTAAGCCCTTAGGCTAAAATGACAACAATTTAAAATCGTTATAAAAGTATAAAATCGATTTTTAAAAAGTTTTACATCAAGCGGTACATTTTTAAATAGAAGGTAATTTTAAATTTTAGTTGGTACTGGGGATTAGACGTTTGACGAGAAATTAGTCGGGATTAAGTAACTGAAAGTGAAATGAGCGCTCAACAGGGTTGAAGGTTCGGTTTAAAACATATTAAAATATTAATTTAAACATTCGTTGAGCAAGTTTATTAAGAAGGCAGATCCCCCCCTGCAGGTGGTTGTTGTAGTTGCCGTTGCCAGGTGTTTTGATTACAAATTCGTCAAAGAAACCGCAAATTCAGAAGACGGGGAATGTGTTCCATCCACCACGTCGCTCACTTTTAATTGCTTTGTGCGGGCGCGCAAATTTCTTTGCCGCTGCCTTCGGGATTTCTTGAAAACTCCGGCGCGTTCCTCTGACGCCGGCCCCGAAAGTTAAGCGGCTTGCGGTTTCGTTTGATTGTGACAGGAAGAGGGAAAAATCTCGCTTTCTTACTTGCCTAACTGTTTGCCCTCACTTCTTACCTAACAACCAACTTGTTTAATAAGGCCAATTTATGTTAAGAACTTCATAAAGAGGTTATTAAAATCGCTAGAACATTTTCAAAATACGACCGGAGTCAATAAGTTCGTTCAATTTTCAATTTTCTGCGTTGCCACTTGAAAAGTAACTATCATCTATCGGTAAACTGCACTAACATTTTGAGCCAGCTGCTTTATTTTGTTGTACAGTCAAACAAATTTATTTTATTATAAATGTTTGTTAACATGAGTTTGTAGTTTCTTTTTGGAAAATTTTAACATAATTTTTTGTAGAACTCTGGTTGGTTTGGAAATATTTTACCGAAAGTTTTGTAAAGCTAATATGCAATTTTGCAAGCATTTTGTTAATTTCGAAGGTTACAGATTATTTTGTTAATGTTGAACAAATTATTTCGTTGAAAAAGTACACGTGATTTCAGCGTCTGCAACGTATGTTTCTGCTTACTTTATTTCAATTCGTAACGTGTTCGTAACAACTTTCTAGAGTGTTAATAATATATTACCAGAAATCTGTTGTTATTATTATTATTATTCGGATTCCTTATACAAATTTAACTGATTTTCAAACTGAAATTAGGGGATACAGTGAATTGGGTTAAAGTTACGAAAAATCAGTAAGTGTTGTAATAGTACTGATAATTATATTGGACCAAATTTCTTTATCAGAATGGTGTTATAATTGTATGTATATTATTTTTTTGTTCATTTACCTTCATGTGTTATGTATGTGTTAATTTTTTTGTTTAGAAAATTGATTAATAAAGCAACATTTCTTATCAAAATTCTTTTCATCTAAGTTCAAAATTTTCAACAAATACTTTTAATACTGGGTCTACAAAAAGGTTAGTAAAACTACGGTCCTTTTTGAAAGTTACAAGAATTATGGTTGAATTATTGATATATGTATATGGGGTATTCCATGCCAAATCGACCACTTTTGAACCCGACCCCTTTCGATCTGGCCAAAAGTTTTCCATTCTTTTTATCCTTTGAAAAACATTTTTGAAAATTTGTTCAAATTTCAAATCCAACCCCAAAAAAGTTTAAAATTTTTCAAAAAAATAGGTTTTTTATTTTCAAATAGCCATAACTTTTTGTTTTTATGAATTTTTCGAAAAAATACACCAAAAAAATTTAACAACAACAACTCTATGAAATTATTGCTTTTTTTTAATAAAATCGTTATTTTTGCGAAGTTCTTATCTTATTTTTTATTTTTTTTTCTCAAAAAAAACTTCAATTAATGTTACAATTTTTCCCGCCAATCCCAGAGTGAGCCGATTTTTTTTTCTATTTTTTTAATTTAATTGAAAAAAATTGTCTAATTTACAAAAATGCAATTTTTTTCACAAACTTTATTTATATAATAAAATAAATGCAATTTAACGATTTTAAGGTATTATATTCTCAATTTATAGGCTTAAGCTACGACTGTAATGACTAAGATTCAAATTCTAATATATCAATTGGATCGATAAACTATGGTATGATAATTATAGACTTACTATATAGTCAGTTTACTGGATGCCATACGCTAAAGTCTATTCAAAATTTGAATTTAAAATCCAAGTTGGACTAAAACAAAACACCCCAGACGCGCGAATGAACACAGAATTTGTAAAATATTTAAACGACAGAGGAAATTAATAAATAATTGTTTGCAATATTTTTAAAATCATTGAATGTTAAATGTATTAATCATTAATTCTAGATTAATTCTAGTCAGTATAATCGTAGCTTAAGCCTATAAATTGAGAATATAATACCTTAAAATCGTTGAATTGCATTAATTTTTTTATATAAATAAAGTTTGTGAAAAAAACAAAAATTTCATTTTTGAAAATTAGACAATTTTTTTTCAATTAAATAAAATAGAAAAAAAATCGGCCATTGATTGAAGTTTAAAAAAAAAATAAATAAAAATAAAAAATGGCGAACTTCACAAAAATAACGATTGTATTAAAAAAAAGCGATAATTTCGTAGAGTTGATCATGTTAAATTTTTTTGTCTATTTTTTCGAAAAACTCATTTAAAAACAAAAATTACAAAAAAAAATATACCAAAAGGTCAATTTTTGAAAAAGTTATGGCTATTTTAAAATAAAACTTTTTTAGGGTTGGATAAAAAATTGGAAATTGGAAAAAATGTTTTTCAAATTGTACAAAAGAATGGAAAACTTTTGGCCAGATCGAAAGGGGTCGGGTTCAAAAGTGGTCGATTTGGCATGGAATACCCCATATATATATATATATATATATATATATATATATATATATATATAGGATTCTGTTATTAAATCCACAAAAAGATTGTTATGATTGCAAACTACTTATTCAATTACACAGTAAAAAATAAGTTGCTAAATTTAGCAAAATTTTAGCAATTTTTTTTGCTCCCACAGGTCCACTAATTTTTTATGTTGATTTAACAAAATAATTTGCATTCCCTAGTTGTTAAATTACGTTTGTTAAAATAAGCAAACTATATTGTTATTATTTAACAAATATATATTGTTAATAAATGCAATAAATTTGTTAAATTATAAAATAAATTTTCAATTTTTAACAAATAAATTTATTAAATTCGCATTTTTTTTGTTCGTAGAAGCAATTCTTAATTTGCTATTTTTACAATAATTTTAAAACATAAATTTGTTAAATTTACATTCTTCTTTGGTTCTTTAAGCAAAATTTATTTGTCATTGAAATAAGTATTTTTGTGTATTTTAACAAATATTTTTTTTATTTGTATTCTTTTTTTGTCGTGGAAGCAACCTTTATTTGTCATTTCAACAACAATTTTATGTATTTTAAAACATAAATTTGTTAAATTTACATTCTTCTTTGGTTCTTTAAGCAAAATTTATTTGTCATTGAAATAAGTATTTTTGTGTATTTTAACAAATATTTTTTTTATTTGTATTCTTTTTTTGTCGTGGAAGCAACCTTTATTTGTCATTTCAACAATTACCTATTTTGTGTTTTAACAAATAAAATTGTTAAAGTTGCATTCTTTTTTGTGGTGGAAGCAACTTTTATTTGCCATTTGAACAATTATTTTTAAGTATTTTAAAAAATAAATTTGTTAAAGTTGCTTTTTTGCCATTTTTTGTTGTCAATTGTACAATTTTTTTGGGTGGAAAATCCAAACTTTGTTTGCTATTTGTACAATTTATTTTGTTAAGTAGACAATTATTGTTGCAGTTAATTTTAATTAAAAACAAAAAAATGCGTTATGATAATTATAAAAATAAGACTATTAGGTACAATTATTGTACCCTGTAAGAGTCTTATTTTTGTAAAATAAAATTTATTAACTTTTACAATTATAACATATTTTTTTATTTGCTAAATGCAACAATAATTGGCGAAATTATAAAAATAAAATTTAACAAACAGCAAAAAAATATTTATAAGCAACTAACATAATTTTATAAATTAAAATTGTACAAAGGACAAATTATACTTTTTTCTCAAAAAATATACATATGTGATAATATGTGACATGGGTATTTGGTATAAGGTAATATAATATAAACACATATTAAAGTACAAAAATATATATTTTAAAGAAACAAAACATGTTTAACAATATTTATTATAATATATTATTTACACTTATTGTTTTATATTAATATAAAATAAACAAAAAACACAACAAAACTAAAATATTATTAACAATAATAATTATTCTTATTGTTTCATTTTAATATAAAATAAGCAAAAAACATAACAAAACTTAACTTTTAGAAGAACTCCTCTAGAGGAAGTTTTAATATATTCTTCTAAAAAATCTTCCCGAAGATTGGCCCCGTATTCGTCTTGGAGTGTAAATTCCTTTGATTCACACAACAACAAAGATAATCTACAAAAATATTTTGCTTTACTTACCACTTTCAATTATGTCTTTATACGAGCAAGGGGACAATATAGAACACCATTCTGTTTCGTCATATTTATCACGGAAGTATAATTTTGTTAATCCGTACTCCATAATGGCTTTAGAATACTTACAGTAAAGCCGACTGACGAAAAGAAAAACACCCCACCTATTAACACTGACCACAGCCACTGAATAACGGTGTCATCATGAAGCAGCCTGCCGCAGGCTTGTGCCGAGCATGCGCTCTGCTCGAAAATAGCAACATTTTTTGTTAATTTACAAAATCAAGACCAAATTTTGCACAACTAATTGGTATTTTAGCAACTAAGTGTTGTTTTTTTACATACTTCGAATGTCTAAAATAACAACCTAAATTTGGTGAAATTTGCAAATTATTTTTTGTTCATTTTAACAAATCATTAAGATATTTCGTGGGTTGAATATTATATTGTTCCATCAGCAATTTTGGCGGAAAATGAAATTTTTACATGAAAATGAAGGTTTAACGAATATCTATCTATCTAAATAAGTATCACTGTTAAATATAGCCCAGAAATACTAAAAACGACATTATTATTTTGTTCTATGTGCGAAATTCAAATATAATGAACTATTATAATGTTCTAACAAACCAATCAATTAAATTGCAAGTTTTCGAGTTGTCACTGAAAGCCTAACATATCTGTCATCGGCAGTTTAAGGAATTACGTCGTAGGTTTTTGTACAATCCACACAACAAGGTCTGTTCTATCTCGTACTAAAAATACAAAAAATCACTGCAACACTGCACAGTTTAACGGCGGCCATTTTCGTTGTTTACAATGTTTGTGCTTTGGGTTTGTGCTCTGTTTATACAGATTAATAATCGTTTTAAACGTTGTGTTTCTCACAGTAAGCCTTAAAAGAGTCCTTAAAGTGCTAAGAACAACCATTTTACTCCTCTATTGTAAAAAATAAACTTTATTCTATCAGGGCTGTCATAAAACTGTCAGTCAATTTTAAGGTTAAATTATAACCCACAAATTAACCTTCAAATTGTCATTTGACAGCCCTGATAAAATAAGGTATATTTATTATAAAAAAATTGTCCTTAGCACTTAAAGGCCTTATTTGAGGCTTACAAGTGCCTCTGTAAGAAACAACGTTTAAAACAATTATTAAACAGCACAAACCCAAAGCACAAGAATTGTAAACAACAAAAATGGCCACCCTTAAACTATATGCAGTGTTGCAGTGATTTTTAGTATTTTTTAGCATGAGATAGAACAGGTGTGGATTGTGGGTTTTTGGTGGTTTAAGTGATTATTTTATTTAAAAATAAATGATAGTGAGATTCCGTAAGTACAAAAATACAATAATTTTTATAAAAAAGTTATAAAGTTATATTGAGTATGGCGATGTATTTTCGCCAATGTTGATACCAGATATTCGCAATAAACCTGAACTAAAAGAATGTCTCCTGTCTTTTGCTAAAGTTGTTGATCTAACCAAATTATTTAAGTTTATGCCGCCTGTTGATGTAATTTTTAAAAACTTTTTTTAAACAACTTAATAATGCTGCTGTATTTGCAAATGAGAAAAAAAAGACAATAATTAGTTGTTGAGTTGAGTTATCATAAATAATTAGTATTACTTAAGCCTTGTTTTCTTTGTAAGAGTAATTTTTTACCCTATACTGTTAGAACATTTTGGAACGTTTTGTAAAATTTTGAAAAATAATAAAACAAGAATGTTCTATTAGCAATTGTTTAATTATTATTATTATTATTATTAACATTTTTAGTTAACCAAAATACTAAAATTAAGTGCCTTAAGCACTATGCACTAGCTTACTCGCGTTAAGTACAAAATATCTTTACAAACTTCAATAATATTAATATTCGAAATTTCAAAACTTGATTTTCAAAACATTAGTTTTATTCTATTAGAACAATATAATATTCAACCCACGATTTATCAAATTTATTTGTTATTATGTCAACTTATAATTGTATCTTTGACACATAAATTTTGTATTTTAACAACTTGAAGTGTGTTTTTTCACAATTTCAAGCGGCTAAGTTACGAAAAGTTATTTATTGTTGATTTAGCAAATATATTTGCCCTACTAACAATTTATGATTTGTTTTTTAGCCATAAGAAGTTGCTGTATTAACAACTAATATTTAGGATAATTTACAAATTAGTTGTTGTTGATTTTATCAATATTTTTTTTTATTTATTAACAAATATATTAGTTAATTTACAATTTATTTTGCTAGATAGACTTATTGGTAATTTAATTTGTTGTTTTATCAAAATTTATATTTACTACTTTATTTGTTAAATGTGTTTGTTAAGTTTACCACTCTATTTTATGAATTTTAGCAATAAATATTGTTGTATTAACAAATCATAATTTAACAACTTAAAATTTTTTACTGTGTAGTTAACTTATTCAATTAGTTAACAGATTACAGTTGGTTGTACAGTTGGTTAAAATTAACAAATATTTTTTAACTGTGTATCATCTATAGGTAGACTGCATTAAAATTTTGATCAAGCTGCTTTATTTTGTTTGACTGTAACAGTCATCTAAAGGGAAAATGAAAGAAAGAGGATTTCTTGTTCGAAACGAAATTCTTATAATCTACCCCCTTAGGGTTCATCATTCAGGTGGGCATCGCGACGCTCGTTAAAACGATGTCATCGCCGTTTAGCGTGCTGTTTGTTTAGTTTGATTGTACGTCGGTCGGTCGGGTCTGTCGACGGGCCGCAAATGAATTGATAACTCCGGATTGCGACATCTGTCAGATCTTAGATAAGCGACCCCGCAATTGATAAAGACGGCAGCGGCATGGGCGGCGGTGAGATCCGACAGTTGCTCGTTATATCTGCACCGCTTGCTTTTCAACAACAAAATGATTACGGAGTATCTTTTTATCTTTTTTGTTACAAATAAAGATTTGTTCAATGTTTACCCTTTTAAAGCGTTTTAAGGGGTGGTAATGTTTTAAATATATTACCTATTTTTTGCGCTTTTGTACAATGTTGTACATTTATCCTTCCTGCATTTAACATAATTTTTAACTGGTATTTCGATATTTTGCTTAGTACATTTTGAATACATGCCCGCATTTAATAAACAGCAATGCCTTATCAAAAATTGAATATCTACCCAAGCAGCATTTTTGGTTCCAAAAACCATTACCAAAGTGGTGATAACTTTAAATTAGTTAAGTATACTAAACAGCTACTTTATTTTTTACTTAAAAGTAATTCTAACTTTTAAATAGCAATATTTTGTAACAGAAACTTCATTCTCTCCTTAAATGGTTACTATAAAGTAATAAACATTTGAGTAAAACTTGGTTGCCCCCAAGAAGACCTTGCAACTTTAAAAAAGGTGTTATATGTAAAAAAACTTTCAAGTAAATTTAATTTGTAGCAGTTACTTTCGGTTGCTACCTAAAGATTACATTATAATTATTTTTACTTTGTAGTCCCTTTGCAAGTTAAAGTCTCGAAAATGGAACATGAGTTAAAAAACTACAAAGTTAATAACTTAAAAGTTATTATTTTAGTATTTGGAACGTTTATGGTACTAACCAAAACTACCGTAAAGTAAATTAAGGTGGAAAGAACTCTTTAAAGTAGCGAAAACTACTTCAAAGGAAAATGCTTCTTATCGGCCATTTTTTACTGTACAGTACCACGTGGTAATGTAAATAATAAATTATTTTATTTGTTTGTAAATCGTTGTTTACTTTTTAATAAATAGTAATTTTGTTGAAAAATTAATAATAAATATTAAGATTTGTTTATTTATAAACATTATTAAATAAATAATTTGTTAATACTTAAATATTGATGAAGCGCATTTATTTTACAAAAACTAAATTCATAAGTTCAACAGTAAAATTTAAAGGTTTTTTTTTAATTTACCTGCCTAATTAAACATTATATTGTTATTCTGGAAGTTTTAAACTACCAGTACATATTTAATAAACTACGACATTGAAAAGCCAAGTCCGTAGTGGTTCTATTTAAAAAAGAAGGGATGGTATAATCTAATATACGTTTGACAAAAACAGTTAATATAGAAATAAAAACAAATAAATAAAAGTAATTATAACGCTCTAGCAACGATATTAAAACGTTCTAGTATCGTAGCAGCTACGTTCTAAATAGTAGCAGGGTTTATAGCTAGTGACATATTTTTACCTTTTTGGAACTCAATAATTGTTCCCCACTTTAGTCGTAACTTAGTAATGAAAGAGTTATATAAAGAGACCGGCGACTGTCGCAAAACACTTTAAAGTTTCTTCAATAGTCCCATATACGTAACAAATACTTAAATTGTTGTTTGGGTAGCTTAAGGTGACATTTTTAGGAACCAAGATCCTTCTTCTTATCTTGTATCTGCGTATTCCTTATCTACAGATTAAGGTTAAAACCAAAAAAAAAATACAATTACCTAAACGCCTAAAATTCTATTTGCAAACTATAGGATACTCAATTGCCATTGGCCTATTTACATTTTGAACTCGGTATCGTCCCGATATCTTAGACTAATTGAGAAAGCAGGGTCGGTGAGTAGCAAGTGTTGTTTTTTCTTGAAACGCCCATCCGTGCCTAGAATTAAAGCGATCGGAAAGGTATACATTTTAATTAAGGTGGCACTCGGTGGCCTTATAACAAGCGGCGGGGGGCGAAGGGAGGGCCGACGGGGGTTATTCGATCTTCTCGACGCCCTGCGACGCTGAATTTATTTGCAGGCTACAAATCTGCATTAGACAGACACGTTATATCGACACTTTGCACAAATAAGATTTTTATCCCGGGCTTAAGTTTATGGCTTACATCATTTTTTGATTAAGTTCATTTATGGAAATGGATTTGAAGTAATTAAATAAGTGGCAATGAGGTTTAAGAATGACAATATAATAACTGATGGGCCGAATTTTAAGCGGTGGTAGGCTCTCTTAAAATGAGTTAGTCAAAAATGACTGCGAAAAAGCAGCCACTAATAATTCTAGTCAACAACAATTTGTATCTCGGACATTTAGCAGTCAATTTATATGTAAAATTGTCCGCTGAATCCGAAAATGTCGTCAACAGTTAGAAAAGTATAAGTTTTTGAAATATAGTAAATTTTCCATATAATATGTAATTGACTATATCTCCAAAACTGCTCTACTTTTATATCTTTTTATAACATTTTCGGATTCAGCGGACAATTTTACATAGTAATGGCCAGAGCTGGGCACGAGTACTAAAAAGTACATTTGTAAAGAGAGGTTACGGTTACGAGTAGTAATCGTGAAAACACGAGTAAAGAGTACGAGTACCTTAAAAAAAAATGTTAGTTAATATATTATTCTTTATACATTACAAATACTTTGGTCCTAAGCTATAAAAATACAAATACAAATTTATAAAATTATTTATTTTATACATTAGGCACAGGGTGATCCCCTGTAATGTCGCCCCCTTTACCTTTTTTATTTTTCCACTTCTAAAAAAATTGGAAAATTGATCAGTATACAGGGAAAAACAAAAAGTTTATTTTTGGATCACCCTATATATAATTTTATTTTTCGATTCCTTGTAAAATTCTAAGCATAATTTATATAACATACCATGGTATATACCTAAATTCAACCGTTTCTGAAATATTTAGATTATTTTTGAGATAATAAGTTAAAATAGTTTGTGTTTCTCCACACTTTTAAATTTTTTGGGACACTTAAAATAAAAGAATTATAGGGGGGGACATTATAGGGGATCACCCTGTACATAAAATAATAAATAAAAATAACAATTCTTAAATAGTTAATAATTTTACCTATATACTTGTTATAAAACCTATAGGCTATAATATTTTATATTATACTATATATTATATTATATAATTTAAAACAGACTTTCAACAAAATGTTTTGATGCTTACGATATTTTGGAAAAAAGTAATCGATATAATGAACGGAAATACTCGTATATATTACTCGTGGATTTCACGAGTATTTTTTACGAGTACATTGAATTTGGTTTGTAAGTACGAGTAATAAGTATTTCAAATGAAAAATACTCGTAATTGAAATACGAGTAAAATTACTCAGTACTTGGTCAGCTCTGGTAATTGCCTATTCAATGTCCGGGATACCTACAATGGATACAATTGATGTGGACTGCTTTTGCGCTATGACAATTAGTCATTTTAGACTAATTTATTTTAAGAAAGTGGGACAAACATTTTGATATAAGAAATTTCCCCTAAGGAGCTAGAGGCGTGAAAAGGTGACCTCTCTAAACATTAATTAAGTAGTCTAAAATAACTAATTGTAATAGCAAAAAAGCAACTAATATTGTTAATAGCAATTTGTTTCCCGAATATTTAGCAGTCAATTTTCATTTAAAATTGTCCCTTCAATTTAAAAATGTTGTCAAAAGTTTTTGAAATATAGTAAATTTTCCATATATATATAATAATATATATTATAATATGGAATTGACTATATTTCAAAACCTGCTCTTCTTTAATAATTATTGACGGTATTTTCGGATTCAGGGGACAATTTTACATATGAATTGGCTGTTAAATGTTGGAGATACCATGGTATTTCATGGTTAGCCATGGTATAAGTGAAAAAGCAGCCACTAATAACTGTAGTAACTAGTCATTTTTGACTAATTCATTTTTAGAGCTCCGTTTAAATTAGGCGCGCAGACCGTATTGTAAACTTAAAAGCTTAGGTACCTAACCTCAATTCTACTCATTCTAACCTTAATTATACTAAAAGTGACAGATACCTAACCTTAATTCTACTAAAAGTAACAAATACGTTATCCCAATACTACTAAAAGTGACAGATACTCACCTCAAATTACGTAATTTTTTATTACCATAGTTACGCCAAATTCTAACGATGCGCGTAGTTTTTGAAGCCTGTAGCTCTGAAGCACATGTTCTACCTACCATCCCTTAAAATTCGGGCCAACCGTTTCCGACAATCTGTATGGAGACAAGGTAAAATAAAAACCTGCAAAAAAGTCTCTTTAGTGCTTGTCGTCATTTCAGCTGGTCGACTAAAAGCGTTTTTTTTTAAATATAAATAAAATTAACTTTATTTTGAAATTAAACATTTTAGCAAAAGTAACTAAACTTTTGTGAATTTAATCTAAAACAGTGTAAAGGACGAATAATAAATTAAAAATTTACCAACCCCAAGCGTATTCGCCAATTTAAAAAGTCAACCTTGAAAGTGCATGAAAAAACTTTAAAGTGGGTAATTTCTTTTTATCATATTAAATAGACTTCCCGGCATATTATAAAACTATTTATCCAGAAAAGTTTCCAGTAAGTGCTTTAAAACGATGTAAGATTAAATCTCGACGATCTCAATCTATTACTCTGTTATTTCGCTAGACTTTTACAAGTTGTTTTTTACGTTGCAAAGCTTGCTCCGGCGACTGACGAGCCGCTTGTGTAAAAATAAAACGCAATCTCCAAGGTACTATCCGCAATCTAAGGTCAAAGCGTTCTTAGATATTTTCGCTGGTTCTTTATTTTTTAATGAAATACGTCTCGTCTTAAGTTTAAAGTTAAAAAACGGCTTTATGTCAGAGTTTTTGTACGAACGAAAACGTCTTCGTTGAGCATGGGTTTAATTTAAGTATTTTTGGTAATAATTTTATTTTTTCATTATTTTAGCTTGTCTATATTTTAATAAAAACATGTATTAAAAAAATTAAAGAGTAACTTAAATTTTTTAATAATAAATATGATATAATAAAGCAGTGGGAAAATATTAGTTACAAAATAGTAATTTTTAATTTTATCCTTATAAAATGTAGGTATATTTACACAAGATAAATTCTTTAATTAAACGATTTAGCGTAGGAAAAAAGGCGTGTAGAAGAAAAAGATTCGAAAAGGCACTCAGGCAGCGGGTACTTAAAAATCCCAGGAGAAACTTAAAACTGTTTGCTTAGTATTTAGTTGATTATATTGAAATTTTTAGCGATGCGACGCAGATTAAATAGATTTTAAGTGCGCGTGCTGAAATAATTAGACGTTAGTTAAAAGTCTTCGTAAGTATTGTGGATTGTGGAAATTAGGGGGGGGAGACATAAGCAAAAGGGGGAGTTGAAGGGGGGACGGAAGTCAGTGCAGCGTCCTGTTTAGTGATTTCCCCGGGGGGGTATTGATTGGGGAATGCAACACCTTGTATCGTGCACTGAACCATAAACGTTTTTTCTGGGGCAATTCCACAAGGTTTTAGCACTTTTTTAATTTTTTAATTACTTATTTAGTTTTTTTAAATATCATCAAGAAAATGTTCACATAATTTGTCGACGGCGACAACCTATTATAATAGGTTGTCGCCGTCGACAAATTATATATATATATTATTATATATAATAATGGTAATAAATTATTGGTATTATTATTATAACTAAAAATGATAATACCCAATTAGGAGAAGCTGAAAATCTTAAACAAGCTTAATGATTACAACTAAAATCTGTACCTCAGAGACAAACGGTAATAAGTCCATTTTTTTTTAAATCACATGAAACATTTTTTGCCTTTTTTTATACGGATTAAAAAAAGAAAAACTATTGAAATAATAAATAATTATTTATATTAAATCAGATGCAAGGTTCGTACAAAGTAAAACGTGCTGGGGTCGAGGAAATAAGTAGTCGGCCACACTGAAAAAAATATTGTTCATAATATGAATGAACCACCATCATCAACTGATGTTTCATTGGGCAAATGAACTTTTTCATTAAGGTAATAAACTGCTATTCAAAAATCAATATTACCTTTCATCAATATTATGAATTCATATTCATCAAGATAATGAATGTCACGTCCTTAAATTAATGTAAAATGGTAATTACTGCAATACAATTATCATCAAAATGATGATTTTTTTCTTTGAATCAATAAATTCGTGTATCGTTTGCATTCTGGAACTTTAATGAACAGTAATTATTGCATTAATGCCATCGTCATAAATTAATGAATATATTCCCTATAGAGAATATTGAAGTAACAAACTAAAGTTATTAACTCAATTAGTAAGCTTCATTTTATTAATGTATGAGTTCATTAATTATCGTAAGTAATATCATAAGGGCATCTAATTTTTCTGAAAAAATCGAAAAAACATGTTGCTAAGTAATATTTTAACAAGAAGCATGAGTGCTGGTGGCAACAAAAATCCAAATCAAAGACGAGGATTTCTGCACCTGCACGAATGCAACTTAGCAATGTGTTTTTTCGATTTTTTTCACAGGAAAAATTAGATGCCCGAATGGTATTTGACAAGACTATTTTAAGAGTAACAGTTAACAATTAAAATATTAATTGCAATTTTTGGTGACGACAGCTGTCAAGTTTTGCCGCGGGTAAACTCGAAAAAACTGCTGACAGGTGCTGTCATACAGTTTTTCCACCTAGAAACCATTTGTAATTCAAAATTGCGCTTTTGTGATTGGTGGAAATTAAGACGAGGGAAATAGTCGATGAAAAAGTAAACATTGTACTAATGAACACAAATTATCAATTCAACGATTATGTTACATTTTATTAATGAATGATTTAATCAATATAAGAAATATGATATTAAGTATAAAGTGTTGTTTGTATTAATGAATCAGTTTCATAAAACTAATAAATTTGTCATTAAACGGTACCCTATTACTTTGTAGAAACACGCAAAAAAATAAGTGTCTTATGGATTGTGTAGCGATTTCTTTTAACGTCGAGACGTCGAATGATATATACAGTGTGACCCATTTGTTTGCGACTCACCCCTGTAAAATCTTTATTTATTGTGCGATTTTAACCGGTTTGTTTTAAAGTGTAGATCTTGATAAACTGTATTTTTGGAGCAAAAGACGCCATATTAATACAAAATACAAGGCCTACTATGTCAGTTTTTAAGAGTAAATTTTTAAGAATTCATATTAGCGATTTTTTTAAACAAAATATAAGCACGGCACTGGATTCACCACCCCTCAACAGTGGCGTAATAAGCACCCCCGCAGACCCCGCACCGCGGGGGGGCCCAAACGGTCAGGGGGCCCAAGGCTCACCTCACTCTTTAAAAGTTTAAACCAATAAATTAAAGAAATATTTAATTTTTCAAATATTTCATCTTAAAAAAAATAAAAATCCTAAAAACCTAAACGTATAAGTATTTTTTGTTTACAATATTTATTAAACGCTTTTCCAAATGTTAATATTTGCTAAATTAACAATGTTATTTGTTATATTTTAATTCTATAGTTATTTGGTTTGAAAGTTATGCAAACATTATTTGTTAAAAATATTTAAAATTTAACAATTTAAAAAAAATTAAATTAAATGCAATACGACAAAATATTAACTATATAGAATTACCATGGGTGGATAAAGAGGCAACCAAAATTAATTATATATTTTCTGTTTAACTACCAAAAATTTTTGGTAGGTAGTTAAACAGAAAATATTTAATTAATTTTAGTTTAAAAAATCTTATTATATATACCTTTTTATTTGCAGATCATTTTCGTAATTCTATAATATATATCTCATTGGGATTCTTTTAAAAAAATATTGAAATAATAATTACCCAAATATTTTCTGTTTATTACAGGCCCGTAGCCAAACATTTGGTTTGGGGGGGGCCCAAAACGTAGTAATAATTTTTTGGGTGGAAGGGGGGGCGGAAATGGTTGATGGATAAATACCAGTAAAGCGTGAAGTTGTCATAAAAAATATGGCTTGTTATCGATAGACATATTTTTAAAACCGGATTCACATATTTATGAAAATTTTAGGGTTCACGGAATTTCGGGGGGGGGGGGGGCGGGCCCGTCGGGCCCTACGGCTGGCTACGGGCCTGGTTTATTATATAGCCTATATATAATATAGGTAATTATAATTCTGTTAACAAACGATAACTACACATGAACTTAAATAGGTTTTTACGCATGTGCGAATTTGCAAAGAAGCATATTCTTGATAAACAGTTTTTATTAAAAACACAGCCATTTTTCTTACCTAATCCTTTTTTATTTGCTTATCTTATGTGACATAAGTTATGCCTGTCTATCGTATACACTATTTATCTACCTGTCAAAAATTTTAACTAAAAAATATTATGTATTTAATGTGGGTTTAAAAGTACTATGATAAACTAATTTAAAAATCACCTAAAGGTAATAATAAACTTTTTACTCATTGTAAAGGGGGCCCATTAAAATCGTTTGCGGGGGAGCCCACTCAGAATTTGTTACGCCACTGCCCCTCAAAACTATCCTATACTAAATTTTATTGAAAAATTTTAAGAAAAAAAATGCAGTGAATGTGTTAAAACGTGTTGGCCACTTATACTTGAAAGTGTAAAGTATATTGCCAAAATCTCTGTCACGTGGTAGAAACGGTTCTATTACATACGTGAAAGTGACTAAAATGGGGAACACTTTTTTAGTGTCAATTACTTTTCAACAACTTTCTTGAATTGTATACAGACACGTTAATACCACGTTGTGATTACGTTACTATAACATGGAGGTATAGTGGCCAAAACTTAATCGTAACTTTACTAATCTTTACTTTCTATCCCCGTCTCTTTCCAGCATATTATTTATCTTATTATCTTTGCTTTATCTGACTGGATATTAAACTAACACTGAATTATAATATTGTAAGATTCAAGTTGCAAATAATGACTAGAATTAAAATAATCAAAAGACATAAAATTAACACCAATTAAATTTTACTGTTAAACATGGGTTTCATAGCTTGAAATATAAGCACGCCCTGTTGAAATATGTGGTAATAAAAAAGATTAAAAAAATGTATAAACTTAGCGGATATGAAAATTATTTATCTAGAGGCCCAAAATATTTTTTTATTATTTCTGGTCACCTGAAACCAATAAATATGTATTAACGTGTTAAATTTAGTGCGGTAATTACCAGAATTATTTGTTTAAAACTACACATTTATTTCCCTACAATGGCGATTATTTGTAAACATGTCTGCTTTTGAAGGAGGGAACTTTAAAGTGGTAATTTTATACGAAACGTGGAAATCACTTAATCATGTGGCAATCACCACCGCAATTATATAATCAAGTTTGGGATAAGTTCCGAAAACGTTGCCAAAACTGATATACCCACTTTACTACTAATACCACTTCAAAGTAATACTTAAGTGATGTGATTTGGTTACAGTTACTTTTCATAATTCACTCTAAAGTTTAGACAACTTTAAGGTGGTGTCAAAAGTGGTCATAACATTTCAGATACCAGACTAATACACCAAAATGTTATAAAACTATAAAGTATATTCTGCTGGTGCAAATCACATGATTACAACTATGCTAATATAATATGGAGATATTTTAACTTTATCGTGGTAGATTTAGTTATTTAAACGTTATTGCCACTCATTTGAAGTGGTGATATCAGTTTTCGTCACTATAATGCTACGAGTGACGTTTACAATATCGAAATTCATTATATCGAATTCAAAATATCGAACAATTTTTATCGAAAATCAAAATATCGAAAATACCAAATGTCGAAAATCAAAATATCGAAAATTCAAAATGTCGTAAATGATAATATTGAAAATTAAAATGTCGATTTGAAAATGTCGAATAATTAAAGGTAGTGTCTCCCCGACCGTCGGACGGACGTAGAAAAGTGTGTGCTCGACCGTCGGACGGACGTAGAAATGTGTGTGCTCAACCGTCGCATATTTTAACCTCATTTTCAACTAGAGGCTAAATGTAGCAAAGTATTCCTCAAGGTTATGACGAATAGCTGTCATTTTGGTTATGCAGGTACACTGCATTGTGCCATACCAAACCAACCCAACCCAACCGACCCCGCCCCATTGGGCCCCTCCCGCCCCATTGTCACAATCCAGCCTGCCCTTAGATATATTATACCTCTATTGCTCAATGTGGCGGGAGGGGCCCAATGGGGCGGGGTCGGTTGGGTTGGTTGTTAAGTTTAGGTTGGTTTGGTATGGCACAATGCAGTGTACCTGCATAACCAAGATGACAGCTATTCGTCATAACCTGTATGACAGCGGTCGAGATTTTATTTTCGATAAATTGAAAATTCGATTAAATAAAATTTCGATATTTTCATTTCGACATTTTGAATTTTCGATATTTTGATTTTCGACATTTTTTATTTTCGATATTTTGATTTTCGATAAAAAGTGTTCGATATTTTGAATTCGATAAAGTTAATTTCGATATTATGAACGTCACCCTAATGCTACTTGGAAGGGATAATAACACATGACATGACACCCTGTAATACTTATTATATCAAAATTGGATATTTTTTGCTTTTTATTTATTTTGTTAATAAAGTGGATATAGTGAAACTCTCAAAAATTAAAAAAAAAATGATCATGATAATTTTTTTTGCATAAATCTTTTTGGCCTCATCAGAAAAGCTTTTGTTTTTTTTATATCATTTTCCTTGAAAACGGTAAGTTTTAGAAGAAAAAATGGTAAGTATAGAAGAAAATTTTAAGAATAAAAATACACTACAAGGATATTATTCAATTCTCTAAGAAGAAAAATTCATTATTTTAACATTTTAAAGAGAGTGGTTTATTTAAATGAATATTAAATTCATATTAACTTTTTAACGACAAATATTAATTAAATATATGTATGTAAACTGTTGGGAAACTAACTAAATTTAAGCGATTTCTTAGTTTATTTTTATTTATTTTAAATTATGAATATCACAGTTTATTACAAACTTACTTTTATTTAAAAATATGTATGCACAATTACAAAATTTGAACACATGCATTCCCATGGGAACGGTAATATATTAAATTTTGTAAATAAATGTTTACATGAAAAATCATGTGATACCTACTCCAGCTTGCATCTAATGATTTGCCCTTGTGAAATAAATACATGCTTATCACAAGTAGATGATCCCCAAAACAAATACCATAGCAAAGTCGACTGCCAACTTGAGCATGGTAGAAACATAATAATTCTTCCAAAACAAATACTGGCCTAAAAGAGGAGATTTCTATATAAATAAACTAGAGAACTAAACTTTGTAATTAAACAGTCACAATGATGCTTTCAATGTAGTTTATCATTACAAATAATACCAAAGAAATCCAAATTTGAGTTGCATTACATCTCAAGAATATTGTTACTTTTGATTAACGTATGCTTATCACAAGTAGATGATCTCCCAAAAAAATACCATAGCGAAGTCGACTGCCAACTTGACCATGGTATAAAGGTGAGGTGCTCTTTCATCAATCAATAAATTTAATTCGAAAGATTCATATGACCCATACCCCTAAGTATATAATCTCAAGTAACTAGTCATCGTTGCATTCAGATAGAGTGAATTATATGCAAATCAGGTCTATAAAAAATCCAAATTTACGTTGCATAATGCATAATGCAACTTACATTACATCTCGAGAATATTGTTACTTTTGATTGACAAAACAAGAGTTGTATCATCTGCGTTTAGCGTGGTTAAATAGTTTTTTTAAGGTGTAGCTCCAAGTCATTTAGTGTAAATATTACAGGGCCAAGAAATGAACCCTTTGGTATACCCATGTACATTTGAGTAAACATTAATTAGGTTGGATTTAATCGTATTTGTATTTTGTAACTCATTGTGTTTAATTGATACAAATTGCATTTTATTACTAAAAAAATATTTAAGCAGCCATATGATAGACCTCTAATACCATATCTTTAATTTGTTGAATACATTTACCATGCATGATCAAATGCCTTGTTTTGATCACAGCAGGACACTATCCCTTTTCAAGAGTCGATCAGATCGGAATAAAAAATGATGACAAGCAAAAATAAATAAAAAATATATGCAATGATGACAAATTTAAAGACAACAAGCAACAAAACGACAAGCTAAAATGATAACCACCAAGTGGAATAAAATTGACGAATTTTAGCTAAACAATTTATTTTGAAATAAAAACATAATTTCCAATATATGTGTATATACCACATACCTACACTTACTTTTTAAGTTTTACTACATTACCAATTTCTTTTGTTCAAGTATTTGATTAAAAAATATATACAGGGAGTCTTAAAATCTCAGGATCATATAAAAGGACCTCAAAATTTCCTTTGTCATTATTTCGCAAAATTGCAGGAGTTATTTAATTTTAAAATCCGCCTATGAGGCAGTCCCAAAATTGATAGAATCAAAAAATTGGCACCCCAATGGGTAAAGGTAAATTCTTCTAAAAATTTCAAGATGAGTTTTCCCTAATGAGAGCACATGTTTCTGCTCTACAGGTCGGTTTTCGACCCCTTTAGCTTGGACCGGTGATTTTGAATCACCCTGTATACTAATTTGAATGTTGGTATATAAAAATATTTTGAAAACAAGTCTAAGCAAAATAATAATCTTCCAAGAAATGTTAATTAGAAATATAAAACAATATTAACTTATGGCTTATGACTTGATAACTAAGAATCTAAGAACTAAAGAAATGAAAGAATCGGTATTGGGGTATTAAAAGTAAAAAGGAAGAGGAGGCAACATTAAAGCAATGTTAGTCGATGAAAATAAGTGAGTAAGGAAGGATGGAAGGCAGTTAGAGACGTAGTAGTAATCATAGAAATGTTGGTTAAAGTCGACTTACAAAACCGACTCGTTTCCAGAGATTATCCTGTTGCGCTGTTTGCGCGCTCTGTTACCGAGGTAACCTAACCTTTCGATTCATTTCGTTCCAGATCGCTTTTTGTCGTTTGTTTTTCTTTTTGAGCTCTTTCAAGCGCACGGTGCCAAGGTACATATGATAGAACAGGTCGTCTATAGAAGTTCTTAAATATTTGTTTTTATTACTATTATTGGCTGCAATCTTATGATTAAAAATTAATAGATACTATTCATAGGGACAATAGACATGGTTACTCGCTCAACATTTAGGGGTCGGATTTAGCATTTACTTTTGACAATTACAGGTACGACTACGGAAAGGTTTTATTAACATGAGAAAAGACAAAATAAATATAAATTTTTGTATGAAAGTCCTATTAAAAATGTATACAAATTTTATTTAAAAGAAAAAATAGGAATTAAAAAAATATTAATACCTATCTAATATTATAATCATTAAATGTTTACATTTAATATATTTACAAATATAAAATATAATATTTAATATTTTTACAAGTATAATATATTTACAAAACTTAATATTTACATTATTTTCACAAATATAATATTTAATATATTTACAAATATAAAGTATCCTAAAATTATGAAATATCAGTTTTAGAAACGCCATTTTAGTTACGAGTTTTATTAGGCACGAGCGAAGCTTGCCAGCGAGTGTTTAATAAAAACGAGTGTCTAGAGAAGTTCATAAAACGAGTTGTATACTATACTTTATCTACGACGAACACAAAGAAGAATTTAACGCCAATTTTATTTACATTTGATATCTGTCAAAAGTCAACGAATTTAACGTCACTTTTTCCCAATTTATAATAAAGCTAACTTCAGCCCATGACTAAAATGCCCAAAAGCCATTATTGCTAACTTCTGCCCGTGATTAAAACGCCATAAAGTCACAGCTCGTCAATGTAATAGTAGATAAAAATATTTAGTTACAAAAATGGCGAATGCACCGCGGAATTTACTTTCCATACCTACCTAAAAATACTAAGAAACAAGGTTTGCACAATTTTGCAAGGAATAGCAGCAATTTCTAAATATTTTTTTTAATTAAACTTTTGTAACTATTACAAAAATAATGAAAATTCTTAAGTTACAAAAATGAAACAAAAATTAGTTTTTTTAAACCACACTGATTTTAGGAGGTATGGGGCCGTTTTTCAAAATAATACAAAATTTTTGTCATGGAAAGATGGATATATAAAATGCTCACTGACAAAATTTTAAGTTAGTTTTCCACACGGTTTTTGAAAAATAAATTGTTTAAATTTTTGTTTTTAAATGTGTAAACATTAATTATAATTAAAAAATATTAATTCATCAATTATGATGTAAAATACCTTAAAAATTGTTAAAAAATGTCAAATAATTGAGCACTAAAAACTACATAACATTGGTAATATTTCTATAAAAGTTAATGTTAAATTAATTAAAAGCGGTTAACTTTTCGGGGTTAAAAAGAGATGAACCCAATGAGAGGCTTTTTTGTTTACAATTTTTTAAACCTTTTCGATAAAAATAAAAAATAAAATAAAAATAAAAAAATCCAAAGACCTTTTGAGTTTTTATCAAAAACCAGACGTGCTATAGCTCTAAAACGGCATATCGTTGGAAAAAAAGGGAAGTATGAATTTTGTAGCTTTTTTAATATAAACAACCTTTTCGATAAAAATAAAATCCAAAATTCTTTCGAGTTTTCCCCAAAAACCATACGTGCTATAACTAAAAAGGTTAGTATGAATTTTGTAGCTTTTGTTTGATATAAACAACCTTTTTAATTAGAGTTCTGCGTTAAAAAAAGTCCGGGGTCAAAAAGCGATATAATTAGTGATATAATAAGCGTTAACGCCTTTTTGGGTACTTTGGCAACATCCATTTTTTTTTAAATTTTCCGTCCTAAAGCATCAGATATAAATTGTAGGGGGCAATACATTTTTTTTTATAACTTAATAAAAAAGAGTTTCCCTCAATTCGCAGGGGATTGGATCCCGTAAAATTGTGTTCCTGTGTTCCAAACGATTCCTGCAAAAAATGACTATGGTAATTTTTTTACAAAAATAGCCTTTTTTCTGGAAAATTGACTGTGCTGTGTGCACAGATTATAAAGGCATGATACAGACATGACACTTTCGTTTTCTGGGAATTTTAAAAAAAGGAAGTTTTACATGTAAACCTATAGGTATACACATACAGATTTGCTATAGGTATACACATACAGATTCGCTACTATGTTTTGAGTTACCACAACCATATTTTGTTTTTATACCGGCTGTCATAACTTATGTAGTTTGATTCCTTGATTTTCTTTTTTTATAACCCTGTAAAATTTCAAAATGGCCGTAGGAAAAACAAAAGATAGTATCTCAAAATTTAGTAGGCGAAAAAAATCACAAATTGTTTGAAAATGTAGTTAAATGTGTATGTTTGCATGTACATTTTTTTAAATTCCCAGAAATAACAAAGTTATAACGATTTTTGGCAAGTTATCAGTTTTTTTAAATAATATGAAAGCCTTTGAATTTTTGATTAAATTTTAAATGCAATTGTAATCACGCAAGTTTTGTCTACTTTAGCCGATCTTGTGGCTTTTTCAAATAAAAAAGAAACAGATACCCAAATCTCTCGGTAAAAAATGTTTTATATCCTAATCTTTTTCAAATTTTACTTTGACGACCAAAAATATTTTAAGTGTCAAATTTTTAAAATTGCAGTTTTAAAAAATTGGTTTTTATTTTTTTTGTGATTTTTAATGAAGCAAATTAATTTAAATTCATTTAAAAAAAACTTAAAATTAAGCTCATTGGAAAGCTTGATTCTTTGGCTTTAAAACCATATAAGTTTACTAATGGGATGGAAATTCCCTTTCGAGGTTTTTAACTGTTTAATGAGATAAATCGCAGAAGTGTGTTATCTGTAATCTGTCATCTGTCATCAAGCAATACTTTGTACACAGGCCCGTTCCTGGGGTGTCTGGCGTCTACGTGCAGCATTCTTTGGTGCGCCCCTGTTATATTTTTATGTTAAGCCCAAAAATTTAAAAAATATATATATTTCGACACAACAACAACAACAAAATTACAATAAATATTTAGTAACAAAAATACCCTTAAGAAAAAAAAAACTGTATAAACTACTGTAACAGTACTACTGTTTAACTTTCCTGCAACTATAAAACTAATACTAAAAATATTATGACAATTTCTCTCCTTTTATTTTGATACTGATATCAAAAAAAAAAATAATTAAGCCACCGACGCAAAAAAGGCCTTAACCTTTATTCTATGTATCTTTAAGTATTTGTTTATTTGCAAGAAAGTTTATCGTTAGGAAGTACTGATTGACCCTTTAATTTTGCGCCCCCAAAATGTTGCCCCTGTTTGTACAGGTGTCAAGATAACAGATAACACACTTTTGGTCTTTAGGGATCAAACAGTTAAATATCTCTAAAACAATTTCCATCCCATTATTAAAGTTATATGGTTTTAAAGCAAAGGAATGAAGCTTTTCAATGAGCTTAATTTTAATTTAATTTAAAGAGATATGGTTAAAGTTAACTTAACGCAAAATCTTGTTTAATTTAAACCTAAAATAAATCTACCATCTATCAGTGATGGCAGGGGGTGCATTCCAAAACATGGCTTATCGATATTAGTTGCTTTTGAGCAAAATGTAAAAAACCTTACACGTGAGTACTAACTCATATCAGGCCAACAGAATACTTTAAACGAAATATATAGGCATAAGTAAAACATTTATATACCTTCATTAAAAAGGTATAGCTCCAATTTAAAATAATTAAACAATTACATACGTATAAGCCGAGTTCTGCATGATATAACCAATATAAGTTTAACGACAGTCAATTTGTAAATAAATTTTAAATGGAATAAGGTAATTTTTAGAATATTATAAACTTTTCAGAGTATTGGGGGATACACGTTAAATGTACAGACACCACCAATTAATTTTTATTAAAAAGTGGATAAGCCGAGTTTTGAAATGGACCTCCTCACCGCATAGTTAAATTGGAATAAATTATTATAAATGTTGATGACGTTGACATCCTTTATATTTTGTTTTATATATATATATATATATATATATATATAATATGTTTTATATATATATATATATATATTTCTTTTAGTGTGTTTAATAACCCCTTAAAAATAAAACCACAAAACCGTATGCATACTGTAGATATATATAATATATATTATACAGTGTATAAGTATTTATTAAGGAACAAATACTTTGCTTCGGTTACAGTTCGACCCGTTCCTCTAGAACCTTGTTTCCATCACGTAGCACAGATTGGAGCTGTCATCAAATAAAATGGAAAGAGGATTTAAACCTATACAATTTTCTTTTGCATTATGATTTTCAGCAGGGTCGGGCGGGCGTAAGGGCGACTGGTGGCATTATGAAATATCCCTGCATCCGACTTATATGCAGCTCCGTCATTTATTTTCTAATTTCCTACTTATTTTTCAAATGGTGCATTTCCAGGAAAACGTCTACTTCTTAAAGGTTTTTTCGTTTGTCTTTGTTTTCTACTTTTATATCAGAAATATTTTCAGCTCTATTAAATAAGGTTCAAGTGAAGCGTCAAAGCGTTCGTAGAAAATATAAAAACATGTAAATAGTATTTACTAAATATAATAAATATAAATAATAAATACATGTAATGGTTTAAATTTTGGTCCCTTTGCCCGAAAGAAAAAAAATGCCTTAAATACATTAATATATCAAATTTGACAAATTTCCTTAACTTAAATAAAAACCATATTACGTAAAAATATTCAGATCAAAAACAATTTCTTGTCTATATCTTTTCTAAAAGCACTTTGTGTTTACATTCTATTAGAAATTTACATATTTTTCGTTTTTTTTTATCCTTTGTTAAAGTAAGAACAAGAGACAATAAACAAAGGGGCGAAGTTAAACATTTTAATGTTAAAATTTAAACTAAGAATTGCTTTATAACATGGGGCCCTCAGGAGGGAGCAAGAGGGGCAGTTAGATACTATACAAAAGCGGATTTAAAGGTCATTGAAATATTTAAACAAATTTCTATTGATACTTGAAATTGTACGTAATATTTTCTGCCTTCGCACATGCTTTATAACGACAGGTTTAAAAGAAAATCTAATCCAAAAGTAAAAAAACTCGGTTTGTTTTATTACAAAATAATTTTTCCTTTAAAACACTTTTAAAATTTTTATTTATTTTATTTATTTTTTCTACTCCCACCTTTAAAACGCCTTTTATCGTACATGTTTCCATGCCACTAAGTGACCTTTTAAATACACATTGACAAGTTGTGGCTTTATGGCGCTTTAGTCACGGGCTGAAGTTAGCAACAGGTTTTTAGTCACGGGCTGAAGTTAGTTTTAAGTTAGTTGACAGTTGTCAAATGTCATACAATCGTTAAAATAAAGTGCCTTTCTTGTAAAATAATACTAAATGTGAAAATTATTTTATTATTTCAATACAAAAAATACAAAAGTATTAAATAGTTTCTCAAAGCCAATATTTAAAAAGTTTATATGAAGATTGTACAGACCTTTTAATTTCGCCGGCAGTAAACATAACTTAAATTCGGGCACGGGCTCCACTGTAAAGTCCTTATAAAACATTTTCTTTACTTTTACTGTGAAAAACTGTCAATTTTCAAGAAATACATTTCGATTTATAACCTTTATAATCTGTGTTTATAAAATATAAAAATTGATGGTGACATACAGATTTTCCTATTTTTTCATAGATGGCACTCTATAGAAATTTTTGATTTAAATCATTTTAAGATAATTTATTTATATATATATATATATATATATATTATATTTGTCGTAGAAAAAGTATAGTATGCACCTCGTTTAGAAACTCTTCTATACACTCATTAATTTAAGCACTCGCTCGCAAGCTCGCTCTTGCCTAAATTATATTCGTGTATAAAATGGCGTTTATCAAACTTGATACATAATATACTATTTTCTACTCCTACATGGCGTTTTAGTCACTGGCTGAAGTTAACAACAGTGGCTTTTGGGCATTTTAGTCATGGGCTGAAGTTAGATTTATTATAAATTACGAAAAAGTGAGGTTAAATTCGTCAAATGTAATATATTTATGAACTAAAATTGGCTTTAAATTCTTATTTCTGTTCGTCGTAGGTAAAGTACTCAGTGACCCACCAAAATACTCCTTAAAAATTTGCGACGCCCTTACATGTCAATTTTTTATTAGTTGTAGGTAAGTACAGACACATGATATATCATATTAAATTCGACAGGTAAAAAAGGAAGAAAAATATCGTAAATCTCGCGACATGTTGGTTAAGAGCCGCTGGTATAGTTAGCTATAGCTATAAAAGTAGCATCAAGCTACCTTTTGAATGTCATAGGCTATGACTCATAGGTTGACAATCGTGCTTTATGTTTATTTGAGGTTATATCTGTCACTCTTTCTAAGAAGTTTACAGTTATCTATAATGGCTAGTATAGCTTAAGTCATTGAAATGGGGCAATCAGTCTAGTTGTTGAAATTTCTTCCTGACACTTAAAGAAACATTTTAAAAACGATTAACCGCCCTTTCGTGCTAATTTAAAAAAATTAATCGCTGTTTTTGTGAGGTAAAGTTTTTGAGAGTGAATCATAAAGAACCGAATGTAAGTAACATAGACAATATTTAAATTTATGCTTTAAAACTATATTTATTTTTTTAACAAATACCTATTTTAAAGTTATGAATTGTTACAAAAATAATTAATCCATTTATAGGTTGGCTCTTGGGGTATTTTTACCTTCCTTTTAAAAGGACGCTAGCAATTTAGGCAACCAATAGATTTTTAATAATCAAAAGTCTATTAGATATTTGTTATCTACTGGATAACTATCACTTATACTTTTGATACCAGCTTTTGGGAAAAGCCTTTGACTTTACATGAGCTTTTGGAATTACTAGATAACTATCACTTATATTTTGGAATAAGCTGAGAATTGTTATATTCCTATAGACGTTATTTTTCAACCGGAAACTACAAACGAAGACTGATGTGAATTCTCGTGAAGAGGACTTGGAAGATATACAATGTATATTATACATAATCTACCCGGGAGTCAACTGCGAGCACCTGTCGAAATTTTGGACATGAATGATACTAATAAAAACTCTGATTCAGAGATAGATCCTGATGAGGTTGTACCTATTTCGGTACTTTGTGGAAAAGCAAAGTATATTTCAAAACGCAAAATATTGGGCTTTACAGAATTTCGATCCGGGCCAAGAAATTTAACTTTCCGCTAATTTACCATTGCATTGATATAACCGTACAGAATGCATGGCATATTTTTAGACTTCAAGGATGAAAAATGGATAAGCTAACTTTTAAAAAAGCGATTGCAACTAATTTGCTGGAAACTTAAAAGAGGACCTCCATGTTCATCAAATAATGCTTATGCCTATTCTTGGTACGATAGAATTGACCATTTAATTCACGGTGTCCCTGAATAACTTTTAATTGAAAGGTTCAGACGTATCCGATTATTTTTCATATTTTGATAAAAAATCACTTACGAGACAATTTTTTTTCAGGATAAACTCAATTCGCTTGGCACTTTTTTATAAAAATCAATTTTTATAAAAACATTAATGATTTTTAATCAATTTTTTGAGAATTTTAATTAGTGAACTCCAACTAACGGCTTTTAATGTATTTGTTACATAAAATGTGCAATTCATTAGACTAGTGAACTATTGACATGTCACTTGTCACATGTCATATGTCGAAATCGTGATTGAAAATACCGTTGCGTTATTTTACCGTTTTTTTCAATTTGTCGCAGATTTTTTTATAAATTAGATATAAATAATTATATTTGCATTGATTATAGTATATAGTGCAATGAGGCTAATAAAAAACCATGCACAGAAAGAAAAATTTGATTAATAGTTAATAAATATAAGTTTAAGGCATATATGCTAACATACAGTATAGCAATATACTAAATATATTACTATTATTTTAAAAATTGTATTCTAAATAATAGAATGTGGTTTTCTTAATAGTAACCTGGGATAAGTTAAAGGCTATTGATTTAATGTTAGTGGATGTTGGTTTGTTGTTAATATACTCAGTTTGTTACAAATATTTAGGAAAATATTAGAAATTATAATATAAATGGGTAACTGTTATTTTATGATAAATAAACTTATACCCTGGTATGCTGATACCAAGTATAAGTTGCAATAATTATCAGCATTTGAATGTTATTGCAAAATATAATATTCTTTATAATAATAATCAAAAATTAACTTTTAGGAGATAAATTATAACTATCATTATAACCGAGTTGTGCGAAAAGTAAAAAGGTAACTATTAGCGAATGAGTTATTAACAGCTGATAGGCATGATGTACGCGGTGTACGCCTAATTCAGTGAGAATACTCATGCGGTGAGGTTGATACAATGACAGAACATCAAATAATTATTAGAATTGTGGGGTTTGTACTTACTTATTATAAATATCTACTTTTGCTTTTCCAAAAAGTATGCTTTATAAGAGATATACCATAATTCATACGCCAAAATCTTGTTTTTGCCACCATGATAGAAGAAACAAGAGTTTGAACCATGAGGTTTTTTGTTGTTGTTTTCTAAACAATTAGGTAATAGTTTATATTAGTATTAATACCTATTATTATATGAATTGTTTTAATGCTGGTGGATGTACATAAGTATTATTTGTTATATTAAATTTCGTAATTATACTTTTTAAGCATGTGAACCATGCTGTTTGCATAAGCATATGCTAAAATAATACTTACTTTCATATATTAACTATTAGCGGATGGAAAAATAACTGATAACTCAGAAAATGTAATTATTATAATAAAATTCTAATAGAGAACCAAATAATATAACAGTTAGTAAATACAATATTTAAAATAATAAGGTAAATTTAATAGTTATTAAAGTGATTTAACTATTAATATTTCAAAACCTTTCTATTAATAAATGAAAGGTAAGATTAAGTACTTCTTTATACCTTGTAGTATTATAACTGTTAGTTCATATAGGTTTGGCAGAATACGAATCCACTAAAGGGTAACTATTACCTTGTAACAGTTAATATTAATATTTCTTTTTCTCTGTGCATGGACTCACTCGGATAATCGCGAGAGAATTTGTTTGTTTTGTCTTTAAAAAAAGAAAAAATGTCTAAAATATGTGTAAAGATTCTGGAAAAAGTTCAAAGCATAGCTTTAAGTCCGAAACATCAGCAGCAGTTACAATCGCTCTTTTAAAAAAAATGGGTTTATTTTTAGCACTTTTTATAAAATTATTTCCAATTAGAAAAATCAGGCAAATTTAACGTGTTTCTATAAATTTCTTTTTTAGCTATAATAAAATTTCACAACCTTTGCATACAACTTTTGGTAATCGTTCATCTTCTACATCATATACTAATACAACTTTTTCCAAAATCTTTCACATATTTTAAACATTTTTTCTTTTTTTTTAAGACAAAACAAACAAATTCACTCGATTATCCGAGTGAGTCCATGCATGGTTTTTTATTAGCTTCATTGCACTATATATATATATATATACTATAATCAATGCAAATATAATTATTTATATCTAATTTATAAATAAATCTGCGACAAATTGAAAAAAACGGTAAAATAACGCAACGGTATTTTCAATCACGATTTCGACATGTGACATGTGATAAGTGACATATATGTCAATAGTTCACTAGTCTAATGAATTGCACATTTTATGTAACAAATACATTAAAAGCTGTTAGTCGTTATTTGGAGTTCACTAATTAAAAATCTCAAAAAATTGATTAAAAATCATTAATGTTTTTATAAAAATTGATTTCTCTAAAAATGTGCCAAGCGAATTGAGTTTATCCTGAAAAAAAATTGTCTTGTAAGTAATTTTTTATTAAAATATGAAAAAAAATCGGATACGTCTGAACCTTTCAATTAAAAGTTATTTAGGGACACCGTGAATTATATACCAAGAGAAGCAAAAAAACAAAAACTGTAATTTAGATGTAAAAAATGTGACGTTGGGTTGCCCCCCAATAATTTTTTCAAGGAGTATCAAACTAAATAAGTTAATTTTGGAAATGTGTCATTTATTGTTGTTAATAAATATTTTGTATTTGTAACAATAAATTCTGACAAACCTATAACTAGCCCATATTACTAATGGCCTTTTAAAAGTTCCAACTTTTTTCTGAAAATTTTGTAATTTAGAAATATATATATTAGGGTGTTTCAAAAAAATCGACTTTTTCTTTTTCTTCAAATGGTCAGCAAATTCTTTCAGAGGATGTCAAAACAAAGACCTGGTTAAAATTTGAGCTTTTAATTTCAAGATTTAGAGGTCGCGGATCGCAATTTTCTATTTCCCATTTAAATAACATAGGAAATTTTTTTTTTAACTTTGGAATTTTATACGTCTATATCGAATCAACTTATGGCAAGGAACATCTTAGATTTTTATAGTAAATTTAAAAAATGTCTCTTATAATTTTTCTATAAATTGATTTTTTCCAGAGTTATTCGAGGCCAAAGTTTGATTTCCATCGAATTTTCTCGTTTTTTCAACTTTTAGCATCATGTAAGTAGTAAAAAAAATCACATATTTATATCTGAAACATAGGAAGTGTTGTAAAAAAAACAAAAAAACGTCACTTTTTTCCAAAGCCTACTGCAAAGTTTTAATGAAAATATGAGATGTGTATAATATGCAAAGTAATTTATTTATAAATGCATTTTTCTCGAAAATGGTGCATCTGAGCAATTTAAATCAGAAGTACCTACCTATTTTTCGTAAAAAACTATAAATTCTCATAATTTCATAAAAAAAATTAAATTATTAACCCAGAAAAAAGTTGGGGCTATTTTTGTAACTTTGCCCCCTCCAAATGTTACGCCTATGATTAAATTTTAACAGTTTTGATCATAGATCGAGATTCAGCATGTCAAAATTACCAAAGTACCTACCGAAAATTCATTTGTTCATGTTCAACCCTCTAGGAATAGTTTAAAAAAAATTATCCTCTTAGGCTCCTATTCAGGGGGCCGTAGCTCCTTTAGGGAGCATTTTTTGATACATGTTTATTAAACAAAAAAAGTGTTATTTTTATACGAATAATGCACTGTTTAAGTTTGGCCCCCTGATTTCGGGACACCCGTATAATGATAATTGTACCATAAATGTTAAAAAAACGCGAAAATTCGATGGAAATCAAACTTTGGCCTCGAATAACTCTGGAAGGAATCAATTTATAGAAAAATGATAGGAGACCTTTTTTGTAGAGCGTTAAATTTACTATGAAAATCTAAGATGATCCTTGACATAAGTTGATTTGATTCAGACGTATAAAATTTTAAAGTTAAAAAAAAATTCCCATGTTATTTAAATGGGAAATAGAAAATTGCGATCCGCGACCTCTAAATCTTCAAATTAAAAGCTCAAATTTTGACGAGGTCTTTGTGTTGACATCCTCTGAAAGAATTTGCCGACCATTTGAAGAAAAAGAAAAAGTCGATTTTTTTGAAACACCCTAATATATATATATATATATATATATATATATATAAGTGAATTCGATTGTTATGAACTATAATCATCCATTTTTATAAATAATTTTAAATTTTTTAGTTCCAAAATATAAATCAGTAATGTCTGGGTTAATAATATAAAAAATTATTATTTTTTATTAATAATTTAATTATTCGTCAAAAATCGTTAATCAAAAAGAATTTTGTAGAAAACTTAGCTCATTTTTTAAGAATACCAGTGCTGAAAATTGTGGCTACGCCTAAGGATTTATTTTTGTTTCTTCTGTTTAATTTTACAGAAAAGATTTTATATAATAATAATAATAATAATAATATTAATAATAATAATAATAATAATAATAATAATAATAATAATAATAATAATAATAATAATAATAATAATAATAATAATAATAATAATAATAATAATAATAATAATAATAATAATAATAATAATAATAATAATAATAATAATAATAATAATAATATACATTAAAGATAGGAAGTAGTAAGGGGCGCAATTTTAGCAGTTCGCCAGGGCGTAGGATCACCTCGGTACGGCCCTGGATGCACTAGTTAAACAATGAAAAAGAAGAAGTAGAAGAAGTGACAATAATTACAAAAAATTAATTACAGCTATTTTTTTACATACAGATGATACATATTTATCATATTATTTTTAACATTGTTTATGAAATTTTATTGAAAAAAATTAAGAAATATTTTAATTTGGAGAAAGTGAGGTTAAATCTGTTTAACAGATGCTGAATTTTATAGGCGAGAGGCGACTAACTTTGGAATAAGGTTTTTTAGTTCGTTCGCAATTGATCAGCAGTTTGTTATTGTTAATGTTAACTAAGTTCGTAATGATTTACGTTTATTTGATTGTGGGACAAAATATTATGTGCAACTCGTGAAGAATGGTCCATTCTAAACTGGCATGAACTTGAATGCTCGACCATTTATTATAACATTTAACTATACAGGTCGACAAATTTTTTTAAACAGAAATCGAACGTTTTTTACGGAATAAAAATTGCCTCATCAATTTTGATGTTATATCACAAGGATTATCCTCCTTTAAACATGTTATCATATTTGAACGTAGAAATCTTTCCTTTTAAAAATCCTTTTTGAATGGTCTTAATCTACTTTTAACTCAACGAGAAATCGTGAGTAAAAATTAATGAGTTTGCAAATTTTTACCTAAACCATGGTTTAGGTAAAAATTTGATTCATCGTTTTTATAATAAATTTCAACGATTTGTACCTATTTTTAGATGGCATAGTGATTTTAGTGGGATAAATATTTCAAAACACATTTATCCCAATTTTAGGTTATAATTTCAAAAAAACCTGCCCCTTGCGCCACTGTGCTGATGCTACGTGAATTAAATATTAATTATATGTCATTAAATGTTATTGATTAATTAAAACGTATATTTGTAAAGCAGTCCCTGAACGTACATATCCATACTATCCACACATGTAGACATAATATGTGTGTCGATCGGAACAAGAGTAGTAGTACGAGGGTGGATTAATAGGTACCCTTGTTTGAAGACAGATG
Source organism: Brassicogethes aeneus (assembly GCA_921294245.1). Classification (NCBI taxonomy): domain Eukaryota; kingdom Metazoa; phylum Arthropoda; class Insecta; order Coleoptera; family Nitidulidae; genus Brassicogethes; species Brassicogethes aeneus. The sequence continues at coordinate 57,731,637 of OV121133.1, read as the reverse complement.
TCGCACCATCTTTCAGACGACACCATAACAAATATCAGATTGTTTGTTAGTTTTGACCTTCGGTCATCTATGGTTTTGACTCGACAGGTTGTCAATTACAGCCATTTGTATTAAATGGGTAGAATCTACCCGGTAGATATGTTTTAACCCCCCTCGTATGTTCTGTATACACACGATACATATAATAAGCGTCTTTGATTTATAGGTTGGTTGGGGCGGTGTAAATGTTGGCCGCCTTTTGATGAGCCATTGTAGGATATCGTAATGACGATGACGACGGAGACGACAAGGCTCGTTAATTACTGTTGTCGTTTTTATCAATTGTCAACGATATGGCTAATTGAGGCGGATTAATACGTACAGACAAATCGTTAATTAAAGTGTGTATTTACTTTGTGATGAGATATGGCGGGGAAATTACAGTAATATTGTGTTTTTAAGAAAGTATATTTAAATTTTTAATGTTTTTTAAAGCACATGCTTCTTAACGGGGGTTTAAAGTTTTGGAGAAAAACCAACCGACAGAGTATTAAGTGTCATGCCCAAGTTCAAACACAAATTGCTGCTTGGGTATAATCTAAACTTAAGTTGCACCAAATATAGTTTTAACTGCTATACCATAAAAATTACTTATAGGGTTATACAATTAAATTGTTACGTTTTCAAAATTGCACTGAGTTTTACTGATTTTGTTAGTGTTGTTTTTCTAAAAATAATAAAATTAACAAATTTTTTTTAAAATACTTTTTTTGTGATAATTCCACATAAAAAAGATTAAAACTACCATATGAACTAAGTAGTAGAACTTTAGTAGTACTATATGGTGTTAAGCTTATAAAGTCTGTTTTTGCCTAAAAACCTCGGATCCCTCTAAAACAACTCTGTAAAAGCCGTATTGATAAAGAAGAAAAAACAAAAAGAAACCTTCTAACGAAGCAAGCAAACCGACCGACCAACCAGGCCTCACCAATGCAGCAGTGTCGGTATAAAAACCAAGCAGCAGGAAAAGAAAAACGCAGACATAGAAAGCATTCTGCCGTTATCCATACTTCCCCACTAATTAATACAATAATCACCTGCTTTTCGGACATCCTTCTAATTTAGCTCCCTCTGCCGCCGAGAGCGGGGTGGGGGCAGAAGGTGAGGGGCGGCATATCGTCGACGTCGGTGGTGGGGCGTCGGGACGCCGGGTGGGAGGATGCGCACGCGCGATACCCGTCTCTGGGGTGTGGCGGTGGCGGGCCCTTTCAGCCTTCTCAGTCGTTCGTGTGCCGCTCCAAGAACTAACAGCCGCCACCAGCCGGGACCTCAGCCGCCGCCGCCACCGCCAACACCGTCGCCACATGCAGTTTTCACAATTACCAAAAACTACAAGTATGAATAAAAAAACTTAATTGGTCTTAGATCTGCCGAGTATGCTGGCGGTTTTGGCGAGTTGGCCCAGTTTCGTTGGTGGTAAGTCTACTTACATGTTTTGGCTGGTAGTTTTTATACCTAGAGGTAGTTTTTTGACATTAGTGATCCCCCAGTATACTTTAGATTTACTAGTTTAGTGTGTATAAAGCGCGTGTTACGACGTTTTTTTCAAAGCTACCCTCGCACGTCGCAGGAAAAACTGTAAGTATTTATATATATATATATATATATTTATATTTTTATTTAGTACTTAGAAATTAGTTTTAGATGATCTTAGACGGCTAGATAATAAATTATGTCGTGTTTGACATAGTAGATTTTGTAAAAATTTGTGAAAAATATCCTGCACATTTATGAAAATACACACATATTTCCATGCAATTTTAAATATAGAATTTTTTATTAATTTTCATAATTTTGTCCTTTTTATTAAATATAACCTGATGACTTAGAAGAACTGTTAAATTTTGTATAAACCAAAATCATACTTAATTTTATCATATAAAAACAGTTCAAATCGTTTAACATAATTTATCATATTTAACCATTATAAGAATCCAAAAACCATATTTATATTTAAATACACATGTGTATATCTGCAGATATCCTAAGTAATAAATGATATTTTATTATTTTATGGGTCTTCGGAAATTTGTGTTAAATCTGACGATATATTCCGAATCATTTTCGAAGTGGAAAATCATGAAAGATTTAAAACAATAAAATTTATTTAAAACATTGTATTTCCCTTATTAAGTAAATTTTTTAAAAATATTTAAAAGATATTTACACGATATACTATAATATTTCTTTGCTAATTTTGAAAACATATATATCAAATAACATAAATTTGTGGAGGATTTTTTTTGTATATAAAAAACGTTGATTTTACCAGAAACTTTTAGCTCTTTTTTATCCCGTTTTTTTAATCGTTTAAAACAAAACTTATGTCTTTTTTGGTAGCTTATTTTTACTTGACTCACAAATTTACAAACTTTTTATTATTATAACCTTAATAAACCCTAATATTATTGCAACAGATGTCTGTATTATTTACATTATTTGATAAGGCAGGTGATAAAACCGTACATACGGGGAAGCGGGGAGCCGGCCGCCCCCATGTTCGTCAGTTAATAGACCATTATCAGATATCGCCTTCTGGTCGTTCGCGCTTTGAATAATATTAAACATTTCGCGATGTCAAGTATGGCTCTATCCGCGTTTATATTACGTTTATCGATTCGGAAAACGATGTGTGCATTGAGACAGGCGACCGAACGTTAAGCTGTTTTGTTTTCGGTGCCCCCTTTCTACCACTCAACCTGCCTGTTGCACTTTATTAAAATGTTTTATAGGCTAAAATTGTTATTTTTCATAAAAAAACAAGCAAAAAATTAAACCTGATTCTGATGATGATATTTTTAAAATTGTTTGGCTTTTCACTCCCTCACCCTTCTAAGTGTCTTAGATAATAAATAATGTAGTATTTCAAGGTTTACTCAATAAAATAAGATTGTATGTATCATATTTGGAAATTTAGACAAAAAATATGTCTATAAAACAATAATTTTCATTTTACACATGTTTATTGGTTATAAACTTATTTTTAAAATATGTTCTTATTTTTTAAAACCTCATATTATCTAAACTATAAATAAAAATCCCATACCTTGTAGTAAACCCTATAGTTTTTGTCATAAATTTTTTGCATTATTACAGACTTATCTATCAATAATGGAAAAATCATGCGTACTTTGTCTTTCTCCGTGTCTTCTTGAGCCAATAACGGGATAGAAAAACAGTTATTGCTTGAGAATACACGTAGAAAGTAACATTTTATAAATCAGCGATGGACCATCACCGACGATCTACCTACTAACTATGTCATAGTTAACTAAGGGTATGTGAAATATGAGCAAATTTATTTTCCGTGTGTACATATTTTTATTTCTTAGTAGATTTAAAAAGGATTATTCTTTTGTAAAAAAACTCAAATGTTAAAAGTTACAAAAGTTACTAATTTTCGTTGTTTCAAATGTGACAAAGAACAATCCTTTAAACTAGTGTTTTGTAAGTAGATGTAATGATTTCTTGCACAAAATTTAGAATTTAAAAACAGTATTATTGGCTTTTTGTTAAATTATTTAAAGGAAAGATAAGCTTGTCTTTTTTCACATGAAAGTAGGTAGGTTTAAAAATGATTTAAGTATTATTTTTTTGCACTAAAGTTTGTGAAATAGTATGGGATTTTTATTTGCGATATAGTTTTTTTCGATGTAAAATACAAATTCCGAAAATTATGCTAAAATAAAAATTCAGTAAAAATCCGAACTCTTAATTTTAATTTTAAAAGGTTTCTCCACTCCAAGGAGAAAAGTAATTTTTTTAATTTAGTACTTATTGCCATAACTTTGGGAGAAGTAACTTAAAACTTAAGCACTGATTACTTACTTTATTTGTAAAACCAGAACATATTTTGCAATATTATAATAACTATAATAATTATTACTAAACATTTGACCAACTATTAATTAATAAATCCTAAATATTAAGGATCAATATTTTATTTTGTAGTAATTAAATGGGCAAGTAAATGAAGGGGTTAAGTAACATTTTTAATATTAAAGAACAAAAAGTATTGTTAATGCCATACCAAATTTATTAGTATTTACAATCACAATATTTTTTGTTATTTTTTTAACTTAAAAGTAACATGATGACACCTTCAAACAAAAATTAAAATTACAATATTTGTTTTGTCCTTTATTATAAAAATTGTTACTTATAATAAACTTTTGATAATTTTTTTAAATAGTTAATCCTAATAGTGTCGTGTGTACTTTTATACATACGTAAATAGAACCGTGTTGTTTATGTGAGGTGTCTATAAAAAATGCAGGTTTTTTAATTATTCATCAGGCATTATCCGCCCGTATGACTTTACCAGTTCGCTTTTCTATTTGCTATCGATAAAATTGTAATTATTTATGTTTCAACCCAAATAGACACCTGGTTAATAATAATACTAAATACTGTGTTATACACAGACTGTGTAACATGACATGGAGAGAAACGATTACAGTCGCAATCAGTAGCGTAGCTTTGAAATTAAGAAACAATATAAATACGAGGTGTGTTCAGAAAATAACGGGAATTGTTAAATTTCGCGGGTACGGAGGGTCCGGTTGTCATAAAATTTTCTTAATTATGTTGGTACACATGCCCCCGAAGTATGATAAAAACTTTAGCTGTTTTCATATTTTACTTTGTCTGTGGCAGCCGCTAAGGTTAGACGTGTTTTATGAGCTCGGCGATTTTCGTTCGTTAAAAGAAATGGATCAAAGAAATTTGTATCGAATTTTGCTTAAAAAATGAAATAAATTCTGTGAAATGTTAACAAAGGCCTATAGTGAGTCTGCTATAAGTAAAACAAGAGTTTACAAGTGGTATAAGAGTTTCCAAGATGGCCGTGAAGACGTTGAAGATGACGAACGCCCCGAACGCCCAAGCACATTAACAACTGATAAAAACATGAAAAAAGCGGAAGAAATGATTATAAACCATCAGAGAAGTCGCTGATGATTAGGGATGGGATTTTAGTTATTTTACCTTTTTTTAACCGATGTAACTATTTGAAAACCAATAATGCCAAAATGCGTTTTAAAAAATTTTCTTTTATATGAACCTAACTTGTTTTAACCTTTTTTACCTTTTTTGGAGGTTTTTGCTTTTAACTACCTTTTTTATACTTTTGTTACATATTTTTTTAACTTTTTTTCACCTTTTTTACCTTTTTTGGAGGTTTTTGCTTTAAACTACCTTTTTATACTTTTGTTACATAATTTTTAATTTGTCAGTTTATTTTCACATATTTGTTACCTATTTTTACGTATTTTTACTTATTTTATTTTTTTTGTTCTTTTTAAAATTTGCGCCAATATTTTATCCAGGGCGTGCAACTCAACGGTATAGAATTTTTTCTTATGGTTACAGACTGTAACAGTAACTTTCTTTACAGTTACCTTCTTTATAGTGACTCACTACTAGTGAGCTTATGTTCTGTCATAGAACTTCTGTGTAGTGAGTGTCACTCAGTAAAACACAGTTTATTGCATAGAAATAGTTTATTGTCGGTATGTTCTGTGTTTGGGTATGCGGCTAAACAAAATTATAAACGAAACTTAAACTTTTAATTTTTTTTTTAAATGCTGTTTTTTTAACCTAAAATGCTTTTTTTAGTACCTTTTTAGTTACCTATTTTTCAGTTTTTAGTACCTAAATATCCCATCCCTACTGATGATGTTGGTATATCGATTGGCTCATCTCATGAAATTGTTTCGAATGTTTTGGGTATGAAACGCGTGGCAGCAAAATTTGTTCCAAAATTGTTAAATTTTGAACAAAATTTTTGTCCAAAAACAATAATGTAATGATGCCTCAGCCTCCATATTCGCTAGACATGCCTCTGTCTGACTTTTTCCTATTCCCAAAAATAAAGAGCCGTCGTTTTGCAAGCATAGATGACATTAAAAGCGCATCGCTGAAAGAACTAAAGGCTATCCCAAAGATCGAGTTTTAGAAGTGTTTCGAGTATTGGAAGAAGAGCTGGCACATGCACTGAAAGAAATATCGGTAGTAGTATTAATAAACAGCATTAATTAAATGGTTTTTTATTGAGACAATGGTTTTTTAATTGATATTATGAAAAAAAATTGCTGCATTATTAAGGAAGTTTCATACTTTTTATTGATATTACGAATCGGTGTTTATTAAAAATTAATTAAACGTGTTTCGGTATTCAATGCAACTGTTTGTTGGTACCATCAAATTTTTATTAACCCAACCAATACTGCGGTTGTAAGAAACGTTATATTAATAAACATTTTTAATTATCTTAGTAAGGTAAAGTATTAATAAATTCCGTACGTAATATAAATGTTTCATTGATTAACCAATAACTATGTTAATTAATCAATAACAGAATTCGTATTTCTAATAATATGCATACATAGTCTAATTAAACGCATTAATTAAACAATAACATTGTTTATTGATCAATAACAGCATTCGTAGTTGTAATAAAACGCATACATAGTCTAATTAAACGAATTAATTAAACAATAACATTGTTAATTGGCTTAACGAACGCGTTCGTTGGGACAACGAATACTTGACTAGGTTACCACCCAAATTCTTGAATTTCGGCGGGACAATCAGTATCTAAACGTAATCGCGCAAAGGCAGGTTGCTCGGTTGATTTGATCTCGATTTTTCTATAACTTTTAACGTTAATACAATTAGTGCTGTTAAATGTTGAATTAAGATACTGATTCCAGCTGAACTAAATAATATAAGTGATTGTGTTTGTGTTGTGCTTTCACATACCAAAACAACGACCTAGGTACTGGTGTGAGGTTAGGTAAGTAATTATCTTTAAGGACCTGAGTCAAGCCACGTCAAGTGGAACCAGAAAATTTTAAGAAATCACCGATTTTGAAGTAAAGTACCTACATTATTGTATAGTAGGCATTTGTTTTTTTCTTAATGTTATTAAAGTTTTCGGTTTCATCCCTTTCTTGGCGCCAATCTTGAACAAAGTAGGTACGTAGGTACGTTCAAACTCACGTACTGATGTTTTGATTTCTCCGGCTGTAAAATAATTATTGCAGATGCGGCTGCTTGTACAATTTTTGAATCAACAATTAATTAATATCTGTTTTAAAAAGATAATACAGATTCCTAATTTTAGTTACTCTAAAATTCTATAGATGTCGTCCTATGGAAACATTTAAATTAAACATTAAAAAGTTATTTTTTATAATAATGATGTTCGTCGTAGAAAAAGTATAGTATGCAACTCGTTTATTAACTTTTCTAGACAATTATTTTCATTAAACACTCGCATAATTAAAATTCGTGACTAAAATGGCGTTTATTAAAATTAATACATAATATACTATTTCAGCGTAAACAAATTAACATTAATTAAAATCTAATTGTATAGTCTAAACATTACAACAAAAGTGTATAAAATTTCATTCAATTACACACAGTGGTCACTGTGACATATGCGTCATGCCTGCTATACAATAATGCATTTTTTTCAAAATTAATGATTTCTTGAAATTTTCTGGTCCCTTGACGTGGCTTGACTCACCTCTGTACGAGACGCTACGATATTTTAATTTCAGATCACATTACCATCATATTAATTCTATCTATTCTAAAACGGGTTAGTTAGTTGCATTAAAAAAAAATTGTGTTTTTGTTAAAGGATAATGATGCAAAAATATTAGTTATACACTTATAATCAGTATAATGTTATGCTTTATCTGTAAAAAAACCTTTCATTCCTTTCAAATACTTTCACATCATTTTAAACGCGTACATGATTTAAAAACATCGGGTATATTTAGATGTTTTGAAGATAACTGTCATCAAGTTTTTCAAAACTTAGGCAGCTTTAAAAAGCACATGAATCGAAAACATAATAACTATGACGATGATATGAATAAAAATTATGAAAGTAATTTAGAACTAGGGACAGCATTAAATAATAATAAGCGCTCTGAGACTGCGACGCAGGCCTCAGAAACTATTATTAAATCTAAGGATGAATCATTACCGAAAATTCAGCCTGAAGTATCACCGTTAAAAAAAATTGCAAAATCTGTTGCAGATTTTGTACTTTCGCTCCATAATAACAATAATTTTTGTAGAAAGGACGTTTTTCAAATACAACAATACAGTAACATATTTCTAATTAATCCTATATTGGATTTGTTTATGGCATTTGCGGAGTCTCATTTTAAACAATACGATTCGATATACAATGATTTTTGTAGCCTTTTAGCCAATTGTAGAAATCCATTTAAATTTCTAAATACTGACCATTTATTATATAAGTGGTTAGTATCTGAAGGGTTTACTCAAAATGTACAAGAATTTACAGTTAATGAAGAAATTGGTTTAGCACATCGCGCTGGTATGTCAGTTTATGACGAAAAAAAAATTAAAGGTACTCTTATGCCTATAAAATTTCAGTTTCAAAAAATATTTGAGAAAGAAGGTCTATTAATTCGTACATTAAAACATTTGGAATTTCTAGAAAAAAGCCCAAAATTGAAGAACTTTGTACAGGGAAGGTTATGGAAGCAAAAAAAAGCATTGTACCCCAATAAAATTGTCCTGCCATATTTTTTGTATAACGACGATTTTGAAATCAATAACCCACTTGGCTCACATTCGAAAGTTCATTCTCTTTGTAATGTTTATTATACATTTCCATGTTTTCCAGTAGAAGAATCCAAGTTAGATAATGTATTTTATATGGCCGCAATAAAATCGACTGATTTAAAAACTTACGGAAACGTAAAATGCTTTCAGTTTCTAATAAACGAATTAAAATCTTTAGAAACAGATGGAATAGACATAAAAATTGATGAACTGTCTACTTTACATGTTCATTTTGTTTTAGGTTTAGTTCTGGGTGATAATTTGGGCTTAAATTCTTTTCTTGATTTTAGAAAGTCATTTTCCAGTAATTTTTTTTGTAGACTGTGTAAAGTTAAAAAATCAGATACTCAGGAGTTAAGCATCGAAAATTCAGAATTACTGAGAACAATTGCAAATTATGAATCGGACTTAAAAATTAATGACGAAAAACAAACAGGTATTGTCAGTAATTCCTTACTCAATTCAATTCCATCCTTCCATGTAGTAGAGAACTATTATGTTGACGTAATGCATGATATTTTTGAAGGTGTCTGTCATTACAATCTATGTCATGCATTAAATTATTTTACTATAAAGATGAAATATTTTGACTTAACTACTTTAAATTCACGAAAAAAAAACTTTGCTTATGGACCCACTGAAATTGATAATTTATCTGGTGAAATTACTACAAAACATCTAAACAATAAAAAGTTGAAAATGTCAGCCAGAGAAATGATGACTTTTATTATTTATTTTCCCCTTATGATTGGAGATTTAGTTCCATCTGACGATCCTGTGTGGAAATTTCTAATTAATTTTATTGAAATTATAGACATTATAATTTGTTTTGAGATTGACGAACCAAATATTATTATATTAGAAAATAAAATTAAGAGCCACAACAGTGATTACGTTTTGTTATTTAAGGATACGCTTAAGCCCAAGTTTCACAATCTAACTCATTATGGAAGAGTCATTCGTCAATCAGGTCCTTTAAGAAAGTTCTGGTGTTTTAGGTATGAGGCAAAGCATAGGCAGTTTAAAATTTATTCCAATTGTATCACATCCCGTAAAAACATTTGTCTGACTTTGTCTAAAAAATATCAGTTAAAATTTGCATATCAGTTAAATAATCCTAATAATATAAGTAACGATATTACATTTAATTCTAAACACCAAGTGTCAAGCAATTATAAAAATATTGTTTTAGAAAAACTAAAAGTAGATGCCGGTGACATATTTTTTTATTCTACCATACAACACATAGGATTTAAATATAGATGTGGAAATTACATAGAAACATTTAAAAATGACATAGAATTTTTTGTAATATTAAATATAATCATATTTAAAAACAATAATGGAGTTTTTTTCTGTCAAAAACTACAAAAAGTGCAGTACAGAGAACATTTTGTAGCTTATGAAATTGACCCAGAACTTCTTGGGGAATTTTTTATAATTTCACTTGATGATATTGTTGGACCGCCTCTTACTTTAATAAAAACTGCTAAAGGCAAATCAATGATCCGAACAAAGGAATATTACAAAGTCATTTCTTATGACTAATCCCTTATTTAACCATTTATATTACAAATTTATTTTTATTAAAATTAAATAAAATAATGCTTAAATAATAGGTCTGTTCTAAAACCATTTGAAATACGGATAGATTTTTTTGAATATGCGCAAACTCCGTACGATTCCGTACCTTTGGAAATGGTTTCTAGAACAGACCCAATATTGATTTGGGTTTATTTTAAAATAAAATATTGTTTAATTAAGGTTTTTAGTGGTTTTTATTTTTTTGTGATGGTTAATAAAACAGTGATAGTTTTAGAAACTTTTTTTTTTGGAGCAGAGCGAAAACCTTTAGGTCTTACTAAATGTTGGTATGCTGAATCGAGTGGAGCTATTAGTTTTTAAAAGTTATAACCTATAGGTAAACTTTTCGAGATATTTCAAAAACAAAATATCGAACATTTCTTTAGAATTTTATTATTTATTATATGTTGGTTAAAAATCTCATCGGATCTCTGTTGTAGACTTCAAAAAAGACTATTTAGAAAAATATATTACCACTCGACTACTAAGGCCCCATTTTTATAGCTGACGATAGTTACAATTTTTGACAATTTTCCTTTTTTTATTTTTATGTAATATGTTTTTTTATTATAATTTTATAATAATTTATTACAATTTTATAATTATAATCAACGAAATCAGATTACATTTAATAATTCTAATATTTTATAATAAAAATAAATGTATGAGTATGAGTATGGCAACGTATGGCATATCGACATTTAATAATTCTAATATTTTATAGTTAAAATCGAGTTAAATCGGTTAAAATAAACAAAAATACAAAAATTATTTTTTTTTTATAAAATTGTATATATGCGAATTAAAAATTTAGAGTGGTATGAAAATATTATTCTTCAATTAATTTCCAAACCGTCCTTAAGGACGGTTTGGAAATTAATTGATCAAAACTACTACTTATAGAATATTTTAAGGGTAATTACCCTTAAAATATTCTATAACATTTCAGTGTAATTAATCGAGTTGTAGTATACTACAACTCTATTAATTACACTGAAATATATATAGTTTTGACCAAAAAGCTTTTTACAAAAGTCTTTTAATATTATAGTAGAAATCTAAAGAAGTTTCAGCGAACATATTAAAAATAAATGATATTTTGTGTACTTTTTTTTAAATATCTCAAAAAATTAAGCTAACTCTTGAAAACTAATGGCAAGACTGGATTCAGCAAACCAAAATTAGGTAAACTAGGTACGTCCCCTTCTGCTCCAAAATTCAGCTATCATAGTGTAATTATCGACCATCACAAAATTAAAAACCACTAAAAAACCTTAATTAGAAAATATTTTACTTTAAAATAATTTAAAATAATTATAATTTGCCTAGTGTGCATGAAAAATAAAAAGGAAATGGCAAATTTGTTTTTTTTTTCACTGTTTGAACTATAGTTACTATAGTAACCATTGTATAAAGGGTTAACTTATTACCTATTATTTAGTTAGAGTAAAAATTATTACAGGTATTTTTTAATATATAAAGCAAAACATTTTTATTTTATTTATTTTTTAACCTTATTGTTATCCATTACCTGTCAGTCATGTAACTGTTAATATTATATTCAATTATCATTAGATTAAGGGATCTAACTAATCTGTGGAATGAAATAAAAGGCTCATTATACTAGAAAATATGCAAAACGACAGTGTTGAAGAAGGGACCAATTCCTCGATATATCAATTTAATCCATTATCAGTATTGGTAGACTATGTTCATAATTCAGCTGTTCAAAACTATCCAAGTCCGCCATTAGCTCTGGTGCCTACCAATGTATCTACTCAAAATGAAGCCGATGGGATAGAATACACGAACTTGTTTTCCAGAAATGAGAACTTGCCCCTCGATTTGCCTCAATCAGATAATCCGAGGGAAGAACTAATACTACTCCTTGGTAGCTGGAAACAAGAATTGCTACTGGATCACTTCATAGGTAATTTGATTTAAAGTTTTTAAAGCATTCTTTTTTGTTAAGCTATAAAATATTTTAGCTCAAAATGTGTTTGTTTGTGTTTTAAAAGTTATTAAACGTTGTCATCTAGAAAAACTTTTAAAAGAGTTTGATCTTGGCACACAAATAACCTTTGAACACAACTTAGAGGAATGGAGAAAATCAATTGGAATTCCACTTCTTGATGGTACTACTTTCACACAAAATATAGAAACTTCATTTTCTTCAAGTAAGCCATCATCGCCAACTTCCTCCATTGCCTCCTCGTCATCACGATTTGATCCCTACGGCAAGAGATCGCCCACTGCAGATAAAGGCAACGGAATAATGCTTTCAACTGTTTTAAATGAAACTCCAAAAGGAATAATGATTGTAGCCTTCTATAATAAATTTGGCAAATTTCAAGATGAGCAAAGGGCTTTATTGATAAATACTATTGCCCAGTTTTTTGACGAAAAAGATGAGCACATGTCCCTAAAAACAAGCTTCCAACTTGAACAAGAAATTTTGGAGCGATTTCCCAATGAGAAATTAGTAAGATTTTTTACATTGTAAACTCAATACTTGTTACATGTAACTTAATTAATTTCAGGAATATTACCGAACGGGTAAGCGTGGTAAGCTTTACAACAAATTTTGCAATTTACGGTCATCATTTAAAAATGTAGTCTCGCATCATGTAATTCCAAAAACCAAGAAAATAGATGAAAAAAAACCTCGATATGAAAAGGTTTTTGGTAAGTTTTCTCTAAAATCTAAATCTTTTAATTAAATTATTTAAATTGTTCTTTTTTTCAGTGCCTGAAAGTGATGCAGAAAGTTGCAAAAGGGTTTTAACATATGACAACCTATCATCAGAAGAGTTTGACAGGTGCTGGAGGGCTTGTAGCCAATATCGTTTGGCTCAAATAAAAGAACTTGAATCTTCTGCAACCGTTTTAGAAAAATGGCCCTTTTATCAAAAACCCTCAGGTTTTCGACTGGTAGGATTAATATTTTTAGTTATTTATCTAATAGTTTAATAATAATATTTACTACATACCTATTAATTTTTAGATTGATATGGATTTTAGTATCCTATTTGACACTGGAAATGCTCTTTTGGATAAATGGAAAATTTTCCATAGTACAATTATTTCGTTTCTGTCTGGCGAGGGACATATTAAAGATAAAGGAATAAAAGGCTTCCTGGAAGAAATTAAAAAGGGAAAACTTACCGAAAGTAAGTAAATTTAAAGCAACTTTTAGGTGAAACTAATAGTAATTATTCATATAGATAGTCGAGATGCATTAATTTTATGGGCAATTCATGGTTATTTGATTCCTACCCATAAAGTAATTAAAAATGATCCAATTAGTGGGAAAAAATCCACAACAAAGTACACAATTAAAGATTCGCAGGAGTCATTTTTGTTTATTGGGAAGTGTCCACAAGAAATAGAAGACCATCTGGCACATAGAAAGTCCTTTAAGAAAAGCATTCAACCATTTATTTTATGTATTGGGGAGGATATTTTAAATATTCAGGAGATATACGTATATTTTGACGAAATTAAATATTCTTTTGTGAACTTTTTGCGAGCAGTTGATATTTGCTACAAAATAACATATGTGTTTAACTTAGATTTCGCATCGGAATGTTTAATGTTTTGGAATTTTATCGACAGTTTTTTTTTTGAAATGAAAACTAAAGAGTCATTTTCGAGAGTGCATATTTTGGCGGAAGCTCTTAAGACTAATGTTAATTTAGACGAAAATTTTTAAATTTAATTAAACACAAATGTATTTCCGTATAAATGTATTTTTAAGTTATGAATGAATGAATGAATGTGCAATTTATATTTGATTTTGTTTTTTTTAGAAGTTTATTTGTATAATGTATAATTTATAAAAAGAAAAATAAACTACGTTCATTTCCATTATAAGATTTTGTCCTTTATCTAATAACCTAGCTTCCATATTACAGAAAAGTGTAAATTAAGTGCATTGTCACATGTTGCGCATAGACCTACTTGCGCTTCACCCCCGGTAAGTATATTGCGATACAAAAATTGCACACAATTTTTAAAGTAAATTATTTTACCAACTAAAAAGGGAATTGATTTGCACCTATAATTAATTAAATGTGTTAATTTATTAAATGTAATAGATTTATTATTTAACAAATAAAATAATTATTATCAAAAAATAATTCGTTAAACTAATTCATAATATTAATAATTTCGATTATAAGTCGATTACTTCCTACGTTGAATTAATAACTACGTTTATCATATTAATAAAAAAATTAATAAACATCATAATAATATCAATAAAGTTAGTAGTTAAGTAATGTATATGATACACTAAATCAATAAATATATTTGATTACTTCCTACGTTGAATTTATAAATACTTTTATCATATTAATAAAAAAAATTAATGACTATCACAATAATATCAATAAAGTCAGTAGTTAAGTAATGTATATGATACACTGAATCAATAAATATATTTGGTACCATAATAAAACTTCAAGTTCTGTAGACCAACATTGTTCGTTGTACCAATTACATCCAATTATATTAACAATGAAAAAGTTATATTAACCATTAAACGGGATTTATAAATCAACGAAATAAATGTTAGCCAATGAATGAAGTAATTATTTTATTAAATGTGCTTTATTATATCAATAATTAGTTACGTTGGACAAATTTTAATAAAAAATTTATTGAAACAACGTTTTTTTTTATTGGATATACGTCGATTTTTGGTTCAGTGTGTGCATAATATCCAATGGGGACTATTTTGAAGGCGACAACATTAATGTAGACGAATACATAAATATTTTTTTCAAAAAACGAAAATTCCCGATATTTTCTGAACACACCTCGTACATAGTAAAAAGAACATATACATGTTTACTAAATAAATAAAAATCAATTAACTAGGGGGTAATTGAACCCCCGTGGCTACGCCCCTGCTGGTAACACAAAATTATAGAACTAACATGGAATCCCCAAGCAGCATTTTAAGTATACTTTATAAAAGTATATTTTATAAAATAGTCGAGCTTTGCGGGTTTATTACTTAATTTAAGCGAATGAGTCCCCTAGTTCCAAAACCCTCTAAATCCACCTTAACATTTTAATGAGGTAACGCGAAAGTTTGCTGCTGGTCATGAAATAAGGTTACTAGAATTTTGAACATGAAAATTGATAGGCAGTAGCATATTAAACATAAAAAGCCACAATTTCCACTTTAATGTTTTTTTGGAAAACTTAAGAAACTTGGCGGATTTAGCTGTTTTAGAAAATTGCTTTGGTATAGAGACATGGATTTTGGTTTAAAATTTAAATGTTTATTGAAATTGAATCAGTGAAATTTCACTGATTTTCCTTTGAATCCCACAGGTTGTACAGTAAAATCAGAATTTCACTGATTGAATCAGTGAATATTAATGCATTACTATGGTGAAATAAATAAGATCAACTGGTTCAATCAGTAAAAAAACCTAAAATTTCACCAGTGCACTTTTTACTCACTGGTCGAAATAGTAAAATTCCACTGATTCATTTTAAAAGAGTATGCTTTGGGAAGCTTAGAGTTTATTAGCGTAGACAATTTTATTAACAAAACTTTAAAAAATTAAAACCTAAAAAAAGTCAAATTTAGGTTTTATTGTAAAAAATAAGATTTGTAAAAAAACACATTATAGGCTAAAGAAGTATCGCTAGTAGCGCCACCACACGGCTGTTATCATCGAACAAAAGTTGAACTTTTAATAATCAGCTGTCAAACGCTTGGGTTAAAAACGAGTGTTTTTGAGAATAAAGCCGGAAAATTTTAAAAAATATCGAAAAAAAACCGTAGATCGATTTGTTGTGTTGTTGGGTGTATTTCGAGAGGAAATCCTGGGTTGAATTTTTACCGGTTTTCCAATAAACAAAGTTAATCTGAATGAAGAAATAAATTGCATACAGTCTCTGTAAATATATATTGTACCTATTAGATACAATAAATACACATTTTAGTAGTGATTAACGTGAAAAGTGTAAACAGTTCAATTCAGTAAAAATCGTCAAACAAATAAGTCGTCTAAATTTAAACAGTATTTAGCATTATTAAAAGCGTTGATTAAGAATTCTTTTCCACTCAATGGTAAAATACCATTATATTATGTATTATATATAATATTATATTGCCATGAATTCGAAGGTATATTTTGTTCTTTAAAAAGTAGTTGTCGGCGTTTTTTAGAGAACTCAAATATAAAAATGATTGATTTTAAGGTTATGTTTGTATTTTTTACTAATTTCTTAAAACTGTCCAAACTTAAATATAAATTATATAAGGTAAAGTTATCATTAGTTAATTCTGCACCAACAACTTACCGAATTGGATCCTTTGGCAAAACATGAAAATGCAACGATTTAGTTCTTGAATTTTATTTACAATTAAAAACACAATAATTCACCATGATCCCTTTGATAAAATACACAAACTAACGTAACTATATAAGCATTTAAGCGTTGAGTTTCTTAATCAATGATATAAGGAATAATCAATCGAAATCAAGTACAAAAAAAGTTTTTTCCTTGTTACGTAAAATCCAAATAATGTGCGCGATTTAGTTGTGCAATTGAACAAAATTTGTCGAGTAAGACTTATGCCTTCCTCTATTTTGTAAAAAAACTACTTATTTATTTAAAAATGATGTATAATCGTTGCTTTAAATTTACTGTTGATAATTCTTAAACTCACGCAATGCATTCGAAGTCCACCAGATGGCGCGCGCGTTGCGAAAACCCGTTAAGCCGAGTTCATATAGATGCGAATTTGCGAATTTACGAATTTGCGAAATACGAATATTCGCATTTCGCAGCTCCTATTCATATAGATGCGAATGGTCGGAACCATTTTAGGGACATTGTTTTCTCACTAGGCGATATTTGCCATGGTATTTTAGGGACATTATTTTCTCTCCAGGTGATATTTGCCATACTTGGTTAACATTTTCTATAGGTAGGTACTTAAATAGTATAGTTACTTCTAAAAAAATATGCTACTATAAGGTAAAATAAGAAACTAATGTACCTCCAAAAACTCTTTGTCCATTATAAAGAACAAAAAACAACTTTAGCAAGAAACATTTCAAATAAAACTCAACAACGATGCAATACAAATGAAATAAACACAGAACATAAACAAAAATGGCGCGGGTACATATAACAAATACGTATAATAGGCATCTGCATTAATGCGCATGCGCATCAAGCCAAATTCGTGCGATTTTCGCAAAATATTGGATCAATCTCAAGATTCCCGCCCCCCAGATTTCAAATCTTGCGAATTCGCAGAATCTGTCGAAACGTCGAAACTTTTTTCCCGCCAAATCAAATGGACCAATGAAAACATTTTCGCATTTCGCAAATTCGCATGTCGCATCTATATGAACCAGGCTTTACTTCTTTAGCGTATACAACGCATTCCTGAAAGTTACATTTCTCGCATAGTCCTTCCTCCTCTCCATAGTTACTATTATCATTTTCTACTGCTTCATTGAATGCAGATCTTGTTACAATGCTTTTGTAATACAAAAGATTTTCTTGTTCGGCTTTTTCTGTGTACAATGTACAGTGTACATTGTACACAGAAAATCATAACCAAAACCCACTAAATCCAATTGGATACATTATGGCGCCTTTTGGAAATGACTGGCAAAAAAAAGCCGAACAAGAAAATGTACAGTGTACATGTTTTATTTCATTTGGATTTAGTTTTTGTTATTAAATGGATTTAGCGATGTTTGAATATCACTTGCATATGGATTTAGGGGATTTTTAATCTAACCTTGTGATTTAAACCAGGATTAAGCGGGTTTTAAAACTTAATTATCATCTAAAAATGTAATTTAAACCTCCCACATGTAGATGACATACCAAGTTCGATTTTTAATAAAATTGGATTAAGCGGGTTTTGGAACTAGGTGACTCAAATATTAATCATCGCAGTTTACAAATTTGTCAAATGTTAAATAAAATTGGCTTTAAATTCCGTTTTGTGATAAATAAAGTATAGTATGCAACTTGTTTATAAACTTCTCTAGACACTCGTTTTTATGAAATACTCGCTCGTGCTTGATTAAACACGTAACTAAAATAGTTAATGAAAATTACTTATAGTTAATGAAAATTACTTGGAGTAGAAAAAGCATAGTAACACTCAAGATAATGCGCATTATATACTCGGATGATTTACGTCTCCTTGAGGATAATATCCTGCATTATCTTCCGTTTAATAATGTACTATTTTTACAAATATTTTAGAAAAAGTAATAAATAATTTTCTAATCATTATGAAGTTATTTACATTTTTAGATTTATTTATTTTGTACATTAGTTATATATTTATTATAATAATAATTATTAACACTAGAATATAATATTAATAAAAAAAAGTCTTTAAGTAAAAACTATGTTATACAATATTTAACCAAGCATATCCAGAGAGCTTCGTTTTTGTATGATGTATTATTTTCATTTAAACGGGTGCAATAATTAAGTCATTTTAATCTAAAATATTTTACAAATTAATTAATTAAATGTTCAAATTAATTATTTTAAAGACCATAGTAAAGACAATTATCAAATTCTTGTCGTACTTTTTCAAAAGTTTCTGGCGTTCCGGCAACTATTCGATGTCGTAGATCATTAGATCATTTAGCGACTCAGGTGGAGTCTGATAAACAAACGACTTAATGTATTCCTATAAATAATAAGTCCAAGGGGGTTAAATCTGATAATCTTGGGGGCCACTCGGCTCTTCGGCCACATAATTTGCCAGGAAAACGCAAGTTAAGTCAATTTCTGACTGGCAATGCATAATACGGTTGGAAGTAGGGTTGGGGAAATTTCACTTTTTGCTTGTACTTGAAATTTCACTTGAAATTTTCATGACATTTATGAAATTTATTAAAATTTCCTAAATTTCTGAAATTTCATGAAATTTCTGAAATTTATTGAAACTTTCAATAAATTTCAATCACTTTAAGTGTAATATATTAATATTGAAATAAGCCCACTCGGGGACCATGGCAAATTGCCTCTCTTACCTCCTACCCCTCTGTGGGCCCCTGCACCAATAATATAAATAATAAAATGTTTACCACAAATTTCTTGAGATTTCCTTTTAAAATATTTTTAAAATTACTAAAACCAAAAGAGATATCACTTTTTGGTAAGCTAATGAGATTGTGCCACTTTCATTGTTTTATATATATATATATTCATCAAAATTTTATGAGCCAAAGGCATTTTTTATCCTTTTTCCGATGCAATTATAGCAAAAGTAAAAGTTTAAATTAATCATGACTTTTTAAAAAATTTAAAGTCTGATTTAATTTACAAATTAAATTGGTAACTGAATTAAATTATTTAAATTAATTTATGCATATAAGTAACAATAATTACTTATAGTGTATTCAAATCCAAGCCGAACTAAACAATAACGCCCAGACGCTTGATAACTCTTTCACATGCAATGTTGAAAATCGGATTGAAAATTTCATTTGAAATTTTTAAAAATTTCACTTTTCCAACAAAATGAAATATTTCAAGTTTGAAACTTTCAACCCTAGTTGGAAGTGAAGGTTCTCCTCACTAAGTATCAGGTTTCCATCGGTGTCGTCCCATCTCGGGACCTCCCATCTCGGGACCGAGGGAAAATTTACCTGTTTCTGTGCCATCTCGGGACCGAGTCTACAGGTACAAGTTTAAAAGTGCCATCTGAGGACCTAAGTAAAAGGATTACTTCGCGGTCAGTTTTTACATGTAAGCATTGAAGGAATATTGTATTATTTTGCAAAATTATTAAAAGCGTCTATTTTATGCTACTGCAAAGATATTTTTAAAACTATAATATTTTAAGCGTTAGAAAGTTATATATCTTTCAATCTATTTTATGGATAAACAAACACAAAACATTTAAAAATCAAACTTATGGGGGGCCAATGGGGCGGGGTCGGTAGGGTTGTGTTGTTGAGTTTGGCTCATTTTTGCTGTGTTTAATCAATATCCATTTTTTACAAGTTTTTTTTTTAATTTTTATTGAATTTTTGTCCATTTTGTTGATTTTTGCTAATTTTGTTTTTTTGTTTTGTTGTTCTGTTAATATAAAATAAGTTAAAGTGTCCCGTTAATAACAAAAAGCCGTGCAGTCGCCTTAAGTATTTTGTTCATGACAGGTATAAAAATGTATTACCTTGTATAGGTCCCGAGATGGGACTTTTTAATTTTGGAAACTTTATGCCTTAGGGTCTCGGTCCCGAGATGGGAAAGGTCCCGAGATGGGAGGTCCCGAGATGGGACTAAGCCTTTCCATCCCTATCTCTCTGATCTTTAAGTTCTTCTGCAATTAATAAATCAATAGTATCTTCTAGTAAATTTAAGTATTTATATCCAGAGAGATTTCCTTTATTAAAAATTGGGCCAACAATTTTATTTCCCAAAATGCCGGCCCAAACATTTAATTTTCTCTACAAAAATGCGAGGATTAGAAGATTATTTTTAAATACTTGGTTATAATTTTTTTTTTCAACGATAAAAATTGTAGGCTTATTTGAGAAATTTCTACTCAGTTAAATAAACTAAAAATTTTGTTTACGTTGGGCAACCGGTCCTCTAGTGTTTTTATTCCAAATTAAGAAAAATTAAATATAAAAAATGTAAGTTTAATAAAATTTACTACTCTACTACTCGCCCTTTTGGAAAAAACTAAATAATTCGGAAATTACAGATTTTTAGGGCAACACTTTAATGTAAATCGAATTTATGTTTTGTTTTCCAACAATGTCTTTAATTTAAATCTATTAACATTTTATAGAAATAAAAATTTATTGACTGCATACATGAGTCTACACTACACTACATTTAAAACAAAAAACTGTAATTTCCTGTTATTTACTTAAGGTGGAGATACTTTTACACGATGTCTAAGAGTCTTAGACTAAGACTAGGGTTTTAAAATTTCCGGAAAAATTAATTAAGCGGGCAGAAAAAAAAACCGTTTTTTAGAAAAAAACGGAAAAATTGGGAAATTTTAAATTTTATTCAAAGGAACACAGTGATCCTGAACGAGTCATAGGTCACATAAAAATGACGCCAAAAACTGACTGCAGTATTGGAATAAGGATGTCCTCTAAAATTTAAAAATAAGTTTTTTAAAATTGTAGCTGTTCCTTTTTTGTTTTGTTTAATAATCTAAATATCAAACGTCATTTGGTGATTCATTTTAGGTTTTTGCTATTATCTTTAAAACGGAGGCCTTTGAAAAAAATGTTTGAATAAGGAAATAAAGGTGACTTATTTATCTATTAAATCATGCCTCTATAATTATGCCTAAACTATTGCCCTGCGAAATCCATGGACGTAGTCGTGAATTTTTAACTGGGTATACCCAGAATGATCCTGCAATGTTAAAAGTAACCTATGACAGGTTATTTACAAAAAATATAACATATATGTTATATTTTTTGTAAATAACCTGTCATAGGTTACTTTTAACATTGCAGGATCATTTTTCTTTAAAGACAAGTAGGTAAGTACTTAATAATTGTCAAATATTATTTATTAATCATATATTATATCACGAGAACTATGAATTTAATCGGTTAAACTAGGCTCAGTAGTTTTTTGTTTGGTTTTTGTTGGAAAATGTTGAATGCAAAATAATTTAATAAAATCACGAGACCGCTTAGCGGTCGAGGGGTTTTATTTTTAATTATTTTGCATGAAACTATTTTCCAAAAAGAAAAATCAAATAAAAAACTTACTGAGCATAGTTTGACAGATTAAATTTATAGGTTGAGTGATATACGTCTAGATTATTTCTCGAATTAAGGGAAACTATTTGACAATTCATAAAATCTGACGTATGTGTCAAAATTTATAAATATTTTTTTAAAGAAAATTGCATTAATTTAAGGTATGTAATAAGTAATAATTGATATTTCGTAAACTAGATAACTTAATTTTTATTGTTTTTTAAAAAATGTTTGTTGATTTAATCGCTTATTTAAACGAAATTTATTCGAAAATTCAAGGCTTTTGATTGGTTCATATTATAATGAGGGAAATAATCATTTAAAGTAATATTATCAACATGACAAAAAGCATTAAATATTTTTGATAAAACTCTACAACTGCTCTTTTTAACGATCCTTTGAAGTTAGGATGTGCCATGTTGTTTATCTTGTATTTATTCCAAAAATTTTATAAGTGAGTAATGAGTACATGAATTTTTAAAGTTTAAAATATATCAGCAGTTTTAAGCAAAACTACTAATGTTTGTGTGTGAATTTTTATTTAGTCCAAATTTGGCGTTTTCGTGGAAAAATAATTCTAAAATAATTTATCCGTAGTCTTAAATTGGGAAACGTATGATAAAATGACCAAAGGACTAAAAGTTTGCAAAAAATATTTTGTTAGAAGAGTGTCAGGATGTTTCAGAAGCATTTAACATGCATTTCCCTCAAGTATGTCACCTTAGTAGTTCTTAGAGACCAAATTCAGTGTTTTAGGCCATCTCAAGGCCTGTTCTTTTCCCATAAGTTTCACTAGTCCGTTCCAAAATACGTAGGCAAAAGTGTTGCCTGGCAAAGTTGATGGCTAACTAGATTATTTACTTCTTGTTGACAA
This sequence comes from Brassicogethes aeneus, assembly GCA_921294245.1. Lineage (NCBI taxonomy): Eukaryota > Metazoa > Arthropoda > Insecta > Coleoptera > Nitidulidae > Brassicogethes > Brassicogethes aeneus. The sequence goes on along the minus strand of OV121133.1, from coordinate 57,708,774 downwards.
TTAAATGTAAGCAACTGATGGTACATTACTTAAGTACTCAATTTATTTAAGGGTCCTGCTTTTTTTAAATACATAGTTTTTTTAATAGATAAACATTTATCTTGTATTTTCCTTTTTTATGTGAAATATGGTTTCGGCTATTAATGTGCAAAAACATAAAGTTTTTAAATTAAAAAAAAAATAATTTCGCCAATGGTTGCGGTTGTTGAAGCATCATTTAATATATCATTTTGTCGTCTTTAATTCTTTATTCAAAATTTTTTCTAAAGGGCTCAGTTTTAAAGAAATTCTCAAAAAATCTTAAATAAGTCACTAAATTACCAAAATTAAAAAAAAGGATCACTTAAAATTTTAAAAACATGTTTTTAAACTCTAGAGAGGGTCCTTTTTCCGATAGCGCATTCAGTTTTTGGCGTCATTTTTATGTGACCCCTGTGGGGTATAATACGAAAGAATGCAAAAGTCAATTTTTCTGAAAATTTCCGAATTTTTACGGATAATATGAAATCGAGAAAAAAGTGAATTTCTGACGCCGATTATAATCATAATATTATGATCATATTAGGTGCTGTTAATACATAACTTTTATTTAACATTCATTATTTTGTAGTTGGATATTTTTAATAGACTCAACGTTCTTAAATCAAAGGATATTTTTTAAAATTAAATTAATGCCAAGTTGTTGATTGCTACTTTTTTCAAATGTGTATATTTAAAAAAAAACAAATTTTCCCAAAAAAGTCAATTTTTCCAAGGCCTAGAAAAAAACAGGAAAAAATGAAAACAACAGGGATTTTTCCACGTTTTCCGTTTTTTTTTCAACATTTTAAAACCACATTTAAGACACTGGTGAAGTTTAGTATATTAATTGGGTTTATTAGGCCATTTCAAAAAAGCAATATCGTTTTTACATGAAAAAATTCCTTAGATTGTGCCGAAATAAAAATTCATTGAAAAACCCTAATTTCAATTTTAAAAAGTTTTTTAACGATTTTAAATCAAAATTTAGATCGTAATAAAATAAACCTACTTTGACCTACGAAAACTGATTAAAAACCTGTTCAGTCTGTTTAGCACTAGAACAACCGAATTAATCTTTATTTGAACCGATTTAAACCTCTAATAAATATTTAGTCGGATTATATACCAATTAAATCATTTTATTTCAAAAATAAAATTTTACCATTGATAAATTCCATTTTTTAATTTTACTGCAAATAATGAATGTAAAGAATTCGTCCATTTAAAAAATATATAAATAAAATTTCTATAAATGCAAAACTTTTCTTTAAGTTCGGTTTGATTTACAGGTATTCCAAAGAATTCATTATCGTCTATTTTCATATTTATACAGACCTTCACAAGAGAAGCAATCGGAACAGCAGAAATAGAGTTACGTAACCCCGTAAGGGGTTCACATTTTTGCAAAAACATGTCCGTTGTACCTGTATGAATTCCTTAATATTATTATTAATATACTTAATTATACAGAAAAATATTAGGAAATACTTTTATCAAAGTTTTACCTGGTAGTGAAATGTCTTTTACTTCTCCTGTAAAATTTGTTAAGATGCACATAGATGTTTTTTCAGGCGCAGCAACGATATATTTAAACTCAAATATTGTCGCGCTTTTATTAATCGACATGCTGAGTGGCCTGGGCTTTTTTGGACTGTGGGTTGTAAACGGTCATAATTTGGTTCAAATTTAAACGTAATTAGAATCGAAAAATCGGGAAAATGGACTTATCTGCCACGTTTTAGGTTAAAAGTTGGTTATCTTTAGGCGAAAATAAAACCGTTCAAGACGGAAATTGTTCAGACTTATTAGGTTTAATTTACGATCTAAATTTCGACTCGGGATATTTCCTATATAAATAACAGTATTAAGTTTTATAAACGCTATTTTAATAACGTTTAATTAGACACTGCTTGCGGGCGAGTGTTTGATATGGAAGTTTATAAACGAGTTGAATACTGTACTAAACTACGTGGCGGCCCGTCAGGGGAGGCAGGTGAGGCAGTGCCTCATCATAGAGAATTAAAAAATTAAGTATAATTTAACTATTTTACTTTCTATAATATACTATAAATTTTTAATATTTGGATTACATAAATTGTAAAATAGTCAATAAAATTGATTGATTTTATACGTGGAATACCCAGCAACATTTAAATTATTTGAATTTGAAACGACCGCAATTTAAACTAATATTTATAGCTAGATGATTGGCTCAGAAGCATGCCTAAACAAATTTAGACTCACGATTGGCGTTAGCCTTGTTGTCTTGTTCTATTACAATGCGATATCATAGTTGTCTCCTTCTCTCGTATTAGCATACGCGAGGCAGGCACGCCTACATCCAAGAAAATAAGCAGGTGTTGTGGCAACACTGTTGCGAAATTTTAGAATTTTTCAAAATTCAATAATAAATGGTAGTAGTTTTCTTATAATAAATCGATTTAATCGAAATTATATTTCTATTCTAAAATAAACATATTTTAACACTATCGCCATCTTGTAGCCATCACAGCAACCAAAAAGTTTGGGTTAGTTTGGTATATTAACCTATAATAAAATAAAATTAATTACTCAACGATATTTGAATTATTTCTAACGTAAATAACAAATTTTTAGTACAAATAATACTTTTATGATTTGATTGAATTTTTTACCATTTTGTTGTTTTGTAGGTTAGTTTTAACTTGACGTTTCTTCTATTTTGATTAAACCGGCAACACTGTCAACTTAATAATGACCGACTGTCGCCATCCGCTAGTCTCAATATCATTGTTATAAAATCATAAAGTAATATCACGATGTACTCAAGTTGTGTAAACCTCACCTATGACAATCATGTGCCAGTGGCGGCTCGTCAGGGTAGGCCTCTGAGGCCGCGCCTCACCCTTAAAATGAAGGAACGAACGACTTTTTGTATTTATATTTTTGCCTATTACAAGTGTATTTTTACAACAGTTCTACCCAATAAAAAGTAAAAAACCAATCAATCATATTAAGCGTAAATAAAAATCCAGGAGCAAAGCGCGTCAAGTTAACGTGCATCGTTGAGACGCCAGACAGAGGCGAAATTTTCACAGCCTCGGAAGCTCCCATTTACCTCTTGAAAGCGAAAATGACTCACCAACAAAAATATCGCCGTAAGTTTGCGAATAAACACCGTAGATGAGGCGAAATTTAGTTAGCTTGGCTTGTTCTGATTGGTGGTCCGTTTATGGTGGGATGCCAGCGGAGACAAAGAAGGTTGCCAGTCTTCTCTTTAAGAGAAGACTGGCAACCTTCTTTGTCTCCGCTGGCATCTCTTAGCGTTTGTAGAGCACGTTATTGTTTTGATTCAGATTAAATTATTTAAAACTTTTGGCTGATTTTTTATAGTTTTTGTCTCGATTAGTAAAATTTCTTATTTAATTATTGTAGGGAACACACTAAGGTAGATTTAGCAGTTTTTATTAAGCAAATTTTATATTTTGAAATAATAGATTGCATAATTCTTCAATTAGAGACGCGGTTTGAAAATTTAGAATTACTTTTAAATCTCACTGCAGACCCACAATTTTACGACCAAATAATAGATAAATTTTCAATCTTAAAAGATAGACGTATAGTATTTTATATTTTTTAATACTTAGGTAGGGGTCGACTTTTTAGTTTTATTTTTATTTTTTGATTAATTTATTTATTTTTAACTTTTTTAAGACTATATTTTTAAGTTTAGGATTAAAACTAGTCTTTGATGTAATATTTTGTTTGTTTTGTTTTTTAGAGTTTATTTTTTGGTTTAGTAGTGCTATCGGCTCCATTTTAAAAAAGGTCAACGCGTCGCAGAATAATACCTCCCGGGTGACGTGGAAATTTATTCGTATTTAGACAAAATTAACCTTAACCGTAGCCTCACCCTCCTGTACACCCACGAGCCGCCACTGTCATGTGCATGCGTATTATTGTCATCGCTCACTACCGAAGTATTCGATTATCTTCTAGGCTGTAAAAATAATTTAGACCAATCAGGTGAAGTTTTTTACATCTAAGTCTGTAAAAAACACGTTAGGAACACTCAGAGACTAGTCTCTGGGGCCAATCCAATAATTCGATAACTAAAGCTATCTAAACTCACTTTAAACTTATAATAATTCTTATAATTGTAAGAACGTTTTATGTATTGTTAAACAAAAAAAACTGTTTAAAAATGAATAATAATATACTATTTCTACAATGTCCTCATTGTAGAAATAGTATATTACACTACAAGGGCAGAAAGTGTGAGATGCCCGAGGCGAAGCCGAGGGCATCATGGCGCGCAGTTCAGGGCTCTCACACTTTCTGCCCTTGTAGTGTAATATACTATTTCTACAATGTCCTCTCTAAAAATGAATTAGTCAAAAATGACAAATTGTAATAGCGAAAAAGCAGCCACTAATAATTCTGGTGAATATCAATTTGTATCCCGAATATTTAGCAGTCAATTTCCATGTAAAATTGTCCCCTAAATTCTAAAATGTCGTCAAAAGTTATAAAAGTAGAACTGTTTTTGAGATATAGTCAATTTTCCATATAATATGGAGTTGACTATAACTTAAAAACTGCTCTACTTTCATAATTTTTGACGGTATTTTCGGATTCAGGGGACAATTTACATAATAAATGGCTATTAAATGTTGGGAATACCATGGTATCCCATGGTATAAGTGAAAAAGCAGCCACTAATAACTGTAGTAATTAGTCATTTTTGACTAATTAATTTTTAGAGAGTGATACCCAATTGAGTTTACCCTAGTAAGTGCCTTATAAAGTTTAAGAGACAATACAATTCATTAATATTAGAACCAATAAAATGCCAGTATTCCATAGTGACGTATTTTATCACAGCGGCAATAATTTTTATCATCTTGTTTACACGTTACTATGAATTTTGACGTTTTTTTGATTTGACATTTGTTGTTATTTGGTATATATCAATATATATATATCAATAAAATAATGAATTATAAACTCTAAAAGATCGATGGGTTGGTGTAAACGATAATGAAATTAAGGTAAGTTTGAATAAATAAGGTTTATTAAAGTCTTTTTATATTTTAAAGCACATTTTAATTTCAAATGTCAAACTAAAAATTCGTTAAATCCTAAAATTCATTATATTTTCTCACTAAATATAACTCGTGGTATGATTAATTATCGATGATATTTACTCATTAAAACCGAAGCAGCACATTTCTGCAGCTCGGTTTCAATTCGAAAATATCATCGATGATAATCATACCACTTGTTATATTATGGGTGATTATAATTATAGAAGATTTTACACTCGAGGAATATAATCTTTCTCCCACTAGTCCCATAATGTACTATTTATGGTATTGGAGTTGATAATCTATTTGGTGCACCTTGAGTTAGATTATAAGCCTCTTTTGACCAATAGTCGCACACAATATTTTATTCAACTACCACAAGAAATTTAAAACCAACTTTTAACCAAAATTAACCCATGATGCGCAAAACAGTAATGGAGTCAATATATTTAAAATCATATGTGACACATATAAATTTTCTAATAAAACCTTACAGATTACTTTAAAAAAGAGTACTGCCAGAAACTAAAGCCAGACCCAGCCCGAAAGCTTCCTAGCTTTTGCACGTACGGCGGATTATGCGCTGGAGTCAGATTTTAATAAAAATAAATACACAAAGCAAGCTTGCATTCTGACTCCCACCCTAGCACGAGAGTTAATTGAAAATGGGCCTTTACTCTGTAAACATCAATCGCTGATGTCCCAAAAGTAGAGTTCGAACGTTGTAACGTCATCAGCGTTTTACATTTTGGAAATCGAGAGAAATGGTTACCTTAGGAAGTATGTTCCACACCACGTATATATATATATATATATTATATATATATATATATATTAGTATATATTAGTATTAGTGGTTTTTCGGGATCTGCTCCGTGTTGTCGGTCTTTGGTTCTTAAAAGATCCGACTGTCTGATGACGTTTTGGTACAATCTCATGTACCATCTTCAGGCTGGGCTGCTGTTGCTGCTCTGCTGCGAGTTAGACGTCTAAATATTAAAATTTGAATCTTAGTCACTACAATATAATACCTTAAAATCATTGAATTGCATTTATTTTATTATATAAATAAAGTTTGTGAAAAAAAAATTCATTTTTGAAAATTAGACAATTTTTTTTCAATTGAAGTTTTTTTGAGAAAAAAAAATAAAAAATAAAAATTGGCTAACTTCGCAAAAATATCGATTTTATTAAAAAAAAGCGATAATTTCATAGAGTTGATCATGTTACATTTTTTTGTCTATTTTTTCTAAAAATTCATTTAAAAACAAAAATTAAAAAAAAAAAGATACCTGGTCAATTTTTGAAAAAGTTACGGCTATTTGAAAATGTTGTATAAAAAAAATTGAAAAAATTTTCAAAAATGTTTTACAAAGGGTAGAAAAGAATGGGAAACTTTTGGTCAGATCAAAAGTGGTCGATTTGGCATGGAATACCCCATATGTATTGATGGTTTTCCGGGATCTGCTACGTGCTGTCAGTTTTTGGTTCTTAAAAGAACCGTATATCTGACGACGTTTCGGTACAATCTCATGTACCATCTTCAGGTCATACATACGCTTCTTTTAAGAACCAAAAACCGACAACACGAAGCTGATCCCGGAAAACCATAACATAATATACATTATGTATTTTTTTTTGTAAAAAAAATAACCTTAATTATTTCTATCAGTCATGTGGTGGAACTTGGATGTGTGGAGCATAGTACCTCTACTTCTTATTTCTACGTTTTGGAACTATAGGTAAATCCTGTGTAATGGTTACTTTTTAAGACATCAGCGATTGATGTTTATAGGCTAACTATTGGTGCTTTTGCGGTTATGTGTAGAATATTTCTCACTTTATATAGTTCCTGGCAGTACTCATTCATGTGAAAAAAGTAACTATTGCTGTTGTTAAAGTAATCAGGAGGTTTGATTAGAAATTATATGATTTCAAATAGTAGTGGATTGGATTTTTAAGCTGGATTTATAGTTCTACTTTAGAGTCATTTACAAAGTCAAAGTCAAAATAGTATTCCTTCCCCCAAGGAACTTAGAAGTTTAAACTTTTTATATATAGTTGAGTTTAGTTAAGTAACCCGTGAGGTTTTATTAAAAATCGTATGATTTTAAAATTTTGAATTGACTGCATTACTGTTCTGCGTATTAATGGTAATGGTTTTATTTTCTTCGTGTACCTTTAGCTCTTAATGAATTTAGCCATTGAGAGCTATTTTTATATTTGCAATAAACTTTGTGTCCCTACATCATAAATCTTTATCTCTTTATCTTAAGAAATTGGGTTCATTTAGGTACACAAAATCAAATTTATCGCCTTTTAGTTCACGAACACTTATAATTTACAAGTTATTAGGCTTTGTGTATAACCTAATTATAATAGTACGAATATGGAGGATAAACAGGTTGGTTGCGGCATTTCCGTGTATGTATTTTGAGGCATTTACCTTAAGTTTATACTGAAATAATACATGCTAATTTGCGGTCGGAATAATATGCATGTATAGTAATATCAACAGGTCCTACTAAGACCCTCTGATTTTGCAATTTTTACGTATTAATATCAAAAATTATGCATTCCACAAAATATACTAAATAGCTAAATAGCTCTACCCTATTTATTTTAAGGATTTTATTTTAAAATTACTTACATTGCGTTAGTATGTATATAATATATTATTATTATATACATATTATGTATTATCCAAAATTAACTATATAAAGAACCATTTTAAATAATAATAAAAAAAAAATTAATTAACATTAATAATATTAAAACAACTAAAATTTTAAAACTATTGTGTACATATGTATTTTAATCAAAATAAAATATACAATATGCATCATCTACTAATGACTACTGATAAAATAATGTAATAAATTGTCCTTTACATAATTTTTAACTGGTTTTAAAATCCGTACATAACCGGTCAAAAAACCGGTTTTTTAAATACCAAAAAAACCTGTTTCATTAAAAGTGTAACCGCGGTTTTCATGGAAAATAAAAACCGGTTAACCGATTAACCGAATACTTTGACAGCCCTATGAGGGTGCAATAATTTTTTTATTTTGTTAATAATGACATTGCTTTTTTTTTATCTACTGAAATCTATCTTAAATCTGAAATTAAACTTTTAACCCAGAAATGTTTGCGTTAAAATACAAAAAATATTTAGATAATGCTACGATAATCGTGGTACGATTTCAATTCGGATTTTTTTAAATCTGCATTATTTTTCGTTTAAATTTTCTATAAAAAAACTGGTTAAATTTAAAATCTATGGTTTATAATTGTCAACATAAAATCTAAAACTGCCTAGATCGGAGAGTAAAATTGCAGATTCTTCTTTTAACGCGTTGCAACGGTGCGTTTTTGTAGATTTAAATAAAAATGTCGAGTTACTCCAATGGCCAAGCTAATTATGTCTCTAGAAGGTGTAAGAAAAAAATGATACCAGAAATAAAAAAAATACTAGGCGCTTTTTTAATTGCGGCAAGAATACACATTTTGAAATTTTTATTGTTTAAAAAATATGATTTTCAATAAAAATATAATATTTATATAATATATAGCAAAAAAAACTCAAAAATAAGAACTATTCTCATTATTAATAAAAATTTAAAAAAAAATACAAAAAAAAACATAAATGTTCTTGGTAAATTTACAATTTTAATTGAAAAAATCATAATATAAAAACAAATTTACAAACCAATTTACTGTCATTGTATTTTTCGAAATCCGTACTAAGTAAAAATAAATTTGTGAATGTTTCTCAAAAAAAAACATTTTTTTCAAGGTATAAAGGGCGAGAACAAAAAGTTGAAAGTTTTCTTTTACATTTAAAAAATCCTAAGCTCATTTGGGTTATCACCCGATTTACCAAGGCTATAATTTTTTTTGTAAATTAAAAAAATCGGTTCTGTTTAGTTAGTTAGTGCATTTTTACCTTTAAGTCGGAAAAATAATATTCACCACAAACAGAACGGTTTTTGTGCTCGCCCTTTCGGCTTTGAAAAAAATGTATTTATTAGGAAAAATTCACACATTTATTTTTCCGAAAAATACAATGACAGAAAATTGAATGCACATAATTGGTGTTATTATGATTTTTTTAATCATAATTGTAAATTATACTACAAAATTATGTGTTTTTGTATTTTTTATTATTATTAATATAAATAGTTTTTATTTAATAGTTTTGTGGGTGTACCCACATATGTATTATATAATATATACCCACATATATATTATATATTATATAAATATTAGGTCAATTTGCAACCAGCGATTTTTAAAAGAGGGTCGCACAAAATTTAGAAACAAAATGACTTTTCATTTTAATGTTTTACTCATTTTTATTTGCTATTCACTTAATTGCAAATAATAGTTAATAGTTTTATTATTTTGATTTAAGGTTAGAGGGTTCCAAGTACGTACACAGAGAAAAGTAATCTCTTGATTTAAGAAAATGCATTTATTTGAAACAGGTTTTCTTGTATGAAGTAACATTTTCTTGTTCGTAGTAACTTGTTGTTTACAATAAGAAAATACTATTATTTGGTTGTAAGTTTCTTAAAAACAACTTATTGTTGTGATTAATTAATAAAGAAATATTTATTTAGAGCAATTAATTAAATTGTTTAGATGTAGGTTTTGTTTCTTTAAGTAAGCTTCTACTAAACCTGAGATAAAAAGTCAACTAGATATTTACTTGTATTAACCAAATTTCAGTTTAAAAAGTCAAATAAACCCAAGTTCTCCTCTAAATAAATATCTTATGTAGATATCGAAATAAATAATTTATTTGAGTAAAATCAAGAGATTACTTTTCTCTGTGTATGTAGTGTTTTTAAGGCATTTAATTTTAAAATTTGTATGTTAAACACGTTAGTAATAGAATATTTTACACTGTTCCACTTATAAACCGTGGCAATATAAATCATACTAATATTGCTCTTCTATTAAATTTACCAAAATGTAGTTAAAACCTTGTGAAACTCACGCGACGTTTTGTTAGAGAAACAAAAATGTTTTTGAAAAATCTCAAAATGTAAACCTTCAATTTTCTCAGTTTCTTTAATAAACTTTCTTGATCCATTACTGGTAATATTCATAAGAAAAAATTGAACTTACACCTCGCCAAAGTTTTTTGTTTTGAATGCGTTCCACCAACTTCAAATATTTGAAGTTGGTGGAACGCATTCAAAACAAAAAACTTTGGCGAGGTGTTAGTTCAATTTTTCTTATCTCAAAATGTACCTAAGTAAATTTTTTATTTAATACGTACTTTATATTTAGGTAACTCCTTAGAAAACATCATTTCGCTTGTGCCTAATTTTAGGTGTCGTTTTAAAAAAATATAAGTTTCAAAATAAACCGCTCATAAAACAGTTGGACATCAGATTAAAAATATATTTTTGTATCAAAAAGTCAAAAAATTAAAAAACAAATAAGACATGATGTTCTTTTGTGTGTATTGTGTGTATGGTTTTCCGATTGAAAGTAATCTGTTTATGGCAAGGTAAACAGCAAACGCCGCGCCGCGGCGTATTGCGAATGCTTTTAAGTAAAATGCGAAAAATCAGATCGAGTTGGCGGCGGCGGCAGCGGCAAAACCGTTTACGAACTACCAACGACATAATTTCACTCCCCTATATCTTTAGAACTAGACAACCATTGACATGAATTGGGAAGCAATATAAATTTGAAAGCATTTTTAGGGTTGCCGAATGTTTGAAGCTACCTTATTAATGTGTCACTTGGGTTTATTAGCTTTAAATTAAGTATAGTAAAACAAAAATATTATTGTAGAAAAGAACCTTAGAAAGTCATGTATGATTATTACATTTTTTGTCACTCGAGTGATCATTAATTTATAGAAGGTCCACAAAATGCATTAGATTGAATTTTAACGTCTCTTACGAAAATCTTTAAATCTAAATGTAATTTAACTACTCGTATGTGAATAACAGCCGCAGTATTACTACAGTCAATTATTATATATCCACTTTTGAAACATGTGTGCTTAAAAGGAAAAAGTCCTGGAAACAAAAAATGTATAGTCTAAACGGCCAATGTTGCGTCATCAATTTAAAATGTCAAAAACCGTTTTTTCGACGTCCGGTGCATGTTACGTAATGTTAGGTTAGATGGAGTTAGTTAGCGTATCAATTCCAAGGGTTCCACGCAAAGATAATGTATTATCTTTGGTTCCACGTATGTAATGTGGGTGGCCTGATTATTAAGCGACATTTCAAGTAAGAAGTAAATTTAGAAGTGGTTTTTATTATTATTGTTGTACAATTGTTAAGGAACAGATTCTTCTGACAGAGCAATGCAACTGTAAACCGTAACCACGTGGGGACAATTTATGAACAGAAACGATTTAGGTGAAAAAACATATATTTGTAGAATGGTTTTTATTCTCTCAAGATGGTTTATAATATTTATATTGTTTTATATTGTAATGTACACCGTGTATTTTATTGTCAATAAATTATTTATCTAAATACTGTCGTCCAGAACTTCGTTCATTATTCTTTGTCACTAAAACCACTCCTCAATAAGTACCTGGTTCCACATTTTCAGAACTATACATTTTACCTCTTGAATACAATTTAATGGGAGCAAAGCACCCCCATGGTCTAACCTAGTGGTTTCTGGGATTACATACGTAAAAGGAAACAACAACAATTGTTATGTCTTTGCTTGGTACAGAAATTGATGACACAATGTAAATTCACCGCTTGGACTGCCATTCAAAATATATCTTAAAAAAAATATATTGTTTTAAAAATTTATAACTCGCAGTAGATCAGTTAATTTCCAACAGAAATATGTACCTACTACTCGTTTCAAAATCCTAAATATTCTGCAAGTTATAAAATTAAAAAAAACAATTGAATGGATATGTTTATGAAAAAACTATAGAATACCTTTTTTGTGCAGCATTTAATTCCCTAATAAAATATGTATTGGGCTTAGCTTTATATTGATTTAATAGGGAGATACAAAATGTTTTTCATCGTACTAATGTAAAAATGGAGTAAAATTGTAATGAGGAGAATCTTAGTAGATTTTTTGAATTCCCTAATAATATATATACTAATATATATGGGTGATTCTACAAAAGTTGGACAACTTGATGTCATCAGTCAATAGAGTAGGTATTTTAATATTTTTTGTAAATATTTTAGTATATTACAAAAGATCCAGGTTTTTTTAACTTCCACACAATTTTAATGTATTTTTTCAAAAGCACGTTTGTAGAAAAACATAAAAAATATTCAAAACATCAGTGGCGTGTCACAACTCCTGAATCAAATATTTGAGTTTTATTTTAAAATATATTCAATTTATCTTAAATTTTTTAATTTCACTAGAAACTGTAAAACATTAAATAAGGTATTTTTCATATTTTATCATAGATTCGAATAATAGCAATTTTTAAAAAATGTACAATCTTTTTACTTACTTTTACCCGTCAGTTCTGTGTCTAATGTTAAAATTCAAAATTCCTGCAAAATATTGAAGCTAAAACAAGCCCTCAAGTGTTGGTAAAAAATTACCTACAGAGCCCGCCCTTTGCACGACAGTCATCTTAAAAACACTGTAAGCGGCGAAGTACGTATAGTTCCAGTCAAAATTTCAGTACTGTGGTGAGTAGTTATTTTCTTACGTATATATATATTTCATTGTAATTTATATAAGGCTATATGGGATTTCTTGATAAGTAGCATCCACTAATACAAATATCAGTAAAATACCTACTTAATTCCGAATTATAATCTCAAATTTGTATCCCATTCATCAGTACCGTGTCGTCAGTTCCATGTTCGATGTTTCACTTCAATTTAAATTCTGCTTGCGCAGAACTTGTTTATTTAATGTCATTATAAACTCATATAAATTTGGTGTGGGTCCCATATCTAATAATTGAGATATCGGTATACCCAAAATCCACCAGCCGCCACTGATGTGTGGTATTATTTGATTTTAAGATATTTAATGGATAAAATGCTCAAAGTTGCAATAAATCTTATATTTTCCAATAAATTATGTTTTTAATTAGTACCCTGGTATACTCTTCACTTCCCTTGCATTAAAATTTAGAAAACACAGATATTTCAGAAACTGTTTGAAAAAGTGACTGGCTCGGTCTGGAACAGTATATTTATTATATTATCTATGAACGAAAACTATATAAATAAAATGAGGTCAAAAGTTGCCCAACTACAAATGTATTCTTCATAATAGTTTTTGCTTGTTTCAAAATGGCTGAATCAGTTTCCACCGTTTCAAATTTCCTTTCCGTTAAAGAGAAACATGAAAAAATATGTCCTTTTAGTTGAATATTTGTTTAAGTCCCAAAAATTACTTTTCGTTTTCATGGCAACAGTTAACACGACTATTGTTTATTAAGTTTTCATTGCAACAATTCAACAAAAATCAAGTTGTTTCATTGTCAGTCTAAAACGAAAATTTGTCAAAATTAATGACAATATTGTCGAAAGAGCAACGAATTTATTTAATACAGTGCTATGGTAAAGGTGATAAAGCAACCCGACGAGTTATAGAAGAATTCAATCAAAAGTTTCCCGATACTTACATCTCAAAATGTGGTGCACAAAAATTAATAAAGAAATTCTTAATTACTGGCTCCGTTTTGGATGTAAAGAAAATTAAGGTAGATCGCAATGAAGATGACGCTTCCACTCTTATCGTAACGGATTCGATACAAAATAATCCGAAACTTTCTTTACGACGAAGATCGCTTCAATTGGGGATAAGTAAAACACACATTCAAAGAATATTGAAACAATGTAAAATTCATCCTTACAAACCAATTTTTAATCACGCTTTAGAGCACGGAGATCCCGCAAAACGTTTGGATTTCTGCTTGTGGATGGGTGCTCAAATCATGGATAATCAATACTTTTATCGAGATATTATATTTTCTGATGAAGCCACGTTCACAACCAATGGTACTGTTTCATCTCAGCATGTGAGGTACTGGAGCAATAACAATCCCTTTTTCCGAATCGCTCGTAATCGACAATATTCGGCTAAAGTTAATGTATGGTGTGCAATTTCTTATCATGGTATAATTGGACCATATTTTTTTGAAAATACGGTTAATCAGCATACGTATTTAGATATGTTACAACATTTTCTAAATGAAAGGTTGGACGATCTACCGATTAATTATCGTGCAAGGTGTTACTTTCAACAAGATGGTTGTCCTGTCCATTATGCTCGAATAGTTGTAGAATGGTTGAATCAGCAATTTGGAGAGAATTGGATCGGCCGAAATGGTCCTGTTTTATGGCCACCGATGAGCCCTGATTTGACTATTGCAGATTTTTACCTTTGGGGCCGTTTGAAACAAATAGTTTATGCGAATGATCTTCCTCCGAATGTAGAACGTTTGAAGGAGAAAATCAGAGATGCTGTGGCGTCTTTACCGCTGGAAGAGATCAGAAACAGTTATAGGGAACTGCGTCGCAGACTTGAGGTATGCGTTCATGAAGGTGGTGAATGGATCGAGTGAAATTTATTAGTAGTTTAATTATTTTGTTGAATTGTAATAAAAACTTAATAAATGTTCGTTTTAGACTGACAATGAAAGGACTTGATTTTTGTTGAATTGTTGCAATAAAAACTTAATAAAAAATAGTCGTGTTAACTGTTGCCATGAAAACGAAAAGTAATTTTTGGGACTTAAACAAATATTCAACTAAAAGGACCTATTTTTTCATGTTTCTCTTGAATGGAAAGGAAATTTGAAACGGTGGAAACTGATTCAGCCATTTTGAAACAAGCAAAAACTATTATGAAGAATACCTTTTTCTCGTAAAATGAAAAATAAAGAAGTTTCTCCCCTTGGCAACCCTATCCGCGGACATACTGTATATATATATATATATATATATATATATATATATATATATATATACAGGATGTCCGGGAAAATGTGGGAAATCTCTCGGATTCAGATAGAACATGAAAAAATAAGATGACACGTTCCTATAAAATTTTTTCCTACTGGCCATCCTAACGGAGACATGGGCCCCGATAGGACTCCCCTGCAAATTGGTTTTCCTTGAATAACTTTTAAAGTACTAAATATAATTTATTAAAAATTTAATATGATGGACCCTGGTAAGGACCTCTTAAAATAGTGTCATTGAAACATGTTTTGCTTTTTTTGTTTACCAGGGGCGGACTAAGTTTTACTTTTTAATGCTTAAATTTTGAACACCCCGTATGACAAAGACTTAAAAAAACCAAATCTGCATAGCTTGAACCTTAAACTAAATTAAAGGTACTCTTGTTTATTGTCAATAAAATGAACCGTTTTCGAGAAAAAAAATAATAAACAAATTCATGTATTATTTTTTAATGAAAAGGGCCATAAAAAAATAATATAACGTATTGTTGCAAACCTTAAATTGAAGGACGATAATTCGAAACAATTAATTAAAAGCTTTATAAGATGGTTCAACATGGGTTCCGTGAACTTTGATACATTCGCGGGCACGACGAATTGAGGACTGCTGTACCCGCCAGAATAACCCAGAATTGTTTCTTATCATATCACAATAAAACGTGATTATCTGTAGAAGTTCCTCCCTAGTATCTATCGGAGTGGAATACACCAAGTTTTTTTAGGTATCCCCACAGGAAAAAATCCATCAGCCTAAGATCGGGAAATCGAGGAGGCCAGTCAATAGGTCCTCCTCTACCTATCCAACGGTTTGGATAAACGTTATTCAAGTGCTCCCGCACAGCAACGCTGAAATGAGGTGGTGCCCATCGTGCAAGTTTACATGTTTAGGCGGGTTTCAAGTGGTAAGGGCTGGTAAGAATAGTGCTAATGAAGTTTACATTATTTTGTTGCTGATCCAATAGCCAGTTTGCAAACTGCATTCTACAAGGAAAATCTTCAGAAATAAGTTTATGCACTTTTTGCATATGATAAGGATATAACAGCTGTTCTTAAAGAACATCATGCACTATTGTTTTCGACGTATTAAACTGTGCTGATAATTTTCGAGTGCTCGTTAAAGGAGTGTCATCTACAGCGTTTAAAATATTTTTTAAACTTACCTAAAATTATGAAGAAAGTTAATTATATTACTTTAATAACTGAAATTGTCCACCATTCTCTCTAACACGTTGGTCAATTCGTTAAAATGTCTTCTGATTTCGAATAATAAGAAGAGAATGGTAAACAATTTCATTTATTAAAGTAATAATATTGACTTCCTTTATAATTTTAGGTACCTACGTTTCTAAAAAAGTTTTCTTTTCACGGATGAAGCAGGATTTACCAAAAAAGGTAACACACATGTATGGGCTGATGAAAATCCTCATTCCACTATTGTTTCGCATTTTTAACATCAGTTCCAACCAATTAATACGTGGGCAGGAATCATTGGCAATATTTTGATTGGACCATTCGTATTGCTGGCACAATTGAATGGACAACTTTTTTGGAGTTTCTCCAAAACGCTTTTCGGGATTTAGATAGAGCCCTTACCACTTGAAACCCGCCTAAACATGTACTTCTTGCACGATGGGGCACCACCTCATTTCAGCGTTGCTAAATACGTTATTTTTTTATGGTCCTTTTTATTAATAAATAATACATGAATTTGTTTATTATTCTTTTTCTCGAAAACGGTTCATTTTATTGACAATAAACAAGAGTACCTTTATTTTAGTTTATGGTTCAAGCTATGCAGATTTAGTTTTTTTAAGTCTTTGTCATTCAAAATTTAAGCATTAAAAAGTAAAACTTAGTCCGCCCCTGGTAAACAAAAAAAGCAAAACATGTTTCAATGACACTATTTTAAGAGGTCCTTACCAGGGTCCATCATATTAAATTTTTATTAAATTATATTTAGTACTTTAAAAGTTATTCAAGGAAAACCAATTTGCAGGGGAGTCCTTTCGGGGCCCATGTCTCCGTAAGGATGGCCAGTAGGAAAAAAATTTATAGGAACGTGTCACCTTATTTTTTCATGTTCTATCTGAATCCGAGAGATTTCCCACATTTTCCCGGACACCCTGTATATATGTACTAATGGTTTTTCGGGATCTGCTCCGTGTTGTCGGCGTTTCGGTACAATCTCATGTACCATCTTCAGGTCTTATCCGCTGGGCTGCTGTCGCTGCTCTGCTAAGAGTTAGACATTATTACATATAACATATATATTTATATATATATACACTTTAATTTAATTTTTAGCTAATAAACACATGTGGACAGTAAAATGATGATTGACAATAGTATCTACCTGCTTGATTTCTTGCAATTCAAAAAATATTTATTTTGAGTAAATTTGCTAAAAACGAAGCTGAATCGGCAATAACTTTGTTTTACGTTTTACTTGGGGCATTAGCTTGTTGAACATTTTTAATTATTTTTTCATGGGTAAACAAAAGTGAGGACCGCGCTTCTGTAGAAAGTAGGAGTTACTGGGGAAAATTAAATTGGAGGATTTAGATGCGAGGATTAGTTTTCATAATTGAAAAGTTTGTTATATATTCATGTATCAGTGCGCGGGAATAATTCACTAATGTACTAATGGATTTAAACTGTTTCAATGTGTTTGCCTTTTTATTCGCAAAATATTTTACCGACTGCCCGAAAATTGCTGTTCATACACACACGATAATAATAGCAATTTCTAAATGAATTTTGTAATTACTGTTTATTACGCCAACGCATCAACAACTTTATTTTAAACGAGTGTCCGATTTTCATGCCAAATTCATATTTTCCATTACAATACAGTTTGTAGCTTATCCAAATTCATTATGTTAACATAATTGTTGTAAATATTATAAATTAAATTGAAAAAATTAGAAAATTGACATTTAGTGTCAGCCCGTAGGGGTCTTCCATAAAGGACGTCACGCCCTAGGGGGGAGAAAAACTTTGGCTAAAATATGGAGTTCGAAGTTGCGAGATACATAAATCCTGAAAATTCGGAAATTGATGCTAAAAAAATGTCCAAAAATATTTCACCCAGATACTGAAATGTGATGATACATTTTGCTGTTCGATCCCCAGATGCTCAATTTTCAACATTTTGTCGGAACGATTTCTGCCCCCTTCCATTCCTATTGAACAAACAGAATATGGATTGGAAGTTCCTTCGCCGACCAAATTAGAAGGCAGTTCAACTGCTAAATTCCCATTGCTGTTCATTTCAAAAAGTCTCAATTTACAAAAAAATGTTACCAAAATCTGATAAACTCACTCTTATTCCTTATGATTTTGTTCGTCAGTACAGACAGATTTAGAAGCCAGAATTTGTAAAACATGCCACCTTAGGTGGCCCACCTGTACTTTGCTTTAAAAGTAATGCTTCAAAAACACCGAGTTTTACACAAGGAAAAATCGAAGGATGAAAAAATAAAAAATAAAAATCCGCAAAGCAGAAATGATGGCGATCAAGTAAACTGTCTCGAAGAAGATAATCTGGATTTAACTGGAATAATTCTAAGACAAAGAAGAATTCGATTTTATGCCAATTCATTCTGCTGTTAAATGTTTTGAAAATCCTTGAAAGGAAATTTGAGAAAATACATTTTTGTTCTCTTGTATTTTTTTAATTGTTAAATGTTTTGAAAATCCTTGGGGAGGAAATTTGAGAAAATACATTTTTGTTAGTTAAGATAATCTATTTTTAGACTGTCAGATCAGGTCGTACGAAACTGATGCTGCTGGTTGGCGACTTAACGCAAAAGGGATTATGGGAAAAATACAAAAGCTATGTTTGGCATAAATCATCTGACAGTCATTAGAAATCATTGTAAGAAGACCCAAATTAAATTAAAATTGTATTCAAATATTTGACTTAATAATAAAAAATTATAATTATTATAATAATATATTTATTTGCTCAACTAAATTAACACACTAAAAAACAGTTACTCAATGGGGTTAGGACCAATTTTTCATATCTTCTAATTTACTTTCAGTATATTGCAAATTATTTAAGTAAATAATTTGTAAGATTTCCATGTATGTATATTGCATTGCCTATATTGGACCCTATTCACAAGTTTTAGTAAATTAAAACTATTAATTATATACATGATTGTCAATTGATATGCCTTTTGAATAAGCAGCAATACATTTTGAGGATTTAGTTAATATGTTTGCTGAGAGAAAATTACGCAAAGTTAATTTTTAAATTCTGGTTACTGCAATTTTTTATTCATTTTACTCTAAAAAATAGGGGCGGCAACTTGCACCTTTGACCCCCTTAGAAATTTTGTATATACGGGCCAGTCATGTAATTAGTCAAGAAAAAAATTTATCAGGTTCCTAATCAAATTATCTAGTCTAAACCAGATGACCAGCTTCAAATTCAAGTTTTGCTTGATTTTTACCTCGAATTGTAATATGACGGGATCTGATGATGAAAAGTAATTAAATAAATATTTGTTTGTAATATTTGCTGAGTCGTTTCTACTTTCACACTTTTTGGGAAACTTTCTTCATTGACTTTGCCAACAATGACTGCTTTCCACTTTTTTGTAGGCTCGCCTGAACAGCAAAATACAGTTTCTATGTGATTTGTTTTGTTAAAGCTTTTACCTTTCAACCTTTCAACTCCTAAAGGTCCAGCAGTTGTTTAAATTCTTTTTGGTAAAGTGCAATCATGGACAATAACCACACGTCATTTAATTTAAGACACGTGAATTTAATTTTGTTACATTATTTTCGACTTACTTTTAAGTCTTCAGCTGCCGACGAATTATTTTTATAACTGGTAATTTGTGGTAATCCATAAAAAAATTGATACCAAGGAAGGCAAGAAGCTCATTGTCTTTGAGGTTCAATACCTTTCCTCTTTGGGTGTCGTATAAATTGGATTTATAAACTATGTCAGATATCATTGTTGGGCCCAAAACTTAAAAAAAGTCGGTATAAGTATCGCAGTCATAAAAATATTCGTCAATGGTATTTTCATCCAAAGTACATTCTGAGACGACGATATCAATCTCGTTCTTCGTTTTTTCCTCTTTCGATCTACTTTTTCTTTTTTTTTAGTGTTCTCTCCCTTGCCTCTTCTCTTCTTAGTTTGAACTGGGTTGAACTCCTCATCTGCTAAATCGTTTCCTTCATCCACTTGTTTATTATCCGTAGGATCAAGGGTCTCTTCTGCTATTTCTGATCTTGCGTCATACTCTATTTCGTTGTATTCTTGTGTCTCATCAACTTCTAAGATTTCTTGTGAGTTGTAATCAAAATTATCATCCTCACTCACTTCTTCATCCGTAAGTAAATTGTTGTCTAAAGGCAATTCCTCGCTCAGTAGCAGCGGCTTCAATAAGTTCCCCATCAGAGGCATCTCCAAGATGCCGCCATATTATTACAATTAACAATAAAACCTAAAAATTATTGTTATTTCTGCATATGAAAACATAAGGGTGAGCCAAAAAAAATATTTTTTGAATTTAATTTATGGGTACCAAAAAAAAGTTGCCTTATGTCAAAAGTAGTTTTTGTAGAAAAAAATTTAGCGTACTAGCCCAATATTTAAGGGTCCCCCTGGGGGGCCAAAATATTATTTTTTTATATTTTGTTTGGGGTAGCAGCAAAAACTTACATTATGTTAACAGTAATTGTAAAAAAAAATTAGCATACTAGCCCAATATTTAAGGGTGCCCCGGGCCACAACATTTTTTTATATTTTAATTGGGGTAGCCACAAAGAGTTACATTATGTTAACAATATGTCTAGAAAAAAAATGTTCGATATAGAATTTGACGTCGAAAATTTGGCGGTTTAGCAAATTATAGGGTTAAAAATGTTTATAAAATTGCATATAATGTTGTTTTGCTTAGCTAAAAATATTCCATGATTTTATTTTAGTGAAACCAAATCCGTTATATTTTTACTTCAAAATATCTTCTAGCCGATTAATTTTTTTCGCCTCTGTGGCATTGGGAATTATTTCATCAAAATGCTGTTTTGTTTTTAAAATGTCTGTTTATTCAACAATGTAGTTTGTAACAAAAGCAAAACCATATCACGTTGACTGCCGATGCCAGATTAAGGACTTATTATAATTATAAAAATTATAAAATTATAAAAAAACCGATATGCAAAAAATACCAATTTATAACCTAACAAGAGGCCAACGTAAAATTAACTGCCTCGCACAAAAGCCGGAGCAACACTGCTTCATATCATGATGTATCATGATACATATGTATCATGGCTTCATATTCATATTATATTCAATGGTACTTGACTCGACAGGTGCGTCATCGGTCATTGGTAGCTACCCCTAGGGGGCCGCCGTGACGCAACATTTGCGTCATCGGCAGTCAACGTGATATTTACAATTTAGTGCTCGGCATTTCTGGCAAACAATTTATCTTTCGAGAAAATTTCCTGAAACTGTTAGTAGTTATTGACAAAGTTATCTTAAATAACGCATTTTATGCATATCCTGAAAATATTTCGAATCCGATGAGAGAAATCATATAAGGGATTCCCTTATATGATTTCTCTCATCGGATTCGAAATATTTTAAAGGGAAATAGAAGTAAGGCGAATTTTAAAAGCTGCAAATAACAAACCAGAAGGTATTCGAGTTTTTAGAGTTCCGACATTAAACTTCAAGGCTCAAGACTCTTGTAATAGGGTAAAAATCTGAAGTTTCACTAAATTTCAAAGAAATGGTTGTTTTGAAGAATTAAGAAATTTAATACTTAGAAGGATTTTTAAGAGAGCCAGATGTCACTTGGGGGGGCCTAGGAGCATGTTTTGGAAGTAATAAATAAATAGATAGAAAGTTTCTTTGTCCCCGAAACGCGCACTAAAAAGTAGCCAGATGATGTTTTTCTTGGAAAAAGCCTTAACGCTCAATTGAAAACGCTTCCCTTTGTTTAAATCGATCGTTGGAAAATTAAATAATAGAGAAAGTAGTTAAAAGAATAATAACAAATTTATTTAGTTAATAATCATTTAGATTAAAGAATTAGGACTAAGATAAGGATATAACCAGCCGTATAGTAGTTTTACCGATAGGTTTTAAGAATTTAATGTAACCCGAGAAAATTGTCTAATTGTATAACTTAGGTTGAAGTAAAAGGGTAGTTAGTAATTGCAGACATAGGATATTTTAATGTTTTGGACTTTGTTAACAGATTTAAATTTTTATAGAAAATAAGTAACTTTGTAGTTAGGCAACCCCGAATTCACCCTAAAGTCAGCGTTAAGTAGGGGTAGAAATTTCTCACTGCACGCCTCTGATTGGCCAGAAACTTCAACCCTAAGGCAAGTCACGCCCTCGACTTAAGAAAGTCTTTAAATACTCTGTACAACAGGGTTTGACAGATTTTATCTTGCAAGATTTCGCGCGCGTCGTTTCCGAGTTCGAAGGTCGAAGTTCTAGCCAGTCAGTGTAATTAATAAAGTCAGGTATATTGTTAAGTTTATTGTAAAGTTGCTTATACAGGTGCTCGCAGTTACGTTCACCTTAAGTGACCGGTTTAGTTTAAAATTTGTAGTTTAAAGTATTAGTTTTATAAGATTCATTTAGGTTACCTTTTTCTAAAGTTAATTTAGTTTTCGCTTATCAGTTTAATTCAAAAGTTAGTTTTTTAATCTTAATTTCTCCGTAAATTCTTTGTTAATTTTCTTTACCGTTAAATTATTAATTTTTCTTATTTCCTTTGTTAATTTTTATTCTTCTTCTTAATTGTAAATATATTGTTTGTGGTTAGAATCGGCTTTGTTTCTTTGGGTACCTGTTAATTCTAATTACCCAGTGCTTGGCAAACGTAAGTATATCGTGATTCGCGAAGTGTTCCGGGAGATCCGTCGCGAGTGACTTAGTGTGGTGATTCGTGCTTATTGGGATTACCAAATCATCAGCAACCGTCGCTGGATTAAAGGTCAGATTAGTGGTAACATCCTTGTAACGGACTGATAGTAGTCTATATCAGCCCCGCTCCCCGCGTTAATTAACCCAAAAAACCACCCGTTACAACTGGTGTCAGATGTGTCTCATAATTTTTCAGAACTAAATTTCTCTTGCATTAATTATTTGATTGTATATAGGTGTATATGGAATTAAATATTAATATAAGTTTTTATTACATGTAATCGTATTATCAAAATACCTTAAATAGACACAACTGGTTTCAGGTGTACCCCCGTAAAGCGCATTTATTTTGTGAAATAGCTATACACTTATATTGATTTGTAAATGTTAAGTTTTATAGCGATTGAAAAAGTACCTAAAAGTTAAAAGTTGTAAAAAGTCGAAATCTCTAGTAAATAAAGCGCGCGCAAGGTAATTTAGGGGCTGTTAGGACGCGTGCGGATAAAAGCTAGGTAGATCTCCGGCAATAAACTAATCACTCAATGGTTATTGTCGTTATTAATAGCAAAGGGCAATTGCTCAAAATTGTTTAAGAAATTAAATAATTTTCTGTAATTGTTTTCATTGTTTTTGAGTGTTAGGGTATGTGTAAAGGTGCTATTGTAAAGACAAATGGGAACAATGCATCTTTATTACATTTAAGAAATTAGGAGACAGACAAGTAATTTTAATTTGATTTAAGGCACAATAGCTAACAGGAAGCGGTAAAACATTGCATATATAGATGTATAACCTTGAAAAATTTATATGTTTCAGGAATTAATCGATTTTACACCGTTAATTAAATTTTGTGACAGGTGGAATTAAGAGTTAATTATACAAAATTTTTATTAACGTATTTTGTATTAGTGTGTCTGTCTCCCCAAATAATTAGTTATAATAATTAATATTCCGTTGCGAAGCAATTAAATAATTACGAGTCATATTGGTAAACTATCTCTTTGTTAATTCCTCCAAAAAGTTACTTGCAATTTAAAGAGTCTATAAAAACAATAAATGCAGTTAAGATAAACAGTTTAAGGATTAAGATCGCAGCAGTTTAGAGTTTACAAGGTATAAAGAGTAGACAATAGTACAAAAGCGCAGAAAGTAAACTCGATCTAATTACGTGTGCTTCGTTAATTAGATATAAGGTCGTCTCGATTTCCACAGCAAAAAGTCGTACACAGCCAGGAACTCTGTGACGCAGGAGACCCACAGAGGACCACATAGCCAGACATATTATTTCCTGTGCCAATAAAGTTGTTTTTATTCGTCAACTCATCGTCCCCATAACCGCGAAGTGATAGGTTTGATTTATTTCCATAGCTTTTCGGGTTACAGTTGTCAGTTAGTGATTTGTTAAAATGACAAATCAAACCACAGTATTACCTAATGGAACACTCCAAAATAATTTAGAAGAAACAATAAGCACAAATAAGTTGTCCGACTTATTTCAAAAAATAACATTGGGCACAACTCTAAATTTAATCGACGATTATAAGGGAGGACCTGATTATGACCTCTTCATCAATAGAATCCAAGCAATAGGGCGAAAAAATCAATGGACGGAACAAGACATGATGGAAGCTATGGAACATAAACTCAAGGACATGGCGAAAACGTATTATTTTGCGCTAAGGGACGATGACAAACCAGGTTCGATAGAAGAAATGCGAACATGGTTAAAAAGGGTATTTGGAAAAAGAAAAAATTTCCAACAAGCCAAGTTAGAATTAGCAGCGTGTAAAAGAAAACAGGAAGAAACGTTAGGGGCCTTTGCAGAAAGAATTAAAATGGCCGCTAACAACATCTTTTCGGTAGAGGAACAAACACCGGAGAAAAAAATTTACAAGAATGCATTGATTGCAGAACAGTTTATAAACGGGCTAGACACGCGTCTAGCTAACGAAATTTTGTCCGTAGGTGTTTTTCTTAATTTAAAAGAAGCTCTTGAAGTAGCTGAGAAAAAAGAGAATATTGTAGACAGGTTAAGGGTAAATCCGCCGCAGGATTTAGATGTTGTAGCTACAATAAGAGCTTTGTTGTCGGAGAAGGAACAGCTCACAGGAGATGATATAGAACCAAAGAATCTACCTAATGACAGACACCGGGGGGAAATTCTGAAACACAGCGAAGGCCGCCGAAAGGATGGTAAAGAAGACAACCACGATGATAAAAATAACCGCGAACGAAGCCGGGAAAGAAGTAACCGTAATCGTAGCTACGACAGAAATCTTCGCGATCACAGCCGCGATAGAAAAAATCGTGATATTAAGGAAAATAACCGCGATAGAAGTTACGAAAGGAGTAATCGTAACTACGAATATGAAGAACGTAACCGGAGTTACGATCACGATAGCGATCGTAACCGCGGGTACGAAAGGAGTGATCGTGACAGCAAATATGACCACCGTAACCGGGGTTACGATTACGGAAGTAGCGATCGTGACCGCGGGTATGAAAGGCATAGCCGCGATTACAGTTACGAAAGACGTGACCGCAGCTACGGCAGGAGAGAGCGCAGAGATTATAGTCGCGAAAGAGAATTGCAGCGGGAAAATCGCAACGAGGCACGAAAAGTTAATTTTGAAGACAATGGCCCACGCGGAACTAACTACCGAAACGCACCGAGAAACCGCGATGAACGGCTACCGAAATTTAAATATATGTTTAACAGGTGCATAAAATGCGCCAAACCTGGACATTATAGCAGCTGCTGCAGGAGCGAAAAAATATTTTTTTGTTTCAACTGTGGCGACCGCAGCCATACCTACAGTAACTGTTTTTTAAACTGGAACATAGCCTCGATAACACAACAGAAATAACACACACAATTTTAAAACTCAACCCAGAAAATTCAAAATATATTGTGTTGTTTATTAATAATCAAACATCGACTTGGCTTCTAGACACAGGAGCAAGCATAAGTTTAATTAAAGCCAGGATTGTAAGTTTATTTAATTTAACAATACAAGAAGATAATCACATAATAACGGATATATCTGGGAAACAAATAAATAAAACAGGTAAATGTAACATAGAACTAAAATTAAATAAAACTGGCAGTAAGATATTAAAGCATACATTTATAATTTGCGACGATAATTTAAATTTCCCCACGGATGGTCTAATAGGTATGGATTTTTTGGAGTTATACACGCCCCAACTTTGCTTCGCGAAAGGCAGGCTTATGCTATGTGGTTTAGGTTTACCTCTGCTAGACACATCACGGTTAAATCGGACGGTTACTAACAGTAATTCGGCGGAAGAAATAAACTGCAGACGTGTAGGCAGTCGACTCGGACGGCTTAAAAGTTCTTCCGAAGTGTCAACACTAAAAGTTAAGGAAATTAATAGCCCAGAAGAATCTAATCACAATGCATTGACAAAAAATAACGTTCGATTTCAGGAAACAGACAATGGTAGGGATCTGATCAATCCTAAAACCAATACAAATGGTATTAGCTCCAAGCAACCAAGTGTAGTCAGATTGACTGAAGATTTAAGTATACCTGCATTTCACGGTTGTAATGTTAGTATTAGAGTAAGTAAGCGCATACCCTCTGGTACTATGATTTGCGAACCACTCAACAACACAGCTTCGGGAATTGTAACCGAGCAAACAATAGTTAATTTACAAAATACATCAAACAATAACGATAGAGAAATTGTGGTTAGAATTCTAAACGTTACTCCGATACCTCAGTCCATAAAGAAAAATACTCCAATCATTAAAATGACACTTTCGAATAACCGTGTATGTGAAGATTATAGTATTACAAAGGATAGAGAGAGTTTGCCGAGAAACAATAAGGAATTCGTGGTCAGGGCTTCTAGCAGTAGGGAGTTGTGTATTGTAGTTTGTAAGTTTTTAAAGGATTGGGAAGACATTTTTGCAGTGTCAGGTAGACCGCTGAAGTTCACGAAGGGTGTGAGACATGAAATCGAGATAGACGGGACAAAGGGTCCAATTAGAAAAGCACCCTACAGAGTACCAGTGGCTAAAAAGAAAATAGTGGAGGAAAAAATTGAAGAAATGTTAAAAAATGACATAATTCGCCCTAGTTCTAGCCCATGGAGCGCTCCTATAGTATTAATAGAGAAGAAAACCGAGACAGGTAGCATTGATTATAGATTTTGTATAGACTATAGAGCTTTAAATGCAATAACAAAGAGAGACTATTTTCCTATTCCAAACATACATGAAACAATAGATTCACTAGGCGGTGCCGAACTATTTACTAAATTAGATTTAAAATCAGGCTATTGGCAGGTAGAAGTACATCCCAAAGATAGAGAAAAGACAGCGTTTTCAGTACCTTGGGGTCATTACGAGTGCAACAGGATGCCGTTTGGTCTAGTTAATGCGCCATCCACGTGGCAGAGGTTAATGTATTCAGTCTTGGCGGGGTTGATAGGTATTCATTGCTTTGTGTACCTGGACGACATTATTGTTTTTTCAAAAAACAATGTGGAGGAACATTTTAATAAACTTCGAATGGTTTTCCAGCGTTTACGAGATTACGGATTAAGTTTAAACAAAGAAAAATGTGAATTTTTGCAGGAAGAGGTTAAGTACCTGGGTCATATAATTAGCAAGAAGGGAATTAAACCTGATCCTAGTAAGATTTCTACAATCAAGAAAATTCCAGTTCCCAAAAATGTCACAGAAATTCAGTCGTTCTTAGGTATTACGGGTTATTATAGGAAGTTTGTAAAAAATTTTTCAGCTATTGCATATCCCTTAACTCAACTAACGAAGAAAAATGTCAAATTTCAATGGACAGATAAGTGCCAGTCGTCCTTCGAGACACTAAAAAATTATCTTCTTAAGGAACCCATTTTAAAATACCCAGATGTTAATAAACAATTCATTCTTTTAACAGACGCTTCTTCTTATGCCCTAGGCGCCATCCTTTGTCAAGTTCACAGCGGTAAAGAGTTACCTATAGCGTACGCCAGTAGACAACTTTCCAAAGCGGAAATAAATTATTCTACTACAGAGCGCGAATGTTTAGCTTTAGTTTGGGGAATTAAACATTACAGAATTTATTTATATGGTAATGATTTCCTTGTTTACAGTGATCACCAACCACTTAAATGGTTAATGTCTGTTAAGGACCCAAGCAATAGACTAATGCGTTGGTCGCTTTCCTTATCCGAGTACAGTTTTAAAGTTATGTATCGTCCTGGAAAAAATCATTCAAATGTAGATGCGCTGTCAAGAATAAAGTTGGTTAGGTTAATAAATGCTACGGAAATTTGGGACCCAATGTGGAGTCGTAACGAAGTAAAAAACTTACAAAAGGCAGATGCGAGCTTAAAAACTATTTATAATGCATTACACTTAGGCAAGGGTAGTAACTATTATTTGGATATAGACGGATTATTGTATAAAAAATCAAAGGATCAGCGCTACGAAGATATGTTAGTGGCTCCGGCAACGATGATCCCATCCATAATGAAGGCGTACCATGATTTACCACTTTCAGGTCATGTAGGAATAGACAAAACATTAGAAAGGATTAACAAACATTTTTATTGGCCAAAAATGGCCGAGGACATAAAAAATTACGTAAACGCATGCATACCGTGCGCGAAAAGGAAAACATCACCGCATATTAAACCGACACTTTTACAAAAATTTACTATACCACCGAGACCTTTCTACAGAATAGCAATGGATGTTGTTGGACCGTTGCCGGTAACCGATCAACAAAATAAATACATATTAACCATCCAAGATGCATTGACTAAATACGTAGAAGCTTTCCCAATGAAAGACCAAACAGCAGATACGGTAGCCAGAACTTTTATTACAGGGATAATTTTAAGACACGGAACGCCCAAACAATTATTAACCGATTTAGGAACTAATTTTACCTCAAAACTCTTCGAAAAAATGTGCAACCTTTTGAAAATTAAGCATTTGAAAACGACTGCGTATAGACCGCAATGCAACGGAGCATTAGAAAGGTTTCATAGGACATTAAAAGATTTATTGTCACATTACGTTCAACCAAATCATAGAGACTGGGATATTTGGCTACCGTTCGCTTTAGCATCGTATTGTTCCTCAACACATAGCGCCACAGGTGAAAATCCTTTCTTTTTATTGTTCGGTAGAGATATGGATTATCCATATGACGAGATGTTCAAGCCACTACAGGTAAAGTACGATAACGACGTAAATTATGTCTCGGAATTTTTAAATAGGATGAAAATAGCGCACAAAAATGCAATAGATATGATAGAGAGAAATACAGAAAGGGTGCACGACACATTTAATAGAAAAGCGGAATTACACAAGTTTAAAATAGGAGATAGAGTATATGTGTTCGATCCGTCAGATAAGCCAGGAATAAGCAGGAAATTAACAAAGAGATGGAAAGGACCTTATAGAATTATAAATTTAAATAACGTTACCGCCGAGGTAAAAGAAATACACGGGAATAAAATAGACAAAGTACATGTTAATAGATTAAAATTATGCCTAGCAACGGAAAATCAGGTAAATCAAATGGGACTTATACCCATTAAGGTAAGACAAACGAACGATTTAAACAAGTATCCAACGATCGGATTGTATACCGAGGAAGACCCCGAGCATATACCAAGGAAAGTTAATAATACAATAACACAATCGTCCAGTTCACAACATCAAGAAATTAATTCTTCAGCAAGGGATAATAATTTTTCTTTCAGGAACATTGATAATAATCCAAATC
This sequence comes from Brassicogethes aeneus, assembly GCA_921294245.1. Taxonomy (NCBI): domain Eukaryota; kingdom Metazoa; phylum Arthropoda; class Insecta; order Coleoptera; family Nitidulidae; genus Brassicogethes; species Brassicogethes aeneus. The sequence goes on along the minus strand of OV121133.1, from coordinate 57,679,056 downwards.
TAGTTTTCAGTAAAGATCCCCCTGTAGCTTTCGATCAGCAAGTAAACCCAACAAATACGGAGACAGCAACAAATTCAACAGCCAAAGTGAGGTCCTCTACACCAACCAGGAAAGAAAAGCCGACCGAGTTACATCCCATGGTTCTGCGTAGCAGAGGGAAGGCCGAAACACAGCCATGGATGTATAAGAGAAGAAAATAAATATCGTTAAACCAAAATATTTTAGATCCTCATTTAGTTTTCGAAATGTTTTAGAAATGTCCACCACGGGGGTAATCAAAAGAAGGAGGCAAAAATAACAACGAGCCAACAAAGATGCATCCAAGGAGAATCGCACACAATCGAAAGTCCAATCAGACCGTCCAAAGAATCCAATTGGACCAAAGCGGCCTGTTCCAGCCTATCACAGCATCCCAGACGTACCATGCCAAGATGTAAACGAAGAAGACGACCGCACCTCAGGAACAACAATATTGCAAAGGGACGCAAAGAAGTTCAAAAAGAAAGAAAAAGAAGCCAATAGCCTAGAAGAAAGAAAAGTTATGACGAACCCAGCAGTTAGAACGATTTAAGATGATTAGCCACAAAATCATTCTATATGTCAAACGTTACAATGACTAAAGAACCTTGAAGAATACACCAGCAGCATAGCAGATGCAGGAAATAGCAGCAACAACCCCGGTAGCAATCCAATCATCAGCGCCAACACCTACAAGTACAAGGAGCAACGTTGGAGAAAAACTAAACCAACCTAGAAAGTGCAGAGACGAACAAGTGAAGTGTTTGGTGCGTGATACAGTGACACAAACATAGTGAAAGTTAAAAAACAGACCAAGTCTGATTGAAATCATGGACTAGGGAAAAACTAATTAGTATAGATTTAAGAGGATTGTACACCTTATATTTAGTTTGTTAGTTTTAGTTTGAGTTGCTTGGTTTTTTAACGAATCAATTTGTTATTTTGCAATTTTTTTTTATTGATTCGTTTAAAAAGGGGGGAGTGATGTAATAGGGTAAAAATCTGAAGTTTCACTAAATTTCAAAGAAATGGTTGTTTTGAAGAATTAAGAAATTTAATACTTAGAAGGATTTTTAAGAGAGCCAGATGTCACTTGGGGGGGCCTAGGAGCATGTTTTGGAAGTAATAAATAAATAGATAGAAAGTTTCTTTGTCCCCGAAACGCGCACTAAAAAGTAGCCAGATGATGTTTTTCTTGGAAAAAGCCTTAACGCTCAATTGAAAACGCTTCCCTTTGTTTAAATCGATCGTTGGAAAATTAAATAATAGAGAAAGTAGTTAAAAGAATAATAACAAATTTATTTAGTTAATAATCATTTAGATTAAAGAATTAGGACTAAGATAAGGATATAACCAGCCGTATAGTAGTTTTACCGATAGGTTTTAAGAATTTAATGTAACCCGAGAAAATTGTCTAATTGTATAACTTAGGTTGAAGTAAAAGGGTAGTTAGTAATTGCAGACATAGGATATTTTAATGTTTTGGACTTTGTTAACAGATTTAAATTTTTATAGAAAATAAGTAACTTTGTAGTTAGGCAACCCCGAATTCACCCTAAAGTCAGCGTTAAGTAGGGGTAGAAATTTCTCACTGCACGCCTCTGATTGGCCAGAAACTTCAACCCTAAGGCAAGTCACGCCCTCGACTTAAGAAAGTCTTTAAATACTCTGTACAACAGGGTTTGACAGATTTTATCTTGCAAGATTTCGCGCGCGTCGTTTCCGAGTTCGAAGGTCGAAGTTCTAGCCAGTCAGTGTAATTAATAAAGTCAGGTATATTGTTAAGTTTATTGTAAAGTTGCTTATACAGGTGCTCGCAGTTACGTTCACCTTAAGTGACCGGTTTAGTTTAAAATTTGTAGTTTAAAGTATTAGTTTTATAAGATTCATTTAGGTTACCTTTTTCTAAAGTTAATTTAGTTTTCGCTTATCAGTTTAATTCAAAAGTTAGTTTTTTAATCTTAATTTCTCCGTAAATTCTTTGTTAATTTTCTTTACCGTTAAATTATTAATTTTTCTTATTTCCTTTGTTAATTTTTATTCTTCTTCTTAATTGTAAATATATTGTTTGTGGTTAGAATCGGCTTTGTTTCTTTGGGTACCTGTTAATTCTAATTACCCAGTGCTTGGCAAACGTAAGTATATCGTGATTCGCGAAGTGTTCCGGGAGATCCGTCGCGAGTGACTTAGTGTGGTGATTCGTGCTTATTGGGATTACCAAATCATCAGCAACCGTCGCTGGATTAAAGGTCAGATTAGTGGTAACATCCTTGTAACGGACTGATAGTAGTCTATATCAGCCCCGCTCCCCGCGTTAATTAACCCAAAAAACCACCCGTTACACTCTGAACCTCCTATATGGGACTAACACATCGATGGGTATTTGACAAAACATCGTAAGCGACAATTTTGTTGAATTACTTTTTATTTTATCAAAGTGTCAGTTACGATAAGCTGCACATGTTAACATAATAGTTATCCCAATTTTGGAATTTAATATTGGTCAGTTTGAATATTTCTATTATTGTAAGCGCCTCTTCTTTTTAATTTGTTACCGATTTGGAACGTAAGCGCCTGTATGTTCCCGACAAATAATCGTAAGCAACTCCGAGACATGGCGTTTGCTATTTGACATTGTGTCGCTTACGATAATATTTTGCTCCCGCCTTGATCTATCAAGGCGTTATTCTCGCTCTAAACAGTTTATTCGTGAGTATACCTGCACCGTGGTGATTGCTACCAAGTTTTAAAATAATATTTTATTTGATCAAAAGCTTATAATTACTTTATTTTATTTCATTATTAATACTTATCCTAATTATAATTGTTGTTACCTAGTGTGGTTCGTTAACCCGTAACTGGTGAGGTCACTTTTTTGTTACATAACTGGTGAGGCGGGGTTTACCAAACCCCATATGAAAACGGCGATTCTGCGAAATCAAAATAAAATAACGCGTCTGTTATTTAACTTTGGGTAAACTTTATTGAATATAATGCGTACATACTTTTAACAAAAATAAAAAAAAATAAAATTTCAGCAATAATTTAATTTTACTGTGGGACTCCATAAAATCACTTCAAAACCTATTTTTAATTGCTATAAGTAATCAAACTAAAAATATAGAATAAAAAAACTACAAAATAGCGAAAAACATTTTTAAAATTCATTAAAAAACGTACAAAGGTAAAAAGTTTTAAAAAAATCGTATTTCTAGTAAACTCTAGTAAAAAAAGACTAGTGAGGTGGGGTTACGCAAACCCATACAAAAATCGTTATATCGTACACCAAGTAAAATATCGGGCTTTTTTGAGACCGGTAGAGTACTGACGGACAACTGACCGAAAACTACACGCGTAGCTTTCGGTTAGTTGTCCGTCAGTACTGTACAGGGGGTAGCGAGCCTCGCACCATGATTTTGGGAAACCCCACCTTACCAGTTACGGGTTAAAAGTGTTTTTTGTAGTAATTGTATGTTGTTCTAGCGTCAAATAATTTGACTCTTTATAACGGTTGTGAATAAAAATCGTTCTTTTTTTTTCAAAGAAAGATTTTCATTTTTAAACATTGTTTGGCAAAATATCGTTGGTGATATTTTATAAATTAATTGTTTTGTAATTTTTTTTTATTTAATAATAAAATTAAAAAAAATGTCGCTAACAATGTTTTGACAAAAGCAATTATCAAATCTATATCCAACAAAGTAACGTAAATGTAACTTAAGCGACAAGACTAATTTTACATTTTCCTAAAGATGTTCTTATAAAATATCGTATGCCACAAAATTTAATGAAAATTTTAGATTGGATTCGATCTAACTTAAATATTTGAATTCTACATTAATAAAATAATGCCTCACAAGTTTTCAGATACATAACTTTTGAAAATAAAGCTCCCACACAAAAAAAATCTCTCCTGTAAAATTTAGGTTTTGTCGCTTACGATGTTTTGTCAAATAACCATCGACATGAAGAACTAAAAATATTTATAAGTCAAGCAAAAGACTTCTATATACATAAGGTTCGGAAGTTTTCCTGCCACACGCAAGCGGTGGAAAGGTGTGAAGCTTGTAACAGAAGCTGTATTAAAAGTTAGCGTTGAGGAAGCAATAAATGGTTATATAGTAGCAAAATTAGATGCGCGGACATCTTTACGGGCCTATGACAACAAGGCTCAATATTATTGAAATTATATATATATATATATATATATATATATATATATTATATATATATTTATAAATTTGGGCCCCCCAGGGTTCCCTTAAATATTGGGACTAGAACGGCTATTTTTTTCTAAACATACTGTTAACTTGAGGTTACTTTTTGTGGTTATTCCAATTAAAATATATTTTTGACATTTCGGCGAAAAATAATTTCGCGCGAAACCAACTGCTTGCAATTATTACTGCGACTGCCCAAACGTGTACTTCTAAGTCCCGTCAAGACTAAAGCACCATAAGTGTGTTAGTGTATAATAGTAGTGGTCGGGAATTCGAAGGGACTTTAAAGTCTCTTCAGAACACAAAGGTAATTGCTCTCTATAGTTCCTGACAGTACCGTGGAACACCCCGTTCTACGGTACTTTTAAGGACGTAGGTGCCAAATTAACCCCGGGTACCAAAGTAACCACTACTTTGAACCTACGTCATTAAAATACTTTTTTCTAGATTTTTTTTATAAGGTTCTTTTAATGACGTAGGTGCCAAAGTAACCCCGGGTATCAAAGTAACCCCTACTTTGGCACCTACGTCATTAAATTACTTTTTTCTAGATTTTTTTTTAGAGAATTTTTTTTTTTACAAGTTTAAGCAACTAAAAAATCCCACGTGATTATAAAAAACATTTGGAAGGGCGTACCTATGCCAACTTCACTTCTGCCCGAATATTTCAAATGAATATTTGCGTGCGTGTGAGTTTCTTTTATGTTTATATGATTTTTTTAAGTTTATAGTTGTATAAACACTGTGAAAATAAGTTTTAAAAAGCATGGTCGTAGCGCCAGGGGGGTTTTGGGGTTTAAACCTCTCCCTTGACCCGTCTTATTATGCATTTTTAAACTTTTTTTAAATAGTTTTATTATTAGTTTGTTATATTTTCTTTTATTTTATTAAGAAATCCGTAGCGAAAACCTTGAAATGGGGGGTTTACATAATTTTTTTATTGTTTAATTTAAAAATGTGGGGACAAAAAACTTTTTAAATAAAAATGTCCGTTTCCATGGCAATGTCAACTAACGTTTCTCAGGCGTCATGACGGTCGTCCCGTTTGATCAAAGAGCTCCGCGATAACGGAGGCATCGAATAGAAAATTAAAAAACGCTTTATTTTCGTTTAAACGTTCAAATAAATTTTAAAGGCTGGCAATTAAAATATGAGTTTTTAAAGTTCGCACTGCCGCAGGCTCTCTTTCTCGACTTTTTTCTCATATTATAATTATTATCGGAAACATGCTTATTTTTTGGAGTTCTTTTTTGAAGTTTAAGAACCGGTAAATGTTAGCTAAAAATAATACGACAAAAACCCCAGCCAATGGTCATTAAAAACGATTTAATGCATTTTGGTTAGGTAAAATAAAACATGTGTATTGAAAAAAGATCAATAAATACTGTGAAACCATAATAAAAAAAATAAATTTTAAATTCTGCTTTACTTATTTCTCATAAAATTTAAATAATAAGGAAATTTTTCTTTGTTTTAGTTTAAGAATTCGGAATACTTGAGCAAACCACCCTTCAAAATTTAATAAAAATTTTGAGATAACAAAATATCGAAATAACCTCTAAAATCATTTTGTAGAAGTTTCTTTGTGTGATCTATTAGTTCTAAGTAAAATAACCGGTGGGCGAAATTTTACTTCGCCCACGGGCCGAAGTTACCTTTAAGTTACATTTGGATAAAAGTAAGGTTAAAATTGCTTGGCAGATGTCGGATGTCAGATAATATATCAAATAAAATTGTGTGTAAATTTCTTGTGGTAGTTGAATAAAATGTTGTGTGCGACTATTGGTCAAATGAGGAGATTGCTTGTGCAGCAAATTCCACGCTCGAGGAATCTCCCCTTTCTCCCACTAGTCGCACAATAGTGAGAGAAGTAAAATTTCGCCCACCGTTTAAAATTAAGAAATGAAATGGGAGTTAAATAAAATACTATTTTTAAAATGAGTTTCATGTGCATAAATTATTTTTTTTTTCAAAACGCTTCCTATTGTAGATAGAGCCTATTTTCTTTACGGATATTTTAAAAAAATGACATTCTCTTGTAATTTCCTGTTCAATTTATAAAAAAAGTAATAAGTAATTTAAGTAATTTACCATGGTTTTTTTCAAGTAATTTGTTGAGATATTTTAAAAAATTGATATAAAATCTTTTAAACAATGTTTTAAGATTCCAAAAATTTCACTCCATATGCCCAACATAATAACAACAAAGTTATAGTATATTTTTATGTGACGCGTATTTGTCAAATTTTAACGAAAAAAAATTAATAATAATTAACTTGAAAACTATTTACTTCAGGTATAGGACATGGTTTATTAATTTTACTCAGAATTTTATGAAAAATGTAAAAATATATGAGGGGTTATATTTGAAATAACAAAGTTAATGTCACTTCCTGTCAAACCGGAAGTGGTATTTTGTTCAAAGTATTTTAGAAAAATTTACTTATAAACGCTTTCACAATTTCAAATCGATATTTTTTACCGTTAAAGCGTTAAACACCCTGTATATATATAAACAATGTTAACAAAAAATTACCCAACACTTGATTTTTAGTGTAACACCAACGCAGTAAAAAAATATTTGTTAAATTTAACCAAATAATAACCAGATTTTATGTTAATCCAGGTCCACGTAACTTTTTGTTAAGTTTACAACCAACTGTTATCTGTTAACTAATTGAATAAGTAGTTTGTAATTATTACAGATATTTTGTACATTTAATAACAAAATTCCATGTCAATTTCAACCATAATTCTTGTATTTTTTACAAACTTTTATGTAGACCCAGTATCAAAAGTATTTGTTGTAAATTGGGAACTTTAAAAAAGAGAATTTTTTATAAGAAATGTTGCTTTATTAAACAATTTTCTAAATAAAACATAATTAACACATACCTACCTACATAAATGAACACAAAAATAACATACACAAAATTAAACAACACACCATTCTGAAATCATCAGATTATATAGAAATTTGGTACAATATAACTATCAGTACTACCAAAACACTTACTGATTTACTTTAACTTTACTATATCGACTAATTTTAATTTGAAAAGCAATAATGACATTCATGGGCGCCGGAAGGAATTCGTCTAGGGGGGGGCCTTAAAGTTTTTTACAATTTTGATAGATGTTATTTATAATCAAGTTATACTGTAGAAGTTTACATTAAACTTAAGTCAAATAAAATATCATCTTGTATGTATATTTGTAAATTTGACACAATATATTAGCGCCATCTGTTTATCAATTCACTGGGGTTATGAAGAAATCTATTCTATAGTCGACTTTTTCAACATATAAGTATAGTTCGTATATAGAAATATGTCAGCCAAGAGCGTCTTACTCAGGGATGGGCAAGATCCGGCAAAAAGGATTTAAATCTAAATCCATAAATCCACACCATAAACTGGATCTAAATCCTCAATCATAAATCCATTACGTTATCTGGATTTAAATCCTGAATCCATAAATAAATCCTCTATTTTTTTAATATTTATTTCATTAATTTTCCAAGAACAGTTTCCGGATTATTTCAATTTTTAAGTTATTTAAGCTAAATTCCAAATCAAAATTGATATGAACCTTATTGCACGTATATAAGATTCCATCGAAGATCTTTGGAATATCAACATAATGATCTGTGGCTTCTGGTTTCTTCGCCATAGGATTATGAACGGAATCAGTAAACTGTGCTTCTGATTTCTTTGAACAGCCAGGCATTTCATTCATTTTACAACTGTAACAACACTAGTGTTCATTAAGACGGCACAAATCTTAAATTATCTAAGATAACAAATCTATATCTAAAAAATAATGAACAAATGATAACGATCAGCACTTACCGTGAAATTATGGAGTACCGGAATTTCTGGGTATGAATTTCCAGGGGGGGGGCCCGGGCCCCCCCCTGCCCCTATGTAGCGGCGCCCATGATGACATTATAAATACTCCTGTCACCGTTAAATATTATAAACACACGTTGACGCTGACACAACTTGTTGATAAGTGTGGTGTGCTTGGAAATGTTTTGATTGGCTGCCTGAAATCACATGTACTTTTTCAACGGAATAATTTGTTAAACATTAACAAAATAATCTGTAACCTTTGAAATTAACAAAATGCTTTTTCCTTTACAAAACTTTCGGTAAAATATTTTCCTTTCTTAAAATTACAAAACGGGTTGTATACAAAAAAATTTATAAAAGTTTTACAAAATTAAATTAACTAACTTATTTTTATAACAGTGGCAAAATCGCTTTTTCCCGTAACTAAACTTTTAGCGCGCCAAGTGACAAAAGTGAAGTATTTGCGGCCGCAACACTAGCAGTGATTAAACCGCCCATTATTCGCCGTGCGCTCTTTGTTCCGAACCCCGTGTCCCGTGTAGCGACGCTGCGTGGCAATGTTCCCGGGAAATTGTGGAAAATAGAAACACCGAGAGGAAACTCCTCTCGACAAACTGTTAATTCGGTAAAAGCTTTCCTATAGCCTTTAAATGCGACTGCGAAATGCTTTTCCCTTAGAAAAACGACACGCTTTATGCCTTTCTAACCTACTTTAACCCAAACGTACGAGGAAAAACAACACCTTTACAAATATTAGTTACATTACGTTCTTAGTTAATTTTTGTTAATATACCTACGCTTACAACCTTACATACGCTGTTATAAAAATCAGATTTGCTAACATGAGTTTGCAGTTTGTTAATTTTATTTTGTAAAATTTTAACATAATTTATGGCGTTTTAGTCACGGGCTGAAATTAGCAACAGTGGCTTTCGGGATTTTTCGTCACGGGCTGAAGTTAGCTTTAAGTTAGTTGACAGTTGTCAAATGTACTAAAATGAGGAAATTATTGTTTTATTCCAATACAAAAATAGAATATTCCAATCTTTAAAAAGTTTATATGCACGTTTGTACTGCAAGTCGTAGTTATTTCTCTATAAAGCATTAATAATTTCGGGTAGATTACACTGAGAAAACAGATTTGTTATCTATTACCAAATGAGATTTTTATTATAAATCTATTTTTGTAAATATAATTTTAAATAGAAGAAGTATTATCTACTGATAGTTTTAATGGGAATATACGTTTCTGAATATAATTTTACATAAACCAACCATTACTAAATTAGCTTTGTATATTAAAATAATTTGTTTAAATATCTTCTGATTACACCCGTATAGTTTCGTAATACAAAAATAAATAGTGTATTGTTAAAAAATTATATTTGCTATATTGAATGATTTATTTATTGTTACAATATTTTATTTTATTAATAAAACTTATATTTAACCATAATAATATATAGTGTTACAACAAGAATCTATTTATTTACCATTATTAACCCAACTTTTAAATAACCACTAATTTTATTTACAGTTTTATTACTGTGGTTACTATAATAACATGCTCCTTTTCTATGAAAAAAATATTTTATTAAATTAACTTTATAAATGGTAACAGTGCCAATTTGTTATTTTAATATAAAATTAATTTTGAGTTATTTGATTCATGTTTACAAAGTTTTTATTAAATAACACAAAATTATTTATTTGGCACTTAGCCTCTTATTTATTACTTTAAGTTTTCAGGTGCATACAGGAAAAATCAATCTTCTTTATTTTAAGTATAAATAATTTAATTGTGAATTATAATATCAATTTATATTAAAACATACATGAAAGAACATAACCATCGGAATTAGCATAGTCCCAGTGGCTTTTAAATGATTTTTTAAAGCGTATACAATGTTTTGGATTTTTTGTATTGTTAGACATTATACTTGTGGACATATTATTACTAGGGTCGTATATAAGTCTAATTCACTTAAGAGTGTATTTGAACCCAACCCTAAAAAAAGGTTGGCGCTACTTATTCCTTAAAAGTATTTTTAACTTACCAAGAATTTTTCCTAGACACCTATTTTTTTGACACCTTGAAAATGCTTAAAAATATGTTTACCGTTTAGTTATTGTAATGTGGATCTTGATACTTAAAAATCTTATTAAATGAAAATTATGAAGTTTGCATAATACAGCAAAACATTCTAGGAGGTACCACATGGATTTTGTTTTTTAGGTATACTTTATTATTTTTTAAGAAAAATGTAGGTTGTGATATATCGTTTTAAAGAGAATTTAATAAAATAGAATCTAAAAACATAACAAAATTATAAAAGAAAGTGTTTAGCTCAAGCTGAAACAAATGAAACAGTGAAGCAATAATAATGCTATATTGACATATTTATAATAAAAAATTTAAAATAAAAAAATAGCATCACCTAAATTGTCAGTGTTTTTCTAAATTAATCAAAAAAATTCATACAGGCAACGAACTGATTTCCACATCCTCCAAAATGAATTTCATTTTACGATTAAAATAATAACCAAGGTACAGCACAACACTTCACAATCATTAAATTATAATATTGGTCAATTCGCAGTGCACAGTAATAGAGATATATTCTTTTTCTATGGATATATCTATATCTATAGTACAGAAACTACAGCACACACTTAATTTTAGACGTAGGAAACACTTCATGGATCATCGACTGTAGATCAAACGTGGCAAACAAATGCAATATGGCGTTGGAGTAGCGGAAAGCCGGAATGTAATATCTTTGTTTTAGGAATATGTTATGTTAATATTATTGAATTCAGTTTCGCTGTAGCGAAGATTTTATTCCTGGGATTATGCATTTGGTTATAGTTACCAAATGAATTTATATTGTTACAGTATACATATATCTATAGATAATTAAGAATAACATATTCTTAGTTTACGCTAATTTATAGCTTGTAACAGTAAACAAATAAAATGTGTTGGTAAATAATAAACAAATTTACTATAACTTTTGAAATTTTTAATAATAAGCCAAGTAAATTTAAACTTTTGTAAGGATTTATTTATTATTACTATCTAAAAATGCGAACAAAATAATTTGATAGTATTAACCAAAGATATTAAAAAAACTATTTAATTGAAACAACTTTATTGATATCCTTACAATAATTTTGTCTTATTACTTCAAGTTTTCAGGTGCATACAGTAAAAAGTAATCTTCTTTATTTTAAGTATAAATAATTTAATTGTGAATTATAATATCAATTTATATTAAAACATACATGAAAGTACATAACCATCGAAATTAGCATAGTCCCAGTGGCTTTTACAAAATACACTGGATAAGTTAGCTAAGCTGAAACAAATGAAACAGGGAAGTAATAATAATGCTATATTGACATATTTATAAAAAAAAATTATAATAAAAAAAATAGCATCACCTAAATTATCAGTGTTTTTCTAAATTAATCAAAAAAATTCATACAGGCAACGAACTGATTTCCACATCCTCCAAAATGAATTTCATTTTACGATTAAAATATTAACCAAATTACAGCACAACACTTCACAATCATTAAATTATAATATTGGTCAATTCGCAGTGCACAGATATATTCTTTTTCTATGGATATATATATATCTATGGTACAGAAACTACAGCACACACTTAATTTTAGACGTAGAAAACACTGCATTGATCATCGACTGTAGATCAAACGTGGCAAACAAATGCAATATGGCGTTGGAGTAGCGGAAAGCCGGAGTGTAATATCTTTGTTTTAAGAATATGTTATGTTAATATTATTAAATTCAGTTTTGCTGTAGCGAAGATTTTATTCCTGGAATTATGCATTTGGTTACCACATGAATTTATATTGTTACAGTAGATAATTAAGAATAACACATTCTTAGTTTACGCTAATTTATAGCTTGTAACAGTAAACAAATAAAATGTGTTGGTAAATAAACAAATTTACTTTAACATTTTGAAATTTTTAATAATAAACCAAGTAAAAATGCGAACAAAATAATTTGACAGTATTAACCAAATATATTTGGTATATTTGTATACATTCAAAAAAACTATTTAATTGAACCAACTTTATTGATATCCTTACAATAATTTTGTCTTATTAAAAGGAACTACACCAGCTTTACTGTAAAAAAACCACCCTCAAACAAATCAATTTTGTTATAATTACAACTCTCTTTTCTCAGGGTATCCATAAAACCATCATTTTCAATTTTACTGTATATATACTGCTTATATAGTTTATTTAACAAAAATAAATTTCGATTTCGAAAGAAAAATGCGACATTTCAAAATCCGGTAAAATAGACTCCTAAACCACCTTTTGTTACTCAATTTTTGTATGGATGTCGCTCTATATAAATATTTAAATTAATTAATTAGTAATGCCTAAGTAATTTCTAATAATATTTGTCGAAGAAAAAGAATCGTACTCTCTAAAAATGAATTAGTCAAAAATAACTAATTTAATAGTTAATAGTGGCTGCTTTTTCACTTGTGCCATGGTTAACCATCGAATACCATGGTATCCCAAAATTTAATAGCCAATTCTTATGTAAAATTGTATCCTGAAAATACCGTCAAAAATTATGAAAGTGGAGCAGTTTTTGAGATATAGTCAATTCCATATTAAATGTAAAATTTACTATATCTCAAAAACTTTTCTACTTTTTTAACTTTTGAAGACATTTTCGGATTCAGGGTACAATTTTACATAAGGATTGGCTTTTAAATTTTGGGATACCATGGTATTCGATGGTTAACCATGGCACAAGTGAAAAAGCAGCCACTATTAACTATTAAATTAGTTATTTTTGACTAATTCATTTTTAGAGAGTATATATATATATTACTCGTTTATAAATTTACTATTACTATTACTATTTACTATTCATTTTATTAAACACTAGCTCGCAAGCTTTGCTCGTGCCAAATTAATATTTATGACCAAAATGGCGTTTATCAAACGTGATACATAATATACCATTATGTAATTTATTTAAACTATACAGGGTGTTTCTTTTAACTTGAGACAGCTCAATATCTCGAGAAATAAACATTTCACGGAAAAATGTCTAAAATAAAAGGTTAATGTGACTAAAGGGAACATTATTTGGTGCTACCGCTAGCCACCCCCTACCCCTCCTTAGGGGTGAAACGGGGGGTAACTTTGGAAAGTCAAATGGAATGACCCGATTTTTTTCACAGAGTTTGGTAGTACATAAAAAAATAAATAACTTTTATTTAAAACTTTTTTCAATTTATCAACAGATGGCGCTGTAATTCAAAATTTAAGAAAAATGAGTTTCCTTGTAAAATGTATTATTTGAAACGTTTGAAAAACAAAAATTAACATTAACAACAATAGTCGTATATGAAAACAATTTATAATAATTGTTCGAAATGTCGTTATTCCATTTCAACACATTTTTGAATGCGGGTAATGAATTCTGGCACACAACGAGCCAACATATCGGGCGGTATCGCCGCACAGGCGTTCCTGATCCGCTCCACCATGTCCTCCCAAGTTGTAGGAATTGCAGCGTAAACTTTTTCTTTCAAGTAACCCCACTGGAAGAAGTCTGGTGGCGTAAGATCAGGTGATCGAGCAGGCCAAATTACTGGACCACGTCTACCGATCCACCGCGGTGCACTGGCCATTGAACTCCCGATCCAACACCTCTCGAGCAATTGTCGAATAATGTGCAGGACAACCATCTTGCTGGTACCACATGTTTTGGAGCCGTGCTAGTGGTACATCCTCCAAAAGGTCCGTCAGATCGTTTTCTAGAAAATTCCGGTACTTTTCGCCATTTAATGCACCGTCAATAAAGAAGGGTCCGATTAATCGTTCGCTTAAGGTACCGCACCAAACGTTTACCGACCAGGGACGCTGGTGCTCCACTTGGTGTCGAAATGGAAGGACGACATTTCGAACATTTGTTATAAATTGTTTTCAAACGTTTCAAATAATAAATTTTACAAGGAAACCCCTTTTTCTTAAATTTTGAATTACAGCGCCATCTGTTGATAAATTGAAAAAAGTTTTAAATAAAAGTTTTTTTTATGTACTACCAAACTCTGTGAAAAAAATCGGGTCATTCCATTTGACTTTCCAAAGTTACCCCCCGTTTCACCCTTAAGGAGGGGTATTTCTCGAGATATTGAGCTGTCTCAAGTTAAAAAAAACACCCTGTATATAATAAATTTAAAAAATATATTACATTACCAATTGTCCAATTTAAACTATGTAAATATTAATTTTGATTATTTGATACTTTTGATTCAATAATTATAATTGATAATGATTAATTTTGTCTAACAGCTCTGCCTAGTAAAAAAATTACAACCTTACTTAATAAATAAAGATCGATAAGAATCTAATAACGAAAATGTTGCAATTATATTTTATGGTTTAGTAAAGTGACATTAGTTATTTATTTTGAAATGTTATTGTAATAACGTTTTCATGGGTTCACTTTAATATAATCGCTATATGAAGCCATTCATATTTAATGTACAATAATATCCCGATGTAATTCTTCACCCCTATCTTTAATTTAATGTAATAAAAAGTAGTTACTATGTTATTTTATGTTGTGGGTGATATTGTCGCGTAGCTAATACAAATTTACTAGCAATTTAAACTTAATTTATATTTTCACTTCTCGATTACGATAGGTTTTAACATTTTGTATACACAAATTGCTTTATTATATTACAAAATTCATGTTAAGGACTAATTTTATACAATTATAAGTAGTAGGGGTAACAAAAACTTCGTTAGTAAAATTTCAATAATGGATTATTTTATTACTACATCGTGGTGCGTAAAAACTTTCTAAAAACTACTAATAAATTGAAAAAGTTTAGTAATTCCTGGGTTGTGCTAAAAATACAATTAATACTTTTCTATTATATTAAAAAATATTAAATAGTATATTAAAAATTTAAATAAAAAACTGCATTACAATTTTGTACGTAATAAGAAAATGACTTTTTAATGCATTTCTCAAAAATATATTTGTAAAAAGTTTGATTCAAATGAAAGCCAGGTTTACCCTATGTAGTTTACATTAGGCGGATTATTTTTTAATTACGAACCGTAATCTTTAAAGGAATACTTTTTTAAAAATTAAAACCCTCGGGACATACAAAGCCAGATCCCCGCTCGTGCCTAATGGCTGGGTGTATATTTAAAAAAGCCTCTTTATTAAATATCAATATTAAATTACCATTTATCGCCCAGCGGGCTTCCTTTTAAACACACGCCATTATTTAATAATCAGAGAATATTTGATCAACCGCTTTTTCTTCGAAAATTAGAATGCCGATTTTACAGAAAAAAATCAAAATAAATTTCCTTTTTAATCTATTTGTTTTAAGAATTATATAACAGAACTTATGTTTTGCGCGTATTTAAACAGTAGGGCTGTTTTAACATTCATTGAAATTATCAAAATTACCACAGTTGCAAAAAGGGCGAATGCGCCGGGGTTAATTTGTTAAAATAAGACTATAAAAACAGTGTTTGCAAACTAAAATTGCGTAGGTGCAAAAATACTTTAAAGCTTTATGTAAGCGGGAATGTGGTCAGAATAGCCACGTTACATATATTATTGCAAAGAAATATGATTTTTTTCAATTGGGGCAAATGTGATATATGTTATCACATTTGCTCCAATTAGCTTCCATATAGTTTGTATATATTTTAAGTATAGGGCTTATGTAAAAGAAAGCATATTTTTACAGCATCACAAAATCAAACAAAGACCCTTTGGCTTACTTATCTAGCAAACATTTGGGCTGTTAAACTTTACAGGAAACACAATCTTACTATGTTAGCAGTGTCGACTATTTCCTCCTCGTCAACGTCTGGCAATAATAAGCTATTATGCCTTAATCTAAGAAATTGTATACGACATTCATTAAAATATTGTTTTTCATAATTTTTCCGACAGTATTTTATCTGCTTCTTGGTAGGATATTGCACCAAAACCCATCTATTTGCTTCTAGCGATTTCTTGTCATGAACTGGATGATGGTCGGCAGAACTTAGGTCTTACAAACTCGCTTGATAAACTCGAGTCTTTGTGTTTATTAAAGGTGCAAGGGGAACTCTCTTTGCAGTAGCTGCTCCAGTGGCCAGCTTTTTCTTTGGACCTTTTGATATGTTTGGGTAGTGTTGAATAGAGAAGTCTCAAAAGTAGGCCTTGGAGCAATGGCTTAAGGTGAATAGTCTGGGAAGTTCTTTTGTATGTTTTGTATTAGGAACGTTTTTACCATTCTCCTCATTAAATAGTTTTACAGGTTGCAACTCTGTGTTATTTTTATTTGTAATATTGGGTGCCATATTCTCATCGTCCCAACGTTTTGACTGATCGGCATCGACTATTTCTTGAGGTACAACTTTGTCTTTAAAAGGTACAATTCCAGCTTTTCAGAAACCAGTTACGATTGTAGCTAATGGCGTATCTTTCCACGTTTGTGTAATGAATTGAGAAAACAGATTTTTCAATAATTTCCGTCCTATATTGTACTGCTACCATTTGACTAACATCTGATTCCAGGCAGTTTTAAACAATTTAAAGACAGTCCAGGTCCAACGATTGTAGCAAATGAGTTGTGAGTTTGAACTTTAGAATTGTTATGTTGTGCTCTCTGGGCAAGTCTAATACTGTTGTGGGAAGTACCGCTTCTTGTATATCCTCTAAGATGACTCCCCTATATAAGTATATTGAGGTGGTGCGAAATATAAATATTTTTAAAATTTAAAACTTGTGTATGGTAAAAAAAAAATTTTTTTTTTAAATTTCTTTCACCGCCCCAAAGCCATCTAAAATATAAAAGTTATAATATTCTGACGGAGGTGGAAAACGGTTTAATTTTTTTTTAAGCCAAAAAGTTTTTTTAGCATAATAAAATTAGGTAAGTAATTTGAATTAAAAAAAAAACAATCTAAATGGGGCCCCCGGTCAATTTTAAAACTATAAATATTTTCACATTTCAGAGTAAGCGGGGAACCGCCGATTTGGTTTGTCTTTTTTGTAAATAAAAGTGTCCAATTTAGGAAAAGTTAATCATGTACAAAATAAACATTTTGGTAAAAATAATATTAAAAAAAAATCATTTCACTGGCCCTGAATAATATTATTTTTATATTTAAGATGCCTCTGAGGTTATGGAAGGAATTCAAAAAATATTATTTATTTTTTCACCAAAATATTTATTTTTATCATTCATAAGTTTTTCTATATAAAGGCGTTTTCAATTTTAAAAATATTCATATTTCGCACCACACTAACGTATATCCTCGTAAAACGTACCTCACCACCCTTCTTGTAAATTTGCACAATTAGGTCTATAAAAACAATTGGGGCAAATGAAATATATTTTTTCCTCCTATTACGGAACAACTATTCTAATATCACTTTTTAATGTGAAATTACATACACTCCTTAAAGTGTTACTGAATGAATTATTCTCACCGGATGGCGTAATAAACACTGGTGGCGACATCTCTGTGTTTATTATCTAATAACTTTTAGACCGATCCAACCTCTTTCTCCCAATAAAATTAATTTTCTATGGTATTTTTTGTAAACTTAGAAAAAGTATAGTCTGAAAAACATTTGAAATTGCATATTTCGCTCTTGTGAAACCGTCAAACTCGCCTTCGGCCCGTGTGACAAACTTCTCACTGAAGCGGAATATGCTGTATTCCAAACTTGTTACAAAATATAATATTATATATCATCTAAAATTCGCGGGGCATACATGCCCGTAACAAGAGAACAATAACAAAATCCCTTATTTACTAAACCTTAAACATTACACACAAGGCACACACTAAATCGACACCTGCTGAACTTGATTTGTAACCTCAAATACAGTGGGCGCACGGTGCACCGCGGTAGACTAAAATCGGCGAAAAGACGCCAAAAACAAAATTTAATAATTTTTCCAATTGAGCACATATACACAGATTTTCTTCTCCTCGTAAGTGGTGTTAATAAAATTCAAAAATTTTTACTAAAAAAAGTTTAAAATTTAAAATCAATAAAAAATATAATTTAATATTAATAAAGTTTAAATAGTTTAAATAGCTGTAAGATTTTTTAAATATGTTTTTGTAAATAAGAGCCAAGACTTTTATAAATTTATAACTTATAAGTTAAAAAATAAATATTAACAAACAAGTTATTTATTCACAATAATTATTGTATTAATACAAAGTAATGAAATATTAACAATTTTTTACTTTAAGTTTGATCCAGCTGCTCTAATTATAAACATTTTGTATAAACATTTTGTAGGCCAAAATCTTGTGAACAAGACCATCTAAAATTGGATCCAAATTCGGAAATTAATAAGGTTTTTAGGTGGTTCACCAAGGTGCTGCACGAAATAAGCCCAGCATAATATGCCTCATATTATAAGGTTTATCGAAATTGAAAACTAATAAAGATTTTTTAATTATTATTTTTTTAAATATAAAATCTTAATATATTTATTATTTTAAAAATTAATTAAAAAAAAAAATAACCAAAACGATGTTTATTAACAATTATGTGAAGTGCTGAACAATTAACAATTTTTCGAGGGGTAAACCACTTTAAAATCTTAGAGACCAACGTTCAATGTTAGTGGACGTTGTGTTGAGATTTTTTTTCTTATCAGTCGTTATAAATAAGGAAAACTTGCTTAATCGGTGCTTAATCGGTGCTTAGCGACGCGTTGTGCATGACTACCCTTGTTATTGTTAACCTTAGACGTTAATTCGTAAGCGATTTTTAATTTAAAAAAATCAGTTGGTTTACACCTCGCAATTTTTAACTTAAGTAGTTTTTTATGAAATCCAGCTAAATTAATTAATAATTATATTCGTTTTATATATTATTTTTTTTTCAAGCATTCATAATATATTGGTTTTACCAAACCGAGGTCCTTCTGCCTATACTTATATTTAAACCAATAGAAAATCGCCGCCACCGATTCAATTAAATTTTTACAGATTCAAAACTAAACTGCGCACCACTCAATGTGTCGCGACCAAAAATTTCGTACTTTTTCAAAACAACATAACCTTTTTGTTTCTTGAACGATTTTATTTTGGTCTGTGATATCTGGCAATTCATGCTATAGATATGAAGCTCACGGTTTTTCAAGTAAATTTACTACAGGGTGATATGTAAAACATTGAAAAATTTGAATTACTTCATCCAAGCCCCGTTTGTAAAATAAATATTTTTTTCTCGTTTTTCCTTTGAAATAATGAAGTATTATGTCTTACCGAAACTGAAACGCTTTTTACATTTTTCGAATTGGAATCTTAGCAACAAAAATATGAGTTTTTTTTCAATGGTGTACATTTGATGCTTTTTTGTAGGCAATACACTCAGCCTTTTTAAGAACAAAAAGATAAGATGGTGATCCTTGAATAATTCTGAACAAGCGACAAGCAACAAACTTCCATTATTTTCAGAGGAACCTAAGCAAAGACCACTTGGTCAAAATTACATCTTGGTGAAAATTTTCAAAAACTAAAGCTGAACCGATATTTACGTTATTGACATGTTTTCTTCATAATTTTGACCTGATTGTGATTCAGTTGTCAAATTTAGGTTTCAGATAAAACCAAAATCACCAAGAATCAAAATTCGAAAACAATTCCTGGCTGTTAAATGTATCAATAAAATCTGATTGCTAGATTGTACTATTTCTTTACTGTGTTTTGCATCTTTAGTACATTATTATCATGTCACTGAATGATTAAATCAAGGATCAAATGATGAAAATTAAATGCCAATAATTTGGTGTTGGTGGACGACAATGCCCGTCCGCATCGCGCTTATATCGTAAATGAGTATTTAAGGGACCATGATATTGAGATAATGAATTGGCCACCTTTGTCTCCGGATATGAATCATATTGAGCATGTGTGGAGCAGGATAAAACTGAAGACGAAAGAAAGGAAAGGCTCATGGAAAGATTGGATAAATTGGTAAATTCGATTCAGGAAGAATGGAAAGCAATACCCCAGGAATTTCTAAGGAACTTGGTCTAGGGAATGCCCAGGAGGGTTAACGAATTATTACGGGTTAGGGGAGGGCCAACAAAATATTGAAAGTTATTATTGCTATTGTTTGTTACATTTTTCTGTTGAATGTTGTAGTTTTTATTATGATTATAACTTCGCATTCGCATTTTCAAAAATGAACAAAAAAATTTTGTTTTTAACTTTATTACCAATTAGGTAGGTACTTATCAGTAATAAGTAGGGATGGGATTTTAGTTATTTTACCTTTTTTTAACCGATGTAACTATTTGAAAACCAATAATGCCAAAATGTGTTTTAAAAGATTTTCTTTTATATGAACCTAACTTGTTTTCACCTTTTTTTACCTTTTTTGGAGGTTTTTGCTTTTAACTACCTTTTTTATACTTTTGTTACCTATTTTTTAAACTTTTGTTCACCTTTTTTACCTTTTTTGGAGGTTTTTGCTTTAAACTACCTTTTTATACTTTTGTTACATATTTTTTAATTTGTCAGTTTATTTTCACATATTTATTTTTTTTGTTCTTTTTAAAATTTGCGCCAATATTTTATCCAGGGCGTGCAACTCAACGGTATAGAATTTTTTCTTATGGTTACAGACTGTAACAGTAACTTTCTTTACAGTTACCTTCTTTGTAGTTACTCACTACTAGTGAGCTTATGTTCTGTCATAGAACTTCTGTGTAGTGAGTGTCACTCAGTAAAACACAGTTTATTGCATAGAAATAGTTTATTGTGGGTATGTTCTGTGTTTGGGTATGCGGCTAAACAAAATTATAAACGAAACTTAAACTTTTAATGATTTTTTTTACCTAAAATGCTGTTTTTTTAACCTAAAATGCTTTTTTTAGTACCTACCTTTTTAGTTACCTATTTTTCAGTTTTTAGTACCTAAATATCCCATCCCTAGTAATAAGTTATCACTAGTGCACAATATAAATGTAATTTATGTAACATTATCCTAACCACTTAAAAAAATTGCAGTAATTTCTCCCAAAAAATGAATCCCCAAATGGTGTTGGCAAAGGGATGTTATTGAGACATTTAACAGCCGGGAATTGTTTTCAAATTTTGATTCTTGTTGATTTTGGTTTTATCTAAAATTTAAATTTGACAACTGAATCACATCAGGTCCTGATGATCAGGAGGTCAAAATTATAAAGCAAACATGTCACGAACGTAAATATCGGTTCAGATTTAGTTTTCGCAAATTTTCTCCGAAATGTCATTTTTAAAAAGTGGTTTTTGCTTAGGTTCCTCTGAAATTAATGGAAGTTTGTTTCTTGTCGCTTGTTCAGAATTATTCAAGGAACAATCTTTCACCATCTTATCTTTTTTATCTTGAAAAGGCTGAGTGTATTGCCTACAAATAGCATCAAATGTACCCTTTTGAAAAAAAAATCATATTTTTGTTGCTAAGATTCCAATTCGAAAAATTTGAAAAACGCTTCAAGGTACCACAAACCACAAAAATATGGTGTTAAAATTCTATAATGATATCTTTTTTTAATGGATTTTGGTCACTTTTTTTCCAGTCCACTTAGGGGCCGCATGTTTGACAGTACGTAATATAAAAAAATGGTTTTACAATAAAAAATACTACTAAAAATAAGAGTCGTAAAATAAAGGGACAGAAAATTCCTTTAGGTAAACCTTTAGTAATTGAATTTTAATTAAAACTTACATAGGAAACAAACAGGGCAGAAGTTAAAACACCTAAGTAATAAATACGTTGAGCAAACATTTATTTTGCAAGGAAGGAAAATCCGACAATATTGTGTTTTAATAATATTGTTTCTCGATGGCTTGTTCGGGGCGGTCGGGCCCCAACGGGTCCAGAGTGCCTCGGGCAGGGTCAAAACTGAACAAAATACCGAATCCAATAATGCGAATCCACTTAAGGTTCTAATGAACGAGTGAACAAATCCAAAAGACAAAATAACAGATTGCCTGTCCCATCTCTATATAATCAATGCTTGAGAGCTTATTGCTAAGGGGATTACCGATTTCATAGAACAAAAAACAAATAAACTTCAACTGTTTCGAAAGGTTTAGGATAAAAAAGCCATAGGTTTCCGAAATTTAACATTGCTCTAGTAGTGAATAAAAACGCACTATCTAGTGATAAGGAAGTTAATTAAAAATAACATTTATATTTAATTAAAAATTTACATCCTATATTTAAAATGTCCTGCATTTTTCGTAATACATTTGCAATGGCGCTTTCGAAAATTGCATCAGCTAGTCGCTAGCGATCGATTGAACAAGGTTCTTTTAAGGACGAGATTTTTATGGTTAAACCATTTCACAATCGCCAAAATGTTTGTCAACTGCTAAGGAAAGGTTAGAAAAAGCTATTTTCCAGTTTCTGTGATGGTCTAAACTGGAATCTGTACAACAGGCAAAACTCCAATGGTTTTTGTAGACTGCAATTTTAAAATCAATGCTTCCACTTGACAACAGTTAGATCTTTGGAATGCTTTGGTCAAGACTATAATATCTTTTCAATTTTTAAATATTGTTTCACGATTTTCAATTATTTTAAAAACCATTTTCACTCTCACCCAAATTTAACTTGCGACTTTAAAACTTTTTAATTAAAATTCAATTGGTTAAATCGTGCTGGAACAAATAAAAAGCGGGCCAGGCCCGACTGCTTGATTAATGAAGATCAAGGCCTACCGGCAAATTTTACGCGTCCCTTTGAATGTTATAGCAACAAGAGAGAATGAGAGAGAAGTATAAAACGACCCGGTAAATATCTGTCTTTATTACATTTAACATAATCATTAAGTTAATTTAAGTTTATTGTTGTTTAGGAGCAAGAGGCTGCAATTTAACGGTTTTAATACACTTTTTGCGTGCCTTGGGACAATTAAAGCATTTTTATGAGGCGCAATTATATGAATTACTTAATCCGGCCCGCACTCATGAGTTATTTATCCCGTGAAGGAACTTTGCACGGAAAACGCATCAATTCCAACTAATGAATTTTACTGCATTTCATTTTGTTAAATAATAGAAGTTCGACCATTAAATGCTACTTTATAGGTTTATACAGTCCACACAAATTTCAACACGATAAGACAGTTTACTGGAGCTAAACGTTTTAGTTTAAAAAACTTGGCAACGCTGTGTAACAAGACATCTCTTTCTTGTTACACAGCGTTGCCAGATTTTTTAAACAAAAACGTTTGATAAGTACCTCAAACATTCTCTTCGTTGAAATGACCTCTAATTACTGTTGGACAATATAAAAACGATAAATAAATATCTTGGACAGTAATTTATTATGAATGAAAATATACACTTTTAAAAACAAAAAATACTTATATATACCGGGTGTATCTGAGAATGGGCGCACGCCTGTAACTTTTTTATTTATAAAGATAGACACATGAAATTGTGCATGATTAATTAGGATATAAAATGCCACTTATAAGAGTAAAAAATGAATTTTTTTGAACTTCCGTTTTCGCCGGAAATGATACCAACTTTCGATTTTTAAATGAAATGCTCTATATATTTGGAATCCTGAGGAAATTCTGAGTCAGACAGCATCCTCAAATTGACCTTTTGACGTTTCGTCATAAAAAATGTATCATCATAAAGATCAATCTAGAGTGCTTTAAACTATCTTACTTCCTTGTAATGGATTCACACAATGCCTGAAAACTGTAACTTGCCTTAAAAAGTTGTTATTCAGCTATTCCCAGCAGTCTAAACTTGTCAAAATTCGATTTTCTCAAATAGTTCAAAGCACTCTAGATTGATCTTTATCCTGGTGCATTTTCTGATGACGAAACCTCGAAAGGTCAATTTGAGGATGCTGTCCAACTCAGAATTTTCTCAATATTCTAAATATGTAAAAATATATAGGGCGTTCCATTTAAAAATCGAAAGTTAATATCATTTCCGGCAAAACCGGAAGTTCAAAAAATTCATTTTGTACTCTTATGTGGAATTTTATATCCTAATTAGCCATGCTAAATTTCTATTCCTATTAACCGGTAAACCAGTCCGATTATCTGGTTAACCGATCTGATCAAACCGAGCCGGACCGGTTAACCGTAACCGTGACCAGTTAAACCCGTCACCGGTTTAACTGTAACTGTAACCGGTTTAATTGTAGCAAATTCTTTGTTTTTTATAAAAAGGGATCACTTTACTAACCCTTTCACCTAAAAATAATAATAAAACTCCGTATTTTTTATTATTGAGTTTTTGATTTAAAAAAATCAATTTATTTGCATGAAAAAACTATGAATTTTCTTATTTCTTTGTAAATTTTTATATTTGTTTTTTTTTTTAATAAAAATACTTTTGTTTTACTAACTTTAAAATGTTTTAAAAACATCAATGTTTATCAATATTGATTTTTTCACTTCGATATGACATCGATATTGTGTTTTCAAAATATCATTTGATGTCAATATCGATGTCTTAAGAAATTTGCGCATCCCTAGTAAGAGCTCAAACTATGACTCGTTTGTTTATGTTCACGGTCGCGCTTAAACCGGTTTCAGTTACGGTTAAACCAGTAACTGTTAACCGGTGACAGCTTTAATCAGTCACGATTACGGTTAAACTAATTACGGTTAAACCGGTTACGGTTAAACAGGTTACGGTTAAACCGGTTGCGGTTAACCGGTTACGGTTAAGTCGGTTACGGTTAAACCGGTTACGGTTAAACCGGTTACGGTTAAACCGGTTACGTTCTTTAACGGTTTTTGGTTCTACGAAACCGGTTAACCGGTTGACCGGTCACAGTTACCAGCCTTAATATATACATATTCCCCCAAAATTGCATTTTAGATTTTTAAATTGATTTTATAAAATGATTTTTCAAAATAAAATTTTTCGACTTGGCTGAAGTTAGCAACAGGTTTTAGTCACTGGCTGAAGTTAGCTGAAGTTAGTTGTCATACAATCGTTAAAATAAAGTGCCTTTATAGTAAAATAAAGCTAAAATGTAGCATTTTACATTTAATTTGAAAATTATTTTATTATCTCAAAACAAAAATGCAAAAGTATTAAATAGTTTCTTGACGCCAATATTTGAAAAGATTATATTAATGTTTGTAGTAGTGCAATTAACTATATTTAACTGATAAAGCATGACAAATTTGGCGTACTGTGAAAAACTGCTTCTATATCGATTGATAAATTTTGATTTCCACAGACAAACTTGAGATTTTAAGGCCGGTATATAGATCTACAAGTTAGAAATTCTAATGGGAATTCCAATAAATACAACTTTTGTACCTTTAACATTTCCCGTGTAATAATTTTTAATACTTTGTGATCATATTTTAATTGCTAATTATAGCAATAAAAAAATCAAAGGATAACATATTTTCTTAACATAATCATATTTTAAAGTTATTTTAATATTTTAAGGTATCAATAATTATAATTGTTAGGTTTCATTAAAATAATAACGGGTAATGTTAATGGTAAAAAATTACGTCAAAAACGTTTATGTCGAAAGTTTGTTTTGTTTTTTGGAAACTGTCAGGAATCCCAGAAAAAGTCAGGAATCTGAATTTGGATTCGGCAATTTTCGGGTCCTGTTAAATAATGTCATCAAAATTCCGAAAATACGAACCATCAGAAGGATAGGACGTTTTTTCCATCCTCCATTGAAGCCCGTTAATTTCGTCTATTTGATTATAATAATAATTATTTGAGCAGTCAAATTTTGATAAGAAAAGCTTCAATGAATTTTGGTATCATTGGTTTAAAAAAATGCGTTTATTACGTATTTCAAGAAAATAAGGTATGCTTTTCGGGATGTCTCATTATTTCCAACCCATCTCGACGAGTTCTTGAGCAATATTTTAAAAATGAATTTGCCCGCTGCTTGAGTCATCATTTTGTGATTTTTGTTACTTTTCTTTTTTAACATATCGTCTAAATTCGTTGTTACTTTACCAACACAAAAGCAGTCTTTCTATTGCATTGTAATGGGTAAACCAACGAGTTGGTCAGTATACTGTTATAACACCACTGACAATTTTAGATCAAAATTCCCTGCTTAAAATACCCCATAGAGACCTATACAAAATATTCTATAGGGCGCTACCGGTTTCAATATGTGCATTTGTCCAAGGTTTTTTCCGGATACAGCCCGATAGAAAATGTATAGGAAATTACCTATAGGCACACCATAACTTTTACATTTTCCCTATTGAGACCGATAGAAAATAACTCAATGAAGGATATATAGGGATATCCCTATAGAACAACCACACAGAAAAAACACTATAGCATAGCATGAATGGGTGAGCCATTAAACCAATGGGATCTTGTAATCCGTATTCCTGAATATCAGTTCCTATAATACCAATAGGTAGTTAGCATTTGGTTTATAATCGTTTACTGTTTTTAAATTAACAACAAAAGTTATTGCTCCTAAATCTATTGATATTCATATTGATATTTATTTGTTAGAATGTCAGAATGTTGTTGCATTAAATACTAATTTGATTTATTTAATAACGTTACTATTGTATGTATACTATGTATACATTTAACGCAATAAATTCTTTGACATTTAGGCAAAATATTTCCCTATTTTGGTTTAATAGTAATTAATTGAGCAAATAGCAGTTTAGATTGCTTCAATTTTAATGCATTTAATTACAGCGCTGTTCTTGGTACTATGTTAGATTTTTTTCTGTGCATAAAACATTTGACAAAATTTTATTAAAACCTATGGGGTCCTATAGGGAAAAAACTATATAACTTTATAACTTTAACTTTATTGCCAACGAATGACATGTATAAAGCAACTGCAGAATATGTGGGAAGCTTCCAATAAATGTAAAAAAATAATGTTTACTGCAGTTTAAAAAAAAGAAACAAACTCGCGACACCAACAGTTTATGCTCTTGTGACAACAAAAATCAAGTTAAGAAATGGAAACGACCCCCTTTAGCTAAAACCCAATCACGAATGATTAGTAGTAAGAATAAATGCAAAAAATATGTACAAACCGCGATCAAAAAAATAAATTTAGTTGTTCTCTTACGGTTACAGAAGAATAATAGTATATTCTCTAACATGTTTCGAATACGGCATATTCCCCTCGAGTGAAAAGTTTGTCACACGTGCCGAAGGCGAGTTTCATGGTTTCACGAGAGCGGAATATGCAATTCCAAATGTGTTTCAGACTATACTTTTTCTACGTTTCCAAAAATTACCATAGAAAAATAATTTAATTGAGAGAAAGTGAGATTGGATCGGTCTAAAAGATGTTAGATAATAAACACAGGATGTGGTGATAAAATGAGTTCATTCTGTGACTTTAAGGAATATATATAATTCCACATCAAAAAGTAATATTAGAACGGTAATATTCCGTAATAGGAGTAGAAAATAGTATATTATTATACGTGAGATAATGCAGGCTATTATTCACGAGGATGAGGTTTACGTCTCGAGTCCCAGACAAGAGACTTAAATCATCCGAGTAAATATTTCACATAATCTCGAGTGTAATACTATACTCTATCTACTCCAATTAGTAGATAATTAAATGATTTTAAAAATTAAATAAATAAAATCTGACATCAAATGGTTAACCTCACTTTTTACGAATTTTAAATGTTATTATAGTCGCCTTCTTCCAATTTAAAACCCGATTGGTTCAAATCACAGTGAATATTGAAATCGGCCAACCACTGATGCCTAACAACGTGAATAATGAGTTTATTATTCACGTTGTTAGGCAGGAAATTTATAATGTTTAACAATTTCAAGAAAAAAGCCTAAAATTATGCAATAGGAGTAGATAAAGTATATTAACTGACTACGTAAATGTGAATAAATTTCGTTACACTATAGTGTAAATATATAAAATAAAAGTATACTTTTATTTTATATATTTTTAAGATACCTACCTAAATCCATTTTCGTGGATAGTTATTACTGGGGGTTGGTTTAAAGGGGGTGGATTATATTTATGAGGTTGCTTAACCCATGTTTGACAGTATCTTTGTTTTTTAATCAAAAATTATAATAGTCTTTCGTTTCCTACCTATACATAGTGTCTGAAAAATGGCGCACCATCGGCTTAATTTAGAACAATATACGATTTTGCCACTTTACAGAGTGTCTTAAACTTATGGCAAAAAATATCTTTTTTTTTAAACCTGTATATTATATTATAAACGTACGTCTATTTTTTAGTAATTTTTAAAATGTCAGCGATTCTACATTAATGTATCTACAATATTCTTTAATATTTGTTTAAATTCGAAATCAAATAAAGAAATTATTTGCGATTAAAATTCATCGAAAATTTGTGTGGATCGATTATTTTGCCTGTGAGTGTATTAAATGTCAATATAAAATATCTTTATTTCTTGCTGTCCTGTTTGTTTTTGTTGACAACATGTAACTAATTTTTTTTAAATCTTTACTTCGGGATTATTTTGCCTCGTATAAAATGACCCCGATTGGTAAAGATATATTTTTTATTAACTGGGTCAGTCCATGCCAACTCAACACACCCATTTTACCATTTTAGCTTTCTAGCTGAATTAGGACAGCTTCCAGAGCAATTTAAAAAATAAACGTTCACACTTTTTTCTCGAGTTTTTGTAAACTTTTCATAGCCATATATCGGAAACAGTGTGAGATAAAAATTTAAAAATTGGTATTTTTCTTAGACTTAGTACTTAGTACTTAGTACATAGTATACCAAATCAGTACAAGTATACCAAATCTGAGGTGGTGTGGTAATATGGGTGTGTTGAGTTGACATGGACTGACCCACCTCCTTTCTATGAACTGAAATGTTAGGCATGAAGTACCGTGGATAAAGTTTCACAAACAACTTTGCTGTTTGTAGATCAAACATTACAAATTTATTTGGATCTATCAAGCTTTGTGTATGATACCTTATAGAATGGTTTGAAACCTATTTATTAATTTAAAATCGACCTTAGTTATCTTGCAACTAAGGTTGAATTTTGAAAAATCTGGTTTTAACTGCATCATCCGCTTCTTCTATTATTATATACGAGTTCTTTTTTTCTCAAATTCCTTATTTTTTTTTGCAGATCTTTGGTGGCTTAATATTTTAAATGGTAAGTTTTATGCAATATGTAATATGCATTCCATAAACTTAATGTAGGCATGCAAAGGAGATAATTCAAATTGAAGAATTTCTTTATTTGTTTGCTTACGGACATTTTGTAAATTGTTCATCTCTGTTGGAGTTTTTTTACATATAAGATAAAGAAGCAAAAGAAGTTTTTGTTATAATTTATGCTGTCTCTCCATCAATCATGGTAAATTTTATGTCATGTTTAACAGAATTTTTTTTTGGATATAGTTACTTCTATGGTTTTTAGCTGGAAAATTTCGTTGTATTTGCCCTCATCTCGTAGATGAGGGCAACCCATAGTTCCAAATTGTCTTTCAGTCAGAGCCAGTACTAAGTAGTAAAGGTAACATGGATACCATGTAGATGCTACTATCTGATGTTTCCTGATCTTGTAAATATTTTTGATTGTTTTCAGATTGCCCGGAAGCACCATCACATCCCCACTTACTAATTAATAGTAACTCTGTAGAATCGTCTATATCAATAGCTTCCAAAATTCGCTTCGTGGTATGATCTACAAGACCACAGACCTGGTCTGTGTACAAGACTTTGCAAATCTACAGGGGCACTTATTTTAGTAATTACTATTTTATATGGGTAACACTCTTTTTTGGCTTTAAGAACCTTATAATAAGGTGGTAAAATTTCATGTCCAAAATCCTTTTCTAAATACTTCATAGTGATGCTTTGAGAATTGGGCATGTGTTATTAACGCCAAAGCCTGTTCAATTGGCATATACATTATCTTCGCAACTTTTTTGGGGGATTTCGCATCTGCAGATAAAAGGTTTAATTCAATGGATTCTCGTAAAAGTTTAACCCTATACCTTTTAGCACCCTCGGCATAATCCAAAAAATGCTTCTTTGGTCTAATGGACCTGGTTGTTTTTTACCCATTTATCATTTTTAATTTTAATGTTATTTAAACACCGATGTGATAACATAACAAGTTTGAATTGGCTTACATTAAAATTTAAAAATCTCTTTAGAGACTGACGTATTTGTCACTATTTAAAAATGGTTCTGTTAAAAACTGAACAGAAACTCAGAAAGTACTCATTTAGAAACATCTCAAAATGTAAAAGTCTAAATTTGCTTTTACTATATAGGAAGGGGTAAGAAGCAAAAGGGTACAAGTCAAAAAAGAGGAGTGGAGTTATTAACTAAAGTGTTATATACAAAAATATGGATACTTGTTTCAATGTTTGCATTAATCAACATGCATAACTCATACAATTTTCACGTTAAGTGAAAATTTAAAACAAAATTCTAAACTACCCAACTCTGCACTTATGTAAATTATTATTAAATTATAAATCCTATGAGCGAATAATGTTTTATCTAATAGTGTTTACCTTTAAAGATGCAAAACAAGGGACTATTAATTAATTTATAAAATATTTTTCTTTTAACGATGCTAAATAACGGATTATCTATTAATTATTACCTAATAATTTTTTATGAATAGGAAATTAATTATTAATTCTACTTTGTATATTTTTTTATAATATTAAAACAAAATACAAAATGTAATACATGTTTAAATATTTATAATAATTAATAAATTCAACTAAAACGTATGAGCATAGAGGCTCGAAAATCTTGAGTGCGTAGACAATGCCTTAATTAGATACGAGCTACCGCGATTTAGCCATGCAGCGCGATAAATAAAAATTCATAACTTTTTCACGAGGGGTAAAGCACTTTAAAATCAGCGAGACCAACGTTCAACGTTATGTAGACGTTGTTTTCTGATTTTTTCTTATCAGTCGTATCAATAACGCGTGGCGCATGACTACCCTTGTGATTGTTTTCTTTAGCCGTTAATTTGTATGCGATTTTTAATTTAAAAAAATCAGTGTTTACCCCTCTCTTTTCTATATGCACGTAATGCAGCTAATTTAGATATCTTCCGATAGGTAAATCTATGTTAAATTTTTTGTCTTAATTTTACTTCTGCGTCTTTAAAACGTTATAACTTTTAATTTTCTATTAAAATGGGAATTTTAATATAGATAAAGGTGTACATACTTTAATAGTATATTATGTATCAAGATTTATAAACCCCATTTTAGTTACGAGTTTTATTATACACGAGCGAAGCTTGCGAGCGAGTGTATAATAAAAACGAGTGTCTAAAAACGCCATAAAGTCACAGCTTCTTAATATAGGAGTAGATAATAGTATATTATGTATCAAGTTTGATAAACTCCATTTTATACACGAATTTAAGTTAGGCACGAGCGAGCTTGCGAGCGAGTGCTTAAATTACTGAGTGTATAGAAAAGTTTATAAACGAGGTGCATACTATACTTTTTCTACGACAAATACTTATTATTATCTTAAAATGATTTAAATCAAAAATTTGTATAGAGCGCCATCTATGAAATAAATAGGGGAATCTGTGTGTCACCGTCAAATGTCACATTTTTATTTTTATATTTTATAAACACAGATTATAAAGGTTATAAATCGAAATGTATTTCTTGAAAATTGACAGTTTTTCACAGTGAAAGTAAAGAAAATGTTTTATGAGGACTTTACAGTGGAGTCCGTGCCCGAGTTTAAGTTGGGTGACATTCACAATATCGAAATTCATTATATCGAATTCAAAATATCGAACACTTTTTATCGAAAATCAAAATATCGAAAATACAAAATGTCGAAAATCATAATATCGAAAATTAAAATGTCGATTTGAAAATGTCGAAATTTTATTTAATCGAATTTTCAATTTATCGAAAATAAAATCTCGACCGCTGTCATACAGGTTATGACGAATAGCTGTCATCTTGGTTATGCAGGTACACTGCATTGTGCCATAACAAACCAACCCAAACTTAACAACCCAACCCAACTGACCCCGCCCCATTGGGCCCCTCCCGCCCCATTGAGCAATAGAGGTATAATATATCTAAGGGCAGGCTGGATTGTGACAATGGGGCGGGAGGGGCCCAATGGGGCGGGGTCGGTTGGGTTGGGTTGTTAAGTTTGGGTAGTTTGGTATGGCACAATGCAGTGTACCTGCATAACCAAAATGACAGCATAACCAAAATGACTGCATAATAATATATCTAAGGGCAGGGTGGATTGTGACAATGGGGCGGGAGGGGCCTAATGGGGCGGGGTCGGTTGGGTTGGGTTGTTAAGTTTGGGTTAGTTTGGTATGGCACAATGCAGTGTACCTGCATAACCAAAATGACAGCTATTCGTCATAACCTTGAGGAATACTTTGCTACATTTAGCCTCTAGTTAAAAATGAGGTTAAAATATGCGACAGTTGAGCACACACATTTCTACGTCCGTCCGACGGTCGAGCACACACTTTAATACGTCCGTCCGACGGTCGGGGAGACACTACCTTTAATTATTCGACATTTTCAAATCGACATTTTCAAATCGACATTTTAAAATCGACATTTTAATTTTCGATATTATCATTTTCGACATTTTGAATTTTCGATATTTTGATCTTCGACATTTTGTATTTTCGATATTTTGATTTTCGATAAAAAGTGTTCGATATTTTGAATTCGATATAATGAATTTCGATATTGTGAATGTCACCCGTTTAAGTTTACTGCCAGCGAAATTAAAAGGTCAGTACAATGTTCATATAAACTTTTCAAATATTGGCGTTGAGAAACTATTTAATACTTTTTTATTTTTGTATTGAGATAATAAAATAATTTTCACATTTAGTATTATTTTACAAGAAAGGCACTTTATTTTAACGATTGTATGACATTTGACAACTGTCAACTAACTTAAAACTAACTTCAGCCCGTGACTAAAGCGCCATAAAGCCACAACTTGTCATTGTGTATTTAAAAGGTCACTTAGTGTCATGGAAACATGTACGATAAAGGGCGTTTTAAAGGTGGGAGTAGAAAAACATATTTAAAAAATATATATACATTTTTTTGGTCGATTAAAAAATATGGTTTATTTAATTTTAAGCCAATTGTCCTCTTTTAAAAACATTTACTTTGAGGTGTCATAAAATCAAAACAAAATTATTCAAAAAAAATTCTTTACCGAATCTATTGGTTTGAGATGTTTTTAAGAAATTGTCATCATAAAAATAACAAAAATAAAAAGTTTTCAAAATGTAATTTTGTCGCCGATAAATTTTATGTATTGCAATTGATAATATGAATTGTCGTAGTTTTTAGAATATCCGATATACGGCCGGATAGTAAATAGAAGCCTCATAGTATCCGGCCCAAATGTACTATCCGGCCATATACCGAATAGTAACAGGATATCCGTTTTATATCTAGTATCAATGGTTTCTTGTGACCAACAAAGATGCGGGGGCCATTTTGGGTAATGAAGTCACGGGGGGGACCCTTTGAGAATAACCTCCAAACTACCTTTACTCGATTGTTTTATTATTTCTTATAAATTGTTTCGCTTCTGAAGATCGCCTCCCGGGACCCAACTTTCATGTCAAACGTTTTAATTTAATATCGAATATAAATAAAGCTCTTTTGTTCTTCCCTTCCGTTATTTTTCTTTTATTTTTTGATACGTGTTTTAACCTAATAACGATCAAGTACGTTGCCATCAACTTAATTAGGTCTTTGGGTGAATTAATTTTTAATCAAGCTTCGTTTAGCTATTTTAGCCATAGCGTTTTATAGGACAATGTTTGTTACACGAGCCATCTGTTTTGTTATTAACTACGCTAAGGGTAGTACCCTTTCATAAAAAAACAATGAAAAAATGTCCCATTTTTTTTTAATTCATTATAAGAAGGGCAAAAAGTCAAAAACTATGTATTGAATAAAATTTTTAGATATTCCTGATATGTAAAAAGAAATTTCGCTGCATATTTGTAGTTTTACGTTGTGTTTGTATAACATGTTAATTATTTAGTAGGATTTAATATTTAATAAATATTTTTACAACAAATTAAACGGGCAACCCTAATTGCCTAATCATATATCTTGAGTATTCACTAACGATACTCAGATAAGTGTAATTGTTTGTGTTTCGGATAAAGCACATGTTGAAATATCTTCACGTCTGTATATGCTTGTAAAGGTGGCTGAAAAGTGATGGAAGCATCGGAATAATAAGGAAACATACACAACGTACGTGTAGAGCACTTGTACGCAACAACTCGGCTGAAGGGCCCTCGTAGCCATGAGATTTGAGCACCCACTCTCTACGAACGCTAACTTGTGACTGCTTTGCTCGGGTAAACGATATCAAGTCCTGTTTTGGTATGTTTTCTACAGTAAATGTCCTTTACATTGCCAACACCAATAAGCGCTTTCAAACTTAATATTTTTTTATTTTCAATTTATTTATTTGAGACTTAATATATAAGTTTCATTGCATTAGATCAAGTCTCTGGCGCCAACTGAACAATATAAAAATTAGCCTGACATTTACCTAATGCCTGACTGAGAACAGTTAACCATTTGAATTACTTTTGTAGTTACAGAGTAGCGTCCAACGCCAACTTCAGAACTTTAAAAAATACTTTTAAATCATAAATTAAGACAAGAAAACCAGTAAAAAGTAAAGCTACTCTTACGAAAATGTATGTGTCAAAACCAGTAAGTATATAAAACACTAAATAATTAAATGCAACGTAAAAATAAAGCCAGTTTCTTTTCCCGCGTTTTTTCGGAAAATTCTTCCCTAATTTTCTATTACGATAAGCTTCTTTATTTAGCCACGCTAATGTTTCACATACGCAAAATTACATAAACTTGTTTAATGCGCCATATGTCCGCATATACTTTTTTATTTTTCTTTGTTTTCGTTCGAGAGAACGGGATTTTTAAGAAAGGAAGAAAATTAGGAAGGCAATTTGGTGCACTCTAAGCTTGTTAAAATTTTGTATTTGAATATGAGCTTAATGTTTAGTATATACGGAGCAAGGAACGTAAGTAGCGTGTTCAACACGGGGAGAATGTAAATGGAATATCTAAGTAATTTAGTCAATAAAAACAAGAGCTTAATACACTCAACTACCTAAAATAAAAACGAATTTAACGTAATAGTGCAAAAAATCAAGAGCTTACAGATTATTTATACAAAACAGTGTAAACAATTTATTTTTGTTAATATATTGCCAATATAACTAGTTAAATTAATTTAATTACATAGCAAAGTAATTTAATTACCTCAAAAACGATACCCATTTTTGGACATATGCGGCAAATGGTTAGAAGTCAAATTTTAAATTGAATTTTTCGAGGCAAAATGTTTAATAATTGCGTAATGCATTAAAAATCACATGCAAGTTCTATTAACAAATATGGAATTTTAATTTCTATTTCGATTATATCCGAATACAACGAACACTCCATGAAAATTAAACGACGTTAATTCTACTTTTAATGTTATTAGTAATAGTATTAGTAACTACAAACCAATTTTAAAAGCAAATTTAATTATTATTTTTACTGAAACGCATTTCAGTTTGGTGATTTTATTATTTTTGGTTTAATGGGTATATATTAGGGTTGTCAATCACGAGCCATTTTGCTCGAAAAAATATAAACATCATATAAATTTAAAAACCAAGTTTTACAAAATATAATTAAAAATAAACGAACAAACATCTTTCGGACTTCATACTACACTGAAAAAAATAAGCTGTTGAAACAACAACAAAAATATTAATTCAACTCTTTATGCACTTTAAATACAAGCAATGGTTTTTGCACGTTTACTTAACCATCTAAAAATGTCAAATTGTATTGTTTAATTGAACAACAAATAACAGTCAAATGAACAAAATGAGAATATTTGTTCTAATCTGCAAATTTGGTTAATTTAACATTTTAATTTAACATTTTAGGGTGTTAAGGTAAATTTCTTGAAATGTCCAGGTATCCTTTTTAGCATATTCACTTAACACCAATAAAATGTTAAATTAAAATAATTTGCGATAAGGTTCCAAAAGGGTTGGGTTAACATTCTGAAAATATAAAAGTAAAATTCTATATAAAGAGAAATAATTGAACCCTCACCTCGCCAGAGTTTTTGTTTTGAGTGCGTTCCACCTACTATAAATACCGACAGACAGCAGTTTCAACCTATATTGGGGGTCTTATCAGTGTCGGGCAATTTGGTGTAGTGGAAGTTCCACTGTGGAACACACCCAAAAAAAACGGCTACCTGAGCTTATATACCTTATATCGTAAGCCAACTGTGGCGAGATGTAAGAACACGTGATCAACACCGTCTAATGACGTGGCGTGGGTGTTCGAAGCGCCCTTCACGGCAATTTTATGAATGCAAATTTAACATTTTAAAGTAACATTTACAATTTGTTAAATGAACAAATTTAATGTGTTGGATTAAAGAGAAACTAAACGTTAATTTAAAAGTTTTTTTTAGGTAATCCTAAAAATTTTAGTATTTAATTCAACCAATTCCAGATATCAAAACAAAATAGGATAAACATTTTAATTCAAAAAATTAGTTTATGTTAAATCAATATTTTAACTGTCAATTGAACAAATAAACTTTGACAAACTCTGACTATTGCTTTGACACCAAAATATAGATTAATCCAATAGGTTTTTTGATGAAACAACATTTTCAAAAATGACATTGAGGTAAACGTTAATTCAACTACATTATTTTTTTCGGTGAAGTTGGAAAATGGTTTTCAAGAATTCGTAGGCACGTTGTAGATTGTACACCGAAAAAAATAATGCCTAAATGTCATTTTTAAAAATGTTGTTTCAACAAAAAACCTATTGGATTAATCTATATTTTGGTGTTAAAGCAAAAGTCAGAGTTTGTCAAAGTTTATTTGTTCATTTGACAGTTTAAATATTAATTTAACATAAACTAATATTTTGAATTAAAATGTTTATCGTACTTTGATTTAATAGCTGAAATTTGTTAAATCAACTACTGAAATTTTTAGGATTACCTAAAAAAACTATTAAATTAACGTTTAGTTGCTCTTTAATCCAAAACTTTAAATTTGTTCATTTAACAAATTTAAAATGTTACTTTAAAATTTAAAATGTAAAATTTGCATTCATAAAATTGCCGAGAATGGCGCTTCGAACACTCACGCCACGTCATTAGACAATGACGTTTTCTTACATCTCGCCTTAGTTGGCTTACGATTAGGTGTATATAAGATCAGATATCTGTTTGTTTAAGGTGTGTTCCACAGTAGAACTTTCACTACACCATATTGCCCGACACTGTTAAGACCCTCAATACAGGGCGAAACAGTCTGTCGGTATTTGAAGTAGGTGGAACACATGATACAAAGATGTATCATGGGTGGAACACGCTCAAAACAAAAACTCTGGGCGAGGTGAAGGTTCAATTCTTTCTATTTATATATAATAATATATTATTTCCATAATTTTGTTTTGGATACCAACCTTTAAAGAATTTTACATTTTCAGAATGTTAATTTAACATTTTATTGGTGTTAAGTGAATATGCTAAAAAGGTTACCTGGACATTTCAAGAAATTTACCTTAACACCCTAAGAATGTTAAATTAACCAAATTAGCAGATTAGAACAAATATTCTTATTTTGTTCATTTGACTGTTATTTGTTGTTCAATTAAACAATACAATTTGACATTTTTAGATGGTTAAGTAAACGTGCAAAAACCATTGCTTGTATTTAAAGTGCATAAAGAGTTGAATTAATATTTTTTTTGTTGTTTCTACAGCTTATTTTTTTCAGTGTACCTACCCACGTTTATCCCCTTTACAAATACATTTTTTTTATAAATCGAGCCTTGGTTCCAATTGAGGCTGGAAACTTCAGAAGATTTTTCCTCCTGCTCGTATAATCTCCGCGATGAAAACCTGCATTTTGCATTTTGAATGTAGCGTGCCGTGTGTAAAAAAATACATTAGTAAATACTAGTGGCATCGAATTTTGGCTGTAAACCAGTGTACCTAATTTGTTTATTCCTATATTAAATTATACTTCGATATTTTTAGCAGACTATATTTTAAACAAATATTAGAAATATAAAGAGTCTACTTAAAAGACATTTACCAAGTTTTAGAAAGATTGACCGTCTGCTTTTCGAGTAAAAAATTATTAAAGTTGCTAAGACTACACGGGATGTTATCGTTTATTATTGCTAAACTGTGTTGAGAATGTTGAAAAAAATTTATATGCTAATTTTACAGGTATATTTGCATGGTGTGGTTTTGTTATAAGACATGCATTAATTAAATGCTCCTACACCGAAAAAAATAATGTAGTTGAGTTAACGTTTACCTGAATGTTATTTTTGAAAATGTTGTTTCATCAAAAAACCTATTGGATTAATCTATATTTTGGTGTCAAAGCAATAGTCAGAGTTTGTCAAAGTTTATTTGTTCAATTGACAGTTAAAATATTGATTTAAGATAAACTGATTTTTTGATTTAAAATGTTTATCCTATTTTGATTTGATAGCTGGAATTGGTTGAATCAAATACTGAAATTTTTAGGATTACCTAAAAAAACCATTAAATTAACGTTTAGTTTCTCTTTAATCCAAAACATTAAATTTGTTCATTTAACAAATTGTAAATGTTACTTTAAAATGTTAAATTTGCATTCATAGAATTGCCGTGAAGGGCGCTTCGAACACCCACGCCACGTCATTAGACGGTGTTGATCACGTGTTCTTACATCTCGCCACAGTTGGCTTACGATATAAGGTATATAAGCTCAGGTAGCCATTTGCTTTGGGTGCACTCTTAGAAAAGACCTGGTATTTGCAATGAAAATTTAGTTCCCAGAACCAATTTTATTAGTGAAAATAGGCACAACAAAAAAATATGTTGTGGGAACTAATACAAATTTGTTTTTACAGTTTGTTGTCGGAACAGCCAATATTGGTAGCTCCAACCAACAAGTTTAAGTGCATCGAAATTAGTTTTTTTTTCATACAAATAATTGATATTTAATGCAATCACATTAGTCTGTCATTTTAGCAGCGTCTAAGTTGTAACAACTGCACTTGCTATTTATCGCAACAAACATTGTATCATGCAGGAATTTATTTTTTAATTGAAATTACATGAAAAAAGGTACATTTAAAGAATTTAATAGTTGATATAATATAAATTTGTTTTGTATTGTAACTAAGTTATATTTAATATTAAATGCTTGCATTAGTAGCAACAACAAATTGGTATTATTCCACAGTACATACCTGCTTAGTAAATATAACACTTTTTGTGTAAATATTATAAAAAATAGAGAAAGGAAATTCATGCCCGTTCGTTTTATAAATATTTATTATAAATTAAAAAATAACAATATAACTGAAAACACCAAATTTTGGTTTAAACATTATAACAAAAATTAATAATTACTATAAGAAAACATTTATAAATATTTTAACAATAAAAAAAAACCGATTCTTTGGTAAATATACACAGATAGGTACATTAAGATGAAAGTTGACTATACTTCTTCAATAAACCGTGATGTTTACGTGAAGTGCAAGCCTTTGTTTAACAACTTAACAATGATTCTTAGGTACAACGTAACATACTTGCATGATAACAGGGGTAAGAATTCGAAATTCCGACGTGATGAAGACTTTTGGTGGGCACCATTGGATTCAGGAGGCCATTTTCAGTCGGTATGGCATTTTCACATTTTTGAATTTTTTTTCGGACCCCAAAACTACAATAGTGTAATTAAAGGAGTGCAATAATAATACCTAACCTTTAAAAACTGGAACCAATTCAGGTAAACCCCATGTTCCTAATAAATCTGCTAGGTACTTCAGTCCGCTTATCCATATTATTTGTTCGAGATATCTATAAGTAACCAACACATAAGAATATATTCTTATATATATGAATAGTTAAAAATTATGTCGCCACTGAATTTACAGGGGCAAATGACTAATTGTAATAAACTAGTTTCTTACCTAAAATATACACAACACACGAGCTGATACACAAATACAAAAGAACAAACACCACCGTCTGGACGCCGTGCAACACCGTTTGTTTACAGGTTAAAAGTAAAGCACGCGCCGGACAACATCCCCAACTGACACTTTGTTTCACACCGCTGGTGTCTTAGCTGTATGAAAAGTGACGCATAGTTTATACAACCGATTCGGTTGAACCGAACCGTTAGTTCCACGGACTAATTTCAGTCAGTTGAGAATGTTACTTAAATATTTGGTCCAACAAAAACATTTTACCGCCGAAATGATTTTTTTGAGATAATGTTGTCAATACTTCTAGCCAACACAAAGTTTCAGTTAAAATAACTTAATCGCCTTTTTGCAGTAAATAATACTCCACAACAAAACTAAATCTTTTCAGGTAATGGTGCAAGCAGTTACACATATAAAGGTACTGATTACAAAAAACAAAAAATGTTATTTTCTGCAACAGTTTTACCCCAACGATAATAAGTTAGTTACAAATACCAGGTCTTTTCTAAGAGTGTGTGTTCCACAGTGGAACTTCCACTACACCAAATTGCCCGACACTGATAAGACCCCCAATATAGGTCGAAACAGCTGTCTGTCGGTATTTATAGTAGGTGGAACGCACTCAAAACAAAAACTCTGTCGAGGTGAGGGTTCAATTCTTTCCCTTTATATAGAATTTTACTTTTACATTTTCAGAATGTTAACCCAACCGTTTTGGAACATTAGCGCAAATTATTTTAATTAAACATTTTATTGGTTTAAGTAAATATGCTAAAAAGGTTACCTGGACATTTCAAGAAATTTACCTTAACACCCTATGAATGTAAAATTAACCAAATAAGCAGATTAAAACAAATATTCTCATTTTGTTCATTAGACTGTTATTTGTTGTTCAATTAAACAATACAATTTGACATTTTTAGATGGTTAAGTAAACGTGCAAAAACCATTGCTTGTATTTAAAGTGCATAAAGAGTTGAATTAATATTTTTGTTGTTGTTTCAACAGCCCATGTCTTTAATTAATGCATATGGCGGTTCTAACGTGATATTAAAAAAATAATGATTTTTTTCTCGTTTGCACTTATGTCTTTAGTGCCACATACATTTTTTTAACTTTTACCTCAAAGTTTTGCAATAATAAACAATAATGTTGACAGTGTCCAACCAAAATTAATGATCTGTTATTTTCGCCTATAGATAGAAGATCCGGCAACACTGATTTATGAACACGTGGTTATTTGGGAATATTTTGTTTGATTTATTTGGTGGCTACCATAATTTCGTTTTTAAAGTAAATTATTTAAAAAAACAAAATTGCACACTGCATGTTTTCGTTTTCAAAACTCATTTTAAGATTTTAAATAACACTTCAAATGTCACTGAAACTATCAAAAGCACATTCCTGTGATACAATTTATATGTATATAGTGCCTTTTATGGTTTTCTTATCTTTGTTTTTTGCTTTTCTGGAGACTTTCGCTGCATTCAACATACTGCATGTTTTCTGTTCCTTTAATTTGGGTTGAAATAACTTTTTTAAATAATTTTTTCATGTGGACTCCCTTCGTTAACATAATATAATTCGTTTTCACAACTCATTTTAGGATTTTAAATAACACTTCACATAGAAATGTTACTGGAACTGGCAAACGAAAAGCGTTTGCATGAAAACCAACTATATATAAACAACTCGCAAGGTTATCGCGTAAAGTGCATTTTGTATTAAAATAAAATTAATTATTCTCATTTTGTTCATTAGACTGTTATTTGTTGTTCAATTAAACAATACAAGTTGACATTTTTAGATGGTTAAGTAAACGTGCAAAAACCATTGCTTGTATTTAAAGTGCATAAAGAGTTGAATTAATATTTTTGTTGTTGTTTCAACAGCCCATGTCTTTAATTAATGCATATGGCGGTTCTAACGTGATATTAAAAAAATAATGATTTTTTTCTCGTTTGCACTTATGTCTTTAGTGCCACATACATTTTTTTAACTTTTACCTCACAGTTTTGAAATAATAAACAATAATGTTGACAGTGTCCAACCAAAATTAATGATCTGTTATTTTCGCCTATAGATAGAAGATCCGGCAACACTGATTTATGAACACGTGGTTATTTGGGAATATTTTGTTTGATTTATTTGGTGACTACCATAATTTCGTTTTTAAAGTAAATTATTTAAAAAAACAAAATTGCACACTGCATGTTTTCGTTTTCAAAACTCATTTTAAGATTTTAAATAACACTTCAAATGTCACTGAAACTATCAAAAGCACATTCCTGTGATACAATTTATATGTATATAGTGCCTTTTATGGTTTTCTTATCTTTGTTTTTTGCTTTTCTGGAGACTTTCGCTGCATTCAACATACTGCATGTTTTCTGTTCCTTTAATTTGGGTTGACATAACTTTTTTAAATAATTTTTTCATGTGGACTCCCTTCGTTAACATAATATAATTCGTTTTCACAACTCATTTTAGGATTTTAAATAACACTTCACATAGAAATGTTACTGGAACTGGCAAACGAAAAGCGTTTGCATGAAAACCAACTATATATAAACAACTCGCAAGGTTATCGCGTAAAGTGCATTTTGTATTAAAATAAAATTAATTAGAAATTTGGCTGTTTTTTAAATTTAGTAAAGTGGTACCTATTTATTTTTAAAAGTTTAAAGAACGTTGACGACACAGTTTTTCTTTAAAACCAAAGAGAAGCTTTTTGAAGTAGCATGAGTAGTTCTGACCGAAAAACTATAGTAAGACAACCAAATTATTCAAACTTTTTTTCTTAATGGCATTTTAATTAATCACAGAATTCTGTGATTACTGATTAAAAATTAACGCAAATATAACTTAAAGTTTAATATGAAATTTAACACTTTAGTTAATGTCAAATTTTTACTTTCCATGGACTCTATAGTTATCAAATTAAAAAATAAACTAATAATTTTGCGTAGGTAAACCAAAATAACAAAAAAATTAAAAAAGCGAAATTTGTTATGAAAATCGGTATACGGGGTAAGAATTTAATTCTGAACAACTTTTTCCAATATTTTTTTTCGATACCTCTAACGCGAAGCAAAATATCGACAATTGACACTGTTTGTGAATTAAATAGGAGTTTAAAGTTCAGATTTCAGTTGCGTATCCAAAAAAATGTGACCAATCAATATGTATGAATGTGCAAAAATTTAAATCCGTATTCCTTTAAATACCGAAAATATGCAGTATACTGTTAATAAAAATATTAAAGGTTTGGTGTTTTTTATGTACCCAGTATTTTTTTCTCGATAGCGCCTCGTAAAAAGACGAGAAAATTGCTTAAAAGAGACACTATTAAAAGCACTTTAAACATTCAGTAAAACTAAGTCCCTTCACACAAACATTAGAGCTATAAAATAAGAAAATACCCTCGAGGTTGGGCTGGAAGTTTAAAACAGAACGGTGCCGAAAATGACTAAAATGTTTAAGCACCATATGTTAAATGTAATACTTTTAATATACAGTGTTTAAGGTCAATAATTGTTAGAGTAACAGTATTTTATTCTTAAAGTTATACATGAAAGAAAATGCTTGACAAAAATTAAAATTGTTTTTTTGGGCTACCATTGAATGTGTTAATTACTTAAGCAAAGTTCATATATTAAGCCAAGAACATAGGTTAATTGCTAAGCCTTGAGAAACGTTAAGGTTTGTACTTCGTTGGGTCTAAAAAATTAAAATTTTTGTAAAATGTAATTCAGAATTTGTTAAATGTATTTCAGAAGGCGTTAAATGTATTTCAGAATAGTGAAAATGAGAATTATATGGGATGTACGAGTATGTATTTAGAAAAAATGTATTTACATACTTATAAATATGACCTAGGTAATTTACAATACTGGATTTGACTATTCTAAATATATTTGACGCTTTCTGAAATACATTTTACTATTCTGAAATACATTTAACGCGTTCTGAAATACATTTGACACTTTCTTATATACATTTAGCGCTTTCTCAAATACATTTGACCATTCTGAAATATATTTTATGCTTTCTGAAATACATTTGACTATTCTGAAATACACTTTACTATTCTAAAATACATTTGTCGCTTTCTGAAATACATTTGACGCATTCTGAAATACAATTGGAAAAGGTGTAGATATCCAAAATGTAGTTACTAAAACTCGAGAAAAAAATTAAAACCTAATTTTGTATGACCAGAAAACTGCACCATGTTTTATAAAAAAGAATTCTTCTATAATTTTTAAAACAATTGTTACAATTATTTTTATTCTTATTTCTGAGTTGTATCTAAACAATACATCATGTTTAGGGGATTACTGTAAAGTCGTAAACATCTCGCCGCTGTTCGCCATATATCTGACTTTAAATAGAACTGCCTTTAACAGCGGCATGTGTGGCGCAAGCCAAAGAGACAAATGGAGCAAGTTTCTGGGTACAAATGCACGCTAATGAATTAATAGAGCGCGAGCG
The DNA here is from genome assembly GCA_921294245.1 of Brassicogethes aeneus. Classification (NCBI taxonomy): domain Eukaryota; kingdom Metazoa; phylum Arthropoda; class Insecta; order Coleoptera; family Nitidulidae; genus Brassicogethes; species Brassicogethes aeneus. The sequence goes on along the minus strand of OV121133.1, from coordinate 57,634,349 downwards.
TTTTAGCGTGGCAAATCTCGCTGCCGCTGCGGCGGGGGCGGCGGCAAATATTGGAGACGAAGGCGGACCGCAAGCGGGGGACGCCGGCGGACGTAATGCAATATTTATGGTCGAAATGCGGCGGCTTTATGACGCTAAATGGATATAAATGCGTATTTAATAGGCGCTCCCCGTTAAAGAAGAGTGTAAACCGGCCCGGCTCTCTCACTTATGCTCCTTTTTCTTGCCACTTTTTTGTTTCCTTTTTTTGAGGAAAGCTATGATACAGCAGTGGCGGCTCGTGAGCATTGATGAAGGTGAGGCCCATTAACCGCTATATGGCGGGTTTCAAGCAAAGACAAAACAATATCGTGAGAGGGATTCATTTTTACCTATCTTACAATAATTATTTTTAGATTAATAAAGGCATAACCGCACAACAACAAAGACTAAACGAAAAAGAAACCTTGGAAATACTGTATTAATAAAATAAAAATAAAACAAATCGGCTTACTTACTTGATATAAGGGCTTTTGCCTTACCTTACCTCCTTTCTGCTTTCAGCAACAGGCAACAAAACAATAAGTTTTTTAACTCGCAAAACGAAAACCCGCCTCGAAAATTAAAATCACAAATAGGTTAACAAAAACAAACGATTAGCACAAGGTGCACGCCGTGTTGCGATCCCGGAGTTGAGGGGCGGTCGGGGTTGACAATTAAACGTTGTCAAGTTTCAGATAGGTACCCATAAAATCGGACAAGAGATTATAATAATCCATTGTTCAATAACAAATAATTAAAGAAGTAACAAACAATAAATAAAGATTACTTTACTACAATAATTTCAGTATAGTAATCTTTATTTCTTTTTTGTTGTTGGGTGTTAATTATATAATAATATGTCGTAGAACAATGGAATCATTTTACAATAATTTCTGAATATTTTATTTATATTAAAAAAAAACATTTAAATAATGACTGTCCTTGTTCAAAATCAAACGAGCATTTGGCAACATGCAGGTTACTGTTAAAAATAATAATGTACAAGCCCAAATCTGTGTGCCTCAATGACTAAAATAATTCGCGAATTATGCCTGTCTTGCGGGGGTGCCGGCAATGTGTGAAGAATAGGAAGAGCAAATTTCAGGGATTACTTTTTCCCTATTATGCCGCCGGGCAATTATTTAAGCGTTTAGAATTAAAGTTGGAAGGGCTGCGCGCTAAATTTAAAGGAAATATTTTAAACTTTGATGGTTATTCGATGTTTTTATACTTTTAATGACTGGAAATTAGTTTAAAAACGTTTTATATTTAAATAAGTAATGTATCGAAAATTTCACATTATTATTTATAATTTTAACATGTGATGCCCGGCCTCAGTTGCTTTATACGACGAGCCGCCACTGTGATACAGGGTGTCCTTTTCAATAAAACATTCTTTATGATAATCCTAAAAATGATTATTAAAAACTAACTAAAAACACGCTTTAATGAACTAATGATAATCATAAAAATAATAATTAAAAAACTAAAAATACGCTGTAATGCCTCAAAAACTAAAATATTATATTATATTTCAAGTTTGATAACTGAGTTGCATACTATACTTTTTCCACAACAAATACTTATTAATATCTAAAAATGATTTAAATTAAATTCTTGTCTATAGAGGGACATCTATAACAAAGAGTACCCCGCGTAACAATTTCTAACTTGGTTATCTGTATTAACGGCCCGCCAGTCAAAATGTCAAATTTGTATGTGTAAATCAAAATTTATCCTTTAAAAATGGATTAAAAATCGTTTAAATGATGATATAGAAGCAGTTTTTTAGTGAAAGTGAAGAGAATGTTTTATGGGCACGGTCCGAAATTATTAATGCTTTCAGTTAAATCTAGTTTACTGTCAGCAAAATCAAAAGGTCAGTACAAACTTGCATATACATAAACTTTTTAAATATGTATTGGCGTTAAGTAACTATTTAATACTTTTTATTGTTGTGTTAAGATAATAAAATAATTTCCACACGATTGTACGTGTCAATTTGTATTTAAAAGATCACTTAGTGCCATGAAAACATGTACGATAATGGGGGTTTTAAAGGTGGTAGTAGAAAGATAATTTAATTTACTTAAACTTTTTTGCTAGGTACTAATAATCTTGTCACTTCTTAAGGTTCAATGACTATGCCAAAAAGCATGAGGCGCTTTTTGGTATCGTTTCTTTGAGTAATTGAACATTAATAAGTGACAAGTTTATTAATAGCCACCTAATTTTAAGTAAATTCAATTATTTTATACTTTGTGAATTATAGCGTGTTCTTAGTTTTTTTAAACTACCTATTATTTATTATTAAATTTTTAGTCTTTAGATTTACATTGTTAGTTATATTTATTTTTTCTTAAATTTAAGATTTAATATATGGATAGTTGGTGTTTTCATAATTAAAGAAAAAGAATGTATTTTTGTTTAATATATATATATATACTTAAACTTAATTGAAATTGTTATACATTTGCTGTATACATAATTTATTTAATATTTTATTTTAAAATTAGAATAACACGAAACCACATACTTCAAGCCCCCTTAAGACTGGACCTCATTGACAAAAAAGTCGGTAGACCTTGCTTCACGTTCCACGACACCCTCGCACAGACAATTTTAATCTCACAAATCATCCGCGTCCGATGGGAACACATCAGCACCCACAAAAACCATGCGGGGAGCGACGGAAAAACTGTACCAACTTCCGGAATCTAACTCGGACAGTGATACGGTATGACGCCCTTGTTGAAACCACATACTTCAAGCCCCCTTAAGACTGGACCTCATTGACAAAAAAGTCGGTAGACCTTGCTTCACGTTCCACGACACCCTCGCACAGACAATTTTAATCTCACAAATCATCCGCGTCCGATGGGAACACATCAGCACCCACAAAAACCATGCGGGGAGCGACGGAAAAACTGTACCAACTTCCGGAATCTAACTCGGACAGTGATACGGAATGACGTACAGGAAGTAAACCAACAAGGATAGGTATTAGTAGCGTACCAACCCACCTACCGACATTCATGAACCCAATTGAATAAGGTTATTACTAAAGCCCTGGTTGAAGAGGATTCCGGATCGTACTTAGTTTTGGGTCAGTTCAATGTCCTCCAAAAACCAACCTATTCTCCACCCTTGTCCCTCGCTCCACTAGCCTAAACTGGGCTTATGTTTGGCCCGGCAACAAAATTCCGGAAATGCCCTTAACCATCGACATCGTCATCCACGACCTCCTAGGGGAGATCTACCAGCCGACGTAAAAATTCGGATCCAACAAACACTGGGAATGCTGTGCAGTTGTGGAATACGTAGGAGAACGTAAAGGGAGTAAAAATAGTCCCAGGGAGATCAGTGCATTCTGCTTTTTATTTGCCTCCATGTTAGATTTAGTATGACGCCCTTGTTTTTATTTTTTTTTAAACATTTCTGGTTTGTACAAGCAAACTCTGATATGGTTATTGGTGCGTAAAGAAAATTTCGTGTTGAATATCTATCAAATAGTAAATTTTATCATATTATGAACAACAAAGTTTTTTAAAGTCTGTAAACATTAAGAAAAATAGCATGTTATTAATTTTTTAACATTATATCATGTTATGAACAAAAAAGTTTCATCGGGAACTAAGGGAAATATTACATTTTATTATTTTTGGAATGTGTTTAATGGTATATTTTATATTGTCTTGAAAACTAAAATAAACATTTTCGACAAATCTTAAGCACTCTGTAAGTTCCTTAAAAGATAGTTACTTTTATAGGTCATTTTTTAATATTAATCTATGGGTCAAAAGTAAAAATTTTCATAAAATTCATTTAAAATTCATATAATTTAGCTAAATTAAAAAAAAAAGTTACATTCCAATTTTTGACGCAATAATAGTAAATTCTCGCTAATAAAAAAAGTTAGTTGCTCTTACTTTTACCAAAACAATAATTTTGGAGACTTATTTTGATTAATTGTTCTAAAATGTTTTTAAGTAATAATAAACATAAAAACATAGACTATTAAATGTATTGTAAAACATTGTCAAAATTTATTCTTTCTATAATAGATCAATAATTGGGTAAAATTGTTTATACTGATTCGACAGAAAAGTTTTAAGTATTATATATAATACATACTTAATGTTATATTATGTATCAAGTTTTATAAATGCCATTTTAGTAACGAGTTTAATTAAGTACTAGCAAGGCTTGCGAACGAAGTCTAGAGAAGTTTATAAACGAGTTGCCTACTATACTTTATCTACGACGAACACAAAACAAAATTTAAATCTATAGATTTATAAATTATAATTTTCTTTGTTAAAAATTTGCCATCTGTCAACTGTCACTCGAATGTAACCTCACTTTTTCATAATTTATAATAACTTCAGCCCGTGACTAAAACTCTGTAAGCTCGTCAATGCAGTAGTAGATAAAACATATAATTTAAAAAAGTTAAGGCCCATGATATGTAGGTATGTGTATTCTCAAGCAATAACCCAATCAACCAACTACCCTTTTTTAAAAAGGTTGTTTAAAATAGTTTATGTATTTTGGGTTCATAATGACTTCATTATCAGCGCTTTCGGTGCTGTAATGAGATACTTTATCCCACCCAAAATTTTGATTTTATAGGTTGGCTATACTTTAAACAGCATAATATTTTGCATATTGGTTATAATATTTTTATGATTTTTCTAGTACTTACGAGACTTTTCTGGCAATAAACACCAAAGAAAAACCTTTTTTTTTCTTTAACATTAACAGCCGCTTATTGTAAATAAGTAAATTAAGGACGGCATGGCGAATCGATGTTGACATTAACTGTCAAACCAATGACTGTGATACCAACTATCTAAAGTAAAATTAGTCCAAATTAAATTTAAGGTATAAAATTAATTTTTTTTTTTGAATTTTTTCAATAAATAAAAAAAAGATAAAATAGATAAAATAGCATAAAGAACTCATGTCATAAGACCTTTTGTCGCATTCGTCCATATAAATTCTCCTCGTGCGCCAAAATGACGTCTTATGACATTAGTTCTTTAATATACTATTATATTTTTACTTTTAAAAATTAATAAATAGAAACAAGGATTTAAAAAATGTACATTTAATTATTTAGAGCCGGTGTTTTAAAAATATATTTTATGATTCACAAATACTTTTTGGATTATTAAAAACAATAAATTATTAAAATGGTATATTATGTATTAGGTTTGATTTTGGGTATACCAATATCTCAGTTATTAGACATGGGACCCACACCAAATTTATAATAGTTTATTATGACATTAAATAGACAAGTTTGTCGCAAACAGAATTTAAATTGAAGTTTGCGAAAAAAAGTTAGTTTTTTGTGTCGCCTCACCTGGCTTCTGGCCCCCCCATTTGAGATAATTCAAATTAAAGTTGTGCAATTTATACTTCACTATAATTTATCGGTAAATTTAAAATTTTATTTGAAAAATACAGAATTTATACCATATTAAATATTTTTTTATTATAATAAAATAAATAATAAAAATTTAAAATCGTATAAAATCTGTAATATTTATATTTTTTAAATAAAATTTTAAATTTGTCGATAAATTATAGTGGAGTATAAATTGCACCACTTTAATTTGAATTATCTCAAATGGGGGGGCCAGAAGCCAGGTGAGGCGACACAAAAAACTAACTTTTTTTCGCAAACTTCAATTTAAATTCTGTTTGCGCCGAACTTGTCTATTTAATGTGGGTCCCATGTCTAATAACTGAGATATTGGTATACCCAAAATCCCCAATCCGCCACTGGGTTTGATAAAGGCCATTTTACACGGAGAGAAAATTTTTGCCAAAATAACTATCCAAAGTATTGTTAAATGACGTATAGTGAATTTAGTCAACTGTTTTATTAAACTGAGGATCTGTATAGCCAATTTAGCCATACAAATCCTCAGTTTAATAAAACAGTTGACTAAATTCACGATACGTCATTTAACAATACTTTGGATAGTTATTTTAGCAAAATTTTTCTCTCCGTGTAGTGACGAATTTAATTTAGGCATTAGCAAGCTTGCGAGCGAGTGCTTAATTAAATAAGTGCCTAGAAAAGTTTATAACCGAGTTGCATACTATACTTTTTTTAATACAAATACAAATTTAATACAAATTAAATATTGTATAAACCGACATCTATACGAAAATAAAGTAACCATCCCGTTATTATTTTAATTAACTTATAAGTTAATTAAAATAATAACGGGATGGTTATTGTTATAACAATTATTTACTCTTTAAAATATGAAAATTTTATTCTTTGATTTTTTTATTACTATAATTGCAAAATATTACCCCAAGGTATTACAAAATCAAGGGAAATGTTAAAATCTCATTCTGTGTAAATTAAAAATGTATCCTTTTAACAACCGATTTAGAAGCAGTTTTCACAGTAGATAAATAATGTTTTATAGGCACAAAATTGTAAACGCTATATCAGTTAAATCTAGTTAACTACACTACTATGGCGAAATCAAAAGGTCAGTACAAACGTTCATATAATCTTTTCAAATATTGGGGTCAAGAAACTATTTAATACTTTTGTATTTTTCTATTGTAATATAAAAATTATATTCACATTTAGTATTATTTTACAAGGCACTTTATTTTAACGATTGTATGTTATTTGACAACTGTCAACTAACTTAAAACTAACTTCAGCCTGTGACTAAAAACCTGTTGCTAACTTCAGCCCGTGACTAAAGCGCCATAAAGCCTCAAATTGTCAATGTGTATTTAAAAGGTCAATTAGTGTTATGGAAATATGTACGATAATGGGCGTTTTAAAGATGGAAGTAGAAAAATATATTTATTTTCAAGCGTTCTATAATTTAAGCCTTATTATTGTCAAGGCAAAGTATTCCATTATCTCCCATACTTTAAAAATAATTTAGTTGATGTTTTTTATATCCATGTTAGGATCCGTTAGGACTAATAAAAAAATCGATAACTGCTGACAACTCACGGTAGGCCTGAAACCAGTCTATATTGACCGGATTAGCACCACGTTTTTTATGACAAATTTCGAAAATATATATTAAAATAAACTCAATCACCCGTTCATAGAAAAATTACCCGAGCCGTTTCATTGGAAATCGAAATTTAGGGCAAAAAATCACGAAAATAATTAATTTTGCTTGCAAAGCAATTATTCAACATTTTACCATAGGTTGTTTATTAAATAAGAGTTATAATGTCATTATAACAATCAAAATCGAGTCCTCCGGGCGAAGAGATTTTACTATTTTTCCGTCAGGTGGCACCACAACGAAAAGTCATCTGTCAAACTGTCCACTTTACGGACATAGTTGCTGAACTATAGTGTATACACATTGAGCTTATACGCTGCCGAATAGTTTATTGTCAAATTCTGTACCTTATAACAATGAATGTTAAAATGATGTATGTGAAAACTCATGCTGGGACCCATGAAGAAAATCGCGAATGAGTTTGATTGTTATGTTTCAAAAAGAAGGCGGATATGCGAAAAATTACTGCTCTCTTAAAATGAATTAGTCAAAAATAACTAATTATAAGTCATATTTGACTAATTGTCATAGCGAAAAAGCAGTCACTAATATTTAGTCAAATTCTACTGAATAAAATAGTCAAATTAGTAGATTTAAATTTTAAAAAAGTTTTGACCCAGCCGCACAGTGGTCTGAGAAGCAAATTTACGAGGCAAAAATCCAATTTTTAAAACACTTTAAAAACGCATTTTGATGCCTCTTTATTGTTCGTGACAGATTATTACAGTTTTTAAACTGCGAAGTAGAATTTACTGCGTATGCGTTGCGTTATAACAAATACATAAAAAGATTGTCAAAAATACTCTTACTTTCGGAATCTTGTCTTTTTCGTGTAAAAAGGTGTTGCGTAAATATAATAGTGAAAATTATTGTCAAAAATTTATAGTAGGGATAATGTTAAGAACAAATACAACTTTAAAATATCTTTTTTGGATTTTTTGCCAAAAATATTGCGCTTTTTAACCTACAAATTCTCAAGTTTTGTAATTACAAATAATAAATGGAATATAAGTAAAAATGTCTAATTACTTGCCCAGAACCACATAGTGCATTCGAAAATATGAACCTCCAGCTCCGACTTTATAAAAATTCATCTGCCTTTATGCGCCTATATGAGAGTTATGCAAAAATGAAAAATGGCTGACAAATTACCGCTAACCTGGTCATAAAAGTAATATATTTTTTAAATTTGACAATAATTATTGCATTTAAGAATGGTAATACATTTTTTTTTACTCCTATTACATAATATTATTTTTTTAATATACTTTATATGTATATTATACAGTGTGCGACATAATGGCAATAGAAAAAAACTTTTTTATTAGGTATGATACGAAAAAATATATGTTTTTTAAAAACTCTTGCTTGTTTCAAAAATAAGATTCCTACACAAACATTTTGAATTAAATGTACAGGGTGCTCAGAAACTAAAAATACTCAAAAAACTAGAAGTGCGTTTTATGGAAAAATGAATTCTTTTTGAAAATATTTGATGGTTAAAAATTAAGACTTTCATAAAAAGATGAATTATATATACAGGGTGCTCAGAAAAAATTATATATCAAAATAAGAGAAAAATGTGGTAAGATATTCGTAACGGAATCGCAAAAAATCATTCTTCATAAAAACTTCTGCTTGTATTTAAAAATTAGATTCCTAACAAACATTTTTAATTAAATGTCCAGGGTGCTCAGAAAATTAAAAAACAGCAAAGTGATTTAAGAGGGTAGTACAATAATTATTGTTCTATAGGAATCTCATTTTTAAAACAAGCATGAGTATTTAACGCATAATAAAAATAATAAGTTTTCCTATTGTCAACCATCACGAATTTGGCTAAAGGGTTGTTAAAAACAAATATAGTGAAATGTAAAATGTTGAAATAATAATATATTTTTGATACTTTGAAGGTAATGGTTTTTCGCGCCATGTTGCAACCGCCAACATTGGCGATCACCCCCTGGTACGAACTATAAACATTTATTTATTTAATAAATAAATTATTAAATATAAAACAAAAAAACAAAAAATACGAAAATATTAAAAAAAATCATTTTATATCATTTGGCTAGACTTAGCCCCCTCAATACCAAATATGTTTGAAATAAATTTATATAAGAAGTAAATTTAGCACCCTAAAAACATAAAAAACACACGTCTTGGGAAAAATATTTAAAGAATAATTTTTGCCGCGTAAATTTACCTCTCAGACCACTGTGAGCCGGGGATTGAACTCAGGTCTGTCACTTGTCAAGCTGTTGTCATAACCCATTCGGCCATCAGCCGCTCTTATAATAATCAATTTTATTTGTCAATATATATTGTTCATAATATTTTAAAGTTGAATATATTATTTGTGTTGCTGTTTTGAGCTAAACTTTTTGCATCTTTATTGTTTTTATGGGTCATTTAACCATGGAGCTTGGGTATATGCATTTAATTCAAATAATACGATTAAAGAAATTAGTTACTTTTAACTCACAGAAATAGTCAAAGATGGTGACTAATCTTAAATTAGTCAAACTTTAACTATTTACGTAGTAAAAAATAACTATTTAAAAGTGAAAACGACTATTTTATTAGTAAAAAATGCTGGTACTAATTCAATTAGTAGAATTTTGACTATTTCATTTTTAGAGAGTGGAGCTCTTCAGAGCGCGGTTCAGGACATTTTTCGTTTTAATCCTGAAGACAACCGTCTTCCACGACTCATATGTTGTTCTTGCAAAATATATATATTATTATTATTATTATTATTATTATTATTATATAATTACCGAAAAAAAGGATCCGAATTCGTCTGCTGTTCAGATACTCGATTTTTACAGTTCCTTCTTTGCCAAAACATACAAGGAAACAATATAAAATAAAATGTCATGCAAATTATGCGAGTTCGTACGAACACTGGGACATTAGAATGTTATACTTTCAGAGGTTTACCATGGCGTCGAGGTAAGTGCATTTCAGCACCGGGTTCTTGATTATTAATATTATATATAAGAAAATGTAGAATAATCGGGTAGGTATCTGAACAGCAGACGAATTCTGATCCTTTTTTTTTCGGTAACTAAGTATTTTGCAAGCACTACATATAAGTCGTGAAAGACGGTTGTCTTCAGGATTAAAAGGAAACATGTCTTGATCCGCGAAGAGCCAACTTTTTCACGATTTTTTTAATGGGTCCAAGCTTGAGTTTTCACATACATTATTTAAACGTTTATTATTATAAGGTTCAGAATTAGACAAAAAACTATTATGCAGAGTAAAGCTCAATGTGTAGTTCAGCAACTATGTCCGTAAAGTAAACAGTTTGACAGATGACCTTCACATACTTCCTGGAAGTATGTGATGACCTTTCGTTGTGGCGCCACCTCACGGGAAAATAGTAAAATCTCTTCGCGCGAAGGACTCGATTTTGATTGTTATAATGTCATAATGACTCTTATTTAGTAAACCTGATTGATTTGCAAGCAAAATTATTCATTTTTATAATTTTTTGCTCTAAATTTCGATTTCCGACGAAACGGCTCATGCAATTTTGCTATAAACGAGTGTTTGAGCTTATTTTAATATATATTTTCAAAATCTGTCATAAAAAACGTGGTGCTAATCCGGTCAATAGAGACTGGATTTGGACCTACCGTGAACTCTGAACTATCTAACCTCACGTTATACTTTTAATAATTCTTATTTTAATTGAATCGGTGAGATTAAGAACAGTACAAGCCAAAAGTTAATATTTTGACAAATTATTTAATAAATCAGTTTTATAGTTTAAAATGCATTTTTGTGTGAATATTTAACTATTTTATAAAATATAATAACCATATTCTGTAAAATTATTTGTACCTTCTAACAAAAATAGATTTTCAACTTTTAAATTGATATTAGAATCTGATTTCTCAAAATAAAATTTTTGGAACAGTACACCTATATGTGTCCAAATTATATTATAATCTCATCGATTCAATTGTAATTTTAAGTGTCGTTTAGCAAATAAAAACCGTGCCTTAAAGATTTTTATGCTTTGCTCAATTGTATGCACACAAAAAGCTTATCAGCCTTATATTATGACATTAATTAACTATTATTTATAAAAAGTTAAGTCTTATCTGTCCTTGGGGCTTACATTATATATATATATATATATATATATATATATATATATATATATATATAAACTTAGTGGCCCATATACATAAAACGCAAATAGCCTTGATAAAACTTAATAAAACATTACATTATTTTTTATATATATCGTCAATGGGAATAGTATATTTTATACAAATGTCCAGTGGCGTACTTGGATTAAAAGTATAGGACTTTATAGATTTTTAATTTTTTTTTTAATGATTTTTAGACTTTCTTAAAAAAAATTTTGGTAAATTATAGTCAAATTAGCTAAATCCAAAATTATTGGTGCATATTTTACAAATAAATTTGTTATGATTATAGCCTTTTTTATTTATCACAAAACTTGTAATTGTTATGTTCCTATATGGGAAAATATAATAAAAGCACATAAGTATAAGTTAAAATATTTTATTACAAAAGAACATAAACATGACCAGATTTTGGGTGACAAAAATAACTTTCTATACAATTCAATTATCACTGTTAGCATCAGTATTTCGTGTAGTATTTTGTTTGTCCTAAAATAGTATAAATATGTACTCATCAAAGTTTGATTATTACCACTTGATGTCATCATATGAACAAGATTACCCTGTTTCGTAAAATCAAATCTGAAAATAAAGTGTCCTCTTAAAATGAAATAGTCAAAATAATAAAATAGTCGTTTTCACTTTTAAATAGTTATTTTTAACTAGTTAAATAGTTAAAGTTTGACTAATTTAAGATAAGTCACAATTTTTTACTATTTCTGAGAGTTAAAAGTAGGTAACTAATAGTTATTGTTTGAGTTAAATGCGTATAGGCTCCATGGATAAATAACCCTTAAAAACAAACAAAGATGTAAAAAGTTCAACACATTATTACAATAATGAATAAGTAAAATTAATCAGTAGAAACAGAGAAAGTTAATTTAACAGATTTTTGAAAACCTCTTACTAGAAAATATCATAGGTTTGAGAAAAGATCTGGAGAATTATTTTTAATTTATCGATCTTTAATGTGGCATTGTTTGAATTAGGTAGTTTTTGACGTAACAAAAATGCCCCAACAAAAAATACAAATGTCAAAAAAATACTTTAAATTATTATCCCGGCAAGAATGTACCTACATAAGTATAGGTAGATTATTTTCACCCATAATATAACAAGTGGTGTGATTATCATCGAAGATATTTTCGAATTGAAACCGAGCTGCATCTGCTTCGGTTTCAATAAGTAAATATTATCGATTATTAATCATACCACAAGTTATAAGTATTTAGTGAGAAAATATAATGAATTTTAGGAATTAAAAAATTTGTCAGATTGACATTTAAAATTAAAATGTGCTTTAAAATATAAAAAGACTTTAATAAACCTTATTTATTCAAACTTACCTTAATTTCATTATCGTTTACACCAACCCATCGATCTTTTAGAGTTTATAATTCATTATTTTATTGATATATATCAAATACAGAATTTAAATGACAACAGATGTTAAATCAAAAAAAGTGTCAAAATTCTTAGTAACGTGTAAACAAGATGATAAAAATTATTGCCGCTGTGATAAAATACGTCACTATGGAATACTGGCATTTTATTGGTTCTAATATTAATGAATTGTATTGTCGCTGTGATAAAATGCGTAACTAAGGAATACTGGCATTTTATTGGTTCTAATATTAATGAATTGTATTGTCACTATAATATTGTTTTAATTGGCTAAAACCTACTCACGAGTTTAGTTTGACATTTGAAATTAAAATTTGCTTTAAAATATAAAAAGACTTAAAACCAAATTTATTTAAACTTGCCTTAATTTTATTATCGTTTATACCAACCCATCGATCTTCTAGAGTTTATAATTCATTATTTTAATCATATAACAAACACAGGATTTATATTTAAACAAATCGTCACCTGAGAATTATAGTGTTCTATCTGCATTTTCTTTTTTTTATTCAGGTTAGTCTTGTTTTAAGTATTAAAGATGGATATTGTTCTATCTATATATAATTGGGGTAGAAATTGTACAGTTTAAGCCTTAAACTTTACAATTTCTACCCCAATTATATATAGATAGATCAATATCATCTTTAAGACTTAAAACAAGACTAACCTGAATAAAAAAAAGAAAATGCAGATAGAACACTATAATTCTCAGGTGACGAAATGTCAAATCAAGAAAACTGTCAAAATCCTTAGTAACGTGTAAACAATGTGATAAAAAATATTGTCACCCATAATATAACAAGTGGTATGATTCATCGATGATATTTTCGAATTGAAACCGAGCTGCAGATTTCACGAGTCCGCAGGACGAGTGAAATGTGCTGCTTCGGTTTCAATGAGTAAATATCTTCGATTATTAATCATACCACAAGTTATATTTAGTGAGAAAATATAATGAATTTTAGGAATTAAAAAATTTGTCAGATTGACATTTAAAATTAAAATGTGCTTTAAAATATAAAAAGACTTTAATAAACCTTATTTATTCAAACTTACCTTAATTTCATTATCGTTTACACCAACCCATCGATCTTTTAGAGTTTATAATTCATTATTTTATTGATATATATCAAATACAGAATTTAAATGACAACAGATGTTAAATCAAAAAAAGTGTCAAAATTCTTAGTAACGTGTAAACAAGATGATAAAAATTATTGCCGCTGTGATAAAATACGTCACTATGGAATACTGGCATTTTATTGGTTCTAATATTAATGAATTGTATTGTCGCTGTGATAAAATGCGTAACTAAGGAATACTGGCATTTTATTGGTTCTAATATTAATGAATTGTATTGTCACTATAATATTGTTTTAATTGGCTAAAACCTACTCACGAGTCACGACTAGGTACTAACTAAAACTACTGACTAAAATTGAAAGTTTTAACTAAAATTTATTATTTTTCGACGCTTTTAAATTTTTTTTAGAAACGTCGGTTTTGTTTTGAATTATTTATTATTATTGAAATAAAACTTTAATCTTCTGCAAGCAAATCATTAAGTATACTTATAAGCATAATAAAATTAAAAATATTAATAATTAATATTGTTTTTAGTAATATACAGTGTGTCTCACTTTTCATGACTCCCATATTGTAGCTCCGTTATTAGTAATACGATTTTTACAAAATTTTGGTCAATTGGACTTACCCATCAGGTGATCATGACGCAAGAAGAAAATTTAAGTGGCGTTCGTTGTTATAACAAAAAAACAACAATTTTTTTTAGAAAAATATATTAGGCAATTTTTAAATGGTCTGATAATAGCATATTGTTATTTACCATCATCGAAAACCCCCCTATACCAAATATGAAATTGATAGCAGACGTAATTAATAATTAAATATAACTTATTATAGCACTATAAATTAATTATAACATCGGTGAATTTTATCCTATCATTTTTTTTTTTCGTTTGAAATGCCGCACCATTTTATCGTTTTAGACAGCTCCAAACCTTACATTTATCCAGGTTTATTATTTCGAGCTACTTTCAGAACACTGGCATGAAGATCCATTTTAAATGCTTGAATTATTTGGGCATCGTGAATGTGTGGTACATTATTGTGAATAAAAAATATCAGTGTGCCATGACCGTTTCCATAGTAAAAAACAATTGAACTAATAAAGAAATCTGACATTTCGGTTTAAATCGATGTTATAATTAATTTATAGTGATAGAATATGTTAGATTTAATTATTAGTTACGTCAACACCCTGTATGCTATTATTTTCATATTTGGTATAGGAGGGTTTTCGATGATGCTAAATAACAATATGCTATTATCAGTCCATTTAAAAATTGCCTAATATATTTTTCTAAAAATATTTGTTGTTTTTTTATTATAACAACGAACGCCACTGGTGAAAATTAAATTTTCTTCTTTCGTCATGATCACCTGATGGGTAAGTCCAATTGACCAAAGTTTTGTAAAAATCGTATTACTAATAACGGAGCTACAATATGGGAGTCATGAAAAGTGAGACACACTGTATTTTACATTTCCACTAATCTTACAAAATGTATTATTTTAATTAACCATTTTAATTATTATCCAAATATAATAAATGTTATTGTAATTATGTTAATTAAGTAAGCATAATAAAATGAAAAATATTAATAATTAATATTGTTTTTAGTAATATATTTTACATTTCCAGTAATCTTACAAAATGTATTATTTTAATTAACCATTTTAATTATTATCCAAATATAATGGGGCTCTTTAAAAATATGTATACCTTATGAATTTACTATGTAGGTATACTTTGTTTATTGCCGTATATTTATAATACAATAAAGTTTTAATTTTGTATTCATCTTATACCAATTAGGTATATGAATAATTATAATATTAAAAATATACCTTTCACTCTATCTAATTTATAAATCAGCGTCAAAGCAAAAAATCTAAATTCGTTTTATCTTCTTCGATACTTACGCTGAAAGTCACTTGAGATGACCACGTGACTGATCTGACGCTGGAAAACGAGCATCGAGCATCAGCATGAAATTGCACCTTTAAACTATTTTCAAAAAAAATACCATAGTTTGGGGACATTTCAAGCAAGCGGGCGGCACAAATTACAAAAGTGTTTTTATAAAATTGAAGGTAATTTATTTTATATTATTTTCTGATCAAAATTGTCAATCATATTCTTCTTTCATTAGGGAATGAATACATTTAAATAAAGAAACGCAAGAAATATTTTATAAAAGTAAAAATAATTTTATTAATGAATATAGTTGAATATAGATAGAGTAGAAATATAGTATAGAATACAGCTCAAATAAAGTCCGACGCACAGTTTTATATATATATATATATATATATATATATATATACATATATAATAAATATATTTTTTAAACCAAACATAAAAGGTACTTATAATAATAATAATAATAATATAATAATTATTAAAAGAGTAAAGCTTCAAAGCTGTCAGCAGTTATCGATTTGTTTCTTTTTTTTACAGAATAGGATGTAAAAAACTTCACATAATTGTTTAAATTATTTTTTCTACTCCCACCCTTAAAACGCCCTTTATCGTACATGTTTCCATGACACTAAGTGACCTTTTAAATACACAATGACAAGTTGTGGTTTTATGGCGCTTTATTCACGGGCTGAAGTTAGCAACAGGTTTTTAGTCATGGGCTGAAGTTAGTTTTAAGTTAGTTGACAGTTGCCAAATGTCATACAATCGTTAAAATAATGTGCCTTTCTTGTAAAATAATACTAAATGTGAAAATTATTTTATTATCTCAATACAAAAATACAAAAGTATTAAATAGTTTCTCAACGCCAATATTTGAAAAGTTTATATGAACATATTACTGACCTTTTAATTTCGCTGGCAGTAAACTATAACTTAAATTCGGCCACGGACTACACTGTAAAGTGCTCATAAAGCATTTTCTTTACTTTCACTGTGAAAAACTGTCAATTTTCAAGAAATACATTTCGATTTAAAACCTTTATAATCTGTGTTTATAAAATATAAAAATTTGACATTTGACGGTGACACACAGATTCCCCTATTGTTTCATAGATGGCGCTCTATACAAATTTGATTTAAATCATTTTAAGATAATAATAAGTAGGTATTTGTCGTAGAAAAAGTATAGTGTGCACCTCGTTTATATACTTTTCTATACACTCATTAATTTAAGCACTCGCTCGCAAGCTCGTTCGTGCCTAAATTAAATTCGTGTATAAAATGGCGTTTATCAAACTTGATACATAATATACTATCAACAGCCTAGGAGATAATCGAATACTTTGATAATGTGCGTTGACAATAAAGCTTAACTTATAGAACGCTTAAAGATATTATTTATTTATTTTTAAACAATTTTTAACAAACTTTGCCTTTCTCTTTTTAAAGGAATCTGGTAAAGAGTTCTGCATTTTGCGTTTCGAGCATCTCTAGCAGCTTTGAAAATAATATCCTGGAAAGGATCGAAAGGTATGGTTATGGAACATTTCTTGAACTCTTTTAGCTTGAAATCGGCACAGCAAATGTAAACTTACAGGTCACTGTAAAATAAATTTATGTACATAACCTATACTATGTCATACTTCAAACCTGACAAAATGTTGCAACCTCGATAATTTAAATGTAATTACAGAATTATAAAACGCTTTAAAAAAATAGTATACCCAACACGGCGGAGAGCATATTAACTGCCTCGGTTATTTTATTGTTTAAACAAAATGTATGTTAATACTTGAAATGGAATTGTAAAATCCAATATGGAAGCCAAAATTTAATCGCTGTTAAATAATTCTACACCGAAAAAAATAATGTAGTTGAGTTAACGTTTACCTGAATGTCATTTTTGAAAATGTTGTTTCATCAAAAAACCTATTGGATTAATCTATATTTCGGTGTCAAAGCAATAGTCAGAGTTTGCCAAAGTTTATTTGTTCAATTGACAGTTAAAATATTGATTTAACATAAACTAATTTTTTGAATTAAAATGTTTATCCTATTTTGATTTGATAGCTGGAATTGGTTGAATCAAATACTGAAATTTTTAGGATTACCTAAAAAAACTATTAATTAACGTTTAGTTTCTCTTTAACCCAAAACATTAAATTTGTTCATTTAACAAATTGTAAATGTTACTTTAAAATGTTAAATTTGCATTCATAAAATTGTCGTGAGTGGCGCTTCGAACACCCACGCCACGTCATTAGACGGTGTTGATCACGTGTTCTTACATCTCGCCACAGTTGGCTTACGATATAAGGTATATAAGCCACAGTGGAACTTCCACACCAAATTGCCCGACACTGATAAGACGGTCTTATTAAGACCCCCAATAGGTCGAAACAGCTGTCTGTCGGTATTTATAGTAGGTGGAACGCACTCAAAACAAAAACTCTGGCGAGGTGAGGGTTCAATTCTTTCTCTTTATATAGAATTTTACTTTTTCATTTTCAGAATGTTAAACCAACCGTTTTGGAACTTTAGCGGAAATTATTTTAATTTAACATTTTATTGGTGTTAAGTGAATATGCTAAAAAGGTTACCTGGACATTTCAAGAAAGAATGTTAAATTAACCAAATTAGCAGATTAGAAGAAATATTTTTATTTTGTTCATTTGACTGTTATTTGTTGTTAAATTAAATAATACAATTTGACATTTTTAGATGGTTAAGTAAACTTGCAAAAACCATTGCTTGTATTTAAAGTGCATAAAGAGTTGAATTAATATTTTTGTTGTTGTTTCAAGAGGTTATTTTTTTCAGTGTATTTATTTCATTGCTTATTTAAACAAAATTTATTCGAAAAATCAAGGCTTTTGATTGGTTCATTTTATAATAATCAATTTAATTTGTTGTTTTAGCATAATATATGTTTACTATTTTTGTTTGTTTGTGTATTAGTCGAGATATATCAGCACAACATAATTTAACAAACATACATTTTTTACTGTTTACACTAAAATAAACTGTTTTGCTGCTACGGCCCTGCAAACTGCTGCTATCATTTTGTGGAACATAAAAATATCCTTAAAAGGATGTAAACCAAATAAAAACGAAGCCTGTTAAAGGCGGAATTTTCATGAAATTAAGCGCCCGTTCACTTACAATTTGATCAAAAACAGGTTGCGCCGTTGTCTCTCCTGCCGGCAGACGAAGCGGCAGGATCTAAACACACGTATACGGACACAATTTCAGTGATATTGCCCTTGTAAAACCCACTTGGATTTTATCGCAAACGACGCTCACCCCGCACCACTGTATAAATGCCATTCCTGCTGCAATGCGACGTTGCAACGCGTAGCCGGCAGTCACACTTATGTTACAATACAACGAATTACTTCTGCTTGTTTTATTTTCCTTTTTTGGTAATAACTGTTTAATAATCTTAAGTTTTTATAGTTTTAAAATAAAAGAGTCATACAGAGGTAACAAGAAACCGTTGGGACATTGGTAAACTCTTTATTAAATTTTGCACATTAATGATTTTTGCTTTTAAATATATGTATATTTAAAATAAATGAAGTTTATAATCGATTGACAACAGTTTTATAAATTTAGTGAAATTAATAATAAAATTAAGCAACAATTTTTTTTTATATTTGACCTAAAACTTCTTGAACTTTAATTTGAAAATTATTAATTTAAAAAGTGCATTGTTATTAAAAAAACCTGTAACTACGTAGAATTATCGAAATGATTTAATTAAAGTCTTATGAAAGAGCAAATGAATTTTTAAATTGATTGTATTTTTTAATTAAGTTATATATTCGCTGCTGCCTATTAATTGAAGTGCCAGGTAATTAATATTCTAATTAAATACTATTTAATATTTGGAAATACGCTACCTAACTTTATTTAAGAATTTCAAAATTAATTTGTTAATTAATTTACCATCTCTGACGTAAAACTGTTTCTTAAATTTTACTTGTATCTATCTCAAACATAAGCTTAAATATATATACATTTTGCGATAAGTTTGTAGTTTGTATATTGTGCATTGTATGACTTTAATTAATATTTAAATGTTTAATGGTACAAGTGTACTTCAAAACTTAATAATATCAAATTAATGCAAGAAATGTATGATAAACTATATTGCTAATTATATAATTTTGAATAATAAACAAACTAAACATATGACTTTAAGTATACACATTTATCCATAACTTTTATCAACATTACGTAATGTTAGTTAAAAAATATATTGACAGTTAATAAAAGTTTTTCGTCGGGGAGCGAAATTACAATCGAATGAAGTCAATAAATCTGTAATATGGCAGAGCGAAGCCCTAAGGCAAGTGAACTGCCTGACGACAGAGACATTTGCATTTTAAGTGTTTTCTGCACATACAGACACATATTGCCGCCGATATTAGTTGCTCCGTATCGTATGGTGCACGTTGTTGCCAAAATTTACCCAAAAAAGAGTTTTAAGCTCAATATGAGCATTTTTTTATTTTTAGATTTGAGCCTTTTTTATTTCGGTCAGTTTTTTTAATAACCTACATTCTATAAGGTGTTACAGAATATTAATTCTATCACCGGTATAAAATTAACATCTATCGTATACAATTTAACATCTGTCAAACGGGTTTAACCTCACTTTCGCCTACTTCTTATTTATGTATTTGTTTATTATAAGTAATTTTTATAAGCATTTGGAATTGCATATCCCGCTCAATTGAAAAGTTTATCACAATAGCCTAAGGCGAGTTTGACGGTTTCACGAGATTTTAAACTTGTTACAGAATAATAATTTTAGACTATATAAATTTTTTATTTAAAAACTGATTTTGACCTCGACGCATTCGCCATTTTTGTAATTATTAAATTTTAATAAACAATTATAATTTTGAATTATTTGTACATATCCAATTAAATTAAATATAAAATAATATTTTTAAATTTACTAAATATTTAATTGGAAAATATTTAATAATTCTGCATTATTTTAAATACTGGAAACCCTTTTATAATTGGGTATTGATTAAAAGTACATTTCCATCATATTTGATTTTAATTAACCCCAAATGTTTTTATTAATTTAATTAATTAGTTTATACATTATATACAGTATGTTCACGGATACAAATAGAAAACAAATATTTTACATCATTTTTGATAAAAGTTTTGTTTGGTTTTAAACCCCCACTCTCTAAAAATGAATTAGTCAAAAATGACTAATTACCACAGTTATTAGTGGCTGCTTTTTACTTACACCATGGAATAGGTAGCATGTTATCCCCGATATAATAGCCATTTCTTATGTAAAATTGTCCGCATAATCCGAAAATGTCTTCAAAAGTTATAAAAGTAAAACAGTTTTTGAGATATAATTT
Organism: Brassicogethes aeneus; assembly: GCA_921294245.1. Taxonomy (NCBI): domain Eukaryota; kingdom Metazoa; phylum Arthropoda; class Insecta; order Coleoptera; family Nitidulidae; genus Brassicogethes; species Brassicogethes aeneus. Next base: position 57,613,288 of record OV121133.1, on the reverse strand, counting down.
TCTATATCTCAAAAACTGCTGTACTTTTATAATTTTTGACAGTATTTTCGGATTCAGGGGACAATTTTACATAAGAATTAGATATTATATCGGGGATACCATGCTATCTTATGGTATAACATGGTATAAGTGAAAAAGCAGCCACTGTAGTAATTAGTTATTTTTGACTAATTTATTTTTAGAGAGCAGAATATGCTAGACATTATTTTTATTGGATATTGTTAATTTGCAATTTTGAGTTTTCTGAAAATGTTGTACTAAATATTCCGTCAGTTACCGTTTTGCCATTTTTTAAATTAATCCTTTTTTAAAGCTTATACTTTTCAATTTATCACCTTTTTCATAAGTAAAAATTAATGACAACCGTGCTCTCTTAAAATGAATTAGTCAAAAATAACTAATTATAAGTCATATTTGACTAATTGTCATAGCGAAAAAGCAGTCACTAATAATTAGTCAAATTCTACTGAATGAAATAGTCAAATTAGTGGATTTAAATTTAAAAAAAGTTTTGACCCAGCCGGGAATAGAACTCAGGTCTTTCACTTGTCAAGCTTGTAAAGCAAATTCCAAATTCCAAAGTAATTTATTTAAAAATAATACATTATAAATTTTGTAAACAGCCTAACTATAAAAGGTATAAAGGTATAAAGGGAATTTAGAGAATTTAGAGAGTTTAATAATTTTGAGGTAATCCTGAGGTGACAGGAAGGTTAAAACTTGAGTAATTAACCTCCCTGTCTGAACTTTATACCGCATAGGGGCCCAGTTTATTACAATTACTCAGTGCTATTCCGCTTTTACTCGCATAGCGATTTTGGGGAAGATATTCAGTAAAAATTTCAAGGAAAAGTAATGGAAGATAATGTGAAAGGTATGAATAAAATAAAAATTGTGAGTGATTTGAAGGAAAAACAATTTGAAAAAACCTTCTTTAAAATTTTGATAATTTTTTAAAAAGAAGAAAGAGGGGATAGTACAAGAGGAAAAGGAAGAGTATTAGTGCCGAATATATTTAGGAAAATTTTGAAAAAAACCTATATATGAATAAAAGAGGAAAATTAAAATAAAAAACCTCGCTATGAATGGTAGGTTTGAATTAAAGGCAAGCGCGACTATTGAAGAAAAATAGGGAGTTTCCTATAAATAAGGCCGTGTCTAATGTTGTGATTGTCAAAGCGTCTGATGTGTGTAATTTGTGATGTTAAGTTAGAATTTTGAATAGAATTTTTATAAAATTTGCTCGAAATAACAAAAACATCATGCATGCGGGAGATCCTTGTGTATCTGTCCGAGTTGGTGACATGTCTGAGGTCCTGGTTCTGCAAACGTTGCAGAGTAACGTAATTGGTCTCAGACATGGAGCACCAAACCGGACAGCCGTAAGTTAGGATTGGCCAGATTAGTGTTTTATATAAAATAATTTTGTTTTCAAGGCTCAGTGCACTCCTCTTATTAATAAGAGGGTACACTGAACCGATTGCCGAAAAAAGTTTGCGTTTAAGTGTATTAATGTGTTGTGTAAATGTGACTTTGTCATCTAGGGTAACACCAAGATACTTAACCCTTCTCTTGATTTCAACATCATTTCCACATACCCTGATCGGTGAAAAAATTTTATTGTTAGTAAATTTTTTCGAAAAATGAATTGCTTCGGTCTTCGCGCCGTTAATTTTGATTTTCCACCGATCAAAGTGTCATCAGCATACAGCCCCAGCTTCGTACGTGGAAACTTCGGCGTATCACTTGTATAAAGTGTATACAGTTTCGGTGCCAAGACTGTACCCTGAGGAACACCAGCATTAATCGACCGTACCCCGGACATTTGACCATCCACCTTGACTTGAAATGTCCTGTTTGACAGGTACGAATTCAAGAGAAGTGTTAAGTGATTGGGAAACCCTAGGACGTGTAACTTGTGTATTAGCCCGTTCAACCAAACTGTATCGAAAGCCTTTTCGATGTCCAACAGAACCATAACCGTGTTATGACAACGATTATTATCCTGCTGAACATCGTTGACCACCCTCACAATCTGGTGAACGGTGCTGTGCCCCTGTCTGAACCCAAACTGTTCAGGGGGAGTGATGTTGTTGTCCAAATCGAAGGCATTAATTCTGGCTAACATAATCCGTTCCACCACTTTGGATATAGTGCTGAGCAAACTGATCGGCCTGTAACTTGTCGGTTGGGTATGACCCTTACCTGGTTTAGGCAGCGGGATAATGACTGCGTGTTTCCACTTGGCTGGAAAGTGCTGAAGCCTTAGAATCCCATTGATAATATAGGTTAGCTGGACAAGCGCTTTGCGGGGAATATTTTTCAATAAAATATTATCCACGCTGTCCATACCTGGTGACTTGCGATTAACAAGCCTATTTAGAATTCCTCGAACTTCAGCAGGGCTACACAGCAGGTCACTCAATACCTCATTTGACAAGTTACCAGGTACTGAGTCGCGTAAATTTTGGCCGGAGATGCTAATTTCAGTCTGCTCAGCATCCAAATTGGTGGTAAAGCTGTTGTCATAACCCATTTGGCCATCAGCTGCTCTTATAAAAATCAATTTTATTTGTCAATGAATACTGTTCATAATATTTTAAACTTAAATATATTCTTTGTGTTGCTGTTTTGAGCTAAACTTTTTGCATCTTTATTTATTTTTAAGGGTCATTTAACCATGGAGCCTAGGTATATGCATTTAATTCAAATAATACTTTGTTGTTGGCCGCAAACGATTAGAAATTAGTTACTTTTAACTCTCAGAAGTAGTCAAAGATGGTGACTAATCTTAAATTAGTCAAACTTTAACTATTTACGTAGTAAAAAATAACTACTTAAAAGTGAAAACGACTATATTATTAGTAAAAAAATGCTGGTACTAATTCAAATAGTAGAATTTTGACTATTTCATTTTTAGAGAGTGGATAATTTTCTATAGAGATTTTAACTTGCCGTGATAATAAATAAATTCATAGGTATATTAAAAATATTAGTATACCAGTTCCGCCACTGCAGATAATGTAGATAATGTAAATTCCATCCATATACGTCAACAAAACAATGTAAAATTATAATATTTTTAATATACCTATGATTTTATTTATTATCACGGCAAGTAGAAATCTCTAGAAAATTATCCACTCTCTAAAAATGAAATTGTCAAAATTCTACTATTTGAATAAGTACCAGCATTTTTTACTAATAAAATAGTCGTTTTCACTTTTAAATAGTTATTTTGTACTACGTAAATAGTTAAAGTTTGACTATAGGAGCACAAGGGAGCAGTGCGGGGGGGCAAGGGTGATAGGGGGCCCATCATTAAAATAATGTAAAAAAACATACCTACATGTTTCTTAAATTATTTTAACAACATTAACACGTTGATGGACACAGACAAATTTTTGGCGGGACCTGCTGCGTCACTTGAATAATTCATACACCTTTTATCCTATCATCAAAAAATTTTACCGGTAACTTGATGATGCCTTTAGGGCTGTATATGGCCTTTAAAAAAGTTTGACGGCTATAGCCGTCATGCCCCACTATGAGATTTTTTTCAAAAAAAAAGGTGTGGTGGGTCATGACGGTCATAACCGTCCATGTTTTTTTCATTTCTACTTATCCATTATGGTAGTATAAAGTCACTGGTGAACAAATTATACTTTAATAATGACAAAAAGTCTAGATTCAAATTTAAATATTTATTTTTAATCTTAACAGTCTATATATATTTATAAATACTTATAATTTATAAGTTATAAAATACCTATAAATAATGTAAAATTTATTTTATAAAAAGAAATTGCGTTTTTAGGACGAGAAAAAACATTTTAACGATAAAAATATAGTTATAGAAGTTATATAGTGATAAAAAATAATATAATTGTTCAAAAACTTATACTTACTAGCTTTGTTACATCAAAATTTTACTCCACCTTACAACAATCAAATTTTTACTCCACCTAACAAAAATCGGTCACAAAAACGGCCGAATTTTAGTTTTAAAATTTAAAAAATTAATTCGCAACCAACTACATTCTGCAACCAAAAATACGTGAGGTCTCATGGGACACATATGTCAGAGCTTCCTATGGATGTCATTATTAATGCGCCTGCATATGCAGGCTTGTCATAAATCAGCTAGAAAATTGCGACTGCTATAGCCTTCGTGTCATATTGGGCCCGACGGCATTTGCAGTTCTGTCCATGAACGTTTGTCCATGAACGTTTTTATTTTAAAAGACTAAATATCGCAAATTAAAACAATTAAGCGAGTTTTAGTAGTGTAATAAATGCGTTATTGTTATTTTTAACAATTTAATTACAGCTACTCCGGAAAGATCGTTTTTGAAACTTAAAAATATAAAAAATTCTGTCTATAGAAGCCAAAGAGGCCTCATGTTTGGAATTAAAAGACATTATAAAAATTCGCTAATTCTAAAGCAAGGCGTAAAGCATTTATATAAGTTTCTACAATTTTGTTTTCTTATTAATAATGTATTATAGTATTATCTTTAGGTTTTTTTATTTTGTTTTTTGCCTTACTTAATTAATGTAAATTTTTCTTTAATTCCTAGATACTTTGTTTTATTTTTTATTTTATTTATCAAGTTATAATAATTATAGATTTTACTTTTCTAGCTCCCAGGTATGTTTATGGGTCAGTTACGTTTTCGAAGAAGTGGCAAATTATTATAAAAAATTCTGCAAAAAAATAAATATTTATTTTTTCATTTGATAACATAAAAAACAGTATTAGATATAATATATATCTTAGACAAGACATACATGCATATTAGGCATATTCTGCTGTTGGAACAAACCTTAAGTTACAAAACAAAGAATATTGGTGAATATTTAACCTTCATCGCAACGTTGCCTAATTTATTTTCGCCGGTAGCAATTTTTTCCATGTCTTCATAGAAATTATTCCAATAACTGTCACTAAAGTCATAAACACCACCCATAACCTGGTGATAAATATAACAAGTATTTTTAGGTTAGAGTAACTCCTTACATAATGCCAATTTTGTTTCAGTGATTAAGTTAACCACTGACCTTCCTTAGAAAAACGCTAGTTACGCTAGTACATAATTAAAAATATTTTTATATTAATTTAAACTAAAGTTATATTTTGCTAATATTTTGCTACAGAATTAATTTACCGTACGTTTTAAATTAAGTAGTCAATATTATTATAAATGAATCTACATACACATTAAAAATTGTTAATTTTAACCAAATAACAACCAGATTTTATGTTAATGCAGGTCGATATAATTTTACTTTACGTTTACAACCATCTAATCAGCTAACCAAGTAAATAAGTAGCTTATAAGACATTTTGTAGATTTAATAACAAAATTCTATGTCAATAGTTTATCCATAATTCTTGTAATTTCAAAAAGGACCTTATTATTACAAACTTTTTTGTAGACCCAGTAACAAAACTATTTGTTGGGAATTGGGAAATTAAAAATAACGAATTTTGATAAGAAATGTTACTTTACAAATCAATTTCCTGAACAAAAACAAAATGTACACATGCCTACAAAGGAACACAAAAATAACATAGGTACACAAGGTTATATAACACAATTCTAAAATCATCAGATTATATAGACATATACAGGGTGTTTCATACAAGGAGGCGAAAAATGAAATTCTATATTCAAAACGTCATTCTAAATAAAAATCTTTAATACTTTTTTGTTCTATCATTTTTCGTTTTCAAGTTATTCGAGTTCAAAGTTTTGAATTCAAACAATGAAAGGATAACAATATGCAATAATAGGATTCATAATTCTAGCAACTAAAATATACATCCATGGAAACGTATAAGTATTTAAGTTTATAATACAGTTCATTTTTTTTATCTGGACTGCGGCAACGTTGCAAACTTAGGGGTTTAGTTGGCAAATATTTCTATTATATTGGCAGCTATAAAACTAAATTAATATTTGTGGTTAAGAAATCAAAAAATATTTACCTTTTAATAGGTTTTTGACCAAAATAGTATTTCGTTATTGTCCTGTAGGATAATTATTTGTACAGAGACGTTTTTTAAATCACATAAATACATTGGAGTTTGATATTCCTCTGTTTAAATTTAATGATTTGACAAAAACTGTCAAATTATGTAAAACAGAGATACCAATCCTAAAAATACTAATCAAAGTGACATAAACAACCAACTTAATAAAAAACACTAGTCCAGATAAAAAAAAAAACCTTATGTGGTCTTCTGCCTTATTTAAGTAATACAACCTGTCAGTTTATTGCTAATATGTCAGCAAGAATTATTGATTGACAATTGACCAATTTGTAGTTTATACTATTTTTTTTATCTAATATTACAGGACATTTTCAAAAACATGGCCTTCAGCATTAATACAAGCTTGGCACCGCAAAACAACAGAATTGTAAACTCGTCCAAAATCTTGTACATTTTGTATTTGCTCCGCCGCATCTATTATTCTTTGCATAAGCTGCTCTTCAGTGGTAAGTTCGACTGCATAGACAAGCTGTTTCATGTGTCCCCATAAATAAAAATCAAGCGTATTTAAATCCGGTGACCTAGCAGGCCACAATATTGGGCCACGTCTACCAATCCACCTTCCATTGAAGTTGTTATTCAACCAATTCACTACATTTCTACCAATATGGGGTGGTGCCCCATCGTGTTGAAACCACATTCGATTTAGCAATCCCACAGGGACATCTTCCAGCATTTCATTAAGTTCATTTTGTAAGAACATTAAATAAGATTCGGCATGCATTTAGTCTATTGGGAAGGACTATAATTGGCAGAATTCGCCCGTTGAAAATGCCACCCCAGACATTAATTGAAAATCTCTGTTGGAAATGTCTCACTCTCATAGCATGTGGATTTTCCAACGACCATACATGTTCATTATGGGTAGGTATTATTAATACCATCTCTGGTAAAAGTAGCTTCATCTGAGAATACAATAGAAGAAATAAAATTTGGATTTTGCTCATGTTGACGAAGCTGCCATTGACAATACAAAAGTCGTGGCTCGTGATCATTTGGCTGCAAATGCTGAACATTTTGCTTATGGTACGGGTGCTATACTTCTCGGTGTATGGTTCTCCAAACAAAGCTATGAGAAACTTCCAGCCTACTAGCAATAAGTCTGGTACTAATGCCGGGTTCGTTAAGTACAGCGTCAATTACTTGCTCTTTTTGACCAGCATTGTGTCTGAAGTTCGCACCTCCTGTATGCTTGCTTCCAATACCATTTCTTCGGAGTCTTTGATATGCGTCTGAAAATACACGGCGGGATGGTTGTCGTTTATTTGGAAATCTACGCAGATATTCTCGGGAAGCTGCAGAAGCATTTCCATTTGCGTACCCGTAAATAAAAACAATGTCTGCATATTCTTCATTCGTAAATTCCATTTTGTTTATAAATTTACAATAAACTGACAGGTTGTATGACAAATAAGGCAGAAGACCACATATACGTTTCCATGGATGTATATTTTGGTTGCTAGAATTATGAATCCTATTATTGCATATTGTTATCCTTTAATTGTTTGAATTCAAAACTTTGAACTCGAATAACTCGAAAACGAAAAATGATAGAACAAAAAAGTATTAAAGATTTTTATTTAGAATGACGTTTTGAATATAGAATTTCATTTTTCGCCTCCTGGTATGAAACACCCTGTATACAATAGGTGTGTTCAGAAAATATCGGGAATTTTCGTTTTTTGAAAAAAATTTATTCGTCTACATTAATGTTGTCGCCTTCAAAATAGTCCCCATTGGATATTATGCACATGTGCCAGCTCTTCTTCCAATACTCGAAACACTTCTAAAACTCGATCTTTGGGATAGCCTTTAGTTCTTTCAGCGATGCGCTTTTAATCTATGCTTGCAAAACGACGGCCCTTTAAGGTTCTCTTTATTTTTGGGAATTGGAAAAAGTCAGACAGAGGCATGTCTGGCGAATAAGGAGGCTGGGGCATCATTACAGTATTGTTTTTGGCCAAAAATTTTGTTCAAAATTTAACAATTTTGGAACAAATTTTGCTGCCACGCGTTTCATACCCAAAACATTCGAAAAAATTTCATGGGATGAGCCAATCGATATACCAACATCATAAGAGACTTCTCTGATGGTTCATAACCATTTCTTTCACTTTTTCCAAGTTTTTATCGGTTGTTAATGTGCTTGGGCGTTCTGGGCGTTCGTCATATTCAACGTCTTCACGGCCATCTTGGAAACTCTCATACCACTTGTAAACTCTTGTTATACTTATAGCAGACTCACTATAGGCCTTTGTTAACATTTCACAGAATTTATTTCATTTTTTAAGCAAAATTGGATACAAATTCTTTGATCCATTTCTTTTAACGAACGAAAATCGCCGAGCTCATAAAAACACGTCTAACCTTAGCGGCTGTCACAGAAAAAGTAAACAATGAAAACAGCTAAAGTTTTTATCATATTTCGGGGGCATGTATGTTAGGTGCCCTATAAACAATAACCCCTTTGTGAAGTGTTGTGCTTAGACATTAGAAATTAGATACTTTATTATTGTTTATTGTTTTTATAATCTTAGTTATTTTGTTTTTGTTATTTAAAACAAATATAATATCCCTTTGTCCAGAGGCCGCCAAGACCTTGTATCCCTGGTGCCTGCTGACATAAGGAATTTACCCTACTTTTAGCATAGATTATATATAGGAGTGAACTTGACTTTAAACATTCATTATAATATTCGTCCTAGTATTATATTCATAAATTATTTATTATTTATTCTAAATGTAACATTCATCTAATAATTATTGTTCAACAATCTTTTAAGTATATTATAAATAAGTTTAAATTCAATATATAGTAGTGAAGCAATAAGTGCATTTTAATCATCTTTAATATTAATTGGAATAATATTCCAATTCAACACTTGTTATATTGTGATCAATGGTATTTAGCCCAGAATAAACAAACCCTTTTTAAAAAAGGCTATTTCTACATCAGAGATATAACAAAATTTGGCGCAGTCGGTAGGATGGAAAAAAGAAGCTCCTAAAGAAAAAGAAGTTCCCAATAGAAAACCAAAGAAAAAGAAGTTCCAAAGAAGACTAAAAATAAGAAGATTTAAGAAGTAAGAAAAACTGGCATAAAGAAACTAAATAGTACCTAATTAATACTCCAAGTATAACATAAGTAACTGCTCAGAATAGGAAAGAAATCAATGTAAGTGAATTTATTTTATTAACAGACAAAGTTTAATTTTACTTTTCGTAACAAACATTTTAAATAATAATTTTATTTCATTATCAAGTATAATATTAAATATTAACATATAAATATGGCTCAAAACGATAATATAAATGAAAATTTCCCTGTATATAAGCTCACTGAATTATTTGCTCTAATTCCGGAGTACGATGGTGACCAAGTCACATTAGACTCTTTTATATCTTCATGTAATACTGCATTTCAGATTTGCACAGAAGAACAGGTTATTCTTTTAACAGTTCATATAAAAAATAAATTAAAAAATAAGGCATCACAAGTAATCAATTCCAAATTTTTAACAACTTGGAATGATATTAAGGATTCATTGATCGAAAATTTCGGTGATACTAGAAACCTTACTAGTCTAGTACACGATTTACAAACGTTAAAACAAGTCAAAGAATCTCCTATGCATTTTGTAACAAGAGTTCAGGCCTTATCGTATAAAATACATAGTTCAATTAACCGTCAAGCAGATTTAACAAATGAACAAAAACTATCTCAACGTAATTTAATAGATAAAATATCATTGGACATTGTTTTAACAGGTTTAGAACCTAGGTTAGGACAGATTATCCGTGCGTCCAATCCTCAAAACATTTTAGATTGTATTCAACGAATAACACGTGAGTCTCAATTATTTCAAGTAGAAAACAATGCGCAATTTCGTCAACAACCTCAACAGAGTAATTTTAATAGGCAAAATCAATCCAGAAATCAACCAAGAAGGTTTGAAAATCAAAGATTTAACAATCCAAATAATTTTCAACATAATAATTTTAATCCCAATAGATTTCCCAATTTTCAACAAAACAGATTTCCTAGCAACAATAATAATAATAACCCTCAAAATAGAGTTACTCCTAATTTTCAAAATAATTATCAAAGAAATTTTAATCCTCCAAGATATAACACTCCAAATCTAAACTATAATAGGAATCCTAATAATAATCAAAATATTAATAATAATAATCGACCCTCAGTAATACAACAAAATCCTAATTATAGAAATTTTAATGTAAATGCTAAATCAAATTCTTTAAACTACCAAGGAACCCGAGGTGTAACTGGTCCTCGCGGTCAAACACCAAAAGCCAGTACGAGCCAAGTAAACCAAGAATTTCAGAATTTATCTCTATAATAGATAAAAATAAAAATGAATATGAAAACTTATATTATATTCAAAATAAAAATAAAACCCTTAAATTTTTAATCGATAGCGGAGCAAGTATTACGGTAATTAAACCAAGTCTAGTCAGTACATTTAAAAAAAATAAAGAAAATATTATATTACAAGGAATAACTAATGAAACAATAATTATAGATGAATCTTTTAATTTCCCCTTTTTCTCGGAAGTGCCGGAAAAAGAAATAAAGTGTTTTGTAAGTAATTTAAATATTAAGTATGATGGTATTTTAGGAATTAATTTTTTAGAAACCTATGAATGTTCTCTCAATTTTAGAGAAAGAAAATTAATAACTCCTTTTATTTTCCTAGATTTAATTAAAAATAATGTTAACGATTTAACAATAAATAATATTGATTCAAATTCAAAATCTCGTTCGGTTGAACGTCATGAATTTGATTATTCTATAAATACAAATAAGGTTAGGTCCAACCCTGAATTTTGTTCGGTTGAACATAAGGTGTTTGATGACTATAACAATTTTATTAAGATTAAAAGCGACATTCAAAATGATAATGTAAGTATTTGCCAAGGAAGCATAAACATTGAAACTATTAAGTCCTCTGTAGGTCACTGTATCTCGCTTGATTATGAAATGAGTAAAGGTTTTGCTCTTCTTATAAAAAATAAATATGTAAATGACAATATTTTAAAGTCATTGATTAAATTAAATAAAAAGATAGGAGAAGTTGCCACTATACACACTCCAAATAAAAATATTTATAATTTAATAACAAAACAATTTTATTATGAAAAACCATCATATGAAAATCTATTTTTAAGTTTAGTTAATTTAAGAAATAAATGCATTGAATTAAATGATCAGAATTTAGCGTTACCTAAAATCGGATGTGGATTAGATAAACTAGAATTTACTATAGTAATAAAGATGATAAAGTATGTTTTTAAAGATACCAATGTTAAGGTTATGATATATTTAAATAATGAAAATATTAATACGGTTACTATTGAACCACGTATGGAAAAAGTTTTTAAGTTAAATAGTAAATATATAAACAAAGAATTGATTTTATTGAAGAAAAATATTAATGATATTATAATACCTAATTGCTTAATTAAAACTAATGAGTATGGCGAATTTCTTACGACTATTTTAAATAAAAGTGATTTAAATAAAAAGGTACATATTAATAATTTAGAATTTGAAGAAATTCCTGTTAAAGAAAATATTTTACATTTAAATAATAATGAATCATCTTTTGATGACATTTCTAGAGAAGATAAAATATTAAACGCATTACGCCTAGAACATTTAAATGACGAAGAACAAAGTAAAATAATTAACATATGTTTACAATTTCCCGAATTGTTTTACCTTGAAGGTGATAAATTAGGTTTTACTAATGAAATTAAACACTCTATTATCGTTAATGATAATAAACCAATATTCACAAAATCGTACAGGTACCCACAAATTTATAAAGACGAAGTAAAGCAACAAGTAGCAAAAATGTTAAACGAAGGAATAATAAAAAAATCAACTAGCCCTTACAATTCTCCTGTATGGGTAGTCCCAAAGAAAATCGATGCTAGTAATAAATTAAAATATAGAGTAGTCATTGATTATAGAAATTTAAATAACATAACTATCGATGATAAATACCCCTTACCAAATATAACCGATATTTTAGACCAATTAGGACGGTGTAAATATTTTACAACACTAGATCTTGCTAGTGGATTTCACCAAATCGAATTAAACCCTAACGATTCCATGAAAACAGCGTTTTCTGTAGAAAACGGACACTATGAATATATTAGAATGCCCTTCGGTTTAAAAAATGCTCCTGCAACATTTCAAAGAATAATGGACAATATTTTAGTAGGATTACAAGGAGAACGTTGCTTAGTGTACATGGATGATATAATAATTTATTCAGCTAGTTTGGACGAACACATTAAACGATTAGAAGAAGTTTTTTCCTGTTTAAATAATTCAAATTTAAAAATACAACCAGATAAGTGTGAATTTTTAAGAAAAGAAGTCATTTATTTAGGTCATTTAATTACAGAACACGGTATTAAACCAAACCCGGATAAAATCAAAGCAGTTCAAAATTTCCCAATCCCTAAAAATCAAAAAGAAATAAAATCATTCTTAGGAATGGCAGGTTTTTATAGAAGATTTATAGAAAACTTTGCGAAAATTGTAAAACCCCTAACAGTTTTGTTAAAGAAAGTTACTAAGTTTAATTTTGATGAAAAATGTTTACAATCATTTAATTTGCTTAAAGAAAAATTAATAAACTATCCCATTTTACAATACCCAAACTTTGAAGAACAATTTACCATAACAACAGATGCAAGTAATTTTGCTATAGGTGCTGTATTGTCACAAAATTTTGATGGAAAAGATTTACCCATTAGTTACATTTCTAGAACCTTATCAAAAACGGAATCTATGTATTCTACAATAGAAAAAGAATGTTTAGCTATTTTGTATGCAGTTAATCAATTTAGACCCTACATATACGGTAGAGAATTTATTATCTATACTGACCATCGCCCTTTGACATGGTTATTTTCAGTTAAAGATCCTGGTTCTAAATTAGTTCGATGGAAATTAAAATTAGAAGAATATAATTATAAAATAATACATAAGTCCGGTAAACAAAATAAAATCGCAGACGCTTTATCACGTATAAAAGTTAACTATTTAAACGAATTAAAACAAATTAAAATCTTTCATAATAAATATAATTCTCCAAAATTAAGTAAAATATATACAGATACAGTAATTCCCAATACTTCCACTTCTAATCAAGAAGAAGATAATCAAAATGATGATAATGATAATGAAGTTTTAGATTCATTTAACAGATATTTAAATATTAAACAAATAAAATCTTTAATTGATTTTAATAAATGTAAAATGTGCAACGATGAACTATTACATAAAACTCACAAAGACATATTAGTTTTCATGAAGAAAGGTGAATTAACTGATAAACAATTGCAAATTTTAGAAGATTTTCATGATGACGATGTTGAAATCTCTGGTACTACAATTAACGTTATCAATAGCGCTTGCATAAAGAATAGAAAATATTATATTATAACATTACCTTACGGAAATGAAGCGGAACAGTATGCATTCGAAGTATTATTTGAAAATAAAAATATCTTACTAGATCAAAATAATAAAACTTTTTATTTAGAAGATTATAGTAATTTACCAGTATTAGAAATGTTAAGTTTTATATTTGCAGAAAACGAAGAATTAAAATTTATAACTTGCGACAAAAATATAATTACTCCCGATGAAGATCAAAGACAAATCATAATCGATCAATTTCATGTAGGTAAACAAAATTTGCATAGAGGAATAAACGAAACAATTAATCGAATTAAAAATAAATATAACTGGATAGGTTTAAGTAAAGACGTCGAAAAATATATTAAACAATGTGAAACGTGTAAAAAAGTTAAAGCATGTAGGAAAAATTTAACTAACCCCCTAGTCATTACGGAAACTCCAAAAGCTCCTTTCGAGAGAATAAATATAGATATATTAGAGATTCCCAGCAAGCATTATGTTTTAACAATTAGAGACGAATTAACAAAGTTCACTCAAGCGTACCCATTACAAGATAAATCTAGCAAGTCAGTTGTCAATACAATTTTATTATACTTCCAACATTATGGAACTCCACTTAGAATCCATGCGGATCATGGAAAAGAATTCGACAATTATTTATTAAAAGATTTATGTACGTTATACGATATTAAATTAACTTTTTCTTGTACAGCTCATCCCCAAAGTAACGGTAGCTTAGAAAGATTCCACAGTACTTTACTTGAAATGATCAGAGCCACATTAACTGATAACCCGGAAGATCATCCCTTAAATATTTTACCTTATGCTATAATCTGTTACAATAATTCTACTAATAAAACTCATGGTTTTACACCCTACGAGTTAGTTTTTGGTCATACAAACTCGCGTACACCTGAAATTCTTTACAATAAAGAACAATTAATTACAAAATATATAAGAGATTTAAATAATAAAATTTCGTATTATTATAAGATTGCCCGACAAAAAACACAAGCTGCAAAAGAAAAATCTAAAATACGTTTTGATCAAGTTGAAGCTAATGTAAATAAAGATCAATTTGAAGTTGGAGATGTAGTATTTGTCAAAGAAACTCAAATTGGAAATAAATTAACTAATAAAGCTAACGGTCCTTTTGAAATTATTGAAATATTAAAAAATAATGCTTTTAAAATTAAAAACTTGATAAATGATAGTGTTATAACTATAAATTCAGATCTTATAACTAGTAAAGTAAATTAATTTTAAATTTTCTTTTTAGATGGCATTTTCATCTATACTCATCTTTTTATTTATATTAAAATTAGTTACGATACAAACTCAAAATAGTCCAAGTCTATTAAAAGAAAATGATATACTTACTACAATAAATAATACAATAGGAATAGTTTACTTTAAAGAAAAACCCTTATTTATCTCAAATGATAAATGGTCTATTTTGACATATAAAAATTTAACTTTAATTAAAGAAGCATTTAAGAAAAATCAAAGATTGATTACGCATTTAAATACACATATTTTACTAAAAGCAAACAATAAGAGATTTGAATTCTTTAACGCAGATGTTATAATTCACTTAGGAATTTTAAGTAGACAAATAGCGAATATAAATAATAAATTTGAAGAAATTAAATTCAATACACCTTTGGAAAGTACTCGATTCAAAAGAGGATTAATTAATGGTTTTGGTACAGTTTGGAAAACCATAACTGGAAATTTAGATGCAGACGACGGTGAATTTTATAATAATTGTATTAGAAAACTAAATAATGATGAAAAACAACTTGAAAACTTAATGAAAAGTCAAATATCAATTGTATCAAGTACTATAAGAAATTTTAATCAAACTATGCAACAACTAGAAGTCGATGAAACCACATTCAATCATAATTTAAAATATATCCATGAATCCATTAATAACATTTCAAACAATATGTTTTATCAAGAAGCACCACTTAAATTTATAGAACTGTGTGAACAAATAACAGAACGAAATCTAATTATTGAGGATGAATTAAATAATATTATTTCATCTATTACTTTTGCTAAATTAAAAATTTTGCATCCTTCAAATATATTACCACAAGATTTAATTATTCAATTAAGAAGTATGTTAGGAAGATTAAGTAATTCCAAATTACCATTTTTACCTGATTATATAGAATTGCCATATTTTTATGATTTAATAGAATTAAGTGCATATCAAACACTTGAAAAAATTGTTTTCATTTTAAATATACCTTTAATTACCTTTGATAAATTTAATATTTATCATTTATACTCAATTCCAGTAAAAAGTGATAATTCAAATTTTTGTAACATTTTAATACCTAATTCAAAATATATAGCCTTGTCTGTTGATGATAGATTTTACTTTTTATTTGATAACTTTGCCGATTGTAAAGAAATAACAAATAAAGGATTTATTTGTAAAAATAAAGTCACAACTCCCTCGAGAAATGGTCCATGTGAAGTTAAAATAATCACAAATCCAAAAGGCATGATGCCAGAAAATTGTAATAGAACAATAATTTATTCAAATGACTATAAAGTACAACCAATTACTGAAAATACATGGTTAATCGCAGTTACATTACCAATTTCCATAACGGTTTCTCATAATGAACGAAACATTGGAAGCCGAACTTTAGTTAAAAGTACTATTTTAAAACTACCCCCTAGAAGCACAGCATATATAGGAGAAACAATGGTTTTCTCTACAACTTCCAAAAATATAACTTTCCACGAAATAATAGATGTTCCTGATTTAAAATGGTCCGAAGATAATGAAATAAACATAAATATTCCAAATTTAAAACCTTTAAAAATTGCCAAACTTAATTTGGATGAATTAAACGTCGCTGACGAAAATCTACAAAAACTCAAAGAAGAAATTGATAAACTAATGAAAGAAAGTTTTATGGAACGACATATTTCCTGGATAACTTATGTTTCTATTATTTTTGTTATCTCCATTATACTTTATTTATGTCTACGAAAACTTAAGAAGAAGAAATCCCGTCAAGTAGGAATAGTTATTGGTTCTTCTTCATACCCCGACAATCCTGATAATCCTGGTGATAACATTATTACCAGATTAAGAAGAAACATCACCCCCAGTAGAAGAAATTCAATTCGAAGACCACCCCGCATCGCCGAAGACATCGAATTGGAAACATCTTTCAACTCTCCAAAATTGGTGTCAACATAGTTCAACCCCAATTTTGAATTTTAAGAAGGGAGGAGTGTTAGGTGCCCTATAAACAATAACCCCTTTGTGAAGTGTTGTGCTTAGACATTAGAAATTAGATACTTTATTATTGTTTATTGTTTTTATAATCTTAGTTATTTTGTTTTTGTTATTTAAAACAAATATAATATCCCTTTGTCCAGAGGCCGCCAAGACCTTGTATCCCTGGTGCCTGCTGACATAAGGAATTTACCCTACTTTTAGCATAGATTATATATAGGAGTGAACTTGACTTTAAACATTCATTATAATATTCGTCCTAGTATTATATTCATAAATTATTTATTATTTATTCTAAATGTAACATTCATCTAATAATTATTGTTCAACAATCTTTTAAGTATATTATAAATAAGTTTAAATTCAATATATAGTAGTGAAGCAATAAGTGCATTTTAATCATCTTTAATATTAATTGGAATAATATTCCAATTCAACACTTGTTATATTGTGATCAATGGTATTTAGCCCAGAATAAACAAACCCTTTTTAAAAAAGGCTATTTCTACATCAGAGATATAACATGTATACCAACATAATAAAAAAAATTTTATGACTACCGAACCCTCCGAACCCGCGAAATTTAACAACTCCCGTTATTTTCTGAACACCCTCGTATTTCGTAACTCACTTCACTGTATCCCCTAATTTCAGTTTAAAAACCAGTAATAGTGATTTTTTCGGATACTTCGACCTTCGCACACTCGTTAATAAGGAATAAGAAATCCAAATAACAATAATAAGAGATTTCTGGTATATATATATATATATATATATATATATATATATATATATATATATATATATATATATATATATGTATATATTTATATAAACACTTAAGAAATATATTATAAACATTCAAATTGTTTTGATTGTCTGCCTGAAATCAATCAACAAAATAATTTATAAAATATTAACAAAAAATTCTGAAACTTATGAAAATTAATAAATAACTTTGCTAAATTGCATAGTACCTTTCGGTAAAATGTTTGTTATTGTTAAAATAATTACAATCCCTGGTTTTATACAAAGAATTATGTTAACATTTTGCAAAATAAATGTAAAAAACTACAAACTGAAGTTAACAAATCTGATTTCACGTGTTTGGTATAATATTAAGTTTAATAATTAAATTTTAATATTAAATAAATAATAAAATTTAATTTAATAAAAGCAGATAGGAATGCATCAAATTTATTGTTTATTATAATTCATAAGTTAAGAACTAAATTGGTAATTTCATGTATAAAATTAATTTTTATTATTGCGATTTAATTACATTTTAAAATTAAATTTATTTATACATTTTATTGTATTTTTTACTATACATATATAAGAAATAATGGAACGTAATTAAGTCTATTCACTTAAAAATATGTCAGCTATCGATTTGTTCTTCTAAGGGCTCCTTAGTCGTAAAATATACGCCCTTATAATAAAACTCGATGTAATTTAAACGTTACAAAATCTCTGAGGACTTTATCACCGTTCGTAAAATAAAAAGGAAATGACTTTTTATTGAAACATCATAAACAATGATGGAGGCAAGACAATCAATTCGCCAACCTAATAAATAGTTCGACACATTTATTTTAAGATCAAAGTTTAAAAATTCGACATGAAAATTGTTAGATAACATTTTGGCAAACTTTATGGCACTATTGACATAACTTATAAATTAACTAAAAAATATAAAAAATCTACACGTAATGCTAAAATTGTCAGTAACCACCAAAAAAATCACAATAGGGTGCAAAAAATTATAAAATACACTGTTATAAAAATCAGATTTGTTAACATGAGTTTGTACATAGTTTGTTAATCTTATTTGGTAAAATTTTAACATAATCTTTTATAGAAAATCAGGTTTGGTAATTATTTTAACAAAGGAAAAAATTTTACCCAAACTTTTGTAAAGGTAATATGCATTAAGCATTTTGTTAATTTCAAAGGTTACAGGTTATTTTGTTAATGTTTAACAAATTATTTCGTTGAAAAAGTACACAAGTTAAACTTATGTACTAATAGTACATAAGTTTAACTTGTGTACTTTTTCAACGAAATAATTAGTACAGTACTATGTATAATTTTACCAAATTTCTTATAATTTGATGATTTCAGAATGGTGTGTTATTAAATTGTGTGTTGTTTGTAAAAATTTATGTGGGTATGTGTTAATTTTTTTGTTTATGAAATTGATTAACCAAGCAACATTTCTTATCAAAATTTTTTTGATTTAAGTTCTCAATTTCCAACAAATACTTTTGTTTCTGGGTCTACAAAAAGGTTTGTAAAAATCTAAAAAATGTTTGTTATAATTACAAACTAGTTATTCAATTAGTTAACAGATTACAGTTGGTTGTAAACTTAACAAAATAGAATGTGGACCTGAATTAAAGTAAAATCTGGTTAAAGTTAACAAAAAAGTTAAAATTTCAATTATATTAAAAACTTTTTAATTATTATCCTGAACTTTTAAGACCAGTTTCATATATTAATAGTTGTTTCTGTACAAATTTAAGTTAAAATGAATCAGTGGCGGCAATGATTAAAATTTTGTTACATTTAATTAAATGATTTTAAAAACTATTTAAAATAACGTAAAACACAAGTTTAATATATTAGGAATCTTGATTCTGTGCAAAATTTTAATTTAATTGGATGAGTGGCGACGATTTTATCTTGTAAAAGTACGTAATTCATTACATTTAATATCATGGGATCTTAGCTATTTAGTATAAAAAACTTTATTGTTAATAATAAATATTATTTTTTTAAATATTATAATACAAATATAATTATAAAATATAAAATTTTAAGCTTTTCGTCTTTTTGATCTTTGCGATAGGTCCATTAAATCCAAATTTGGTTTATATATTATATACAAGGTGTCCCTAAACTTAGTGGCATAAATTTGGCAGCAGATTAAGCAAGTCAAAATAAGACGAAAATCTAAATAAATATTTGTAATTATATACTATGTATAAATATTTTTCCTAATTAGGTATGTTTAAAAGATACAGGGTGATAAAGTTTACTTATCATATCAGTTTTTTTAATATAACTTCCACTATGGTAGACGTGGAAAGGTGATATTTTGAGAACAGTCACTTACTACCAAAATACATATTCACACATAATAACAATTGTTCGAGTGAACGCAGTGTCGTAGAAACAGGGGTTGCTTAAGCTTATTGTCCCATACAAACTTTGAGGTTAGGTTTTTATACCATTTGATGCATTTTTTCGATTACTCAGTTCGTCTACTATTAAAAAGGTATACCTCTCAAACTTCGATAAAATAAACCGTTTCCGAGATATCCGAGATTACAATAATAATTATTTAATTTAATTTTTTAAATAAAATTTCAAATTTGTCGATAAACTTCAGTGAATTAAATATTGTACCCCTTTAATTTGAATTATCTTAATTTGGGGGGGCAGGAGGCTGGAGGGGCACACTTAAAAACTAACTTTTTTTCGCAAACTTTAATTTAAATTCTGCTTACGCAGAACTTGTCTTTATAATGTCATTATAAACTCATATAAATTTAATGTGGGTCCCATGTCTAATAACTGAGATATGGGTGTGCCCAAAATCAATGATAATATCAGACATAATGTTGTTAACGTTATTGGGTAATTATCTTTTACGTTTATATTTTCCATAAAAAAGTCGATTTCTATATATTGACATTTTAAATTAGACATAAAACAATTAAAATTTCATTAAGAGGTGATGCATATGCTCAGCTGCTGAACTTTGAAGTACCTAAAAAAACAATCAATACAAAAGGCTTTTTACCACAAGAAAATTATTTTAATTTAAAGAAAAATTAGATTTGAAGACTGGGCACAAGTATATAATTGTAATAATGCAAATACCGCATATAATATATTTGTAAAATTATATGAAATATTTCCTGTAAAACTTGTAAAAGAAGGACGTAAAAAAGTCAATAATGCAGATAAACATATATCTGATGCAAAATACATAAAAACATCTTCAAATAAAGGAAAAGCCATGCATGTAGAATGTTATAATAAATTACAAAAAAGGAAATAGTATTATTACACACATTAAATGACATTAATAGTTTTTTTTACAAATCAGTGTATTCAAGAAAATACCCACAATTTTATAAAATTAAAAACTGTCGGATTACTTAAAAACGCAGCCTTGGAATTATTGTAACCTTTAACTTACTTAATAAACTTAACGCTAAGCACAGGAATTTTTCCAGATATACGGCGGAAGTTGTGCCAATTTATAGAAAAGGAAACAAAATAAACTTTGACAATTATAGGCCAATAGCACTCTTATCAAACGTCAGTAAGATTTTTGAAAAAATAATTCACCAAAGAATCCATACCTTGAACAGAACCAAATTGATGGTATTTTTGCAAAAGGGCGAATACGCCAAATTTACGCTATTGAACTTTATGCACCAAACATACGTACATCGGATCATTCTGGCAAAAGGACGAATATGATGGATTATATAATATATTATATATATATTAATTTTTCTTTTCTAGGTCATGCAGAAATACTTTTTGTTCTTTTTCTCAAAACAGGAAAATTGCATATTCGCCCTTTTGCAAAAATACCATCGAATGTTATCAGACACACAAAATGGATTCAGACGGAATAAATCAACATTAGGTAATAGCCATATTCCAGAGCCTTAAATTATTATTGGATGCACTTAATAATAAAGAAAAAACATCAGTGTGAGTCATTAAGTACTTTTACAAAATACTATGGAGTAAGAGGAATAGCCCTTAAATTGATGTCTAGCTATCTTAATAGAATAATAGAAAACAAAAAATAATAGAAAGAACAGCTGAAGGCTTTAAAATAAAATCCGAAGATAAAATCTGCGAAAGAGGTCTATCATAAGGATCAATTTTAGGGCCACTACTGTACATAATATATACGAACGATTTACCTGTGTTTATAGATGTTCCTGTCGTGTCATATGCTGACGATACAACTATTCTGGTAAAAGAAAACTCCCTGGGGAAACTTCAGGCAAAAATATTAAGTTTACTGGATATTCTGGAAAACTTAAGAATAAATGTAAACAAGACAGAAATTATTAGCTTTTTGTTTTGGAAAAATTATGATAAATTAACACTTAGCAAGAACAGGCAACAGACTTAATACGTTTTTCATATCTTCAGGTTTGTTATTAAAAAGTAAAAATATCCCGGTCAACATTTAACGTAACACAGTATTGCCGTTATTTCACATAGGAGTAACATTGCAATGTAACGATGTTACTAAAATGCAACGCAACAGTTACCTAAAATAATGGTAACATTGTTACCGTTCCAAGTTAACCAATAGGCAATATAACAATAACGTAACATTGCAATACTATTGTAATGTAACAAAATTACCAATAAGCAATTTAACAACAATGTAACATTGTGAAACAATTGTAATGTAACAAAATTACCAATAAGCAATATAACAGCAACGTAACATTGTGAAACTATTGTAATGTAACAATATTACCAATAAGCAATATAACAGCAACGTAACATTGTGAAACTATTGTAAAAAAACTAAATTCTGCCCTACTATGGAGAAAGGCAGTAACTACAAAAAAATTCTTAATACATTTTCTTGTGCTATGATAAAGCTATGGACATTTTGTGTCTTAATTCAATAAAGAAATGAAGTAAACTATCTTATAAATCAAATAAATCAATTAAGTACCTACTGCTTTTTATAAAAATGTAGTTTATGCTAATTTTCCACAAATTTCTTGTTTAGCAGTTAGTGCCTTTCTCCATAGTTGGACAGTATTGTAATGTAACAAAATTACCAATAAGTAATATAACAGCAACGTAACATTGTGAAACTATTGTAATATAACAAAATTACCAATATGCAATATAACAGTAACGTAACATTGTAAAACTATTGTAATGTAACAAAATTACCAATAAGTCAAATAACAGCACCGTAACATTGTGAAACTATTGTAATATAACAAAATTACCAATAAGCAATTTAATAATAACTTAACATTGTGAAACTATTGTAATATAACAAAATTACCAATAAGCAATATAACAGCAACGTAACCATTGCAATAATATTGTAATAAGTTTGTTACGTAACAGTTACATTTATGTTACGTAACAAACTTATACTTATACACATCATTTACATCTCGCTCGTGTTACCACCTCGATTAGGTATATAAACGAAGTTAAGACAACGCACCATGTCCATTTGTCATTGGACCTCAAACAGTCTGCCTGATTATGGGAGTCAGAATACGATATTGTGTATCATTTGATACCATTTAGCGTTAAACTGACGGGAATTCCTCATGTCGAGCATAATAGCGTTGCAACGTAACAATGTTACATAACCGTAAAGGCCATGTTATGTAACATAACTTTAATTGCGAAAATGTAACGGCAACGTAACATTGTTACCTATTTGCAACCATCAGGTTATGTAACTGTAATGTTACATATTACGATTGTTGCATAACATTTTGGTTATGTTTCACTTTCATAACGGCAATGTAACATTGTAGTCCATTAAAACATAACAACAACATAACAATTATAATGCATTTATGTAACACATTGTTATGTAACAATGTTACTTAAAAAACCGGGAAATAGGAACTTATTTGCAACCGTCAGGTTATGTAACTGTAATGTTACATATTACGATCGTTGCATAACATTTTGATTAATGTTACGTTACAGTTATGTTTCACTTTCATAAAGGCAATGGAACATTGTTATGTAAAAATGTTACTTCAATGAGTGGGAAATAGGAACCTATTTGCAACCTGACGGTTATGTTACTGTAATGTTACACATCACAATCGTTACATAACATTTTGGTTAATATTACTTTACAGTTATGTTTCATTTTCATAACGGCAATGTAACATTGTTATGTAACAATGTTACTCCTATGAGTACTCATACTCGAGTGGGAAATAGGAACCTATTTGCAACCATCAGGTTATGTAACTGTAATGTTACACATCACAATCGTTACATAACATTTTAGTTAATGTTTTACAATGTTGACCGGGATATAAAATTACTTACCTGCTATCAAACTTCCTTACAAAAAAACTTAAAAAGCATATCCGATATGTATTAACCCAACGATGTTACTGTTATTGAAGATTTCTTGAAGATTTCTTTAAAAATAGACAAATACAATGGGAAGTCAAGGCCAACGCATCCGAATAATAACACTTTTTTATGAAATAATATTTCTTTATTGTTATATCTTTATTTATCTTTGTATATATTAGGGTGCTTCAAAAAATAAAAAAAAATCGCTCTTACCCTCTTAAAAGTTTCTATTTAATATAAAAAAATCCTCACCAAATATGGGCGTTCCAGCTCAACTCTAAGAGGTCGCTGTTTTTAGTTTTCCATTTAATTAACATGGGAAAAAATAATTTTAAGTTTGAAATTTTATACCTCTGTATCAAAGTAACTTATAGCAATGATTATTGCAGTATTGCAGTATATAAAATGTATCGCTCTACAAAAATGGTCTCTTATTATTTTTCGATAAATTGATTTCTTCTAGAGTTATTCGAGGTCAAAGTTTGATTAACATCAAATTTTCTGTTTTTTAAATGGTACATTAGCAGTCGAGAGGTGAAAGGGGGCAAAACAAGGCATATATATATATATATATATATATATATATATATATATATATATATTGTAAAGATTTCTCTTTACCCCCCCAGGTTCGTTAAAACAAGTTTTATGAAAAATTGATAAATTAAATATTTCGTGGCTTTGGCTCGTGATCGTCTTACCCAAATTTGGACCTCTACGCTGTGTTTACTTACTTGTTTTATTAGATGCATTGCTTTAAGAATGATACGTGGGAGAATTAGGTTTATCGTGAAACTTTACAACAAAATTGTTTTTATATCTACATAAAAAATACAGTGGCTTAATTTACCCCAATTTAATTTACGTTAACTTTTTACAAACAAGCAAGGGGTGGCTCTTAGGAGGGTTCGGCCAGGGAAAAAGAGTCTGAGAAAAAACACTGGTCGGCTATGAAGTAGCAAAGGAATACGCGGTCAGGCATTGTACTTTAAAAATTACGCAAATTAATGTATTGACGATATGGCTCGATACTGCATTTAAACAAAGATTTAAAACTGAAGAATATTGGTGTTAGTTAGCCGGGCTAGGCCCAGAATGTAACGGGGTCCACAAAGGGCAGGCAACCCGCCTATTTTAGTTGAATGGTCGGGGAAAAGCGATGCAACCCTAGAGAACCTAGGGCAACCTGTTTCCCCTCACGGGAGAAAAATATTAGTTCATACAACAAAGGCCCACGCACACAAACAAAGAGTACTCAAAGTTGGACAATAACGGTCAGCACTCCTGGTTTAGCACCGAGTAATTTCGCAATACATCAATAAATTTGGACTGATCATCAAACAATGCTTAACCACGTTATAGAAAAGGGTACAAAATGATGGGTTAAGCACAAACAAAATACAAGGTTACATTTAAGCGGTACAAGCATTGAGCATAGCAAATTATTAAAATTATAGTGATAATAATAAAAGCGAGAATAGGGGTGGTAATAGCTAAAAAGAAAAGGGTTAAAAATAACGTAAAATACAGCTAAACGTAATAGTAAGGGATACATATACTCATAATAGCAATAATCATATAATAATAATATTAACAATTTAAAAATGCACATTATTACGTTTAGTTAATTTTACTACACATTTAAATAGATTAAATATTTAGAACTAACCTTGTAGAATACACTAACAACACTTTTAACAATGATTTTAAAACAATAACTTTATTTTTCAATTTTGCCAAAGAAAACGAACTGTACTCAACCAAGTTCAAAATGCTTCTCCATCATTTCTCCTTTTCAAAAACCTTCTTTGTTTACCTCTGGTGGAAATTCCTCGCCCTATGTGTATATATATATATATATATATATATATATATATATATATATATATATATATATATATATATTGCAAATTAAAAAAAAATACCTTTATGAAATAATTTTGGTTACGAAACAAAAAAATTATTATTAGCAAGTCAGTTGCAGCCCACAACTCTTTTGATGGAATTATTTAAACAAGACATTTCAGGAAAAAATGTATTAGTACATTGCAATGGGGCCACAGCCGTACCCACCAAGAAGTCCGGATTGAACAATTATGGATTTTTATTTTGGGGCAAACTAAAACAAAAATTTTATAAAGACCACTTTAAAAATGATTTGGACTAAAAAACAAAACTACTGATATATCGATAACAAACAAATAATTTAGAAGAAGAGTAGAATTATGTAGTAATTTAGGTGGGGCATTATTTAAATAGGTTTTTATTTAAAATTAATGAATAAAAGGGTATAATTTGTAATATTCCCTAGGCAATATTGCTTAAATTTTCAATGCAAAATATTTCATTTAATAGATTTTTTTGTGAAATCAATGGAAAGACCAATTTACCACAACAATTTATTTCTTCTTAGATTAACTTAGCGACTTTAAATCTCTTTTGAACTGTAAATTCTTGTAAATTTAGTTTAGGTCAAGCAGGCCGGGACTGCAAAAAATTAATGCTGTACTAATATTTTTTTTGTATAATACACCTATCTCAAAGTCAATCACTTTTTTAATTTCAATTTTATCGTAATGCGTTTTATCGTCCTAAAAAACACTTTAACGTGATTCTATTAATAAAATAAGTTTTATAGTTGATTATTTCCCTCAATATAATATGAACTAATCAAAAGCCTTGAATTTTCGAATAAATTTCGTTTAAATAAGCGATTAAATCACTAGAACTTTTTAACAGCGATTAAATTTTAGCCTCCATATTGGATTTTTGTTTACGATTTTATGGTGTTATTTACAAGTTTTAACAAACATTTTTTAAAAAACAATAAAAAATAAGTTATCTAGTTTACGAAATATCAATTATTACTTATTACATACCTTAAATTAATGGAATTTTCTTTAAAAAAAATATTTATAAACTTTGACACATACGTCAGATTTTATGAATGGTCAAATAGTTTCCTTTAATTCGAGAAATAATCTAGACGTATATCACTCAACCTATAAATTTAATCTGTCAAACTATGCTCAGTAAGTTTTTTATTTGATTTTTCTTTTTGGAAAATAGTTTCATTCAAAATAATTAAAAATAAAACCCCTCGACCGCTACGTGGTCTCGTGATTTTATTAAATTATTTTGCATTCAACATTTTCCAACAAAAACCAAACAAAAAACTACTGAGCCTAGTTTACCCGATTAAATTCATAGTTCTCGTGATATAATATATGAGAATATATCGACTTTAGTTGCTGACATATATTTAAAACGCCAAGTCGTTTTATTATAATTAAATGACAGTTGTTTTTAATTTAATTAAATTGTTAATAAGCTAATGGCCTTGGTAAATGGTTTATAATCTTTATTTTGCTAAAATCAATATAATTTAACCAAATTTTAATCTAAATCCACCACATTTCATGTAACCCTGTGAACAGTGTCCGCAAGGTTCAAGTTAATTAATTAACTTGTAACATAGTTGGGCCAAATAACTTTTTTCCAGTAAAGGTGTACTATGCTCCACACTTCAAAGTCCCACCACGTGACCATGTACGGAACGCAGTCTTTTGATATATTGTCATTTAAGGCTTTTCAGGTTATGTATCTGCACAGTAAAAAATCGTAAAGAGTAAAGTGCGAAAGAAATTGAGTAAACAAATTAGAGTTATTTTTTTGAGTAAGTTTTTTCGAAATTATGCTCAATATTTGGTAATTTTTAAAAATTAACTAAATAGTGCATTAAAATTAATTGATTTACTCATTTTGCATTTAACCTAAATCATTTTTGAGTATGCAATAATTATTTACTCTACATGAAGTAAAACTCGAGTAAAATAGCGTTACACACATGCGCATACCCAGGGTATGCGCTTATGTTGGCTGCACTGCATGCATGGTGTTTAACAGGTTAAACTGGCAATAATTGTGTAATTCGTTGTGGTAATTTATCAGAAACATAATATGTTATAGGTAACTATAGTTAAAATAATTTTTGTGTTTGTGCTTGAATTGAAAAACCACAAAAAGTGGGCAAAGGCGGACATCTCATCTTACGATAATTTGTTGATATTTGGTAAAATAATTTTTGTGTTTGTGCTTGAATTGAAAAACCACAAAAAGTGGGCAAAGGCGGACATCTCATCTTACGATAATTTGTTGATATTTGGTAAGTACCCCAGCCCCAGCGTACATACCTAGATACTATTTAATTTTGGGAATTTGAATAGGTAGGTGTAATCCTTATTATGATGGCTTTATTTATAAAAAATAATAATGAATGTTAAATCCTAAAATTTTTCTACAATAACCGGCGTCTTCATTTACCCAATATCAAGTAAAAATTACTCTATACTTTGATTGAAATTTGATTAAAAAGTTGCAATTTTGTATTTAATTTTTATCTTCTAACATAATATAATATTAATATTATTAGTCTTAACGCAGTCCTTAGAAGTTATTCATTATTGTATCAATACAATAATAACACTATTTTGCCTACATAGGTAGGTACTTGACTTAAAATTCTTGCTGAAATGGCATTTTTAACTTTAATAAATGTATATACATATCTTTTGTTAATATATATTTAAATATTCTTTTATTTACAAAATTTTAAGGTTATTTTTTTAAACTTTAATTAAATATATTACTTACAACATAATTTGGATATTTAACAATAATAAATGTAAAACTTACTTTAAAAAAGTGGTACTTTTACATTGTTTTAAAGCCATTTATGCGTTATTTTATAGTATATACTACTTTTTTTTTGTAATATCAGATGATAACCAATTTTTTTTTCAGACAAACGTTCCTTTTAACGATATAATAACAAAATTTGGATTTTCCGACAAACCCTTTTTAATTGCTGAGTATATGAATACTTTGTCATACCAAAATATGTTTTTTTATAATGTGCACATAATGTTTTGTTCATTTTTTAGTCTAGGGCCAGTTTTTTATCCCCTAGTTAAGATTAACCACTCCGTTTTTTTATTATTTATAAATATAGTTTATACATTGTTTTGTTCATTTGTTCCATGCAATTTCAAATAAATTATTTTCTCTAATTTTTTTTTATTTAACCTGGCTATAACCCCTATAACCACTTTAATTTAATCAATTGCTGAGTAATTGTAACATTTTTTAAAGTTGAAAGAACACCATTTTGAGTAAATTTAACTAAAAATTTATTTATATTTCATTAGGTTTTAAATCAAAATATATTAAAATTTTACTCAAATTTGACTAGAATTCACTCAAAAGTTGATTAAAATTTACTAAAAATGATTAAGACTTTAGTATATTTAATTAGGATTTAAATCAAAATATATTACAATTTTACTCAAATATGACTAGAATTTACTCAAAATTTGTAGGACTTTAGTAAGTAATTTGATAAACATATTCACTCAAAAAGGAAATAGTTTACTAAAACACACTGAGTTAAAAAAATTAATCAATTTGGTGTGGACCTAGATTAAATACATTTTGATTTAATTTTGAGTAAAATTTTACTCAAAATTTTTTACTGTGTGTCAAAGTATAGTCAATGCAAGAAATAATATTTATACTGTTACCATTTATGTTTAAGCGTTAAAAGTTTATAGTATCACAGTAACAATGGTTGGTTTAAGAGTTAAGGAGTATAAATACTGCATTTAATGAAATTCTAAAGTGTATAGTGCCAAATAAGTAAATTTTTTGTGCATTTGGTTTACATATATCTGGTTTTATCCATTAAATAGTTTTAACTAAACGGCATTTATTAAAACAATTTAGCTTGTCTATTATGGAATAAGAATATCTAGGTTAATATATTATAACAAAAAATATCATCTAATTTTGAAATTTTAAGGTTAGAAAAATCTATTTTGATCAAAATAAATAAGTATTTTGGATTATTTGGAAGAGTGTGTTAATATGGTCATATAAATATAGATATACTAAATAATTGTTGAATATGGTTCAAATTAAATTAAAGCTTTTATACTCCTAACAACAAAACTTGTGCATACCTCTCGGGATCCCTACTTTAAGTTAGATTATAAGGAAACAAACAATTTTTAGAGATACATGCAATGTAAAAATATTTAATACTCCCATAACATGTGATTTTTGAAATTTTTAAAAGTTATAATGATTTTTCGATGAAGATAAAATTCAGTTGAAGCTTTATACGTAATTGTATTGACAAAACTTTATGTAGGTATACTTTAAGCTGGATAAGAAAGACTACTACAAGTAAAAAATTAGATAGAGTATACTGTGGTTTTATTTAAATTTTAGAATTTATAAGGTTATTTATACCTAATGATTGTTGGATGTAGATAAAATTTTGTCGAAGCTTTTATAGGTAGGTATTTGTATTGACACTATGGGTATATTAGCTGACAGTGTAAGGAACTTTAAGAAGGTTAGCTATTGAATTTCCAAAAACACTTCTAAAAACAATTTACAGTTACAGTATGTACCTACCTAATGGTTTTATATTTGAGATCTCTCATGGTGCTTATTTCCAAGAGCAAGTTATTTAATTACAGCTTACATTTAGGTAGTTAATGACTAATTTGTTTTACTTGGGCATAAATATTTATTTATTTAAAGTACCTACTTAAAACTTAAATAGGTATATTTCAAGATTTTTAAAAGTGTGTTTCCAATTAAACCAACATTATAGGGGATTATTTTAAAGGAATCCAAAACAACACCTTAAAATGAATAAAATTGTTTGTTTCCTTATAATCTAACTTAAAGTAGGGATCCCGAGAGGTATGCACAAGTTTTGTTGTTAGGAGTATAAAAGCTTTAATTTAATTTGAACCATATTCAACAATTATTTAGTATATCTATATTTATATGACCATATTAACAAACTCTTCCAAATAATCCAAAATACTTATTTATTTTGATCAAAATAGATTTTTCTAACCTTAAAATTTCAAAATTAGATGATATTTTTTGTTATAATATATTAACCTACCTTTGATACAGATATTCTTATTCCATAATAGACAAGCTAAATTGTTTTAATAAATGCCGTTTAGTTAAAACTATTTAATGGATAAAACCAGATATATGTAAACCAAATGCACAAAAATTTTACTTATTTGGCACTATACACTTTAGAATTTCATTAAATGCAGTATTTATACTCCTTAACTCTTAAACCAACCATTGTTACTGTGATACTATAAAGATTTATAAACTTTTAACGCTTAAACATAAATGGTAACAGTATAAATATTATTTCTTGCATTGACTATACTTTGACAGATACATAACCTGAAAAGCCTTAAATGACAATATATCAAAAGACTGCGTTCCGTACATGGTCACGTGGTGGGACTTTGAAGTGTGGAGCATAGTACATTGCCTCAGTTTACTTGATGTCAACAAGGGCAGATAACAGGATCCTATATTACCTATTTAAGCCAAAATGTCAGCAAACAATATGCAGATGTGTGTTAGTCAATAATCGCTGATAACGCTTATGTTTTAACTACTAAACTGTTCAATAAACTGTTTAATAGTTTGAAAGGGATGGATTTACAGGGTTTAATAAACTAAAATAGACATTTATTTAAATTTAACTAAACTCGTTGTGTGCAATTTATGCACATTTCTTAAGGATCTTTTTTCTTTAAGACGTCTACAAACATTACTCCTTAAATTCAATTATTTAAGATTTCCAATTAGGTAAATTCTCTAGAACCATACAAACAAAAAATACAATTATCAATGAAAGCTTCTTATGGAAAAATTTTAATTGTCACAAAGCTTTG
The DNA here is from genome assembly GCA_921294245.1 of Brassicogethes aeneus. NCBI lineage: Eukaryota > Metazoa > Arthropoda > Insecta > Coleoptera > Nitidulidae > Brassicogethes > Brassicogethes aeneus. The sequence goes on along the minus strand of OV121133.1, from coordinate 57,581,582 downwards.
CAAAGGAACCGATCTTACGAAAATAAGAAACGAGAAGCCACAATTAAAAGATAATTGCATTGTATTACGATCTTAAAAATCCTGAGACATCTACCTCTTAAAACGTAATTTTTAGTAGTTTTAGGTAAAACCGAGTCGTAGTGAATCGCGCTAATTAGAGGCAGAGTCAGACCGGTTCAACGAATAAATAAGTTTATTTCCTAAAATTAAAGTTAATTCGAATTTTAGGATGACACGGTTCATGATTAACATTGCATGGAAATAATGACACTCCAGAATCCGGCATGCAAAAGAGACAAGCTGTGTTGCCAAGTCTCACCGAATATTTTACAAATTTTAATTGTTTCTGCTACCTAACAAATAAAATTAAATGAAATTATAATTATCAATGGTAATATAATATTGTGTATACTAGACAATACAATTTATTATAATTAGAACCAATATAATGCCAGTATTCCATGGTTACGCATTTTATCACAGCGGCAATATTTTTTATCACCTTGTTTACACGTTGCTAAGGATTTTGACACTTTTCTTGATTTGACATTTGTTGACATTTAAATACTGTGTTTGTTAAATGATTAAAATAATGAATTATAAACTCTAAAAGATCGATGGGTTGGTGTAAACGATAATAAAATTAAGGTAAGTTTGAATAAATAAGGTTTATTAAAGTCTTTTTATATTTTAAAGCACATTTTAATTTCAAATGTCAAACTGACAATTCGTTAAATCCTAAAATTCATTATATTTTCTCACTAAAAATAACTCGTGGTATGATTAATTATCAATGATATTTACTCATTCGAAAATATCATCGATGATACCTAATCATACCACTTGTTATATTATAATATATATGGGTGATTATATTGTCAGCATCAAAAGTGAGCGCAAAATTTCAGCTCAATTGGTGGAGTGGAAGTAGGTTAAAATCGACTTCCTAAATTTGTTTACATGGGTAATCACTAATTAGTTAGTTAGTACGTTTCAAACGTAGCACTCTATTAAACATATTACAAAAAAGACTATTTTTACGAAATGTTTCATGGGTGCTAATTTAGAGTACTTCTCTTTTTTCGGCTAAAAACTCATTTTTTTTGTACGACTCATATTATTTTTAATGATTTACTATTTATAGATAGGTAGGTTGTGTTTACTGGTTGCTAGAAAACGCGTCGGTAAGGTATTTTTACCGACGCGTTATCTATCAATTTATAGATAGGTAGGTTGTGTTTTCTGGTTGGTAGGAAACGGTTTGGACATAATATGCCAACTGGACGTTTCCTTGCTTTCTTAAAACCACTTCTTGAAAGTATTATAAGTTTATTCATAGCGATGTTTTACTTCTTTGTCCTATTGCCCACGATTGTTTAATGTCTGTATTTTTTTTGCTTAAAGTAGTAAAAAATAATTTCCAACAGCTTATCACGCGTTTGACAATAACGTGACATTGAAAAATATAATTACAAACGTATCCATAACAACAAATTTAAAACATTATTAAAAGTTTTTTGACAAATACGTGCTAAAATAAAAATACTCAAGAAATGTTTATAAAATATTTGCGTATGGTCGTAAAAAATCGTATAATAATCTTGCGCTTTAAGGATAGTTTACCGATTTCGAACAGTAAGGATAATTTACCATTCTTGATACTTAATATACTATAAAAATCTTAGAACATTCAGTTCTTGTATCAAAATTTTTACTTTTTTAGCTTTGGCAACAATGGTTTTCCGCATTGATGACATGGTAGTTATTAATTCGCGCCGTAGGGCAGCACTAACTCGATCCCGCTCGCATATCGTTCTGTTTAACTGATGCCACCTCTTACTAATCAACTTTTGTGTAGTCCTTTTTACCCCTTTTTCCGTTTTATTATATACCTTTGTTTCCACTCTGTTACTCTAAGCCATGCCGTGTTTAAATTTCAAGAAAATTTGACAACAGTTTTTTTTTACAAAATTAGTGAATAATATTATACTATTATTATATTCTGAGTTTCAGTACCACCAAATTTTTATTGAAACCAATAACTAATTTGCTGTCCAAAAATTATCATTCTGCAGAAAAATACTTGTCGATTAAAATGTTTTAAAAAACTGTTATAATGTTATAATACATACGTATATACATAATATGTAAAAATATTCCATATTCGATGACTTTATTCTGTTAAATTCCCAAAACTAAGTTGTCTTGTAGAAATACTTTGACAAGAGAAATGAAAAAAAACTGTAAACTGGAGGAATATAAAGTTTTTAATGCGAGACAGAACGGCATGAAGTTCGCGACTCAATATGATAATGGTCCCGAAGTTTAACACAGATGTTTCTGATGCCACTTACGGATTCTTTTCATAAAAAAACCGGAGCATTTATTAGGTTGAACAAGCGCGTTTACCTTGTACTCGTTTTGCTGTTCGCTGGCTCTCACTACGACCCGAAGATTTTCCGTGAAAAGAGTGATATTTTCTTTTGCTTTTAACAAAGAAAGATTATGTTATTTTTTAACGTATTTTGATATAATGACAATATAAATTTTATATTATACACGGAGAGAACTGTTTTGACAATGGTTACTAAAAAATCCAGTAAATTGGTGACAGTTTTAATATTTTTGAACTCATAAACTCATATATGAAAAAAAAAATATATTTAACATAAGTGTGCTGTTTGGCAACTGGAAAGTAGTAATTAAAAAACTAACAAAAAAATAGAAAAACGTGGTAAATGTATGTACGAGGTGTGTTCAGAAAATATCGGGAATTTTCGTTTTTTGAAACAAATATTTATTTATTCGTCTAAATTAAGGTTGTCGCCTTCAAAATAGTCCCCATTGGATATTATGCACATGTGCCAGCTCTTCTTCAAATACTCGAAACACTTCTAAAACTCGATCTTTGGGATAGCCTTTAGTTCTTTCAGCGATGCGCTTTTATTGTCATCTATGCTTGCAAAGCTACGGCCCTTTAGGCTCTTTATTTTTGGGAATAGGAAAAAGTCAGACAGAGGCATGTCTGGCAAATATGGAGGCTGGGGCATCATTACAGTATTGTTTTTGGCCAAAAATGTTGTTCAAAATTTAACAATTTTGGAACAAATTTTGATGCCACGCGTTTCATACCCAAAACATTCGAAAAAATTTCATGGGATGAGCCAATCGATATACCAACATCATTAGCGACTTCTCTGATGGTTTATAACCATTTCTTCCACTTTTTTCATGTTTTTATCGGTTGTTAATGTGCTTGTGCGTTCGAGGCGTTCGTAATCTTCAACGTCTTCACGGCCATCTTGGAAACTCTTATACCACTTGTAAACTCTTGTTTTACTTATAGCAGACCCACTATAGGCCTTTGTTAACATTTCACAGAATTTATTTCATTTTTTAAGCAAAATTGTATCCAAATTTTTTGATCCATTTCTTTTAACGAACGAAAATCGCCGAGCTCATAAAACACGTCTAACCTTAGCGGCTGCCACAGACAAATTAAACAATGAAAACAGCTAAAGTTTTTATCATACTTCGGGGGCATGTATACCAACATAATAAAGAAAATATTATGACAACCGGACCCTCCGAACCTGCGAAATTTAACAATTCCCGTTATTTTCTGAACACACCTCGTAAATTCTATGCTAAGGTGATTTCGTAGTGCCAAACTTACTATAAAAATACGAGAAAGGTATGACAGACAAAAACAACAATCAAAACAAAGGGCACTTATGAATAATTAAATTTAAGGTTTAGATTAGTTTTTATTTCACGCAGAAGAAAAACTTAAATATAATTATTATCTTGATACAAAAATAAAACAGTATTTAATATTAAATATAGTTTCACAACGTCAATAAATGAAAAGTTTATATGGATATTGTACTTACCTTTTAATTTCGCTGGCAGTATACTGTTTATAAACTAGATTTAACTTTAAAAATTTCGGGTGGAGACCACCGTGGAGTGACCTTAAAACATTTAACTCACTCACTTTCAGCTTCTACTTTTATATTTTCAATGGACATACAAATTTGACATTTTCACCGGCGCGCCCAAGAATTCTTGGGAATTAATGGTTAAACTATTGTTTTATAAATATCGCTCTATACAAATATTTAATTAAAAATTATTTTTAGTATTTGTCGCAGAAAAAGTATAGTATGCAACTCGTTTGTAAACTTTTCCAGAAACTCATTTAATTAAACACTTACTCGCAATCCGCTCGTGCCCAATTAATATTAGTGACTAAAATGGCGTTTATCAAACTTGTCCAACTTAATAATTAATCAATTTAAGAGGATTAAACAAAATGCACAAGATAATATAGGAAACCCCGTGCATGACATAAAATATTATAAAATGACGTAAAACAAAAATTTATAGCCGACTACATGCATAAAAAAAGAATATGGGGCTTCAAATAGTCTTTGGTACGTTTCCAAACTTTTAGTATTGAATACCACATACTTATTAATATACTAACTGCAGTAAACAGCACAATGCGTTTTTGTAGATTTAAATAAAAATGTCGAGTTACTCCAATCTGCAAGCTGATTATGTCGCTAGAAGGTGCTTTTTAATTGGTGGCAAAAATACAAATTTTGAAATTTTCATTGTTCAAAACATTGATTTAGGTCGGACTGACAGTTATCGAATTTTTTGATTGGTCCAAACTGGTTTTTACAGACTAGGAGGTAAAACCCGATTGGTCTAAATTATTTGTTCAGCCTTGGCGATTATTAACTTTGAATTTCGCGACGTAATGAAGTTATCTTCTTTGGGCGAAATTCCAGTTCGTTCTATTTCTTTATTTTTCGGAAATTTATGTTATCTTCTCCTTTGCGCAAAGTTCCGGTTTCTTTGGTTTCTTCATTTTATATTTATAGTTTTTTTTATTATATACACATTGTAAATTAATACAATGACAGTTAATTGAATGTACATAATTTTGCTGTTTTTATTAATAATGAGAATAGTTCTTAATTATAAGTTTTTTGGATATATATGTATTCTATAAATATTATATTTTGATTGAAATTCATATTTTATTAGCTAATAAATCAATTTTTTAAACCGTGAACATTTTTTAATTGTATTTTTGCCGCCAATAAAAAAATTAAATCTAGAAAAACGCACCGAAACAGTTTTAATATAAATAAATCAATATTGTTATGTATTCTAAATTAAAAAAGTAATAAATTGTTAACTTAATTATAACACATTATTACACAGTAAAAAAAATCAACTCTAAGCAACACTAATTAGAGTTCACACAGGTCCACACTAAATAGTTCTAATTTTAGAAAGGTACTTTTACTATTTTAGTGCAAACTTCTAGTGTAAATTAACACTATAGTGTTAATTTACACTAGAAGTTTGCACTAAAAGAGTAAAAGTACCTTTCTAAATTTAGAACTATTATATATATTAATATATTATTTAAGTAAAACCTATTGGTGGTAGTGATTAAAACGAAAAGGTAAATAAAGAGAAACATTTATTTGGAACAAAAATCTATGACAATTATCAAAATCGGTGCCTTTTAACCCTTATGCAGGCGCACCTCTTTATGCAACGTAGTACTCTCTAAAAATGAAATAGTCAAAATTCTACTATTTGAATTAGTAAAAGCATTTTTTACTAATAAAATAGTCGTTTTCACTTTTAAATAGTTATTTTTTACTATGTAAATAGTTAAAGTTTGACTAATTTAAGATTAGTCACCATATTTGACTATTTCTGACAGTTAAAAGTAACTAATTTCTTTAGTCGTTTACGGCCAACAACAAAGTATTATTTGAATTAAATGCATATACCTCTCCATGGTTAAATGACCCATAAAACAAATAAAGATGCAAAAAGTTTAGCTCAAAATAGCAAGACAAATAATATATTAAACTTTAAAATATTATGAACCATATTTATTGACAAATAAAATTAATTTTTATAAGAGCGGCTGACAGCCGAATGTGTTAAGACGTTAGCTTGACAAACTTGTCAAGTGACAGACCTGAGTTCAATCCCAGGCTGGGTCAAAACTTTTTTTAAATTTAAATTTACTAATTTGACTATTTCATTCAGTGGAATTTTACTAATTATTAGTGACTGCTTTTTTACTATGACAATTAGTCAAATATGACTTATAATTAGTTATTTTTGACTAATTCATTTTAAGAGAGTAGGTCGCGCGGGGTGTCAGAGACACCCCTGATGGCAAAGCGTCCCTGAGTGTTATTTACATTTTTTTTTGATTTTTTTTTAAGGTTATCAAGTTAAGATGAGCTGAGAGACAATGAGAACATATTTCGTTGCGTTCAAATTTGATAAAAGATGACAAAAAAAGAAAAAGTCAAAAGACGACAATTTTAATCAAATAAAGCATTTATTTAAAAAAAAACAAATTTTAAAAGTCATAATAATAATAAAAACAAAAAAACACTAAGCACTTAAGATAAGGTTTACTTTTACAAGTAATTATGATTTGGTAAAAATCAATAGGGAGGCGAAACCCAGCCTGCTCACGGGGTGTCCACAGCACCCAGAGCCTGTTTAAAACAAAATACCAGACAACCTATTACATTAACTTCAAAATCGGCAATGTAATATGACTGAGAATACTTTGACCGGAAGGTACTGAAAGTAAGCGCCATTTATTTGAATCGAAGTGAGACCGGTAGCTATATTTAGAAAGCTGGGGTGTTTTGTACACCCCGCGTGCCTGCTTAAGGGTTAAAATATAATTTTATATTTGAGTCGTATGGCTTAAGCAAAATGGTTCCTTAAAACGTAAAAGTTTTAGATCAATGCAATGTTTTACTGGCTGTCAACTTGTAAGCAATGAATTACCTTGATAATTCATCAGTAATCCATTTTTCTGTTATAAAAAATGGGTGATCCCATTGGTAGAGAGGCGTCAGGCGGCTGTATGTCGGGGATTTACCACAAATGTACAAATTTTCCATAATGTTAATAAAAATGTAGGTATAGGTTAATATAACAACCATTACGCTTGAAAATAAAAAGTAAATCAAGTGTGTATGTATTTAAATTATTAATTTTACAAGTAGGTCGGGTACTGCTGTAAATTATTGATATATAATATAGGTCGGGTATGGACATCCTTTTAACGTATTGGTATTTATTGAGTATTAAGGCTTAAAGAAAAAGGAAGTATAATACTTACCAAAAAATAAGAATGTCCCCTTATAAAATCTAACTGAACAAAAATGCCACACTTCCACAACGCGGTATCTCCGGATTTGCACTGCGTAGGTAGATAGGTACCAACCAAACATTTTAAAACGCATTTCGGTTATTACCAGTTTTTTCAGTCTATTTTGCCACTATTGGTGTAATTTAACTTTAATTGTTATACAATGTGCACTAGTAGTGTAAAGAAAAAAGAGCTCTTAGTAACATCAAAACAAAGAAATTGGCACTGTAGTGTACATTTTGTCACTATTTAACACATTAAGGGGTAATAAACACTCGCATTAAGTTTTTCTACCCTTTTAATTAATTTTAATAATAAATAGTGTGAATGAACCAATGAATAATGTTCATATTCTTTAAATGTGTTTAATAAAGTTAATAAGCACTAAATGCTAGTGTATTTTGTAGTGTAACTTTTACACTTACAAATCAACTCTAATATTTTTACCCCTACACTAAAAAATTTACACAGGCAAATTTTTTACTGCGTATAATTTAAAATATTAATCTTTAATATTTAGCACTGTCAACCCGCAGTCTCCGCTCCGCTTTATTGTTTTGCATTATGTAAACCTTAAATTGTTTTTTTTCAAAAATTTAAAAATCAAAAAATAAAAATAGAAAAAAAATCAGATTCTGGGGACTTTCCGATTCTAGGAATTTTGGAAAAGTTTATATGTCGAAAGGTCAAAGGTCAAAAATACAAAAATACCAAAAATTTAAATTCCAAAAAAGCATGTATATGTATATACATAAATATAACATAATAAAGTAATCAGTGCTTATGTTATAAGTAACTTTTTTTAAAATTTTACCAATAAGTACTAAATATAGAAAAATTCTTTTCTTCGCGTGTCAAAATGCTTTCAGAAAAGGAGGCCCAACAAATAAAAATTTGAATGAAAAATCAGAAACACAAATACTACGGGCGGAACATTAAAAAGGTCTCGGGAAGGCACGTATGGTGGGGTGGGTCGGGGGTGGTTGTCCTGGGGGCGGGTGTAGCTCATTAGAGCTGCGTGCCGGGACATGTATCCGGGGGATTTGTGAATCCCCCTGCCCGGTCGACGGTGTACCACTCGACCCCAATAAAAGGAAAATAAAATCATCAGAAACGGAAGTTTGAAAGATTAATAGCAAGCAAAAATAGATTTTAATGAATTTCTCGATAAAAAGGCGCGCAACGAAGAAATCGGTAAGCTCCCGGTATTTTTCTCTGTTTGCAATTTTCTTCTCTTAATATTAAACCTTGAGTATTTTTATTTCAATTACGGAAAACGTACAACAAATCCCAGAATAAACGTCTCCTTTTGAATAAAATTTAAAATTAAGGGATGCTCTTCAAATTTTAAACAATAATAGATGCAAACAAGTCCTTTATAATGTCGCTGCTACTTTATTCACTCGATCGTTTTGTCAACTCGATCACCGACTCCAACTTACAGTTTCCTTTATGTACTCTCTAAAAATGAATTAGTCAAAAATGAGTCACTAATAGCTGTTGTAAATAGACATTTTTGACTAATTAATTTTTAGAGAGTATTAAAAATTTTTTTAACCCCAAAAGATATCTACAAAAAATGTGTATTAACGTGAAAAGCTGTATTGAAATTAGTGGCGGCTCGTGGGTGTACAGGAGGGTGAGGCTACATAAGGTTAATTTTGTCTAAATACGAATAAATTTCCACCCGGGAGGTATTATTCTGCGACGCGTTGACCTTTTTTAAAATGGAGGTCATCGCCGATAGCCCTACTAAACCATTATAAATAAAAAATAAACTCTAAAAAACAAATCAAACAAAATATCACACCAAAGACTAGTTTTAATCTTAACTTAAGATTGCAAATTTATCTATTATTTGGTCGTAAAATTTTGTGTCTGCAGTGAGATTTAAAAGTAATTCTAAATTTTCAAACCGCGTCTCTCATTAAAGAATTATGCAATCTATTATTTGAAAATATAAAATTTGCTTAATTAAAACTGCTAAATCTACCTCAGTGTGGTCCCTACAATAATTAAATAAGAAATTTTACTAATCGAGACAAAAACTACAAAAGTTTTAAATAATTTAACTAATCTGAATCAAAACAATAACGTGCTCTACAAACGCTAAGAGAACACTGGCATCCCACCATTGACGGACCCCCACAAGCGATTATCATCGGTCATGTGATAAAACCACCAATCAGAACAAGCCAAGCTAAATTTCGCCTCATCTACGACTGAATATACGGTATTTATTCGCGAACTTCCGGCGATATTTTTGTTGGTGAGTCATTTTTGCTTTCTAGAGGTAAGCCCTCGTAAATGGGAGCTTCCGAGGCTGTGAAAATTTCGCCTCTGTCCTATAGCGACTCTCAACGATGCACGTTACCTTGACGCGCTTTGCGCCTGGATTTTTATTTACGCTTAGTATGATTGATTGGTTTTTTACTTTTTATTGGGTAGAACTGTTGTAAAAATACACTTGTAATAGGCAAAAATCTAAATACAAAAAGTCGTTCGTTCCTTCATTTTAAGGGTGAGGCGCGACCTCAGAGGCCTACCCTGACGAGCCTCCACTGATTGAAATTTGTCTCCAATTATAGCCTAAGAACACCCAAATTAAAATATATACTAGACCCATTTGAAATGTTAGGTTGCCAAGAAAGCCTTTAAAACATACCAAATTGCCAGGTAAAAAGGGGAAATATTTTTTTAATTATCCTTTGTATTAGTATTTTAAGTAACTTTATTTAAGAAAAAGGCAAAACTAAGCTTTAATTGTTCAAAACACATTTTTAATCGCAAATTTGGTTTTGTTGGTTTTATTAAAGGTTTTAAGATAATTTTTAATCCATTGTTGAAATATAGTATAATTTTCCAAAGATTTTTGATACGCTGAGGTCGAAATTGCTCTATTACGTGACGATCGCAAAATCATTTTTTTTCCTCAGAAGAGTAGTACTTTCAAATGGCGAGTTTTGTTAAGAACAATATACATTTCATTGTATTATAACAAAAATATACCATACACAAAAAGTTATATTTTTATTTATTAGGTACTTTTCAGTTATTACAATCATTGCCTCTAAAACAGATTTTAATTACGCAATGGTGCAATTTGTGTTTAATTCGCAAAAATAAAAAAACAATTGTAAAGCCCCGACTAATTATCAATCATTTAATTTAGTTTGTTTTAATGGCATTTTGTAGCATTAATTACCTTTCGATAATTTAAACTGAAAGGTCTCCGTTTATATTTATTTTAATGGGATGTTTATTAGCCATTATTTCCTTTATTTCAATGTTTGTTTTAGTTAATTCTTTTTTTTTTGGAGCCCTGAAATTTAATATTTAATTGGCTGCCGTCGGTGTTCTATATCAGAGTTTTGTTTAACTTTTTGATAAGGTGTGCACAAAAGAGTTCGAATTCGGCTCTTTATTTTAAGTCGATTTCCGGCCGGCTAATCAATGGAACTAATTAATTACGCGATGTTAATTGAAATTTGAGTTAAATTTGTCTTTTTATCTTTAGGGGTTATAAATGGTGTCCCAACAAAAATGGTATTTAAATAAAAATTACACAGGCTTACACAAAAACAAATAAAGAACTTTTAAGGAGACAGTAATGAAACACTTCCCACCTATATATACAGGGTGGCCGATTTATCTGAAGACATTGAAATATTTCGAAAACTACGCATCGGATCAAAAAAAGTTTTGAATAAAATTTGTTCGCCTGGAAGGGGGACATCCAATGATACCAAAGTCGATCCCTCACCACCACCCCATGGGGTGGGGGTGGGGGCAACTTTAATATTCTAAATAGGAACCCCCATTTTTTATTGCAGATTCGGATTTACTATTAAAAAATAGGTAACTTTTATGGAAAAACTTTTTTTAAATTCCTGATAGATGGCGCTGTAATCGCAAGAAACCCGATTTTTGGGAATATCTTAAAAAATTACACATCGGATCGAAAAAAAGAAAAACTTGTTTAATTTTTGGATTTTATTCGTATATCAATAAGTTAACATCTATTTTTAAAATTACCCAAGAATGGGAAATCCGAATCTGCAATTTTTCAAGATATTCCCAAAAATCGCGATTACAGCGCCATCTATCAGGAATTTAAAAAAAGTTTTTCCATAAAAGTTACTTATTTTTTAATAGTAAATCCGAATCTGCAATAAAAAATGGGGGTTCCTATTTAGAATATTAAAGTTGCCCCCACCCCCACCCCATGGCCATGGGAACATGGGAACATCAAAAGAAATTAATTAATTTAATTTATTTTGAATTCCCTTACAATTCTCGTATACACTAATTATATTTTTTAATGGGAAATCCGAATCTGCAATTTTTCAAGATATTCCCAAAAATCGCGATTACAGCGCCATCTATCAGGAATTTAAAAAAAGTTTTTCCATAAAAGTTACCTATTTTTTAATAGTAAATCCGAATCTGCAATAAAAAATGGGGGTTCCTATTTAGAATATTAAAGTTGCCCCCACCCCCACCCCATGGGGTGGTGGTGAGGGGTCGACTTTGGTATCATTGGATGTCCCCCTTCCAGGCGAACAAATTTTATTCAAAACTTTTTTTGATCCGATGCATAGTTTTCGAAATATTTCAATGTCTTCAGATAAATCGGCCACCCTGTATAATATAATATTTTATAAAATAGGTATTTATGTAACTAGACTGAAAAAACATTTCTCATGACATACAACGTCAGTTATATTGCCCTGGGTTGGAAGTTAATTTATGAAATTTGAATGGTTCTACATCTGCCCTGGAAAATCAATCTGCACACCATAAGGTATTTTTAATTCCTTAATATGTTTCCATCTTTTTTGTCTTACATTATTTTTACTTTATTATTCTCTAAAAACCTAATTAATTTATATTTGTGTTTATTTTCCTATTTACCACGCCTGTCTACTTTTTTATTAACTATATTATTTTTTTTAATGAATTTGTTCAGGTCGTTGAATTGTTTTATATATTTTTCATATATATTATATGTTTCGTAAGGTGTGTTATCAAAAAAGTATAAATAAAATGAAAGTCCCGAAGATGTAAATTCTTTAGGAAATTTAGAAACAAGATCTCCATTATATTTAGGAATTTTTACATTTAAAATTTTTAATTTTTGAAACAGAATTTTTTGTACTCCGTCAAGTTTATTATGAACATTGGGTATAATTAAAATTTGATTCGTTTTATTCTTAATTATTTCATCCAATATGGGAATACCGTTATTTGCAGTTTCAACACTACTCGAATTATTAATGTTTTGTAAAATTTTATTAGTTTCCTTTTCTAATTGGTTTTGATTAATATCTTTATTGTCTTATTGTATATTTTTAGAAAAATCTTCAAAATATTCTAAAATATCTTGATTTACTTCTCCCGGATTATTTATGACTGATTCGGTTTCTATTGCGTTAACTGATATGCGTGATAATGCGTCGGCATTTGTATTGTACTTTCCTTTTTTATAAATTATCTCGTAATCAAATTCTTCTTTATTACAGTGTTCAAGTCTTTATTCGCTAAATTTTGTTTTAAAGGGTTATCAAAATTATTAAAAGTATTAAAATTTTCATTTAGTTCTATTTTTTCAAAAAAAGTTTAATTCTAAGATATTTAAAGGTTCAATTTCTATTGGTTCTTCAGAATTTATTTCAACGGAATTTTCGTTACTTAGAATTAAATATATATACATATAGTAATTTAATCATAGTTTTTCTTTGGTTTCTTGTTCGAGCTCGTATATTATGGGAATCTTTGAATAAGGCATTGTAAGAATTTTAGTTTCCATTCGCGTTTAGCTCTTTTAGTAATTCTACACCGATGATGCCGTCATGTTTCACACTAAATTTAAAAAGATAAAACTTAAGTGTTTCATTTATATTAAATAATTAAAAAATTAATATAATTATAACTTCGTCATGATCTTATAAAAATATAAGGTTTATATAATTTATACGCAAGATCTGGGTTCATTAAACTTCTACTACTTCCTGTGTCAATTAAAAAATTTGCGTTTAGTTCCGGAATAAATATATGGGGTAAATTATTTTTTATGTTATTTAACTGTATTCCATAAGGTTGATGGGGTTGGAAGTTTCGCAAAAAATTTGATGTTTCTGGATTTAGAATTTTTTGATCTGTTTCCGGATTTTGGGATTTCTGACCTAGCTGCGATTGGTTTTGAATAGAGTTACCATAATTGTATTCATTAAAATTTTGATTTCCATTAAAATTGATTGGGAATGCATAATTATCATGAGATGTTGATGGCATATACTCGTAATCGTCTGGAATAATTTCGTTTTCATTAGCAATATATTCTAGAATTATTTGAATTAAAATTAGTTCGTGTTGACGTTGGTTAAAATTATGGAATTGATGGGATTTATTGAATTGATTTTGATGTGAAAATTGTTGCTGTGGTTTGTTGGGAAAAATATTAGTAGGCTGCCAGTTTTGTCTAAAAGTATGAGAATTAGGGTTCTGATTTTAAAATAAAGGTTAATATCTAGGTCGTGTGGGAAATGTCTTGGTTGAGGCCTTGGGTAATTATTTGGTCTCACAGGTGCCATTCGATTAATATGTCTAAAAGATGTTTGAGTATTAATAGAGTTTATTTTTTGGGAAGAATACAAAAAAATTTCTTATTTGACAACTAAACTCAGCTTTTTCAAGAGTAAAAGGGTTTGGAAGTCTGACGTTGGTCTGTATTTGTCCGCTTAGGCCACGCATGTAAATTTGTAATGCCAAGTCATCAAATTGTTTTATTTGAATTACTTTTTCTGCGTTAGTTTTATCGGATAATGAATTTAATTTAGCGACTAAAAGACTTCTAGCGTCTTGACAACGCATCCCGAAATTATAAGGGGTTTCATTTTTCGCAGGTCTAAGAGTTATTAAATCCTGAATCAAACAATCAATATCGCGTTGGTCTCCAAAACTTAATTGAAGCACTGTTTTTATATCAGTCCATTTGGTTAGTTCTGTACGAGAGCCAATTAATTCGAGCGCTCTACCTGTCAATTTGGCGATTACAGATCTTAAAAGAAAATCGTTTAAACCATCGGTTGAATTGTCTGTTGCAAAAGTACTAATGAATTTATCGCAAGTGTTTATAAAAATACCTAATGTTCGAGGGTTTCCCTCATAATTTGGAATAGATTCCAAGAATAAACAAATTAACTGATAATTAGTATTATTTGTAGTCATTATGTTGCTATTGCTTAATGTTAATATTTCTGAGTCGGATTCTCAATCTAATTTTACAGTTTCAATACTTTTAATTAAGTTTTCTATATCAGAATCGCTCATCAATATAAAATTAAATTACTAAAAAGCTAACATTTAAGTAGAACAACAATAGGAAAAAGGAATAAAAATGGATTGAGCACTTACAGTATTAATATTGTTTTCTTCCTTATCTAGTTGCCTATAGGTTTGTGTTGGCCCGACTTTTGATACTCGTAAGGAAGAAGGTGACAACCAACTATACGCACTTAGTTAAAGTCATATTGACAGAATGAGATGACATTGACAAATTAATTTCAATCAGTCAGCTGTGTTAAAAACGTTTAAAAGTTTATTTAAATTATATCGAGTCTTAGCGTGAAAGATTGTTAGTTTGAGTACAGCAAGTTTGGGATATTACCAAACCAGTATTAAAAGTAAAGTTGGTAATAAAAAATGGTCTCCTAGAGTAACAAGGTTGTTGATGGTAGTAGGCGAATGAATTTGAAAAATATAGAGATTGATGATTTTTTAAACAAGAAATTGTAGGTATTTTTGAGTCTAAACATACAAGGTATGATATAAATATTATATTAATCAATTTACTTAATTATTTAAAATGGTTGTAAAGCTTTGACCAAGTTTATTATTTTAATGTGGATTCCTAAGGTTTTAACTCTGATATTTATTTATCTAGTTCAGGAGACGTTATAATTCATATATTTTGTATCATAAGTCGATATCATTATATTAAATAAATTAAACCTTAATATTCCTTATTTTTAATATTACATACATATTATTATGCCTTATTTTGATTATTACGTTGATATTATTATCTGCTCTATTATTATTATTATTATTCTTACTATATTTTCTATGATTACTATGTTGTATATTATTACTGTTTCTCTATTTATTGCGCCATGTAATAGGATTAATAAGAATGAAGGTTTTGCTGTATAAAATTGAATTGTCTCTGTTTCGACTGTTTATACAAAATGAGCTGATATATTGTTACTGATGATCATTATTATAAATTTAGTTGATATTACATTTGGCTTGGTAATACTTAAGAATCTGCATTTATTAAACCTTGGAAATAAAACCCTTTAACCTATAAACTTGGAAATATATATATACTTCTATAAATCTACCGTATTAAACTAGTAAATCTAAATCCCCTAAAGTGACAAAAAGCTAACTGAAACTAATAATCTCAAAACGTTTGATAAAACCTATTGTTAAAATTAATATTCAAATAAAATGAATATAAAGCTGACAACCATTATTTGTGTGTTTTTATTACTTAGGTAATCTAATTTCCTCTCTCTGGCATCCTTCCTATCTAGAAGCGAATTCAAATAACACAACGTAGGTACCTTTCCGACTAGACTAGATGATCACACCGTTTTTGGCCACGCTTGACAACATTGCGAAGTTGTTGAGGTTATGTTTGAATTCGCGAGATTCTTAAAATCTCCTTGGGTTTTCATGAGTTTAGGGTACTACCCCCTCGTGACCATCACAGGTTCCGAAAAATTTGTTCTTTTCTCAGGTCTTTTTACTTCTATCTTATTCTAATTGGTATTGACGATGTGTGTCCTCCACCAGGGGTTGAAGATTTTTGTTCTCACCCTATGTAGTCTGTTTTTTACCACTATGGGAACACGATTTTAACTAGTGAATTAATCGTATGACGAACGGGATCTGCACACGAACTTTTCGTTGCCGATTATAGTTCACTAAAATCAACCCTTCACTCGCCCACCGACTGCGCCACTTTTGTTTGCGGTTCCAAGAATAGGGTTTTAAAAACAAATATTTTCTACACAGGGACTTTATTGTTTAAGTATGATTTACATAAAGACAATCTTATTATGTTTTACATTTGTTTTATTATCTTTACTGCTGAGCATGCAACTTCTCAGGTTACACCGAGATGGGACGTTCATAACTCGAGGAGGAATAATGAATAATTTTTTGTAATTGCTGTCGACCGGTATTATTATTAAAAGTAGAAATTGAGGTTAGGTAGATCTGACAGTTATATAATTTTTTTATTAATCCACAACGGGTAAAAAATTTACCTGATTGGTTTTAACTATTTTATAGCCTAGGACATAATCGAATACTTTGGTGGTGTTGACAATAATAAATCTTAAATTATAGAACGCTTGATAAATAAAATTATTCAAATGTAAACCATCATGTTGCAAAAACTCTTCAAAACTAGACCTTAAATTTGCTAAAACTGACCAATTTATTTTTTTGTAATTGAACTATTGTGACTTGTTTGTCGTTGTAAACCCAAAGAAAAATGCTAGTTTTAACAAATTTGAGGTTGTTTTCAACTAGATGGTCATATCTAGATAATGTTACTTCTATAAGATTTTTTCGAATAATTATTTTAATATAATTTAAATAAATACTCGTGAAAATCTGATGAGATTTAAAGCTTTTTTTCGGTATAATTCCTTTAAACTTATTTAACAGAAAAATCTATTCTGGGATTTAAATTCTTTGTTCCTAACAAATCGATTAATTTAAAAGATTCACTCAAAGGATCAAGGACGAGAGCTGGAGTCACTAATGCTTCCCTCCGGTGACTATAGCACCACCACAGAGGAGGCACCACCAAGGCCAGCTCCACCAGCTGGCGTAAGGCCAGCTGACTGGAAGATAGCTGCAAAGGTATTGAAAGAAAACTCCATAAAGTGAGCTATCCACTCATATTGGATCTTTTAAAAGCGCGAGACCACACACTGAAGACCTCTTGAATCTTTCGCCAAGATTGTGGCACGTAGCCTAGCGTAAGGCAGGCTCTAAAGAGGTGTATTAAGTGCGGAGTGAGTGGTTCTAGCCCTTTTTGTAATAGAGCCGGAAAGTTGCTGTGTGGCACACAGCAACTTTCCGGCTCTATTACAAAAAGGGCTAGAACCACTCACTCCGCACTTAATACACCTCTTTAGAGCCTGCCTTACGCTAGGCTACGTGCCACAATCTTGGCGAAAGATTCAAGAGGTCTTCATCCCCAAGCCAGGACGTTGTAACTACGAGACGGCAAAGGATTATAGACCCATCAATCTATCCTCGTTTCTTTTAAAAACTATGGAGAAACTGGTGGACATATTTATTAGGGATGGGGTACTTAAAAGACTGCCCATGCATCCTAATTAACACTCCTACGGGACCGCCTTGTCGACTTAGACCGCTCTTCACAGCCTTGTGACAAGATTGGAGATGGGGCACGTTTCTAGATATCGAAGGAGCATTTAACAATTCCTCCTTCGAATCAATATATAGAGCCACAAAGGGCTTTCACATAGAGAATACAATTGTCAAATGGATACATGTCATGCTTGAAAGCAGGATCATTAAAAGCTCGATTGGAAGTACGGAGATTAGCTCAACCGTAGCCAAGGTGTATTATCGCCCTTGCTGTGGTGCCTATTTCTGGATGGGCTACTCCGCAACCTAAACGATGAAGGTATATACACTCAAGGCAAGGGTACCAAACACCATTAAAGAGATCATGCAAAGAGCTCTTAATAAGGTCAACGCTCAACGATCACCATCAATCCGGATTAGACCGAAATGGTACCATTCACCAACCGAAGAAACACCCTATCCAAATCGGTAAAATATCTGAGAGTCATCTTTGACTCCAGGATGACCTGGAAACATCAAGTTACCAGGGTCGTCCAGAGGGCCACTGCTAGCCTATGGGCCTGCATTAGGAACATTGAGCGCACCTGGGGCTTACAAACCCATATAGTACACTGACTTTACACATCAGTAATAAGGCCAATGATCACATACGGCAGTAGTATGGTGGAACGCGCTAAGCAAATCCACCTACAAGCAAAAGTTAGATAAGCTTCAACGACTTGCATGGGAATAATTGGAGCTTTTAAAACCACTCCAACACTAGCAAAGGAGGCCATATTGGGACTAACGCCTCTACATCTCTTTGTAGAGGCACGGGTTTGGAAGGTCTCGGTCAGACTTAATAATTGGGGACAATGGGCTTACAGAGGGGAAAACTCTGGGCATGCAAGGGCCTGGACTAATACTATCAACTAGAAATGATGCAATGCCAAGGACGGCAACCCCCCTTGGAAGATATAAAGTCATTTTTCCTTCAAGAAACAACTAGAGCGAGCCTGGCTTTCTCAAACCGAAGGGGCTTATCTGGTACACGGATGGGTCTTTAAAGGTGCAGGAGCTGGTATATATGAGAAGCGACCTGGGGCGAAAATAAGCCTTGCAAGGTATACCATACTGAGATCTAAGCCATTCTGATCTACGCCCAAGATAATCTCCAGAGAGGTTACTCGGCTAAACATATCTACATGCATATGTAGCGACAGCCAAGCAGCACTCCTGGCTCTTTTCTCAGAAAGGGTCAACTCGACCGTAGAATTACTCAGTGTGCTCAACAAGGTGACCCTTGTATGGGTACCGTGTCATCGAGGTATCAAAGGCAACGAGGAAGCAGCTGGCTTGTGAGGGCAGTAACACCGCCTTTATAGGGCCAGAACCTGCTAAAGAGGTTGCCTTCTGTCTGGTAAAAGAACAAAGGGCAGGAACAATAAGGCCTCAGACAGTTAAGGGTCTTTATAAGGGGTCCTAAAAACTGCCAAGAGACAAAACCGGACTCAGTAATGAGACGGATTATAGGTACTGCGACGCTCTAGTCAATAGCAGATTACACCTCAGGGACAGGTATGTGGAACCGGAGGAAATAAAGCAGAGTGGGTCTGCGCTTTTCTTAAAAGATGCGGGCTCCTTAGGTAACGCAGGGCTCCACCAAAAGGCGTTTGAACAATGGGCTATATGTGTGCCTACGTGCTGCCTGCAGAGGCACGATAAATACGATTGAATTTTTAGTTAGATATGAGACGGATTATAGGTACTGCGACGCTCTAGTCAATAGCAGATTAAAACACCTCAGGGACAGGTATGTGGAACCGGAGGAAATAAAGCAGAGTGGGTCTGTGCTTTTCTTAAAAGATGCGGACTCCTTAGGTAAGGCAGGGCTCCACCAAAAGGCGTTTGAACAATGGGCTACATGTGTGCCTACGTGCTGCCTGCAGAGGCACGATAAATACGATTGAATTTTTGGTTAGATATAAATGTATGCTAAAAAACTACCCCATTGTTAGGAACAAAAAATTATGCCAGATTTTTATGCGTTACCTAAAATACACCTGGTTAATATTTGTCGAATTTTAATTCAATTTATACGAATATTTGCGATAGTATTATTTCCGCACACGATTAATTAACAACAACGCGTATTATAAACGTGCCAACACGGTTAATTTGATAGTCAAACATACACACATACACGCATAAAGGATAACAAGGATAACAACAAACATGGATACACTATCAAACCAAATTTAAGCAACTTAAAGTGGCATGGTGCTCAAGTTCTTGGCAATTTGTTGTGGTGATGTTACCTAGCCCACAAGGTCCTGCGATTTAACGCCTCTAGACTTTTTTTTTTAAATAATCACATATTTAAATGTTGCTCTACTTTTGATCAAGCAGTGTATGTGGACTTTATTGTAACCGGAAAATGATATATCCAATTAATTTTTGCCAATTAATTAATCAATGAAAATATATTCACCGGTTGCCGCGGCCGTTTATTGGCCAGGCGACAAAGCTTTAAGCTGCCGTTTTGTCAATACCAAAATGTAATAACTCAATAAGCTCTGGTATTATGCTTAAACCTAATGCATTGTTTAACATTAATGGGTCATGTCCTGAGGTTAGTTTAAATAATAATAAAATTTTAGATCCATAAATTATTTTATCCACGACTACCTTATAATATATACTTTATAAATGAGTTTTCTAAAGCAAAATGTTAGTCATATTTCACAGAGTGAATAATAGCAGTAAATAATCATTATTCACTGGTCTAGAGTTCCTATAGGACACACGATATAGATTGTATCTGGCAAGCACTTATCAGTTCGTCTAGGCAATTATAGCACTTTAATTAGCTAACTTTATACCAATCATAAAAGTCTTGTTAAAGTATTACTTTAATATGTTTTTTTAATGCAATTGAATAAAAATTTAACATTAAGGAGACTATTTCAAGTTAGTAAGCAGTTGACATGACATGACAAGCTTAGCATAAATTGCTGTCAATTTGAAACGTCGTAACTTTGATCCAACACACGATTTTTGTTAAAAATTATTATTAAGCTTAAATTAAACATAAAAAATCAAAGCGTGAAAGATGAAGGGATGTTACGCACTCAACAAAACATCACAGAAGTCACTTTTCGAAATACGAATTACCTAAAAAATCACATTCATTGGAAATAAAATACTGCATAAATTATAAATAATAGAATTATTAAGTAGGTAGTAAGCCATGTAATCAACTGACAACTAATAATTATTTGAAACGTCAAATTTTAACAACGTGGTGGTGCAATAATAATTCCTGTTAAAATTATAATTTGCTTTCAAAAATACGTTAACAATGGAAATTGATAGTGAGAAAGAGATATTGTGTACTCCACCGGATATAACAGAAGCTGCAAAAGTGACTTCCCTAAATTTGTTGCCTGAAAAATCCCGAAATTTGTACTTATCTATGTACAACACCTTTATGGACTGGAGAGCTACCAAGAAAATTAATTCATTCTCAGAGTCAGTTTTACTGGTATATTTTACGGAATTAGCTGCAAAATATAAGTCATCCACATTATGGACACATTACTCTATGCTTAGGAGTACCCTTAATATAAATCAAGGAGTCAATATACAAAACTATGTCAAACTGCGTTCACTTTTAAAACGGAAGTCTGAAGGCTTTCAACCGAAAAGAGCTAATACATTTTCTTCCGAAGAAATCAACAAATTTCTTATTCAAGCATGTGATGAAAAAAATCTTGCAATGAAGGTAAGAAACTAGCTACATTTAAAAACTTGTTTAAATAACATTCATGAAATATTATTCTTTGTTATCAGGTTAAAATGATAATGGGAATAATGGGTGCATGCCGGGCAAATGAAATGTATAACATGAAAATAGAGGACATAAAAGACCTTGGATCAGCCTTTTTGGTAAACGTGCCCAATACCAAAACAAAAATCAGTAGAAAATTTACTATTACTGATAATTTTTACCCGATCTGTAAAAAATACATGGATCTCCGTCCGACATATGTTTTTTCTGAATTACCAAAATGGCACGTGCACTTCACAAAGGATTGGTATTAACAAATTCACAAAAATGGGAAGACAAATAGCTGAGTTTTTGAAACTGCCAAATCCCGAGAAATATTCTGGACATAGTTTCCGCAGATCGTCTGCAACCTTACTCGTCGATGCAGGTGGAGACATAACAACATTAAAGAGACACGGGCAACATTGACGAGTCAATTAAAAATAAAATGGATACAGCTTATAAAATATTAAGCCCGATACAAGAGACTATATGTAACTACCAAACTGAAGATATCAATCAAATTAGTTCTATAACTCCTTAACTTCTTTTAATATTAGTCATTGCTCAAATACAAATATTACAATTAATATAAATAAATAGTTTTAAAAATAGTCACAAGCATCTTTAATTTTTGGTTTTGTTAATGTCAAATAGGTTATAATAAATATAAATTTTTTTGCATTAAAATCCGTTAAAAGTCAATAGTAGTCGTGGACAAAGCAGGTTAATTATGCCACTCGCTACGCTCGTGACATAAACTTAACCTTCGTGAATAATAGCCCTCATTATATGCTCGTATATTAATATACTATATTTTAATCAGTTGGTTCATAATGTTGTTTTAAAATTTTATTAAAGTTAAAGCTTGAGAAAAAACATTATCCAGATATAAAACATTGCGAACGCAACGTTGCAAAACTGAACCTTAAATTTATTAAAACTCGTTGTGTACTCTACTATCTACTCTCTTGAAATGAATTAGTCATAAATAACAAATTGTCATAGCAAAAAAGCAGCCACTAATAACTGTTATCTAAAGCAATTTGTATCCCGGACATAGTCAATTCCTATGTAAAATTATCCGCTGAATCCGAAAATACCTTATGAGGGCAGTTTTTGAGATTCCATATTATATGGAAAATTGACTATATCTCAAAAACGAGTCTAGTTTTATTACTTATGACGGCATTTTCTGATTCAACGGACAATTTTACATAGGAATTGATTGCTATAATATAGCAACTTTTATACTGGACATATTATGTCCAGTATAAAAATTGCTGTTGACTAGAATTATTTGTTAACATCAGTTTAGTTTACTACTATTATTTTGTAAAATTTAACATAATTCTTTGTATAAAACCAGGGATTGTAACATTTTACTGAAAGTTTTGTAAAGGTACTATGCGATTTGTAAATTTTCATAGGTTACAGATTATTTTGTTAATGTTTAAGAAATTATTTCGTTGAAAAAGTACACATGATTTCAGGCAACCATCAAAACATTTCTCACTGACTTTTCATCGTCAACCATCTATCTTTAGCACAACAATACGCATCACAAGTTCAACTTCAGCGTCTGCAACTAAATATATGAGCAGAAATCTATTATTATTGTTATTCGGATTCCTACCTATTAACAAGTGTGCGAAGTAAAAATGACATCACTGGTTTTTAAACTGAGATTAGGGGATACAGTGAAGTGGGTTAAAGTATATCAGTAAGGGCTGGTTTATCAATGTCCAGTATCTTAACTGGTAAATAAAATTAAAGTGGTAGCTAAACTGTTTATCAATATGCATAGTGATTATAGTAAATTTAACTGAAAGCTTCAAGTGTCAGATAAGGAAGTAACTAGCAGTTATCGCGATTTATTGGTTATATTTGTGTTTGTGTAGTATTGTTTTTGAAATAAATATTGGAGATTTTTTTGAAAGCCACGACGATAAACAAATTGTTGAGTTTGTGCAATACAAGAAAAAACTATATTCAGTTTTAGAACGGCAAGAACATTAAAATTATGACGATGTTGATTTTTTTGAGATATTGGCTGCAGAAACAAATATAGTGAAAATCATAGAGAGAGAAATAGAAACTTTTAAGTATAGGTTCGTACAAGTTCTAAATATTGGTTTACGTATCAAGAGAACAATTTGAAATGAATTGATCTTAACACGTTAACGGCCACGGCGGTCCCAGGGGACCGCTAATAGTTTTTCCATCCAGGCCACGGCGGTCCCTAGGGACCGCCTGTCAATTTTTTGTTTAACAGTTTAACATGATTTTCTGGCCAGCGGACCGCTCGTATAAGGTATTTTAAAGCATGCATAGGACCGCTTGGCCCTGACGGCTGACGAAGATACAAGAGTTTTTTAATTATTTATTTTTTAATCTGTATTTTGACGATTTTATTTTTTAAAATGATACAAGTAAAATATCAACTTGGCCCAGTAAACAAAATCACCAATAACGCCGTGGCGTTTAACGTGTTAAATAGATTTTTTATGGTAAAGTAAGATTTTAAAATGCGATATTTTTAAATTAATGTATGTAACCAAAAATAAAAGGTAATATATTATATAAAGATTTGTATGTAAGTTTTTTTATTTAAAAACATACCTGTATCTACTACCTATAGGTGTAACACCTATAGAATAAAAATAATAAAACAAGCATAATGAAATATATAATCTAAACCAAATTGTCAAAGAACCAACAAGAGTTACAGATATATCACAAACACTACTCGATTTGATTTGAATTGAAAAGGATATGGAGTATGAAGAATGTATAACTACTGATCTTTTACATATGACTGATCACTTTTTAGTAAAATGTAGTTTAAAAATATCTACAAATAAGCCTAAACCTAAAACTATTTCTTTTAGAGATTACCATGGTTATAGAATGGATGATCAAATTCTGATAGAGACTATAAATACTACAAAAAACTTTTTTTCTTTTATTCAACAAAAATTTATACAATTCCAAGCTTTTATGGAAAAATCTAAACAGGCTAAATATAAATCGCAAAAATGAGCCAACAACTCCAACTCACCTAGTAAAGGCTGATGTATTAAATAATTTCTTTATTAACTCCACACTATGTCATGAAATCTGTAAAAATGTATGTTCTTTTTATAACAACAAAAAACCTTTCTTAAAAGTTTCTTTTGATTTTCAAGAAGTGAGCGAAGAAGAAGTACTAAAAACGTTTAAGACTATAAAATCCAATGCTAATGGCATCGATCAGATAGATTTGAAAATGTGGAAAATTATACTGCCTTATAAGTATACTGTTTAACACATAACAAAACCTACCTTATAAACCTTTCACTATCCTCAGGATTAGTGCCATCTCTATGGAAAGCTGCAAAAGTAATACCTATTCCCAAAAAGCCTATGCCAAATGAACCATCTGATCTAAGACCAATAAGTATATTACCTTTAGCATCAAAACTTTTGGAAAAGGTTGTAGGTACACAAACAAACAATGGAGTATGCAAATAAAAATATTCTTCCTGGCATGCAGTTCGGTTTTAGACGGCATCACAGCACAAATACAGCACTACTTAAAATTGCAAATGACATGGAGAAAGCTATAAATCATGAGCTCTTAATAGCCAAGCTACACTATTACTCATTTAGTGAAGAAGTTGTATGCTGGTTTAAAAACTATCTATCAGAAAAAAGCCATTAGGTATGTTTATTTAAATGGGATGGTATCGGATCTAGCACCAGTCACCAAAGGAGTATCACAATACTATCTCACACTGCACAATACATCAATATGCAGATGATACGCAGTTGTACAAGTCTTGTTCTACCATTAATATAAACAATACCATATCTACCCTGAATAAAAACCTTGAGTCCATATCCAACTGGTCAAAAGCAAATGGACTTTTGTTTAATCCAAAAAAAAACTAGGAATGTGTGCTGGAACTCGTGTAGGACGAAATTAATAATAAACTGTGATTTACTAATTGATAAATGTGATAAAACTGGATTCCTGCTGTTAAAATTTGGGTGTTTACTTTGACTGTCATTAAAATTATGAAAAACATATAGGTAACTAGTCTTTTAAAATGTGCATTTGTTAAATTTAAGTCAATTTATTGTTATAAAAACTTTTTAAGTTGTGATTTGAAATGGACACATATAATAGTAGGATGTATATAACGCAATAAAGTTTATTATTATTATTATTATTATTATTATTATTCTTATTATAAAAATATACACAAAATAAGAGTTATTTGAAGTTATGTGTTTTATACGCATGTCATGAATTTTTACGGATACGTAGGTGATCCCCTATAATGTCGCCCCCCTTTAACTTTTTTATTTTAAGTGTCCCAAAAAATTTAAAAGCGTGGTTATGTATGTACTAAAAAATACTTTTTTTCTACTTACAAAGATACGAAACTGGAACAGTACGAGGTGAAGAAAAACACTTCTATTCGGATGTCAGATAAAGGTAACTGTAAGTCAAGGGACAATTTTATTTATTATACGATATATCGTATACAAAAACGTAAAAAGAAATTAATAAAAGTAGAAAGTAAGGTTAAGTAGATTTAAGCGCAAAGTTGCACTTTTCCGAGGAGCGAGCGTTTTTTTACTTTGTCGCTCGCTTAGTAACCATGCATGGTTTTCATGGAAACCATAATAAAGAAACGTTTAGTGTATTTGCGACTTTTGACACAAACGTCAAATTTGAGGTTATCAATAATTATTAATGTTTACCAAAAATTCTTATAGAAACACATGTTTTAGAAAAAATCCTGTGTGTAATTCGAGCGCAAAGTTACATTGCAGCTCTCGCGAGACGCATCGCGCGTTAAACTTCTCGCTCAGAGCGGCAATGCACTTTGCACTTTGCGCTCTTAATACACAAATAACTATTATAATCCACTCTTAAGTAGTAGTAAATTTAACAAAATGGATTTTGAGATTTGATTTCGAAACGAAATTAATTGGTGAAAAAGGTAGAAAAGTAGATGGAGGAGAAAAGTGAACAAGAGTCTGTGCGAAAATTTACTTTGGGCCGTCGCGACGCAACGCTTGACGACGTCCAAATTAGTCGGATCCTTTATAAAAGGGACCGCACTGTAAGAAATAAAATTATGCCTTTTTTCCCCTTACTTGACTTGACTTATTTAATAAATAAATACATAAATAACACTGGTCTACAATAATTTTAAACAGACACCACAACACAAATATTTTATAAAAAAAACCAAATATACTTCTGAAAACATACTGTGCGCAGAAAATAAAGAATTCGACTGCAAAGTTGGCAGCGAATGCTTGTGACGTTTTACTTCCGGTACACTGTGCGATTTCCGCAATCAACCGATATTCATTATTTACCGGCAATTTTCCCCATCCTGCTATTCCTGCTGCTTGCGCTGTATCGAGCAGGACAAGCGGGATTCTTTCATTGTCCCTTTTGCCCCATTGTTTTTAATTAATTTTACTGCCTCCGGATTATCGTTAGAAATGCTTCTGCCACTTACTTTGCTCTTTATTTTTCATTTACGCAGCTTTCGCTTTAAATTGAAACGCGACACGTTTCCCGCTCGACATCAAATCCAAATAGAAATGTACATTGTACAATTTTACACTACGCAGTTTTTTATTTGACTATACAAATGTTCAATAATTATTTTCTAAATTCTCCATTTAATTAATAATTTAATTGTTTAAAATGTATGTAGGTAATTACAGTCGGAGAAAAATAATAATGCAATTTTTTTTAAACATAATTTTAAGGAGATTTTAGGATATTTTTATAAAGTTTTTGCCAACAACTTTTTGGTCAGATATGGGATGGTTTTAGGATTTTTTTTAAACCCCTTATATTAGCTTGACTTGTATGTAATGGAAATAAATCTATGGAGTCGATTTTAACCCACTTAAACCCAACCGATTGAGCTTAAATTTTGCATAGGTACAATTTTGGTGTCAGTAACAAAACAATCTAGAATACTCAATATTGTTATTTGTTTAAAATGGCCTCCACTTTAAGATGGCGGATTACCTTTTCTCTACGGGTCCAATCCAATTATAGTCAATCTAGATTCTGGGCAGTTTCTATAAACAATTCTACATTCGACAATCGACATTTTTACACAGTTTTGGTAATTTTAGACAGTTTTAAGGACAATTTTAGACTGTTTTTTTATTTTATTAACATAATTTGGACGGTTTTAGAACGTTTTTGAACAGTTCTAATAAACTTGGGGTCCAACAGGTGATTATTGATAGTTTTGGGGTGTCATTATTACTGGTACTGGTACATTTTTGATAGTTTTTGCTTAATTTGCATAATTTTTTAGATATGGCCGATTCCATTTCAAATCAGGCAGCAAAAAAAGTGACTGTCTCAGATTTC
The DNA here is from genome assembly GCA_921294245.1 of Brassicogethes aeneus. Lineage (NCBI taxonomy): Eukaryota > Metazoa > Arthropoda > Insecta > Coleoptera > Nitidulidae > Brassicogethes > Brassicogethes aeneus. Next base: position 57,553,733 of record OV121133.1, on the reverse strand, counting down.
TCTTTGGTTAAAATATATTGTTTTTTTACTTAAATCTAAGGTATACGTATTTTTTCTTTCGTCGATAAAGTCATTTTTCGCGGAGTTACGAGCAATTGCGATGTTATAAGCTGTAAAGCGAAGGTGCTGAATTTTTGCTGTATATTTTTTTTAAAACACAATTTTTCTGACAAATCTTTATGGGATCCTATTGTACTTCGACATAAGGGACAAGTATGAACCAAAAGAGATAATAGACTATGAGATATGACTAAAAGGTTAGGATAAACAAAATGGCGGTCCATTTTTCAAAAAATACAAAAACTTGAATATCTCAAATATATCATTATTTTTTTTCACAAAAATTTAAACGTAGCTTCTTTGAAACATAACAGTCAAAATACAATTTTTCCGATAGCGGCTAAAAAGCTGTAGGAAACAGTATTTTGTTTTTAATTAGCGAAATATTGAACCTTTATTCAACATTGCATACATTACTATATTAAAGTGTTTTTTGATATATACATGCTTACTTATGTTTGGGGGTATACATTTTTGATGTGCAGGTTGAAAAATAATTTTTATTTTTAGTTTATTTATAACATTTATAATCTCGATAAAATGTATGCAGCTGCAATAAAAGCTATTTAGCAGTCTGTAAATAACATAAACGATTAATATATGATTAGTTCAATTATTTGTTAAAATTATGTGACATTTGACATCTGTCAGTTTAACTCTAATTTCGTCTTATTTGCTAAGTTTCTTAAGGCCCCAATTCTGTGTACGAAACAGAAGGGTATGTCTCTAAATCCATATCAGCTTCTTGAGACCCCAATTCTGTGTAGTTCTTATAGCGCTTATAGCAACTTTTACAAACTAAGGTGTTTTTACTACGTGGAAAATGCGTTTGTAGCAAACTTTGCGCCTTTTGCTTTAAAGAATTTACATTGCAATTTTACAGAGCCGTTTTCAATACAGTTTATTAAATATACACTTAATATGTACTATCATTTAAATCAAAAACGGCCATTTGTTACAAATAATTGGGTTTTTTCATCCGTCATTTTAACGCTTATTTAATTTTATTTTCTGAAAATATTGCAATATAAGTATTTTTTGTGTATAAAAGTCTTAATTTATAATACTAAAAATACATAAATTGCATTATTTTTAGCAAATAAGACGAAATTAGAGTTAAACTGACAGATGTCAAATGTCATATAATTTTAACAAATAATTAAACTAATCATATATTAATCGTTTATGTTATTTACAGACTGCTAAATAGCTTTTATTGCAGCTGCATACATTTTATCGAGATTATGTTATAAATAAACTAAAAATAAAAATTATTTTTTAACCTGCACATCAAAAATGTATACCCCCAAACATAAGTAAGCATGTATACAGGGTGTTTCATAATATATGCGCAGGACTTCAGGATGTGATAGCTCATCCGAAAAGATGTAAAAAGTCGATATTAACTTACCCTCTAAAATGCACAATTTTCGAGATACAGGGTGTTGAAATTTTAGAATAAAAATCGGTTTTTTCAATTATCTCTGGAACCGTTTGTCGTACAAAAAACAGCTTTTTTAAGCATTTTCTACTCATAATAAGCTATGTTTTGTGCCAGAAAAAAATTTTTTTTACTCATAATTGGTGGAGATTTTGAAGGGGTAGCGGGTGTTTTTCTCCTCAACTTCAACGCCCCTGAAAAAAGTATGGTTTTGAGAAGCCCATTCGAACCGCCAATGATTTCTACACAAAAAAGGTACTTTTGGTCATAAGCTCTAAAGTTGACCGTTTTCGAGAAAAATCAACTTTTATGTTTAAAAACATGGTAAATTTTTTGAAAAAAAAAAATTTATTACTAATTTAACAAAATTTATTTTAACGTTAGAAAAAGTAACAAAACCAAACGATAATTGCAAAATTAAAATAAAAATAAAAAATGATTTTTTACACAAATGCTGAAATGTTCGAAATGCTTTACCTTTACGGTTTGGAGAATTTAGCAAAGACAACTTTTGAATCATTTTTTATTTTGCAATTATGGTTTGGTTTTGTTACTTATTCTAACGTTAAAATAAATTTTGTTTAATTAGTAAAAAAAAATTTTTTTTTTAAATTGACCATGTTTTTAAACATAAAAGTTGATTTTTCTCGAAAACGGTCAACTTTAGAGCTTATGACCAAGAGTACCTTTTTTGTGTAGAAAACATTGGCGGTTCGAATAGGCCTCTCAAAACCGTACATTTTTCAGGGGCGTAGAAGTTGAGGAGAAAAACACCCGCTACCCCTTCAAAATCTCCACTAATTATGAGGAATAAATTTTTTTTTCTGGCACAAAACATAGCTTATTTTGGGTAGAAAATGCTTACAAAAGCTGTTTTTTGTACGATAAACGGTTCCGGAGATATTCGAAAAAAACGATTTTTTTTCAAAAATTTCAACACCCTGTATCTCGAAAATTGTGCATTTTAGAGCGTAAGTTAATAGCGACTTTTTTCATCTTTTTAGATGAGTTATCACATCCTGAAGTCCTGCGCATATATTATAAAACACCCTGTATATCAAAAAACACTTTAATATAGTAATGTATGCAATGTTGAATAAAGGTTCAATATTTCGCTAATTAAAAACAAAATACTGTTTCCTACAGCTTTTTAGCCGCTATCGGACAAATTGTATTTTGACTGTTATATTTCAAAGAAGCTATGTTTAAATTTTTGTGAAAAAAAATAATGATATATTTGAGATATTCAAGTTTTTGTATTTTTTGAAAAATGGACCGCCATTTTGTTTATCCTAACCTTTTAGTCATATCTCATAGTCTATTATCTCTTTTGGTTCATACTTGTCCCTTATGTCGAAGTACAATATGATCCCATAAAGATTTGTCAGAAAAATTGTGTTTTAAAAAAAATATACAGCGAAAATTCAGCACCTTCGCTTTACAGCTTATAACATCGCAAATGCTCGTACACTGAGAGAACGAAATATTTGTTAATAACGAGGCACGTTAACTATTAACAAATCGATGAGTTGGATATGGCGAAAGAAATATTAATTTGGGTCTAAGAACTGGTTAAGTTGAATTAAAGAAGCTCATAACGTATTAGCAAATGTAGATATATTAACTGTTAATATATCGAAGTTCCATTTTGTAAAAAACCACGGCAACGTCACATGCTTGCGCATATTGCATTTAAAATAATGTTGACAAATGTTAAAACGTTTTATTCGAATTTAGGTATATTAACTGTTAATATATCACAGTTCTAAGACAACTTTATCCTTTATTTGTCTGAAACACAATCACCGGACGATTTTTTAATAATTAGTATATAATTTGTTCACGATTAAGAAATTTTTTAATAGTTAACATATATTTTAAAAAAATCGCAACTGTTTTGATTTCTTAATATTAAATATTTCCTTTTCTCAGTGTAACTCCGCGAAAAATGACTTTATCGACGAAAGAAAAAATACGTATACCTTAGATTTAAGTAAAAAAACAATATATTTTAACCAAAGAGCAATCTGAGACAGTCACTTTTTTTGCTGCCTGATTTGAAATGGAATCGGCCATATTTATAATTAAATTAGGGTCATTTTAGACAGTTCTTGGTTTCGGACATTTTTAAACAATTCTAGTTCTTGGTCATTTTAGATGTTTTTAATCAGTTTTAGTTGTTCTAATTTATACTACCCATCCAAAAATAGGTGAAATGCGATACTATTTTGTATGGCTGTAAAATAATTAAATGTTAATTTTACACTGGGAAAGAAAAACATTTAAAATTATGGGGACATCTTAAAACACTCCGGGAAGTTTTTATACTTTGTAGTAAGAAAAATCGGGTTCTGTGCAATAACAAGGTCTTTTTGTTATGTTGTCATGTAGTAAATAATGAAAGTTTAGTATTTTGACAAAACATGATTATTTTATATTTATTCAACCAAGCTACATTTAAATTACAAAAGCAGTGCAGTGCGCTTACTCGATAATTCTAAATCAGGCGGAAACCCAATACATATCATCGAAATATCGGACATGGCAGTAAAGGCACACAAAATAAAGGGGCCTGTAGGTCAGGTGAGCTGTATGGGAGGGGGGAGGGGGCGAACCTTACCAATGGACGGCCGGACGGACGACGTGTCCGCCGCCACAGCTGCCGCTAGCTTTTACCCACAGTGTTAATTATGGTGACATTTGCGGTTTATTTCAGTGGTCGGCACACAGGCCGCCAGTGCCGTAACCATCCAGAATTATTTTAATTAAAACACTTTGTAATGGAGCGGCTCAAAGGGAAAACGATACAGTGTTTGGAAGAAGAAGAAGAAGAATTGGAGACACAGGTTAAAAGGCATTTTCAAAAAACGTGCTACCTTACAAATAATTTAATAGTACAGTCGAGTGCAATAGCTCAGTAGCAAGGCCATTTAAAAATCGCTTGCGATGCTCAGTCATAGCTCCGCATACTCTAGAATATTAAACAATGTAAAAAGGTGGTACATCACGCAACGGTTGCAAGCGAATATAAACAGTGGTACTGTACCTACATTATCTAAAAGGCGAAGTAAGCGCTTAAATTATAGCTAAGCTTAGTGTTTGCTGCCGAGGCTGCAGAACTAAACGAGGCAATATGCTTTCTCCACCTTGTTGTTTAAAATATTTTTTTCAAGCGTTTAATAATTCTGTAGCTACATTGGAATTCTTGAGTTACCGAAATTTTGTCATATACCTAAAGGTAGATAATGTTGACAATTGACATTGTAGGTTTTGTACTTGAATTTATTCTACAGTGACTTGTTATTTTACAGCTACCTACTTTGATTTTGAGCTAAATGCGAAGTATTTCTAAATATATAAGTTTATGAGTGTAATAATATGAAAATTTGTATACGCTTGAAAAAACTTGTGTTTGATACGTACTTTAAAAAAATTGTTCGTGTTGCGCCACTGCTTTAGGGCCTAAGCTGAGTAGACAGTGGCGTAAACATCCTCATACAAGCACAGGATATCGAACATTTAGTTTGCTATAATTTGCTAATGGTCGACCTAATTTCGATCTAATCGACGTCTCCCTTTAATCACTGGACGATAATTAAAACTAAAAGCTGCATGTTTCACTGTTGGTTTTCACTCATGATAGCTTCATCGCCAAATTACTCCATCTCTAGCTGTTGCTTTATTCGGTCTAATGTGGACAAAGGAGAGAAATGTAAAGTTTGTGGGGTTGCCTCGTTTACAGAAAAGATGATTAAAAAACAAAAACCACAATTCTTTACCATTGGATTAAGCTCCACCCGAAAATTTGTAATGTTTGTCGATCAAAATGGGTTTTGTTTAAAATAATATAGCATATTAGCATATAGCATGTAAACCCCGCAATAATATTTTATGTATCTTTTTTTTTCGTTTGAAACAAGTTATCTAATAGAAAAAGGGATACAAAGAGAAGAAAAACAATATAGAAAGAAAAATTGACGATAGAAGCATGGAAAGAGCGTAATTATTCGAGTGTCCGAGGCCGTGGTAGTAAGCTAATGAAGCGTTAGGGGAATAATTTGGAGCACGTAGGTCAAAAAGAATGCAGTCATTATCGGAAATGGTTTCGCCTGTTGCATTAAACATTAACCATACGTATACAGCACTCGTTTTTTCGGTTACGTCGTCGCCACTATTGCTTTTATGACAGTCACAAGCCACACTAGACCAATTTGCTCAAGTAATATTTTCAATCAATTTGTAAGGTTTTTAAACTAACAATAGGTGCGTATTTTAAAGTAATTTTATAAGCGGAAAATGTAAAAAAAATCACGTTTAGATGAGTTTGAATTATGTACCTCTCACAAGAGTTTATCGAAGCGATATTAAATTATTAGGGAGACAATGGCGAACGATTCCGGCGGAAATGATTAACAACGTACGTCCTGTCGTCCTGACTTAATCCCGGGCTAACGGATAATGCACTCAGGCACTATGAAACTTGTGTACTCTAACCCTCCAAACATCTGTACCTATTCGCCAGCTTTTCTTCCATTTCCTCCATTTTAGTCATCCCACTTCATAACCAAATATATGGATCATTTAGCTTAAAGAACATTTGGCCGCAATTACCAAATTATCTATTACTAATAGTACGTTTAGTAAGTACATGGCCTAGCAAATAAAAACACATTTTTTTCAGATAAAAATCATTTAATTTATTCAATGTAATCTCCATAGAGTTTAATACAATTGGCCCAGCGATCTTAACATTAACATTTTAATGCCTTTTGCATAATGGATTTGGTCAAGTGTTTTAAAATAGAATTAGTTTCCCATTCGACTTGATTTAAGTAACAATTTTTCCTAGCGAGCCATTTTTCCAAATTGGGGAAGTAGTAAAAGAGGTAGTAGTCACCATGGACCAGATATGGCGAAAAAGGTGGATGCAGCAATAATTTTTCTTACTTTTTGACCTGTTATATTTACCATTTTCTGTTGTAATTCTGTTATTAATAAATTATTATTATCATTATTAATTTCCAGCCAGCGGCTTTGTTAGCGGAAGCATTGTCCTGGTGCTTCAACGCTATTTTTCCCCATCAAAAAGCAGTGCTTAATAATGACAAACATATATTTATATCATAAGGCCTTATGACATAAATTATTATCCTCAATCAAATACCCTCCTAGGCTGTAAACCAGATTTTTACTTCCTAGTGTACAAAAAACCCGGTTGGACCAATAAAAAAAATTCGACTACTTTCAGATCGAATCCACTTACTCCCTTTAATAACACTGTGCTAGTTCAAAAATCAAGCGCGCTTAAGCGGGGCACCACAAGGGTTTGCCTAATTCGAGTACGATGAATCAAATAGTGTTAGTCGTTTTTCTAGGTTTCCTCTTGTTTTCGAGATATACAGATTTCTTCTTTTAGACCACTTATTAAATTTAGATCAATAAAAATCGATTATAATAATCATTAACTATTTAAAACCAAATAAATAGTTGTTTAGATTTTTTTTGTAATTTAAATTCATGTTTATTAAAATTATATTTATAACTATAGAATTTCTAAAGCCGGTCCTGTAGCAAATCGTAACTAATCGTCAAAATCAATTTATTTTTTTCAACAGCTTCTATTTAATGTATATAATTAATTTTTCTTAATAAATGGACTAAAAATGATAAAAATAATGTTTTTTTGTAGTTCTTGGGTCTACAACTTAAATCTGAAATATCTCGAAATCAAGAGCTTATCTTAAAAACCGACTAGCACCATTAGATTTAGCATACTCCAATTAGGTAATCCCCCCGGGTGCCCCGCTTGTTAAAAAAAAGATTTTTTAACAAACAAAATTATGCCTTGTTGTATGTTGTATTCCATGCGGCTGAGAAACGTGCTTCGTTCAATTGTAGGCCTCCGCTACGCGTCGGCATTCAAACTTTAAGCTCAGCACAAAAAGTCTCACTTCTCATGATATAAATAACTATTATCTTCAAGCGTTCTATAATTTAAATTTTATTATTGTCAACGCTCACTTCCAAATTATAATTTGATAGTGAGCGTTGACAATATTATTTAATAAAGCTGGCCTGGTTACACCGGTTGGAAAAACTGAATCCTACTGAATCCCTCGGGCGCAGGCTTTTAAACTAGTCACAGCCCAATTTAGAAATTTGGACGAAGTTCTTACTTTGAACAATATTTCCCCAAAAATGTGTATAATATGGACAAGACTGGCTTTTCCACGGTCCAGACAACGCCTGATATATTCTACGAAAAGTCGCAAGCAAGTCGGCAGTCTGACAGGTGCAGAACGAGGTCAGCATTATACTGCTGTTTGTGCTATGAATGCAGTCGGGTTATTCTTATCTTTGGCTTTTATTTTTTGAAAGAAAAATATAAGCCATAAAAGCATTAAAAAAAGAATTGTACCCTACAATTCAGATATATTTGAGGAATGGATGTTTGCGCCTTCTGAAACGACTCTTGGTAAAAATAAAGAAAATTTAACGCCACTCCTGTTGTAGTTTCTGTAAAACCAGGAACCTTAAACCAATCCTCGCAAGTTATCACTCATGGAGAGGCAACTAATCAGTCGTCTTCTGCCAGCGGCATGGTAGTTTTTGACAGACCAAGCAAGATCAAACAGAAGGAATCCAGAAACCATCTGTCAGTGTGGAGGAAATTTTTTCTTTGCCAATAGCTCCGAAGAGACTATCAACATTACGACAACCTAAAAAGAAAGCGAAAACAATTTAACTTCCCTTATTGAATTAGAAAAATCTATAGTAGATGCAAAACAGCGTCATCAATTTAACTTCCCTTATTGAATTAGAAAAATCTATAGTAGATGCAAAACAGCAAAAAGAAAGGGAAAAATTCGCAATGGAGGCGAAAAGTAAGTTTCTTAAGAGCAAGATCAAGATGACGAACAGAACACAAAAATGAAATTTGAAGAGGATGCTGATGACGACGAGGATATTCCCTGTTTATATTGTAATAGGCTGTATTCTTGGTCCTAGTGCAAAGATATTTGTCTTAAATATCAATCCTGCACTTTGCGCAAGAAAAAAACAAAAAACCAAACATTTTATTTGCCAAATTTGCGAATGTGTACGTTCTATGAGTCCTTATTTTCCTACAGAATTTACTTTTGTTTTACTTATTACGTCTTATACCTAATGTCTAATAATTTTATTTTGGGTGCCATCATACCTATAGGTGATGGCAACATATTAACTAGTTTGATATAATGACACCTTCATCATAATTTACAAATATAAATATTAGTATAAAAATCTTGTGTTTTTTGAAAATAAATTCATTTCGACTAAGATATCCTTGACTTGTTCCTTTAGTTGAATATAAATAAGAGCTATTTTAGGTAATGAAACCAGCAAATGAAAAAAAGGGGCCATCAAACCACAGCTTCCCTACTTGTGATCTTTGTCTTAATTATGGCACCATCTATTTAGTTCATGGACTTATTGAACGTACCAGTCTAAATAGAATTTACATATGACACTTATAATACAAAAATAATACATAATATATATAAATTTTAAATTGAAGAATTCTTCATATTAATATTTTGTAGGTTGTTTATTCTATTGATCTTTAAAGTATCTAATAATACATTTATAAAATCGATGCATGGCTTGTAGCACATGTATATTGAAATAAGTATAATTCATATAATTTATTGTGCTTACTTAGTTTAAAGTTTCCTTAACTTTATTTAATTTTGCATAGAGAACTTTTACCCCTTGTGTCAATAAAACTCCATACATCATAAAATATTTGATCGGTTCAAGTTAGTTATTTCATACACAATAATATAGTAAAATGTTCTTTACATTAAATATATTATCTTTTATGTTCATAATAGGTTTGAATAAACTTTATTTGGATTGATAAACTGTTGCCATTTTACCATTAAAAGATTTTTTTCTAAGGCCAAAAACAAATGAGAGTATACTCTATACCTATACCTATAGGTTTAAGCTCTCTCAATTTTTCACATGGACATATTTAAATTTTGTCCAATTTTGCACCAACAAATTTAGTTTTGTTCTGTATATAGCCTCCGTAAATGGATCAAAACTATTTGGTTCCTTAGTAATGTGTACGATGCTATATTAATTTTCCATGATTTTCGGTGATAGGTTGGCTAGCGCAGGGTGCATGTTTGACACTAAATAGAAAATAAGCAAACTATTCTTTCTGTATGCACCATTACCATAAATATCACATTTTTTAGCCTCTGGTGTTTCTGAGTTCAAAAAAAAAACTTTGTTAATAAATCTAATTAATTAAAAAATCACCAAAGATTAAATATACTTTTCTAGTACCTATATTTAATCTTTGAAATCACAAATTATATAAAAATAACATTTTATTAATTCGTCAAACCAAATAAAACCATCAAAACTGAAACATTGATAAAATATTTGATTGTGCAGACGCAAACCGGCAATCGTAGTAGTCCTGGCGGATGGTTCATAATAAATCAAAACGGCCGTGGTCGTGGTGGTGAAGGAGAAAGGAGAGAGGAGAAGAGAGATCGAGCTGATTGTACGATGACTGTGCAGCAATAAAACTCTCGTCAAATTCATCGCGGGCACTTTGGCGTTGCACGAGCGAGCATCAAGTGCGCTACGCTTACTACGTTTCCATGCCAAAAATCGCAGCTTGCCGCTCTCCTATTAATTTTATCACGTGCCACAGTGGCACATATTCTCAAAATGCATTATACGATTTTTGTTTCAACTCGCGATGAATTCCGCATCAATGGTTATATAAAAATTATCAAAAGAATGTTTATATGCCATGTAATAATCCACGGGTAAAATTTCATTTCAATTATTACCCTTGCTGTAAGATAAAATGTTTTATTGTACTAGAAATGGAAGTTCACTTTGATTAAAGTGGGATGAAATAAAATGTGTAACTTTGGTTATATATATATACACAGAGAAAAGTAATCTCTTGATTTTACTATATCTGTCTTGACTCAAATAAATTATTTATTTCGATATGATACAAGAAGATATTTATTTAGTGGAAAACTTGGGTTTATTTGACTTTTTAAACTGATGGTTTGTTTAATACAAGTAAATATTTAGTTGACTTTTTATCTCAGGTTTAGTAGAATCTTACTTAAAGAAACAAAACATTTACTTGAAGTAAGTAATTCATTTTTTTAAATTAAATGTGAAGCTTTCTTAAATAAACAAAATATTTACTTACATGAAGAAAACAATTTATTTCAGACAAATAATTAGTACCTTTTAATATTATAATTTCACGAAATATATAGTGATTGAACCAAACAAATGTTTGCTTGTTTTAATACTATGATTTATTTATTTTAATGTTGTTAATTACTTGATATTTGGTCGGGAAAATTAAATTAAAAAACGTTTATTCCAATATTTTTTATTTGAACAAAACAAGTGTACACTTGTCTTGTTGTAAATACGTATTTACAATAAACATTAAAAACACACAATATAAAATTAACAATAAACAAAACATATAATATATGAGCGGACAAAAATAGGAACAAAAAATACTTCAGTCACTGAAGTTCAGTGTAAATATTAATGCACGGCATTAATAAAATACACCAAGTCTGTGGGTATAAGTCAAAACAAGCAATTTTTCAGCAGAACCTTAAACGTGTTCGCATTAATTCAGGAAATATATTTATGGGACATTTGATCATTTTCAAAAACATAATTTATTATTATCAGATATTGTTGAAAACACCTACCTAGGTACCTGGTACCTATAGTTTAAAAACAAATACATATAGTTTGCAAACCAAAATTACTTGCACTTGTCAAATACAAAAAGAAACGGTTTATTTTTAGTTTATGGCCTGTAAGTAAAATGTGCAATTATATTTAAAAGCAACAAGTCAAGTCTGAGACATGCATGATCCAAAATAAAATAGGTACCCATATTATCATATAACTTTGTAGTTTCCAAACTACCTAGGTACACAAAATTTTAATTAACTAAATCACTTTTACTTACCAACAAAACTAAAAAGCAAATGGGTTATTAAATTAAATTATTTTCTTTGAAGAATTTTTCCATACTATTAAACTTAAACACTTAAACACAAAACTATAACCGTTGATTAAACACCTCCTTCTCTTAAGTTGCGAGTTTGTTTGCAAATTCTGCCGGCTGCCGGACAAGCGTCTTTGTCTTTGGAGTCAAATGCTCTAATTGGCTCCGCGAGTCACGTGGACATAAAAGCAAATAAATATGTATTTGCTTCAAGTAAATGTATTTTTGAAACAAACAAATCACGTGTTTACGTTAATTATATGACATACATTGTATCAATTCTATTATTTTGTTAAAATAAGATATTATATGCTTGTATTAACATTTGATAAAACTAAATCTATACAACCTATATCCAAACAATTTAATTAATTGCTCTAAATAAATATTTCTTTACAATTAATCACAACAATAAGTTGTTTTCAAGAAACTCATGATTTACAACCAAATAATAGTATTTTCTTATTGTAAACAAGAAGTTACTACGAATAAGACAATTTTACTTCATACAAGAAAAACTGTTTCAAATAAATGCATTTTCTTAAATCAAGAGATTACTTTACTGTATTTGAAATGTGGAAATTGACATACCATCTAAAATCCAAATGAGCCATGTACATTGTACATATCTTTGAATCAAATAAAACATTCATACAAAAAAGTTGCAGGATAAATACAATCGATATATACCTTGAAGCAGGAGCGGAAAAATTTCTCGACGGATTGCGGATGTAAGTTGTGTATTGTCCCCGGGGAGCGGCAGGGAGAACGCGGGCCGCTGGAACAGACCTCATCTGGCCCTGCTCTTGTTGTTCGCAAACAACGATACAACGTTAACGAACTGTTGTTTCCTGTTGCTTCTCTTGCTCCTGCTGCTCCTGCCGCTGCCGGCTCTCTCTCTAGAGTACTTCATATATCCTGACGGGCGAAAAACTTCAAGAAAGCGTCATGTTCGGTATTTATGTAGTGGAGGACTAATTTAAAAGGACTAGCAAACCGTTTTCACGTGCTTTACACTGAATTTTTAAAACTTTTTAAGACGGTTTTTAGACGATTTTTGATGGTTCTAGGCAGTTTTAGATCTTTTCTGGACAGTTTTAGACAAATAAATAAAGTGGACGCGTAATCAGATGTTGGAAATATTGAAAGTGTGAAGAGTTTTATGCCAAATTTAATTATATATTATATATTATATATTATATATTATATATTATATATTATATATTATATATTATATATTATATATTATATATTATATATTATATATTATATATTATATATTATATATTATATATTATATATTATATATTATATATTATATATTATATATTATATACTAGGGTGTGCCAAAAAAACTCGATATTTTTTTTTTCTTGCTCTCCACCCAAAATATCGTAGAATATGTCCGAACAAATATTCTGTTAAATGCGGAGCTCATAATTTCAATTTTAAGAGGTCCCTCATCGAATCTGAAGTTTTGCCGCTTAAATAACACAGAAAACTGACTTTTTTACCTTATTTATTCTTGCAACCTAGGAAGATTTTTTTTTTCCGTAAAATCCATGACTAATTCTTACAAAGCATTAAATTTGGACAAAAAAATCTTATTAAGCCGAATTTCTATTTTCATTATTTAATTTTTTACATAGCTTTAAATTTAAAGATAATAATATAAAATTGATGACTTTATACGCCTGTAACTTTTAGAATATTGACGATATAAAAAATTCGCCTAAAACTTTTTTGTGGTCCATCAGACAAGCTAAAAAATTACCATTTGACTTTTTCGTCTAACTTCAATAGTTTAGCTGAAAAGGGCAAAAAACGTAAAATTTTAAATTTAAAGCTCTGTAAAAAATTAAATAATGAAAATAGAAATTCGGCTTAATAAGATTTTTTCGTCCAAGTTTAATGCTTTGTAAGATTTGGTCATGGATTTTATAAAAAAAAAATTTCTTCCTAGGTTGCAAGAATAAATAAGGTAAAAAGGTCAGTTTTCTGTGCGGCAAAACTTCAGATTCGATGAGGGACCTCTTAAAATTGAAATTATGAGCTCCGCTTTTAACAGAATATTTGTTCGGACATATTCTACGATATTTTGGGTGGAGAGCAAGAAAAAAACTATTTCGAGTTTTTTTGGCACACCCTATTATATACTATATATTATATATTATATATTATATATTATATATTATATATTATATATTATATATTATATATTATATATTATATATTATATATTATATATTATATATTATATATTATATATTATATATTATATATTATATATTATATATTATATATTATATATTATATATTATATATTATATATTATATATTATATATTATATATTATATATTATGTATTATATATTATATATTATATAATATGTATTATATATTATATATTATATATTATACATATATTATATATATTATATATATATATATATATTATGTATTATATATTAAATAAAATGTATATAGGTTTAGTCGTCGCGGCGAATGTTTGAAATTGCGTCATCAATGTCGTTTTTGGGTAGTAGCGTATATTGTGGGTGGCCTGATTACGGACCGACATTTTGAGTAAGTTAACTTTGAATTGTTTTTTTTAACCCTAGATCACTCGCGCACCTAAGCCAACGTTATCACTCGCGCCCCGGTCTTTTCGACCGATTCACGATTTTTGCAGTTTAAAAAAATATAAAGAGTTATGATATTTTTTTATTGTTTATTATAATAATATAATAACAATACAAAACTTTTAAAGCGTGAAAAAATATTATTTTTTTTCAAGCGGCCATGATATACAACCTTATATGCCTGTATAGAGATAGTTGAAGTGCGTCTTTTTCATTAGCGGCAGACAAAAAACTCAAAAAAGCCTAGGGATAGAAGTAAATCCATAGGTGTCTCAATAGACGTCAAATAATAAAATTAATTTAGAATTTCATACAAAGCAATCACGTTGTATTAATTATATTAAATATAATCGCACGGAATATTTAGTGATTATTTATTAAATTTTAATTGAAAGAAATAAAGAACAACTAGTTTATTAGTATAATATTATGATGATAGACGAGTTGCCAATGTCGGAACTCCAAACAAATGTCAGTACGTCAAATTAATTCAAGCGCAGCATTTTGACAGAGCAGGGTTTATTTTTAGTTTAGGCTTTGTTATCTATGGTTTAGGATATTTATCGGCATTGTAAGTAAGGGTTATAAGTTTTTTTAGTTTTTATCAATAATTTCTAATGCTTTTAGCCCTAATTTTATACCACATGAGTTAAGAGTAAATAAAATAATTCCATTGCTTATCCTATTTATATTACGCCCTTGAAAAAAAAATTGTATATGTTATTTGGAGTAGAAGCTCTTTTTGTGCTTCGTACAGTTGCCTGCCTCAGCTACGCTTCGGCCGTCAATCTCTGTACTCACCACAAAAAGAGTCGCTTCTACTCCTTATGACATAATCTACTATTTTTAATAAAACAAAAAGAAAAAGAAAAAAGTTTATTATTTAAAATTAAAATATTCTTTAAAAGTTTGAAACGGGGTGCGACGTATTGAAGGTTTTTAGGAATTGTCACGGAGCCATAAAATCCAGACATGCGCGTTTCGAATACTATGTAGAAAAATCCAAGAGGTCGGTCAAAAAGACCAGGACGCGAGTGATCTAGGGTTAAATGAAATGCCTCTGGTTTTTAGATTTTACCTTTATTAATGTTGTACAATTGTTAAGGAACAAATTCTCCTGACAAAGCACCGTATGCAACTGTCCCGATGACTGTAAACGGTAAGTGGCGGCTGGTGGATTTTGGCACACCCATATCTCAGTTATTAGACATTGGACCCACATCATTTATATGAGTTTATAATGACATTATATAGACAAGTTCTGCGCAAGCAGAATTTAAATTAAAGTTTGCGAAAAAAAGTTAGTTTTTAAGTGTGCCCTCCCAGCCTCCTGCCCCCTTAAATTAAGATAATTCAAATTAAAGTGGTACAATATTTAATTCACTGAAGTTTATCGAAAAATTTCAAATTTTATAAAAAAAATCAAGTATTAAAGATTTTACCAATAGAAATAATAAAAATTTAAAATGGTATAAAACCTGTAATTCTTGAATTTTTTTAATAAAATTTTAAATTTGTCGATAAACTTTAGTGAATTAAATATTGCACCACTTTAATTTGAATTATCTTAATTTGGAGGGGCAGGAGGCTGGGGGGCACACTTAAAAACTAACTTTTTTTCGCAAACTTTAATTTAAATTCTGCTTGCGCAGAACTTGTCTATATAATTTCATTATAAACTCATATAAATTTGATGTGGGTCCCATGTCTAATAACTGAGATATGGGTGTCCACCAGCCGCCAAGTCGTCACCCTAATATAACAAGGTTGTATGTTAAAAAACCGAAAAATTTGAGTTTATGCTTCTACCAGGTTTTATGTAATCCACCCTTGACATACAACTTGAAAATTACTCTTCTATGTATACATAGAATATACATTCTATAGAATTATTTTTAAGTAGTATGTGAAGCGTAGGCCACGTATAATCCTGTAGAAACATAGACTTAAATTTTTCGTTTTTTTTAACATACAACCTTGTTATATTAGGGTGACGAAGTGGTTACGGTTTACAGTAAACCGTAACCACTTGGGGAATATTTAGTAACAGAAACGATTTAGGTGGAAAAACATACTTATTTATAAAATAAAAGTGTTTATTTTTTCAAAATTCATCCTCATTGAAACTGTCGTCTCCGAGGTGGATGATTAGTTCCAAAACTTCGTCCATTATTCTTTGCCGCTCCTCGGTAAGGCCAAGTGTCTGGTTCCAAATCTCCAGCACTTTGTTGTCCCTATATCTTTTAACTCTTGGATACAATTTAATTGAAGCAGGGGATCCTCATGCTCCAGTTCCCTTTGAAAATAATAAGTTAAACCCAAATCGCTGCTGTTTTCCATCTAACCGATTTCCGGCCATTCTGATCAGAATCGTACGGATTTTTGCTAAATTCGAATACTGAAACATTAATTTCATTATAACAATACCATATTCGATGCAAAAAAACTAGAAATATATAAATGTCAATGACAAAACAAATATTAAATGTAAATGAGGAACGCCGCTGAGCACGTCACAAAAACCTCTCCAATAAAAAACTAATGCTCTCTGTCCTTGTTTAACACACATTGCGTGAGCATGACATTGGACTCAACTTCGTCAGATCCGAGTGCCCTAGCCTAGCGGTTCCTTGCATTACATAGTTAAAGAAAACAACAACAATTGTAATGTGTGTGCTTGGTTCAGAATTTGATGACGCAATTTCAAACATTCGCCGCGACGACTATATAAAGTCTCATGAAAATGCGTTAGTTTTGTATGTCAAACTCTTTAGCTACTAATCCGTTATATACCCGTTGAGAAAAAAAGACAAACAACTAAATCTGAAACAAATGACGACTGGATGTAAATGCCACGCCGGAGCAGCATGCCGGGCAGGTTGCCGGCTCCGGCCGTTGAGTCAAGTTAAGCCGGTTCGTCGGAACAGTCTGTCTGGCCGGTAATGAGGATTGAAAGCTTCGTGTCGGCCAGAGATGAATATCAATTTGGCCCGGAGCGAGGCGCTGGCAAGAAGGACGAGAGGACGAGCGGGGCAGGGCGCCACCTGGTGTTCGAACGGAACTAGTCGCGTTACGTAACTCAATTACCAGACCGCCCGCCGAGAAATGTCATTACACGGACCCCCGAACCTTCTTCCTTCCTGCCTGCAGTCTTGCCTTCTATATGCTGTTACTGGATGTTGGATACATTGATTAAGCAATTTTGCTTCTCTTTTATATAAAGTGCTTATTTGTTCGTATGATTTAATTTCATTAAAAATCAAAATATCATAAAAAACAAATAAATTCTATTTATAGGTTGTTCTAAAGATTATTCTAAATCAGGGCACCAGTGGCGGAACAACGTAGCCACGGGCCTAAGTGCGAAAATTTTGGCGGGCTATTCTGCCCTACTATGGAGAAAGGCAGTAAATGCAAAAAAATGCAAAATGCGTTTTCTTGTGCTATGGTAAAGCTATGGACATTTTGTAACCGAATTCAACACAGAAATGGAGTCAAATATCTCATAAGTTAAAAAAATCAAATAAATACCTACTGCTTTTTATAAAAATGTAAAGTTTACTAAAGTTTATGCTAATTTTCCAAAAAATTTTTGTTTAGCAGTTAGCAGTCTTTCTTCATAGTAGGGCAGTATTATGATACGAAGTATTGATAACCAGGGCCGGTTTTAGAGCCAAGCAGTACAAGCGACTGCTTGAGGCGCCAAGGCAAAAGGGCGCCTAATACGTCGCGTTATATATTAGAATTATAACATCCACAAACTAAAATTTATCGCTATGCTTTAGGCCAGCATTGCCTGATAGAGTCTTAGCGATTACCAGAAAATAAATATGAAATTACCAGATTTTGCTTAGGATTACGAGATTTGGGTTAATACTTCAACAACATAAAAAGAAAAAACGTCTCAAATAATTACAAATTAACTAGTAAAATCTTTTTTCCTTGCTTTTGCATGCGCAAAATTTAAAATAAGATTAGAAATGTCTATCATTTTCGATAGAAATAATGTCTAAAGCTGATTATTTTATATCGGTCATGCAATTTCTCAAATAAGTTTTAATCAACTTTAACTTAAAAAAAGATCGTTCAGCTGATGCAACCGAAGATGAATAATAATTTTTATCCCCACGCGGTCTACACGTAGAGAAAAGTATATTACTGATTACCATAATTATAATACCCTTTACTATATTATATATTACTATTTGGGACAACTATCTTGTATATTGCCAGTTACTATGCATATTTAGTAATTTTTAAATATCCATGTATATTAAACCTTAAGGTTATTATTCTCAACCAATTTTGTTTTTAATTCTTATTATAATTAGATAGTAAATTTTAAAAATAAATATAATAGATACGTAACCCATAGGAAACTAAATAGTGTATTTTATTATTTTGTATAATACATTTAATTAAATCATATAGTAAATATTACTATTTGTAGATAGTAAAATCAATTTACTATACGAATATATTCAAAATTAAAATACGTATTATACATTTTTGATCTAATAATATTGGTGTTGTAATCTTTACTAAAATTGTATGATAAAAAATACTATTTCGTATCACAATCTTTATATTTTACTGACGAATATTTAATATTGTTAAAATAAACATTTTTTAAAGTAAATTTTAATATATTTTTTTAACTATCTAAAATTTACTATACATTTCTCTCCGTGTATAATTTAAACTTTATTGTTGTCAACAGTCGATAAAGAAATAACTTGTTATGGCCTAGGCCGATAAAAATTTTTATGAGGCAAGTAATTAGTTCGATTTTTTCTCGCTAGGGGTATTGTTTTGACAAATTAATCCTTTTCTAAGAAATTAACGTACTAAACTGGTTTAATTTATTTATAATAAGCACTAATTTGTTTGTTTTACTGTTAATGTTTATTATTTTTCATTAAATAATTGTAAAATTAAATATGAATGTCCTATAGGACATTGCAATTTGACGTTTCTGTGGATTTTACAGTTGTGTTTTCTTTTTCTACAATTTAAATTATCTTTAAGTTTTAATTTGCTTTAAGTTTTCAGTGAAATTAAATGTTAAACACAGCACGGAGAGAAATGTATAGTAAATTTTAGATAGTTAAAAAAATATATTAAAATTTACTTTAAAAAATGTTTAGTTTAACAATATTAAATATTCGTCAGTAAAATATAAAGATTGTAATACGAAATAGTATTTTTTATTATACAATTTTAGTAAAGATTACAACACCAATATTATTAGATCAAAAATGTATAATACCTATTTTAATTTTGAATATATTCGTATAGTAAATTGATTTTACTATCTACAAATAGTAATATTTACTATATGATTTAATTAAATGTATTATACAAAATAATAAAATACACTATTTAGTTTCCTATGGGTTACGTATCTATTATATTTATTTTTAAAATTTACTATCTAATTATAATAAGAATTAAAAACAAAATTGGTTGAGAATAATAACCTTAAGGTTTAATATACATGGATATTTAAAAATTACTAAATATGCATAGTAACTGGCAATATACAAGATAGTTGTCCCAAATAGTAATATATAATATAGTAAAGGGTATTATAATTATGGTAATTAGTAATATACTTTTCTCTCCGTGAGCGTAAACATTCCAAACTACCTATTTTTTTAATAAAAATGCAAACAAATAGAAATTAGATACCTATTTATTAAACAATTAATTGAATTCAATGTAATAGCAAGAGGGTAAGTAAACCATTTTCTTACAAAAATCCATTCCTACTTAAATCATGTAGCTAGGTATTGTCAAACTATTACTGCTTCTAAAAGGAATAATAATTATTGTACATTTAATGTAATCTTTAGCTAATAAATAAATGAGATTCTAAAAAAGTGAGGTTAGGTCGCTTTCATGTTGAATTAAATTGACCTATATAAAGTGCTTTAAAGATAAAATGTTGTATGCCATTCGGCCAAGAAGTGTCTTTTTGTGCTTCGCTCAATTGTAGGCCTCCGCTACGCGTGGCCTTCAAACTTTGAGCTTAGCACAAAAAGCCTTACTTCTTAACCTAATGACATAAATAACTATTTATCGAGATAAAATCTAATAAATCAAAAATAGAAGTTAAATTATCTAAATCATTCTTAAAACAGCTTCAATATTTTGCTTCTTTTTTGTAAAAGTTTTTAAAATGTATCAATATTCTTTAAAAAATTTTCGTATGTGATTATTTCAGTTACTATTTATAATAGTATATTATGTATCAAGTTTTATAAACGCCATTTTAGTTACGAGTTTTATTAAGCACGAGCGAAGCTTGCAAGCAAGTGTTTAAAAAAAATGAGTGTCTAGATAAGTTTATAAAACGAGTTGCATACTATACTTTATCTACGACGACCACAAAGAAGAATTTAAATCCAATTTTATTTGTTAAACATTTGACAAATGTTTACATTTGTCAAATGTCAACGGAATTAACCTCACTTTTCTCTAATTTATAATAAAGCTAACTTCAGCCCGTGACTAAAATGCCCAAAAGCCACTATTGCTAACTAAAACGCCATAAAGTCACAGCTCGTCAATGTAGGAGTAGATAAAAGTATTAAAAGTATTGATTAGTTTTGTGGGTCCGTTTCCGGGATTTCGATTTTTTTTATGAGAATATTGTTTTTGTTTTGCATTTTTATATTTATGGCATGCTTCCGGGTCCCTTTTTTGCCCAGGCCTGTGTGCTTCGCACACATTGTACACCGGTAGTTCCGCCACTGCTGGGCACCCAAATTACCCTAAAAAAGATGTTGCCTACTCTGCAGCAAACAGAAAGTTTCAGCTTTTATTAAATACACCACCTAATGTAACAAAGAAATAAAATACCCTCTAAAATATCTAAATAAAATAAAAACAATAATAATTCCCCATATTTAAGCAACATCAACATGATGATCATGGCCCGCTGAATATTTCGCATAAACAGTCGCGGATGGATCCATGGCCCGAGGTTGAGATGCATAAATTAGGTTTTCCAATCTTGAGCAAATACCTACGGAATTGTTTTTATTTTCCACTCGCTCTGTTTACTGTACATTACAAATTTACTGAGCCGTCTCAATATATTCTACATATTACGAAAAAAGCTGCATCAACAGTGCAGATTACAATTACACTCATAATATCAAAAAATACCTTTACTCGACCCTAGATATGTAGACAGATCAGGTTAAAAAAGCGTGTAGGTACAAATAATGCAATGAAAATCCAAGGTTGAATTAATTTAAAACTAAATTAAATATTTTCATAAATCTATAAATGAAGTTTGGTTAAATGGAAAATAGAAGCGGTGGGCGGCGGGAATTCGTATTATTTATTTTAATTAATTAAAAATTTTATTCGCTGCACCGGAGATATACTTATAAGTATATATATATATATATGTATATAGGTATAAATAAATTTAACAATTAGAGAGCGCGAGGTGTATAAGTTTGCATTCAATAAAGTTGTGGGATGCCAGTTAAAATCGCATAAATCAAAACACCATTTGAGTTTGCACTTAATTTACAACTAAATCTAATTTTGTTTGGAATTGGCTGTATGGTCCCCTGGAAATTATCGCCATAATAAATTAAACCGCACTGGGACTAGCTACGTACCGTATATGAATGTCGGATTTTTCGAATTATTTCGACTAACTTTTGGCGACTAACTAACTCACTACATTCAAATAATTAAATTTCATGTTTATTTAAATATGCGTTGTTTCATGAAACAAACAAAAAATAGTAATCCCCATATGATTAAAAATACGTTTTGTCTTATTTTGTTATTTTTAATCATGTTTGATAATAAAAATCAGTGCGAAAAATATCTGAATTAGAAACATTTTTTCTCTACGACTACTTAAGAATAGTAACATTCTAGTGTAATTTTTGATCATAGAAAGGATGTTTTTCTGCAATACTGTGCGAGAATATTCCTACTCTTGGTTAAGAATGGTCACAAGTAACGACATCTCCTGGCTGTTTACTAAACGTAAAAAATTTAAAAATATTTAAATATTACTGTATTATTTATTAATTAAAAAATAATAGCAGTTGTATAATTAAGGTTTAGGCACAAAAAATTAGTTATATTTATTGTTTTTCAAATATACAAATCAAAATTATAATAAATTTGATTAATATTAATAATTATAAACCAGTTACCTACTATACCGGCTTTGAAGTTTTGACAGATTCAAAAAGTTTATAAAAAGACCTTTAAAATGTAGAAAAAGAATAGATGTTGACATAGATTACTTGTAAAATTAGTTTTGTATTTGTTAAAATGTTATTTTTTTTATTAGTTAGTGTAAATAACTATTTTTAATTATAATAAAGATTTAGGCATACCATTTTTTTAAATTTATTATAATTTACATTATAAAATTGTGACAATACAAAAAACTTAAATGTCAAAAACTGCTTGGTTTCTTTTCACTGTTTAAAATTATATAAGCGTTACTATTCTTACGTAGTCGAAGAGAAAATAATGTCTGAAACACGTTTGGAATAGCATATTCCACTCTCGTAAAACCGTCACACTCGCCTTCGGCTCGTGTGTCAAATTTTTCCTCGAGCGGAATATGCTGTATTCCAAACTTGTTACAGAATGTACTATTATAGTTCATTTGTATGCTATAGTTAAATTTTAAAATAGCTCTTTCTACAACTATAGGCTTGCAAAAATAACCACAACTAGGCTTGCAAAAATAACCACAAATGGCTAGGCAGTAAAATTTTTCTTACTTTTCCCAATAAAGAGCGCTGCAAAAATATGTTTAATTAAAGTTAAATAAACAAGATTTTAACTAATTTTTTGGTTTAAACAAAAACTGTACTCTTTCTGCAGAATAATCGGATTGATAAAATTTAATATTAGCAAATTATAAATTAAATTTTAGAAAAATTTTCTCCACGGGTAGTATTTGTGTATTACTATGACGATTATACGACTGTTCATTAATGAAAAGAATTGTTTTCTAGAAAAAAATTAAATAGATTGGGAGAAAGTGAAGTTGTGATTCTTCCTTGCCCGTTATTTTTATATGCGATTTTAATTATTTTTAATCAGTGGTTACCCTTCGGCTATAGCTTGCAACTTTTAAAAAATTTTGTTATTTTTTAAAATACTTACTGTTTAAAATATCTGTGGTGTAAAATGTAATCTTAAAATGGTGTCTAAATCCAACACCAAGTGGTGTTAAATTAACACCACTTGTTAATATACACACACTGTTAATATAAACACCATGAATTATGGATGAAAATGTTTTTTATTTATTTATTTATTTATTTATTTGCATCCAACAGGTTTATCTAAAAATATTTGAGAAGTGCACCTTCACAGAAAAAAAGGAATAGTTAATTTAAGTATATTAATTTAGTTGGCCCCTAAGTATTTATTTAAATCAACCGTGGGAAAGTTAATATAAGCAAAAATTAGTTTGACGGTACTAAACCAGATAGTTATTTTTTTTTAAATTGGATAAATTAACCCAGAAGACTTTAGTAAAACCAACCCGCTGTATGGTTCAGTTTACTAAATATGTTGTTTGTAAAATAAGAGTTACTTCAACCTAAAGCACTCTGTTAAAACGATTAAAACAATTTGCCGAGCATTCCTGGTTGCATAGTACGTACCGATCGCGGCAAAGGCGGTGTGGATCACGTGATGTCCTTAAATCTCGCCTCAGTTGACTTACATGAAGAGTATATAAGCTCAGGTAGTCCTTTGCTTTGGTGTGACACTACAAGTTGTTCGATACTAAAGAGACCTTAAATAGGTGGAAGTTGGTGGAACGCACTAAAAATATTATCTCTAGCGAGTTAAAGGTTCAATTTTCTGGAATAATACCACTGGTAATATACTAGTAATGCGTTAAGGAACTTCCTGTTTCCTTTTTTTTCCTTTTTTTTCTGTGTAGTATGATTTAATTTGACCAAAAACACATAATATTTAACACTGAAAAGGAGAGAATTTACACCAGGTAAAATTTGTGAAAGTGTGTGAAAGTTAAATTTACACTATTTTAGTATTTAAATTTACACTGGACCAATGAACCATATTTAACACCATTTTGGTTTGTATCGATATAGACCATGTATGGTGTTAATTTTGTGTTAAAATGGTCATGAAATTTTGAACAGTGTAGTGTTCAACTCTTAGTAAATGGCTATTTCCATTTGAATGAATTAATCCACTCGCCTTTAGCTGGTGTCGCAATATTTGATCCTCTTGGAAATTGACAACTTTCTTAATGCGTGAACACTACTACTATTTATCGGTTGTCCACAAAACTCTTTTCTGGCACTTACAACTTTGTTCCAGAATAGCATGCATTCAAATATCAATAAAGCTAGATATTATTTTTTAAATACAGTTGGTTTTTATTAAATACAGGATATAAAGCGTAAACAATATGTATATTTTAAATCCCTAAAATGGATCACGTGGGTATAGTCGTGTTCCGATAAATTTTAATCAGGCTAATTGTATTTAAATTGCAAACTTGAACATCCCCTGCGTCTCCGTCTCTGTTCTAATGAGCGATAAACTGGCGATGAAGCGACTACGGGTTAGATGAAAGCAAGCAAATAATTTCGATGTGGCGAGTGCGAGCGAGAGTGAAATATGGGCGATCGCGAGCGATTTTGCTATATTGGGTATCCCTAAGCAATTAGTTAAGTAGATGCGCCACCGCGCGCCATTGTCGCGTGCTCGATCTAATCAAAGATATACTCTATGCACGTTGAGCCCACTTTTTTTCCCCTAGGATAACTACTTTTGTGAAAAATATTCATTTTATAACAAGTTTTTCAGTTAAATTTGTGACGTTTTTAATTTTAATTTTATCGTATAAACCGTCCTAAAAAGCGTTTTTAACGCATTTTTGAACTATGAAACTGATTTTATGTAAATTATATTTTGCAAAATAGTCGATATAAAACATGTTGGATAATTTATATTTCGCAAAATAGTATATGCCTATATCTATTATATTGCAAAATATAAATTATCCAGTTTTCAAGTCTAAAAAGTCCTTTTTGCAAAAAATATTCATTTTTAGAAAATAATATAGGTACATTCTAAAGTTTTTTTTAAATAATGGAATATATGTATTCTTTGTTTATGAAGGACTTTTGGAAATCATTTAAATTTTGGAAATTTAAAAAAATTAAATTTTTTAAATTTTTAATTTCAAAATTTCCATTACCTATTTGTAAATTATAAAATAAAAATTCTTGGATATTTTGGAAATCTTGGAAATCTTTTAAATTTCGGGTAATTTAAAAATTTTAAAAATTTTTAAAAATCTAAATTTTTAATTTCTAAATTTCCTTTATTTAAAATTTTTTAAAAATTGTAAATTATAAAATAAAAATTTTTGAAAATTTTTGTAAAATTTTAATATTGTCACTTGTCCTTTATTCATAACATAACCTCAAGTACAAACTGTAGAAAATGTTCAAATTTTTTTGTTTTTATGTACGTATACGTATACACATAAAAAAATTCTAACAGAGTACCAAGAACAGCGTTGTCATTGAATGCATTAAAATTGAAGCAATCTAAATTGTTATTTGCTCAATTAATTACTATAGTAAATCTATTGATATTTATTTGTTAGAATGTTATAATGTAATTGCATTAAATACTAATTTGATTTATTTAATAACGTTACTATAGTATGTATACTATCATAGTATTACTATGTTTACATTTAACGCAATAAATTCTTTGACATTTAGGCAAAATGTTTCCTTATTTTGGTTATATATACAGTATGTCTCAGTATCTTGGAATCATATGGAAAACTTTTTTATTATTAATTTTAGGAAAAAAAGTTATTCTTTATAAAAAGTTCTGCATGGTGTAAAACTTAAAATGCAACCCACAAATATTATTTTTTTTAGTCGTATACGGGGTATGTCAAAAAATATGAATTTGGCTCAAGAGTAAAGTACCTTTATATTTGACAATATCGAAAATTGTTATAAAGAAAAGTTAATCAGAACTAAAAACTACGTTCAAATATGCAATTACATCCATTTACATTAAAAAAAAATATTTTTTTCTTTTTTGTCTACAATATCAATGCAAATTTAACTGTAACATGTAATCTAGGATTCACTGATAAACAAATGATTTGTTGATATTCTAAAACTTTTTGGCCTGCTAGATCCGCTGACTTAACTTAAGGTTTTCATGTTTTTTGTAATCATAACAGATAAATGTTCATTTAAAATAGAAAGATTAGTAAAAATTAACAAAACCTAATTTTTTAATGTAAATGTATGAAATTGCATATTTAAACGTAGTTTTTAGTTCTGATTAACTTTTATTTATAACAATTTTTGATATTGTCAAATATAAAGGTACTTTACTCTTGCGCCAAATTCATATTTTTTGACATACCTCGTATACGACTAAAAAAAATTAATATTTGTGGGTTGAATTTTAAGTTTTACACCATGCAGAACTTTTTATGAAGAATAACTTTTTTCCTAAAATTAATAATAAAAAAGTTTTCCATATGATTCCAAGATACTGAGACATACTGTATATATATAAACATTTTGCCTAAATGTCAAAGAATTTATTGCGTTAAATGTAAACATAGTAATACTATGATAGTATACATACTATAGTAACGTTATTAAATAAATCAAATTAGTATTTAATGCAATTACATTCTAACATTCTAACAAATAAATATCAATAGATTTAGGAGCGATAACTTTTGTTGTTAATTTAAACAGTAAACGATTATAAACAAAGTGCTAACTACCTATTGGTATTATAGGAACTGTTATTCAGGAATACGGATTACAAGATCCCATTGGTTCAATGGCTCACCCATTCATGCTATGCTAGCGTTTTTTCTATGTACCCACATATCATTTAAAACGTTGATTAATTTTGGATTACGAATTCTATAAATTTATAATATATAACATAACATCATAATATAAGATATAAGTGACTATTTAATTTAATTTCATAATTTTCTCTAGCGAAACGTACGCTGTGCGATTGTTGTAGTTTGTGACACGACTGGTTACAGCGCGAAACAGCAATCAGCGGAGGAGTACGCACTACTCTGCAGCAACATAAAGAAACGAATGTTTGAGGAATGGTTACTTTTGGGACATCTTATAGAGTAGGGTGACCATACGTACGGAATTTTCAAAATTTAACAAAATTCAATTTTGTTATATTGTCCAGAATTTTGCCAGGCCATACAGCATCATTCTTCATGTCCTGCAAAACGTACAGTATTTGCTTAAAGAACAATATTTTTAAATTTCTAGCCTAGCACCATCTAACTGAGAACATCCTTGTTCACACTATACACTACACTACAGTAAACAAAGTACATTAAAAATAGTTTACTTCTATTTTTAGTAGAGTGCTCAGATTATTTTTTTTGTATGATTTTGGTTCCAAAATTAATGATGATCAATTATGGAGCAAACATACAAAAGCCGATAAATCCATTTTAAATTATTCTTATTATTGGTCAAAAATGTTTACAGCCGAGACCCCTAATAAAATATTTAAAAAATATTAAAAGGGAATGTTGCTCCTGTTTGGATGTCTCTGTTTTGGTTTTTTCTTATAATGCTGTTCCAATTCAAAAGAGTTTACCAAAATTAGTAAGATCGGTACTATACTCTTAAAATGTAAAATTTGTCGGTTTTCGCATATTTGCGCCACAATTATACTATAATATATGAAGTATATTATTTTAAAAAATCCCCCAGCAGAGACATATTTATATCTGATTATACATTAAAAGTTTGAGGAAGTAAAATTCCAGGCTTAATCCGACATATAAAAACCAATTTAAACTTAAAATTGTGAATATTTGAATTAATATTGGTTAAATTGAAGGGCATGTTAACTCATGTTGCACATGAGTTAACATGATCGCCTTTTTTTTCAACAATTATTTCGTCTGCGGGCTTTTCATCCTATCCGGCTCATGTGTAGTACACATTGTGTTCAGCATTCATCGTTTAAAAATCTGGCCCTCCATTATAGAGTATCTCTTTCTTTTAAAACTATAATTTATAGTCTTTAAAACTATTTCTAAAATACTTACGTATTAAGCTTCACACCAAAATGTCCCGAGTCAAGCTAGATTTGCCCTATTTTTTAAAAATTAAGACCTTTATAAACAAAAAAAACATATATTGCATTATTAACAAAAAATAAAATATTATTAAAAATAAAATAAAATAGTGTTATATTTTGAGGATATATCGACTATTTTGGAAAATATAATTTATATAAAATCAGTTTTATAATTCAAAAATGCATTTTTTATTTTTTGTGGTCTAAATTAAGACCTTTATAAACAAAAAAACATATCGACCCATGCAACGAAGACTATAGTAACTCAAAAAACGTGGGTTTTGACTTACTATATGGCATCAACAGATTTTTTCAAGCTCTATTTGGTGGAAGATTACAGTAACTCAGACATGAAACGATAGGCAACCAGTGAACAACTTCCCTGTATAGTAAGTGTAATAATCCACATTCCTACAGGAAAAAACTATATTAAGTTGAGTTACTCTAGTCTACAATCAAAACTGAGTTACAATAGTCTTCGTTGCATGGGTCGATATATTCCATTATTAACAAAAAAAAATAAAATTTAGACCTTTATAAACAAAATAAACATATATTCAATTATTAACAAAAAATAAAACATTAGTGTTATATTTTGAGGATATATCGACTTTTTTTCAAAATATAATTTACATAAAATCAGTTTTATAGTTTAAAAATGCATTTTTTTAACAGAAAATATACTAAAAATGCATTTTTGAACTATAAAAGTGATTTTATGAATATACATAGTTGCGTTAAAAAAATCATATCAAGAAAACGCATCTCCGAATCGAGCTTTGTTCTTTACTGGTTTTTATTTTTTTCTTTAAAATTTGTTTTCTTAACGATTAGAGAGGTCATGATGATGTCAATTTCATTTTCTGGCCCAATGTAGATACTTTACCTCTATAGAGTCAGTATACTGACTATTTATAACTACGATAAAATGGCTCTTACGTTTCTTTATGTGTTCTATTGAAATTTTTTTTTAAATTTTGGGAAATTTTAAGATTTTCACTCACCTTCGTTTTCAGGTATATGTGAGGTTATTTGAATTTTCAAAAACCTACAAAATGTTCAAATTTTAAAAAATTTCAAAATTTTTATTTTTAATTTTTTAAAATTTTTGTCATAGAATACGCACCGATTCGAGCTTTTTCTTTACTGGTTTTAATTTTTGTATACAAAAATTAAAACCAGTAAAGAAAAAGGTAGACCTCTCTAATTCTTAATTAACACAAATTTTGAAGACGCATACTATAGTATGCGTCTTCAAAATTTGTGTTAATTAAGAATTAGAGAGGTCTACCTCTACTTACTATTTATTACTCTACTATAAAGTTATTACGTGTCTTTATGAGTTCTATTGAAATTTTTAATGATGCATCATAAAGCCTTGCTGAGCAAGGTAACCATTTTATTATGTTTTAAAGACTATTTTATTTACCAATCATTATTTTTCCAATCAAATGGGGATTAATTGTTTATATCAAGATATTACTACACACTTCTAGGTATAATGAACACCTTTTGTTAAAACCTGAAATTGATTCTTGTTTCGTGATTTATTTAGTCAATGCTAGATGCGACTGAAATGAGACAGTCAAACTTTGACTGCCAAAGTCAGATTTATTTCGTGCTTGCCTACATGTTTGGATTTTTTTGGGACAAAATGACTGCGACTGCTATACTTCCTCTGAATTTTGCGTTGGGTTGGGTTTAGTTGTTGATTTGAAATAACTTTAAAGTTTATAGTTTAACTATAGGCAAACCTAATTGTAGTACAGGGTCCGGCAACAGAATTGAACGGTTTTAAAAATGCTGCTAGGGAAATACTATTAATTTGATATATGTCAAATAGTGGGTGACATTCACAATATCGAAATTCATTATATCGAATTCAAAATATCGAACACTTTTTATCAAAAATCAAAATATCGAAAATACAAAATGTCGAAAATCAAAATATCGAAAAATTTTCGAATTTTCGAATTTTCGACGAAAATTCAAAATGTCGAAATGAAAATATCGAAATTTTATTTAATCGAATTTTCAATTTATCGAAAATAAAATCTCGACCGCTGTCATACAGGTTATGACGAATAGCTGTCATCTTGGTTATGCAGGTACACTGCATTGTGCCATACCAAACCAACCCAAACTTAATAACCCAACCCAACCGACCCCGCCCCATTGGGCCCCTCCCGCCCCATTGAGCAATAGAGGTATAATATATCTAAGGGCAGGCTGGATTGTGACAATGGGGCGGGAGGGGCCCAATGGGGCGGGGTCGGTTGGGTTGGATTGTTAAGTTTGGGTTAGTTTGGTATGGCACAATGCAGTGTACCTGCATAACCAAAATGACAGCTATTCGTCATAACCTTGAGAAATACTTTGCTACATTTAGCCTCTAGTTGAAAATGAGGTTAAAATATGCGACGGTTGAGCAAACACATTTCTACGTCCGTCCGACGGTCGAGCACACACTTTTCTAC
Organism: Brassicogethes aeneus; assembly: GCA_921294245.1. NCBI lineage: Eukaryota > Metazoa > Arthropoda > Insecta > Coleoptera > Nitidulidae > Brassicogethes > Brassicogethes aeneus. Next base: position 57,522,881 of record OV121133.1, on the reverse strand, counting down.
GTCCGTCTGACGGTCGGGGAGACACTACCTTTAATTATTCGACATTTTCAAATCGACATTTTAATTTTCGATATTATCATTTTCGACATTTTGAATTTTCGATATTTTGATTTTCGACATTTTGTATTTTCGATATTTTGATTTTCGATAAAAAGTGTTCGATATTTTGAATTCGATATAATGAATTTCGATATTGTGATTCACAATTTGTGAATGTCACCCGTCAAATAGTTACAGACTTGTACCTTATTGCCGAAAGTTTCGTGGCTGCTATGGAAATACTACATGTTGATTTGATATATGTCAAATAGTTAAGGATTTCTGCATTGTTGTTCAGTGTCTCTAAAAATTGTGTGCAGAAATCGAGTCGATTGACTTTATCAATGGGATTTAGCCTCTGGACTGTCTGTATCTTGTACAGATGGAGTTTAAATCCAGATGTAAAATTGTTCGCAAACTTCGGTCTGAAATGTGTAGAGCAATCGAGTGCCGAACTACAGAACGTCGCGACGTTCTGTAGTTCGGCACTCGATTGCTCTACACACGCGTCGTGGACTGCAGTCCACATGTGCTCAAACGCTTCTCTGACTCTCCCAATATTTTCTTGTGTACGAACTGTACGAGGTCCACCGAATTTTGATTTTACACTGCTTTTTTCGTTAAAATCTCTTACCCATCTCAAAATGGCATTTCTTGATGGGACTTCAAAGCGCACTGGCAAATTATATTCACGACGAAAGCGTCTCTGCGTTTGTACGAAGGACTGGGTCAGGGTAAACGAATTTACAGCAAATATCCGTTGATTAATCGGCCAGTTTGTCATTGCACACGAAACCTTCGGCAATAAGGTATAAGTCTGTAACTATTTGACATATACCAAATCATTAATATTTCCATAGCAGCCTTTTCAAAACCGTTCAATTTTGATGCCGGACCCTGTACAAGCTTCAGAATTTAAATTAAACCATATTTTTTTATAAAATTAATACTTTTAATATAATAATTATTATATTAAAAGTATTAATTTTATAAAAAATATGGTTTAATTTAAATTCTGAAGCTTGTACTACAATTAGGTTTGCCTATAGTTAAAGGAGATAAAGGGAATTAGTCACAGTAGGTTGACTAGTCAAAAAGTGGTTTTATTTTATTTAATTAGAAACCTGAAAGGTAACTTTTTCACGAATCAAACCGTCTGTTAGGCGGAAAGTCTAAGAGGAAACAATAAAATTATTTGCGGTAATTCCGTGAAAAGTGAAGGGAGGGGGTGAATCGTGGTTGAAAAGTTTTTCGAAATAAAGGAAACGTTTACGTTGGAGTACTTAAAGAGTGAGAAGCTTTTCTAATTTGGAAAAGTTGGAGGCGTCGAGTCAAGGGACGGCGCCGCGGCGCTGACGTATGGGAACGCGACATTTGGCGACAAATGAAGAAATGTTGCGACCAGATTACATTAAATTGTTACACGCAGGTTTGTAGGTTACCGGATATCAAACAAATAAACTACGTTTAGTATCTTTTCTCTCTCTACTTTCTGCTTTCCGGTCCCCCTTTTTTCTTTTCTGTCGCCGCCGCCTCACGAAGCTTTTATTGCGATCACGGCTTTTATTGAATTCGTTTACTACCGAAAGAGCTTCTTTCACATTCTCTCCAAACTCACACCAATACCATTCAAATATTTATTTGTCATTAAGATCAAGATACAATTTTATTTTTATAGTTAATACCTTCAACTTAACTTCCGGAATCCGACTCGGAGACGGACACAGAAACTAACGAACCGGAAGTAAACCAACAAAGATAGGAGTAAGAAACTAACTAACATACCCACCCCCCATTCACGAATACCAATTGAATGGGGGTACTACTAAGGCCTAGGTTGAGGAGGATTCCGGATTGTACTTAGTTTTGGGTCAGTTCAATGTCCTCCAAAAACCCTTCCTAAACTGGACGTATGGCCCGACCCGGCTGACAAAAATTCCGGGAGCTGCCTTAACCTTTGACACTGTCATCCACGAACTCCTAGGGTGGATCTACCAACCGGCGTAAAAACTTCGGATCCAACAAACACAGGTAATGCTGTGATTTGGCGGGATACGCAGGAGAACGGAAAGGGGGTAATATAACCCCGGGTTCAGTGGATGACAATATATCTGGGGCTTGCCATACGTTCCCATACTCATACTCATACTCATAGTTAATACCTTCAACTTAATAATACTTGATTTTAAAATGTTTAATGTATTTTTTTAAACGTTTATTATTTATAATAAATTTTAATTGTTATTTACTGGTCCTGTTTATATCATCAGAATTTCACAGTTTATCGAATAATAAAGGTGTAATGCCAACTTCCTTTATGTACAACTAACCTTACTTCGGGTTCATTATCGCTGTTTAAAAGACAATACTATAGTCTTATAATTTTAACAGCGAAAGCAAAAATAGTCAATATTGTATCTTTGCTATACATATCGACCCATGCAACGAAGACTATAGTAACTCAAACAGTGGCGTATTTAGGATTTAGCTCCGGGGGGGGTCCAAAAAAACTAACTAAATATGTATACATATTTAGTTAGTTTTTTTGGACCCCCCCCGGAGCTAAATCCTAAATACTATACTATGCTATGCTTTAATAACTAAAAAATCACAAATTAGAAACTCTTCTGATCCGATAAAATAGTAAATAAAAGGAACTTTTTTTGTAATAAAAATAATAAAATATGTGCGCCCGGGGGGGGGTCCGGACCCGGCGGACCCCCCCCTAAATACGCCACTGAACTCAAAAAACGTGGGTTTTGACTTACTATATGGCATCAACAGATTTTTTCAAGCTCTATTTGGTGGAAGATTACAGTAACTCAGACATGAAACGATAGGCAACCAGTGAACAACTTCCCTGTATAGTAAGTGTAATAATCCACATTCCTACAGGAAAAAACTATATTAAGTTGAGTTACTCTAGTCTACAATCAAAACTGAGTTACAATAGTCTTCGTTGCATGGGTCGATATATAGACATGGACAATAGGGTGGGCCGAAAAAATTATTTTTTGAATTCAATTTAGGGGTGGCAAAAAAAATTTACCTTATGCCAAAAGTAGTTTGTAAAAAAAAAATTAGCGTACTAGCCCAATATTTAAGGCCCCCCCTGGGCGCCCAAAATATTATTTTTTTATATTTTTTTTGGGGTAGCAACAAAAAGTTACATTTTGTTAACAGTAATTCTAGAAAAAAAAATTGCGTATTAGCCCAATATTTAAGGCCCCCCTGGGGGCCCAAAATATTATTTTTTTATATTTTGTTTGGAGTAGCAACAAAAAGTAACATTTTGTTAACAGTAATTCTAGAAAAAAAATTGATTACTAGCCCAATATTTAAGGTTACCCCGGGGGCTCATTTTTTATATTTTAATTGGGGTAGTCACAAAAAGTTACCTTATGTTAACAATATGTCTAGATAAAAAGTCCGATATTAAATTTGACGTCAAAAATTTGTCGGTTTAGCAAATTCTAGGGTTAAAAATGTTTATAAATTTGGAAATGTTTTTTTTTAATAAAAGAACTAAAAATATTTATAAGTCAAGCAGACGACTTCTATATAAGGTTCGGCAAGTTTCCCTTTCACGCGCAAGCGGTGAAAAAGTTTGTGAAGCTTGTAACAGAAGCTGCATTAAAAATTTGCTGTGAGGTAGCAAGAAATGGTTATAACCATATATATATAGATGCGCAGACATCTTTACCGGCCTATATGACAACAAGTCTCAATATTATTTAAATAATAAAAAATACTGGGTGGGAGGGAGCGGATGGAACTCGAGATGCAAATATCCAATTAATTAATAATAATAATAATAATAATAATAATAATAATAAAAATGCTTTATTGCATAAAACACAAAATTAATTACACAAAAGGCTGCGTTCGTAAGGACGTCCTTCCATACCACCTACTAAGAAATTAAATCTATTTTATTCTGCATATCACATATTAATTATAATAACAAATTAAATGTGTTTGGATATTGAAATATTATGTTAAAGAATGTTTTATCGTTCAAAATTTTTATAGATAGGTCTATAAGCGAATCCTTAGATTTTGAAGTTTTGTGACTAGGTATTTGAAAAAGATTGTGCCTTAAATCAAGATTGTATTTATTGGATCTTTGAATACAGTTGTTGAATAGGTATTCAGGCAATTATTAGGTATTTACTTTCTGTAAGGCTCAATTATTTTTAAATGCTTGTTTTCCAAATAGATTGAAGTAATGGGGTCAAATTTTCCGACTAAATATATGAATCTAATACATGAGTTTATTTTTAAATGTTTCAGTATGATATGAGTAGTAGACTGGCATGCAATAGTCTATAATAGGGTGTATATTAATGTTGAAACAATTTTGCACTTGGTGTTAGAATTTAGAACATATTTAAATTAATATAGTGATTTCAGCTTCATATAACACAAACTAAGTTGTCTTGTAACATGGCTTTCAAAGTTCAGGTTTGTATAAATAATAAAAAAACACCCAGATTTCTTGCTGTTTCTTGCTGAGGTATTTCTATAATATTTATATGTATGGTATTAAAATTATATTGTTTTTTATTTATCATATATACTGTACCAATATTTATTACAAGACCCTTTTTGGCATTTAACTGAAGTCTATGATTAACTGACCAAGCATTTACTTCTTTTAAGACTTTATTTATTTCGATAGTGGTTGTGTTAATTAATTTAGAGTAACGCAAACTCTTTTTTAAATTTAATAAAATCAAGCCAAGAGTTGCTAATTTTTTTTCATCAAATGGCGTCTTAATAAAATAATAAAAAAAAAATTAGACTGATACAGGCATTTGGTTTGTCTATGCAATAATACATGGGGTAACTTTTTGTTGCCATCGCAATTAAAATATATATAGAAAAATTTGGGCCCCCCAGGGCACCCTTAAATATTGGGCTAGAATGGCTATTTTTTTCGAAACATACTGTTAACATGAGGTTACTTTTTGTGGTTACCCCAATTAAAATATGAACAAAAAATATATTTTGGGCCTCCGGGGCACCCTTAAATTTTGGGCTAGTACGCTCATTTTTTTTTTTAGAATAACTGTTAATATAAGGTAACTTTTGTGCTTAACACAATTAAAATATGATAAAAATAAATATTTTGGGCCTCCGGGGCACCCTTAAATATTGGGCTAGTACGCTCATTTTTTTTCTAGAATTACTGTTAACATAAGGTAACTTTTTGTTCTCACCCCAGTCAAAACATACAAAAAAAAATATTTTGGGCCCCCGGGGGACCCTTAAATAATGGGCTAGTACGCTACATTTTTTTCTAATAAATTACTTTTAACATAAGGTAACTTTTTATTGCTACCCAAAAATAAATATCTCAAATATTTTTTTTTTTACGTTTTTCGGCCCACCCTAATGGACAACCAAATTATGATGTTCAAAATTCCGTCTCCGCCACTGTACCTACACTGAGGAAAGAGATTTGTAACAAAATTGATTTGTTATATGGCCTGTATGAATTTTATTGATTATTTTCCTCATTATAATATGAACCAATCAAAAGTCTTGAATTTTCGAATAAATTTCGTTTAAATAAGCGATTAAATCACTAGAACTATTTAACAGCTATTAAATTTTAGCCTTCATATTGGATTTTTGTTTACGATTTTATGGTGTTATTTACAAGTTTTAACAAACATTTTTTAAAAAAACAATAAAAAATAAGTTATCTAGTTTACGAAATATTAATTATTACTTATTACACACCTTAAATTAATGGAATTTTCTTTAAAAATATATTTATAAATTTTGAAACATACGTCAGATTTTATGAATTGTCAAATAGTTTCCTTTAATCACTCAACCTATAAATTTAATCTGTCAAACTATGCTCAGTAAGTTTTTTATTTGATTTTTGTTTTTGGAAAATAGTTTCATGCAAAATAATTAAAAATAAAACCCCTCCACCGCTACGCGGTGTCGTGATTTTATTAAATTATTTTGCATTCAACATTTCCAACAAAAACCAAACAAAAAACTACTGATCCTAGTTCTCGTGATATAATATATGATTAATTTTAATTTAGGTGATGTTATTTTTTTATTATAAACTTTTTATTATAAAAATTCAATAAATATGTCAATATAGCATTATTATTGATTCCCTGTTTCATTTGTTTCTGCTTATCTAACTTATCCAGTGTAGGTAATTGAGCTAAACATTATTTTGTTTTGTTTTTAGGTTCTATTAAAAAAAATTCTTTTTAAAACGATAACCTATATTTTTCTTATAAAACAATGGTTAGTTTATGTAAAATTATATTCAGAAACGTATATTCCCATTATAACTTTCAATCGATAATACTTATTTTACATAAAATTATATTTACAAAATTAGATTTATATTAAAAATCTTATTTGGTAATAGTTACGAAATATAAATTTATAACAACAATTCGTGCTTAACAAATAATTTTATTCAGTGAAGAAGACATTTGGTTCCCTGTATCCATAACAAGTATGTGTCAAACAAATTACCCTTTGGTTATGTTATAAACATTATATTTTTTAATTATCCCGGGCCAAAAAGAAAAAGCGCCGACTGTTAATTGATAAAACTCCATATTATTAATATATGAATAAAAACAACAATGTTTTGAAGTTTCACTATTTTATATATGTTTTTTTAATTAACAATTCGTTACACGGTAGCTTTTTCAAAATAAGTACAAATTTTTATCAAGTGGCGGTATTTATAGATTAGCTAATGCAGGCATACATCTTGTATAAACATTATACCTGAAGGTATTAATTAAACTTACACAATTTTGGAAAAACTATGGATTTGGAAAGTACTATTTAATATAATTTTACAATATTAATAAAAATTATTTTGACCTTTTAAATACACATTGACAAGTTGTGGCTTTATGGCGCTTTAGTCACGGGCTGAAGTTAGCAACAGGTTTTTAGTCACGGGCTGAAGTTAGTTTTAAGTTAGTTGACAGTTGTCAAATGTCATACAATCGTTAAAATAAAGTGTCTTTCTTGTAAAATAATACTAAATGTGAAAATTATTTTATTATCTCAATACAAAAATACAAAAGTATTAAATAGTTTCTCAACGCCAATATTTGAAAAGTTTATATGAACATTGTACTGACCTTTTAATTTCGCCGGCAGTAAACTATAACTTAAATTCGGGCACGGACTCCACTGTAAAGTCCTCATAAAACATTTTCTTTACTTTCACTGTGAAACACTGTCAATTTTCAAGAAAAACTTTTAGATTTATAACCTTTATAAATGTGACATTTGACGGTGATACACATTTTCCCCAATTATTTCATAGATGGCGCTCTATGCATATTTTTGATTTAAATCATTTTAAGATAATAATAAGTATTTGTCGTAGAAAAAGTATAGTATGCACCTCGTTTATAAACTTTTCTATACACTCAATAATTTAAGCACTGGCTCGCAAGCTCGCTCGTGCCTAAATTAAATTCGTGTATAAAATAGCGTTTATCAAACTTGATACATAAGTACTACAGGTAAATATTATTTTTACTACTACAGTTAAAATAAATTTAGCAAAGAAGAGTTGTTGGTTCCAACTTGATCATGAAGAACAATATCCGATTTTTTTTTTGTTTTAATTTCCAAAGACTCCAGAAGATTTAGTTTGGTGCCTTTATGGGCTACATGTATTGGCTACATGCATCTAAGATTCTAAAGTAATCTTTAAATTTAAGATTCTCTTGTATTAAATGGTTAGCATATGAACAGTCCTGTTTAAGGTTTATAGAGGATTTCTCGTGTTCTTTAATTCGTGTATTAAAGTTTCGTCCAGTTTGGCCTATATTTATTTTCGGTAAGTTAGTTGGTAAACGTCGGATTTTGAGGATTTGGTTGTTTTGTCTTTGTTGGTTTTGATAAACTTACTAAGGTTGTTGTTAGTTTTAAATACAACATTGTAACAGTGTAAGGCGTTGCCGATGGGGCCTGCCATACGTTCTTTATACTTAAATAAACATTGTGGTTTTTATTCATATATTAATTTTTTTGTACTTAAAAGTGAAAAAAACAACAAAATGCGGACATTTTCCACTTTTGTAATGATATCAATAACTTATTTTTGTTAAAGATTATTAAAAAAATTATTATTTAATATTTCTAAGGATGTGGACAGTTCCGGCGTAAACTTGTCTAGTTAACTATTAATAGTGTTTTCAAGTAAATTATACAGCGTCTCTTTGTTCACTTAAGTGTAAGGCCGAAAATTCGGCCAAACATTGATAGGAAGCCGCAAATAATATTTTCAAACTATATCAAATATTTATTCCCTTACGCTTATTAACTATGCATTAACTCGTCAGATCGCCACGCTTGCTATCAAACGAACAAAATATATAAATTCCGAAGATAGGATTAACCGAAAAAAATATCGAAAAATCACAGACATATATTGGAACATGAAAACGTTATTAGTTTTTAGTATTTTATGCCCTCTACAAGTACTATCTCTGTTACATACATGTCTACACAAAGAGGAAAATGTTTTTTATAGAAATTCGTACTAAAATTGCTTTTGGCAAAGCCAAAAGCCCAGTTATTCCTACATTGTTAAAAATGTTTGTGAATATACAACTTATTGTATCGTAATGCAATACTTAAATAACTATTTAGTAACATTATATACATTTATATTGATTTGTTGTTTAAATCTCACAAAATTTTTGTGATAAAAATAATGGGTAAATCCTAAAATATCGTTTTTATTGTACATTATTTAGAAGATTGATAAAATGACAAATTAAATCCTACATTGAGTGACTGTTGATAGAAAATAAAGATTTCTTTCAGACCTAAATCCTCTCGAGTGTAAGATGGACACGCTGAAAAACTTCCCTGAAATATCACCGCTGGAAAACGATATTTTTTGTCCTTTAGGCGATGTTTTAATAAATTGAAATCATTTGTTTAATTAAATGGACTTTTAAATAAATAAATATTTTTTGAATTTTAAAACTGTAAAACAACAGGGTTGATTATATCATAATAATAAACAATTAAATGTCGGAAATTGAATACAAAGGCTAAGCTTTAAATTGTAAAAAATAATATAAAACAAACCTTTTATAATTTAAATTCATCGATATATCATTAAATTAAATAAATTAAATATAATAATTTTAATTTTATGTGTTATTTTAAATTTAAACTATCAAGCAGAGATATTTACACATCCCCACAAAATAAATAAAAGTTGAATGTCCGATGTTCTAGAGTAGACACATTTTATGGATTTTCGGTCGCTGAATCCTAATCCGTGGTAGAAATTCGGCCATCATGATGTGTGCAGCACCCTAAGGTTTTTGTTCAACCTGCATTAAGTATAAAATATGTAAAAAAATAAAGCGTGTTTTTTTTTATTTTGACCTTCCGATTTAGCTCCAAAAATATTTTTTAAGGTAAGGAAATAAACGCAAGCTAATAACAAAATTCCTACATCGGATTTGGATTTAGCTACATAAAATCCATATAAATTGACTACTTTGGTTTGCCGGAATATCCACAGTTTTCGGCGAGGTTTTACGGTATTCTACTCTGTACAGTCCTTTCCTCACAAAATATTGGGTCAAGCGGACCAAAAAACAACATTTGTATGTATTTTTCGCCTCTGAATCCAAATTCATGCTCGAGATAAAAATACACGCCTTATTTTTTTTTCAGGGTGATGGCGAAGTTTCCACCACGGATTCGGATTTAGCGACTATAAACCCATAGTTAGGGAGCTGGTGGCAATTTCGGTATATGATTTGCTCGTCGTTGGGAATGATATGTTATAGAGTTTTGATGCTTGTGAACTGAGTAAATAGGGTGGCAGGCTCAGGTATCGCTGCTTTTTTTTTCAAGTAATTTTTAAAATTGTAAAAAATAAAACCTAACCTAAGTCATTTGCTCGTGTCTGGCATTTAGGTTTTATATTATATTGACCATATTGATACTAAAATAACATTTGCCAGACGTCTAGGACGCCGCGTTTTTTTTTTTTAAATAATTTTAAATATGTAAAAAACAAATGCTCTATTAAGTGATTTGCTCGTCTTTATCTTATTTTTTTAATTGTTCATTTGTGTCCCCTAAATAAAAAAATAATAATGCCAGACATGTATGTCTCTGCTTTTTGCAGCAAATAATTTTTAAAATTGTAAAAAATAATACCTACTCTCTAAAAATTAATTAGTCAAAAATTACTAATTTAATAGTTAATAGTGGCTGCTTTTTTACTTGTACCATGGTTAACCATGGAATATCATGGTATCCTAAAATTAAATAGTCAATTCTTATGTAAAATTGTCCCCTGAATACAAAAATAAAAGTTAAAAAAGAACAGTTTTTGAGATAAAGTAAATTTTCTATTTAATATGGAATTGACTATATCTTATAAACTGCTTCACTTTCATAATTTTTGACGGTATTTTCGGATTCAGGGGACAATTTTACATAAGAACTGGCAGTTAAGTTTTGGGATACCATGGTATTCCATGGTTAACCATGGTACAAGTGAAAAAGCAGCCACTATTAACTATCAAATTAGTAATTTTTGACTAATTCATTTTTAGAGAGTAGCCTAAGTCATTTTCCTCGTGTCTGCCATTTAGGTTTTATATTAAATTGGCTATATAGATACTAAAAAAACATTTTGAGGAGTATAGGAAAAAACGTGCAAAGTCAAAAAACTTAAAATTTTAGAAGAGCAATTTTAAACTTAAATACTGTGTAATCTCTGGGTCCTTTTAAAAAACCAACTGCTTTTAGGAACTCTATTAAAACAACATTATGGTAAACAGTAATGTTAAGTGTCAAAATAAATAATACCATTATCTTTGCTTTTTTAGCTACTATACCAAAAAATATCCAAAATATTCCCTGTAGTTAATTTGTAAAAAACAAATGATCTATTAAATGATATGTCTTATTTTTTAATTGTTAATTTTTGTCACCCAAATAAGATAAAAATAATGCCAGACGTGTAGGTATGTATGCTTTTTGCAGAAAAATATTTTAAATTGCTCATGTTTGTCCCCTTAAATTGACATATAGATACCAAAAAACATTTGCCAGACGTCTAGGACACTGCGTTTTTCTTTAATAATTTATGATTTGTAAAAAACAAATGCTCGTATTTTTCTTATTTTTTTTATTTTTTATTTTTGTACCCTAAACCCTATGACTCTATAATTTAAAATGTGAATATCAAGTAAAAAAATAGGCCAGTAATTAGGGATTTAAAAATTAAAAAGTACGATAGTTTTTAAATTTTGAGACAATATTTGAGAAGGGATAAAAGTCTAGTTTTGCACACTATTCGACCCTCCGGAAAATTTAAAGAAAAAAGAAGAATTATGCCAATTTAAAAAATATGTTTATAATAATTATTGTAATTAATTATACACTTTTTATCAAGTTTGCACCCTGCCACGATTAGCAAAACATAGCAAGTAATTGGTTCCTTTATTTTAATATATTTTGTTAAAAAATGTCGCAGAAGTTTTGCAATTAATTGTTTATAGGACAAAAAAGGGTCAAGTGGTATAATTTTTTTCAGAACGGAAGATTTTTTCACAATTATTTTGTGTTATGTTAATAAACAAACTTGATATAAAATGTCTAATAATTATTATTACTAAAATACTCTATAAAGTTTGCATACATTTTTTCAAGTTTGCGTATTTTCTTTTAAGCATTAATAATTTTTACTAAGTTAACAATAATTTGGTCAACGGAAAAGGCTGCAAAACCGGATTTATCATTCTTATATCTTCTCCAATGTTATCTTAAATTTTGAAAACTTTCGCACTTTAATAGACCTTTTAACAATTAATTTTTTTTTAATTTCAATTAACATAATATAAAAATAACATGTTTGTACGGGGGTTACCAAACTTGGGGGGTTAAAAGATCATATGACCCCGTGGCCTCATTTCAAATTTCAAGGTTATATTTTAAAAAATGTCTGTATTTAATTGCCCATAATAGGTAAAAAAATAAATTAATAATAAGTAATAAAAAAATATGTTTGACCTCTGACCCCATACGGAAGTGTAACTGAGGGTCATCAAACTTGGGGAATCGAAAGATTACATATATATGTAATCATATGATTTTATGACCTTACAAATTTTAACGTTATAAGTAAAAAAAACCGCCTTCTCAAAATACCTACCCTAACCTAAAAGCGTTCTGGCTATACAAAATCAGCAATACTCATGTCTGGCATAGTTATATTCACAGTTCTGACATACAACAGAATAATTTAACCAAGAGCCAGACACGAGCAAATAACTTAATATTAATTTTTTTTTTTACAATTTTGAAAATTCTTTGTTCATTATCGCAGTAAACATTAAATGGCAGACTTTTATTTTTTGCTTTTTTATGACCCAATTAACATTTTGTATAAATTTTATTGACGAGCAAATCATTTAAATTTTTATATATCATAATTAAAAAAAAAAAAATTAAATACTCATTAATGCAGAGACATACACGTCTGGCGATGATATTTATCTGAAAGTCTTGTTAGGGACTTCAAGTTTAAAAAAATGCCAGACGCGAGCAAATGACTTAAGGAAATTTTTTTTTTTTACATATTTAATTACCTATCAATTAATAATGCAGCAATAATGGTATGGCAGAAGTTGTCATTAGTGACTTTTATAATCCAAACTTCATTATTTTCAACTTCTGCCACGCGAGCAAATGACTTAAAAATTTCTGCCACCAGCTCCCTAACTACCATAGGATATCCTCAATTGTGACCACTCTAGTGCGTCGGACATTGGACGCATTTTTTTGTGGGGCTGTGTTATTTATAATATGGTAAAGAGTTTATATATAAAGCACACGTCTATCTCCATATTTTTTTTACTTTTTAAGTTCGTTTGACAAAATTGTAAATTTATACTACTCTAACAATTGCCCTATCATTTTTTTAATTCATGCCACTGTGCCAGTTTGTCCTACCATTTTTTAAATTTACCCTACTGTGCAATTTTTTTTTTCATTTTTTAAATATATGCCACTGTGCAAATTTTATTCACTATTTTTTTAAATTTTGAACTACTGTGCGGATTTGTCCTACCATTTTTAAATACATACATTACATTTTAATGTAATTAAGTTTGAATTTGGGCAGTTTTTAATTACATGAAACATTAAGGTTTTTTTTCGCAAAAATCTGGTGGTGAAGTACTCGATTTCGATGTATTATTCCTTAAGAAACTCAACGTTTATATGCTCATATACACTGAGAAAACGAAATATTTAATATTAAGAAATCAAAACAGTTGCGATTTTTTTAAAATATATGTTAACTATTAAAAAATTTCTTAATCGTGAACAAATTATATACTAATTATTAAAACATCATCCGGTGATTGTGTTTCAGACAAATAAAGGATAAAGTTGTCTTAGAACTGTGATATATTAACAGTTAATATACCTAAATTCCAATAAAACGTTTTAACATTTGTCAACATAATTTTAAATGCAATATGCGCAAGCATGTGACGTTGCCGTAGTTTTTTACAAAATGGAACTTCGATATATTAACAGTTAATATATCTACATTTGCTAATACGTTATGAGCTTCTTTCTTTCGCCATATCCAACTCAACGATTTGTTAATAGTTAACGTGCCTCGTTATTAACAAATATTTATTTCTCTCAGTGTAGTTACGTTAGTGTGTGTTTTTTATCTAAGTGATCATGGTGAATTATTGTGTTTTTGATTGTAAATAAAATTCAAAAACTAAATCGTTGCATTTTCATGTTTTTCAAAGAATTCAATAGGGTACGTATATTTGTTGGTGCAGTATTAACTTATGATAACTTTACCTAATATAGTTTATATTTAAGTTTGGACAAGTTTACAGTATCGTCCTTGAAGTGGTAGGTTGGGCTACGGTCGATAACGAAAACCCTCCTAAGTAGTATAAACGATACAAACGCAAGTACCAAAAACGAATCTAAGAATCCGGCAAGTTATCGGAGGCAAGTGAATCAAAATCAGTAAAACGGAAAACAAAAAATAAGAATTAAATAAACAAGAAAAAAAAGAAATATTAATAAGTTTGAAAAGTGCGGGTGGCTCCCAGTTAAGTCACAAATTGATATAACGTCGTAAAAGTTTGTGAGAGAGTGTATAGTCACCACAATCGACGATTGCCAAGGAACACGGACTGTCTGCTAGGGATATAAAAACAGGATTTCAAGTCTTCAAGTGACGCGCGTTGGAGGGGCGCGAGGCCACGCCCCATACGTTTCCCTATATTCGGTTTTACTCTGAACGGGCTGTATATATTTAATTGTTGTGTGTGTAATATTGTATGTATAATAGGGTGTCCCTTATTTTTATTTTTTTTACGCATACCCTCTAATTATATTTATTACTTGTTTATATACTCCCAGTAAAAATTTCAGCTCATTCTATAAACGGGAACCCGTGCCGACTTGCACTAACTTCTAGCCGGTGCCCCAACATCGATCCCGACTGGACAAAGAATTTATTATATATTATACAATGCATCATTATCATTTAAAATTGACGGCACAACAATAATATAATAATAAATTGTACCTGTATACATGTTAAGGGCACGTTAGTTACGTAATAAAACCAAACCAACCCAAACTCAACAACACAACCCAACCGACCCCGCCCCCTTGGCCCCCCCCCGCCCCATTGAGCAAAAAACCCAACTAAAATGGGCAAATTTATGTTACGATAAAAATAAAACACTTTTTAACAAAGGAACAACAAATTTATGAAATAAAAAAGTAAAAAAAATTCGACAACTTCTGAGTATCGAACCCGGGACCTCTCGCATGCAAAGCAAACGCCCTACCATCTAAGCTATCTAGCTTGACAACAAATATTGTATGTTCGGGGAACAAAACCGGATTATTATTATGACGTCATGTTATAAGGCGGTTCGTGCCAGCTCGTGAGAAGTCGGGATCGATGTTGGGTCACCGACTAGAAGTTTCTCCGACTTGCATCCAAACCCTCCGTTAGCCAACGTTAGGCGCGCGCGGTATTTTGTAACACGAAACACTTTAAAAAGAAGATATACTTCATAACTGTATTTTTCTAATGATTTTATTAAATATGATTACTAATTAATATTATTGCTTTTGTTTCTATCATTTGTTTCACTAATTTAGTTGATTTTATCCCTTAAATATATTAATATACTAATTAGTAAGGCCCGGATTTTTAGGTCAAAAAGTGATAAAAGGTTCCTAAATTAGGTGATATTTTTAATAAAATAGGTATTTTAGGTACCTATATTTTATGTACTTAACACATACATAAAATATAGGTACCTAAAATACCTATTTTATTAAAAATATCACCTAATTTACGAACCTTTTATCACTTTTTGACCTAAAAATCCGGGCCTTACTAATTAGTATTGCTAAAATATACTGTTATATGAAATTTAAGCTTTTTATAAGCATTTCTTTTCTTGATGTCCTCACAAAAATATTTCAGACAGTTCAATAAGTTTTCGGTAGTCATCTCTCACAATAGACTCTTTTAGTTATTTAGAGTAAAACCCATTAAGTTTATCAATTTCAGAGTTTACGGCGTATTCACCAGACCCTTCCGGGTAACTAGCCACTCCCTGTGAAAATATACATTTTTATCAAAGTATACACATAAATAAAACTATATTTTAACATTTGTCAATAATTTATAATATAAGGGTCACATAATAACAAACACAAAATGACTTACGATCGAAGACCTCGCGACCAACCGTGTTACAAAATACCGCGCGCCTAACGTTGGCTAACGGAGGGTTCAGATGCAAGTCGGCACGGGTTCCCGTTTATAGAATGAGCTGAAATTTTTACTGGGAGTATATAAACACGTAATAAATATAATGAGAGGGTATGCGTAAAAAAAATAAAAATAAGGGACACCCTAATGTATATGCATTTAAATATAGGCATTAACTAAGATACCAGCCCATAAATCAAAGCCTATAATAAACAAAACCTAAAAAGTAAACAACATCACAGAAGATAAGAAGAGCGACCCTCTCTATAGCCAATGCCTGCCATAGGGCCGTATTCCTATGAAGTACACAGGGCAGGCTTTATCTATTTTGTATATTAATATTTATATTTTTAAATTAAATTTGGAACAAAAAAGTAAGAATGCAAAGATATAAATTAAATGTAAACGGTATAAACACTAATTTAACAATAAAATAAATAAAGAATATACAAGGTCGGTAGCCGGCACTCGGCATGAAGAATATCCACCAAGGCAGAGGGCACTTACGACGGATCGTGGCCGTCAACACCTCGGTACTGAAGACAAGATTCAGTATCTCACAGGGGGGCAAACAATTCTAAAGAGGTTACCAGAAAACGGAAACTGACTAGGACATAGACGTTCAGAAATACACCAACAAGGACAGGTTCTAGCAGCGTACTAACACTTCTACCCCCATTCATGAATCCCAATTGAATGGGGTTATTACTAAAGCCCCAGTTGAGGAGGATTCCGGATTGCACTTAGTTTTGGGCCAGTTCAATGTTCTCCAAAAACCAACATTTACCCTCCTTGTCCCGCTCTCCACTAGCCTAAACTGGGAGTATGGCCCGACCCGGCGACAAAAATCCGGGAGTGGCTTTAACCATTGACACTGTCATCATCGACCTCCTAGATCTACCAGCCGGCGTAAAAACTTTGGGTCCAACAAAGACAGGTAATACTGTGCATTGGCGGGATACGTAGGAGAAAGGAAAGGGGGTAAAATAACCCTGGGAGATTAGTGCAAGGTAATGTCGATGGGGCCTGCCATACGTCCCCCTACTCATACTCATTTAAGTTTGGACAATTTTACGAAATCTAACAAAAATAATTGTTGTACAAAAAAAAACCTTAAAATTAACTATTATATTTAAGTCCTATAAAAAAAACGCCGACAACTGCATTTTAAATGATAAAATATATCTACGAATTCGTGGCAACATAATATTAAATATAATACATAATATAATACCGGTTCTTGGCATTTTAATGTTAAATCATTACTAAAATGTGTATTTATTATATCTAATAGGTATACATCTGCTTATTAAAAGCTATTTTCAGGTTACGATGATAACGTCCACGTGGTGGCGCTACTAACGATGCTCCTTTAGCGTATTTTCGATAAATAGGATTCTGTCAAAGTTGACAGGTAGAATTAGTAGGTGATCGATAAAACGCCCAGTGAGCATTTAGTGCTACGTCACAGACCACTTATTTGTTTTGTTATTATTTTAAAGATAAAATTGCATCCTTAAGGATACACATTTAAACATAATTTTTATTCAGTTATGGTATGTAATAAATATAATAAACAACCTAAAAAATAAATCTAATTTTTAGTGAGTGTGTAAAATCCTCTACTTAACATTTTCTGCATATTATAATTAAATGCAACAGAATGGACGAGATGTTCCTCTAATAGGAAGGTCACTTTGATGATCCTTCTCATATTTATAATTATACACTGCTCTCTAATAATGAATTAGTCAAAAATGACTAATTGTCATGGCGAAAAAGCAGCCACTAATGATTCTCGTCAATAGCAATTTGTATACCATACATTTAGCAGTCAATTTCTATTTAATATAGGTATGTAACATTTTCCCCTGAATCCGAAAATGTCAAAAATTATAAAAATAGAACAGTTTTCGAGATATACTCGATTTTCCATATAATATGAAATTGACTATATCTCAAAAACTATTCCCTCATAATTGACGGTATTTTCAGGGGACAATTTTACAAAAGAAGTGGCTGTTAAATGGTGTAAGTGTAAAGCAGCCACTAATAACTGTAGTTAGTAGTCATTTTTGACTAATTCATTTTTAGAGAGTGTATAATATATTGTGATATCAAGCATAATTTATCAATAAAATTAAATGAATCTTAAAAAACAAGTAGTTTAATTCATTTTACTAGGTTGACACAATTGACGTGAAGCGAAATGTCAAAATTAAATATAAATAAATAAATTTAAATATTATATCAGTCAAAATAAAAAGTTAGACACAGTGTACATTTACTTCTAATGATTTTATTCTCATTTTATAATATAATTTTGATAAAAGAGTTCTTAACACATTGTTGATATACAAGTTAAAAGGGTTACAAACTGTCTAAAATAAAAATCTCTAATTTCAATGCTTCTAAGAAGCTCTCAAAACGATGCGTCTAAGAACTCTTAGTAGCATTGAAATATACAAAATCTTTAAAAACTGCGAAAACCATTGATAAATTAAATACATAATAATGAGTATTAAAGTTCCTAAAAAACTATACGAAATGGCAAAATTAAACAAAATACAAAAACAGTTGGGGACTTGGAGTAAAGAGTTTATAGAAAATTCGCACATCTATCTTTCTACATTTTACTCTAAGGTCGTATTATTTTTTATATAAAATCAGTAAAAAGACAAGATTAAAAAAAAATAACAGTTGTCAAAAAAATGGCAACAAATTTAAAATAGCACCTCTTAGTGGAAAACTCTTTATTGAAATCAGTATTATCTATCAATATTAAACTCTCCTTGTGCAAACAGGAGGAAACATTTGTTTATCATCGAGAGACCCTTTAAATTTATTATGTAAAACACGACACCACCTTATTTTATAGCCATCATATTATGCAACCCATACAATATTTGGTAAACAGTGAAAAGGTGCGTCCGTCAATCGGAATGATGGATATCTTTTTTGACGGACCGCGCCTCGCCGCATGACACGTGAATGACAACTGTAGCGCTCTCTATGAAATTATTTCGGTTTATTTTTACGTTGTTTTCCACCCGCGACAAACGACACCCGAGCAAATATAATTATGATGAATAGATAGTGCGATTATTTTTTAAAGCGTCGTTATCTTCCCCGACAAGTTTAATGAATTAATGAATGAAACGATTACGGTTTTAGTTAGTGGGGTTGGGCCCATTTATTCAGTTTTTAAATTTTTAGCATATTTGTATTAATTTATATTTCAGCCTTTTTGGGCAGAATGTTGTTGCTCGGTTAGCACCTTGAAGAATTTCTTACAGATTACTTTTCAAGAACTTTATATTTTTTTTAAACATATTTCATATTGGGAAAACAATGGCAAAATATTAATAAATTTGTCCCTTCGATCCCTTCTTACTTACCTATAATAAATTATAAAATAATTAATTGATAGTGAAGTTTGGGAGATTATAATCTAAATTAATTTGCACCCAATAGATTGTTGGGTAACTTCTATGCCATAAAAATATCTTTAAGAATAGTATATTCTGCAACGAGTGGTCGATCCTGAACTGGCATTCCCTGGATGCGCGAGCGAAGCGAGCATAGCATAATGTGAGATTAAAATCGATCAGTCTTTCCGAGTATATTAAAGTATCATGCAATTAATTTACAAAACATTTTGAGGAAATAGTTTTACGTTGTTTATTTATCAATTACTAAAGGTTTTTTGTTTTAATTATAAATTTTACAGTGATAAGTTATCACTGATAACGCTTTTACCAATTGGATATTTTATGATAACTCAATATGTAAAATTAAAATGATTTTATCCAATAAAACCTTTCTTATATACTATTTTTGGACTTTTACCTTATTCGATTATTATTAATGTTGTATTTTTATGATAGTAGTTTATTATATTTTTATCTTTTTGATCGTCTTCTGTTTTTTAAGTAACTAAGTATAATTTGTTAATCTAAAAATATCTTATGCGCTTATGGACTTCAATTCATGATGAAATCTTCCACAAAGTTTGAATGCAATAAATAGATTCTTAGGGATATATTTTCGCATGTTGATAAAAGTAATTAAATATATGTGACCAAAAATGTAATGTAAAAGAAAAAATACCAATTTTTGCATAATTCTTTAGCCAATCTTTGACATCTAAAGATGAAAAGATAAGTGTTAATAAGTTTAACAAAAGACAAAAACACTGTGTTAAATGACACAATACAATAAATGAAAACAGTTTTATGATAAAACTTTTATCCACCTTAGAAATTGTCATATTTACTACATTGACTTCATACCGTCAAAATCAATATTTGAAAAACAAAAAATCTTGGTAATTAATATATCAACCTAGAATTGAATTGTAAATTCATTTAATAAAACTACAGTATAAATAAAGTTCAAAAATTGCTATTTGTACATAAACGGTCATAACTTTGGTCCATAGGTTTTTTTCGTAAATAGGTACCTACCTTGTTTTCTAAGCAAAAGTGTGGACTCGTTGTAGATAATTCAAAAATGGTTGATGAGTTTCATTCTTATTTTTGTTCAAAAACGACTTTTTTTTAATATTCGAGCCCATTGCATTTAAACTTCTCAACTGATTGGTCATTAAGAGAGTAATATTGATCGGCGATTTGATTACGTTTAGTTTGACACCTTTTTAATTAGAGGTATGACCCAAATTATAAAGTTACCTTAAAAATACAAATGGAAAAAAATCATATCATGTGATTTTTTAGTTTAGCAGGCCAAAATACGTTAGAAAAAAACGCATGTACGTTTTGGCGGTAAACCATTGTAATTTGTGGTAAAACTTCGTAAACCTGTTATTATACTTAATATTTTATTTTTATTATTTGGAATTACCTACCAATCACAGACCAATAGTAAATTAGCCTAATAAATGTTATTAAAAAATCTATTTTTTCACCTTTTTTGTAAAGTATTTATTTAACAGAGTTAAAAGCTAACCTATAGTCTACAGATAAAACAATATATTTTTATTTATAAATATAAAGGCTTTATTAAAGCGTGGAAAATTAACCACACAGTGCAATATGTCAAACGCAAGAGAGAGAAAGAGAGAGAAGCAAAAAACTTATTATGTTTTTATAACAATTAAGAATCGCACCGGGACTCCTGTCACTTCTGGTTTTACCACGCGCCAGGACCTGGATCAAAAGGATTAATATTATTATTTCATGCCGGCTTTTGTATACCATCCCATAAGCACGTTAAATTTTAAGCGAGTGTATTTTAAGGTATCTAGTGGCCAGGGATATTTTTTATTTTCGAGTAACTATATCTGATTAAAAATATTATGATTTTATTGACTCTTTTATGACCAAAAACATTTTAAATTAAATAATAAAAAAAAATGTTCATTAGTAGGAACCATAGGCGCCAAGTTTTTTAAAACAAATAATTCAACATTATAACCTAAACTTTTAATTCGATATAGTTCAAGGCTAAAATAAAAAGGTTTTTATTATTTAAAAATAGTTAGTAATCTATGCATTTCTGAAAACACATCATTATTTTTTAGTTTTTAACATACCACTTAGGACTTTTAAAAGGGAATTGAAATTGATGCTTATCCACTAATATGTGATTTTTGTACCTATTGTTGTGATATTTATTTTACCTTCTTGTTTTTTTTATTAGAGTTTTTATGACTAGCATAATATTGTATTGTATTGTATTTATATTGTGGCAATTTGCTGTTAATAAACATTATTATTATTATTATTATTATTATTATTATTATTATTATTATTATTAGTAAGCCTACCTTATTAAATTTGGAATAACGTTATTCAGCTTGTCATTTAATACCCAAAGCAAGGATGTTGTAAATAAATAGGTAATCCGCCATTTTGGGGCGGCCACCTTATTGGATTTAGTATATGATGATGACAGCAAGTAATATATTACTTGATGTCGTCATCATATACTGGTTTCTACATGGAGCTTTAAAAAAATTCTTGAAGGTGAACTTGTCTGGATTGATGGCATGGAGCTTATAGGTACTTTCGGCAGATTTCTCATGGTCGGCTTTACTGATGTTCCAGAAGGACTATTCAACCGCTCTTAGAAAGCGTAACCAGTTATTGATCAAACTGCTGATAGTGCAGCTGATATTAGCATGTTTTAGACTTCTTTATTTAACAGTTTAAGTAAAGAATTACTTAAAAAAACTGCAACCACGATTATAAAGATTTTTTAAGCTTGTCTCTTCTGCCTCTTGGTGGATCATCCTTGATGAATGTCAAAAGCCATGTATGTCCTAAAGATATACTTCCGAAATCAAGATCAAAAATTTTTTTTAATATTTAACTAATTAACTAATTGTGACCTTGGTTTATGTGAAATATTGTAAGTAAGCTCCACTTGTAATTAGAGCTTCCTATATCTATATTCAGCTCTAAGGTGTCTTAAAAAGTTACTTTGGTTTATTTGCATTTTTTGATGACAGAGTGCACTCTTAACCATTATTCTTTTAGTTTTTGTAGACATTTCTAAAAAACCTAAAAAATAATAGTTAATTAATAATAATAATATTTATTTATCCAAAGGGGTACAAAGTAATATAGGATCGGTCAAAAAATAAAATTGAAAATACAATTAAATTAAATACAATAAACCAAATATAAACATCAGAATTCGTATTATAAATAATCCTGAATCGGATAAAAAGCATGCATTTAACACATACTTATCAAACAAACAGTTTCTTATAGGTTCAGGCAGTTTATTATACAGCATGGCGCCTATATAATAGGGATTATTTACATACAGTTCAAGCCTGTTGTCTATTGCAAATTAAATCCAAACCTTGTATTATTATTATAATTACTGTTTAGAAGATTAAATTGACCTAAATTCTTATTTACAAATTTTAAAACTTTCAGTATAAACAAACACGGAACAGTTAGAATTTTTTGATCAATAAAATGCGCCTTACAACTCTTTCTGAAACTTAAACCTAGCATCGATTTTATAGCTCTTTTTTTAATTAGAAATACCCGTTGGGCTCTAGAAGAGTAGCCCCAACATACAATTACCTAGAGTCCAAAATTGCCTGATTGTCCACATCGCGACCGGTCGCATTAATTTAACTAAGAAAAATTATCTCAAAATAGACAATATTCTAACTGAAAGTACCATATTCTTCTATATTGTCCTTATTATTAAAGAGAAAGTAAAGAATTTCTGAGTACCACCTCGAAATTGGTCATAGGATCCGGTTTACCCCCTGGTTAAAACACAATCCAAAACTAATACATCTTAAATTAATTTTACCATTTCAAATTTAAAAAAATATTAATAAAATATAGTCTTTCCATTGTTAACCAATGATATAAAATGATAAAAAACAATATTCGATCATTAAAAATGTTTATGAAATATGAATCGGAAATATTGACCCATATAAAACATCGCGTTGTTTCCTTAAATTAAACACAAATAAGCTCGCGGTGGCAAAATCTGTTTGTTGTAAAATTCGAAGCGAGTGAAGCCGGGAAAACAATGGGGAATTAATGGAGCCTTTAATTCACAACGAACCGAAATGGAAAACATAGAAGAAGGCACGATTCTCCGTGATATAACCGAACCAAGTTTTATTTCCGGATGAATATTTAGCATTAACTTGAAATGTGATAATTAATTTTGCGGAATGTTGTTCATTCCGGGAATTAATAATAAAATAATAAGACTGTTTGTTCAATTTTCGGATGCCTGAATAGTGGAGAAATTTAGCATTCTAATAACACGAATTCAGGTAGGTTGCTCGCTTGCTCCATATTTAAATATTGTTCAGTTGCCTATGAGATTTCAAACCAATTTAAGACTTATAGGTCAATTCTGGGTTCTCTCGTAAAATTTCTGTAAATTCGTAAATCTATAACTTACGATGATCTGTAACTATAATGCTTATAGAATTGTAAAAGTGGCAATTCTGGGATGTTATCTGTAAATGTCCAATTTAAAGTAGTATAAACGAACTACTGCAACTTCACGCCTATTTACTTACGATCAGACATAACCTATATTTTTATATGTATTATTTGGTTTATCCACAGTTTATCGGTTTTCATTTATGTATCAGCGTATAATATAATACAAAAAGTAAGAAATTTAAACTGGTTGAGAAATAAAATGAGGTAATATAATTTTACATTTAAAAGAACATATAATATATAATGAATAAAATTGTTAGTGCGTTGAGTGAAGAAGTCAATCAATGGTTAGTGGTAACGCAAAAGGAACAAAGACAAAAAGATAAAAAACACCACTCCTCAACAGTTGAACTATATTTGGATGCAATGGATGGAGATTATCCATTGGGCCAACCATGGCAGGATAAATTTGAACAAGGAGCAGAAAATCAAAAAAACATTTTAAGCTTATTAAAAACTATTTAGAAAATTATTTAAGGCTGGATTTGAAATGAAAAAAAAAATAAATTTTTAAATCCAAATTTTGAAATTTGACCTATTAATTTTTGACTAATTAGAATATTTATTTATTTTGTTGTTTATTTCTTTTTTGACCGAGTAGGCTGTGGTTTATTTTTTTTAAGAATATTATTTTATTTTATTTTCATATGTAAAATAAAAATACCTATAAAGTTTTTGTATTAATACAATTGTTTTATTTAGTCAAAATTGAAATTATTTCTAATGTAGTTAGCCCAGGCTGCTTGTCCCAATTGATAAATATTACCATTATCATATCCACATTGACATTATTAAAAATATTCATGTTTTTAATCTTTAAAATAGCTTTACATAACCTAACAAAAACAAACTGTAAGTAGCAACGATTGGGAAACACCCGATCGTAAATATTTACGATTCTATAAGATTTTCTGTAAGCTACAGGAAGCGCAGAATTGCAAATTGTCTATAAGCTTATAGAAAGTTACAGATTTGCTTATAGATGCTTACAGATGTGCGCAGAATTGACCTATTAGTTATAAGAAATATAAAGGTTAAATAATCTTTAAGGGGTTCTGCAGGCCAGAAAGCCAACAAAAACAAATTCTGCACAAACGAAATTAAAACTATCTATCGCAGAACTTGGGTATAAAAGGGTTTTTTGTGTACAAAATGTGTTTTTATAATTTAGTTTTTAACAGACTAGGAGGTAAAAAACTTTACCAGATTTGTCTAAATTATTTTTACAGTCAAGGAGGTTTTTTGCTTGAAGATAATAGTATGTAAATTATTTTATATGAAGTGATAGTTTAGCTTCTAATAAAATAATGTACGTATTCTATTATCTTCAATAGAGAAACCCTCTGGGCTATAATAGTATATTACACTACAAGGGCAGAAAGTGTGAGATTAGAACAAATAGGGCTCTCACACTTTCTGCCCGTGTAGTGTATACTATTTTTCTTGCTACCCGGCCGAAAATACGGGAAAAAATTAAATGTGTATATCGAAACATATTGATGCCTGCCCCGACATTTGCGGCACGAGCGAAGCCTTCGTAGCCCTTGTAGTGTAATATACTCGAAATTACGTTGTTTCGTCCCCGATTCCAATGCATCAAACGTAAATTTGACCAATGCATCAAACGTAAACTTTCTGCCGTGGAATCGGGGACGAAACAACGTATTTTCGGCCGAGGTAGTAAGAAAAAATAATTACTTAATTTTAATAAATAATATATTTACTGCCACGGCAATGAAGTAAAATTTTAACATTTTGCAAATGACGTTTAAGGTTATTTTATAAAACATCGTAAGCGACACAACCTAAACTTTACAGGAGAGATTTTCTTTCTCTTTAAAGTTATGAAAACTGGTGGGGCAATATTTTATTAACAATAGTTTTCAAAATAGTTTTCAAAATTTGAAAACGAATTAAAAAAATAGTCTTGTCGATTATTCATGTAGCTCCGATTCGGATAATTTAGAGACTAAACATACTTCAAGTAGCACCGAAATAAAAAAAACCAGCGAAACAAAATTTCAAAAGATTTGACTTAAAAAATCCAAAAAGGTGGGCAAAAAGAAAATAAGAAAGATGGAAAAGGCTTTATGTGGCAAAAGATCAGTTCAAGAAAACCCATAAATAAATAAAAAGTGTCAAAATGCATGTGCAGCAAAATTTACAGAACAAGAACGCCACGATATTTTTTAATATTACTGGGGCTTAGGTAGCTAGTCCAGGCAAAGAGACTGCATTAAGGAAAAAGAAATTAAGCGAAGACGGGTTAACACAGAAAACAGTAGAAGAAACAGAACCTTTAAATATTTCATTACATGGAATGATCAGAAAATCGATGCTTGTCAACAATTTCTTTTGAAAACGATATGTATTTCACAAATAACTCTAAGGTACACAAAAAGCAATGCTCGATAGCAAAAATTTGCTAAAATTGATCAAAGAGGCAGGCACGAACCTCCTCATAATAGAAGTAAAGAAGATAGAAATAGTGTACAGGAATTTATCAAAAAAACTTCCTGCTGTCCCATCTTACTATTGTAGAGCGTCCACAACAAAAAATACCTATCTTTTGAGCTTAGGAACGTGTCATTTCTTTACCGAGTTTTTGTAAAAGATCAACTTTTCACATTTTTAACAATGACTTTATTATTGGGTTCTATATGCCAAGAAAAGAAGAATGTATAGTATGTGAGTCTAAAAAACATAAAACGAAGAAAGTAAAAGCCAATTTCTATTAGATCAAAATATTTTAAAAAATTATGATAGTTTTGTATGCGCCAGCTTTGAACTAGAAAAAGTTTTAAACACTTCACATGGAGACAACATGCTACTATAGTATATTATTCTCGAAAATATGCATTTTATAAAGAAACCATTTACGAAAGTGGAAGAAGAAATGCAATATGTTATTTATGGGGTGAAATGGATGGATGTCGTGGCACCAATAAGATATGTACAATTATTTACAAATATTTAGAGAAAGTTGACGGACAAAAGAAAGTAAAACCTGTATCCCTTTATTGCGATAGCTTTTCTGGGCAAAATAAGACCAATCCGATGTTAGGAATTTTAAAATAACTTTTCTACTTCCTGGACACACCTACATGCCTATAGATGCAGTTCATGCCACGATAGAAAGATTCATTAAGAAGCGAATAGTTTGGGCTCCATCAGAGTGGTCAACATTAATTAGCAATGCAAGAATAAACTCAAAACCTTTTGAAGTGGTGATGTTAAAATATTCTGATTTCATGTCTTGGAAGACTCAAAACGTACTGTCCACGGAAAATTCAAAAACGGCAGATGGAGCAAAATTTTGGATTTTCATTTTCAAACATTGTTTGGCTAGCAAAATAGCGTTGGTGATATTTTATATATTAATTTTTTTGTAATTATTTTTTATATTTAATAATAAAAGTAAAAAAATAAATGTAGCTAACGATGCTTTGACAAAAGTAATCATCAAATCTAACGTAAATGTAAAATGTTTAAATGGATTTATTGGTTTTTGCATGTTTGCTCCACAATTACAATTAGGATAACTATTAATAATGCAATGAAAAAAGTAATTATAAGCTTTTGATGAAATAAAATATTATTTTAAAACTTGGTAGCCATCACCCCGATGCAGGTATACTCACGAATAAACTGTTTACAGCCTTGATAGATCAAGACGGGAGCAAAATATTATTGTAAGCGACACAATGTCAAATCGCAAACGCCATGTCTCGGAGTTGCTTACGATTATTTGTCGGGAACATATAGGCGCTTACGTTCTAAATCGGTAACAAATTAAAAAGAAGAGGCGCTTACAATTATAAAAATATTCTGACCAATATTAGATTCCAAAATTGGGATAACTATTATGTTAACATGTGCAGATTATCGCAACTGACACTTTAATAAAATAAAAAGTAATTCATCAAAATTGTCGCTTAGGATGTTTTGTCAAATAACCATCTATATTTTAGAATATTAAAATTAAAAAAAATCACGAACAAGTTGCATGATCTAGAAGGCCAATTAACAGAACCATAATAATAAATCATTAATAGCTATTTACTTACCATGGGAGGAAAATAGTGCTTTTCCTCCCGCGAATAGTTTGATGCCCGACGAGAAGCGAAGGGCATTAAATATTCAAGTGAGGAAATGCATTTTCCTCCTGAGGTATGTATATAGTTTTTTCTATTACCTTTTAACGGTTTTAAGACATTTTAAGCGTTCCGGTTCCTTTTACCAACCCGGTATGTTGCGTCGCCGACGTTATGTTGACAACTCTTTGTTGCTATGGTATTTTTGGTAATACAAACATAACAGTTTTTATAAGCTGTCAGAATGTTTATCATATATATCGTATATATCATTCTTCGTACGTTCTGAAAATGAGTTCTAGCGAAGAAGACCTGCCGCAAGATCTTGCTAAAGAGGCAAGAATAGTTGCAATTAATTTCCTTCCTTAAAAATCGAAAGAGCGATATGAAAATTAATACCTATAGTTTGTTAAAAGAATGAATGGACAAGCGCGGAGTAAATCTTTTTCCTACAAAATCAAATAGGGCTAGACAAGGTAAAAAACTCTTGCTAATGTAAAATTGTTAAAAAAAAAGAGGGAGGAAATTTTTTTTCCTCCCGGGGAGGAAAAGTGGCATTTTCCTCCCTCGCTCGGGGGTGGAAAATTAAGTTTTCTAGTAAGGTAGTAGAAAATTTTTTTTGACAAATGTATAGTTTACAAGCAAATATTGGTTTATCATAAATTAAATTAACAGTTACTTGTTTTAACACCTTATTTAATTAGATATTAACACTTGTCTATTTTGACATTCACTATTTTTTGCGATTAATTAAGTTACAATAATTATTATGATTATTTCAAATTCAAAAATAAAATAAAACCGTCACTCGCTCACTTAAAAGTTTCTGAGAGGAAGGGTCGGTGTAAATTCAATCTGGTTGAAACTCTGTAATAAAACGGCATTGAATTAAAACTTATGGCCAATTAGAATCTGCATAAAAATGGGGCGACCACCTTAGCTATAGCTATACATTGAGAAAAATATCAAAGTTTGTCTTTATACCTTATAAGGTATAAAGACAAATATCATAGGATTGTCAATCTTATAAAAATATTGCTAAACAGGAAAAGATTTTTTTCTACGACCACTATGTAAAAGTCACATTTCGTATTGGCATCGTTGCTTAGAAAATGAATCTTTTCATTGGCAAGGCAAAACACGAATATAAAGTGACATTTCTGTGTGAATAGTGACAGGACAGTGTGAAAAGAAATTGACAGCATCGTTTGACATTCGTTTTAAAATTTGTATTGTATTTGTATATGTATGTCTAAATATCATTATATAAAACACAATTAATTGTGTGTGCCTAATAAATTCTAATTTTTAGTGCCATAATTTAAATTGAGAAGGTAAGTTTACTGATTTTAAGTAACTTATACCTTAAAATTTAAAATATTAGGATGAAAGTAATTTTAACAGCTGTCAAACACGTTTTTAGGTTTTGTTTTGTATTTGAATATAATAAAAAATAAAAAGGTCGTAGAAAAAATATTGTGTTTCACTTGTGAGAAAAGCTTTCTTCAAGCTCGTGTTAATGCAACTTTTCTACACACTCATTTAATTAAACACTCTTTCGCAGGCTCGCTCGTGCCTTATTCAAATTCGTGACTAAAATGGCGTTTATCAAACTTGATACATAAAATACTATTATCTACTTTCACATTGACTGTCTATGACTTTATAACGCGTTTTAGGTAAGAACTGTCTGACGGATGACCGATATCAAATGTTTAACAAATAAAATTGGCTTTTAATTTAAAAAAAAACATTACTTTGTGTTCGTCGTAGATAAAGTGTAGTATGCGAGTTGCATTTATAAACTTCTCTAGACAATCGTTTTTATAAACACTTGATCGCAAGATTTGCTTGTGACTAATTTAAACTCGGGACTAAAGTGGCGTTTATAATACTTATATATAATATAAAAATATCAAGATTTCTTTAAGAAAAAAAATACACAGTATACTATAGAATGTAAAATTTTAAATATAATTATATATAAATAAAAATCAGCAAGACACATTTTTATTTGTTAAACGATACATAAAACGTACAATTATTAAAAGTAGAAAGTGATTTTAGATTAATCTGATAGAAAGTAGAAATAACCTCGATTAGTCTAAATCATTTTAAGTACTAGCCAATAATTATAATCAATCACTTTTGTAAGGAGTCTTTGAAATAATAAATTTTTTTATAAAAATTTAATTTTTATGGAAAAATACACGCATTTTTTATAAAGGGAGATTTTTTGTTATTTATAAATAAATGCTTTATTTTTACTTGATAATTTTAATGCTAGATTGCATTCATGAATGAGAATGAAAAGTTTTTTGTGAGCGATGGCGATGAAAAAAAATCATTCGAGAATGCAAAAGAATTTCGCAATAGAGTATCCAGGCGGATCCAGGATTTTGGTTTGGGAGGGGCTTGACCCAGCTACCCTTAGCTTTATCAAGGCACACCGTAAAATACTAAAAAAGCACACCAAATTTTATTTTGCTTGTTTAACGTATAGCGAGTCTTCTCGGATCATTTTTAGCAAATTCTTCATGGCTTCGACAGGTTGTAGGCTGCCTGAAATATCTCGGTGAATATACAAATCAGCCAAACCGTTACCTTTCTTCCGTCATTGTCGTACGAAGGTACGATAAAAGAGTTTGAATATTTGTGAAAACTTATTTGTCTCTGTTTTGGGAAGAATATTTCCTGTCTCTCCAAAGCTCATTCTAAAGAGTTGTTTTCCCCGATAACGAAAAAGGATGAGGCAAGTCACTATTGTAAACACAAGCAGACAGATTTAGGGGAGACCTACGTCCCTTAGCCCCCTTTAGATTCGCTACAGCCACAGTTTAAAAATTACAAAAAATGTGAAGAAAAATTTTTAAAATGTATTTAATAGTATACTCGTATTACACTACAAAGGAGGTACGTGTATTTTACCAGTCGTGTACGAGTTTGCGCACGAGCGACATTGACTAAGTAATTTTTTGACATTAAAGGATGTCCTCGTGCGAAAGTTGCACTTTTCCGCACGCTTACTTTTTTCACGCCTCGACAGTGAAGAAAGTAAACGCGGGCGGAAAGTAGCAACTTTCTGCACGCTTGTAGAAATAATATTTTTTCTACAAATGAAAAATTTTGAGATTCCCGGGCTTGCAGAAAAAATATTTTACCCAACACGGGCGAAAATTCTTTTTCGCCTTATGACCGAACTTTTGATGCTAGATTGCAAAATGCTATTTTTGCATTTAAGAATGAAATTTTTTTTTAGCGTCACCGAGTAAAAAAATCATTCGAGAATTCAAAAGAATTTCGTAATTTAAAGTATAAAACAAAATGTTTTTAAAAACTTTATTCCAGTTTCCAAAATTATTAAAACGAATTTAATAGTATATTACACTACAAGGGCAGAAAGTGTGAGATTCCTGCACTGCGCGCCATGATGCCCGAGGCGAAGCCGAGGGCATCATGGCGCGCAGTTCAGGGCTCTCACACTTTCTGCCCATGTAGTGTATACTATTTTTCTTGCTACCCGGCCGAAAAAACGGGAAAAAATTAAATTTATTTTATAATAATTTAAGGTTATTTAAGTACTTATTGTACCAATGCATCAAACGTAAACTTTCTGCCGTGGAATCGGGGACGAAACAACGTATTTTCGGCCGAGGTAGTAAGAAAAATTTATTTTATAATAATTTAAGGTTATTTAACTACTTATTGTACCAATGCATCAAACGTAAACTTTCTGCCGTGGAATCGGGGACGAAACAACGTATTTTCAGTCGAGGTAGTAAGAAAAAATATTTTTTCTACGAGCGTGTGGACTACTTTCCGCACTCATATGCGTTTTGAAAGCATTTTTCCGCACTAGTGCTAAAAGTCTTTTCCGCAGAAAACAATACATCAATAATCACATACCTAAGTCGTTGCTATGAACTTAAGTTTGTATGTTGATTGTCAGAATAGACGTCAAACTATAAAATGAAAATGGAGGAAGAAATTGAGGAAAATATTATTGATGGAGTATAGGAAGCGAAAAATGTAAACATCGGACTGTAACCAGAAAAATTAAAATTTCGGTATGCTAAAGAGTTTTAAACATTTTTCGGTCCTTTCAAAGACTTGCAAACCATCAACGTTATGGTCCAGATACTCAATGTTAAAATCTATGTTAAAATTACTTTATAAAGTGATCGCCTTAATTAAGAAAAAAATGTTGGATTCCAGCCAAAAAATCTAAACCTCTATCAAGAAATGATATAGAGCATATGCTGCAAGAAGGATGGAGCTCCAATTTTTGCATAAATTAAGCTTGTGGGCCCATTCTAGGCTAAAAAATGTTCTCTATGAAAATAAATAAAAATAAAAGGGCGTTTAAAGGAAAAATTTAAAATGGATGGGGTCATACATCATGTTTGGTAGATTTAGTAGATTTCTTCTCTCAACGTTAGTAGATTCGTTAAAAAATATAAAGACACACATAATAGTTCCATCTTTTTTCTTAACACGTCTAGTTACTCATAATTCTTAACTAGATACAGTTATTATAATTCTTATCAGATTAGGATAAATAACTAGTTACACACGCAGATACATAAAAAGTATATAGTAAAAGTATTTAGTTTACAGAGCCACCCAGGTCCTGCAATTTAATGCTGACGGACTGAAAGGGTTTAATCGTCATAGTACTAATAAATACTACTGTGGAGAAAATTAAAATCTCGTCGTCTCATTACACAGTTTAAGACTGAACCACTTTTTTAATTAAAAACGTATTGGACAAATTCTTTAATATAATTACAAAAAAATTGTTGTTTTGAGACTTAATCCATATTTAATGAGCCTTTAAAATACGACCAGTAGTTTTTAAAAAATAAGTTTTTTTTGAGTCTCTAAAACACGACATTATATTTTTAAGTGTCAAAACAACACTTTTTTGTCTACAGAACTTGAAAGTCTTTTACGGTCTTTGCTATATACGCAATAGTATATTATGTATCAAGTTTGATAAACGCCATTTTATACACGAATTTAATTTAGGCACGAGCGAGTGCTATAGTGTATAGAAAATTTATAAACGAGTTGCATACTATACTTTTTCTACGACAAATACTTATTATTATCTTAAATGATTTAAATCAAAAATTTGTATAGAGCGCCATCTATGAAACAATAGGGGAATCTGTGTGTCACCGTCAAATGTCACATTTTTATAGTTTATAAACACAGATTATAAAGGTTATAAATCGAAATGTATTCCTTGATAATAATTATTATTATTATTGACAGTTTTCACAGTGAAGGTAAAGAAAATGTTTTATGAGGACTTTACAGTGGTGTCGGTGCCCGAATTTAAGTTATAGTTTACTGCCGGCGAAATTAGAAAGTCAGTACAATGTTCATATAAACTTTTTAAATATTGGCGTTGAGAAATTATTTAATACTTTTGTATTGAGATAATAAAACAATTTTCACATTTAGTATAATTTTACAAGAAAGGCACTTTATTTTAACGATTGTATGACATTTGACAACTGTCAACTAACTTAAAACTAACTGACTGATTAAAAACCTGTTGATAACTTCAGCCCGTGACTAAAACGCCGTAAATGTGTATTTAAAAGGTCACTTAGTGTCATGGAAACATGTACGATAAAGGGCGTTTTAAAGGTGGGAGTAGAAAAAATACTTTTTTATATAATACCAGTAGCTAGTTAGCATTTTAAACAAACAAATTGGGATATTTGAAGAAAAATTGACTTGCATTTTTTGTATTATCCGGAGAATGGATAATACCAAAATAAATGCAAAAGGAAATTTTTTGAAATTTGGAAAAAAAAATCCACCCGCTCAATTTTTCCGAAAATTTTAAAACACTATATAAACCGATTAAAGATAAAAAATAATTCATAAATTTGAACTGGACGCGAAAAGCTATTCCACACAGGCGAAGTTAAGTAAACCAAAAAATTAGATATATTACCAAGTTTGTTTTAGGTATATTACCAAGTTTGTTTAGTCTATTTTTGCATAAAAAAATAGCGCCAATTTATAAAACAGCACCCTTTTATCTGTTATTTTAAACCTTGTACTCTATGTTCTGACGTTTCCTCTTTCTTACTAAAAGGTCAAAACCATGGCACAATTTTTCATGTTAGTGGTGCAAATTCCAAAAAAAAAATTTAGTGTATAAGACGCAAGCAAGTGTCCGTGTATAACGAGAGAAAAGAATCGTCTGCGTTCTGCTCGTCGAGGAGCGTAAAAAAAGTTGGAAATTTTCAAGTAAATTAGGTTAAGAGGATTTTCTGCAAGTTAATTTCAGTAAGTGACTAAACCGGTTGACGCGAATTTCACGATGATATTTTTACGCCTTCGTTTAACTTAGTTTAGCCGAATTTTCGGATCCGACCAATTTCTTTCAATTTCATTCTTTTTTATCTGCTTTTTTCTGCCTCAGCCCTCCCCCCTCCACCATTTATTTACATTAGTCTAATATTGTTAACTTTTACCTTGCCTTTTTGCTTTTCTTAAACTAAAATTATTTTTTTAAAGGATCTTTTGCAATACTTTAGATAAATATATTTACCAAAAGTATTGCAAAAGATCCTTTAAAAAATAATTAGGTTGTAGGTATTTTAAAATATAAATATTTTGTTGTTTTTGATTATTTCTTATGTAAAAATAATGGGTAATAATATTTTAAGACAATAATATTGTCTTAAAATATTATATTATATTATATTACACTTTTAAACAGCGTATTTATAAATATGACAAAAAGCATTAGATAGATGCCATAGGATTTTTTTCGCATGGCAACCATGGCAAAACAACAAAATATAACGTAAAACCCGAAAAAGCGCATAAAACTCATTACCTAACGCAATAAACACTCTCCGTGCGCTCCACGCCACCTAATCGAGTAATTCAATACGGCCAGTTTAAATTTATAAATGCTTTTTCGCTAATTACCGCGATATTTTCGGTCACCATTGCGCGCTATTTGTTTCGGTGGGCCTAAAAGGTGCACCATAAAAATCACAACTAAATTAAATTAATTGAAACTATGCGAAATGCGATGTATTGTTATTGGTTTTGGGGATATTCAGCGTTATTTCGGTAGTAAAGTTGACATTTTGATGAGTTTTTCATAAAAGCAGTTTGATTTTACGAACATTCGGATTTATAATTTTTAACACAGTTTACATTTAAATTTAGTAGTGATGGTAATACCATCGATATCATATTTTATAAGTATTTATTGTAAGTTCTACCAAACTAACATAGAACATTAATTAAGTACACCATTGTTACGTACAAATTTTTAAGGTGTTAAGGTAAAGGTTTATTTATTTCGCGTGGTTGTGCTGGTCACCATATTCAGTATCTAGTAACAGTATCAGTATCTAGTAACATTAAAGTTACTTACCAATATTCGTATCTATATATACGGCCTAGGGTGGTCCTTATTTAGGGTGTGGTCGAATTTTTCTTCACGATAGTCCTAAATAGGTTCCAAATATATAAAAAGAAAAAATGTGCCAAATTGCATCTCTTTATTTTAAAATTAAGCCGGCCCCCACGAAGTTTTTTTGGAAATAACATGGGAAAAGTTCTGTTGTTACTTTGTATTTTTTTAAGTCATGAACTAATATATCGACACATCAATATTCTTGTAACAAATTTCACGCTCTACAAAAAAGGTCTCTTGCCATTTTTTACTTAACTGGTTCAAAAGTTATTCGAGGTCAAAATGGAAGTTCTAGTCAATTCTATGTTTTTTTCCATTTTCATCGTGGTTTAATGATTCAAAAATGTAAAATTTATATTTTAGATGTTTCTATTTTTTATAAAACTTTCAAGGTAATCGTGACCCTAAAAAGTTAGTTACACCAATTGTTTTTTTTTATTTTTGCACTGTCGTAACTTTTAAGTATTTTTAAAATTTTGGTATATGCAAGAATCAATCAAATTTTTTGAAAGATTTGAGTTACAAACAAAATTTTTACAAATTATTATGAATGGGCTGAAAATGGAAGCTATAAAGGTTTGTCAAAAAACTATCGGTTGTGAATGACTGTGCTGAGAACTAGTGCAAGATTATACTAAGGATGAAAAACAAATGCAATATGTATTATAATTTGTTAAAGATCATCGAAAAATGTTTCCTGGCGCGCTAAAAAAAACTAATGTAACAACTTCATGAAAATCTCTATGATTAAAAAAAAGATATGCTAAAATTGGATTTTTTTTAATGCATTGAAATTTTAATAATATTTAATCAATAAATATTTTTCTTTTAGAGTAAACGTCAAGATAAGAAAAGTCATGTAGAATATAAATTATAACCCTTTTTACATTTTTGAATCATCAAACCAAAATAAAAATGGAAAAACCATGGAATTGACTAGAACTTTGATTTTGACCTCGAATAACTTTTGAACCAGTCAAGTTAAAAAATCACAAGAAACCTTTTTTGTAGAGCGTTACATTTTCTACAAGAATACTTATGCTTCTATACAATCCGTTTATTATTTCATGACTTAAAAATATCCAAAGAACTTTTCCCATGTTATTTCCATTTAAAACTTTGGCTGTCGTGAGGGCCGGCTTAATTTTAAAATTAAGAGCTATAATTTGGCACATTTTTTTATATATATATTTGGAACCTATTTAGGACTATCGTGAAGAAAAATTCGAACACACCCTAATACGGGCGAGCAAAAAGTTATCTTTTTTTCGCAAACTTCAATTTAAATTCTGCTTCCGCAGAACTTGATTATGTCATTATAAAGTCATATAAATTTGGTGTGGGTCTAAATAATTGAGATATTGGTATACCCTAAATCCACCAGCCGCCACTGGTGTAAACAACTGTTAAACTTTGCTTCTGTCAACTGCAACTATCAAACAAATACTATAGCTATTTGATATTAAGAGCGCAAAGTGATATATTGTCGCTCTGGGGGAGAAGTTTGACGCGCGACGCTTAGCGGAGCGCGGCTATCTCGCGAGAGCGGCAATGTCACTTTGCGCTCGAATTACACACAGGATTTTTTTTAAACCGGTGTTCTTATAAGAATGTTTGGTAATAATTATTAAATATTTAAAACCTCAAATTTGACTTTTGTATACTAGAAGTTTCGTTATTATGGTTTCCATGGTAAGTAACTAAGCGAGCGTTTTGGTAACTCGCCGAGCGACAAAGTAAAAAAACGCGTGCTCCTCGGAAAAGTGCATTTTTGCGCTTTCTTTTGGAAGCGCAAATTTGTACTTTTGGCTCGTTTATAGAAAAAAATATTATGACAACTTCTCTCCTTTTACTTTGATACTCATATAACAAAAATTAAGCCTTCAATACCAAAGCGGCAAAAGGCGATTTTTTTATTATCAGCCTAAAAAACTATGTATTGACTTTTGACTTAAATTTTTGGTGTGATGTAGCCTAAAGTTTCATATTTTTTATTTATTTATTTTTTCTACTCCCACCTTTAAAACGTACATTATCGTACATCTTTTATGATACCAAACGACCTTTTAAATACACATTGACAAGTTGTGGCTTTATGGTGTTTTAGTCACGATCTTTAAGTTACTTCACAGTTGTCAAATGTCATACAATCGTTAAAATAAAGTTCGCTTTTGTAAAATAATACTAACTGTGAAAATTATTTTATTATCTCAATACAAAAATAGGTACTAAAGTATTAAATAGGTTCTCAACGCCAATATTTAAAAAGTTTATATGAACTGACCTTTTAATTTAGCCCGGTAGCCAACTAGATTTAAC
Source organism: Brassicogethes aeneus (assembly GCA_921294245.1). NCBI lineage: Eukaryota > Metazoa > Arthropoda > Insecta > Coleoptera > Nitidulidae > Brassicogethes > Brassicogethes aeneus. The sequence goes on along the minus strand of OV121133.1, from coordinate 57,485,174 downwards.
TCTAAAAATATCTAGTGGAGCATCCACCGTGGTGCCCATAAAACATTTTCTTTACTTTCACTGTGTATATCGGATTTAAACCATAAAGTATATAGATTTAAACGGGGGTTGGTCCATTTTCAAGGGATATATGTCGATTTACACATACAAATTTTCCCCGGCGCGTCGGTAATACAGATTCCCAAAAAAGGTTACTCTATTTTTTTGAGAGGTTTAGATGTCGCTCTAAAAATAATTTTTAGATAATAATAAGTATTTGTCGTAGAAAAAGTATAGTATGCAACTCGTCTGTAAAACAACTTATAGACACTTATTTAATTAAGCACTCCTAAAATTCGTGACTAAATGGCGTTTACTAAACTTGATCCATAATATAGGTACTATTATCAAAAATTTTATTCTTGCACAATAAAATTAAAAATATGTTTGGCAGTTCGGAACTACCAGTTCCTTAAGAAACTTTTCTGTTTATAACATGAACTATGCCATTTTTCAGATATTTAATAATAATAATAAAAATTTAAATAATAAATTTTTTCTACTCCCACCTTTAAAACGCTCTTTATCGTACATGTTTCCATGACACTAAGTGACCTTTTAAATACCCAGTACACATTGACAAGTTGTGGATTTGTGGCTTTAGTCACGGGCTGAAGTTAGCAACAGGTTTTTAGTCAAGTTAGTTTTAAGTTAGTTGACAGTTGTCAAATGTCATAAAATCGTTAAAATAAATTGCCTTTCTTGTAAAATATTACTAAATGTGAAAATTATTTTATTATCTCAATACAAAAATACAACAATATTTGAAAAGTTTATATAAACATTGTACTGACCTTTTAATTTCGCCGGCAGTAAACTATAACTTAAATTCGGGCACGGACTCCACTGTATTTTCAAGAAATACATTTCGATTTATAACCTTAAAAATGTGACATTTGACGGTGAAACACAGATTCCCCTATTGTTTCATAGATGGCGCTCTATACAAATTTTTGATTTAAATCATTTGACAACTGTCAACTAACTTAAAACTAACTTCGCCCGTGACTAAAAACCTGTTGCTAAAGCACCACAAAGCCACAACTTGTCAATGTGTATTTAAGATGTCACTTAGTGTCATGAAAACATGTACGTTAAAAGGCGTTTTAAAGGTGGGAGTAGAAAAAATTAATTAATAATTAGCACCACTTAACTAAAAAGTCTAGTGTTGGCCTTGCGTGGAATCGCTCAATTATTAAGGCTATTAAATATAGTGTTGTTTGTCTTTATAGCTGCGTTCAAGTTCAAGTATTTTTTTTTTAAATTTTGTTTATTGTTTCTGTGATTTGTCCTTGAAACACTGGACACACAGAAACAAACACAAAAATACTGCACATACAAGAAAAAAACACAAACTTACACTGCTAGAAGTCTACGAAATTAACAAACAAATGAAAAACAATAAGATTCAATGCCTCAATGAACAGGTTAATTTGTTTTACACACCAATATACAAACATCTAACCTAAAACAATAATAACAACATAACCTTAACTTTTACTAAATTTTATTTTTGACTGAAGCTTTAATTAACTAATGTCCATAATACAACATGTTATACTTGTTTTAGTGTCTGTTAAACGTAAGGCAAAACCGGTCGGTTATTAAAATAAAATAAAAAATTTACAGCAGGAAAGTGCCTAATTTAATTTTATTTACAATATTAAAATCCCACTGCTAAAATGGATTATACAATTAAAAATTTAATAATTTACAATTGCGAATACAATCGTCGTATTAACCACTTGACAAAAAACGTTTTTAATTAATTGGAACGACTTTAGGAATGTAGGTAAACGTCAGTTTTTAATTAAACGTTACTTTTTTTAAATTCTATAAATTAATTAATAATTAGCACCACTTGACTAAACAGTAGTGTTTACCTCGCGTGGAATCGCAATTTCTCCCTCAATAGATTCCTCCCAAGCAGCATTTTTGGTTCCAAAAACCATTGCCAAAGTGGTGATAACTTTAAATTAGTTAAGTATACTAAACAGCTACTTTAATTTTTACTTAAAAGTAATTCTAACTTTTAAATAGCAATATTTTGTAACAGAAACTTAATTTTTCCTTAAATTGTTACTATAAAGTAATAAACATTTAAGTAAAACTTGGTTGCCCCCAAGAAGACTTTGCAACTTTAAAAAAGATGTTAAAAGTAAAAAAAACTTTCAAGTAAATTTAATTTGTAGCAGTTACTTTCGGTTGCTACCTAAAGATTACATTATAATTATTTTTACTTTGTAGTCCCTTTGCAAGTTAAAATCTCGAAACTGGAACATGAGTTAAAAACTACAAAGTTAATAACTTAAAAGTTATTATTTTAGTATTTGGAACGTTTATGGTACTAACCAAAAAAACCGTAAAGTGGAAAAAAACTTTAAAGTAGCGAAAACTACTTCAAAGGAAAATGCTTCTTATCGGCCATTTTTTACTGTACAGTACCACGTGGTAATGTAAATAATAAATTATTTTAATTGTTTGTAAATGGTTGTTTACTTTTTAATAAATAGAAATATTGTTGGTAATAGACGGTATTAATAATTAAATAAAAAAAATAATAATAAATATTAAGATTTTTTTATTTATAAACATTACTAAATAAATAATTTGTTTATACTTAAATATTGATGAAGCGCATTTATTTTACAAAAACTAAATTCATAAGTTCAACAGTAAAATTTAAAGGGTTTATAAATCTACCTGTCTAATTAAACATTATATTGTTATTCTGGAAGTTATAAACTACCAGTACATATTTAATAAACGACGACATTGAAAAGCCAAGTCCGTAGTGGTTCCATTTAAAAAAGGAGGGATAGTATAATCTAATATAAGTTTGACAAAGACAGTTAATCTAGAAGTAAAAACAAATAATAAAAGTAATTATAACGCTCTAGCAACGATATTGGAACGTTCTAGTAACGTAGCAGCTACGTCCCAAATAGTAGCAGGGTTGGTAGGTAGTGACATATTTGCTACCTTTTTGGAACTCAATAATTGTTCCCCACTTTAGTCGTAACGTAGTAATGAAGGAGTAATATAAAGAGACCGGCGACTGTCGCAAAACACTTTGAAGTTTCTTCAATAGTCCCATATACGTAACAAATACTTAAATTGTTGCTTGGGCTTCACTCGCCTACCGGCTCGCTCGGAAACTTTTATCATCGGGAGTAATTGCTATGATTCCACGCTCGGTAAACAATATACAATTACATTTATTTTATTTTAACATGTATGTCAAAACTTTTTTTAAATTTTTTACGCTCTCAATGTACCTAATTGTAATGTTAGTATTAATATTAATAAGAATAAAAATAAAATTAATTGTTTTCTTCAACAAAAATTTTGTGAAGAGTGGGCGAATAATAAATTCTCTGATTGTTCATTTCTTAACTCCTTAACCCGTGAGCGAAATAGCATTTTGATCATGCGCGGGCTGAAGTTAGCTTTAAGTTAAAATATTCGACAGTAACTGACAAATGTTGTCAGATGTCAGATATTATCAAATAAAATTGTCTTTAAATTCCTTAATCTTCTTGAATAAAACATTGTGTGCGACTATTGGTCCAGATTGGAGATTCTATTCGCGTGTTACTGCACTACGCTTGTGCAGCACAAGTTGTGCTCAAGGATTCTCCACTTTTTCCCACCAGCACCATATACTTTTTATCGCCTTCTACGCAATTATATTTATAAAATCATATTTATAGTTCAAAAATTTATAAAATATAGTTATGTTTCATAGTAATTTAGCTTAAAAAATAAAAATTGTATTGCAAAAATTAGTTTTAAATCCCTAAAAACGTAAAACTAAAATAAATTCTTCCATTTATAACCGGTAATATTTTAGATTGCTAGGTTGGTAGGTTGCTATAACCGTAAACGAGGGAAAATAATAAAAAGACAATTCGCGACTAAATGAATAGTACATTCTGTAACAAGTTTGGAATAGAGCATATTCCGCTCGAGGAAAAATTTGACACACGAGCCGAAGGCGAGTGTGACGGTTTTACGAGAGTGGAATATGCTATTCCAAACGTGTTTCAGATATTATTTTCTCTACGACTACGTAAGAATAGTAACGCTTAAAAGAAGAAAGAAACCAAGCAGTTTTTGACATTTAAGTTTTTTGTATTGTCAAACCATTTTGTGCCGTCCCAATTTTATAATGTAAATTATAATAAATTTAAACAAATGGTATGCCTAAATCTTTATTATAATTAAAAATAGTTATTTACACTAACTAATAAAAAAAATAACATTGTAACAAATACAAAACTAATTTTACAAGTAATCTATGTCAACATCTATTCTTTTTCTACATTTTAAAGGTCTTTTTTTAAACTTTTTGAATCTGTCAAAACTTCAAAGCCGGTACCTATAGTAGGTAACTGGTTTATCATTTTAATATCAATTTTATTATAATTTTGATTTGTATATTTGAAAAACAATAAATATAACTCATTTTTTGTGCCTAAACCTTAATTATACAACTGCTATTATTTTTTAATTAATAAATAATACAGTAATATTTAAATATTTTTAAATTTTTTACGTTTAGTAAACAGCCAGGAGATGTCGATACTTGTGACCATTCTTAAACAAGAGTAGGAATATTCTCGCACAGTATTGCAAAATGTTACTATTCTTAAGTAGTCGTAGAGAAAATAAATTCTAAAGGTAATTCCCCAATTTCAAGATAAAAATCACAAATTTAAAAAAAAATTATATTTTCCTATAGGATTATTATATATTATTATAATATGTATTTTGTCACTTTAAAAGCGTTTGATATTTTACAAGCTTTTTTACCTTTTATTGTAACTATAGTAACTATTTATTAAACGTTACTTATAAGTACGAGTAAGTAAACAATTGTTGATTTAAATCTATAGGAAGTCGATTTTACCCTACGAAGCAATTAAGCTGAAATTTTGCGCAGACTTTTGGTATTGGTGTTTTTTCCAAGATAGAGAATTGCATTTTTCTTATCAAGTTTATATATTGTAACAAAATATTTAAAGTAAATTACACGGAGAGAAAAGTATATTACTGATTACCATAATTATAATACCCTTTACTATATTATATATTACTATTTGGGACAACTATCTTGTATATTGCCAGTTACTATGCATATTTAGTAATTTTTAAATATCCGTGTATATTAAACCTTAAGGTTATTATTCTCAACCAATTTTGTTTTTAATTCTTATTATAATTGGATAGTAAATTTTAAAAATAAATATAATAGATACGTAACCGATAGGAAACTAAATAGTGTATTTTATTATTTTGTATAATACATTTAATTAAATCATATAGTAAATATTACTATTTGTAGATAGTAAAATCAATTTACTATACGAATATATTTAAAATTAAAATACGTATTATACATTTTTGATCTAATAATATTGGTGTGGTAATCTTTACTAAAATTGTATAATAAAAAATACTATTTCGTATTACAATCTTTATATTTTACTGACGAATATTTAATATTGTTAAACTAAACATTTTTTAAAGTAAATTTTAATATATTTTTTTAACTATCTAAAATTTACTATACATTTCTCTCCGTGTACGATTTTTTTTACTTCTTAGTAATTTAAAGCACAGCATAAAAATATCCTTATGCTGTGTTTAAAGCATATTTTTTAGTTTTTAAAGTATAATTTATTGTACCTAGAGTTAAACTTTATGTCTTTATTTTAGTAGATAATGACTTTTTTCTAACTAAACAAAATATGCAAAATATGCGACATTTTTGGCGCCGTCAAGCCTCAGTTTCGTCCTGCTGGATCAGATCCTGCAATGTCATCGTCAGCAGGAAAATAGCAGGATGAAATGAGCGCGACTCGTCGTCTGGCCGCATTTCGCACATTCCATCCTACACATTCCTTCAATTATTATGTTCCATGTTTATTTCGGGGTGTAAAGTTGTCGACGAAATGAGCAACGAACCCCCCCAACCGACCCCCACCACTTAAATATGATGAACTGCCGTGCAGATTCACTTTGCATCGGAATGGTCGCAGGATATTGTATGCTATAAATTTTACTTCTTGGGACCTTTTGGCTCATAAAACCGTTTATTGGAAGACGTTTCCGCTTAATAACCACCGTTAACAAATGTATTATAATGTTCAATCTTATTCTGCATTCATAGTGCATCCCACATTTTTTTAAACGACATAAAAGTCACTATATATATTTTTCAATATCAAAACATCAAATCAATAGTAAAAAATATATATTGGAAAAGGTAATAAAAAGATTTAAAATATGAGGCACAAAGTTGTTGGAAATGAATATTATGAGAAAAAATGGATTACAGTATAAAATCTCTAAACATGATCCACTCAATATTCAAATCAGGTCTTTGGCTGAAACGGTCCTTGTCAAAAATACTTTTTTCGTTTTATTACAAAGCTTCAATTAAAATTCATTTAAAGTGAGTGCGAAGGGAAAAAATAATAAATTTCGAGGGCATATAAAGCGCCTATCCTGAAGTTTGGGAGTTTCGCTAAGGGGAGAGAGGTAAAGAGGCACGCCGAGCGAATCTCTTTGACGACTGCTAATTTGGTCTGACCTGCCTGGATTATACCCACTGCTGTTTGCAGGAATAAAACGGATTAGCATTACATTTAACGTTTAACAACTGTCTTTATCGCTGGTTCAATTTTTAAGATCGTAAAGACATGAATTTGTTTAAAATATAATTTTGATTCATTTATTATTATTATTATTATTATTATTATGGTAATAAAGCCAAAATGTACATTTTCGCCACTATTTTTTAATCTACAGGGTGATTTAAACTTGACGCCTTTACTTTATTGACCATACATTTTTTTGCGAAAACGGGATAAGATATTCAAAAACTGGTGGGGATCACCAAAAGTTTATCTTAACCCTCATTTTCCCCGTAAAAGGTATTAGTAAATAATTTAAGGTTGTCCCAAAAATTTTAATCATGACAACATAACCTTAAATTTTCAATTTTTACAAATATCTTTTTGGTATAAATTATTTGTGATTCCAAACCAGTTTTTGAATATCTTATTCAGTTAACGCACAATAAAGTTAAGGCGTCCAGTTTGAATCACCTACCGGTCAAAAAAAAAGTGTTATCGGCCGCAATGCTGGGTGTAACACTTTTCGTTGCAGCCCGATATCGGCCGATATCCATTGCCGCTCTATTGGAAGGGTCATATTTGTGTAGGTAAATATCAAAATAAAATACCATTTGATAAATAATGAAAAGTTGGACGTTCGGGCAGTACATTGCGGGGAAATGGGTAAGGGAAGTTGCCTTTATACATAATGCTTAATGCTACGAGCTGCAAAAACAAAATTTTCTTTGTCATTTTATTACATTTAAATTAAAAAACAGTTGTTGATTCTTGGTTTCTATGGTAACGCGTTTCGCTTTTGACAGTTGCATTGACATTTCTTTATGCAGTGTTATTAAAAATGAGTTGATAAAGTTCACTAGGTAAAAAAATATTAAAAAAAAGTTATGGAAACCAAAAATAAAGCAACAGAAAATATGCACTATAGTGTATATGTTGAATGCAGCGAAAGTCTCGAGAAGAGCAGAAAACAAAAATAAGAAAACCATAAAAGGTAAAAGACAGTGGTATATTTAAGAGTCTATATATCATAAACCTAAAGACCTTCGTAACTTTGCCCTTTTACGAAGAGAAAAAAAAAGCTCACCTTGACTTACTTATAGCTGACAAAAAAAATCCAAAATACCTTTCATAAAGAAATTTACTATTAAAATTAAAATAGGTATATGAATATATTTTTTTTAATACATTAATATTTTTCTTTTGCTTACATTAAACAAAGTAGTGAATTTTTTACCTTGGTTTGGTCAATTAAGTTCTTTTTGTAATACAATTCGATTAACATTTATTTTATGTAAAAAACAATCATGGCGGAGGAGAATGTATCAACCTTGAGCCTTCTTATATTGCTCTTGGTAATTTTATATACCTAAGGTACTAGTTCAGTTTTATAGGACTATTTAAGTTACTTAAAGTGTTATTATATAATTTTAAAACTCTTATATACATTGTAGTAACTGTCGTTACTACAAGTGATGTTATAAAACTTTTAATAGGCAACCATCTAACCGCTCAAAACCAGTGTTGTCAGGTTCGCCATTTTTGCCTGCAGTATTAATATTTTTAACGCAATGAAATTAATTTATTTCGCTAAACATCGATTTAATCCACTTTTGTTAATATATACAGGGTCCTGCAACAGTGCGTCGGGCTTTCCTAGTGCCTTTACAGTGAAGGATAGAAAAAAAAGTTTTCTACAAAAAATTGTTGGTTTGAAAATCTTTATGCCGAAAAATTATTTTTAACAATACAGGGTGTTCCATTTTTGCGGTATAACAAAAACATACATTTTTTTAAATGGAACACACTGTATTTATTTAAGTTTTCCGATAACATCTTTCAACCTCTACATTGTTGTCCATTTACTTTTTGATTTAAATACAGTGTTGTTAACTTACAATTTTTTTTCAAAAAATCTTGCAAAAGCAAGCTGAACTTTAAAGAATCGTAGCGACCTCAGTTTTTAAACTTAAGAATAAGTTTTAGCAACAATCCCAGTGCAGTTAATAAGCATCATTTTGATTATAAGCAATTTAAATTTAGTAATACAGGGTGTTCAGAAATAAATGCCAAACTTTGCAAACTTCAGAGTGGTTTAACTAATTATATTCAAATGGAGTGCCCCATATTTTATGTCATCATTCGATAGGTCTTTTTCTCCTCTTTAATGTGATATGCCATATCTTATTTGTAAACCTCATAGTTGTTGAGATATTCAATATTTTTCACAAAAGTAACCATTTAATTAAATTTCTATGCACTGAAGTAGGCCGTGCTGAAGCAAAATGTAAGTAATTGTCAATGTAACATTTGATAAAATTTTCTTATGTTAAAACTCGAAATGTTAATTAGTAAAGACCAGATTTTAGGCAAAATACCTTTCGTCAATTTTAATGGGACATTAAAAATTCTTCATGCAAAATAAGTTTTGGGCATTTTTAGTGAAGTTTAATCCAAAATCATTTTTGCCTTGTTTGCCTCTCTTAAAATGCATAAATGTCCGGTCTCTATTAATTAGTTTGTATTAAATATTAAAAACTGACCCTGTAAAAAAACTTTTAAAAAAACTAGAAAAAACGTTGCTGTTTTTGTATCATAAAAGTGCTTCTCTCTGTTTTGTCGTAAAAGTAGACCGCAACTTATTAACATGAATTTTGAAAAAGACGAACTAGTCGATATGATTTTTGTATTGGGGGAGACAGATCGAACTTGTTTATTGGCGGCTAGAATTTACGCGATGCGTTATCCAGAAAAAAGACACCCGGATGAGAAAAGCTTCAGGAAACTACTCAATAGATTTATTGAAACGGGAAGTGTACATTATAAAAAAACAAGAAAGAACAAAACCTGTTGTCAATGAGGAAAACGAATTTTCAGTGCTATTAACAGCAACTGAGCATCCCAACATTAGCCAAAAAGACATCGGTGAAGCAACCGGCATAACCGAGAGATCAGTACAACGGATTCTAAAGAAGAATCGATATCATGCGTACCATATTCAGTTGCATCAAGAACTTAGCAATGCTGATTTTCAATATCGTTCCGAATTTTGCACCTGGGCAAGGCTGAAAATACAGGAAGATCCTGCGTTTTTTCAGTATGTTTTATTCACTGATAAGGCGACATTTCATAAAAGCGGATCTGTAAACAGGCACAATTTTCATTATTATTCAACTGAAAATCCGCATGTTATGAAACAAGTTGATCATCAGCATCGATGGTCTTTGAATGTCTGGGGAGGAATTGTTGAAGGATATGTGGTAGGTCCACATTTCTTCGATGGTCATCTTAATGGGCCTATGTATTTGAATTTTTTGGAAAATGTTTTACCTGGATTATTAGCTAATGTACCTCAACATACAAGAAACAGGATGTGGTTTCAACAAGACGGGGCACCTGCGCATTTTTCGCGAGACGTGAGGGCATATCTTGATGGCATTTGATTGGTAGAAATGGACCCTCCAGATGGCCTGCTAGATCTCCGGATCTGACAATACCTGATTTTTTCTTGTGGGGGTATGTAAAGGGAATTGTTTTTAACGAACCACCTACCACACTTATGAATATTCAACAACGGATTGTAAACGCTTTTGCAAGTATTTCACCAGAAATGTTAGAAAGAGTGCAAAGGTCTTTTCAGCAGCGAATTAATTTGTGCCTGAATAAAAATGAAAGACATTTTGAACAATTACTATAGTAACGTTTTTACTATGTATTTTCAATTTTTTTACCTTGCATGGTTTTTGAATAAAATAATTAATCTTATTATTATTAGTTATAAATAAAGTTATAAAGTGCTCTTTTAGTTCCACCCTTACATCCAAACTAAGATGTCCCATAAGCCAACTGAATGGCTTGTGCGGGTTAGGGGTAGGAACGGACCGTCGGCTTAAAGTCCCCTCCGAAGGACTATACACAATGGACAAACACAAATAAACAACCATACCCAAGTGGGATTCGAACCCACGACCTCTCGGCTCGTACCCAGGAGCTCTGACCACTACACCATCGAGGCCGGTAGTATTAGTATTATTTGTTATTAGAAGTCATTTTGACTCTTACATTTTGACAGTTGTTTTGTCCCAACACTTTCTACTTAATGTAATGAAATGGTTACTTTTGCGAAAAATATTGAATTTCTTAAAAACAATGGGGTTTAGACATAAGATATGCCCCATCAAATTAAAGAAAAGAAGAAGACCCATCGAAGGGTGGCATAAAAAAGGGGGCATTCCATTTGAAAAAAATAAGTTACACCACTTTAAAGTTTGCAAAGTTTGGCATTTATTTCTGAACACCCTGTATTATTAAATTTAAATTGCTTATAATCAAAATGATGCTTATTAACTGCACTGGGATTGTTGCTAAAACTTATTCTTACCTTTAAAAACTGAGGTCGCTACGATTCTTTAAAGTTCAGCTTGCTTTTGCAAGATTGTTTGGAAAAAAAATTGTAAGTTGACAACACTGTATTTAAATCAAAAAGTAAATGGACAACAATGTAGAGGTTGAAAGATGTTTTTGGAAAACTTAAATAAATACAGTGTGTTCCATTTAAAAAAATGTATGTTTTTGTTATACCGCAAAAATGGAACACCCTGTATTGTTAAAAATAATTTCTCGGCATAAAGATTTTCAAACCAACAATTTTTTGTGGGAAACTTTTTTTTCTATCCCTCACTGTAAAGGCACTAGGAAAGCCCGACGCACTGTTGCAGGACCCTGTCTTATATAATATTATATCAATTATAATATATAAAGTAGTACACATTGTTTATTGGGATGTAAGGATGAATTTATATATGAATATACCGTAGGAGCAATGGGTTACTTTACCCGCGTGAAGTGACTTTGCCCAAACGCGCATTAAATTAACATTAATTTTATCGAGTCGAAACCGGCAACACTGGATTTCTATTAAGCACAGGGCAACAAATTATAGGTTATGTTTACATATTTTACCGAATTGAAACCGGCAAGCTAACGGTTTTGTTGCAAAATACCTTTATTTTTTGTTCAAAAGTGTGTTGTAGGGTAAGTGTCAGTAGCGTGCCGCATTTGGCGCCCTAATTAGTTGTAAATTTTGTATCAAATAAAAAAATTTTGTTTTCAAGAAAGTTCGCCCCCTCCGCCCTTAGACCCACGGCACGCTACTGGTAAGTGGACGTGAAGTATATATATTTTAAAACTATGGCTAGGCATATTTCGCCTTGATATTGTTTTAGGAGGAATAGGTTAAATAATCGTGTTGTTCCAATTAGTTTTTTCTAAGATACAAGGGTTTTTGTTAATCGGTGAATTTTTCGGGGTTACTTTTCCCGGCGGTTATTTGCATTTTTTTAATGATTATTTAACTTAATTTTGCTTTATGTTGTTTTTTTAGAGAGTATAATTTGTTTATGTATTTTTAAGACTTACATTTAGTTTCTTTTAGAGAGCCTTTATTTTGTTTGTATATTTTTTATATGATAATAAATAAATTTACATTTCTATATACCTGGCATTTTTTTTAAACTAGTGGGCGCTAGGTATAAAAAAATACATTTTTTGTGTAAAGACACCCATTACGCCGGCAAACATTGTTTCTAAAAGATTTTATAGCATCGGGTAATTTCACACCGATTTGGGCGACTTTGCCCAAATTTAAAAAAAATAAAAAACCTTAAATTTTGGTAAAAATAAGGTGGGTGATCGTTAGAGGAAACATAAAAATATCACATATATTAATTTAAAAAAAAATATTGGTATATAAATGAACTATTCACAAAAATACGCTAAAACCGTGGCAAAGTAACACCGCTCTACGGTAGTTATTCATTATTTATCCTCACATCCTATATATATCACATATGCTGTGTAACTAGGTTTATAATAGTTATTTATGTCATTAGGTTAAGAAGTAAGGCTTTTTGTGCTAAGCTCAAAGTTTGAAGGCCGACGCGTAGCGGAGGCCTACAATTGAGCGAAGCACAAAAAGACACTTCTTGGCCGAATGGCATACAACATTTTATCTTCAAAGCACTTTATATAGGTCAATTTAATTCAACATGAAAGCGGCCTAACCTCACTTTTTTGAATCTCATTTATTTATTAGCTAAAGATTACATTAACTGTACAATAATTATTCCTTTTAGAAGCAGTAATAGTTTGACAATACCTAGCTACATGATTTAAGTAGAAATGGATTTTTGTAAGAAAATGGTTTACTTACCCTCTTGCTATTACATTGAATTCAATTAATTGTTTAATAAATAGGTATCTAATTTCAATTTGTTTGCATTTTTATTAAAAAAATAGGTAGTTTGGAATGTTTACGCTGTGTTTAACATTTAATTTTACTGAAAACTTAAAGCAAATTAAAATTTAAAGATAATTTAAATCGTAGAAAAAGAAAACACAATTGTGAAACGTCAAATTGCAATGTCCTAACCTCACTTTTTGTTTTATTATTCATATTTAATTTTACAATAATTTAATGAAAAATATTAAACATTATAATGTTATAACAGTAAAACAAACAAATTAGTGCTTATTATAAATAAATTAAACCAGTTTAGTACGTTAATTTCTTAGAAAAGGATTAATTTGTCAAAACAATACCCCTAGCGAGAAAAAATCGAACTAATTACTTGCCTCATAAAAATTTTTATCGGCCTAGGTCATAACAAGGTATTTCTTTATCGAATGTTGACAACAATAAAGTTTAAATTATAGACCGCGTGGAGATAAAATATTTTAAATGTGTGATAGCCATTACTTTTTTGTATTGTAAGATCTCCTCTTTTAAAAAACTTTTAAAACTTTCATTAAACATAGCTGTTTTTATATCTACATAATAATATTAATATGGAGTTTCATCAAGTAAAGGTCGAAAAAATCCAATATTATTTAGTACCTAGTTTTTGCACTAGGTTTTCTTAGCCTTATAAGGTTTGTTTTTTCCTATAAGGTGGACTTAAAAGAATTCTTATTTTTACAAGGTTTGTTATAAGGTTCGACTTTAGTAGGGATGCACCAAATATATTTTTTTAAATTTATTTCCTTAATAAATTATTAAAATTATTATTTATTTTTGCAATTGTTTTTGAGGTGTATCATGTATAGGTACTTTATCTATCTATCTTATTCTCATAATAAAATCTTAAGAAACGGCCCTCAAACTATGTTTGCAAAGCTGGAGAAATCCTTTAGACACCATAAAATGAAACCGTAAAACTCGTGTTGTTAAAATGATAAAATTTCATAAAATATTTGAGATTCTAAAGCATCGGTTCGAGGCATTTATAGCTTTAAATTGATTTATCCATTTATTTAACTGCACTGTAGATGTATTGGGGGTAATATTAAAAACTTGGCAACACTGTTTAAATAGGACAGCTGAGGTTGATAAGCTTTACAGACTGTAAATTACAGTTGTATTTTGTAACAGTTTAAACTGGTTTGTGTTAAAACATTAAAACTTTTTTATCAAGTACTCATATAAAATTTAATTCGTGATGTGGCAACATTTTCGGGACACCATGTATATTAGGTGGCTTGCAAGGGGCATACATGGCCTCCTTGATCAGTTATTGATGGCGAAGCCTGCCTTCGCTGAAAAAAAGACGAAGTAATTTATTTCGATTTCGGATGACATTTTTCTTCAGCTCGGGCTATGATTGAGTGTCCCGCTATTCGAAACCAGTAAATAAAATTTCTTAGCAAACTTTATTGATTCATACTGTGGAGAGACATAAATACATCTAACTATTTTGCGCTATGATGTCTGTTTTATATTACTCTATTGAGAACTAAAATACATATCTTAGTTACACTAAGTAGTAAGAATTGTATGATCTTAAGTATTTATAATATATTACCGTATTTAACTATAAATTAAAAAAAAAAACAGAAATATAATGCATATTTATGGCTATAATTTATGTTATTACTTAACTTAAATTGAGAATGGCATAGTCATTTTTGAAATAACCTCCATTTAAAATTGATCTAGATAATGGAAATATCTAACCCATTTTTGCCACAACATTATATAACAACATATTTATATATAAGTATACTTTATTACTAACAAGTACAACTTATTTTAAAACAAAAAACGGCACAAGGAGATATTATTATAATTAAATCAACAATACAATGTTACGTATACGCGTATAGTGCCAGAAACAAAGGTTCAACCAACTACCAAAAGACATACAAACAGTCAATATTCAAAATTTACGGCAGTCAATTTTTTCTTAAAAAATCATAACATTTGCAAATTCTGCGGAATCAGTCTGTTTCTCTTTGGTTTTGCACAAGACCTGCAGTCGAAAACGCCCTTTCCGAATTCACTGACGATGGTTTGTATACAAAAATTGACTGCCGTAAATTTTGAATAATAACTTGACTTTTTTGTTTTTTTTTTTAATATTATTCAGGTACCTACTTAGTTTTTACTGTTTTTAGGTTTAAAATGTTACTTATTTCATTTTTTTTACATAAATTATTATTTTCTTAATTCTGCATTTTTTTTTTTGAATAACCGTGAATGTATTCGTAACCGTAGAGATAACCGTAATCGTAACCGTAACCGTAAAACCCGGAACCGTTGCATCACTAATTGTAAGTAAAGCATACCATGTCTGAGCCTTAGTGTCAGTGTTAACTTTACAAGTTTGTTTTGAATGTTTTTGGTTATACATTGTATACAAAGGAATAAAAAACGCCGTTTTTAAATATAAAATGGTTTGTTCTTTATATGGTTGTAAAGATATAGTGACAAGAAAAAAACTGAAATATTATTTATAAAAACTTAAAATTCGCTTTTTAAGGTAATAAATCTATTTATTTTATTCAGTATCTGTTAAACCAGTTTCTAAAAAAACAAATATGCGGGCTTTTATAGTATATTAAAGAATTAATGTCATAAGACGTCATTTTGTCGCACGCTGACAATTTATAAAACGAGCGACGAAGGAGCTATTTTATCTATTTTTCAGAAATTCTATAAAAAAAATTAATTTTATACCTTAAATGTCCTCCGTCGCTCATTTTATAAATTGTCTGCGTGCGACAAAAGGTCTTATGATATGAGTTCTTTATGCTATTTTAACTATTTTGCAGAATTTCTAAAAAAGAAATTAATTTTTTACCTTAAATGTAGTTTGGTCCAATTTTACTTTAGATAGTTGGTATCACAGTAAATGTCAAAATCGATTCGCCATGCCGTCCCTAATTTACTTATTTACAATAAGCGGTTGTTAATGTTAAAGAAGAAAAAAAGGATTTTCTTTGGTGTCAAACAAAATTTATTGCCAGAAAAGTCTCGTAAGTACTAGAAAAATCATAAAAATATTATAACGAATATGCAAAATATTAGTCTGTTTAAAGTATAGCCAACCTATAAAATCAAAATTTTGGGTGGGATAAATTATCTCATTACAGCACCGAAAGCGGTGTTATAATGAAGTCATTATGAACGAAAAATATATAAAATTATGGATGAAACTGTTCACAGCTTGGTTCACACTTTCCAGCATTTCCAACGATCTGATTAGTGGACACATTCTTTCATTGTCCAAGGTTTATACTAGTATTTAAATTCTTTCATTCTTAAAAAAACGTCGACTACTTAACTGGTTTTAATTAATTCTCTACTATCCCAATATTTTTAATTAATTTTACGTTTTATCTTGTAAAAAAATAAATATTAAATAAGTCTACATATTATATATTAGAACAGGAAACAGAATTACAAATTATGTGTCACATATTATATCATTTCTTATGCTGTTTCCTGTTGGATTTTTGTAAATCTTTTGGGCGAATAAATAAATTTAACAAATTAAATAATACTATAAATATTATATAATATAATTGTTGTAAAAAATCACTTAATATCGTTATTAAGGAATGAAAAGCATTTCGTTTGTTTTTGTATTCTAAACAAAGTTATAAAAGCTATTATCCATTTCGAATCCACATTTAACATTTCCCTTATGGCGATTTATTGGCATAACTGCAATAAAACTGTATTTTAAAGCCTATATCATTATCTGCAACTCTCGTCGTTTCGTCCACCTCGTTGCAGTATTTTTTAACATAAATAAGTTAAAAATTAATATCTTTAATATATTTATAGATTATAGAATATTTTCTACAAACAGTATAAAAATAACTACTTTTTACTGTCACTTTATACTTTCCTTATCGCATTCAATTAATTCATTTACTCTGCCACCAAACAGATGACTTATAGAACCACCCGGTTACAAAAGATTTTCGTATTCTCATGATTCCCTTTTTTATTTCTTCTATAATTTAGATTATTCCTAATAATTCCTTATTTAATTAACCCACGTGGGCAGTCACTGTTATAACGCTAAATGAAGATTTACCACGGTATCCAAGGATAAATAAAACGTACTTGATATCTTGTATTTTTACATTTTTGCATTTTTTAATTGCGTATGTCTCCTACTTTTTTTATTCGATTTTATTAAAAAGTGGTTTATTTTATTTGCTCAACGTCCAATTAAAAAAACCAGCTTGAAAAAAATATTCTGGATATATCTCGGGATATACCCACTCTCTAAAAATGAAATAGTCAAAATTCTACTATTTGAATTAGTTAGTTAAATAGTTATTTTTTACTACGTAAATAGTTAAAGTTTGACTAATTTAAGATTAGTCACCATCTTTAACTATTTCTGAGTTAAAAGTAACTAATTTCTTTAATCGTTTGCGGCCAACAACAAAGTATTATTTGAATTAAGTACCTAAGCTCCATGGTTAAATGACCCATAAAAACAAATAAAGATGCAAAAAGTTTAGCTCAAAAAAGCAACACAAATAATATATTCACCCATAATATAATAAGTGGTATGATTATCATCGATGATATTTTCGAATTGAAATCGTGCTGCAGATTTCACGAGTCCGCAGGACGAGTGAAATGTGATGCTTCGGTTTTAATGAGTAAATATCATCGATAATTAATCATACCACGAGTTATATTTAGTGAGAAAATATAATGAATTTTAGGATTTAACGAATTTTTAGTTTGACATTTGAAATTAAAATGTGCTTTAAAATATAAAAAGACTTTAATAAACCTTATTTATTCAAACTTACCTTAATTTCATTATCGTTTACACCAACCCATCGATCTTTTAGAGTTTATAATTCATTATTTTATTGATATATATCAAAAACAGAATTTAAATGACAACAAATGTCAAATCAAAAAAACGTCAAAATGCATAGTAACGTGTAAACAAGATGATAAAAATTATTGCCGCTGTGATAAAATACGTCACTATGGAATACTGGCATTTTATTGGTTCTAATATTAATGAATTGTATTGTCAACTTAATAAAATTGATATTTATAAGAGCGGCTGATAGCCGAATGGGTTATGACAACAGCTTGACAAAGCTTGACAAGTGACAGACCTGAGTTCAATCCCTGCTGGGTCAAATTTTTTTTTTAATTTAAATCCATTAATTTAACTATTTCATTCAGTACAATTTGACTAATTATTAGTGACTGCTTTTTCGCTATGACAATTAGTCAAATATGACTTATAATTAGTTATTTTTGAGTAATTCATTTTAAGAGAGCATGATTATTATGTAAATGTGTTAAAATTTAAATAGCTAGTAAAACGATAACTGATTTGAAAATGTTAAATAAATTAAGGATAAAGAATTTATTTACCTTAACTTTTGTTTAAAAAAAATAAAATCCTACTAGTATAAAAAATATTTTTAATAAGGTAAACATCTCGTTTTTGTACTATTATTAAATAATAGTACAAAAAGAGGTCGGGGCAATAAGGGACCTATGCTTCATTGAAAAAATATTAGGTAAACACGGTTTAAAGTGTTTATTTAAAGCCTTAAATAAAAGAAAAGAATTTTTAAACTTTTAAATCCTTTAATAAAATTTAAGTGGTTTATTAAAACTAATCACAATATCAAAATAACAAATTTTAGAGTTGAATCATTATCTTTAAACTTTGCTTGCTTAATATTTTTTCAATGAGGCTTAGGTCCCTTATTGCCCCGACCTCTTTCCCAGGTAGCACAACGTGACGAAACCGTGACGATTTGTGTACAATTGGACACAATGGACATTGTACTACCTGGGTTAATTAATAAAAAAATTAAAAAAGACTTTACCCTTAACATATTTATAGATTTTAGAATATTCTCCACTTAGATAGTTAGGTAAATGTTAGCGTAGCCAAGGAGATAATTTAATCCGTTCCCTGAAGCTTTTTACCTTTTATTTGTATTAAGTTTAAGCATACAACATGCCAAATATTAATTCGGCTAACATTGTTTGAGAGGCAGACAACTTTGTAGAGGGAAAACCTCTGTACAAGCTACTAGTAGATGTACATTCCCGGATTAGAACATCTCCTGGCTGTTTAGTCATGTAATTATAGTAAAGACAGAAAGATGCAAAATTAATACTTTGATTATGGAGTCTGTATCTAGTAATTGAACCAATTTACAGGGAGAATTTAACGTATCCGCCGCGGCGCGCCGTTCGCCAGATGTGATTACAATAAGCAACAGTGTGGAAACATATTAATTTCAGCGCTCGTGCTTCGTCATAAAGACATTTCGGAGTGTGTAAAAGGCAAATTAAAAACCCAGATTGGAAAACTATTTCTAACTAATATGTTAATTAAGCTTTAAGCTGTCATAGATCACAGAATTCAGAAGCTTCAAACTTAGCCCTTTCATCCGCGTTTAATTCAGTTCACTTCTGTCACGTCTAATGAGGGACCATTTCCAGTTTCAAATTCTTGCTTTGCATTTTCTGGCTTTAATTTAAATTTAAGTAATTTTTTAGGATAATGAGTATTATTAGCTTTCAAAAGCTTCTTCATATTACCTCTTTAATAAAACTGTGTTTTTATATGTACTTTGATTAAACACCGAGATGATGACTTAAGTTTATAAATATTGATTTTGGAGATTCGACAAGATTTTCAATGGGGAATAACTTAAATTATGTTCGTTTTAAACGTAGCACTTTAATGCGTAGCAAATAGGGGTTAAGATTAAGGTAAACATAACTGCGCAACATTAGACCTCTTTACTATAACTAAAACATAATTGGTGTGGTGTTGGTCCTACGGTCGTATATTTAGGCAGCGGGTAGAGGTGGGTGTGCCCGGAATTAAGTGGACATGGAAATACCTCAATTACGGCGATATTGTCTAGCAGGACTTCGGGACACGGATTTATACATGATATATTTCCGAATTAATCGTACCTTTGATCCCGTTAATTGACTCCACTTCAATTAATAACGCAAATTTGCGACGCGCTGCCTCGTTCGACACTTTTTAACCCAAAAATACCACATTGTGTTTTGCATGTTTATGCATTTGCAAAAAAGCCATGTTAATGCGAATATTTTTTAATTTGCTTTGAGGATAAAGTTACTACAAATGGTAAAAAATGGTTTTATTTACAAGCATATTTTATCAAACAAATATTAGAAATATTCCCCAACACCAAAACAAAACACAAACTGCTTAAAGTACTTTTCGCCAACGATTTATCGCGATCTTTAGGGTTGTCAAATAAACGTATTAAGGAAGTTAGGAAACCAAGTCTGCTAGATAGTTATGAAAGTTTATACATCTATAAGAATAGAAATAAATCTTTAAATAGTGATAAAGGACCAGTACCCAACTCTAGTTTGTATAAATTAGTTTGTTAGTTTCTATTTTCGTGTTCATTGAAGTGGTTACGGTCCACGGTTTAGTAAACTGTGTACGTACACCAAGTTTTACTAAATGTAACTGCTAAATCTACCATATTTATACTAATTATAAGCTCCGTAAACGTATACGTATACGTTTACGGAGCTTATAATTAGTATAAATATGGTAGATTTAGCAGTTACATTTAGTAAAACTTGGCTTCTGAAGATGCCAACATCATTGGCGAAAAGTACTTTACTTTGTGTTTTGTTTTGGCGTGGGTAATATTACTAATATTTGTTTAACATTTCACCAAAGTTGTCCTTTTTCAAGTATAATTTATATAATTTATTATTTTTGACTGCAGGATGATTAGTTTATATCAATTACAGTCACTTGTAGCAGCATATCCATCTGTTTGCCACCAATTACTTGACGATGTTGTCTTCGAGAACATCCAGCGTTGTGAGATTATTAATGTAAACTTGTGATTTTGTGTAGTCTCAATAAAATAATTCAACGTTTTAAATTACACGATCCCAGCGCACAATCATCAGTATTGGGAAAGCGATCGTGAAAAAGCAGGGAAAAGAACAAAGGTAGTGGATCTATCGATAACACGAGAATCTTCTGAAACCGGTTGGTTATATAAATGAATTGGACGTATTAAGAAAAGGATAAATGGGCAGTAAAATCTAAATATTTTTATACTTTTTTTCTATTTAAGTGCGTAAATTTACATGGTGTATTTTAACTTTGACTACTGGTTTATAACCAGTAGTCAAAGTTCGGATATCCATTTATAATACCACACAAAGGTTTATTAGTATATTTATTACATTTTCATAAAGTGGCCGTATAGTTGGTGTGTTAGTGTATAGTGTGACCGCGTAGCGCTAGTGTGATTTGAAATGTAAATTAGAACAATACGCAGTAAATGAATAGTCTAGTTATGAAAACAGCTTCGTTAACCTGCATTCATCGACGAAAATCCTCCCAATGCTACCTAAAACCACGTATTTCATAGGCGCAGCAGATAAATTTTAAACCCAATATTTTAAAATAAAAGTTGCCATTTATTGGCTCTCATGCAATTTAATACGCAGGTATTTTAATTAATGTTTGTGTGTCTACCATGATACCAAAATGGGATCATGGTGTATTTTTGGCTGAACTCTTTAGCCACAGAAATAAAATTTTAATTAAATATAAAAAAGATAATTTAATTCTAAAAAAATACTTAAATCGAAACTCCTTGGTGGCCAATTCCATAAAATTTCGCCGCTTCTAAATATTCTAAATAATAATAATAAATACTTGAAGATTTTTTTATAGGATTTCGCATAACAATTGTTTTTTTTAATTCAAAATGTTTGATACTCCATTATAAATCTCGCAGGCAAATGCGTTTTTATAAAAATACTACACCTTAAATATGCATCTTCTGCTACGGGCTTTATTGAAGTTTGCATTATAAATCTAGGCTTCTTGCATTTATTAAAATCCTAATAATATATCATGTTATGTCAAAGGAAAGGAAAAATTCATTTAAAAATGAACCGGAGATTTACCTTAAAATCTGCGTTATTAAATTTCACTGTAAAGCTTTTAGGTAAAATATTTTTACTACAAATTGATGAAATGACATTATTAATTTTATATTTATCCCGGTGAATTCACCATTTTTAAAGGTTTTGAAATTAATAATTTAAGTTTTTTTTTATTTAAAGAAAAAAGTCGGTACCCAAATTAATATTTAATTAGGGTAATTATTTTTAAAAAAAGCTCTGATTACACAAAAACAACTTTTAGCCTAATATTGTTTTTTTATTTGTTATTTTACACATTTGATTAAGTGGTAATCAAGGCAGTATTTTTTAACATTGGTAATTTCTTCTTAAAATAATTAGGTATAATTATAATAATTATTTTGGCGGTTTTAAATTTGGGGGTTTAGTTGGCAAATTTTAGAGAAACTAAATTTATAATTTGCTACAATAAGTAAAACAAAATAATTTAGTGGACAATACAATTCATTATAATTAGAACCAATAAAATGCCAGTATTCCATAGTTACGCATTTTATCACAGCGACACCTTGTTTACACGTTGCTAAGGATTTTGACACTTTTCTTGATTTGACATTTGTTGACATTTAAATGCTGTGTTTGTTAAATGATTAAAATAATGAATTATAAACTCTAAAAGATCGATGGGTTGGTGTAAACGATAATAAAATTAAGGTAAGTTTGAATAAATAAGGTTTATTAAAGTCTTTTTATATTTTAAAGCACATTTTAATTTCAAATGTTAAACTGACAATTCGTTAAATCCTAAAATTCATTATATTTTCTCACTAAATATAACTCGTGGTATGATTAATTATCGATGATATTCATACCACTTGTTATATTATGGGTGATAATGTTATGTTATTATTATATGAGGTTAATATTATTTTTTTTTCATCAATCTTTTAATTAAACTCCTTTATTTGTTTTTTAAAGTTCATTTAGGTATTGTTGTTTTGCTAAGCTAAAAATATTCGATTATTTTATTTTGGCGAAACCAAATGCTTTTTATTAAGGCTGGTAACCGTAACTGGTTTAACCGTAACCGGTTTTACCGTAATCGTGACCAATTAAGGCTGTCACCGGTTTAACAGTTACTGGTTTAACCGTAATGAAATCGGTTTAAGCGCTACCGTGTACATAAACAAACGAGTCATAGTTTGAGCTCTTAGTAGGGATGCGCAAATTTCTTAAAACATCGATATTGACATCAAATGATATGTATTGAAAAAACCATATCGATGTCATTAAAATATCGAAGTGAAAAAATCAATATTGATAAACATTGATGTTTTTAAAAGTAGATTTAAAAGTTAGTAAAACAAAAGTATTTTTATTAAAAAAATACAAACAAATATAAACATCTATAGCTTTTTTATGTTTTCCAATTGATTTTTTTACTTCAAAACTCAATAATAAAAAAATAGGGAGTTTTGTTATTTGCACATGTGCAGCTAAATCGCCCACGTGTTTTGCGTTGCAAGTAAAAACTAAAAAAGTTTGGTTTAGTACCTACTCGATTTTGATTTATTATTCCTTATATCATTGATTATGCTTATACACGTGTAACGTAAGTTAGTGTGTGTATTTTATCTAAGTGATCATGGTGAATTATTGTGTTTTTAATTGTAAATAAAATTCAAAAACTAAATTGTTGCATTTTTATTTTTTGCCAAAGGATGCAGATTTGCAAAATTAACTAACGATAACTTTACCTAATATAATTTATATTTAAGTTTGGACATTTTTAAGAAATCTAACAAAAAATAATTATTGTAAAAACACAACCTTAAAATCGAACATTTTTATATTTGAGTCCTCTAAAAAAACGCCGACAACTGCATTTTAAACAACAAAATATATATACGAATTTATTTCTACTTAATATTATATATAATTATATAAAATAATACATAACATAATACAGCTTCTTTCTTAATCAACGCTTTTGATAATGCATAATGCTGTTTGAATTTAGACGACTTATTTGTTTTATGATTTTTACTGAATTGAAATGTTTACAATTTTCACGTAAATCATTACTAAAATGTGTATTTATTGTATCTAATAAGTACAATTTATATTTACAGGGACTGTATGAAATTTATAACGGCCACGTGGTGGCGCTACAAGCGATGCTTGTTTAGCGTATAAACTAAATATATTATTTCCATTGTTATTTACTTTTTTGTTGGCACAGCGTTCGGCGTCATTTTTACTGCATTCGAAATAACTATAGAACAATATGTTTTGTGCTTTAAGAAACACGGACATTTTGTTAATTTTTGGATTACTTTACATCGAATTTGAATCAATTTTATTAACGATAGCAGTAAATATTTTTTTATCGCCATTCCCGATTTCTGGAGAATATCCCATACATTAAATTTGAATTAATATTTTTTTAAACGTGAGTAAAAAAATACTTGGAAGAAGAAGACTTTAAGGGAGATTTACAATTTTTTTTGTCAAAAAAAACAAGTAAATTTTTAGAAATTTCTTGAAAAAAGCATTTCTTTTATTATAGCATCTGCTATTTCAATTCCAACCTTTTTTTCTACATGGTTTTTTAAGTAACATCTTAAAGAAATGAGTTTTTAGTAGTGAAATCTCCCCTTAAACATTAACTTGATTTAAATAAATAATTTTTACTTATTTAGGTATGTCACCATCAATTAATTGTGTATTGTACTGTATTACAGTGAAGAGTAAACTAAAGTAAAACAACTTGGTTGGTCACGTGTATTCTTGGGTAATTAACACATATTAAGGGATGTTATTGCTTGAGAATACACGTAGCTGACAAGTGAACAACAACCGCAATGCGAGGCCTGCCAACCGACCGACGTTGGAGAATTAACTTAACTAATCGAATTTACGCTCAAGCTGACATGAGCAAACAACATTCAAAACTTTACTATTTGATTTAGATTAGTAAGTATATACACCATGTCCAAAGTAAAGTATTCACCATTGTTAACTCCGTTATCGTTAGTGCTACCAAGTCGATAAAATAAGCAAATTGGTAGCATTTTTTCCACTAATTGAAATGGTGAAAACAGAAAACATTGAACGTCGAGATTCCGAAGTTTTTCAAAAATAACATTTTTTCAAATAAGACCTAAAGTTTTACATATTTTGAAAGAAAATTTAATTTGGATCAAAAAATTGTTATTGTATAGCAAGCACCTTTTTATCCACTAAGTATTATTATTCTAAATTAGGAAGGTAAACTTTTCATAGATTTTTTAGGAAATAAAAATATGCAGTACTTACCCTTATGAGTATTATATACGACTTCGAATAAAAGTTTAATATTTTTTCAAGAATACGACACCAAGGTGTATAAAGTTTAATTATTAAGTCTACAGATTATTATACTTGGAAACTTTTGCTAAATATTAAATTAACTTTAAAGTTTGCTTATTAAAAGTTTATAAATGTAAAAAATTATTGGAAATACAATCTTAATAAATCTTTATCAATAACACACGGTTCTTTAAAAAAAATAGAGAAGAATGACCAATTTGTTTTTTCGACAAAAATTTTAAAATTATAAAATATTTAAATGGTACAAAAATCAAAATAAATTATAATAATATTAATCCCGACATTTTTGCAAATTTTAAAAGTTTTTAGACTTATTGGATATTGTTTATTAAAAACGAATAATCCCACTTGTGAAACCAATTTATGAACAATTAATAAAACATCCACGTAATTTAGCCTCTATTATAAAATATTGGCTTTGCATAATTAAATGTATGACCTGTGTTAAAGTAAAACAATTTTAACATTATTAATATTTAATGAACTATAAACATATAAACCTACGTAGGTACATAGTTTGTTGCTAATCAATTTATAATTAAATTGCATGTTTCCAATTGAATTAAATTTATTGCGAATATTGGCGGTTAAGGGGAAATAACACGCAACCAATAATAAATCGAATTTTAAAGACTATTAAACAACAAGTGGATTAATTTTAAGCGATTTTTACATTTCTCACGACTTACTGCGTATTTTTTCGAGTCAATAACGTGATTTTAAATAGTTATTGCTTGAGAAAATAACGTAGAAAGTATTCATAATCAGCATGACTGCAATAAAACTTATAAATAAGACGTAGAAGAAATAATTCGAATATTACTTTTATTTTATTTTTAATTTGAAACATGACTGATAATTACAAATGATATATTATGATTCACAGTATACTTTATATAGTTTTAGAATTTTTTACATGTTTAGTTCAGTTTTTAATGTAAATCTGCATTGTAAAAAATATACCTACTTTAAAAAAAATTGTTTTTTATTTCATTACTTGCTCTTTTAGAATGTCAAGATTCTAGATTTACCGACAATAACAGCATATATGCGTATTTGATTAACTTTACCAGCGGCTAATTATTGTAACTACTATAGTAAAAACGCATTTAAAGTAAAGTTATTAAATAATGTATGAAGCCCAAAATCAAATACGCTGAAAATTTAATTATAATTAAATTTTCAGCGTATTTGATTTTGGGCTTCATACATTATTTAATAACTTTACTTTAAATGCGTTTTTACACATTTTTGGAGCCAAAATTGTTATTTGGAATAAAAAGTTAGGTAAAAATTTTGATTTTAGGTAAATTTAAAAAAATTGCAAATAGCTTTAAAAAGTTGTATATTTATTTGTGTTGTTACATTATTTTATTCAATTATAAGAAGCAAACTTTCCTTTGTACGACAGGATAATTTTAAAAACTAAAATATTTAATAACCTTATTATTATTATTATTTTATTCAATTATAAGACGCAAACTTTCCTTTGTACGACAGGATAATTTAAAAAACTAAAATATTTAATAACCTTATTAGTTTTAAGCACGATCATATTGGTTTGTTGTTTATTCTTTATTTATTTGTGTCATAAATATAAAAGCCAGTTCCTGTTAAAAGTCCTTTGTTATATAAAATGTTCTATGTATTGCGAATTAAATCCAAAAGCAAACAAAACAAATTAACTGCAAACTAAAATAACACATCGAGTTATTGAATGAATTAATTACTAACTACACTTGCTTACTTGCATTAGTTGATTAGGTATCCAAAAAACATTGAGCTTCTTGGAAACTGAACCGAATAATAAATCAATGCGTAATAACATCACAGACAACAAAAGATATTAAGTTCCGTAACAATTTAGTTAAGCTGATTACATATAATTGCCATAATTAGTTAATTAATTGCTGTATGCAACACTAAGTTCTACAATGGATCCAAGGAGCTACTGAATATCAACTCGAGGTAGTGTACCTACTTGAAATTTAACACTTTCGTAAATTTGCTAACAAGAATATAAGTGTCATATCTGTAAGTAAATGTTTGTAATTGTTTTTATCTTCAATTTAAAATTTAAACTTTATTATTGTCAAGACTCAATACTAAAGTAATTGGTTGTTGTCTAGGCTGTAAACAGTTATTTTTGATTCAAGAATAAAAATTCAAAAGAATTTCGCAATCAAACAACATTTTTTTGAAAACTGTATCCCATAGTTTATAAACTACATAGGTACTAAAAATGTAAAAAGAAAATTTTGAAACAGATTTAATAGTGTTCTGCGAACACAGTAACGGATGTAAAAGTATTTTGCGTACATAGCAACAAATGTAAAAGGCATTTGGGTTTTGTAGACAAAAACTGTTGTTTTAATAAATTTAAAAATTTTCTCATCGCATTTTTAGTCATTTATAAACTGTGGAATAGTTTTCCAAAAAATGTTTTATGATACCTACTCGATTGCAAAATTCTTATGCATTCTCGAATGATTTTTTTTCGTCATAGTAATGATAAATACTACATTTGAGAAAATGACTGTACCCGTGGAGAAATAGATCAATTTTCTTCACAGTTTAAGACTGACCCACTTTCTCAATTGTATAGGAAAAATACAAATTCTTTAGCATGATTAAAAAACAGTTTTTTTCATTAAAAGTTGACTTACATTATATTTATTAAAGAACGTAATAGCATATTGCATAACATATCGTTAAATATGTACAGCAAATTGTACATGATATACATGTCAAATAATAGTTATTTAAGGCTCAGAAGTGTGCCCACGCGTACCGGAGGCCTACAATTAAGCGAAGCACAAAAGGACACTCATCAGCCGCATGGCATACAATATTTTATGTTCAAGGCATAATTTTGTTTGTAAAACGTACAATTAAAGGGGCAAGTGGATAAAGGAGTTTAGTAACATTTTTAATAATAAAGTACAACAAATATTGTAATTGCAATAAGAAATTTATTTTTATTTACAATCACAATATTGTTTGTTCTTTGTCAAATTAAAAACCCACAGTTACATGTAACATGACACCCTCAAACAAAAAATGTTGTTATTTTAATACCAAATTAATTTTTAACTACAATTACAATATTTTGTATCCCCTATTATTAAAATTGTTACTTAACCCCTTCATAAAATGAAAAAGTAAGGTTAGATTGGATATGACAGTAGTCAAATGTTTTTATTGTTTCAAACGGGTTTTTTACACATTAGGAGGTAATAGTATATTATTTATCAAGTTTGATAAACGCCATTTTATACACGAATTTAATTTAGGCACGAGCGAGCTTGCGAGCGAGTGCTTAAGTTAATGAGTGTATAGAAAAGTTTACAAACGGTGCATACTATACTTTTTCTACGACAAATACTTATTATTATCTTAAAATGATTTAAATCAAAAATTTGTATAGAGCGCCATCTATGAAACAACAGGGGAAACAGTCAAATGTCACATTTTTACATTTTATAAACACAATTATAAAGGTTATAAATCGAAATTTATCTTGATAATTGACAGTTTTTCACAGTGAAAGTAAAGGAATGAGGACTTTACAGTAGAGTCCGTGCCCGAATTTAAGTTATAGTTTACTGCCAGCGAAATTAAATGGTCAGTATAATGTTCATATAAACTTTTCAAATATTGGCGTTGAGAAACTATTTAATATTTTTGTATTTTTGTATTGAGATAATAAAATAATTTTCACATTTAGTATTATTTTACAAGAAAGGCACTTTATTTTAACGATTGTATGACATTTGACAACTGTCAACTAACTTAAAACTAACTTCAGCCCGTGACTAAAAACCTGTTGCTAACTTCAGCCCGTGACTAAAGCGCCGTAAAGCCACAACTTGTCAATGTGTATTTAAAAGGTCACTTAGTATCATGAAAACATGTACGATAAAGGGCGTTTTAAGGTGGGAGTAGAAAAAACAGTTTATTCGATTGAACTAAATTATTTTTACAGCCTAGAAGGTTTTTTGATTAAAAATAATAGTTATTTTTGTCATAAGTCTTTTTGTTTTAGCTTGGCACATAAAAACTTACTTCTCAGCCTTAAGACATAAATAAATGCCGACGCGTAGCGGAACCCTTCAATCGAAGCACAAAAGGACACTTTTTAGCCGCATGGCATGCAACATTTCATTTCCAGGAAATACATTTATTTCTAAAACTAAACATAAAACGTACAATTATAATAGTTATTAAAAGTAGAAAGTGAGGTTTAATTATATCTACCCTAGGAGGTAAAATTTTTTATCCGACTGGTCCAAATTATTTTTACAACCTAGATTTTTTAATTAAAGATAATTATTTCATTAGGCTGAGAAGTCACTCTTTTTGTGCTGAGCTCTCGATTGAACGAAACACACAAAGACACTCCTCATCCGCATAGCATACAACATTTTATCTTCAAGGCAAAATTTTATTTGTATAAAGTGAAGTTAGATTAGAAACTAACAGTAGTCGAATGTCTGTATACAGACATATATTGGTCTAAATGGGTCTGGGAGGTAAAAACTTCACCCAATTGGTCTAAATTATTTTTACAGCCTAGGAGGTTTTTTGATTAAAGATAATTATCTATTAATAGTTATTTATATCAAGGCTGAGAGTAAGTATTTTTATGCTGAGCTCAAAGTTTAAAGTTGGCGTTATCGGAGGCTACAATTGAGCGAAGCACAAAAAGATACGTCTACCCAATGGTATACAGCATTTTATCTTTAAGGCACACTTTTATTTGTTAAACGATACATAAAACGTACAATTATAATTCCAATTAATAAAAGTATAAAGTGAGGTTATATAGCTTCAGATGTGTCAGCAGTTATCGAATTTTTATTGGTCCCAACTAGGGTTTTAAAGGGTCGGAAAAAAACCGGAAAAATTAGGAAAAAACCAGTTTTTCCCGTTTTTTCCCAAGCCTTGGAAAAATTGGCTTTTTTGGGAAAAATTGATTTTTTTTTTAAATATACACATTTGAAAAAAGTAACAATCAGCAATATTATTTGAAATATAAAAATCCTTTATTACAAAAAAAAAATAAAACTAAACATTAAATTAAATTTAAGAAAACAAACGTAAACGTGATATGAAATATACTGTCTGTTGCGTTTTTTTGTTGCAAAAAGGAGTCCATTAAAAATATCTAACTACACAATAATGAATGATTTATAAAAATAAATTACAAAATTATAATTTTATAAATCGAAGTGTTAAATAAAAGTAATGTTAATATAGCACCGAATAGGTTTTTTTGCGGCCCGGTAGAATATTCTTATATACTAAATTAAAATATATTCTTATATACTGAATTAAAATAAAAGGAATAATTATTATAATCATAATATTATATGATTATAATCAGCGTAAGAAATTCACTTTTTTCTCGATATCAGTGTACGGATACTATCTGTAAAAATTTGGAAATTTGCAAAAAAATTGGCTTTTGCATTTTTTCGTATTTTAAATAAAATGTAAAAAATGAAAAAGTCAATTTTTCTACAAATTTCCCAATTTTTGCGTTTTTTTTCGGAAAAAAACGGTTTTTTTTCCGCCAGCTCAATTTTTCCTGAAATTTTAAAACCCTAGTCCCAACGGGTCTTTTACAGACAAGGATGTAAAAACTTCACCTGATTTGTAAAAATTAGTTTTACAGACTAGGACATAATCGAATAATTTGGTAGTGAATGTTAAAAATAATAAAGCTTTTCGCAACCCAGCTTAAAAAATATCAATTTTTATAAATTATTTTAGACTGTAAACAAATAATTATTTAATCATAATATGATTAAATAATTATTAATAAATATTTACGAAAAAAACGTGAATGACCTTATTGTAAAGCATAAAATTTAATACAAAAATATGTCTTGTATATTTTTGCATGT
Source organism: Brassicogethes aeneus (assembly GCA_921294245.1). Lineage (NCBI taxonomy): Eukaryota > Metazoa > Arthropoda > Insecta > Coleoptera > Nitidulidae > Brassicogethes > Brassicogethes aeneus. Next base: position 57,453,972 of record OV121133.1, on the reverse strand, counting down.
CTATTTATTACTAAGTTATTATTTTTTATGTCATTTAGGCAGGGTTAAAAAAAAATCGAAAAAAATTACAGAATTGTTTTTGACTGTAAACCAAAGATTTAGATAATACCCAAGTAAAAAAAGCGAAATTAAAAAATAACGGATACCCCCTGTTGGTAATGGTACTTAACAATGTACAAGTCTACAGCTTGAATTGAATTGATTTAGAATTAAGGTGTAATCCTGTCGCATTCGCCATTTTTGCAAACAAACCGAACCAAAAAGCCTTCGAAATAATTGGCAAAGTGGAATAAAATACAATTGAATGTTTGTATTATAACGACGTGTTCTCTCCGGTGTTACGGGTTATGTGTGCTTTGTAAAATTTCTATATAAAAATATATACGGATATATACAGATGTTGATACCCAATTAGAGCGAAGTAACATATGATAACATCACAGTCAAAGGTAGGGGAATAAAAAGGGCATTATGGCAAACGATTTTTCCTAACTGGAACACGAAATGGATTCAATTGGCGAATGGAGCGACACAGCGAGTCTGCTTGAAAGCTGCCCAATTACATTATACGAATTCTATAAAAATATTTCTATATCAGGCACAACACTGCCAAATTGCACGACGCTGTTTGATGCCATTTTCGTTTCGCGAATAGTCGTCGTTATATAGCTACAATGCTTATTTGCCTGCATACTCACTGCATAAATGATGTCGCCAACAAAGTTATTTAATTTTCCTGCAAAATTACAATAGTATGAACTTTCTGCCAATCCTGCTGCATGTACGCACAAATTTATATTGATTTTGACAGTCTTTAAGGTATAGAATATCGAAATTTTATTTTTGACATTAGGTACATTAGGTAGGTACTTCAAATCAGCGGCGAAAGCGTGCTATTTAAATGCTAACAATACGCTAAAGAGGTACCGGTATCGGGTTTTCGCAACGCGCAAATTTAAGAATTGTCAACAATACATTTAAAGCACCGATTATACATCATTTTTAAATAAATAGGTAGTTTTTTCACAAAAGACAGGAAGGCAGAAGTCTAACTCGACAAATTTTGTTTAATTGCACAGCTAAATCGCTCACGTTATTTGTGTTTTACGTTGCAAGGAAAAAATAAAAAAACTTTTTTAGTTCTCGATTTCGATTGATTATTCCTTATATCATTGATTAAGAAAATCAACGCTTAAATGCTTATATAGTTACGTTAGTGTGTGCATTTTATTAAAGGGATCATGGTGAATTATTGTGTTTTTAATTGTAAATAAATTCAAGAACTAAATCGTTGCATTTTTATGTTTTGTCAAAGGATCCAATTCGGTAAGTAAATTTGTTGGTGCAGAATTAACTAATGATAACTTTACCTAATATAACTTATATTTAAGTTTGGACATTTTTAAGAAATTAGTAAAAAAATAATTTTTCCACAAACATAACCTCAAAATGAATCATTTTTATATTTGAGTTATCTAAAAAACGCCGACAACTGCATTTTAAACAACAAAATATACCTACGAATTCATGGCAACATAATATTATATATAATACATAATATAATGGTACTTTACCGTTGAGTGGAGACTTTAGAGAATTCTTAACGCTTTTAATAATGGTAAATGCTGTTTAAATTTAGACGACTTATTTGTTTAACTATTTTTACTGAATTAAAATGTTTACACTTTTCATGTTAATCACTACTAAAATGTGTATTTATTGTATCTAATAGGTACAATTTATATTTACAGAGACTGTATGCAATTTATTTCTTCATTCAGATTAACACTGTTTATTGGAAAACCGGTAAAAAATCAACCCAGGATTTCCTCTCGAAATACACCCAACACAACAAATCGATCCACGGTTTATTTTTCGATATTTTTTTGCATTTTCCGGCTTTCTCAAAAACACTCGTTTGTAACCTAAGCGTTTGACAGATGGTTATTAAAAGTTCTCCTTTTGTTATGATGAAAACAGCCGAGTGGTGGCGCTACTAGCGATACTTCTTTAGCGTCCCCTTGGCTTCTAGGGTCCTCATGTTTAATATGGCTAACAAATGTCCTACTCTTTTAAAGTATAGACGTTCAGTTTAAAATTTGGTTGCTTTCTGTTTTTGCGAGTAGATATGTAAAGTTTTATACTATAAATCGTTTTTTAATTATTTTATCCATTTAAAAAAAAACTGAAGAAAAGTTCGCGTCCACCGGAAAGTAGACACTTTTTAATTTACATTAGAAGTTTTATCAGGCGACGTTTTACAGCACAGGCATAAACCGTGCGATAAGGTGTTGAAATTTTAAGGAATACATTTTTAAGACGCGACACTCCAAAATACGCATGATTGGAACGCGTTCGAACGGGATGCTCCAATTGCACAGGTTGGAGCGTAGGTAAGTGAAAAGGTACATATTATAAATTCGATAGTATATGTAAGGACCCTAGATGCCAAGGGATACAAGTGACATTTAAAAAAAATGTAGTTATGTACAAGAAAAGATAGTAAATGGTACATTTTACTTGGTATCCAAGGGATATAACTGAATTCTAAGCTTAGACATCCAAATTACAAGTGTTTTTTTTACAATAAACATGATTATCTCAAAATTAAACAAAATGTACTTATACGCTAAAGAAGTATTAGGTTTTATAATAATAATAATAATATACTTATTAGTCCAAAAGACAATTTCACAATTGTAATAACTAACTAATAATTACATACAAAAATGTAATAATAAACTACTCAAAACGAATTAAGGACCACTTTTTAAAATACATGTATCTTTTTTAACTTTTAAGCAACCCTCGTATATTTTTATAGGCTTGTACTCATATTATGTATAATTTATTTTATGTAAACAAACATTTTTTGTTTTCATAACTTTTTGTAGAAATGCGATTTGTTTAAAAAACAGTGCATTTTAACATTTATTGTAAGTCATTTTAGTAGTTGTTGTGCATTGTGATAAGTTCAATAATTAATTAAAATGAATGTTGATGCTCTAGGAAGGCCTCTTCATCAAAGGAGGCATTTAAATCAGGTTGAAGTAGTGACAGCGGTTACTTTATTTCAAGAAGGACATTCGGTTAGAAGTATTGCCCGAAGACTTCAAACAAGTCATTCGGTAATTTCTAGACTTCTTAACAGACATAGAGAATTTGGTTTTATCACTAGAAGACCTTATCCGGCAAGAGAACGAGTCACAAACCCACGTGAGGACCGTAATTTGGTAAGGTTAGCCACCCAAAACCGAGCCCATTTGCCGCAGAACAAGGTCCACAGTTTATTCTACAGCATGACAATGCGAGGCCCCACAATATCTTGAGGAGAATAATATCGAGCTTTTAGAGTGGCCCGCAAACTCCCCGGATCTAAATCCTATTGAGCATCTGTGGGATGTTCTTCAGAGAAGGATAAGGGATCGTCCGGCACCAGAAAATTTGGAACAGCTTGGAGAAATGCTTCAAGAGAAATGGAACAATATTCCCAGAGAAGTAATCAGAAATTTAGTGGAATCGATGCCTAGACCATCTGAAGAAGTTCGGCTAGCCAGAGGAGGACACACACATTACTAATTTTGTTGAAAATATCATTTATAGTTAAAAAAAAAAAAACATTTGTGAAAAATTAAAGCTTTATTTTCCAAGCGTTTATTTTTTATTTGTTTTATAAAATATATACTCCATTGAAAACCCTAATGTTTTTCAGAACTAACAGCAGTTACAGAATGTAAAAAAAAGTTTTTGATAAAAAGTTATAAACAAGTTTAAAAGTGGTCCTTAATTCGTTTTGGGTAGTTTATATTATTTATTTAAAAATTTTAGAAATTCATCTATAGATGAATATACTATAAAAATTATTGTCCTTAAGCATTGCCAAGATCTTTTTTTTTAATTGAGTATAACTGTTTATTTGTTTGACTTCTTCTGGTAATGCATTGAAGAACTGAAGAACTTCTGACCCTGGTAGCCTGGTGAATTCTTAAATATGTCAACTCTGGGCCGCGGCAGATAAAAGTTATATTTTTGCCTGGTGTTATGGCTATGTTATTGTTGACGTTGTATGTATTTCTTAAACCATAAACAAATTTAAGAATTTCATTTAATTAATTAATTTCGCAACGCGCGCGCCATCTGGTGGACAATACATTTAAAGCATAACTGTACATAATTTTTAAATAAATACGTAGTTTTTCAAAAGAGATGAAGTCTTACTCGACAAATTTCGTTCAATTGCACAGCTAAATCGCCCACGTTATTTGTGTTTTACGTTGCAAGGAAAAAATTAAAAAACTTTTTTAGTTCTCCATTTCGATTGATTATTCCTTATATAATTGATTAAGAAACTCAACGCTTAAATGCTTATATAGTTAAGTTAGTGTGTGCATTTTATCTAAGGTATCATGGTGAATTATTGTGTTTTTAATTGTAAATAAAATTCAAGAACTAATTCATTGCATTTTCATGTCCAAAGGATAAAATTCGGTAAGTACATTTGTTGGTGCAGAATTAACTAATGATAATTTTACCTAACATAATTTATATTTAAGTTTGGACATTTTTTAGAAATTAGTGAAAAATAATTTTTGCACAAACATAACCTTAAAATCAACCATTTTTATATTTGAGTTCTCTAAAAAACGCCGACAACTGCATTTTAAACAACAAAATATAGCTACGAATTCATGGCAACATAATATTATATATATAATACATAATATAATGGTATTTTACCGTTAAGTGGAGACTTTCTTAATCAACGGTTTTAATAATGCTAAATGCTGTTTAAATTTAGACGACTTATTTGTTTGACGATTTTTACTGAATTGAAATGTTTAAACTTTTCACGTTAATCACTACTAAAATGTATATTTATTGTATCTAATAGGTACAATTTATATTTACAGATACTTTATACAATTTATTTCTTTAATCGGATTAACACTGTTTATTGTAAAACCGGTAAAAACTCAACCCAGAATTTCCTCTCGAAATACACCCAACACGATATTTTTTAACATTTTCCGGCTTTATTCTCAAAATCACTTTTGTAACATAATCGTTTGACAGCTGATTATTAAAAGCCGTACTTTTGTTACGATGATAACAGCCGAGTGGTGGCGCTACTAGCGATACTTCTTTAGCGTCCCCTTGGCTTCTAGGGTCCTCATGTTTAATATGGCTAACAAATATCCTACTTTTTTAAAATAATCATTTTAGCATTTTAAAAAGACTAGATTAAGGGTACAGTGGTGGAAACGGAATTTCGAACATCAACATTTGGTCATTCTTGTGTAATCACACAAGAAACAATAATGACCATTTTTGCTTATGCTGTCAAAATGACAAGAATAGTAATAACCATAAAGACAGTTTGAATTTTGAAGTCAACAAAATGAAAAGCCGTTCAAAATTCTGTCCCCCCACTTCTTTATAAAAAAGCGTACAATAATTAGAATGAGAGAAAGCTCACCAGTAATTCGTAAAACCTGCTTTCCACTGACTTAAGCCACTATAACTGACAGTAGAAAATAAAAATGCCTCGTCAGTTATCTCAAGTTTAAAAGGCTCAAATAGTATAAAGAATCGAAGAAGGATGGTCAATTCGTGCTGTAGAGTTGAATAGAAATAAAAAATTATAGTATATATTAAAAATTATGCAACGCTGGAAACAGGAAGGTTCACTAAACCGGGTCATTCCAAACTGTCCTCCCCTGAACAAGATGCCGCTTTTTTGGTATAAAGGGTGTGAACAAATAGGTTGGCATCTTTTAAGGGGATGCCAAAATAAGAAAGTCTTTCCTTTATCAATTTTGCATTAATCCTGAATTATTGATTGCCTTCCTTCCTTCCTTCCTTCCTTCCTCCCGTATAAGATGAACATTACGTTATTGTCATCATTAACATTTCCCGTATAGGAATTTTTAATACTTTGTGATATTTTGCAATTATGGTAATAAAAAAAATCAAAGAATAAAATATTTTCTTAAAAAATCATATTTTGAAGTTATTTTAATATTTTAAAGTATCAATAATTGTTAAGTTTAATTAAAATTAATAACGGGCAATGTTAATGGTGACAATTACGTTAAAAATGTTTATTTAAATCGTAGTGCCAGTTATAGATTCCCGTACCGTAAGGACGGCATTCCTTTCTCCCGTAGAATTTTTTAAGTTTTATCTTTCACCCTAAAGGTCTTTGACATGACCAATCACACTGCTTGTTATGGACAGCGCGTAGGCACAAAATATTTATACTGCCCTACTATGGAGAAAGGCAGTAACTACAAATGCGTTTTCTTGTGCTATGATAAAGCTATGGACATTTTGTAACTTAATTCAACAAAGAAATGCAGTAAACTATCTTTTAAGTTAAATAAATCAGTTTAATACCTTCTGCTTTTTATAAAAATGTAGTTTATGCTAATTTCCCACAAATTTCTTGTTTAGCAGTTACTGCCTTTCTCCATAGTTGGGCAGTATACAACAAGCTGCCTGGGCAATTAAACTTGTGATCACTGCACTAATATATAAATGATTATCTTTCATATTTACTCACAATGGGTAAAACGCAGAATATAAACAAAAACAAATGTCAACCATTTTAGGTGTCATCGCGCATGGTTACGGAATTTTACAAGGAAAACTATAAATTGACTTTTTACAAGACGCACAAATCGTACGGGCACGACTACGGGAGGAAGGAAGGAAGGCAATCTATAATTCAGGCTTTAGTGTCATTACATTTTTTTAAGTAAAGTAGAAATTTTGGGCTGCCACTGGTTATTCCTAACCTATGACAACTGACGCAAAATATGCTTGCACAGTGGGCAATACTCTACATTCATTAATTTATATTGATAAACATCGATGTTTGTAGCTAACATCTTTCAAACATCAAAGTTGACTTTTAATGGTTAACATCGATGATAGACATCGATGTATATTGACCGATACCCCATCTCTACTTTTTCCCAATTTATAATAAAGCTAACTTCATCCCGTAACTAAAAATCCCAAAAGCCATTATTGCCCGTGATTAAAACGCCATAAATGTTTGTCTTGTTAATGTAGGAGTTAATAATAGTACATTATCTAATAGGCAAAGAAAGTGCTTATTTAAAGCTGAGCTCAGTGTTCTCTTCCGAGGCCTTAGCCGAGGATGCAGAACTGAGCGAGGCAGTTAATATGCTTTCTTCGCTTTGTTGTATACATTTTTTTTAAGCATTTAATAATCCTGTACATACATTGAAATTATCGAGTTTGACATTTGAGATATTTTATATTATAGGTTTTGTACATATATTTATTCTACCGTCACCTGTTAAGTTAATATTTTCTTTGCTGATTTTGAGCTCAACGCGATATGTCAGCACTCTTCGTATGTAATTTTAACGTATTTTTATTATTGTAAGGCGGTGAATAATACTTTAGTTTTTGATCAACACATAAATATAAAAAGTCTTTCTATAAAGGCTTATGAAAATTGCCATACGCTTAAAACAAAAATTATTATATCATCGTTAAGAGGAAAAAGATAAAAAAATAAAGAATTAAAAAAAAGGTAAATATTTGGTTATACCTATCATTGAAATAATAATAATAGTTAGTTTTTACTTAAAATATATTTACTAAACCTTTCTGTATCTTAACAACAAAGAGCTATGTTTTATTGAGTATATCAAAACTTGTTGAATGGTTTATAATATTAATATAAGGCAAAGATTAAAAATTTGTGAAGTTTTCGTTTATGGCGATCCATCATCATCTTATCCGAATTCCTAACCTCAAAACGGCCTTATAGCGGTGAAAACCGTATGTTTCGCCATCAATCACCGGAACGACGCTTGCCACGGAAACGATTACGTCCAGGCCACCTGTACCGACGCCGAGTTAGCGCCGCGACGCCGACTTCATATTCCTTTCCTCGCACTTTCTTCTTATTTCCACGCTCACTCGATCCTTAATGTTTACGATAGGATGCCTTTCTGATTCACTCTGCCGATAAGATTAATTGTTTTGCGGGCCACACTTTTATTTAACAAAACCAAACTGTGAACAAAGCGATTTTTAAACAGCCAGTTTAGTGGTTCAAAAGAGTACAATCCCTGTAAATTATAAATCTTGCTCTACATGTACATAGTATGTTCATTATACTGTACAATGTACATACATTGTACATGTAGAGCATGTACAATTTGTAAATACATCTACTTACATATTTGTAGAAAACATATTCCTTACCGGATTAAAACCGACGAATTTCAAACCGGTGCACCGGTGGTTAGTGCAAACAGCAATCCCTTTTTTAAATGCTAATAGGTAGCTTTATTACAAGTTTTCTTTATTTCGTTAAATCTGTAAATAAAGTCCTGGTGTTTATTAAATTTTTCAGGGTGATGCGGCCGTCGATAGTTCGCCATTGCAGCTTCGGCAGCCGGCGATAATATGTTCAATAGATTCATCGACTGTGTAGCATTTCCAGCATTTGTCTACTTCCAGTTTCAAAATGTGTTTCTTGTTGTTGCGTGTTCTTATTACTTGATCTTGGATAGCCGTCAGAAAGCCTTCAGTCTCTGGATACAGTTAGCTTCCCATGGAAAAGTATCGTCTGGAATTTTTTTGACGATCCTCTTTTATTGACGATTTTTTAGACGATATCATCAAATATTGATGACATCGCCTATAAAGTCGTTTAAAATAGAAGATCGCCTGTTATTTTTGTTGACGATCGTCAATAAAAATACGCGATCGTCATTGTATAATTGATGATCATCTAAATAAAATGACGATCGTCTATCTAAACGTTGACGATCGTCATACAAATCAGGCGATCGTGTATTCTAAGCAATCGATCGTCTTCAGAAAATGAAGATCGCCTTTTGCAATCGTCTTTAAAAGGAGTAATCGTGAATTTCACAATCTTAAAACTAGGCGATCTCTTTTAATAAACAATGATTTTTAAATTAATGTACAAATTATAATTATTAATAGAAAGTAAACTTACACTATTATATGAATATATATTATAATTTGTATAATTATTTTATAATTTTTAAATTCTTTTAATTTAAAAATTTAAATGGAAATTTTTAGTAATTTTTAAATCATTAATATACAAGGTAATCACTTAAAATTGGGCAAAAATTTAAGGGGCGATTTCTTCGGTTATTTTTTGAATATATTGTGCCGTAATGATTTTTGCAAATCCGTTTTGTTTTGAATTAGTTTAATTATGTTACTCTTTAACAAGAAATTTAGGGGTGATTTTTTGGGTTATTTAAATAATATGCAATGCCTATATTATAAGAGTCTTATCATAAGACACAAGATAAGAGTCTTATCATATTAATTATGTTACTCTTTAACAAGAAATTTAGGGGTGATTTTTTGGGTTATTTAAATAATATGCAATGCCTATATTATAAGAGTCTTATCATAAGACACAAGATAAGAGTCTTATCATATATGATAAGACTCTTATCTTGTGTCTTATGATAAGACTCTTATAATATAGGCATTGCATATTATTTAAATAACCCAAAAAATCACCCCTAAATTTCTTGTTAAAGAGTAATATAATTAAACTAATTCAAAACAAAACGGATTTGCAAAAATCATCACGGCACAATATATTCAAAAAATAACCGAAGAAATCGCCCCTTAAATTTTTGCCCAATTTTAAGTGATTACCTTGTATATTAATGATTTAAAAATTACTAAAAATTTCCATTTAAATTTTTAAATTAAAAGAATTTAAAAATTATAAAATAATTATACAAATTATAATATATATTCATATAATAGTGTAAGTTTACTTTCTATTAATAATTATAATTTGTGCATTAATTTAAAAATCATTGTTTATTAAAAGAGATCGCCTTATAAGACACAAAACTGTATGTTTTTATTATTTTATTTTTATTATTTTGGCATCAATATATTAAATATTAAAATATATATTTTTAATACACAGTTTATTTTATTTATTAATACATACCAATGATATATTCTTTACTGTTCTTTATTAGTCTAAATTTAGTCTGATTCATTAAGCAAAGTTAAGTTAATTATTAATTGTATAATTGTTTAGCTGCTGCTATCCATACGGTTTATTTTCAAATGCAAAAAAATTGCATTTATTATTTAATAATTTACAATTACATTTTTATAAATTAAATAATGCTTACAAAAATTTAAAACTTTGCAATAAAATTATTTTTTTAAATTAAATAATTATTTAATGCTTTCAAAAATTTAAAACTAGAATTTTTACAATATTTTGTATAGGTATTATAATTTTTGAACAGAGGCTTGATAAAAATTATATTAAATATACCTATAGGTATATAGAAGCTAAAAATCTATAAAAAATATTTTTTTATGGCAAAAGGTCCCTTTTATTTAAAAATATTAAAATGCGGGGTCGGGTTAAAGTGAGTTAAAATTAATTTAGCTTAATTTTAAGAAATTATTCTTTTTTCTTATTTATTTTCAACCATTAACAATTAGTACTGAAAATTCGACGAATGACGATTACATATCACAATTGTCTTTTAAATACTTATTTTTAAAACAATTTCTTTCTATTGTGATTGTCATTGGTCGATATTTTCTCGTTTTTCGAATTCAAGTTGATCGTCTTTTGAAGACGATCGTCTTTTGAGGCGATCATTATTTGGACGAATTTTCGTCTTTAAGGCGATCTTCATTTAAAAAGATCTTTTTAAGGCGATCGTCTTTTATACGCGATCGTCATTGGACGAATTTTCGTCTTTTTTTTTTGACGATCTTAGACGATACTTTCCCATGGTTGGATTAAAATACGACAAAGAAGCTATTTTGTTCTCATAAGGCGTTGGAGCACGGCTATTATATTAAGACGAACCTTATGGATCTCCATTATTTTTATAAGCCAATCGTGTGGCACTGAGTCCAAGGCTTTCTGATAGTCGATATAACATATACTTAAATTATTTTTCCTGCCTGGGCTTGTTTTAAAATTATTGCATCTATGGTAAGTTGTTATTTGTACACTACTGATAAGCACGTTATAGGCCTGTAGTTATTTGGTTTGCTGCGGTCTGCTTTTTGCTATATATTATACAAAATGTGTTGCCTTATCTAAGGAAGTAGAAACTCTTCTAAAGGTCAGTGCTTTCAAAAACTGTTTAACCCAAAAGTTGGGAAGTCAGTCAGATCCTGGCGCTTTCCAGTTACTGGCCATTTTATTGTTAATGAAAATGTAATCGTCTGTGAAATGATTAACATTCATTTCTTATGTGGGCTGTTTGATGTTCATTATTATTATTTTTGGAGCATTAACTACTTATGATCATTGGATTTTTTTGGTCCAGGACCTTGGGATTGGAAGGCCGAAAGTAAACCCACTGAGCTTCCCTGGTGGGGTATTATTATTTGGTTTAAGGTTCGTCGACTACCGCGTCATTGGCACCATAACTGGGGAGAGGATAATCCTCATGGACTCCCAAGTTTAGATGTTAGGTAGTGCCGGACTTCTACCGGCTAAAAATCTCTTCACTTTGGATACCCGACATTACAGACAAAGAGGTAAGTATAAACAATAAATAAATAAATATAATATTAAACATAGGAGACAGGTACGTATGGTCGTATTATCACAGTTAATATTATAGGTTGGGAAAAAATCCACAATTCTCTTAAAAAGTAAGTACATTTTTAATCACAGCCTTATTATATTCTAAGAAAGTTTTAATATCCACTTCAAAAACATCAGGTTGATTTATCTTCTGGTTCAGGGCCTGATAATCCACCAGTATATGTTTTACCGTTTTTACTGACCGATAGAGCTGCGCCTTCCAAGATATAAGACTTGGTAAGTTTAATGTGACTCAACCTCATCCTGGTTACTGTTACCTGCTCCCTTAGACAGACTGTAAATTTTAATAATGATTCTTTTTGTAACCATTCTTTCTGCCATTGTTCAGCTTGTTTTAATATATTATGTTATGGTTTGCTTTTCAATTTGAAGTTCCTCTACGTATAAACGTGTCCATAGGGGATTATTAGGGGTTATAGATCCGTTTTCAATTGGCATACTTATACCCAAATCTTCAGTCATCTGACTTGCCTTGGCAATAAAGGGGTATATCTAAGGCTTAAAGACATAATGCCGGGTTTCACTTGTAGGGTATTTATCGGTGTGTATATAGTGCCAAATGGTCGCAGGTTAGATTTAGAAGCTGACCCCAAAAAAAAAACCGATCCGTAATCCAATTTGTATTGCAATTGCATTGTAACATTGAGACAAGACAAGACAGGACATTACGTCAGTTTATAATTATTCAAATTTATTAAATCTGTATGGTCAGAAGCTTCAAAGTTAAGTGAAGGAACTTCAAAACTCCTTACACTTTTATTAGGCTTGGATATAGCTGCCATTATCCCCTGTTCTTTAATATGTTGCCGGGAATCATCATTGCCAAAAGTATATTTTCAATTAATAGCGCATTCCTTTGAATAACAGGGTCGATGATACCTGGATCATTTTCCACAAATGAATTAATCCATCCTTACAAGAAGGTTTTACTTAAACTACATATGACTATACATTTTAATAACTTCTAAATTTTAAGAAGTTTTACAGGACATATATAAACGCAAAATCCTATTAGCTGTTGTTAACGAACGAGAGTGGCCTATTTTTCCTAGGTTTCTTCTTGAACGCTTGAGCAATTTCAAACAAGTAATTCTTCTGGTCTGTACTTAAATCCTCAAAATTAATTTGTGGCAGCTGCGAATAATTTTTTTTATAATTTATAATTCCCATTAATCTGTTTTTCTATTGGCCCAGAAAAGCCTTTAGGACTCGTAGTTTGCCCATCGAGTTTTTGGAAATAATGTCTGAAGGGAAGCTCATTTGCATGTAGTAGGCAGAGTAGTAAAGGCCTTTTTAGCCTAGTTTTCAATACTTTGATAATTTCAAATTTCCTTCCTGTATTGACATGGGTTTAGTCGCATCCAATAAGCTTTAAATATTAAATGTCGATATTATTATTTTGAAAGTACGACAAAATTTCATTAGCAGTAGAAGATGTTGGTGAAATATGAGCAATATATTTTGATCCTGGCTCTTGCATTAAGACCACATGTTCTTCCTTAATGATTTTTTGATATACTTTTTTTTCTTTTGGTTCAGTTACCATGGTGTTATCTTTCCTGCCTTCAAAACAAAAGGTTTCTAAAATTAACTTATGTCGTCTTTTCTATAATTATTTTTGATTTGTTATCATCAGAAATAGGACACATATCTTCCAAGGTGGCATTTGCAATAATAGCTGCTTCTCTGTCTGATACTCCTGTTCTTTCAACTGCCTGGGCAAGTGCAGGAAGATAACATTTTTGAGCTTGTTGTCTTTAATGCTATTGTTGTGTTTCTTCGTTTTTTTTTTAGTGAATTAGAGGTTTTGCGGCACCGGAAAATATCATTTTAAAATGAAAAGCAAAATATTTTGTTACATGGAGTAAAAAAGTAAAATAATTTTCACTATTACAAAATAAAATATAAAACTTCGTTTTTAAGTTCCACCCACAAGATAAGATCATCATGATATTAACCTTGATTTGAATGCAAAACTTATTATTTTGTTAAAAAGATATAATTATTGTAATATTTTTCACCCACTGTGCCTATATAGCTGAATGGCTTTCAGGCCCCTTATGAATAGTCCGAAAGCCCTTTTTTCACTTTTTATTCCTTCCGCCTTCGTTATGGCTATTGTTACGTTTTCAGCTATTGATACTCTCATGAGGGAGATGTTTTATATTAAACTGTTTAAATCGGAATTTTGGTTTTTATTTTTTTTCGCAAGGATTCTTATTACGGTTAGATTGAAAACATATCGACGATCAATAAGCAATAAGAAATGTAAAATTGTTTTGTATAAGAACATGAAAATTTAGAAAGTAATGCATATTATGTTGTTTACATAATGCATGTATTATTAAATTTTTAATTTTATTATTTAAATTTAAAAGAAGGGTAATTCATTTGGGGTTGTAAAAAGGTATGATTAATTCATTAAAAACCTTGGTTGAATAAGGTCTGCTATGATAATTAAAGATGAGTAAACTCTTGTCGTAAGAAAAGGGGAGAGAAGGAGTAATATAAATATTTTAAGAAAATGCTCCTTAAAGTCGGTAAATAAAAATTGTACGTTCTCAAATAACTGGGAATAAAGGCGAAAAAAGTTCAAATACATCTGTAATTTCCACTTTAATTTTCTTTAGGTTTTTAAGCAAACTAGAGAAAAGTAGGAACCTGAGCCAAATTGCTGTAACCGGAGACACTCTTTGTAATTCATTGGATTTCCCGGTTTATTTGTCATTCATTCCGGTCCGGCTGAATGTTTGCCTTCTTCCTCCATCCCTACTGCCAACAATTTTGCTCTCCCGAAACTCGTTTAATCTCTCCACGCACCATTTGTCTCAATCTCAGGAAGTATGTATTATTTAAACGTGTACCTGCCTCTGTGCCTTTTTCCAGCCTGCTTACACAAAGCAACCAAGTCGCATCGCGTGCCTTTAATATTTATAATAGGTTTACCTTTTTTAGAACTCTTTAGAAACTTAATCAATTTTTAATGCGAGATCACTACTAAATACAGACTAACCAGCTTTGATTTTTTCTGATGCTATATAGTTTTTTTAACAAAAGGTGTTATGTAAGGTTTTTTTATTTTTAGTCTGTGGTTGCCTATAATTTTAAACGATACAACATACAGGTTTCCTAAATTCTAACAAAAAAGATGAATAGACAAAAATATGTTTAAAAACCACCTACACAGTTTTAGAACACTTTTAAAACAGTTTTTTGGGATAAATCTTAAAGCTTTTCAAGACAGTTCGAACAGTGATAAGGCAGTTTTTAGAAAATTTTTTGTGATAAAGAATTTTATTAAAACAGTAAAATATTCAAAGCATATTTGCTTTATTAAAAATACATCATATACCTACCTACCATATAAGTAATATAATGTAATAGTTGGCGTATTGTTGTGTGTAATTTTGCAACCGATTTTTGTCATGATCTTGTCATTTTGGTGCAGAACAATACGTATTTTTATCAGTTTTAGGTTTTTAGGTTTCAGCTATAATGGCAAACCTCAACGTCCAGTCTCACTACCACCCGTCATAACTGCACTCAGTCATTAAGACACTTGTCACGCGATCCGAAAGGCTGGCGGATGATGACCACAAGAAACAAAAAGACCTGAAAATCCAAACGACGCTACAGCAAAATGGATTCTCCAAAACCATCATCAAAAAGGCTCTTAGACCACGACAGCGGTAAATACCACAGAGGACGAGAACAACAAACCAACTTCAAAGGCCTTCCTTCCCTACGTCAAAGGGACAACCGAGAGAATAGAAAAAGTTCTCAAAAAACATAACATTGAGATCCAAAACCAAAGAAACCAAAAATAGAGTTGGAGGCACAAGGGGTGTATGAAATTCCTTGTAAGAATTGTGACGGAAGCTACGTGGGACAGACCAATAGACGTATCAACGTTCGACGCGAATAACATCGTAACGCAGTCTTAAAACAAAGAAAAACATCTTCCTTAGCTGAACACGTCCGAAAAACTTCCTATGAAATTGACTTTGAAAAAACTAGGGTCTTAGCTAGCATCGAACACCAGACCAAACGTACCATCCTTGAAGCCATTGAAATAGAAAAACGTCCAAGAAACCTCAACACAAAAGACGATACACAGAGACTACCAACTCCATGGAAACCAGCTCTTATAACCACCAAAACGCCATGTAGATTAACGAGTTCAGTGGGGCACATAACATATAACACAGGTACAATCGCAGTCACTGTAAATGACACGGAAAGCTAAGAGGGTGTATAAACAACAATCAGCGGCAACGGAGCTCACTCCACGTCTAACTCGCAGCAGAGCAGCAACATCAGCCCAGCAGATAAGACCTGAAGATGGTACATGAGATTGTACCGAAACGTCGACAGACATACGGTTCTTTTAAGAACCAATACCTGGAAACCTGGAAAACCATCAATACATATAACGCTTGTGGAAACCTAAAGCAGAACAATACAATCATCCGGGAACCACTGCGCATAGATGCAACCATCTAAAAACAACTGCCTAAAAGGTAAGGACATCTGATTCCTTTCGCGCATAGATACGGTGATCCCGTAACTACCGCGCTAATCCAATCATCTAAAAATTACTGCGCATAGATATAATTAGATAGATAGACCTATCTGGGATTACATTTTTGTACCGAAGAAAAAATGAATAAAGAAATCAGATGAAGATAGTGTATCAACGTAGTTTGCCAAAGTGAAACAATTTGTGTTAAAGTGTAAATTTGATACAGCATTGGATCAGATTGTTTTGGACAAGTTTTTAGTTGAATTGCCAGACCCAATTTTTGAGAGAATACACAGGGGTCTGGAAAGAGTCAAAAGTTAAAGAAAAATGACAACAAAAACTAACCTTGCCGGCAGGCGGACTAATGTTGTTAATAATTTAAATTTTAAAAATCAAGGGGCCCACTCATAGATTAACCATTATTTATTGTAATTAAAACCTTTTTTCTAATTCCTGATGGATTGCAGGGGCTCCCGAGACCAAGTTTTGACTTTATATTTTGTTTTTTTCATAGCATGATATTCTTTAGAAACTTGAAATCTCCGGGGTATTTTTTGTTTTGTGTGGGTCCTGAAATATTTAACCTATAAGTCGAAAAAAATGAAAAGATTGGGAAAAAACAGGTCTTTTTGGGAAAAATTAATTTTTTTTTTGAAAAATATATACATTTGAAAAGTGGCAATCAACAACTTAACAATAACTTAATTTTAAAAAAATAAAACTAAACATTGAATTAAATTAAATTGATTTAAGAAAATGATATTATGATTATATTCAGCGTAGGAAATTCACTTTTTTCTCGATATCAGTGTACGGATAGTACCTACATACATATCTGTATAATTTTGTAAATTTTTAGAAAAATTGACTTTTGCATTTTTTCGTATTAATAATTAAGAGTAATTACTCTTTGAAGAAATTGAAAAAATAGCTCAATTTTTCCGGAAATTTTAAAACCATATATTTTAGATAGTTTTTTGTTGGACTACTTAAGATTTTCAGTTTTTTTTATTATTAAAATATCGAATATCGTATTTTAAATGACACAGGTCACAGGCAAATAGCAACTTTTTTATATTATTATAGGTTACTAAACTTGCTCATACTGCTTTATTACATTGAAAGAACTCAGGAATTTTAACTTAGAGATACAAACTAAAATCAAAAGTTTAAATAAAGACAAAAATCTTTAAATAAAGACAAAAAACGAGCAAAATTTTGCAACAACGAACAAACATGCCTTTTTTAAGGAGACGATAACTTGTGCGTCTTGCAGAAATATTTTCTTCCAGAATTGCATATAAAGCAAGGCATAGTAAATCACGTCTTCTGAAATGGTTAAGTACCTGTTTTGGGAAGAGAGCAAGCGTTGGCATGTCCCAAAAAATTAAATTTAAGCAGTATCATGGAGAAATAGTCGAGGGCAGCGCATGTCGTATGAAAAAATTAACATTTTATTATCACTAGATATCCTTTAAGCAATAAAGCCCCCTGACAGTGATGCTTTTTATTTCATTTTTCAAATCATTGAACAAATTAACCCGAATGTACTTTTTAACAAAAACACCTGACCTTGATACTTAAAAACTGATATAGAAGAGTTCAAAAAAATGTTTTTTACAGAAATTTCTTAAAATTCACCTGTTAATTAACAATTTAGAAGAATGCCTTCATTACGTACACTTCTTAGGAACCTGAACAAACAGGAACTCCCCATCGTGAACTTATTAAGTATTGGAATAAATATAAAGTCAGTAGCAGTGATTTGAATTTGATGAAAAATTTACAAAAAGCTGTTGTTGACTTTTCCTCGAAAAATATTTAAATTAATACAGTTTGTTTAGGACTTTATGTTTAATAAATATTTTCATAAATTATTTCTGTTGTGTCATTTTTAATAATAAATAAGTATAGACAGAATAAAACCGGATACAAAAATATTTAAAAAAACTAAAAAGGTCTTCTTTTTAAGTTATCATAAAAGGTACCTTAAAATTTTGTCATAATCCCAATTTCACAAAAAAAAATTGCAATATATATTACTATATTATAGTAACGAATTAAAAACAAAAAAGTAGCGAAGTGGTGCTGTTGTTTTAATTCATATCTTATAAAACGAGAATTATTAAAACACCGATGGTGCTCGACAGCTTGTAAACAATTCAATCGGGAATGAAGAAACTAAATTAAATATATCGATACTAGGCGTCTAGGGATAAGATTTATAAGTATTGCCTTATTTATTGTTGTTATTAGGTATCAAGCTTTATAAACGCCATTTTAGTTGTGAAGTTTATTAGTCACGAGCGAAGCTGTTTAATAAAAACGAGTGTCTGGAGAAGTTGCATACTGTACTTCATCTATGACGAATACAAAGAAGAATTTAAAGTCAATTTTATTTGTTAAAAATTTGACATCTCCCAACTTTTAATGGAATTAACACTTTTCCTAATTTATAATTCAGCCCGTGACTAAAATGCCCAAAAGCCACTATTGCTAACTTCAGCCCTTGACTAAAACGCAATAAAGTTATAGGTCGTGAATGTAGGAGTGGATAAAACTATATATATATATATATATATATATATATATATATATATATATATATTGTAAAGCTGTTTTTATTTTCCCTAGAGAAGATTTCCTTTGAAATTGACGTCGCTTACATTGCGGATTTTTTAATAAAACCTCGGGCGCCAACTTCCATAGTTTAGGTGGGTGAAGTTTCACCGTATGCGGGGTTAGCTTTTAAGGTAAACAGTGAAGATAAATTATCAGGATACAGTTGTATTTATAAATAAAGAGGGTGGTTCGCTTAGTAAATATATTGAAATAAAAAGCTTGTTTAAAAATGAAATAGTCAAAATTCTATTATTTGAATTGGTACCAGTATTTTTTACTAATAAAATAGTCGTTTTTACTTTTAACTAGTTTTTCACTACGTTAATAGTTAAAGTTTGACTAATTTAAGATTAGTCACTATCTTTGACTATTTCTGAGAGTTAAAAGTAACTAATTTCTTTAATCGTTTGCGGCCAACAACAAAGTATTATTTGAATTAAATGCATATACCTAAGATCCATGGTTAAATGACCCATAAAAACAAATAAAGATGCAAAAAGTTTAGCTCAAAACAGCAAAACAAATAATATATTATATATATTATTGTTGACTAATTCATTTTAAGAGAGTTTATACAAAAAAATTAAATAAACAAAGTCAGTATAAAATTTGAAATATGGTTTAACTTTAAGACAATAATAAGAAAATAATTAACACGGAAATAAGTAATATTATTATTAACTTAATATCATTCGGGCCGGGATTCTACGACACAGGCTAGGGAAAAGTAAGTTTGTTATAATATTATGTGATGTATTATACTATAATAGTTTGCTAAATAATTGTAATGTCATGATAAATATATTGACAAATGTTATGTATGTGACATGTCTAGACAGTCGTCTGTACGATACAAGAATTGCATAAATAATAATTCTTCCTTTTACTGCAAACCATCGTGTTGGAAACATTTCATTTAAATTCATAATACGCGTTATTTACTGACACATTTAATATTTCGGTACTTTAGAATGACAAGGTTCTAAGTGCAGCTGCACTGTTAAGCGAAAGTGACTTTATCTATAGATGTATACAATATTAAATATTGCAGATAAGGCATTTTTGCTTAACATGGCAACTGCACCTAGAACCTTGTCATTCTAAGGTACCGATTTATTGATAAATCTGGCAATTCAAGAATTACAGGTTTTATACCATTTTAAATTTTTATTATTTCTTTTACTAAATTTAAAAAAAATTAGAAATGGTATAAAATCTGTAATACTGTAATTTGCAATTTGTCAATAAACTTCAGTGATTTAAATATTGTACCACTTTAATTTGAATTATCTTAATTTCGGAGGGCAGAAGGCTGTGGGGGCACACTTAAAAACTAACTTTTTTTCGCAAACTTTAATTTAAATTCTGATTGCGCAGTCTATATAGTGTCATTATCATTATAAACTCATATAAATTTGATGTGTGACCCATGTCTAATAACTGAGATATGGGTGTGCCCAAAATCCACCAGCCGCCACTGGAACATATTAAATTCTCAAATGTTGATGACGTAGGCGCAACTTTGTTTAATTTTAATATGAGCATCATCAATATATCACCACGGTCTTTGTCTTCTGTGACCAGTAGCAAAGCCAGAAAATTCATAAGGCGGATTTTGGGTTTTGAAATTAAGAAACAGTATATATACTTAGGCATAATAATAGGAACATACATGTTTACTAAATAAATAAAAGTCAAAATCGATCAACTAGTGGTGTTTGAGTTTTGCCAGTTGCACAAATTCCAGTCCAGACCATCATGGAAGCTGGGAAATGGCTGCATGTGACAGTGTTCGTTGCTGTGGTCTTTTTTGACCTTTTTCTTTTTACTATTTACGAGAATTTTGGCTATTGTAAAATGTTTCAACCATAAAAATTTTCTTGTCCGGAGAAGAACCTTGTTCTAAATAGATTAAGATAAATAGAGTACATATTGAAATTCTTATGTAATTTTTAATTAAATATAAATAATTATGTTTTAATAACGATCTTCATCACTTAAAAGTACGTTTTTATTAATTAATAGAGCAATTTTATGCAGCTAATTCCGGAATTTCGGAAACTTTCATCGAACCCTGCACTATAAAATAACGTTTATTGCAGTAAAAAGAAGCACTTTAACAACTTTGTTAACTATAAAACTTGACGACACAATTCGGAATATCTGAATGTGTGTTCGTCGACACCGATCGATCATTTGACATAAACAAGTCAGGAAACGGTTATTAATATCGCGTTGTCCCTGGAAAATATTGACTGCGTTCGGTAGACAAGGAAGTGGTGGAAGTTTAAAAGTTGGGTTGTTATAAGAAACGATACAGTAAATCCCAAGTTAACTGCCGGTAACAATACACATCCTACGGGCAAAAGTTCAGCAAAACTTTTGCCGAGCACGGTCGACCAGCACCGTGAGATAAAAGGTACTTTAGAGCGGCAAAAAAGGCTAAGTAATTCGAAAATTATTTGTAAGAAATTAAGGTTTTATCTTTTTCGAACTCCTGTTTTAAATTAAGCTTAGGAACTTGTTTATCTACCAAAATGGTAAGATGTAATTATACTGGACAATGGTTTTCTAGGGTAATTTAGGATCGCTGATTTAAAAAAATACCGTTATTTTGCTCAATTACCTCTTATTTTTGCGATATTGTAAAAATAGTTATTTTTGATGCTAGATTGCGAAATGCCACATTTGCATTTGAGAATGAAAGTTTATTTTGTGAGCAATAGTGAGCAAAAAATTCATTCAAGAATGCAAAAGAATTTCAATCAACATTTTTTCGGAAACTGTATTTCACAGTTTATAAATAACTAAAATGTATTTTTTTTTTTATAAAATTTGCAAAAAAATTAAAAAAGTTACATTTAAATATTTAGAACAAGATCTTATCTCAAACCTTTTCCAAAAAACCATTAGAAGCAGTTTATTAAATCTTCTACCATTTCCAAACGATTGTATAAAGAACTATATATTTGTTTAGTATTAAAACTTCAAAAATCGTTACTATAATAGTATATTATGTATCAAGTTTGATAAATGCCATTTTATACACGAATTTAATTTAGGCACGAGCGAGCTTGCGAGCGAGTGCTTAAATTAATGAGTGTATAGAAAATTTTAAATGATTTTAATCAAAAATTTGAATAGAGCGCCATTTATGAAACAATAGGGGAATCTGTGTGTCACCGTCAAATGTCAAATTTTTATATTTTATAAACAAATTATAAGGTTATGAATCGAAATGTATTTCTTGAAAATTAACAGTTTTTCACGGTGAAAGTAAAGAAAATGTTTTATGAGCACTTTACAGTGTAGTCCGTGCCCGAATTTAAGTTATAGTTTACTGCCGGCGAAATGAAAAGGTCAGTATAATGTTCATATAAACTTTTTAAATATTGGCGTTGAGAAACTATTTAATACTTTTGTATTTTTGTATTGAGGTAATAAAATAATTTAGTATCACATTTAGTATTATTTTACAAGAAAGGTACTTTATTTTAACGATTGTATGACATTTGTCAACCAACTTAAAACGTACTTTAGTCCGTGACTAAAAACCTATTGCTAACTTCAGCCCATGACTAAAGCGCCATAAAGCCACAACTTGTCAATTTGTATTTAAAAGGTCACTTAGTGTCATGGAAACATGTACGATAAAGGACGTTTTAAAGGTGGGAGTAGAAAAAATATATTGCCTTATACGTATATATATGAAGGGATTTGTTATTTAAACCACTTTAGCCTGGTAATTTATTTAATTTAAGACTATCGAATAAAAAATGCGATTCTCAGAAATCTATATTTCTTTAAGAAAATAAAAAAGTAAGTTCACTTTAAGTATCGATGGTCTGTCGACGAAAACAGTAAAAGCCTGTACCGAACTAAGTAAATAAATTAAGACAAAGGATGCATATAAAACTTGTACTAAACTTTAGTAATAGTATATTATTATAAGAGAGATAATGCAGGCTATTATTCACACGGAAGAGGTTTGCATCTCGAGCCGTCAGGCCAGAGACGTAAATTATCCGAGTAAAGAATGCGCATTATTTCGAGTGTAATTAAGTAATTTTCATTGATAACAAAATTTATTATAACCTCACTTTTTCCCCATTTTAAAGATCATTATAGTCGCTCCTCCTCCTATATATAAACAAATCTGACATCTGTTAAACTTACTTTCTCCCAATTTAAAACCCGATTGTAATAACAGCGAATATTGAAGCCAATTACTGATGCCTAACAACGTGAATATTGAACTCATTATTCACGTTGTTAGGCCGGGCGGTTATATTGGTTTCCATTATTTACGAAAAAAACCCAAATGTCAATAATATGCAATAAGAGTAAAAAAATATATAATTTAATCATTATCATTTTAATGTTTACGCCATTTAAAAAGTAAACAAAAATTAGTCGATATTTTGTTGATATTTTTGTTGTTTTATGCTGCTTATTAAAGTTTTCAAGGGCGATAACAGGAAGTGGAAACCAAGAAAGTTGGAATTGTGTAGAATCAAGCTTAGAAAAACCCTCAATCTTTTACAAGCAATGTTACAAATTGAAATCCCCCTAACCCCTAAAAAGGATGGTATGAAAAGAACAATGCACAATTAGATTTGCGGTATAATACTTTCTTGGATAGTTAACAGTACCGTAGCTACGGGTGTGTTACAGGGGGCAATCACCGGCGCTCCACGGCTTGCCACGGCGCCCCCAAATTTCCCTTGATCCAAATTAACCCACAAAAAAACTAAAGTTTGGCATATTTTAATGCCAATTTGTCAATGTAAGGTTTTGTTGCTTGTTGGTTACGTTTTATTTTTTCATTTCCCCATCGTCATTTCCATATTTCAAGTTGTAGCGAGAGAATTACGATTTTGAGGGAATGACATTTTGGCTGGATCTGGCTTTTATTTTTTATTTCCTTGCTTTAGTAACCTTTTAATTTATCATTGCTTCCTTGTTTTGGGGCTTTATTAACGAGATTATGAATAGGAGAAAAAAATTAACCAAAGCAGAAGCTAAATTAAAAAAAAGCAACATGATAGGAAACGTTGGAAAAAAAGATTTCTGATCCTGAATGTTAAGAAAAACTAGTCTTTAATTTTAAAAAAAAGAAAAAGTGCAAGTAAAATGTATGTATATAATGAGTTTTAGAAAAATAAACTAAAAGTGAAGAATTGGAATAAAAATAATTAAACTAAAGACAAGATATCTAGTACGTAAGAATCCGGCATGACTATTGGATGCAACACCACCTTCAATACAGGACCTTTCATATAACCCATTATTCAAGATAATATTGAGCGAAGACCTTGTAAAAAAGGAAAAAATTCAAACCAAAAACGTCGTCTCCTCAAGCTGTGAAAAGTTGTGAAAAAGAAGCTTATTTTTTCTGAAGCTAAAGCTAAGCCTTGTATTAAGAAAAAATCTTTAAAGAATCACAAGTTGCTTCACTTATCAAAATAGTTTTTCAAACATGACACTTACAAAAAGGGAAATTAAATGCTAAACTGATGAACATTAAACAAGATGTTACAGATTATTTGGAAAAGAACTAGAATTCTGTGTTTAGGAAATAGTATATTACACTACAAGGGCAGAAAGTGTGAGAATCCGGCTCTCACACTTTCTGCCCGTGTAGTGTATACTATTTTTCTTATCACCTTGGCCGAAAATACAACCCGGCCGAAAATACGGGAAAAAATTAAATGTGTATATCGAAACATATTGATGCCTGCCCAAATTTTGAGGTTATATTAGTGTCGTAATCAGAGTTGCATATGTTGAGCACACGACTAAAATATTTTACTTCCGCTATTATAGAGTGCGCGTATAGCTTGACCAATGCAAGAAACGTAAACTTTCTGCCGTGAAATCGGGGACGAAACAACGTATTTTTAGTCGAGGTAGTAAGAAAAAAATATTTCATGAGGTGAAAAGGACAAGTAAGACAAAAATGTTCATTAAGGTAGAATATATTCTTTTTAAGAGTTTAATAAATAAATAACAGTAGGCCGTGACAAAAAATTCAGCGGTTAGTTTTTACTACATTGGCACGTGCCAATGTAGTAAAAACTAACGTTGTATTTTAATTAACAAATTACTACCTACTTTATTAAAAATTAAAGTATTAATAAAAACTAAAAACAACATAAAAAGTAAATAGGTAAAAATATGTATAAATTGTTAATTTGTGGTTATGTAATGTCAAAATTAAGGTTTAAAACTATAAAAGATTATATTTTTGTGCTTCTTAAATTGACAGCAATACATAAAATGACAATTTTAAAAATTGCTAAAAAAGTTGTTTTTTAAGATTTCCATAAAAATATACTGTAATAATTAATTTCCAAGCTATTAATTTGATCCCCTTTTGTTATTATATTTTAAAAAGAGTATGGAAAATAACATTTGTGCATAAATTTCCCATAGATTATTTAATAATTTGTTTCCAAACTCAATAAACAATATATATATATATATATATATATATATATATATATATATATATGATCCTATAGGATCATGTTGATTATTATAGTTTATTTTTTATGGAAATCTCATTAGCGAGTCAGTTAGTACAATATACACGGTGACGTATGAAAACAAATGTAACTTTAAAAAATATTTCCTTATAAATAATCAAATGCCATTATAATGAAAGTTTACTATAATAATAATAATAATATTTTTCTACTCCTATTGCATATTATTGACATTATTTGTAAATAATGATAACCAATATAACTGCCCTGCCTAACAACATGAATAATGAACTCAATATTCTCGTTGTTAGCCATCAGTTGGCTGATTTCAATATTTACTGTTATTTAAACCAATCGGGTTTTAAATTGGAAAAAGTAAGGTTAACAGATGTCATACTTGTAAAAATATTTATTTTCAATTTTTTGAGCAAAAGTGATTTTTCATAATTTTTTTAAGGAGAAATCAAAAAGCCAAATAAAGTTTTTTCATATGACTTTTTGATACTAAGATATTTGATATTGAAAATTTAAGATATTAGTTTTCAAATTTTAACAAATAATTGTAGACATTGCAGACATGTCAGTTGAAAGCAGCAACCTTGATTCATAATCACAAAATGAGATAGCAGTTAATTTCTACGAAATAATAGGACCACTCAAGTTAGGACCTGAACTGATTTTATTTTTAATAACAAATATCTTAGTAACACAACTCACATGAAAAAACTTTATTTGGCTTTTTGGTTTACCTTAAAAGCTCTTCATATTAGACTTAAAAAAACATGTTTTTTAATTTTGCAAAATTTACAATTGTATTTCTTTTTGACCACCCTGTAAAAAAAATAGAAGTTTCTCATCGTGAATGGTATAACAAGCAGAAGAAATTCGAAAAATTGAAAACCAAGCCATGGAAACAAAAAAACTTAAATTTGAGAGTTCACAATGTTTAAAAATTGTGCAGCTGCTGCAGAATTCAATATATTAGGAGGCATCTCGAACATGAAGCAATTAGTTTTCAAACAGTTGCGAAAATCAACAGTATTTTTGACAGCCTTCATCCCTTTCCTGATTTCTTCCCAACCCACGTTTATTGTGATAAGTAATAGTTCCAGTTCTGTCAAAAATGTGGCGGATGGTGGATTTTGGACACACCCATATCTCAGTTATTATACATGGGACCCACATCAAATTTTTATGAGTTTACAATGACATTAAATAGATAAGTTCTGCGCAAGCAGAATTTAAATTGAAGTTTGCGAAAAAAGTTAGTTTTTAAGTGTGCCCCCCAGCCTCCTGCCCCCCAAATTAAGATAATGCAAATTGAAGTGGTACAATACTTAATTCACTAAAGTTTATCGACAAATTTCAAATTTTATTAAAAAATTTCAAAAATTACATGTTTTATACCATTTTATACCTTTTGAATTTTTTATTGTTTCCTTTACTAAATTTAATAAAAAATAGAAATGGTATAAAATCTGTAATACTTGAATTTTTTTAATAAAATTTGAAATTTTTCGATAAACTTTATTGAATTAAATATTGTACCACTTTAATTTGAATTATCTTAATTTTGGGGGGCAGGAGGCTGGGGGGGGGTACACTTAAAAACGAACTTTTTTTCGCAAACTTCAATTTATATTCTTCTTGCGCAGAACTTGTCTATATAATGTCATTATAAACTCATATAAATTTGATGTGGGTCCCATGTCTAATAACTGAGATATGGGTGTGCCCAAAATCCACCAGCCGCCATGAAGGCATTTTAAATCAAGTTAGAAATAACCCAAAAACTAGCATAAGACAAATATCAAGAGAATTAAATATAGCACCTTCAAAAGTATGGTGAACCCTTAAGAGAAACAAAAAATATCCTTATAAACCAAAATTTTTGCATACATTAGAGAATGGGGATGAAAATTTACGTATGGAGTTTGCGTTGTGTTGTCAAGAAAATTATGCTGAAGATAGTAAATTTTTAAATAAAATCATGTTTACTGATGAAGCAACTTTTTCCACAAATGGTTTAATATCTTCCCAAAATTCCAGGTATTGGTCTGATGTAAACCCTCACTGGGTTATAAATTGTAAAAGGCAATACACCCAAAAAGTAAATGTTTGGTGTGGGATATTTAGTAACAGAATATTTGGTCCTTTTTTCTTTGAAGGCAATTTAAATTCCCAATATTTTTTAAACTTCCTAAATACTGAATTATGGGATAGTTTAGAGGATTTACCTATTGCCGAACGTCAAAATTTGATTTTTCAAATGGACGGTGCGCCTATACACACCGCTGCAATCGTGCAAAGATGGCTGAATGAAAAATTTCCTGGAAAATGGATTGGGCGCAACAGTCGCAACATTAGGTGGCCTCTATAGTCATCCGACCTTAAGCCACTCGATTTTTTTTGTGTGGTGTTTTAAAAGAGGGTTTATCGCACTCGTCCTACTAACATTAATGAACTTAAGGAGAGAATACGGCAAGAGTGTAGGTTAATCACAGAACAACAAATAAAAAATGTTTTGAAAAATTTTAAAAGACAATTGGAAAAGTGTATTCAGGTTCAGGAAGGATTGATTGAAGCATCTCCTATTTAGTTTTATAGTACTTATATTTTGTTATAATAATTGGTTAATTTATTTATACTTAATACATTACTTTTCGTAATATTTTGGTTTTCTTTTTGAACACCTCCTGTATAAGCTAGAAAAATGAGTAATGCTACTTTAAAGATTACTTTTAAATAGTTTATTTATTAATATTTTGGCTCCAGTTAGATTAAATTAAATATTAAATATTACTATTTAAAATAGGTACCAGTAACAAATCTAAGCGAATGTTTAGTCCGTATACTATAATACCTAAAAATATGACAAAATATGTTTAAAAAATCTTTGCTAGAATTTATACTCAGTGCTTAAAAAGTGTTTTTTTCTTCCGAATTTGACTTACTTTTTGACCATACTGTACAAAATTTTATTACAAAATTATCGTTTTAGAGGTTTTTGGGTATGCCAAATTCAGAAACGCTGCTCATTTTTAAATTTAAAAAATGCCTAATAACTTTTGAAGATTTTGGAGACCTTCTAATAATCATAGAGGGTCGTGGAAATGACAAAGTTTTTTTTTTTAAGATAGAGCTTTTATAGTACTACAAACTTAAAACAAAAAACATTGAGATCGATCTGTTTTTAAATATATACAGAATTGTCGCCAATCAAAATGAAATACACTGTATATGAGGGGCGACTAAAATGATCTTTAAAATCGAGAGAAAGTGGGGTTGTAATACGTTTTCTTACTAATGAAAATAACTTAATTGGAGTAGAAAAAGCATAGTATTACACTCGAAATAATGCTCATTATTCACTCGAATGACGCAAACATCATCCTTGGCCTGCATTATCTCTCTTATAATAATATAGTGTAGCGAGTACCCCTCTGAATCTCGAAATTATGACTCATCGCCGATGAGTCATTGCCGGTGAGTCAGCGCTAGAGCGATCAAGAGCACACCGGAGCTTCCGGGAATGTTCGCGAAGGTGCTTGCGTGACGCGTGTCACGTAGGCACTGAATATATATAGAACAGCGCAGCATGGATCAGATAGTCAAGCTTTGGTACTCGCGAGGAAGTAAAATAAATATACGTGCAAATAAATAGACTCTTGTACTGTAACAGTAGAGATATATAACCCAGTAAACACACATACGTTAATTAAACGTTTTTTTAAACCGTAACACCATTTTGTTTTTACGTATATTTTTAACGTACAATCAACTTTAAAATGTCGCAGATTATAACGTTTAAAACTACTATTAAATAAACGTTTAATTTTGGCCTTAAGAAAACGATCATTACACGTTTCGAAATGTTACATTTAAAACGTTTAATATACGTCTATTAATAACGTAAATTAATGATTGTTTTTGCCTCATTTATAACGTTTATCTATACGTTATATTTAAATTCGTATTAATGTCCTTTCTAACATTGGTTCTATAATAAATAAAACTCCACAAATACTTGTTTTTACAACGTATTTATTAAACGTTCGTTTAACGTTAACTGCAACATCAATACAGGGTGTTTAAAGGTCGTCTTCAGGTGAATAAATTTTATCGTTCTCTGGAAAATTGGGCTGCTTCTAAAACACAAAAAAGAAATTTGTTAAACGATGAAAAATAGACTAATTTTTCGAAAAACCCTATAAGATTTAAAAAAAATGGCTTAAAAAGCTTGTTTTCAGCTGGCTTTGTTGTTCAACCGATTAAATTTAAAAATTTGTATTGTAGAATATCGCTGGGCTGAAATTTGATAAAAAAATCCGGTATTTTTAGCGCACCCGGTATAATATGAGTGTTCTCGAAATACTAATTTACAATACGTACACCATCTAAAGGTCTTGTTGAATAGATCTATAACCATAGCAAATGTATCTTATCGAGCCGACTTAAGTGTGATTTTACTAGAGAATTCTCTAGTAAAATCACGCCTAATTCCAATTTACGGTAAAAATACACGACTGCCCCTAAATTTGGAAATAATGGACTCTTTCCACAATTTTAACATCTGTACATTTGTACAATGGTCATACCATTGTGTTTAATCTAAATCAGTTTAATGTTAACTTAATGTTAATTTGACTTAAATGTTAATTTGTGTGAGTTAATATTTACCTACCCCACTATACTTAATAAACATTGAAAACACGTAGAAAACGTCTTTAAAATTAACATATTAACTCTCATATTATTCTAGGACGCTGCACAAATTATAATAAGAACAAAATCACACTCCCCTGAAAATTAGGAAATAAAACAATGAATCTGCGTGATAATAACAGTGTGTATGTTTTAAAACAACCATATTAAAGTACTTACCAAAAGCAGGACGAATCTTACGAGCAGAAAACACGTAAAAAATGCACCTTTTGATAGCAAAATCAAATTAAAACCTGACATAGCGAGAAGCTATGGCATGGCAGCCTGCCATTGGCAGGCCCAATCATATGATGTGTATTCGGCCAATCAGATTGCGTTCTTCAGTTATGCGTTTTATATGGGTATGTATAAACGTATTAAGTATGTTTATTTAAACGTATTAAGTACGTTCGTTTAAACGTATTAAAAACGTTTGTTTAAACGTATTAAATACGTTTGTTTAAACGTATTAAGTACGTTTGTTTAAACGTATTCAGTACGTTACTTTTATCTATTACAGTAACTGTCTAGTTAATAAATACACACGCACTTTTTAAAGCAACATTTGTGGATGAGTATAGTGTTCTGCCTAAAGCTTACTGTATGACCATTTACTATAGAATTACTTATGCTTTTCTTTAGAATGTAATTAGAAAATTTCTAAATTTCATTTAATGTTGTTTATATACATATATGCATACCTAAGTATATTGTTTATGTATGTATACATGTTGCATGAGTTTATTAAATATTAAACGTTATAAATTATTTTTAAACAAGTTATCCCATTTTAGAAAAAAACGATGTGGATAAAAGTATATTTGTATTTGACAAAACCCCTTTTATTAACGTTATAAAAATATACTTTTGAAAAAGTGAGAAAGTTAAATTATTCATTTAACATTCATTCATAATTAATTTTATTAACGAACAAAATTCTTAGATTTTATACCTTCAGATTTTAAATAAGAAGTCATATTGTCTACATGTGTAAACTAAGTAAAAATTTCACATAATAAATATATAAAAAGTAATTTTAAAAGTGTTCGATGGAGCGTGTTGAATATAACATAGTATAAATGTTAAAAGAAAGAGCTGCCTTCACAGTTCATAAAATATTTACTTCAAACGTTATTTTCTCATTAAAACTCTTAATATTTGTGAAAAAAAATTGTGGGTTGAAACGTAATTTAAACATTTAAATGTATGGTTGACTGAACACATTAATACGTTATTGTAACGTAAAAGTTAGCCACTATTAAAAAGTACATTTAAATTAACGTTGTTTTAACGTTTAAATTAAACATTTAAATATATGGTTGACTAAACACCTTAATACAACGTTATTGTAACGTAAAAGTTAGTCACTATTAAAAGCATACTTAAATTAAAGTTGTTTTAACGTTTAAATTAAACATTTAAATATATGGTTGACTGAACACCTCAATACAACGTTATTGTAACGTAAAAGTTAGCCACTTTTAAAAAGTATATTTAAATTAACGTTGTTTTAACGTTTAAATTAAACATTTAAATATATGGTTGACTGAACACCTTAATACAACGTTATTGTAACGTAAAAGTTAGGCACTATTAAAAAGCATATTTAAATTAACGTTGTTTTAACGTTTAAATTAATTGGTGTAAATTTATACCAATATCAAACCGTTGCTTTTTCCACGTAAAACGTTTTATTGACCTTTCAAACGTTTTAAATACCTTTAAACAACGTGTATGTGTTTACTGGGAAATAATTTTATAATATATATATATATATATATATATATATATATATATATATATATATATATATATATATAATAACAGTATACTCACTATAATATATAGTGATATTATAAATAATTAGTAGTTAAGTGTTTAGTTAGTTTTATAGTTCTTAGTGTTTTAAGTGTAATTAAATTTGGTGTAAATTTATACCAATATCAAACCGTTGCTTTTTCCACGTAAAACGTTTTATTGACCTTTCAAACGTTTTAAATACGTTTAAACAACGTGTATGTGTTTACTGGGAAATAATTTTATAATATATATTAGGGTGGCCCCAAAAAAAAGAATATCTTTTTTTTTTCGTCTCTTGTAAAAATATGTTAGTTTATTATGCTGTAAGAGCCCTGTCAAAATATCAGCTCGATTAAAAAAATTTTTAAAATTTTCAAAATCGTCAAAAATTTAATTTTTGTTTTATTTTAATTTTTTTTCTTGTCTCGATATTATTTTTTTGGTAGAAAATAATAAAAAATTTGAAAATATCAAATCAATATTTTAATTTCTAAAGGTCGCTAAAAGTTCGTTGGTATTTATATTCAGAGGTCGCTCGAAAACATTCAAAATACTCTACTTTGAAAGTTAAAAAAATCTTGAGCGACCTTTAGAAATCAAAATATCCATTTGAAATTTTCAGAATCATTATTATTTTTAAATTAAAAAATAATATCGGAACGAGAAAAAAAATTAAAATAAAAAAAAAATCCAATTTTTGACGATTTTGGAAATTTTTAAAAATCTTGAGCGACCCCTAAAAAAAATTTAATGGAGCTGATCTGTTTACAGGGCTCTTAAAACATGACAAACCAACATATTTTCACAAGAGACAAGAGAAAAAAAATATTCTTATTTTTTTTGGGCCACCCTAATATATATATATATATATATATATATATATATATATATATATATATAATAACAGTATACTCACTATAATATATAGTGATATAAATAATTAGTAGTTAAGTGTTTAGTTAGTTTAATAGTTTCTTAGTGTTTTAAGTGTAATTAAGTTATAAAATAAATAGTGTAGTTCGTTAAGCGAGAGCTGGAAGAAAGGGAATGTGAAACAACTGGAAAAAAGAATGTGTTGCACCAGCAGGAACAGAAGGGTAAAAATCCAGAAACGTATTTATTTAAAGGTCCGAGTGACATGCATTTAATGTTGCAAAATATAAAAGATTTGAAAGTCGATTTACACAATATTTTGGAAAATGTCAACGAGGATGATTTGCAACAGAAAATGCTGGAAAATTCTAGCGATTTACAACAGAAAATTCTAACGAGTTTCAACAGAAAAAACTAAAAAGTTCTAAAAATTTAAAAAAATATTTGGAACAGAAGATTCTAGAAAAGGACGTAAGGATGGAATTGAATGACGTAAGGAGGGAACTGGATAAGAGAGAGGGAAAATTTAATGAGAAATTGGAATAAAGTAACCACTTATTTTCTTCAGAAGTTTCTACTTATACATCGAAGATATGTCCTAAAAGCAAGCCAGAATAAAACTACCACATTTAGCTGCAGCTTGTGACAGAATAGTATATTCTGTAACAAGTTTGGAATACAGCATATTCCGCTCGAGTGAAGAGTTTGTCACACGAGCTGAAGGCGAGTTCGACGGTTTCACGAGAGCGGAATATGCAATTCCAAACGTGTTTTAGACTATACTTTTTCTAAGTTTTCAAAAAATACCATAGAAAAATAATTTGTTTGGAAGAAAGTGAGGTTGGATCGGTCTAAAAATTTGTTAGATATTAAAAACAGAGATGTCGCCACGAGTGTTTATTCTGTCATCAGATGATAGAATATTTCATTCTGTAACACTTTACGGAATATATGTCATTCCATAGATAAAAGTGATATTAGAAGGGTCAAATTCCGTAATAGGAGTAGAAAAAAGGTATTTCCGACAGGTCCGCGTCAATTATAGTAAGTTATATTCTTCGAGATATTGGTGCTATTTCTAAACAAGATAATTCAAAAGTAATTGATAGAAGCAAAATAAGACGAGAAAAAAAATGCCGTACAAATTTTCAAAATACTTGCTGTACAGATATTGAAATGAGAGGAATTTACTTTGATAGAAGAAAAGATAAAACCCTAGTTGTAGAAAAAGTTGGCTTAAGGTATTACAGAGGAACACGTTGTTTTGGGTGCTGAGCTAGGAGATAAGTATTTGGGACACGTTGCTCCAACATCGGGAGAAGCTAGTAGTATTAAGACTATACCTTTTCAACTATAGGTACCTTTTCAAATTGGGACTAAACAAATTTAAGTTGGGAACTAACAAAATCAAAGTGGGAATTAACAAAATCGAATTGGAAATAATCATGTTTAATTTGGTACTAGTTTCAAATTGCGACTAATTAATTTTTATTTGGGAAGAAACAAATTGAGAATAGACAAATTCATAAACAAAAATTAAAACCAACTTATTTAAATTTGCATATCAGTCATGTTTAGTGCATCAGGGATAAAGCGTTTAATATAAGCTACAAAGCTGGCACATTTATTTTTGTTTATTATCGGGATATTGCGATTGATATTATTTTCCAACCGTTGCAAACGAAACTCATTTTAAGCAATTTTTAATTTTTCTTTGGCCACTAAAATCTCTGGCAATTCTGCTGCTAAATGTCGTTTAACACTGGCTTTGAAAGCTGCTCTATTGGATTTAGCACGGAACTGTAAGGACTTAAGCTTAAGAGTTGGTGTTGATTAAACTCCTCCTAAAAAACAACTTCTAGGTCACTATGACAAGAAACATTATCAACTTTAAGGACAACACTTCTTTGATATAGTATTATCGCAGCCCGTAGACAGTGGCAAACAAATTTGCTAGCATCTGGTCAACACGGGACTGAAAAACGGTGTAATGAGACAAATTAAGACTGCCATTGATAAACCGGTTCATTGGTTCATATGCTTTTTGCATTGTAACGAGTTACCTTTACGACATTTAATGCAACATCTTGATGGTAGAACTAATGACCCAAGAGGCTTCCCTCGTGTTATTGGGAAAGCTTTAGGCACATTTGAAAATATGCCGGTAGTTGATTTTGAAGCGATACATGTAGAACTGCCTTACATTACATTAAATAGTTAAGTCCAGATCAGAAGTATCTGTACGAAATGCGTTCAGCAATTGTCTCAACGAAAACCAGGAAAAATGGCGCATTCAAGATGTCTAACCACCGCAAATACAGGATATTGAGAATATATGTAGCAACTAAGGAGCCGTTCAAAGAGTTACTCGCTCTCACTCAGTATATTATTAGAGTTTATGCACATAAAAAAATCTAACATAATACCAAGAACAGCGCTGTCATTGAATGCATTAAAATTGAAGCAATCTAAATTGTTGTTTGCTCAATTAATTACTGTTAATCCAAAATAGGAAAATATATTGCCTAAATGTCAAAGAATTTATTGCGTTAAATGTATACATAGTATACATACAATAGTAACGTTATTAAATAAATCAAATTAGTATTTAATTAAATAACATTCTAACATTCTAACAAATAAATATCAATATGAATATCAATAGAATTGGGAGCGATAACTTTTGTTGTTAATTTAAAAACAGTAAACGATTATAAACGAAGTGCTAACTACCTATTGGTATTATAGGAACTGTTATTCAGGAATACGGATTACAAGATCTCATTGGTTTAATGGCTCACCCATTCATGCTATGCTAGCGTTTTTTCTGTGTGCATTTAGCAGGTTCCAAATCAAAACTACATACGCATTAAGACAAAGACTAAATAACCACTTACGAATACACATTGAGACATACAGCCCATACTTACAGGATGCGATCCTTAACCAACCACACCGCTACGCGCATATTAACGACTGGGAACCTAAAACAGAGGCGTACCTAAAGGACCACGCACAAAACGGCTTCTGGCTGGGTTTGGAAACAATAACGTCGCAATCGAAATACATCACGAACAGGGGTTTACTGACAAGATATCGTCCAGAGTCCTCCTAGAAGGAAAAACAATCACCAAACGTGTCAGGGTGGCACAACTAAAATACTGGGCACATGCCGACCCGGAGACGGACACAGAAACTGACGAACCGGAAGTAAACCAACAAAGATAGGAGTAAGCAAATAACTAACATACCCACCCCCCATTCACGAATACCAATTGAATGGGGTTACTACTAAGGCCTAGGTTCAGGAGGATTCCGGATTGTACTTAGTTTTAGGTCAGTTCAATGTCCTCCAAAAACCCTTCCTAAACTGGACGTATGGCCCGACCCGGCTGACAAAAATCCCAGGAGCGGCCTTAACCTTTGACACTGTCATCCACAAACTCCTAGGGTGGATCTACCAGCCGGCGTAAAAACTTCGGATCCAACAAACACAGGTAATGCTGTGATTTGGCGGGATACGAAGGAGAACGGAAAGGGGGTAAAATAACCCCGGGAGATCAGTGGATGATAATATATCTGGGGCCTGCCATACGTTCCCATACTCATACTCATAACACTAAACTTTTTGAATATATTAAAATAAGTTTAATAACGGGGAATTATTGGTATCTATCGATTGGCCGGATTGCCCGATTACCACTGATTCTAGTTGTTAACGTTAACGACTCATGTTAGTGAATCGGCCTGATTATATATGTAACTTTAAGGGCGCACTGCAGATACCAATCTTACATAATATTGGTATACAATTTTTAAATTGGCCTGTATCTCCGTAGGGGTGGACGCGTCCGGACGGTAGGAAAAAAAATGTATAGGAAGTTTCTATTAGGAACTTATTCTGGGACACCCTGTATATATATACCAAAAATAAAGGTTGAAATTTAAATAAATTAAAAATAGATTTGAAAAGTTTTGTTGGTATTTATTAAAAGTCCGTTATTTTTACACCAAACATAAAGTTGCTTAGAAGAGTCTGTTGCAGATTTTGCTAACCTGTTAGTGTCATCTGCATAGAGGACAATTTTATTATTTACGGAGGATAAGTACGAAATATCGTTCATAAATACAATGTTTAAAATATCTGTGGTGTAAAAAGTAATCTTAAAATGGTGTCAAAATCCAACACCAAGTGGTGTTAATATAACACCATGAATTATGGTTGAAAATGTGTACCGATCGCGGCAAAGGCGGTGTGGATCACGTGATGTTCTTAAATCTCGCCTCTGTTGACTTACATGAAGAATATATAAACTCAGGTAGTCCTTTGCTTTGGTGTGACACTACAAGTTGTTCGATACTAAAGAGGCCTTAAATAGGTGGAAACAGCTGTCAATACTTGAAGTATTTTAAGTTAGTGGAACGCACTAAAAACATTATCTCTAGCGAGTTGAAGGTTCCATTTTCTGAAATTATATATAATTTCAGAAAATGGAACCTTCAACTCGCTAGAGATAATGTTTTTAGTGCGTTCCACTAACTTAAAATACCACTGCAGTGCACTGGTAATATACAAGTAATGCGTCAAGGAACTTCCTGTTTCTTTTTTTTCCCTTTTTTCTGTGTAGTATTTATTTTAACCACAAACACATAATCTTATACACTGAAAAGGAGTTCAATTTACACCAGGTAAAATTTATTTTAATACTGTGTGAATGTTAAATTAACACCATTTTAGTATTTGAATTTACACCGGACCAACGAACCATATTTAACACAATTTTGGTTTGTATCGAAATAGACCATGTATAGTGTTAATTTGGTGTTAAAATGGTCATGAAATTTTGAACAGTGTACTATAAAAAACAAAGGTCCCAATATGGATCCCTGTGGAACGCCAAGGATTACATTTTTACAGGTGAATGTCTTGTCACCTATCACAACCACCTGTTTTCTTTCCTTTAGATACGAGGAGTCCCAGCCATGAGAAACACCTCGTACCAGCAGGAGTGTATGCTCTACTGTATATTTGTGATTGTTTAAGTCTTCAAATATAAATGTCATTGCATCAGAGAGAGCAGTAGCTGTTTACTTGTTTTTTTATAAAACCATGTTGGTTGTTTACTAAAAATTTATTTAATTCCAAAAAACTGCTTAATTGATTATAGAACAAATAATCTAAAATTTTAGCAAATTGACTTTGAAACCAAATTGATCGGTAATTTTTGGGATTTTTGGGATCCATATTGCAACCTTTGTTTTTGAATACAGGAATTTTTAGTATTTCTGGATACTCACCGTTTACAAACGATTCATTAATTAAATAACATAGAAGCATAAATAAGCATTCCTTTACAAAATTTAAAACCTTACCGCTTACTTCGTCCAACCCAGGAGTTTGCTTTTTCGTCGTCAGCTTTTTCTACATCTAATGAAACTATTGGACCCAAGAAAAAAGTTTTGGTTGATCTAGATATATTTAAAGCGTCTATATTTGGGGTATTTTTATTGTTAGATATACCTACAAAATGATTATTAAATATATTTACTATATCATCCATGTTTGTGACTACATCGTTATTTAAATCTTTAATTTGATTTGTTTTTTTTTTTTGTTTTAATTTATTATATTCCAATTTTCTTTAGAAATGTTGGATGAGTTTTTTAGAGATGGAAATCGGAAAGTTTCCATTTTAAGGAAACTTTCCGTTTTGGAAAGTTTCCAATTGGGAATTTATTTTCATTTTGAAAGTTTCTTTTAAGCTACCGGAAACATTCCTTGGAAACATTCCTTGGAAACATTCCTTGGAAACATTCCTTGGAAACTTTCCTTGTTTTTTCATTTAAATGTAAATTGTTTAACCGCTGATTTTCGTTAAGGCCATGATACAAGGCCAAGAAACTTTGAATAAGAATTTAATGTGTGTTAATTTAAAGCAGAAGAAGAAGTATAAATAATGTAAGTTATGTTACATAACCTTAATGAAGCCGGATTATTCAGCATCATCACAAAAAACTTTTTTAAAAAAGGTAAACCAAATAAAAAGAATAAACAAAGTTAAAATCATTCTTACATTTTTGTTGTTTATTTATAGGCATAGCACAATGCCAAGAAAAAAATCTAGTGTTTGGAATTATTTTTTACTTTACTTTTTACTTTTCAATATTCCTATATTTTAGTCTCGATATTAGTTACTTTGTCCCTTTTAATTTTTTTTACGTAATATCTAGGATTTATTAGCAGTGAATTTCTAGTAGTAAACATTTTATTTTTATTTTGTAGGTTTCAGTATACAATAGGAATATTCCAAAGTAAAAGATACTAAAAAAAGTATTGCAGTTACATTCTTATTAACATTTTTTTTATTAATAAAATTTGACAAAAAGTTAATGTGTTATATATTTTTGAAAATCCCTGGAATAAAAAAAAATATTTTCGCAATAAAAAATTTTTTTTTTAAACTTTCGGAAAATTTCGGGAATTTTCGATGGAAAGTTTCCGGGAATTTTCGTCAAATGGGAATTTTCCCATCTCTAGAGTTTTTTTATTCCAGAATCATACGCTGTACGCTTTGCTCTGTTCACTTTATTTTTATAGAATAATTGAAAGTCTCCATATCGGACTGTGTAGGTATTGCGGATTATTTAATAATCTCGATAACTTTGACATTTCATAAACATGGTTGGGTAGATTTTTTAAGCGATTTTTAACGAAAAATACTTAATATTTTCTAAAATGATTTAAATTAAATATTTCTATAGAGCAACATCTATACTCTCTAAAAATGAAACAGTGGATTTTCACTGATTGACAGTGCATATTAACTATTTGCCGCAGTGATAAGTATACCACTAGCAATTAGTGAATACTCACTTTTTCATGTAGCGATTTCTATGCACTAATTTATTTGGTGAAAATTACACTGTATAAATTAGTGAAATAGGTTTAGTTCAAAAAAGTTAAAATTTCACTATTTTATGTCGAGAGTTCCGGAAAAGTAGTGATAATAAAAAAAAACTAATTTGGAGAAGTTAAAATTTCACTAATTTATATTGAAAAACACTAATTTTACAGTGAATAATAACTCACTGACGGAAATAGTGAAAATTTCACTGTTTCACTTTTAGAGAGTACAAAAATAGAGTAACGGTAATAATGGTTATCTGTATTATCGACGCGCCGGTAAACATGTCAAATTTGTATGTGTAAATCAAAATGTATCCCTTGAAAATGGACTAACAATAGTTTTTCACAATGAAAGTGAAGAAAATGTTTTATGGGTAGTCTTCAGACGAAATTAAGTTAAATCTAGTTTACTGCCGGAGAAATTAAAAGGTCAGTACAATTTTTATATGTTGTAAATATTGGCGTTGAGAAACTATTTAATACTTTGGTAATTTTTTATTTAGATAATAAAATAATTTTTACATTTAATATTATTTTACTAGATGGGCACTTTATTTTAACGATTGTATGACATTTAACAACTCTCAACTAATTTCAGCCTTTGAC
Organism: Brassicogethes aeneus; assembly: GCA_921294245.1. Classification (NCBI taxonomy): domain Eukaryota; kingdom Metazoa; phylum Arthropoda; class Insecta; order Coleoptera; family Nitidulidae; genus Brassicogethes; species Brassicogethes aeneus. The sequence goes on along the minus strand of OV121133.1, from coordinate 57,413,806 downwards.
TAAAACGCCATAAAACTACAACTTGTCAAGATGTATTTAAAAGGTCACTTGGTGTCATGGAAACATGATCGTTTTAAAGGTGGGAGTAGAAAAAGCTATATATGGGAGTTTTTATAATTATTTATATTTTTTTTTTCTCAGCGGTTTGCAGATTATTTTGAACCTTATATTGTTTAATCGTGGGTTAGACAGTAGCAGTGTATAAAATATCGCATTAAAAGTATGGAGGGCATCAAAATAGATTTTTTAAAGGGAGGGGGCTAAATCTGAACGTGCGAAAAGAAAAGAAAAAGAAACGGAGACACTAAGGAATGCGAAGGATTATATTTGTCACTTTATATTCAGCGCTGTGTCGGCTCCATGTCCGACTTTTTCCTTCGATATGAGACAATGCGTAAAAATATTCCCATTTTTCTTTTGAATAATATATGACTTTTGTCCCTATACTATTCTGATCTTTAACACTTGTGTTTTTTTCTTAAAATGCACATTTAAATTTGCATCTTATCAATAGAAATATCTTTATTAGTTCAAAAATAGATGCATTATGTAATTGAAAGGACATTTATAAAAAAGTCCCAATTTCTAATTTAAACATATGACGTACGTTTTAGCATATCCTAACACATTGTTGACAAGAACTTTAAGATTTAAACACTCTGTAAACATTAATAATACATTAAAATATATATATATAATTATAATTTTAGTTATTATAATCATAATTGTGTAGTTTTATTACCGGCGCATTCGCCATTTTAAAAAAGTGTATGACATGACCAACACAACTCTAAAATTTCATTTAAGAAATGGACTATGACTCAGGGGTGGAGGAGCGTAAGAAGTCGTCTAGAGAAATTGGTATAGATTTCATCAAGTAATGGTAAAGCAAACAAGTCGATCATGTAATTGATCCTGGTAACCGGAAGAAGCACTCCGGTTCCGGAAACACCTCAATGCTCTTTCCAAACAAAGCTCACTCACGACGACTTTATGTTCCCTTTTCTGTGTTACGTGTCCCAAAACTATTCTCTACCTTAGTTTTGTTGAAAGTAAAAAGATATTTGAAAGTAGGAGATGAATTGCTTTTTGAGGCAAAACATACTTTTTACAATATACAGGGAAATCCACAACTCTTGATATTTATTCATTTATTATTCTATTTATGAGACATTCTTTTACATATCGTACGGATTACAGAAAACATATTTTTTCAAATTTTTAAAATGACTTAATTTTTTTTTACAGCATCTTTTCATAAATTTAGCCGACCCCTATATCGGAATTTTTGCAGAAAATTTATTTTTCCATAGATATATTGATTTAAACTTTTGATAAAATTTGAAAAAATGCTGAATTCTTTTGTACTTAAAATTCATTATCTCCGGTTCTACTGATCGGATCGATTTCATTTTTTTTTATTTTAAACCATATTACATAGTCTTTTTAGATAAATATTTAAAAAGTTTGTGTTTTGTTTATTATATGAAAAAAATATTTTTTTTTTGTATAATCAGATTTTTTGTGTTTGCCCCCTCTATGAAAAAAAAATAAAAAAATACTGTTCTATGCACTATTTATTACTCTACAAAATGAATTTTTCAGAAAAATGGAGACTTTTTTGGATCGGAAGATATTAAATATTTTCGAGCGCGTGACCAGTACAAGCCGTAAGGGGGCATCCATTAATTACGTGAGGCGTTTAGGGGAGGGAGGGGGTCAAGCCAAATCTCATCAATTCTCACGTAAGGGAGAGGGGGGGGTCTCGGCAAATATCACGTAATTTTTAACAAAGTATGTTTTTTTAATAAATCCAACAGAATCAAGCAGTTTAACGTATAAACATTAAAAATAAGCATTTTTTTAAATCTCACGTGAGATTAGGGGGAGGGGGTTGAGCCAAATCTCGCGACATCTCAGCAAGGGGGGAGGGGGTCAAAAAATCGCTAAAATTGACTCACGTAATTAATGGACACCCCCTAATCAGACATCTTCGAAACGCTAACACATTTAGGATTAGTGATGCCGCCGATACGAGAGATTCTCGCCTCTCGTCTCGTCTCGTCTCGACGAGACGAGAGGGAGATTTTCTCTCGAAAAAAGGCTCGAGACGAGACGAGAGAATGCCCTCTCTCGCTCTAGAATTTCTCGTTTCTCTCGTTCTCTCTCGTTCTCTCGATTATTCCGGTAATAAGTAAACAATTTTTTTACATAAAAATTTTAATTTTGCGATATTTATTTGGACCAATGAGAACATTTTTCGCATTTCATAATAAACAAAATTTGTTCCTGTATAACGTTTTATTATTTTATAACACAACTTAAGGTTAACCAAGAAAAAAATTACTTATAAAATAATATTAATTTTTAAAATTTACCCTGTATAAGCACATTTATGGCACTCCTTATACTATTAAACAACCCGTATGCTTAATAAGCATTGCTTATTAAATGAACTTATCAACAACATGTGGTTTTTGAGGGGCTGATTACAAATTTGATATCCATTTCTTCAAAAAATAAAATGGCTGATCCAATATGACGAAAATTTGTCGTTCGGCTTTAATGGTTTGGGTAAAATTTAGTATTTAGATATTTATGGGGTCCCTGATTAAGAATTTGATATCCATTCAAAAAACAAAATTGCGGATTCAAAATGACGGACATGCGCAGTAGGTACAAGATGGTTGGATCTATGTGGAGTAGTTACATCATATAGACGCAGTAGATTTCAGATGGATGGATGATTTGATCCATCCATCTGAAAACTACTGCGCCTATATACTACACTGAGAAAAAAATGGGACAAATAAACTGTGTAGTTAATCCTTTTATTAATAGTGAATATATTGTTTATTACCTCTAAATAGTCGAAATAATAACGATAAATATAAATATATACCTATATAAATATTTTTTTATTTGGGAGCAATAAACTTTTTTCTCAGTGTTACAGTTACATCTGTAGATTTAACTACTCCACATAGATCCAACCATTTGATTCAAATGTGCGACATTTTCGGCGTAAAAAGTCTTACTTTATCAATGTGGTCTTGGCACAATTTTTTTTTATTTCCAGTTTAAATTTATATAGAAAAAATATAAACGAATACGTATTTAATTGCAAATAATTTTTGTATTCATACATAGGTACTTTTACCACGAGAGAAACGAGACGAGACGAGAGAAAGGCACTCTCGAGCGAGAAAAGAGTATTTTCGACGAGACGAGAGACCCATTTTCTCTCGCTGCACGAGACGAGACGAGAGAAGGACTTTTCTCGTCTCGTCTCGTCTCGCGGCATCACTATTTAGGATAGTGTAAACTCATACATCGTTTTAAAAAAATAACAGCGCTTTTTGTAAATTAATTCTGATTTTAAAGGTTTTCAATAATTTTAAATAAATTAAATTTTAAATAATACAAACTCCAATTAATGAGTAAATTTATTAACTGGCAGAATTGACATTTGCACAAATAAGTCACCAATTAAAAGATGTCGAATCATGGCACTCTTATACAAAATATCACGTCACCCGCCACATGCACTAATACGTTTGAATATTACGCGCTTGACAGTCCTGTCACGCGCTCGAAAATGTTTAATATCTTCCGATCCAAAAGAGTCTCCACTGTTCTGAAAAATGTATTTTGTAGATAAAGAAAAAGCGCATAAAATAGTATTTTTTTCGTTTTATTTTATAGAGGGGGCAAACATGAAAAACTAGTTTAAAAAATTAATCTGTTATTAACTCCCTATACCAAAAAAAAAAAAAATTTAATTTATTTATTTGAAAAGCCTATTCAATAAGGTTTAAAACAAAAAAAAAACAAAATCGATCCGATCAGTAGAACCGGAGATAATGGGTTTTATGTAGAAGAGAATTTATCGTTTTATCGCAATTCATAAAAACTTTATATCAACATATCTCTGAAAAAAACAAATTTTTTACAGAAAACCTAATACACGTATCTGCTTATTTACTGAATAGAAGCGGTAAAAAAATTTTCATGCGAATCCAAACCCTGATGTCAAAATAGGTGTACGATTTGTAAAAGAATGTCTCTTATATATAATTCAATTTCTGAGAATGTCCTCCTTCTTATATTAGTCTTCCTATTACATATTATGTACTAAAAAAATTTCAAGAAATATTAGTTTACAGCACATTTGTAGTTTTAAATCTTCACTTAATTAGCTTCCTATCTTTTTCGTTAAATTACTTTTGAAAATCAAAAAAGCACAGGGTTATTAAGTGTGTGTACACATTCGATGCTATACAGTTCGACAGTCGCAAATGCTTCTCAGGTAGATAAAAGGAAAAAGGCTGCAGTGGCAACGTGAGCATGTTGCCTGTTGCCTGCTAAAGAAAGAGGGAGCATTTCGCTCAGGCATGCAGGATATCGAGCCTGCACCCATATAAGTAGGTAGCGAGTGAGTGGTGTATAGAAGCAAAGCCGGCGGCCGTTTTGGCTAATTATGTGTTTCAAAGGAAGTCGCGGAGAGGCAAACGCCATCCGACAAACTCTCGGTAATTAGAAATCGCTTTAAATTGGACCGCATACCACCGCTTCTTTACATCTTCAATGACTTATTTCCAAATGTGGTCTTTTACCATTTTACCTGGATCAGCAGAGCTTCTTTGCAAAATGCGTTACACTCCGTATTTCTTAAAATTTGCGACCAGCCCATGGAAAAGTATCGTCTAGAATTTTTTTGACGATCCTCTTTTATTGACGATTTTTTAGAGGATATCATCAAATATTGATGACATCGCCTATAAAGTCGTTTAAAATAGAAGATCGCATGTTATTTTTGTTGACGATTGTCAATAAAAATACGCGATCGTCATTGTAAAATTGATGATCATCTAAATAAAATGACGTACGTCTATCTAAACGTTGACGATCGTCATACAAATCAGGCGATCGTGTATTCTAAGCAATCGATCGTCTTCAGAAAATGAAGATCGCCTTTTGCAATCGTCTTTAAAAGGAGTAATCGTGAATTTTACAATCTTAAAACTAGGCGATCTCTTTTAATAAACAATGATTTTTAAATTAATGTATAAATTATTATAATTATTATTAATAGAAAGTATACTTACTACTATATATATAAACACCTATATATTATAATTTGTATAATTATTTTATAATTTTTAAATTCTTTTAATTAAAAAATTTTAATGGAAATTTTTAGTAATTTTTAAATCATTAATATTGGGCAAAAATTTAATTGGGCAAAAATTTAAGGGGTGATTTCTTCGGTTATTTTTGGAATATATTGTGCTGTGATAATTTTTGCAAATCCGTTTTGTTTTGAATTAGTTTAATTATGTTACTCTTTAACAAGAAATTTAGGGGTGATTTTTTGGGTTATTTAAATAATATTAAGCAATGCCGATGGAATAAGAGTCTTATCATAAGACACAAAACTGTATGTTTTTATTATTTTATTTTTTTTATTTCGGCATCAATATATATTAAATATTAAAATATATATCTTTACTGTTCTTTAGTCTGATTCATTAACCAAAGTTAAGTTAATTATTAATTGTATAATTGTTTACTGATTATTTTCAAATGCAAAATTGCAAAAAAATGCATTTATTATTTAGTTATTTACAATTATTATAACATTTTTATAAATTAAATAATGCTTACAAAAATTTAAAACTTTGCGATAAAATTATTTTATTAAATTAAATAATTATTAAATGCTTTCAAAAATTTAAAACTAGAATTTTTACAATATTACAATTACAATATTTTATATATTATAATTTTTGAACAGAAGCTTGATAAAAATTATATTCTATATACCTATAGGTATATAGAAGCTAAAAATCTATAAAAAATATTTTTTATGGCAAAAGGTCCCTTTTATTTAAAAAATATTAAAATGGGGGGTCGGGTTAAAGTGAGTTAAAATTAATTTAGGTTAATTTTAAGAAATTATTCTTTTTTCTTATTTATTTTCAACCATTAACAATTAGTACTTAAAATTCGACGAATGACGATTACATATCAAAATTGAGGAGTGATTTTTCAAAAGGCCTTATTTCCATTTTTACTTGAATGTAATTTTTTGACAAAATCCCAAAGGTATGGTTAAAAGGCATATATTAACGGCGAAATATGACAGCAGGTCTGAAGTATTATTAAATATTCATCAGAATTTTTTTTTAAATAATCTATATTGCCCTAACCTATACAGGTTATAGTCATTTTTTTGAAAAATTGTTGCAAATGGAAATAAGACCTTTTGAAAAATCACTCCTCAATTCTCTTTTAAATACTTATTTTTAAAACAATGTCTTTCTATTGTGATCGTCATTGGTCGATATTTTCTCGTTTTTCGAATTCAAGTTGATCGTCTTTTGAAGACGATCGTCTTTTGAGGCGATCATTATTTGGACGAATTTTCGTCTTTAAGGCGATCGTCATTTAAAAAGATCGTTTTAAGGTGATTGTCTTTTATAGGCGATCGTCATTGGACGAATTTTCGTCTTTTTTTTTGACGATCTTAGACGATACTTTCCCATGGGAGGTAGGCTGCCTAGAGCGGCAAATGATTAAAATTAGAACTTTTTTGTAAAGGCTTACAAGCATTTTCATATCACCAAAAATTAATGACGATAAATCAAGAATATCATAGAAAAAAAATAGGAGAGAGAATGTCAATTTTGACAATTTGTTTAATTTACGGAAAAGATTCCAAAAATACAACAAAAGTTACGCAAAAATATCTGTTCTTATACCCCTACCCTTATACACCTATAGGGGTCGTCCATAAAGTACGTTTTACGTTTAGGACGGAAGGGGGTCAAGACTTGTGACATCGTGTCTGACGTACTTTATGGGTTGCTTCTTTGATTTGGGAAATTCGGATAATGGCTTTCGAGTGGCCTATTTTACAGGAAGCTTTAAATTAAGAGCAATGGATAATTAACTAATTTATTTCAAAGATTATCTTGATTGTGTTCAACAAAATTGAAAGCAGCTAACGCAAATTAAAATTTTAAGATTATTGAAAAAACATGATCTTGATGCAGTGTTTTTAATTGTTTTCCTGGTTAATGCGCATCAAAAATTACTAATTCATTATAAGTTTGGATTTCCAATCCCAATATTCAGGATCACATTTTAATTGACCAAATATAGTTAATTGATTGTTAAGATAGGATAAAAAGTACAGTGTATAAAAATATTTTTATAATATTATTTAAATATTTTTTATCTGTTTGTTTCGTGTTTGTTTTGTCAAGTTTGTTATTATTCATTATAAAATATAGATAATAAATATGTAAATAATAATAATATTAATTATTAATTTATATTTTTTGGAATTTCATGTCTTCAAATCCCGATTTTTTTTCAAAAAAACACGAAATATCGAAACCGTGACCCAGATCAGTGTTGTCGTCAAACCGTGGTGAAAAATGGCCTGACCCTGCGTGCCGAGGCACTGGCTTGACCAAATTTGCACCACCTGACCATTTTTCTTACACAAATATACGCAAAAATACATTTTTTTAGTTTTCAGCGAATATATCGACCCCACAATAAAAAGTAAAAGACCAAAATTATTTTATATAAAATTTCCAACAATTTTTTTTTTGAAGTATTTTTTTTTTAAACAAATGAGTAAAAAAATATAGTTTGCTAAAATGAAAAATTTGTTTTTATCTTTTGTTTTTTTTTCACTTTTAAGCAAATATTTCGCAAACGGTAAATTTTATAATAAATTATTACACAGTACGACAAAATTTGATTTTTTTCCCTCCCATGAAAAATTTCTATAGATTTTGAAAATAGACTTAAAAAAATGATACCCGTGTCTCGGCGTTTTTTCAGATCATGTCATTTTTTTTAAGTGCGATCCAATAAAATGTTTTCCACGGTATTCGGCACATAATATAACAGCTTCGATAACAGCTAGACAGTATATTTTTATGAAAAATTTATTTACTAGATAAATGGACAACCATTAAAACTATTTATTTATTTTAAAATTATTTTAATTATATACAGGGTGTTGCACATTTACGAAATACGGGTGTTTCATGATCGTGGTCCATTGAGAGTTTCTGAGGAAAGGCAAAAGATATCGCTTAAAAATTTTTAAAGCGTTTATAAGCTAATTTTTCTCAAATATTTTAAACAAAATGCCATTTCCGGTTTGACCGGAAGTGACATCAACTTTGTTATTTTAAATAGAACACCTCATATATTTTTACATTTTTAATAATACCTAAATAATACATAAAATTTGAAAGTGATCAGTTTTCGAGTTATTAATTTTTTCCGTTAAAATATGACAAATTCGTGTCAATCAAAAATAGCCTATAACTAATTTGCTATTAGGTTTGCCGAAATGGGGGTAGAATTTTTGGAATCTTAAAACATTGTTTAAAAGATTCCATAACATCCCGGGTGTTACATTTTTATTTACTTAACGTTTCAAGTTAGCCCAATTTGCCCTAGGTTTTCTCGAATAATTTGTTGAAAATTTTTAAAGAATTGACATGGAATTTTTTAAAGGATGTTTTAAGTTCCCAAACATTTTAGCCCCATATCCGTAAACATAGCAAACATCTAGAAAACTATTCACTTTAGGTATAGAACATGCTTTAGTAATTTTACTCAAAATTTGATGTAGAATTTAAAAATGTAAACATGTATCGGGTGTTCTATTTGAAATAACAAAGTTGATGTCACTTTCGGTCAAACCGGAAGTGGCATTTTGTTCAAAATATTTAAAAAAATAGACTTAATGGATTATAAACGTTTTTCAAATTTCAAATCGATATGGACCACGAATGGTGTATTTAGGTTGTGATACCACTATAGATTCGAAATGTATAATCGTGTACAATGGTCATGCCTCGGGCATCATGACGCGCAGGGTCGAAAATTCAACTTTCGGCCCTTGTAGTGTAATATACTATTTGCGTATATCTTTGTTAAAAAAATATCAGGTGATGCAAATTTAGTTTTATGCTTTTCAAATAAGCCCCTCAGCACGCAAGGTCAAACGACGGACTGGACTATTGCAATAGTCATGTAGGTATACAAAATAAAATCCATGGATTAATAAAAATCCGTATTTACCGGGTTTACTATGTATTTTTGTAACTCGATTCTTTAAGCATACTGAAATACTTGTTTTGGCATTTACATCACGTAGGTAATTTACTTACTTTATAAAAATTATTACTTTACGTTGTGTTTTTACGTACATTGATAATAACGTTATTTTGAAATTGGTTAGGTTTAATAAAACACAAGTATTGGATTTGAAACCCCTGATTTAATTTAAGCAAAGACAAAGGGGTGGCCCGTTTAGTCAGAGCACAGGGAAAAGGAACCTTACCACGATATTACCTAATGGTAATATCAAATTTTAATAATAATAATAATAATAATTGCATTTTATAAACCTTACCCAAGTAATACTAATATTATAATAATAATATAATTGTTAAAAGCTTAAGCCTGAGTACAAATGCAAAGAGTTAAAAGAGTTCCATAAACAATAAAATACATGTCAGTTAAATAAAAAGTTATACAAAAGGAAACAACACAAGAAAGGTCAGTGTAACTCAAAATAAAGACAATACAAAATATAAAAACAAAATTTAAGATAAATGTAATTCAGTGTATATGATGAACGCGACAACATAAAGCTTGAGATTAAAACTATATGCGCGTCCCCAAGATATTAAACCCAAACAATGAAATAGTAATAGAATAAAAATTATTACCAAAAATCAAACTATTTACACATATTAAAATGATTAGGACCGAATAAACTAGCAATGATAAACGACATAGACAAGATGCAAATTAAATAATAATGTTTAAAATTGTAAGCAAAAACATATTAAGAAAACCCAAAGGTGGTAGTTGTTTATCATTACTAGCAAAATTACAATTTATAAAAGTGTACATACCTAATTATAGCAGAAAATCGGTTAAAATCACAATAATTATACTTATATTATAATATACGTAATTTTACAAACTTTTTAACAGGCGTATCGTATGTATGACGGTGTAGACCTTACTGCCCTTATTCTATTTTCTAGTCTATCTTTTAACTTCTCGGCCACTTAAGCAGGACTCTCAGACATAAAAGAGGCAAATATTATACCAAATGTTATGTCTTTCGAAAATAACTCATATAATGGAGGCGAAGCAATATCGCATGGATTTGCAACTTATTTTTATTCAGTTTTTCAACCTTCAAATTTAATTGACTATCCCAATACCAAAGGCAGTAATATTATTATAAATAATAGCGATATAAAAAATGCCACAAAAAAACTTAAATCAAGTAAGTCTGTGTGTTAAAGCAAAGTTTCAATTTTATTTCGTTATAACGTAAATGTATAGTTTTAAGTATAATTTAAGCAGGCTTATATTGCCACTCCCACTGTAGAGGCAAGCCAATCATATGTCTAGTAGCGAGGGGGGTTAAAACTACCCGAACTGTAGGACGACAATCGTCACATTCACTCAATTAAGCAGCATTGAAACACATGGGCAGTATCGACTACCCAAATTGATCGCCAATGATCTAGTTTTTATTTCACTTGTTTAAATAGTTTTAGTTTAAGTTATGTGTAAATAAATATCTACTTAAAAACCATACACTATTGTGGTTTTAATCAACAATACAACAATACAACAACATCAAACAAACACAAGCATCGTTTTATGGTCCTTCGAGCAACAATTTAACAACAATTACCAAACAATAAACATTTTTTGGTCCTTCGAACCGGATACAGGAGAGTTTGATCTATGGATATCAAATTTATCGCATCCTAGACGACAACACAATCAGCATTTCTACAAGAACTGGACATCTATAGGAAGACCATCCAAGCCACCGTCTTCAGGCCTACACAGCTTCCTATAGTCTTCAGATTGGGACAACACCTGGTCGCCCATTACGACAAAGCCTTACTGCTCATTCCATTTACCATCCTTTCTATTCATATCAGAGTGTTTTCTACATGTACTACGATTTATTTTATTATTTCATATAATACGGTGCATTTGCATTTTCCAAATCAATAAGCTAGTTACACATTTCAATTATAATGGAACTAGAAAATCTACAATTTACTCGTGACATTGCAATAAATCGTTTAAAAGATATCAAAAAGATAGCAGTTAAGGCCGAAAAAGATGAAGATCAAAAGGGCGCATTCCAAGTTCGATATGAACAAGTACACATTTTATTCAATGAATTTCAAGCCTTGCATGGGCAAATTATTTCCAAATCATTGGAACTTAAAACATTAGACATTAGCTCAAGAAAAAATAAGATCAGACTTTGACAATACATTTTATGCCATTAAAACGCCATATCAAAGCTTATTTCCTCCAGAAATAAGTGAGTGTAATTCGCCATCAATACATAGCAACAGTAACAATTTCGTTGATAAACAAAATGTGCGATTACCAAAACTTCAATTACCAAGGTTTGAAGGCAGTTTTCAAACGTGGCTCAATTTTCGCGATTTGTACAATAGCCTCATTCACAACAATCTTTCGTTGTCAAATATTGACAAATTTCAATATTTACTCACGTCGTTAGGCCCTAAACCAAGGGCATTTATAAAATCTATACCAGTAGCTGATGATCATTACATAATTGCATATAATAAGTTAATGGACGAGTACAACAATAAAAGACAGCTCGCAACTGCCTATTGGGAGGAGGTTGCTACGTTTACAAAATTACCGTTTGCTACAAATCAAAATCTAAAAACATTAGTCAATACATTTGATGAAAATATTGAAGCCCTTAAATTGTTAAAGTTTCCGACAGATCAATGGGATTTTCCTTTATTCAATATTTTGTTGCAAAAACTCGATGTCGAAACTCGTAAAGCATTCGAATTGCAATATAAGTCAGTCAAATTACCATCATATTTGCAATTAAAAGAATTTATATTAGAGTATAGCAAGGTATTAAACAATTCCGCTGCAAGAACCGATAAAAGGTTATTCACTAATAATATTAGCAACAATCAATCCAAATTTACAAAACCGTTTCAGAAACGAACGGAACATTCATTTGCAGTAAATAATAGTTCACCCGTGTGCTATTTTTGTAAACAATCGCATGCAATCTATCATTGTCAACAATTTTTAAACCTCTTACCCGAAGATCGTTTTAAAGAAGTCAAAAAACTTAAATTGTGCATTAATTGCTTAAGGCCGGGTCATATCACAAACGAGTGTACATCAAGCAACTGCAGAAAGTGTCAAAATAAACACAATTCGATTTTACACTTTTCTACCGATAAATCTAATAACGTAAATTCGCAAAACGATTTAATTACCATTTTACCATCTACATCTAAAATTGATAATATGCCAAACGCAACACAGAGCAGTCATCAATCTTTAAGTATCATGCCAATAAAAGGTACAAAAGCCAATTGTTATCATACCGCTATTAATGATAACTTAGTTTTATTATCCACCGTCATTGTGGACATTTACGATTGTTACGGTCAACCTCAAAGCTGTCGAGCTCTTTTGGACTCAGGTAGTCAAAGTAACTTTATTACGGCAGATTTGGTAAAAAGGTTAGGTATTCAATTACAAGATTTCAAATTATCAATTACAGGCATTAATCAGAAATTAACACAGGTTCACGCATCTGCTGAAATTCATATCAAATCTAAATATAATGATTTTAACACTAAATTACGATGTTTAGTACTACCGACTATTACAAACAAAATTCCGACAATTCCATTTAACACAGACAATTTAAATATAGGTCAAGACATTCAATTAGCTGACCCAACTTTCAATAAACCTGGACAGATTGATCTTTTATTAGGCGCAGGTATATACTATAATCTATTAGAGTCACAAACTATACAATTAGGTGACAGTAAACCAATGTTATATTTAACTAAACTCGGATGGATAGTAACAGGCTCAATAAATTTAAACTTCAATCAAACCAACAATATTTGCGGTATAAGTCTAAATGAACAATTAGCGAAATTTTGGGAATTAGAAGAAATTAACATAAAGAAACCCTTATCATTTGAAGAACAATATTGCGAAGATTATTTTAAATCCACCACAACACGTGACGTCAACGGGAGATTTATTGTTAAATTGCCCTTTAAAAACTCCGTCATAAATCTTGGTGATTCAAAAACCATAGCTATTAAACGTTTTAAGTCATTAGAGACAAAATTTGTAAACGACGACAAGTTAAAAGCCTCTTATATTGAATTTATGGACGAATATATTTCACTCCAACATATGGGCATTGATAATGCCATTACACCTGTTTCATATCTTCCACACCATGCAGTTTATAAAGACAACAAAATTCGAGTTGTTTTTGACGGATCTGCAAAATTAAGCGACGGTCTAAACATTAACGATTGTTTATGTGTAGGTCCAACTATTCAGAACGATCTCTTTGATATCGTTGTTCGATTTAGAAGTCATAAGTATGTTATGACTGCTGACATCAAAAAAATGTACCGAAAGATCCTTGTTGATCAGTCAGACAGAAAATATCAAAACATTTTTTGGCGAGACAATCAACACGAGACTATTCAAATTTAAAATTTAAATACAGTTACTTACGGCACATCTTGTGCACCATTTTTAGCAATTCGGTGTCTACACGAAATTGCATATCAAAATATACATTTTAAAAAATTTGCCTGTGAAACCATATTACGGGATTTTTATGTTGACGATTTGCTAACCGGGACTAACAGCATTGAAGACGCAATACAATTAAAAGACGAACTAAATACATTATTACGGTCAAACGGTTTTGAATTGAGCAAATGGTCATCAAACAACAATAATATTACAGACTCGTGCACGGACAATACAGCTGATTTATTTAAAAGTCAATTTAGTGAAAACAAAGTAATAAAAACGTTAGGTTTGATATGGGATTCACGATCAGATACAATTCACTTTTCATTTCATTCCAATTCAACATTAAATATAAAATCACAATATACAAAACGGCAAGTCTTATCCTTAATTTCAAAAATTTTTGATCCTTTGGGTTTAGTCGGCCCAATAATCATTAAAGCAAAAATTTTTATGCAAAAACTCTGGCTATTAAAAATTGATTGGGATGACATTATTCCTGAAGAATTAAATAGCGAATGGCTGAATTATATCAGTCAGCTTCCAGTAATTAATTCAATAATTACAAACAGGCCCTTACTTTGTGAAAATCCTATTTCGATAGAATTACACGCCTTTTGCGATGCCAGCGAGTCTGCATATGGCTGCTGCATATATACGCGATCGACAAATGATCAAATTAACTATAGTACCAACTTAATTTGCGCGAAATCAAAGGTGGCTCCTTTAAAAACAGTATCAATTCCTCAATTAGAGTTATGTGGAGCGCTATTGCTTACAAAACTATTAAAAAAGGTGCAACTAGCACTGGCTATTAAAATCGACAAAATTTATTGTTGGTCAGATTCAGAAATCGTTTTAGCTTGGCTCCGAATACAACCTTGTTATTTAAAAACTTTTGTGGCCAACCGTGTCACACAAATTACAGAAATAACGCAATGCACTGATTGGTATCATATACGAGGGGAAAACAACCCAGCAGATATCATTTCGCCCACAGTCAATCCAAATGTTTTAATTAATTCCAACTTGTGGTGGTACGGACCTGAAATATTGCATACAAGGTGCGATATACCGGTTTACAATCAAGAAAATAGGACAATAGCCATTCCGGAAATTAAACGTACAGCCATTGCTACAATTTCAACAGAAAAATTCTCGATATTTAATAATTATTCAACATTTTCGAAATTAAGAAATGTAACAGCATATATCTTAAGATTCATAAATAATTGTAAAAAACAATCAAAACTTACGAAAAATCTATCAGTAAATGAGCTAGACAACGCCACAAAGGCATTAATTAGACTTTGTCAAAATGAACAATTTACTGAGGAGATTTCGCAGTTAACGAAAAAACAACCGATCAAACCATCATCGCAATTATCAAATTTAAGTCCGTTTTTAGATAATGACAGTATATTGCGAGTTGGGGGTAGACTGAGAAACGCAGAAATTAATTACAATCAAAAGCATCCTATAATCGTTCCCACCAAACACAAACTTACCGAACTATTAATCTCACATATTCATGAAAGAAATTTGCATAGCGGTTGTCAATTAACGTTATCAAATGTGAGGCTGCAATATTGGCCACTGTCCGGAAATAGAGCAGTAAAAAGAGTTATACAAAGGTGCGTTAAGTGTTTTAAAAACAAGCCTCGGTCAATAAATCAAAAGATGGGTGATTTACCCTATGAACGCGTAACAATAAGTAGACCCTTTCTAAAATCCGGTCTAGATTTTGCTGGCCCATTTATAATTAAAGATGGGACAACAAGGAAGGCAAAATTTGTAAAAGCATATTTGTGTATTTTTGTGTGCTTTGTAACAAAGTCGGTTCATATGGAACTTGTCAAAGATTTGTCAACAGATGCATTTATGAATGCACTTAAACGATTTATTGCAAGGCGAGGAAAACCCTCAGACATTTTTTCAGATAACGGCACCAACTTTACTGGTGCCAATAACGAACTTAAAGCAATATATAAGTGTCTAGCGTCTAGTGACACGCAGAGTAAAATAATAAAATTTTTACATAACGATCGAATTTCATGGCACTTTAACCCTGCCCAGGCTCCACACATGGGAGGTCTCTGGGAAGCTACGGTTAAAGCGGCAAAAGGTTTTTTGTTTAAAATTTTGGGAAATGCAAAAATGACCTATGAAGAATTATATACCGTCATAGTACAGGTAGAAGCATGTTTAAACTCTCGTCCTCTAACCCCTTTGTCCAATGACCCTCACGATTATGCTCCCCTTACTCCCGGTCATTTCCTCATCGGAGACTCTTTGATGGCGTTACCTCAACATGACGTCACCAACATTCACGAAAATCGACTGGATCGTTATCAAAGGACCCAACATTGCCTACAACAGTTTTGGCAACGGTGGTCCAAGGAGTACCTGTCGAATCTCCAGGTACGGACAAAATGGAGGTTTGAAAAGGCCGGCAATGTCAATGTCGGTGAACTTGTCCTAATCAAGGAGGACAAAACACCACCGCAAAAATGGTCAATGAGCAGGATTATCGAACTTCATCCCGGTCCTGATAATTTAGTTCGCGTAGTGTCTCTCAAGTTACCTAACGGTGCAATAGTGAAACGTGCAATTAATAAAATCTGCCTTTTCCCCAAAAGTGAAGAGGACAATAACAGTGAATGAACTGAATAATTTAAGTAATAGTTTCTATTTTTAGTTTTTTTTGTCATACATACTATTATAATTTTAAGTATTTTATAATTAATTAGTGTACCGTCAACAATTTGACATATTTAGTGTTGTGCACTCTTTGTTTATGTTTACCAGTAATTAATATTAGATATACTTTAGTTGAATCTTTCATATTTTGAAAGGTACACCTTTCAAGGTGGCCGGCTTATGTTAAAGCAAAGTTTCAATTTTAATTCGTTATAACGTAAATGTATAGTTTTAAGTATAATTTAAGCAGGCTTATATTGCCACTCCCACTGTAGAGGCAAGCCAATCATATGTCTAGTAGCGAGGGGGGTTAAAACTACCCGAACTGTAGGACGACAATCGTCACATTCACTCAATTAAGCAGCATTGAAACACATGGGCAGTATCGACTACCCAAATTGATCGCCAATGATCTAGTTTTTATTTCACTTGTTTAAATAGTTTTAGTTTAAGTTATGTGTAAATAAATATCTACTTAAAAACCATACACTATTGTGGTTTTAATCAACAATACAACAACATCAAACAAACACAAGCATCGTTTTATGGTCCTTCGAGCAACAATTTAACAACAATTACCAAACAATAAACACTGTGGGTTCTGATGATATTCCGTTATATATAGTAAAGGGTTGCATAGATTTACTTATTGAACCATTGAGTCAAGGATCATATCCGAATTTGTGGAAAGTCAGCAGGGTTTTTCCTGTATTTAAGAGTGGTGATAAGAGTGTTCTCAGTAATAATTATTATAGGCCAGTTTCAATTTTAAATTTTTTCTCAAAACTTTTCGAAATAATTATTTATAATAATTATTATGTTTTTAATGCTGTAAAGTCTACAATTTCGCCAAATCAGCATGGATTTATGTCAGGCCGATCAAAAGCCACAAATTTAATCAATTTGGTGCAAGACGGAAAGGAAGCCATTCACAACAGTAGTCAACTAGATATTATATATACTGATATGAGTAAAGCTTTTGATAAAATTGACCATCAGCTATTAATTGACAAATTGCACGATACAAATTTGGACAAGTCGCTAATTAATTTAATTCAATCTTATTTAATGGATATAAAGTTTTTTGTAAAAGTCAATAACTTCACATCTTGTGATTTTTCTTAGTCCTCAGGTGTACCCCAAGGTTCAAATCTGGGCCCATTACTTTTTCTTTTATATATTAACAACTTGCCATTAATAATAAAATCAAAAAATCTTATGCATGCTGATGACTTGAAAATATACAGTTATATTAATTGCGAGCATGATTGCATTAAATTGCAAAGGGACTTGGATTTAATATTAAATTGGTGTGATTTAAATAAATTAAAATTAAATATTTCCAAATGCAATGCTATTACAAAAAAGGTGACACCAATTTTCTTTAATTATTCTATTAATAACATACATTTAAAAAGGGTGGATAAATTTAGATCTTGGCGTTATTTGTGACTCTGAGCTTTCCTTTGATTCACATATAATCCATATGGTTAACGCTTGTCTGACAACTCTTGGCTTTATCGTTCGTAACACTCGTGAATTTGTGGATCTTACAGCAATTAAAAAGTTATTTAACTCATTTATATTATCTAAACTTGAATATTGTGCTTTAGTATGGTCACCTTTTTATAGTAATAAAATCGAACTTATTGAAAGAGTTCAGAAGAAATTTTTACGTTACCTTAAATACAAAGAGACTTCTGAATTTGATTATTTAGCACATTATTCGGATTTACTTAATGCATATGACTTTATCGAATTAAAAAAAAGAAGAATAATATAGTTATATATTTTTAAGTTCTTATATAACAAAATTGATAGTTCAGCCTTTTTATCTAAGATTCCATTCAGAGTACCACAAAAAGCCACTAGAAACTGCGATCTATTTTATCTACTAATATGTTTATTATGTCACCTTTGTTTCAATTTTGTTACTATGGAAAAAAAGTTGGTGTGGGTTTAGATTTTTTTCATTGCAGATATAATAGTTTATTAAGAATTCTACCCAATATTATTATTTAGTATTCATATCTTATATTTTGTTTGTTTTTAATATATATTTTTTTATTTCTGTATTTTTTGTTTTTGTGTTTTCTCTTTTTTTTATATTTACATTCTCACCTATCCTGTAATTGGGCACCAGCCTGTTGGATTTGTAATTGAAATAAATAAATAAATAAACAAATCTTACGTTCCAATACGAAGAAGTGAAATTTTAAAACTCAATAAGTTTTTAAAACATAAAATAACTTAAAACTATAATATTAATTCTAGTGAATTGTTTAAATTTTTCTTGAATTTAAAAGTTTATGTACCACAGGACCCTTACAATACGTATATTAATAATTCAAGATTATAGATCTATATTTTATAGAAAATTGTTTAAAAAAAATCTACCTTCCTTAATTAAAAAGATGCTTTGAAAAGAAATATTGAAAATTTAAAATGGTATAAAATATGTGTAATTTGGATTTTTTAAATAAAATTTGAAATTTGTCGATAAACTATGATAAATAATAAATTGCACCAATTAAATTTATATTATATTTATTGGGGCGCCATGAGGCCGGTACGTCCGAGCAAAAAGTTATCTTTTTTTCGCAAACTTCAATTTAAATTTGTGCTTGCGCAGAACTTGTTTATTTAATGTCAATTGAGTTATCGGTATACCCAAAATCTACCAGCCGCCACTACTATTGAGTTAATAAATATAAAAAATCACATACATGTCTAAGAGGTCTCCAAAAGGAAAGACTAATATATCACTAAAAACAATAACGATAAATTTAGTTTTAATAAGTATTTGATTTTGTTATTTTTAACATTACTTAACCCCTTCATCAACTTGCTACTTTAGTTTATGATCGACTTGTGAACAATATTGGCAAACCAGTGTGCGTCTTTTAGGCAATTTCGCAAATTTAAAAAAAAATATGTATTACTTTGTACTTTGTAAAATATGTTTTCTAACATTTTTAAAAGAATTTCTTTATGATACACTAATACACTAACAAAAACCTTATAGTCATACTCAACTATGTTTATACTAAAATAAAATATAAAGGACTAAACCCCAGGCCGAATAACTGAGTTTAAACAGATTTAATTTAGTTGCCATTTTGGCTAAAGACGTCCAAGTCGTATCCAACAGTGACAATTGGGATGGCAATATCCGGTTAACGCGGCCATTTAATCAGCCCACCAGGGTATATTGATCCGCATCTATCAAATTATTCTCCTGTACCCATTGTGCAAGAGACGACACTCACTTTATACGGATGCTATACTATACGCCGACTGATAAAAAAACAATATTTTAAATATTCCTCTCCTAAAAAAGACACAAATGTATTTAATATTTTTTTATAAAATTATCGCTTTAATCACAATTTAGCTGCATAAAATAGCTCTATTAGTAAATTTTTAATTAAAGTACATTTTTATGTAATTAGTATTTTTAAATTTTCTTTTTGAAATTGACAATTATGGTCGCGCACTGCTAAGCCGTATTTTCATCCCATGTGCATCTCAGCCAGAGCTGGCCAAGTACTGAGTACTTTTACTCGTAATTCAATTACGAGTAAAAAACTACGAGTACTTTTTTACTCATAAGTATTTTTCATTCAAAATACTTACAAACCAAATTCAATGTACTCGTAATAAATACTCGTGGAATTCACGAAAATTTGCATTAAAACATTTTGTTTGGAAGTCTGTTTTAAATTTTATAATATATAGTAAAATATAATATATTATAGCCTATAGGTTTTATAACAAGTAAATAAGTAAAATTATAAACCATTTAAGAATTGTTATTTTTATTTATTATCTTATGTACAGGTTGATCCCCTATAATGTCGCCCCCCTTTAACTTTTTTATTTTAAGTGTCCCAAAAAATTTAAAAGAGTGGTTATATAGGTACTAAAAAATAATTTTTTTCTACGTATAAAAAAACAAAAAGTTTATTTTTTTTTCAATGGATCACCATATATATGAATTTATTTTTCGATTCCTTGTAAAATTCTGAGCATAATTCATATAACATACCATTTACGTAAATTCAACCGTTTCTGAAATATTCGCATTCGAAATGTTATTAAATGTTTTTTTAAACTGTTAGAAATCAAAAAGCCTAAGTATACCAAAAAAAATTAATTACTCTAGTGACATTATGTAAATATGTTTTGTTAAATAAGTAAAAATGGCGTACTCAGATAGAGAAAGACAAACTATTTCAACTTATTATTTTAAAAATAATTTAAATATTTCAGCATGGGCGGATTTAGGCATGGGCATTATGGGCTGGAGCCCTGGGCCCCGACCTATCAAGGGCCCCCTACTTGGTAAAGATTTAAAAAGTTTAGGTAATATTTTTTTTGTTAGATCATTAGACTTATAACAAACTGTTAACTTAAGTTAAAAGTTTTAAAATAATTATTTATCTATTTACTTTGTTTAATTTTCTTTGGTTAAAGGACTTTGGTCAATGGCATTTATTTTTAAAATTTTCATTAAGCGTATTATAAAAAATGGTTAACTTAAGTTGCAAAAGGTACTGCCAAATAAATGTTATCACTAGCTGTGAAGCGAAGCGATCCTTCTCGAGGTTGTCTTATATAAAAAACAAATATAGAACAACTATGGAAAATGAAAGATTAAATTATTTATTAATACTTTCAATTAACTCTGATTTCACTCAAAGTCTGCAATGTGATCAACAGATAAAGGAATTTGCAGAACAAAAATGCCGAAGAGTTACGCATTAAAATTTAATGTTTTTAAAGTATTAAAAATACAAGGCATCCCGAAGAATTTTTTATGTGAACCCATATTCTTAGGCTTGGTCCATTTAACTGTATTAAGTTAGTTTTGTTTAGTAGCTATTGTTATAGGGATATATCGTTAAAAAGAAAATTTTAAACTCTAGCAAGTTGCTAGTAGCAACTAAACTTTTTATATCTATATGGCTTATTTTGAAGAAAAGTATATATATATATACATATATGTGGCCTCATATTATGGTACAGAATTTATCGGGATGCCTTGTATAAATACTAGTATGTTTTAGTTATATTATTTTTTTAAGAATAAGTGTTATTTCTTTCTTGTTTTTTTAATCTAAGAATTTATTTTTGTTTGTTAATAAAAGAAATGCCTTGTGTGTGTCAAAAAATTATTACTTATATAAATATATCCAAGAACAATAATTTAAAAAATGCTGGATAAATTACCTAGGATAATTATAAAAAATCTTTACGACAAAGCCCAAACTTGGATAGGCCCCCAAACAAATATAGCCCAGGGCCCCCAAAGTCAGCGGTCCGCCCCTGTATTTCAGAAACGGATGAATTTAGGTATATGGTATGTTATATGAAATATGCTTAGAATTTTACAAGGAATCTAAAAATAAATACATATATAGGGTGATCCATTGAAAAAAAATTTACCTGTATACTGATTTTACTTGTATACTGATCAATTTTCCACATTTCTTTATACGTAGAAAAAAAGTATTTTTTAGTACCCACATAACCACACTTTTCAACTTTTTGGGACCCTTAAAATAAAAAAGTTAAAGTGGGGCGACATTATAGGGGATCACCCTGTACCTAATTTTTAAAATAAATAACATTATAAATTTTTATTTGTATTTTTATAGCAAGGACCAAAGTATGTATAATGTATAAAGAATAATCAATTATATTAAGTAACACTTTTTTTTCAAAAGTACTTGTACTCTTTACTCGTATTTTCACGATTACTACTCGTAACCGCAACCTCTCTTTACAAATGTACTTACCTACGAGTAAATATTTTAAGTACTCGTACTTAAAATTTTACGAATACTTTTTTTTAGTACTCGTGCCCAGCTGAGATATGTCTTCGGTGTTATGTAAATAAATAAACCATTTATTAGCATAAGCTATTTACATTACAAAAATGTCATATATAAAAAAAATCACAAAGTCAAACTATCACAGTAAAAAGTTTTCTTTGACATGTTTAATTACAAGTTTCTTAAATATTTTAATGTTATCACAATTTTTTATATCACTTGGAAGACTATTAAATAATATTAATCCATTAACAAAAACATTTTTGTTGTGTGTACCCTGTCATACGTTTCAACATAAAAATCATTATTACTCCTAGTATTGTAATTATGGACGGTTTGTACCAAAATTAATTTGTCATTTAAATAAATAGGAGGAATTCCAATTTTAACTTTAAATATAAATAATAGTGTTTTAAAAACCGCATATTGTTTTACACTTAACAAACTTAATACGTATTGTACAAACATTTTTCTCCAAGATTGACCATACTTAAGCATCCATGTAAATTAATATCTTTTTTGATGCTGTGGTACAAAAAAGATTAGGTAGTGTTTATTGGAATTTGAAAGTTAGTTTGGAAACAGGGAAAGGTTTCATTTTAGTTAAAGTGCCTAATCCCGCTAAAACGCCGGGATTACGGGGATCATGATGCAGCAAATTAAATATCTAATTTGCTAATACCCCGACATTGATCTTAACAAGCCGGCCACAGTCGGCCCGGCCGGGGTCGTGGCCTGCTGTATACTTTAAAGCGTCGCCGTGCAAAATTGCACACAATCGGCCGCAGCCACATTAGAACTGCGGGCTTTATTTAGAATTTAGAGCCGTTTGCGGGATGGCAAATCGCAATGGCCCTCTTTGACTTAATTAAACCGACAGATTGTCTAGGTTGTCTTTTTCTGTTATTCGTCGGCACGAAATGTCCTAATTAGTTTAAGGTAATACAGTTTTTATATATTAAGTAGTATACTATACTATACTATACTATACTACCACAAAATTTCGTCCAGTTCCAACCACTATTGACTTAACTAAAACAAATTAAATTATACACATTCATATACACTGCGCGTCAAAATTAACGCATAAGAAGTAAAAAAAATCCAACTCTAAAACGCATTTACCAATCTTTATAAAATTTTGTATAAAAATACTTTAACTTATATCTCAGTTTACGTGTTCAAGGATTTTTCGAGAAAATATCCGTAAAGCCCTTTTATTAAATAATAAAAAATGCTCGAAAAAAACTTTTATAGGGAAATTTATTTTTAAGTAAATAAAAAATACACTCACAGGCAAAATAATCGATCCACACAAATTTTCGATGAATTTCAATCGCAAATAACTTTTTTATTTAATGTCGGATTTAAACGAATAATAAAGTGTATTGTAGATAAATTAAAGGAGAATCGATCACATTTTAAAAAATTACTAAAAAATAGTTGTACGTTTATAATATACAGGTTTAAACAAAAATAAGTTTTTTACCATAAGTTTCAGGCTCTCTGTAGAGTGGCTAAACCGTATATTGTTCTAAATTAAGTTTTAATTATCAACTCACATCTATTCTTAACAGTTTTGTTTTTGGTTCACCTCGATATATTTATTTTTGTGGATATATAGGTTTTTTTTTAAAAACATTGCAATTTCCAATGTTTTTTCTGTACGAAGAACTAAGGTTGCTATGGTCCATCCACAGGCTATGGAGGATGACAGTGACAGTTTTGTTGAATCATCCCATACTTGGACATGTCATATATGGCTTTCAAAAGCTATCAAATTGTTTTTTGCAAATTAATATTTTACTTTTGAGGTGTCTTCTTACTTTTAAAAATGGATATTTCTGCGACTGATGTTGCCAGAGCCATTGATTTAATTCAGGATGGACGGTCACAGTATTATGTGGAAAGTGTTTTAAACGTCACAAGAAGTAAAGTACAAAGGGTAACATCAGCCGGAAACATATCCATTTTTAAAAGTAAGAAGACCACAAAACTAACACATTAATTTACAAAAAACAATTTGATAGCTTTATAGCCGTATATAACATGTCCAAGTATGGGATGATTCAACAAAACTGTCACTGTCATCCTCCATAGGCTAGGGATGGACCATAGCAACCTTAGTTCTTGGTACAGAAAAAATATTGCAAATTGCAATGTTTTCTTTAAAAATCTACATTTTCCACAAAAATGAATATATTAAGGTGAACCAAAAACAAAACTGTTAAAAATAGATGTGACTTGATAATTAGAATAATTTAGAACAAAATACAGTTTTGCCACTCTACAGAGTGTCTTAAACTTATGGTAAAAAACATATTTTTGTTTAAACCTGTATATTACAAGCGCAGGTCTATTTTTTAGTAATTTTTAAAATGTGAGCGATTCTCCATTAATTTATCTACAATATTCTTTAATATTTGTTTAAATCCGAAATGAATTAAGAAAGTTATTTGCGATTGAAATTCATCGAAAATTTAAGGGGATCGATTATTTTGCCTCTGAGTGTAGGTTGTGAAAGACCGTTATCTTAGTATACCCTGATAATGTTGTACAAATCAAACGAACAGTAACGAAAATATAGCGCTTCAAAGTCGTCAAAAATGACCACTTTTTAACAAAATAATAAAAAAGGGGCCATTTTTACCGACTTTGAACCGCCGCGGCGTATATTCGTTACTGTTCGTTTGATTTGTACAAAATATTCAGGGTACCTATACTAACGAAAATACGGTCTTTAACAGCATATTTTTTATTTACTTAAAAAAAAATTCCCTTAAAGTTATTTTTCAAAAGTTTTTTTTATTATTAAATAAAAGAGCTTTAAAAATATTTTCTCGAAAAACCCTCGAAAACGCAAACTGAGATATAAGTTGAAGTATTTTTATACAAAATTTCATAAAGATTGGTAAAAGCGTTTTAGAGTTAGAATTTGTTTACTTATTATAAGTTAATTTTGACGGGCAGTGTAGTTAATCCCTTAAAAAACGAAATAAAATCGTTTTTAGCTAAAATTGGAATTTTTTTTAGATTAAAGGTACTGTGTCAGATTTTTTACTAAAAACGATTTTATTTTGTATAATATAATTAAAAATAAAATTAAAAAAAGTAAATAATATGATTCCTTCCTTTTTCACCAAACTCGGTATACGGTATCGATATAGAATAGAACTAATAAAAATAATCCAGAACCACTTAACGCATTAACAGAAAGCTCTCGGCACGCTGACAGACGGGGATTAACGGGGGCGAGCGGGGCAATGGGGGTGGTTAAAGGGGTGGCATGGCGAGAGAGCGACCGGCTTCAACGGTGGCAACTTTTCCTTCCGAATTGATGTGTGCATTATCGGTAAATGCAGGCCTTCCGGCTCACTGGCCAAAGAATAACATTTCCAGTCGACGAGCCAGCAAAATTACTGATTGACGATACCGCATCACCCGAAAACCCTCAATACAATACCGCCAACCTTTTAAATACTTGCCACTATAGCATCTTGAGTAAAATCAGGCTGTCTACACTGAAAGAAATATATAACTATATAAGCCCATGGGCGTGTAAAATGGTCAAACTGCAGTTTGACCTTTTTACACGCTTTATATAAGCTTCATATTATGTAACCCAAACAATTAAGTTGAAATTTTGCAAACAATTTTGGTGCTGGTGGCACAAATGTCCAGTAGATATCCACTGGATATCCATTGGATATCCCAAATCCATGGGATATCCATTAGATATTTATTGAAAATATTATGGATATGTGTGCCCTCTGGGAATCTAGTATCTCAATATTTTTATTTGTTGAAAATGGCGGATTACCTATATCTTCTCAAGTCATTTTAATTTCAGTATGGCGGATGTAACAAACTAACTATTAGTTAGAATAAAAAGTTGTATATAATATTGTAGTTTAAAACTACACAAAGAAAAAGCTTTTATATTGTGAATGGGTTAACCATTGAGCCAATGGTATACTGTATTTGCAATATCTGAATTACAGCTATGATCAAAGTAATGATTGTCTTACTTTTATTTGTGCAAACCTGCTTAAAATTAGTTCAAACATAAGAAGTCCTTGAATTAAATTGTGATTTTATTAAATCCGTATTAAAACTTAGTTAGTTTAAACATAAGAAATTATTGAATTAAATTGTTATTTAATTGAAGCCACAATAAATCTTAATGAAAAACTATCATTGGCATAAATAAAGTTATAATTTCTAATGAATGGCTACATTAAATGCAATCAAAGCTCCATTTCCTTTAAATATGTATTCTTCTAATACATGAATATGAACTTTAAATAAAATTAATTCTGGAAACTGCTTCTGGTAGTCTTGTCCATAAAATGAAATTGTTCTGTTTTATGTAGAAACTATTAGGAACCCACTAGAAGTGTTGGTGATATTAGGCTCTAAGAAAATTGCTGACCCATCACTAGCAACAGTTACTTTAATGGATGTGAAGGATCTGTCTGCCATGGCATATGGTTATTCTAAAACGAAATAGGAATTTCATCTTATAAGATGTATTTAGAGGCGAATCCTAAAGATTGCTGAAAGTCCTAAAGCAATATATACTTTCAGGATGCCCTGCAAGGATATCATGATGGTAAAAGACTATGAGAAAAGAGTATAAGTTTTTTTATAAATAAATAAAAATTTCGTCCATTTAAGCAAAATAGCTATTTTAGATTCAGAAACAGCGGCAAATAACATTAAAAACAAAAATGATTTTTAAAATGTACTTGGACAGCTATTGTCTTGTTATAAAAATTTTACCCTTATGTATTTAGAGGCGAATCCTAAAGATTGCTGAAAGTCCTAAAGCAATATATACTTTCAGGATGCCCTGCAAGGATATCATGATGGTAAAAGACTATGAGAAAAGAGTATAAGTTTTTTTATAAATAAATAAAAATTTCGTCCATTTAAGCAAAATAGCTATTTTAAGGCATGACAACAAATATACAGATAAACTTGTTCATGGTATATACCTATATGAGTACCCATTTACCTTTTTGTTATTATTTAGATATAATTAAGTAATTAAATCACTGGATGGTGCATGGTGGATATACAATTAAAAAACATGTACAACTTACCTTGAAAATTTTCATCATTATTATTCCCATTCTTTCAATGCGGCCTATAGGCCGCATTGAAAGAATGGGAATAATAATTGGGTAAATAACAAGTATTTTTCAAGACAGTAAAAACATTGTTATTCACTGTAAGGCAGTAATAACTTACTTTACCATAGTTTCCATTGAAATAAAAATCATAAACATTAAAAGAAACAAA
The DNA here is from genome assembly GCA_921294245.1 of Brassicogethes aeneus. Taxonomy (NCBI): domain Eukaryota; kingdom Metazoa; phylum Arthropoda; class Insecta; order Coleoptera; family Nitidulidae; genus Brassicogethes; species Brassicogethes aeneus. Next base: position 57,386,297 of record OV121133.1, on the reverse strand, counting down.
TACTATTCTTAGTTTATTTGTTTTTAATTTTTGGTTGAAGCATTATAACTTTTAATATAAATCATAGTTATATTTAATTAAATATTGTTAATTTTACCTTGATTAGATAAACTTTGAATGCAATCATTTCTAAAATGTTCAAGAAAGTACACATTTCCATTAGGTTTAAATCTAAAGAGCCATTCACTCTATAACAAGTAATTTTAACTTGATAATATTTTGTTATGGGCTGAATATAATATTTGTAATAACATCAATCCCTTACCCTCAATTGCTCCAAACATATTTGATTAAATAAAAAACAATCAATTATAGCATTGTTATTGACTATACCAAAGCGTTTTTTCTGTGTAATAAACACGCACTAAAAAGTATAAAATAATGTAATTTACTTAATAGTTATTTATGAGATCAGGCTGAGAAGTAAGTCTATTTGTGCTGCAAATTTTAAAAGAAGACGCGTGGCGGATGCCTACAATTGAGTGAAGCATTAAACACTTTTCTATTTTAAACGGTTTTGAAGATATTAAATAAAAACCATCTTCGGGAGCATTTCTGGATATATGTTTATAGGAACTCCCTGCATAGATTCAGTTGATTTCGATAAGATTTTCTGAAAACTCCAGAACAGCTTTTACTGTGAAAAATTCATCCCAAAACATTTATCATAGAAAGGATGAATTTTTCCAGAAATACGACCTAGAAAACTTTACAGAAGAAATTGAAACGAGGGTAGGACTGGAAAACAAAACAAAAATGACGAAAACGTCAGTTAAAGGTATTCTCACCATAGAAAGATAATTTGATTGCGATCAACCATATCGGAAGATAGGATTGTCTGGGTTGTGCTTGTAAACAAGCATGCGTCTTGCAAAACGCACTCAAAAATAAAGACCGTTTTAAAAACAATGTTGAAGATAGATTTGGTCAAGATCTTAGGAGGTTACAATTTAGATTTAATAGAAAATCTTCTTGTATATGCATTTTTTTAAATTAAATTTGTAAAAGTAAGTTTTTTACTTTGATTTTAAATTTATAGTTTTCTGACTTAAACTTAAAGTTTAACCCCCCTTACATTTTATTCTGGCGCCAGCACAGATACTTGGCTATAATATAAGCTTTATCCGCCTGGTCTAAAATACTACGAATATACGACTTGTCACATCTTCTCACAAGTACAAAGACTATACCAAAAAGCAAACCATAATTATAATTTATAATTATAATTTATTAGGGTAAAATTTATATTTAGAAAAGGTTTCTTGTAAAAAAAATAAACTTGTACCGATTAACCTTGCAAAAGAAATAAGCATAACATACATCCGGAAATGTTTCCCAGAAGACAGGTAATTTTTTAAAATAACATAAAAATTTAATTATTACAATGCGCATTTTCAACAAAGACGTTAAGAGTCGAAGAAATGAAACATTTTTTTTCATAATGGAAAAAAGAAAGACATCATAAGCGTAGTTGTGCGCTTAAAATATGTTATATTTTTATGAGGAAAAATCATATATAAAGGTACAATAAAGTTGAGGTTTTAAAAATTAATTTTACTTAAGCTTTTCAGGAAGTTAATAAAATGAGAAATAAAGTAGCAGGACTACTACGTGTCTCAGGATTATCTTTTGTTGCAGGGTTTAACCGAATAAAATAGGATGTTGCATAAAAGTGTATTAATATTAAAAACTGATGATGTACCTACTAAAACCGCCGTCGTATAACTACTGTTTAAAATGTTTAATCCGATATGCAAAATTTTATTTTTACTGTTACAATTTAATTAACCATAAAAGGTAAAAGGTATAAGGTAAATCGGTGTAATAGTACCTACATTTATCTAAGGATAATAGTATATTAAAGAACTAATGTCATAAGACGTCATTTTGTCGCACGCGGACAATTTATAAAACGAGCGACGAAGGAGCGAGTTTTATAATGGACAAGTACGACAAAAGGTCTTATGACATGAGTTCTTTATGCTATTTTATCTATTTTGCAAACATTTCATAAAACAAATTAATTTTATACCTTATATTTAATTTGGTTAAATTTTACTTTACATAGTTGGTATCATAGATAACAAAGTTTGAAGTTTGAAAGGTCATTAACCTTTCAAACATTATCACATTCTTTCACTATGGCGTCGTTAATTTACAATAAGTATTTACAATAAGCGGCTGTTAAAGAAGAAAAAAGGATTTTCTTTGGTGTTAAACAAAATTTATTACACGAAAAGTCTCGTAAGTACTAGAAAACAAATCATAAAAATATTATAACCTATAGGTATTCAAAATTGTATTTTACCAGTAGCCAACCTATAAAATCAAAATTTTGGGTGGAATAAAGTACCTCATTAAAGAACCAAAAGCGGTGTTATAATGAAGTCATTATGAAACCAAAATAGATAAAGTATTTTTTATCACACGATATTCGGAAATATTGTACACACTACCCAACTATACAGAAAAAACTCGTACAGTCAATAGCAGTCTTATTTTTGTACGTGTTCACTTTGTTTCAAGCAATATTCTTGTTAATTAAAAATAATGTCCGTAATTTAAAATCTAAAATTGGCTACATTCACCACTAATGGGGTGGTATCGTCTCAAAACTGTAGATACTGGGCCAGAGATAATCCTCACTGGGTTATAAATTGTAAAGATCAATATTCCCAGAAAGTCAATGTCTGGTGTGGGATTTTGGGAAACCTAATAATTGGTCCTTTTTTTTCTTAAATGAATCCTTGAATGCTTAATGTGCGACAGGATATGTATCTGCAACTAGATGGTGCATCCATCCACAATTCAAGGATTGTTCGTCACTGGTTGAACCAAAAATTTACTATGCGCTGGATAGGAAGAAACAGTCCTTTTGAACTATGGCCTCCGAGGTTTCCCGATTTTTATTTTTGGGAAATGGTAAAAAATAAATTTTATAAAACAAGGCCCAGAAATCAAGAAGAACTTTGTACCATAATAAGGCAGGCTTGCCAAGAAATTAGCATCCCAGACGAGTAAAAGAATCGAAAAATGTATTCGAATAAAGGAAGGACTAGTTGACTATTTGATAGTTAATTATTTTATTTTAATTTTATTTATTAGTTTTATTATTGTTGTATACCTTTTCCTAAATTATAATTGATTTGTAATTAACAAAAATTGTTTTATTTATTTAACGGTCATAAACACAAGTTAGTGTTAAATTATTACTTTCCATGGCTCCCTTATTATCAAACTAAAAAATGAACTAGTAATAATTTTGTGTTGACCAAAATTTAAAAAAATAAAAAAAATGCGAATTTTGTTATGAAAATCGGTATTTGGGGTTAGAATAATATTCTGAACAACTTTTTCCAATAACTTTTTTCGATATCTCTAAAGCGAAGCTAAATATCAACAACTGGCCCTGCTTGTGAATTCGTAGTAGGCTGAGTTTAAAGTTCAGATTTCAGTTGAGTATCTTAAAAAATGTGACTCATCAATATGTATGACTGTGGAAAAATTAAAATCTGTATTTCTTCAAATATCGAAAATATAGGGTTGTCTTCATCTTAAATGCGACACACTGTATCACAACCATATCCCAAATATAACAGTATTAACCAAAAAACATTCGTTTGGGAATATTTCTATGAAATGTTGGATCATATTCCAAGTATATTCTAAAAATATTTAAAACTGCTAAAAATATGCTATGCACATTCTTAAGAATATTCCTGGTATATCCCCAATATTCTAAGAATATTTTTAAGGGAATATTCCTGATTTATAGTTAAATATTCTATAAATATTCCTGTAATATTCTTGAAACATTCACAAAGAAATATTCTTAGAATATCTGACGAATTCCCATTGGACTTTTCTAAGAATATTCCAAAATTCATGTATATATTCTGAGAATCTTTAGCATATTCCAATGTTCAAAAAAGTTTATGCGGAGAATATTCTAGAAATATGTTCTTTGGCTATACTCCATAATGCTTTATGTATACTCCACAATGCTTGAACAGCATTCAAAAATGCTTAAGGGCGCGGATGAATCCGGTTAGGGAAACTATTGGCGTTTAATAGCGATACACCCGCAGTATTTAATGAATAACATTCTTAACAATAATTAACTCACAAATAATTTTTACATAAACCAAACAGCCCTAACCTAAGTAAAAAACATTTTGCATTTTTTGATTTGTAATTTTTGATTTTATGGAGTTTATTAAGAAATTTTTGGGAGGACCGGCCTTAAATTTTAATAAAACTTAAAAAGGCTGCCTTTTGAGTTTAGAAAAAAATTACTTAAAATATTTTTTTTACCAATAGGTGCAGTTCGGTGCTTCAATCTGAAACATCGACGAACAAAACTCGATCCGATAAAATCGTGACATTTTTCGAATTCCGGTGTTCATTTTAAACCGTAGTTTTAAGTTCCAGGTTGTCCGTTTTAAAACCCAGTTACTCTAGTAATGACTTTGAGAGTTTCCTATCAGAGATTCTATAACTTTTATGATCTAGGGACGAGCTTTAATTTAATACCTTTAATATTGTTATATGTATAACATTTAAATTCACTAATGTACATATTATTTTTTTAGCATACTGCCGTTTAAGTAAATTCCGTTCCAAACCTCAGTATTTTGGGATGTTCAGTTCAAAACGAAGCTTATATTTTTTTAAAGAGACACAGGAAGGGCAAAAAAACAATATTTTGACAACAAAATTATATTTAATTCTTGCATTTTAGTACAACTTTAATTTCTTCATTAGTTGTGTACATAGCAAAGATTTTTCTATCCTAATCATAAGGATTTTTTTATAAACTGCGTTTTTAGAGTAGCTACTCATTTGTTTGTATATTTGATTTTTACACGATGTTAAAAAAACTTCAACTTCATTAAATTTTGTAAAAATCTGGAATTCTTACACCATAATTAAAATAGATATTAGGGGAAGGTGGGGGCATTTTGCGCGGTGGGTAATTTTACGCATAAACAATTCTTCCAGATATGAAGTAAATAATACATTTTTTGAATGTTGCAAACTTGGAAACGTTGCTTTGGGTAAACGGGGACTAAAGTGTACCGCAATTAAGCTTGTAGCTTTTAGCTAGTGACCATGGTCACTAGCTAACTGTGATACATGTACGTTGATCCAAGAAATCCATGTCGTTTCCGCTACGAGTTAAGTTTAAATTTCTGTCCAATCGCTTAAATGTTTATAACACAACTTTATATGATCTTTCCTCGTAATCTGGTGTATGTTTAAATTGTTCAGGTTAACTTTTTGAATGTTTTTTAGTATCACAATATTTTTCTTGCAATTGGGGTAATTTTACGCTGAAAAATTGGGGTAATTTTGCGCTGCAAAATTTGGCCAATATGGGAGCTTTTGGTACGCGGAGTGTAGCGAAAAAAACAACCCCTAAAACTACATATGTGACAACTGCTGCATGTAGACCCTCTTATTTCTAAGAACAAAAATTTTATTTTTAGTTATTTATTTTTGATTTTGTTTGTTTTGTTTGTTTCATAGAGAAAATAGTTTTGTTTTATTTTTATGTTTTAATATAATAATATTATAGAAATAAACGGTTTATTTAGATACCTACAAATCTTTCTCTATATATATATATATATATATATATATATATAGCGCAAATTTTCCCCCTATGATGCGCAAAATTACCCTGATAGGTGGGTAATTTTGCGCAAATGCATTATTTAAAAAAATGTAGTTTTTGCATACCAAACAATTTTTTTTATAAATTGCGCATTATATACACATAGTAAACATAGTAGACTATCGCTGGTATTAATTGCAAAATTTCACATTTAAACTTAACAAAGATACTAGAGATTTTGCTTAGATGCGCAGAATTCCCCCACCTTCCCCTAATCTTAACTTAATCTTTTCGTTGCGATATTAACGAAAATGTACTGATTTGGTATATAAAAAACAAACAAGAACTTAGTAAAACTGTAGTTGGAGACAGTATAGAAAAATTGTAAACATTAAAAAATTAAAAAATTTATTATTATTATTTTTAGGTTTAATTTATTTATCTTTTTATTTATATCAGAGGTGAATTTATTTTGGTTATTTTTACTAATTATTACGTCTTCCTTTACAGCACAGAACCAAAACAAATAACCAAACGCGAACTTTATGGATGAACTTAATTTGATTTTATTTGACTTTTCTCTTTTCCGTAAATATATTACTTTCTAGAAACCTTATTAGTGAAATATAAAAACGAAACGACAGAAAAAATAAACGTAAAATAAAAATCACGAACTAAAGTTTACTTCAAAGGCGGTAGGAAATTAATATAATATAGAACATAATTAAGATTAAAAACCAATAAAACTTTTTGATAAAATATGTCGGGTCCCGGTTTGGTTTCATTCTAAAAGTAATAAGTGACGTTCCAAATACCTAGCAAAGTTAATTAAATATCCAAATAGGTATTGTTGAATGCTCTAAGAGGACGCAACAAGTTTATTTTGACAGCCCATTGACAAACTATTAATTTTATAAAGTAGTTTTTTGGGATATTATGTGAATTGTGAACCAGCAGTTTATAATAATTATCGTTAAAATTTTGACCTTTCTCAAGTAAACTTTCGAATAAACCTTTATGTAATTTGTAATTTTGTAATAACAATTTCGGTTTTCAATGTCACATTTAAGAAATTTTGATTCATACCTATGCAAAATTATGGATAATAAAAAAACTTTTTTCTAATTTTATTTGATGCCGTGAAAGAGTATTAAACCTTATTCAAAAAACATTTTTCAATTATTTTCCTTATAAATATTTTAAAATTATTTTGGATTGTAATTTTTAAAAAGTTACCAACATTTGAAATTTGAAGCATGTATCTTTTTAAACATAAATATTTTATAAACGCTTTTTCGAAACTTTAAAGAAGATAGGTACGTCAAAATGTGTATAAAAGACTGCATTTTAACGATCAGGTATCATATTTATTATAAATAATAGTTATTTATTATACAAGGCTTAAGCCAATTGGGTATTATATTTTAGCTCAAGTTTGTTTTTGTTTTCCGGCGGGAAGCGAAACGGGAAAAACGATGATTTATATTTAAAAAACATATTATTAAAGTCAAAAAATCAATCGATGTCGAATTTAAAGTTTTAAATTGCTATACCGCCTATAGGCGACAGTTGGACCTGCGTTGCTAAGAAACCTTTAGAGTAACCAAATTCCTATCTGTCCATTTAATAATTGTTTAAAAAATTGCAAACTTAAGTTTTTTCAGAGAGTTGTTTATTAGTAATTTTGAATATTCTGATCCCGCGTGTTAAAATGCCCCGATATAAAAGAAGTTTTCCAAGAACTAGAGCAAATTAAAAAAATAGAAGTTAAAGAAATAAAAATTAATCAATTAAAATGAACTTTCCTAAAAAAAAATATCCATGGTATTTGCGTTGTATAATGTAAAAAAAAATATAAGTAATTTTTTGTCTATTTGTCAATGGTTACTGAATCGAAAAAAGGCATAAAAATATTGGTGAAGTTTTGTTTGTTTTATAAGGAAATTATTTTATAGCAAAATCTCGCAAATTAAAAAAAAGGAATTTATTAGACTGGATTTTAAAATTAAACATTTGTCGTGCAAAATGAAATCCAGTTGCCCCATCGGACAAAAAACCAAGTACACTTTACGTACATTGTGTACAATAATAAAAAACAATGTAACATGCTGTAATAGTAGGTATATTATTATATACAAGAGATAATACAGGCTATTATTCACGGGGATGAGGTTTGCGTATCAAGTCGCCAGACGAGAGACTTAAATCATCCAAGTGAATAATGAGCATAATGTTGGGTGTAATACTATACTTTATCTATTCCAATAAGTAGATAATTAAATGTTTTTTAAAAATAATTAAATAAAATCTGACATCTGTCAAATGTTTAACCTTATTTCTTACCAATTTTAAATGTTATTATAGTCGCCTTCCACCAATTTAAAACCGGATTGGTTCAAATCAACGTAAATATTGAAATTGGCCAATCACTAATGCCTAACAACGTAAATAATATTAATAATATTATTAATAATAATATTCTTGTTGTTATAGAAAGGGAATTTATAATGTTTATGGCCAGTTCGATTTTGTCTTTCGTGTGTGGTGCAGGAGGGACAAAATTGGATTCCGGGTATAGAAAAATACCTGTATTTTTGGACGATATCGCAAGCTTTGACCTTCTAGGGAGGTATTTTGTGATTTGTACAATACATTGAGTGGATGATCCAAGATTTTGAAAATCGCACTAATTAGCGTGATGCGTTTTGCATGCAAATGAATACAATTGCTTATCATACCTACTCCATTTATTTTTATTTCGTTTGTTTCGTAGTGTTTGTTTTGTTGAGTTTTATTCAAACTGTTCAGTTTTCGCAAATTTTCACCAAAATGTCAAGTAAAAAACTTCAGATTATAAATACAACCTATCCCTGCTTAAAATACCCTATAGAGACCCTGTTCAAACCGATAGATATTTGTATCGGAATGTATGGTGTTTCTATAGGGTGTATCGGTATGTATAGGACCCATAGTTGGGATTTATGGTTGTTCTATAGGGATATCCACCCTTGATTTATTTGCTATTGGTTTCAATGGGGAAAATACACATAAATGTAGAAATCCCCCATAGGACCCCATAGGTTTTAATAAAATTTTATCAAATGTTTTATGGTTGCTCTATAGGAATATCCCTATATATCCTTCATTAGGTTATTTGCTATCGGTTTCAATAGGGAAAATGTAAAAGTTATGATGTGCCTATAGGTAATTTCCTATACATTTTCTATCGGGCCGTATCCGGAAAAAACCATGGACAAATGCACATATTGAATCCGCTAGCGCCCGATAGATTTTTTTGTATAGGTCTCTATGGGGTATTTTAAGCAGGGATGCGTTAATCAATTACTTTAGTAGTGTATGTTGACAATCATAAAGTTTAAATTATAGAACGCTTGAAAATAAAGTTTTTTGTCAAGTGGTTAATAATGCGCCGATTGTATTCGCAATTTTTACCCAGATCGCAAAGAATCTGCCAAACCATTCCAGGATTATTCCCTAAAACTCCCTAATATTCTGGCTTGTTCTTGGAATCTTCTTTGCAATTATTAGTAGAATATTCCGTCAAAATCTACTAGGAAGGTTCCAGTTCTTCCAGAATCTTCTTTTATATTCTGGAAATATTCCTTTTTGAATATTTATGGTATTCCGTCTGAATCTACTACTAATGTTCTCATTCTTCCAGGAATAAACCATTTTTTTTCTGGAAATATAACCTAGGAATATTTAATAAGGAAAGTATGATTACCATTTTCAATACCTTTTTTCATTAAATCGATAAGGAGTTGTTGCATTTACCTGTTAAGACCTATTAGAACCGAGTATTCTCATTTACCAGGTATGTAGCTATTATTTACACACCCTAGCTAGCCAGGGTGTGAATAATACCACAGAAACATTACCAGTAAAGCCTGATTTATAGATAGCCTTCCTTCCTTCCTTTCTCCCGTAAAAGATGAACAATATGAAAATCATAGTGCCATTTATACACTGAAAAAAATTTACGAAATTTTACACATCCAAACACACATTTATTTCTGTTTTTTTACTTAAGAAATGTGTTGTTCCATATAAAACATGTACACACATACTTACATAAGTAAAATAGCATCAATTTATGTATTTTTTTAAATTAATATGTAGTTTTTCATGTTATTATGTAATAAATCCTTAAATTTATGTGCTTTTACATTTTTTAATGTACTTGTACTATTATTTTCATAAATTTTAGATTTACATGACCTTTGCATTTTTACACATTATATGTAGTTTTACAGTATGTTTGTACATATACATTTAAATACGTGGCTGCCACGTCGTGGCATCAAAATAACCAACGATCAGATGTGTAAATTTACTAAATATTTTTTTGAGTGTAGATTCCCGTACAGGAATCATTAAACAGTACAACGGTTTTTGTATTGTTCATCTTCTACGCGGGAGGAAGAAATGAAGGAAGGAAGGCAATCTATAAATTAATGTTTCTTTGATGACATGGACTAAATTTATCTGTTACCCGAAACGTTTTATTTCTAATTTAAAAATATTTGTTTGACTATTGCAAATTATTTAAAATTAATAATAATTAATTATTATTAATACTAATAAATTATTAATATTATTATTATTAAATACATAATAATGCAAAAACCCATGTTGTCCTAGTAATATGGTAACAATTGTTAACGATTTTAAAAACAAAAAATTATGTAGGTATTTTGGCGAAATTCGTAATTCCGCGTCTCATCATATCATGTGATGAGTATTTCACGTTCCTATTGGCCAATTGGCTGTCCCCACTCGCGTCTTCTTGGTAGCGCTACAGTTCGTACCCTTGGGTCGGCTTTGTCTACCATTTTTGTGCTGTGTGGTTTAGAATTTTCGACAACTTGAAAAGTTGAGAAGTATCTTATTAACACGCAATTATTTTGTTTATTGATTACTAACCTAAATACTTTAAAAGCCTGCCTATCAAGGGCGTCGCCAGAGAGGGGCAGGGGGGCAGCTGCCCCCCCCCCTAGAGGTTAACGCACACAAGTCACCCTGCTAATTGAAACGATAAACTGAGTGTTGTGGAAATCCTTAAGGAAACTGAAGATTTTTTTCCTGAAATTAAGAAGGCTTTAAAGATCCTTGTTGCTTTACCTTGTACGACTGGTACAGTTGAAAGGCCATTCAGTAGCCTTAGGAGAATCAAAACCTGGTTGAGGAGCACCATGTTTGAAACTCGACTCAATGACCTCGCAATGATAAGTGAACACAGGCAACACATTTTCAAAAACTTGGACGATTTCGTCAACAAAGTGTGTAGTTATTTTGTTCGTTTTTTATTTTTTTTTAAGAAAACTTTTTTTTCATAATTTTTCTCTTGTTCTTATATGCTGCCCCCCGTAGCTTACCGGCTGGCGACGCCCTTGCTGCCTATATAAGTATATTTTTTATTTTTATTTCAATACAACTAATTACACATTCTTAGAAAGTGTACAAAACTGCTAGTACCAGCCAAATCGAGGAACAAATTCAACCCGACTAAATCATACAAATTTAGAGTGAGATCTCTGTATCTAAATACATTTTTTAATCAATTTCGGTCTATTTTTTTCATTCTAGAACTATTATCAGGAATATTCCTGATAAAGGCTTTGAAATAATTATAAAATAATTTAAAATTAATTTGAGGAATATTTAAAGGAGATGCCGTGAAATATTCATTAAATTAAGGAATATTAAATTAATTAAGGAATGTTCCTGTAAACATGCCAAGGAACTTCCACGGAGCAGACATTTTAATATTTCTGGAATATTTTTCGGAATATTCTAGGAGAGAATATACCTGAAATAACTACTTTGCGGCCTGGTTAATAATTAATGACATTCATTTTTCCCGCTGTGAACAATCTTATTCCTTCCCCTGTATATATTTTCATTCCCTCCCGCTAATCAGGTAAGAAATATTCCATTCCCTCCCGCTACTATGACGACGCTACAGTGTGATTGACTTTGAATGTAAACGTCGGAATTAAACGTAAGATTTATATAATTTTACTCATTTTTTCCGGGTAACCAAATTGTGTATTTTTATGCAAAGTGAGCATTTATAAAGTTTATCTTAAATAACTTAAAGTAGGTAAGCTTACTAAGTTAATTGGAACGATTTTAGGAATGTAAACGTCATTTTTTAATTAAACGTTACTTTTTTAATTTTATAAAAATTAATTAATAATTAGCACCACTCGACAAAAAAGTATAGTGTTTGACTCGCGTGGAATCGCAATTACTCCCTCAATGAATTCCTTCACTCGCCTATCGGAAACTTTCATCATCGGGAATAATTGATTGCTATGATTCCACGCTCGTAAAAAATATACTATTTTTTATATAGATTAATTTATCATTATGATTTGTTTTCCATTATTATGCAATTTTATGATTAAAATACATTACAGAAATTAACGAAGACATAAGTCTAGTCATAACAGCGCTGCAGCGGCAGACAAAAATGTTCATAACTTCTGTTGTCATTAAGAATATCATTTTTTTCTTTTACAGAAAGTCTCGTAATACTTTTTTGCATCAAAATATGTCAAACAATTTTTCCATAGTTAAAATTTTGTTTCTCTTTAATACAAATTTTGACGTATCACACAAGTTTCGACAAACCGTTCATGAAATATTTAGATTTAAAAAGATTAATGCTCAAAACTTCAAATTGTTTGTAACATTTTCAATTTTTGTTTTAATTTTATGGTGTTTTTTGCGAATAGCGAATCTACAACTACAAACAAAAAAACAAAATAAATCCTACTTCGGTTTTAAAGTGACCCATTTGAGAAATTTTGACCCATAAACCCCGAAATAATTAGACCGGCGACCCCACTTTTTTTATTGAGCTGATTTTTGGTAAGACTAATTGAAATAAATAAATAAAACATGATAAATTAACATATTTTCATAGGAGAAAAAAATAGTCGATTCTTTTGGGCCACCCTATATTATGTAATGTAAAATCGTGAGTTGTGTATTTTAAAGGCGGCTACACTTAAAAAAATTGTAAAAGAATTTAAATGATTTTTTAGCAAATTTTAAGCTTTTTTTAATTTAAAATTTGATTTTTGGAGCGTTAAAACCTAGGGTACATTTTTTTTACTTATGTCTGTTAAAAAAATGGCTTAAATCATAGATTAACATCTGCAAATTATAAACATATAATTTAATAATGGTGCGAGTTTTGGTTAATTTGTTATAGGCCTTAATATTAAAATCGCAACATTCTTGGCACAGTTAACTGATTTTTTTAAAAGAAAATAATTAGCACAATTCTAAAAACTTGTTCCTTGGAACAACGCCTGGGGCACGGGCCAATACGAAAGTTGTCGGGATGCAGTACTAAAAACACCAAGAAATCTTATTAATAGAGGAAAGAGGCCCAAGTGAGTTTTGAGCGTATTTCAAAGGACCTTAACATCGCAAAAACTGGTCCACTGGTCGGGTCGGAAACTGTGCTCTTTTGGCAGTTATTCCCTGTACGCGTTCACCCCGCGTTGTGTATCCTTGCCTTAAGGCAACAGGCGAGAAGGAGAGCGAGAGAAGAGCAGAAAACGGCTCTTTCCCGCACGCAATTCGTAAATTAGCCTCGCGACGGTCTTATCCTTATTTAAACACTGCTCTAAACACACGAATGAACATCTTAGGTTACATTATTTATACTTAACCCGAACGTAATTCACCCTATTTAGATATACATGACATGTACGAAGGGTTGTACAAAATTCTACAGAATAAAGATACCTACTTTACTAATTTTTATGTGTAATTTTTTAATTATTTCGTTTCTTAAGCCTGACTTATACATAGATTGCCTTCCTTCCTTCCTTCCTCCCGTAGAAGATGAACATTACGTAATTCTCGCCATTAACATTTCCCGTGTAGGAATTTTTAACACTTTGTGATAATATTTTGCAATTATGTTAATAAAAAAAATCAAAGAATAAAATATTTTCTTAACAAAATCATATTTTGAAGTTATTTTAATATTTTAAAGTATCAATAATTCTTAGATTTAATTAAAATTAATAACGGGCAATGTGACAATTACGTCAAAAATGTTTATTTAAATCGTAGTGCCAGTTATAGATTCCCGTACCGTGAGTACGGCATTCCTTCCTCCCGTAGAAATTTTTAAGTTTTATCTTTCACCGTAAAGGTCTTTGACATTACCAATCACAGTGCTTGTTATTGACATGCGCTGTAGGGTGACAGCGCGTAATTACAAAATATTTAAAATACATGATTCTTTAGTTTATTAAATAGTTTGTGTCTCTAAATAGGATATTTAGATATTGTTTATGATCAATGTCTTTCATTTTTAGAAACGTTGCTTTGTAAAACCCCATAGTTTCCCGGTCTTGGTAAAGTGGGCAAGTCTTCCAACGTCTTGTTTTATATTTTTTTCATTATACTGCCCTACTATGGAAAAAGGCAGTAACTACAAATGCGTTTTCTTGTGCTATGATAAAGCTATGGACATTTTGTATCGTAATTCAACAAAGAAATGCAGTAAACTATCTTTTAAGTTAAATAAATCAGTTAAATACCTACTGCTTTTTATAAAAATGTAGTTTATGCTAATTTCCCACAAATTTCTTGTTTAGCAGTTACTGCCTTTCTCCATAGTTGGGCAGTATACAACCAGCTGCCAGGGCAATTAAAATTGTGATCACTGCACTAATATTTAAATGATTATCTTTCATATTTACACACAATGGGTAAAACGCAAAATATAAACAAAAATAAATGTCAACCATTTTAGGTGTCATCGCGCATGGTTACGGAATTTTACACGGAAATCTATAAATTGACTTTTTACAAGACGCACAAATCGTACGGGCACGACTACGGGAGGAAGGAAGGAAGGCAATCTATAATTTAGGCTTTAATGAATTTGTATGCGTAGTTTGTTTAACCTGATCTAGTAAAAACCGATTAACACGTCGAATATGACCCTGACATTCAATTTTACAACTCTACATGTTTTGGCTGACACGCTTACCGATCTTCTTATTGAAAAAAAATATACGCTCCCAAAAATTTAAGTCCGTGAAATGCTTCTTTTTCGGCCTAGTCCCTAAAAGTCGTCATGGCAAGCTTTACGAACTATTCCAAAATTCCTTAGAATGTCTAAATTCATCACAGCAAACTAACCTTAGTAGGTAAATAAGTTTCATCACTAGCCGTAGCCTTGGACTTTTTAGGCTCGTAACCAACCGAATTCCTCTTCAAAAAAGCAAGAACTCTTGGAAATTAATCGATATAAATTTTTTTTTTAACTTTTGACCAAACTGTCGACGCGACGGTTTGAACGTTTGTAAATGTAATTTAAGAGAGTATTTTAATTTAAAAGCCTCAAAATACATGTTGCGTAACTAAGTATTTAGGTTTTTAAATGTTTACCTACTTACTTTTTCGTGTAAATAATTTAGTTATACATCTTCATTTACAACGAGTACGCCATTTTTGTGTTTCCATTCAATAAAAGCATCATATTCTTTATGGTAAATGGCACGAGACTTCACACTAAAGTTCACAGGAAGTAAATCCAACACGATTTCTTGGGCCTTATTAGCAATATATTTGGGATTTTGGAACATTTTAAAATTTATGTGAATTTCTAACAAATTTCGAATGACATTACAAAATTATCAAATCTTGTTGCTACGATATCAATTATTTCTAAGCCAACTTTTTCTAGATTTAAAAATTATGGAAAATTTGCAAGTTCAAGCGTTCTGAAAAGTTGCAAAAAGTGTATGACAAAAAATAGTGTTTGTAAAACGTACCTAAATAAGTTTTTTAGGACTCATCTGCTATTCCGAACTCGGCGAACGCCTCGTCCTGATTCGTCCTGAAAAACTTCGTTTTAGGTACTACTAACAAAAATAACTATTTTGATTTCCCTTATTTTTATTGTAATCTTATTTATTACTATTAATATAATTTTTACTATTATTATTATTTTTAGTTTAAACAAAACTCTTTTTCTTTTTTAGTTAAAAAAACATATATGTTGTTACCCTGTCAAATTCTCTGAAATAGAAAAGTATGGGACAAAAAACTACCGTTTACAATTAATATTTATTTATTCATTCATTTAATCGGTTAATAATTACATCTACATCCACCTATCGAAATTAATAATAACATTATATCGTATATACAATAGAGGTACTCTAAAAAGAAGCAACAAAAAAGGTTATTCCAGTTGTCTACGCATCGGAAGCGCCCGAAGGATGCCGAGCATCGCCGGTCTGGCTTTCCGCCGACGTCGTTTCGCTCGTGTTCGTTTGCGCCTCGGCTGTTTCCATGGTTGCCACGCTTGTTTGCGTGGTCTGGATCGAGGTGGGCGGCTGCGCAGACGTGCCAACTGTCGTGGTCGTAGTCAAGGTCGAAGTTGAAGTTGAAGTGGAAACCTTCAAAATATATAATTTCTTGGTAAAAAAGTTCACTTTCCAAATAAATAGATTGTTAACCCCTATACATTAGGGTGATGCAAAAAAAATTTTTTTTTGAATTCTATGCGAGACCACTCGGGTTTTCAAAGAGTATCAAGAAAATAAAAATCTGTAAAAATTTTAGAGAAATCAATTAAAATTTAGAGGTCGCTCAACGCAATTGTTTAATTTAGAAAAATCACGCATCTCAAATGCATTGCTATAAACAAGTAGGCATATATCATACAAATTGAAATGAAAATGGTTGAATTTTTTTTTGGTGGACTCATAATGATTATTCTAATAAATAATGTTGTCCCGATTTCAAAAAAATTTTCATAATATTTAAAAAATATATATTAATTAGCAAATATAGCTTAGTTAACAAATATTTCATTCAATTTTTTTTTTGTTTCAAAATCTGTAAAAACATTGTTAATAGGTCTACAAGCAATTATTCATTCACAAAAACACTCGCCCCCATCGTTAAATATGAGAAAAAAAATAATATGTTAATTAACTACACTTCGCGTCAAATTTAACGCACCACTAAAAGTTTGTCACATTTTCAAAGTTGATTTTCTCGCGAACCGTCAAACCGAATTTAGTGATTTTTATAATAAATTGTAGGTTTATTCTTTGGTAATAATGCGTTTAAATTTTTTTTTTAAATTAACATTTTGAGTATATACAGGGTGCAAGAGTGATAATAAGTTTTTTCCCGGAAATTTAAAACGCCCTGTGGATTGTACCAGCTATAATAGCATATGTATCTTATAATCAAACTATAGCCACATCTTCTCTTAACATTTTGTGTTTTGATTCACCGCGTTATCTTGATTTTTAAATGAAATATACAGTTAAAGATTAAAGAACTCCAGTTTAATACAAAAATGTAAAAAGAACGATTGTAACAATAACAACAAAAATATTAACAAAATCAATAAAACCAACATTATAATAAAGAATATTAATATCGCGTATTTCTGCCTCTACTTCTAATTATGGCTTCACATCGACGGCTCACACTCGAAACCAGATGTCTAATCTCGTCTTGATCAATGACATTTCATATTTCTCGTAGCATATTTGCTACGTCATCAAGGGAGGCAGGCAAGGGATCATGATTTCTTAGTCATTTACCCATATTATCCCACAAATGCTCGATGGGGTTGAGATCCGGACTATTTGCAGGCCAGTCTAAAGTTTTAACACCCACCTCATGTAAGTACTCTTGCACTATATAGCATTATCCTGCATCAGTAAAAAATTATTACCGGGCGAAAGGGACAACATGCTCAAATAAAATGTCCTCGATATATCGTACACTATTCATGGTACCTTAATCTTTAATCTTTAAATGTATATTTCGTTTAAAAATAAAGATAACCCGGTGAATAAAAATACAAAATGTTAAGAGAACATGGGGCTATAGTTTGATTATGAGACATATGCTGTTATAGCTGGTACAACCAACAGGGCGTTTCAAATTTCCGAAAAAAAACTAATAATTACACTTGCACCCTATATACTTAAAATGTTAATTTAAAAGAATTTTTTAATAAAGGCATCATAACCAAAGAATAAACCTCAATTTTAAAACAAAAATTACCAAATTCGGTTTGACGGTTCGCGAGAAAATCAACTTTGAAAATGTGACAAACTTTTAGTGGTGCGTTAAATTTGACGCGAAGTGTAGTTAATTAAAATATTATTTTTTTTCTCATATTTAACGATGGGGGCGAGTGTTTTTGTGAATGAATAATTGCTTGTAGACCTATTAACAATGTTATTACAGATTTTGAAACAAAAAAAAAATTTAATGAATTATTTGTTAACTAAGCTATATTTGCTAATTAATATATATTTTTTAAATATTATGAAAAATTTTTTGAAATCGGGACATCATTATTTATTAGAATAATTATTAAGAGTCCACCAAAAAAATATTCAACCATTTTCATTCAAATTTGTATGAAATATGCCTACTTGTTTATAGCAATGCATTTGAGATGCGTGATTTTTCTAAATTAAACAATTGCGTTGAGCGACCTCTAAATTTTAATTGATTTCTCTAAAATTTTTACAGATTTTTATTTTCTTGATACTCTTTGAAAACCCGAGTGGTCTCGCATAAAATTCAAAAAAAAATCTTTTTTGCATCACCCTACTATACATCCTATACCATAAAAATAACTAACCTTTGCAAAACAAAATACAGCAGAGAAGAGGTCAATTCATAAGAAATCAACCAATTATGTTTGCTGACAAAACTTATTATTTTTATTATTGTATCAATTTTTGTACTTAGATAGTTGAAATGTTGGATCTTGGAAGAGATTGTTTCTTCTATAACTATATTTTATGCTTATTTATTTGTACCCCGGTTACATCTTATTAACTCCTATATATATTCTAACTACTGACTAATAAGTTATTAGAATGGTCGGAGGAACTGTCAAATATTCAATATTTGCAGTTTAATAATTTATGCTTAACCAACTAGGCAAATTTCTTAGTTCAATAAACTATCTATTTGATTTATGTTTATATATTGTTTTTATTCTCGAAAAAAATAATTAATATCGTTGTTGTCTGTGTCTGCCTCTCCGAAATTGATGTGACTTGACCTATCTCTCTATCTCTATTAAATCTACCCCGATTCTGTCCTCGATTGTTATTAAAATATCTAGGCCCACTATTTTGGTAGTGTCCTCTATTAATTTGGTTACGAGTTAGTCTATTAAATGAACCACGCCGACGTGCAAAGTGAGTACCATGGCCACGCCTATTTATTGACATTATTTGATCATTAGTTCGAGGCAATTCCTCCTTCTCTGCAGCTCTTATTGCACCTTTTAATGAAGAAAAATTTCGAGCCGCAACGATGGTACTCAATTTGCTATTGCGTAGCCCATCTGAAAACACTTTAATCGCGTTTCGTTCATTTATCACCTTTTAGACAGCTGTCTGAGATACAGTAAGATCTACAAATAATTCTTCTAATTCTTTGCCGAATTTAACCACCGATTTATTACCTTGTTTTGCTCGCGATAGTTCAGCCTGCAAAGCGGTGTCCGATTTCCGAGCTATTAAATGTTTTCTCATATCTTTTAGAAGCACATCCACCGTATCGTACGTGCTTTCAAGTCTTATTTTCGCACCTGTTGAAAACCTCGTTTTTAACACAAAATTAATTAATGGATTTCTTTCCCCTGATATCATGCTACTATACAAGTCAATAGCATCAATTAGCTGATAAGTCTTTTCCTCAGTATCACCCATCATGGGCAAAAGACTGACAGCTAATTTCAGCCGACATGGTAACGTTAGTACTAGATTTTCTTTTAGCAAACTCTACAATATTTTGATACGTACTTGAAATTTTATCAATTAATGTCCGAAGTAATTTTTTGACTTTGACTCTGACCAATAATTGAGGAGCGATCAGACAAAACCAGACAAATCCATTTAAGTGATTTGCAGAAATAAGTCAAAAGCAAAAGAATTATTTTATTTTTGATTTCTTTCTGCAAATCACCAAAATGAATTTGTCTGGTTTTGTCTGATCGCTCCTCAATTATGCCCGCTATATTATATAGTTCCCTAGTTTGACAAACTTTAGCATTTAATAAATTTTTCTTACGCCTATCCTAATTTAATTTAACCAAATTAACTTTTATATAATCTAATTCCCTACAAATATCATCTATCTCCAAAAGCTATTTAATTAATTGTCCACACGTATGGAATTTGATGTAAAAATATGTTAAAAATGTGTAGGTACTCATCACTATTCTCACGTTGGTACATTTGGCGTTTTCAATTTAAAATATATAATCTTCCAATTTTTTTTTTAAATAGTGATATTATTTACTATGCAATAAAAATTAAAATTGCGTATGTAGCCGTTGTGGAGATATACACTTAAATGTATTTTTTATAAATTAATGCGCAACAGTAAGCTTCAAGACTGCGATACGTTGTCCCTCACGTCTAACGTTGATACGTCTATTGGTCTGTCCCACGTAGCTTCCGTCACAATTCTTACAAGGAATTTCGTACACCCCTTGTGCCTCCAACTTCATTTTTGGTTTGGCGTTTGGAAGTATTTGACCGATCTTTCTTTTGGCGTTAAATGTGGTCCAAAGTTATGTTTTTTTAGAACTTTGCCTATTCTCTCGGTTGTCCCTTTGACGTGGGGAAGAAAGGCCTTCCAAGTTGGTTTGTTGTTCTCGTCCTCTTTGGTATTTAACCGGCGTCGTGGTCTAAGAGCCTTTTTGATGATGGTTTTGGAGAATTCGTTTTACTGTAGCGTCGTTTGGATTTTCAGGTCTTCTTGTTTCTTGTGGTCATCATCCGCCAGCCTTTCGGATAGCGTGACAAGTGTCTTAATGACTGACTGCAGCTGTGACGGGTGGTGGTGAGCCATTATTTTTCTTGATTATGAGGACATCCAGAAAAGGTAATTGGTGTTCTTTCTCGGTTTTTATTGTGAACTTGATCTTTTTGTGAATTCCGTTGAGATGGTCCAGGAATTTATTCAGTTCCGCTTCTCCGTGGGTCCAGATGATAAATGTGTCATCTACGTACCGTAGCCATAACTTTGGTTTTAGTGTTGCCTTTTCGATTGCTTGTACTTGTCTTCCATGAATAAGTTGGCTATTGCTGGCGATATTGGGGAGCCCATAGGAGTATCCTTTGTTTGTATCTCTGGTAGTTGTATATGAAATACGTGTTTTCTTTGAATTGTCTCCAAGGCTTCGCTGACTGGAATATTCGTAAAGAGACATCGGAGCTGATTTATGTCCTCGATGAAGTGGTTTGCGTTTTTTTACGAAATTGACTTTGAAAAAACAAGTTTCCGTGAAGCCATTGAAATAGAAAAACATTCAAGAAACCTTAACACAAGAGACGAGACACAGATACTACCAACTGCATGGAAACCAGCTTTTACAACCACCAAAAAGCGATCAAGGGAGCCGAACATAACACAGGTACAATCGCAGTTACGGTTAATTAAACCATTTGATGGCAAAATGCGTTACTTTTTTCCAAAATTTTAACATGTAGATTAGGGTGTCCCAAAAAAAAAATATTTTTTTTCTTCTCGTCTCTTGTGAAAATATGTTGGTTTGTCATGTTTTAAGGGCCCTGTCAAAAGATCAGCACCATTAAAAAATTTTTAGGGGTCGCTCAAGATTTTTAAAAATTACCAAAATCGTCAAAAATTGGATTTTTTTTAATTTTAATTTTTTTTCTCGTTCCGATATTATTTTTTAATTTAAAAATAATAATGATTCTGAAAATTTCAAATCGATATTTTAATTTCTAAAGGTCGCTCAAGATTTTTTTAACTTTCAAAGTAGAGTATTTTGAATGTTTTCGAGCGACCTCTGAATATAAATATCAACAAACTTTTAGCGACCTTTAGAAATCAAAATATTGATTTTAAATTTATTGAATTTTTATTATTTTCAACCTAAAAAATAATATCGAGACGAGAAAAAGAATTAAAATAAAACAAAAATTCAATTTTTGACGATTTTGAAAATTTTTAAAAATCTTGAGCGACCCCTACAAAATTTTTAATCGAGCTGATATTTTGAAAGGGCTCTTACAGCATGATAAACTAACATATTTTTACAAGAGACAAGAAAAAAATATATATTCTTTTTTTTTGGGACACCCTAATGTACAGGGCCATATTACCCATTAGGCAGGCAAGGCAATTGCCTTAGGCGCCACAAAAATATAGACTCATTGTCCCCAACCAACTTAAAAAAATTGTTACCAAATGGTTTATTTTTCCAAAAAATAATGCCTTACATAAAACTACAGGGAATTAAAGTTGTTCAACATTTTTTAAATACTTACTACCCAAGTAGCACCACTGGTTAAATTAACGTTATTTTGTAATAAGTGGGGAATTTAATTATGGTAAAATTAACGTTATGATAGTTAAACTTAACTTCTTGGTTAACTTAAGTTAACCAATTTTGGTTAAAAAGAAGTTAATATTTGATAGTTTTTGGTTTATTTTACCTTTTTTAATTTCTTTTTAACTCTTAATTCAATTTAAGTTTATTTAAACTACTTATATTACATATATATATTTTTAAATTATGTTTTACTTATATGTATTTTTTTAATAAAAAATATTTTAATTTATAAGGGATAATAAGGTAAGTAAGTAAGTATAGTATCTAGTAATAGGCGCCAAATTTTTAAGTGCCTAAGGCGCTGGATTGCCTTAAGCCGGCCCTGCTAATGTAGATGTTATGTAATATTTTATTTTTTTTCTTGTATACCCTAGTAGCAATTTTTGTCAAAGACTTGGGCCAGAATGGGTCAAGATACTTTGTACAGATTTTTTATCAAGAATGGGACAAGAATTGTTCCAGATTCTTGGCCAAGATTATTGGGCAAGACTTGAGCCAGACTGTGGCCAGAATTTTGACAAGAATTTGACCAGAAATCTATAGAGTAGAGGTTCTCATTCTACAGTAGCATCAGAGCCGTACCGAGGCACACTTTTTTGGGGGGGGCGGAGATGATAAAAAACCAACTTTTTTTTTATACAGTATGTCCATGGATAGAGGGCCCAAGAGGACAAATGGACTAAAATTTTCATTTTTCGACCAAAAGTCATTCCTTATAAAAAGTTCTGCTTGTTTAAAAAAGTCTATTGCCATACATAATTTGAAAATATTATACAGGGGGGTCAAAAAACAAGAAAACATGAAATACTCTCAGGAGTAAACTACCTTTATTTTTCGTTTTGGAGCAAAATGACAAATAAAAAAAAGATTTCAAATTGTATCCAAAGACCATTTGTAAAATTTTAACTTGGTATTCGGAAAAATAAAATTTGGAATATTATTCCAAATTTTATTTTTCTTAGTTTTAAAATTTAATTTCCCATTTACAAAAATGACACAATCAACAATAATCAAGTAACGTCAAATTGACAATTTGCATTCTATCATTGTTCATTTTGGTAATTAATGTAAATTTACACAAAATGTCCGGGTTAAGAACCCTATACATAGGTAAAGGATACTTGAAATGAGGTACAAAAGTATAAATTAGAAATTAAATTTTAAAAGAAAATTTAGAATACTGAGTTGAAATTTTACAATTAGTCATTGGATAGGATATCCTAATAATATTATTTGTCATTTTGCTCCAAAACGAAAAATAAAGGTAGTTTATTCCTGAGAGTATTTCATGTTTTCTTGTTTTTCGACCCCCCGTATAAAATTTTCAAAAAGTAAAGTAATAGACTTTTAAAAACAAGCAGAACTTTTTGTGAAGAATGACTTTTGGTCCATTTGTCCTCTTGGGCCTTCTAGTATAAAAAGTATACGCTATAAATATAAAAAATGGAACCTACTAGGTAGGTAAATAAAAAAAAATCAAAATAAAATCCAAATTTAAGCTACTAGGTTAAACCTAAAAAATACAATTTTATTTACGGTAACAATTATAGGAGGTTACAATAGGTTAAAAATTATAATATTGTAAATTACAATTTCTAATATGTATGGTTTAAAAATTATATTTTATTTATTGTGATGAGTAGGTTAGTAGGATAGGTAAACCCTACCAACCTACCCAAATAGATTTTGCCAACCGTGTTTGGATTTGGAACCAACTGCCTAGACTTTGGTGGGGCGACTGCCCCCCTACACCCCCCTTAGGTCCGGCCCAGAGTAGCATCATTCACAATACTACTCTATTAAATGAAATAGTCAAAATTCTACTATTTGAATTAGTACCAGCATTTTTTACTAATAAAGAAGTCGTTTTCACTTTAAAATGGTTATATTTTACTACTTAAAAACTATATGCATAAAATTTCGGGACACCCTGTATAGGCAAGAATTTTCTAGTAAGCTTTAGGACAAAAGTGACGTTTGGGTTATTTATAATAGTTATATTTTTTATAATTTTATAAAAAAAATTTGAAATATTAACTCTGAAAAAAATTGGGGATGTTTTTGTAACTTTGCCCCCCCAAATGTTACGCCTATGATGAAATTTTAAAAGTTTTGATCTTAGATCTAGATTCAGCATGTCAAAATTACCAAATTACCAAATCTCCACTTCATGAACGTTTTAATGAAAATATGAGATAATAATAATGAGAGTAATTTATTTATAAATGCATTTTTCTCGAAAATGGTGCATCTAAACGATCTAAATAAAGAGTACTTATTTTTCGTAAAAAACTTTTCATAATTTCATAAACAAAAATTAAAACATTAACCTAGAAAAAAGTTAGGGCTATTTTTGTAACTTTGCCCCCCCAAATGTAACGCCTATGATTCAATTTTAACAGTTTTGATCTAATATCTAGATTCAGCATGTCAAAATTACCAAAGTACCAAAAATTTATATCTTCCCGTTCAAACCTCTAGGAATAGTTTTAAAAAAATGATCCTCTTAGGCTCCTATTCAGGGGGCCGTAGCTCCGTTAGGGGGCATTTTTTGTTTATTAAACAAACAAGTGTTATTTTTCTATAAAGAATGTATTTTTTAAGTTTGGCCCCCCAATTTCGGGACACCCTGTATAGGCAAGAATTTTAACGTATACGTCAAAATTCTTGGCCAAGAATCTGGTCGAAATCTGGTCACAGACTTGTCGCAAGTCTGGCACCAGTCTGGATAAAGAATTTTGATCAAGAGTCTTGGTCAAGAATTGTCCAATTTTTTACAAAGTGCTTTTCCAAGTATCTTGACAAAGAATCTTGTCCAATTCCATTGCTACTAGGGTAAAAGCCTAAAATGGCGAAATTTTGATTTATTGTCCTAAAAGAACATTTTTATGAGCCTTAAATAGGCTCTTTTAATTTTTTAGAAAAAAATATTTTTTATTGCGAAAAAGTAAATTATTTTTAATTTCTTGCTATTATTTCAACTAGACGCCCTTGGCGAGTCGAGGACCACAAACCCTAATGAAAAGAGTAATTGTGTTTTTATTATATCTAAATATTTATTATAAATAATTATGGAGTTTCTAAAATAATGGTTAAAAATTATTATTTACTTTGTGACACACATCGTATATATGAAAATTACAGTAAAATTTATGAACACAAAGTTTGTGTTCATAAATTTTACTGTAATTTTCATATATACGAGGTGTGTTCAGAAAATAACGGGAATTGTTAAATTTCGCGGCTTCGGAGGGTCCGGTTGTCATAAAATTTTATTTATTATGTTGGTATACATGCCCCCAAAGTATGATAAAAACTGTTGCTGTTTTTATTGTTTAAGGCCGTATTACAGCCGGCAATTCTTTCGGCAATTGCAATGAAAATTGCCGTAGGCATGCGCGGTAGATACATTTCGACGAATCTCTTGCAATTGCCGAAAATCGGTCCGGATGGATTTTTATTGCCGTTTTACGGCAATTCTGGGGTGAAATCTGGTAACTTTTATGTTACCAACCCTACTACAAATTCCCTAGAGAGATGCTGTTTGACTTAAACAGTTTAAGGTTATTTGTTTTATGATTGGCGTTGTATTCAAAGTTCTAGTATCCATTTCACTCATTAATTTTTAAATATCTGCACTAAATAACAAATAAACTTAGTGTTTACAAAATCGTATATTTTTCTTCGGTTGGTAGCACGGTAATAAACAGCAAGTTTTCTTGCCATTGCCGGCTGTAAA
Source organism: Brassicogethes aeneus (assembly GCA_921294245.1). Lineage (NCBI taxonomy): Eukaryota > Metazoa > Arthropoda > Insecta > Coleoptera > Nitidulidae > Brassicogethes > Brassicogethes aeneus. The sequence goes on along the minus strand of OV121133.1, from coordinate 57,360,515 downwards.
ACAACATGCAAGACGGCCTTGAAAACTAGATGGCAAGAAAAATTGCTGCAAGAAGAATTGCCGGCTGTAATACGGCTTTTACTTTGTCTGTGGCAGCCGCTAAGGTTAGACGTGTTTTATGAGCTCGGCGATTTTCGTTCAAGAAATGAATCAAAGAGAATTTGTATCCAATTTTGCTTAAAATATGAAATAAGTTCTGTTAAATGTTAACAAAGGCCTATAGTGAGTCTGCTATAAGTAAAACAAGAGTTTACAAGTGGTATAAGAGTTTCCAAGATGGCCGTGAAGACGTTGAAAATGACGAAAGCCCCGAACGCACAAGCACATTAACAACCGATAAAAACATGGAAAAAGTGGAAGAAATGGTTATAAACCATCAGAGAAGTGGCTAATGATGTTGGTTTATCGATATCCCATGAAATTTTTTCAAATGTTTTGGGTATGAAACGCGTGGCAGCAAAATTTGTTCCAAAATTGTTAAGTTTTGAACAAAACTTTTGGCCAAAAACAATACTGTAATGCTGACCCAGCCTCCATATTCGCCGGACATGCCTCTGTCTGACTTTTTCCTATTCCCAAAAATAAAGAGAACCTTAAAGGGCCGTCGTTTTCCAAGCATAGATAACATTAAAAGCGCATCGCTGAAATAACTAAAGGCTATCTCAACGATCGAGTTTTAGAAGTGTTTCGAGTATTGGAAGAAGAGCTGGCACATGTGCATAATATCTAATGGGGACTATTTTGAAGGCGACAACATTAATGTAGACGAATAAATAAATATTTGTTTCAAAAAACGAAAATTCCCGATATTTTCTGAACACACCTCGTATATTACATATATGGTAATTTCAGACTTTTTAGCAGTTTTTAGTAAAATAATTTCTCGCCATCTATGGCATAAATAAATAACTCTCCACAATTTACAGGTGGTAAATAGTCTTTCTATAAAGACAATAGATGGCTAAAGCCAACTTTGACAACCGCTGGAATCAAGTTTTCAATCACCGTATCCTTTTGTTTGTATTTGTTTATATTTTTGTTCAGCGTCGGCCTGCTTGTTTCTGGTAAGTTTATAGAGATTTAATTAAATTACAAATATATTAAACTTTAAAATATTATGAACAATATTTGAGGAGCATCCGTGCAAAACCGGCTAAATCCATTTTATTCAGTTTTTGTTTTTTTTTGATTTCGCATCTTTGGGTTCATTTCTATCGACAACCAAAATAATTCAGTTTAAATCCGACTAAATCCATGTTAAAATCACATTTAAAATGTAGCTTTAGGAGCAAAACCGGCCAAATCCACATTTTTGTCTTATAAATCAAGTACCACAAAGCCCACAAAACTCAAGTTTGCTTTTTCTTTTATCTGCAAAGGCCAAGAAACCGAGAGTTTTTGCCATTTTCCCAACATTTTATTAAAGTGGATATAGCCGGTTTTGCACGGATGCTCCTCATTTATTGACAAAAAAAAATTGATTTTTATAAGAGCGGCTGTTTAAAGTTTAATTTATATGCAAATGAAATTTTAAAAAGCTGTTTTTCCGTGTTTAGGTTTTGGGAGATTCTATCTTTCAAAAATCTGACACGGAAAAACAGCTTTTTAAAATTTCATTTGCATATAAATTAAACTTTAAACTGCTATTTGTTCCTCTTTAAATTTTGGGAGATAGAACAATCTAATTCTCAGGTCAAGCTTGTCAGGCTATTATAGCCTGACAAGCTTGACAAGTGACAGAATTGAGTTCAATCCCCGGCTGGGTCAAAACTTTTTTTAAATTTAAATCTACTAATTTGACTATTTCATTCAGTAGAATTTGACTAATTATTAGTGACTGCTTTTTCGCTATGACAATTAGTCAAATATGACTTATAATTAGTTATTTTTGACTAATTCATTTTAAGAGAGTATAAACACGTTTATCTACTTTTTATCCAATCTATTTATACCATATTAAAAGGCATGTAATTCCGCAACTTCTCTCTAATTGAACCGGTCTTGTAACTTTAACCGTTTCCGGAATAGCAATGCTATCGAATGACAATTTGGACACCCTATATAAACTGTACAGAAAAGATTGTGCATATTATCACTCTTTTTAGAGCTTTTCTAAAAACAATGATGTTATGCTCTTTAACGTGGTTTATGTTTGAACCTTTAAAAACCAAGAAGCTATAGCTACAGGGTTTAATGCAAAATACATAGTCACCAATACAAAATAACCGCTCATAAAAAAACTAAACATCTAAAACATTAAAGAATACCTGTTTAGGTACACTGTGAGTACCTATAGTACAAACATTGGTAACAAAATAATAAATAAATAAATTTTGTCAGCAAACCTTTTAAATCAAATTGGTTGATTTAATATGGATTGACCGGAAGCTAAAAAAAGGACAGTTCTTACCTGTGCGACGGTGGTGGAGGTCTGTGTAGTGACCGAGGGTCGCACGGCTGAAAAAAGTTGGCTAAAGCGGGTCCTTCGCGTATGCTGTTGCTCCTGCTGACCCTCGTTGGCCTGCTGATTTTGCTGCTGATTGTTGCTGGGAATCTGCTGATCCTGGGGCTGTCCGTGGATACGGATCGTGTGCCTGGGAGGCGACGCGTTGTTTAAAATGAACTGCTGAAACTGTGCTTGTTGTAGAATGATGGGCAACTCGTAATGATGAAAGAAGTACACCATAGAATGCTGAAATAATAAAATTGTTACAATGTAGAATGCAGTTTTGACTTACCTTATTAATATATATTGATTTTAAGTGAAAAGAAAATGTATAATCAAAAACATAACGCAAAAATTATATTTGACGATGTCAATATGACTTTTTAGAAATAAGTTTTAAAGTATAGTGTGTGACCTGATCTTTTAATTTATATGTAAAATTGTCCGCTAAATCCTAAAATGTCAAAATAAATTAAAATACCTAGTAAATTTTCCATAATGAAATTAAAGGCAAATAAATTTTTTATCATTTATTATGTCTATCATATAATATTATAATATGATAATGATATACACACACATATACAGGGTGTCTCAAAACTTTTGAGTCAAAAGTCAAGGACAGCAGAAAAAGGGTGGATAGAGGATGGGATTCTGTCTAATAGTCTGCCATTTTTTGATCAGAAGCACCATTAATAAGTTATTAATAAAATAAAGTAGTCAATTACAGACGTGCTCTAGCAGAACGATTAGAGGTGGGACAACACAAACTTTTTTAGTAATTCCATGGCTATGAACGTATCATATTGTAAAATGACCTTAATTTTATTTTTTCTGTCACTGTCAGTTAAAATAATTATTTTATTAATATTAATAATAATTAATTTTAACTTTATATTATTTAATTAAAGATAGGTATTTCAATAAATATTTTAATCTTGAAAAATGAATCGTCCAAAAAAATTTTCGGCAGAAGAAGCAGTAAGAGACTTAACTTTGAAGGATGGGGGCTATTCGATGTCATGTTGCTAATGTGATAGGAAGACATCGTTCGACTATAAGTCGTATGGTTAAACGATTTAAAGAGACAGGATCTTACTCTTCAAGGTCAGGACAAGGGCGAAAACGATGTACCCATCCAAGGGATGAGCGTTTTATTAGGCAAACTGCTCTAGAAGCAGGAAGATTACTAGTACTAGGCTAAAAAGTGAGCTTAGAACTGCTCGCCATAATACAATATCGTCTCGAACAATCAGGAGACGTTTAAATGAGGCAGGTTTAAGCAAGAGAAGACCGGCAAAGAAACAATTACTGACCAGAGAGTACAGAGTTTCAAGATTGCGTTTTGCCAGAAATTATCAACATTGGACTGTTAATGATTGGAAGAAGGTTTTATTTTCTGATGAAACGAGAGTTAGTCTCAATTCTCCTGATGGTGTGAACGTGTTTGGCGAAGGTCAGGAGAGAGATTTGCAAGTGGCAATATCTCCCCTAAAATCCCGTTTGGTGAAGGCTCTGTAATGTTTTGGGGAGGAATATGCTTCAACGGACGCACAGAGTTAGTCCCTATACGTGTAAGATCAATGAACGCCGATTATTATCTAGAAAACATTGTAATTGAACATGTAATGCCATTTGTTTCTTTTTTGGGACCGAATAGTTTATTTATGCAGGATTATGCATTTATCAAAGCGAGCAGAAATTATACAATTATACAAATAACAAATAATCTAAACATCTCTTGAAATGTCAGAAAAGGTCCATAGCCTACTTGAAAACATTTAACAATAATTGTTTTAAATAATAAAGTCTATAAAAACATGTTACGGTATAAAACGGCGTATCTCCTTTAATAACAGAGATAATGAAGTAAACCAAAAAAGAAAATGTTGGCGAAAGATTAATCTACCGTCTAATGTCAACTGCTATATGTTTCGGTTGCTAGTATACTCCACAGTAGTCCAGTCATCTAGGCATTTCACCTCGGAATCTAACGGAATAAGCTGAATTTTTGTACAAACCTTTATTTTAGCATTGCAAATGTTGTCTCAAAAGTCACATATGCCAACGTGTGAGCGGCCTTAGATATTCAAGGTCAAAGGTCGCAAAAATCAATTTTTTGAGAATATCTCCCTTTTCTCTGCCTCCTATTTGCATTTATTATACAAGTTGTAGAGAATACAATTCTCTACAAATTTTGTTTAAAACATTTTTTTATACGTCTAATCGTTTTTGATATAGAGGGCGCAGAGTGTGGAGCGCTCAGCCATACGTACCTTTGGAGCAAGGTAAATCATGAATCCCAATCTATTATACCGTTTTTTTAATTAATCATTTATTAAATATTTAATACCTTATATACAGGGTGTTTCTTTTAACTTGAGACAGCTCAATATCTCGAGAAATACGCATTTCACGGAAAAATGTCTTAAATAAAAGGTTAATGTGACCAAAGGGGACATTATTTGGTGCTACCGCTAGCCACCCCCTACCCCTCCTTAAGGGTGAAACGGGGGGTAACTTTGGAAAGTCAAATGGAATGACCCGATTTTTTTCACAGAGTTTGGTAGTACATAAAAAAATGAATAACTTTTATTTGAAAGTTTCTTTCAATTTATCAACAGATGGCGCTGTATTTCAAAATTTAAGAAAAAGGGGTTTCCTTGTAAAATGTATTATTTGAAACGTTTGAAAAACAAAAATTAATATTAAATCAACAATAGTCGGCTCTGAAAACAATTTATAACAAATGTTCGAAATGTCGTCCTTCCATTTCGACACCAAGTGGAGCACCAGCGTCCCTGGTCGGTAAACGTTTGGTGCGGTACCTTAAGCGAACGATTAATCGGACCCTTCTTTATTGACGGTGTATTAAATGGCGAAAAGTACCGGAATTTTCTAGAAAACGATCTGACGGACCTTTTGGAGGATGTACCACTAGCACGGCTCCAAAACATGTGGTACCAGCAAGATGGTTGTCCTGCACATTATTCGACAATTGCTCGAGAGGTGTTGGATCGGGAGTTCAATGGCCGGTGCACCGCGGTGGATCGGTAGACGTGGTCCAGTAATTTGGCCTGCTCGATGATGGCGTAAGATCAGGTGATCGAGCCTCGATCACCTGATCTTACGCCACCAGACTTCTTTCAGTGGGGTTACTTGAAAGAAAAAGTTTACGCTGCAATTCCTACAACTTGGGAGGACATGGTGGAGCGGATCAGGAACGCCTGTGCGGCGATACCGCCCGATATGTTGGCGCGTTGTGTGCCAGAATTCATTACCCGCATTTAAAAATGTGCTGAAATGGAATGACGACATTTCGAACATTTGTTATAAATTGTTTTTATAGCCGACTATTGTTGTTAATGTTAATTTTTGTTTTTCAAACGTTTCAAATAATACATTTTACAAGGAAACTCATTTTTCTTAAATTTTGAATTACAGCGCCATCTGTTGATAAATTGAAAAAAGTTTTAAATAAAAGTTATTTATTTTTTTATGTACTACCAAACTCTGTGAAAAAAATCGGGTCATTCCATTTGACTTTCCAAAGTTACCCCCCGTTTCACCCTTAAGGAGGGGTAGGGGGTGGCTAGCGGTAGCACCAAATAATGCCCCCTTTAGTCACATTAACCTTTTATTTAAGACATTTTTCCGTGAAATGCGTATTTCTGGAGATATTGAGCTGTCTCAAGTTAAAAGAAACACCCTGTATATTTTTATATATTTTTTTAAAACAAATAGTCATTAAATATTACTTACTTTTGACATACCTACAAATAATTAAATAATGAAGTGAATCATTCTAAATATATTCTAATGTTATTCTAATTAATGATAAATACATTTTAAGAAGAAAAGACATTAAATGAATTTGCCTTGAATATGTTATCTCTGGTCATCTCTTGGATCCAGATATTGCTTTTAAAATAACAGAACCCATCAATACACTACACAGATTTTATTTCTGGGCAAAAAATAATCCAAACATAAAAAACATTGCAATAGAATTTTTCACGCACAATGATTATGCGAATGAAACCACTGCATTGAAAGCTCGGTTTGAAAAAGCAAAAGTGATTCGTGGCACACTAACATTTCATTGCATTAGGCCAATAACGAAGAAGAAAGTGTCAGCCAAGAAAGCTCTGTCGAGGCCCTTGTCTCTAAGTAAATGTTTATATATTATTATATTATTGGAGTGATTTTAATAAACAATTGTCTTAGCACCAAAACCACCGTATTATTCACACCTTCTACAATCCCTCGACAAAACCTTCTTTTATAGAACTACAGCAGTTCTATTCAATAGTTAATAATTTTATACATGTATACATAATAGTTTTAGTCATATGATTTACTTGATTTTACTTTTAAATTTAATAAACAAGTACAGTCCAACCTTTTTTATTCTTAACCACAAATAATAATTTGGTTTTGCTGCCAATATAACAGAAATAATTGCCAACTAATCTCCCAAATTTTTGACGTTGTCAAATTCCGAATAAAAAAAACAAACTATGTTATAGACTCTATATATAGAGTATAGATATATCTATACTCTATAACTCGAAGTTTAAAAGATATACTCCGTATGTCGAAGTAGGTAATGATATCAGTTTAAAATTTTCCCAAGCAATAAAGCTAAGAAAAGTTTTATTTTATTTAAACTAAGCACATATCTATATTTATTACCCTATGTTCCTTAACTCAAAAGAAGGTGATTGGTTATTTCTAGATTTTTACATATATGTATATTAGACTGGTTCAAAAAATCGAATATTTTTTTTTCTTCAAAGCCCGAATTGAAATATCTTCCTAGTAGTGAAAAAAGAAGCCTGTGAAAATTGTAGCTCTTAATATTAATATTTAGAGGTCGCTCATCGTGAATTTCTATTTTACGTTTAAATAACACAGGAATTCTTTTTCTTTGAAATTTTATAACTCGTTTTTGAGGGAACATATTGAAATAAGCGACACATATTTTTAAAGAAAATTGAACGCTCTACAAAAAATGTCTCTTATAATTTTTTCATAAATTCACTTCTTTTATAGTTATTCAAGGTTGAAATTAGTATTAATTTAGCACACAATGTAATATAGTCAGTGCCTTAATAATGATGTAGATAATCAGTGCCGCAGTTACTTGGGGGGCTGCTCCCCTTTTCACCTCAGTCTTTGACGCCACTGGAAATTTTAAAATAATAAATAAATGTTTAGGTCAAGTTCGGCTGAAGGACTACGGTCAATAGCCTTTGAACTTGGTTTTAGTTCAATAAAGCATTATTATTTAGGTCAAGTTTTTAATTAATGGAAAAAATTTGCTCTTGTAAAATTTTGATTTGGGGCCTGGTTTCTAAAATATTTGCTCAAAAATGTTTCCTCGCAAAATTACATTTTTAGATTGTCTGTTCAATTTAGAGAAAAAAAACTGTGCTAAAATTTTAATTTAGGGCTTCGTTTTTGAAATATTTGGGAACACACTCCAAAAAAACTGCGGCAAAAGTATTCTTGGATAAATAAATTAATTATTTAAAAAATGAAGCACTAAATCAAAATTTTACATGAGTAGTTTTTTTCTCTAAATTAAACAGATAATCTAAAAATGTGTTTATTATTAAAAAAAATTCCAGTGGCGCCTAAGGTGAAAAGAGGAGCAGCCCCCCAAGTAACTGCGCAACTGATGTTTTTTTAAATAATTATCCACATCATTACTAAGACATTGAATATATTGTGTACAAAATTTGATAAAAATTGATTAAGTGGTTTAGAAGTTATGATGGGGAAACAAGTTTTTTTATAAACTTTGACGGAAAGCGTCTCTGCGAGGAAACATTTTTGAGCAAATATTTCAGAAACAAAGACCCAAATCAAAATTTTACAGGAGTAAATTATTTCTCTAAATTAAAAACTTGACCTACAAATTTATTTAATATTTTAAAATTTTTAGTGGCGTCAAAGACTGAGGTGAAAAGGGGAGAAGTCCCCCCACATTATTATTAAGGCACTGACTATATTACATTTTGTGCCAAATCTGATGAAAATTAATGTTGTGGTTTAAAAGTTATAAAGAGAAAACTAGTTTTTTTTGTAATCTTTGACGATCTGTATTTTCCTTAGAAAACATTTTGAGAAATGTTAATTAATGAAAGTCTACCTTAAAATTAATGTATCTCAAACTGGACCGCCCTGTATAATCTTTTTTGAAAATTTTATATAAATTATGTTTCTTTAAAAAAAATTATCGCTCGTTCCAATATGTCCACTCAAAAAAAAAGTTATAAAGTTAAAAGTTTAAAAATTCCTGTGTTATTTAAACGTTACATTTATTATATGTCTAATTTCAACCTTAAATAACTATTAAAGAAGTGAATTTACGAAAAAATTATTAGAGACATTTTTTGTAGAACGTTCAATTTTGTCCAAAAACATATAGATATGTGCACTCAAAAACGAGTTATAAAATTTCAAAGTTAAGAAAAAAGAATTCCTGTGTTATTTAAACGTAAAATAGAAATTCACGATGAGCGACCTCTAAATATTAATATTAAGAGCTACAATTTTCACAGGCTTCTTTTTTTTACTACTAGGAAGATATTTTAATGCGGGCTTTGAAGAAAAAAAAATATTCGATTTTTTTGAACCAGTCTAATGTATATGTATCATTAGGCGTCCCATACTCTCAATTTGCCCAAGGGCGTAAGGTTACGCCGCGCGCCGCGTCACAGGCCGTGTCGCCGTTTTGACCCAGTTCTTATCAATCCTCCAAGCTATAATTTTGGGTTTTTATAGAGAATCGATCAAGGAATACGATGATATTTTTTTCAAAATTTAAAAAAGTGACAATTGTCTCGAAAATCACGTTTGAATAATATAATTGTTTATAACAAATGCAATAGTCGATTATAATCGATAATTATCTTGGAATTAAATATATATGTCATGAAAGTGTCTTCCAAGAGCTACAAAATGCATTTTTGATGAAGTCTGTAGGTTGAATAGAACCGGAGATATAGGCAGTTGAAGGAGGCCGTGTTTTCGATTCGCTTTTTTGCGAAATTTCAACCCCTTGTAACTTCTAAACTAGGGGTGATAAAAATTTAAAAAAATGTTCTATCTATTCATTTGTTCCAAAGAACCTGTAGAAAAATTTATATTAAAATCAGAGAACTCAAGGTCATTTTTCACCTGTTTTTGTCCGGTTTGACGTGGAATGACTCATATATGAAGATAAAATATATTTGATTTAAAAGAAATATAAATATAAGTATAAGGTATTAAATTTTTATTTTAGTAATATTTAATTTATAATTAATTAAAAAAACGGTATAATAGATTGGGATTCACGATTTACCTTGCGCTAAAGGTACGTATGGCTGAGCTCTCCACACTCTGCGCTCTCTATCACAAAAACGGTTCGATGTATACAAAAATTTTGTTAACCAAATTTGTAGAGAATTTTATTTTATACAACTTTTATAAATACGATAGGAGGCAGGGAAAACGAGATATTCTCAAAAAACTGATTTTTGCGACCGTTGACCTTGAATATCTAAGGCCGCTCACACGTTGGCATATGTGACTTTTGAGACAACATTTGTAATGCTAAAATAAAAGTTTTCACAAAAATTCAGCTTATTTCGTTAGATTCCGAGGTTGATCCCTTTTTTTGACTAAGATGACTGTACTACAGGGTGATACGAATTTTCGGAAAAAAACATTACATTTTTATTACACCCGGTATAAATCGAATCGAAATCATTAAAATCAGATCATAAATTCAACAAAAAAATAGCATAAAAAATGTGGCAAAATTTTTGATGTTGCGTTAATTTTGTCCAGGAGTTTATTTACAAACAAAAATACTGTCTATTTTTATCCGTATTTTAAATCAGTCGTTAACGAGTGATATAAATTATATCAACCAATTTACATTTAAGATGATTTTATTGGCCAAAAAAGAAATCTAGTAAACCATGACTTATATTAGCGAAATTATTTTCTATAGTTAAAAGCAAATGTCACAAATGTCAAATAAATCTTGATGAAATTTTAATTGTTTTATGTCTAATTTAAAATGTCAATGTTTAGAAGTCGACTTTTTAAGGGAAAATATAAACGTTGAAAGATAATTACCCAATTTATTTTATAAAACAACAGTTTTTAAAGAAAATTACTACGTTGCCATATCGTGCATAAACCTATATCCACTGATATGCTAAATCAGTTACAAAATAACTACAGCAAATAAGCCACTTCTTCATAAAATCAGTTAAAAATGCATTTTAGTTAAAATGCAAGAATCAATATGCAAGGTGCACATAATTTCTAATGAATACTTTTTCTTTCCTCTATGGTTAACTTCAGTTAGGATTTTTGTTCACTTTCTCCGTTCTAATACAGCATAGTGCTTTGAAAAACTTCGACATCCTGTTGACTTAAAAGTTGGAAAGCTTGTTAAAAAATTCCCTTATTAAAAATAAACAGACCTTGGCGTCTTATCGTCAGTTCGGTGCTTGTATTTCGTAAAACTTTTATCAGGAATAATTCGCATTACAGCTTTTTCGAATAACTTTTAAGTTTAAAAAACAATTCGATGTTCTTATTTCGTTAAATTTGTCGTCGTGTCGGATCCGGACAAAGTCAGCATTTTTCCCGCAGGCTCGCGAATCACTTTTAAAAGCTTTCGACGATTTACCGGTTTATTTTTTAAATACATTTAATTCAGCCTTTGAAATAAAAAAACAAATTGTTTTCCCTCAGCAAATGGAAGTAAACGATATGATCCAGTTTAAAATACAACAAAGAAAAGCATAATTTTATGGACATGAATCATTTTATTTATTTAATATTCTCCCCATCGAGTTTAATACACTTGGCTCAGTGATCTTTTAATGTTTCGTACGGATTTTGTCAAGTGTCTTAAAATAGGCATTAGTTCCCATTCGACTTAACCCAAGCAGCAATTTGTACCTAAACTTGGGCACGACACTTTTTGTTTCCAAATTGTTTCGACTCAAATGTCTGAATGGAAATTGTGTCCATTCTTTAAATTTGTGGCTGCTTTGTGTCGACACCAATCGTGTCCAAAAAAGTATGGCTCTTAGAAGCATTATTTTAGAAACACCCAACCCAATTTGCGCCGCTTTTATGTCCTCTTGGAAACAGTTACACAATTCGGACTCGTTGACTCAATGTTTTCATATTGTACCGTTTTGTTACCAAATGGAGTCAAGTGGACGCAAAAGTTTTCACTTGTATACATTGTAAATTTATGGTGTCTAATTTGTTTAAAAGTCGGACATGGACTAAAATTTCAAATTTATTTTAATGGATTTTAGTTATGCCGAAACAGGCCGAAAAAAACTTTTTTAAGAATTTCAAAACACCTTACCATGAAAAAGTTCTATTCTTACATTTCATTATTAGCCAAAAAAAACAGGTCCGTACTCTTTACCGGGCCCCAGGGCCTGAAAAGAAGGGCAAAAAGTAAATTAAAAAAAGTAACAATTTAGTAATTTTGTGACCTTTCTTATGTCGAATATTATTCTCTATAAATTTTAAATAATTTAAATAATATTTAACCGGGCCCCACTGGCTATGAAAATTGAAAAGTAATTATAATATCATTTTGTTGTGCAGCCCTTCGCAAAATTTGATATTTTTACAGTAACTTATATATTTCTAAATATCAAATTTACCCAGAACTCATCACAAGGAGGTACATATGTATATGCACCTGGAGTTCCATCCACCCTCCCACCCTTAGTAAATTAAGGGTGTTCACTGGTATTAGAAATATTGGCCTTTGTTGTTATGCTCTTATATACCCATCCCTTGATGTCTCACCAAACACCTTTTAAGAAGCCTCGGTAACGAGTTTTACACACCGCTCCACAGATTGTGTATGGCAAGGAAACTTTTCAAAATCGTTTTATCAATTATAATATTTTGTAAATCACTATCACTAAATTTCATAGTATTGGGAGGCTTAGTTATAACACAAGATTGCCAGTCTATAAGGTATATGTAATCCTCAGCACGAAAATTAATTTTAGGTACTTTAAAGATTCTTTTTAGTATTTTAGCATTTAGCATCTTTCCAGATGCAGTAATACAAATACATAAAGTAGTTCATAAAGTTTTTTCAATTAACGGCTATCTAGCACATCCTGAAAATAATCTGATTGCCATGTTAACAGATTCACGTCCTAACATGGCTGTTAAAAGGATTCAAAATAATAATAATAATTGATAAAACGATACCTCCTTGTGGTGAGTTTTGGGTAAATTTGATATTTAGAAATATATAAGTTACTGTAAAAATATCAAATTTAGCGAAGGGCTGCACAACAAAATGACATTATAATTACTTTTCAATTTTCATAGCCAGTGGGGCCCGGTTGAATATTTTTCAAATTATTTAATATTTATAGAGAATAATATTCGACATAAGAAAGGTCACAAAATTACTAAACTGTTAGGTATTTTTTTTTTAATTTACTTTTTTCCCTTCTTTTGAGGTCCTGGGGCCCGGTAAAAAATCGGAGTACGGACCTGTCTTTTTTGGCTAATAATGTAAGGTAAGAATACAACTTTTTCATGGTAAGGTGTTTTGAAATTCGTAAAAAAAAAATTTCGGCCTGTCGTTAACGTTAACCACTAGAATCAGTGGTTATCGGGCAATCCGGCCAATGGGGCCGTTTAAATATAACGATAACCACTAGTGGCTAACGTTAACAAATTATGTAAGTGAATTGGCCTGATTGTATGGGAAAACTTGTAGCCATCCTCAACTAGACAAAGTCTGTACAAAGTCAAATCGATATTTTAAAACCAACGAAAGCCTACCACAAGGAAATCAATTACAAAATGGTGCTTCAGCTGCGAGATGTTATTTGTATGAAGCATCACCAGTGGAAATGAACGACTTATCCAAAGTGTGTCAAAAGGCTGTAAGACGAAAATTCTTAGATTTCGGAATTTCTTCTTAACATGCATGGATACGTTTAATGGAATGGATTTTACACTTATAATTTGACATTTAAAAAATTGGCTGCATCATTACCAGAAAATAAAATACAAAAAGAAGAAAGAAAACTAAAAATTTAATCCCAATTAATAAGGAATCCCTTGCATTGTTGGTGGATGTTGTCAAACAGGGTGCAGGAACAACAAATGATGGTAATACAGACAGAGTTTTTGTTGTAATTATTCTATTACTGCCCAAATTACAGGAATTGATGAAATTCTAATACATAGGATATGTATAATATTAGTTAAGATGGCTTCAGAGAAATAAATACAAGCAGAGAAGTTTGGTAAGTATGCCAAAAAAACAGCCAAACTTTATGTATCCTTATATATGGCTGGTATTATATGCCATCAACAATACATACAATTTTAATTCATGGGGAAGAAATAATACAACATGCAATTGTTCCAATGGGAAAATTGACTGTAGAAGCATCTGAGGCCAAGCATAAAGAGTTTAAAAATATTAGATAGCACCATTCCAGAAAATGTTCCAGGGTAGCAAGTAATGAATATTTATTAAAATCTTTTAATTTTTTCAGATCCATATTTAGCTACTGTTAGACAAAAACTTTATATTGTTAAGGAAAGGGAATTTCCTGAGGAAGTTATGTCACTTTTAAAGCTTGAATAAATAATATGTATATAGAGTTAGTTTTTTTATTCGAATTTTGACGTCAAAAATTTGGAGATATACACTCTTAGAAAAGACCTGGTATTTGTAACTAACTTATTATCGTTGGGGTAAAACTGTTGCAGAAAATAATTTTTTTTGTTTTTTGTTATCAGTACCTTTATATGTGTAACTGCTTGCATCATTACCTGAAAAGATTTAGTTTTGTTGTTGAGTATTATTTACTGCAAAAAGGCGATTAAGTTATTTTAACTGAAACTTTGTGTTGGCTAGAAGTATTGACAACATTATCTCAAAAAAATCATTTCGGCGGTAAAATGTTTTTGTTGGACCAAATATTTAAGTAACATTCTTCAACTGACTGAAATTAGTCCGCGGAACTAACGGTTCGGTTGTATAAACTATGCGTCACTTTTCACACAGCTAAGACACCAGCGGTGTGAAACAAAGTGTCAGTTGGGGATGTTGTCTCTGTAGGTTAATGCAACTGCAAACTTTGTGCATTTCGCGCGCGATTTGTCCAGCCCGGCGCGTGCTTTACTTTTAACCTGTAAACAAACGGTGTTGCACGGCGTCCAGACTTCGGTGGTGTTTGTTATTTTATATTTGTGTATCAGCTCGTGTTTAGTGTATATTTTAGGTAAGAAACTAGTTTATTACAATTAGTCATTTGCCCCTGTAAATTCAGTGGCGACATACTTTTTAACTATTCTTATGTGTTGGTTACTTATAGATATCTCGAACAAATAATATGGATGAGCGGACTGAAAAAGCAGATTTATTAGGAACATGGGGTTTACCTGAATTGGTTCAAGTTTTTAAAGGTTAGGTATTATTATTGCACTCCTTTAATTACACTATTGTAGTTTTGGGGTCCGAAAAAAATCCAAAAATGTGAAAATGCCATTCTGACTGAAAATGGCCTCCTGAATCCAATGGTGCCCACCAAAAGTCTCCATCACGTCGGAATTTCGAGAATTTTTTTGTTTTGTTTTGTTACAGCTCAAGTCGCATTTTTGGTATAAGGCCTATACTATAGGAACTCACACTCAAAATTTATCGAATGCTTACCCCTGTTATCATGCAAGTATGTTACGTTGTACCTAAGAATCATTGTTAAGTTGTTAAACAAAGGCTTGCACTTCACGTAAACATCACGGTTTACTGAAGAAGTATAGTCAACTTTCATCTTAATGTACCTATAGATATATCTGTGTATATTTACCAAAGAATCGTTTTTGTTTTATTGTTAAAATATTTATAAATGTTTTCTTAGGAGTAATTATTAATTTTTGGTATAATGTTTAAACCAAAATTTGGTGTTTTCAGTTATATTGTTATTTTTTAATTTATAATAAATATTTATAAAACGAACGGGCATGAATTTCCTTTCTCTATTTTTTATAATATTTACACAAAAAGTGTTATATTTACTAAGCAGGTATGTACTGTGGAATAATACCAATTTGTTGTTGCTACTAATGCAAGTATTTAATATTAAATATAACTTAGTTACAGTACAAAACAAATTTATATTATATCAACTATTAAATTCTTTAAATGTACCTTTTCTCATGTAATTTCAATTAAAAAATAAATTCCTGCATGATACAATGTTTGTTGCGATAAATAGCAAGTGCAGTTGTTACAACTTAAACTCTGCTAAAATGACAGACTAATGTGATTGCATTAAATATCAATTATTTGTATGAAAAAAAAAACTAATTTCGATGCACTTAAACTTGTTGGTTGGAGCTACCAATATTGGCTGTTCCGACAACAAACTGCAAAAACAAATTTGTATTGGTTCCCACAACATATTTTTTTGTTGTGCCTATTTTCACTAATAAAATTGGTTCTGGGAACTAAATTTTCATTGCAAATACCAGGTCTTTTCTAAGAGTGTAGTTGGCAATTATTTCTGTTATATTGACAGCAATGTTTATTTTTAACAAAAAAAGACAAAACAATAAATTAATAGGTCAATTTAGCCTAAACCAACAGATCCATATTTACCTACTGTTAGACAAAAACTTTATATTGTTAAGGAAAGGGAATTTCCTGAGGAAGTTATGTCACTTTTAAAGCTTGAATAAATAATATGTAGGTAAGTATATAGAGTTAGTTTTTTATTCGAATTTTGACGTCAAAAATTTGGAGATATAGTTGGCAATTATTTCTGTTATATTGACAGCAATGTTTATTTTTAATAAAAAAAAGACAAAACAATAAATTAATAGGTCAATTTAGCCTAAACCAACTTAGATATTATTTTTTATGTACTACCTACATAAAGTTTTAATCACCAAATTACTAAATAAAATATTGTTTAAGTTGGTAAGATTATATACGTGACCGTAATATACTTGACCGTTAGCTTTAAAATAAAAAAAATTAAAGAAACATCTCAAGTAGTTTCCGAGATAAGCCCATGTCCGAAAAAGGTATACTTTCGTTCCACAGTGGGGCGCATTAAGTCCCAGTTTTTGTCTAAATTGTGTCATTGTTAGCTAGTATCGTCTATACATTTAAATGTAATGAGTACATGCATAAAGTGGGTTAGTATTAAATTTAAAAAAAATCGTTAAATCCAAAATTAAAGTGAAAACCGTATTTAACACGGATTACCTACAACAAAAGTGTGCAAACAGAATTCCAGTCAAAAAATATTTTACATAATTTCAATTTCTGGTAAAATTTAAGATTAAAATTTAAAAAATGCAATGTTATAAGTTATGCCTGGTTTATGCAGACTTAAAACATAAGACTTAAGACTTAAAATTTAACAATTAAGAAGTTAAAAGTTAGGTTATTTCATTGATTTCCTTTAAGGTCGTTTATGCACCATTTAAGACTTAAGACTTAAGACTTAACATTTAAGAACTAAGAAAAATGACCTTGAAAGATAATAAACTTTTATCTTTCTTAAGTCTTAATTTTTAATTCTTACATGAAATCGCATTTGCGCAAGCGTTAACTAGGGAATTTTAAATTAAACTGTTTCTTTTTCTATGGTTGTTGTAACTGAAAATTTAAAAATTCGTGTTTCATGTTTTTCTTGAAATTACTGTGCTAAAATGATAGATAGTTTGGATCCATTTTAGATTAAACTAGTAAACACAGATTATAAAAAACGTTGATAAACAAAAATATACGCATTCGCAAAACACAACGGTAAAATTTCAATGTTAATTGGCATTTGGCACTTGATACCACGTGATATTTTTATCGATTTTGATTGGTTACTCCTTAAGTTTTAAGTCTTAAGATAAATGTTGCATGAACGCCACAATTTTCGCTTAATTTTTAATTCTTAAGTCTTAAATGTTAAGTTTTAAGTCTTAAGTCTGCATAAACCCACCATAATAGATTGCATAGATTGCATATATGCGTTTAGTTTTGATAAAATTATAAGAAAAAACATAACACTTTAAACTAAATTTATTATTTGGTTCGCAATGAAAATTAATGCAAGGTATACCCAAAATGTTGGATTTAAGTTATAAAGAATTTCATATTATTATATACATACATAATTATTATTAAGACATTATGCAAGTTTCTTATATGTATGTAGTTTGTATCCAATTTGTTTTCAATTAATAATAGTTTGGGTCCATTTGGGCTTATTTTGTGAAACAAAACCATACTTTTGAAAAAAATTTAAACAATTTGGGAATACATCGGGCACATTTAAGCACATTTTGTGGGTAAACTGAGGTACAACTTCCGTTACAAAGACCTCGTCGAAATTTGAGCTTTTAATTTGAAGATTTAGAGGTCGCGGATCGCAATTTTCTATTTCCCATTTAAATAACATGGGAATTTTTTTTTTTAACTTTGAAATTTTATACGTCTGAATCAAATCAACTTATGTCAAGGATCATCTTAGATTTTCATAGTAAATTTAACGCTCTATAAAAAAGGTCTCCTATCTTTTTATTATAAATTGATTCCTTCCAGAGTTATTCGAGGCCAAACTTTGATTTCCATCGAATTTTCGCGTTTTTTTAACATTTATGGTACAATTATCATTATACGGGTGTCCCGAAATCAGGAGGCCAAACTTAAACAGTGCATTATTCGTATAAAAATAACACTTTTTTTGTTTAATAAACATGTATCAAAAAATGCTCCCTAAAGGAGCTACGGCCAGGGCCGGGCCTAAGGGGGGTGTAGGGGGGGGAGTCAACCTTAGTTTTATTAAAGGACATTATATTTCACACAAGCGCGCTTAAGCGGCATGTACAAAGTCGGCACCGCCTCGCGGCTTTGTCTTTCTAAATTATTAATTAGTTGAAGCTTATCTAAGCTAGGGCTAGTAAAACTAGTGTCAATAAATAGGAATTAATTTTTTTTAATATGGAAAAGAAAGCTAGACCGGGCCGAGTTCTAGTAAAATGCTCATTATGTGGATCTGTGTTTAACAAGGACTAGAAAAAAAATGCACGAGGAAAATATTCACGTTGGAAATTTGGTTAAAATTAAAATTGTTACTGTTCCGGATAATCCACTTACATTGGTAGCAAATAAAAAAAATAGAGACTTCAAAAGAGCATGCTAATGGTAGGTAAAGACATTCTTTATCTACACTTTACAACACTTTACATTCATGATAAAACTACTGAAAATTTTTACTATTACTACTAAAGTATCGATAAAAAAATAAGTTGGTTTTTTTATCGTCTCCACCCCCCCAAAAAAGTGTGCCTCGGTACGCCCCTGGCTACGGCCCCCTGAATAGGAGCCTAAGAGGATAATTTTTTTAAAACTATTCCTAGAGGGTTGAACATGAACAAATGAATTTTCGGTAGGTACTTTGGTAATTTTGACATGCTGAATCTAGATCTATGATCAAAACTGTTAAAATTTAATCATTTTTTTATGAAATTATGAGAATTTATAGTTTTTTACGAAAAATAGGTACTCTTGATTTGAATTGCTCAGATGCACCATTTTCGAGAAAAATGCATTTATAAATAAATTACTTTGCATATTATACACATCTCATATTTTCATTAAAACTTTGTAGTAGGCTTTGGAAAAAAGTGACGTTTTTTTGTTTTTTTTTGTTTTTTTTCATAACACTTCCTATGTTTCAGATATAAATATGTGATTTTTTTACTGCATGATGCTAAAAGTTTTAAAAACGAGAAAATTCGATGGAAATCAAACTTTGGCCTCGAATAACTGGAAGAAATCAATTTATAGAAAAATTATAAGAGACATTTTTTATAGAGCGTTAAATTTACTATAAAAATCTAAGATGTTCCTTGCCATAAGTTGATTCGATATAGACGTATAAAATTACAAAGTTAAAAAAAAAAATTCCTATGTTATTTAAATGGGAAATAGAAAATTGCAATCCGCGACCTCTAAATCTTTAAATTAAAAGCTCAAATTTTAACGAGGTCTTTGTTTTGACATCTTCTGAAAGAATTTGCTGACCATTTGAAGAAAAAGAAAAAGTCGATTTTTTTGAAACACCCTAATGTATATAAAACCATGATAAAAGTACCATGTTAAAATATAAAAAAATAGCAGTAAAATGTCACTATACCAACATGAGAAACAAAATAATTCACTTTTGCGGAGTCATGTTAAATTTAAATTTTGAATGTTTTCGGTGAAAAAAGTAGGTATACTTATACGTATATGTAAAAAACTCAAAAAATTCCAATCATGCACATTAATTAGGTTTTTATTAAAGAATATACATATTACAAAATAAAAGAAAAAAAATAAAATAAAAATCGTCAAAAAGCTGAATTTTGGTCTTCCACTAAAAAAATCATAACTTCGCAAGGTAAAAATGTTAGCTTCACGAAAAAAAAAATTAAACTGGAGTTATCTGTTTAGTTTAAACGTTTCCCAGGACGATATGTAAATTTTCTACCTTAATTTTTGCCATAAAAACGAATTTTTTAAGTTATTAAAATCGCTAGCGTCAAAATACTTATCCGATATCAAAAGTATGCAAAAGAAAGTTTTGGAGGGCTCAAATACCTTCAAATATTTTTTTAGTCCATTTATCCTCTTTTAATAATGATAATAATAATAATAAGTTTATTGTCATCAATAATAATACATGACATGTCAAATACAATGGGTAGATATAAAAGTGGTAAGTACAAGAGTAGTATATATAAAAAAAGACATTTACAATGTTACAAATTACAATCAATATAAACATTTACAGTTACATGGTGAAATTTATACATAAAACCAAACTAGTGCAATGAATAAAACATAAAAAAAAGAAAAGAAAAACATCTCCGAAATAAATAGCATATAAATTATTATCACAGTTCAAAGAATATCACAGTCCATGAACTCTTCCATAGATTAGAATGCCCCAGTTGTGAGTATATTTTGAATGCCTTGAAAAATTCATTTGCTTTTAAACACTTTATTCTTTTACGAACTTTCTGGAAGAGTTTTGTACCCCAATAATCAACAAAATGCTGCGTACATTTTTTGGAGTGGTGTGGTATCATTAGAGCGGCTTTGTTCCTAGTGTTAAAACCATGATGTACCCATTTTTAGGAAAATGTGCTAGGTTGACATGAACATACTTTAAGGCCTCCAAAATATACATTGATGTAAGTGTACTCTCTGTTCTCTAAAAATGCCTTTACAGGACTCTCTTGATCCCAAGCCAAACATTGTTCGCAAAGCTCTTTTTTGCAGTTTGAGGAGTTTTTCAGCTGCACTTGCTCTACCCCATACTAAAATTCCATAGCCTAGGATACTGTGAAAATTTGAGTAGTATGTTGTTTTGAGGACTTCTATAGAAACTACGTCTCTTAACCTTCGTAAACAGTACAGTTGTTTGGAGAGTTTGTTGTAAGTATTTTGAATGTGCTTATTCCAGCTCAGCCTGTTGTCTACAAATATTTCCAAGAATTTGAAGCAGTGATTTTCGTTCTTTTGCCCAAAATAAAGTGTTTCTGTTTTTTCCTTGTTGACTTTAAGTCCATTAGCAGTGAACCAAGTCTCTGCTTCTGTTAGCACTTGTTTTTGGATTTCTAGTTGTTTTCCAGGTACTAATAATGAAGTGTCATCACAATACAGGCAAGTATTTATGCTGTTTTTTACTTGAAAGTCGTTTATATATATAATGAAAAGTATTGGTCCTGTGGAACTCCAAAATTGACTGGTAGTTCATGTTCATGAAATTCTTTCATTAGTAGAGACATATTGAGTCCTATTGTCCAAGTATGATTTAAGAAGTTCTAGCATTGATCCTTTAAAATCATAAAACAATTTTTTTAAAGAACTTCATGTGGGACAGAGTCAAAAGCTTTACTCAAGTCTAGATTCAGCATGCTTAAACTATCACCCTGATCAAGAGTTTTGCTTATGATGTTCGTAACCGTAAGGAGAGCTGAAATTGTGCTTCTTTTTTCTCTATACCCATGTTGGTCCTTTGATAATAAACTGTTTTTTTTTTTCTAAAAAATTTACCATTCTTTGCTTAATTGTGAGTTCGAATATTTTCTATACGGCTGGTAAGATGGAGATGGGTCTGTAATTCCCTTCTTCCCTTCTTTCTTACCTTTTCCCTTATAAATCGGGATAATTTTTGCTTTTTTTAATTCATTTGGGAAGTAGCTATCATAAAACATTTTATTTACAAGGAGAGTTAGGGGAGGGATGATTTCCTCAGATATACTATTCAAAATGTTTATACTTAGATATTGCTCATCCAGTGTTTTTTCCTTTAATGGATTTAAAATTTGTTCGCAACTCTTTAGCTGAACATTCAAACCAGTAAAAAGACTTGTTATTATTTACTTTTAGGTTGTCTACAAGTTTCATAGCTTGATTAAGATCTGTCTTGAGGTCTCTACAGAGGTTTTTACCAACATTTGAAAAGAAATTATGTAGTTCTGTTGGTTTAATAGTTGTGGACTGATCTTCGTTAAACCCCATAATATATATAATATCTACTGGACAGATTATAAGATAATTATCTTTATTTTTTTTTTAATTAATTTCTATTACAATTTTTGTGTTTTTTTTGTTCCCAATTTAACTTCTGAAAGGAAATGTAATGTTTATAAATAAATTATAATTAAAATTCAGTCAATTTACTCACAATTCTCACAACAAATAACCCGGGCCAAAAGGTCACTTATTTAGCATAACTTTATCAAGCGAGAGCGAAAAGTGCGGTGTAGAAAGGGGTGTAGCACCCATTATTTGAATAGTTAATCATTTGCGGATCCGCAGTGCTGGATCCAGTTCCCGGTGCTGGCTGAAAAATGCGCTGGATCCAGCTGGATTGCTGGATGAGGGATCCAGCAATTGCAATACCTAAATGCACCACTTCATTGATTTTTTTCAATGAATATAACAGCTTTGTTTTGGTGAAACGGGATTTTTTGTCTTTCCCATATGTCGATATCCTTACAAAATCATAATATTCGATTTAGTTGAGATGCCTACGGTCTTAGCAATCTCACACACTTTCACCCTTTGATATTCCAATCAAATTTTGCACTTAATAATGATTTCTGGGATAGCTGTCCAGAACGTTCAGCATCATTTGTCAATGTACGTCCATGACAATATTCCGCAATACAGTTTTGGATGGTGCAGATAACCCATATATGACTTTTAAGCCCTTCTTTTGGTTCAAGGCTATTTTTTCGCATCAAAAACCAGTGCTCATTAAAGACACGATATTTTTTCATGTTTTTTTAAGTTTTTAAAGTTGTTTTAAAATAATTATAAGAATTATATTTGTTTAATACAATAATACAATACTTTTTAATATAATTGAATCAAAATCAAATATTTGGCAAAGGAAAACTCGACTTTAAGGTAATAGAAGAAAATCGTCGGAAAACTAAAAAACTAAATATCGAAATTAATAAGGTTGTTTGTTTTTCGATGGAAAACGTCGTCTAATAAGTGGTGGAAAAGGCCAAAGCGAGCCACGTCAAATAAACAGCAATTTTCCTAAAACGCTTTCCTGTATACCTGCCGGAATTACGAGCTAATAAAAGCGACTTATTTGTCCAACTATAACTTACTTTTCCGCCTTTACCAAATCTAATATTAAATATAACTTAAATTATTTTCTTATTAACAAACCCCCCAAGTCTAGTTTTGAAGAGGATTTGCAACGTGATGGTTCAAATATGGATATTCTTATTTATATAAAAACATTTTCCTGAATGTACTTTAATAAAAATTTTAGATTTATGTCTTTTTTGTTACAATTTATTCAAAACCGCTTAACATTATGGACCACACAATATAATAAAAACTTTCTTTGATATAATTCTTGCATTTCATGAAATTAACTTCTGGTTTGTCGACAATAAAATGGCTTTTGTTGTATGGTTTGAAAGGCATGTCCTGTTACGTAGCAACTAAAACAGGTAATTTTACTTTTGACTCCGGGACATCCATTATTACCGTATGCGTATGTATACGCCAAAATGAAAGGAAAAAAGGGGACCGGCCGGCTTGCGCAGCAGGACATTGAAAAACTACACGACAAGAAAATAACGTCCCACTGCTAAAGACAGAAACAGCGTTGTTCCTGGTCCAAACAAAAAAGAATATTTTTATTATGAAAAAACACGATACAATATTGTTATGTTTGTAGGTCACATATTGTGTTAGATTAGTTATATCTAAAACTACACTGAAAAAATATTTACACCGTCAATAATAGGCTTTTTGTTAGTCGAGATTTTAGTGTGATTTTACATTTTTGTGTGAAAATACATTGGCTTTTAATAATATTTACACATACGTTGTGTAAATGTTACACAAACGTGCAATTTATAAAAAAAAGTAGTAATAATATACATTTTTTGTCGAGTGGTTAATAATGCGCCAATTGTATTCGCAATCGTTAAAAATTAATGACATTCATTTCTCCCGTTGTGAACAATCTTATTCCTTCCCATGTATATATATTTTTTCTACTTGTATTATGGAATTTAATCGTTCTAATATCACTTTTATCTATGGAATGACATATATTCCGTAAAGTGTTACAGAATGAAATATTTTATCATCGGATGACAGAATAAACACTCGTGGCGACATCTCTTTTTAATATCTAACAAATTTTAGACCGATCCAACCTCACTTCCAATTAAATTATTTTTCTATGTTATTTTTTGGAAACGTAGAAAAAGTATAGTCTGAAACACGTTTGAATTGCATATTCCGGTTTCGTGAAACCGTCAAACTCGCCTTCGGCTCGTATGACAAACTCTTCACTCGAGCGGAATATGCTGTATTCCAAACTTATTACAGAATATGCTATTATTCCCTTGCGCTAATTAGGTAAGAAAAGTTCTATTCCCGTGTCCGTTATTTACCAACTTGTTTTTTTTTGTTCGCAGCGCCCCCTAAATTTTTAGTTTATGACCTAAAAAAAAATATTGAAAAAATTATAAAAAAAAATATTCATATTAAACCGTCCCACAAAGACGATACATTTTCCATTTAAATAACATGGGGTTTCGGCAAGTTTTACATTTAATTTTTTTTGTCCCGAGCAAGTTAATATATAGCAATAAGAGACACATATTTTTATATGAAATTAAACGCTGTACAAAAAAGCTTACCTATGATTTTTTCATAAATTCACTGATTTAAAAGTTATTTTAGGTTTAAGTATTATAGTAATTTTTTCGATTTTTTTACTTTTACTGCAAAAATATAATTATTTTTATAAAAATGAATTGTTTATTTTTGAAAATATGAGATTTTATTGTATTATTGAAAAAATAAAAATTATTGAAAAGAGATAAGTAAAAATTATTGACAAGAGATTTCGTTGTCTTGAGTATGAGATGCAGACATTTCCGCAACACCAATTATCCTTTTCAAATAAGTTAAATGTATTTATCTACTTCTACATTGACGAGCTGTGACTTTATGGCGCTTTAGTCACGGGCTGAAGTTGGCAATAAATAGTGGCTTTTGGGAATTTTAGTCACGGGCTGAAATTAGCTTTAATATACATTAGAGACAGAGACAGATGTCAAATGTTTAACAAATATAATTGGCTTTAAATTCTTCTTTGTATTCGTCGTAGATAAAGTATACTTAGTATGGAACTCGCTTTATAAACTTATCTAGACACTCGTTTTTAATACGCTTCGCTCGTGCCTAATAAAACTCGTAACTGAAATGGCGTTTTGTAAAATTTTACAGAAATAAAAAGATAATGTAAAAAAAGTAATCGTTCTTCGTTTGAGTAAATAATTTTTAATTTATCGGAATCCCTTGTTCATAAATTTCTCTTATCTCTTTTCAATAATTTTTACTTTTTCAATAATACAATAAAATCACATATTTTCAAACATTAATAATTTATTTTCATAAAAATAATGATAATTTTGCAGTCAAAGTAAAAAATCGAAAAAATTACTATAAGTTCAATTTTTTTGCTGTATATTAACTTGCTTCAGAGAAGAAAAAATAAATGTAAAACTTGCCGAAACCCCATGTTATTTAAACGGAAAATGTATCGTCTTTGTGGCACGGTTTAAAATGAATATTTTTTGTTATAATTTTTTTTATAATTCCTTTTAGGTCATAAACTAAAAATTTAGGGTGCGCTGTGAACAAAAAAACCAAGTTGGTAAATAACGGTCACCCTAATGTCGACGCTACAGTATGATTGACTTTGAATGTAAACGTCAGAATTAAATTAAACGTCATATTTATATAAATTTGGAGTTCAGTTTTTTTGCGGGTATTGTGTATTTTTAAGCGAAAGTGAGCATTTATAGAGTTTAGCTTAAATAACTTGAATAAGTGAGCGTACTAACTTAATTGGAACGACTTTGGGAATGTAAACGTGAGTTTTTAATTAAACGTTACTTTTTTAGTTTTCTAAAAATTTATTAATAATTAGCACCACTCGACAAAAAAGTATAGTGTTTGCCTCGCGTGGAATGAATTCCTCACTCGCCTATCGGCTCGCTTGGAAACTTTCATCATCGGGAGTAATTCCTATGATTCCACGATCGGTAAACAATATACTATTTGTCCCCGGATTGGGTTTACAAGAGGAAAACATTTTTTTCTACGACCACTATGTAAAAGTCACATTTCGTATTGGCATCGTTGCTTAGAAAATGAATCTTTTCATTGGCAAGGCAAACTCGAATTTAAAGTGACATTTCTGTATGAAAAGTGACAGATCTGTGTAAAAAAAAATTGACAGCATCGTTTGACATTTGTATTGTATTTGTATATGTATGTCTAAAAATCACTTAGAACACAATTAATTGTGTTTGTATAATAAATTCTAATTTTTGCTGCCTTATTTAAATTGAGAAGGTAAGTTTATTGATTTTAAGTAACTTAAACCTTAAAAATTAAAAGAATAAGATGAAAGTAATTTTAACAACTGTCAAACACGTTTTTAGGTTATTTGAAAATAATAAAAAATTAAAGGGTGGAAGAAAAAACATTGTGTTCTACTTGTGAGAAAAGCTTTCTTCAAGCTCTTGTTAATGCACACTCGGCCTAACGGCCTCGTGAGTAACTTAAACACTCGCAATAATAACTTTTCTTCGAAAAAACAAAAACTTAAAATGTTCTCCTCTTGTAAACACAATCCGCGAAAATACTCTATTTAAATAGCTTGGGCCTTTTGAGAATTAGTGATTGTGTTTAGTAGTAATTCCCAAATGTTTGGGTTTAAACCATGATTAGACTTATGTAGTATCATGGTTTAAACTATTCGGCTAATAGTTAACCTGTAATTAACTACTTTAGCAAGCTTTATAATAGAAAAATGGAAGATCAAAACAATTGTTACATATTAAAAAAAATGGTTTAAACAGATAAAAGTTTCAAATTTACAAATCTTTTGGTGATTTCTTCCATTTTTCTATTATAAAGCTGGCTAAAGTAGTTAATTACAGGTTAACTATTAGCCGAATAGTTTAAACCATGATACTACATAAGTCTTATTTAGTATCATGGTTTAAACCCAAACATTTGGGAATTACTACTAAACACAATCACTAATTCTCTACTAAACACAATCACTAATTCTCAAAAGGCCCAAGCTACCCATAATTTACATGATGTTTCAGCAACCGTTACTAAACAGTTCTCTTCGTTTATAAACCTGATCTAAAAAGTAACATTGTGTTTTACTTGTGAGAAAAGCTTTCTTCAAGCTCTTGTTAATGCACACTCGGCCTGACGGCCTCGTGGCCTAACGGCCTCGTGAGCAACACTCGCATGAAAAAGTCGCTTTTCAACACTTGTAAAACAAATAACTATTTATTTTTGTTTTTTCGAAAAAAGTCATTCTTGATAAAAACCTTGTATTGTCAAAATAATAACATTGACATAAAAAATAGGATTTTATCTACAGGGTGTTCAGAAATTAGAAAAACATGAAATCAATTTGATTCGATTATTTTTTACTTTTTGTAAATTTGTATAAGATAGAGTTGTATTAAATGAAAAAGTCCAAATAAAAAAATTACATCAAAAATTAGTTGTTTTTCTTCATTTTTTTATGTCAATATTATTTTTTCGGCAATCAAAACCTTTAATCAATAATAACTTTTCTTAGAAAAAATAAAAACTCAAAATTTGTTCTCCTCTTGTAAACACAATCCGAGAAAATACTCTATTCGTCACATATTAAAAAAAATGGTTTAAACAGAAAAAGTTTCAAATTTACAAATCTTTTGGTGTTTTCTTCCGTTTTTCTATTATAAAGCTTGCTAAAGTAGTTAATTACAGGTTAACTATTAGCCAAATAGTTTAAACCATGATACTACATAAGTCTTATTTAGTATCATGGTTTAAACCCAAACATTTGGAAATTACTACTTAACACAATCACTGATTCTCAAAAGGCCCAAGCTACCCTTAATTTACATGATGTTTCAGCAACCGTTACTAAACAGTTCTCTTCGTTTATAAACCTTATCTAAAAAGTAGCTATAGCTAGGTATACCTCATACTTTGTAGGTTGAAATAGTGCAAAGCATATGCCTAATAAAAACTAATAATGATTCATTGCAATTATCTGTAAGCTATAGCTTATTAAGAATATATCCTTAATTTATTAAAATGTAATAAAATATTAACATTCATGTTATACCACAATCTTTAACATATATCCTGCATATATATCTATCTATCGCATATAATGGCCTGTTTAATTTTATAACACACTCAATGTAATATTACCCTAAATATGATGTTTTACGTTTACCTACATGTAAAAGTTACTAAAAACTAATGTGAAGTCACGCCATCTTTTTCAGTGAATATGAAATTTGTATTATAAATTGTAGCTCAAACATATACAGTGCCCGGCAAAAGTATTGAACAAATTCATTAAAAAAATTGCCTTTTTTGCCAAAAAATTCCTTGGACACTTCTATTTTGCTTTTCAGTTCTGCACATTTTAATGTAAAATTTTTCTCCATTTTTGTAGAAGCCATGACGTCATCATTTTTTAAAATTGTACCCCCATTTTTCGCAGATTCGAATAGATCATGAAATTCTGAATTCAGCAATATGCAAATGTATATCTTTTGGGATGATAGTTTTGGTATTATTAAATTTAAAAGTTCGTGAATTAAAAATTTTTATTTTCAAAAAAATATTTTTTATCTACAGTAAAATTATTTTTAAAATGTCTTCTAAATTTTGTGGCCTGTTAATGTAGTCCTTTGATTTAAGGTAGCCTCAAAAGAAATAATCGTTCATCGTCTGCCAATCCAACTCTCAGGAAAAAATGTGTCCAAAAAAATACGGACAGGACGCGCATAGTGCGAAGGTACCCCGTTCTGTTGAAACCAAATGACATCACTTAGTAGATCGGGATCTACATTCTCATTGGGAAACATTTCTGCTAATGTGGGAACAAGAGAGTTTTTCAAAAATTCCAAATACGTTTGTCCTGTCATATTATCGTCAAAGAAGAAAGGACCTATGATCCGATTTTCGAAGAATTTTATGAGGATCATCTTCGTTAAGTTCCTGCACTAGTCTAATTTTGTTTGGATGGTACTTTTCTTTTTTCATACGTAATACTGAGCGTTGGCTGACTTGACTTTCAGCTGCCACTAGGCTAGAAGTACTGTGAGGATCTTTTTCCACGCGTAACAAAATGTCAATTTTAGTGTCTTCACTAAAACACGGCCATGTTTTGGAATATCTGTCCAGTCTCTGAGAATTTCCGTTAAATGTAACTAACCGTGGCACGAGTTATAGGTCGAGCTGGATACTTTGCATTAAATAAATTTTAAACTTCTTGTTGTGTTCTAGTTTTATTTCCACAACAATGAGAATTAAAACATCATTTCTCTGTGTTTCCGTTAAATTGTCCATATTTAATATTTGGAAAACGCTTAAGAGACATATACTTTACTTAACGCTAAACTAAAAGTGTTTACATCTATTAGTAAATGTTTGTTTAAAATTGTATGCTAACAAAGAAACATAAAATAAAAACTTCCATATATCGACAGTTGCTATTTGTAGAATAACAATAAAAAGAATGAACTGAAAAAGTTTGACCTTGAAATTAAATATTTTAGGAGAGTTTATAAACATTTCTTTTATAAAAAAGTTGGTGGGTACAATTTTAAAAAATGGCCGATTACTTCATAGATTTTACAAAAATGGCGGAAAATATGAAAATGTGCGAAATTAAAAAACAAAATCGACCTGTTCAAGGATATTTTTGAAAAAAAGCTGACTTTTTCAATAAATTTGTTCTATACTCTTGCCGGTCACTTTATAATACAAATTTAAAACTTTTTTTATGAAATCCTACAAAAAATATATAAAAGACACTGAAGTGTAACATATTAGTTAAATATTTATACTGTTAAGTTTAAGTTAGATGGATGTAAAGTAATTTTGCAGTTGTATTTTTGTTTGCCAAGAATAACACCTAAAAGTTTTCCTATTACTTGTGTATTCTCCCACTGTGACGTCATTCTCTGAAAATGACATTTGGGTGATACGGGCATACATTTTAAATATGTAGACAATCTATTGTTACGCTACTTTTCTTGCTTTTGTAAAACCATAACTGTTTTTAGTAATCCTTTTGTGGGTAAAAGCGAGGGGTAAACCACTATAAAATCTTAGAGACAACCGTTTAATGTTAGTGGACGTTGTGTTGAGATTTTTTTCCTTATCAGTCGTTATCAATAAGGAAAACTTGCTTAATCGGTGCTTAATCAGTGCTTGGCGACGCGTTGTACATGACTACCCTTGTTATTGTTATCCTTAGCCGTTAACTCGTAAGCGATTTTTAATTTAAAAAAATCAGTGGTTTACCCCTCGGGTAAAAGGCATAAGGAGATAAGTCAAAAAAGCAATTTTTCAGTAGGGCCTTAAACGTATTTGAATTAATTCAGGAAATATATTTATGGTTAGCGGGTATACCCTTTTGTTAGCACATGTCATATGCTAACAAAAGCGTATACCCGCTAAACATAAATATATTTCCTGAATTAATGCGTTAAAGGCTCTAGTGAAAAATTACTTTTTTTGACTTATCCCCTTATGCCTTTTACCCACAGACTTAAACTTGACTGACTTTTACCAGAAATATTCGAATTCCAAGTAACCACATAATTTTTATTCGTGCACTTACTTGTATAAAGAGCCATGACGTTATCAAAGCCAAACTGCTATATTGTCCATTAAATCGGTAGTGATAGGCATAGAAGGTAAAATGGTATAGGTAAAAAAATCTGCAACAAAAAACATTGAATTTATTAAAAAAAACATTGTTGGTCGTTGTCATTTGCAGCAATTTAGTTTGAAAATTGTATCAACTGCTTACAAAGAAATATATGCAATATATATTTTTTAAAAATTTAACATACTAAAGGGTATTATTAATTAAAACGTTTTTTGACGTTTGTAAAAACATTTTTTACATAGAATCAAACAATTTATTAGCGGCCGTCGGCCATGTAATAAAATAAAACATTTTAAAACAGGTATTCATTACCAAATTTAAAGGCTTTTAAAATTTTAAAATATATATTTATATTCGCGCATGCACTTATCTATTTTTTCGTTGAATGGCTGTGTACAAACAAACAGTCGTTTTATTTTTTTATTGATGGTTATAATGCCGCAAAAATCAAAATACTTATGGCCTAGCGCTTTTAATAAACCTCTTTTAATTTAGCTAGCGATTATTGTTTGTGTGTATTGTATATCAAAATTTATATTGATTTTTTATTATATTATGAGTGGTTTTTCATCGTGTTTTTTCGCCGAAATGGTTATCTATACGTTTAAATAAAATTTATAAAATATAAAATAGAATAATATAAAAATAAACAATGTAAAAGCTTTTATCTACTCCTACATTTACAAGCTGTGACTTCGTGGCGTTTAAGTCACGGGCTGAAATTAGCAATAGTGGCTTTTAGGCATTTTAGTCACGGGCTGAAGCTGGCTTTATTATAAAAAGTGAGGTTAAATCCGTCAAATGTTGTCAGGTGTCAAATGTTTAACAAATAAAATTGGCTTTAAAAACTTATTTGTGCACGTTGTAGATAAAGTATAGGATGCAACTCGTTTTATAAACTACTCTAGACATTCGCTCGCAAGCTTCGCTCGTGCCTAATAAAACTCGTAACAAAAATGGCGTTTATAAAACTTGATACATAATATACTATTATTTACTCCTACATTAATGTAGTCAATGTAGTCAATTGACGAGCTGTAACTTTATGAGGTTTTAGTCACGGGTTAAAGTTAACAACAGTGTCTTTTGGGCATTTTAGTCACGGGCTGAAGTGAGCTTTATTATAAATAAAAAAAAATAAAGTTACATTCATCAAATGTCAAATATTTATAAATTAAAGTTGCCTTTAAATTCCTTCTGTTCGTCGTAGATAAAATATAGTACGCAACTCGTTTTAACTTATCTAGACACTTGTTTTTATTAAACACTCGCTCGCAAGGTTTGCTCGTGCCTAATAAAACTAAAATGGCGTTTATAAAACTTGATACATAACATACCATTCCTTTGTTACAGTATATAAATCAATTTTCTTATGACATCAAAAATAAAAAGTTAATGATTTTTTGACACAAATTGACATAATTACATCTGGCAAAACATATTAAAAACAGAGGGCAATGTTTTATTTGTT
This sequence comes from Brassicogethes aeneus, assembly GCA_921294245.1. Classification (NCBI taxonomy): domain Eukaryota; kingdom Metazoa; phylum Arthropoda; class Insecta; order Coleoptera; family Nitidulidae; genus Brassicogethes; species Brassicogethes aeneus. The sequence continues at coordinate 57,328,246 of OV121133.1, read as the reverse complement.
TTAAAAATACTTTATAACAACTTTTAGACCGATACAACCTCACTTTCTCCCAATTAAATTATGTTTCTATGGTATTTACTAGGCTGATTAATAGAAAAATATGCAAATTGCCCCACTGTGCGAGAACTGTTAACAAATCATATTATCCCACTGTGCGTTAACCTTAGCTTTATTTCATTATTGCCCTTAAAACTGATGTGTTGGCATGTTAATTGTTGTTTGGGTGAAGACTTTTTGGTTTATTTTAACATATATTGCGACCATGACGAATGTTTGTGTAGTGTTTTGGTGATAGATTATAAACGTTTTGTGCCGATTTATAATTACAAATAATAGCGTTTGCTGCCCTGTGGGAATTCTCTTTTTCTTGCTTGAAAACCTTCCATTACAATTTTATTAATTTTGGAAAAACCTATGAAGTTTAAAATTTATATATTTTCTGAAATTTGTTTGGTCCAAAAATATTCACTTGTTCCCTTGGTAATCGATTTTTGGTAAACGGTATTTTTTTAATTTTAAACGCCATATATGTTCAAAATAAAGCAGCCTAAGTTAAAATAAACTTTTTTCCTTAAAATTATCCAAGCAAAATCTATTATTATATTTTTAAAATTGAAACCTAAATATTATGCAAAATTATTCCCAATTATTTTAATATTAAATAGCACGTTATTTAATATTTTCACTTAATAAGATTTATCCTAGTTAATTAAGTCGAGACAAACGTTCGTTACTTTGACTACCTCGCCGAACGGTGCGCGGAGTACGTGTCCACAACACGTGAACGTCACTTATCACGTGATAAAAACACGTGAACATCGTACACAACGTTACTATTCCAACCGCTTGCTATAGAAGGGGCAGAGGGCTGGCGAAAAAGTAGCTTTCAGGTGGACGCTGCTATGCTGAAAACTATTATTCAACATTTCCCGTCTCTCTCTACAAAGTGTGTGTGTTACATTGATGTAATTGGTCGAATCGAAAATGCTTTTAACTAGATTATGTTTCTGATTTTTTTTCTTTCTTATACCAGGACCTGTTTTCAACAGACGCCCTTCTTTTTTTATGGCCTCCATCATTAGGAACTTTTGCCTTTTTTGCTTTTTTGTTACCTAGTCATTGGTCTGCATATAATGGGTTTTATAAACAAAAATTTTTAACATTTTGTTACAAAATGTTAAAAATTACACCCTAAAAACCGTTTTATTTTTTTGGTAATATTTTGGTAAGTTTTTAAGGGTTGATATTATACGTGCATTGTTCAGGAGATGCGCGGACCCAAAGAAAATCAAAGAAAATCAATTGATGTTCCCGTCGTCTCCCGGATTGATGTTTCCGTTTTTTATTTCAATAGATTTTACCCCTAAATGGAAACAAGTGTTCTGTTTATAAGAATGATGGAAAAAAAGAAAGACAGAATTTTGTTCAAAGGACCAAGATAAAATAATAAAAATAGTTACGAGTTTGGGAAAGGCAAACTGTTAAAATTCTTTTATCTTCAAGCTTTATTATTGAAAACGCGCAGTACCAAAGTATTTAATTATGTTTCGGCTTCGTCTCATAAATAATTTACAATGTAGTCCTTCCATCAAGTACCGAATCACACGACAAAAGAGTTAGGTAACGGAAAATAATGATTAGTCACCCTGACGTCTATCTCAGATTATGCCTTACCCACTCTCTTAAAATGAATTAGTAAAAAATAACTAATTATAAGTCATATTTGACTAATTGTCATAGCGAAAAAGCAGTCACTAATAATTAGTCAAATTCCACTGAATGAAATAGTTAAATTAGTAAATTTAAATTTAAAAAAAGTTTTGACCCAGCCTGTCACTAAAGAAGCTTGTCAACCTAACCTCATAACCAGTCGGCTGTCAGCCGCTCTTATAAAAATAAATTTTATTTGTCAATAAATATTGTTCATAATATTTTAAAGTTTAATATATTATTTGTGTTACTGTTTTGAGCTAAACTTTTTGCATCTTTATTTGTTTTATGGGTCATTTAACCATGGAGAGGTATATGCATTTAATTCAAATAATACTTTGTTGTTGGCCGTAAACGATTAAAGAAATTAGTTACTTTTAACTGTCAGAAATAGTCAAATATGGTGAATAATCTTAAATTAGTCAAACTTTAACTATTTACGTAGTAAAAAATAACTATTTAAAAGTGAAAACGACTATTTTATTAGTAAAAAATGCTGGTACTAATTCAAATAGTAGAATTTTGACTATTTCATTTTTAGAGAGCAATTCATTCTTTTGTCGTGTGCCGAACACTTCAAACATACTTAATAATACTGCAAAAATATTTATTTACTTAAACTAATTTTCAAAAGATGTCAAAACGTTCGAGAAAACTAATTTTCAAAAGATGTCAAAACGTTCGAGAAAACGTTCGCGTAGTAAAAATAGTGATCGTAAAGTTTGCAAAGGCAAATAAGAAAACTAAAACGAAAACTAAAAATGATCGGCGACGTAGCCGTAGCCCAAGTATAGAATATTATTATAATAACGAACCTTCTTGCTCAAGAAGTAATATCGAACAAGAGGAATTTTACTATTTGAATTAGTACCAGCATTTTTTACTAATAAAATAGTCGTTTTCACTTTTAAATAGTTATTTTTTACTACGTAAATAGTTAAAGTTTGACTAATTTAAGATTAGTCACCATCTTTGACTATTTCTGAGAGTTAAAATTTCTTTAATCGTTTGCAGCCAACAACAAATATTATTTAAATTAAATGCATATAAGTTCCCTTAAAAAAAAAACAAAGATGCAAAAAGTTTAGCTCAAAACAGCAACACAAATAATATATTCAACTTTAAAATATTACGAACAATATTTATTGACCAATAAAATTGATATTTATAAAAGTGAATGATAGCCAAATTAGTTACGACAATAGCTTGACAGGCGACAGACCTAAGTTCAATCCCCGGCTGGGTCAAAACTTTTTTAAATTTAAATATACTAATTTGACTATTTCATTCAGTAGAATTTGACTAATTATTAGTGACTGCTTTTTCGCTATGACAATTAGTAAAATATGACATAATTAGTTTTTTTGACTAATTCATTTTAGGAGAGATTATAATTGTTCCTTTTGTGTTTTGTTTGAAGATAAAATGTTGTAGCCATGCGGCTGAGAAGTGTCTTTTTGTGCTTCGCTCAATTATAGTCCTCCACTACGCGTCGGCAAACATGCCTTATCTACAATATTAAGTAATAAAGGAAAAAATATCATTTTTATTTTTCAAAAACTGGCTAAAAACAATAAAAATGGTATTTTTTTCTTCATTACTTAATATTGAAGATAAGGCATTGTTGCTTCACAGGGCAGCTGCATTTATACCTCTTTTATTCTAAGGGCCTCAATTGTTATCATATATAAGCTACTTAAATATTACAATATGTTAAAGCCTACCTATTTCCCGAGTAGGTAGGCATGCATCTTTTGCAACACAAGAAGAACACACACACAATAGATTACTGTACGTGTGTCCCATTGAATCACGTAATATTCCAAGGAAATCCGTGTATTTGCGGCCCAAAGCCGCCTCCTCCGCCGTCGCCTCTCTATATATCCTCTACTGTGTTTGTGTGTGTGTGTGTGCACGAAATCGTATCCACATTATACATATTTATATCGGGGCACGGGGATGAAAAAACGCATTTTCTATTTATAAAGAAGTCCCGGCGACAAATACACAAATCCCTCGTGGCGGAGCGCGATCCGATCTCGCCAGTGCCGGATAACAAAAAATCTTGCCCAGACGATTTTAGTTAGTTTAACATTTTTAGATTTTTATTTTATTTATTACCAGTACATTATAACCTATGATGCAACGATTATGATTGCGATTACGAATCACCTGCAATTATATTGGTTTGACGATTAACCGTAATCGCCGATTTTCGATACGATTATAAACCGACTTCAAAAATCCTCTCACCACTCACGTCGAACGTTGAACAATTTTTTTCCATGGAACCCTGAAGAAGGAAGGTTCTGTGTTTCACTAGTTCAGAGAAAAAAAACAGTATATATAAAATGAATTACTCAAAAATAACTAATTATAATTATAGGTCATATTTGACTAATTGTCATAGCGAAAAAGCAGTCACTAATAATTATTAGTCACTAATTATAATTAGTCAAATTCCACTGAATAAAATAGTCAAATTAGTAAATTTAAATTTAAAAAAAGTTTTGACCCAGCCTGGGATTGAACTCAGGTCTGTCACTTGACAAGTTTGTCAGGCTAACCTCATAACGCATTCGGCTGTCAGCCGCTCTTATAAAAATCAATTTTATTTGTCAATAAATATTGTTCATAATATTTTAAAGTTTAATATATTATTTGTGTTGCTGTTTTGAGCTAAACTTTTTGCATCTTTATTTGTTTTATGGGTCATTTAACCATGGAGAGGTATATGCATTTAATTCAAATAATACTTTGTTGTTGGCCGTAAACGATTAAAGAAATTAGTTACTTTTAACTGTCAGAAATAGTCAAATATGGTGACTAATCTTAAATTAGTCAAACTTTAACTATTTACATAGTAAAAAATAACTATTTAAAAGTGAAAACGACTATTTTATTAGTAAAAAATGCTGGTACTAATTCAAATAGTAGAATTGACTATTTCATTTTTAGAGAGTAGGTAACCATTGATGCGCAGAACAATAAACTATTGAAAATAATATTTAATGTGCAGAATATTGCTCGCTATAATTCCTGGCACTACTCATGGATGTGACAAAAATAACTATTGCTGTTGTCAAAGTAACCTGTGAGGTTTTATTAGAAATTGTACTATTTAAAGGTTCTAGTATAAATAAGGTAGCATTTTTGTACAATCAATAATTAGGAATTAATCCCGGCTCTTTCGCCATTTTTAATCCAAAATTTATTCACTGCACAACCGATTTTTATGCTAAGACCACATTTACTAACAATGTTCAGTGGTCTTTTAACTCTTAAAGGTCCTGGCTGCAGTTCTTTAAATTCTAGAAACCTATATTTTATTTTGTTTGTCCATCAAAATCTAATTTTTTAAAAGAATTGAACCTTCACATCGCCAGAGTTTTTGTTTTGAGTGCGTTCCACCAACTTCAAATACCGACAGACAGCTGTTTCGACCTATATTGGGTCTCAGCAGTGTCGGGCAACTTGGTGTAGTGGAACACACCCAAAACAAAAGACAACCTGACCTTATATAGGTACTGCCCAAGTAAGCCAACCGAAGCGAGATGTAAGAACATCACGTGATCCACACCGTCTGAAGACGTAGCCCTTGCCGAAATCGGTACAGTGGGCAGTATATAAGCTCAGGTAGTCTTTGGGTATGTTCCACTACACTAAGTTTCCCGATACTGATGAGACACAATAAAGGTCAAAACAGCTGTCTGTTTTGAAGTTGGTGAAAGGCACTTAAAACAAAAACTCTGGCGAGGTGAAGGTTCAATTCTTTTAAATAATACCAGTAATGGGTGCAGTAAGTTTCTTGAAGGAACTAAGAAAATTGAATGTTTACCTTAATGATTTAAACTGTTGATTAAGTTGGACCGCGATTTTATCTTACATAAAATAGTGGAAGAATCCTAAAAAGTGGCAAAAATGGTGAATGCGCCGGTATTAATTATTTTATCTATACAGACCCAATCTCTACACAAGAATCGTCCCTTATAAACACTAAAACCATCCTATAAATATTTATATATATATATATATATATATATATATATATATATATATATATAAATCGGCAGTTTAGTTTCTGAAAAAAACATATTAGGGAGCAGAGAACCATACTTTTTTGTAGTCGGGTATTTTATTGGAATTTTGAATATTGATATTAAAATATCAATTATAAATATTAACCATACTGGGTTTTTAAAGTTTATTTTTTCATTTAATTTAATACCTTGTATATTATCATATTTTTCAAAGGTGATTCATTAATATTGCGAAAAAACATTCCTCGCATAAAAACTACCGAACTATTTTCCGTGTAAATAAAAAATAAATATTTGAATTTTCCTAATATCTAAAAAAACAATAAAAACATAACGAACTTGGGGATAAAAATATTTCTATAGTTTGAGCATGTGTTCATATATCACTTCAAAAGTGTGAAGAGAAAGTTGCGAAAATCAGTACGAAGCAAACAAATTATAAAAAATTATAATTAATTGTTTCATCCAGAACAAATAAAAGCTGGGATGCCCCCAAACTTCCACTGGAATAAATAAATTAAAAATAAATATATTAAATGCTGACTATTATTTCTATTAAGGTGGTATCTCCATTTAAAGATTTTCCATTCAATATTTAATATATGATTTTATGAGGCATAAGACACGCTTACAAGTAATTTCAGTTTTTAAGAAAATATTTTTTTAAGTTTCCATACGTCAAGTAAGTGTATTTTGTGTCTTAAAAGCCCCTTTACAACTGTAATTTTCCATAATATTTTCTATCAAAAATTATTTTCCAGACTCGCGCAACAAAAGAGAATCTTGTTAATATCTTATAAATTGATTATTACAGTATATTTTATGGAAATCTCAAAAAACTTTAAAAAAACGTCATTTTTATATTTCGTGCGTTCAACTTAAGAACCACAAAAATATGACAGTTTTAACCTTAATTTTGACAGTTTTAAAACTTAATTTTGTAATTATAACAAATTAACAATTTATACTGTTACTTAATTTTTTTTGTTTTGATTTTATGATTTTAGGTTTTAATGATAATTTAATTTGTAATAAAGTAGTCATTTGTTAAAATAAACACAACGTTTTGTTTTTACTACATTGGCATTGCTTCATCACAGCCTACTGTTTTGTATTTATTAAAATCTTTAAATGGATATACTACCCTAACGAACACATACAGTTTAAAAAAATCCGAATAAGGGTTTTGAGATATTGTAAAAAAGCAGATTTAAAAAAAAAATGCAACACTGTATTTCTGAAACAAAACGTTTTTGGTAAATAATGAATGGTAGTTTTTTTTCTCATTTTTTCGTATTAATAATCGTAATCGTACGATTACTAAATTTAGAATCATAACCGTTTATCGTAATAATTTAAATGTATGATCTTTTCACCCCTGAACCCGCTACTGTCTTCGGCAGAAACAGCATACGCAAATCTCGCATCACGTGTGTTTATGGTAATACTCAATGCGCTCGGTTTGATTTGGGCGGCACGTAGCCGTCCCGAAGTAGAAAAATATGTTTTTCCGCTTTTTCATTGTCGAGGCAAAGGCGTCTTTGAAAACTACGAGCGCATTGTGTCTTGTCGCGATCTCGCACTGTGGTCTATAACACAATTTTATTGCGAGTTAATAAAAATATTTGACATTATTTTATAATGAATAAAACACTTTAAAAAAACAAAAAAAATGCCTAACCCCAATTAATGTAAAGTAGAGTGTCTTAGAAGTACTTTTAGTAAATTCAAGTTTTAACCTGTGTTTTAACGTTTTTACCTCGAAAGATAAATGTAATATGACCAAAGCTGATGATACATAAAAGTACAAAATTAATAATCTATAATAAATCTTTCTTCTTATGTTTGCTAAATTTTTTCTACTTCCTGATAATTTCGTGACACGTTTTGGGAAACTTCCTTTATAGACTTTGCCAACAATGACTGCTGATTTTGGCTTTCCTCTTTTTCCTAGACTCGTCTGAACAGCAAAATACAGTTCCTATGTGCTCTGTGTTATTTTAGCCCTCACCTTATTTTGCATAGCCCTGGTACCACTAAAACTTTTCAAGGTCTTTCAACTTTCAACTCTTAAAGGTCCTGGCTGCAGTTTTTTAAATTATGTTTGGAAAATACAATCATAGACAATAACAACTCTTCATTCCAGAAAACTAAATTTAATTTTGTTACAAGTTTTTCCTCGAAATTCAATATTCTTAACAAATTTATTCAATAGGCATATCCAAAATATTACCTTTCTCTACATTGGATCTTTAAACAAAGGAAGTCTTATTTGTTGACAAAAAATTTCGCGGAGATACAAAAAGCTGTAATAAGTAATTATGGGGTACTAGAATAGCATAAAATTAAGAAATCACAATATTAAGTATCACAATAACAATGGAGTTTAGGAAAATAAATACTGTGTTTAATAAAATTCTAAAGTTATTATTTTTGTTCATTTGGTCTTTTATCCTTTATTACAGAAAAAAAAAACAAATAAACTAAACATTGAATTGAATTTTGTTGATATAAGAAAATAAACGTAAACGTTAAATAAACTGTGTGATTGGTCCTTTTTGCAAAAGGGATATCCATTGACAAAATAATATATGATTTATAAAGTTAAATTACAAAATTATAATTTTATAAATCGAAGTGTCAAATAAAACGATAGTTATGTTAATACGGTTCAAAAAATGTTTTTTCTTGCTGAATTAAAATAAAAGGAATAATTATTATAATCTGATTATAATCAGCGCCAGATATCTCGATATCACTGTACGAATATTATCGGTAAAAAATTGAAAATTTTCAGAAAAAATTAACTTTTGCATTTTTTTTGTATTAACCCTTAAATAAAATAAAAAAATGAAAAAGTCAATTTTTCTGAAAATTTAGGTTAATATACAAGGTGTCCCTAAACTTAGTGGCATAAATTTAGGAGCATATCCTTAGGATATGTTCCGTAAATACACACGAGTTACCGGTCTGGTTACTGAAATAAATTCCTGGTTTTCTCGGTTAGTTCATATTTACGGGACACCTTTATTTGAAAAACCATAACCCAACTTAAGATTTTTTATTGAAACTTTTATTTGTGTCAAAAACTACAACTTGCATATATTTTTAATAATATTTCTATAGTTACATAAACAAACCTAAAACACTCTATATACTGAATTCAATTATTTTTGGACAAAACGTATTTTAATGCCTACGTGTAATGGTGAGTAAAAAAGTTGTTTAGAGAAAGTGTCTCTATTTAAAGTTCCAGAGAATAGATTAATTTTTTGGTAAAAGAAAATACCGATCCGGCCGGAGCGATCCGGCCGGAACGGTAGTTCCGGCCAACTGGCCGGATCGGCCGGATTTAGTGGTACCGCCGGAATTCCGGTGCATCCCTAAATAGGTATATAAAAGACTATCGATAAACTATCGATAGTTTCGATATTTGAAACTATCAACATCGAAACTATCGATATTGATTTTTTCCCTCTATCGCGAACACTAGTATTTTGTATGCGAAGTCTGCTCCTGTGTTAAATTTTTAGGTTAGATAACCAACAAAAAACAGTAATTTTGTTTAGGGCAACACTGTTTCCATTTGGTTTGCAGCACTGGTAACCGATTTAACCGATCATACAGCGTCGGTCGTTTCGGTAACGATTGATTAACCTATTTTTCAGGAACCGCGTTTCTTAACTACATAATTTTTAGGAATTTTTCATTTACGGGACACCTTAACCGAAACCAAACCAACCAAGTTGATTTACGGAACATACCCTAAAGAGTCAAAATAAAACGAAAATCTAAATAAATATTTTTCCTAATTACGTATGTTTAAAAGATACAGGGTGATAAAGTGTTACTTACCATATCAGTTTTTTTAATATAACTTCTACTATGGTAGACTTGGAAAGGTGATATTTTGCGAACAGTCGCTTACTACCAAAACACATATTGCTACATAATTACAATTTTTCGAGTGAACACAGTATCGTAGAAACAGGGGTTGCTTAAACTTAAAATATCCTTACTTTCTTCCAATTAAATTATTTTTCTATGGTATTTTTTGGAAACGTAGAAAAAGTATAGTCTGAAACACGTTTGGAATTGCAAAATGCTGTATTCCAAACTTGTTACAGAATATACTATTCATCTCAATGATTCTTAAAACGATTGGTGTTAAAATTTTGGATCAATATGTCAACAGGTTTTAATTTTACAAGCCTTTGTGTCCACACTGTCGAACAACTTCTGCATTTTTAAAAAAACTATGAAATGAGTTAATTTATTAAGCACTGCTTCTTAATGGGGAAAAATAGCGTTGAAGCTAGAGTCATGGGGACGAGTATTCTAAACACATTAGTACTACCCCCCTCGTAAACGAACGGTTTCGCCAAAAATGATGATGAACGTTTTAGACAAATGGGGAATGATCCCAGAAATTATCCGACAAGGCTGCAAATTCCTATGGGGAGATCAAAGGGTAAATATGTAAGAGACCGTAGGCCTTCTAAATGGTTACGATTTTGAATTAAAATCTAAAAAAGTCCTTATTTAGCAAAGACAAAAATCATGTATTACCAAGATAATTCCCCAACCAACAAAGCCGCTAAAACCATTGAAAAAATCAAGGAGTTGGGCTGGAAACTGCTGCCGCATCCTCTGTCTTTTCCAGATTTGCCCCCTTGAAAGTTTTTCCTTTTTCCAGAATTGAAAAAATCGTTGGATGGGAAAAATATAAAAAATATGCCTTAAAAGCTCAAGTAATCAACGCTGTGGATGCATTTTTTGACGAAAACAAGTAATAATTATATTCTGAAGGAATGAAGTAGTAAGAGCATCATTGAAATATATCGAGCTAGGAGATTGGCCCAAAATATTGCATTTTTATTATCATTCCATTTACAAGTCTTAATTATGATTTTTATTGAATACATAATTTTCTTAGCTCCAATTTTTAAAAATAACTTTAGTACACATTTTGAACTATCAAATGAAACTAAATATGGCAATATTGAGAGTAGTCAAATGATTGAATTAATTCTTGCTTAAATCGCTATCTAAAGTCTAGATTCTAGACCATAGTGTCTTCCTTTGACGACCCCTCCTATTATCTCTGGAGATTATGGGGACTCGAAGCGGTGAGAACTGTTACACGTATCGTCACATACGACAGAATTGAGGACTGGAGTCGAGATAAAAAATAAAAGACAATCTTGGCGATGGTCGGCATCCCAAATACGGGATTACCGACCGGGAATCGAAAGAATTTTTATTCGACATCCTTTGGAATTCGCATTATAAATAGGAATTCCTATTTATTTACCGGAATTAAATATTTTACTAACAATATTAAGATATAAATTATTAGAAAAAAATCTAAAATAAAATTTTTAAGAAATATATAAATTTAAAATTTAAATATCACCTTTTCAAGTCTACCATAGTAGAAGTTATATTAAAAAAAATTATGTGATGAGTTACACTTTATCCCCCTTTATCTTGGAAACATAAGTAATTAGGAAAAATATTTATTTAGGTTTTCGTCTTATTTTGACTTGCTCAATCTTTTCCTTAATTTATGCCCCTAAGATTAGGGACACCTTGTATAACGATCATAGTCCTAATTTATCACAATCATAATCAATTAATTAAATTATATATCTATAACGATCATAATTCTAATTCATCATTATCATAATTGTAGAGTAGAAAGAAAAGACCAGGCGATCGCGCTAGACGGCAGCAAAAACGAAATATGTTTAACGCGTTGTTACATTAGGGAAAATTTTTGACTTCAGATAATTATAGAGGAGTATTTAATTATTCTATCGATCTAAGGATCATAATCCATAAATCAATTTTTGGACGCTTAACCCTTAATCCTTTTAGCGCGTCACATATACAGGGTAAAGGTAAATTTTATTCGAAATTTTCCTTTACCATTTTATCGTATACGCAAAATTGCAGGAGTTACTTAACTTTTAAAGCCAATGAACGAACCCGTGTTTGTTCCAATGTAGGTAGGCATACAAAATTACACATTGATAATTGATAAATTTTGACAGTTAATTAAAATTGTTGAAAATATCATTAAGGCAACTAACAAAAATTTGGGATTCGATGTCAGAAACTCCTTGGATTTTGGTGATGTTTTTACATTATGTCTACTTTACAACACCTTTGTTAAATTGAAATTAGAGTATCCCAGTATAAGATCCTTCATATGCAATACATTCCGATTCACTTGAAAACATACAGCGTCGCTTTCTTAAACTTGTTAGTTACAGAATTGATGGGATTTCCTCAAACATAGGTTTAATTTTAAAAGTTTGGAGGAACGCAGGATAAAGGCATCCTAAGTATTTTTGTTTAAACTTTAAATAATTGTATTGACTTCTCTTATTTTTTAAATAAACTTTATTTAAGAGTTCCTTGTGTTACGTCGAGAAATAATTTCACCTTTTATTTGCAAGGCGCAAAAAAAAAAATATTTTAAAAATTTTCCCTGTATACTTTATGTGTGAAAAGTACAATGGGTTGCAAGATAGATTCGATATTTTTTCATGCAATGTGCAAACAATAGGGAATATAAATATAAATACCTAATTTTTTCTTTTTTATTAAATCTTTAGTTGCAATCATGATACTAGTATCATGGTTACAATATTATTTTTTGTTGTTTTGTATTTAGAATATTTAAATAGTTTTTAATATTGCATATTTATTTGATGTATTTAGTTTTAGTTTTTAATATCTCATCTTGTAATTATTTCAAGGACTGTAAAATGATGTAAATATATAAATAAATAAATAAAAATTAATTATTAAGTTTTCTGCTCACCATTGCTATCAGTTAAACTACGTTATTATTGAAGCTACAAAGTCGGTTAAATTAGCAAATTGCTGCAATGTTTTCTTCTGATTAAAATAGTGAAATCATAAAAACTATTAAACGTCGAGATTCCGAAATATTTATAGAAATATTTTTTTTATCTCCAATAATAACGGAGTTAAAAATGATGAGCAGTTAACCTTGGACACGGTGTAGGTATAGCTTACTTTTAAAAGTATTTACATACCTATTTTTACTTACTTAAGTGGCAAAATGGATCATATGGCTTATATCAAAAATTTTATGGTATCGGCTCTTAGATCGTTTATCACCAAACGGCAACTATGCAGAAACGTTGATTTATTTATATCAACTGATTTAAGTTTGAACCAATTTGACAAAATAGCAAATTTTAAATGACAGTAGATTGGTAGGGTATCTTATTTTTCGATAGCCACTACCTAATATAGATAAAAAACTTGTATTCGCTTAAAGAAAAAATAATAAAATAAAAAAAATACAAACAGTTTAGAAATAGTAGATTAGGTCATAAGGAGTAGAAGTGACTCTTTTTGTGGTGAGTACAGAGATTGACGGCCGAAGCGTAGCTGGGCGTAATATAAATAGGATAAGCAATAGAATTATTTTATTTACTTAAATTTACATTAAATGGACACGCACTGCAGCTCTTCAATTAAATCACTCATGTGGGATAAAATTTTGGCTAAAAGCATTAGAAATTATTGATAAAAACTAAAAAAAACGTATAAAGCCTGATTTATAGATTGTCTTCCTTCCTTTCTCCCTTCCTCCCGTAAAAGATGAACAATACGAAAACCATAGTGCCGTTTATAGATTTCCGTACGGGATTGTATTGTTCATCTTCTACGGGAGGAAGGAAGGCAATCTATAAATCAGGCTTAACCCCTTACTTACAATGCCGATAAATATCCTAAACTAAAAATAAACACTGCTTTGTCAAAATGCTGCGCTTGAATTAATTTTGACGTACTGACATTTTTTTGGAGTTCCGACATTGGCGGCTCGTCTATCATCATAATATTATACTAATAAACTAGTTGTTCTTTATTTCATTCAATTAAAATTTAATAAATAATCACTAAATATTCCGTGCGATTATAATTAATATAATTAATACCGATTGCTTTGTATGAAATGCTAAATTAATTTTATTATTTGACGTCTATTGAGTCCACTATGGATTTACTTCTATCCCTAGGCTTTTTTGAGTTTTTTGTCTGCCGCCAGAGCTGCAACAAGTCAGTTTTAAAAAGACTTAAATCTTAAGTCTTAAGTCAATTCTAAAATCAAAATGATTTAAATCTTAAGTAAATTCTAAGATAAAGTTCAAATGATTTAAGTATTAAGTCTTTGAATTAAATCATTTTCTTTCAAGTCAAGTCATTTTCGCAAATTCTTAAATCAATATAAAGTGATTTAAGTCATCTTATGACTTAATTCCTTTAGTAGGTCGTTTTTATATATGACTTAAGTCTATATTTTTTATTTAAATCGTGATCTAAGAGTTAAGTCAATAAAATGACTTGAATAAAAAATTGTGATTTAAATCAAAATAATTACAATACAACGATTTTTTAAATGTTAATAATAATTTTATGGTATTAATGATACTGATATTATTAATCTATTGTAGATACAGATGATAATAAACCACTATGTTAAGAATTTAAAACGATTTATTTTCAGAACACTTACAAACAAAATAAAAACACATTTTTTGAGTATATATTAGACAATAAAAATAAAAACTTAAACCACATTTTTAAGTAGAGTAGACATACAGGGAGGCTACTTTTTATATACATAAATGGGTAACTTCTAAACGGTAATAGATTCAAACTCTGTTAAAATAGATAAAAGTTGAAGCATTTTTCTTAAAATCGCTGTATTTCAAAAACTGATAACTTGTTGTTTTGTTAACTTTTGTTAGCTGGTTCAACATCCATCTAGAAAAAAAATATTCCTCCCTTAAGGGAGTAATGATGGGAAGTTCCAAACTCTCGATTCACGACCGCTCAGATTGTTTTCACTTTGCACTAATAATCACAAATTAGACATAACTACGCACAAACATGACGAATGTTGGCAAACAAAATAACAAAATTATGAATCCCCACTTTTTTTAATTTAGTTTAGACAGGACATTTTTTAATGTAGCCGTCAAACGGTTCCAAAAACTTTACCGCGGCGGTTTTGTTATCCACTAGCGGTAGCAATTGTAGGTAGGAAATTAAAGGAGTTTTTGATCTGCTGCCGCGTGAACCCCTGGCAGTTCAAAAGAAAATGCCGCTGTTAAAAATTTATAAAAAAATATATAAAAAATCTGACTTAAATATTTTCTAAAAAAACTTAAATCTTTTTCAAAAAGACTTAAATCTTTTTTTGACTTAAATCGTTTCTATCTGACTTAAATCGTATGTACTGATTTATAAATGATTTAAGTTTTTTCTATTTTGAAAAAAATATTGAAATCACAAATCATTTTGAAAATTACTTAAATTTTAAGTCTTAAGTCAGTTTTAGAGAAATGATTTATTACCAAATGACTTAAGTCATTAAAACGATTTATATCAAAAAAACGATTTAAGTTTTCTGAGAGCTTGCAGCTCTGTCTGCCGCTAATGAAAAAGATGCACTTCAACTATCTCTATACATGCATATAAGGTTGTATATTATAGCCGCTTGAAAAAAAAATGGATTTTTAGTTTTCGAAGAACAAAATCATAGTGTGCCGATATCGATGGTTATTTGACAAAACATCGTAAGCGACAATTTTGTTGAATTACTTTTTATTTTATCAAAGTGTCAGTTACGATAAGCTGCACATGTTAACATAATAGCTATTCCAATTTTGGAATCTAATATTGGTCAGTTTGAATATTTTTATTATTGTAAGCGCCTCTTCTTTTTAATTTGTTACCGATTTATAACGTAAGCGCCTATATGTTCCCGAAAAACAATCGTAAGCAACTCCGAGACATGGCGTTTGCGATTTTACATTGTGTCGCTTACGATAATATTGTGCTCCCTCCTTGATCTATCAAGGCGTTATTCCCGCTCTAAACAGTTTATTCGTGAGTACACCGAAAAAAGAAATAATTGTATTAAATAAAAATATACTTGAACCAAGTAAATATATGTTTGATATAAGCCAATCATTTATAAAATTGAATCAACTACACGAAATAATTACTAGAAAATACAAATATAGTAACCTCAATTATATATGGGCTTCACTCTGCTGTCTGTAGCAACAACTGAAAGTTGTGATGTCTTATAGCAAATAAAAATATACTTCAGAAAACCACCGCACGTTGTCAAACCAACCATAGAAATGTTTCAGTAAATAACTTAAGTATTTCTTATATTTTTGAGAAATAATTTGTTTAAATATTCCACGGTTTGATTCAAATGCATCTCTAATTTTTCCTAAATACGTGGATGTTTCAATAAACAACCCATATATTCAATTCAAATACATCGATAATTTGTGCCAAACATAGAGATACGTGAATAAAATGTTTTATGTATTTAACCTACTCACAAAAATGTTTCCAAAAACCACTTTATGATTCACGTTTATTGTAAAATTAAAGTATAACAGAATAAATTATTTTATAAAAGATATTAATTACTTTTCTATAAAAAGATGGATGAGAAGATAAGTTATAAAGGCGATAAAAATTAAACATACAAAAAGCTTCTCCATTCGTAAGTTCTAGTCATGTGGTTCTAATTAATTTCGCATCTTAATATTTCATGTGGAATAGGTACCATAATATTTAAATATAACTCGAAAGTTTAAGCATGGCTTGTTTAAGAAAAACACCATTTATATTTTAAAGTGTAAAAATATATATTTGTCATTCAAATACATTATATTAATAGCTGTCCCTTAAAACTTACCGTCGAATATTTCTTTTAAATGCACTAATTTATTTACATTTATGAATTCATCCATTATTCAGGCTGATAAGTCACAATTTAGTAAATTGAATTTACACATAAGCACAAAGGAGCACATTAGGACCAAAGAGTATTAGGACACCAACGCATAAAATGGAGCCAGTGCACTGCAGTACCACTGCAGCAGTGGTCGGATATTTGAAACCGTGTCGACTGTCATAATGGAGCACGCACAATCCACCATGTGTGGATTGTGGGAGCACGCACATACACCATAAACTAAACGACGCGTCCTGTGCTTTGTAAACATCGCCGGCGCATGCGTTGCGGGCATATTAAAATCGTACGTCAAGTACGAAAAAACTTGTAACAAACATTTATTTTATTCGTTTAGCTTTTGAAAATATTGATGCAAATATTTTAACTTTAAAGGTGCTACAAATTTTGAAGACTTCAGCTAATAATAGACGCATTTAAGCCAAATGATCATAAATTGATTAACATAAATTATTTGATATAAGAAACTCGTCTTTTTCATTCAAAAATGTATTATTCAAACATGTGATAGATGGATAACAAATATGCGAAAATTGTTAATTCAAATAAATCGTGATAAATTTAATTATACAGGTATTTTAGTCAATTAAACATAGGTCAACTACACTATATATTTGACTTTGTATGATGCAATTTTTTCAGTGTATACCTGCATCGTGGTGATTGCTACCACAATCCACAATGTGGATTGTGATTGCTACCAACTTTTAAAACAGTATTTTATTTGATCAAAAGCTTATAATTCCTTTTTATCATTGCAATATTAATTGTAATTGTTTTTACGTAGTGTGGTTCGTTAAAAGTGTTTTTTTGTAGTAATTGTTTGTGGTTATAAGTTATAACGTCAAATAATTTGACTCAAATTTATAACGGTACAATGACGGCCAAAAAATTTCGAACGACCTGTCATTTAGTTGATTTTAAAATGTAAAACTGCCTTTAGTGACAACTAACCTTAATTTCTAAAAATTGTCAGTTTGACGTATTTCATTGTTGATTGTGTTGTTTTAAGATTAGATTCCACAGAATAAATTTAATTTAAAAAACTTATCGTAATCACAATTAAATTAAACTATTTTTAAATTATCCCTATTTAATGCCACGGCACTGGTTGCAGTCAGCTGTCATATTTGTTATATATCAGCTGTTTTGAAGTACGCAACACGTCACTGGAATAAAACATAAAATTCTATATCCAATTTAACCTTAGAATTCTAACCTAAGAATTTAACGCTTAGAATGTGACGGTTTGTTGACGTCACTGGAAGAAAACAAAAAATTCTATCTCCAATTTGACGCTTAGACTGTGACCGTTTGTTGACCGCAAACAAATCATTGTTATTGAATGGCAATGCGCCGTCCATTTGTTTTGGTGGTCTGTGTTAGATTCTCTGTCTACTTTTTGAAACTGCTTGTCATCTTGTCAAAAATGTCCGTAAGGGTTGGTTTGCACAGACATTTTTTTAAATGACAGAAGTTTGATGTTCGAAAATGTAACTTAAGCGACAAGACTAATTTTACATTTTCCTAAAGATGTTCTTATAAAATATCGTATGCCAAAAAATTTAATGAAAATTTTAGATTGGATTCGATCTAACTTAAATATTTGAATTCTACATTAATAAAATAATGCCTCACCAGTTTTCAGATAAATAACTTTAAAAAAAAAGCTCCCACACAAAAAAAATCTCTCCTGTAAAATTTGGGTTTTGTCGCTTACGATGTTTTGTCAAATAACCATCGATATGCCACAGCGTGCGATGACATATTGGCAAAATCTTTATAACCCTGAAAATTTAAAAAATCATACCTCCAAAAACAGTTGATAAACCGTGCTAAAATTAAAATAGAATTTTTATTTTGAAACAGGAACCCATGGAAAAATTGCCGAGGAATTTCGAAATGGCAAGGGTTTTTTTCGTGTCGAATTCACGTGGAATTTCCCATATATACAAGTGTAGCTGTCGTAGACGTGTCGGGCGCCATGTCCCGCTGATTTTGTGCAGACCGCAATTTATCTCGGGGGGGTTCGGAACCGTCCATCGAACAGGACACGGCATTTCGATTACCGACCACTGCGTCGTCAATAACCATTCCCGTTTCCGAACGGCCATAAAAGACACCGCACCGCATAGACTCTATAGAGCGAGGCGCGCTCGCCCGCTCTAGCTGCCGTTAATTGAAACGATTACCCGGGAAAATTGGCCGCTGAAATTTCCGATCCCGATCGTTTTTTAATTGTATGCTGAATTAAAGTTCATTAAAAGCACGATCCGAGTTATCTTTAATGCCCCCGAACGGTATTAGGAGTATTAGAGAGGGCCGAATTGGTTTTGCGGTCCTCGCTCTATCGACTAACTACACCGAAAAAAAAAATAATTGTATTAAATAAAAATATACTTGAACCAAGTAAATATATGTTTGATATAAGCCAATCATTTATAAAATTGAATCAACTACACAAAATAATTACTAGAAAATACAAATATAGTAACCTCAATTATATATGGGCTTCACTCTGCTGTCTGTAGCAACAACTGAAACTTGTGATGTCTTGTAGCAAATAAAAATATACTTCAGAAAACCACCGCACGTTGTCAAACCAACCATAGAAATGTTTCAGTAAATAACTTAAGTATTTCTTATATTTTTGAGAAATAATTTGTTTAAATATTGCACGGTTTGATTCAAATGTCTCTAATTTTTCCTAAATACGTGGATGTTTCAATAAACAACCCATATATTCAATTCAAATACATCGATAATTTGTGCCAAACATAGAGATACGTAAATAAAACGTTTTAAGTATTTAACCTACTCACAGAAATGTTTCCAAAAACCACTTTATGATTCACGTTTAATGTGAAATTAAAGTAGGTATAACAGAATAAATTATTCTATAAAAGATATGAATTACTTTTCTATAAAAAGATCGATGAGAGGATAAGTTATAAAGGCGATAAAAATTAAACATACAAAAAGCTTTTCCATTTGTAAGTTCTAGTTAATTTCGCATCTTAATATTTCATGTGGAATACCATAATATTTAAATATAACTCGAAAGTTTAAGAATGGCTTGTTTAAGAAAAACACCATTTATAAGTATAAAAATATATATTTGCCATTCAAATACATTATAATATAATGATTATATTAATAGCTGTCCCTTAAAACTTACCGTCGAATATTTCTTTTAAATGCACTAATTTATTTACATTTAGGAATTCATCCATTATTCAGGCTGATAAGTCACAATTTACACAATAGCACAGAGGAGCACATTAGGACCAAAGAGTATTAGGACACCAACGCATAAAATGAAGCCAGTGCACTGCAGTGGCCGGATATTTGAAACCGTGTCGACTGTCGATTATGGAGGCTCCATAATGGAGCACGCACATACACCATAAACTAAACGACGCGTCCTGTGCTTTGTAAACATCGCCGGCGCATGCGTTGCGGGCATATTAAAATCGTACGCCAAGTACGAAAAAACTTGTAACAAACATTTATTTTATTCGTTTAGCTTTTGAAATTATTGATGCAAATATTTTAACTTTAAAGGTGCTACAAATTTATAGACTTTAGCTAATAATAGACGCATTTAAGCCAAATGATCATAAATTGATTAATATAAATTATTTGATTTAAGAAACTCGTCTTTTTCATTCAAAAATGTATTATTCAAACATGTGATAGATGGATAACAAATATGCGAAAATTGTTAATTCAAATAAATCGTGATAAATTTAATTATACAGGTATTTTAGTCAATTAAACATAGGTCAACTACACTATATATTTGACTTTGTATGATGCAATTTTTTCAGTGTATGCGAATCCGAATCGACATATTATTTGAGATTTCATAACATCAAATTTGTCCAGTTTTAATATTAAATATAAATTTTATCAAAAAATAATTAATTATTTAACACCCATTCATTTCGCTCGTGCGGAAAACGTAACATTCGAGTCCCAGTCGCACAATATATCACTTTTCAACACCCATTTTATTTCTTAATTTTAACTGCGGGCTGAAATTAAAGTTGGAAGAAAGTGAGGTTAAAGTTGCTTGAAAGCTGTCAGATTTCACATAACGTATTAAATAAAATACGCCAAAGAAGTAGTGATGTGACGAACCGTATGTATTCGGTACAAAGTAACGGGTACTGGATGAGGTTCGAAATACCGATTCGTTACTTTAAAATACGTCTCGTTACTCGCATCGTTTCGTTACTTGCGCCACTCACAATTTCGTCCGGTATCTACGTACTGTGCAGCGTTCGTTCGATTCGATGCGATACGTACGGCCATGCGCCAGGCTGAAGCGTACGCTCACAGCACTGTGCGTACGCTGTGCATGATACACTGTGTATCATAGTATGATAATCATACACAAATCATATCATACACAAATATATCAGCTGATCCATAGACTGATCTATTCCGCGCGTTGATTTAGGTATTGTTTATTTTAAAGAGTTATTTGCAAAAAGAAAGGTTTTTATATGGGTTTTTAGTTTCTTTACTTTTCCTCACAAGGTAGGCGTATTTATGTTTTGTTCTTTATGTTACTGTAAAGTATAAATTTAAATCCTATGTTATCTTATGTATATGTCAAAGTACAGTCAATGAAATAAATCAGATTTATACGATTACCGCTTATGTGTTAAAAAATAATAAATCTTTATAGTGGAGCATAGTACCTATTTAATGTGTAAAAAAAAAATATTGTATTGTAATTGTTCTACAGGGTGTAAATGTGACAATTTTTGTAATATCATTTGGTAAAATGCTAAGTAAATGTAATCAAAATTTATGTTTTCTTTAGGCAGCGGTATGTATAATAATAATTAAAGTATTATAGTAACGAAAGTAACGAGTAACGAATACTTTATAACGAATAGTCACATTCAAAGTAACGAATACATGCGGGTATTAGTTTTTTCGTTACTTTTACATCTCTACAAAGAAGTATCGGGTTTTCTCAACGCGCGCGCCATCTGGTGGACTTCGAATGCATTGCGTGAATTTTAGAATTGTCAACAATAAATTTAAATATTTTACAAAAGATAGAAAGGCAGAAGTCTTACTCGACAAATTTTGTTCAATTGCACAGCTAAATCCCGCACGTTATTTGTGTTTTACGTTGCAAGGAAAAAATTTAATACTTTTTTATTACTCGATTTCGAATGATTATTCCTTATAATAATAATAATAATAATTTATTTCAAAGTAATGCTATACACTTATTACAGATAAATATACAACAATTAAAAGAAATATGTGGCAAAATAACTTAATGATAACATAATAAAATAAAAGAGACATTAGTGTAGTAAAAACTCATTAAAAGTATAGAGTTCAATCGACAACAAATATTGATACACATGTTTTTTAAAAAGGCAAATAACATTTAATGATTTAATCTCATTAGGCAATTTGTTAAAACAGTTAATACACGAATAAAAACAAGACTTCTCATAGCTACTTAAACGATGACCTAAAGTTCTGTTACTTTTATAAAAGTAACAGAACTTTAGGTCATCGTTTAAGTAGCTAGTCTATAGACTTCAGGTACTTAAACTTATTTTTATTCTTAAACATAAAAAATAGGAGTTCATAGATATAGATTCCAGTTAATGTCAATAAACCGTTGGTTTTAAATACCCCTCTATATGTGTCTTTGTATTTAAGATTACACAAAACTCGCACTGTTCTTTTCTGTATAACAAAAACCCTTTCTACTATTGCACAACGCCCCCAAAAAATTATTGCATATCGCAACAAAGAGTGAAAACAAGCAAAATAAACTGATTTTAAGGTAATTTTTTCTACATATGAATGTAGTTTACGTATAAAGAAAGAAACTTAATTTTTTACAAAGATGTTCAACCTGATAGGACCAATTTAGAAATTCATCTATATATAATCCCAAAAACTTTGTTTGTGGTGTAGTGTATTATTTTATTTTTAAACAAAATACAGTTTTCTGTATAACAAAAACCCTTTCTACTATTGCACAACGCCCCCAAAAAATTATTGCATATCGCAACAAAGAGTGAAAACAGGCAAAATAAACTGATTTTAAGGTATTTTTTTCTACATATGAATGTAGTTTACGTATAAAGAAAGAAACTTAATTTTTTACAAAGATGTTTAACCTGATAGGACCAATTTAGAAATTCATCTATATATAATCCCAAAAACTTCGTTTGTGGTGTGGTGTATTATTTTATTTTTAAACAAAATACAGTTAGTTTTTTCTTGACTTACAACCAACTTATTACTTTCAAACCAGTCTATTACTTTACCTTCTATATCCTCAATCCCTGCCACAATATACAAAAGTTTATATACAAAAGTGCTCTTTTAGTTTCACCCTTACTTCTTAAGAAGTCCCATAAGCCAACTGAATGGCTTGTGCGGGTTAGGGGTAGGAACGGACCGCGGGCTTAAAGTCCCCTCCGAAGGACTAATACACAATAGGACAAACACAAATAAACAGCCATACCCCTGGGGTGCGATTCTCGAGTTGAGAGAACGCTATTCTCATGAGAAGTGGGCGTGTTTCACTTAAGTTTTGACAGGCTGCATTCTTAAAATCATGCAATAGTTTGGTTTTCCTAAAGCAGAAAAGAGTTTTCGAGAGAAGAACGCACTAACTTATCTTAAATTCAATAATGCAGCCTGTCAAAACTTAAGAGAAATGCCCACTTCTCCTATGAGAAGCGTTCTCTTAACTCGAGAATCGCCACCCTGGTGGGATTCGAACCCACGACCTTCGGCTTGTAGTCAGCAGCACTAACCACTAGACCACCGTCGGAGATCATCCGCAAAGCTTACCAACCCATAATTTACACTTAAAGCGGAATTTGACAAATCGTTTACATAAATTACAAATAACAAAGATCCAATCGTACTTCCTTGCGGAATTCCAACACTAATTTTTTGTAAAGATGACTCATATACCACGCCATCCTCCAATATTCTTACCATTTCACAACGATTTGTTAGGTATGACTGTATCCACTGCAGCGCACATCCTCTTACACCATAACGACTTAATTTTTCGAAAAGTATTTCATGCTGTAAACAATCATATGCTTTATAAAGACCAATAAATAGACCTAATAACAAATATTTTTTTTCGAAATCATCAAAAATACGTTGCAAGAAGCTGTACACTGCAGTATCCACAGATCTACCTTTTATATAGCCATGTTGGTTACCATTTATAAGGTATATCATTGATTAAGAAACTTAATGCTTAAATGCTTATATACAGTTACGTTAGTGTGTGTACTTTATCAAATGGATCATGGTGAATTATTGTGTTTTAAATTGTAAATAAAATTCAAGAACTAAATCGTTGCATTTCCATGTTTTGCCAAAGGATCAAATTCGGTAAGTACATTTGTTGGTGCAGAATTAACTAATGATAACTTTACCTAATATAATTTATATTTAAGTTTGGACATTTTTAAGAAATTAGTAAAAAATAATTTTTGCATAACATAACCTTAAAATCAATCATTTTTATCAATCAATCATTTTTATATTTGAGTTCTCTAAAAAACGCCAACAACTTCATTTTAAACAACAAAATATACCTACGAATTCATGGCAACATAATATTATATATAATACATAATATAAAGGTATTTTACCGTTGAGTGGAGACTTTAAAGAATTCTTAATCAACGCTTATTTGTTTGACGATTTTTACTGAATTGAAATGTTTACACTTTTCACGTTAATCACTACTAAAATGTGTATTTATTGTATCTAATAGGTACCTACAATTTATATTTACAGAGACTGTATGCAATTTATTTCTTCATTCAGATTAACACTGTTTATTAGAAAACCGGTACAAACTCAACCCAGGATTTCCTCTCGAAATACACAATATTTTTTAACATTATCCGGCTTTATTCTCAAAAACAGCGTTTGACATCTCATTATTAAAAGTTCTACTTTTGTTACGATGATAACAGCCGAGTGGTGGCGCTACTAGCGATACTTCTTTAGCGTATTGGATTTAAATTCCTTGTTGTAGCTGAATAACACAGCAAAAAAATATTTTTTAATTTTAACCAAATAATAACCAGATTTTGTTATTCCAGGTCCACATAACTTTATGTTACGTTTACAACAAACTGTAATCTGTTAACTATGTAAGTAAATAAGTAGTTTGTAATTATTACAGATATTTTATATAGATTTAATAACAAAATTCTATGTCAATAATACCAAAATTTTTGTTATTTTCAAAAAGGACCTTATTCTTAATTTTTTTTGTAAAAGTATTTGTTAAAAAAATGTTAATACAAAATGTTGCTTTATTAATGAATTTTCTAAACAAACAAAAAATAATACATAACCACATAAATGAACACAAAAATAACAAAAATTTAAATAACACGCCATTCTGAAATCATCAGAAATTTATTATAATATAACTATCGTACTACACCACTTTCTGATGTATTTCGTAACTTTAACCCACTTTACTGTATCCAGTTTTGAAAACCAGTGATGGCATTTTTTATAAGGAATTCAAATAACAGTAATAACTAGGGATGGGATATTTAGGTACTAAAAACTGAAAAATAGGTAACTAAAAAGGTACTAAAAAAAAGCATTTTAGGTTAAAAAAACAGCATTTTAGGTAAAAAAAAACATTAAAAGTTCACATTTCGTTTATAATTTTGTTTAGCCGCATACCCAAATACAGAACATACCGACAGTAAACTATTTCTATGCAATAAACGGTTTCACTGAGTAACACTCACTACACAGAAGTTCTATGACAGAACATAAGATCACTACGAAGAAGGTAACTGTAAAGAAAGTTACTGTTACAGTCTGTGACCATAAGAAAAATTTTTATACCGTTGAGTTGCACGCCCTGGATAAAATATTGGGGCAAAATTAAAAAAGAACACAAAAAAATAAAATAAGTAAAAATACGTAATAATAAATAACAAATAGGTGAAAATAAACTGACAAATTAAAAAATATGTAACAAAAGTATAAAAAGGTAGTTTAAAGCAAAAACTTCCAAAAAAGGTAAAAAAGGTGAAAACAAGTTAAAAAAATAGGTAACAAAAGTATAAAAAAGGTAGTTTAAAGCAAAAACCTCCAAAAAAGGTAAAAAAGGTGAAAACAAGTTAGGTTCATATAAAAGAAAATCTTTTAAAACACATTTTGGCATTATTGGTTTTCAAATAGTTACATCGGTTGAAAAAAGGTAAAATAACTAAAATCCCATCCCTAGTAATAACAGATTTCTGGTATTATTTTATAAACACTTCAGTAATATATTATAAACACTCCAATTGTTACGAACACGTTACGAATAAGAATAAAGTAAGCAGTAGAATATGTTGCAGACTCTGCACGGAGAGAAAAATTTTGCCAAAATAACTATCCAAAGTATTGTTAAATGACGTATCGTGAATTTAGTCAACTGTTTTATTAAACTGAAGATCTGTATAGCTAATTTAGCCATACAAATCCTCAGTTTAATAAAACAGTTGACTAAATTCACGATACGTCATTTAACAATACTTTGGATAGTTATTTTAGCAAAATTTTTCTCTCCGTGTGAAGTCAGTTGAACTTGTTGATGCGTATTGTTGTGCTAAAGCTGGACGGTTGACAATAAAAAAAGCAGTGGGAAATGTTTTGATTTGCTGCCTAATATTTCGTGTACTTTTTTACGAAATATTTTGTTAAGCATTAACAAAATAATCTGTAACCTATGAAAATTAACAAAATTGCATAGTACCTTAACTTTCAGCAAAATGATTGTCTTTGTTGAAATAATTACAATCCCTGGTTTTATACAAAGAATTATGTTAAAAATAAAAGTAACAAACTACACACTGATGTTAACAAATCTGATTTTTATTACAGTGTATTAGTCAAAAAAGGAAATTCCAATTGAGTGTTACTGCAGCAAACTCCACTAGTCGCACAATACACTATTACTCCACTGAAATTTTTCAAAACTGACCAAATATGAGTTTTTTAATTGTTCGTTTTTATTGGACCATTCGCCTCTTAATTTTAACAACACTATTTTTCTTCTTCTAACACATCATTATAATTTGTGTTTTATCCAATAAAAGGGCAACTTTTTCGAAATTATTATTATACCAAATTAAATTCCTCGTATATTTATAGCATTAAATTAACAAGGGTTATTTTATCATCTGTAATTTTTTTGTGTCTTCACAGAAAAACAGCTAGCATAGCATGAATGGGTGAGCCATAATACCAATAGGTAGTTAGCACTTGGTTTATAATCGTTTGCTGTTTTTAAATTGACAACAAAAGTTATCGCTCCTAAATCTATTGATATTTATATTGCTATTTATTTTCATTTTATGCTAGAATTTTATTGCATTAAATACTATACTGATTTATTTAATAACGTTACTACATTTAACGCAATAAATTCTTTGACTTTTAGGCAAAATGTTTCCCTATTTTGGTTTAATAGTAATTAATTAAGCAAATAACAATTTAGATTGCTTCAATTTTAATGCATTCAATGACAGCGCTTGTTTTTTTATGTGTTCTTTTTGTGTTCTTTTCCGCATCCGCATACTTAATACTTAGGCCTATAGGGTAAGGGTACATAACATGCAACATAATAAGCACTCGATCTTTTCCTCTTTTAAAATAATTTAATTTAGCGAGCAGGTGCTTAATTAAATGTGTCTAGAAAAGTTTATAAATACTTATTATTATCTAAAAATGATTTAAGTTAAATATTTGTATAGAGCGACATCTATACAACAATAGTGTAAACGTAAAAATGGGAATCAGTATTACTGGCGCGCTGGTAAAAATGTCAAATTTGTATGTGTAAATTGAAATGTATGCCTTAAAAATGGACTAACAATATTTTTCGCAGTGAGAGTGAAGAAAATGTTTTATTGGCACTCCACGGTGGAGTCTCCACCAGAAATTAGATTAAACACAGTTTACTGCCTGCAAAATTAAAAGTTCATTACAATGTTCATATAAACTTTTTAAATATTGGCGTTCAGAAACTATTTAATACTTTTGTATTGAGATAATAAAATATTTTTCACATTAATTTATAAGAAATTCACTTTATTTTAACGATTGTATGACATTTGACAACTGTCAACTAACTTAAAACCAACTTCAGCCCGTGACTAAAACGGCATAAAGCCACAATTTGTCAATGTGTATTTAAAAGGTCACTTAGTTGCATTGGAACCATGTACGATAATGGGCGTTTTAAAGGTGGAAGTAGAAAATAGTAAATTATGTATTAAGTTTAATAAACGCCATTTATGAATTTAATTTAGGCACGAGCGAGCTTGCGCAAAATAATTCTTCCTGTTTTACCGGAAATGGCCTTAACTTTGTTATTTCAAACAGGACACCTCATATATTTTTAATTTTTTAATTCTACATAAAATTCTAAGTAAAATGGCTATACCATATCCTAAAGTCAATATTTTTTGAGTTATTATTTTTTCAATCAAACAATTTAATTAATTTTAAACAATGACAGATTTGGTGGTAACCATTAAACCACAAGTAGAATTTCACAGTTTTTTTTTTATACAAAATAGTATTGAAAATATTAGAAATGTCTCTGAAATTTTAACTTTAGGAAACAGTTATTACAATACCAATCGAAAGATTCTTTAATGTTCTATTTGATTATGTTAAAACATACATACATACATTTATAATAAAAACGTTATTATTCTTTGAAGTTTGCCTAATTTAAAGTGGTTTTCCTCAAGGTATTTGTTGAAAAACCTTTAAAAATTTAATTAATTAAACAATGTTGCAAACATAATAACAAAAAAATTAGAGGCTATTTTTGATTAACGTGCATTTAGCAATATTTTAACGAAAAAATTAATATAGTCTAAATAAAATTGTATATGCTATTAAAATTTCAAATCCATATCGTTTGCGTTTCTCCAGAAACACCCTGTATGGCATTACATTAAATATAAAAATATGCAAAATAACTAATTACAAAAAATCGAAAAACAATTGAATAAAAAATATAGATACCTATATCTAAATAGCCGATTGCAACATAAAAAATAAAGTCTTTATTCCAATTTATTTATTGGGTAAATATTACTTTCCTCAGTTTGGAATTAAAATTGAAGCTTGGTTGTGGAGCAAAAAATAAAATTGAAGTAGGTTACAATTTCTAACTTGCTGACACTGTCTATAATTATAATTATTATTTAGTTTATTCATTTTAATAAATTAATGTTTTAAGTTTATATTAGGTACACTTATAAATTGAAACGCAATCAGTCATTTGCAACTTATAAACTGAACTGTCAAATTATCTTTCATGCTTCCAATGGTAGGTTACCATAGATATGATGCCTACTATCATCAAAATTAGTAAACTTGAAAATTTATAAACAAAACTAATTTTAGCTCCATCCATGGCGATTTTTTTAAATAAATATGTAAGAATTTTATGTTATATACAATAAATTATATGTAATATATAATGTTTAATATTTAATATAGAATACATTATAAAACTAGATAAAAAAATATATAATTTGTAAAACACGTTAGTATTATGCTCTTTGAAGGCCTAACTTAAAAATTGTGTCTCTCGTAGAAACATGATTTGCATGTAGAAGTTTATATATAAAATAATTATTGCCACTAATAAGGTCTACATTTTATCTTAATTTCAAATCGATACGTTTTTAAATAAAAATGTTATTACAAAATATCGAAATTTATCTATTTTTAACACAGTAGAGTGACTTAAGGCTTGAAAACCACAGCGGTCAATGGATGAAATGTACCATTTAGATATAGAAACAAGGTTAAAAAAATATATTTAATTCTGGCATCACTTGCAAACAAATGTCCAAAATTTGTTCGATTTTTACGCGAAACCATAGTTAAACATTAGCTTTTGCTGAATTAATGTAGAGTATGTTGTTTACCGTATGCGTTCTCTCGATATTTTAAAAATTTAAACAGGTCGTCAAACGCTTAGTTTAGATTGATACACGATCTTTCGAAAAGTCCAATAATAATTTGTTTATCTCAAAAATTGGAGCGCTTCACTTATGAACTTTTTGCATTTGAATTTTAAAGATTTTAAAGATCTAAAACACCCTGTAAAATATTAATACAAAAAATATTCAATTCATTATTCAAAAAAAAAAAATTATTGTAGTCGTAATATACTTTTTTACTTGTACAACAGTTACTGTTGTTCGTCTAATGGCGTCTATTTAAAGTCGATTGAAGCAGTACAAAGACGAAATTTTCCGTTAATCCGTATAAAATAATAGTTAATTATCAGTACTTTAACGTGGTATACTCAATATTATAAAACAACGTTGCTTCTTTGACTTTTTAACCCTTAAAAAATGGTAAAATTTTAAATGAAATTGTCCCCAGCGCCCCTGTATGTTAAAATCTAAAAAAAATAATACGTGGATTTATTGCCACTAATAAGGTCTACATTTTATCTTAATTTCAAATCGATACGTTTTTAAATAAAAATATTATTACAAAATATCGAAATTTATCTATTTTTAACACAGTAGAGTAACAAGGCCTAAAAACCACAGCGGTCAATGGATGAAATTTTTTTTTTTTTCGAAAAAATGTACCATTTAGATGTAGAAACAAGGTTAAAAAAATATATTAAGTTCTGGCATCACTTGCAAAACAAATGTCAAATTTTTTTTCGATTTTTACGCCAAACCATAGTTAAACATTAGCTTTTGCTGAATTAATGTAGAGTATGTTGTTTACCGTATGCGTTCTCTCGATATTTTAAAAATTTAAACAGGTCGTCAAACGCTTAGTTTAGATTGATACACGATCTTTCGAAAAGTCCAATAATAATTTGTTTTTCTCAAAAATTGGAGCGCTTCACTTATGAACTTTTTGCATTTGAATTTTAAAAGTTCCATCAGGTGTTAAAGTTATGCGATAAAGATCTAAAACACCCTGTATAATAATAATAAAAAAAATATTCAATACATTATTCAAAAAAAAAAATTTTTGTAGTCGTAATATACTTTTTTTACTTGTACAACAGTTACTGTTGTTCGTCTAATGGCGTCTATTTAAAGTCGATTGAAGCAGTACAAAGACGAAATTTTCCGTTAATCCGTGCTGGTACTTAATTAAAACTTTTTCTCTGCAAATTTAGTTATTGAGACAAAGCGTCAAAGCGGAATTTGTTTTTTTTTAGTTCTTCGAAAACGTATAGATATGTAGATTTTACTTTT
Organism: Brassicogethes aeneus; assembly: GCA_921294245.1. Classification (NCBI taxonomy): domain Eukaryota; kingdom Metazoa; phylum Arthropoda; class Insecta; order Coleoptera; family Nitidulidae; genus Brassicogethes; species Brassicogethes aeneus. Next base: position 57,297,365 of record OV121133.1, on the reverse strand, counting down.
AGCCTGCGGTCGAAACGGCATCTGCTTCAGTTGGTGTCTGTTACTTTGAAATGTTTTTCCAAAGTTTCGCGCGGGCAGTTAAACCGTAACGAGTTTGCAAATCCTTGTGTCTGTAACGATTGTGGTCGATAAAGTATAATCCGTTGATGGTCTTGGTCGGAAAAAGGGCAAACACTATAAAAGAGGCCACACCAGTGACGGCTTAAGGGGAGAAAATTAGTACAAAAAAGTCCTTCTTTATTTAAAAACATTACATTTATAACTTTACATTAAATCGTTATTTATAAATAACGAATAACAATATATTGTGCTGAGCTTAAAGTTCGAAGGCCGACGCGTAGCATACGTTGATGCCGAACGGCATACAACATTTTATTTTAAGTTGATTTTTTATTAGAATTTAAAGCCAATTTTATTTGTTTAATGTTACATGAAACGTATTAAAAGTAAAAAGTGAGGTTGGAACCTTCTGACAGATGTCGAATTTTATGGTTGGATACGAAGAGCGAGAAAGTTTCTTCTAATTTAAATCCCGATTTGTGTTAACAAAAATGTGACGTCACGCGTATATTCGGGAATATTTGGCTGTTTTGGGAGAATCGCGAATTGATCAGTTGTTATGATCTACATAAAATAATATAGTTATAAATATTTAAACATTTGTAAATTTGGCCTACTTTTACCCGATATTGTATAGATATATCGCGAGACTTTGGAGTCGCAGGGGATGATCTCTAGCGAGCAAGCAACCCTTCTAATGCCGCATATAGAGTAAACACTCGGTTCGTTCGACGTAAGGATAGATGGAAATTGAATCTTGTCGGCTCGTGGCCAATAATAAACGGATTTATAATACACTTTATATACAGGGTCGTCCAAAAGGAACCTTGAATAATTTGAGAATCAATTGATTAATAAAAAACGTTAAAATAATTAATTTTCTCAATAAACTTATATCGAAAACTCAACAGTTTAGGAAATACAAGGTGTAAGTAGCATATATATATATATATATATATATATATATATATATATATATATTTAATTATTTTCTCCTAAACTAAAAAACTTATTTTATTGAAATTTTGTGAGTATTGTTTTTTTATTAGCAAAAACTGCTCTACTTTCATAATTTTTGACGGTATTTTCGGATTCAGGGGACAATTACATAGGAATTGGCTGTTAAATGGTGGGGATACCATGGTATCCCATGGTTAACCATGGTATAAGTGAAAAAGCAGCCACTAATAACTGTAGTATACTATAGTTATTAGTGGCTGCTAGGTATATAGAGAAAAAAGGTACGCCAATGATGTAAAAAAATGTCTACATTTAAAGCTTTTTGTTTCACAGTAAAATTGCAATTCTAATTTACTCTAGTTAAATTTTATTATATTTCTAGTTTAAATAAAGATATTATTACTTAAATGACTTAAATTTGGGTTTCAGTTCTAAAATAATTTTTTGTGGTTATATTTTAAGTTGTAAGTTTCTGTTGTAAAATATTTTTTATAGTTATTGTTAGAACGGTTTAGTTTAAAATAAACATTCTTGATTTGTTGCAATAGAGTGAGAACAATCCCAGCAAACAAAAACGTCCTTGAACCAGCCTTATGTCCCAGAATGGGATGATCCTATAAGGACATCCATAGGTCGACATTTTGGGATATTATGGGGATGTCATTTAAGGATATCCTTGGACCAGCCTTAATGTCCCAGAATGGAATGAAAATATTAATCAATTAAAAATATTAATTTTATTTACTAAAAAGGTAAAATGGCCAATATTAAACATAATTGCTACAAATCCTAATAAAAAAACTACTTAACAAAGTTATAAACAAATATAGTTGCAATATCTCTCACCGCTGCTTAATAACTAGACATACCGATAGGTTTAGAAATATTAGTTGGAGATGTGCGTCTGTTATGGCACAGCTGAACAATGATTAGAGAGGGTCTGATCTACTCAGTAGCGAATAATGTTTAAGTGCAGAGGATTTCTTCAGGACCTACATATCCAAAGAACAAGAATAACTCATGGGACGTTTAGAGGACACATCCAGGACGTCCGTAGGCTATCCTGTCTTGAAATTTTTGGACCTAAAGGACATTTACAGGACATCCGTGGGCTGGACTTTTTGGTACATGTCATGATTTCTTCAGGACCTACATATCCAAAGAACAAGAATAACCCATGGGACGTTTAGAGGACACATCCAGGACGTCCGTAGGCTATCCTGTCTTAAAATTTTTGGACCTAAAGGACATTTACAGGACATCCGTGGGCTGGACTTTTTGGTACATGTCTTGAGGAGGTCCATGGATATCCTTGGGATATCCAATATCCTGTAAGACTTGTGCTAGCTCTATGGGAATTATCTGCCAGATAACTAACTGCAACTTTAACTGGACATTGATAAACCTGCCCTGATTATTTTAGAAAATTGTGAATTTTTTCTAGATTTCTTAGATTATTGGCGTACCTTTTCTTCTCTATGGCCCCCGTAGTGACGCCACTGCTTGTATAGTATGAAAACAAATTTAATGACCAAGGTACCTAAAAAATCAATACTAATTAAATTTTAATAATGTATTTTCTTTAGTTTGGAAGTTATTTAAAAGTAAAAATATATCGAACTTTAACACCTTGTATTTCTGAAACTTGAGTTTATTAAGAAAATTAATAGTATATTAACGATTTTTATTGATTCCACCCTGTATATATATATATACAAATATATTAGCATTGACTTGTTATTGACTTTAAATCGACGGCGACGGAAAAAGCAAACGTACGTCCCTCTTTGTTGAACAAACGTTGTTTATTGCTTAATAAAAAGGGATCGGGAAAACGTGCGCGAGATAATTTTCCCGTCTGTCGCGTGCAATGAAAACTCCGTCTGTGGCGACGAAAGCAATCAGGACTCGTACGTGCCACGGACGCGCCGTGTTTGTCCATAAACACCATAACCTGCAGGCCGCAGATCATCTCAGGTCTAATGAAGTGTATGTGTGTGCAACAGTGCCGGAGTTAGCTAAAGCATGTCGCCCTGGGCTCAAACCTAGAAACTAACATAAAACACTTGCATTAAACACTTTTTATACTTTTACGCAAAGCTATAGCTCCCAGACTCTTTATTCCGCTGCCTATATTCCTACACACCGTTGTCTAGGACCAAGAAAACCCTACTACTCAGGGGTGTTCCTGAAACGTTGCAAATTGTGCAGCCATCTAGCGTAAAATTGTAATAAATAAGATCAATTTGTACTAACTTATCACGGTTACATCGATTACACGGTTAAGTGTAAGAGTAGCCTTAGGCTAAACTTCGCCGTGTGTGCCACTTACTTACAATATATTTTATTTTATTTTAAAATTATTGTATAAAATTTAACTTTCAATAAAGACGATTATTATTATCGCAAAAATTCAAATTTAATTAATATCAGATTTCTGCTCGCAGAATCTGCCTTGCATACGTAAAATTATAATAAATAAACTACTGGCGCTTTGGTTTTTTTATAAAAAATCTACAATACAAACTGAGTTTAGTTGTGTAATTATATAGGAAGTTCAGAAGATAAGTAATAAACAGCTAAAAATACTAACCTGTCCATTACATCCACTATCACATCACAGATTTACAGCCTGTCGGCGTTATCAACAGGATTTATAGGTTAGGTTAGTGATGCCTTGACGTTTGAGTTTTGACGTTGACATTTGACGCCTTGCGCCATATTCCCTCCTAAGAAGATTATATAATAATATAATCTTCTTATTCCCTCTTTAGAGAAACTTTGTCTATGATTCCCTCCGTAACGTAGGCTCAGTTACCAACAGTAAAAAAATTGCTAGAAATTTTGTCCCAATTTCGAGATTCGATCGAGAACGATCGATTTATTATTTTTTTCTAATTGAAGGCAATTTTGAAAATTGTACTAGAATTGTTGAAGAGATGCTGAAATACTAGAAGCTATTTTTTTGTGCTAGAAAAGTACAATTGTACTACAAATCACACCCCTGCTACAAATACTCCGCCCACAAAGAAGTTTCACTTTAAAAATAATTGTTATAAATGACGCCAAGAAAGTGCTCTGAGGTTCCACCCAATTACTGCTATGTGACCGCCTGTGACCTCGCTTCGATGCAAGAAATTAGTTTATACCGGTTATCGTAGACGCCACGCCGATTCATTTGGTTTCAAATGGTTATAACGTGCGGTTTTTCATTATTATTATTATTATTAATATTATTATTAATTGATATCTTTTAAAAGTCATTAATAGGTACTTGCTGTTATTTTTGCATCTCTTATAGAATAAAATTATAAAATAGGAAGACAAAATCCTTAAAATTTTATTTTTTTTTATTTTCCGAAATTTCAAAATTTTATAATCACGAATTTAATTAAATCATCCAAAATAAATTTCACTTCAGCCTTGTCGTCTAAGCGCACATATGTTTTTTAAGATCATCTTATAAAATGTACTACATATACAGGGTGATTCAAAACACGAGGCGAAAAATTAAGATATGTATACAGTTTTATATTCTTGATAAAAAATGTAAAATAAATTTTTTGGAGATCTGGCTTTGTTTCCGAAATATTAGGCTTTAAAGTTTCTGTATGCGACCATTTTAATTTCATAAATTACAGTAAGCCTAGAAATAGGTGAGTTTACTGTCACCTGGTGACAGTCAACAAAAATTGTTTACAAATTTAAAAGTTGCTTAGTTGTTTTGTTAATCATGCAGTTTTCTAACGAAGAATATGCATGTACGGTTTTTGTGATGGCAACGCAATAAAAGATTCTCTAATAAACGACAACCATCTCACCGGGTGTTTTCCGACGCTTATCAAAGGCTACGACAGTTTGGAATTGGTAATTCCCGTACTGGTACTGGTGTTGCTACCCGAAATAATTATTATGATGCTGTGAGGGAAGAAGAAGTGATAGACTGTGTGCTCGATAATCCAGAAATTAGTACCAGACGCATTGCTGCCCGTCTTAATGTATCCCAGTTTTGCTTGGAGAACCTTAAAAACCGAAGTTTTACATCCATTTCATAAACAAAAAGTACATAATTTGCACCCAGGAGATAACATACAACGACTCGCCTTTTGTCAATGGCTTCTTCAGCAGCATGAACAAAATGAAAATTTCTTCAGAGAGACGCTTTGGCCGGCGAAGCTACTTTTACTCGGGATGGCATTAATACTTGCCGTAATGAACATGTATGGTCTTTAGAAAATCCTCACGCTTTTAAAAGAAGAAGTTTTTAACAAAGGTTCTCTATTAATGTATGGGGCGAAGTCTTTAATGGACAATTACTTCCGATTCAAGTCCTTCCTAATCGTTTGGATGCATATGCGTACTTGCAATTTTTAGAAAACGATCTTACAAATTTGCTGAAAGATTTTCCTGTGGATTTGGTATACAATCGTATGTGGTATCAGCACGAAGGAGCACCACCGCATGTTGGACGAAATGTTGGCGTGGTCCGGTGCTATGGCCTGCGAGATCACCTGACTTGAACCCTTTGGACTATTTTGTATGGGACCATTTAAACAACTGGTTTACGCAGTTGAAATTATTAACCAAGAATAATCAATGGAACAAATTATTAATGCAGTCGAATGCACTCAAAATAGGCAAAACATGCAATTAGTGTACGATTCCCTTACACAGAAAAAAATATCGTACCTGATATTAATGTCCTACGATCATTAAGTGCAAAATCATTACGATAATGTCCTTTTCATAGTATTAATGCAATCAAGTAATTATGATAATGCTTAAAAAATATTAGTTAATGTATTATTGGATTGTAACAATGTCTGCCTGGTCATTATCCTAGTGCAAGAATTTAATTATTTTTTAGCCAAAATACATTAAGACAATGATATTTTACATTAATACTATGATTATTTACATTAAATCAATAACCTAGAGTACATTAGTTAATCATTGCTAAGTGATAAAATAAATGTCGGCTTAATAGATTAATACTCTAAATGGTATAATTTAATAATCTAAAATTATTACATTAATGCCTATATAGACATCAACTTATGTACCCACGGCTAGCTGGAAAGCATGTCAACTTAAAGGTGCTTGCACCTCCAATTTTTCTGCAAATCTTTTTTTCGATATGTCTCACGAACAATTTAAGTCCAAAAATAAAAAAATCGGTTGAGCCGTTTTTGTTGAATTGGAAATTATTTAAATTTTACATTGTAAGTTATTATTATTATTATTATTTTCTGTTGTCAAGTACCTGTCACTTTATTGCAGCGTCATTGATTGTTTACTTTTGGCTTAGTTTTTGGTGAATTTGTACAGTTAAAAAAATAATATAAAATGACAAAAGATCATGCAGGAACTCACGAAGAAAATCGCCGAAAGGTATGCCTTTTATGCTTTGGAAAAACTAAAGCAATGATTGAGATTCGTGGAAAACTTAAAACTGACGTTGCAAATATTTTTGACTATGATCTTAATGACGAACGCTTACCACTTGCCTTATGTAACGGATGTAAGAGGGATATCTATCGCATTAAAAACGGTGTTCGAAAGAATATAGTATTACCAAACATTTCGAAAATTCGCCCTCTTAAAAGAACTACAAGATCCAGGGTGGAGATGCCTTGCGATTGCTAAACTTGCCAGAACACCACGAGTTGGAAATTTTGCAAAAAATGGTGTTTTACCTCCACGATAGAGCATATTAGTAAATACTTTAAGTCCCATAACTGGTAAGCACAATCTGACCATATGATATCATTTTTGACAACGCATTTTCTAGGTAATGAGATAAAATCCCATAAAACCAATGAGAAACGGTGCAGTTCCTGTCTTTCGCTTATTGGAAGGGGAAAATCGCATAAGTGCAACCTATCTACCAGAATGAATAATATTACTAAGTACATTTGTAATTCAAATTCAAAATTTAAAGAACAGGTGATTTGTTCAGTAGTTAAAGAAAAGATTAAGGAAAAGCCTGAAACCAAAAACTTAGCAGTTTTGTCACTTATACAGCCAAACGGTGGACTACCTCCTAAAATTGCTGTTAATCCCGAGAAATCTGAGCAAACAACAAAGCAATTACTTTCGGCTGACGATTTTATAAAAATTTAAACAAGCTTTAATCTAAGTCAGAAAATACTCGATTTTATAAAATTTAAGGGTAATACATTCATTGATGCTTCTGAATCTGTAGTTTATTGCAACAATCTTAATAATTTCATTAAATATGTTATGCAAGAGCGACAGTTGTCTCAAGTTCAGCTCAAATTTGGTATAGATGGAAGAGGAGGTTTTTTAAAAATATGTTTATCGGTACAGTCCATTTATGAAGACAAAATAATATGTGGTAGTTATCAGAAGTACAAACAAGAAATAGTTTCAAAACAGTTTAAAGACACTGGAGTAAAGAAATTATTTATACTTGGGTTGGCGCAATGCACTCAAGAAAATTATGACAATGTTTCTAAATTATGGTCAAAAATAAATATCAATAACTTTAGTGGGACAATTGCAACCGATTTAAAACTTGCAAACATTATTAGCCTTTTTCCTTGCACATGGTATTACGCAAAGAAAGACAAACTTTGCGAATGCGGCATGACAAGAACCACTGGAAATACTTTGCAAAACTATATGAGTTGGTTACAGGCAGGGGGCGTAAAGGCAAGAGCAAAGGATTACACAAATTGCATTCATCCTCCTATTTTCAACACCGTTGAGGATAAATCTTTTCTTGATATTATACCTCCACCCGAACTACACTTAATGTTAGGTGTAGTAAACACAATCTTTACGCACATGCAAGCAGGTTTTGAAAAATAATCATTGGCTTGGGCAAAAACATGCAACGTCCAACTCGAGATAACGGATTCAAAGGAAATGCTTGTAAAATTCTTTTAAAAAGTGTCGACTTACTTCGAAGAGATTGCAGCCTGGGATGCCTAAAATTTGTAGAAGCATTCCAATATTTTCGAGAAGTAGTAGATTCATGCTTTGGTACATCTTTTGACCCAAACTTTAAACAATCTATTGAAGTCTTTAAAAAGAGTTACCTATCGCTAAACATCAACATCACTCCAAAAGTCCATGCAGTGTTTTTTCACGTCGTGGAGTTTTGCGAAAAAAATCAGCAAGGTTTAGGGTTCTTTAGTGAGCAGGCAATGGAGTCCGTCCACTTTGATTTTAACACCACATGGACAAAATATAAAGTTCCCAGGAGCCATCCAGATTATGCGTCACAACTACTACGAGCTATTTGTGATTTTTATTTATATTTATTTGTGTATTTTAAGTACATTTATCATATTTATCATAGTACAACATATCATATTTTGTTAATCCTATTTCATTCAGTGTTTTTGTTTTTTTATGTGTTAAAAATTATAATTTATATCGCGGTATTCCCAAACGTCGATTACTAAAATTAAATTTGGGATTAAGCATAGCAGTTAATTTAGATTTTAGTAAATTTGGCAACATAGCACAATTCATTATATATTAATATATGATTAAACTATTTAATTGTATATTAGTATACATATATTTAACTGTGCTATTTTTTCACATTTAATAAAAAACCTAAATTAACTGCTTTGCTTAATCCCAAATTTAATGAATCGACGTTTGTGCATACGGCCAACAAAAGCACAAAAACGGCTCTGCCGATTTTTTTATTTTTAGACTTAAATTGTTCGTGAGACCTATTATTACAAATATTAGCAAAAAAAATGAAGGTGCAAGCTCCTTTGAGTTAATATGCTTTCCAGCTAGGCGTGTACCCTCAGCATGAATATAATGCCCTAACATATTAAATAATACAGCAAATCATAACTTAATCGCCAAATACGTTAAGCCAATGTCTAAATACATTAATATTAGGCCCTGTTGTTTCCCACCACCAATGCAAGTAAGAAAACAATTTAACAACAGTTTAATATTCCTGTTAATCCTGTTGCGACGTGCTTGCCCGCCCATCCCGATTGTTGTGCGTTTATGTTTATTATTATATGAAATATAAAAAAGTGGAGTCCTGTGAACATTCAAGTAAACGAATTATAATTATTATTTTACTTTAAAAAGCTAATGTCAAAAAGGTATCGTTTTAACCTTCATTTCCCAGAAGAATGTGTCATGGTCTGGTCATTTATTGAAACCTACTTTTTTAAAATGAAGCATTCTAATACATTTTCCAAAATCCATGTATTATGTGACTTTTTAAAATGTAAGTAAGACAATGTTAAAAAGTTAAGGTTTATTTATGTTTAATAAATTTTTTGTAATAAATATAAGGATTTTAAATTACCAAGGGTTTTTATTATTTTTTTTATATTAATCTTTAGTTTCATAATATTTACAAAAAGGACTAAAAATATGTAAAGTTTCAGTTCCAGTTTTTGCGGTGGCCCGGACATAAACCCTGTAGAAAATGTTTGGGAACTTCTGTAAAGGGAACTGGCTAAAGAGAACATCACCACATAAGTAATATTAATAGTAATAATTATTAATATATTTTTTTACATATTTCTAGCTCTTTTTGTTAACTGATCAACAAAAAAATTGATTTAATGTTAAAACTTAAGGTAAGTGTAATAATTTATATATATATATATACATATATACAGGGTATCTCAAAGGTGATTTTCTCTCGAAAAAGGCTCGAGACGAGACGAGAGAATGCCCTCTCTCGCTCGAGAATTTCTCGTTTCTCTCGATCTCTCTCGTTCTCTCGATTATAAAAAACAATTTTTTTTTACATAAAAATTATAATTTTGCACATAAATGACGATATTTATTTGGACCAATGAGAACATTATTCGCATTTCATAATAAACAAAATTTGTTCCTGGTTAACGTTGTATTATTTTATAACACAACTTAACGTTAACCAAGAAAAAATTACTTATAAAATATTAATAATTTTTAAAATTTACCCTGTATAAGCACATCTATGGCACTCCTTATACTATTAAAAAAAACCCGTATGCTTAATAAGCATTGCTTATTCAATAAACTTATCAACAACATGTGGTTTTTGAGGGCCTGATTACAAATTTGATATCCATTTTTTTTAAATAAAATGGCTGGTCCAATATAACGAAAATTTGTCGGTTTGGGTAAAATTTAGTATTCAGATATTTATGGGGTCCCTGATTCAGAATTTGATATCCATTAAAAAAACAAAATTGCGGATTCAAAATGACGGACATGCGCAGTAGGTACAAGATGGTTGGATCTATGTGGAGTAGTTACATCATATATGCGCAGTAGTTTTCAGATGGATGGATCAAATGATTTGATCCATTGAAAACTACTGCGCCGATACAGGCTGTTTCTTTTAACTTAAGACAGCTGAATATCTCGAGAAATACGCATTTCACGGAAAAATGTTTTAAATAAAAGGTTAATGTGACCAAAGGGGACATTATTTGGTGCTACCGATAGCCACCCCTACCCCTCCTCAAGGGTGAAACGTGGGGTAACTTTGGAGAGTCAAATGGGATAACCCTTTTTTTACAGATTTTGGTAGTACATAAAAAAATGAATAACTTTTATTTAAAACTTTTTTCAATTTATAAACAGATGGCGCTGTAATTCCAAATTTAAGAAAAATGGGTTTCCCTGTAAAATGTATTATTTGAAACGTTTGAAAAACAAAAATTAACATTAAATCAACAATAGTCGGATCTGAAAACAATTTATAACAAATGTTCGAAATGTCGTCCTTCCATTTCGACACCAAGTGGAGCACCAGCGTCCCTGGTCGGTCTGGTCGGTAAACGTTTGGTGCGGTACCTTTGGCGAACGGCATTAAATGGTGAAAATTACCGGAATTTTCTAGAAAACGATCTGCCAGACTTCTTCCTGTGGGGTTACTTGAAAGAAAAAGTTTACGCTGCAATTCCTACAACTCGGGAGGACATGGTGGAGCCAGAATTCATTACCCGCATTCAAAAAGGTGTCGAAATGAAAGGATGACATTTTGAACATTTGTTATAAATTGTTTTCAGAGCCGACTATTGTTGATTTAATGTTAATTTTTGTTTTTCAAACGTTTCAAATAATACATTTTACAAGGGAACCCAATTTTCTTAAATTTTGAATTACAGCGCCATCTGTTGATAAATTGAAAACAAGTTTCAAATAAAAGTTATTCATTTTTTATATGTACTACCAAAATCTGTGAAAAAATCGGGCCATTCCATTTGACTTTCTAAAGTTTCACCCTTAAGGAGGGGGCTAGCGGTAGCACCAAATAATGTCCCCTTTGGTCACATTAACCTTTAATATAAGACATTTTTCTGTGAAATGCGTATTTCACGAGATATTGAGCTGTCTCAAGTTAAAAAAAACACCTATTATAGGTGTATAATACTAGATGTGACTACTCCACATAGATCCAACCATTTGATTCAAATGCGCAACATTTTCGGCGTAAAAAGTCTTACTTTATTAGTGTGGTCTTGGCACACATTTTTTTTAATTTCCAGTTTAAATTTCTATATAAAAGAATATAAACGATTTCATATTTCATTCCAAATAATTTTTGTATTCATACTTAGGTACTTTTACCACGAGAGAAACGAGACGAGACGAGAGAAAGGCACTCTCGAGCGAGAAAAGAGTATTCTCGACGAGACGAGAGACCCATTTTCTCTCGCTGCACGAGACGAGACGAGAGAAGGACTTTTCTCGTCTCGTCTCGTCTCGCGGCATCACTAGGGTGGATAGAGGATGGGATTCTAAGTCGAATGGTCTTTGCCGGTTTTCAATCGACTTAAAATTCCATCCTCTATCCACCCCTTTTCTGCTGTCCTTGACTTTTGAGACACCCTGTATATATATATATATATATATATATATCCATTCCGGTATACCGATATCGATTAATGTATATTAGGTGATTGGGATAATGTTCTTTAATTGTTAATTGATTAAAAATTTATTAATTGGTTGATGTTTACTGGGCATAGAATTAATGTACTAGGACATTAATCCATGTCAATGGTCATTAATATCAGTACTTTTATTTGAAATCTTCCTGATTAAAATCAATGTCCGCCAAGCATTAATATTACGTCCTTGTACATTGAGTAATACTTTAAAAGCATTGTGGTAATGATTTTGAGCATCGGAGCAAAATTAATGTAAAAAATCATTGCGTTAATGTTTTTTTTAATTAATATTACGTACGTTTTTCGTTGTGTGTATAGAGGAAATAATTATTTTGCGTTGCCAAGCCTGTTTGGTGCTAATGGTGGTATTTTTAAACATTTGATTTAATTATATTTTATATTTTTATATTATGTAATAAAGTTAAAAATTGTTCACACGCAAATACTTTGAAGTCTAATATCTCGGAAACAACGCCATATCTCCAAAAATTTTATTTTACATTTTTTATCAAGAATATAAAACTGTATACATTTCTTAATTTTCGCCTCGAGTTTTGAATCACCCTGTAGCAACGATATCATAAAAGTTATCTGGACCAGAATCACTGTGCGCTGGTAATGTAAGAACGTGACGGGAGGTCGAAAAGCAACACGGGGGCGTGGGAGGATTTGTGGGGTGGTAAAAGCTAGGGAAAGGGGAGCTGAACGTAGTGTACGTTTCAGCGGTCTTATTAATCTCTGTCCTCTGCGACAATCATGCAAATTTGGCGACGCTTCTTCCCCGGCCCATTAGCTGACGATGCCGTCTTGATAATCACTCTTTCGACCGTCGACGTCGACAGTCTTCTTCTGCCCGAAAAGTTTTCCAGTCCGACGAACACGTTTTTACTTAGCCTCGATGAATATATTAGGCGTAGTTTAGTTAAGCGAGGCGCAAGGTATTTTTGTTGTTTTGCTGTTGCAGGCAAATAAAGGATTAGACGTAACGAAAATAAACCTGTCGCAGTGTTGGTATCAAAATGTGGCCACGCAGAGACGATGATTCCGGAGTTTTAAGATGTTATCCTGCTTAACAAATGAAAAAAGACGTAGTATACTTCGAGAAACTATGGCAGATTAATGAATTTTATTTTGCGAAAATGTTGAAGTTTCTGACTATTTTTTCCATAATGTACTCTCTAAAAATTAAATAGTCACAATTTTACTATTTGAAAAAGTACCAGCATTTTTTACTAATAAAACAGTCGTTTTCACTTTTAAATAGTTATTTTTTTCTACGTAAATAGTTTAAGTTTGACTAATTTAAGGTTAGTCACCATCTTTGCCTATTTCTGAGAGTTAAAAGTAACTAATTTCTTTAATCGTTTGCGGCCAACAACAAAGTATTATTTGAATTAAATGCATATACCTAAGCTCCAGGGTTAAATGACCCATAAAAACAAATAAAAATGCAAAAAGTTTAGCTCAAAACAACAACACAAATAATATATTCAACTTTAAAATATTATGAACAATATTTATTGACAAATAAAATTGATTTTTATAAGAGTGGCTTATGGCCGAATGGGTTGTGACAACAGCTTGGAAGTGACAGACCTGAGTTCAATCCCCGGCTGGGTCAAATTTTTTTTTTAAATTTAAATCTACTAATTTGACTATTTCATTCAGTAGAATTTGACTAATTATTAGTGACTGCTTTTTCGCTATGACAATTAGTCAAATATGACTTATAATTGGATATTTTTGACTAATTCATTTTAAGAGAGTAGTTTAAAAGGTTATAAATATGTTTAAGAATGTTAAAATCATATTTAGGAATATAAATATAAAATGTACTATACATTTAGTACCTACAGTGTTGGACTTTATTTTTGCAACCACTGTAAAAAAATCTAACTCCAAAACGCCTTTATTATTCTTTATGAAATTTTGGATAAAAATACTTGAACTTATATCTCAGTTTACGTGTTCGAGGGTTTTTGGAGAAAATATTTGTAAAGCCCTTTTATTTAATAATGAAAAAACGTTCGAAAAATAACTTTTAGGGATTTTTTTTTTAAGTAAATAAAAAATATGCTGTGAAAGTATCTTCGTTGCTGTTCATTTGATTTGTACAAAATTTTCACGGTATACTAACAAAAATACGGTCTTTCACAGCATATTTTTTATTTACTTAAAAAAATTACCCAAAAAGTTTTTTTTTCGAACGTTTTTTAATTATTAAATAAAAAGGGCTTTAAAAATATTTTCTCGAAAAACACTCGAACACGTAAACTGAGACATAAGTTGAAGTATTTTTATCCAAAATTTCATAAAGAATAATAAAGGCGTTTTAGAGTTAAATTTTTTTTACAGTGGTTGCAAAAATTATGGCCAACACTGTATATCAAAACAGCTTTTAGAGGGCCAAAACCATAAGAATATAAAAAATTATAAATTGTTAAAAACATATTTAAGAATGTGTAAAAATTGCGGCAAATAGTTAATATGCACTGTCAATCAGTGAAAAATCCACTGTTTCACTTTTAGAGAGTAAAAATTGAAAATGCTCAAATCTGATTCCATTAAATTAAAACTAAGCTTTAAAATATCCACATTTCCTATTATTTTTGTCCTTTAATGAAAAACCTTAAGTCATAAATACTATAACAACGGTCAATCCTATTGTTACATTACTTCACCCTGAGATATCGTTTACCACCCTGCCTTGGCCGTTTGCCCTTGGTTCCGATCGTCGAGCACTGCTTTGCGGCATTCGATTAATGCGAATCTCGTATTCCGTGGCGGTGTCAAATTTTCTAGATGAGACCGCAGTGACTGTATTAAATTTGATATACGCAGAAGGCCATCAATTTTCGCCCCCTGTCAACGGTTGAGCCCCCCCCCCCCGACAGGACCCATACGCTTTACGTCCTATCTGGGACCGCGGCCTAGCGGTATCGCCTTACGAGGCATGTATCTTTACATATAAGAGGGAACACCACTGTAGCGGGTCAAAAATGTATATTGCAAATATGCAAAAAAATTATACATTATTTGTAATACAATGCTCTGTTTTTTTAATTAGGATCTATGTAAACCATAATGATACGATTTAACAACTTAAAAATCGACATTCAAAAAGACTGACTTATTTCAGTCTTACAAACCCACTCGGTACTTTTTGGTTGAACGGTTGATTTAGAGAGAGGGACCCCCTTTCACTGTAATTGATACTTGTCCCTTTATGGCTCCGATGTGGTTTTATGTGCCTATTGTTTTGACCCACTTTTATTGATTAAAACGAAACAGTATGGGAAAATCGAAACCACACATCATAATTTTTCATTAGCAGGTAATGAAAACATTTTGTCGGCAACAACAACAGTGACATTATTACTTAATTAAAGTATCAATTTTAATGGTGAACCCGAAAAGGTGTACGTGGATGACAATAACAAACAAATCGTTTTCCTTGTCATCGATATTGCTAACGTCGCACTGTGGAAAAATAGTAATTACACTTTTTTGACATTTCACATTTCACAGAATGTTAAAGTTTTACTTTATTGCCATGGCAGTAAATTACTTGAACAACAATCAATATTGTTATAAAATAAATGTATTCATTTAAGTAAACTAACATTTAAATCCAACGGGAACTGGAAATGTATTTGACTTAGAGAAGTTAGTTTTAAGTTAGTTGATAGTTGTTAAATGTCATACAATCGTTAAAAAAGTGCCCTTGTTGTAAAATAATACTAAATGTGAAAATTATTTTACCATGAATGGTTACTCTATATATAGAAATAGTTAATTCAAGTATTAAGGTAAATTATTTTTACACAATTATAAGTATTTGTCGTAGAAAAAGTATAGTATGCAACTCGTTTATAAACTTTTCTAGACACTCATTTAGTTACTTGAAAAGGACAACTTTAGTAATATGTTAAACAAATATTAGAAATATGTGTTGGGGAATATTTCTAATATTTGTTTTACTTATTTAGTTAAGCACTAAATTAAATTCGTGACTAAAATGGCGTTTATCAAACTTGATATAATATACTATTTTCTACTCACACCTTTAAAATACACATTGACAAGATATGGCTTTATGGCGCTTTATTTAAGAGCTGAAGTTAGCAACAGGTTTGTAGTCACGGGCTGAAGTTAGCTTTAAGTTAGTTGACAGTTCTCATATGTCATACAATCGTTAAAATAAAGTGCCCTTCTTGTAAAATAATACTAAATGTGAAAATTATTGTATTATCTCAATAGTATTAAATAGTTTTTCAGCCCTAATATTTAAAAAGTTTATATGAACATTGTACTGGCCTTTTAATTTTGACGGCAGTAAACTAGATTTAACTTAATTTCGGTTAAAAACTCCACCGTGAAGTGCCAATAAAAAAAATATTATTAGTTTCACTGTAAAAAACTGCTTCTATATCGGATTTTATAGATGTCGCTTTATACAAATATTTAATTTTAATCACTTTTAGATAATAATAAGTTTTTCATAGAAAAAGTATAGCATCCAATCGTATATTAACTTTTATAGACACTCATTTAATTAAGCACCCGCTCGCAAACTCGCTCATGCAAAATTAAATTCGTGTCCAAAATGGCGTTTATTAAACTTGATACATAATATTTTATTAACCTTAAGCCGACATAGAAGTTCTAATAATCATATTAAATGTTGCAACAAAATGATTCAACTTCAACTTCATTAAAGTGTGGCTCAACAATAGATTATTTACAGGAAAAACTAATTAACAGTGAACAGAAAAGATGGTGTTCTGTTTTAGAAAGAATTATATCGGTTGTTAAGTTTTTAGCTAAGCAAAACCTAGCTTTTAGGGGTAGTTCTAGTAATTTATTTTGTAATTTTACACGTCTAACTCGCAGCAGAGCAGCAACAGCAGCCCAGCAAATAAGACGTGAAGATGGTACATGAGATTGTACCGAAACGTCGTCAGACATACGGTTCTTTTAAGAAACGACAACACGGAGCAGATATATATATATACGAGCCCTAACCACATAATGTTCGGACACTTCATAATTTATACAGAAATTTTTTTCGTGAATACTATCTCAAAATTATTAGAAGTTATGAAAAATTCAGCTTATTTTGGCATATACCCCTCGAAGCGATTTTTATTTTTAAAAAGTTTACCTTTTATTTTTAGCTTTTAAAAAAAGGCTAACTTTTTAACTTTTTTTTGTATGAGTAAAAAAAGTTATAAATGGACCCATTAAAAAGAGCATAAAATATTATACAAACCCTGAAAATTTGGTAAAAAATAAATAAGTTATAAAAAAGTATAAGTAATTTAAAAATGCTATTTTTAAAGAGTTTTTGCAATTTTCTTAGGAAACGGGAGATTTTGCAGATATATATATCGCTATAACTTTCTTATTATTTATACAATTTTTACCAAATTTTCAGGGTTTGTATAATATTTTATGTTCTTTTTAATGGGCCCATTTATAACTTTTTTTACTCATGCAAAAAAAGTTAAAAAGTTAGCCTTTTTTTAAAAGCTAAAAATAAAAGGTAAACTTTTAAAAAATAAAAATCGCTTCGAGGGGTATATGCCAAAATAAGCTGAATTTTTCATAACTTCTAATAATTTTGAGATAGTATTCACGAAAAAAATTTCTGTATAAATTATGAAGTGTCCGAACATTATGTGGTTAGGGCTCGTATATATGTTTTTAAGATTTTTTTTCCTTTAAGGGGCGGCAAGCTTTTAATTGCACCCGGCGGCCCTGGTAAAATGGTGTTGTGATGAACCAGGGACAGGGAGAATATAAGCAAACATTTTCAAGCTCCTTCACTCTAACCGATTCCAATATATTTATGAGTTTAATGGTGCCAGTCTTACTATTTTACATGTTCATGATTCAAAGATATGGTAGAATCCTCAACCTTCTTCTACAAAATATTGCAGTCCCATAAAATACGAACATATAATAGAATCTGCAGATGTAATTCAAATAAGGGTAGAACAAATCAATAAAGAAATTGAAAATTTAATACCAACTATATTTAAAAATTGTACAATTAAGTACACGATTAAGTACACGATGCTTTCTACGATGTTGGATGGAAAAGTTGGACAAGTACTTACTGGTGCCCCTTCATCATTTAATGTGGGACACCACCCAAACAAGTGAACGACTTGGATATAATTAAAGACAAATATATAAGGGAAGATTCCTTAAAGTATGGATTATCAAGTTTACAGGCTAGGATACGCTTTATGGAGTGTAGACTTCATAATGCATATATTGGTCAGCAAGGAGTTAAAATGACAATGAACTGAAACGACTGAAAAGACCGTCAGTGCGATTAATTTTAAGATTTCATAAAAAAATATATGGTTATATTTTCTTTAATAAAATGTATACTAAATTATTGCACAAACCATCTAAGATTCCAAAAACAAACTGTGCATCAAAGTAGGTATTACTTGTATTTTTTCGAAATGTAAAGTTTGGCCCGAAACGGAGGTGTCCCCAAAACACCTCCGTCACAATTCTATGCTTAAGTAAATACAAACACTTTTTATACAGTTCAATACGGCAGAATTCTTTGTAAAATTAGGCGGCGCAGAAAAACATAAATTGTTTTATTTTATTGTTATACAACTCCGTCCCGTTTTTTGTATTACTAATTTAATAAAAATTAAAATGCAATTCTAAGATATTATACATATCGCGACCTGAGAATTAGATTGTTCTATCTCCCAAAATTTAAAGAGGAACAAATAGCAGTTTAAAGTTTAATTTATATGCAAATGAAATTTTAAAAAGCTGTTTTTCCGTGTCAGATTTTTGAAAGAAAGAATCTCCCAAAACCTAAACACGGAAAAACAGCTTTTTAAAATTTCATTTGCATATAAATTAAACTTTAAACTGCTATTTGTTCCTCTTTTTTGGGAGATAGAACAATCTAATTCTCAGGTCGCGATATGTATATATTGGATACTTATATTATATTATAGTGCCTATATTGTTAGAAAAAAAAAATCAGAAAAACAAAAGAATACTGATTTATTTTTTCGAGAAGACATGTCGATGAAAAAAAATAACAATATATACATATATTTGTTTTGTTTAAATTTCTAAGCAAATTAAAAAAAATTGGAGCTCTATTCCAAGGTCACAAATTATTTTTTACTAATATAGTTTAACCATAAAAATGTAATTTTTATAAAAAAATAAGGTATGCATACATTTCTTTTGTTTATACCACTGCAAACTTTGCAGTGCAAAGCCTATTTATTTCTAAGAATATTAAAAAATGGAGCTCTATCTCAATTAATAAGATCACAAATTAATGTTGACCTAAAAAGTAGATTTCTAGCCCAACGTGTAGTGTGGGACCAGACAATCCACACAAAGTCGCATAGCGTCGCGGGGGTTGTTCGAATCAATCCAACAACCGGAATACGTACTATTTAATTTATGCTCATTTTGTTAAAAAAATAAAATTTCAACCGGTATAAAAGTATTGGGTTCCCTATTTAAAATCTTAAATTTTACTGGCCTACCATGTCTACGCAAAAAATCACGTCGACCCGTTGCAACGCGTTTTAATATTAGTAAGGATTAACAAAACGTAAATTAACAGGTTCACTTTTTTCAGTGGTAAAAAACTATGGCAACTCCGGGAGGCACGTAACAAAAGTGATAATTTGCTTGGAGTGTTTGCCCAAATTTAGCCGCTCCCGATGGAGTTTAGTCGCGCCGAGGGTTTTTCAATGCAAATTTACGTTGTTTGCCGTATGTCCGCTCTAATGGCACGTTTCGAGTGCTCGACAATCAGTATATCCGCCGGTTCTCCAACCGAAAGAGTCCTCCTCCTCGCTAACCAAACAAATTATAACGACGACAAACAACACACACACACATCGGCGAGGCGGCGGTGCGGCGGCGAATTACCGGCCATTGATGCTCATTAGCTAATGATAGATGGCGTTCTGCGTTCATAAATAACCCGTAATAATCATCGTTTGGAACAAGGACAAGAGGCAGCCTGATGGCTGGCGCCCAAACGACGGCATACGAAGCTGCCGCTCGCCGCCCCCGTGCGGTGCGGCGACACGCCTAGGCGGCATCGGATGTACACGCGAATCATATTAGCCTAGATGTAATTACTTCATTATCCGCTATTTTGGGGTCCACTGACAATTTAAAACCGATTTTTATTTTAAGGGTGCCATCGCAAATCTAGGGTTTACTAATAATTATAAAGATTCATTATGAATATATATATATATATATTTATATATATATATATATATATATATATAGTTTTAACACTAAAAACATATATTTGCGTTTAAGGCATAAAAAAAACTTGGCACATGCGAAAATTTAATCACCGCGGATTTCCGTCTTTGAGACCATTAAAAACATTCCCACAAAGCAAAATATATATATAACTATAGTTATAGTTACTTAATAAAATTAATAGTTTTAAAAATATGTATTACACAGTAAAAAATTTTGCACCTGTAAATTTTTTAGTGTAGGGGTAAAAATATTAGAGTTGATTTGTAAGTTTAAAAGTTACACTACAAAATACACTAGGTAGCATTTAGTGCTTATTAACTTTATTAAACACATTTAAAGAATATGAACATTATTCATTGGTACATTCACACTATTTATTATTAAAATAAATCAAAAGGGTAGAAAAACTTAATGCGAGTGTTTATTACCCCTTAATGTGTTAAATAGTGACAAAATGTACACTACAGTGCATGCCAATTTCGTTGTCTGTTTTGATGTTACTAAGAGCTCTTTTTTCTTTACACTACTAGTGCACATTGTATCACAATTAAAGTTAAATTACACCAATCGTGGCAAAATGTTTGGTTGGTACCTATCTACTTACGCAGTGCATATCCGGAGATACCGCGTTGTGGAAGTGTGGGATTTTTGTTCAGTGAGATTTTGATTATGGTGAATCCATGAGACATTCTTATTTTTTGGCAAGTCCTTTTTCTTTAAGCCTTAAAACTCAATAAATACCAATATGTTAAAAGGATGTCCATACCCAACCTATATTATATATCAATAATTTACGGCAGTAGGTCGGGTACTTGTAACATTAATAATATAAATACATACTTGATTTACTTTTTATTTTCAAGCGTAATGGTTGTTATATTAACCTATACCTACATTTTTATTAATATTATGGAAAATTTGTACACGTGTGGTAAATCCCCGACATACAGCCGCCTGACGCCTCTCTACCAATGGTATCACCCATTTTTTATAACAGAAAAATGGATTACTGATGAATTCTCAAGATAATTCATTGCTTACAAGTTGACACCCAGTAAAACATTGCATTGATCTAAAACTTTTACGTTTTAAGGAACCATTTTGCTTAAGCCAGCCATACGACTCAAATATAAAATTATATTTTAAAAGGCACCGATTTTGATCATTGTCATAGATTTTTGTTCCAAATAAATGTTTCTCTTTATTTACCTTTTCGTTTTATTCCCTACCACCAATAGGTTTTACTCAAATAATAGTGTTAATTTACACTAGAAGTTTGCACTAAAAGAGTAAAAGTACCTTTCTAAAATTATAACCTTTCCAAAGTAGTGGGATTTTACCCAGGAAGTGTAGAAGTACACGATTTTAGGTAAATAAGCACTTTTTAATACAGTAAAATTAGTTTATCCATAGTGCTATACTGCCCTACTATGGAGAAAGGCAGTATATGCTAAACAAAAAATTTGTGGGAAATTAGCATAAACTACATTTTTATAGAAAGCAGTAGGTATTTAATTGATTTTTTTAAATTATGAGATATTTG
Organism: Brassicogethes aeneus; assembly: GCA_921294245.1. NCBI lineage: Eukaryota > Metazoa > Arthropoda > Insecta > Coleoptera > Nitidulidae > Brassicogethes > Brassicogethes aeneus. The sequence goes on along the minus strand of OV121133.1, from coordinate 57,275,606 downwards.
ATTGCATTTCTATGTTGAATTCGGATACAAAATGTCCATAGCTTTACCATAGCACAAGAATAAGCATTTTGCATTTTTTTGTAGTTACTGCCCTTCTCCATTGTAGGGCAGTATAGTGTTAAATCATACTTTCTTACTTGGGGAAAATTACACTACAATTGTAGTGTTATAAAACAACACTATTTAGTGTGGACTTGTGTGAACTCTAATTAGTGTTGTTTAGAGTTGATTTTTTTTACTGTGTAGGACCCTATTGTGTACCCATAAATAAAAGTATGTTTTGTGATATGCATCATCCAACCCTAAGCTTGTCATTGGTACGTAAAAATGCTCATTTAAGCCGATAAATACTGGTTTTGAAAATCGTATATCACAGCGATTAGGCGGCGGGGATTTTTTTGTCTATTTTCGATTTTTTCGTTTTTTCTTTCGGGGCATGCACGGAATTTGCCCGGCCGCGCGAATAATATGCAGCAATGAACAGAGGAGCCGAGTTATTGTATTGCCCCGCTTTTATTGCAAAACCGTTTTGCGTTTATTATTAGAGTTTATTAGGTTTTTGGAGCACCAGCGCCGCTTATTGTGTCACATGGTCAAGTTTTATTTTTTTTTTGACGTTAGTTTTTGTTTACAGCCTAGAAGGTTTTTTATTAAAGAAAATAGTTATTTATGTCATAAAGCTGAAAAGTGAGTCTTTTTGTACTGCACTAACAGTTTGACGCGTATCGAAGGCCTACAATTTGCGCAAAATACACTTTTCAGCCGGATGGCATACAACAATCATAAAGGCATAATTTTATTTGTTGAACAATAGATAAAGCGTACAATTATAATTCTTCTTTTAACTAAAGCGAATTAACAGCTAAACCTACCGTCCTTATGGTCCTGGAAATAAGTCATATTAACCTGGTACTAGTATTAACGTCCAATGATTTCAGCAAGATACATCCACCACCATTGGACAATGGTTGTCGGATAAACATGTGCACACATACAGGTCCTTTATAAAAGGATCAATCTATGAATATTATCGGGGAATACAGGAGTATTACTATTTCGAGAATCCCATCTTGCCTCTCCTGGGCCGCATAAGCGATGCGCGCTCCACCAGAACCAAGACCAGATTGTACAATTATATTATATATTTAAACTAGAAAGTGAGGTAAGGTAACTTTAAAGCTGTCAACAGTTTTTTACAGACTAGGAGGTAAAAAACGTTACCAGTTTGGTCTAAATTATTTTTACAGCATATAGAAGGTTTTATTTTGAAGAAAAAGTTATTTATTTCACAGGGCTGAGAAGTGAGTTTTTTGTGCTGAGCTTAAAGTTTGAAGTCCGACGCGTTAGCGGAGGCCTAGAATTCAGAGAAGAACAAAAAACACGTCTTAGCCGCATGGCATACAATATCTTATCTTCAAGGCAAAGTGTTATTTGTTAAATGATACATAAAAATTTTTGGTTTTTAAATGTTTGTAAAAAATACTTTTTAAACCAAGCAAGCTAAATTTTAATTTTTTTCGATATCTATATACTTGTACAATTTTTTTCTAATAAATTGTCGAAATCAGATTGTATTTTTAAATGTTTGTGAAAAAATACTTTTATAAACCAAGCAAGCTGAATTTTATTTTTTTTTCGATATCTCAGCCATTCCACGCTACTCGGGAACTTTTGTAGCGTCCGTTACAATAAAAAATTGTGAGTAAAAGCTACCGTAATTAAATTAAATACTATTACAATAGTTACTATTGCAAACATGTTTATTATGCTTGTAATAATTAGGCTTAAGCTTATAAGCATCATAATTACGGTAGTTTTATTCACAATTTTTTATTGTAACGGACGCTACAAAAATTCCCGAGTAACCTGGAATGGCTGATCTATGTCCTTGTACAATTTTTTTATAATAAATTGTCGAAATCAGATTGTATAACCGCCATTTTAGTAACGAGCAACGAGCAAAGCTTGTGAGCGAGTGATTAATAAAAACGAGTTCCATAGTATACTTTATCTACAACAAACGCAAAAAAATATATAAATCCAATTTTATTTGTTAAACATTTGACATCTGACAACTGTTACCCGGACTTAACCTCACTTTTCCCGTGACTAAAATGAACAAAAGCCACTGATGCTAACTTCAGCCCGTGACTAAAACGCTATAAAGTCACAGCTTTTAAATGTGGAAGTGGATAATAGTATATCATGTTTCAAGTTTGATAAACGCTATTTTAGCTAAGATTTTTATTAGGCACGAGCGAAGCTTGCCTAGAACACTCGGTGTGTTTAATAAAAACGAGTGTCTAGAGAAGTTTATAAAACAAGTTGCATATTATACTATACTATACTATACTATATCTACGAAATAATAATTTAAAGCCAATTTTAATTAATTAATATTTGACTTCTGACGAATTTAACCTCTTTAGCTCGTGATTAAAATGCCCAAAAGCCACTGTTTTTAACTTTAGCCCGTAAATAAAACGCTAAAAAAATATTTAAAACTAAACTTCTAATAAGTGGTAATAATAGTATGAGTTTTATAAACGCCATTTAATTATGCGGAGCGAGTTTATAATCAAGCAGTTTATAAAACGAATTTCATACCATACATTATCTACGACAAACACAAAGTATTGTTTTTTAAAATTTAAAGCCAATTTTATTTAACATTTTATATGACATCTGTCAAGCGTTTTAACGTTACTTTCCCTTTCCGCCGTAACGGTACCACCGTTAGGGCTGAATCGATTTTTACTCCATAGTAAAAGATGTTGTTAATTTTAACCAAATAATAACCAGATTTTATGTTAGGTTTACTACCAACTAATTGAATAAGTACTTGGTAATTATTACAGACATTTGAGAGTAGATTTAATTACAAAATTCTATCTCAATAATTTAACCATAATTCTTGTAATTTTCAAAAATAAACTTATTCTTACAAACCTTTTGGTAGACTCAGTAACAAAACTATTTGTTGAAAATTGGAAACTTAAATGAAAAGAATTTTGATAAGAAATGTATTATTAATTAATTTCCTAGACAAAAAAATTAACACATACATATGAACTCACCATTCTGAAATCATCAAACTTTAAAGAAATTTGGTACAATATAACTATCAGTACTACTCACATACTTTACGTGGAAGTACATACTTACACACTTACTGATGTATGACGATAAAAAAGTGGGAAATGTTTTAATTGGCTGCCTGAAATCACGTGTACTTTTTCAACGAAAAAATTTTCTGTAACCTTTTAAAACTAACAAAATGCTTACAAAATTGCATATAACCTTTACAAAACTTTTGGTAAAATATTTTCCTTTGTTAAAATAATTACAAAACCTGGTTTTATACAAAAAATTATGTTAAAATTTTACTAAATAAAATTAACAGACTCATATTAACAAATTTGTATTTTATAACAGTATAACAGAAGATAAAACAAAAGCGCAAAATAAAGATCAGAGAACATAGAAGATGGGAATAGAAATACAGAAAACAAATTGTCCGAAAATGAAAATCAACAAAATAGAGATAGATTGAGAGGCAGGTCAAAATACAGACAAAGGCTGAAAGAAAGAAACAAAAAAAACAAAGAAAAATTAAATAAAAAGGAAAACAAAAAGTAGAAAAAAAAGGTAAGAAAAGAGAGGCTTTGTAAAAGCTTTTTAAATATTGGCGTCAAGAAAATATTTAATGCTTTTGTATTGAAACATTACAATAATTTTAACATTTAGTATTATTTCACAAGAAGGGCACTTTATTGTATGACATCTGACAACTATTAACTAACTTAAAGTTAACTACAACCCGTGACTAAAACCCTGTTGCTAACTTCAGCCCGTGACTAAAGCGCCATAGCTTGTCAATGTGTATTTAAAAGATAACTTAGTGTAAAATAAATATATATAAATACATAATATGTATATACAAATTTAATAAATACATTATATTACGAATACAAATATCACATTTCAAACACGTCTTTTGTTTATAAGGGTTTATATTTAATTTTAAAAGTTTCAATTGAGTATATTACGAAACTATTCAAAATAACATCCTGATTCAGAATTTGTATTGCCAAGTAAGTAAATGAATTTTGGTAAAGAGCAGTTTTATGTGCTGGCATTATAAATTTATTGTATCTTAATTCTTTGTTACGAACAACTTTTCTGACAAGTAAATTGTATAAATAGGTGGGTTATTGACATAAATATTCCTTAAAAAGCTTGCAAAAAGTAACTCATATCATTCCCTTATATACAATATTTTGTGATCATTATAAGTGCGAGATATATGATCAGATTTACGAACAATAAAAATGAATCGCATAAATGCATTTTGAGCTAGTTGAAGTTTGGTTTTAAATTCCACAGTTAAAAAAGGATAAAAGACTTCAGGCAGTAATCAAAAATAGGAAAAATTAATGATTCAATTATCTTAAACTTAGTACCCTCATTGAGTAAATGTTTATTAAACTTATACAATGTTCTTAACTTCCAATAAAGAACTTGTAGTTTTCTGTTGACATGAGTCTGAAAATCCAAACGGCTGTCGAACCAAACTCCCAAATTCTTTGTCTCAGTGACATTATTTATTTCCACATTATTTATTTATAAGAACAGTACAAGTCTAAAAATTTAATTTTGACAAGTCATTTTTAAAAATCAATTTTAAAGTTTAAAATACATTTTTGTGAGAAGATATAAATCATTTTACAGAATATGAACATTATATTTTATAAAATAGTTAAAATATTCCCACAAAAATGCATTTAGAAGTATAAAACTAATTTTTTGAAATATTTTGTCAAAATTTTGACTTTTGGACTTGTACTGTTCTTTATCTCACCGATTCAATTTTACATCACATTTTTCCACTACGCTAGGGAAATCAGCTGTATAAATTGAAAATAAAAATAGGTAAAAAATACTTCCTTGAGGTACACCATATTTTATTTCAAGCGGACTTGACCGTATACCCTCAATATCTATAGATACCATCTGAGATCTATGATAAGATTATTTAAACCACATACCTATATAAGTTCATTCTAAAACCATAAAAGTGAAGTTTGGATAACAATAAATCGTGATCAATTACATCAAATGCCTTTAAATAGTCAAGTAAAACCATATATGATACTTTGGATGCATCAATCGATTTAGCTAATTTACTTGTAATGCTTGTTAGTGCTGTTGTAGTGCTGTATCCTTTCCGAAAACCGGATTGTATACTAGGAAGAATATTACATTTATCTAAATACTTTGTTAACATTTTTCACACAATTTTCTACATTATTTTGGATAGCACAGGCAATATATTAATAGGTCTTTATAAGATGTAGTGCTACTAATTTTAGGCAACGGTTTTATAATGGACGTTTTCAATTGTATTGGAAAACAATGATTCTGCAAGGAAGTCTGTTTGGCAAAAGGTAAAATCCACAAGTTCATATATAGGCTAATTCCATCCACACCTATTGCCCTAAATTTAATTTCGTTTACAGCATTTATCACATCACATTCTGATATGTCACTGAAGTAAAAAATTCAGGTACCACACCATTTTAAAAATTAAACAGCACATGCATTTTGATTAAAAGGTGGTATTTGCTATTAACTTGATTAAAAGCTCTATTTATATCTTTAGGATCACTGAATTGAGATGGAATATTCTTAGGCGTTTTTGAATAGATACCCCACTGTTCAAGTCTTTTCCACATACCTTTGGGATCTTTTGTAGATTTATCTATTTCAAACTGAATGTATGCTTTTTTTCACTTTGAATTGCGAATGACAAATAATTTTTTAAACGCTGTGGCTGCCGTTCAGTCCCGAGTGACGTCATAATTTTAAGATTTTTTATGTTACGATAAAACTATAACAAACCAACCCAACCCAACACTTTTTAACCAAGGAACAAATTATATAGATTTTATACCATTTTAAATTTTTATTATTTCCCACCCGCAGCGAGCACCAAGCTCAGCTTTGTCATTATAAACTCATATAAATTTGGTGTGGGTCCCATATCTAATAATTGAGATATCGGTATACCCAAAATCTTCCAGCCGCCACTGGTTCAAGGGAATTTTTGTTTACTTCTGTTGGTAATATTGTTTTTGTTGCTTTGAGTTTGAATATTTCCACTTTCAACACTCAATTTGTTTACAGTTTTTGTTTCTTTAATTGTCTGTGCAAATGAATTTTTTGCGACTTAGTTTTTGTTTATGGCTTCCATTTTTTTAACATTAGCTTGTTATTTTCTTTTAAGATATTATTTTTGTTCTAAATCTCTTCTATCAATTGCTTTAAATAAATGTTTTCAATATTTACTTTTTAGAGTTGCATTTTCATTATTTTGTATTCCATATGTTGGATTGTTTTGTGTACACATTTTCACAGTACTTTACCAAACCATTTTCTAGTTCGATCACATTTGCCATTTTTTCGGCACAACTTTTATGGAAAATTGCCTAGCAGTTAACACATACTTTTACTGTACTATTTTTATTAGCACAGCACTTCATTTTACATAAATAATCTGCAATTTTACTTTTCCCAAGGTCGTCCGTGTCCGACTCTGACGCCATCTTTCTTCTTTTTATTATTAATACCAGTTTAAAAGTCAAATTATTATTAAACTCCGTACAGAAATAAAGCTAACATGTCATCATGTCAGTTGAATCTAACCTAAAAATGATGTGACAGAATCTTAAACAAATCTAACTATTTGCTTGAAAAAAAATAGTATATAAAACTCGGCGGCGAAAACTTATTAATAGCCTCGCACACAATCTCATGCCTCGGCTATTGCCTCGGCAATGAAAGGTACTCTCGGTGATAATTTGTGCTTTCTCTGCCTGGTCTATAATGTATACATTGTAGTATACTATTGTTCTGATAAATTTCAATGTGCACCATCAGCTGCAGAAGCGTCTTGCTCTCATTCCTGTTGTTTTTTTTCAAAATTTTTTTATCGCGTTTTGTAAAATACTGTCACGCGGATAATTATAATTAGAGGAAAATATCTGGCGGGTATTACGCCATCAAAACGGGTGTATTAGAAGGGCAATTATCGAAAGAAAATTAAAAAAAGGAAAGCGTGACCTATCTTTAATTGTACAGCACTCTTATTACGAGGAATTAACTTTTTTTGTCATTCGACGTAAACAAGAAAAATGTCGTTTGAACCAAATTTCATTATTTTAGGGGCTTGCTTTTTGATTCCCTGAGGAATAAGACTTTCTGTTTTTGATTTATGGAGCAAAGGTTTATCGTAATTTATTTTATTTTTTGTAATTAATTATCTTTTTTTTTCAACTTAAGCAAGCTACTTAAAATAAATTTAAAATTGCTTACTCATAAAGATTGACGTTTTTTGCTAGATTTAAATCATTTTTTCTAAAAAAAACAGATTGTTGGGGTGCTGGCACTGCAAATTTTAAAAATGTAATTTGTCTGGGCAGGGCAGTAGCCAAAGTGTATCTGCTGCATTAATGCTAATACGAGCATTTATGTATATAAGACATTTCTCGCCAAATATATTTGGCCTATACGCTAAAGAATTATCGCTAGTAGCGCCAACACTTGGCTGTTATCATCGTAACAAAAGTACAACTTTTAATAATCAGTTGTCGAACGCTTATGTTACAAACGAATGTTTTTAAGAATTAAGCCGGAAAATGTTAAAAAAAATATCGGAAAAAAACCGTGGCACGATTTGTTGTGATGTTGGGTGTATTTCGAGAGGAAATCCTGGGTTGAGTTTTTACCGGTTTTCCAATAAACAGTGTTATCCGAATGAAGAAATAAATTTCACAGAGTCCCTGTAATCTGTATACAGTAAACACACATATTAGTAATGATTAACGTAAAAAGTGTAAACATTTTAATTCAGTAAGAATCGTCTAAATTTAAACAGCATTTAACATTATTAAAAGCGTTGATTAGAAAAGTCTCCACTCAACGGTAAAATACCATTATAATATGTATTATAATATATATATATATATATTTATAAAAGTGGAAAACGAGATCCATGTATAGATGTCTAATACGAGATCCACCATAAAATTTTGTTTTTTTCTTGAAATACCTTTAAAAACCTTAAAATTTTAATGATAACCAAAATTAATTTTACAAATATGTCTTAATATAAATGCTTTTGGAAAACCCATTGGCAAAATTAAACATGTTTATTAAGAGATCCTAAACCCTATGTATACATGTATCGAAAATTAGAAGGAAAGCGAGATCCGACGGTGTTGCCATATTTCGGATCTCCTTTGATCTTGATAAGAATAGTATATATAGATAATCTATTTTAAGTATTATGAACTTAAAATAGAATCGGAATTAACAAGATATATATATATATATATATATATATATGTATACACCATTTAAAGAGCACAAAAAAGCTGTAATTTTACGAAATTATACCGGACGTTTTGAAGCAACAATTTTTGTTCCAGTAAAAATTTATTAAAAAAAAACACCAGAAATAAATATTTTTTATTAACTAAGAAACATATATAAAATATTAATAATAATAATAAAAAGTTTAAATAATCCTGTAAAAACTGATTACATAATTTAACGGAAAAATAAACTTAAGAAATATAAAATAAAAATTATGCGGAACAGATCATATTTTAAAAAACGTCTTATAACTTTTTTGATCAAATGCTCCTCAAAATATTTTGTTCTACCCCAGCCGCTGCCCCCACAACCTAGAAACCTAATAAAAATTGCTAAAAATGGTCGATCACTCAATGTAGGTGCAACCAAGTAAGTTGTTTCAAATGAACCCGCCGCCGCCTCTTAAAGTGATAAACCCAATAAAAAATGCTAACAATAGGTCGAAAAATAGTCGGCCACTCTACGGCTGATCAGTGTAGGTGCGGTTAAGTGAGTTTTATCGCACACCAAAATATTTTTTAATTATTATATTTTTATGTATTAAAAAAATAATTTTTGTAAACAAAATAGCAAATATTAAGTATTAATATATTTAAAAGTAAAAGTATTATACATAATTAAGTTTTACATTAATATTTTCTACCTTCAGTAAATTTGTATTCTTCATATTTTAGGGCATTTGATAAAACTTACTTGCCCGCAGTTATAACACTTAGTTACACTGAGTGGACGCCATTTTTTAGTATTTTTTATTAGGAAATAAATTATTTCGTGATGCATTTGATACAACTTACTTGGATGCACCTACATTGTTTGGCCGCACTTGTTCGAAAAGGTTATACTAACTCTCTAAAAATGAAATAGTCAAACTTCTACTATTTGAATTAGTACCAGCATTTTTTTTTAATAAAATAGTCGGTTTACTTTTAAATAGTTATTTTTTACTACGTAAATAGATAAAGTTTGACTAATTTAAGATTAGTCACCATCTTTGATTATTTCTGAAAGTTAAAAGTAACTAATTTCTTTAATCGTTTGCGGCCAACAACAAAGTATTATTTGAATTAAATGCATATACCTAAGCTCCATGGTTAAATGACCCATTAAACAAATAAAGATGCAAACAGTTTAGCTTAAAACAGCAACACAAATAATAATATATTCAACTTTAAAATATTACAATATTTATTGACAAATAAAATTGATTTTTAAAAGAGCGGCTGATGGCCGAATGGGTTATGACAAAAGCTTGACAAGTTTGACAAGTGACAGACCTGAGTTCAATCCCCAGATGGGTCAAAACTTTTAAAATTTAAATCTACTAATTTGACTATTTCATTCAGTAGAATTTGACTAATTATTAGTGACTGCTTTTTCGCTATGACAATTAGTCAAATATGACTTAATAATTATTAGTTATTGTTGACTAATTCATTTTAAGAAAGTATGATTTTTTTTTAAATATCATTATCTGTTCCGCAATTTAGGTAGTACCCAAATTTCAAATTCATATTCGTCTTAAAATTGATTCATAAACGATAAATTATCGATATATTGGTTATAAATGGATCTGATGTTGATTAATAACCAATTTCATGTAGATTTTATATCTAATAAATCATTATTAGTAACTCACATTTCCGCTAATTCTTTTAAAGGTTAAGTTAATAGGTAATTTTTTGCCAATCGAACAATTTTTGACGTTCTAGAGTTAAACATTTTGATACACTACACTTTAAACTTAATGAAGCTTCTTACGAGAATTATAAAATTTAAAAGCTCTAGCTAGAAAAATCTAACAGACTTGTATATACTTGCTTAGATTTGTATAGCATCAAACGAGATCTGTGCGCTGTTGCAATTTTTTGGATAGCGTATTCCTTAATTTGGAAAATACCGGTTATATACAAAAAAGATTGCAGCGCCTCTATGTTAATAACGACGAACTATTTTTACATACAAAATAGGTAAAAATACGGAAAGTCAGATCCGGCGGTTTTTGGTACTAAGCTCATGAGCGTACCCTAAATACTTAAAATAATTGACCCGTTCGTTGCGAGATCCGGCCTTTGGATCTCAGGATCTCATATTCCGCAAGTTTAACCATATACGGATCTCGTATTCCGCGGTCAGACATCTATATATATATATATATATATATATATATATATATATAATATTATGTTGCCATTAATTCGTAGGTATATTTTGTTGTTTAAAATGCAGTTGTAGGCGTTTTTTAGAGAACTAAAATATAAAAATGGTTGATTTTAAGGTTATGATTGTATTTTTTTACTAATTTCTTAAAAATGTCCAAACTTAAATATAAATTATATTAGGTAAAGTTATCATTAGTTAATTCTGCACCCACAAATGTTCTTACCGAATTGGATCCCTTGGCAAAACATGAAAATGCAACGATTTAGTTCTTGAATTTTATTTACAATTAAAAACACAATAATTCACCCTTAGATAAAATACACACACTAACGTAACTAGGTAACTAGGTATAAGCATTAAAGCGTTGATTTTCGCTCGGGCGCAAAAACCTCCTCGACTGGTAACTATGCCTTACTTCCCTTAATGTTTAAATAACAATGTACTATTCGCTAAACAGGGTTACTTTATAAAGTTAATTGTTTTAAAAACATTTGCACTCTATTATAACTTTGTTATCAAAATTGACCATTAATTAAAAAAAAAAAACATCCATTAAGTATATAATATATATATTATATGAGGTGTTTTTGGACCCCCTTCCCCTTGATATTTAGTAAGATGTGGTGGAACCCCTTTACCGTGAAATTTACCCTATCATTTTTTGATAATTAAATTTATAATAATGTATATTAAATATATAAATTTGGAAAATATACTATATATATTCTCCAAATTAAAAAGTTGACGTTGAGTTTTTTTTCATTGACCCTTTAAATGAAATTTGGTGAGATTTTGCCTCACTCCTTCCCCTCATTGAGCTCACATAATTAATGGAAGCCCCCTACGTGTATAACTTATGAGTGGGAGTACCTACGTATGTACAAATATAAACATTTTTGTTATTTGTAAAAGAAAAGAAAAAAGGCAGTCGTCGTTGGCGGGCTTCTGCCAATTTAATATAACCTTTGACGTTTCGCTTTATACTTTCTGGATTGTTCCTTAGTGAAGCTGTTAAAGCAACTTTTCTCCTTATACCTTCTAAGAATGTAAATATATAAAAGGACGAACGATAACATACAAAAACGACATTATTTCATCTTGGAAAAATCGATCTGCAAAACTAATACTACCCATGGGTACGATAAGAGTTTCTGAAATTTTTCACACAAACCGCTATTATGTTAAAAAATATATAAAAATGCATTATTCTACGAAAAGATGAACTTACCTTAGCCAGTGTCTCTTGGTAATGGCTGTATGGCAACAGATGGCGTCGTATTGGTCGGCTACCCACACGATTAAAATAATGTAAAACGCTGTCGTGGTGTCGTTAAAAAACTCCGACATTATTGCTTCCATGCCTGCAACAACGAAAAATTTACATTTAAGCTACATAGCTGGCGATGTGATTAATATTCCCCCATTATCACTCTCTTCAAGTAAGAGCAAAGAGGAATATTATTATGTCAATAATAGAAAATAATTTGCCATTGAAATGTGTCAGAAAACACGCTAAAATTGCAAGATTAAATTTGCATACAATTACTCGGAAGGAAAGAAAAATAATAACACGTCAGTTTTATTATTAATCGAACGGTACATGAGAAATGACATCCTTTTTCACAGTGGGCTCGAAAATTAACTTTACAAAATACTACTTTTTAAGGAGATTCAGGCACGATATAAGTCGCTATGAAGAAATGTTAAAAACATTCTAGGTTGTAGTAGTCTACTTAGAAGACAACGTTTTAAAGAGATTGGCAGTCTGGTTTCCGAGTAAAAAAAATAGTAAAGTTGCTAAGACTACATGGGCTGTTATTGTTTATTATTGCTAAATTGTGTTGTAAATGTTAACAAAAATGAATACGAAAAAAATTATTGAGTTTGTATTGACATGCGTTAATTAAATACATCTCCTATACACCCCAGGTCTTAATTAACGTGACACTTAAAAATTGTTGTTATAACAACAATTTTTCAGTTATAACTTTTAGCGCACAGTTTTGCAATAATAAACGATAATGTTGACTGTGTTCAACCAAAATTATCAATATGTCATTCTCGTCTAGAAGATCCGTCAACACTGGATTACAACAAGTGATTATCTAGAGATATTTGGTTTGATTTATTTGGTGACTACCATAATTTCTTTTAAAGTAAATTATTAAAAAAAACACAATAACATAATATTTAGACAATCCCTTTACCTTCTATGGTCTTTTTTAAATATTTTTTTCTTTATAGTGGACTTCATTCTTTTTCACAACTCATTTTTAGATATTAAATAACACTGCATATAAAATTGTCACTGCCCATGTCAAAACTTTTGACTCAAAAGCAAAAAGCATATCCTATCAACAACTTGAAATGTTATCCTAGACCACACCAATAGATAATTTACTCCAATGGATGGCCTTGTATCATAATATAGTTCCTTCATTTTCTGAGATGGCGCTGTGTTCAATGACTATGTAGCAACCCCGCCATTCTGCAACTGTCACTCATCTTTAAAATATCATATAAATCACGTGTATTTAATTCCAAGATTTTTTACATCTCGAAAGGTACGTTTTATTCACTTATTATGATTCTTGTTTTAAAACTTTGTTATTACAGAAGGTTTCTATATATTGTGCTGTTGAAAGTTGTTGGGGATCTAAACATTCCTTTCCAAATCCTTCAAAATATATCGATTTGTTCAATAAATGGGTTAAGTTATGTGCCAATAAACGACTTCTTGAGATGACACCTCAAAAATTTTGTACAAACTGCAGAGTGTACTCAGGAGGACTTTTTACGTAATAAAAGACTTGGTCGTCTGGCTTACCCAACATTATTGTTAGCAGGTATAGTTTGGTTTCATTAAAATTAGTATGTAATTTTGCAGTGATGTTTTCTGCATGAAAATCTATATTTTTTTAAATATAAGTTAATATTACTATTTTTATTGCCTGCTTTTGTCTGTCATAAGTAAGTTTTGGAAAAATAGTATTTTTAACTAATTTAGGAATTAATTAATTACTTTTGTTAATATTTTATAATATTTTATAATACTTAAGAGCTTACATTTACTTTTGTAGGTGACAAAGATGTGGTTCCTTCCACATCCCAATCCCGGCAAGTGTTAAAAGAAATTGAAATGACCAGGAACTCGTTAATTGAAACACACAATATTGATGATAAAATTTTCTCAAGTGATTTACTAGAAATTCTACCAACATCAACAGCAAATATGAATGTTATCGCGTATAAATCCCATTTTTTACGTTTTTTGAATTTACGTTTTTATGCTGCTTTTTAAATCAAGTGTAATAATAATAATTTGACACAGTCAACCATCGGGTCCTACTAGCCAAAATGAGGGCTTTGGGGGTTACTGTAAACTTTGTTTTTGGTTGAAAAGTCTAAGAACACAAAGAGTAGTTTTACAAAATCAATTTAAGTCTGAAAAAATTAGGGTTACTTCAGGTGTACCACAAGGAGGACATATCTCTCCTATCTTATTTAAATTATTTATAAATGATATTGGCTGTGGAGTTAAATTCTGTAAGTATCTTTTATTTGCAGATGATCTGAAATTATACAAAGAAGTTAATGCTTTTAATGATTGTCATCGTATTCAATCAGATTGAATTCAAATTCAACTCTATGGAATTAAATATTAATAAATGTAAATGTATCAGTTTTTTTAGAACTAAAAGTTATATAGTATATCCATTTTATAAATAATATCAAGGATTTAGGTGTTTACTTTGAATGTAATATGACATTTGGCTACCATATTGATTTTATTGTAAATAAAGCTTTTAAAATGTTAGGATTTGCAAAAAGAAGTATGAAAGATTTTAATAATATTAAATGTGTTAAAAGTGTTCCTTTTTACGTAGTATCCTAGAGTATTGTTGTGTAATTTGGTCCCCTTTTTATGTTAATTTAAGTGCTAAAATTGATAAAGTTCAAAACAAATTTTTGCGATATTGTGGATTCAAATTAAACATTGAATGTAAATATAGTTTGGATTTAGTTAGAAAAGCAACACATTTAAATTTGTTAAGTAATAGACGGACAGAGTCTAGTCTTAACTTTCTATATAAATTATTAAATAACTTAATTAATTGTCCAGAGTTGTTACAACAAATAAGTTTTAACGTACCAATGAGACGAACAAGACATCCTGAATTATTTTATATAAAAAGGCATAGAACCGAATATGCTAAATTCATGCCAATAAACAGAATGTGTTCTAATGCAAACAAGTTTGATTTGGATTTTTTTAATTCCTCATTGGCAGTATTTAAGAGATGTTGTAAAGATAAGGTAAATTGTTAAATTTGTAAAGTGGATTTTCCGTTAATAAAATTATTATTATTATTATAAAATGACAAATAAGTTAGTACCTATCGGTAATTATGCATTAAGTATAAAAAAACTCCGGTAAAAAAACAGCGGTAGCACAGTGAACGAAAGTTAACAGCTTCATCTATTTTACTTTTGGTATAAAGTCAAACATACACAAGTTTGATATATTAAAATTGTTTAAATTAAAATTTCAAACTGTCTTGAATTAAATTTTTAAACTGTCCTAAAACGGTTTTCACTGCCATAAAACTGTCCTAAGAACTGTCTAAAATTTAGAAGTAAAATATTTAAACAGTCCTAGAAATCCTTAGTAATAATTTTACCGTAAGTAGAGAAATATTAATCTGCCTGATTGGAGTTGCAACAAAGATAAGCTTCAGTGATCGCTCATGAAAATTCGCTTCTAAAGTCTCTCTGGTAGAGCGAACGAATTGTACATATTTTAAGTGTCGGTTTGCATGTAATTTTTCCTTGTGGCAGGCATTAATTGTCGAGAAAACGGCGGTGTTAGACAAATTGCCGCTGCCGCTTCTACGTGGGCAAACTTAAGGCAACGCCATGGCTTTCATATTAATGATGCGCCGGCTTAAATCAACAATTTTCCCTGCTTACAGTAGTATTGTTTATTAAATTTATAATTTAGTTTGTTTTTGCCGAGGCATAGCACGATGGGACTGAAGATGAAATTTAGAAGACGCTAATTTCTATCTATGCCTTAAAAAATGCAATTATTAGTTTTTAGACATGCAAGTTCTAAAACATTAAATATTTACTCGTATATTATAAGGTTCAAAATAATCTTTGCCCAATTTTTTTTTTTAAATGTTCATATTTAAAACTAAATAATTAACATTGAAGAATGTTTTAAACTTTTCCATTTTCAACTTCAATGTATAAAATGTGGGTAATGAATTTCCTGAAAAATTGTATTTAACCGTTTGTGATAAAACGTCGAAATTAAATCCTGCTTATTAATTTTCTATTATTTTTCCGGAGCACACAATAAAAATTAAATATTTGTGTACAGGGGAGAGAAACGTACGCGGACCGAGGTAGGAATTTCGCAATTCAAATTAAATTTTATTAAGTTTCGCTATGAATGCTCAAAAATATAAAATCAAGAAAAATCCTCTCCTCTCCTGCATGCCTCGTTATTTAAAGAAACTTAATTGTATTAGCAGAGAACAACTCGGCTCATCTTTTACCGGAGTTTTTTTCCTTTTCCGTCGCCCCATTCCACGCTAAATATTGTCGCCTGCTGCTCGAAACTTTAGCGGAACTTCTGCCCGTGAAACTTTTTTATTTATTCCTCTATTTTTGTCGCTGTTTATAATGTAAAATGTAACATATTAAGCCCCAGTTGGTTATTTAGAATATCCCAGTTTATCTCTACTATTTCTTTTGAAAAATGCCTTCTTGCAAACCTTATTTTTCCTCCCCCCATTCCTTTAAACGATGCTTTGCTCGGGATTAGGTTTTGTTTTATAATTTTAATGTCAACTACAGTGTAGGGCAAACATTACCTTTTTTAGGGTTACTTGGTAGCGTTGATTTCAAAATTGACCATTCATTTTATTTCATCGGCTCTTGTTTTTGCAATAATGTGATCTTTAATCAAAAGAGTTCGGCTTCGCCAATGTATTGTTTTACAAATAAAATTATGCCTTGTTGTGCTTCGCCCAATTGCGTCGGCATTCAAACTTTGAGCTCAGCACAAAAAGATTTACTTCTTAGGCTTATGACATAAATAAATATATGTTATCAAAGGTTACATCTATATGATAATTATAAATAACTATAGTTATTTTTGGGTTATTTTAAATAGTCTCAATTAATTAACTTCTTTCTATCTATTAAAAACTCAGTGTCCCTAATCCCAACAAACATCTGAAGCAAGCGCAAGAACAACCATCGCAGTAGCACGGAAAACTAACTACCAATCACAATTTATCCCCTCCATCTAGCCCCCAGGGGGCACCCCAATAAACATTATTACGCGCGCTACTCATTAGCGATTGTTTTTATTCAGATTGAGTTTATACTACTTAAAAATTAATTAGTTGTCTCTATTTAATTGGTCGTTTTCTGCTTCTCCCCTTTCCAGATACGATTGTTTATTTTGTTGATATCATCGAAAATTTGTTTAGTTTACCTAATTGACGAATTTGGGAAATCAAAAATTAGAAGGCTGGGTATTTTAAAAATACAGTATTATACCTTATATAACCTTTTAGGCCTTTTATCATCCCAAAATTTTATAACGCATTAAAGTTTACAAATGCATTTCCGGGTCACCTTGTATAATAGTAGTTCATTATACATAAGACTTTAAGAACCAACAATTTAGAAAACATTAAGTCTTCTTCAATTATTGTTTTGTGGCCCTGCGAGAAATAATCTCTCCTGGTCTGGTCTCGTAGATTGTATTATTATGGGAAACATGTTGTCATCTTGGCGGAAAAAGATTTCGTATTCATAATGTAGCGAGCTACGGCGCTCCGGCGAATAAAATTAAAAATTGACTTACACAAGAAAAGCAGAAAAACCACCCCGCCTGACTTTTGCTCCCGTTTAACCCCAGGAGAAAGAAAAGGCGAGCTCCGAAATATTACATTAGACTTAAGAATAAATTTACCTCGGAATATCGTCAGGATTTTGGTTTAAAAATGCATTTTAATGTTTTGGATTCAATTAAAATCTTCACTCTTAAGGCACCTTAAAACAGTTCTTTTGTTATTGTTTGTTTTATAGAAACCGTGATTTTTTTCTGGATAAAATGTAACCTATGTCATATCGTGTATCATTTAATGTCATAATTTTTCATAAAACATTACGGGTTACTTTGACAACAGCAATATTTAGTTTTGTGATACCAATAAGTAGTTTCAGGAACTGTAGTGATCAATATTCTGAACATAAATATTTATTTTGAATTTAAAAAAAGTGAATTACTGCTCTGCGCATCAATGGTTCTGTTTTATTTTCTCCGTATTAAAATAAATTTTTAAACGAGATTATAAAAAAGTCTAATAGACACACTTTTATAATATTAGTGAGGATAGCTTTAATAGTATATTCTGTGAAAAGTTTGAAATACAGTATATATATATTTTTTTTTTGACTGGGCCAAAAAAATCGACTATTTTTTTTTGAAAAGTATATCGAAAATATGGTTTGGGGTGACAAAAAAATTATTGTGAAAGTTTGAGTCCATAATATTAATATTAAGAGGTCTATCATCGCAATTTTAATTTTTTTTTCCTCAGCAAGTTTTAGGCTCAGAACTCCCAAACCATTGAGTTTAACAAAATTGACTAAAAATATTTTTTTAAGAAAATTAAATGCTCTACAAAAAAGGTTAAAATTAAATTATATATATATATATATATATATAGTTAGTATGTATACTTCTACGCTTATGAAAATTTCTTACATAAAAGTAATTAATAAATAAGAAGTAGGAGAAAGTAGGGTTAAAAGGTGTTGACAGATGTTAGATTTTATACGACAGGCGTCTATGATGATTTTGGAATAAGTTAGTGTGCAACTACCCGATCCAAATTATTCTCACACTAAAACCAGTGCACCCCGGTAATAGAATGATTATTCTGTAACACCTTATATAATGTAGCTAAGCTAATTCGACATAAAGTGATATTAGAACAGGAAATAAATTGGTTTTAATTTACGTTCAAGTGCTTTCAAAAATATTAAAATAGTGTAGTAACAAACCAATTTTTGAGATGAGGAAGAAACTCGTCTTGTTTAAATTGAATAAAAAATATGTAGTATTATTGAAAAAGGATATATTTTTTTCTACTATTGTTACAAACTTTTCACTTGAGCGGAATATGCCGTATTCCAAACTTGTTACAGAATATACTACTTTCTAGTCCTATTACGGAATATTACCGTTCCTATATCACTTTTTAATGTGAAATTACATATATTCCTTCAAGTTTTACAGAATTAATTATTCTATCACCTTATGACAAAATAAACACTGGTGGCGACATTTTTGTGTTTATTATCTAATAACTTTTAGACCGATCCAACCTCACTTTCTCCCAATTAAATTTTTCTATGGTATTTTTAGAAAAGTAGAAAAAGTATACCTAGTCTAAACCACATTTAGAATTGCATATTCCGCTCTCGTGAAACCGTCAAACTTGCCTTCGGCTCGTGCAGTGGCGTAAATAACGGCCCCACATTACGGGGGGCACCGAAGATAAAAGGGCGCCTAAAGGTTGACCTTAAGATAATTTTTTTTTACATATGCTTTTGTGTCTAAACGTATTTGGACAAAGGTCATCCGTAAATTTCATTTTTTAAATTCCCTTTTCTTATAATATTATAGGGTGCACCAATCCTTCTTTGTATGGGTATCTCTTTTTATTTGAAGAGCTAAAGGGTCGCTTAAATTTGAGAAAAGTTGCATAATTAGTCTATTAAAATGCTATTTAAAAATTGTAAAAAAATGCGGTTCTCAAATAATTAAAAAAATCTGTAAACCAGTCAATATCAAAAATCGTTATAATTTCGTCATTTCTGGGTGGAGAAAAGTAAGTTTTACATGTAAACAAACATTCTATCTACATTTTCATCTAATGTGTATTTGGAGGTTTGGACCACCACCATCTTCAGTGGCGGATTTACAAATTTTCAAGGAATAGGCTGAATAGTTTTTGCCGCCCTTGCCTCAACAATTGTCATATCATATATTATTAAAAAATACCGCGTTCGGGGAATAATATTTTGTTGACTTAAGACTATCTCGCTATTACTGTTCAAGATTTTTTTTTAATTCCAATCGAATTTTCTGAAGCTACTAGTGCATGTGAAACACATAATAGTCGATACATAAAATTGAAATCGGTAAAATTATTCACTTAATTATTCATTATATTCGAATATAAATCGAAAAATTATATACCATCCAGTTCGTAGCCTTCAACCAGTAGTATGACTGGCATGTATGGGTTGTTAGTGGGAAGAGGGGCATATTTTTTACAATTTCGCTCTTTTCGCCGATTACT
The DNA here is from genome assembly GCA_921294245.1 of Brassicogethes aeneus. NCBI lineage: Eukaryota > Metazoa > Arthropoda > Insecta > Coleoptera > Nitidulidae > Brassicogethes > Brassicogethes aeneus. The sequence goes on along the minus strand of OV121133.1, from coordinate 57,255,615 downwards.
GGTTGAGCGGCGGCGAACTAGCTGTTTTACTCTAGAATATGGAAGTTTGCTACTCTCGGAATGTGCAATGACAAGTGAGAGAAAAGTCATCGACAAAATTTGTTGCAGACTTCTATCTGTAAGTCATCAGAAAACCGTCATAGAAAAATCTTCGAGCCTACTCAGCCTGCTGGTAAATCCGCCACTGACCATATTTTGCTCTTCCTATGGCCGCCATATTGGAATGTTACATGGTTAGTTAAAAAAAATTAAGGAATCCAACAATGTATTAAACTACATAAGTTATGGCGGCTATTATAAAAACAAAAGATGTTAATCAAAATACAGTAGCGAATAAATTGGACGATTTTTGGTTTTGAAAGGTTTTTAGTTTTTTTTAATATTTTGAGAAACGCTGGCTTCTTTTCCAATTTACTATAATTTAACCGACCTTGTAGCTCTTCAAATAAAAAAAAACCTATAAACATAGGAGGATACTTGCACCATGGTGCAACCTGTTTGGGCGCTATTAAAATTTTGCGGGGGACGCACTCTTGCTTAGTTACGCCACTGGGCTCGTGTGATAAACTTTTCACTTGAGCAGAATATGCCATATTCTATACTTGTTAAAGAATATACTATTAATTTATGAGTAGAGAATCGTATTTTGTATGATCAAATTACTGTTATTTATGTATGTATTTTTAGAGAAGCTTATAAAATTTATGATTACAACTGACATGTTCGTTAAAAACCAATCCGATACTATACAAAAAACGAAGCAACCAGTAAAAAGCAAAATAGAAAAGAAAGGCCAAAAAAACAGCTCCTTGTAATTCGGAGTTCGGTCGGTCGTCTCGGGGGCCGTAAATCACGGCGTCGCGTCGTCGGAAACGGCGTCTGTGGGCGTCTGGTTTACTTGTTGATACGAGAAGCAACTGGTAGAGAGTGGAGCAGAGAAAAAGCGGCTACGTGGCGCAACAGGCAGGCAGAAGTAACAGGCGAGCCGACGAAGGGGACCTGCAGATCAACAAGTTCGAGCCAGACGCGGGGTCCCGGTGACGCAGCGCGCGTCGCGACGGTCACGGCAACCAGTTGATACGGCTGGAGCACCAGCGCACAGTAACGAACCAAAAAAAAAATTAATAACAAGCTTTTTTTGCACGCTTTATATTAGCTTCATTTGTAACTAAATAATATAGTTTTTTTAGCTCAATCAGTTGGGTGAAAGTACATAGGTCAAGTCTTCTTGAAGTAGGTATAATCGACTTACTAAAGGGTGTCCACTTAAGAGTGCTCTAACTTTAAAATGAAATAAATCAAACTACATTAAGATATTAGGAAAAAAATATATTTATTTAAAAGAACATCCTATGGCATTAATTATGAAAAATAACATCTTTCAAATGCCTCCCGCGGCTGCGCTCCACAGCGCGCATTCTGCAGGTCAAATTTTCTATCACTTTTTCGCACATTTCGGGTTCGATTTCATTTATTATACGAGTAATGTTGGCCTTCAGTGCTTCAATTGTTCGTGGCTTATTAACGTACACAAGGGACTTTACGTAGCCCCACAAAAAAAAGTCCAGCGGCGTTAGATCGCATGATCTCGTTGGCCACGCCACGTTCGTCTTCAAAAAAGTACGGGCCAATAACACCAGCCGCCCAGAATGCGCACCACACTGTCACTTTTTCCGGATGCATGGCAATCTCTTGGGTTACTTGAGGGTTCTGATCGCCCCAAATTCGGCAGGTTGAATCTTGTATGGATAAAATTTTAGGTCCCGACGCAGAATAGTCGACGTCGACGAATCGGATTCTCAAGCAAGCTCACGAACAACGGCAATATTTTCAATTGTTCTGACCGTTCGTTGACGTATGGGTGTTGCTTGGTCGCGTACTGAACCAGTTCTAAATTTATTTATGAGGCGGCGAATAGTTGACTCTGCAGGACGTTTATGCTGACCATAAATCGCACGCAATGCTCGAAAAGTTTGGCGAATTAAACATTGATTTTGTTGGTAAATTTGAATAATTTGAATGCGTTGAGCAACCGTGTAACGCTCCATTATCAAATGTCATTATATGCCAACAAAACTTCAAAATATTTGACAGATGTGTCTGTACTGACTTAGCCATAGCCGCCTATCAAACATCGAGCGTACCTAATTGGACACCCTTTATTTACAAATAATATATTGTGTAAGTCGATTTTTACCAACTTCCACCCAACAGATTGAGCTTGCACACACTTTTGGTGCTGGTCAGAATATAATCTATTACACTATTGTAATTTGTTCAAAATGGCCGTCGATCCAACATGGCAAATTAACTGTTGTTGTTGATACTATCAACTGAAAGGTTTGTCAAACAGAATGTGTGACGTCATTTAATATGGCGAATGTAATTAACAAACTAAATAAATTTTAAGACTTTAAAGCAAAAAATTAATTATAGTTTTAAAAAAGTCTTAAACACGCTTTAACGCCCTAAAAAGTATAAAATAATGTAATTTTATTTAACACCCATATTATTTCTTAACTTTAACCGGTAAAAAGTAAAATTTCGCCCAACGCACAGTGTTTCAATTCTGGAAAATATCGGCAAAACCTCAAAAATTGACATTTTTTTAGGTAAATTTTGAGTAAGATGGGTAGTTAATAACTGTCTCCATTCTGTATTGAAAAAAAACTATATAAAATACGTATATTTTGTCTTGTACATCAGTTTAAACTTGACGCTTTCAGTTGAAGGTACTTTACACGATCGCTGCGAAAAATTGTTTATTGTTTAAAAGTGAATAACTTGTGTTATTGTTATGCGGTTTGATGAAGGGTGATCTTCAAGGTATCTAAAATTCAGATATGTATTTGTTTTCCGTAGCTTTTGCTTGTACAACGGGTTATTGCAACCGACAAGATCGGTCTGTTAAAATCGCAAACTTTGAATCGAGCTTTTAGAACAATGGAGCTACAAAAATTGTAATCAATTGTAAGGCATCAGTTCAAGATCCGTTAAATAGCTTAGAGTTTTGTCTATCAAGCCATCAATAAATTAGCTGCCCCAACTTGCCCCCGGCTCTTTAAAACTACATGTTCTTGGGCGCTCAGGCACGGTTGTGGTAAAAAACCTTGCGATTTTAAGCCTATGTCGAGCGCGTATCTGTTTTTGCTTTACAAAATATAAGATTTTTTTAATTCCGGGTTGCGTTCATGACGTTTACTCGTTTCACTCGGATTTAACTCAAAACGTTTATTGCAACTGCGGTGTCTAGACTTTCACTTGCGTAAATCGTTCGTGACTACTAAGATATTTAACACCGATTTTACATATTTAACCCACCTCTTGTAGGTGCGTTAAAACAACTCCGCATGCGCATTGTAGTGTGTTAATGTCAAATTTGAATTGTAGTTATTTGTGTTGACAATTTTTTTAGCGAATTAAGAAATCGTTGCTAAAATAAGTAAAAGAAATAATACAAATTTAAAATACTGTTATATTTAAATTTTATAAGTTTCTCGGGAGAAAACGATGGAAGATGTTTTCCATTGGCTTATGGCATCTTCCGATCCGTATATGTCTAGCTTCAGAAAATTTGCTCCGAAAAAGAGCAAATCTTTGTCCCGCGAAGCAATAAAACTGTTGCTATCTTCTGATGGTTTCCCATGCTCTGCTAATGATACAACGAGCGAATCCAGTGACGGAGATTGTTTAATATATATGTAGGTATTAAATAATATCATATAAATGTAATTATAATAAACTAAATTAAGCTATTTTATAAAAAGATGTTTTATTACATTTTAAAAAGAACCTCTTACGGGTTTTTAATTAATTTCGACAATATTTGATAAAAATGTCCGCCATTTGAGGTCCACCATTTTGAATTTTGGAATTTTGATTTCAGATTCATTATCAGCGACCACAAAAACCCCTGTATGGTGATTTTTAATTAATTCCGTCAATTTTTTTACAAATATGTCCGCCATTTTGGATCTACCATTTTGAATTTTGGAATTCTGATTCCAGATTCGTTATCAGCGACCCCAAAAACCCTGTATGGTGATTTTCAATTTATTCCGTCAATTTTTTGACAAATATGTCCGCCATTTTGGATCTACCATTTTGAATTTTGGAATTCTGATTCCAGATTCGTTATCAGCGACCCTAAAAACCTCTATTTACGGATTATTAGGAGAATCTGACTACTCCTTGATATTTTGCCGAAAATTTCGAGAATTGAAACACTGTGCAACGGTCTGAAGTTATATTTAAATTACAATTGAAAAAAATTGACAATTGTCAGAAGTCAAGTAAAATATAAAAAAATGAATTTAAATTCCTTGCGGCAGTTGAATAAAATATTGTGTGCGGCTATTGGTCAAAAGAGGAGATTCCACTCGCGTGTTACCGCTCTTTTTCCTACTAGTCACACAATATACTATTATTTATCACACAATTTATTTCTTAACTTTAACAGTTGGGCGAAATTCTACTTCGCCCACTAGTGATATTTAAAATCTGTAGAAAGTAAGGTTAGAATTTGCTGACAGATGTATTTATAAATTTTGTTATTAAAGAAAATTACTTAATTGGAGTAGTAAAAGCAATGCGCATTATTAACTCGGATACGAAATGATGATTTACGAGAATAATAGTCTGCATTTTTTCTCGTATGATAAAACACTACTACTTAAAATATGTTGTTACGATATGTAAACATTTCACTTCTTGATGTTCAATAACTGACAAAAAGCGTGGGGCACTTTTAATTAATGTAATTTCGACAAAGCGCCCCAAGCTTTTTGTCATTAAACATTTGGCTCAAAATTGACCTTCTTACGTCTATAGACGCGTATACGCGTACACAGTCTAAAGAGAAATTGTTAGATTTACAAAATACGTAACAATAATTTAGAAAAACCAAATTTTATTTGCAAAAACGGTTTTATATGCATTGTGGATTTTTGGAGTGCCCAATATGCATTCATAGTTTAATGCGGACATTTGAATGAGAAATTAAGGTTTTCCAGTTTCAAAGCGAAGCAAATCAATTTGTATGATCGAACGAAATAATAAATTTCAATAGTTAGAATCAGCAGCGATGATTTTCTACTTAATGTTTACCTGCGATACGCAGAATTTTATTCATAGCAAAATTTGTTTATTAATATAGAGATATAGAGATAGGATTATTTAAAGAACAAAGGACGTAATACAATAGATTAAGGCACTAATTCCACAGTGGGACTGCGTATCTACTATTTCACAATTCTGTGTACCTAATAGCATTCGATGGCCGACAACCATTGATTAATATATGTCGAAATAATTCTGGCATACCAATTTCCGATTTTGATATTGAGCTTTGTGTTTGGATATTTAATAAAGTCGACGACATAATACGCACCACGCGAGCGCGTGGTGTAAGCTTTTTTTGTCAGAATATAGGCGCCATCTCGCGCCTGTTATCGACGTTTTTATTGGGCCACGGTAAAGATTAGAATATGTGTATTTGCCGATTTTCCTACATTTTTCTTCTTTTGAGTAAATCAGTATTCTCATTCATTCATTATATGTATATCTTTTAGGCAATTTGTTTAATAAAGATTGCCTAAAAGATATTTAGGAAGCACCAACATTAGAAAAGTACAAAATTACCATTATGTATACATTTATAAATAATGAAATTGATTGATTGTTTTCGAATTGATAAAAATTGTTTACAACAGTCTTTTTTTGCGTCGGGAAATGTTTTTTTTTGTTTAAAAGTAACTTACGTCCTCTACATTTTCTCAAAAAATTATACTTTTTCATAGATTAATAGTAATTTAAAAAAAATAATACATATAGGTAAAAATGCTCTACTCTCTAAAAGTGAAACAGTAAAATTTTCACTATTTCCGTCAGTGAGTTATTATTCACTGTAAAATTAGTGTTTTTCAATATAAATTAGTGAAATTTTAACTTCTCCAAATTAGTGTTTTTTACTACTTTTCCGGAACTCTCGACATAAAATAGTGAAATATTAACTTTTTTGAACTAAACCTATTTCACTAATTTGTACAGTGTAATTTCCACTAAATAAATTAGTGAGTATTCACTAATTGCTAGTGGTATACTTATCACTGCGGCAAATAGTTAATATGCACTGTCAATCAGTGAAAATCCACTGTTTCATTTTTAGAGAGTATCTGGAAAACTTCTCGTTGTTACAGGCAATAGAAGGAAATAAGTTAGGACATTCAAATTTGGCATACATTTTTTTAATATTTTTTTAAAACAAATGAGGGGCGGCACGATTAAAATTTCGACATCGGTCAAATAAGAACCACCCTAATGTATATGATTATTAAAAGTCATTTTAAAGATTTTAAATTTGACTGAAATTTACATTAAATTTATAATTTTCTACTATCAAAAGAACAAAATGCCTAATCTTTTAAATAAAAATATATGAAATATGAAAGTATGATTTAAAGAATACAATCAATTTACTAAAAAGTCTGGATACTGGATAAAATGCCCTTATAAATGGACTAAAAAAAGGTCCAATAGTTTGAATAATAAATGTGATTTGACTAAGATTAGAAATATATATAAAATGCATTAAGATTAAAACTCTGAAATAAAAAAGAAACTTCAATAAAAAGGCAATTTGGTAGTTTAAAGTAGTGGCATCTAAATTATAAATTGTGGCAAATCGAGAGACGACTGTTTAAAGTCGATTTCGGGACGGCGGTTAACAGTCTAATCGGGGGGGGGGGTCGTGAATGCGGCGGTGTGACAGGGGCGGCGGCGGCAAACGAAGAAGAGATCCTGCGAAGCAATTTGAATGGGCTTGATTCGATTATAGAAACTCGATGGGCCAAGAATCGCTTAATGCACATCTGAGACCTAATGGCTCAGAAACCTATTACCACCGCCGTAGCCTATCTATAGTATAGCCCGATCCACGTAGCATTGGTCACCGAAACATTAGTTTACAGTTGTCCACCGCCACCAACCGAGAGTTTGCATTATTATCGTCGTCATTGTCCCCCAAAGTGTTTTCAGCCATAATCAATGGGACAGAATTACTTATATTCAGTGCCGCACGGTCCTCGCAAATGAGAAAGTAAATTTCTTGATTTTTTTTTGTTTTTAAGTAGGTATTCATTGCAACAATTGAAGTCATTTTTCGGTGTTTTTAGGATCGCTCAACATGACCGTTTTTATGAAGATTATATTAAATTTATAGAAAAATCGGATTTTTCGAAAATATCAATTTATATCGCAGAAAAAAGTGGTAAGAGATTGTGTTCATACGTTTTTTAACTGCTAAATTATCAAAATACATTTTAAACTCGCACACAGAAAAAAATCTAACATAGTACCAAGAACGCGCTGTTGTCATTGAACGCATTAAAATTGAAGCAATCTAAATTGTTATTTGCTCAATGAATTACTATTAAACCAAAATAGGGAAATATTTTGCCTAAATGTCAAAGAATTTATTGCGTTAAATGTATACATAGTATACATACAATAGTAATGTTATTAAATAAATCAAATTAGTATTTAATGCAATAACATTTTACCATTCTAACAAATGAATATAAATAGATTTAGGAGCGATAACTTTTGTTGTTAATTTAAAAACAGTAAACGATTATAAAGTGCTAACTACCTATTGGTATTATAGGAACTGTTATTCAGGAATACGGATTACAAGATCCCATTGGTTTAATGGCTCACCCATTCATGCTATGATAGCGTTTTTTCTGTGCATACAGTAAATATTTTGTACACTACATGAAAGTATTTTGCACATACGGATTTAATGGATCACTATAAATAATTGTAAATTATTTTTTAAGGCATATGAGTCATTCTATAATTTTTCACAAAAATTTAAAGCTGACCTTATTAGATTTTCTTAAAACTTTCAGGGTGGATTCACCAATAGGATGAACAAAAACCACAATATTATTATTTTATTTAAACACCCTGAGAAAGTAGGCAGGGCCATGTTGACCGGTTTGCATAAAAAATTAGTTACAATATTTTGTTTTAACCATAAAACAATGTACTTTTTAAATATAAGCCTAAAATTATACAACTGTTTTTACAAATGCAGTTTTTTTAGTGCTAAATTTACGCTTCCTTTAACTGAAAATGTCATTTTTCTACCATTGATATTATGTAGTAGGATATGAAAATTTGATTTATATTTGAATATAAAATAAAATATTGATTAAAATATAAAATGCGAAATTATAAAAAAGTATCCAAATTGCAGGAAATAGCATTTTAATTATGATAATTTGTTTCTTACATGAAAACGTCGTAGTTGAATGGCATTTAAGTCACTTTGATAACGGATAAAAAGGAAGGTAACTTTTGCAAGTGGATAATTATTTATTTACCTCGTGTCATTTCATTTCCTTGGCAACCATGCAAATAATTATTTTTTAATAGCAGGTGTCAATAAATCTTTTAAAATGAATCGTTTTGGTGTCGTTTCCAGCGAAAAACAATCAAGAACAAATTGTAAAAAGTATCCCAAATAATTCTTTAATAATAAAGCGTCAATTTGGCGACAATATATGGCATTTTGTAATGCGAGGAATTACAAACTACTCGACTCAATATCACAGCAAGATTTAGCAAATATTTTGCTTGATTGGGCATGCAATATGAAAAAAATTAATCACAAAATTATCTCGTCGAATTACACTCGAGCTTTTTTTCTGGCAGAATAAATTTATGTTTTCTCTTTCAAACTTGTTACCTTTTAGCATTGATTGATGACATTTTTTCTTGTCAAATTGCTAGGTAACAAGCTTTTAAGGAAAACAAAAATTTATCCGGCTAAAAATAAGCTCTTGTGTAATTATAGTCGAAAATTTACCATTTTTGGCGAAAAAAATGCATTTTTTCTATCGGAAGGACTGAACGAAAATTCTTCAAAATTTTACAGAATGTTTTCCTCAATATAACTAAAAACTGTAAAAAAAATTGTTTGTGTATTTGCCTTGCTAGGAAGATACAACGGTTTAAAATGCCACAAATTGTATAGAATATGGAATTACCTTACATGGTATTTTTTATCAAGATGGTTTTGATAAAAAAATGATATTTAAAGGTTTTTGAAAAAGTAATATAAAATTAAGCTACATAAACATTAAATATTTTTTCTACTCCCACCTTTAAAACACCCATTATCATACATGTTTCCATGACACTGTGACCTTTTAAATACACATTGACAAGTTGTGGCTTTATAGCGTTTTTAAATTTAGTCACGGGCTGAAGTTAGTAACAGGTTTATAGTCACGGGCTGTTTTAAGTTAGTTGACAGTTCTCAAATGTCATACAATCGTTAAAATAAAGTGCCTTTCTTGTAAAAAAATATTAAATGTTAAAATTATTTTATTATCTCAACCACAGACCTACAAACAAGATGGACCGGTTTATTTACATTGAAAAGAGTGGCCAGGAACAAAAATAAATATTTTCCCTCAGTTGTCACATTTGACTTTGAAGTTTCTATATTTTACGTAAAAGATACTTGGAATCCACAACATTTAATATTTTTTATTTGATTTTATAGTGAAAAATACCAATAGTGAGTGATATAAAAATGGTGAAGCAGTGCTACGTTTGTAAAAGACTTGGATTCAAGAATTTAAAACTTTCTTTTCATAGGTTAGTTTATTTACAAAACAAACCCTGCCAGGAGCGTAGAAACTGAATAAATAAATGAATTCACTTAAACTTTAGATTTAAACAGCCAGATTCTACATCATCTGGAACACTAACTGACAAGGTTAGTATTTTGTTATACCTATATATTTATATATATTAAATATAATTTTTACATAGGATTGCAAAACACAATAAAAAATGTACAATTTAATATTTTTATTTATCCCTAAAAACAGAACGCCACTGGTGTGGGAACTTGTTTATAAATACCCCTTACCCCTTTACCCCTAATCTAAATAGTTCTTGGCAACAAAACATTGTGTATTTTGAATAGGAAAGGCCAGTCCATCTTGTTTGTAGGTCTGTGATCTCAACACAAAAATACAAAAGTATTAAATAGTTTTTTAGCGCCAATATTTAAAAAGTTTTGAGTATACTTTATAAAGACTTCACTGTGAAATGCCAATAAAACATTTTCTTTACTTTCACTGTAAAAAACTCTTTCTATATCCGATTAAACGGTTTATTTTCAAGCGATACATTTTGATTTACACAAACAAATTTGACATTTGACATAAAACACATTTTCAACTTGGTAATTCTATTGTTTCATAGATGTCGCTCTATACAAAATTTAAAATATTTAATATTCAATTTACATCATTTTTAGATAATAATACGTGTTTGTATAGTATAGTACACAACACGTTTATGAGCTCGTGCTTAAATTAAATTCGTGTCTAAAATGGCGTTTATCATACTTGATACTTAGGGCCGTATGCAGAAACGTTGATTTATTTATATCAACTGATTTAACATATCAGTGGATATAGGTTTTTGCACAACATGGCAACGTAGTAATTTTCTTTAAAAACTTGTTTTATAAAATAAATTGGGTAATTATCTTTCAACGTTTATATTTTCCCTAAAAAAGTCTATTTCTATGCATTGACATTTTAAATTAGACATAAAACAATTAAAATTTTATTAAGATTTATTTGACATTTTAACCATAGAAAATAATTTCGCTAATATAAGTCATGGTTTACTAGATTTGTTTTTTGGCCAATAAAATCGTCTAAAATGTAAATGGGTTGATATAATTTATATGTTGTTAACGACTGATTTATGGATAAAAATAGATAGTATTTTTGTTTGTAAATATATATGAAAAAATAAATTCAGAAGGTACTCTCTAAAAGTGAAACAGTGAAATTTTCACTATTTCCGTCAGTGAAATATTATTCACTGTAAAATTAGTGTTTTTCAATATAAATTAGTGAAATTTTAACTTCTTCAAATTAGTGTTTTTTATTATCACTACTTTTCCGGAACTCTCGACATAAAATAGTGAAATTTTAACTTTTTTGAACTAAACCTATTTTACTAATTTGTACAGTGAAGAAATCGCTACATGAAAAAGTGAGTATTCACTAATTGCTAGTGGTATACTTATCACTGCGGCAAATAGTTAATATGCACTGTCAATCAGTGAAAATCCACTGTTTCATTTTTAGAGAGTAGACATACCTATAACAAAGATATAATTAAAAAATAACATTTTTTTTAAGATAAAATTATTACCATGTTAATTATATCAAATATCTTTGCTGTTTTTTATCTGATTGAAAAGCTGAATGTTTGAAATCAATTGATTTATAACTTTCTTTGGTTTCATTGTAAAATTGAACTTGGGTGAAAATATTTATTGATTATTTTTTTATTATTAAAAACATACCTTCCATAAATGTTTACTTTTTAAAAATATTAATTTATATAAAACCTAGAGAATAAAAAAAAATACTATTTAATAAATAATAAGGATTTTAAACTAAAACCAAAATTGCGTTTAAAAAATGTTTGTCTTATTTTTTAAATACTTTTGAGAATTTTAAACTTTAGACCATGTTCAACTTATTTTTTCATTTAAATTTTTAAATTGTGCTTGCTCTTCAAATAGAAAAAGTAGGTGGAGGGGACTTTTTTCTAAGGAAATTTACACTCTATTTATTTTTCGGCTCAGAAATATGGGTAGGTCCTATTAAACATAAAAGAAAATGAAATTGAGGGACAAAAACATAGGTATTTCAAATTGAATATACATATTATAATATTATTAACAGTTTTTGCCAGTAATACAAGCAAAAACAGGCACAGTGTATGAAACTATTTTTTAATTTTTTTGGTTTAAATTGTTTTTATTATTTGTAATATGTATTTGACAAATAATTAAAATAATGCTCTGAAACAATATTTTTATTTTTAAAATAAAATACACAGGGTAAAAAAATCTGGACCGGAACAGCAACGGTTAAATTTTAAAATTTTATTTATTAAAATTTGTGTACGTATATTTTTCAATATAAATTATTTAAAAAACAAGGCATGCATAATTTTTTTCATTGGGTTTAATTTAAACTTTTAAAAAAGAAGGGGTTCTTGCCCCATTTCCAGCAAGGGTGTAGCCAGGATTTTGTTCAGGGGGGCAGGCAAGGGTAAACTATATGCTACAAACAGTTTCGAGACTCCACCTCCCACCCATTTTCTAGCACAATTTTTCTGAAGCCATAATTTATGTATATCGAGCATTAACTAACATGTCTTTTTTCCCTCCGGGTGTCTTCGGCATCATTGCATTTATTTTCCTAAACATTTGCCTAAATGCCTAAAAATGTGTAAAAGAATAGGTAAAAAAACATTGCCTTTTAGAAACGGGTCTAGTATTTCTATAATATATATATATATATATATATATATATATATATATATATATATATATATATATATATATATATATAGATATGCAATCCTACATTACCAAGCCCGAAACGTTACATTCTACAGTATAAACGAAGCCCACTCGGTTTTTACGAAGCCCGAAATCGGGCTTCCTAAAATTAGCGTGTATAAATTTGTTTTAGAGTTAAGTGATGCCCCCTTGTTTTAATGGCGAAAAAGTGGTGGGCTTCCTAATGCCATTCAAACCTATCAAAATATACACCCTTAGTTCCAATGCTTTGGCGGTAGGGGGCACACGAGTCAAACGAGATTATATACAGCTTTGTATAAGTATTACGCAGTATACGAAGCCCGTACATCTGGCAACAATGGGGACTATCCGCTCAATGAGTTTTTGATAGGAAGGCGGGGAAAATAATGCGGGATTCTTAAATTTGTATCTACTGATTTTTAAAATAAATGTTATATTCCCAAAATTATGTTTTGTTCACTACATGGCGTGGATTAAAAGGCAATGTTTTGTTAAATACTTTCGTAATACACTTAATTTTAAAGAATTATTTATTTTTGAAATATTATTTGGAGTGCATTTTTCTTTGCGGCGGTTTTACAAGTTGTCCAGATATTTTACATAGTTTTAATTGGGGAAACAAGGGGATTTGTATATATTATTATTATTATTATTATTCAATTTTTAAATAATTTAAATAAAAAAACATTTCCAATTTTAATAAAAATAATTTTTAATTTATTTAAAAAATTTCCAATAGCGGTATGAAATAAATTAAAAATTATTTTTATTAAATATCATTTTAATGTAACATTGAATTGCAAAAACTGCTTTTTGACAGATAGCTTCTCATGGCAATTTGTCAATTAACATTCACAACTGGTCAATTTATTTATACATGGCAAACAACGACCAAACGACCAAACAACAATAAGACATTGGGTTCTTTATTTGGATAGTGCTTATCTAAAAGGAACCAAAAACTTGTTCGGAGCTTATCAAACTTATTTGTATATACCTAACTCATTTTTAATGCTGCTCAAAAACTTAATTATAATTTGAAAGTCCTCTCAATAATTTAAAAGAAGTTCTAAATAATGATAAACTTTTTGAGCATTATTAAAAATGAGTTATTTTCCAAAAATAGTTTTTGGCGCTTGGTTCCTTTTAGATAAGGATTGTCCATTTATACTTACCATTACAATATTATTTTATCAACCGTTTTGGTTAAAGTTATATTTTATCTACGATTTTTATTGGATAAAAGGCAGCTTTAACTTTATAATGCTATAAAACAATATTTGGTTGGTAATACATTTTTCTTGTTTATAGGATGCTAAACTAAATAGCAATTTTCCCCACTTCTTTTTTTATTTTTCAACTTTTAATTTGGTTTAGTTTTCCTAAATTTTCCCAACATTTATTAAAATGGATATAGCCGGTTTTCCACGGATGCTCCTCAACTATGGTCTAGGTCTTTTAAATCAAATTTGCCTATAATTATAAATTTAGACAATATTTTTAAATAATGACTTATAATTCATTCAATAATATAATAGATTTTATTAAAATAATTATAAATCACACTATTTTTAAATACACTGCCCTACAAAATTATTGCATAATAAATAAAAAAAAAAACTCTAAAACGCCTTTACTAATCTTTATGAAATTTTGGATAAAAATACTTCAACTTATATCTCAATTTACGTGTGCAAGGGTTTTTCGAGAAAATATGTTTAAAGCCTTTTTATTTAATAATGAAAATAAGTTCGAAAAATCACTTCTAGGGAATTTTTTTTAAATAAATTAAAAGTATGCTGTTAAAGAGCGTATTTTTTTTTAATATACCCTGAAAATTTTGTACAAATCAAGCGAACAGTAACAGCGCTTCAAAGTCGTGAAAAATGACCACTTTTCAGCAAAATAATCAAAAAGGCGTCATTTTTACCGACTTTGAAGCGCTGTATCTTCGTTAATGTTTGTTTGATTTGTACAAAATTTTCAGGGTGTACTAAAAAAATACTCTCTTTAACAGCATATTTTTAATTTATTTAAAAAAATTCCCTAAAAGTTATATTTCGAACTTTTTTTCATTATTAAATAAAAATGCATATTTTCTCGAAAAACCCTCTAACACGTAAATTGAGATATAAGTTGAAGTATTTTTATCCAAAATTTCATAAAGATTGGTAAAGGCGTTTTAGAGTTTTTTATATTTATTATGCGATAATTTTGCCGGGCAGTGTATTAAAGTATACGTCATTATTTAGGTTTTTTAGAATTTTTGGTGTATTTAAATCTAATAATTAAAAAAAAAACTAGTTGTTATAATTCATGAAAAAAATATTCAGTCAGTTTCACTTGTTTTGATTCCCATTTAAGTTTTACCCAAAATTACCTAACCTCAACAATAATTCTTATAATAATTATAATTATTGATATATTTGTATATTTTTTATTAACATATGGAAATATATTTTTTAAAGGCTTTTAAACAAAAACGAATCGCATCCATGTCATTTAAGAAAAAATGTTTATAATTAACCCAGCTATCATCTGACAAAGTTTGCCATAGAGCTTGTAGAGCACCCTGTATAAGATATTTAAACCTAAATTATGATGTATAAACAAAATAAATGAAATGTTTATACCTATAAGTACCTAAATTCAACAATACTTTTAAATTATTATAATATAAATAATTATAATTTAACGATAATTATTATTATAATAATTATAATTCAACAATATTATTAAATATTTAAGTATACCTACGTCATTATTTAAGAATATTGTTAAGTTTAAGTATCGTCTAGGTATTTTAAATCAAATTTGCCTATAATTATAAATATAGACAATATTTTTAAATAATGACTTATCATTAATTTAATAATATTTATTATTATAATAATTTTTATTTTAATAATTATAATTCAACAATATTATTAAATATTTAAGTATACCTACGTCATTATTTAAAAATATAGGTTAAGTTTAGGTATAGTCTAAGTATTTTAAATCAAATTTGCCTATAATTATAAATTTAGACATTGGCAACACCGCAGGGCTTCTGATACACAGCGGAGTGTGTCTCTTGTTGTTTATGCACCAACGAACAGTTAACCGCCCCGTCCCGCATTACCGGGCTTCGACTAGCCAGTGTAATGCACCGGGCTTCGTATTGATAGCCGTGCATGTATATATATATATATATATATATATATATATATATATATATATATATATATATATATATATATATATATATATATATATATATATATATATTAGGGTGGTCCTTAATAAGGTTATTTTCAAATTCCTTTGCTCCCAGGGGCTTAAATACTTCCAAATTGATAAAAAAAAATTCCCTGAAAATTTGAGCTCTTAATATAAACTCTAAGATAGTGCGCATTCCAATCTAAGTTTCCTATGGAAATAACATAGGAAAAATTACTTTTGTTGTTTATAATTTTATAACTTGGGAACGAATAAATTAAAAATTATAAATCATACATATAAAATAAAATTTAACGCTCTACAAAAAAGGTCTCTTATAATTTTTCCATTAGTCTATTGGTTTAAAAGTTATTCAACGCCAAAGTTTAATTTTCATATTATTATTAATATCATCAAGGCTTTTTTATGAGGCGCCGTTTGTGTCAAAATTAAAAGTGCTAAATAAACTTATTTTGTTTTATAAATAATTAATTATATGCTTAACCAAATAATTTTTTTATAAAATTATAAAAAAAAAATTTTTTAATTTTATAAAATAATTTTTTTATAAAAAGTTTTTTTTATAAAATATTTTTTTTTAAAAATTATTTTTTTATAAAATAATTCTTTTTTATAAAATTATTTTTTTTAATTTTTAGTTTTGTTTTAAGAGAATTGATTTATTTATTTTAATTTGTTTTCAAGAGAATTATTTTATTTATTTATTTTAGTTTTTAACAAGTGCTTTCTTATAAAAAACGTTTAAACATAAAGAATTCTTGTTAAAAACTAAAAATCAAAATAAATGTAGATAAAAAAATTAATGAATTCATGAATAAAAATAATAAATTATTATTTTTAATCGTTTCGCCGAATTGCGTCAAACAAAAGCCCAATCCGTCATAAAATTGTATCTGGGGAGGGGCGTTCGGGTTTACTCGGGTTTACTCGAGTGTCTACAAACAAATAGAGATGGCTGCAGTAAAAATTAATTTATAAAGGCGCCCGTCGTCTTTTTTTAAATAATTTTTGATTCGAATTGAAAATTATTTTATAAAAAATATTTTTAAAAAAAATTATTTTATAAAAAAATTATTTATTTATTTACAAAAAAAAATTATAAAAAAATTATTTTAAAAAAAATTATTTTATAAAATTTTTTACAAAAAAAAAATTTATAAAAAAATAATTTTATAAAAAAATTATTTGGTAAAGCATATAGGTAATTAATTATTTATACCTAAAACAAAATAAGTTTATTTAGCACTTTTAATTTTGACACAAACGGCGCCTCATAAAAAAGCCTTGATAATATTAATAATAATATGAAAATTAAACTTTGACGTTGAATAACTTTTAAACAAATAGACTAATGGAAAAATTATAAGAGACCTTTTTTGTAGAGCGTTAAATTCTCTATAAAAATATGTATGATTTATAATTTTTAATTTGTTCGTTCCCAAGTTATAAAATTATAAACAACAAAAATAATTTTTCCTATGTTATTTCCATAGGAAACTTAGATTGGAATGCGCACTATCTTAGAGTTAATATTAAGAGCTCAAATTTTCAGGGAATTTTTTTTTATTAATTTGGAAGCATTTGAGCCCCTGGGAGCAAAGAAATTTGAAAATAACTTTATTAAGGACCACCCTAATATACATATATATTCGTTTTTCATACCTTCTAATGCAAATTTAGATACTTGTAACAAAACTCATTGCAAACTGTGAACCAATTGTGTAGGTTTTATATTGCGGCTCTTTTTCAAACCAATATTTTGTCAATAATAAGGTTTAGTCGGTTATAAATGTATTTATCTTCACGCGGTTTATAATTTAAACTTTATTGTTGTCAACATTCGATAAAGAAATACCTTCTTATGGCCTAGGCCGATAAAAAAATTTATGAGGCAAGTAATTAGTTCGATTTTTTCTCGCTAGGGGTATTGTTTTGACAAATTAATCCTTTTCTAAAAAATTAACGTACTAAACTGGTTTAATTTATTTATAATAAGCACTAATTTGTTTGTTTTACTGTTAATGTTTAATATTTTTCATTAAATTATTGTAAAATTAAATATGAATAATAAAACAAAAAGTGAGGTTAGGCAACCAAGAAGACGCACCATTCTTTTTCTACGATTTAAATTATCTTTAAGTTTTAATTTGCTTTAAGTTTTCAGTGAAATTAAATGTTAAACACAGCTTAAACATTCCAAACTACCTATTTTTAAATAAAAATCCAAACAAATTGAAATTAGATACCTACCTATTTATTAAACAATTAATTGAATTCAATGTATGAGTATGAGTATGAGTATAAGAGACGTATAACCAGCCCCATTTCCTCTTGACTCTCGAACCCCGTACAGGCCTATGTTTACTTACGCCAATTTTTGTTCTTCCCCAGCAACTGCACGGCTTCACCCGTGTTTGCTGGGTGCGAATGTCCATTGCGTTCCGTATTGTCCCCTATTTGGGGCTCGAGAGCGAGAGGCGAATAGTTATAATAGCCATTTCCGGGTTCGCCGAGCCTATGCTATACGCTCAATGGGGTATGGAGGAGGGACGGGAGGGTGTTGGTTTTTGGGGGACAATTACGCCGACTTAAAACTAAGTACGACGCGGAATCCCCCTAGACCAGTCGATTAGTATTACTCCAAACATTTGGGATTACTATTTGGAGTTGGGGAGTTGTTATTTCGCTGCAGGGGTGTAGTCTCCTAGTCGAGGTCTTTGTCTTGTTCGTTATTGTCATTGTCCGTGTCCTGGTCAGATAGTTCCTGCCCTTGGTAAAGTGTGTCAGTTGTTTTTAATAATTTTTTTCCCAAGCACGTTTTGTGGTAGAGTTCCGTCTTTGTTTATCAAATTCCAAAGCATTGCATTTATTCACTAGTGAAACAAATCACAAGCGCGATTATTCTGTTGTCTAATGTTTACGAATCTCGAGTTTGGCTATTAGGCCCTTTTTTTTTAATGTGTTAGAATTATGTGATCAATGTTAGATTACTCTGTCAGTCCAGTATTTATTTTCGGTCTCGATTGGGACCGCCTTACGCATTTGCTGTTGACAGACTTATTGCCCCACGCCGCGTGCCCTTCATAGGTTTTAAAGATATCCCAATAAACACTTTAACGATACCTATCACCATTAACATTGCCCGTGTAAGAATTTTTAACACTTTTTAATACAATTTTGCAATGATAGTAATTAAAAACAAAACAATTGTTTAAAGAGTAAAATATGTTCTTAACATAATCATATTTTAAAGTTATTTTAACATTTCAAGTAAAATAAATGTTATGTTTAATAAAATGAATACGGGCAATGTTAATGGTGACAAATACTTTTTTTCAAATTTAATTTAAAACTAGCTTAATACAAAATAATTAGCCGGCCCTGTGGTGCATCGCATTAAAATCTGAAACGGCCCCGGTATCAGGCGTGTAACGTATGCTTCAATAGATGGTTTATTTACGTTATGTTATTGCGTGGGCGCTTTGTTTATTTACCTTCCTTCAAGCTTTGCCTTGTGGCTGAGTTGCGTATATTATACAATATATATAATACAATAATATAATATTGCGACGTTCCTGCTTGATTCCTTTTCGCACACGTACGCTGTTTTCGGCAATGGTTAATTGTTGCCAGTTTTTTTTTTACAGATTTGCGTATTAGGTCATGCAATAATACTTATCAGAGTCGGCTGGTGATGGTGATGATCCCTTTCGCTCTTTGTTAGACTTGTTTTTTTCTTTAAATAGGTGATTCCTTGACCTGTCCCCTGTCACTTTATTACTTCGTGTCCGCACGAACCTCACTCCTATGTTCACCGTTGAGAGATTGCCTTTTGAGGAATTATTTAATGTTTCTATTAACCCCTCGGAGAACAGGTACCCTGATTTCACCTGTACCGTTATGTATACATACTATACACTCTTAGAAAAGACCTGGTATTTGCAATGAAAATTTAGTTCCCAGAACCAATTTTATTAGTGAAAATAGGCACAACAAAAAAATATGTTGTGGGAACTAATACAAACTTGTTTTTACAGTTTGTTGTCGGAACAGCCAATATTGGTAGCTCCAACCAACAAGTTTAAGTGCATCGAAATTAGTTTTTTTTTCATACAAATAATTGATATTTAATGCAATCACATTAGTCTGTCATTTTAGCAGCGTCTAAGTTGTAACAACTGCACTTGCTATTTATCGCAACAAATATTGTATCATGCAGGAATTTATTTTTTTATTGAAATTACATGAAAAAAGGTACATTTAAAGAATTTAATAGTTGATATAATATAAATTTGTTTTTTACTGTAACTAAGTTATATTTAATATTAAATGCTTGCATTAGTATCAACAACAAATTGGTATTATTCCACAGTACATACCTGCTTAGTAAATATAACACTTTTTGTGTAAATATTATAAAAAATAGAGAAAGGAAATTCATGCCCGTTCGTTTTATAAATATTTATTATAAATTAAAAAATAACAATATAACTGAAAACACCAAATTTTGGTTTAAACATTATAACAAAAATTAATAATTACTCTAATAAAACATTTATAAATATTTTAACAATAAAACAAAAACGATTCTTTGGTAAATATACACAGATAGGTACATTAAGATGAAAGTTGACTATACTTCTTCAGTAAACCGTGATGTTTACGTGAAGTGCAAGCCTTTGTTTAACAACTTAACAATGATTCTTAGGTACAACGTAACATACTTGCATGATAACAAGCATTCAATAAATTTTGAGTGTGAGTGCCTATAGTATAAGCCCTATACCAAAAATACGACTTGAGCTGTAACAAAACAAAACAAAAAAATTCTCGAAATTCCGACGTGATGGAGACTTTTGGTGGGCACCATTGGATTCAGGAGGCCATTTTCAGTCGGAATGGCATTTTCACATTTTTTGATTTTTTTTGGACCCCAAAACTACAATAGTGTAATTAAAGGAGTGCAATAATAATACCTAACCTTTAAAAACTGGAACCAATTCAGGTAAACCCCATGTTCCTAATAAATCTGCTACTTCAGTCCGCTCATCCATATTATTTGTTCGAGATATCTATAAGTAACCAACACATAAGAATATATTCTTATACTTTTTAACTATTACTTACTTTTTAACTATTCATATATATGAATAGTTAAAAAGTATGTCGCCACTGAATTTACAGGGGCAAATGACTAATTGTAATAAACTAGTTTCTTACCTAAAATATACACTACACACGAGCTGATACACAAATACAAAAGAACAAACACCACCGAAGTCTGGACGCCGTGCAACACCGTTTGTTTACAGGTTAAAAGTAAAGCACGCGCCGGGCTGGACAAATCGCGCGCGAAATGCACAAAGTTTGCAGTTGCATTAACCTACAGAGACAACATCCCCAACTGACACTTTGTTTCACACCGCTGGTGTCTTAGCTGTGTGAAAAGTGTCGCATAGTTTATACAACCGAACCGTTAGTTCCACGGACTAATTTCAGTCAGTTGAGAATGTTACTTAAATATTTGGTCCAACAAAAACATTTTACTGCCGAAATGATTTTTTTGAGATAATGTTGTCAATATTTCTAGCCAACACAAAGTTTCAGTTAAAATAACTTAATCGCCTTTTTGCAGTAAATAATACTCAACAACAAAACTAAATCTTTTCAGGTAATGATGCAAGCAGTTACACATATAAAGGTACTGATTACAAAAAACAAAAAATTTTATTTTCTGCAACAGTTTTACCCCAACGATAATAAGTTAGTTACAAATACCAGGTCTTTTTTAAGAGTGTAGTAACCCAAATAGTAGCACTGTTTCGCACCGTACTTTACTCGACTACACTGTATATAATAGTTATGTTTCTTTAAGAATTTTATTGTGGATCGGCACCGAGCGTTCGAACTACACATCCGCTCGCTTCGCCGGTATCGACAGTACTGATTAATTGAATTCAATGTAATAGCAAAAATCCATTTCTACTTAAATCATGTAGCTAGGTATTGTCAAGCTATTACTGCTTCTAAAAGCAATAATAATTATTGTACATTTAATGTTATCTTAAGCTAATAAATAAATGAGATTCTAAAAAAGTGAGGTTAGGCCGCTTTGATGTTGAATTAAATTGACCTACCTATATAAAGTGCTTTGAAGATAAAATGTTGTATGCCATTCGGCTTGAGCTTAGCACAAAAAGCCTTACTTCTTAACCTAATGACATAAATAACTATTACCTATGTGCATATTTAATAATACATTTTAAAAATGTTTTACTCTTATAATGTCATAAACACATATTTAAGTATACGAGGTGTGTTCAGAAAATAACAGGAATTGTTAAATTTCGCGAGTTCGGAGGGTCCGGTTGTCATAAAATTTTCTTTATTATGTTGGTATACATGCCCCCGAAGTATGATAAAAACTTTAGCTGTTTTCATTGTTTACTTTGTCTGTGGCAGCCGCTAAGGTAAGACGTGTTTTATGAGCTCGGCGATTTTCGTTCGTTCGAAAGAATCAAAGAATTTGTATCCTATTTTGCTTAAAAAATAAAATAAATTCTGTGAAATGTTAACAAAGGCCTATAATTATTATAACTATTATAGTGAGTCTGCTATAAGTAAAACAAGAGCTTACAGGTGGTATAACTATTACAGGTGGTATAAGAGTTTCCAAGATTGCCATGAAGAAGTTGAAGATGACGAACGCCCCGAACGCACATTAATAACCGATAAAAACATGGAAAAAGTGGAAGAAATAGTTATAAACCATCAGAGAAGTCGCTGATGATATTGATATATCGATTGGCTCATCCCATGAAATTTTTTCGAATGTTTTTGGTATGAAACGCGTGGCAGCAAAATTTTTTCCTAAATTGTTTAATTTTGAACAAAATTTTTGGCCATAAACAATACTGTAATGATGCCCCAGCCTCCATATTCGCCAGACATGCCTCTGTCTGACTTTTTCCTATTCCCATGGGGGAATAGGAAATAAAGAGAACTTTAAAGGGCCGTCGTTTTGCAAGCATAAATGACATTAAAAGCGCATCACTGAAAAAACTAAAGGCTATCCCAAAGATCGAGTTTTATAAGTCTTTCGAGTATTGGAAGAAGAGCTGGCACATTTGCATAATATCCAATGGGGACTATTTTGAAGGCGACAATATTAATGTAGACGAATAAATAAATATTTGTTTCAAAAAACGAAAATTCCCGATATTTTCTGAACATACCTCGTATGTAAGATAACCTACAAATCTTCTGTCATTTAAAATTTGCTATGTTGCCAAATTGGTTTAAACTGAAATCAGTGTTTATGGGTAAATCCACAGACCTACCTAGGTCTGTGGGTAAATCAGTTGATAAAAATAAATCTGCATACGGCCCTTATTTCATATGTATCTATCAAAGTATAGTCAACGAAAGAAATAATGTTATGTAACAATGGTTGGTTTACGAATTTAGGAATATATGTACCTAAATACCTAATTTAAAGTGTATGGTGCCAAATAAGTAATATTTTTGTGCATTTGGTCTACATATCTCCATAAAATAATTTTAACTAAACAGCATTTATTAAAAAAAAATCTAGCTTCTCTATTCTGCCGTGCTAAGCTAAACCTCCTTATCTGCAATATTAAATAATAAATGACAAAAGATAGTTTTTTTTGTTTTAACAATGAAAATGATCTTTTGTCCTTTAATACTTAATTTTGTACATATGGGGGTTTGGCTTAACAGAGCAGTATTATGGTATAAGTATATCTGTATTAAAGGTAGGTTAAAATAATATAACAAAAATCAAGTAAGAACGTCACAATATTATATTATTGTATTATTTATATTATATAATATAAGCATAAACTTACAGGCCAGCCCATAAAATTAAAGCTTTTAAACAGTCTCTTAATAAACAAAACGAGCACGTAATTAGTCTAACCTAAACAAACCATATCTATTAAACTTAAGCAACATAGTTATTGACAGTTTTTTGTTACAGATTTGCGTATTCGGTCATGCATTTATACTTATCAAATTCAGCAGATGATGGCCCCTCCCACTCTTGCTTAGACTCATTTTTTCTTTAAATAGGTGATTCGCAACGCGAAAAATCGACCGTATATATGTTGGTGCTGCTGTTAATTTTATTTTTATTTTTACACATGGACTTTATACTATCATTATGAAAGTAGCCTTGCACCTTTTTTCAGTTAAACAAAAACTACCCCTTCTGTTTTGGAGAATATTGACAAAACGTATAAATAACGTTGCCAAATTTCAAAAAAATCGGTCAAATGATACAGGGTATTTGTAAGTTCAATAAAAATAAAACTACAAGTCAGAAAAAAAATTTTATTTTTTATTTTTTAGAGAAAGTTTTGGAAAATTAAGTGCCAAAGATTTTGTTGTCCAAATGTTGACCCTCGCGCTGCTGGCATTCCTCTAACCGAAATCAGAAATTCACTATTGCGCCTCTACACATATCTATGTAAACATCGGCCATATCAGTGCGGATCTTGAGCAGGACAATTCGTGGTCTGTTTTTATAAACTTTATCTTTAAGGTTTCCTGATAAAAAAATAGTCAAATGGTGTAAGATCGGCGCTTCTCGGAAGCCAGTTAATGGTGCCCCGTCGAGAGATCACTTTTTTCGGGAAAATTTGATTGAAAATCTCAAGTGACTGATTTGAGGGGTGGCAAGGGGCCCCATCTTGTTGAAACCATGTTTCCACATTAAAACCTTCAAACTTCTACAGTTGTGGAATCAAAAAGTTTCTTTAACATGTCGCAATACCGTTCACTGCAGTGAAAGTTAACCTGTTTACCGTAAGTGCTAGCCCTCGTCGGTTTCCAAAAATGTAAGGCCCAATGATTCCTTCATCACTTGATTATTTTTATGGGGATACCTTAAAGAGAAAGTTTATGAAAATAGACCACGAACTCTCCTGCAATTGAAGCACAACATCCGCAACGAAATGGCCGTTGTTTTCAGAGATATGAGTAGACGCGTGATAGTTAATTTCCGTTTTGTAGTTTTATTTTTATTGAACTTACAAATACCCCCTACCCTTTGTGGACACCCTGTATTTAAGATATATTAAAAAAGCAGTTTTTTTAACAATTCTTTTCTGGACCTACGTTTATATGAACTTTTTTCTCCAGCCGAGCATTGGCTCATGTTTTTTAAACACCCTGTATACTTATACTTTAATTAATAATTACATTATTAAAAAACATAATTGTACACTTAAGGCAATAGTTGCCTTTAAATATATTTCAAGAAAAAAATAACATAAGGGTGATTCCACGTCAGATCAGGCAGGTTTTGACCCTCACCCCCTCTGATTTTGACGAAAATCGCTGTATGGGCTTCAAATGGACCCAAATGGACCTGACTGCAAAAGTTTAAAGAAATAATAAAAATTGTGGATTTTTTGGGGGGGAACATTTGGAACTTTTCAGAAAAGAGGTATATTGTTTTGCTTATATTTTGGGTCCTAATTGACCTAGAGGGTTGGTTGACGTCTTATTTTAAAGAAAAAAGTACTTTTTTAAATTGGAATAATTTTTCATTAAAATATATAGTTTTGAAAAATTCAATTTTAAATATAACAAAAACACCCCTTTTTATTTTTTTATTTTTTTATACAGGGTGTTATGTAATTAATGTTATATATTAAAATACTGAATACCTTTTGACATAAGGAATAAAGGAAAAATATTAAAAAAAACATTTTTCCAAAGATAAAGAAAAAATATGCATTAGAAGTTTTTTATATTTTTTGTGATACGCCACTGGTTACACACTTGTTTATCTCTGCACACCTATATTTTGTGAGTACATAGATACCAACCAACAAAGTAGCTATGCGTTGCCAGATGTAAAAAATTGTTCTAAAAATTTTTCTTGCAAAAAATAAATAAAAACTCAATAAATACAAGTTTTGTGCCCTTAAAGCTCTAATACCCTTCTGTATTTATTAACTGATCCAGCTATTAGCTTAAGCAATGATTAGAAAATTTAGTACCTTTGAAATTTGAAATCCATAACCACAAAATTAATTATTTCATCAGTTTTTTTCTCTGTTTACTCAGATGAAATTGGGACCAGTTCACAGGTTAAACTTTAAACATTTAATTTGTGTAAATAAATCCAAAAGCACTTCCCTTAGTTAAGATATTTACAATTTGAAAACATAACCTAAAATTTAAAAGAAATGCACTAGATTCTGTCATAAAAGTTGGCAGATTTTGTTTGAATTTACCTTCAGTACAAAAATGAAATAACCAACAATTAATAAAAACGCCAAATTGACAATTTGCATTGTTAATTTTGTCATTTTTGTAATTAAGCTAAATTTAAACAATGTTTGTCAACTTTTTTGAGAGATTTTGGAAACCAATGTTACCAACCACACAATCCACACAACAAGGTCTGTTCTTTAGCAGTTCGCGCAGACTGAAATTCACAAAATACTTGCCGCCATATTGTTTGTTTACGTTTTAAGCGGGTAGATTTTGATTTGGTTTAATTTTGTGCCTTAATACAGACTTATAAACGTTGTTAGGTGTTTGAACCAGTTAGGTATTTAGTTGTTTATTTGTGTTTTGACTGTACTAGTGTACCTTTTTGAACCTCAATTGTGCAAATCTTGTGTTTAACCAGTAAGTAAATTCTAATTCTAAAATATTAGGACGTTTTTTATAACTCTTGGTATAAAAAGTAAAAAAGGGCAAGTAAAAAGTTTAAATTAACTGGTAAAATACATAAATATATATTTTTAATTTTGACAGATTAGAGGTTATAATTTGTTCCATAATTTGTTTCTATAATAAACCATAGAACCTATGAACAAACAAACTATAATATAATAATAATAATATAATAACTATAATTTCGGGGAATTTAAACTACGATAACGGCCGGTATCAAACTTCTATTTCGGGGATTTTAAAATACCCCCGACAAGATGGCGGCAAGTGTTTGATGACGTAGGTGCGCAGAACTACACCGATTTTGGTTTAAATTTTTAAGCTACTCTCTAAAAGTAAAACAGTGAAATTTTCACTATTTCCGTCAGCGAATTATTATTCACTGTAAAATTAGTGTTTTTCAATATAAATTAGTGAAATTTTAACTTCTTCAAATTAGTGTTTTTTATTATCACTACTTTTCCGAAACTCTCGATATAAAATAGTGAAATTTTAACTTTTTTGAACTAAACCTATTTCACTAATTTGTACAGTAAAGAAATCGCTACATGAAAAAGTGAGTATTCACTAATTGCTAGTGGTATACTTAGGGACCGTTCATTAATTACGTTCAAAAAATCGCCAAAATTGTCTCACGTAATTAATGAACGGCCCCTTATCACTGCGGCAAATAGTTAATATGCACTGTCAATCAGTGAAAATCCACTGTTTCATTTTTAGAGAGTAAAGAACAGACCTTGTTGTGTGGATTGTGACCAAACATAACATAATAAATCCACCAGAATAACCTAAAGTTCCTAGTCGATCAGTGGCGTACTTTTTGGTAGGATAAAGGTTATTATAAATTATTTTTAGACTTTGGAATTTAGAAAAAAAAAGTTTCAGGTGCTTCTTTATGGACCCTAAGGAACAACCCATTTTAATATATAACATTAATTACATAACACCCTGAATGTGAAGAAGCAAACCTTTTTCTACACTTACCTAAATTTTGGTAGGGGTTTTTTTTTTAAAGGGAGATATGATTTTTTTAATATTCCGTGTCTTTATACCCAGCGCCTACCTAGTTCTTATTTAGAGGGCTTGGGCAAAGATAATACCCCATAGATTGGAAACTGCACTAGCGCTAGCGGGAAAAGGCTAAAGTAAATTAACGCCATCTAGGTCTACAATACCCTTAGCAATGCCAAAAATTAAAGTAGATTTCTGTAACATATTGGCGCCATATTTGAATGTTGATGCTTAGAAGGGTGCCTTTATATATTGTATTTACTGCTGTATTTTAAATAAAACAAGTATGAATATAAGATTTATTTATTGTAGTAATAATATAATATAAAATAAAATACATACATCTATTTGTACATATTAAATACATAATCGGTATACATGAATTTGTTTTTGTTTGGGGAGTGCAAACCTAAAAAATATTAGTCTTAATTCTTCAATAATAAGAGAATATTGCAAAATTTATAAACTTATACATATGGGTAATTCTTTTACAAACCGTACGGATTTTGATAAAAATTGACCAACACATCTCCGATTTGGCTGAAACTTTTTTTACGGATTCTATATCGAAAAATAAGAGACACGTGTCCGAGGATTTTTTTTCTTTCGCATATTTTCGATAATACAAGTGATCAAAAATTTGAGAAAAACAAGGTTTTTGGCTTGAAGACCCATTTTCAAAAATTTATAACTCCGGTTCTATTTGAGCTACAAACATCTTTTTTTTTTCATTTTAAAGCTTAAGGACTGTATTTTGATAACAAAATGTTTTTAATAAAAATTATTAACAAATTCATATTGTTATTAACAATTTCATTTTTTAAATCAATTTTTAACAATGGCCCCCACCTCGTATTAAGTTTTTAGTATTTTTATCGTATTCTCCGTCAAATTTTACATAAAAAACATGTTTTCAAAATATGGTACCTTTATTATTACTATTGTTAAAACATTAATTCATATTGCGCGACACATAAAAAAACGGTTTTTTGTTAATAAAAAGAAAACTATAGCTCGGATCAAAAAAAGTTAAATATAAAAGTTATAGATAATAAATAGATCTACAATTTTTGTTTTAACTATTTTTCGACATAACCTCACTTTTCAAATAAATTGAAAAAAATGTTAAAAATCACCTCTTTTAAATTTATTAGCAATCAATACCATGAAAAAAAAACATAAATTAATTATAAATTATAGAAAAATATTTTAAAAGAGGTGATTTTTAACATTTTTTTCAATTTATTTGAAAAGTGAGGTTATGTCGAAAAATAGTTAAAATAAATATTGTTGATCTTTTTAATATTTATAACTTTTATATTTAACTTTTTTTGATCCAAGCTATAGTTTTCTTTTTATTAACAAAAAACCGTTTTTTTATGTGTCGCGCAATATGAATAAATGGTTTAACAATAGTATTAATAAAGGTACCATATTTTGAAAACTTGTTTTTTATGTAAAATTTGACGGAGAATATGAAAAAAATACAAAAAACTTAATACGAGGTGGGGGGCCATTGTTAAAAATTGATTTAAACAATGAAATTGTTAATAACAATATGAATTTGTTAATAATATTTATTAAACATATTTTTTTATCAAAATTCAGTCCTTTAGCTTTAAAATGAAAAAAAAAAGAAGTTTGTATCTCAAATAGAACCAGAGTTATAAATTCTTGAAAATGAGTCTCCAAGCCAAAAAACGCGTTATTCTCAAATTTTCGATAGCTTGTATTATCGAAAATATGCGAGAGAAAAAAAATTCCTCGGACACGTATCTCTTATTTTTCGACATAGAATTCGTAAAAAAAGTTTCAGCCAAATCTGAGATGTGTCGGTCAAAAGGTGTTCGGTTTGTAAAAGAATTACCCATATACATGAATTTGTACAAGGCTTTTGAGTGTGGACTTTTGGCAAGTTCTAACCAACTGTAAAAAATCCATCTCTGGTTTTAAAACAACCATAAGTAGCCTGGGCTTGGCCTGGACTAAATTACCATTAAACAAGCAATCCTAAATAATTCATAATTAACAAACAGTATTTTTACTCTAGAGCGATACTGCCGTGCTTAGCCAAAAAGACGCAACTCCACATTTTTACTTTATAAATTATAGCGCTTTATTTTTTTTTCATAAGATCCGTTCAATTTAATTAGAAATTTTTAGGAGATATAGTACTTAAAAATGTGTGTATAGTTAAAATGCGTCTTTTTTGCTAAGAGAATAATTTAATAATAACGAGATGAGTCTTTTTGGCTTAGGACGGCAGGATAGTCAATACTTACAAATTGGTTACATTTCCGCACACAACAACAATACATTTCACAACCATTAACACGTTTTATCACTTTTAAGGCGCAAAAATATATATAATAATTCAAAAATTATGATCGACATGAATAATTATGATTGACATTGATATTTGCAAATAGCGTTTGCACAGATGTCTGCAATGTACAAATAGATATAGTTCAGGTATTGTAGCTCTAGAGGGCAGTGGTGGGAGAGTTTCCAATCTATGGGGTGTATTATCTTTGGGCTTGGGTTTGATTCTCGGTACTAAAATAGTTTTGGGTATTTTTTTCATAAAAATACTAAACTTTAAAAGAAAAAAATATTTAATTATTTTAATATAATGTGTCATAAGCTTTACATTTTCGTATATAACATGTAACAAATAAAAAAATATGCTATACTTAAAATATTGGACAAAAGTAGGTTCATTTTTTTGTTAAAACTCGTGCAAATTTATGGGATTAAAACAACGTGGCAAATTTGGGAATTTAGTTGGCAATCATTTCTATTTTACATTAAAATTTTAAAATTTAATAAATATTATTGGTAATAAAATTAAAATAATATTTATCTACTAGTAGTTTATTACTAGAAAAAAATAGTTCTTTGTTTGGATACGTTTTTCCAAGTCACACAAGTTCATCAACATTTAATATTTTCTTATGATTATTTTCTATAGAAAATTATAAATTATATATAATTTGACAAAAACCTTAAAACTATTTTAGCTTAATTCATAATAACTTTAAAATATTTAATTTTATAATGAAAAAATACCACTCATCGCCAATTTAAAAAAAATCATAATCCTAATAAAAGAAATTGGTCAAAGTTTTAAATTAAGGTATTGAATAAAATTACTAAAACTAATAATGCAAATTAAACTGGCATTAATTGCCAAAATAATTAAATTCTACAAGTTCAAATAAAAAAATAATTTTATCAATTACTTACCGGCAGAGCTGGCCAAGTACTGAGTACTTTTACTCGTATTTTAATTACGAGTAAAAAAGTACGAGTACTTTTTTACTCATAAGTATATTTCATTTGAAATACTTATTACTCGTACTTACAAACCAAATTCAATTTACTCGTAAAAAATACTCGTGGAATTCACGAGTAATATATACGAGTATTTTCGTTTAATATATGGATGACTTTTTTCCAAAATATCGTAATCATCAAAACATTTTGTTTGAAAGTCTGTTTTAAATTATATAATATATAGTATTATATATTAGACTGGGCCAAAAAAATTGACTATTTTTTTTTTGAAAAATATATCGAGAATGTCATTTAGAATGACAAAAAAAAAATTTCGTGAAAATTTGAGCCCTTAATATTAATTTTAAGAGGTCTATCATCGCTATTTTTGATTTTTAGTCATAATTTGATGTTTTACGCTAGAACTGTCAAAACATTAAAGTGAAAAAAATTCCTTTTCAGTTATTTTTATATAAAATTAAATTCTCTACAAAAAAGGTCTGATTGAAAATTTTCGTCAGACGAGCTGTTTCCGAGTAATTGAGCTCAATAAATCGATGTGTTTTTTCGATTTGCCCTTTTTACTTTGAAATTTTGTAACTATTGAATCAATGAATATTTAAAAAAGCTCACGTCGGATTCTTAAAAGAAATTTAATGGTCTACAAAAAAGGTCTCTTAACATTTTTGCCTAAATTTAATTCTTCAAAAGTTATTCACGATTAAAATTGAAGAAAAACTTAAAATTTCAATTTTTTTTTCGTGAATAACTTTTGAAGAATTAAATTTAGGCAAAAATGTTAAGAGACCTTTTTTGTAGACCATTAAATTTCTTTTAAGAATCCGACGTGAGCTTTTTTAAATATTCATTGATTCATTAGTTACAAAATTTCAAAGTAAAAAGGGCAAATCGAAAAAACATATCGATTTATTAAGCTCAATTACTCGGAAACGGCTCGTCTGACGAAAATTTTCAATCAGACCTTTTTTGTAGAGAATTTAATTTTATATAAAAACAAATGAAAAGGATTTTTTTCACTTTAATGTTTTGACAGTTCTAACGTAAAACATCAAATTATGACTAAAAATCAAAAATAGCGATGATAGACCTCTTAAAATTAATATTAAGGGCTCAAATTTTCACAAAATTTTGTTTTTGTCATTCTGAATGACATTCTCGATATATTTTTCAAAAAAAAAAAATAGTAATTTTTTTTGGCCCAGTCTATTATATATTATTATAGCCTATAGGTTTTAAGTAAATAGGTAAAATTATAAACTATTTAAGAATTGTTATTATTTTATGTACATAATGTTTAAAATAAATAATTTTATAAATTTGTATTTGTATAGCTCAGGACCAAAGTATGTATAATGTACACTCTTTAAAGATGAATTAGTCAAAAATGACTAATTACCACAGTTATTAGTGGAAATTAGTAAAAATACCGTAAAAAAATATGAAAGTGGAGCAGTTTTTAAGATATAGTAAATTCCATATTATATGGAAAATGGACTATATCTCAAAAACTGTTCTACTTTTCTAACTTGACGACATTTTCGGATTCAGGGAAACATTTTACATGGAAATTGACTGCTAAATGTTAAAAATACAAATTCCTATTGACAATAATTATTAGTGGCAGCTTTTTCGCTATGATAATTAGTCATTTTTGACTAACCCATTTTTAGAGAGTAAAGAATAATCAATTATATTAACTAACTTTTTTTTCTTCAAAAGTACTCGTGTTTTCACGATTACTACTCGTTCCCGTAACCTCTCTTTACAAATGTACTTACGAGTAAAGTACTTACGAGTAAATATTTTAAGTACTCGTACTCGTAATTTTACGAATACTTTTTTTTGTACTCGTGCCCAGCTCTGCTTACCGGGTAAAAAAAAATAAAAAATATTTAAATGAACCTACTTTTGTTCAACGAGAATATTTTAATTAAAGCATATTTTCTTATTTGTTGCAGGTTATCTACGTAAATTTAAAACTTATAACACAATATAAAAATAATTAAATAATTTTCCTTTTAAAATTTACTATTCTTAAGAAAAAAAAATACCCAAAAATATTTTATTACCGAGAATCAAAACCAAGCCCTCTAAATAAGAACTAGGCAGGCACTGGGTCTAAAGACACGGAATATTAAAAAAATCATATCTCCCTTTAAAAAAAATAACCCATACCAAAATTTAGGTAAGTGTAGAAAAAGGTTTGCTTCTTCACATATAAAAAAATAAAAGAAATAAAAAGGGGTGTTTTTGTTATATTTAAAATTAAATTTTTTAAAACTATATATTTTAATGGAAAATTATTCAAATTTAAAAAAAAGTATATTATAATTAAAAAGTATAATCTTTTTTCTTTAAAATAAGAAGTCAACCAACCCTCTAGGTCAATTAGGACCCAAGATAAAGGGTGTCCCATTAAGACCGCCTATTTTAAATTTAGTGTCATTTTTTTTGTGTCAATCGTACAGCGTTGTTGTTGGACAGTGGTCATGTGTAAACATTGAGGTTAAGTCATGGAGATTTACACGGACGCACAACGCATAGAAATTGTAAAAATCCCCTAACGAAATGGTGAGAATTTTTCGGAAACGATTTGAAGATATCGTGGATTTTTTGGTCACCATAACGCACCTTCTCGCCGTACTTTGGTCCGATTATAATCGAGCAATTTGAAACGATTGGGTCAATTCAAACCAAAAAGAGACATATCCATGTTCGTGCAGCTCGGTCTGCTGAAAATATTGCAGCAGTTAGTGAAAGTGTTGAACATAATTCTTCCACCTCGATTCGCCACCGTTCCCAGCAATTGAGACTCTTTCGATGCAGTTTACAGCGAATTTTTGCCAAACACCTGTATTTTCATGCGTACAAGATTCGGTTGACACAATATTTAAAGACAGCAGACCATGCACAGCAACGAAACCATGGAATTATTGAGGACAAAATTTGAAGGCAGAGTTATCTCGCGCTGCGAGGATGTGATGTGGCCAAGCCGATCATGCGATTTGACGCCGTTAGATTTCTTTCTTTGGGGTTTTTTAAAGGAAAAGGTTTATGCTAATAACCCAAGAATAGTTCCTAAACTAAAACATGAGATTCGATGGGTCATTGATGAAATTGAGCCGGAACTATGCCAAAATGTAATCGAAAATTTTGTCAAAAGAATCAACGTGTGCCGTCAGTCACTAGGCGGCCATTTATCGGATATTGTGTTCCATATTTAACCTCCATGTCTTCCCTCTTTATTGCAATAAAAAGATCTCAACTTTTTAAATAAACACGGCATTTTTTTAAATTTTAAAATAGGCGGTCTTAATGGGACACCCTTTATAAGCAAAACAATATACCTCTGAAAAGTTCCAAAAATGATACATAAAATCCACAATTTTTTCAAAATTTTGCAGTCAGGTCCATTTGGGCCCATTTGAAGCCCATACAGCGATTTTCGTCAAAATCAGAGGGGGTGAGGGTCAAAACCTGCCTGACCTGACATGGAAACACCCATAAAGCAATAAAAAGAAACACTAACGTGATCTCAAAAAATGGTTTTCTACGTAACGGTGTTGCAGAACCAGGGTTGGCAGGTACAGGTTTTTTAGAACCTAGGTTTATACTGTATAAATTTAGTATTTTTTCATTTTATTGGTTCCTCTGAAGACCCTCAACACTTGAAGCAAATCGAAGACATAAGCGTTTTTCGCGGCAGATTTGTCTTGGAATATACAGCATTAAAATTTGTATGCCTCGACGGTTATAGAACGTATGAAATTTCATGCCGGACGCTGGCGATTAATTAGCAATATATAGGAGCGAGCGGCGGTCATTTTTAAAACGTCCGCAGCACGTCGAACGCGATGATGACAGATAGAGACATCCATCAGCTCGCATGACAAACCGCCATCGTCATTCGATATCTATTAATGGTCTCGACGAGCTTTGACACCGACGGAGAGCTGAGGACTTCCTCTCTCTCGCTCTCTTGCAAATAAATGTGCCACTGCTATTTATTGCTACTGCTATTGCCATTGCCGTGCAAGTATACGAGCGAAACTCACGATCGATAAGTTGGATAATTATTTTGCTATTAATTTGGGTTAATTACACGCGTCAATGTTTGATAGCGCTGCTACCTGCTAAATGATTAATAGGGTATTGGCAGATACATTGTGTTTTTTTATTCGGTTAAATTTAAGAGTAACTTTTTTGTGCAAAAAATAATAGAAAAAAAAAGAAAACAATTATTTGGCCAGGGAAACTCCTTTACCGTGGACCACTGGCAATAGTGAGGGACCAGTTCTTTCGATGATATACCACTAGAAATACAGGGTCCAGCAACAGAATTGAACGGTTTTAAAAATGCTGCTATGGAAATACTATTGATTTGATATATTTTAAATAGTGACAGACTTGTACCTTATTGCCGAAAGGTTCGTGTTTGCTATGGAACTGCTACATATTGATTTGATATATGTCAAATAGTTAAGGATTTCTGCATTGTTGTTCATTGTCTCTAAAAATTGTGTGCAGAAATTGTACAGATGGAGTTTTAAATCCAGATGTAAAATTGTTCGCAAACTTCGGTCTGAAATGTGTAGAGCAATCGTGCCGAACTACAGAACGTCGTGGACTGCGCTCAAACGCTTCTCTGACTCTCCCAATATTTTCTTGTGTACGAACTGTACGAGTTCCACCGGCGAATTTTGATTTAACACTGCTTTTTTTGTTAAAATCTCTTACCCATCTCAAAATGGCATTTCTTGATGGGACTCCCGAGCGCACTGGCAAATTATATTTACGACGAAAGCGTCTCTGCGTTTGTACGAAGGACTGACCATTGATTAATCGACCAGTTTGCCATTGCACACGAAACCTTCGGAAATAAGGTATAAGTCTGTCACTATTTGACATATACCAAATCAATAGTATTTCCATAGCAGCCTTTTCAAAACCGTTCAATTCTGATGCCGGACCCTGTATTACGTAATTTTTAAATAATAAAGTAAAACCATTTTTTACTTTAATACCCTGTATCTAAGTTAAAAAATCTTCATATTTTGGGCTAAGAATTATTTAGTTAGCGTATGACCAATTAGTAATGTACAAGTTTTACCAAAAAAAAAGTGTTAAATTAGGAAGAAAAAGTCCCTGTTTGTATGATATTGCATTTTAATGGCTACAATTTTTAATAATGGTATTTTGAATTTAATATACTGTTATTCTTATATTTGAAACAAACAGGTTTATATTTATATTTTATTTATATTAGGTATATTTATTTAAAAAAATATATTTTAACATTCCATTTTTCCTAAGACCGTCTTTTTGTAATTTTAATTGGGAGCTCAGTATGACATAAAATAATAACAATAGATATATCTATACTTAGTTATCAAGACTTTTTTACAAAATAATAAAACTTAAAAGTGAAAAGTGTCTGCAATAATAGGAGGAAATGTAAATTTTATGGCCGTATAGTTCGACAACGAAATGGGTTAATGGGACGATTTGCATACGATGCGAAATTAAACAGTCCCATTTGTACTCATAACGCGTTATAACGCTGCGTTACGGCTGAACTCAACTGCCGATACTAAGACCCTTTTAAATGACAAGTTAACGTGTCGAAGAACGCAACCGAGTGCATTGTTTGGCACTTAATAAACATCGGGCTTAAATTGGTCGAGGTATAGAGACGGCAGTACTATAACAATTAATTGCAGAAATGAAAAAAATGTTTTTTTTAATTATTGTTTTCATTAAATTCTTTATGGATCCTTGGTTCCAAATAAAGACATTCTGTCGACAGATTGTCGATGCAGGTCTTCATACTGTGTACACGGCCTTTTCTTTATGTATTTTTGTTATCGCCCGCTTGTTGCGAATCCCTTGAAATATCGAAGTGGCGTCGGCACTTTTCATTCATTGCGTATAATTTACAATTGATTTGTAAATTGGGTTAAATTGTGCCGCTATTATGTTGTTTGTTGTCGTGCACCGCCAGAAAAATTCATTTTATGTGAGGCTTCATCGAAAATAACGGAAAAGGAAAAACCCTCCAAATACCTCAATAAACAACAAAAAAGACAAACTTTTTGGTAAAGTTTACTTAATATACCTACACTCCAAAATGGCAAAAATTTTTATAATTTTCAAAAATATACAGCTTTGACAAAATGTTTGTAGAATTTTACGTTATAATTAAAATTAGGTGACAAAAAACTTGATTCAGTTTGCAATGTACCTACCTAACTAAAGTCAAAAACAATTTTTTATAATTTCCTTGCATAAACTTCCTATTTTGGAAGGTAAAACCGTTTTAATATACTATATTTATTTTTTTCACGCCATCTACTTAAAAAAAAGTTGATTTAGTTATCAAAGATTTTAGCAATTGCAAAGTTAAAGTTAAAATTATTAAATTTCTAAAAAGACTTTACTTTTTTCTTTTCCATCCACTTTTGATAATTGAAAAAAGCTAATCCTGATTTTTGATTCCCTTAGGGTGATTCAAAAAACTTTGTTCTTCCATTTTCTTGATTTTTTAGAGGTCGCTCAAGTCGATTTAAGATATTTGTGCCGAAAAAAAGGAAAAATCAGTTAAATCTTCAAAGTCCAATGTGATAAAAAATTAGATGTTTGAATATCTACTGGTCAACTAATCATATATATTAATTAATATTTAAAAACTAATGTTGGAATGTCATAATGATCAGTAAATGTAAGAACTATAAATGATTATCTTTAGTTTTACATTCGCTTTTAAAACTTCTTTGGCTTCTCCTGAACAATTTACATTATGTGACTTAATACAATTTACCTCTGAGGTATACCGCAGAGTTTTTATTACAACTGGATTACGCCCTAGTGATGATTCTATATAGACAATATATCCTGCGCGGCTAACGATTAATTGGTATAAACAAATATTTTTGTATGCATTTACGTTTCTGTATATTGTCCATATAGAATTATCACTAGGGCGTAATCCAGTTGTAAAAACTCTGCGCAAAACATAAACTAAGTGTTGAATAAATTTGTATGTGGAGTATCATACAAAAATAAAAGTTTACATGTAGATTATGACAAATCGGACAATTGTTCGCAAAACGGCACTTTGAACATCTCGAATTTTTGCTAAATATAAGGAACTAAATTTATGAATGTGTGAAATTTATTATTTTTGGTTAAATTAGGACTTCATTACCATAAATTTAAATTATTTGATTAAAAAATATACTTAAAATATAATATATGAGTGTATTGAAAAGTTTATAAACGAGGTGCATACTATACTTTTTCTACGACAAATACTTATTATAATCTTAAAATAATTTAAATCAAAAATTTGTATAGAGCGCCATCAATGAAACAATAGGGGAATCTGTGTGTCACCGTCAAATGTCAAATTTTTTTATTTTATAAACACAGATTATAAAGGTTATAAATCGAAATGTATTTCTTAAAAATTTACAGTTTTTCACAGTGAAAGTAAAGAAAATGTTTTATGAGCACTTTACAGTGGAGTCCGTGCCCGAATTTAAGTTAGTTAGTTTACTGCCGGCGAAATTAAAAGGTCAGTCATATAAACTTTTCAAATATTGGTATTGAGAAACTATTTAATACTTTTGTATTTTTCTATTGAGATAATAAAATTATTTTCACATTTAGTATTATTTTACAAGAAAGGCACTTTATTTTAACGATTGTATGACATTTGACAACTGTCAACTAACTTAAAACTAACTAACAGCCCGTGATTAAAAGCCTGTTGCTAACTTCAGCCCGTTACTAAAGCGCCATAAAGCCACAACTTGTCAATGTGTATTTAAAAGGTCACTTAGTGTCATGGAAACATGTACGATAAAGGGCGTTTTAAAGGTGGGAGTAGAAAAACTATTTTTCATAGAATTCCATAGAATAAAAAATACTTTTAATATATTTGTTAAAGGTGGCGCATGTTAAGAAAATTTAAAAGGAAATGTGTAAGTATTTAAACTTTCATAACTGTCCCTGGTTGTATTTTTTTAAATTCTGTGTATTTATTGTCTAAAACAAACCTTTATAAACTACTTAACTCGCATAAACAATTCATATTTCCACACATCTTCTGTGAATATAAGGAAATGCCATCGGTTTGTCATGATACCTAGGTAAGCTTATTCCTTTTTTTTCACTTTTCGTAATTAATTCTTAGCCCACCTTAATACAGTGTGTCCCACAATAGTGGTGAAAAAATGAAAATGTTTGATCTATCCCAGAAAATTGTTAAAAAAATCTACTTTTATTATTTTGTCCCACTATTGTGAGAATATAAAATTAGTCAGTATTAATGATACTGTTCATTAATATTCAAATCTCCCGTACATTATTATAATAAAAAAAGTTATTGATTAGATGAATACACTCATTAATAGTGTGATTTTCTACATTAAATCAATAAAATCTGTTTATTGGAACAACGAAATTGTATTTATTAAATTAATGTTAGAAGTTCTTTGAAACAATGAAGGCAACCGTTAAAGCAACAAATACATTAACATTATGTCAATACAATTATTCTTAAATACAATAAACAGTATTCATCAATATGATGAAATTTGATTAATACTTGTATGACTTTTCATTATATTGATGAAATTAATAACACCATTCGTTGATGAAATGAACATTTTCATTGTATTTATGTTCACTTTTGGTTCAGTGCGTATGTCTGACGACGTTTCGGTACAATGTCATGTACGATTAGTGTTGCCAGTAGTAGAAAAAATAAAGTACCAAATTCGATAGAGATAGAGAATAAAAAACTCTATCTAAACTATAAAAAATATTTTCAATGTCACTTGATAGATGCCTTCTATACCATTTTTTCACACCCCCATAACTTTTTTATTTGTTACTGGATTTTAATGAACAAAAGCTCAAAAGATATAAAATAAAAAACTCTAAGCTATAAAAAATAATTTCAATGTCACTTGACAGATGCCTACTATAAAAAATTTTCTATGTCAAAATTCGGAAAAAATAATTAGGGTGTTTTTTTTCGAAAAAAAATAAGTACACCACTGAATGCGGCATGCTTCAAAATGGGTGGAAATTAAATTTTATTAAAAACGAACAAT
Organism: Brassicogethes aeneus; assembly: GCA_921294245.1. NCBI lineage: Eukaryota > Metazoa > Arthropoda > Insecta > Coleoptera > Nitidulidae > Brassicogethes > Brassicogethes aeneus. The sequence goes on along the minus strand of OV121133.1, from coordinate 57,215,811 downwards.
TTTAGACAAGTTGTTTTGTTTAATATTTATAACGAAAAATAAAACACATTTATGAGGTTTAGGGAAAAAATAAGTACGCCACTAAACGCGGCATACTTGAGAATGGGTACAAACTTAGTTTCATCAAAAATTAATCATTAAAACCTATTTCAGACAAGTTTATTTTAACACGTTATAAACATAAATTTTCTGTATGGCTATCTTGGTTTTTTGTTATGTATCAATTTTTGTTTATAACGAAATTTGGTTTCTACCCATGTTGAAGCATGCCGCATTCAGTGGCGTACTTATTTTTTTCGAAAAACGACCCTAATTTTTTTTCCGAATTTTGACATAGAAAAAATGTTATAGTAGGCATCTGTCAAGTGACATTAAAATTATTTTGTATAGCTTAGATACTCAATAAAAGTGAAACAGTGAAATTTTCACTATTTCCGTCAGTGTACTGTAAAATTAGTGTTTTTCAATATAAGTTAGTGAAATTTTAACTTCTCCAAATTTAATATCACTACTTTTCCGGAACTCTCGACATAAAATAGTGAAATTTTATCTTTTTTGAACTAACTAGAAATCGCTACATGAAAAAGTGAGTATTTACTAATTGCTAGTGGTATACTTATCACTGCGGCAAATAGTTAATATGCACTGTGAATCAGTGAAAATCCACTGTTTCATTTCAAAAGTGAAACAGTGAAATTTTCACTATTTCCGTCAGTGAATTATTATTCACTGTAAAATTAGTGTTTTTCAATATAAATTAGTGAAATTTTAACTTCTCCAAATTAGTGTTTTTTATTATCACTACTTTTCTGGAACTCTCGACATAAAATAGTGAAATTTTAACTTTTTTGAACTAAACCTATTTCACTAATTTGTACAGTGTAATTTCCACTAAATAAATTAGTGCATAGAAATCGCTACATGAAAAAGTGAGTATTCACTAATTGCTAGTGGTATACTTATCACTGCGACAAATAGTTAATATGCACTGTCAATCAGTGAAAATCCACTGTTTCATTTTTAGAGAGTAGAAAACTACGGCTAATTATGCAAAGTTATGGGTATTTTTGGTATTCTCGCACCCAAATAACCCTAGAAAAGTTGTTCGCCACCCTGTGCCAAAATGGCTGTTGACCAGTATAATCAATCACTTTAAAGTGTTGACAATAACAAAGTTTAAAATATAGAACGCTTGAAAATAAATACGTTAATTTTGAAAATTTTGTTGTAAATTACTGCTAATATTAGATTGTATAAAAATGTGATTATCTCAAAAATTAAAAAAAAATACCCAAAGAATTAAAAAAAAATACTTTTTATCGAAACCGCTTACAGTTACGTTGTTTTTACAAATTGAAACACCATGTAAACTTTTCTAAAAAAAATTATTTGTAACTTTTAATTTTGTATGATATGCCACATAAAATTGTATTTAACACTGTGTTTTTTTTCGCATTCTCTTAAAATGAAATAGTCAAAATTCTACTATTTAAATAACTCTTGACAAGCGACAGACCGAGTTTAGACCCCGGCTGGGTCAAAACTTTTTTAAATTTAAATCTAATAATTTAACTATTTCATTCCGTAGAATTGTTAGGGACGACTTTTTTGCTATGATAATTAGTCAAATATGACTTATAATTAGTCATTTTTAACTAATTCATTTTAAGGGCAGATTTTACGACTAATAGTATTATATTGTGTAACAAAATTCCATAGAAAAATAATTTAATTGGGAGAAAGTGAGGTTGGATCGGTCTAAAACTTGTTGGATAATAGACACATGTCGCCACCAGTGTTTATTCCGTCATCCGGTGATAAAATAATTCATTCTGTAAGGAATTTATGTAATTCCACATTAAAAATTGATATAAGAAGAGTCATATTCCGTAATAGGAGTAGAAAAAATACCTAATAAAAGTTTCAAGTGCATAATATGTAGTTCGCGACGGGCGCTCAATTGTTATATTTTTTTATAATTCTGAAATTGAAACTATATTTTTGTAAGCTACATAATTGAATAAAAGGGCGTTAAAATTGTATGCATTTATATTTTAATTGGTCGATTTTCGAAGAATTAACGGAATGTTCCTTTCAAAAAATGTAAAATCGACAATTTTCCGAGTCTCATTCTTTTTATTAAGAAAACTTACTTTTTTTATTACCCTTATACAGGGTGACCCATAATTAGCGTGCAATACATTAATAGCAGATTCTGTGTACAAAAATAAGAAAAAGAGTTCCTATAAACATAGGAAATGATTTCTAAGGGAGCAGATTCTGCGTACAAAAATAAGAAAAAAAGTTCCTTCAAACATAGGTCGAGAAATTTTTTTTAAGGAAGCTACAGCCCCAGAAAGAGGAGCCCCTGAAGATGGTTTTTATTTAATATCTTCAAAACCGTTCAAGATTGAAAAGTGAAATATTGGGAATTGATCAAATTTTGTATGGAAAATAAGAAGTAATGATAACAATTTCAAAATTTTCATGAGGGGTGGGTCAGATAGATAGGGAGTAGGGGTTAAAACCACCCTAACTTTTTTGTAAGTGACTTATGCCAGGATTTAATGTCAGATTATAAAATTTAGGAGTTTTACAAACAAAAAAGGTCTTCTTGTTGAACTTTGATATCATGCACCGTTTTCGCTTAAAATAGATTTGAAAATTACCTTACATGGCATAAAAATTCACATTATGACATCAAATCATATAGGATGCTATAGCATCTATCCCACCCCTCATAAAAGTTTTAAAATTGTTATCATTACATCTTATTGGCTATAAAATGTTTGGTCATTTCTCAAAATTTCACTTTTCTATCTGGAACGATTTTGGAGATATTAAATAAAAACTATCCTCAGAGGCTCCTCTTTCGGGATCTGTAGCTCCCTTAAAAATCATTTATCGACCTATGTTTTAAGGAACTTTTTTTCTTACTATAGCAAGCTAATTATGGGACACCCTGTATACATAAGTACGTTTTGTTTTTAAAATAATTTTACTCTTACGTTATATTTAAAATAAGGTGATGAAAAAGTCGATTTCGTTTTAAAAGAGTGTTAAATTTAATGTAAAAATTAAAAGCATTAATGCAAGTAAAACAATGTGGGGCAATTAGCCGAAACATAACGTTTTTAATAAGCGTTCCTTGCTGTAGCGGGCGGTGTAATTTTTAATTTTAATTCGCACGTAATTTTCCAAATAGTATTTTTAATCTGGAAACTTTCCTTTTAATATTATTAGGCTTATAAAACGACTAAGCCGGTGCTCCGGGTTAATATTTAATTTTCATTCAGGGTCTTAACTTCGGGGCTCTGTCCATTAGTGTTGATTTAAATTTTCCAACTTTTACTTTTTACTACCGCGCCTCACCCCTTCACCGCAACTTATTTCACCTTTTACGTTCGCTGTCCGTCAGTTTATAAAGCAATTTAACAAATTTCGGCGCCTTTGACATCCTGTCTTCATCGTCTTTACACAATGGTAACGAAACTTTTTGTTGTTGTAAAAACTTGATTTTTAAATTAAGGAAAGTTTCTGAAGGAGTTACTAATAAGTGGAGATGGGATTTTAGTTATTTTACCTTTTTTCAACTGATGTAACTATTTAAAAACCAATAATGCCAAAATTTGTTTTAAAAGACTTTCTTTTATATGAACCTAACTTGTTTTCACCTTTTTTACCTTTTTTGGAGGGTTTTGCTTTAAACTACCTTTTTTATACTTTTGTTACCTATTTTTTAACTTGTTTTCACCTTTTTTACCTTTTTGGAGGTTTTTGCTTTAAATTACCTTTTTATACTTTTGTTACATACTTTTTAATTTGTCAGTTTATTTTCACCTATTTTTACGTATTTTTACTTATTTTATTTTTTTGTGTTCTTTATAAACTTTGCGCAAATATTTTATCCAGGGCGTGCAACTCAACGGTATAGAATTTTTTCTTATGGTCACAGACTGTAACAGTAACTTTCTTTACAGTTACCTTCTTTGTAGTGATCTTATGTTCTGTCATAGAACTGTGTAGTGAGTGTCACTCAGTGAAACACAGTTTATTGCATAGAAATAGTTTATTGTGGGTATGTTCTGTGTTTGGGTATGCGGCTAAACAAAATTATAAACGAAACTTGAACTTTTAATGTTTTTTTTTACCTAAAATGCTGTTTTATTAACCCAAAATGCTTTTTTAGTACCTTTTTAGTTACCTATTTTTAGTACCTAAATATCCCATCTTTACTAATAAGGATGTCCGACAACTTACGAACAGTTTCACCATGGATAATTTTATTACACCCAATGTTAAGAAATTGTTCCAATAATTATTAAAATAAGATAAAAAAAGATTTTTTATTATGTCTATGTATGATCTTTATATTTTGAAAGGTAAAACCTTTCTAATAGACTATACATTTTTTTCTATGACATTTACTTTTGATATTTGGTGAAAGCTAGTCCAGATTTTCAAGAAAAATATATAACATACACTCAGAGAAATACCATGTCATGAAAAGCATATGAAATAATATTAATTTAAATCGAGATTTAAATAATCGGGTAAATTTGATTCAAATAGAAAAATTTGTAGTTTTATATTCATTTACCAACAGTTTTACAATGTTTTTAAACACTTTTAAAGTGTACCCTCTTTAAAATATGTATATATACAAAAAAAATATATTTATTTCATTGCCTTTCTCAACGTTGTTACAAAAAGATATGTATTATACAATTGTTATACATGTATAATGTAATAGGTGCACCTATTAATGACCAATGACACCAAAAAATATTTGAATCCCTTTGAATTATTATCGTTTTGAATGATTCTACAACATTTTTTCTCTCAGTGTAGTCAATACCATAAAAAATAGTCTATATTATTTTGACAAGAATTTTACTTTTACGTTATTTTTTATATTAGGTCGATTCAGTTTAAAAAAATCTCATTACCAATAAAAAAAAATTATGAATGAGGTAGAGAACAAAGGTTAAAGTTTTTTCAGAAGGAAAATTTCTGGGGTCAAAAATTATACTTACCGACTAAGGCAAGTATGACCGTGAGCAAAGGGGCGGCCGGAAAACTGACCGTCACGTTGAACTCCAACATTTGCAGAAGATCCACTGAAACAAATAAAATTGCCGAATGTTAGTAAATGCGTGGAAGCGAGCAGGTCTCTCATCTTTTCTGCCTTCCGGTCCTATGGCTACGGCAGCAAAAGGACAAACTTTTATTATAATGTTTAACGTTTGAAATGTATTTTCGGACCGAATACAAACAAAACTAATAGAACGGATAATGTATTACGTGAAAAAAGTAACAGCAAAGTTACACAATGTTATATTTATTTTATAATAAAATTTACTTTATTGAAATTTACATAAAATGTGTGCATAACTGTAATTTATATGATTCTTCATTATCTGTCTTAATTTTGTTAAAAAGAAAACAGTATAAATCTATTTAAAAAGTTTTGACAATAAACATGTTTTTAATATTCTAAAGTATAGGTAAAAAATTAACATTAATAATGTTAATTATTATTATTGCCCTCGGTGGTAACTACAAGCCGAGAGGTCGTGGGTTCGAATCCCACCAGGGCCTGCAGGGAATGGCTGTTTATTTGTGTTTGTCAGTGTGTACTGCTGTAATTAGGCCTGATTCCTGTTGGAAGCACATTAAAATAATAAAATAAAATAAAATACCCTTTGGTTTATGTCGTTTTTAGTAAATTAGGGCATCCATAAAAAGTATCGTTAATTTTAGATTAGTCCACGAAATGTTTGAATTAAAGAGGTGGTTATAAAACAACCACACATAAACTAATTAAAATTTCACGTGCCACTTTTTACTTGTTCGCTTAGATAAATAAATAAATAAATGAAAAAAACCTTTACAAGGTATCGTATTTGTTTAAATTCGATATTCAGCTGTCAGAAGCCGGCGCTCGTCGCAGCAAAAATAATTTTCGCACATCAAACGTATATGTAGAAAAGAGGGAAAAAAGTTGACAAAAGTGGACAAAAAACAGCACGTTCGTTCAGGTTCGAATTACGACGACGAGGAGAAAAAAAAATAACGTCCGTAAATGGAAAAAGTCCAGTCATTCACACATGCATGCGTAGTGTCTTTGTGCCAAAAAGTTTAAATGTACAAAGACCGCGCGCGAGTGTCTTTGGCAGCTTTTGACGAAGTGGGCGGACGACACAAAAAAATTATATGTTGCACAACAAACATACATATATAAAATAAAGCAAAACAGCACTAATTAGCGTGAAAAAGAAATGTTGCACCATTTAATTGTTAAATAAAATAATAATTAACGCGTAGGCGTTAAAAGCGTCGAATTAAAACATTTTTTTAAATATCCATTTTGTAATTGGGGTAAATAGTACAGTAACAGATACGATTACTGTACTATTTAACCCTATTACAAAATTAATGATTTAAAAACTGTTGTAACAATAAAACTGATTAATTGTTATTCATAAATTTGAGATTGAGGGCTATAAACAAAATACTTTAAATTACCCCCACAGAAAAAAATCCAGTGGTAATAAATCATGTGATCTATCCATTTATTTGAAAATTCATTGTCTAATCATTGCCGCTGGAAGAACATAGTGGGGAGGGTCTCCATCTTGCTGAAAACACAATTCATCTTTATCAAGTAATGAATTTCCATATCCATCGAGTAGATTTTTAACAGCAGTTGCAGTGGATATCAATCCGTTGATTACACTTTAGGGAGGGGTCATTCCATCGTTTCAGGTGTCTCTTGTCAGTTTGTTTGATTTCTAACTTTTAAGTCGCCGCGCGCTGTTGTGTTTTTTAAGTTCTAAGTGAATTACGTGTTTTGTTTTTAAAATAATCTTTATTTTTTATTAACAATAATAGAACCAGCGAAAGTAAATTGTGTGCAAAATCTTTTAAAAAGTCACTTGAAAATAAATTTTTAATTAAGAAAAAAGGAAGACCCATTCCCGATCTTCGAATACACTACACTTCCACAGGTAAAGGCCGAACTTACAATAGAGTATTCAACAGAAATATCTATGAAAAATACGAGTGGATATGCGGATGTTCAGTAACCAATAAGCTTTTTTGTTTTATGTACTTAATTTTCAAAAAAAAAAATAGTGCGTGGAATAAACATGGGTTAGATGATTTAAAACACATCGCAGAGAGGGCTAAGAAACACGAAAATTCAGTTTCTCGCATGAAAAATAGGAGAATTGACTTTATGTACAAAAATTAGTAGGTAGGTAAGTTTTTTGTGCCCACCCTCTCAGAACCTACGAGCCGCCACCCGAAACGTTTCGGGTGTTACAGTTTTTAATCAGGAAAAAAACATATCAAATTAGTCTTATGCTCATATATTAGTTAGTATTTTAAATCATTACCACCATAACCTTACTTTTACTAAATATAATTACACTAATCAATCTGTAAGGTATAATAATAAAACAATTACCTGATTTTTTGTTTCGGGTGTTACAGTGTCAAAGTAACAAGAAAACACACTTATAACGTAATAATCATCAATTTCGGGACTGTGACGCAATCCACCAATACTATAGTATCTTATAAGATAAATAACCTTTATGCACGATGACATTATAATATGACAATTATAACAAAAATTCTTTGACGTAAACGTCTTTTTATAGCCCGCGGGCGTTATTATGACCCAGCGGGCTATAATGAAACGTCAAAAATTAAAAACAACAATGTTACACCATTTGATATATTCGAAGTAAGTTTTTTCGTATAAATATTTTGATTTTTCCGGCAGCAGGCCGCAATTTTTCGCCTTTTCAGCTGCTTCCTCAATTTCATTCATCTGATGTCAGTTGACATTATAATATGACAATTATAACAAAAATTCTTTGACGTAAACGTCTTTAAAAACAATAATATATTAAAAATAATAATATATTAATCGTGCATAAAGTTTTGTATGCATTGCTGGCATAACTGGTTTTTATGGTCCTACGACGCTTTTCTAGCCCTCGCGCTAACGCGCTCGGGCTCGAAATAGCGCCTCGGACCATAAAAACCTTATTATGCCCTTAATACATAAATAACTATTAATCACAACGTGGCAAAACGGTTGACAGATTTACAGTTTTTTTTGTATTTCCAATAGTTAGAGGCACAATGGTCATTCAGCCAGTTCACTTGAGTATACATATTTTGAAGAATAATTAACTTAAAATAACGCGTTTCTTCTCGTTTTCTTGTCGCACAATATAATTTAGAATGTTTTCTTTCAAAATTCATCAATTTAATGCGAAAAGAACATAATATATATGTAATCTACGACCAAAAATTAAGTTTACGTGCCCGAGCATTTAGCTGTGATATTTTCACCTGCGGGTCATTCCATGACAAACGATACTGAGGTTAAAAAAGTAAATATTATTTACTTTTTTAACCTCAGTATCGTTTGTCATGGAATGACCCGCAGGTGAAAATATCACAGCTAAACGCTCGGGCACGTAAACTTAATTTTTGGTCGTAGATTACAAATCCGTGCTTGGTATAGCTGTATCAGGTCAAAATTCAAAGATATTTAATTTTCAAGTCTTGAAGCATCCCATTAGAAAACACCCTGTATGTATCAAATTATAATATACCAGTATACAGTGTGTCCCCGGATCGGTTAGCCAATAGGAAAAACTCTTTTAGACCTGATACAGCTACACCAAGCACGGATTTGGACCAAAAATTATGTTTATAAACGTATACGTGTTCGAACGTTTAACTGCATCACATGTGATATTTCAAGAGTTAAAAATTTACCTACAGTGTTATTGAATGTGTTAAAAATCAACACCATGGAGATGGAATGTTTTTTCTAAAATATCTTCAAAATAAACAGACCTATTTTAAAAAATAAAACACCAATGTGTTAAATTTTTAAGGGGATCCCCTTAAAAATTTAACACATTGGTGTCGCTATCGATAGCTGCTGAGTTAGGTAACCAAAATTATGGGCATTTATTAGATTTTTTTTTTTCTATTATTCCTTATTCCTTTTATAATAATAAAAAACAATAAAAATAACCAAAACAATTGATTTTTATGTTTTTCATTAGTAATATTATGCTTAACTTCTGAGAATGGGTTTTCCCAAACCTTTAAAACGAGTCCATCGAATTTAAAAAATATTACCCCAATATGTGGGGATTTCAAAGACCTTTAAAATGATTATTACTACGTAGATGGGCGCAGGGAGTAAGGGTGAAAAACCAAATTTTGCCATGAAAAATTGTACCCCTCGATACAAAACTTTACGTGTCTCGGATTTTTTCACAAACCTTTCAGTTTCCGAGAAATTTAGGGTGGGAATTTTTAAAATAAACACCCAGTATACAATTAGGCATACAATTTTCTATATTGTAAAATTAAGATAAATTTTTTTAACAGTGTATATAATTGATATTAAATAGCAAAGCAGAGAACTGTTTTGATAATGGTTACTAAAAATCCAGTAAATTGGGGACAGTTTTGATGTTTTATGAGTGAGCGCTTTAAGCAATGATTCCCAAACTCATATATTTAGCACACGTGCTGTTTGGCAACTATTTCTTGACTGGAAAGTAGTAATTACAAAAATACTGATTTCGGAGTGCCTATAGGCACGTATACACAATCTTAAATTTACTAGATAAGCATGACAGACAATAACAACAATAAAAACAAAGAGTAGGCACAAATAATTATATTTAAGGTTAAGATTAGTTTTTATTACAAGTAAAGCAAGAGTTTCTTAATTTATATAAGGAAATACAAACGTGCACGCGGCATAAAGCATAAATGAAATAAAATGTTGCTTCCAATAGTGTTTGGTAATCATTCCTAAACTTTTAGTGTTGAATTCCACATAATTATTAATATTTAATATATAATATATTTTAATATAACTTAAAATTAATATTGTAATGTATAATTCTTAACTAAAAAAGTAATAAACGGAATATTAATGGTTGGTCAATTGTGTATTATACATTCCTTATAATTTTACAAAATATTTTCTGGTTTTAGAAATAAAGTACCTTCTTTAGTTCTTAAGTTTAAAGTAACTTATCCTAAAGTTATAGCAATAAATTCTAAATTTAAAAATATACTTTCGTTGTGTAATAAATTATTTGATTTTTATGCAAACTTTTCGTAGTTTCTATTTTGTAATTACAAAATTACAAAATCACTGTCGATTTACCGACCAAATACTATAAGAAAACCCTTTATATTTGTTCATAATTGAATAAGATTTTTACTGCGTATAAAATCCGTTACAGTGCACATTTCAACTTAAAAATCCCACATTTTTATACCCCGAAAAATCTTTCTGTTGACCGAACGAATAGTCCTCCTGGCAGGACTTTGCATAAGAGAATTTATCCGGCTTAAGGCTGGATATCCATCATTCCTGGCCCCCTTCGTGCAGAAATATAATACCTTATACGGCTATGTATATAAAAAAGATCAAAATTTTGCCCCTTTCATTTTATGTAACACGAGTTTATGATAACACGGCGGATTTGGATTTGCTGTGATTTGATATTTTTTGCCTGATATTGAATTATTATTATTTATTTATAAGTTTAACAAGAATTTTAAATGTCTTTTGTGTAATCAAAATATATTCTCTTAAAAATTGGTGCTAATCATTATTAGTTTTCGTTAGTTTTCTATTGTTTAGGTGCTGAGAAAAGCACTAGAAAACTAACGATTTACTAAAGGCATTTAAAAATATAGTTCAACATCATATATTTTGAAATATATTCTCTCTAAAAAAGAATTAGTCAAAAACGACTAATTGTCATAGCGAAAAAGTAGCCACTAATAATTTTCGTCGATAGCAATTTGTATCCCGAACATTTAGCAGTCAATTTCCATGTAAAATTGTCTACTGAATCCGAAAATGTCGTCAAAAGTTAAAAAAGTAGAACAGTTCTTGAGATATTGTCAATTTTTTCATTTAATATGGAATTGACTATATCTCAAAAACTGCTCTACTTTCATAATTTTTGACGGTATTTTCGGATTCAGTGAAAAAGCAGCCACTAATAACTGTATTAATTAGTCATTTTTGACTAATTGATTTTTAGAGAGTTGAGAATAACATTCTGTTTTTGGCCTGAGTAAGCTTGAAATTCAAAAATATGATTTTAAGATTCTAAAAATTTATTTGAAATTCTGAAATAAATGGACACGTTTTCAACATTCTTAATGCGTTTTAACATTATTTTGAATTATTTGAATTAATACCAGCATTGTTTACTAATAAAATAGTCGTTTTCACTTTTAATTAATTATTTTTTACTACTTAAGTACTTAAAATTTGACTAATTTAAGATAAGTCACCATCTTTGACTGTTTCTGAGAGTAAAAAGTAACTAATTTCTTTAATCGTTTTTAGTTCTTGCGGCCAACAACAAATTATTGTTAGAGTTAAATGCATATGGTTAAATGACCCTTAACAAACTAAGATGCAAAAAATTAGCTCAAAACAGCAACAAAAAAAACTTAAAAGTGACAGTAGAGCACCGGTTTGAGATCCGCTTGACAAGAGACAGACTCGAGTTCAAACCCTGGCTGGGAGAATACTTTATTAAGTTTAAATCTAATAATTTGACTATTTCATTCAGTAGAATTTGACTAATTATAACACCGAGAAAAATCTGAGATTTAGAATTAACCAAGGACTGTTTTCACGAAAAATTAATAAATAAATCAATTTGGGTATTATTAACACTAGCGTTTAGTATACAGTAAATTAGAATTTACAGAATAACAATAAATATATGGTTAGGATTTATGCTAACACAGCGTTTCTTATACATAATTTTATGTATATATTATTAGTTAATCAACATTGCGTAATTGTCAACCTGTAATTGTTTAATTTCGGAACTAGATAATGCATTTAATTTACATCATTTTTATTAATAATTAATAAAATTAGTCCCCTTAGGACTCTCGCGCAAGCATGGTTATTTTTCTTTTCTTGTTGCACAGCGGAAGCGGCGTAAGAGAAGCCTCTAAGTTCTATAGTGTTTTGTGCGTGAGATTCTATCTTATCTGCTTATAATAATAATAACAAATTTGGTTCACTACAAAAATTATATAATTTTCTTTATTAATATAAGAACTTTCTTTCCTAACATTGAGTCCTCCGGCCTAGATTGGGCTGCTGATTTTAAAAATGTCTCTCGTTTTGCTCTAGGACGTCTAGGACTAAAAATAATTGCGTAATAAAATGCTCTGCTTAATCACATCAAAATGTATTTTTTTTGTTAATATTTTAATTATTTATTAAATCATTTTGCCTTAAATTTATCTTGAATGCACTGGAGTAATCGGTATACGTCAAATAAATAATATTTAACTTAACGGTATGGTATTTTAAACACTAAAAGTAAAATTATAATGTATTTTATGTAAAAAAAACACCATTATTTGAAATTATATTGTCGTTTATTTTAATTATTGGACTTAAATGGTAAGAAAGTAAAGTAAGTTTTTGTATAAAAATTATCTTCGACTATAATTTGATATTTTTATCCACATTAAGCCCACAAAATTTAATGCATTGTGCATAATTTTGCTTTAAGGGCAATCCGACCATGAAAATTTTTTTTTTTCCTGTTTTAGAATCTTAAATTTATTAAATCGTATGAAATATCGAATTGAATTATATTAATGTGCTTAATCCTTATCATCGTCATAGGTCTTTTCCTGCAAATTCCAGCAAATGTTTCCTAGCAATGAATCCAACTTCTTTACCAATGCTTTAGATTTACAGTTACTTGGTAAAATCGGTCACCATGTTCATCAGATTCAGTATACCTATAGGTGACTTTCCATTAAATTTTTAGGGATAAAAATGAAGAAAATGTATTTATATTGACATATTAACGTCAATTCTTCGAAAAGCGGAGAGCATTTTTTCAATGAATAGGCGCCAATTTTCGGCCCCATATATTTATTAAATCTAATCATATATGATTAGATTTAATAAATTAAAGATTGGAGGTTGAATTTTTGGGTAAGTACTTTAGGCATGATGGGAATAAAAAAGTATTAAATAATAGTCAAAGAGTAATGTTTATACTTTGTTGCCCTTTCAATTTAGTAATTAAAAAAACGACAAAATTTTTTTATATTTGTTTGAGTTAAATACCTAATTTTTCATACTATTTTTTATATTAACGTATCTTGATATATATGAACAAACCCTTTATTATCATAAAAAACGCAGTTTTAGTGTCGCACCCGTTACAATGGAAATACCTTACTGCTACATTTTAAGAAAAATTAAAAATATAAATATTTTCCATTTGACGATGACTTTGTATAGAGTCCTTGTATATTTTGGACAAGAAACGTCAAAAATATTCAGGGACTCGGTACATACAAAATAGAACATATATAACATTATAATGTTAGTAATTCGAATTATTATAGTGTTATTAGTGACTGCTTTTTCGCTATGACAATTAGTCAAATAGGTATGAGTTATTTTCGACATATTCATTTTAAATTTTTACATGAGACGATTAAAGTTTGAAAGCTTAGATATTATAATCGTAAATGAATTGTGGTATAATTTTATTTTTGTTAGTAATAATATGCATTTTATATAGGCGCATGCGCGCACTTGGAATTAATTGGCATAAATGGTTTCGGACATAGGCTCCATTGGACTTGTAACCTTAATTTTAAAAAAATGGACATAGAATATCTGGTTCTAGCGCGACGACGTGTATAAAATTGCACTTTATAGAACTATAGTTGATGCCTTTATTTGTTACCAAATAAACAAGTCGTATTTTAATTATCAGTACGAGCACGTCGAAATGTAATTTTCTTCTTATATTGAATTTTCCGGAAAATTCGGCTTTTCATTCGATTACTGTTTTATTTAATCAAACAACGCGATATGATGTCGTCCCTTTTATCGGATAGAAAATATTTGATTTTCATATTTTTAGAGTAGAGTGGAAACATTAATTTATAAATGTAAAAAATTGTGTTTTAAGCTATTAAAAAATACAATGTCCAAATGGACTTTGATATAACGTTTATATATAACGTTTAAAGCTTAATTTTCATGTATCCGTTTGTACGTTTTTCAATAAAATCGTACCATAAGAAATGTTCTTATTTTCATGCATCCGTTGATCATGAGGATTGATTTGGCGAAAAATTAAGGGTCAGTATATTCACTTTACTAAATTTACCTAATGCTTAATTGTCATAGTTACAATTATATCAACAATTGTAACTTTAACAGTTAGCTGTCTAATAAATGTAGTATAAAGGTAGTATATAAAAAGAATATTTATACTAGCCTTAATTTACATTAAAATGTATACCTAGTTTAAAAAAAGCAGGTCCTTTTAGTTCTGGTTTTAATATTTTTTGTTTGTCTTTTCTTTTTTTATTTTCTATTTATAAATTTCAATATGTCCATGAAGGTATGCATTTCATCAAAATTAAGAGTTCCAGGCGAAACTCCGGACAACCCTGGCATGTAGCAAAATCAAAAATCCTTTTCAAACGTTCGAGCATATATGAAAATTCTCTTTCTCCCATTCAAAAAAGTACCGGGGACGTGTTTAACGAAACACGTCGTCCGTCAGTCCAGGGCATTTATTAAAATCGCTCGCTTTTCGAGTCAATAAGACACATTTTGTCGCGCGATGCATGCACGAATTCGGAAAGGGGGCAGCGGGGCACCGTTTGCCGCCCCTTTGAATCGCATATTTGCATTTAGAAAGGACCGTGTCGATTCGAAATATTTTTTGTACACAATGACAAGATTCCAGAGAAATAAAAATCGGCAATAAAAAACTTGTTCCATTTTGGTGTAAGCATATATGTATACATATATGCATACATATATGTAAATAAAGCTTTAAATCAAAAATATATAATAATATAGTTCTTAAAATTAATATTAAGAGCTCAAAATTGACCTGAATTTTTATTTTAAGATGCAATAAACTGATCAGTATTAATTAATTTTATTATCACAAAAATTTAAAATTCAAAGGCTTTGGCACGTTACTGCCAAAAAATGAGCGAAACTTTAATCTTAATTTACCACGATGTTCATCAATCTTTCGATTTTTTTCAACAATTTATGCATATCGGGCAAAGAACAAACTTTTATCATTACGGAAGAATCTTTCTACTAAGCGGCGTCGAGGGGAAGTGAAGGAAAAAAACTGAAAGTCCCCGCCCGGCACTAATTATGAAAAAACGACGATCTCCGAGAGTTTAGGATTCATAGATTCATTAAAGCAAGATCGTTATACGCTCCTCCGATTTTACAGGATTTTACCTCTTCTAAGAACAACAAAACTGTTGTTCTTAGAATTATGGAGCCTATTTTTAGGACTTATAATGTTGTTTTTCCAATAGTCAGATGTCTGAAGTAGTGGTATACCATAACAACATATAAAAATTTAAAATATGTGGTCTTGATAAAACATGTTGAAATTTTTTTTAATTTTTTTAGCAAAAACAAATTCTGATTACATTTTTAAAATCAGGTTAAAAAGTAAGTATTATAAACAAACTTTTATTTCAATAACTTGTTTAGGCCAAGTTACTTAAGAAATAAAATATATATTTTTGCTTATCCTAGTCTATAAATCATATACACAATATTTAAGGAAAATCCAGGACAGTGACGTGGAATGACCCCGATATTACTAGCGACCAGTGTTGCCAACCTTTGAGAATCAAATTTCCCACAAAAAGGGTAAAAATTTCCCTTTTTTATGAAAATTTTTCCACGAATTTTAAAAATGATAAAGTTTATGTTTGCATGCATGCAAAAATAAACTTTATCATTTTTAAAACCCATGGGTATTTTTTGTTTTTAAGAAGAAACAATATTTTGAGAAACGCAGAAATTTAAATTAAAAAAATGATAAGTATAAAAAGTAGTACCTATACTATTATAGTAAACATTTTTTCGGTAATGTTTTTTTCATAAATGTTGATTGGACTTTTCTTTTTTAGTTGTTTTAGTTGAATATTGATTGGAGTTTACAATTTCCCACGAATACAGGATTTTATGTTAAAATTTCCCTTTTCCCTTTGGCACTGCTAGCGACCACGGGTAGAACTAGCCTTTTACCTCTTCACCGTGCTTTTGTTTCAAATTTGCTTCCCAAACAGGCTGTTTGTCGGTGCCTGTTTGTAAAGCACATTTAAAACAAAGGCTAGGTAGTTCTTACATTTTGGGTAGGTACTAAACTTCACAGAAAAACTATTTTTTTTTCAAGCGTATAACAATTTTCATACACAGAAAAAACGCTAGCATAGCATGAATGGGTGAGCCATTAAACCAATGGGATCTTGTAATCCGTATTCCTGAATAACAGTTCCTATAATACCAATAGGTAGTTAGCACTTGGTTTATAATCGTTAACTGTTTTTAAATTAATAACAAAAGTTATCGCTCCTAAATCTATTGATATTCATATTGATATTTATTTGTTATAATGGTAGAATGTTATTGCATTAAATACTAATTTGATTTATTTAATAACGTTACTATTGTATGTACGAGTATACTATGTATACATTTAACGCAATAAATTCTTTGACATTTAGGCAAAATATTTCCCTATTTTGGTTTAATAGTAATTAATTGAGCAAATAACAATTTAGATTGCTTTAATTTTAATGCATTCAATGACAGCGCTGTTCTTGCTACTATGTTAGATTTTTTTCTGTGTATTATAACAATCACACCTTTATAGAAAAATATCATATTTGTATGCAGTTTATATATATATATAATTATATAATAATTATTAAACACCTAGTACAATAACAAAAATATATTAAAATTACATAGATAGAGTGGTTTATCTATGAGTCATTCTATAATTTTTCACCAAATTTCACAAAAATTTAAAGCTGACCTCATTGGATTTTCTTAAAACTTTCAGGGTGTAAAGACCAATGCTTAGGATGAACAAAAACCACAATAATATTTTAAACACCCTGAGAAAGTAGGCTTTGTTGACCGGTTTGCATAAAAAATTACCAAATTGGTGTCTAAGAAAATCCTTTATAACTTAGTTGTTTATTAATATTTTGTATCGCGTAATATTTTGTTTTAACCATAAAACAATGTACTTTTTAAATATATGCCTAAAATTATACAAATGTTTTTACAAATGCAGTTTTTTTAGTGCTAAATTTACGCTTCTTTTAACTGAAAATGACAATTTTCTACCGTTGATATTATCTAGTATGCTATGAAAATTTGATTTGGTGTATATTTTTATGTAAAGTAATTATAAATATTATTTAAAATATAAAATGCAAAATATATAAAAAAAAGTATCGGCAAATTGCAGGAAATGCCATCTTAATTATGAAAATTTCCCATTTTTGGCGAAAAAAAATGCATTTTTTCGTCCGGAGGGATTGAACGAAAATTCTTCAAAATTTAACAGAATGTTCTCCTCAATATAAACTAAAAACTGTAAAAAAATTGTTTTGTGTATATGCCTTGCTAGGAAGATACAACGGTTTAAAATACCATAAATTGTATAGAAAATGGAATTACTTTCATGTTATTTTTTATCAAGATGGCTTTGATAAAAAAAATGCTATTTAAAGGTGTGAAAAAGTAATATTAAATAGTAAAAATTAAGCACCTCGTCAAAGTTTTTTGTTTTGAGTGCGTTCCACCAACTTCAAATACCGACAGACAGATATTTCGACCTACATTGGGTATCATCAGTGTAGTGGAACATACTCAAAACAAAGAACTCCTTGAGCTTATATGCTCGGTTGGTAAGCCAACAGAGGCGAGATGTAAGAACAGGTAATCCACACCGTCAAACGACGTGGCCTTTGCCGCAATCGGTACATACGATGCAACCGAGACTGCACACAGCAATTGTATCACAGATACTAATACGGCCTAAAGAAATCTAGAATTAACCCAACCGGGCTAAACATGAAGGTAAACATTCAATTTTCTTAGTTTCTTTAAGAAACTTTCTTGACCCATTACTGGTAATATTCATAAGAAAAAATTGAACCTACACCTCGCCAAAGTTTTTTGTTTTGAGTGCGTTCCACCAACTTCAAATACCGACAGATAGCTGTTTCGACCTATATTGGGTCTCATCAGTGTCGGGAAACTTGGTGTAGTGGAACACACTCAAAACAAAGGACTCCCTGAGCTTATATGCTCGGTTGGTAAGCCAACAGAGGCGAGATGTAAGAACATCAGGTGATCCACACCGTCAAACGACGTGGCCTTTGCCGCAATGGGTACATACTGCATACAGTTTTTAGTATATATTGAGGAGAACATTCTGTTAAATTTTGAACAATTTTCGTTCAGTCCCTCGCTAAAAATGGGAAATTTTTATAATAAAAATGGTATTTTCTGCAATTTGGGTACTTTTTTATAATTTTTCATTGTATATTTTAATCGATATTTATAAGTACTTTAAATAAAAAGATACACCAAATCAAATTTCCATAGCCTACTACATAATTTCAATGGTAGAAAATTCACTTTTCAGTTAAAAGAAGCGTGCATTTTGCACTAAAAAACTGCACTTGTTAAAACATTCATATAATTTTAGGTATATATTTATATAAAAAGTACATTGTTTTATGGTTAAAACAAAATATTACGCGATAAAAAATATTAATAAACAAAAAAGTTACGAAAGAATTTCTTAGAAACCGATTTGGTAATATTTTATGAAACCGGTTAACATGGCCTCGCCTAATTTCTCAGGGTGTTTAAATAAAAAAAATATTATTGTGATTTTAGTTCATCCCAAGCATTGATCTTTAAATCCTAAAACTTTTAGTAAAATCCGAAATGTCGAGCTTTTGTCATTAGGTGAAATTTCATGGAATGACTCCTATCACAGTGAGCTTTAAATTAGTGTGGGTAACTAAAAATTACAGGTCAATGTAAAATAAATTCATTCACATAACCTATAATGTCAAACCCAGGGATGGATGGGCTCGGTTCAATCGGCCCGGGAAAAATGGTGAGACTGGCAGACAGATCAATCAAAAATATTTCGGAATTTAGGGGGGCGTTATCAAAATCGGCCCACTTTTTAAAAAGTTTTAAGACAGAAGGCTTCGATTAATTTTTTACTAATTCAATGGTTTTAACATTGGGACACTAGTACTACCTAGTAAGTACTAAATAAGTACAAAAGTCAAAAGTGCAGTTTAAGAAAACATGTCATCATAACACATAAAATAATAAATACCTAGTTACACAAAACAAAATCAGAAAATTCAAATATTTCTACAAAATAACTTATTCATAAATCAATCGCGACTAAAACTAATATAATAATGCTTTTTTCAAAGCTGGCTAG
The DNA here is from genome assembly GCA_921294245.1 of Brassicogethes aeneus. Lineage (NCBI taxonomy): Eukaryota > Metazoa > Arthropoda > Insecta > Coleoptera > Nitidulidae > Brassicogethes > Brassicogethes aeneus. The sequence continues at coordinate 57,196,408 of OV121133.1, read as the reverse complement.
CTTTCATTACCTCTTTATTGGAAATCAGATTGCGCAAACGATTTTTAATGTTTTTCATGATTAAAGCAAGTTGGGAAATAGGCAAAGTATATAATATGCATATTAGGGCACGGCCTATTTTTGAAAAGATAAAATGTCCCATCCGGCCAAAAATGATCAAAATAGGAGCATCGCAAACCATTTTTTCTGAATGTTTTAAATATTTCAAACACATTCGAATATTCTATCGTATGGTTTCAAAAATTGGTTTTTGATACTCCTTATAAACTGTGCGAAGTTTGAGAACCTTTCATATAGGTATTATTGTTCGGGCATTTTTAAAGATAAGAAAATTAAATCCAGTAAAAATATTAATTAATCCCGGCACATTCGCCATTTTTGCAACGATTTTCTAAAAATATCATTATGAGGTTAGCTAATTTGCAAAGAATATTTTTAAATTATATACCTAAAGCTTTTTCATCAGTCTGCATTTTAATGAAAACCGAATAAAACTAACCATAGTAATTTATGAGATGAGCGCAGTAGGGTTTAGAGATATTTATTTTTACATTTTAACGTCGCGTCGTCGATATCTTTACCTTAAAAAACACCCTTTACTATTTTTCATAAAAAACTTTGAAATCCCAAAAAACGTCATGTCTTTGTTATTTAAAAAAATAATTTTGCAGGTAACTATTTAATAACTGCTAATATTCTCATAGAAAAAAATCCATTACAATTCGTCAAATAAACGTTTACAACCGTCCAAAAAACCTTTATGCCCCACATACGAGCTGTCGAGCATTTCAACCGAAACACACACACTTTCAGCACCTCTATTCAAGCTACATTTTAATTTGGCGCGCCAGTCCCGAGCCAGCACCGTGCTACGCTCTCGTTCTCCGTACGAGTTATTAAATTGCCCATTTAAACGGGGCACACATTTTATCGTCGAACTAATTCAAATGCTCGAACTTTTCGAATAAAAAAAAGTAGAATCCACGGGCCCGAAAGCTTGGTATTTAACTGTAGATATGTCTACTATAGGGGGAGGGAGAAATACATAAAAAATGTCAATTTCATTAAATTAAAGTATTGAAAAGTATTTTTAAATACTTTTTAATGGTGTCATACAGTTTTTTTAGAGATGGAAGGTTTATTTAAAAAATCTTTCAATTTTTAAAGTTATTTCTTCTAAAAAAAATCCTTGACCTGCATATGAATATAAATAACAGCACATTCTAACGTGGTCTTTCGACGAAGTTTTCCGCAGCAGTGAGGCGGGGGCGGCACACAGGGCCGCCCCCAGGGGAACGTAACCTGACCGTATACAGACCGGCCTTTTTCCAAACACACATACTCATGGGTACAGAGTAAAAGACTTTGGTTTTTTATTTTCGGAAACTGAGCAGACCATATACGGTCAACATGAATAAATTCTCCAAGGAATATCAACCCACAGGACACCAGAAAGTACAGTGAAATAATTAAAAATGTGAGTATTTGTAGATACTTTTTTATCATGAAAATCGCTACTGTTAAAAAACGTATTTTTGATAAGAAATGTAAATTAATATTAAATATTTTTAAAAGAATACCTTTTAGCTGATGCTGCAAATTTTTTTAGTCGAATAGTATATTACTTAGTTAAGGATTTCCCGGACATTTTTCCCATTAGTTAATTGAAATTAAAACATTAGTTTATAGTAATAACTATAGTATTATAATAAAAACTAATAAAGTATTAAATAAACTAGTGCGGGTAACTTACCTATAAACACGAAGATCTGGTGATGTGAGTAACGGAGAAGCATGGACACGGAGACTGTCTGCAATAAAAATTAAAAATTATTGAAAAAGTAAAAACAATCAAATTTGATCTGTTATTATTTTCTCACAAAAATTATTTTTAAACTGATTTTTTTAATAGAATCTTAAATTTTTACAAAATGCTAGAAAAAATTGATAAAATAATATTTATGTTATTAGGAAAAGAAGTCAATCTTTTAGTGCTGATTTCAATGTATAGGGGGTTCTTTTTTCAAAACTTTAATTTTTGTGGGGCACTTGTAATGAAAATATTTAAAAAAAAACTACTGATTCGTTACGAGGATAAGTGTACCTAAAAATCTAGGGTAGAAAGAACTGGCTCAATAAAGCCGTTTGGAAAATAAAAAATGGGTTTTTTAAAAAAAGAACCCCCTGTACATTGAAAAGCAGTAACTTTTGAAAAAAGTTTAGTACCTTAAAAAATCGTCCATTCGGTTATGTTTAATTACCGTAAGGTTTGGGATCGATTACTTTTAAAATTAGGCTATAATAAAAAAAAAAGTGATTTTGAAAGCAACGCTCAACTTTGCACAATGCACATAGCAAAAGTGCACACCATATAGGTGCGCAATAGGGTTTAACGTGTGCCTTATTTAGTACATAAAAAAGCAAAAAAACTCCCCTTTCGGTGGATGAAATTAGGGGACGCGGAAAGAATTTTTTGGGGAATATTCTTAATTCATTATCAGCACCCATGACTCTACATAAAAAAAAATAAAACCCGACTACCATCGAGTTTTCCTTCTACAATCTTTGTTTTATCTACGATGAACACAACGTACTTCTTCCATTACTTCTTTGTTCTCTCTGTGGACACTGATACAAATTTTAACGTCTCATGGTTTTAGCAAGCTACATCCGCCATTTGACAATATGAAAATTTTAATCTTGAAACATCCACTCAATCCGTTGTACAAATCACAAAATATCTCTAAAAGGTCAAAGCTTGCGATATTGTCCAAAAATACAGGTATATTTCTATACCGGGACCCCCATCTTGTCTCTCACAGGTATAGAAGTCACATTAATTTCAATATTTTATTGAGCAACCGAACACTACGAGCAACAAAACGGAAGTCTGAACACAAAGTATTATTTTTCAGAATGTTATTTGTTAAACAATTGACATTTGACAACTATCAGATGAATTTAACCTCACTTTTTACCAATTTATAATAATGCCAAATTCAGCTCGTGACTAAAATGCCCGAAAGCCACTGTTGTAAATCTGAGCACGTGACTAAAAGGCCATAACGTCACAGCTTTTCGATATGGGAGTAGATAATAGTATATTATGTATCAAGTTTTATAAACGCCAGTTTAGACACGAATTTAAGCGAGCTTGCGAGCGAGTGCTTAATTAAATGAGTGTCTAGAAAAGTTTATAAACGAGTTGCATACTATACTTTTTAAACGACAAATACTTATTAATATCTAAAAATTATTTAAATTAAATATTTTTATAGAGCGACATCTATAAAACAATAGAGTAACCAACTTAAGAATGTGTAATAAAGTCAAATGAAAAACTTTTATGTGTAAATCTAAATGTATCCCTTGAAAATGAACCGTTTATTCCAATAAAGCAGTTTTTCACAGTGAAATTAAAGAAAATGTTTTATTGGCACTCCACGGTGGCCGAAACTAAGTTATAGTTTACTGCCCGCGAAATTAAAAGGTCATATAAACTTTTCAAATATTGGCACTAAGAAATTGCATTTACACTACATTACATTACATTTAGTATTATTTTACTAGAACAACTTTATTATAACGATTGTATGACATTTGACAACTGTCAATTAACTTTAAACCAACTAAGGGCCGGTTTTTCAATCGTTGGTTAAGTTTATCTTAAGGTTAACTTTCTTATATTAGCAAATGAAGGTATTTAAAAAAATACGTGTTGTATAAACTGTATACCTGAGGGCATTAATTAAACTTTACAATTTTAGAAATACTACGGATTTGGAAAGCCCTCTCTAATATAATTTTACAATATTATTAATATTATTTTTAGTATTAAAATAAATTTAGTAAAACAGATTTATAGGTCAATTCTGCGCACATCTGTAAGCATCTATAAGCAAATCTGTAACTTTCTATAAGCTTATACACTGAAAAAAATTTAGTTCATAATGGGCCCATTGATGTAACTTTCTTGCTAACTGGTCCGCTAAAAATATCACCAGAAAAGAAATAAGTTTTAGTTTGCGTTTGATTACCTGACAAGCTCATACGTTTCATTTAATATAGTCTTGTTTCCCCCACTACGTGTGTTCCCCTGTTCATTTTTACAATAACAAAGCAGCCATGACTCATAAATCAATTTTAACAGATTCTAACCTCGAAATTTTAGCAAGAGCTTCAGAGCTCCCGATAACTTAGCCAGAGTTTTGAATTTAGCGCCACAATCGTGGCGTGGAAGGTTCAACCTTCAAGGTTGGTACCGGCATGTTTATAACCTATAAATTTTCGTGAAACGTTTATCTTTGGTTTGTAGTTAATTAACTAATTGCTAGTCAAAAATGAACGATTTGGGTAATGAAATCGAGCAACTAATTGTGGAAGAAATCGAGGAAATGATAGTTGGTGAAAATCAAAGGTTAGTATTAATTAATTGATTAATTGATTGGTAAGTACCAACACATTAAACATGTTTTGTATGCCTTGGTGAATATTTTGTACGTAAAATAGTGGCATTCAATTGTAAAAACTTGAATTTGTTTATTCAAATAATTTTAGTATGTTTCCCATATATGTATGTAAGTATTACAATAAACAAATTAAAATAAATAAATTCGAGTCTTTGCAATTTAATTACTACAAACTATTAATTTTAAGGTAAGCCAAAATTTACTGGAAGAACGATTTATATAAATTGCACTCTCATTAATATTAATTTTTATATTTTTAGTCATAAACTTAATTTGCAACGGAGAAGGCTACGTGATGACAGCAATCCTTTTAATTTGGAAAATAAAATGTTTTTGCGATATTTTAGGGTAACTAAAATTGTTGCAGAACAAATATTTTTTAAATTAGAACCATTCTTAACGCAGGGGCAATGGAAAACTGCAATTTCTGTTGAACTAAAGGTAAATTATTGAAGTATTACTAATTTATATTGCAAAATGCAATAATAATAAAAACATCCATTCTAAAATAATATTTAAAAATATACAGGGTGTCCTCTAATTAATGGTAAAACGACAGATTCTTTAGGTAAAAATATTACTCCCAAAATTTAACCATTGACAAGTTAATACAGCACATAGGGTGAACTAGTTAAAAGTTTATTTAAAAAAAAATGATTTTGCACAAAGTTTGGTATTTGGGTATTTTTCAGAGCAGAAATTTTAAATTTCCAAAAAAAATAAAGTAGATTTTAAAGAGGGCTGTCTGCAACACATTGCATATAGCCTATTTTTTTACTTTTTTAGGTTGCTACATCAATTTAAAATGTCAAAATCCTGTTGCCTGATGTACCTGAATTAACAATTTTAAAAAATAGGCAAAGGAAAAACTTTATTTTACTTTAAACAAATACAATGTTTCGCATACAGCCCTGAAAAGTATCAAATTTTGTGCAAACGTAGGTTTTTTTCCAAAAATGTTTAAAAATTTGACACCCTACATCTTCGTTATAATCAACTTTTGAACATGGGTAAATAATTGTAAATCTGGTTTTGTCATTAATTAGTGGACACCCTGTATGTTTATTTTGAGTAAATTATAAATATCTATGCATTTGTTTTATTTTAATTATTTGTGTTGTTTGCACTTTGTAGGTTCAAAACCATGTTTAATCTTCTGGGGGTGATTTGCCATTTTTGCACCCATGTGGCAATTGTGGCTCCTGCTGCTGAAGACCCTGTAAGGGGTATTACAGCCTTAATGTTCAAATGGTATTTAGCAATGATTTTAATAATATTTAATTCGCAATAATACTAAGTATATTTTTTAGATTTGTGACCATGAGTTTAGAATTCTAAACTGCAATGCAAGATTTCCAGGCTCAACTCATGATTCTGGAATTTGGGCATTAAGTTTGGTAAGAAATATGTTGCATGAGCAATGTGTTTCAGGACAGTGGAATTATGAGTGGCTAATTGGTATGATAAATGTTTTATATATTTTTTAATAATTATTTACATATGTGTAATATGGTTTATTAGCATAGAAAAGGTTCTGTAGATACATATATATATATATATATATATATATATATATGTGTGTACTGAGCCTTTTCTATGCTAATAAACCAAACATACCAACATATACAGGGTTTCCCATAATTAGCATGCAATACTTTAACAGCAGGTTCTACGCATATAAGTAAGAAAAAAAGTTCCCATTAAAATAGGTCAAGAAATGTTTCCCAAGGGAGCTACAGCCCCCGAAAGAGAAGCCCCTGAAGATGTTTTTTATTTAATATCTCCAAAACCGTTAAAGAGAAAAGTAAAATTTTGGGATATAATCAAACTTTTTATGTTGTTGGAATGATAACAAATTCAACATTTTCTTTCATAAGGGGTGGGTCAGATAGATAGGGAGTGTGGGTAAAACTACCCTAACTTTTTTGTACGTATCTTGAGCTATTATTTGATATGAGATCATAAAATTTTAGAGTTTTACACATAAAAAAGGTCCCCTTGATGAACTTCAATAGCATGGCACTGTTTTTGCTTAAAATCGAAAATTCATAATGAAATCACAACTGGAGAAAAAGATTCAGCGTAGGCCATGGACAATTTTTAAACATGGCCATGGACAATTTTTAAACACCCTGTCACATAGTACATGAAACTGTCACCTGTCTTAAATAATTTTTCATAAAAATGGCAGCTGTGTTCCATGGCCTACGCTGATTTTTTTTCTATTGTGAATTCATTATGATCATTTATGGCATGTAATGTAATTTTTAAATTGATTTTAAGCTAAAACAGTGGATAATATCAAAGTTTAACAAGAGGACCTTTTTTGTGTGTAAAACTCCGAAATTTCATAATCTGACATCAAATCCTAGCACAAGACACATACAAAAAAGTTAGGGTGGTTTTAACCCCTACTCCCAACTACCTGACCCACCCCTCATCGAAATTTTGAATTGTTATTATTACATCTTATTTGCCATAAAAAGTTTCATTAATTCCCAAAATTTTACTTTTCTATCTTGAACGGTTTTGGATATATTAAATAAAAACCATCTTCAGGGGCTCCTCTTTCAGCTCTCTTAAAAAGCATTTCTCGGCCTATGTTTATAGGAACTTTTTTCTTATTTTTGTACGTAAAATCTGCTGTTAAATTATTGCACGATAATTATGGGATACCCTGTATAACATAATATTTATTTTAGGTGACTCACGGTACCCACTGTTACCACTATTATGGATGCCTCAGAAAATACACTGAAAGGTCGCTCATATAAGAGCAAGAAATGTAATAGAGCGATGCTTTGGTGTTCTTAAACAAAGGTTTTGGTGCCTGACCAAACACAGAACCTTGCATTATCATCCTGTCAAGGCAGCAGAAATAGAAGAATACTTCAAAGAATTAACTTGAAAATATAGAAGTTTTTTTGCTAGCTATAACATAGTGTAAAATAAATAAATAAATATAATATAGAAATCATGTATTACTATTACTGCACTAGTGTAATTTAGATATATACATATTTTGTTAAATTAAAATAAAAGACTAAAATAGTACCTATAACACTATATTTTAAATCCAACTCAACACATACAATATAACCTAGATATGTTTGCAATATTGCAATTACATTTTTTCCTATATGACTATAAAATGTTACATTTTATTCTGAAATGCTGAAAAATGTTGCTTTTATACTTTATGAACATGGAAGATTTTTGTTAAATATATAGGTCTGGCAACCCTAAATGAGTTCCTAAATTATTATAAGATTTAATTTAATTCATAAAGGTTTTTCTGTGACATTGTTATTTGCTGTATTTGTAATCAGGCATTTTGATTCTTTCTTTTAAAAGTTTTGGTGGTTTCTTAAAGAATCCTTTCTTCAAACACAACACAATTATAAATATATATTGCATTTTAAACCCCGCATAAAATTAAGCATCAGAAATTAATAAACATAATAAACTTGTGTTTATTTTCAATTTTTATAAATCATAACCTAAAAAATGGAGCTAAAAATAAATAAAAATGTGTAAAAAAACTATATAGTTCTTAAATTAATGGTATTACCTTATCTTTAATCACATATTTCTATTTAAATATGTACTTTTAATACATACATTACTTGTGTTGATTAATTTTATTGGGTATGTTTATTAAATGTCATTTTTAATTATAGTCTGTATGTTGGCAGCACTGATTTATGTTGTTGCTTGTTGCTTCGCATTATACCTATCCACATAACAAATAATATACATTAAAATAAAAGAAAAATAGTAAATAATACTAATATTTCTTCATCTAAGGCCTTTTATCTCATTCTGTGTAGGTATACTAGAGATACGACACTGACTCAAACTTTCTTCCAAACCGTTCCAAAATACCAACCAAACTGAGCAAAAGTTACTGTATTAACGGAATTGCTAACTTGGCAAGAGATACATCAATACCCCGAATATCAATTAATACAGTTTATTGACTAATTTTTTATTGGGACAACGATTTTTTCATTAATGTAAAGAAATTTTATGTACGGCATTTTATTAACTAATCACGTGGTTCATCATCATGATGAACTAGTAGTTATTGTAATAGTAATTAATTTTACATTAGTCAATGTATAATATTTATTTTGACAACAAATTTTTTATCAGTCCAGTAAACAATTTCATTAAATACATGAATTTGTTGATTAATTTGTATGAACAACTTTTATTAAATTGTTTCGTTATGATAATGTAATAAAGTATTAACTGATAATTTGTCCATTGTGTTCATGTTTTGCGATTAATTTCCGCAACGAACAAATAAAATGCTTGATTAAAAGTATACATTACATTGACGAATGCATTCATTAAAATAATGTACTTGGTTTTAATTATAAAAATCACGGTATTAATGTAGTACAGTATGAATCGATTAATGAAACGCATACTTTATATTAACAAACGCATTCATTGAATAAATGTACTGTCCTAACGATAAAACAATCAATTAATGTACACAGTTAATGTTAATTATATTAACGTACAACCAAACAAATGAAATATAATAAAAATTATTAATATTGTCTCAACGTAGGAATTAAATTGTTTTAATAAATGTTTACGTTGAAACAATAATAAGGACATAAAAATTCTTGACAAGACGAGTTTGGAAAATAGCTATGCTTAGTTTCCTTCATTTGAAAAATAGTGCGGGCATCAACTGCATGAAAGAGGATATTTCTTAGTACAGTCTATTTCTTAGTGACTGGCTTTATTTAAAAAAAGGTAATTATAATTTAGTTTTTAAATATAATTTTAATAAACTGATTTATTAGTATTAGGCTTTACAGGTTTAAAAAACACTTATAGCGTCTTGTCCTAAAGCGTAGGAAAACTAATTTAAATTTCGGATAGTCGAAACACGATGTTATGCTTTATTTGCAAATAAAATTAATTTTCTGAAATTACTTATATTGCATTTTAAACGAAATCAAGATCTTACCAAAAATTTAGTATTTAGATATCTAATTGTGGTCAAAGTTTTTAAAACTTAAGTAGTTTTAAAAAACATATCAATAGAAAACATTTAAACAATAATTTTTTGAAAAATTTTAATATCCAACTCAACAACGATCCAAACGACGCGTCGTTTGGATCGTTGTTGAGTTGGATATTAAAACGTCGCGACGTTCCAAATAGATAGCTTGAAATTAATGTTTTAAAATCTTTGTGTTTGATAATAATTATGAATCCATCAATCCATATTGTATTTCTAATAAAAAATCAGACGATTGTGACATATTTATTTAATATATTAAATGAAACTCCTAAAGGTTCTATGCTTGTGGAATATTACAATACATTTTTAAAATTTCAAGATGAACAGCTAACCTCAAACTTGGTAGCGCAATTTATTAAAGTTAAAGGTGTTCCAATTACCTTAGCAATCAGTTGAGAAAGAGAAATTCTAGACAGATTTCCGACTGAAAAATTGGTATGTTTAGTGATCTTTATTCATTACGCCTTAAAAAGATTGTCACAAAATATTCTCTTTATATTTTAGGAGTACTATCGTTCCACCAAGTTTGTGGTTGGTAAACATGTTGTTGATGTAACAGCAAAAAAAAGTCGAATTTTAAAACATTTGGTAAGCTGATTCAAATTAAGTACGTTTTATATTTCGTTTATTTATTAATTTTGTGGATATGTGAATAAAATTTGAAGTTGAGTATTGTCTTTTAGAACCCGAAGATGATGCGGGAGCAAGCTTAAGAGCGTTATGGTTTGATAATTATAATTTAACTTCTGAACAATTCAATAACACTTGGAAGGCCTGCAGTAAATATCGTTTAAAAAATTTTAAAAAAATTGGGAATAATGATGCGATAATGGAGAAATGGCCTTTCTATAAAAATCCGATATCAATTGGTAGGTATGCGTTATAATTTAATTTTTTAACAATATTATTTTATACTTACAGATCGATATGGATTTTAATGTTGTCTTCGATAATGCGGATGTGCTATTAATTATTTGGAGCAAGAACTTCGGCAAGTACATACCTTGAATTTTTAAGTAATGAAAATAATGTTAAAGACAAGAATATTAAAGCTTTTTTTGGAAAACCCAAAGACCAATAGTAGTATTTCTAAAAGTAAGTCACATTACCCATTTAAATTTAATTAAAATATACAACCATTTATTTATTGCATAGGTAATGATATATTTTCTACCAAAGAATTTTTTATTTTTTAACAACATTAGATTTAAGTTTTTATGTTTTTAAATATTTTTTGTTTTTAATCTTTGTTTTTTTTTAAGTTTTCCAACTAGAAGAGCACTTAGACTCAGCGAAGTGATAAAGCGAAAAAAAGTTTTTTTAATTTGGAACAGCTCCTCAGAAATGATGTGTGGCAACTTTAATTATAATTATGTGATATATCACATTTAGTTTTTTTCAATAGGTTTAAGTTAAGTTATATTTGTATTATTTTAAAAAAAATAAAAATAAAACAATAAATATAATTTTTTTTATTTTTCCTTTGTAAAAAGTCATTTCAAAAATTATTAGTATTTACAAGTCTATGAAATTCATCATTAACATTGTCAAATTCACAGCAAAGCGCACATGCGGGAAATGACAGAAAAAATTTGTTAGTGTGGTGATCGAACCCACGTTAAGGTTTTTTCTGTGTTTTCCAACTTGTCTCTAAAAATGAGTTAGTCAAAAATGACTAATTTAAAAGTTATTAGTGGCTGCTTTTTCACTTGTACCATGGATAACCATGAAATACCATGGTATCCCAAAATTTAACGGCCAATCCTTATGTAAAATTGTCCCCTGAATCTGAAAATGTCGTCAAAAGTTAAAAAAGTAGGACAGTTTTTGAGATATAGTCAATTTTCCATTTAATATGGAATTGACTATATTTTAAAAACTGCTCCACTTTTATAATTTTTGACGGTTGACAATTTTACATATGAATTGGCTGTTAAATTTTGGGATACCATGGTATACCATGGTTAACCATGGTACAAGTGAAAAAGCAGCCACTAATAACTATTAAATTAGTCATTTTTACTAATTCATTTTTAGAGAGTAGAATTATTGTATGGAAAAATTAAGTTCATTACATTAATAAACTGAATTATTATAACAATTACTAAAATTCATTGTATTGACAATGTCATTTGTTGCATCAGCTACAATAGTTCGTTAAGAGTATGAATATATACAATTGATCTATATTTAACGATTACAGTATCAACGAATAAAATTAATTGTAATAATAATTTTTATTCTTTCTAACTATTACTAATATTGATAAAACTAATAAAACAAATACATATAATTAATAACTAACAATTGTCGAATTAACAAAATATAGTTATTTAAAAAATAAATAGTGTTCGTTACAACAATAACATATTTCATTGAATAAACAAAACTGACATTTTCTTTTCAATGAATTGATTTTTATAAATACAATGAACTATTCGTTGGTTAATAAATTCTATTATCAATTAATGAAATGGATTTCATTGATTTGATAAAATCGGTCGTTGGACCAATTTTAATGATGCATTTTATCTATACAATGAACTTTTTTATTGTATTTACGCTACTTTTTGGTTCAGTGTAGACAATTTGCAATTCTGCGCTTCCTGTAGCTTACAGAAAATCTTATAGAATCGTAAATATTTACGATCGGGTGTTTCCCAATCGTTGCTAGTTACAGTTTGTTTTTGTTAGGTTATGTAAAGCTATTTTAAAGATTAAAAACATGAATATTTTTAAGAATGTCAATGTGGATATGATAATAGTAATATTTTTCAATTGGAACAAGCAGCCTGGGCCAACTACATTAGAAATCATTTCAATTTTGACTAAATAAAACAATAATTGTATTAATAGGCACAAAAACATTATATTTTTTTTACATATGAAAATAAAATAATATTCTTAAAAAAAATAAACCACAAACCTACTCGGTCAAAAAAGAAATAAACAACAAAAGAAATAAATATTCTAATTAGTCAAAAATTAATAGGTCAAATATCAAAAATTTAATGTTTTTCATTTCAAATCTTAATTGTTCTTCTTTCAGCTTTATATAATTTTCTAAATAGTTTTTAATAAGCTCAAAATGTTTTTTTTGATTTTCTGGTGCTTGTTCAAATTTATTAAGTTCCTGCCATAATCTCCATCCATTGCATCCAAATATAGTTCAACTTTTGAGGAGTGGTGTTTTTTTACCTTTTTCTCTTGGTTGCTTTTGCGTTACCACTAACCATTGATTGACTTCTTCACTCAACGCACTAACAATTTTATTCATTATATATTATATGTTCTTTTAAATGTAAAATTATCTAAAGCTACCATCTTCAGGGGCACCCTTTTCGGGGGCTGTAGCTCCCTTAGGAGGCATTTCTCGACCTATATTTCTAGGGACTTTTTTCTTATTTTTGCACGTAGAATCTGCTGTTAAAGTATGGTGCACTAATTTCAGGACACCCTGTATTATATGCTGGTACATAAATGAAAACCGATAAACTGTGGATAAACCAAATAATACATATAAGAATATAGGTTATGTTTGATCGTATGTAAATAGGCGTGAAGTTGCAGTAGTTCGTTTATACTACTTTAAATTAGACATTTACAGATAACATCCCAGAATTGCCACTTTTACGATTCTATAAGCATTATAATTACAGATCATCGTTAGCTATAGATTTACGAATTTACAGAAATTTTACGAGAGAACCCAGAATTGACCTATTAGTTTGGTGTTTTTATAGGCTACAAGCAAGTTATAGTAAAATTTGTGGTTCTCTTAAGAGAACCATTTAATACAATTGTATTGTATATGAAGGGTCCAGTTTAAAGTTTATATAAGATTTCTTGTGTTGTTTAATTCGTGTATTAAAGTTTCGTCCAGTTTGGCCTATATATGTTTTGGACAGTCTCTGCACGTTACTTGGATAAACGCCGGATTTTTAGGATTTTGTTGTTTTGTAGTTGTTGTTTTTGATAATCTAACTAAGGTTGTTGTTGTTTTAAATGCAACATTACCCTTGATTTTATTAAAGAAATTTGATACATGTCTCATATTAATACCTATAGATATGTACAACTGGAATTGGAACTGGAATTGGAAAAACGTTATTAATAGCTATTTTTTGTTTTTTGTAATTTAAGACTTTGTTAATTAATGCATCATATCCGTTGTTAACTGTTTTTCTCGAGTTTTTCTTGTGTCAAATTATCTCGATTTTCTAATAAATAACCCGATATAAAAAAAAATGTTTTGTTATGTGTTAAAGAGTTACGTATGTCCGCTTAAAAATAAATGAAAAAGACTTGAAATCTAGTTGCCATGGTAAAAAAATATTCATTAATACTCAAACTGCTTATAAGCGTAAAAGTCAAATATTTTGCATCCTCATGTTGTACAAACTTGCAATTCAAAAAAGAATTTACAACGTGGTTGGACACGTGCCCAAACAATAAATTGTAAAAAATGTTTGCAATCAAAAAATTTTTAAGACAACCATTTACAGAATAATTGCAGATTGTAAATGAAATATACCATGCATTAATTTACTAAAACGTGGAAGTTTTTGACCGAAAATCAAATCTGTAAAAGTATAAAAGACCGAATTGGGACATCATATGGAAAGTTATCCAGAGGATTTACATTCTATCATCCAGAAATGAGGGGCAATATTTGTTTTCATGCCGATAATGTAGAACATTGTCCAGATAATGTTAAATAAAAAGCTAAAAAAAAAAATGAAAACAAAATACTAGTTTGGGGTGTTAGTTTCAAGACCTTATATTATATTGTGAGGGGTAAAGCAGAACGCTAACCAAATGTATGTACCACAGGCTAGACCCATCGAAGATTTTTGGGGACTATTGACTAGAAAAGCTCAACAAGAAGGAAAACTAAGGCGTAGAATAAACTGCTGTTCATAAGTTAGGGAACCCCCCTGTATAGTTAAGACGCCGGTATATTTGTTTCTTTAAACCAACAATTATGAACAATAATGTATTTTTAACATACCTAATAAAAAATATTGCTTAGTTTTTACGCAGTTTTTTTATTTAACGCGATTTGTTTTAAAAATGTTAAAGTCATTTAAATCACATTTAGTAGATTATTGATAATTGACTTGTTTAAATCGTGTTTCATTTAATTTTATAATAATAATGGAGAGGCAAAAGTTAAGTGTAGATCGCCGGTATATGGCCATTGGAATGCTAGAAGCTGATCATTGATAGCTGTCGCGGAACACTTTAATGTTTCAAAAAGCGTAATTTCTCGGCTTCGTTCAAGATACAGAATCTGTGGAGGATAGACCTAGAACAGAAAGACCTAGGAAACTTACACCCCAACAAAACCGATATCTATCTGTTTCTGTCCGTAGAGAGCCTCTATCAACGAGCCGGCAACTCAGTGGTCGCTTACAAAATGCTACTGGCGCGCCATGGCGTGAGAGTTTCCGTTTCCGTTTCAACCATGAGAAGACGCCTTTTAGATCTTAATTTGGTTTCTAGGCGTCTCCTTAGAGGAGTTCCATTAACCAGAGCCCACAAACAGGCTCGATTAGAGTGGGCCAGACAAAACTTACATTGGGACCAAGAATGGAATAACGTAATTTTTACGGATGAGTCCAGGTTTGGCAGATTCTCAAATAGCCGACGTACCCGAGTTTGGACAACAACCGGAGGACCCAGAAATTTACGTGCTGTGCAGGAGGTCCATCCTTTTAGAGGTGGGACAATAATGGTCTGGGGCGGTATTTCTTTCGGTAGGCGATCGGATTTGTATATCTGCGCAAATACCATGAATGGTTTCATTTACGAAAATGACATAATAAACAATATTGTCCAACATTTTCATCAAGAAATAGGTTAAAAATTTCAATTTTTGGATGATAATGCAAGACCGCATCGTACCCTGCGAGTAAGGCGTGCGATAGAAAATCATGGTATAACGCATTTGCCATTGCCAGCTATGTTACCGGATCTAAATCCGATCGAACATGCCTGGGATATGCTCCAACGAAGCCTAGATAACCACCAACCTAGTCCTGAGACAATACAGGAGCTAACAAGAATATTACATATTCTTTGGGCTCAAATTCCGCCAGTTGTCCGTCAGTACTCTACCGGTGTCAACGAAGCGCTATATTTTACTTCGTGTACGATATTACGATTTTTGTACGAATTGGGGTTTGCGTAACCCCACCTCACCAGTTTACTAGTTTACTAGAAATACGATTTTTTTTAAAACTTTGTTCCTTTGTATGTTTTTTAACGAATTTTAGAAACGTGTTTCGATTTTTGTATTCTATATTTTCAGTTTAATTACTTACTGCAATTAAAAATAAGTTTTGAAGTAAGTTTTTTGGAGCCGCACAATAAAATTTAATTACTGCTAAAATTTTTGTTTTTTTTGTAGGTATGAAGTTCATACTAAACGCATTATAATCAATAAAGGTTACCCAAAAGTGAATAAAATACTCGTTATTTTATTTTGATTTCGCAGAATCGCCGTTTTCATTTGAGGTTTGGCAAACCATGGTTATGTAACAAAAAAGTAACCTCACCAGTTACGGGTTAAGATTAATAAAAAAGAAATTAGTATACTTATTTGGATTCCAACTTTGTTAGGTTATATCGTAAGGGCAAAATAATTAAATAAAACATAAATTAAATGATTTATTTAAGAATAATCATCAAGCTATTGAACCGAAGAACATATTTATTGAAAAAACTACATTATTTTGAAAATGACTTCTCAAAAAACACACATGGAATGCGCTGCGTCCTTATCTTGCATGACTAATCTTGCAGAATTAGTGCGAGATCTTGGTATTTCGAGATCTTGGTATACCGAGATTGCATTCCCTATTATTGGTGCTAGAGATTCACATACATTATATTAAAAATAAAAATAAATTTACTTTTAATTAAGGCAACTTTCTAAAATTTCAAATTAATATATTTTTATATTATAATATTATGAATAAACTGGAATTTTTTTGTATGTTTTGTTTAATTTTAAGGTATTTTACTAAACTAAAAATGCTTTGACAAAAAAAATAATTTAGTTGTGGAAATTTACAGGAGATTCCCTAACTTTTAAATATCAAACGAAAAGTAAAATTTATAAAAACATCGTCCAAAACATAATTGGACAAGTAAGACAAAAACTGCGTTTCATTGAATACCATGGCCCTTTGCCATTATTTTAGTTGTTAACTTAGATGTTGGTTAATTTATTTTTTACCAAAACTTATGTGACATACGTATGTATATGTATAGTATACATTGTATACAAAGTTACTTCATTAAGAGAACTCGACGTTGTCAGGTGCCACGCGATAAAAATAATAATTTCTCCGATGGCATATCGCGTTCTATATTCTACTATATTAACACAGTCCTTGTCGCTATGTCAATATTGGAGCGTTGAGCGATTATCAATCGCACGACCGTTTCCATAGTAGACAATTTATTTCTTTTTATTAAAAAAAATAATCAGGAAATAATGGGATGAAACTATATCTATACCTCCCCCAAATATATAGTCATTATGTATCCTTATATGCCTATAGGCAATCATATGTTACATGTTATGTTATAGGGGTTACTTATATTAAAGTCTTTAAAAGTGGCATAATATCTTACCATTTTAAGTCTAAGAAAATAATCACGTCTACAGTTTTGTTTGATTTTTAACGTTTTAAATGCAGTTTATATTGAAAATTAATTTTCTCGAAATTTCTTGCCGCTTGCGTCTATTAATAGTATCAGCTTCAGCTTCGGCTTCAGTTTCAGCTTTCGGCCTTATATAATCCGAAACAATTTGTTGTGGGTGACACGGCGAGCGCCCTGCAATCGGCATGGGAATGTTACGGAACTAATTACCCCCACCGCGTCCCCCCGTGTTTCAGTGGCGCGCTCCTACCGTCCCCCTACTGCCCTTCGCCGACCCTCCCCCCCGCGCACCGACGACAGCCGCAGCCGAAACGTGTTCCGCTGCAGAACATCCGCACCGTGGCAAAATTAATAAAAATTGTGATATTTTATTTAAAGTCTAATAAAAATTGTATAATTATAAAGAATTGTTTTGTCAACGTAGAAAAAATGCTTTTTGTTGTATCATAAAATAATCTATATCCACAGAAATCGGTATTCCATCTAAAAGTACTAATATTTAAAAAGTATTTTGAAAGGAAAGAGTATTACTTTCAGATGGCGAAACACACATTTTTCGAAAACCTGATGTAATGCAGAAATTTTAAGACAAGTTCGGATTTAGCACTTCTAATCCTTCGAAAAAAAATATAAACTGGTTTCTGTTTCAAAATGTTGTAGACCATTAAAAATGTTTTAACATACATATCGATACATCATTAAATAGCATTGTACATTTTTACAAAATCCAATAAACCGATAAAATCTTAAAACATTTCATAATTGTATAACAATACCTAATTTTTAGAAAAGTCCTTTTGAAAAAAAAATAGTAAAAAAACATTTTTTTAGTTAAAAATATACAAATGATCAACAAATTGATTAGGTATAATAAATATTATACAAAAAACTGAAACTGGAAAAATATCACGTACAATGTTAATAAATGCACGTAAGTATTGATACTTATATTCTTAAAATGTTTGATACTATTCATTATTTTAATTTATTATTTTAACTTACCATTTTTGTCAACTAGTAAAAATATTAAAAAAGAACTTGCCTTTATTTAAGGTTGTCAACATTTTAGCTTGTCATTATTTAAGCTTGTTATCGTTTAGGCTTAGCATGATTGAAGCTTGTCATTATATAAGTTAGTGATAATATTAGAATATTCTAATATTATCACTAACTTAAATAATGACAAGCTTCAATCATACCAAGCCTAAACGATGACAAGCTTAAATAATGACAAGCTAAAATGATGACATATGTCATTTGCCTACTTAAGCTTGTCATTTTAACGTCATTTAAGATTGTCTTCATTTTAGCTCGTGTAAAATTGTATTTGAATAATATTTAAATAAACAATTAAACACAAAAGCCCCATCTCTATAACGAAATTTTTGAATGGGTGAGTTTTGAATAAGACTAGGCCATCCGTCAATGTGGGCCCCTCAGCTGGCCGGGCCCCCCGCGGTGCGGAGTCTGCGGGGGTGTTTGTTATGCCACTGGGTATAATTATACCGTACCTTCATTTGCAAGCTAACCATAGGGAAAATACATTGTAACTGGACCAGATTTGGACGCGTGGACGAATAGGCTAGCATGCGCCGTAACAGTTGACCTTGCTTCATATATCGATGCTTTATTATTGTTTTTTATTTTGTGCGGCGTAAATCTGGTAAAATTTGTTTTAGTACGCATGTCTCGACGACGCATCCAAATCATTTCTGAAAAGGTTCTCGCTTTGTGTTGCAACATGACTGCGACTTATCTGGTCCAGTTACAATGTATTTTCCCTATGGTTAGCTTGCAAATGAAGGTACGGTATAATGTGAGTTTTATTTATGTACGAGTATTATAGTATAATGCATAAATAAAAACTAATATTATATTGCTTTATAATCATATACACCGCCGACGCGTCGCGACGGTGGACTAGTGGGTTCGAGTATTGGTATGGTTGTTTATTTGTGTTTGTCGTATTGTATGATAGTCCTTCGGAGGGGTCTTTAAGCCCGCGGTCCGTTCCTACCCCTAATCCGCACAATTTATTCAGTTGGCTTTTAGGACTAAAGGAGCACTATTTGTATATACAGGGTGTTACTACTCAAAATGGACAAGTAATAGAGGTTGTAGATCACATCAAGACATACTTTTTTTAAATAAATATTGTTCATTTGGAGCTTTCGTTTTTAAATTATCCACCTTCACTTGCTTTTATATAAACCTCTTTGTTGGTTAATAATATTTTTGTTCAAAATGTTTGATACAAAAATTGTAAACATTAACAGGTTGACCGGCATGGCGGGCATTTATGACTGCTCTTATACTAGTTGGCAGTGCCACAGCGGTCATAATGACCGCTTAAAACCCAAATTTAAAAATTAATCCCACTCTGCCATTGCATCGGTCACGCGGAATTTGTGTATACTATAGGACCGCCCGGGCACCAGAGGTAGTTCTGGATAGCCCAACTTTCAAGTTTGAGTTTCATGACTCATATGATCATACTATAACGAATTTTGCGAATTTGCGATTAATACTCCTAAAAGTACCAATGGCACCAGGAGAAATTTTTTGAATTTATACCATGGCAGTTAACCTGTTAAACTAACAATTACAAAAAACTTTATTTTTATAAATTACGAAAATAACAGTATATTATATATCAAGTTTGATAAACGCCATTTTAATTAATTTTAATAAGGCACGAGCGAATGTTTAATAAAATGAGTGTTTGGAAAATTTTATAAACGAGTCACATACTATACTTTTTCTATGACTATTTCCCTCGTTTTAATTTCCACCAATCACAAACGCGCAATTTTGAATTACAAATGGTTTCAAGGTGGAAAAACTGTATGACAGCACCTGTCAGCAGTTTTTTCGAGTTTACCCGCGACAAAACTTGACAGCTGTTGTCACCAAAATTGCAATTTATATTTTAATTGAACCAAAAATAATTAAGTTTGTAGTATTTTGTGATTAAATAAATTACCTATTTTTCAGTTTTCAAATTAATACCTACATATTTATTATGTATGCATGTATAATAGGTAGTATGTTTTGTAAGCTATGTGTATGCAGAATAACTGTTACTCATGAAATAGTCTTGTCAAATACCATTCGGGCATCTAATTTTTCCTGTGAAAAAAATCGAAAAAACACAATGCTAAGTAATATTTTTTAACAAAATGCATTCGTGCAGGTGCAAAAATCCTCCTCTTCGATTCGGATTTTTGTTGCCACCAGCACTCATACTTCTTGGTAAAATATTAATTAGCAACTGTTAAAATTTGATATAGAAGCAGTTTTTTTTTTCAGTGAAAGTGATGAGGATGTGATGTTATGGGTACTCAACCCGAATTTTTTAATACTTTATGGGCAAATACTAGAATACCGCCAGCGAAATCACGTGCAAAGAAACCTTTCAAAGATTGGCGTGAAAAAACTGTTTAATAATTTTGTATTTTTGTATTGAGATAATAACATAATTTTTACATTTACTATTATTTTTCAAGAAGGGCACCTTATTTTGACGATTGTATGACATTTGATAACTGTAACCATACATTAATAACCTCTAACTGTGACTAACTTAAAGATAACTGCAGCCCGTGACTAAAAATCTGTTAATCTGCTAACTCTATCCCGTGAAAACTCCATAAAGTCATAGCTTGTCAATGCGTATTTAAAAGATCAGGGGGATCAGTAAAAACAAAAGGTCGATATTTTAAAATCAAGAGCTCAAATGAAAAATATTTATTTGAAAAAAGTGTTAGTCTCGATGAGATCTACTATTGCAACCTTTTAAATAATATTACATTGTCCATTTTGAGTATAAACACACTACTTATAAGTATATAATATATAATTATATAACACTTCGGGCCGCAAAGCACGGGTAATCTCGTAATTCTTGCTGTATGGGTATACCCGCAACATATAAATACTCGTAATAGGCAGTTTCTTTACAACAAATATTTCGTATTACGGTGCGTCCTTTGTAAACAAAAGAGATGCAAATGGGCTGGACGGCCAATCAGAGACGCGGGCCCGTCTAAGACGGGTGGGTCACGTGGCGCAAACGCATCCCCCCATAGAATCGACGAGTGTGCCAAACGTTGGTATTGCCGGTGACAGCCCATCAATGCCAATGCAGAATCTACATCGAGGAACTAATGTCAAGCTGTACACCGGCTTTCTAGGTAGTGTGTTTTATAAATAAACAAGGACAATATGATGTCCTGCAGGTGAAATTGTTTCACTGAAATGTAATCGTGTAACCGATTGTTGTAAAACGAAAAGTAGCATGAAATCAATTCCAAATTGAGTTTTTCAAAAGCAATATCAATAAATAGCATTAAATTAATAATGCGAAATGATATTTGTACTGTTTTCATATCTACTTATTAGATAACGGTTTTTTAAGACATAGGGAATTTTTTCAGACGGACTCATTAATTTTTAATTGTCAAATTTTAATTCATTTTTAACTCAAGATTACAATTAAATTTTCCGTTTACGGGACAAGCTACGAGAGCTAATAATTATTTTAAATCTTTATTTTAGCTTCTAGTCTTGTCGTCATTTTAGCTTGTCATCATTTTAAGTTGTCAACGTTTTAGCTTCTAGTCTTGTTGTCATTTAAGCTTGTCATCATTTTAAGTTGTCAACATTTTAGCTTCTACGTATCTATTTTATCTTGTCATTTTAGTTGGTCATAATTTGAACTTGTCGTAATTTAAGCATATTATTATTTCTTCTTCTCCTTCAATACCCAGGTAGCACAACGTGACGAAACCGTGACGATTTGTGTCCATTGTGTCCAATTTGACACAAATCGTCACGGTTTCGTCACGTTGTGCTACCTGGGTATGAACACAGAAGCACTGTGTTCAGGGGTAATGGCCTTTAGCTTAATTAAAAGCTATTTGGCCAGCTCATTATGTTTTAAAAAAACTTGAATTTGATCAAGGGTCTCAATCAAGAGAATCTGAGTTCAACTCATCCCTTGAGTCATTTATCTATTATCTATATTCTTGCTGTTTTTGGTTTATTTCAATATTATCTGTTTTCCGTCTCATAAATTTAAATTTCTTGCATCGTCTATATTTTTCTTTCCATTGTATTGAGTATTTTCACTATTATTCTTGCTTTATATATTTGTTCTTGATTTATTTATTTATTCCATTTTCCATACATATTAATAACAATTATCACACTATCATTATCACACATTTTACAAACATCCATATAAATTTCTTCTTTTATCAATAATTCTATTTTTTCTTCAAATATATCAGGAGTTCAATCAGTATTTTCATTTTATTTCATCCATATAACATTTTTTTATTCATTTCATGGCCAATGGCTATGTGCAGACTTATTTCCATATATATTTTAAGCATCCGTTGGGTAAATTACTGGTAACTTACTCAATCTGATGTAGATTTTAAATATTTGATATTTACCAGCTTATTTTTTTGCTGGGATTCCGATTTTGTCCCTCCAGGGCCACAATTGTGTCACAATATTGTGTCTGTTTTGTGAGCAGAATTTTACAAAGCTAAAGGATAAAATTATTTGTGACTCGATACTGAAAAATGTTATTTTAAATTTAATAGGTGATAATGACTACCCGAAAGCCTTTCGGAGAATTTTTGAAAAGCCAAAAAAATCGGCGATTAAAAAGAGACAAGAATGGATCACTATTGCAACAAATTCCTTCTCTACTGCTAACGAGGCATGATGTGAATATTTTTTCTGATGATAAACAAGATACTGCTGATTGTACAAGTTTTAATAATTTCACATTGCCAGAAAGTTCCATTGAACATCAAGATGATATTATTTCTGATGATAATGGTGTTGATTTTATTCAAATGGGAATTAGTGACCGCGTTTTAACTGTGAAAGATGTCGATGTGGGTTATTCTGTGCAAACTAAAATTATTGATCCTGATACAACAATTGATTTAAGAACTCAAATAGGACAATGGCAATGTCAATATAACATAAGTCAAGCGGCCACCGGATCTCTTTTAAAAATGCTCACTAATGTGAACTCAGTTGATGAGCTAAAAAAATTACCTAAAGATTCACGTACACTATTAAATACACCTCAAACTACTTTCACTAAGGGTTAGAGCGAGGACTAATTGACCAGTTAAAATCTATTGGAATAGATAAATTTGAGAAAAATATTCTTATAAATGTTCACATCGATGGATTGCCAATTTCAAAAAGCTCGAACAGACAGTTATATCCTATTTTAGCTGAAGTATTTCCAAAAATTGCTACACCTTTTGTGATTGGAATTTATCATGGGTTTAATAAGCCTGAAAACTGCAATGAATTCCTCGAAGAGTTATATAAACGAATACAAAATGCAAATATATGCAATATAATATATGCCATTTTATTCATAACATTTTGTACTTATCATTCATTTCAATAAACAATCTTGAATTTAATAATAAAAATTTTAATGTCATCATATTTTAGACTTCCAAAATATGAATTGTTTAAGAGTTCCTTATTGAGAACTCAGCAAAATGAATTCTTAAGGGAGCCATTTTTATGAATCATAAACATAAGCTCTTAAAGAATTCTTATTTGTGAAGTCAGAACAAAGAATTCTTTGCGAGCTCTTTTTTAGGAACTCTTAATTTATTCATAAAGCGGCGCATACGAGGTCTTCTTAAAAAATTCATTCTGAAGATTATTCTGACGTCCAAGTCATAAATAAGAACTCTTCCCACATTCTTCGAGAAGTCGTATTGCTATCTGGGAAGTCACTTATTTTTCAAACTGTTTGCATAGAGCAAGTGACCGACAGGCTCGAAGAACAAAACCCGAATGATCTTATTATTTTAAATCTTCCTTTTAACTTAATTTTTGCTATTAGATATTTTATCTTGTCATTTTAGCCTGTCGTTTTATGCTTGTTATCGTTTAAACTAATTTATTTTAATTCAAGATTTCAATTGAATTTGCTATTTTAGAGATCATTTTAACTAATCATTTAAGCTAGTCATCATTTTACATCGTCACTTGTAAGATTTTTAATCTTGTTGTCATTTTAGCTAGTCATATTTTAAGCTTGTCATCATTTGTCATTTTATATTATAGATTAATCTAAGTATTTTATCTTGTTATCAAACCTGTCAGTTTGACTTATATCTTCAATTTTTATTTTTTTATTTAAGCCTGTAATCCTTACAGGTTGTCGTTATTTAGGCCCATCATCATTTTAACTTTTTTATTGTTAATCTTAAATTTATCCTGGTAATATTTGGCATAAATTATGCCGCATAATCATTTGAAAACTTTTTTTGGACCGTAGATCGTCCCTGGCTGCCACCCACTGCTTGTCATACGATAGGTGACAGAATTACGTGCAACTAGGCCACTGGGAGCCTGTTAACCGGGGCCGGTTGCCGCCGACTCGGCGTCACGACGCCCATCTTTAGCTTTTGATTTATGCGGGACACGGTAACACGATACCTGTGCTTTTCGAGCGGAAAACGCGCGGGACCTGATTACTGTGTGCCACCGCCGAGACTGATTTCTTCCTCCTGCGGGCAAAACTTGCGTTTTAGTTTTCTCACTTATTACGGAATTTTCCAAAGAGATTCGGGTTACGCGTGCCTTCCTTACTTATGCACAAAATTGAAATTTTAACTTTTCACTAAACTTCTAAACTTACCAAGGCATGTTATTTTTTGGCTTCTCGTCATTATTTTAGCTTGTTATCGTTTGTCATCATTTTAGCTTTCCATCACGTCATTTTAGCTCGTCGTAATTTTATCATGGCGTTATTTTATCTTGTTATTTTAGCTTGTCACTATTTTAGCTTGTCATCATTTTAGCTGTTATCAGCTTAGTTTGTCTTTACCTTGGCTTGTCATCATTTTAGCTTGCTAACATTTTAACTTGTCGTCATTTTAGCTTGTTATTTAGCTCGTCGTTATTTTATTTTGTCGTATTTTAGATTTTTATCGTTTAAGCTGTAAGCGTACAGGTTTTTTTATAGGGAGGGGAAAATCATAAGACATCCAAAGGATAGAGTCGGATTCCTACCAACTAAAACCCTTACCCTAAATGTCACGCACTTTGCACCTTTAAAACTAACTTCATATACAGTGTGTCCCATTTAAGATGAAGACACCCTTATATTTTCGCTATTTAAAGGAATACAGGTATGAATTTTTGCACAGTCATACATGTTGATAGGTCACATTTTTTAAGATATTCAACTGAAATCCGAACTTTAAACTCAGCCTACTACGAATTCACAAACATGTCGATATTTTGTTTCGCGTTAGAGATTGAAAAAAAAGTCATGACAAAATTCGCAATTTTTAATTTTTTTGTTATTTTGATCTACACAAAATTATTACAAGTTTATTTTTTAATTTAATTATGCTTCTAATTATTGGATAGGTATTTTTCCAAGACTTCTCTCACTATAATAGACTCCCCATCATTAATAGCATTAAAAGTCATTTCGCTTTGACGTAGGAACAAATTTTTGGCTTCTTCCTATCTGGAGCTTTTGCCCATTTTAGTTGATTAACAGTAGATCAGCTGATAAACCAAAGCGCATGTGCGGGCCTTTGTGAAGTATGGTCTGTAGACTCTAGTTAAGAAGAGTGTGTGCTCTGCTTTTATTTACAGTAAAGTTTTATGCGAGATTGGAGTGGCATGATCTAACTATGGATCACACTTGACAAAATTTTTCGCTTAGATGTTCTGTGTCCTCCAATGTTTGGCATAATACGCGCCAGGGCCCATATGGTTTTCCTAGCTTTCTTAACAGTTTAGTCAACATGTACAGAAAACTTAACTTTGTGACCAGCCTGTTATGTTTTGCCAGTGACCACCATTCCCACGTCGTCTGCTAAATCCATGATCGTAGCTCCTTCAGGCATGTCCGTTTTAGGGACCATCATATAGAATGTTCCATAGGGTTGGGCCCAGTAAAGATCCTTGCGGAACGCCGATGTTTACTCAAGAAACTTCAAGTGGTCTTCTGCCTCCACGTCTAAATCGCAGCAGCAGCAGCAGCCCAGCATATAAGACCTGAAGATGGTTCATGAGATTGTACCGAAACGTCGTCAGACATACGGTTCTTTTAATATATATATATATATATATATATATATATATATATATTTATATATATATATATAAATATATATATATATATATACTGTATATATACACATAACTCTGTAAATTTTTTATTTATGTACGGATTTTCAACAACTTTTTTCCCATTGTAAAGAATTAAAAACTGAGCGTACCCATGTACAGCAAAATTGTTCAAAACCTAAAACCAAACCTACCACGATTTAAAAAGCAGACCAAAATTTAAAAAAAAAACAGGTTAGGCATTTTATATTGCACACTCAATACAACATCGCGTTCAGTACTATGCCAAATGCCTATATCCAAAATTTAATGAAAATCAAAAAATATTTAGTAAAGTTTTTTTTTCGAAATGCAAAAAGTTATATTAAACCTTATTTTAATGTGTGCTATACGCTAAAGAAGTATCGGGTTTTCGCAACGCGCGCGCCATCTGGTGGACTTCGAATGCATTGCGTGAATTTAAGAATTGTCAACAATAAATTTAAAGCACCGAAGTCTTACTCGACAAACTTTGTTCAATTGCACAGCTAAATCGCGCACGTTATTTGTAATTTACGTTGCAAGGAAAAAATTAAAAAACTTTTTTAGTACTATTGATTATTCCTTATATCATTGATTAAGAAACTTAACGCTTAAATGCTTATATAGTTACGTTAGTGTGTGTATTTTATCAAAGGGATCATGGTGAATTATTGTAAATAAAATTCAAGAACTAAATTCTTTAAGTACATTTGTTGGTGCAGAATTAACTAATGATAACTTTACCTAATTTAATTTATATTTAATTTTGGACATTTTTAAGAAATTTAATTAGTTAAGTTAATTTTTGCACAAACATAACCTTAAAATTAATCATTTTTATATTTGAGTTCTCTAAAAAACGCCGACAACTGCATTTTAAACAACAAAATATACCTACGAATTCATGGCAACATAATATTATATATAATACATAATATAATGGTATTTTACCGTTGAGTGGAGACTTTAAAGAATTCTTAATCAACGCTTTTAATAATGCTAAATACTGCTAAATTTAGACGACTAATTTGTTTGACGATTTTTACTGAATTGAAATGTTTACACTTTTCACGTTAATCACTACTAAAATGTGTATTTATTGTATCCAATAGGTACAATTTATATTTACAGAGACTGTATGCAATTTATTTCTTCATTCAGATTAACACTGTTTATTGGAAAACCGGTAAAAACGCAACCCAGTATTTCCTCTCGAAATACACCCAACAACACAACAAATCGATCCACGGTTTTTTTCGATATTTTTTTAACATTTTCCAGCTTTATTCTCAAAAACACTCGTTTGTAACCTAAGCGTTTGACAGCTGATTATTAAAAGTTCTACTTTTGTTACGATGATAACAGCCGAGTGGTGGCGCAACTAGCGATACTTCTTTAGCGAATGAGTTTAAAATTTAAAATGTTAAAACAGTTGTTAAAAATGACATCTCTGTTGTCAGTGATGGTCATACCCACGGTCTTATATACAGGTCTTGCAACTTCGCCCAATTTCAATAGGAAAAGTGACCTCTCTAATGAGACCCATCAGATGGCGCATCGAGTTGGATGGATAAACCATAGATGTTTAAAGGTCGTTTTTACCTTCTTTATCTTTGGGTTTTACAATCGTTAGATAAGCTCTCTGGTGGATAATTTTCTTAGATAGAAGGTTTCTATGAAAGTTATCCGCCAAATAAGCTAACTTAATCTAACGATTGTAAAACCGGCTCTAAGTCCTTAAAGTCTATGGGATAAAAGGTCAAATGAACTACCTACTCATGGAGCCTACACAAGGAGCCCGAACTTAATAGGGAAAATTGACAAAACTTGTCCACTAAATTGCACAAATTAAGTCTTTTTTTTTCACCACCAGCGGCGCTGATTGTCAATGCGTCCGTATGACGTGAAAATAGTATCGAAAATACATGTGAAGTAAGCAAGTAAGTTTTGACAATTGATTTGCAATAATGTTTTGACGTACGAATCGTTTTGTTATTTATGGCTGTACCTTGTAGGTAGATGCTAATGAATAGGTTTTGGTTGTGAAATATAAGTGATTCTTTATAATCTGTGTGATTTTACGACTCTGGAGAAGCAAAATTAGATTTACAGGTTAGAATTTCTAACTTGGAAATACACCTCTATTTAATAATTTAATTTAAATAAAAAAGTATGTATAAAATGAGTACACAGCATATTTAATAATTTCCACCTTTATTTGTTTATATTGAACTTTTTTTGTTGTTAGTTTTACACGCCACACGACATTCTTTTATAGAAAAAAAAACACTTATTTATAAAAAAAACTGTACTATGCTGTACATCAGAAAGTCCAACATAAATTCCAATGTTAAATTTGATATAAATTTATTGTAAATTAAGACCTTTATACACAAAACCAGGTACATGGGTACATTGTTTTCAGAAAGCGATAAACTGACAGTTGCATAACCTCAACTATTTGCACAATAATAAGTGGTAGGTAGTGGCCATCTCTGGTTATACCCCTCTACTGTTTAGGGCCGGTAGTACACCAGCGCCCTCTTAACTTAGGAAGATTCTTGTTTACATGAAGTTCGGGCTCCTTGTGTAGGCTCCATGTACCTACTTATGTTCTGTGAAGAAACATAACCTAAATTTTTATAAACAAGCTTGTGTATTTTGTTACAGGGAGTTTTTACTTATTGTTATTGTGATATTCGTTATTGTTATATTATATTGTTCTATTTTTTCTTGTTATATTTGTTCTTGTTATACATTTGTATTTGTGCTTTTTAATAGACATGAAGTCCTGTGTTGTGCCAAAATGTTACCTGCAAAGCTATCGTTCCGGCATTAAAATTAAGCGGTCCATGTTTAAAGTGCCAACAAATAAGGAGCGGTTAAAAACATGGCAATGTGCAATAAAAAACATATTATTGACACCTTCACATTTTGTATGATTATTATATAATTAAGCACATCGTGTTGGTGAAATATATATTATTTTAAATAAACAATCAACCCATCCCCGCCAAGACAATAAAAAAATCGGTTATTAATAAATTAGCCAGAATATTGGTTGGTTAGTTTGTAAACTATCTAAAGCTTGGCTATGTTGTGTTACTAAAAATTTTGGTTTTCATATTAGCCAAATTAAATTGGATAGTTTACAAATTATCCAGCTATTCCTAAATAATTTCAAGTAAATTAGCCAAGACCCTTGGTTGGTTTACAAACTAGCCGCTAATTTAGTTAAAAATACGTTTTCAATTAAAATAGCTGACAGTTTGGCTAGTTTATAAACTACCCAGCTACTTTATAAACTATCCATGTTTACACATTATCCGTAACATATATATGATATACTTAGGTATGTATTTTATACATTAACATGTTTTACTTACATGTTTGGTCTGGGCATGTGACGGCCGAGGACTTTGTGCATAGAGTATAGACTTTGTTGTCCTATTTTGTTAACGTAAATTATCCGAAACAAACTCACAAATATTAAATTTTTGAAAATGTAAACAAAACATAGAAAAAGAATTTAAAAAGTTAGGTTATGGTTATGCAGTAGTTCCACATTTAACTAATTTAATTGACTTTACCCCTTCGATCTTAGCGCCACCTAGCGGCTTGGCACGTTAAGGAAGCCACCTCGAAGCTTAAAGTTGCAAGACCTGTATATAAGACCGTGGTCATACCCCACTATGAAGATTTTGCATTGAAGTCAGCCACAATTATTGATATTTTTTTTCTGTCAAACGTGACAAGTTTCAAATTTCTAAGAGGGTTTCTTCGAGATATTTTGTTCTGTCTTTGTTGTTTGACGCATATCAGCAGTAGAGTAAAAAACTTTCTGTAGCAATAAAGAAAAAACCATGTTCATGTCCTTGTTTATTAACGAGTTTCCTATCTAGTATTTTATGGCAGTGTCCATAATATAACCGGTCTTTTCTATCCCATTTTCTATGCCCATGTATATGGTCGTAGCTAAATACAGATATTGCGATGGTTAATACATGTGTGTGTTAATTTGTAGTATTGATGTTATTCTGGGTTTATTAGGCATTCTGAAAGGTGAAGAATTATCCATCCTGCACTGACTTTATATTTGTCCTGCAAGATGTATGTCCTGTACGGTGTCCCTCCTGCTGACAGTAGATACATAAAGAATTCTTTATACATTTACTGATGTTTTGTTCTTCCTTACTACATTTTAGACGCATTTGCTCTTTATCTTCCCCCTTGCACTGTGATTTGACAAGTACATTTTCCCGCAATCTTTCTCTCTTTCGATTTTGCAGTTAGTTCAGCCTATCCGTATCTTCCCTTGCTGAATAAGTTTGTTAGCTTTTCCCTCCTTCAGTATTATTGTTGCTTTTCGTCTATATTATATGTTGGTCGGATAGCTTTAAAATCCACTTCATTTGTTATTCCGATTGTATTTTCTATAGGTTTCCTTATCTCTTCTTTCGTGACTAGGTCCTCCAGGTTTTTAATATGAAGCACTTACAAGGAATGATGTTTTTATTCCTGGTACCCTTTCCCCTATTCTACTTTAAAGCTTTAGCCTTGTCCCTTCCATCTCTAACTGTAAGCAAATTTTCATCTTTTTTTGTTCGTCTTATGTTCATCATGGCTTTAAGGTCTTTAACAAGTCAGCATAGGTGCCTTCCCTTTGTACAAATTTGACATTATTATTTCATTTCTTGACTTTTGTATTGTCTTTGTTATTTAACTATGGTTTCGCGTAAAAATCGAACAAATTTTGGACATTTGTTTGCAAGTGATGCCAGAATTGAATATATTATATATAATTTTTTAACCCTGTTTCTACATCTAAATGGTGCATTTTTTTCAAAAAAAATTTTTTATCCATTGACCGCCGTGGGTTTTAGGCCTTAAGTCACTCTACTGTGTTAAAAATAGATAAATTTTGATATTTTGTAATAACATTTTTATTTAAAAACGTATCGATTTAAAATTTAGATAAAATGTAGACCTTATTAGTGGCAATAAATCCACGTATAATTTTTTTTAGATTTTACCATACAGGGGGCGCTGGGGACAATTTAATTTAAAATTTTACCATTTTTTAAGGCTTAAAAAGTCGAAGAAGCAACGTTGTTTTATAATTTTGAGTATATCACGTGAAAGTACTGATAATTAACTATTATTTGATATATAAACTTTTATATGCAAATTATGTTTCTACGAGATACACCATTTTTAAGTTAGGCCTTCAAAGGGCATAATACTAACGTGTTTTACAAAGTATATATTCTTTTATCTAGTTTTATAAGATTATGTATTGTATATTACATATTATACATTATATATTACATATAATATATTATATATAACATACAATCCTTACATATTTATTTTAAAAAGTCGCCATAGATGGAGCTAAAATTACTTTTATTTATAAATTTTAAATTTTTTCAACTTCAACTAATTTTGATCATAGTATGCATCATAGACTTTTCTCTATGGTAACCTACAATTATAGCATGAAATATAATTTGACAGTTCAGTTTATAAGTTGCAAATGACTGATTGCGTTTCAATTTATAAGTGTACCTACTATAAACTCAAAACATTAACTTTTTTTAAATGAATAAACTAAATAATAATTATAGACAGTGTCAGCAAGTTAGACATAATAACCTACTTATAGCTACTTTAATTTTATTTTTTGCTGCACAACCAAGCTTCAATTTATTTTTTACTAGATAAGCAAGCTTTAATTTTCATTTCAAACTGAGGAAAGTAATATTTACCCAATAAATAAATTAGAATAAAGAGTTTATTTTTTATGTTGCAATTGGCTATTTAGATATATGTATATTTTTTATTAAGTTGGTTTTTGCTTTTTTGTAATTGGTTATTTACCAATATAATATAATGCCATACAGGGTGTTTCTGAAGAAACGCAAACGATATAGATTTGATATTTTAATAGCAAATACAATTTGATATAGACTATACAATTATTATTAGTTTTCAAAATATTATTATTTTTTTCGTTAAAATTTTGCTAAATGCACGTTAATCAAAAATAGCATCTAATTTTTTTGTTATTATGTATTAAAACATTGTTTAAATAATTTTTTAAAGGTTTTTCAACAAATAGCTTAAGAAAAAAACACTTGAAATTAGGCAAAGTTCAAACAATAATAACGTTTTTATTATAAATGTAAAACCCTGTATGTTTTAAAAAAAATTAAAAAATCTTTCGATTGGTATTATAATAACTGTTTCCCAAAGTTAAAATTTCAGAGACATTTAACAATTTCTAATATTTTTAATACTTACTATTTTGTATCAACAAACCTGTGAAATTATACATGTGGGTTAATGTGATAGTATTCATGGTTACCACCAAATCCATTGTTTAAAATTAATTAAAATATTTGATTGAAAAATTAGTAACTCGAGAAATATTGACTTTAGGAATAGGATATCGTATAGCCATTTTATTCAGAATTTTATGTAGAAATAAAAAATGTAAAAATATATAAGGTTTACTGTTTACAATAACAAAGTTAAAGACATTTCCGGTAAAACAGGAAGTACTATTTTGTTCAAAATAATTTAGAAAAATAGACTTAAATGGATTATAAACTCTTTTAAAATTTCAAATAGATATTTTTTCTTGTTCCCTAGAAACTTATAATGGACCACGAATGTGGAACACCCTGTATATAATATAATTACGTATATTAGTGGCACACTAAAGTCTAAATCGAATAATTTACGCTATTAAAATTTTAAATCGATGACTTTCGCGATTCCCCAGAAACTTCTAACGGACTACTTACGTGAAACACCCTGTATATTAAACGTCATTTATAAATATATGCGTTATGCTATACTTAATTATTAGTAAAAGATACAACAATATTAGTATAAAAATGACAAAATGTACCAAACTAAACATTTATGAATACTGCTACTGCTAATTCAAAACTCATCCTGGCCACAGAAACATCATTTGCATAAAAAAGTTAATATATCAAATAATAGTCAAATATCAATACTTTAACGTGTTATACTCAAATTTATAAAACTATGTTGCTTCTTCGATTATTTACCCTTTAAAAATTGTTAAATTTTAAATTAAATTATCACCAGCGCCCCCTGTACGTTACAATCTAAACAAAATTTTTAAATGGAAGAATTGTCATTAGTAAGATCTACATTTTGTTCAAATTTCAAATCGATACGTTTTGAAATAAAAAAGTTGTTTACAAAAAATAAAATTTCTTCATTTTTAACACAATGAAGGAAAAAATAAATATAAAAACAAAGTTGTCAATGGAGGAGATTTTTTTTTTTGAAAAAAGTACTGCATTTACATGTAGAAATATGGTAAAAAAGTTTCAATCGATTTCTTGAACCCTTGCAAATCGACCGTTCGATCCTTTCGCGAAACCGTAGTTAAGCCCCTGTTGTTTTGTATAAGGTCTTTTTATTCTCCTGTTTTTTGTATGCCAGTTTAACAGATGTGCTTGTAAGTAAATACTTGGCATGCGCATAACTGTTATGCCTAAAATATCATCATCCATAGCAGGTTTGGCAACTTTGTTCTTGTTAGCAGTTATATAATCTGCGTCAACGAACTAAACAGCATCGTGACGAGTTCGTACTTAGAATCGGGCAGTATAACCAGCAGGTTGTTTAAAAAAAATTTCCCACTGTGTTAGTAAAGCCTAGAGAGTGCCAAATTAGTGTTAGTTGTGCCTCTTTTTTTCTTTCATTTCTTATTCCATGTCCTTATTTTATCTTGTAGTCATTTTTACTTTTAATCATATTAACTTGTCCTTGTTTTAGCCTGTCATTATTTTAACTAGTTATAATTTTAGCTTTCCATTATTTTAAAATGTCAATATTTTACTGTTGTAGTTTAAATTGTGAATATTTAAGTGTGACTCAAATATATAGATATAGATAGATATAGTATAGACTCGTATAAAGCATGAAAGTATAAAATTTAGTCCTCAAGATTCAAAAAATATGTATATAAAAAATAGATCATTTAAAATAAAGAAATGTTTAAATTAATTGTTTAATAATAATATTAAAAGTTAAAAATTAAACCCTGCAATCTTTTTTAAACATCTTAATAAAATACTTAAAATTATTAACGACACGTACTGAAGTACGAAATGGACCGATTACTTTAATATTTAATTAACAAATTTATTTTTCTATCCAAAACAATTCCCAGCCAGTTTTAAAATAGGGTAAAATGCCCAAAAGGGACATGCATCAAACTAAAAGTTAAATTTAAAATCCCAAGGCGGTTCGTAATTCAAAATGTGAGATTTAAAATTAAGTTCCATTTATAAACTTAGAATTAAATTTTAGTATTAATAAATTTTTAAACAAAAGAATCTTATTTAGTCGATTTTCTTTATTAAAAAGTAGGGTTTTTGATACTTTTAAACTAGCTAAGATAAGTCTGTTAAATTTTTAAAAAATCACAAATTACGAAAATCCTTCCTCTTTTTCCGGAAACATATAAATATAGTGACAATTTTCAACAGGATGACGTTTAAGCATCCTGATCGACGTAAACGGAATTTTCTAAATGCGTTCAGCGATGACGTAGATGCAGACAAATTAAAGGAAGAGACTTTGCTCCAGAAAAAGAAGCCGGATATTTGTTGCTAAATTTGTGTGTATTTATATACACAGGAACACAGAAAGTGTAGAAAATAACATAAAAATTATATTTTTATTATCCTGTTAAAAAACATTATTTTCTACTTACAAAAACAATCATGATGAAAAAGGCAGCAAAATACGAAGTCCTTGCCATCCACATGCTTACAAATCTGTAATGCTCTCCAGAAACAACATTTCTGAAAAAAAATATAAAATTAAATTGAATTTTTGTGTATAAATCCCTAAAAATACTATAACAGTGTTACTTTAAAAGTCGCGGCAATCTAGAAACGTAAAGCGCCATCTAGTAGAAAGGGTACAAAGTTTTAGCTGAAACCTAAAGATCAATACTCTTTCAGCGTTCTTTATTCTATACAATGTTATTTATTTTTTAGTAAACTGTAATGATAATAATAATAATAATTTTCTGTACTTTTTGATAAACCTAAAACTTGTTTACCTCAAATATCCCTTGTTGTCCTCTTTTTCTGCCAAAGTTTTGATGGAAGCCATAAGCAGGTCATCGTAACCCAAAAATTCATCCAAAACCAATCGGCTAAAAGCGTCGCCAAAACACTCGTCATTATCAGGGTCTAGGGTGACAATTTCCACGGGTATTTTCAGACGCTCTCTGGTGGCCCTATTTAAACGCAAAAAGCCGTATTCCAGGGAATATTCTACTATGTACTCATCGTCGGCCCAACCTAAGATAATAGAAAATAACATTTGTACATGTGTTTTGAGTCTTGATATTCTGAGTCTAAGTTTTTTGTCATTCTAAAGAAATAAGAGAAACACCTATACACGAAGAACTGAAGATATGCAGTCAAATATATGGGAGTTTATCTAAAGGAGACTTTACTACACCTTTTTCAATTGTATTGTATTTCAGGATGGTCAAATGTACCTACTTCGAAATGTAATGAAATGTAATTCAAAATTCGTTATATAGATACCCTAATATAAAATAAAATACATATATAACAAGGTAAGTTAAAAAACCGAAAAATATGACTTTATGTTTTTACAAAGTTATAATATACATAAATATATGTATATACACATATTATGTGAACCACCCTTGACATGCGACTTGGAATATATACAGGGTGTCCCACCTTGAAGGTGGACGATCTACAGGCCCCCAAAAATCTCAAAAAAAATGTTAAAAAAATTCTACCTTTATTATTTAGAAAAAATATGAGCGTTGAGTTTTTAAAATAAAACATTGGGTTTACCAAAATTTTATTCTTTTAAGTTCTAGGTATAATATAGACAAGGTCTAATGTACAGAATGGTCAAAAAATCTTCATTAGGAATTAATATTTCATCATTATGAAAAAATGCATAGGATTTTTACTTTAACAATACGCATGCGTTTGGCAACATGATGTGCAAAAATTGATTATCACAACAATTAATTGGTTAATTAATTGCTATTTGTTCATTAACTCAGAAAACATACATTTTGGGATATTAAGCTTTTATTTTTTTCCGAAATTTTCTGTTTGGTATTGCAGCCTCAAATAAAAATAAATTAAACAAAACTTTTTGCCAAAGGTCAAAAAGAAGGATGTTTGTGTGATAGTCAAAGATATTATTATTATATAAGGTATTATCTTTGGTTATAGTAAAAGAAATAATTTTGTATAAAGAAAACATTTGTAGATATGTCAAATTTAAAAACCAATTTTCCAGTTTTCTTGCTGAAAATAAACTAAAGAAAATCAATACAAAATATTGTCTGTTTTTTGCAAATATAAAAATCTATTTTAGAAAATAATATGACAAACGTAATACCAAAAAATACAAGGAAATATATATTTAGCAGAAATATTTAATTGCTGTAGACCTACATACGTCTGTAATCAAAACAAAAAAATAACAAAACTAAAAACTATATCGAAAAAAGTTCTTGAATAGATATGCTTTTTATATTATTTTTGTTGATCTTCTTAAGAAGGCTGTCACCTGTCTTTCCTGAACCGGGTGCTTTTTAGGTTTAGAAGAGCCATCACTGGACGCTTTTTTAGTTTAATATCAGAAATCTGCAATAGCTCTGAATATGCCGGTTTTAAATGTGTTTTCCGGATCAAACTTTTGATATTATCTTCATAACTAGTTTTGTAGTGGGGGATTTAAAATATATGATACCATAGACATTAGACTGGTTCAAAAAAATCGAATATTTTTTTTTCTTCAAAGCCCGCATTGAAATATCTTCCTAGGAGTAAAAAAAGAAGCCTGTGAAAATTGTAGCTCTTAATATTAATATTTAGAGGTCGCTCATCGTGAATTTCTATTTTACGTTTAAATAACACAGGAATTCTTTTTTCTTAACTTTGAAATTGTATAACTCGTTTTTGAGTGAACATATTGGAATGAACTCTATATATTTTTGAAGAAAATTGAACGTTCTACAAAAACATGTCTCCTATAATTTTTTCGTAAATTCACTCCTTTAATAGTTATTCAAGGTTGAAATTAGACATATAATAAATGTAACGTTTAAACACAGGAATTTTTTTTTTTAACTTTAAATTTTATAACTTTTAATAGGTGATAAAGCATCAAAAATAAGGTAGACTTTCATAAAAAAACATTTCTTAAAAATGTTTCCTAAGAGAAATACAGGCCGTCAAAGTTTACAAAAAAAAATAGTTTTCTCTTCATAACTTTTAAACCACAAAATTAATTTAGCACACAATGTAATATAGTCAGTGCCTTAATAATGATGTAGATAATTATTTAAAAAAAACATCAGTGCCGCAGTTACTTGGGGGGCTGCTCCCCTTTCACCTCAGTCTTTGACGCCACTGGAAATTTTAAAATAATAAATAAATAAAATTTTGATTTGGAGCTTCGTTTCCAAAATATTTGCTCAAAAATGTTTCCTCGCAAAATTACATTTTTAGATTTAAAATTTTAATTTAGGACATCGTTTTTGAAATATTTGGGCACACTCCAAAAAAACTGCGGCAAAAGTATTCTTGGATAAATAAATTAATTATTTAAAAAATGAAGCACTAAATCAAAATTTTACATGAGTAGTTTTTTTCTCTAAATTAAACAGATAATCTAAAAATGTGTTTATTATTTAAAAAAATTCCAGTGGCGCCTAAGGTGAAAAGAGGAGCAGCCCCCCAAGTAACTGCGGCACTGATGTTTTTTTTAAATAATTATCTACATCATTATTAAGGCACTGACTATATTACATTGTATGCCAAATTAATTTTGTGGTTTAAAAGTTATGAAGAGAAAACTATTTTTTTTTGTAAACTTTGACGGCCTGTATTTCTCTTAGGAAACATTTTTAATAAATGTTTTTTTATGAAAGTCTACCTTATTTTTGATGCTTTATCACCTATTAAAAGTTATAAAATTAAAAGTTAAAAAAAAATTCCTGTGTTTAAACGTTACATTTATTATATGTCTAATTTCAACCTTGAATAACTATTAAAGGAGTGAATTTACGAAAAAATTATAGGAGACATTTTTTGTAGAACGTTCAATTTTCTTCAAAAATATATAAAGTTCATTCTAATATGTTTACTCAAAAACGAGTTATACAATTTCAAAGTTAAGAAAAAAGAATTCCTGTGTTATTTAAACGTAAAATAGAAATTCACGATGAGCGACCTCTAAATATTAATATTAAGAGCTACAATTTTCACAGGCTTCTTTTTTTACTGCTAGGAAGATATTTCAATGCGGGCTTTGAAGAAAAAAAAATATTCGATTTTTTTGAACCAGTCTAATAGACATATTAATACGTCCACTTATGATACGAATTGTCAACTAAATAAAATTTAGGTTATTTCAAATTTTTCAAATCATTTGCTTACATCGCCTAAGTTAAGCTTACATAAATTTCTATGGTTTGGCTTTATAAAAAGCAAAAAGTGGCATAATATGCATTTTAGGTTAAAGACACTAAAAATCTCAGGAAAAAAACAATGCCAAAACAATTGGTATACAACAGAAAACAAACAAAATGGTTAATTATAAAAACCATACACATATTAATATGTCTATGATAAAAACCTTTTGACTATCGTGGTCGAAATACAACGTTTCCAAATTCTTTCTGTTATAAACATGCCATTATAAAATCTAAAATATCATAATTTTGTGTGTTTATTATTGTTAAATGCTTTTTTTCATGCAATTTATTAAAAATTATTTATCATACTTCCCAAATAGGGACAAAAATATGGCATTTTTTTTAAACCGGCAATGCCCCACGCATGCGCCTCAATGCAATCACCCCTACTTTGCTAAAGATGGAGACAATAGGCGTTTTCGGCACATGCTTCCCACACACTGTTTCCGAAACATTGTCTCCACCTAGCGGCAAATTTTTGAATTGAGCTTATAACTGTTTTACCATTGATTAAAGAACTTCTTCACTCAACGGTTTTACAGTATACACCAGTGGCGGCTGGTGGATTTTGGCACACCCATATCTCAGTTATTAGACATGGGGCCCACATCAAATTTATATGAGTTTATAATGACATTATATAGACAAGTTCTGCGCAAGCAGAATTTAAATTAAAGTTTGCAAAAAAAGTTAGTTTTTAAGTGTGCCCCCCCCAGCCTCCTGCCCCCCCCAAATTAAAATAATTTAAATTAAAGTAGTACAATATTTAATTCACTGAAGTTTATGGATTTTTTTTAAATTTAGTAATAGAAATAATTATTGTTTGAAGTTTGCCTTATTTCAAGTGGTTTTTCTCAATCTATTTGTTAAAAAACTTTAAAAAATTAAATTATTATTATTATTAATTATTAAATTATTACAATGTTTTAATATTGTATAATATACAAACGATATGGATTTGAAATTTTAATGGCATATACAATGTATGTATATGCTATTAAAATTTCAAATCCATATCGTTTGCGTTTCTCCAGAAAAACCCTGTATACCATTATCTTAAATATAAAAAATGCAAAATAACTAATTACAAAAAAGCGAAAAACAACTGAATAAAAAATACACATATATTTAAATAGCCTATTCTAATTTATTTATTGGGTAAATATTACTTTCCTTAGTTTGGAATTAAAATTGAAGCTTGCTTATCGAGTAAAGCTTCATTCAGAACCTCGAAATTAGTGGAAAAAATTAGTGGTTTCAATTATACTTATAATTAACACAAAACGATCATTCACAATGCGCAAAATTAAGATCTAAAATTAAGGGAATTTGCTAAAAGATTGCTCATTCTTCTTAATCTGACATAAACAATATTAATTATATTAAAATAATATACAACCATTACAATAATATTTATATAACCTTTACTTCACTGGCAAATCTTCAAACTTTTTGCTTTAGACATGCGCACATGCGCAAAGCCGCTTTCCAATTAAGCTGGATTTATAGTTTTAAAGGTAACGGTAGAGGCAGCGGTAAAGGTAGAGGTAAAGGTAGCGGTAGCGGTATCACTTTCTGCAATTTATAGTTCAGAAAGTAGCGGTAGCGGTACTGGTGGCGCATGCGTACTTTAATGCAGATTGTAATTTTGTTTGTAAAATTTGACAGCAAAAGGTTAAGTTTTCTACGAAAACATGGATTGCGAGGACAATGCTAGCACAGCTGTGCATCTGGGCCATATGGCGTTGTGCGAAATATTATATAATAAACCCTGCAACACAATATATTATATATACAATATATTATACAATATATTATGTTTTATTGCAGGGTTTCAAGTACGTTATGGGGGTCGTCAAGTACGTCGCTATAAAACGAGGGAATTAAATCGGGAACGAGCTAAGAAACGCCATTTCCAGTATTAAAATAAAATAAAATTAACCGATAAAGAGTAGTTCTTTAAATACACAAATGACGGTGCCCATTTTTGACAAATTATCAAGTCTGGTTGCCCCTCGCATAAAAACTAAACTTACAAGGCGAGGCTGCCAACTGAAAACTGCCGTGTGATTGGCTGGAGTAGCGGTTGAGGTAAGAAAAGTTGAAAGATGATACCTTCTTGCCTCTACCTCTCTTACCGCTACCTCTGACAACTATAAATTGTTTCGTACAATATTCAATGCCCAACTCGGTTACCGCTACCGCTACCTTTACCTCTACCTTTACCGCTGCCTCTACCGTTACCTTTAAAACAATAAATCCAGTTTTATAATTAGTGGTAAAAGTTAGAAGTTTGCAAACTTTTTCCACTAATTGAAAAGTACCACCACTAATTTTTTGGTTGTGAACAACACTGGGTATATTCATAAGACAAACTTTTACGTTAATTGAAACCACTAATTTATTTCACTAATTACGAGATTCTGAATGAGGCTTAAAAAATAAATTGAAGCTTGGTTGTGGAGAAAAAAATAAAATTATTAAAGTAGGTTATAATTTCTAACTTGCTGACAATGTCTATTATTTAGTATTTAGTTTATACATTTTAATAAATTAATGTTTTGAATTTATAGTACACTTAAAAATTGAAACGCAATCAGTGATTTGCAACTGAACTGTCAAATTATCTTCGATGCCTTCCAAGGGTAGGTTACCATAGAGAAAAGTCTATGATGCCTACTATGATCAAAATTAGTAAACTTAAAAAAAATTTAAATTTATAAATAAAAGTAATTTTAGCTCCATCTATGGGGATTTTTTAAAATAAATATGTAAGAATTGTATGTTATACATATATAATATATTATGGGCTACCGTACGTGAATTGATATTAAGTTATTTTAAGTCGTATTTAAAGCAAATTTTTCGGTTTTTTAACATACAACCTTGTTATATTCGAGTGTATTTTAGAATAGACAAATTTATTTTAAAAAGCGTGAAATTATTTGACTCAAGTAATTCAAAACGCATTAAATGTATTTCAGAAAGCGTTATTTGTATTTTAAAATAGTGAAAATATATACCTATTTCAGAAGCACTTTATGAGTATTTATTTGTTTAAGACCATTGTCTAGGTCGGAGCTTCAAGTTAATTTTTTTAACTTCGTTTATGATCATATTTTATTTAATTTTTAATTTGAAAAAAATTTGAATTTGAAAAATATTTTAAAAGTTTGAATAAGATACGGTTTTTTTCAGCTTATAACATTTTTTATATTATAACCCTCATCAGCCTGTATAGAAAGACTTCATATTAAATACTAAATTTTATACCTGCGCAGTTCAAAAGTCAAATTATTATACACCGCTGTACAATAATGAAAATACATTGAAATTATATAGGAAGAGTGGTTTCATCTATATTTAGCTTGAAATCACAAATAAAATGTAAACTTATTGGTCACTA
Source organism: Brassicogethes aeneus (assembly GCA_921294245.1). Taxonomy (NCBI): domain Eukaryota; kingdom Metazoa; phylum Arthropoda; class Insecta; order Coleoptera; family Nitidulidae; genus Brassicogethes; species Brassicogethes aeneus. The sequence goes on along the minus strand of OV121133.1, from coordinate 57,154,106 downwards.
CACCTTTTCCAGTTGATATTCAGAAAGTAGGAATTGTAATTCAGTTATTCCAGTTGATATTCAGATAGTAGGAATTGTAATTCAGCTATTTCAATTGATTTTAAGAGAGTAGCATATGTAATTCAGATAACACAATTGATTTTAAGAAAGTAGCAATTGTAATTCAGAAAACACAATTGATTTTCAGAAACTTGCAATTGTAATTCAGAAAGTAGCAATTGTTTTTCAGATTGTAATTTAGCCGCAGCAATTGTTTCAGGAAAATCGATGATGAATGAAAGTACACGTTATCTTTATTAACTAAGTAAATGAAATTTATATAAAGTACAAATGAACAAAATTCGGTCCTTACTTGCAATAAGTTGACAATTATGACAAATATACCTACTTAAATGGTGATAAATTTGTTTATTAATGTCAATTCCATGGAAACAAAGCAATATACAAAGAAATACATTAAATTGAGATTTTAGAAAATAAGTAATATGAAGTATGAAAATGTTATCATTACAATTGTTACTGTCTGAATACTATTTGTAATTTCTGAATATCAATTGCTACTGTCTGAATATCATTTGCAATATCTGAATTACATCAGCTACTTTCTGAATATCATTTGAAATATCTGAATTACATTTGCTGATTTCTGAATTTCATTTGCAATATCTGAAAACCAATTGCTGCTTTCTGAATATCAATTGCTACTTTCTGAATATCAACTGGAAAAGGTGTAGAATAAATTCATGTACATAACCTATAATATAACATATGTCAAACGTCAAACCTGAAAAAATGTAGCAAATTCGATAATTTTAATGTAAGTACAGAATTAAATGTATTAAATGCTTGAAAAAAATAGTGCATACAACACGGCGGGGAAACCATATTAACTGCCTCACTCAAATCTGCAGCCTCGGCAGCGAACACTGAGCTCGGCTTTAAATAAGCGCGTTCTCCAGGTTTTAGATAATTTACTATTCTTTAAATTTTTTTAGTAGTATAAGCGTTTTTTCCAGCTTTTAGAAATTTACTATTCTTTAAATATTTTTAATGCATCATAAAATTGTTAAAAAAATATTATTTTATTTAAATTTCTTCATGTCTTTATTTAACGTGTTTAAATACATTTTGCGCTTTCTGAAATGCACTTGACTATTCTAATACTAAATTCTAAGTTTGAAATACGGCATACCTATTCGGCTTAAGTGAAAAGTTTGTCACACGAGCCGAACTCGAGTTTGACGGTTTCACAAGAGAGAAATATGTAATTCTAAATGTGTTTTAAGCTATAGTTTTTCTACGTTTACAAAAAAATACCATAGAAAAATAATTTTATTGGAAAAAAAGTGAGGTTGGACCATAGATTAATAAGTGAGGTTGGACGGGTCTAAATAGTTGTTAGATAATAAACACAGATATGTCGCCAGCAGTGTTTATTCCGTCATCCGGTGATACAATAATTCATTCTGTAAAACTTTAAGAAATATATTTAATTCAACATTAAAAAGTGCTATTAGAACGGTCATATTCCGTAATATATTCTATAGAAGTAGACAAAATACATTTTAAAATTTAACGCTTTCTAAAATACAATTGGAAAAGGTGTAGTCAATGAAAAAATGTAGACTCTGCACTACAGAGTCTACAGTCTAGAGAAAAAAGTTTCTAATAGAGTTGATGATAATAAAAAAATGATTTTGAGAAAATGAAGATGATGGTGATCAGGAAAATTTAATAAGATTCACTTTGATATTTTGGTCTAAAAAAAACTTTTTCCTAAAAAACTAACATCTAAACATCATACCTGACGGTCTTGCCTCCTTCTTCTCGGCCTTGCTCCTCCTGTCCTCGTCCGTTTCCGCCACTTCTGAAGTTTCCGCTGTGGCGCTCGGCTCGCCAAACGTCGCTTCAGGCTTTGCCACAGTTTCGTTCGGCGTCAACTCGACGGGAGAGAGGGAGGAATCGGAAACGGATGCGTGGTATTCGGTGAGCAGATCGAGGCCGTCCCACACGGTGCGTGAAACGTGCGTAAGATTGAGGAGAGGGTTCGTGGCGAACGATTTTCCTTTCAGTTTGCTGCTCGCGTTTGTGTAGTCTAAAAATAAACATGATTTTGTGATAAATTTATATTTACTAGATAATTAAAATTTAAAGATGAATTTGTAATTTCGTTTTATTTATCATATAAAAACTTGTGCCTGCCTTTTAGAAGAAAAATACTACTTTCAGCCCACGGCGGCCAATGGGGGCCATGATTATATTGTATTATCTGGTATTGAAGAATTGTTTAAATGTACAAATAGTCAAAAAATATGATTTATTGTAAAAATGTAATGTAATGTAATATTGACTTTAACTAGGCAATATTGACTTTAACTAGGTACTATGCTCCACACTTCAAAGTCCCACCACGTGACCATGTACGGAACGCAGTCTTTTGATATATTGTCATTTAAGGCTTTTCAGGTTATGTATCTGTCAAAGTATAGTCAATGCAAGAAATAATATTTATACTGTTACCATTTATGTTTAAGCGTTAAAAGTTTATAAATCTTTATAGTATCACAGTAACAATGGTTGGTTTAAGAGTTAAGGAGTATAAATACTGCATTTAATGAAATTCTAAAGTGTATAGTGCCAAATAAGTAAAATTTTTGTGCATTTGGTTTACATATATCTGGTTTTATCCATTAAATAGTTTTAACTAAACGGCATTTATTAAAAAAATTTAGCTTGTCTATATTATGGAATAAGAATATCTGTATCAAAGGTAGGTTAATATATTATAACAAAAAATATCATCTAATTTTGAAATTTTAAGGTTAGAAAAATCTATTTTGATCAAAATAAATAAGTATTTTGGATTATTTGGAAGAGTTTGTTAATATGGTCATATAAATATAGATATACTAAATAATTGTTGAATATGGTTCAAATTAAATTAAAGCTTTTATACTCCTAACAACAAAACTTGTGCATACCTCTCGGGATCCCTACTTTAAGTTAGATTATAAGGAAACAAACAATTTTATTCATTTTAAGGTGTTGTTTTGGATTCCTTTAAAATAAACCGCTATAATGTTGGTTTAATTGGAATAAAACACACTTTTAAAAATCTTGAAATATACCTATTTAAGATTTAAGTAGGTACTTTAAATAAATAAATATTTATGCCCAATAAAACAAATTAGTCATTAACTACCTAAATGTAAGCTGTAATTAAATAACTTGCTCTTGGAAATAAGCACCATGAGAGATCTCAAATATAAAACCATTAGGTAGGTACATACTGTAACTGTAAATTGTTTTTAGAAGTGTTTTTGGAAATTCAATAGCTAACCTTCTTAAAGTTCCTTACACTGTCAGCTAATATACCCATAGTGTCAATACAAGTACCTACAAAAATAATGCTAAGCTAAATATAATGCATTTAAACATTTGTGGCCTTGCGGCAAAATGCAACTCACTGAGTATAACTGCGTGCGAAAATAAAGTAGATATTTTATGTATAGGTGAGCACTGGTGTAAAAAAGAGGAATTGCAACTTTTGCATATTCAAGACTTTAGTTTATGTGCTGAATACTGTAGGTCATTACAAAAGCATGGTGGAGTGTGCATCTTTGCCCGCAAAGGTCTTAATATTAATAAGATTTCTTATGATAGGTGCATAGAAAAAATTTTTGAGGCATGTATAGCAGTAACAAAAAATTTAGTTAAAAATAACAATCTCTACATTATTTGTATCTACCAAACACCGGATAGTCAAATCAAAGAATTTATGAAGGAACTTAGTTCCTTTTTATTTAAACTGTATAATAAAAATGACGACTTTATAATATGTGGAGATATTAATATAAATCTTCTAGAAAATAATCCTGTAAGAAATGATCTATTATATTTACTTTTAGAATATGATAAACATCCACATGTCTATCAACCGACAAGAGTTGCTCGTTTTAGTTCAACTTGTATCGATAACATATTTTCAAATATAAGTAGTTGTGAATCAGTCTGTGTAAAGCCTGTATTTTATTCTGATCATATGTATCAACAATGTATTTTTGAGTTTGCGGATTTATATAAAAATGAAACAAAATTTACATATAAAAGAGCCTTTAAGGGTGCAAATATGCAAAGTTTCTATAATGCTATTCTACTTGAGAGTTGGGCAGATATGTATAGTGCAGATGGTTTCCAAGACAAGTTTTCTGCATTTTACACTACATTGCTCTATTATTATAACTGTCATTTCCCAGTCAGAAGGGTGAAAATAAAAAGGAAGCGGAAAAAATGGTTTTCAACTGAAATAAAAGAACTCCATAATCTGCTTTGCGAAATGAGACCAATTGAAAAACGTTTAAATAATGAAGTATACACTAGAAAATATAAAGAGTTGTTAAAGCTCTATAAAAACAGTGTTAGTAAACATAAAAAACAAAAAAATGATGTAAGGTTGCAGAATGCAGAAAGCTTGTCTAAAGAAACCTGGAAAATAATTAATGAAGAAAGAAATAAAGTAGAGTCAATAATGCCTTTAAATATATGTGATTCTATGGGAAATGTCATTACCAACTTATCGGACATATGTAATGTGTTTAATGATTACTTCTTAGATATCTCTCAAAACCCTATTCAGCCACAGTTTGATAAAATTAAACTACACAGCCATGGCCCCCTTAGTTTTTTTATGAGTGCTGTCACTCCAATGGAGGTGCGTAACTTTCTTATGAAAACCTCCCATAAGCAGTCAGCTGGTATAGATGAAATTCATGGTAAAGTAATACGATTAATCATAGATATTATATGTCAACCTATATCATATCTTATAAATGAGTCATTTATAAATGGACATTTTCCGACACCCCTAAAAACATCCAAGTGTATACCAATTTTTAAAAACAAGGGCTCTAGATCAGATCCAATAAACTATAGATCAGTCTGTGTTCAAAGTCAAATTTCAAAAATTTTTGAACAATGTTTTTCTCACCGTCTAGTCAATTTTCTAGAAAAATATAAAGTTCTTAATGATTCTCAGCACGGTTTCCGTCCAAAAAAGTCAACAAATACTGCAATTATGGACTCGATAGAATTCGTCTATGATACCCTAAATAACAAAGAAGCACCATTGGGTTTATTCTATGATCTGAGTAGAGCGTTTGATATGATTAATCATAAACTTTTGTTGGAAAAACTTTATGCTTGTGGTGTCCGTGGCAAGGCTTATGAGTGGGCAGCCTCATATTTACACGAAAGAAAACAAATAGTTGTGATAAATGGTGTGAAGTCATACACAGGGCAGAATAACCTGGGTGTCCCACAGGGGTCTATACTCGGACCTTTATTTTTTATTATCTTCGTCAATGATATTCAAAGCTACTTTGGGGGAATGGGTCGTCTTGTCTTGTATGCAGATGACACCAATATCCTGCTTAGCAACCCCAAAATCGATGGGTTGGTTTCAAAGGATAATAACATTTCCCAGTTGTTTAATGACTATTGTATAAATAATGGACTAGTTTTAAATGGTAATAAAACGGTATATATGCAGTTTTTCCCAAAAAATGCATCTCTTGATTATAGTCTACTGATTAAAATTAATGATAAATCAATTAAAAATGTGTCCGAATTTAAATTCCTTGGACTATACATTGACTCCAAGCTTACTTGGGAAAACACATTGATTCCGTATGTTTAAGAGTAAGCTCTCTGTGTTTTTTAATTAAACATCTACGTAACAGTTTAGATGAACAAACAATGAAACTCTTATATTTTGGACTAGTGCAATCAATTCTACAATATGGTTTAGTGTTTTGGGGCTCATCATCTTACTTTTGTAAGGCATTTGTCATGCAAAAAAAGTTTTTAAGATGTATGGAGAATGTACCTCCTGATACCTCTTGTAAGGAAATTTTTAAAAAATACAACTTTCTTACTCTACCTTGTCTATATATATTACAGTTAGTAGACTTTGTTATTGAGAGAGAGTCTTTATTTATGAAAAATAGTCATTATCATTTATACTACACTAGAAAAGCTACTGAAATTCGTTTGCCTTACTCTAGATTATCGGTAGGTCAGCATTCTCCTGCATTCATGGGAAGTAAGTGCATTAATAAAATAAGGACAATAATTAAAAATGTAAATAACCCTAGGGAGTTAAAAATGAAAACCAAAAATTTTTTATGTGATCATAGTTTTTATTCACTAGCTGAATTTTTTGATTATAAAGTTTCAATGTAGGTTGTTCTTTACTTAGTTAAGAATATGTGTATATATATATATATATTTTTTTACCTGACTAGCCTTTAAGTTTGTATAATGATTTACTTTACTGTACTGTTGACTTTTATGGTGAATAAACTGAATTTGAATTTGAATTTGAATTTGAATACCTATAAAAGCTTCGACAAAATTTTATCTACATCGAACAATCATTAGGTATAAATAACCTTATAAATTCTAAAATTTAAATAAAACCACAGTATACTCTATCTAATTTTTTACTTGTAGTAGTCTTTCTTATCCAGCTTAAAGTATACCTACATAAAGTTTTGTCAATACAATTACGTATAAAGCTTCAACTGAATTTTATCTTCATCGAAAAATCATTATAACTTTAAAAATTTCAAAAATCACATGTTATGGGAGTATTAAATATTTTTACATTGCATGTATCTCTAAAAGTTGTTTGTTTCCTTATAATCTAACTTAAAGTAGGGATCCCGAGAGGTATGCACAAGTTTTGTTGTTAGGAGTATAAAAGCTTTAATTTAATTTGAACCATATTCAACAATTATTTAGTATATCTATATTTATATGACCATATTAACACACTCTTCCAAATAATCCAAAATACTTATTTATTTTGATCAAAATAGATTTTTCTAACCTTAAAATTTCAAAATTAGATGATATTTTTTGTTATAATATATTAACCTACCTTTGATACAGATATTCTTATTCCATAATAGACAAGCTAAAGTGTTTTAATAAATGCCGTTTAGTTAAAACTATTTAATGGATAAAACCAGATATATGTAAACCAAATGCACAAAAAATTTACTTATTTGGCACTATACACTTTAGAATTTCATTAAATGCAGTATTTATACTCCTTAACTCTTAAACCAACCATTGTTACTGTGATACTATAAAGATTTATAAACTTTTAACGCTTAAACATAAATGGTAACAGTATAAATATTATTTCTTGCATTGACTATACTTTGACAGATACATAACCTGAAAAGCCTTAAATGACAATATATCAAAAGACTGCGTTCCGTACATGGTCACGTGGTGGGACTTTGAAGTGTGGAGCATAGTACCTATATTTTTTTAGTAACTATTCATGAGATCAAAAAAAGAAATATGCTGTTTAAAAGACAACTTAATAAGCCTTAAGTTAAACTTAAATTTATTAAAATTTATTTCGGCTTTTTAGGTGTAACAAAGAGTAATTAAAGCATGAAACAAATTAACTTTTTTAGTACCAAAAGAAATACGGTTATTGACAATTATTTTAATTTACACTTAATTTTTAATAACGCGTAGGTATTACCCCTCTTGCCCTAATAAAATCTCTGATACGATTAGGCATAGATCTAATCAAGTTTGCTATTGTTTATTCTGGTATATTAGGCCACTCTTCTTCTACTGAAGAAATAAGATCTGGGATCGAGGTTGGGCAGGAAGTCTAGGTGAAATTATTCGTTTTAGCTCATCCCATAAATGTTTGATCGGAACTGCATGCTGGCCACTCCATAATTCGAAAACCGAATTCTCTAATGTAATCCTGCATGATTCTTGCAGTGTGCGGCCTCGCATTGTCATCCATTAAAATGAATTCGTCTCCAATATAGTCCACGGTCTTGGTCTCGGTCTCCGGTACACTTTTCTTCTTCGGTCACTACCATAGAGGCATATTCTGGTCTCATCTGAGAACAGCAAAGACCCCCATTGTTCAAATGTCCAATTCAGATGATTCCGTGCAAAACGCAGTCGGGCTTGACGATGAGCTGTAGTAAGATTTGGACAAATTGCAGGTGTTCTAGGGGTCAGGTTTAGGGATTGCAATCTGGCACCAATTTCAATCCGGTCGGATCCGGACGGATTCCTGTCGATCGATTAAATAGTTTCTCAACGCCAATATTTGAAAAGTTTATATGAACATTGTACTGACCTTTTAATTTCGCCGTAAAGTGCTCATAAAACATTTTCTTTTCTTTCACTGTGAAAAACTGTCAATTTTCAAGAAATACATTTCGATTTATAACCTTTATAATTGTGTTTATAAAATTAAAAATTAGCATTTGACGGTGACACACAGATTCTCCTATTGTTTCATAGACGGCGCTCTGTACACATTTTTTATTTAAATCATTTTAAGATAATAATAAGTATTTGTCAGTGTAATAAGAAAGTTATATTATAAACAAAATAAGAAATATGCATCGTTAGCAAGGATTCGTTACTCAAGTCTAATATACAGGGTGTCCGGAAAAAGGAGGTCAATCCTTTAACCATATATTCCTTGAGTTAAAACAATAAGACTTTCATAATACCATTTTTCAATTTAGAGCTTCATGTTCGATATACAGGGCGACAAAGTTTGAAATTTAAAACAGATATTTTTTAATAATTCGAGTACTTAATAAGGTATTAAGTTCAAATTTGGTACACTATTTCAACATAAATAGTTACATCTTTTGAGATCAACAAAACAAAAAACAAATGTCAAATAATCAAAATAGGGGGGGTCCAGTACTCACTGACCCCCCCTATTTTTTAGTACGGGCGCCAGTGACTTCCAAACGGTATTTTTTCAGGTAATCATTTAGTGTTGAACATTTTTTGTCTCTTATAAAATTTTGATGAAATGATTTGTTTTAGAGATAATTTGTAAAGTATTGGTCCTTGATTGATGCCCACGCGGCTTATGGCAATCTCATAATTTTCAAATGTAGTACTGGACCACCCTATTTTGATTATTTGACAATTGTTTTTTGTTTTGTTGTCCTAAAAAGATGTAATAATTGTCAAATAATCAAAATAGGGTGGTCCAGTAGTACATTTGAAAATTATGAGATTGCCATAAGCCGCCTGGGCATCAATCAAGGACCAATACTTTACAAATTATCTCTAAAACAAATCATTTCATCAAATTTTTGTAGGAGACAAAAAATGTTTAACACTAAATGATTACCTGAAAAAATACCATTTGGAAGTCACTGGCGCCCGTACTAAAAAATAGGGGGGGTCAGTGAGTACTGGACCCCCCCTATTTTGATTATTTGACATTTGTTTTTTGTTTTGTTGATCTCAAAAGATGTAACTATTTATGTTGAAATAGTGTACCAAATTTGAACTTAATACCTTATTAATTACTCGAATTATTAAAAAAAATCTGTTTTAAATTTCAAACTTTGTCGCCCTGTATATCGAACATGAAGCTCTAAATTGAAAAATGGTATTATGAAAGTCTTATTGTTTTAACTCAAGGAATATATGGTTAAAGGATTGACCTCCTTTTTCCGGACACCCTGTATATTAAATAATAAATAATTAGTAAATAATTTACTTAAATCATTCTCGAACTCGTAAATGCAACACAAAAATAATTTTTCTACAACCGAGCGAAAAGTACAATTTTGCGCTTCCAAAAGAAAGCGCAAAGTTGCACTTTTTCGAGGAGCAAGCGTTTCTTCACTTTGTCGCTCGCCGATATTACCAAATATTACCAACCATTTTTATAAAAACACCGGAGGTAAAAAAAATTCTGTGTGTAATTCGAGCGCAACGTGACATTGCCGCTCTCGCGAGATAGTCGCGCTCCGCTATGCGTCGCGCGTCAATCTTCTCGCTCAGAGCGACAATATATCACATTGCGCTATTAATACACAAATAGCTATTAACTTACATTTACTTAACGAAGCAGCGACAAAAACACATTTGTTCACTCAAGCGAGTCAAATGACAAACTGTCAGTTTAAAACCCAACTGTCAGTTTGAAAATAATGGCGTGTGATGGGATCCGGCAAACTCATGCCAGATTCGGTTTTCCACATTGCAATTCCTGGTCAGGTTACTTTTCTGCCGTCTTCGTCTTACTGTCCACTGACTAATAGCCACTATTCGTACTTCACGGAGCTGTTGTTGACACAATAAAGCGGTCATCACGAGCCGTTGTAAATCGTTTTCTGAATGTTCCAGGTCGTCTATGAAAGGATCCAGTCTCCTCATACCGTTGGTACACTCTTCGAACCGCTGCGCGTGTCATATCCAGTTGTAGGGCAACAGCTCGCTGGCTAAGTCCATTTTCGAATAAAGCAATAACTTGGGCGTTGTTATATGCATTAAACTACTAACACTCTTAATCAAATTATGAAAAAAGAATAATGTGCGAATTTCAATTGCAAAGGCAATAATTTCAATATTTGACAAGTTTGTTGTTCTTGTTGTAACCACCACATAAATACATTTTATTTGTTTACCCGTTGCTACACATAAGAACGATAATCACTTTTGATAAATTTAAACTTATATTTAAGCATATTAAATTGTCTTTTTGATCGGATAATTAGTTTCTAAAAAAAAACATAGATAAAGTCAAAAGTTTACAGTGGGCCGATTTATATGCACGCAAGTGTATGTAGGTATATTGTATTATTTTAAAAAAAAAAGACAAAATTAACTTGAAACTGACAGAAAATTATTAGTCACGTGGTGGGACTTTGATGTGTGGATATGCACACTCGATTTTTGACTAACCAATTACAATTTGTTTATTTTGATCTTTGTGGTATGAGAAACACGGCTAATGAAAAGAAAAGATAACGTCACGAGAAAGCACTGCCCAGAACCGGGAGTCTATACGGCACGCTTTTTCAACGGCGTTGACTATCCTGTCTTAAGTAAAATCACAGTAAATATTGAAATCGGCCAATCACACTAATGTTTATCAATATTAACAAAAAAAATAGATAAATAATTTAATTTATAAATTTAATCATTATGGAAATTACGCAAAAACAAATAATATTTATAATCAGAATTTTAAAAATAATAAGAACAAAACATTTTGTCAGTCTGCATTCATTATTAATAATTTTTAATAAATATTAAAATGGAATAATTCTGCCATAATTGTTTTGTTAATTAAGTGATTTTAAGTAGGTTATAAAAACTGCACAATAACAACCAATTGTTTATTTTCAAGACAAAAACAATAGTATATGTAAACTTTTAATTTTCTAAGTTTCTTTAAGAAACTTTCTTGATCCATTACTGGTAATATTCATAAGAAAAAAAATTGAACTTACACCTCGCCAATATTATATGTAATATGGTGTTTCAAAATAAGGCAATATTTTTCTTTTTTCAAATTCATGTGAAATTCTCGTCACTATAAAAAATTCTGTCAAAATTTGAGCTCTTAATATTAATTTTAAAAGGTCCATTATCGAATTTAAAATTTTCCCATTGATTTAACATGAAAAAATCGAGGGGTCACCCCGAGGGGGAAACCACCTTCCGCAATACGTGTACATTTGGCCCGAAATCACTCGCAATCGCCGAAATCCCTACCCGCAATCCCGCAGTCACTTCGCAATCGCCGAAATCCCTACCCGCAATCCCGCAATCGCCGAAATCCCTATCTGCAATCCCGCAATCGCGGAAATCCTATACTTGCAATCCCGCAATCGATCGAATTCGACGATGGTGGGGGTATAAATCGGCAACGCCTGCGCTCTGCAGCCATTTGCATAAGATTGACGGAAGGTATACGTTGGTACCTATGCATTTTAAAAAACAATTGTTTTTGTGAATTTTGCGATTTAGGCTGAATCATTCAGCACATGTGGTAAGACTGGTAAGTACATATCAAAGTTAGATACTAATCTATTACGCGTATTTCGCCCCGTTAGGGATTCTATCGAAACGAGACAAAAGAATGCCCCCTCTCGCCGAGAATCTCTCTCGATTTTTCCGGTACTTAAAATCAAACAGATATTTATTTAATATAGATATACCGCAAGCTATACATAGGGAAAATACATTGTAGGTGGACCAGACAAGTTGAAGTCAGCGCAAAGCGAAAAAGTCCTCAGAAATTTTGGACGTAATAAAATTTTAATCGCCAGTAAATAAGGTCACCTGTTCGTCGCATGTTAGTCTACTAATCCACTCGTCAAAATAATTTCTGGGAACATTTTCGTTTCGCGCTGACCGCGCCGACTTCGACTTGTCTGTTCCACCTACAATGTATTTTCCCTATGTATAACTTGCAAATGAAGGTACGGTAGAATTCCATATCACCACGCATGTACGTACTGTGCACCTTTGATTTATTTGCCGCCGTTAATATAAATTTCCTGAAATAGTAATTCTGTATAACACATTAAAAATACCTACTTGTTTTAAATTTTAAAGTAATCGCAAATGTTTTTAAATATAAGATTTGACAAAAATATGTTATTGATGAATAAATTAATTGAAGACACTAGTGAATAAAGCGTCTAAGTGACAAAATTTTGACACTTTGTTTTTTGGTTTGGTTTTTGCATTTTTTTATAAATTATTGACATTAATAAAATTAATGAATAGAATAATGATGTTTAGTAACTGCTTAAACAATCACTAAACAGACACTAAAACAGTAAGAGCCAATGGTTGGTTTTGTGTGTATGTGGTTTTTGAGGTCACTCATTAGGAATTTGGTATCCATTTTTCTAAAAACAAAATGGCTGATCTAATATGGCGGACATTTGTCGTTCAGCTTTAACGATTTGGATAAAATTTTGTATAAAGATATTTTTGGGGTAGCTGATTATGAGTTTTATATAATTTTTTTTAACAAAATTGCGGATTCAAAATGGCAGATATCTGTGCGCAATAAATACTAGATGACTGTACCTATGCGCAGTGGTTACCAGATGACTGTACCTATGCGCAGTAGTTATTAGATTACCGTACCTATGCGCAGTAGTTTTCAGATGGTTTCATCTACGCGCAGTAGTAAGGTGCACTTTCGGCGTAAAAAGATTTACTTTTACACAATTTTTTTTATTTCGTGTTTAAATTTCTACAGAAAAAAGTTTTGTACCAATTTTATCCAAAATATTTTTTGTGTTTTAGTTTTATAGCTACTTCGAGAGAAGAGTATTCTCGTCGAGACGTGGACCCATTTTCTCTCCCTGTACGAGACGAGACAAAAGAAACACTTCTCTTCTTTTCTCGTTTCGCGACATCACTACGCAACGTCAACAAAAATTAAGTCTAATTATCGGCGCACCAGACCCGTTTTTTGTTTTTTTTTTACCTTAGCGGTGTTTTTATATCGGTTTTTATTCTGGCGACTGTTTAACTAAAATAAAAATGAATTAGTCCAAAGAAAAAAAATTCGACTATTTTTCAGTTGGTCCCATTTTTGACACTTTTTGGAGGGTAGGGAAGTTATTATCAGAGATAAGAGCTTTGCGGTTTTAACTTCAATGTCCTATTTTTTTCACGAAACAAAAGATCCCGGTGTCAAATTTGCCATAGCCTTCTTAATTCGTATTCTACAGAGTAATACTAAAAATTACCAGTGGTATGGAATGTGCGCAGAGAATTAAAAAAAAGTTTCATGGCTTGTAAAATCCTCATATATTTTTGAGAGGTTCTGACACTGATTTTCTTTCGTTTAAAGAAAGGTTTTTGAAAAAAATCAACATGCTTCTTCTAATTAATAGCCGTGAATATTTTTTTTTTGAACGCCAAAAACAAATAAACAGGACATTTCGATAATTAGAATTAATTACTAAATGACGACATAAAAAAATGAGCTGCAAAAAAAGTACCCACCTACATTTGACACCAAGTTATGATTTCTATTTACGTCGATTTTTTTATTTTTTTATTAGAAAATGGAAGTTCCTCAGGAAGTTTACGAATCGAGTAGTGTTAAAGAAGTTTTAACTAAATTAAATAATCCATTTTACTTACCGGATTATATAATTCAACTTCTAAACTTATATGGATTTGACAATATTACAAGTCTATCCATGTTTGTAAATGAAGATTTTGAAAAATTAGAAGAATTTGCAAAGTGTGATCTTTCAAAACTACTTAATGATGAAGAAAAGAAAAAAATCTTTGGTTTATATGCAAGAAATATTATAATAGAACTATTTAAAATTGTGGAAGGTCATAGAAGATTAATATCGGCTTTAGCAGAAAAATGTAAAGATTACTTAAAATGTAACTCTAAATTAAATGTAGAATTAAGAGGTTCTTCTAAGCAAAAAAGACAAAATTCTAGTTCAAACCCACTTAATAAAAAATTAAAATTAATAAATAATAATTCTACATCAGATACAAATTTAAGTTTTAAATCAATGAGTCAACAAGCATCAACCTCGGCATTAACTGATATAACAAATTTTACAGACGGCACTTCAGAAGACATTATTGACCACTCGATTGAACATATCAAAAAATTGTAATGTTGTATCAAACAAAATTTTTAAATTCGTTAGCTAATGATAAGCAACGAAAAGAAGGTTTAGCCTTGTTAAGAAATCTTAAGGTTAAAAATTGGTATAGTTTTACATTTTGATCTTTTAAATTGGAATTTTGTAATTAATGTAAAAATCAGTACTTATAAAAAAATCAATAAATATTCTTATGAGAAATTAAATGCTTTACAAAAAAAGCCTCTCAACATTTTTGGCTAAATTCACTCAATCAAAAGTTATTCAGGGTTAAAATTTCGTTTTGACTTCAAATTTAACCTTGAATTTGATTTCCCATAAGTTTTTTTTTTCTGGGTATTGATTTTTACATGAAATACAAAATTCCAAAGTTAAAAGATCAAAATGTAAAACTATAACAATTTTTAAGGCATGATTTTAAGGAAACGGTTCATCTGACAGAAAATTTCGTTTTTACCTTTTTTGTAGAGCATTACTTTTATAAAACTACTTAAAAGGTTAAAATTAAAATAATAAAAATATTTAAACAGTATAATGGTTTTTCTAGACTTGCTAACTGACTTTTTCCTTCCTTTTTTTGCTTTAGTGAGTTTAAGAAACTGAATACCTTTATGCTTAAAAAATAAGGTACTTAGGTAGATTTTGTACAATTAGAGGGGATTGTCCATGTCACATTATATCATCTTGCGACATGGACGTCATATAGACTCTTTTTGCACAAATTAACTACCGAATCAAGCTAGCAATCATGTCTACAATTCAACCCTACCCAACGAAAATCGTCTCACAATCCCATTGCAGCCCTGCAATCACTAATTTCATGTCGCAATCCTCCAAAATCCCAACAATTTATAAAGAATTCTCCGAAATCACCGCAATCATTCCGAAATCATGGGATTTCGGTCGCAATCCTCCGAAATCGCAACAATTTATAAAGAATTCTCCGCAATCATTCCGAAATCATGGGATTTCGGTCGCAATCCTCCGAAATCGCAACAATTTATAAAGATTTCTCCGAAATCACCGCAATCATTCCGAAATCATGGGATTTCCGCAATACGTGTACATATTTTTTGGAGGTGGTTTCCCCCTCGGGTCACCCACACCGGGGAAACCCTGGACATTTTAGAGGGGGAATAACATAGGAATACAATGGAAATACATAGGAATTAGGGATGTCAATCCCGGGAGCCCGAAGAAAAAACCTGTCTCGAAAATACCGGGACAAGATTACCTAATCCCGGGATTAATACCGATTTTTTATGCATATATTAATTACCTTACTTACACTATTTCAAAGTAATTAACGCGAAAGCCGACAACGTTGCAACCTGCAATCCGAAAACAAGACGCACACTTAAACCGGAATTTGGGGATTCACCGCGGCACAATAATTATAATTTACTCGCTTAGATTAGATGTGCCCTCTGTGATTAGATGTTGTATTGATTATTTTATTCAAAGAAGAAGAATTTGTTAGTTATTGTGTAAAATGGATCTAACGTGCCAAGAGGCTAATAAAGAAAAAGATAATGCACGAATTTTGGATATGTTGTAGTTTATGATCTATTGATAAAAAGTTCTTCTGGTACTAAGAAAAAATAATATTTTTAAAATATTGAACAGATTTCGAGCTATTGGGGTTAGAAGGTCACGAATCTGAGAGATGTTTTTCTTCTGCAGGATTTTTATGTATCAAAATACGTTCGAGGCTGGGAGATGAAACTTTAGACGCACTAATATTTTTGCGGTATTTTTAAAAAAATGTATAATCCTTTAAGTACGTTTAAAAGTTTTTTTGTTAATTTTCCTTTTTTACAATAAAAGTTTTTGAATGTTATTTGATTTTTTTTGGAACATCCAATCCCAGGATTAAATCCCGGGATCCCGGGATTAGTAGTACAAAAACGTAGTAGTACAAAAACGAAAACCTTTCGGGATTGACATCCCTAATAGGAATACAATAAAATATAATGGGAATACATGGGAATCCCTGGACGTTTTCCCTTTGGTAGGTTGACCCCTCGGAAAAAATAGCTTTTTAAAATTTATTTCGCCTGCATACTATGTAGAACTTTTTTTTTTGATAAACAATCACTAGTCCTTTTTTAGCATTAAATTACCTACAAAAAATCTTACATAGTCCAGTTTGTAGATTGTACTCTTTCTTTTTTATTAATGTTTAAACTTATAAATTGTAGTTGTACTTAGTATGCAGGCGAAATATATCTTAAAAAACTATTTTTCCTTGTTAAATCAACGGGAAAATTTTAAATTTGATTTGACCTTTTAAAATTAATATTACAGGCTGGACTCTGTAAGATTTTTTGTAGATAATTTAATGATAAAAAAGGACCAGTGATTGTTTATAAAAAAAGAGTTTTACATAGCATGCAGTCGAAATAAATCTTAAAAAACTATATTTCCATGTTAAATCAATGGAAAAACTTTAAATTCGATCATGGACCTTTTAATTAAAATTAATATTAAGAGCTCAAATTTTGACAGAATTTTTTTTTAGCGTAAGTTACGAGAATTTCACATGAATTTGAAAAAAAGAAAAATATTGCCTTAATTTGTAACACCCTAATATTTATTGTACCGTACAATTTGTACGACTAGTGGAAGAAAGAGGGGATTCCTTGACCGTGGAGTTTAGCAAAAGAGCGTAGCGAGTGCCGCACTCGGAGTGCGGTAACACTAGGGTTGCCAGCTTCAGCTCACAGATGACCCAGAGATATACAGTAGATATGTCCACGGATTGGATTACAAAGAGGGAAAAAATAGAACATTATCTAACAGGCGGAGAAAGCGCTTATTTTTGGTCGAGCTGTGTTCGCTACCGAGGCCTTAGCCGAGGCTGCAGATCTGAGCGAGGCAGTTAATATGCTTCTGCGCCGTGTTGTATTTTTTTTTCAAGGGTTTAATAATAATTATTAAAAATTATTCTGTACTTACATTGCAAGTTGAGAAATAAAATGGGTGTTGAATAATAAGTATTTAACTAACTAGTGCGGAAAGAGGTAATTTTCCACAAGCGACTGCCATTGAACAAACGAGTTTGGTAAGTTGAGTGCGGAAAATACACTTTCTGCGCGTGTTAGGTAAAATATTTTTTTACCAGCATGGGAATCTCGCAATTTTCCAATTGTAGAAAAAATTGTTTTTTCTACAAGTGTGCGGAAAAGTGCAAGTTTCCGCACGTTTGTAGAAAAAATAACTTTTAAACTTACTTTGATAATTTGTGTCATTTAGTGGCTCAGTTTCCTTGCCATTTCCCTCCACAGTAGAAGGTTCAATATTGATAAAACTTTCCCTGGCCAACAAAGTCAGCATCATACTGATATCCTCCACCTTCTCCTGCTTCAATTTCTCCTCCTTTGCGTAACTCTTATCGATGTTATAGTCTTTGCCAGGATTCCTTACAATTTCGACCCGCAGGATCCCATCCCGCGGCCACGTATCCTGAACATGCTTCAAACATGTCGTCGGTGTCTTGCTGAACGCCACATGTATGTACACTAGCACAAAAAATGCAGAAACCGCCTTTATTAAAATCACAAACTCGATAAATCGCCTGACAGGCCGCGGAAATGTTCTGGCGTAAGCTACGGCAGCACGAAAAAAAAGAGTGTGAAAAAGTCTATCCCGAACATTAAACAAAGGGTTTTGGTTGTTGTTGTTGCGGAACCAGTTTGTGTTCACCACTCGGCCTGTTACAACGTGATTGTTTTCTGGGATTGGACCCTCTACAGGGTTCTGGCCATTGGTGGACATTATTGAGATTTCCTGGGTGTGTATGGGGACATTCTGCAAAAAAAAACATGTTATGCTCTAAGGTTGCAAGGTGCATGTTTTATATACTCAGGACTTTCTAACCAGTGGCGCACGCCTCCCTAGGGGAATGAAAAGAGATCATGTTTTTGAACATTCCAATGAAAAATCTATTTAAATTCTTAAATCCAGTCTGTAATTCATTAATTAGCTTGTTGTTTAACAATGAAAAAAAAAGGAGGCATAAATATTTTTTTATAATCTATAGCCTATAGGCTCGATGCAAAAAAAGGTTAGGAATCCCTGCTCTAAGGTAACGGGATTCCTGTATTGTATGCTCTCAGGTTTATCCATGTTTTATATACTCTAATGTATGGCCTTCTTACTACCCAACTTATTAGTACAACTCAAAAGTACAAAACAGATTTTTGAGATAAAATTGTAATTTTGTTTTGTATCAAATTCCGCCAATAAAGACACTCATTTATTTGTCTAAACAATATGTTAAGCTCCTTCCTATTTATATAACCTATCAGTTATGTTTGTCTAAAAAAATTGGGGCAACTTTCTATATGGAAAAAAACATTTTTGGACTATTAAAATTAACAAATACGACTTTCAGTTGTTTAATGAAGTGGACATTTGGTCGATTATAAAAAAATGACGTATTTAATATAATAAAAAACTACCTTTTATGTTAAAGGGTGTTAAACCATGCTATATTCCTTTAATGATTCACAATAACCTAATTTTAAACCTCACAAAAAACATGATATAGCATAAAAAGTCTATTTATTTACAAAAAATCCATTTTCACGAAAAATCACAGATTCGAACCTTTAAATAACTTCACAACTGACAGCTGATCTGGCAGTAAACTTCACTTAATTTTAGTGGCGCCATCTACATTTTATCGTATAACTATAGGAATCTATAATGTCGAGGGGTTCAAAAACAATATATGTTTTTTTAAATGTTTTATTAAATACATAAAATATCCCATTATAATATTAATTACCCATCCCTAATCGTGTCAATATAAAATTTTCAATCACAGATTGGGCTAAAACAAAAAAAAATTAAATTTCTTTACTTAAAATACTTTTTTTTTACCTAAATTACTATTGTTTTGTACAGAAATATCATGCGCAGTTTCATCATTTAAATTAACCAAGGAAAATTCCGCACCATGTAGTAACAATTCTTGACAGGTGTGTGGATGGTTGCCTTTAGCTGCATACATTAAAGCTGAATTACACAACTAAAAAATATCAAATTTTGCATTTTTAAGGTTATAAATTTGTCAGCTGGTTTTAACAATCGTATATTTTCGTTATATGTATAGAAATAATAGTAGTATTATTTCTATGGTTATATGGTTTAAATGTAAACAGTCCTTACATGATCCACATGGTTTATTTCGGCCCCAAAACGGATTAAAAGCCTGACGATTTCGTGGTGGCCCCCATTAGCTGCTAATATAAGAGGCGTTTCTTCTTCAGGGCCTAATCTGTTGACATTAGCATTGTGGTTTAATAATAATTCCACAGTGTTGTATTGGCCATAGGCGCTAGACCAGTGTAGTAATGTTAAACCGTTGTTGTCAGGCTCTTCTATGTTTTTGTTTTTAACATCTTCCTC
The DNA here is from genome assembly GCA_921294245.1 of Brassicogethes aeneus. Classification (NCBI taxonomy): domain Eukaryota; kingdom Metazoa; phylum Arthropoda; class Insecta; order Coleoptera; family Nitidulidae; genus Brassicogethes; species Brassicogethes aeneus. The sequence goes on along the minus strand of OV121133.1, from coordinate 57,134,217 downwards.
ATTAATTTCTCCTTGTCCAGCTCTTGTGTATAAATTTACTTCTTCTAGTTGAGGTAAGGGAGTTTCAGCCTGGGTGTTACCTCTTTGTAGGTTTGTTAACACAGTGTTAAATGTGCAGGATTGTTTATATGGTAAAAAAGCACTTTTTCTATTGGAGTCCTGTAAGGAACCTAAACCCCACTTTTTAGGACTGCTGGGGAATTCTGGCAAATTATACGGAGTTGGCGACGTTAAAACAATCGGTTTTATGTCAATTTCTTCATTGGAGGAGTCTTGAAAGTCTTCCATTGTTTTAAATTAAATCTTTTAATAGTAATTTGCTTATTACCTATTTATTTAAATTCACAGTTCAACATGACGTTTTACATTCATTGTCTCACTTTAACGCGCTAAAAATCGCATCTTCCCTCTCACAAACACTTAAAGGTTGCAAAATGTAGTTACACGATTTTAAGTGGATCATAAAAACGCATTATTTTAGTTTGTATTACGAATAAAAATGGATCAACTAATAAATTTAAACAATCAAACAGCTGGACGCGACAAAATTGCCAGGTATGTGGCTTTTTTACTAATTTACTTCACACATAACCTAACTTATACGTTTTTTAGATTGTTACAGTATTTGAGCAGATTTTTATGGCACAGATTGCAGAAGAACAATAGCACAAGTGTAAATAATATTAAAAATTTGGAATACCAACTCAGCACTTTCAGAAAACGTAAGTAAAGTATTTTGACAAACATAACCTACCTTTCTGTTTTTTTAGTTTTACGATTCGGTAGAAGTATCGACTCGATCTATGCTACTCTACCATTATTGCACCATGACAATTCTACAGTACGCTATACTTTGGTTCTGAGCAAAATCTGTAACTCTTTATTTTTACTAGCTGATCATGTACTTTGGTTGGGTCGTGCCGATTTAGTCAACATAAAAATCGAAAAATGGAGCAATATGTCCAATAAATATTGGCTCTTTTCTATAACCATGAATTTAGTAAGGGATTTCCATGAAATCTCGCTAATAATAAACAATTCAAAATGCTTGATTTTACCTAAAGGGGGGGTACAAAATATTGGTGATATTTTTTCTGCTGTTGTAAAAAGTTTAACAATATTAAGTGGTAATAAGAGTGTTTGCATTGATACAATAAAAAATGGTTGTGATATTTTTATTCCTTTGGTTGCTTTAGGGCATGTCAAGTTTTCCCCAGGTACCATAGGGTTGTTAGGGGCTATTTCATCGATAGCAGGGTTGATGGTTCTTTTGGAACCAAGAAATAAATTATCCCCTGCATAAATAAGACTTATTTTATGTTATTTTTGTATTTTTTACTCAGTGACTGGGGTATTTTTGGAAGTTGGTGATTGTATTATCTATAGGTAATAAAGTTTACTACAAGCTGTTTTAAACTGTTTTATTTAATAATAAAATATACAGAGTTTTTCACATTTGTGATCCATTGGAAGTTTCTGGGGAACGAAAAAAGATGTCGATTTGAAATTTTAAAAGTGTTTTTTATTTCAAATAGAAATAGTATTTAAAAAAGTATAAATACTAAAATTACTATACAATTTTACAGTTAAAATACGATTTTTTTATAAAACAGAATAAAAATTTAAAAATATAAAAAAAATAATTTTAATTTAAGTTTTTCGTTTTGGTATTTAAATTTATTGTTTAAAGCTGGGAAATTTGAAATAGGTACTTAAAAATATGTGTAATAAACAATGGTTTACCTACTTACGAATCGTAAGTTACGATACGTCCTATCCTGTCTGTTTATCAAAGTAAGGCCCCGGATAACATTCGTGATTTTCATACGAACATCATGTCGTGATTTTCACAAATTTTATTCATACTGATATCATACGGAAGTCACCGCGTGATAAATGAAAATCATACGAACGTCACGTCGTGATTTTCACAAATTTTATTCATACGGACATCATCCGGATGTCACTGCGTGAGAAATGAAAATCATGTCGTGATTTTTTATGCCATCGCTGTTTGCGATTGACCGATGGCCTAAAAAATCATGTCGTGATTTTTTATGCCAACGGTGTTTGGTTAATTATTTTTGCGCCACGTTCGTACACTAAGAGAAAAATTATATTGAATCAACAGTTTTTGCAGTTAAATACATTTAATATTTTCTTGGATTTAAATTAACTATATACATATTATGTATAGTTAATTTAAATCCAAGAAAATATTGAATGTATTTAACCACAAAAACTGTTGATTCAATATATATGTAGGTATACTTTTTCTCTCAATGTACGAATGTGGCGCAAAAATAAATATACAAACACCGATGGTATAAAAAATCACGACATGATTTTTTATGCTGTCGGTGTTTTGGCATAAAAAATCACGACATGATTTTTTATGCCATCGGTGCACCGACATGTTTGGATATTTATTTTTGCGCCACATTCGTACATTGTGAGAAAATGTATGTTAACAATTGAATTAACAGTTTTTACGGTTAAATACATTTAATATTTTCATGGATGTAAATTAACTATTAATTTAAATCCAAAAAAATATTGAATATATTTAACCACAAAAACTGTTGATTCAATATACATATATGTAGGTATACTTTTTCTCTCATTGTACGAATGTGGCGCAAAAATAAATATCCAAACACCGATGGCATAAAAAATCACGACATGATTTTTTATGCTAACGGTGTTTGGGCATAAAAAATCAGGACATGATTTTTTATGCCATCGGTGCACCGACATGTTTGGATATTTATTTTTGCGCCACATTCGTACATTGAAAGAAAAAGTATGTTAACAATTGAATTAACAGTTTTTGCGGTTATATACATTTAATATTTTCTTGGATGTAAATTAACTATTAATTTAAATCCAAAAAAATATTGAATGTATTTAACCACAAAAACTGTTGATTCAATATACATACAGGGTGTCCCATAATTAGCGTGCAATACTTTAACAGCAGATTCTACGTACAAAAATAAGAAAAGAAGTTCCTATAAACATAGGCCATGAAATGCTTTCTAATGGAACTACAGCCCCTAAATGAGGAGCCCCTGAAGATGGTTTTTATTTAATATATCCAAAACCGTTCAGGGTAGACAAGTAAAATTTTGGGAATTAATCAAACTTTTTATGGTCAATAAGATTTAATAATATCAATTCAAAATTTCCATGAGGGGTGGGTCAGATAGATAAGGAATAGGGGTTAAAACCACCCTAACTTTTTGTACGTATCTCATGCTAGGATTTGATGTCAGATTATGAAATTTCGGAATTTTACACACAAAAAAGGTCCTCTTCTTAAACTTTGATATTGTCCACTGTTTTCGCTTAAACTCCATTTAAAAATTACCTTACATAGCATAAAAGATCATAATGAATTCACAAGAGAGAAAAATTCAGAGTAGGCCATGGAACACAGCTGCCATCTTTAGGAAAAATTATTTAAGACAGGTGACAGTTTCATGTAATATGTGACAGGGTGTTTAAAAATTGTCCATGGCCTACGCTCTAGTTGTGATTTCATTTTTAATTTTTATGCTATGTAAGGTAATTTTTAAATCGATTTTAAACAAAAACGGTGCATGCTATCGAAGTTCATCAAGAGGACCTTTTTTGTGTGAAATTTTATGATCTGATATCAAATCATAGCACAAGATACGTACAAAAAGTTAGGGTAGTTTTACCCCTCACCCCTTATGATTTTTTTGAATTTGTTATTATTCCAACTTATTGACTATAAAAAGTTTGATTATATCCCAAAATTTCACTTTTCTATCTTAAACAGTTTTGGAGATATTAAATAAAAACCATCTTCAGGGGCTCCCCTTTCGGGGGCTGCAGCTCCCTTGGAAATCATTTCTCGACCTATTTTTATAGAAACTTTTTTTCTTATTTTTATACGTAGAATCTGCTGTTAAAGTATTGCACGCTAATTATGGGACACCCTGTATATGTAGGTATACTTTTTCTATCAATGTACGAATGTGGAGCAAAAATAAAAATTCAAACACCGATGGCATAAAAAATCACGACATGATTTTTTATGCCATCGGTGTTTCCCACTTGGCAAGAAATGTAACAGAAACCCTAAAAACGTTTTCGTACTGTTATATTTTAAACACTCAAATTTAAACGTTCCTGTTTTGTATTCTGAACGTAAGCATAATCATGCCAACAAGCTATACAATACATAAACGTTACTGTATCGTTTTACCTTTACCCTAACACATTTACGTTGTGATGACTCTAATTTTATAACGTTAGTGTATTGTTAATATATCTACGTTAATGAAACGGTATATATGCTAACTGTTAATCCTTAAACGTATAGGTATGCAACGCTAATTCATCAGCGTTATTGAATTGTTAATAAATTTACATTAACTAAACGGTACATAATTACTGTTGATTCCAAAACGAAAATATAACGTTATCCTGCCGTTCATTAAGAACGTTTCTAGAAGGTTAATAAATGTACATTTATTAAACGTTACATATTGATATTGAAAATTTAGAAGCAATGCGCAGCCGCCAAAAAACCAAGCCAATATGTCTGTTTGGCGTCACACGTGTTGGGCGTTTGTTTGTTTGTTCTTATTATTCATGGTTATTATTATTTAAACAGCACGCTTTTGCTTGGACAATGGAACAAAATAGAAAAAACATTGAGGTGAGTACCATTTACTCTTGTGTAATTGCTTAGGTATATTCCATTGCAAAACATTAATGTAAATCATACTTACAAAAAGGTGCACAAGTTTTAATGCTTTGTCGATCCTATTTTGCAAAAACAAAAATTCTTCGATTTTCTTTCCTAAAATATTTTGTTGGTGTCATATTTATTTTGAAACAATTAAACAATAATTATTATTAGAAATATGTAAATGAAAACCACACTGTTAAGAGGTTCCAAGGTCAAATGATGGACTGTCTGACCTGAGCTCATCTCCAGAGATAAACCACCAAGTGCAAGAAGGTAATACTTTAGAGAAATTTTATGAATATTACTGAAGTTTTCATAATTTCAGAGGCAAATCCAATAGAAGCGAATCTAGCTGAGGCAAATCCAGTTGATGCATAAGATGAATTCCCCATTATTATTGCATCTGATACCTATTGAAACTGTAAGTAAGTCCAGTTCCAATAGTAACTATTTATTTTTTAGTTGAGTCCCGCGTCATTAATTACTTAATAAATATTCAAACTATACAGAAACTGTTGCTAGACAAGATTAACAAACTGGAGCTTTCTGTAAACGTGCAGTATCCGCAGGAGGGAGTCGAAAATGTAGGACCTCAATTGCCATGCAACACATTGGAACAACTTAAACAACTGGAGAATGTTTTAACTGCGGAAGATAATTACAATAAATTGGTAACTCTTCTCAGAGCTGGGCCAAGTACAAGTAAAATGTACTTAAGTACCGAGTACAAAGTACTTTGTATAATTCCTGAAGAAGTACAAAGTACCAAGTACTATACAAATTTCAAAGTACTTTAAGTTCAGTACTGCAAGTACAGTACTCAGTACTTTATAATTGTATTTTAAGAGTACATGTCAACAAGACAAGACTCGCTGGTACCAAGACTTGGTAATAGTGAAGCTTTGGAAATACCAAAGTTTTGAAACGTAAACGTAAGTTAAGTTATAATTATGTATGGCGACAGCAAATTATAATAGGCCTTTGTCGGTGTACCCATATATATATATATATATATCATAAATAATAATCATAAAAGCATATGTTAGAGGATAATTTATTGTAGCAGTTTACTGATATATAAATTGCTGTTGCAGTCCAAAGCGACATACAATTTTTAAAACCGCGGAACTACACCTTTTTTTTAATTTTTTGGGTTTCCTGTAAATATGTATTATTATTTGGTTCCAGAATTCAATTATAAATTTATTTTATTTTTAATAAATTTGCGAGGTTGGCAGAGGAGCTAAAATAAGTAATTACAATTATTTGTTCGTGGATTACAATTTTTAGTGTATTCCATTTATAACAGATTTATATATTTGCATGGATCCCCTAGGGGCAAAGTGGTGGAAAAGAGGATAAAATAAAAAATATACATAATATATTACTAATACTATTATTCCCAAACTGTTAGTAATGATTGTTATAAAGTTAGTAAAGTATTACAAAAGTTGTTCTGGTTTTACAAAAAAGTGGCTAACTTTTATAGCAATTAATAACCATGTATAGAGAACTGTTTAGTAAATAGTACTAAAAAATCAAAATGGCCTCAAGTAATTAATGGATGCCCCCTAATTAATTACCACGAGTACTATTTGCAACTTCAAATAATATTTGCTATTGCTTGAAATATTCGACATATATTTTTAATTGCGAGTTGTATTTGGAGGACAATTTTATCGAACAAATGATTAAAAAATAATAAAAAATTGAAAAATATTTACCTGGTAGCATTAGTGCCATATTCGCTGCAATTTGTACTAGTCCAATTTTCTAAACAATTACTCTAAATAGGCTAAAAATTGTCAAATAAAGCTCAGAGCCCTTGGTTTACTTTTGGCAGATGACAGGTAAAAATATTGCCCTACATAGTCTAAGCGATTATTGGAATTAAAAATATATCTATTAATATATATTTTTTCACCATAATATTTACTTTTATCATACACAAATTTTTTATATACAGGCGTTGAGTGAAGGAGCAGTTATTAATCAATGATTCAGGCGTTTCAATTTTAAATACCTATATTCAAATTTTGCACTACCCTAAAATAGGTGATAAATATTCGTTTTAAAGAAAAGAGACTAAAAATTGTTTTTTTCAGTAATGTGACACATTTTGAAAGTCTATATGCTCACAAACCCCTGTTGGTTAATATTCTAAACAACATTTTTAAAAATATTCGATTGTAGTTTAAAAAAAAATACTGCCGGCCAATAAATATATTTTTCAAATTTATAGAAAACACCTAACCCCTTACCCCTTAAGGGGTAAACTTGATAATATCTATAATATAGATTCTACATGTCATTTTATGCATATGCACGGAGAGAACAGTTTTGGGAATGGTTACTAAAAAGTTTAGTAATTTGGGGACAGCTTTAATATTTTAGGAGTGGGCGCTTTTGGGTTTAGTAATAATTTTCATATATTTAGCATAAGTGTTGTTTGGCAACTATGCCTTTACTGAAAAATAGTAATTACAAAATGAAGGAAGATCTAAACTTGAGTTTAATAACTACACTATAATGACAGTTAACTATTTTGAATTTACCATTAAATATGCACAATTAAATAATAATAATTAATTTAACCGAATTAAACGATAACCAACAAAATGCAAAAGATAGCCGACCAGGGCCGGATTTACCGAACAGACAACGTAGGCAGCTGCCTAGAACGGAAAAAATTAGGGGTAACTAAATACTTTGAATAAAATGATGATGAAGTGAAAAACTACTTGAGATAAAAATTTGTTGAAGAACGATTAAACGCACTCTCTCTTAGCTATAAAGTCAGATTGTCTCATGTCTTATTTCTATATTATAGACACGCCAAATTCCTAAATCCGAACCTGTAGCCGACTACATAGAAAAATAATATTGGGAATTTGCTTCCACACTTTTAGTATATTAATTAAATACAAATTAATAATATATTGTGAAAAGTTTTAATATAACTTAAAACTATTATTGACATGTATTCTAAATTAAAAAAGTAATAAATTATTAACTTAATAATGACACGTTAAATATTAATTATTAATATTTTATTTTATAGTAATTACTATAATAGTATATTATGTATCAAGTTTTATAAACGATATTTTAGTTACGAGTTTTATTAAGCAAGAGCGAAGCTTGCGAGCGAGTGTTTAATAAAAACTAGTGTCTAAAGAAGTTTATAAACGAGTTACATACTATACTCTATCTACGACGAACACAAAACAAAATTTAAGGCGAATTTTATTTGTTAAAAATTTGACATCTGTCAACTGTCACCCGGATTTAAACCTCACATTTTCTAAATTTATAATATAGCTAACTTAAAAGGCACTGTTGCTAACTTCAGCTCGGGACTAAAATGCCATAAAGCCACAGGTCGTCAATAGAGGAGTATATAAAATAAAATATCAATAATTAATATTTAGGATTCATTACTTTTAAGTTAAAAAGTTAAAAGTTTTAACAATCAATACCTACGAAATATTAATGGTAAAATGTTTAGTAATGGTTATTTTACAGATCGTATACTTTTACAAAATGTTCTGGTTTTACAAATAAAGGAATAAATACATAAGTTTTGGGTTTCATTAAGAATAGATTAAAAGCGAATGTTAGAAAAAAATATTGCAAGAAATTTAAGTCAGATATGCCTTAAAAAATGTAAGTCGTTCTTTATTTTATACTTAAAATGTATTTTGCAAACGTTAAATCTGTCAATATTAATTTTTTTTTAGTGTTCTATAGGATTTCAAGATATTTAAAATAATAAAAACTCCAATAAAAATATTTACATTTATGTATGGTTGTTTTGCTAATTAGCAATATTAATATAAGTAAATTTTGTCAAAAATACCACATAAGTAAACAGTTTTACACTGGATTTAAAAAAGAAAAAATGTCTAGTTAAAAAAATACTGGTGAAGCCAATTATACTCATATAAATTAATTTGTATAGAAATAAATAAGAAGATTTTTGTATATTTATTATTTTTATATTGCAGTAATAATAATAATATTATTATTATTCTAAATTATATAATAAAAGCTATAATTCTAATTTTATTATATTTATTACATGTTTATTGGGATAAATTATCAATAATAAACTTAAGATTCTGAGATTTTATGTAATCTTGAAGAACTTTTTAATAATTCTAAATTACATTTTTTTAAATTGTGAAATTTTAGGGATAATTATAATTATTAGTATTATACTATATTATAGTATTTCAGTATTCCAGCAAATACTATACACGAACACTACTATGACAAGCCCGTAAATTTAAGAAACCACAAATGCAGAGTATTAACGAATATTTAAAGCTTGACCTTGAATCTAAAAATAGATTTGTTACAGGTAGAATTGGCAACACCGCTGGGCTTTACAGCGATTAATCAGTATATATTTTTATACTAGTGGGCTTTTCAACGTATTAATAATATATGCTTGGGCTTTACAAGAACAAAAATGTTTCTACCGACAATCCTATAGGGAAATCTTTACCCCTCGTCTTTCCCCTCTATAGGTTTTTAATGATTTAAATGAGATAGAAGATAAGTATACACGCCTAAACCACTAGCAACTGCAGGGCTCCGAAGCGACCCATCCGTCTCCGGGCTTCAAAACATACCATTTATAGGTATATATATATATATATATATATATATATATACCTATAAATGGTATGTTTTGAAGCCCGGAGACGGATGGGTCGCTTCGGAGCCCTGCAGTTGCTAGTGGTTTAGGCGTGTATACTTATCTTCTATCTCATTTAAATCATTAAAAACCTATAGAGGGGAAAGACGAGGGGTAAAGATTTCCCTATAGGATTGTCGGTAGAAACATTTTTGTTCTTGTAAAGCCCAAGCATATATTATTAATACGTTGAAAAGCCCACTAGTATAAAAATATATACTGATTAATCGCTGTAAAGCCCAGCGGTGTTGCCTATTCTACCCGTAACAAATCTATTTTTAGATTCAAGGTCAAGCTTTAAATATTCGTTAATACTCTGCATTTGTGGTTTCTTAAATTTACGGGCTTGTCATAGTAGTGTTCGTGTATAGTATTTGCTGGAATACTGAAATACTATAATATAGTATAACACTAATAATTATAATTATACCTAAAATTTCACAATTTAAAAAAATGTACTTTAAAATTATTAAAAAGTTCTTCAAGAGAACATAAAATCTCAGAATCTTAAGTTTATTATTGATAATTTATCCCAATAAACATGTAATAAATATAATAAAATTAGAATTATACCTTTTATTATATAATTTAGAATAATTATATTATTAAGTATTATTACTGCAATATAAAAATAATAAATATACAAAAATCTTCTTATTTATTTCTATAAAAATTAATTTATATGAGTATAATTGGCTTCACCAGTATTTTTTTAACTAGACATTTTTCCTTTTTTAAATCCAGTGTAAAACTGTTTACTTATGTGGTATGTTTGACAAAATTTACTTATATTAATATTGCTAATTAGCAAAACATAACCATACATTTTTGACAAAATTTACTTATATTCTTCTTCTTCTTCTTAATTCTGAACACAATTCTGTGTTCAGAGGAATGACCTTTAGCTTAATTTAAAAGCTATTTGGCCAGCACATTATATTATTAAATTTTCTTTATTATGATCAAGGGTCTTATTTAAAAGAATCTGAGATTAACTCATCCCTTGAATCATTTATATATTGTTAATTATTTATTAAATTTTATAGAACCATGTCATCTTTTCGTTTCACTATGTACACATGGCTTCATACACAGAATTTTCCAATTATCTTTAATCTTCAATCATCCGATCCATCTCTTAATTATTTCCATATATTTTTGCAAATTCTTGGTTAAAACCAGTTTGTTTTTACACTGGGAGTCCGATTTTGCCTCTCCTGGGTCGAGAAGTCACTTATTTTTCAAATACTCTTTCATAGAGCAACCGACAGACACGAGAACCAAAACCGAACTGATTTGCTAATTAGCAAAACATAACCATACATAATGTAAATATTTTTATTGGAGTTTTTATTATTTTAAATATCTTGAAATCCTATAGAGCACTAAGAAAAAATTAATATTGACAGATTTAACGTTTGCAAAATACATTTTAAGTATAAAATAAAGAACGACTTACATTTTTTAAGGCATATCTGACTTAAATTTCTTGCAATATTTTTTTTTCCAACATTCGCTTTTAATCTATTCTTAATGAAACCCAAAACTTATGTATTTATTACTTTATTTGTAAAACCAGAACATTTTGTAAAAGTATACGAACTGTAAAATAACCATTACTAAACATTTTACCATTAATATTTCGTAGGTATTGATTGTTAAAACTTTTAACTTTTTAACTTAAAAGTAATGAATCCTAAATATTAATTATTGATATTTTATTTTATCTACTCCTCTATTGACGACCTGTGGCTTTATGGCATTTTAGTCCCGAGCTGAAGTTAGCAACAGTGCCTTTTAAGTTAGCTATATTATAAATTTAGAAAATGTGAGGTTTAAATCCGGGTGACAGTTGACAGATGTCAAATTTTGTTCGTCGTAGATAGAGTACACTGAGAAAAAAATGGGACAAATAAACTGTTTACCTAATACTTTTATTTGTAGTGAATATATTGTTTATTACCTCTAAATAGTCAAAATAATAACGATAAATATACTTTAGTAAAACTTTATGTGTCGGGAATAAAAATATATTTAGGATAAATAAACTGTACCCTTGTCCCATATTTAAATATTTTTTTTATTTGGGAGCAATAAACTTTTTTCTCCGTGTATAGTAAGTAACTCGTTTATAAATTTCTTTAGATACTAGTTTTTATTAAACACCCGCTCGCAAGCTTCGCTCTTGCTTAATTAAACTCGTAACTAAAATATCGTTTATAAAACTTGATACATAATATACTATTATAGCAATTACTATAAAATAAAATATTAATAATTAATATTTAACGTGTCATTATTAAGTTAATAATTTATTACTTTTTTAATTTAGAATACATTTCAATAATAGTTTTAAGTTATATTAAAACTTTTCACAATATATTATTAATTTGTATTTAATAATTATAGGTACTAAAAGTGTGGAAGCAAATTCCCAATATTATTTTTCTATGTAGTCGTCTACAGGTTCGGATTTAGGAATTTGGCGTGTCTATAATATAGAAATAAGACATGAGACAATCTGACTTTATAGCTAAGAGAGAGTGCGTTTAATCGTTCTTCAACAAATTTTTATCTCAAGTAGTTTTTCACTTCATCATCATTTTATTCTTAAACATTCTATATTTTGAAATTTTTTAATTGAAGACACTTGTCACGAAGTGTTTATTCAAACAATGCATGCAAAAATTCTCGGTTATTTTTTATCAAGAACTTTGTATGCTATACTAATTTAGAAAAAATTCTGTCCAAATTCATCCAAAGTATTTAGTTACCCCTAATTTTTTCCGTTCTAGGCAGCTGCCTACGTTGTCTGTTCGGTAAATCCGGCCCTGGTCGGCTATCTTTTGCATTTTGTTGGTTATCGTTTAATTCGGTTAAATTAATTATTATTATTTAATTGTGCATATTTAATGGTAAATTCAAAATAGTTAACTATCATTATAGTATAGTTATTAAACTCAAGTTTAGATCTTCCTTTATTTTGTAATTACTATTTTTGCCAAACAACACGTATGCTAAATATATGAAAATTATTACTAAACCCAAAAGCGCCCACTCCTAAAATATTAAAGCTGTCCCACAATTACTAAACTTTTTAGTAACCATTCCCAAAACTGTTCTCTCCGTGCATATGCATAAAATGACATGTAGAATCTACACTGAAAAAAATTTACGAAATTTTACACATCCAAACACACATTTATTTCTGTTTTTTTACTTAAGAAATGTGTTGTTCCATATAAAACATGTGCACACATACTTACATAAGTAAAATAGCATTAATTTATGTATTTTTTTAAATTAAAATGTAGTTTTTCATATTATTATGTAATAAATCCTTAAATTTATGTGCTTCTACGATTTTTAATGTACTTGTACTATTATTTTCCTAAATTTTACATTTACATGACCTTTGCATTTTTACACATTATATGTAGTTTTACAGTATGTTTGTACATATACATTTAAATACGTGGCATCAAAATAACCAACGATCAGATGTGTAAATTTACTAAATATTTTTTTGAGTGTATATTATAGATATTATCAAGTTTACCCCTTAAGGGGTAAGGGGTTAGGTGTTTTCTATAAATTCAAAAAATATATTTATTGGCCGGCAGTATTTTTTTTAAACTACAATCGAATATTTTTAAAAATGTTCTTGTTTAGAATAATAACCAACAGGGGTTTTGTGAGCATATAGACTTTCAAAATGTGTCACATTACTGAAAAAAACAATTTTTAGTCTCTTTTCTTTAAAACGAATATTTATCACCTATTTTAGGGTAGTGCAAAATTTGAATATATTTAAAATTGAAACGCCTGAATCATTGATTAATAACTGCTCCTTCACTCAACGCCTGTATATAAAAAATTTGTGTATGATAAAAGTAAATATTATGGTGAAAAAATATATATTAGTATATTTTTAATTCCAATAATCGCTTAGACTATGTAGGGCAATATTTTTACCTGTCATCTGCCAAAAGTAAACCAAGGGCTCTGAGCTTTATTTGACAATTTTTGGCCCATCTAGAGTAATTGTTTAGAAAATTGGACTAGTACAAATTGCAGCGAATATGGCACTAGTGCTGCCAGGTAAATATTTTTCAATTTTTTTTATTATTTTTTAATCATTTGTTCGATAAAATTGTCCTCCAAATACAACTCGCAATTAAAAATATATGTCGAATATTTTAAGATGTGTAATAGCAAATATTATTTGTAGTTGCAAATAGTACTCGTGGTAATTAATTAGGGGGCATCCATTAATTACTTGGGGCCATTTTGATTTTTTAGTACTATTTACTAAACAGTTCTCTATACATGGTTATTAATTGCTATAAAAGTTAGCCACTTTTTTTGTAAAACCAGAACAACTTTTGTAATACTTTACTAACTTTATAACAATCATTACTAACAGTTTGGGAATAATAGTATTAGTAATATATTATGTAGATTTTTTATTTTATCCTCTTTTCCACCACTTTGCCCCTAGGGGATCCGTGCAAATATATAAATCTGTTATAAATGGAATACACTAAAAATTGTAATCTACGAACAAATAATTGTAATTACTTATTTATAATTGAATTCTGGAACCAAATAATAATACATATTTACAGGAAACCCAAAAAATTAAAAAAAGGTGTAGTTTCGCGGTTTTAAAAATTGTATGTCGCTTTGGGCTGCAACAGCAATTTATAGATCAGTAAACTGCTACAATAAAATATCCTCTAACATATAGTGCTTTTATGATTAATTTCTAAAGCCGCCGTATATTTATAAAAATATATTGTACGCGCGTTGTCGGGCCCAGCAGTGTTGCCAAGTTTAGGGGCTGATAACGATACGTTAATATAAATGTATAAATATATACTCAGAAGCGCCCCCTACAGTGAAATTCTCCAAACTTTTTGTATAAATGAATGCATAAATGGTACTTTTTAAGGCCCATCAAAAATTTTAACAGGAGGGTGCAGAAAGAAAGGAGAATCGAATGGCTACTATATACTCGGGCTCCGTTGTAAAGCCCAAAGCCGGGTTTTATAACGTCGCTTTGGGCTTTAAAACGTATTAATGTTATCTTGTGCGGGCCTGTATAAGAGCGAATATACGTCTATAGGTAGGTATATATATATATATATTTATTTATAAATTTTATTAAGTATTTTGATTGACCATACGAGCATACTCATAAACAACACGTATTGTGGGCCACAATTTGTGGCGCGGAAAACCTTTTACGTACTTAGCTGGAGGCGCAGACAGGTCTCAACTTGTATAAAGTACTTGTAAAAATGTACTTATATTTTAGTCCCAAGTACTGAGTACTCTTAGCAGAATGTTACAAGTACAAGTACCAAGTACATTTACAAAGAAGTACTTAAGTATCAAGTACAAAGTACCCTAAAATGTACTCTAAATACTTTTTCAAGTACTTGTACTAGTAGATAATAAAGGAGATTTCTGGCTCACTTAACAACGAAATGGACATTATAAGAGTTCTGGCTTACTTAAACACCAAATTAACATTATGGGAGATCTACCTCACTTTTAAACATTAAATTAATTCTGGCTTACTTATATATGCGTACATTAGATGCAAAACTTTTGCAAATTTTTAAAAAATATATAGAAAGTTTTCGCTCAGACAGATTGATGGTATAAATTATTATTATTATTATTATTATGGATAGAACAAATTTTAAATTTTCAAATTGATGAATAAACAAATAAAATAATTTTAAGTAACAATTATAGTTATAATAATTTAACAATAACAATATGTGCGTGTGTGTAAGATAAAAATCGTAGAAAATCAATTTGTATTATATATAATATATACGTTCATATCATAATTAATAAAAGAAACAAAACGTGCAAAATAAATAAATAAACAATAAAATAATTGATTTGCTTTTTTTTTTTTTTTTACTTTAGAAAAAGTCAAAAACTATTAAATAAAACGGTTTATCTATTGTAATTTTCGACCCTTAGATATTTTTTCACACACATTTAAAAAGGGGAAAAAAGAAAGGGTCTCATACTTACATATTTTTTCATACACACTCAAAAACACACACACACACACACATTGTATTGTTAATGGTTTTTATTAGACGCGTTAAATAAGGGGGGCCCTCATTTGGGATCATGGTCTGTGTTATTCATACGGGTCATCTCTATTAAGAAATCGGGTTCAATTTTATTATAGACGCCTTTACATTCTTTTAAACACATTGCTTGCATATGATTTTAATTAAATCTTAAATGATTAAACAAGATTATATTGAAAGACGAATAAGGTTCAATTAACTGTTGGCAATATCTGGGTTATTAATTAAATGTTTTAAATTGAAGACACACATGAACAACGCCTTTAAATTTTTTTAAAATATTTGATTTGGGAATACATTTCTTACTTAAATATGTATGTTTTAGCTAAGTTTTGTTATATTTAAAATGAGTCTCGACAAATTCGGACATCACACTTATTTTAATGTTAAAAAAAATACTGATAAATTTTTAATTACTGAAGATATAGATTTTCAAAATTTTAAACTTACTAATGTGAAATTACCTGAACAAGATAATGATGCTGTGAATAGAATATTTGTTGACAATTATTTCAAATCATATCATATAGGTGTTAGTAATTCCTTACAATCTGTAATAGATAGTACAGATAAAGAAAATTTAAATATTAAAAAAAGTATTGAAAATTTAAAAAATCAATCTAATATTAATAACAAAAACATTAAAGCAGCAGACACTAATTTTAAATCAATAAAACAACAAATAATAAAATTAGAGAAAGACTTAAAAAGTAACGTAACTAAAATACAAAAAGATTTTAAAGAATTATCAAATAAAACTAATGATAATGTTAAAAAGAACTTAAATCAATTTAAAACTTTGCAAGATAAAATATTAAATGATGTTTTAGAAAAAACAACTAAAAATATATTGGATAATATACAACGAATTGAAAATTTACAAAAAAAACTTGATGTATATGAAAATATTGTAAAAAGAAACGAAAAGATATTGGATCAACAAATAATAGATACTAAAATTAATAATGTATCTTTTAATGCAACATTTGATGATTTTAGAATTCAACTGGAAGAATTTCTTAAAGCTATTAAATATTACCAAAAGCAATTGGAGTCTAATAATGCTTCTTATATAAATATGTTTAATAATTTGGAGAAACGTATAGAGATGTTAGAAACAAAATCGGCAAATCCTTAAAATGGATATAATAAATAAAATTTAATTATAAAATGCATAAGGTCTATGTACTCTTGCAATTTATTGTGCAAAATAAATATGTGTTTTTGGGAGAAGGGGTAAGATAGTAGGTATATAAAGCTTGTTTACTTCTTGATATTCATATAATCGTTTATATATTTTTTAGTTAAACAACAACTCAATAACAATATAAAGATGAGCAATATTTTGACCAAACTTAACGGTTGCAAGCATCTTCCATTCATAAAAATTAAAGAATTACAAGAAGACAAGAAATACGAACTGGTTAATCTTGAAGTTTTAGATGGTAAATATGGAGAATGTATTTTAGTTAAAGTTAAAGAATTTCCAAATTCTGTAATATTACCAAAACGATTTTCAAAGTTAATTGGTGATATTGAAAAAATTAACAAAGAAATTCAAAGAAAAAAAATTTATATGATTATGGAAGTTAGTGAAGGTTACAATGATGTAAAATTTGAATAATTAAAAACTTATACTTATATTTAATATTAATAATAAATATATTTTATATTTTTGAAATATTTAATCGCTAATATTAATGAATATATTTTAAGATTATGTAATCAAAAAATATTGTAGTTTAATTTAGTCTTAGGAATTTAAAATTATTTTCATTGTATTAATTAACTGCCATTGTCGGTGGCGTTGGTGGGAATAATAGTATATATAAGTCTGTTTTTAAATTGTAAGTTTATTAAATTCAAACTGTTATTTGAATTTAAAACAAACAAAATGTCTGACGTCAGTGAAATTTTTATCCAAATGAAAAGGGTGCAGCGAGAAAGGGAAACCAACAGGATGTTCAACGACCTGATGCAGAACCCGTACCCCTGGTTGGAGGAAATAATTGCATTTGATTTTTATGGAATTTTTTGGCTAATTCAGGGTCGATGGGGTGAGGATCACCCAGCGAACAATTGGGGGCATGAGGTGCACCAACACAAAAAAGATTTTAGGTGGCTTTATAATATTTAAATAAAAAATTATATCCACATTTTAAATTTGTTTTAATTTAACCTTTTCTGTCGATTATAATAATAATAAAAAAAAAATAAAATAATAGTTTTAGGAAGAGTCCCCTTCCATGAATACGTCGTCTAAAGATAGGTAGGAGAAACTCTATATAATACTATTACTATTAGTTTAAGTTTTAGTTTGAGAGAGCACATAAAAAATGTCTGCTTTTAAAATTAATCGAGTTGACCAAAATAAAATATATCGTAAAAATCATATTTATAAAAGGATTTTTGAATTGAAACAGTCAGTGACAAAACAACAAACAATATTAAATAAAAAA
Source organism: Brassicogethes aeneus (assembly GCA_921294245.1). Taxonomy (NCBI): domain Eukaryota; kingdom Metazoa; phylum Arthropoda; class Insecta; order Coleoptera; family Nitidulidae; genus Brassicogethes; species Brassicogethes aeneus. The sequence continues at coordinate 57,116,211 of OV121133.1, read as the reverse complement.
ATTACATATTATAAATTAATTCTTGCATTAATGAAAGTTCAAATATAAAGAAACTTGTTTAGACTTGTTGTTTCAGACTGAGATGGATGGTTAAATGGCTTTAATAGTAGAAAGGGTAAATATATAAATATAATATATATATATATATATATAAATATGTATATAATGTAAATATATAAATACTTTTAAAATTTTATTTACTTTGCAGTAAACTTTTGTATGTTCAACAACTAAAACTGTTTTTGTAGTGCTTGTATGAATAACTTATATTTTTGTAACGGAAAACCCTTTTACCCTGAGAGTGTTGGAATAATGGAAAACCAAAATGGGATATTTGAAATTTTTCGTAATTCAGTTCCTGAAGATAATATTTTTCCAGATTTAGTTAAGAAAGAAAAAGTGCGTCACCCTAAATTTATGTTAAATCAAGATCGATTGGATTCATTTGAATATTGGCCTGTAGGATTAAATCAAAAACCCCATGAAATGGCTAGTGCAGGATTTTTTTACGTTGGTTTAGGAGATCATTGTATTTGCTTTCAATGTGGTCTAATTTTAAAGGATTGGATTGAAACAGATGATCCTTGGGAAGAACATGCTATGTTTGGTGAAAAATGTACTTTTTTACAATTAAAATTGGGTAAAGAATATATTAAAAAATTAAGAGAAGAATATATAAATGATTTTTGTGGTTCAATGCATGATTGTCCAACACCGCCTCAAGCATCTTGTTCAGCAGAAAAACAAAAACAAGTAGAACAATCTACAACAATTAATAATTCACGTTCTAGAACTCCAAGTTATGCAGAAGAAGAAGAAGAAGAAGAAGAAGAAGAAGAAGAAAGTATTGAAAACAGTGAAGATATAAATTTATGTAAAATATGTTATAAAAATGGAATATCTATTGTTTTTTTACCATGTAAGCATACTGTTACTTGTGTAGATTGTTCAATTTCACTAAATAATTGTCCTATTTGTAGAGTTACTCTTGAAGCAAGTTTAAAAATTTATTTATCATAAGAAAAAAATATTTTTTATTTAATTTGTTTAAATAATACATTTTATACATACCTGTACTTTTAACTTTTTTTTTTTAATAAATATATTTATATTTTTAAAACATTGTTTTATTTTTTTTTTATATGAAAGGGGAATTAAATAAAAAAAGTGATATTTTAAAAAATTTTATTAAGTAAAATAAAATAAAATAAAAAAAAATGTTTTTTTTAAGTATTTTCGCTAAAATCTAAATATTCCATTAGCTCGTTATTATAATTATAATTATGTTTAATATTTTTTTCACTACCACTACATCTAAAATCTACTTCATCAAAATTTGTTTTCATATCCATTAGCTTGTTATTATAATAATATTTAATATTTTTTTCACTAGCACCATTAGTAAAATCTACATTATCAAAATTTTTTTCAATGTTATATTCCATTTCTTTTTTTTCAATTTTTTCCTTTTCTTCTGGAATCAAGATATTTTCCGGGTTCTTAATTTGTTCTTCCAATGTAAAGGAAGAAAAATTATCCATGCTGTTATACCATTCCTCTTCTAAATAATGCAAGTCTTGAAATGGAGTAGTGGATTGAAAACATTGTACTAACCTATTAATATCTTGAATAGTTAAAGGTTTAGCAATATCGTAAGCAATATAATATACAGACATTTTTTTATGTTGTTGTTGCTGCAACGTCTAAAACTTAACAAACATTAAATTATTTTATAAAGAAGTATTAATATTTAAACCTATAAAAAAAGTGGGGGAAAAATTCTTATTCTAATAAATTAATGATTATATTAAACTAAAAAAAAACCCAAAGAAAGAAAAAAATATATTTATAATGAATTTATTATTCCTGTTAGGGGAACGTAACGTATGATGCGGTCATGTAAAATAATGCAGTAAGCAGAAGTTTTATCAGGAATATCTGTACTTGTTTCCCACTCTAATCGAATATCAACTGTTCCAGAATTTAAAACATCATTTTGTCTAGAGCAATCAATTACAGCAATAGGAGCTATTTTTAAAAATTGTTCAGGTGATAAAAGAGGTTCGTTTTCTTTTTCAAAATATGATTGTTGAAAGTTTGAATACATTTCATACAATAAAGCATATTGATTTTTATCAAAATTTAAATTTAAATTATCATAGGGGTAGATTTCAGAGTTTAAAAACAATTTTATGTTTTTTAAATTGCAGTGATCGAAATAACCATTGTTTTTATAAAAATCATTTTTACGATCTGTCTGAAAAGCAACAATAACGTAACGAGGTTTTTCGAGCTGCGTTGCTGATTTAACACTCCAATTATGGTTTTGAGTTTTTTGTAATAAAGGATATTCATACATTTCCCAGCTTCGAAATCCTATTTCTAATTCTTTACCGGTTTCATATAAATTAAATAATTTTAATTTTTCCTCATCGGACACAACAATATGAGGCATTTTCCAAACTATTTTATCTATTACAATTTTGTTTGTTTCGGTATTTAATGTGTTATAAATTGCATTTTGATCAGAATTACTTCGGATTAATGTTAATTCTTGCCTTAAATTTATAATAATTTTTTTAAAGTCTTCTGCAAAACCAAATAATGTTTTTAACGGTACGCATACATTAAAACATCCTGAATTTTTATGAACTTCATAAAGAGAATCTGAATCATTAATATTCCACCCAGCATTTTTTAAACGATCTAACTCGTTTTTATTAAAAGAAACCAAACCTTTTATGGTAGTAGTTGTCCCAGGATTTTTTACACGGTCCACTACTTTACCACCAATCTCTAAACGTATTTCTTCAAATAAATGTCCAAAAAAGTTATTAACTAATTTAGCTGTATTGGACACAGTTCCATCTGCTTTTAATAACTTACCCTCAATGTATATAAAACTTTCGCTTGGATGAGTAAACAAATCAGATTGGTTAATTGGGATTCTAATTTCATCATTGTTATTAAAAGAATTAGATACATATGGTAAATATGAATGCTTTTCAACGTTTACTAGTGAATAATCGAAAAACGCCCTGTCAGTAACATTTAATATACTCATAGTTGTGTTTTTTTAATTTTAAATCCTAAAGATTTAAGGTATTCAATATTTGCTGGCGTTAATTGATTTTTTGTTGTTGTTGTTAACCGTTTAGCAATTGGTTCAACACTAAAATTAACGTTAGTTGCGGATTTATTATATTTAAAAACCATTGTTTAGTAGAGGTTTTAAATGAGCTCTTAACGTGATGGTCTCACCTCTAAAATTAAGCGTATTTCCATCTTGATCTACTATTTTAAAGGTTATATTAGTTATAAAATTTGTATTAATTGGTAAATAAATAACATTTTGTGGTGACTCTATAATTTTAAATCCTGCTGGAACAGACGGATAAAATTGATGTATTATATGTGAAATTTTTGAATTTTCATAAGATCCACTAACTATATTGCATAGTACTTTAATTGAATTTACCTTCATAATATCCACAGGCTTTTTCGAATGATATTGTTTATCTTTAGTCAAAACTTCTTTATCAAAACCTAATAAATCTCCAATTGAATCATTTTTTGTAAAATCAATATCTTGATCAGATTTAATAATACATTTTAAAGTATTTAAATTAGCTTTAATATATAAACTATATTTTACAGGCAAATCATTCAATTTTAAATTTAAATAATCGTTAATATTGTCAATATCATAAGTTCCTGTGGGTATTTCTATTATTTGATTTCCAATATAAAATTTATTATTAATACCTTCAGTTATATTTGGAATAGCATTATAAACCTCTAAATTAAGCAAACCTATAACAAAATCATTTTTATATTCTCTTAAATCAATGGGAGGGTTAAAATCAGTGCTAATAATTGATTCATTCGAGAAAAAACTAAACGTCTTCATAGATGAAATTGTATTATTTAACTGAATATAATAAATTATTAAACATTATTATATAAAAATTTAAGACATAAGTGACCACAATTATAATTTAAATTTTGATATCGAGTATGATTGTAAAATATGTTTGTAGGATCTAAACTATTAAAGTACTTTATAACTTCTTTAGGAGGTTTAAGATTACCAAAACTATCAAAGTACAAAATATTTCTATTTTTTTTAACGTAACATGTCCAATGGCTTCCGGAATTATTTTGATCATCAAGATTAATTATGCCATTTTCAATTTGTTGAATTTTACTAGGCAAATTATCTCTCATAAATACTCCGCGAAATTTTTTTAAGTTTTTAGTATATTTTAACAAATCAACATTAGTCAATGATCGTTTTGGTAACCTGTTTATTAAAAATTTTTGTTTTTTCCTTGATAATATGAATAGGGGTTAACAAATAGTCCATAACCTTTTTTATATGGTTTTAAAATTAATCCTTTACCCATAGCTATAGATTCCATTTTTTCGTTATGGCGTTGTTTTTCCTTAAGTTCTTCTTGCGCACTTTTTGCTTTATTGACTGCTGATGCAATAGAGCTGGCACCGCCGGCTAGGGCCCCTAACGCAGACAATCCTGCAAATATTGGAATTAGCGGAAGAAACCCGCCTGTTTTGGGAAATGAAATAACTCTTGGATATTTATTCTTATTTTTTACTTTTCGAAACTCTTTTAATGCTATTTTTATTGCAGTATTTACATTTTTACCTTTATCATTACTTTTTTTCAGTGCTTTATTAGCATTACTAAGAGCTTTTTTAAAAGTAACGCCTTTACCTGATATACGTTTCTTTTTACTACTTTTACTTTTTTTACCGGTACCTCTAATACCCATTCCTAATTTTCGTTTAACTTTCATGCCTGTAGTCACTAACCACGCATTTGCTTTTTCACCTAAAGATGCGTCTTTGGATTTCACTCGCTCCCAAGCTCGATTTTCCAATATCCAATCTGCTTTATGCCTTGACTCCAAATTATTATTTTTCGAATAGGCGATATCGTGCTCTTTACATGCAGCGTCTAAAGAGTTTATACCAGGGTCCCCCCTTTTAATTCTTTTATCTAAATTAGTTCCGGGTCCGCAATACTGGTACTTTCCAATCAAGTGTGCCTCGAAAGGTAGTTTATTAATTAACTTATTTAAAAGTCCGCTACCTTTTCGTTTGAATGTTTTTTTGCGAATGAGTTGCATAATTTTAAGTAAACTTATTTATCGAATATCTTTCCTATTCTATTGATATCATTAAACTAATTAAATTAAAAATTACCAATTTATTTATATAATAAACTGTTTACCATAAATTTATTTAGTTGTTAATCATGCGAATTGTTAAACAAAAGTGTCATTTACCAGTTAAACAATTTGATTTTTTTGCTCATAATAAATTACTTCGACATGGAACCTTGCTACCTAGCTCAATTAGATGTATTATATGTGGACCATCGAATAGCGGCAAAACAAATGTTATGTTAAATTTGATTGAAGATGTTAACGGTTTACGTTTTGAAAATGTATACGTTTATTCTAAATCTTTATATCAACCAATTTATGTTTATTTAAAAAAATTATTAAACCCCATTAAAGAAATTAAATATTTTGAATATAGCGATAATGAAAATATAGTTAACCCTTCTGAAGCTAAACCTAATTCAATTTTTATATTTGACGACGTTGCATGCGAAAAACAAAGTGTTATAAGAGATTTTTTCGCAATGGGTAGACATAATCTTATTGACTCTTTTTACTTAACTCAAACATATGCTCATACACCAAAACATTTAATTAGAGACAATGCAAATATGTTAATTATTTTTAAACAAGATGAAATGAATTTAAAACATATTTACAAAGATCATGTTAATACTGATGTATCATTAGATAAATTTAAAGAAATGTGTTCAAAGTGTTGGCAAGACAAATATGGATTTTTGGTAATATGCAAAGATTCTGATTTTAATTGTGGGAGATATAGAAAAGGATTTGATTCTTTTATATGTTTATAAAATAACTGTATTAAACTGACTGTTTAAACTATTTGTTTAATAGCTATAAAATTGATTGTTTAAATTGGTAGTTTAACAGATTGTTTAAACTGATAGTTTAAACTGATAGTTTAAACTATCTGTTTTAATAGCTGTTTAGTATAAATATAAATAGATAGCGGTTTATTTGTCAGTTGAAATAAATTTGTTGCAAGAAGTAGTCGACATGGATCAAAAAACAATAACAAAAAAATTAATTAAAAAAAGAAAAGATATTAAAAGTAAATTAAATTCTTTAAAATTAAATAGGTTTGAAACGGAATATGCTTTACAACCTCTAAGACAAATATTATCTGTTCATCAAAAAAATGAACAAAAACCCAAAGTAAAATTTGAAAATATTAAAAAAGAGGAAAAAGATGAGGGAGAAGAAGAGGAGATCGAAAAAGAAGCAGAGGTCAAAAAAGAAAAAAAACTTTTAACAAATAAAAGAGAGTTTGCAACCAGTCCTATAAAAACAAAAACAAGAGATGTTGGAACCCGAACAATTAAACCAAGGAAAATAGACTTTGCAACTAGTCCTATGCGAAAAAATACAAGAGACTTTGGAACCAGTCCTTTAAAACAAAACGAATCTTTTGAACATTCATCTATTGCAGATACCACATTACAAGACAGTTATTTTGATGATAATATTGAATTGGCAAATTATAGAGACTTTGGTACTTTAATAAATGATGATGCATCTTTAGATACATTCTTATTAAATGATTATAATGAAATGCCCCGTGAATATATTAAAAACCATATACGAGACACTGAAAATAGATATGATACTCATTATTTGCGGTATAATTTTGTTTCAGGCTATTATTATTATGGAGATTCAATAATGGATTTTATAGGAGATGATGTTGTTGTAAAAAATAAAACTACTGGTAAAAGTACAACATATAAAGGTACTTATGGTTTATATGAATTATTATTTAAAAATATACCAAACAACGAATTAATAACTCTAGATGATTTAAATAATTATAAAAATATTGTGTTAAGCACCAATGCACACAAAAGAAATTTTGATCCAAATGAACAAATAGCTGGTAGTAGAGGTGATAAGTATATTCTTTGTATTAAACCTATAGTTGATGAATTAAAAGAAGAAGCAAAAGAAAAGTTAAAAAAATTAAAAAATTTAAGATTACCACAACCGAAACGTCTTGTTGAATACTACGAAGACGATAATAACGATAAAACTTCCACAGCGCATAGTGGTAAAGGATTACTAATGCAATATAATAATAAACCTCTTGAATACGTTCATTATGATAACTTTAATGAGTTGGTTTCAAGACTTAGACTACTGGTAGCATCACAAATGGCAGGAAATAACAATCATAACAATGAAATTGTTAGTATAATTGAAGAATTAAAAGAAGCAAATATAATCGATTAAAATAATTTAAATTATTCATTAATAGTATAACCTTTATAGGTTTTAGTTAATTGTATTAAACAGAATAAAAATATGAATAAAATAATTGATTTTAAACGAGAAATAATTAATGAACTACACAAACCCGCTAGAAAAAAATTTAAACGCAGACATGTTATTATTAAAGGTTTAAACGACCTAATGCAGGCAGATCTCGTAGATATGCAACCTTATTCTAAACAAAACAATGGATTTAAGTATATTTTAGTAGTTATTAATACTTTTAGTAAATTTGTGTGGGCTTTACCTGTAAAAAATAAATCTGGTAAGGAAATTACACAAGCAATGAGTACAATTTTAAAAAATAGCTCCCCGAAAAATTTGCAAACAGATATGGGAAAGGAATTTTATAATAAAGATTTTGCAGAATTAATGAATAAATTAAAAATTAATCATTATTCTACGTTTAGCACTATGAAAGCTTCAATAGTAGAAAGAGTAAATAGAACTTTAAAATCTTTAATGTGGAAAGAGTTTAGCTATCAGGGTAATTATAAATGGATAAAATTATTACCCGAAATTGTTTTAAAATATAATTCAACAAAACATAGAACTATAAAAATGAAACCAATTGATGTTAATGAAAAAAATGAAAAAAATATAATTGATAAATTTAATCATATAAAAATATCTAGTTTATTAAATAAATTTAAAGAAGGTGATAAAGTTAGAATAAGCAAGTATAGAGAAGCATTTTCTAAAAGTTATACACCGAATTGGTCTAATGAAATTTTTACTGTTAAAAAAGTTCACTTAACAAATCCCACAACCTATATTTTGGATGATCAGTATGGACACCCGATTTTAGGAGGATTTTATGAATATGAGTTGCAAAAAGCTAAATTTCCAGATGTTCAACTTGTGGAAAAAATACTTAAACGAAAAGGAACAAAAGTGTATGTGAAGTGGTTTGGAATTAATGAAAATAGTTGGATAAATAAAAAAGATTTAATTTAATAAATGTATTAATAATAATTTTTACATTGTTTTATTTATTATCCGTTCACTGACACTAAATGACAGTAATAAACAACAAAAATTAATGCTATAAAACCAAAAGAACAAATACTTAACAAAAGGGTTGTAATTTTATAAATATTTAAATTTGATTTTATAGACAGCATATAATTATTTAAAGCAGTTGAATTAATTGGTACAATATGTTTTGAATTAATATGGTTATAATATTTATTATTTAGTAAATATCGAACTTTAAAATATATAAAATCTCCACTTCTAACTGCTAACGCACATGAACCATCTTGTATTTTCATCTCTTTCCATCCCTGAGACCATCTCTCATCGATTGAAGAGTTGTCCACATTATAAGTAATAAAACATTTTTCCGTGTAACGAGGATAATTTACATATAAAGTATTATTTATAACTGAAGATAACACCAAAAACACTGCCACTGTTTGCATGTTTGTTTAGTAAAGACAAACAACGAATACAATTATTTTATACCAAACTATATTTAAATAATAATCATAAATAATTAAAAAGGGGGGTGGGGGACTGTTTTATTGTAAACTATAACCCCAAGGTAATGTATTAATACCATCCTCTTGTATAATTCTTTTATCATCATTAGATGATAAAACAAGTTTATTTTGACGTGTTGTAAAAACTTGATGTTGAAGAAATTAAATATTGAGTTTTAATTATATTTGTAGAATTATTTAAACATTCTAAAAAATCATTAAATGTAATTTTTCTAATAACTGGTTTTCGAATTCCCTTTATTTTTTTAATATTGATTTTTGGTTCTACTTTATAGGAGTACATTTTAGCCCTAAGACCTACAAATTCAGTCATAATTTTACCAAAATTTTCATCCTTCATAAGACCTATCTTTTTTTTGTTTAGTTGTTTAATTCCATAAACATTATTTATGGGATATTCCGATGTATCAAATTTATGAGGAAAACGTTTTATAATATCATACACATTGTTATTAAAAATTTCGTAAATTAAACTATCTGTATCTGTATACAATAAATTTGAATCATTTGGAATTATCTTTTTTATAAAATTGTAATGAAAATCATAGAGAAATGTTTTTGAAATATCTAGAATTGAAAAGCCCACATAAATTGGTTTATTTATGGTAACTTCAAGTTTTTTTAATTCAATTAAAATAGTGTTTTCATCTATAATTACCGCATTATAAAAATTTGGTCTTGCAATATATTTTTTTGCACTTTTCCAATTATTAACAATTTTTAAAATTCTATGTTTTCGGACATTTTCCATGCATTTTCCGAAGATACTGTTAATTAAAAGCTTAAAATAATTTTGTTCAGATTTAAAAATGGATTTTTTTCTTAATTCAATGTTTAGGTTAATGTATTTTTCTAACCATGGCGCTTGTTTAAATTTTATTACGTTATGAATTTTTTTAACAACAAGTCCATTTTCTATTGCTTGCTTTAATAAAATATAATGAATAACATATTTTTCTTTAGTATTTAATGTTGTTAAAAGCTTTTTTCCCTTCGATTTAGAATTTGGGGGAATTAAATGTTCAGCACAAAACGGAAGGTCTTTATGTAATGTATGAAGATGGCTAGGATATTCAAGATCTACCTCTAAAATATATCCTATGTCAGAGTCCGGTTCTGGTAATTTTGTTACGTCAATTAAGCCTGGATCTACCCATTCAAAACCGCCATAAGGAAGATACGTTGTCATTGACCTGCCATATAAATTATTGATATCGAGTAAAATAAGATACTTTTCATCTAAAGAAGGGTCATAATCGGTCATATACTTATTATTTGCTTTGGAATATCTTTTACAACACTGTACCACTCCTCCGCGTAAACCTTTTTCTATTTGCATGCACATATCTATATCGGTTAATAATTCTAATTCATAATCTATTGTTTTTAACATTGCTTGAAACGAAAAACTAGGCGCACTAACAAAATTGGAAGGATCAAGTTTATATGTTTTTAAACTTGTTTTACGAAAATTTTCGAAAATATCCGCCAATAAAAGCACATCAGTCTTTAAATATAAATCGCTGTATTCACCTAAATTTTTAATATTAAAAACTTTCCAGACTTTTAATGCCGTTTCATATTCCTCATCTGTAATATTCGAATCGTTTAATAAACTATAAAAATGTTTTTTTTCCGGTAATTTATTTTCATTTAATTTATCCCAAGAATCAATATATTCGTAGGGAAATATTCCTTTTTGGCATAGTAAATTAAATTCGTTTTCATTTTGACAATTGGCTTTAGTAATTTCTTTTTCAGAATCTTCTAATTGAGAGCTTAATGTATCTAAGCTTTCGGGTAAAAATCGCAATGAATCTATGAACCTAAGGTAAATTTTAGCTTCTTTTACAAATTTTGAAAAAGAAATATATTTTTCCGTAGTGCTTGGTATTACAGATAAATTTCCTTCATATTGATTTAGTAACTCTTTAATTAGAAAATGAGAATCGTAATTACTAAGATTGTGAAAAACTACGGGAATAGTCTGAATTTTTTTAAAATTTAAATTACACAATTTGTGAGCTGGACCACGATAATTTGTTTTTTTATAGTTAATATCATTACATCCAGAAGCAAGATGAAAATGATCTACAACTTTTTCTTCATTTGGTTTAAAAGGTTTTTCACAAATGTGACAATGTGTAGCACTTTTAAAAGAATCCTTTTCAAAATTTGTTAAGATATCGATTTTTTTTATAGGAATATTTTTCAATTTCATTGCAATTTTTTTTAATTCAGAAACTAACCATTCTATGCAATCCTCCCCTCGATACAAGTTAAATTTTGATAATGAATTATCATATGAACATTTAAGATAATATGAAACGCTGAAGGGAATATGTTTATGAACATTAAATGAGTTTTTATTTAAATTTGAATCACATGATTTTAAAATGCATTCTATATCAGCATAAACAACGAACGGAACTATTTGTTTGCTATGATATTGCGTAAATTTTAATATATTTTCTCCTGGATTTGGTAAAATTGTTTTACATTCGTTAATATTAAAACAGTTTTCTAAATGTTTATCTAATAAATCTTGACGTAAAAAATAGTTTAGACATCTATAACAAATAAATTTTTTACCATGATGTTTTGAAATTTGATTTGAAATTAATCGGGATAAATCTGTTATTAACGTAAAATGAAAATTATCGTCGGATGACGGTATTGCTAACAAATTTATGTAATTTTCTGTTTTACGTTTACTTAAAACAATTGGTACTACAAAATTATTTTCAATACAATATACATTTATTGACAAATTATTTAATTTTTCAAATTTTTTAATATCGTTTAATTTGATGGGAAAGTTTATACCTTTATAATTTAAAATATTGACTAAATGTTTATAAGACGAGACTCGATTGGCATTTTTTCGATTAGGATTCATCGATGCTAATATACAATACAAAAAACAATATTCATCATTATTTTTAATGTTTAATACTGCTTTTTTATTTTTTATAAAATTAGGTAGTTCTTTAAAAGTCCCCCCTTTTAGAGGACTATATTTATTAATATTTATTTTTAAACCTAATATTTCTATTAGGCTCCAACCCGAGTCTCTTTCTTGGAATTCTTCTAATTTAATGTTTAATTTATTTACTATATTTTCATAAAAATATGTTTTTAAATTTGTTGTTAAGTCTATTACAGAATTAGCTGTTATAAAATGTTTTATATCTGTTTCTAATGTGCTTGGTTGAACAAAATTAACATATAAAATCGAATTAACTTTAATAATACCTGAATGTAAAGCTCTTCTAACTTTAATTGCAAAACTTCGAAATGCTTTTTTAAAAAAAAGATCAATATTTTTAATATTATTATTTACAATCATGCCTGTACGTATACGACCATTAAAACACGTTTTTACATCTTGCCAATAAACTTGTTTTTTAAATTTAGAGATTTTTTTGGTTTTAAATTACCCCCAACCTTAATTTGATTTTTAAAAATATTATGATAATAGTGTAAAAGAGTTAAATTTGACTCAATCTGAAACTTATTTTCATCGTTACTCAATAAATTTTTACGAATTGCTCTTTGCAATATTTTAATGATTTTTTTAATATGTTTTACTTGATTTTGGTAATCTACATTTTTCTTTAGTAAAGGTGTTATTTGTTTTATTTTTTCAATTACATCACAAGATAATTTAGATAACGATGACATTGTTTAAACACTTACAGTCAACTGGTACCTGCTGCTACTGCTACCTAGCTAAATATGCATTTATATGACTTGAACTCCAACGTCTCCTTTTTTTTTTATTTTTCCCCTCTTCTCCTTTATTTGTTTGTTCGAACAACAAAAAGAACATCAATACCACTAAAAAAGAAAAAATATATAAACATAATAAACGTTACAACTAGTTTTTTTTTTTAATTTACATTTTTAGTTGTTTGTATTAAACATAACAATGATAATGTTTGTGGTTGAAATACATTAACATTTATTTTATCATTTTTAATTACATCTAAATATTTTCTATCTCTTTTATGAGATGTAAATGGTTTTGTTAAATTGAATTTAATTAGATAATAAATATATTCTGTTTTATATGGTTCTAAATATATTGCATACTTACAAATATCTAAGTCAAAAGTACTAATAGTTTTTACAATAAACTGCTCCATAGTTAAACAAGAAAAGTCTCCTAAATAGATAAAATTAAAGCAAACACCATTTTCAAACACCATTTTTTCCGCGAATTCATATTTATATGATAATTTCATTTGGGGTATTTTAAAATTATGTTTAGTTCCTTCTATAAATATATCACAATCTGCATATGTAGTTATTAATCCCAATAGGTATAAAACAATACTGCCTGAAATAAAGGCTCTATTGTTTTGTACAATTTTTTTTAATTTGTCTGTAATTTTTGTAAAAAGCTTTTTGTTAAATGATGTTTGATCAATCACATAAAATAAATTTTTACTTACAAATTTAAAATGATGAAGATGTTCCATTTTTTTTTATTATCAACCAGTATAATATTATACCAAAAACATAATTTACAAAATATTGTTATCTTGCATTCAAATTAAATATATAACTTACCTAAAATTATACACCAACTCGCACTAAACTAAACTAACTGCATTAATTTTCACTCACAAATTTAATATGACGCCTAGACCGTTGCCAATAGTTTACTGATTTAATAAAAGTCAAACACAGACCATGATCCCAAATGAGGGCCCCCCTTATTTAACGCGTCTAATAAAAACCATTAACAATACATTGTGTGTGTGTGTGTGTGTTTTTGAGTGTGTATGAAAAAATATGTAAGTATGAGACCCTTTCTTTTTTCCCCTTTTTAAATGTGTGTGAAAAAATATCTAAGGGTCGAAAATTACAATAGATAAACCGTTTTATTTAATAGTTTTTGACTTTTTCTAAAGTAAAAAAAAAAAAGCAAAAATTTTATTGTTTATTTATTTATTTTGCACGTTTTGTTTCTTTTATTAATTATGATATGAACGTATATATTATATATAATACAAATTGATTTTCTACGATTTTTATCTTACACACACGCACATATTGTTATTGTTAAATTATTATAACTATAATTGTTACTTAAAATTATTTTATTTGTTTATTCATCAATTTGAAAATTTAAAATTTGTTCTATCCATAATAATAATAATAATAATAATTTATACCATCAATCTGTCTGAGCGAAAACTTTCTATATATTTTTTAAAAATTTGCAAAAGTTTTGCATCTAATGTACGCATATATAAGTAAGCCAGAATTAATTTAATGTTTAAAAGTGAGGTAGATCTCCCATAATGTTAATTTGGTGTTTAAGTAAGCCAGAACTCTTATAATGTCCATTTCGTTGTTAAGTGAGCCAGAAATCTCCTTTATTATCTACTTGTACTTAAGTACAAGTACCAAGTACATATACAAAGAAGTACTTAAGTATCAAGTACAAAGTACCCTAAAATGTACTCTAAATACTTTTTCAAGTACTTGTACTTAAGTACCGCCCAGCTCTGACTCTTCTATAGTTTTCTTATATAAAAAAAAGAAATAAAATAAATGTATTATTAATACATACACATATACATGAGTAACTTTTAAAACTTGATGGTACATTGAATGAATATGAGTTACGTGACGGAGTCACTCCTTATAAGGACATCATGCACAACCTCATTTATTTCGCTAACTCAGTTGTCAGCATTTTTACCTTACTAAATTATTCATTATAATTTCGCAGTCTGTAATTAGCTATCACTCAATAAACTTATTTTAATTAAATTATATTTCATTCCAAAACAAAAGTTATTATTAAATAAAAATAAATTGTTTTTAAAAACTCTTTCGGGCACTATCGTAACGTAATTGGCGCAGTCGGAGTTTCACCAAGACAATTTGGCAAGAAATTGTTATCGTCCCTACGATTAATTGGTGATTGAACCAGGTGAAATTTCAAGTGAGCAGACACAAGAAACCATCACCACACCCGTCGCAAGTGAGAGGACATCACAGATGCAGACGGTACCAGCAACGATAATTTGCCTGTAAGTACTTATGTCATTTAATGAATATAGATTGTTCCCTAACGACCCCAAATCAGACTCAAGTTCCGAAACAGATAGCAGCGTCGATTTAGACGACACCATTATTGAAAATATTTTAAATCAAACCCCTGACATTAATCTTGCTAATTTAAATATTTCCGAAACAAATACCCCTAACCCAAACATGGCTAACGTCCTTAAACCCGAATACCTTAAAATGATCCCAGAATTTTCCGGAG
Source organism: Brassicogethes aeneus (assembly GCA_921294245.1). Classification (NCBI taxonomy): domain Eukaryota; kingdom Metazoa; phylum Arthropoda; class Insecta; order Coleoptera; family Nitidulidae; genus Brassicogethes; species Brassicogethes aeneus. Next base: position 57,100,981 of record OV121133.1, on the reverse strand, counting down.
AATCCGAACTTCTACCACGTTTTATTGAAATTTGTGAAAAAATAGTCACAAAATTCTATAATGCCCAAGACCCAACAGATTTTCAAAATGAATATTTAATGTCTAGTATTTTAGCAAAAGTAACAGGCGATGCCGCCATCAAAATTTCATCTTGTTTAATTACCAATTGGGCAGAACTAAAAACTGCTCTACATAATACATATAGCGATAAAAGAGATGTTTTTAGTTTAGGTATCGAAATGACCGAACTGAAACAAGGATTTAGAGAATCAGTTTTCGATTTTTATAATAATATTCTTACTTTACTTAATTTACAAATTGCTTACTTAACTATCCATCTTGAAAATGCAAACGAAACTGCAGTTTTAACTGCATATTTAAGAAAATACGCTCTGCGTGTTCTTTTAAGAGGTCTTCGCGAACCTATAGGTTCACTTATGCGTACCAAAAACCCTGCAGATTTAAATACCGCACTTAATATGCTAACTAACGATTTTCAGTTGGAAATAAATAATCAAAATAGTAAAAATCATATTTCGCAACCTAAATCGAAATTTAACAACTATAAAGGAAATTTGCAAATGCACAAACAGCACCAAATTTTCCCAAAACCATTACCCTTAACGAATTATCCCCATAATTATCAACCAAAACCAAGAAATATGAACACCCAATCAAATAATACTAGTAACAATTTTAGTAATAGAAATAACTTTAATAATAACAACAATTATCAAAACCAACCGGGTCCAAGTTATAGAAATGACGTTTTAATCCAAATCCCAACGTAAGAGTGCCCAAACCAACCCCTATGAGTATCTCTACACGTAATACTAATATGTCACAGGGTAGGCAAAATTTTACAACTAATAATTTTAATAATCAAAACAGATCTTCGCCAAATGTTCAAATAGAGGAACTGTTTAATTTGCATAGCGATCCACACGTTGATTTCCCAAGCGAAAGCGAAAAAATTGACGACGGCGCGGATTTTTTAGGAAATTGAGCCTCGGAAGAATACAAATAATGAGTTTGACAAATGATAAAAGTGAACTTTCTTATATAATCTTTCCAAAGTTAAATTTAAAAATTTTGATAGACAATGGAAGCACAAAATCATTTGTTAAACCAGATATTGCAAATAGGTTATTTTCAAAAAACATAAAATACAACCCTTTCCTTATATCAAGCGCACACGGTACCTCCTTGGAAAAGTACAGTACAGAGATTCCTTGTGGAGCATTATTTAAAAACAATATAAATTTAAAATTTCATTTATTTAATTTTCATAAAGACTTTGATTGTTTATTAGGGTTAGACAATTTAAAGAAAATTAACGCGGTGATTGATCTACAAAACGACGTATTAATCACACCGAACTGTAGAATTAAAATTCACTATTTAAAACTGTCTAGTGGGCCTGTCAGCATAGTAGTCCCAGCTAGAACCGAACAAATAATAAAAATTAATGTTAAAAATGTTAAAGACGGAGACGTCATTATACCCTATATGAAATCTGGCGATTTGGAAATCCCAGAAAGTGTAGCTACTGTAAAAAATTTTACTACTTATTGTAGTGTTGTTAACCCTACAAATAAAGACATTCCCGCTAAAATTAGTCCAATTCATGTTAAATTGTTTAATGAATTTAGGGAACAAAAAGCAACAAATTTTAATAACATAAACGTTTATTGTGGTGATACAACAATTGATCTATCGAAAATAAAAATTAACCACATGAACGATGAAGAAAAAAGTGTAATAGAAAAATTGTTACGCGAATATTCTGACATTTTTCATACTGAAAATAAACCCTTAAGTTTTTCAAGTAAAATTAAACATAAAATAATTACTAAAGACGAAATTCCTGTTTATGCAAAATCTTATCGGTTTCCACAAATCCATAAACAGGAGGTGGAAAAACAAATTAAGAAAATGTTAGAACAAAAAATTATAAGGCCTTCATATAGTCCGTGGAGTTCACCTATTTGGGTTGTGCCAAAGAAAGCAGACTCTTCTGGCCAACGCAAATGGCGCATAGTTATCGACTATCAAAAGTTAAATGAAAAAACTATCGATGATCGATATCCGTTACCAAACATAACGGATTTGCTTGACAAATTAGGGCGATGTATGTATTTCAGTACCCTCGACCTTGCCAGTGGCTACCACCAAATTGAAATGGCACAAACAGATATTCAGAAAACCGCTTTCAGCACAGAAAACGGTCACTACGAATTTCTACGTATGCCATTCGGGCTCAAAAACGCCCCAGCCACATTCCAGAGAATTATGGATAACCTTCTTCGCGGTATCTTAAATAAAAATTGTTGTGTATATCTTGATGATATAATATGTTTTAGCACAGGGTTACAGGAACACATACTTAGCCTCAAAGAAATTTTTAATAGATTACGTTCTGCGAACTTAAAATTACAAATCGATAAGTGTGAATTTTTCAAAAGGGAAGTCGCATTTCTAGGTCATGTTGTAACACCACACGGCGTTAAACCTAATCCTGAAAAAATTAGAGCTATCCAAAACTACCCCATACCAAAAACAACCAAACAAATTAAAGCTTTTCTAGGTTTATTAGGATATTATAGGAAGTTTATTAAGGATTTTGCTAAGTTAACTAAACCCATGACAAACTGTTTAAAGAAAAATAATAAAATAGATGTTAACAACATCGAGTACAAAAATTGCTTTAACCACTGCAAAAACCTTTTAATTAACGAACCAATCCTTCAATACCCTGACTTTACTCAACCTTTTATATTGACGACGGATGCCTCTAACTATGCACTGGGTGCTGTACTTTCCCAAGGTAAAATCGGCTCTGATTTACCAATTGCTTACGCAAGTCGAACACTTAACGACTCAGAAATAAACTATAGCACGACTCATAAGGAATTTTTAGCGATTATCTGGGCAGTCAAATACTTTAGACCTTATCTTTACGGAAAAAAGTTCAAAATTGTCTCAGACCATAAACCGTTACAAGGGTTAATATCAATGAAGGAACCAAACTCTAAATTAAGTAGGTGGCGCCTATATTTGGAACAATACGAGTATGAAATAGTTTATAAAAAAGGTATCTTAAATTCTAACGCAGACGCATTATCAAGAATACCCTCAGACTTATCGGATAATAATAAAAATACTCCAGAAAACCTATATAAGGAAACCACTAACAAAAATAAGACGACAAATAATTTAAGTTACGCACAAGTCCTTAAAGACAATACTATACAAGACAATAAAGATTCGGACTACATTAGAGACAACCAAAACATACCTAAACACGAAATTAACTTAATCGAATTTGAAAACGCAGTAAAACAAAATAAAACCCTTAACGAAATACTTTATAACAATCTCCAAATAACCAACCCAAATGTTAAAATAGTTTATGACGATCTATTTAATTGTCAAGATGAGACATCACTTGCACACTGTGTATCGCAATGTCTAAGTATGAATAAAGGAATTGCTCGTAAATTCAAATAAAAATTTAATTGCATAAATACCCTAAAGTCACAAAATAAACCAGTAGGTGAGGTAGCATATCCTAATCATCCTAAAAGAAACATTTATTATCTTATTACAAAAAGGTCAATTAGGGACAAACCCACATACTTTTCAATTATAAGTGCCCTAATTACCCTAAAAAGACTCTGTATAAATTTTAAAAATTACTCAGTCGCGATGCCAAAAATTGGCTCAGGATTAGATAAATTAAATTGGAATATAATATTTAACTTAATAAAACTTATTTTTCAAAACACAAATATTAAAATATTTATATATGATATTGAACCCTGTCCTAATTTAAATATTACTGACCATAAAGAAACAAAAAACGCAATTTCCTCTTTCATAGATGATTTTTGTGAAGAGTTAAATAACAGTCAAAACAAACCTGATACCGGAAATACCGTCAACGAACCTTTAATGCACTACATGCAAAAATTCAACGACAGCTTTTCCGCGGTTAAAGATACGGACAACACATCTGTAATTGTAGAAACCGACGACATTGATGACAAAGAACGTAGTCAAGACATTGAACCGACAAAACAAACGGAAGACAGTGACCTAAACACAATACACTCTAATTCCGAAAACCCTATTGTAAGTATACCCATAGTATCATGTCCAGTAAATTACGGAAAAAACCAAATAATAATTTCTCTTGTCGAGTATGCTCCTGCGGAACCATCCAGAATAATTTTATATAGAACAAAACAAAGACTGTTAGTACAACTTTCAAAAAATAATTTTGAACAAGACGTGATTAAGTTAATTAAAGACTATATCGCGCCAAAAATTAAGTATTATGTCTACTTCGAAGACCCAATTTACGAAAAATTTTGCTGTGTATTGCAAACATTTTTTAAAAATTCACAAATTAATTTAATTAGGTGTACAAAATATCTTACAGACGTTATAGGTGAAGACGAAATCAGACAAACAATTATTAATTATCACGAGGGAAAAACAAACCACCGCGGCATAGAGGAAACAGAAAAACGAATTAAAGAACACTACTATTTTCCAAACCAAAGAAATACAATCCAAAATTATATAAATAACTGCGAAATCTGTCAACTTACCAAGTATGATAGAAACCCATTGAACCTGAAATTTAATATAACACCTACGGCTACAAGGCCATTTCAAATACTACACATGGATAGTATTTCCCTTGAAAAATGTAAATTTCTAACAATAATAGACACTTTTTCTAAATATAGCCAAGCATATAAACTTATCTCAGCTTCCAGTATAGAAGTTATAAATAATCTGATTAAATATTTTACACACCATGCAATTCCGGAACAAATTATCTCGGACAATGGTAGTGAGTTTAACAATGGCATGTTAAAAGAGCTTTTGCAACTTCATAAAATCAAAATTCATTTTATAAGTTCTCAACATCCCGAATCAAATTCCCCAATTGAGCGTTTCCACTCTACATTAATAGAACATATCAGATTACTAAACAACCAAGACACCTTTAAAAAAGAACCCATTGAAATAAAAGTTAACTACGCTGTTTTAGCATATAATAATACTATACACACGTCAACTAAATTAAAACCATCAGAAATAATAACGGGACACTTAGGCACAGACTCACCATTTAACCTAGAACTAGAAAAACAACTTTTAAATAATTATATTTTTAATCATAAAGAAAAAACTCAGTTACTCTATAAAAGTATAAACGAAAAGGCAATTAAATCAAAGGTAAAAGTTATAAATAAAGCAAATAAAAATAGGGAAGATATTCCAAAAGTAATTCCTAAAAAGGTGTTTGTAAAAAATAAACAGAAACAGTCAAAAACAAAAAATAAATATAAACCAGAAACATTAAAATTCATTAATCGGAACCTAAAAACAGCCAACATCGACCCAACTCATTTTAACACTATTGATAAAATTCATTTGTCAAATATCAAACGTCCAAGAAACATAGATAAAAATAACCAGCAAAATCTATTATTTGCAGGTTGCTCACGTTCGTCCGAGCAGCAGACATCTTCAACATAACAAAAAATTTGGGCATACTACCTATAAGGTTGGGAGCGGCGAAACTTCAACGTTCCGAGCATACCTTTGTACACTATTATAATTTAGAACCCCTTTACGAACAATATAACAATTTAAATTTAGAATATGATAGGTTAAGTTTAATTAGTCATAATAAATCCATGTATAATAGGGAATTAGAAAATTACGATAAAATAATAAAGTTTACACAAAATAAAATTAAACAAAAAATTAAACAAATAGGTTTAAGTTTTGATAAAAGTAGTTATAGAAATAGAAGAGGGCTTATTAACGGTTTTGGTACGGTAATTAAGGGAATAACCGGTAACTTAGATAATAACGATGGCGAAAAATTTTCAAAAATATTAGCAGAAATACAGCAAGATAGCTCAAATATCAAATCGCAAGTAAAACTACAGTATTCAATTAATCATAAAATAATAAAAAATTTTAATGACACTCTTCAAGATGTCCAACACAATGAAAATACTTTAAAAGATAAAATTATACAATTAAATAAATTTGTGAATGAACAAATACAAAATCAAATTTTTATCTTGTTTGCGCAAGATTTGCATAACCAAATTCTACTAGTATATACCACTATACTAAATATTTTAAAAGACGTGGAAACTTCATTAACATTTTGCAAATTAAAAGTATTACACCCTAGTATTTTAACAGGTAGAGATCTTTTTGCTGAAATACAAAAAATTGAAAACAATTATAAAAAGCAACTTCCGATAGAAGTAAAATTTGAAAATATTTTGGAGTTTGAGGATATTGTAGAAGTTAATTGTAGAACAGAACCTGGTAGAATTACATTTTTCCTTTCCCTTCCTATTGATTATGAAACTGATTTTGAACTTTTTCATATTATTCCTATTCCAACTTTGTTCGAAAATAAATTTGTCACTATTATCCCAAAAGCTCAATACGTACTTAAATCAAAAGAAAACAACAATCTTATTCCATTGAATGACGTATGTAAAAAAGGTATAAAATATCAATGCGCGAAGCACCTGTCTACAAACCACAACATCACTTGTGAAGAAAATATTGTCCTTCGGGAAAGCATCAACTCCTGCTCCTATATCAAACTGGAAATAACAGAAAATCATTTGGAAACAATCCCAGAAATAAACCAATACCTGGCAGTTTTTCCCTTCAATGAAAAAATAAGTTTAAGATGTCAAAAAGAAAACCAAGTCAAATCATTAACCGGAGTCTACCTTATAGAACAAGGAAATTGTAAAATCATCTTCAGAGGTAAAGAACTACTATTTGAAGAAACCTCTTTTGGCAGCCCCACTTTACTTAATAACATCAACCTCGCAATAGAAGAAAAGCAGATCCAAAATCTCCAAGTTAAATTGAAAACGCTAAAACTAAAAGAAATCCCAGAAAATGTTTTCACAACAACTGATCAACACCAGCATTCAACATTCAATATTGTCACACCCAGCATCATGACAATTATCCTGTATGTTACGATAGCAATCTACCTCATATATCTTGCCATAAAAATTACAAAGAGAAGAAAGGACAATAGAACCAAAGCAGATAATGAAATAAAGGAAGAAGAAGAAGAAAAACTCAACCCACTGTTATGCCAACGTAACATATGTAACACCACAACCGGAACGTTACATAAACGTTTTGATAATAACGTTAAATAGATGCTGCGCGGTACCACCATAAGTAACATCACAAGCGGAACGTTACATAAGCGTTTTAAAAATACCGTCACAATGTTACGTTGCAGAAGGCGGACATTAACTGTAACTGTGACGATGCCGTTACGTTTATGTTACCTTATTGGACACGTTACAGTAACTCGTTAACAGTAATAAAACGTTTAAGCAACAGATCCTTGCCAAGTGGGTTGGTCATAAAAAATCATGACATGATTTTTTATGTTATCGGTGTTTGGATATTCATTTTTGAAAAAGTATGTTAACAATTAAATCAACAGTTTAACATTCAATATTTTATTGGATTTAAATTAATTATATAGTTAATTTAAATCTAAGAAAATATTAAATGTATTTAACCGCAAAAACTGTTGATTCAACATAATTTTTCTCTTAGTGTACGAACGTGGCGCAAAAATAATTATCCAAACACCTTTGGCAAAAAAAATCACGACATGATTTTTGGTGCCATCGGTCAATCGCAAACAGCGATGGCATAAAAAATCACGACATGATTTTCATTTCTCACGCAGTGACATCTGGATGATGTCCGTATGAACAAAATTTGTGAAAATCACGACGTGACGTTCGTATGATTTTTATTTATTACGCGGTGACTTCCGTATGATATCAGTATGAATAAAATTTGTGAAAATCACGACATGATGTTCGTATGAATATCACGAATGTTGTCCGGGTAGGTTTTAAATTCGAAGTTCGCAGGGCTCATACGCATGCGCAAATTTTGCAAATATCACAACCTGAGTTCTACATGATATCACTGTGATGAAGCATGTGTATGCACTCAGGATATCACAGCGTGATAAAAAAAATCACGTTGTGATATCATCATGACTTCACCAGGAAATCCCGATTGTTGTCCGGGGCGTTATTCAGTGTGATAGAAACAAGTTATTCTTTGTAAAGTCATTTTATTAAGTATTACAAAAAAAAGAAACTTAAGTCATAGAACGAGGAACATCAATATTGATGAAGTAACTGGTCAACTTATTGATCTTAATTTAATATTTGAATTTGCAAATAGTATTAATAATTATTATTAATTATTATTAATTATAATAATAATAATAATTATAATTATTATTATTATAATTATTATTAATTATTATTATTATTCTTTAAAGAAGAAATTTCTTCTTCATCACCTTTATTTGTATTGTTACTATAAATCTGCATCACGCCCCAGATAGTACAAAGGTATACTATGGACGTATGCTCGTGGACGTCTGTATGTACATAGGATGTCCATTTTTTTTCTATAGACGTCCCATGGACATCCGTTTAGAGTCTAGATGTCACAACTTTGGACATCCATTAGTCGTCCACCGATGGACGTCTATAAGGTGTTTGAACCATTCCTCCCTCTGATAGCACAGTTTATTCTAAGAATGTTTTTTAAACCTTCCAGTGAGAATATTCTTAGGATCATGCTATATATCTTCTATAGAATGTTTTTTAAACCTTCCAGTGAGAATATTCTTAGGATCATCCTATATTTCTTCTAAAGAACATGCTTAAAAGAAATACATATAGCATAATCCTAAGAATATTCTCACTGGCCTCTAGGCAGGTTCTTAGAAGGTGCAAAGTTTAGTGGTAAAAATTAATCCACTCTTAACATATGCTTAGAATGTTGAGAAAGTAATTAGTATTAAATACTAAGTAAAAAACAACCCAAAATATTTTTTATAGTTATTTATCAAATTAAAACAATATTAGATAACAAAAATACTTTTACTATAGGTATTCCCTTGTGGAAATTTTTCTCTGAGAAAGTCTTACTTTCTCTGAAAAAGTCTGAATAATACTTATTAAGTCGGAAAAAGTCAGAATAAGACTTATTAAGTCGGAAAAAGTCTGAATAAGTCTTATTAAGTCAGACTAATAGCAAGATTTGGGAGTCTTCTGGAAGAGTTAATAAGACTTTTTCAGACTTAATAAGACTTTTAGTAGAGAAATGGTAGGTACCTATGGCGATAAAAATAAATATCCGAAATAATTCATAGAGGTTGTATTTGGTTATCGTAAAATAAAACACATAGACAAGTATTTATTAACATTTTTGCTGTTGTTATAAGCCAAGTTTATTGCATAATTACCTATATACTAACATAGGTAAGATGTAATAATTATAACAATTATAATTTTATACATACGATGCGCTTAACATGCTTTCATTGTTTCCGTCATAGAAAAAGGAGTTAATATCAAGTCTATAGACATGATATTTTCGATAGACTCATAAGACAAATATGGTTGATCTTCGTGTTTCATTCATCTTTGTATCATGGTTGATCTTCCTGTTTACGTACAGTGTTGCCATAAAAGTTCCTGACCATAAATTACAAAATACTAAAATAATAATAAAATTGTAACAAGATAGAATAAAATAATTGTGCATATTTAGTAAATATACAATATTATTTACTGAAAATTTCTTTTGTTATTATTTTGATAGAAATTTGCAAATCACCCGCAAATATTATGAAAATACCCGATTTTCGAGTAAAATACTTGCAAACGGCAACACTGTGTCCCACTGACAGGTCAGCTGTGCTCTAATTGGTCAGCTAGCTAAGCTGGTCTCTCGATATTACGTCTTACGTCTATTGTTTGTAACAATGTTTAGATAGGTAAATATTTGCGTGTATCAAAAGAAACTATTAAAATAAAACGTACAGTGGCAACTCCTTTTTCTATGGTGGAAGCATGCATGTCAAGCGCATCGTATGTATAAAATTATAATTGTTATACCTAATTATTACATCTTACCTATGTTATTATATAGGTAATTATGCAATAAACTTGGCTTATAACAACAGCAAAAATGTTAATAAATACTTTTCTATGTGTTTTATTTTACGATAACCAAATACAACCTCTACGAATTATTTGGGATATTTATTTTTATCTCCGTAGGTACCTACCATTTCTCTACTAAAAGTCTTATTAAGTCTTAAAAAGTCTTATTAACTCTTCCAGAAGACTCCCAAATCTTGCTATTAGTCTGACTTAATAAGACTTATTCAGACTTTTTCCGACTTAATAAGTCTTATTCTGACTTTTTCCGACTTAATAAGTATTATTCAGACTTTTTCAGAGAAAGTAAGACTTTCTCAGAGAAAAATTTCCACAATGGTTTTATTTTATGTTAAAAATAAATATTTATTAATTTGTATACCGATTTTTTATTTCTGAATTAACATTTTTATGTATAATAATCCTACTATCTTCAACTTCAATCTAATCTGACTTATCCCACAAAATTTTCCAATTTTACTTTTTATGAAATAATGTCATACAACTGTATGACATTATTTGTATAAGTTAACTTATGGTTCTTCTTCTTCTTCTTAATTCTGAACACAATTCTGTGTTCAGAGGAATGACCTTTAGCTTAATTTAAAAGCTATTAATAGCCAAATTTGGCCAGCACATTATATTATTAAAATTTTCTTTATTATGATCAAGGATCTTATATTTAAAAGAATCTGAGATTAACTCATCCCTTGAATCATTTATATATTGTTAATTATTTATCAAATTTTATAGAACCATGTCATCTTTTCGCTTCACTATATATGTACACATGGCTTCATACACAGAATTTTCCAATTATCTTTAATCTTCAATCATCCGATCCATCTCTTAATTATTTCCATATATTTTTGCAAATTCTTGATTAAAGCCAGTTTGTTTTTACACTGGGAGTCCCATTTTGCCTCTCCTGGGTCGAGAAGTCACTTATTTTTCAAATACTCTTTCATAGAGCAACCGACGACACGAGAACCAAAACCGAACTGAACTTATGGTTCAGAGGTCAAATTGTTTATTTAATATTTTTAAATAAATATATATTAATATGTCGCAAATTTCATATTATAACAGTGAGGCGTATTTGTCGCCTCCTGAAGAATTTTACGAATGTAGAATCCAACATATTAGAACGTGGGTATCTGACATATTTGGAAATATTCTCAAAAGCTTCCTAGAAGCTCCATAAGAAACCTTCTGAGAACATTCCAAAAACGTATTCTTAAAATGTTCTTAGATTGCAAAGCATGCTTTTTAGGAAGGTTTTAAGAAGCTTCTAAGAATCTACTTGCATCATCAAAAGGGTATCTATTGAATGTTTTAAAAGTCCCTAAGAACATTCTTAGCAATAAGGGAAGGTTCTAAGAATATTCCATTATTCCGAGTCGTATCTTCTTAGAAGATTCTTAGAATCACATTTTGCTATCAGGGGCACAGTTTATTCTAAGAATCTTTTTTAAACCTTCCAGTGGGAATATTCTTAGGATCATGCTATATTTCTTCTAGTCATGTTCTAAGAATGTTTTTTAAACCTTCCAGTGAGAATATTCTTAGGATCATACTATATTTCTTCTAAAGAACATGCTTAAAAGAAATATAGCATAATCCTAAGGCCTATAGGCAGGTTCTTAGAAGGTGCAAAGTTTAGTGGTAAAAATTAATCCATTCTAAACATATGCTTAGAATACCATAATCTACGTATAAAGGTACCTATACTTAGTATTAAATACTAAGTAAAAAACACAACCCAAAATATTTTTGTATAGTTATTTGTCAAATTAAAACAATATTCGATAACAAAAATACTTTTACTATAGGTATCTAAATTATCCGGCTATTACATAAAATCTTCTATCCAACTTAATTACAATGATAAATGTTTTTTTTATGAAGAACTATTTGGTTTTTTCTTTTATGAAGAATTATTTTATAAGGAAATATTTTGTTTTTTATATTTTATTTTTTGTTAAAAATAAATATTTATTAATTTGTATACCGATTTTTTATATCTGAATTAATATTTTTTTGTATAATAATCCTAACTATCTTCAACTTCAATCTAATCTGACTTATCCCACAAAATTTTCCAATTTTACATTTTATGAAATAATGTCATACAACTTATGGTTTAGAGGTCAAATTGTTTATTTAATATTTTTAAATAAATATATATTAATATGTCGCAATATTTTTTAAGGGGACGACAAATACATTTCACTGTCATATTATGACAGTGAGGCGTATTTGTCGCCTCCTGAAGAATTTTACGAATGTAGAAACATATTAGAACGTGGGTATCTGGAAATATTCTGGAAATATTCTCAAAAGCTTCCTAGAAGCTCCATAAGAAACCTTCTAAGAACATTCCAAAAATGTATTCTTAAAATGTTCTTAGAATGGTTTTTAGGAAGGTTTTAAGGAGCTTCTAAGAATCTAATTGCATCATTAAAAGGGTATCTATTGAATGTTTTAAAAGTCCCTAAGAACATTCTTAGCAATAAGGGAAGGTTCTAAGAATATTCCATTATTCCGGGTCATATCTTCTTAGAAGATTCTCAGAATCAAATTTTGCTATCAGGGAGTGGGCTGTGACATTTTGCCCTAAAAGTGACGTGTTAAATTCGTCGTTTTTCAGTCATTCACTGACGTCATTACGTCGATAGATTACCGGATTATGACGTAATATTGACGTCAATTTGTTTGCTGGGATATTATTAGGAACACCAAAAATATCTTAAAAATTATCATTAAGTAACTCTTCCACAGAATTGTATTCTTTTTCTAAAAACATAGTCTGCAGCTTGTTTCTTAAGAACTTGGAATATTTACATAAGACGCAATAGACATAACTTTATTATCATTTAAATCATTTTGGCTTCTTGTTGAATAACTATGTAGGTAATACCTACTAGGTATACGCTAAAGAAGTATCGGGTTTTCGCAACGCGCGCGCCGTCTGGTGGACTTCAAAAGCATTGCGTCAATTTAAGAATTGTCAACAATACATTTAAAGCATACGAACTGTACATCATTTTTAAATAAATAGATAGTTTTTCACAAAAGAGGAATACGATCTTTGTGTATCGTTAATTTAAAAACAAAGAATTTCGCAAAGTAGGAAATTTTGTTATCTTTTTTATCTTTTATATCACTTTATCACTATTATCTTATATATATATATATATATATATATATATATATATATATATATATATATATATATATATATATATATATATATCGTTATACCTGTCTCTACCTGGTTGCAAGGAAAAAACTAAAAAACTGGTTTAGTACCTACTCGATTTCGATTGATTATAATCAGCGTTGAGTTTCTTAATCAATGATATAAAGAATAATTATTCTTTATATCATTGATTAAGAAAGTCAACGCCTTAATGCTTATATAGTTACGTTAGTGTGTGTATTTTATCTAAGGGATCATGGCAAGTTATTGTGTTTTTAATTGTAAATAAAATTCAAGAACTAAATCTTTGCATTTTCATGTTTTGCCAAAGGATCCAATTCGGTAAGTACATTTGTTGGTGCAGAATTAACTAATGATAACTTTACCTAATATAATTTATATTTAAGTTTGGACATTTTCCAGAAATTAGTAAAAAATAATTTTTGCAAAACATAATCTTAAAATCAACCATTTTTATATTTGAGTTCTCTAAAAAACGCCGACAACTGCAAATGCATGCATCCCTTAACTGCAGTTTTATATTAATTAATATTTTAAACAACAAAATATACCTAAGAATTCATGGCAACATAAGATTATATATAATACGTACATAATTTAATGCTATTTTACTGTTGACTGGAGACTTTGAAGAATTCTTAATCAACGCTTTTAATAATGCTAAATGTTGCTTGAATTTAGACGACTTATTTAACTCAGGACCTAAAATGCAATAGTAACTTGAATTTTAATAGTGACATTCACGACTATAACACCAGAAATAACAGAAATATTTATCTTGCAAACATTAGAACAAACGCCCTTTAACTTAAGCCACGTTAGCTTTTAACTCGTTACCTTTAAATATAAGACAATGTCCTAGCTTTAGGATATATTTGAACCGATTAAAAATGTACTAATGTACTAATGTACTAATGAATAAGAATTTTATATAGGACAATTATTGTATATTATAGACAGGCCCGTTCCTGGGGTGTCTGGCGCCTATAGGTGCAGCATTCTTTGGTGCGCCCCTTTTATATTTAAATATAATACATTAAATATTTTAATTTATGTCCTAAAATTTTAAAAATATATAATTTGCAATAAACTGGCAAAATGTAATTGATAAAAACTGCTAAAATTAAGTATAAAAAATAGACAGGCCCGTTCCTGGGGTGACTGGCGCCTATACTTGCAGCATTCTTTGGTGCGCCCCTTTTATATTTAAATGTAATACATTAAATATTTTAATTTAAGTCCTAAAATTTCATAAATATATATTTTGCAATAAACTGGCAAAATGTAATTGATAAAAACTGCTAAAATTAAGTATAAAAAATATTTATTAAATTACCAAACAAACAAAATCACAAAAAATAGATAGTAATAAAAATACTCTAAAAAAACTTTATAAACAATATAATAACTACAACTGGTTTTTAGTGACGTACTCTCTAAAAATAAATTAAGTCAAAAATGACTAGTTTTTAAAGTGAAAGAGCAGTCACTAATAACTGTAGTCCACAGCAATTTGTATCCTGGACATATAACATCTTATTATTATGTAAAATTGTCCCCTGAATCCGAAAAGACCGTCGAAAATTATGAAAGTAGAGCAGTTTTTGAGATACCAGGTATCATATATTCCATATAATATGGAAAATTTACTATATCCAGACGCGGATTATCCATAAGGCAAACTAGGCACGTGCCTAGGGGCGCGAGGTTACAAAAGGGCGCGCGCACGTAAGTTTTTAAGCAAGGACAATAATTAACATAAAATTAAAATAAACACATAAAGATTAGTTAATTCTATAATGATGTAAAGCTTCCGAAGTGTGTTCCGCCTTCTTGATTATTCCTACATCGCCACACGGGTGTGTGTGTGTTCTTCGTGCAAAAAACTACTAAACCGATTGTGATGAAACCTGGTATGTAGATAGCTTTAGACCGAGATTTACACATTTATCCCGAAATTTCCACGGGATGTCATCACGCGGGTGAAACCGTGGGGCGCAGCTAATTATTAGTAGTAGTACGGTTGGGTAGGCTCGAAGCCTGACAATTAGACTCCATGGTCCTTTTTATCTGCCCCTCCTAAACCAACCAAACTACTCCTCATCTTCCTCTTCGCCCATACCAGCCCTTTCGAATCTTCCAGACCTTCTTATAAAGGTCAGGATATCCTGCCAGGCAAGAGAGGCCAACTCTTCCCTTTGGAGTGTCATCACTCCAAAGATTTTATACCTTAGTCTGCCGAGGGCCTCACATTGTCCCAGGAAGTGAAAGGAGGTTTCATCCTCCCTTCCGCACTGGGTACAGGAGGAGCTGGTTTCAGCCCCTATTCTCGTGAGGTGTTTCCTTAGGCCATGACCCGTGAGTATGTTCACAAGTGGGCCCAAGGAGGTTCGGCTCCTACCTAGAAGCCAGATGGATTTGGGTTTGCTTAGGGTGACCAGGAAATCCCTGGTCTGCCTACAGCCACCGCTTCTTCTCCAGCTTTCGTTCGCCCTTTTATCAGCCCAATTATTTAGGGCTGATTTGACCTGCTTTCTCGTAATTCCAAAAATTGGTTCGGGTCCTACACAGGGGGTTTCAGATCCCAATCTGGCCAACTCATCAGCCCGTTCGTTACCTTCAACCCCACTATGACCTGGTACCCATACGAGATGCACTCTTTCTGTGCTTGCTAGCTTTTCCAGCGCTTCCTCACACTCTTGAACCAACTTCGATGTGGTTCTCGCTGCCCAAAGCGCTTTCAGAGCTGCTTGGCTATCTGAGCAGATGTATATATCTGTCTCACTCCCTGTTCTTATATCCTCACAGTTTGCAACCTCAAGTATGGCAAACACTTCCGCTTGAAAGACAGTGGTATATCCTCCGAGCGGGTAGCTCCTTTAGATATCCCTGTCCTCCACGCAGAACCCTGCCCCTGAAGACAGTGTAGTCGCCATACGAGAGCCATCAGTGTAGCACACTAGTGCATTTTGTGCAAAGTGTACATCCTTTTTCTCCCACTGCTCTCTTGTTGGTATCGTGAGGGAAAACTTCTTTTTTAAACTTAGGCGGTCTTTTGCTGGCATCGTTCTAATACTGCTAATTGGGACCTCCCTCTCAGCCATATCCGCGATGCCCTCATGACCATAAGTTATTCCTTTTCCTAACCAATTTTTTGCATCCCTCATCCTTAAATGGCTCGCCATTGCTTCTCTCTTTATCCAGAGGGAAAGACTAGGCAAGCTCAGCAAGGCCTCTAATGCCGTCGTTGGAGTAGTCCTCATTGCGCCTGTGATACCGAGACATGCCAGTCTCTGTATCTTGCTCAGTTTTTGAGCGATGGTGGTTTTGCTCACACTGCGCCACCAGACCACTGATCCATAATGTATCCGCGGTCTGATGACAGCAGTATAAATCCAGTGAAGGACTTTGGGATTTACTCCCCAGCGTTTTCCCACCACCCGGCGCAGCTGCCAGAAAGTTGCAATCGATTTGTCAACAACTCTGTCGACGTGTGATTTCCAACTTAACTTCCTATCTAGGGTAACACCTAGGTACTTGACCTCTTCAGTAATCTCAAGAGGTCTTCCATACATGACTGGTGCCCTGAAGTCCTGTATCTTCCTTCGTTTGGTAAAAAGAATCATGTCAGTTTTTGTTGGGTTAACCGACAGACCGTTTTCTTTGCACCAATTTTCTATTTTTCTGCATGCTGTCTGCATTCTGTCGCAGACTACACCTAGAATGCCTCCTCTGATTAGGACTGTACCATCATCTGCATATGCTTGTGCATACAGCCCTTCGGCCGTCAGTCTCTCCAGAAGTCCATCCATTATTAAACACCATAGGTGGGGTGATAGGCAGCCGCCTTGTGGGCAGCCGCCCCTCACACCGATGTCCAAATGGCAGTCTCCCAGAGATGCACTGACCTGCCTCTCCTCCAGTGAGGATTTAACCCAACTAACCAGGACTGGGGGAGTGCCTCTGGCTTGTAGCGCTTCACAGATTGTAGATGTCCTCGCCTTATCAAAAGCCCCCTCTACATCAAAGAAAACAGCTAGTGCCATTTCCTTGTAGTGCAGTGCCTTTTCGACTCTATGCACTATAGAATGAAGAGCCGTTTCGGTCGACCTTCCATTTCTATAGGCATGTTGATTCTTATGGAATGGGTACCTTTTCAGCACCCCTTCTTGCAGGTACCGGTCCACAATCCTTTCTAATGTTTTAAAAAGAAAGCTAACATGCTTATTGGCCTGAAGGACTTTGCAGCCGAGTAGTCTTTTTTCCCTGCTTTGGGTATAAAGACCACTTTAGCTGCCCTCCAGGCTCTTGGGACATATCCCAGTGCCAGACTGGCTCGGAATATTCGTTCTATTCCTGGGAGAAGAATCTCCAAGCCTCTCTGTAGCAATGCTGGGAATATTCCATCCGGTCCTGCTGCCTTGTATGGATCGAACGCATTTACTCCCATTCCACCGATCCCTCCTTCACAACGTCTTTGGCAAGGCCTAAGTCCCAGGTAAGGATCTCTGGCCCCTCCGTTGTTGACGTGTGGGAAGGAGTTTCGCCGGGGAAGTGCGTTTCCAGGAGATGTCTTAGGGACTCTTCACTGGTGTTCGTCCACGATCCATCCAACCTTCTTAGGATTCCTACATTCCTTTTTGAGTCACAGCTAAGGATCTTCATCAGCCTGGTTGACTCCTGAAGTGACTCTACAGTTCCACAGTATGTCTTCCAGCTGATATCCTTGCTGCGCCTTAACTCTTTTTTGTAAGACTTTCTAGCCTCCCTGTACGTATCCCACGTGGATTGCAGCCCATCCTTGATAGCCCGGTTGAATGCGCGCCTTGCCTTCTTTCGAAGGTCGTCAAGCACGTCACTCCACCACGGAACCTTTCGGCCCTTAGCCACCTTGGCCGGACAAGCAATCTCGTTGGCTGTGGCAATCGTACTATTTAGGTGGTTAACTTCCTTCTCTAACTGTTCTTTGGTGGTAATGTCCACAGGAGGTTCCCAAGTTTGACTTTTTAGATTGGTGAAATATTTCTCTCAATCTGTAGCCCTTGGATTCCTCCTTGGGTTAGGAGTGACCTTGTCGACATTTAACTCAAATCTGATCATCCTGTGATCAGACATCGTTATATCGTTGGTCACTCTTCAGTTAGAAACATCTTCATATACTGACCTTGATGCCAACGTTATGTCTATTACTTCCTTCCGGTTGCAAATAACAAACGTTGGTTCTTTGCCTCTGTTTATTACCTCTAAGTCTGTTGATGCCAAATACCCTAGCAGAGATTCTCCCCTGCTATTGGTGTTGGTACTGCCCCACACGTAGTGGTGGGCGTTGGAATCACATCCTAGCACGAGGGGTATGCACTTGTCACTCGCGAACTTGATTAAACGAGTTAGCTCCGGAGTAGGGCCTCGTACGGTAAATAGACGCTTCCTAATATAATTCTATTTCTAATGCCTCTTACCTTATATTCCAGCAGAATCGCCGTGACATCCCTGGCCCCCAATTGTGGTAGTGGTAGCACATTGAGTTCCTTGGACGTCAGTATGCATGTTCTGCTGCTCTCCTCCTCAGTGCCGACCATGATGTTTAGGCCAGTGGCACCCATTCCTCTAACCCCTTTCCTGTAAACATACGGTTCCTGTACCAGGACAATCTCGCCCTCCCTCCCTGCCAAGACGCTTGCCAGTTCCCCAGCAGCATCCTTGCAGTGATGTAGGTTGATTTGGCTTACCCGTATGGTGTCCATGACGGAGTGTATCATGGTACGGCCTCAGCACCTAGTTTTCTTCAGTCTGCTTCGAGGTTCCAGCACCAGACGAGCCCTGGCGCACCACGCTACTCCATTATATAAGTAATAGAAAATATATGGCCGCTAGAGGGGCGCCGATGAGGTGCTTGCCTAGGGCGCTCTCGACATTTAATCCGCCTCTGACTATATCTCAAAAACTGTTCTATATACTTTTATAACTTTTGACGACATTTTCGGATTTAGCGGACAATTTGACATAGAAGTTGACTGCTAAATGTCCGGGATTCAAATTGCTGATGACCATAATTACACTGTAGGGAGGTAAAACTAAACGCTCGGACACGTAAACTTAATTTTTGGTCGTAGATTTTTTTCGGAAAAATTAGATGCCCTTATGATATACATACTAAGATATACTTACGAAAGTTTAGGAAATTCAAAAAAAATTTTGTTATTTTTTATTGAGTAAAATTGAGGATATTATATTAAATAAAATAAAAAGCATAGGAATGTTTGCACAAGAGGTGACATATATTATTATACAAATTATAATATTCCAGTATACAGTGTGTCTCCGGATCGGATTTCCTATAGGAAAAACTTTTTTAGACCTGATACAGCTAAACCGCCTTCTCTTTTGTCTGTTTTTTAGCGATTTCACAAAAACGTTTAAAATTAAGTTTTTTCTACAAACGTAAATCCAGAGTTTGGTTTTATTTGAAATTATTGTTAATTTAAGTACGATTAAAACAGGCGATCCCTATCAAAGCAGGGCCATTGCAACGCGTTGCCGCGTAAAAAAATAATTTTTATTTTACACTATAACGATTACAATTTTTTAATCACGTCTGGCTTCTAAAAGGTATGTATTTGTATACTCTAAAACAGCGGTTCTTAACCTTTTTGACTGGCGACCCACAATTCAAAAATATTGGGAGCTCGCGACCCGATAAAAAATAAAAAAATCAATTTTCTACATTTTCTTTATTCAAAGTAAGTTTAACATTTTTTAGGAATCAACTAACACAAATATAAAAAAATCATGGTACGAGTTATCTATTAGTAATAACCGCCCCCCTGATAGCACAGTTTATTCTAAGAATGTTTTTTAAACCTTCCAGTGAGAATATTCTTAGGATCATGCTATATTACTTCTAGTCATGTTCTAAGAATGTTTTTTAAACCTTCCAGTGAGAATATTCGTAGGATCATGCTATATATCTTCTAGGCATGTTCTAAGAATGTTTTTTAAACCTTCCAGTGAGAATATTCTTAGGATGCAAAGTTTAGTGGTAAAAATTAATCCACTCTAAACATATGCTTAGAATGTTGAGAAAGTAATTAGTATTAAATACTAAGTAAAAAACAACCCAAAATATTTTTTATAGTTATTTATCAAATTAAAACAATATTAGATAACAAAAATACTTTTACTATAGGTGTTTTATTTTATGTTAAAAATAAATATTTATTAATTTGTATACCGTTTTTTATATCTGAATTAACATTTTTATGTATAATAATCCTAACTATCTTCAACTTCAATCTAATCTGACTTATCCCACAAAATTTTCCAATTTTACTTTTTATGAAATAATGTCATACAACTTATGGTTTAGAGGTCAAATTGTTTATTTAATATTTTTAAATAAATATATATTAATATGTCGCAAATTTTTTTAAGGGGACGACAAATACATTTCACTGTCATATTATGACAGTAAGGCCTATTTGTCGCCTCTTGAAGAATTTTACGAATGTAGAATCCAACATATTAGAACGTGGGTATCTGACATATTTGGAAATATTCTCAAAAGCTTCCTAGAAGCTCCATAAGAAACCTTCTAAGAACATTCCAAAAACGTATTCTTAAAATGTTCTTAGAATGCTTTTTAGGAAGGTTTTAAGAAGCTTCTAAGAATCTAATTGCATCATTAAAAGGGTATCTATTAAATGTTTTAAAAGTCCCTAAGAACATTCTTAGCAATATGGGAAGGTTCTAAGAATATTCCATTATTCCGGGTTATATCTTCTTAGAAGATTCTTAGAATCAAATTTTGCTATCAGGGCCCCTTGCATGGCACGGTGCATTTCGAGTCAGGATGCAGTGATTAGGGCGCGCTTTTTCAAAAAGTCCCGCGACCCATCTCGTATGGCCCGCGACCCAAATTTTTATTACCATGTTGAAAACACCATGCTTACTTCAGGAATTTTTACTTTTATGCTACCAATAGTGAATTTCTCAATTATGATTTTAATAATGTTTTGTAGCCTTAAATTTATATATTTGATACTTTTATTTTAATTATTGAATATTTGTAAAATACAACAAAATAATTATTATAGTCTTGAGATTTTAAAAACTTGTTGTTTAGGTTTATCAAAAAAGTGCATAAATATACATAATTACCCGATAAAAAATAATAAAAAAATTTTTTTAAACAAATTCTATAATAAATAAATAATAAAAAACAATTTATTTTTAGGGTTTCCCCTATTTCAAAATTCCCAACACCAAATTCCTTTCGATACCATTACAAAATGTTAAAACACATACTCGTATTAGATGTAAGGCGTCTATAGGTTATAGTTTATCTGATCTGATATATATTATTAATACAACAATACGTGCCAAAGATAATTGTCTCAAAAAATGTATAAAATATGTTTGTAAATATAAATAAGATCATTTAAAAGCAATAATTACAATGGCAACTTTAAACATATCTATGAAAACTAGATTTTTTTGGATTGCGAATATTTTATTTCACAATCTAGTGGCAGTAGTGACCGTTGTGCTTTTGACTATTATTGTGCAACATTCTAAGCTAAATAGTTATAAAACATGGCACTATATTTTGTGCACGTTAGGAGTAAGTAGTTTTTTTGTGTATATTTTTTTATTTGACTATAATTAAAATTTTTTAGTATGGACTTTTTATGGCAGAAGCAATAGTGATTTTTTCAAAAAATAGCTCGTTTACCCAAGATTTAAATAGAAGAGTCAATGGGTATATCCACGGTATTTTAATGGGCCTTGCTGTAATTTCTACGACCATTGGCATATCTTTTAAAATATACCAGAAAAATACCAGTAATTCTGAACATTTTACCACAAATCATGGAATTACAGGTAGGTTACTAAACATTTTTGAATGAGAATCTTTTAAATAAAATTTCTTAGGTCTTGTTTCTTGGCTTCTGGCCATGGTGGCAGTTTTCGGTGGTCTAGCAGCGTTATTTTCCAAACCTTTCGAAAATTACATAAAGCCAATATACATAAAATTCTTGCACAATTTTTTGGGAATATCATCTTTTAGTATCGGTTGTGCCAGTTTGGCACTTGGTCTGGAAAAACACGCCATTCTTTTTCACACCTCCCCCGAAACAAGGGTGGCCCTGACATGGGCCATAAGTATCATGACTGCCATGGCCCTTCTGGGGGCTTTAAAATCGTTTTATAATCAATTTAAAACTGTTTTTGCAAGATAGGTTAATTTCGTTGTTCGGTTATTTATTTGAATGTTAATTATTTTATATATTTTTTTTAATAAATGTTTTTAAGAAAGTTTAATATTTTTATTTAAAGCCATAAAAATATAAAAAATAACCATATTATATTTTTGAAGAAAAAAATGGCGAATGGCACCGGGACTAATTTGCATTTTTGCATAACTAAACTAAAACTAATTAAATTTCCGTTTTACAATGTTATCAATCAATTTGACTCACGTATAGATAATTCAGAAATTAGTATTAATATTAAACCTTATCTATTATTATATTCATTGACAAAAATGCACATTGATAATTATAAACAAAACTTATTTACTTTTTTTAAATAAAAATACTTCCTGGTAACTCAATTCATAAACATATTATAAATGCGATTATAAAGACTGTCTGTTCCTCTTTCACACCTAAACTGCTAAACCGACTTTAATGAAATTTGGTAAGGAGATGTTTTGAGGCAGAGGCGGCAGTTTGGTTTAATGTTGATATTACCCCTTATTTTTTCTTAGAACCACGAAAGCAAAGCCGCGGGGATTCAGCTAGTACTTATCTTATAAATATTCTATTTATAAACAAAACACATTAATATTCCACAAACATAACATACTAAGAAAAGGGGGAATACCGATTTAACAATATTCACTTAATATTGTTGAGTACACAATAAAAGTGCGGTGAATTTGTTTTAATCTGTAAAGTAATTGTTATAATGAAGCCCGATGAAGTAGAAGACTTTAAAATTACCCTTATTAGATTTTTGTTAAATTATTTTACACGGTTTTCATTGGCTGGCATTGCTGTGTATGTGTGTTGGATACCCATACAAAATTATAATTATTGGTTTTCATGGCATGTCATTTTATGTACATTTGCGGTAAGTTATTTTAATATACAAACTGGGACCCACTTACTGTGGATGTTTCTTGAAATTAGCGTCTTTACTTTCTATAGAAACTGATCTTTATTGGACGTAATAAACCAGTCAAACCGGCATTCTTCATCGCACCTAGTGTGCTGTGGAGAATACCTTGCTTTGATTGCTTTCTAACCATATTTTAGTATGTTCCCCTTATGGCAGAGGCCATAATGCTATTCACTGGGGATGAAATATGGATTACACAATTATCAAAAGACACAAAAAATAAAATACATGGTATTTTAATAGCAGTTGCTAGTGTTTTTACCATTATTGGTAGTTTTGTTTGCTTTTTTAACATACAACCAGGTTACCATCTTTATACTGCACATGGTATAACAGGTAATATATACAGTGTCCCATAATTAGCGTGCAATACTTTAACAGCAGATTCTACGTACAAAAATATATTGTATACAAAAAAAAAGTTTCTATATATAAACATAGGTCGAGAAATGCTTTCCCAGGGAGCTACAGCCCCCGAAAGAGGAGCCCCTGAAAATGGTTTTTATTTAATATCTACAAAACCCTTTAAGATAGAAAAGTAAAATTTTGGGAATTGATCAAACTTTGCATGGCCAATAATATGTACATATACTCTCTTAAAATGAGTTAGTCAAAAATAACTAAGTAATTATAAGTCATATTTGAAAAGCAGTCACTAATAATTATTATACTTAATTAGTCAAATTCTACTAAATTAAATACTTAAATTAGTAAAAATTTAAATTTAAATTTAAAAAAGTTCTGACCCAGCCGGAGTTTGAACTCGGGTCTGTCGCTTGTCAAGCTTGTCAATCGGATGGTTTAACCAATGCCCCAGTCACTTTTATAAAAATCAATTTTATTTGTCTATTAATACTGTTCATAATATTTTAAAGTTAAATATATTTTTCGTGTTGCTGTTTTGAGCTAAACTTTTGCATCTTTGTTTGTTTTTATTGGCCATTTAAATATGAATTTTTACTCTAACAAGAATTTGTTGATGGCCGCAAACGATTAAAGAACCCGGAAAAAAAATTATACAAAATCATTAGGGTGGCCCAAAAAAAAAAAGAATATTTTTTTTCTTCTCGTCTCTTGTGAAAATATGTTGGTTTGTCATGTTTTAATAGCCCTGTCAAAATATCAGCTCGATTAAAAATTTTGTAGGGGTCGCTTAAGATTTTTAAAAATTTTCAAAATCGTCAAAAGTTGAATTTTTGGTTTATTTTAATTCTTTTTCTCGTCTCGATATTATTTTTTAGGTTGAAAATAATAAAAATTCTGTAAATTTCAAATCAATATTTTGATTTCTAAAGGTCGCTAAAAGTTCGTTGATATTTATATTCAGAGGTCACTCGAAAAATCTTGAGCGACCTTTAGAAATTAAATTATGGATTTGAAATTTTCAGAATCATTATTATTTTTAAATTAAAAAATAATATCGGAACGAGAAAAAAAATTAAAATAAAAAAAAATCCAATTTTTGACGATTTGGGTAATTTTTAAAAATCTTGAGCGACCCCTAAAAATTTTTAATGGTGCTGATCTTTTGACAGGGCTCTTAAAACATGACAAACCAACATATTTTCACAAGATATATAAAATATTCTTTTTTTTTGGGCCACCCTAATAATCATATATAATTATATTTCATTATATATGATCATATATGAATTTTGCCCATGTATGACCATACATGAATTTTTTGGTTCTGGAAGAGGGTGGGCACAAAAAACTTCTAATTTTTGTACATAAAGTCCATTCTCCTATTTTTCATACGAGAAACTGAATTTTCGTGTTTCTCTGCGATTTGTTTTAAATCAACTAATCCATGTTAATTCCTCGCACCTAAATTAAGCACATAAAACAAAAAAGCTTATTGGTTACTTTACATCCGCATATCCACTCGTATTTTTTCTTAATTAAAAGTTTATCTTCAAGTGACACCGGGCTTTTTAAAAGATTTTGCACACAACTTACTTTCGCTGGTGCCATTATTGTCAATAAAAAAATAAAGTTTATTTAAAAAACAAAACACGTAATTCACTTAAAACTAAAAAAAACACAACGGTGCGCTGCAACAAAAAAGTAAGAAATCAAACACAGATAACAGCTGAGCACTTGAAGAGACACTGCGTTC
Organism: Brassicogethes aeneus; assembly: GCA_921294245.1. NCBI lineage: Eukaryota > Metazoa > Arthropoda > Insecta > Coleoptera > Nitidulidae > Brassicogethes > Brassicogethes aeneus. The sequence goes on along the minus strand of OV121133.1, from coordinate 57,075,387 downwards.
GGTGCCCCAAATTGACGATATATTCGCGTACTGAGAGGATAACCGAAGATCGCCGAATCATACTGGGAATAGGTAAATTTTAAATTGTGCCCCGCCGCGCGCTGAAGCGTTGCGTTGAGTTAATTAAATTCAACCGTTTGAGCGGGCGGAAAGAAGGTTTGAGATCATCCTTAAATAGTAATTACAATGGTTTTACGTATAACTAAAATAATGCACAATGCAACAAATAACTTTTATTACTTTTTATCTGGGCGGTTGGGTAGGCACGTGCCCTTGTGCCCTTTAGAACCAGCCGCCACTGAATTTTGGTCCACGTAATTATACAGGGCTTCCAAAAAGTCTCGGGACGGAGCTATAACTTTTGAAGGAGTGAAGAAAAAAAATTGAAAATTTTGGGATCACTATAGGATCATAAAAACTACATTCTTAGATAGTTTAGAACTTCCATGCAAAGTGAAGTTATTTTAGGGGATGACCACCCCAAAATTTTAAATAGCAACTCACCTTATTTTAAAGGTAATAAAAAAAGAAACACATTCCCATAAAGGATAACCCGATATCTTAAATTGTTTCATGTTTGATCATACATGGGCAAAATTCATGAGCATATATAATGAAATTATATATAATTATACATGATCATATATAATTTTTTTTCTAGGGTATGCTATTTTAATTTAAGACCATGGTTTTTAAATTAAAATCCATGTTTGTGATAAAACATGTTTTATACCTGTTATTTTTAAGTGAAATATGAAATTTAGTAATATTTTAAGTTTTTTGAGCTAGTGAAAAATCATATTTAACTTATATACCTATATAAGCTAAGAATACAATTTTTTTTTAATTTTATGCCAAAGCCTATTTCAAATGAATACAAATAGGGTATTTATATTCATATCTAATAGTTTTTAAGTAATACAAAATATACTTTATTTTACATTACATGCTGTGTTTAATATTAAAACACCCACCATTTTTAACAACTACACGTAGGTAACACCTGTGTAGTAAATTACATTAAATTGAGCATTTTGTACTCTTGAATGAAATTCTTTTACCAATAGTGCGTGTTGCTTTTAAGAGCTATTATATTTGATGATTTTTACACTGTTACGAGTTTTTGTACGAATAGTACGTGTAGATTATTATTCAATTAAAAAGGGTAAAATTTACCAAATTTTGTTTGTGGTTATATATGATACGCCGAATTTGCGTAATTGCCGATTTCATGTAGGTATTCGGCAATATTTTGCCTAATTCGTGAAATCGGCAACGGACTTGCCGAAATGGGCAAAATGTTGCCGAATACATGAATTGGGCATATATAAATTTGCCGATTACATGAAAGAGGCAACCATATATTATTTTTAAATTTGAGGTTATGTTGTAGGTATGTAAATACCGTTCTTCGGAATAATAGTAATATTTGGTGTTATCCGTGAATATATATTGTTAAAAAGGGTGAAGTTGGTAAATCTAGTCAGGTGTGGGACGACGAATATGAAAAAAAAAAACGCTACAAGCAATAGCGAAACTATCGAGAAAAAACAGGCAGTTTTATCACATTAAAAGTACCTACAAATTATTAGATTTTTCTGGAATAACAAAAGTATGTAGAATTAAAGATAACAAAATAATGATTACTAAATCGAATTCATGGAATGTAATTCGAGATTTACATACAGCTTGCGGACATAAAGGAGAAAAAAAAACTTGTAAAAAAATGAATATTGATAAAATACCGCAAAAATGAGCCAAACTCAACAACACAACCCTACCGCAAAATTTTGCCTATTACATGAAATCGGCAATTACGCAAATATTTGCCGAATATTCGGCGTAACATACCATTTCTAGTGTGGACCACATTTGGTGTTGTTTTTTACCAGAAATTTTATAATGTCTGTATAAAAGCCAATTATACGAAAACGAATAATCATATATAATCATATATGTCCATACATTTTATTATATATGATCAAACATAATTATATAAATATATATATATATGATTGAGTATGAGTATATGAGTATGAGTATAAGAGACGTATAACCAGCCCCATTTCCTCTTGACTCTCAAACCCCGTACATGCCTATGTTTACTTACGCCGATTTTTGTTCTTCCCCAACAACTGCACGGCTTCACCCGTGTTTGCTGGGTGCGAATGTCCATTGCGTTCCGTACTGTCCCCTATTTGGGGCTCGAGAGCGAGAGGCGAATAGTTATAATAGCCGTTCCCGGGTTCGCCGAGCCTATGCTATACGCTCAGTGGGGTATGGATGAGGGACGGGAGGGAGTTGGTTTTTAGGGGACAATTACGCCGACTTAAAACTAAGTACGATGCGGAATCCCCCTAGACCAGTCGATTAGTATTACTCCAAACATTTGGGATTACTATTTGGAGTTGGGGAGTTGTTATTACGCTGCAGGGGTGTAGTTTCCTAGTCGAGGTCTTCGTCTTGTTCATTATTGTCATTGTCGGTGTCGGATAGTTCCTGAACTTGGTAAAGTGTGTCGGTTGTTTTTTTTATTTTATTTTTATTGTTGCTTAGTTGCTCCCAAAAGTCTTGTTAATTTGTGAAAAGTGCATGTTTTGTGCTAACGTGTCATGAAATGTAAAGCATGGTCTACCGACTTTTTTGTCTTTAAGATCTAGTTTAAAGGTGGCTTGTAGTATGTTGTTGCGTTGTCTACGAGTGACGTGGGCCCAGTATTTTAATTGGGCTACTCTTACCCTTTTGGTAATGGTTTTTCCCATTAGCAGGTCGCGGGGATGTTGTAGATGGTAGTCGGGTAAGTCTGTCGTTAGTAGTGTAATGATCTTCCGTTCAAGTTTGCGTATTTTTGTCTGTTTGCTTTAGTTAGCGCGCAGGTGTGCCGCTGGTACGATAATCGGCACACATGATAAACTCCCTCGCAAAGAAATAAGTGTTTACAGATTCCATGGATATTGATTAGAGTGCTATTTTTTGTTTGTTTATGTTTTCTTAGATTATGTGTTATGTCTTAAGTGTCAAGTTTATTTGGTCTCGGTTTGTTATTCTTGAATTGTTTTGTTGACAGCTTTATTGCCCTGTTCAACTTTGGTGTGTGTCCGCGATCGGCTGTTTGGTTTTTTCTTGGAAAATTGACTTTTTATTTTATTTGTTGCCGATGATTATTGTTTTTTTGTAGGGATTAGGCAATGTGCCTTGTTTAGTTTAATATTTTTAACAAATTTTTTATTTTCTAAAAATTCGATAATATTTTCAACCCTGCTTCTTTCACTTTTTTTATGATTAAATTATAATAATTGAATCGGGGAGAATAAGAACAGTACAAGTCCAAAATTTGACATTTTTATCTGAAATAGCCATTATGTTTTAAATGCAAAGCGGCATTAAAGGAGTAAAAGAACATTATTAAAACTAGCTCTTTAAGGTGTTTGTCAGAGCTAACTGCGGAGCATTGAGAATAAGAACAGTACAAGTCCTGGACTTGTACTGTTCTTATTCCCAACAAATGTCGTTGTTGATTATGGACATTATAAACATAGTAAAAGTTTGGTAAAAAGGTGGTCATGCTCATGACAGCTGTCAGTTGGTATTTCATGCTGTTTGAGTGTAAAATACAACAATGTCATCGTCTGATAGTAGCGAAAATGACACAATACAGGGTAAGAAACAGCAAAAAACCAGAACAATGGAAAATTAATAAAAGAAAGTTTGCACGTCAGCGTGGTGAGTCTTATATGTCTACTGGGAAAGTTGTAAAAGAAAAAAGAACTGGACCACCATGTAGGTTGGTTTTAATTTTTTCAAATACAATTTTATACTTATGTGTTAAACCTTTAATAGTTGTCTAAGAAAATGTACAAGCAAATTTACTGACGAAGAAAAAAGTTTGATAATCTCAAATTTATACGACGGAAAACCAAAAAATGAACAGGATACTTTTCTTCAAAGTTACATTGAAACAAAACCCATTGCCAGACATCACAAACGTGATGCAGATCAAAACAACGCTAAGCCAAAATCTGCATCGTTTCGATACTTTGTTAGGAATTGTAACGAACGGGTGCCGGTATGCAAACAAGCATTTATGAATTTATATTCAATAAGTCACTTTCGTGTCCAGCGCTTAAATTTGTTACTTGGTAAAGGAGAATCTCCTAAAGATATGCGAGGAAAGCACAATAATAGACCTACCTTAGTTACAGAAGAATCTAGACTTAAAATAAAAATACACATTGACTCTTTTCCTTATAAAATTTCACATTATAATACAAAAGACATTCACTATCTAGACTCAAGGCTTAACATAAAAATTATGTTTGAACTATTTATTAAGAAACATCCTGAATTAGAAAACAAAATAAAATATGATTTTTATTTAAAATTCTTTAATAACAATTATTCGTTGAAGTTTGGAAGACCACAAGTAGATGTTTGCAGTGAATGTGAGCGACTCGGTACGAGATTAAGAGATAACAGTTTAAAAGATATCGCCAGAAAGGCTTGTGCAGCAGAACTTATTGTTCATAAAAGGCGAGCTAAAAAGTTTTATAATAAACTTCAAGAAGTAGAGAAATTGTCCAAGGAGCGCCCCGATATTTTAGGAATAACTTTTGATTATATGCAGAATTTGCCCCTGCCAGTCTTACCTGTTCAAGAGATATTCTATTTAAGGCAGCTTTGGGTTTATTGCTTTGAAATTCACAACTTAAAAACAGATGCTGGTCATTTTTATATGTATCATGAGGGTCAAGCACTAAAAGGACCAAATGAAGTATGTACCTTCTTGAATGATTACATTAAGAACCATATACCCCAAGAAGTTCAAGAATTGCACATTTTTTCTGACGCATGTCCAGGACAAAACAAGAATAACACATTAGTAAGATTTTTATTGGCTGTACAAAATCAGTAAACGCTTCAAAATAATATACCATCATTTTCCTATCCGTGGACACTTTGCCGTGCGACAGGGATTTTGGAAGTGCAAAAAGATTAATCAGAAAATGTGATCGCGTATATGTTCCTGAAGAATATGAAGCAATGATTAAAAATTCCAGAAAAATAATACCATTTACGATAAATATCATTTCTTACAAAGATATACTGGATTTTAAGACTTGGTGGCCGGCATTCTACAAAAAAATAGTACAACGGTAGCTAAAAAAGTAAAAGAAAATTTTACCATTTCGAAATACATGGAGTTTGTGTACGACGCATCATATCCAGGCTACGTGAAATGCTTAGACTTTATAGATGGAGCTATGTCTTATACTTTCAAATTACTAAAACAAAAAAGTCTAAACATTCCTACTAATAAAGCCTATTCCGAAGTAGTGCCAATTAATAACAAGAAAATAAATGATATAAAAAAAATATTGAAGTATATCGAGGGAGAAGACCTAGAGTTTTACTACCACGTAACATCTTGGCCAACCACTAATACGGACGATGATGCCGGTATCCAAAACTGATTACCTATTTATTATTTTTGTTTAATGAAAATGTTTATTTTGTTCAAATAAAAATGCTTTTTGTTCAATAAAAATGCTTTTTGTCAAAAATGTTTTATTTTAAAACAAAATTCTAAAGGTTATTAAAATTCTGTGTCAGAATTTTATTGAGATTAAGAACAGTCCAAGTCCAAGTGTATTTTTTGTGTATAATAAAGCAAGCACGTAGTAAAAAAAATATTTTTATAGCAAAAAGGACGTCTAAACTCATACACCACAGCGGGTCTTTACTTTGGAACGTGAAAAAATCATAATAAACACAATAAACAGTTTATTTTGTTTTCTTAAAATTCAAACATTTGGACATGTACTGTTCTTATTCTCACCGATTCAATTATTGTAACATAATTATTACAATTATTGTAACCTAATTTTCCGAAAATTCGGTAATTTTATTTACCCAATTCGATAATTTCAACTTTTACATCTGGCAACACTGCTCAAACACAACCCTTGTTTATGTTATATTTTTGTCTTCTTGCTTGTTTGGTTTATTTATTTATTTATCTTACGCCTTTTTCGATGGTTGTTTATGCCCTGTCTGCTATGAGAAAATGAGGATGTTTATTTAAACTTACGGAAATGTTCTTATTCTTTTTTTAATTTTAGTTTTTGAGACAATAAAAAGAATTCTTAGTATTTTCTTTTTGCAACATTGAGAAATGCTTATATAAACATTGTGAAATGCTTTTATAAACATTTAGCGAATATACGGTAAGACATGCAATTGGAAAAATAACTTAGCTTGATTATTAGGTGCTGGGATTGATCCATTTCGCATGCCCCGCACGTGTGGTAGCCCAGTAAATTTCATTGGAACTGATCGTCTCACTCACACCTTTTAACCAGGTCCAACACTTGAGGATTTAATCCAGGGGGAGGTACCACACACAATTTGCACTCTTTTGCACTTGGGACAGTTATCACGTTACTATGTTTGTATCGTATACGCTGCTTAGGAGAGATCTCTTTGAGCATATGCTTACACTTCAAGCGTCAAGACACTACTGAAATATATATATATATATATATATATATATGATTATATATAAAAAAAATCCCAGAAATTAGTTACTTTTAACTCTCAGAAATAGTCAAAGATGGTGACTTATCCTCAATTAGTAAAACTTTAACTATTTAAGTAGTAAAAAATAACTAAACTGCGCACCACTCAATGTGTCGCGACCAAAAAGTTCGTCCTTTTTCAAAACGACATAACTTTTTTGTTTCTTGAACGATTTTATTTTGGTCTATGATGTCTGCTAGCCCCATCCTCTGGCAATTCATGCTATAGATATGAAGCTCACGGTTCTTCAAGTAAATTTTCTACAGGGTGATATGTTAAACGGTGAAAAATTTAAATAATTTCATCCAAGCCCCGTTTGAAAAAAGAAATATTTTTTCTCGTTTTTACTTTGAAATAATGAAGTAAAATGTCTTACCTTGAAACGGTTTTCAAATTTTTCAAATTGGAATCTTAGCAACGAAAATATAATTTTTTTTTTCAAAAGAGTAGGTAAATTAAATTAAATTAAGGTTTTTGGTAGACAATACACTCAGTCTTTTTAATAACAAAAAGATAAGATGGTGAAAAATTGTTCCTTGAATAATTCTGAATAAGTGACAAGCAACAAATTTCCATCAGTTTCAGAGGGGCCTAAGCAACGACCACTTTTTCAAAATGACATTTTGGTGAAAATTTGCGAAAACTAAACCTGAACCGATATTTACGTTCGTGACATGATTTTTTTATAATTTTGACCTCCTGATTGTGATTCAGTTGTCAAATTTAAGTTTCAGATAAAATCAAAATCACCAAGAATCAAAATTCGAAAACAATTCCCTGCTGTTAAATGTCTTAATAAAAACAGATTGCTGGCGTGTTTCCTGCATATTTATGATTAAAATGCCATTTGGGGATTAATTTTTTGGGCCAAATTACTGCAATTTGTTTGAGTTGGGATAATATTACATAACTTACATAACCTAATTGTTAATAAAGTTAAATAAAAATAATTTGTTAATTTTTTAAAATTTTATGCGAAGTTATAATCATAATCAAAACAGAAAAATGTAACAAACAATAACAATAATAACTTCTGCGAACCGTTAATTTGGAGATGTTAATTCCCGTAGCTTGCTGCAAAGTCTGGCATTGGCATTTAAATCATTTAAACTTTAAATTATTGAAATGCAAATGCCAGAATTTTCTGCAGCTATGGGAATTAACATCTTCAAATTAACGGTAAATTTTAAAGAAAGAATGGAAGTAACCTGGGTAAGATAGGGGTAGGTATGTAGGTATAGGAAGGTATAACTTATGCAAAAAACTTTGAAATTTGGAAAAACACAAGCAAACTGAAAAAATCAAGAATATCCCTCATAATGCGTTTTGAATGTTTTTCAAGAACTTATTTTCATCATTTGATCCTCGATTTGATCATTGAGCGACATGATAATAACGTACTAAAGATGCAAAACACAGTAAAAAACAGTCAAAACCAGCAATCGTATTTTATTGAGACATTTAACAGCCAGGAATTGTTTTCGAATCTTGATTCTTGGTTATTTTGGTTTTATCTGAAAGTTACATTTGTCAACTGAATCACAATCAGGAGATCAAAATTATGAAGAAACCATGTCACGAACGTAAATATCGGTTTAGGTTTAGATTTCGCAAATTATTACCAAAATGTTATTTTGAAAAAGTGTTCTTTGCTTAGGCCCTCTAAAAATAATGGAAGTTCGTTGCTTGTCGCTTGTTCAGAATTATTTAAGAAACAATCTTTCACCATCTTATCTTCTTATTCCTAAAAAAACTGAGTTTATTGGCATCAAAAAACCCTTAAATGTACTCTTTTGGAAAAAAATCATATTTTCGTTGTTAAGATTCCAATTCAAAAAATTTGAAACTTGTTTCAAGGTAAGACATAATACTTCAATATTTCAAAGAAAAAACGAAAAAAAAATATTTTTTTACAAACGGAGCTTGGATGAAGTTATTGAAATTTTTTACCGTTTAACATATCACCCTGTAGGAAATTTTCTTGAAGAACCGTGAGCTTCATATCTATGGCATGAATTGCCAGAGGATGAGGCTAGCAAACATCATAGACCAAAATAAAATCGTTTAAGAAGCAAAAAAGTTATGTCGTTTTGAAAAAGAACTAACTTTTTGGTCGCGACACATTGAGTGGTGCCCAGTTTATTTAAAAGTGAAAACGGCTATATTATTAGTAAAAAATGCTGGTACTAATTTAAATAGTAGAATTTTGACTATTTCAAGAGAGTAGATATCAAAATTTCCATGAGGGGTGGGTCAGATAGGGGTAAAACCACCCTATAACTTTCTGGAAAATGGCGGAAAACATTCGTAAAATATATGAAGATGATATTTTAGACTTCCCTATCAATTAATGGCTTTTCAAAAATGTTTTTCTATGAAACAACAGGGGAAACTGTCAAATGTCACATTTTTAGATTTTATAAACACAATTATAAGGTTATAAATCGAAATGTATTTCACAGTGAAAGTAAAGGAAATGGTTTATGAGGACTTTACAGTAGAGTCCGTGCTCGAATTTAAGTTATAGTTTACTGCCGGCGAAATTAAAAGGTCTATGTTCATATAAACTTTTCAAATATTGGCGTTGAGAAACTATTTAATATTTTTGTATTGAGATAATGAAATAATTTTCACATTTAGTATTATTTTACAAGAAAGGCACTTTATTTTAACGATTGTATGACATTTGACAACTGTCAACTAACTTAAAACTAACTTCAGCCCGTGACTAAAAACCTGTTGCTAACTTCAGCCCGTGACTAAAGCGCCGTAAAGCCACAACTTGTCAATGTTTATTTAAAAGGTCACTTAGTGTCATGGAAACATGTACGATAAAGGGCGTTTTAAAGGTGGGAGTAGAAAAAAAATTAATTAGTACAAAAAAAACATGGGTATAGCCTGGAACCCGGGCCCGTTGGGTTGTTGCTACGGCGCTGCTTACAAGTGCCTCTGTAAGAAATACAACGTTTAAAACAATTCTCAAACAGCACAAACCCAAAGCACAAGAATTGTAAACAACAAAAATGGCCGCCGTTAAACTCTGTGCAGTGTTGCAGTGATTTTTAGTATTTTTAGCATGAGATAGAACAGACCTTGTTGTGTGGATTGTGAAGACAAGTATAAACAAGGGATTGGTTGGGTGGGCGGTGGGTTAGTTAGATAGGCAACTTAGTATTAAAGTTTTGTTCCGTGACTACTGCGCCATCTAGCGGGTGTAGTCAAAAATATATATTAAAATTATTGTTTAAATTTTTTTACTGGATGGTACTGATCCTTTTTTTACCTCCACTAGATAAATAATTCTAATATTTTTCTAGGAAAGTTCAAAGACGAATATAATAAAACTACATTTTTTTAATTATTTTATTTGTCAAAGTTACAAAATATATAAAAGCAAAAATTCAAAACACAACTTAAAATCATATCTACATCATATGAACTTATCTAACTATTTCATTCCTATTCCTATTCCTATTCCTATTCCTATAATATTATTCTATAAGGTAAAATAAATTTATATAAAAGAACAATAAAAATTTTAATACTTGGTGCTTACAGAATCAACAACATAGACAAGGGATTGGTTGGGTGGGCAGGGGGTTAGTGCGTACAAAAAAGTTACGGTGGTTTTAACCCATATTGCCTATTTAACTAACTCCTCATGGAAATTTTGAATTTGTTATTATTACATCTTATTATAAAAAGTTTGATTAATTCCCAAATTTAATTTGGAACAGTTTTGGAGATATTAAATAAAAACCAGGGGCTCCTCTTTCGGGGGCTGAGGCTCCCTTAGGAAGCATTTCTCGACCTATGTTTATATATAAAGTTCCTATAGGAACTTTTTTCCTATTTTTGTAAGAAGAATCTGCTGTAATTAATCTGCACGCTAATTATGGTACACCCTGTATAATATACTGGGTGCTCAAAATTCAAATTCTTACATATTAATTTCTTATTTGCAGGTCTTATTTCTATGCTTCTCATCTTTGTATCGTTGGGTTTAGGTTGGGCAGCTCAGTACCTAAAAGACCCGCCTGGGATAATTTATCCGATTCATATCAAACTAAGTCACAACGTGATTGGAATGCTGGCCTATTTATTTGGATTGATGAGTTTATGCTTTGGTTATTACACAAGATGGTTTGTTTATTTCACGACTGTAGAATCCAGAGCTGTTGCCTTAGTTTTTACAATTATTGCTAGTGCTTGGACACTCAATGGTGCTATTGTTTCTGGATATAATCAAATAAATACTTTTTTTAATTAGAAAAGCCTTTTTATTTTTACACGCAGATATTTTACACACACTTTTGTTGCAGATGACAATACAATCTGGTATACTCAATACTGTAATTTATTCGAATTCCAAGATGTCGGATTACCTTTTTCTTTACAACCTTCTTAGTATGGGTATCAAATGAAAGGATTTGACAAGTAGAAAACGTGGTTGGTGAGCGACGTCATACTAAATCCCATATTGCAGTGGCCCCAAGATGGCTGATTGCCTATAGGCATATGTATATATGCAACCTCCAGCAGAATATGTAACGCCATTATAAATTTAATATGACGGATGTAACTAACAAACCAAGTAATTCTAAAATAAATTATATTTTACTAATAAACACGCTTTAACACACTAAAAAGTATAAAATATTGTAATTCACTTAAATTGTTTTTTACGTCACTTCCTAATTTTCAATGGCTATGCAAAAAGCTTCGGGGCCTTAATTACATTTGTCATTAAACATTAGGAAGTGATAAGTTTATTTTTATTGCCATTTATTGTCATTGTATATGAAGTCATAAAGGGCAACTTTTCAAATCGCATTTTTTAACTGTTCTTTTTTTAGCATTTGTCTAGTTATTAAAGTAGCTAGGTTTGTCCTTACACTAAAAAATTATTTGCAATGCCTTTTGGTTCAGTTTATAATTGTATAGGTCAAAGCTTGCGATATTGTCCAAAAATACAGGTATATTTCTATACCCGGAATTCCATTTTGTCCCTCCTGGGTCAAAGTCAGCTATGTTTCAGACTTTTCATCGAGCAATGACCCAGAGATGAAAGTACGATGCACCACACACGAAAGACAAAATCGAAACCATACATATACCTAACTGGAAACAAATTTTCGAACTTAAAAACGTTGTTAAATGTTGTGAAAAATCAGACACCTACCATAAATTTGAAGTTATTTGGAGTTTTTTAACATTATTATGGTGGGAAAAAAAGGGCCACGTTTGGTTGGGAGACCCAAACATAATTTTTGGCATGAGGGCAAATTTGTATCAATTATAGAGAAGTGGAAGGAGAAGGTCGAATAAGGTAATTTACGTAGGTAGAAAACCCTATAGGTTTTCGACGCAAGTCGAAAACAAGTTTTCTACCCTTTTCTACCAAGGTAAATTACCTAAGGTTTTCTACTGACCCAACCCTGGTCACGTGCCCAAAATTCTAGAGGATTACCTTTCCGAGGTAATGTCGAAGGCAAAGAACTGTTCTTTGTTATCGGCTGCCTACTTTTGGTTTTTATTTTTACTTATAGATGGAGCTAGTTATTAACATTAAAAACGCATTTTTAAATGTCAGTCACAGAACACATGGTATTTACGAGGTTTATTTTCAAAATTTCGTAATTCGTTGTTTTTAAATTAACGATATAAATTAACGATACGCAAAGGTCGTATCGATACAGTGTTTGCAGAATTTGTATCGATATTAATCGATAAGCGTATCGTTATAATACCTGTCTCTAGTATAGTTATGTACAGGGTTGGGTATCTACCTACCTACATTTTTGTTTTCGACATGTAGAAAACCTTTTCTCGATTTTTATGTAAGAATGTCATATTCTTGCACGCAAAATCGTTGAAGAATGAAGCTCATTCTTAAACGATTTTTGGTAACATTTAGTTTTTAAGTATTGGTACCCCCAAAATGTCAAACTGATTAATAACCTCAAATTCATTACTTTTAATGAAAATGAAGCCTTTATTATTGTTTTGTAATATTAAGCTTGCTCCAACAATGCATTTTAATGCAAAATTTTAAGTTTAATGTAAAAAAGTGCAGTTCAGGTTGTACTTGTGCAGGATAACAAATATTGTCATTTTGCGTTACCAACTGACATTTTGCGAGAAAAATCCCCTAACTAACAACGACCACAAAACAATTAAAAAAACCTAAATAAAAGTTAAAATCGAGAAAATAGTATAAATCACACGTTGCAGAAGGCTATTCTGGCACTCATTCGTTCGTCCACTCGCTCCTTCGTCGCTCGAGGCCAAATTTCGAATTCGTGCGAGAATATGTGGCCTTCTGCAACTTGTACTTTAATATACTATTCTCGATTTTTATGTAAGAATGTCATATTCTCGCACGCAAAATCGTTGAAGAATGAAGCTCATTCTTAAACGATTTTTGGTAACATTTAGTTTTTAAGTATTGGTACCCCCAAAATGTCAAACTGATTAATAACCTCAAATTCATTACTTTTATTGAAAATGAAGCCTTTATTATTGTTTTTGTAATATTAAGTTTGCTCCAACAATGCATTTTAATGCAAAATTTTAAGTTGAATGTAAAAAAGTGCAGTTCAGGTTGTACTTGTGCAGGATAACAAATATTGTCATTTTGTGTTGCCAACTGCCATTTTGCGAGAAAAATCCCCTAACTAACAACGACCACAAAACAATTAAAAAAACCTAAATAAAAGTTAAAATCGAGAAAATAGTATAAATCACACGTTGCAGAAGGCTATTCTCGCACTCATTCGTTCGTCCACTCGCTCCTTCGTCGCTCGAGGCCAAATTTCGAATTCGTGCGAGAATATGTGGCCTTCTGCAACTTGTACTTTAATATACTATTCTCGATTTTTATGTAAGAATGTCATATTCTCGCACGCAAAATCGTTGAAGAATGAAGCTCATTCTTAAACGATTTTTGGTAACATTTAGTTTTTAAGTATTGGTACCCCCAAAATGTCAAACTGATTAATAACCTCAAATTCATTACTTTTATTGAAAATGAAGCCTTTATTATTGTTTTTGTAATATTAAGTTTGCTCCAACAATGCATTTTAATGCAAAATTTTAAGTTGAATGTAAAAAAGTGCAGTTCAGGTTGTACTTGTGCAGGATAACAAATATTGTCATTTTGTGTTGCCAACTGACATTTTGCGAGAAAAATCCCCTAACTAACAACGACCACAAAACAATTAAAAAAACCTAAATAAAAGTTAAAATCGAGAAAATAGTATAAATCACACGTTGCAGAAGGCTATTCTCGCACTCATTCGTTCGTCCACTCGCTCCTTCGTCGCTCGAGGCCAAATTTCGAATTCGTGCGAGAATATGTGGCCTTCTGCAACTTGTACTTTAATATACTATTTCGACGTTTTCGACGGTAGAAAACGTAAAAAAGTAGAATACTGTCAAATATCAAAAAATGTGAGGTTATGCAAGTTTGTTGTTTATTATGATTTGTTAAATGTTGTGAAAAATCAGACACCTACCATAAATTTGAAGTTATTTGGAGTTTTTTAACATTATTATGGTGGGAAAAAAAGGGCCACGTTCGGTTGGGAGACCCCAACATAATTTTTGGCATGAGGGCAAATTTGTATCAATTATAGAGAAGTGGAAGGAAAAGATCGAATAAGGTAATTTACGTAAGTAGAAAACCCTATAGGTTTTCGTCGAAAACTTTTCGACGCAAGTCGAAAACAAGTTTTCTACCCTTTTCTACCAAGGTAAATTACCTAAGGTTTTCTACTGACCCAACCCTGGTTATGTATGGCGGCGCTTTAAACACTACTTACTACAACAATGCATTTGATCTCTGATTTGACCCTAGAGTCTAGGGCCTAGACCACTCTCTTTTAATTTCTCTATGGGTATAACCTTACTTTACTGGTACGGTATGTTCTGTGGGCAAAATCCTTTTAAATTCGCGAATGTGTGTGTTATCTATGGGTTAAATGCGAAATTTCGTAAGGTGTAGTAAACTATTTGTTCCTGTAGACATTGAATCGGACATTGAATTGGCTTTTTGGTTCATTGTCCTTTTAATTAAAACAAATATTGGTTTTGTGGGGAAGAATTTTAATATGATGAAGAGTCAAAAACAGACCCATAGAAAAATACCTGAAAACACGCCCTAGTAAAACGTTCTGATAACATTTACATAACAATTGCAATTTATATTTTGTTTGTAGGTTATTGTATAGTTTTTGTATAATTTTGGTTAGAATTGAAAATTGAAATGGATGAAGTAGTCAGTAAGGAACCTGAGTACATATAACCTTTATAATCTGTGACCTACAGGACGGGACTAAAGACAGGTATTATAATAACTAAGGTGACCAACTATACTCATTTACTGAGTTTTGTACTCTTTTTTCGCAAACCGTACTCTTTTCAAATCCTGTACTCTGAAAGTACTCATTTGTATAATTTTATACTCATTTGTATTTCTAAAACATTTTTTTAGATTATTTTATTTCAATTTTATTAATTAAATATTTAAAATTATTTTGACAGTGATTTGAATTTCACGCGCGCATATTGCTGCCGTTTCTGGCACAATTGAGAGGCCGTATTATGTACCTGGAGAGATAATAGATACTACCATAGATTAAAAAGAAATCTATGGATACTACAGACCTCTTTTTCTAACAACGACCGATGAGAAAATAGAACTTAACAAAAGATGGGTAGAAATCTTTCGGCATTTTAGAGTAGAACATATCCCACAAGAAAATTTAAGTTTTAATAGAAATTTCCTTATGTTGTCCAGGCACTAATGCTGCTGTTGAAAGGGTATTTTCAATAGGGAATGATTATCGGAGCAGTGAGAAGTCGCAACTTTCTGTAAAAACATTATCTGCCGTCTTAGCAGTCAAATTTAATATGCAAAATGAAATTTGTTTGGATGTGGCTACATTATTAGACGAACATCCTCACTTAGCAAAAAAAATCCACCCTGAAGGAAAATATGTTTTTAAAATAAAATAAGGTTTTTATCGTTTTTTTTTCACCTATGAAGTACTTGCAAAGTGTACTCTTTTTGAACAAAAAATAGTTGGTCACCTTATAATAACAATACACATATCAATATAATATCGATACATATTTTGCAAACACTGTATCGATAGATCTTTGCGTATCATTAATTTAAATCGTTAATTTATAAACAAAGAATTTCGCAAAGTAACTCCATAGAGTACCTCATATCTGACATTTTATGAAAATGCGATTTTAATGTTATGCACAATCCACGCAACAAGGTCTGTTCTATCTCCACAGCAAACGAAAAATTATAGAAGTGTATAGGATGACTCCGCGTTTGAATATCAAATCTTAAAGTTTTATCATAACTGTATTGAATCGTGCTTTGTTTTTATATTTTTCGGCTCTATACCTATGCACGACTATATTTAAAGTCAAACTCAATGGTGTCTTACAAGATACATTATTTTGATTTTCTATATTCAACAGAGGAGTAGAAACTCGACCCTGTCGAATGGTGCAGTGATATATGTCTCTAGAAATTATTAAAAAAGCGTTCAGTCCAATGGTGCAGCAACTTCGGATTCCTATTCTCCTCAGAGACATAGAAACTCAAGCTTTTCGAATTTTACTGGCAATGATTTTCGTTAATGTCCCCGAGAATTATACAAAAACAGCGCAATGCAATATCGCAACGGTTTCGACTTCTCTTTACTCTACCAAGTTATAGAAACTGGAGTCTCTATAATACTGTTCTAGTCAATATTTCTGAGAGTATAAAAAGAGGGTGTAATATTGCAAGAAGTTTTGATCTTTTGATGGATGAATTTTCTCATTTCTCCATATGATTTTGTTGAAAATAGTTCCTTTCTTTGGTTCCTTTGTCTGATTTTTATTTACCGTAACAACTCAGGTATGTAAAGCACAGAGGATATGATGTTAAGTATATTTATGTATTATATAAAGTACCTATATTTGTATTAAAAATTTAAGAGGTTATGTTGAAAAATGATCGATATGCTATTAAACTTTAATAATTTAGTAATTAGGTCTGTTGGTAGACCCTGCACTATCTCCACTGGTATATGTTAATTTTGTAATATTTAAATCTGGTTGATGAAAAAGTACACACCAGTGCAGGTTATTGTAGCATCTACGAACAAATGAATTAATGGCCCATTGGCAAGTATTCCTTTAGGAAAAATATTCAACACAGCTTAATTAATTAATAAAATGAAAAAAATCACAATCATGTCGTATATAGTTTTTTTTAAGCATAAAATAATTTTTATATTAATACTAGTTCAAAAGTGAAATTACGACCTCTATACTGTGGAGAGTATTGAAACGCTCGACTGACGAATACAACTCTATACCGTAGGGAGATTTAGAAATCGATATTCAAACGTGGCGTCATCCTATACACCTCTATAATTTTCCGTTTGCTGTGTCGTTTCGCGCATACTAAAAATCATAGAGCTATAACTATAGCCAACCTACTGCACAGACTCCAACGGCGTCCATTTTTATGTTGTTCACAAGAATTACTCTTGTGCTTTGGGTTATGCTGTTTAACACAGCAAACGGAAAATTATAGAGGTGTATAGGATGACGCCACGTTTGAATATCGATTTCTAAATCTCCCTACGGTATAGAGTGGTATTCGTCAGTCGAGCGTTTCAATACTCTCCACAGTATAGAGGTCGTAATTTCACTTTTGAACTAGTTTTAATATAAAAATTATTTTATGCTTAAAAAAAACTATATACGACATGATTGTGATTTTTTTCATTTTATTAATTAATTAAGCTGTGTTGAATATTTTTCCTAAAGGAATAATTGCCAATGGGCCATTAATTCATTTGTTCGTAGATGCTACAATAACCTGCACTGGTGTGTACTTTTTCATCAACCAGATTTAAATATTACAAAACTATACCAGTGGAGATAGTGCAGGGTCTACCAACAGACCTAATTACTAAATTATTAAAGTTTAATAGCATATCGATCATTTTTCAACATAACCTCTTAAATTTTTAATACAAATATAGGTACTTTATATAATACATAAATATACTTAACATCATATCCTCTGTGCTTTACATACCTGAGTTGTTACGGTAAATAAAAATCAGACAAAGGAACCAAAGAAAGGAACTATTTTCAACAAAATCATATGGAGAAATGAGAAAATTCATTCATCAAAAGATCAAAACTTCTTGCAATATTACACCCTCTTTTTATACTCTCAGAAATATTGACTAGAACAGTATTAAAGAGACTCCAGTTTCTATAACTTGGTAGAGTAAAGAGAAGTCGAAACCGTTGCGATATTGCATTGCGCTGTTTTTGTATAATTCTCGGGGACATTAACGAAAATCATTGCCAGTAAAATTCGAAAAGCTTGAGTTTCTATGTCTCTGAGGAGAATAGGAATCCGAAGTTGCTGCACCATTGGACTGAACCCTTTTTTAATAATTTCTAGAGACATATATGACTGCACCATTCGACAGGGTCGAGTTTCTACTCCTCTGTTGAATATAGAAAATCAAAATAATGTATCTTGTAAGACACCATTGAGTTTGACTTTAAATATAGTCGTGCATAGGTATAGAGCCGAAAAATATAAAAACAAAGCACGATTCAATACAGTTATGATAAAACTTTAAGATTTGATATTCAAACGCCGAGTCATCCTATACACTTCTATAATTTTTCGTTTGCTGTGAAACAATAAAAATTGTTTTAAACGTTGTTTCTTATAGAGGCACTTATAAGCCCCAAATGAGGCCTCAAAGTGCTGAGGACAACCATTTTACTCCTCTTTTGTAAAAACTAAACCTTATTCTATTAGAGCTGTCATCAAAATGTCCAATGTCAATTTTAAGGTTTATTTACCATATTATGGTAGGTAAGTGCCTCTTTAAGAAATGGTTAAAACTATTATTAATCTGTATAAACTGCACAAACCCGAAACACAAGAATTGTAAATAACATAAAAATAGCCGCCGTTAAAGTCTGTGCAGATGGTTGCCTAACTTCGTGATTTTTAGTATGCGCGAAACGAGATACAACAGACCTAGTTGAAATTTCAGTTTTATTTTATATTTTGCACAACTTTCGGAAATATGCGGAAAAATATCGATATTATCGATATTAATTTTTTTGTATTGATACTGTATCGATAGGCCCTGTGTATCGTTATGCGTGTCTCTTGCCTAAAGGTAAGTGAATTTATATTTAATTTTTAATTATACATGCTATTTTTAAATGGAATAAAAAATAAATAAGAAAGATGACCTAAAACATGGTTTTATCTACTTCTACTAGGGGTGTCAATCCCGTGATCCCAAAATCCCGGTGTCCCGGGATCCCGTAAAAAATCCGATCCCCAAAATCCCGGGATCTTAGTTACAAAGAATAAAATATACTTTTTTTTTTAAGCGTATGACAATTTGTATATTATAATACTCATATACGCAAATATAAAAATACTTCATTTTTGTACGCAGTTCAAAGGTCAAAATATTATACAGCGCCGTACAATAATGAAAATTCATTGAAATTACATAGCAAGAGTGATTCCATCTATCGTGTTTAGCATAAAATCAGCAGAGAAAATGTAAAATTGCAGGCCACTGTAGAATAAATTCATGTACAGGGTGGTCCACGTAAGGTGACCCATATACTTATCTCAGAAACTACTGGAGTCACAAAAAATTTGTAAGAAACAAATATACACGAAGTAAAAAATATTTTTAAAATATTATATTTTCATTTATACAGGGTGTTCGGTTTTCCTTGGGACGATACCAACTTTCTTATTTTCAATGGAACACCCTGTATTTTTTTGCATTTTTGGATTCTACCCACTCTTTTAGGTATACTTTGTAAATATATTAATTAAGAAAATGTTAATACTTTTTGAGTAAAATTAAGATTTATTAAAATTTCTCTAAATGTAGACACTCGCTAAAAGTTAAAAATAACCAACTAAAAGTTATTATTTTTTATATTATGTAGTATCCATCTCTTTAATAATAAGTAAGCTATAAGTTAATTATTATATTTTATGGAAAATATCATACAGGGTGTTTTCTATGTCCCGTTGAAAATAGCGATTTTAAAAGTTTAAAATCATGTTTTTCTTCAATAGAACACCCTATATATTTTTGCATAATTGGATAAAATAAGTAATTACCTTTCATTTTATATATATATGTCCTATACCTAAACCTAACAGAAAAAAAAATATTCGCATTTTTCACCATTAGTAGCTTTTTTCCAATTACCTTAGTTAAATTTTCATTATTCAAATAAATAAATTTCAATAACAACAAATAAAAATGCTTTTATATATAAATATATATTACTATAATAATTACCATACGCGCAAAGCTACTAATTTTGTAAAATGCAAATATTTTTTTTAGGCGATCCACGTAAGGTGACCCATATACTTATCTCAGAAACTACTGGAGTCACAAAAAATTTGTAAGAAACAAATATTCATGAAGTAAAAAATATTTTTTAAATATTATATTTTCATTTATACAGGGTGTTCGGTTTTCCTTGGGACGATACCAACTTTCTTATTTTCAATGGAACACCCTATATTTTTTTGCATTTTTGGATTCTACACACTCTTTTAGGTATACTTTGTAAATATATTAATTAAGAAAATGTTAATACTTTTTGAGTAAAATGAGGATTTATTAAAATTTCTCTAAATGTAGACATTCGCTAAAAGTTATTATTATAACCAACTAAAAGTTATTATTTTTTATATTATGTGGCATTCATCTCTTTATAATAATTATTATTAATAATTATTATTATTATTATTAATTATTATTAATAATAAGTAAGCTATAAGTTAATTAATTTATTTTTTGGAAAATATTATACAGGGTGTTTCTTTGAATAATGAAAATTTAACCAAGGTAATTGGAAAAAAGCTACTAATTGTGAAAAATGCGAATATTTTTTTTTCTGTTAGGTTTAGGTATAGGACATATATATATAAAATGAAAGGTAATTACTTATTCTATCCAATTATGCAAAAATATATAGGGTGTTTCATTGAATAAAAACAAGATTTTAAACTTTTAAAAACGCTATTTTCAACGGGACATAAAAAACACCCTGTATGATATTTTCCAAAAAATATAATAATTAACTTATAGCTTACTTATTATTAAAGAGATTGATACTACATAATATAAAAAATAATAACTTTTTTTAGTTGGTTATTTTTAACCTTTAGCGAGTGTCTACATTTAGAGAAATTTTAATAAATCTTAATTTTACTCAAAAAGTATTAACATTTTCTTATTTAATATATTTACAAAGTATACCTAAAAGGGTGGGAAGAATCCAAAAATGCAAAAATATACAGGGTGTTCCATTGAAAATAAGAAAGTTGGTATCGTCCCAAGGAAAACCGAACACCCTGTATAAATGAAAATATAATATTTTAAAAATATTTTTTACTTCGTAAATATTTGTTCCTTACAAATTTTTTGTGACTCCAGTAGTTTCTGAGATAAGTATATGGGTCACCTTACGTGGACCACCCTGTACATAACCTATAATATAACATATTTTAAACTCGATAATTTTAATGTAATTTACAGCCCCAATTGTATCTCACCAAGGCCTGATTGATAGAAGAAATGGAATTATGTATTTGTTAATGGGAAAAAATGTACAATTTGCCTACCAATTCTTGAAAACCATTCCTCCAACTAGTGTTAAGTCCAAATAATATCGTTCGTTAGTTTGTTTCTTTGTTCCTTTATTTTAAATTGGTTTTAAAATAATAATATATTTTTTTTTCGGGACTGATCCTGAGACCCCGGAATTGGTTACCATTGGAAAAAGGGATCCCCTTACTTCTACATTTAAAACACTAGTGCATTAAAGTGGAAAAATGTAAGGTTAAAAGTTTTTTAACTTTTTTAACTTAAAACCGTTTGACAGATACCAGATTGTGAATTTAAGTTGTACGTAAAGCTCGAGGGGGGTTTAGCACGAACGTAAAGGTTTGTTACTGTGGGGTTGGGTTGCCTCATGTGTTAGGTAATGCAAATAATTCTTTAATTTGCCAACAAGAAAAAAATCACAAGTTAGGCAATACACGGCACAGTTGAAGGCTCAAATAAAAACCAGAAAACTACAGCCAAATTAATTATTTACACTATTACAACAACAAAATTATACATAACATTAAAATTTCTTAGTGTTACATAACATGTAAGGGGGGAGGGGGCTAAGCGAAATGTTACAGAATGTTACGAGGAGGAGAGGAGGGGTCCCAAAAAAAAAATGCGTTACGTAATAAAAGTCAAATATTCTATAATTTATAGACCTGGCCATGATACAAGGAAACATGGTATGCCATTGCGCATGGTAGCGCTGTCTCTCTCTCTCCGTATGACGTCACGCTCGTCAAAGATATCCACTTGTTCCAATGTAAAGTAATGTTATTTTGGGGAGCGCGTCCGCGTTTTATTAAATTTACAGTTATGACGACCGATTTATTAAAACCGATTGTGAGAGAAAATTGTTTTGAGGTAGTATTTCTAAGTATTTCTATTTTGTCATTGTGTGGTGCTCATCTACAGTTGGTTGGTAGCAGTGGTTAATGGATGGGGGGTGTAGGTGTTCTTTTCCTTGGGGGTTGCGGGAAGGAGAACAACATAAAATTGGAATAGATTTTTAGTCAATTTATTTATCATATCAGTCACAGTTTTTTAACTTGGAAATATCTCGCGTAATAAGCACACTACTTTTTTTAGCACTAATATATCCCCCCCGGAATGATTACATTTAGTTTATATAGTTTTTTCGACAGTGCTTATTACGCCAGATATTTTTTAGTTTCAAGTTAAAAAACTCACC
Source organism: Brassicogethes aeneus (assembly GCA_921294245.1). NCBI lineage: Eukaryota > Metazoa > Arthropoda > Insecta > Coleoptera > Nitidulidae > Brassicogethes > Brassicogethes aeneus. The sequence goes on along the minus strand of OV121133.1, from coordinate 57,052,896 downwards.
CTGTAATGGAATCGAATGGGATAGGTATATTACTGCCACATCGGACGTTTTTAGGGTTGGCATCTGCCACTTCTTGGATCAAGGTTACCAGCATCAAAAGAAAAGGTTTAAAATAATCGTTCTAGTTTTCTCTAAGATTCGAACTAACTTACATTTGTTGATAAAAAGTCGGGTATCTAACCACTAATACAATTGGTGGTAGCAAACACGAACTCAGAGATAATAAACTAACCGCACGAACTGTAAATAATAATAATAATATAACTCAAAGTTTGGTCGGTTACCGTCGGTATAGTAGAAATACCCTAAATACACGTAGCGACGTGTCGGTATGTTTTTTCTACTATATCAAGATACATACACTTATACATACGTACTATACTGCCGTGCTTAATGAAAATGCCATAACCAACAATTTTGCGATTTTTGTTTTACGGCATTTTCTACTAGAACAATTCATCCTGCCTCTATCCCCGGTACTCAAAAAACCGTATCTATATATATACGGTTTTTTGAGTACCGGGGATAGACGCAGGATGAATTGTTCTAGTAGAAAATGCCGTAAAACAAAAATCGCAAAATTGTTGGTTACGGCGTTTTCATTAAGCACGGCAGTATAGTACTATACCGACCGACTTTAATACTTTAAACCAGCGGTTCTCAAACTGTGGTACGCGTACCACAAGTGGTACGTAAGGCATCCAAAGGTGGTACGCGAATAGATAATAAATAGGGATGGGATTTTAGTTATTTTACCTTTTTTCAACCGATGTATCTATTTGAAAACCAATAATGCCAAAATGTGTTTTAAAAGATTTTCTTTTATATGAACCTAACTTGTTTTCACCTTTTTTACCTTTTTTGGAGGTTTTTGCTTTAAACTACCTTTTTTATATTTTTCTTACCTATTTTTTTAACTAGTTTTCACCTTTTTTACCTTTTTTTGAGGTTTTTGCTTTAAACTACCTTTTTATACTTTTGTTACATATTTTTTAATTTGTCAGTTTATTTTTACTTATTTGTTATCTATTTATACGTATTTTTACTTATTTTATTTTTTTGTGTTCTTTTTAAATTTTCCGCCAATATTTTATCCAGGGCGTGCAACTCAACGGTATAGAATTTTTTCTTATGGTCACAGCATAGAAATTATTCTATTATTCTAAATTATTTCTATGGGTCGCAGACTGTAACAGTAACTTTCTTTAATGTATTTCTTTGTATTGAGCTTATGTTCTGTCATAGAATTTCTGTGTAGTGAGTGTCAATCAGTGAAACACAGTTTATTGCATAGAAATAGTTTATTGTGGGTATGTTCTGTGTTTGGGTATGCGGCTAAACAAAATTATAAAAGAAACTTGAACTTTTAATGTTTTTTTTTACCTAAAATGCTTTTTTAGTACCTTTTTAGTTACCTATTTTTCAGTTTTTAGTACCTAAATATCCCATCCCTAATAATAAATGTTCAAATAAAATTATCGTTGGCTCATTTTATTGAAAATCTATCATTTTCCACATTTTATATTGTAAATGGCAACACTGTTGTTGGTGTTTATTAAACGGGTAATCCCCTGCTCGTTTTAAAATCGTGACGAGTCATGCGTATTTTGTTTTGTTCTGACAAATTGTTTTTTTAATACTATAAAAATTGGTTCTGTTTGACGGTTATCAATATTTCTTATTAAACTACAAGTTCAATAAATACGTACACGCAGCACAACTTGTTTTATTTAGTTCGGTGGTACTCGATTAATCCACATTGCACATGAATGGTACGCGAAAAAAAAAGTTTGAGAACCGCTGCTTTAAACTTTGGATTCCTCAGCTTCAACCGTAAATTTGTAGAGTGCGTTGGTGTGTATCCCAGGCTAGCAGGATAAAAAATTTAGAGATCGCGATATATTTGTTATATGCCGCCAAAGAAATACAATTTTTCTGCTAAAGATACGTGTGGTGCTGAGCACCACCATTTTCTTTTACGTGTGGTGCTTGAGCCCGCGAGCACCGCTATTGTCGCCGGCCCTGATTGTGCCAATGTATTTTTTAAACTATATATGCCCATTGTTTTTTGTTATGGATATTATTTTAAAAATAATAAAAGTAAAATTTATAAACACAGGGTGTTTTTATTTAAAATTGACAAGGTAATAGAGGTTGTAGAACAGTTTTTTTTTAATAAATATTTTTATTTAGGTTTGTTTTCGAATTATCAAACTTTACATAAACCTTTTTATCTCCGTTATTTATGGCCGGATTTTAATAGAATTAAGTTTCTTGCAATTTTTAATTTAATTTCAACAATTTTTGTGTTAAACATTTAAAAAATATACTATACGGGTGTTCCAAAGAAAACTTCTACCCTCTCAAACGTTTTAACGGGTAAATTTGGACAAAATTCCTTGGACACATCAATTTTTATTTCTAGGGAGACAAATTTTAACGTCCCCACGCCCCCACTCGCACCCCTTCGCGCTCCACCCCTCCAGCAAAATCTTAAATCGGACTGGGGGTTGAGTGACATATCGTTTTAAAGGTTTTTTAATTCTTAATAAGATTCTGTAATTTTTTTCAAAAAATCTGTCAGTTAGGTTACGAGAAAATGCTATTTGAATATTAAAATTAAGAGAAAAACAAAAAAATTATAAATCAACGAGTTATTTTATAACCCACAAATTAACCTTCAAATTGACATTTGACAGTTTGATGACAGCCCTGATAGAATAAGGTTTATTTTTTACAAAAGAGGAGTAAAATTATTGTTCTTACCACTTTAAGGTCTCTTTTAAGGCTTGCAAGTCTCTCTCAGCGGCGTAACTAGAAAAAGTGCCGCCCGGGGCAGCAGTGGCTGTCGCCCTCATGTTTTTTTTGGGGGGGATAAGAGAGGTTAGGTTAGGAGTCAGTTTTGAGGACCGCACGCAAAATTAAAAATATATAATTAATAATAAAAAAAATATATAATTGTATAACATAATATATATAACATTAAATTGTAATATTTTAAGAATTAAAAACAAACAAAAATTCTTAGACCTAGGTAAAGAAAAACAACAAATAAAATGTGCTCTAACATAATTTATATGAAAAAAACAAAGAGATAAATTCTCAACCTTATGTAAAAGTACCTACAAAAAAAACTTAAACCTGAGTAAAAAATAAATAAAAATGTTTAAATATTTAGAATACCGGTCTTGTTTCTATTTTTTGCTAGCTTTATTTGATTGGGAATATTTTGGGAGTAATTGTATAAATCTCAAATCTATTGGAATTTGAATTATATTATTTCGAAAGAGAATATTTAATTATCAAATATTTTTTTTATTTTTATATTCTGTCTTCCAGTTTTTTTCGCATTTTCTCTCACGATTTTTGCCGCCCCAAGAAGTGCCGCCCGGGGCGGACCGCCCCCCCCGCCCCCCCCCTAGTTACGCTACTGGTCTCTCTGTAAGAAACACAACGATTATTAATCTGTACCATCCCAAAGCACAAGAATTGTAAACAACAAAAATGGCCGCCATCGTATGATGTGCAGTGATTTTTAGTATTTTTACTACGAGATCGAACAGACCTTGTCGTGTGGATTGTGAGTTTTATAACTTTGCGATATATATAATGTATATACCCATTTTCAGCTTCATTTGAGGGTTGGAATTTATGCACACAGTGCCAAAAGAGGGCTCACAATTCGTGTGCGGGGATAGAGAGTGATGACGACGATGCAGAACTTGTCTGTGAATTGTGTGCCCGATAACCCCATTCAGCCCCGTATGCAGGGCGGAATGGAGTAAAGGACAATTTTTTTTAATACGATAATAAAAAAATTGTTAAGCATTTATGTTAATTTTTTTTTGTATTTTGTTTATAATACTTTAATGAATCGTTCTGCTTTTTTTTTGAATTTGTACCACGTCTCTACCCTACTAAAAATAATTTTTAAACATTCCCATTCCTCCCCGGTCTCCCCTACTGCTGATTTTTATGTCCATGTATAATAAATATATAATGTTTAATTTATAGACCGCTTAAAAACTTATAAAAAGTTTTATTTAAAGCAAAATTAAAACAAAAGGATATTAAACTTGATTAATAGGCTAGTAAATGATAATTATCAGAATCAGATTAATCTTCAGAATCTGCATTTTTATTTATTATATTAAAATTATAATTTTTAAATAATCAATAAAAATGCCAGTACAATATACCTATTCCAAAAATTTAAGCCTTTTGACCTAATTGAACTGGTCAAATAGATAGCAATCAATTGACCATCCCCAACGTCGTGTGCTTAAAAGACTATCTTTTTGCAACTATTTTGCACTCCTTTTTAATGAAGAGAGCAAAAATAGTAAATTGTGCGACTAGTGGGAGAGAAAGGAAATTCGAGAGTGGAGTTTACTGCAACTTTTAGATGTAACCTAACACATGACTCTGTGCTAGTGCTTTTTTCCAAAGTGTAAAATTATTTGTGTGAATTAGCATTTAATTAAAAAAACATATTACCTTATTTTTAAACGAATCTATTATAATAAGTTTAATAGTTCACAATAACCTCATGTCCGATTATTGTTATATTGCCGACGTAAATCAGCATTATTTAAATGCTTTTGTAAAGCAATTTAATTGTTTAATTTTAGGTAAAGATTATTGAATTTTAAATGCTTGTGATTTAAATGCTTGTGTTGGGCATTATTCATTTTGTTTTTTTTCTAATATCTAGTGTATTTAAACGTGCAAGTGTAAGTTTATTCGGAGGTTATCAGCATTTGTAAATGCTTTTCTTAAAAATGTAATGCTCTTTTAATTATCATAAGGTGTGTAAATAAGCATTTTTAAATTTAGTTAAAGTGTTTTTAAAACTTCAAGTTTATTTGTAGGTGATTACCATACCTAAATACTTTTATAAAAAATAATACTTAATTGTTTAATATTTTTATTTAAGATTTTTTTACCATTTTTAAAAGGCTTTTTTAATAGGTAGTGTTTTTAAAAGTGAAAGTGCCAGTTCATTTGGAGGTTATCAGCTTTTGCGTAATAATTTTCTTCTTTAATATAAGGCCATTTTAAATGACTTTTCTAAAAAGTTGTGTTTTAAAAAATGCAATTGGAAGTTTATTTGGATGTTATTGTTAAAAAAAATGTACAAGTTCATTTTGAGATTAGCATTTTTAAATAATTTTATAAAATAAAATGAGTTTAGCATTAAAATGGTTTATAGATTTTTATATACGTTCGTATATTTATTTTATCTATTTTGCGTTCATAATAACTTTATTATAACACCGCTTTTGGTGCTGTAATGAGATACTTTATCCCACCCAAAATTTTGATTTTATAGGTTGGCTATACTTTAAACAGCATAATATTTTGCATATTGGTTATAATATTTTTTTTTTAGTACTTTTCTGGCAATAAATGTTGTTTAACACCAAAGAAAATACTTTTTTTCTTCTTTAAAATTAACAGACGCTTATTGTAAATAATTAAATTAAGGACGGCATGGCGAATCGATTTTGACATTAACTGTCAAAACAATGACTGTGATACCAACTATCTAAAGTAAAATTCGACCAAATTAAATTTAAGGTATAAAATTAATTTTTTTTTTGAATTTTTTCAAAATAGATAAAATAGCATAAAGAACTCATGTCATAAGACCTTTTGGCGCACTCCTCCATTACAAAACTTCGCTCGTTTTATAAATTGTCCGCGTGCGACAAAATGACATTAGTTCTTTAATATACTATTATCAGCATTTTTATATGCTTATTTGTTTAATGCCTTTTTTAAAATTACAAGATTAATAAGGCTTAACATAGTAAATTAGCCTTTAAAAGGGTTTTAAATAAAATTTTATTCAAAACCCGCAACCCTGCTTAAAGCCGGGTCTACAATTGTCGCAGGAGTCCGATCGCAGAACATAAGCTTGCGCAAAGCACCCCGCGACGTGGCGATGGAGCAAGGTTCTTTTGTCAGGTTGGTGCTTTGCGCAAGCTTATGTTCTGCGATCTGTGACCTGCGACAATTGTAGACCCGGCTTAAAATACCCCATAGAGACCTATATAAAATAATCTATCGAGCGCTACCGGAGTACTTTCGTCCCTAATTGCACAGGTAGTAAATGTTAAACTTTCGTCCTTGCTATTAGGGACGAAAGTAAGAACTTTCGAACAAGGTATTGTAAAGGTTCGTTTAAAACAAGTTTTATGAAAAATTGATAAATTAAATATTTAAGTGACTATACATAAGCAATAGTTTGTTATTTTTTTTACCTTTGATGATGATGGTCTAATAATTTTTAGGTTATGTCCTAAATTGAACTCTTAACCTTGTAGTAGTGGCGCCTTATATTTAACATTGGTGGTGGCGCCCGGCCTGTCAGGCCCGTAAATTTAAAAAAATCATATTTATGCTAGTATTTTTTCTTTGTGAATTTTTTACTTTTAATTTATTACTTAATCGTATTGTGACCAAGGTCACTGATTTTTTTTAACAAAACAACCTCATATGTTTGAAATATGGGGTTAATTTTATGGGGACAGGATTATGACATAATATTATTTCTCAAAAAACTAAATAAAAAATTTATTCTACAAAAAAAACAACAAATGGTTTATAAGCTTGAATAACAAAATATCGTATTAAACGTGGTTTTGATTTTTTTCCACACAATTATGACACATAATTTTGGCATGGGTCATACATAGAAATTTTTGGCTATGAAGTGTGTGGTCCTTCTGTCTATGCGACATTATGCACATCTTTTTTTGGTCCCAGGGGGAATTAGTTGAGGTTAAACATTATCGGTAGAAGTCCCAGCTACTTCTTGTCGCCTCAGTTGGTAAATTTTGTTCCATAGAACGGCGTTTCAAATGCTTCTACTAGGACATAGCGCCGTTCTTCAAGAGCTTTCGCATTAATAATTCGAATTATTAGCAGTGTGTATTACTTGGGCATTTATTCCAGCCACATTCATTGGCCCATAAAATATGACCATATTGGATAGAATAAAGTATAAAAATATGCTAAATAATTAATATACCACAAAATAGTCGTATAACATAAATGGTGGCGCCCGGCCTTTCAGGCCGTTTTAGGTTATAACTTTTTAAGTTAGAACTGTAAGTAAATAAACATTGCACTACACCTTTCTACGCAAAAAGTTAGGAAGGTACTGAAAAATTCAGAGTTGTCTCTTAATTATTTTCATAATGATCCGCTAAATAAGATCGCTTGGGCCTGTTAGGCCGTGCGCCACCAGTAGAAGGTTAATAAACTATACGCTAAAGAAGTATCGGGTTTTTACAACGCGCGCGCCATCTGGTGGACTTCAAAAGCATTGCGTGACTTTAAGAATTGTCAACAATACATTTAAAGCATACGAACTGTACATAATTTTTAAATAAATATAACACAAATAAATTTTACTTTGCAAGAAAAAACTAAAAAACTGGTTTAGTACTCGATTTCGATTGATTATAAAGTTATAAAGTGCTCTTTTAGTTCCACCCTTACATCCAAACTAAGATGTCCCATAAGCCAACTGAATGGCTTGTGCGGGTTAGGGGTAGGAACGGACCGACGGCTTAAAGTCCCCTCCGAAAGACTATACACAATTGACAAACACAAATAAACAACCATACCCAAGTGGGATTCGAACCCACGACCTCTCGGCTCGTACCCAGGAGCTCTGACCACTACACCACCGAGGCCGGTATGCCGGTATGCCGGTTATGCTTTATATCATTAATTAATAAACTCAACGCTTAAATGCTTATGTATTTACGTTAGTGTGTGTATTTTATCTAAGGGATCATGGTAAATTATTGTGTTTTTAATTTTAAATAAAATTCAAGAAATAAATCGTTGTATTTTCATGTTTTGCCAAAGGATCCAATTCGGTAAGTACATTTGTTGGTGCAGAACTAACTAATGATAACTTTACCTTATATAATTTATATTTAAGTTTGGACATTTTTAAGAAATTACTAAAAAATAATTTTTGCACAAACATAAAATTAACCATTTATATATTTGAGTTCTCTAAAAAATGCCGACAACTGCATTTTAAACAACTAAATATACCTACGAATTCATGGCAACATAATGTTATATAAAATACATAATATAATGGTATTTTACCGTTCTGTGCAGACTTTAAAGAATTCTTAATCAACGCTTTTAATAATGCTAAATGCTGTTTAAATTTAGACGACTTATTTGTTTGACGATTATTACTGAATTGAAATGTTTACACTTTTCACGTTAATCATTACTAAAATGTTTATTTATTATTAATAGATACAACCAAATAGATCATGTCTTAATAGCAGATAACTATTCCAGACAAATAAAAAATGTAAGAGAGGAGCAGAGGCTGATTCTGATCATTTTCTAGTAGCTATAAAATTTAAATACCCAAAACCTATAATTGAAAAAAACTAAAGAAAAAATATAATATTAGATATAATACTGAAAATCTAAAGCAAGTAGGGACTTCAAATGAATATAGGAAAAGAATATATGAACATTTAAAGAAAATCAATATAGATGAACAAAGAAATGTAGAGGCCAAATGGAATAACCTGGAAAAAGCTATAAATAGAGCAACATTGGAAAGTACACCAAAACAAAAACCAAACCATATGAAAGAATGGATGAATGAGGCATGTAAAAAAGAGATAGAGGAAAAAATAATGCTAAGAAAAAAAAATTTTACAAAGTGGAAGTAATGAGGACAGAAAAGCATATCAAGAGCAAAGAAAAAAAAGTGAAAAGCCTATGCAGATTTCAAAAAAGACAAAGTTTAGAGGAAAGAATAAAAAATATGGAAGAAAAATACAGGAAAAAAGAAATAAGAAACTTTTACAAAGAAGTAAATAATATAAAGGCAGGATATCAGGCGGCAACTAGTTTTTTCAAGGACGAGCATGGAAACTTAATAGGCGAAGAAGAAGATATTCTAAATAGATGGAGACAACATTTTAAAGAATTACTAAATGAGGAGTCTGAAACTAATTTGAGTGAGGAGACAGAGGAGGAACATAAAGAAGTTAAATGTTTAACGCCTCCTACAAGGGAGAAGGTAAATGAAATTTTAAATGAGATGAAAAACAATAAATCTGGAGGACCAAATGGAATAGTGGCAGAAAATCTAAAGTATGGAGGGTGGATGTTAAGGGAAGACCTATATAATTTGATAAAAGTAATATGGGAGCAGGAAAACATGCCGAAAAAATGGAGTAAAGCTAACATTATCCCTATCCATAAAAAAGGAGATAAATCTATATGCAGTAATTACAGAGGAATATCAATACTCGATGTTACTTACAAAGTTCTAGCAAGTACAATAAAACAAAAGCTCATACCTTATGCGGAGAAAATGCTGGGGGAATATCAAGGTAGTTTTAGAAAAAATAGAGGCACAAATGACCAAATTTTCACCTTAAAACAAGTGTTATCGGGATTGTATGAATATAATATACCAATGTTTATGCTTTTTGTAGATTTTAAAGCCGCTTATGATACAGTAGGAAGAAAACAGCTATTTCAAACGTTAAAGAATTTAAAATACCCTCTAAATTAATAGAATTAGTAAAGATGACCCTAAGTAAGACATCAGGTTTGGTAAAGATAAATGGTAAAACATCAAAGGAGTTCCAGATAAAATCGGGACTCAGACAAGGAGATCTTCTCTCAACAGTTCTATTTAATTTAGTTCTGGAAAAAATTATAAGAGATAGCAGAATTAACAGAAATGGATCTTTATTTTCTAGAAGCCACCAATGCTTAGCATATGCAGATGATGTGGTTTTAATGGCACGAACTAAGAAGAACTACATGGCGAATCTTATAAACATGGCAGAGAAAATGGGACTTAGGGTAAACTACGAAAAGAGTAAATATATGAAAATAGAAAGAGAAAAGAACACACAAGAGATGGAAACAGTAATAGTCCAAACAATTAACGGTGTAAATATTAGTTTTGAGGAGGTGGAGAGCTATATGTATCTAGGAGTTCTAATAAACAATAAAGGCGACGAAGAAGAAGAAATTAACCTAAGAGTAGCAAAAGCAAATAGATGTGCAGGAAGTTTAAATAAAATTTTAAAGTCAAAAGAATTATCCCTAAAAGTAAAAATAAGAATGTATAAAACCATTATAAGACCTACTGTATAAATTAAACTGGAGATATGGGAAAGAAAAATTCTACGCAGAATATTTGGAGGAAAAAAAGTCGAGGAGGGGTGGATTATCCACCGTGGATAAGGCGAACAAATACCGAAATTTATGACATTTATAAGGAACCCATAATAACTGAAGTGGTTAAATCAAGAAGGATACAATGGCTAGGGCACTTGGAAAGAATGGATGACCATAGGCAGGTCAAAGGTATTGGAAGGAAAATGGCAGAAGGAAAAGGGAGAAAAGGAAGGCCAAGGAAAAAATGGATGGAAGAAGTATTAAAGGAACTAAAAGAAAAGAAGATTGTCGGATGGAAAACAAAGGCGAAGGACAGGAAAAAGTGGAAAGAAATAACAAAGCTATGGGCCTGAATATATATATATATATATATATATATAATATACAATAGATACAATTTATATTTACAGGGACTGTATGAAATTTATTAACTCATTCGGATTAACACTGTTAATTGGAAAACCGATAAAAACTCAACCCAGTATTTCCTCTCGAAATACACCCAACAACACAACAAATCGTGCCACGGTTTTTTTTCGATATTTTTTTATCATTTTGCGGCTTTATTCTCAAAAACACTCGTTTGTAACACACAGCTGATTATCAAAAGTTGTACTTTTGTTACGATAATAACAGCCGAGTGGTGGCGCCAATAGCGATAATAAGATAATATAATATTTTTTTTCGTATTAAAATGATTTATTTTAGTATATGTATATGGTTAGACAGGAAGAATATGAAAAGTGGAAAGTAAAGAAATAATTACTTTATTTACTGGAAGGGTTTATTATATATTTTTTGTATTTAATGTTTTTTCTTGTTTGATAATTTTAAATAAAGTTTATTTTTATATTACTTAAAAGCCCAGTTTCATTTTAGTGTTAATATTCTATTAGGTTTAATTTCACGGTGTCCCTGAATAACTTTTAATTGAAAGGTTCAGACGTATCCAATTTTTTTTCATATTTTGATAAAAAATCACTTACAAGACAATTTTTTTTCAAGATAAACTCAATTCGCTTGGCACTTTTTTAGAAAAATCAATTTTTATAAAAATATTAATGATTTTTAATTAGTGAACTCCAAATAATGACTAACAGCTTTTAATGTATTTGTTAGATAAAATGTGCAATTCATTAGACTAGTGAACTATTGACATATGTCACTTGTCACATGTCGAAATCGTGATTGAAAATACCGTTGCGATATTTTACCGTTTTTTTTTTCAATTTGTCGCAGATTTATTTATAAATTATTATTTATAATAAATAATTATATTTGCATTGATTATAGTATACGAGAGTGCAATGAAGCTCTCTTCCAAACATGCAGTCAAAGAAGTGAAAAACCTCTTCATTTGGTAAATAAAGAGGTTTGAAATTGACCAATTCTAGTGGTAGTTTAAATATACAAAAATTATGTGAGCCTCAAAAAGTTTTGAAACTGTTGGTTTCCAGTTAAAAGAAAGCTTGTCAGTCTTAGCGTGTCAAAATGTTAAGGCTAGTTTGACATTTTCTTATAAGTATACTATTTTTAACATAATATTAAAAACTTGTACATTTCCTTCATTATGGAAACTTACTCGTGAGTTTTCCTTTCTTTAAAGCTGGCAGTTATTACAACATTGGTATTTATAGACCCATTGCGATTTTGTCTAACTTGTCGAAGCTTTTTGAGAAGTCATTATATTTTTACATATACAATGGTGTTTTCCAGACCATCTCACCCTATCAGCATGGTTTTGTACATAAACTGTCGACACTTACTAACTTGTTTGATTTTGCTTAATATACATCCAATGTTTTGGATCAAAATGGCCAAGTAAATGTAATTTATACTGATTTCTCGAAGGCGTTTGATAAGGTTGATTATACTATCTTACTTTGTAAACTTGATTCCATTGGTCTAAGTAAATCTTATTCGCTCTTACCTTAATAACCGACAACTTTATGTATTTTTTTAAGGTTTTAGGTCTAGTTGTTTTGTTTAAATTTGGATCCATTGCTGTTTAATATATTTATTAATGATTTGTCGTCTTTGTTAAACTGTAAACATCTCCTATTAAATGATGATTTGAAGTTGTTGCTAGAATTTTAAGGGTTGATGCAAATTAAACAATCTGGTTTTGAACATTTCTAAATGAAAAACTTTAACTTTTTTCCTAAAGAATGATTTAATAACTTACCAATATTCTTTAAACAATAATGTTCTTTCTTTTTGTGCGAGTGTTAATGATCTTGGCGTACTATTTGATAATAAATTAACATTCTCGAGTCATACAAAATTTAGTTTCCCAAGCATATAAATTATTGGGTTTTAATAGCAGAAATTCGCGCGGGTTTAAAATTGAAATCGCTATTAAATCCTTATACTTCTGTTTAGTAAGATCTAAATTGAATATTGTTCCATTACTTGGTCTCCGCACTATAATCTCAGTTATATTACTTGAAAATGTTCAACGTAAGTTTTTAAAACTTCTGGCATTTAGGCTGGATAATGTGTACCCGATCAAGGGCATTGATAATAAATTATTAGGTAGGTACTTAAAAGATTTAATGTTGATTCGCTGCATAGCAGAGTATGTTCTGGTTTATAATTTTTGTACAAAGTTTTTCACAACGAAATGGACTGTTCTAATATCCTATTTATGTTTAATCTATATGTTTCTAGACTTAATTCTCGTAATAGTAATATGTCGTTGCCGGCCGTGCAATATCTCCAATGTGCAATATCCTAAATTTTACAGGAGAGACGAAAAACGTTTAACGACTGTAAAATGGCGGTTTTTAAATCATGCATAAGTGCGCTAAATATGATAATTTTACATTGTAGATATTAGAAAAATGTGCGCAAGGCTCAGAAAAATATGTTAATATCATAAACAAAATTTGGAGTATATTGTCACATAGGAGATATTGCACGCCCGACGACGATGTTTTATTGCAATAATGCTCGTACTGCAATAGCTTACTCACCAGTTCATGTTTTAACTAACAACAATAATTGAAATAAGCCATTCATGTGATCTGTTTTTTAATTGTTTAAATTATTTATTAGCTACTGATAAAGATATATTGGAAACTTAATGTTCTCTATTTGTATATAATTGTATATTTTTGTCCTATTATTGGACAATAAATTATTAATATTATTTTATTATTATTATATTATTTTAAAACTAACTATTTATATAAGCAAAAGAGTTTTTGTTTTTATTGACTTTTTAGTTGAAGTAAATCAACGTGCGGAAACAGCGACAGAATACGAAGTAACTCAACATATGAACAAAGACCATGGGCATACATCAGTAAAGAACGAAGTGATAAAAAATAAAAACACAAAAATCAACCATAGAAGATAAAATAAAAAGATTTACTTGCATGTACTGTGACTACACAACAACTTACAATCAATCGTTGCAAAGGCGCATTTTTTCCAGCACAAAGAACAAAATGATATAGAAAAAAAAGTAGCAATACGAATGAAAACATGTGTCTACTGTAATTTAATAAAACATGGCAAAATAACAAATGGAAAATAAAGTAGTATTAAACATAAAAACTTATTTTTGTTTGTAATTTTAGTACAGTTCAAACACTTTAAAAACTACTTAATACCTAAGAATCATTAAAAATTGATCTTAAATGACTTTAACCACAGTTTAATAATGGCTTCATTAAAAAAGGATAATAATTTGTTAAAAAAACAATTAAAAATTACTCAAGTTTATTAAATGTTCATAAGTTCAAAATTTTGCCCATTATTTTGGAAACAAAAATAAAGTCGGTTGTGATATCTCTTCATGCTATTGTTTTTCTATTTTTTAATTTATCCAAGTCTCTGTGTTTTATAATCCACAGATTTAACATGACCTCAAAGAAAAAATGTAAGGGTGTTAAATCAGGACATCTTGGTGGCCAAGTAATTGCTCCTGGGCGTCCAATCCTTCGGTCTGGAAATCTGCCATTTAACCACTGCCTAACTGTAAGGGAGTAATCTTGTTGAAAGTACAAAATATCTTGCCAAAAAGTGTTTCCCGCCTCATCCGTTTGATTTTCGAAAGAATAAGTTGTTAAAGGGTCTGTAACTTCTTCCAAAAAATGTATGTACAATTTTCCAGTTAGGTCCAATTATAGCATTTCCCTAAACACCAGCTCAAACATCCCTAATAAGCCGCGGATTTTCATCTGCCAAGTACCGGCAGTTTTGTTTGTTTATATTTTCATTAAGAAAAATGTACACTCGTTACTGAAACAAATATTCTTTAATACATTTTTGTTATGACCTATTAAATTAGTCAATGTTTCGCAAAACTCTATTCTCCTATCAAAATCATCTTCATAAAGGTTTGTTTATCTTTAATGGTTTTCTTACTATTTCGTGTCATATTCCTGTCCGGAATTTGGTCGGTTCGACAGCAAAAGTTCACAAATTTGTACTGCTTCATCCAATATATGTCAATTAGTTCTTTTTTTGTAAATAACGAAACCAGTTTCAACAAATTTTGATACTAAATCTTTTACATATTTGAGTATGAGTATGAGTATGGGAACGTATGGCAGGCCCCAGATATATTGTCATTCACTAATCTCCCGGGGTTATTTTACCCCCTTTCCGTTCTCCTGCGTATCCCGCCAAATCACAGCATTACCTGTGTTTGTTGGATCCGAAGTTTTTACGCCGGCTGGTAGTTCCACCCTAGGAGGTCGTGGATGACAGTGTCAAAGGTTAAGGCCGCTCCCGGATTTTTGTCAGCCGGGTCGGGCCATACGTCCAGTTTAGGAAGGGTTTTTGGAGGACATTGAACTGACCCAAAACTAAGTACAATCCGGAATCCTCCTCAACCTAGGCCTTAGTAGTAACCCCATTCAATTGGTATTCGTGAATGGGGGTGGGTAAGTTAGTTCTTTGCTTACTCCGGCTACCAACCTTGTATATTCTTTATTTATTTTATTGCTAAATTAGTGTTTATACCGTTTTCATTTAATTTATATCTTTGCATTCTTACTTTTTTTCCAAATTTAATTTAAAAATATAAATATTAATATACAAAATAGATAAAGCCGGCCCTTTGGTGTATGTGGTGGAATGCCACCATATGGTCTGCATTGACTATTGTTATCTGAGCTGTTCTTGTATTTTTGAGCCGGGGAGTTAGTACGCTGCTAGAACCTGTCCTTGTTGGTGAATTGTTTATTTTGTTGTTAAATTATTGTTTATGCCGTTTATTATTATTTATTTTGTATCTTTGCATTCTTACTTTTTTTCCAATTTAATTTAAAAATAAATTAATTTACAAAATATATAAAGCCGGCCCTGTGGTGTATCGTATTAAAACTTGAAATACAGCCTTAATGTCAGGCGTGTAACGTATGCTTTAATATATGGTTTATTTACGTTATTTTTACGTGGGCGTTTTGTTTATTTACTTTCGTTATCTTTTAAGCTTTGCTTTGTGGCTGTGTTGTAAGTTTATGTGTATATTATATAATATATATAATACAATAATATAATATTGTGATGTTCTTACTTGATTTTTTTTACACACGTCGCTGTTTTCGGTAATGATTAATTGTTGCCCGGTTTTTATTACAGATTTGCGTATTAGGTCATGCATTAATACTTATCAGAATCTGCTGGTGATGATCCCTTTTGCTCTTTGTTAGACTTATTTTTTTTCTTTAAATAGGTGATTCCTTGACCTGTCCCCTGTCACTTTATTACTTCGTGTCCGCACGAACCTCACCCCTATGTTCACCGTTGTTCACCCGTCACTCTCACACAAAACCTCCACGACGCTACAGCACTTTGTGATTAGCCGGGGACCCGCACTTTTCGAACTTGGTATTTTCTTTTCTTTTAGCACTTGGATCCGTTATCGCGTGCAGAATCGACATTGATTCCTTTTTGTTACTTGAACTTTAGCGGCGACGGCACTGAGTGGCCCTAGGCTCTGATTTCGCACTTAAGTTGCCTAATAAACTTAAATACGCTGGGTGCGCTTTACTTTTGAGAAGAGATCCCGCGCTCGTCCTCACTCTACGATGCGTCAAGTGGTACTGATACTAAATCTTTTACATATTTTTGATTTAAATTGAAATCAGGATTTTTTTTTTTGATAATTGCTGCTGTTTTTCGAAAGAATCTTCCACGTGTAGACCATTATTAACAGTACAAACTAATAATATTTAAACTGAAGTAAACTTTATTTTAGAATATACACTTGTTATACCAAAATTTTGAACCTATATTATAGAACTAAATCAGACCTTTACAATAGTTTGTCGCAAGACACCCTTCTATTTAAAAAAAATTAGGGGTTGCTTTTACCATTGCTAGGGGGTTGATCTAAATTATTCGCCAACCTTTGAAAAAGAAGCCCCAATTGCTAATAAAACTGACGTGTTTCAGCAAATATTTGTATTTTGCATTTTAGCTGAGATATTAAGGGGGTACGGTTTTAAATTGACACCCTGTATATTATATCTATATAACTTACTAATTTTTTTTTTAGGAAAAAATTAAAAAGTATTATTACAAGGGATTTAGATAAACTAAAATGAATGGGAACTAAAAATAAAAAAGCCAGACCGAATAACAAAGTCATTCCGACTTAGTCTATGTCATAAACCTCGTTTGCATGACATTCCCATATTAGTTTTGGGTCCAAATAGCTGCCCAAACATCCCTGAATACTGTTATTACTTAAATGTTGAAATAATTGGGTGATTTGTGTACATGACAAAAAATAACAACATTTAAATGGCTGTATACAGCATTTTTTTGAAAATTTTTTGACAGTTCTTATAGAATCAAAAATTTTCAAATAAGGCTCCCCAATTTGTTTTTATTTTATAAATCATAGTTATTCACTTTACTATGTATATAAATATATGTATAAGGTATAGAAAAATCGTTTTATTTTAATTTTATTGTAAAACTAATTAGGTTTATAAGCCGAAGTAAATAAAGTTTGTATCTATAGTTTGGCATTATTTTTATGAGAAATGTTATCCACATTTTAGTTAAGTTCATATTTTTATACAAAGAAAATGCAAAAAATTAAAACTTTTTCTTGTTACAGTGAATGCGAATACATCGACTGCTTTTTCACCGGACCAGAATACGAAGTAGCCCAGCATATGATCAAAGACCATGGGCATACATCAGATTTAAAAAAAAAAGATCCAATACAAATAAAAAAAATCTCTTGTGTATACTGTGATTACAGAACGAATGGAGGGCATAGTTTACAAATCCACATCTTCAGAAAACATAAAGAACAAAATAAATTGGAAAATAAAGTAGAAATAAACATAAAAACTCATTTTTGCGTGTACTGTGACTTTACTACAGTGAAAAAACGCGATTTACAAATCCACGTCTATAACAAACATAAAGAACAAAATGAGCAGGAAAACAAGGTAGCGCTAAATTTAAAAACTTACTCTTGTGTGTACTGCAACTATACAACATTTTACGATGAATCTTTTCGAAAGCACATTTTTTCCAAGCACAAAGAACAAAATGATATAGAAAAAAAAGTACCAATTCAAATAAAAACATTCTCTTGTGTATACTGTGACTTTAAAACAGCGTGGAATCATGAATTTCAAAGCCACATCTATAGAAAACATAAAGAACAATATGAGTTGGAAAATAAAGTAGCAATAAATTTAAAAACTTATTCTTGTGTGTACTGTGACCATACGACATCTTCCAGTCATTCTTTACAAGAACACATATACAGAAAACATAAAAAGCAAAATGAGTTGGAAAATAAAGTAGCACTATACATAAAAACTTACTCCTGTGTATATTGTGACTTTACAACAGTGCGGAACCATATTCTTCAAAGCCACATCTTTACAAAACATAAGGAACAAAATAAGTTAGCAAATAAAGTAGAATTAAACATTAAAACTCATTTTTGTGTGTACTGTGACTTTAGTACACTGAGAAACCGTAATTTACAAATCCACCTCTATACCAAACATAAAGAACAAAATGAGTTAGAAAATAAAGTAAAAATAAACATAAAAACTTTTTCTTGTAAGTTGTGTGAATTCTCAACTGCGGTTAGCAATGAAATGCTTCAAAATCATATGTACATAAAACATAAAGAACAAAATCAAGTGAGAAGAAAAACCTACTCTTGCGTGTACTGTGACTATGTGGCATCCTATAGTTGTAATTTACAAAGACACGTTATTTGGAATCATAAAAAACAAAATGACTTGGAAAAGAAAGTACCGATAACGATAAAAATTTACTCTTGTGACAAGTGTGCCTACCAAAGCCTGAAAAAATCAGAATTTAATTCGCATTATGAAAAATTACATAATAAAAAAATGTAGAGATCAATATTTTTGCAAAGGTTGAAAATTCTTGTGTTATACGTAAAAATACGTAAATTCTAATTTAATTCTATACAAGTAAAACTTTTGTATCAGAAATCGTAGCATCTTACATTTGCAATCGGTTACTCGTAAAACACTAGTTTAAAATACATTTAACAGTTATTGGTTTAAAAAAAAATCTTAAGCACAATAAAATGCAGAATTTACTTGGACTATATAATTCTAAACATAAAAAATTACCCTATATTTCCAAAAAATGGCGATCCAATGGAAAATATATATTTTCCATTGGATCGCCATATATATATTTCCATGGATTTTTTAAAATTATGCTGCTTTTTTTAAACCAGAATAATAAAGCATTGTATTCCAATGCACATTTTCTTTTTATTATCCATGTGGTCAATATTTGATAATCAACCAAAACAAGTCCCGGCACTTTTTTATAATTTTAATATATTTAAACTTTATAGTATTTTTATGCCCTACTACAATATTTTGTTTATATTCACACACTTTGGTATATGTTTGGTTTCCATGTCTAGAAAATGTTACATTTTAATGCAATTTTTTATTATAAATTGAAGATTTAATAATAAATTACAAGTGCTTTAATAGTTTTACATAAAAAGGTATAGCTAAAACTATTTAACATCTTATTTAGGATAATATTATATTAAACACGAAAATTTTCATTTCAAATCAAAGCGAGTTGTCTTCCAAAATTTTAATTTGAGTTTGCCAGGTTTAAAATTAACGCGGAAAACGAATTGGCGACGTAAAGATAGGTATCTATGTTTATGATTGGTGGAGAGAAAGAGAGAAACTCCATGTTGACAGTTGCTAGTGTAGTGGAATGTAATGTGTTTGGGCTTATAGTTGATACACTTTGTCATTTCCGTGTGTGGTAATTAGGGAAGTGAAACTTGGTAAATAATTCTGTTTTTGTAATAAACTTTCACGCCTAAAGGTATAATTCGTAGCACCCCATGATTTTGTTGTTATGTTTAATATTACCATATAATATATTATATAAATTAAAATTTGCGTTTTTGTAATTTTTCTGGCATTTCCCTAACTATTTTGGACATCCTAGCCATGCACATTTAAAAACTTGCCAATGGCATTTTACATTTTAAACGTTAACGTTAAATTTAATTAAAAAATGCGAATGACTAGGATGTCCGGAACCAGTTTGGGATTTGCTCCGCAAAAACAGCTATTGTTTATACAGGGTGTCCTGAAAATGGCGCACTAACGTATACTACGCAGTGTTGCCAGAATTCTGTTTTGTATTAATAATTCTTGTGCCCCTAGCGGCATTTTCCTGTGTATGGATTTGTTAGTTTTAAGGTATTGATTTATCTTAACTGTATTACTTAGATATTAAAACTTTATGAAATGCGAAAAAAAATATAATACAAGTTCTTTTTGGCCGATTATCAAATATTGACTCACATAAATAAAAATAGTTACAAGTTTTGTTCCACATTTTTTGCGTCTTCTTTCTGGATTTTCTAAACCTTTTTACTAGGTGTGTGCGAATTGTGTTTGAATCGGTTCAAAATTTGAATCGAATATTTGAACTATTCGAATAGTTCGAACAGTTTAAATAAATAGTTCGAATTATTCACTCAACGATATTAACATATACCCAACCCACATGTCTAAAATGTTTTTTGAGAAGAAAATGTAATTATTTTATTTTTTTTTAAATCGTTATAAATATATAAATAAATGTTTTTTCTTAACGTGTTGATTGTTTTTTATTATTAAATACTTAAAAAACAAATATATTTTTTTCCATTTAAAATTTGTTGGGTCTGTGCTTTTTGGTAGGTAATTGTTTAATCTATTTTTTCTAAACACTACATAAATAATATACAAAATATAATATAAAAATATAGGGTGTGCCAATATGTGTAAAATTGGTCTCTTAAAAGAAAACATTTAAAAACATAAGCATATTTTAAGTTTAAATAAAATACCATGTTTCTTTTCATTTTTTAGAAGAATAAAATTGTACAGTTGACTATTTTAAAATATATTTGTTGCGTTCTGATATACATTTTATATAATTTTTAAATTTATCTTTGGTTTGAAAAAAGCCAAATATCCGATTTGCACTACCTGGGCGCCTTCCTCGAAATCATTTGAGACTTCGAGCAAAAAGGATGTGCTTTTCTAAAAAATTGATTAAACTCCCAGCTAACAAAATTGATTATGTAAGTGTTGTTAGAACTGCTATACAACACATATTATAGAAACGCTAAAATTGTATAATGCGTTTAAAAACTACTAAACAACACTTACTCAACCAAAAAGGGCCCCGTTTTATAAAACAGTTTACTTCGTTAGCAGTTATATAAATACACTACACAACCCTTATAAAACTCAGTATCAGTATACTGGGGAACTGCTATACGATTATACTATAGCGGTTTTACTCTGCAGCTTAATTGCACTTTACGAATATTTATAGAATATTAAAACAAGCATTTTATAAGTATGTTATAATGCGACAGAATCGTTATAAGAACATCAATTTGTTTCCTTCTCTAGAAATTAGGAATGGAGTGGGAAATTTTTATCCTAAGACTATTTTATAATGCGAATTATGTTGGATGTCAAACTGCTAAGATCCAAAATGGTGCTTGTTGTTTATTATGTAAATATAATTATTAAACCTTTGAGATTTACGCTATCGAGGACAACATCTTCCTGCGGAGCAATCTTTTCTGACAATATATGTATATATTTTTAACGAAAAATTAAAGCGCCAGTTAACAAACATACCTACTAAAAATTATTTAAAAAAAAAATTAATTTTTTATTTGACAAAGTTTCATGTTTTTTAAGAATATTATTGTTTTATTTGTTCAGTTTATAATTGACTAGTCTTAAGATTACATTAATTTTTTTCAAGAAAATTCATTTTTAATTGACAGTTTTAACGTTTGTTGGTAAAATTCACACAATGGCGGCGATTTATAAACAATTGATCGGTCAATAAATATGGCGTTTTTGTTATAAAATGGTTTTGTCTTTATAAAAACGTTATACAATTTATCTGCTCTGTCGCGTGCGTTATACGATATTTAGGTTCTGTAAAGTTGTTTAATACAGGCGCTATAAAAGTAAAGCAAGAAACTGACATTTGAGATGTTGCCAGATTTTATCTGTATTTTTCAAATTATTTGTTTTTTTTTAGAATAAAATACTCATTTTTGGTGCAGTTAGGTACATCAAGTAAAATCTTATTTATCCTGCACGACGTTACCTTCATTTTTTATGCAAATAAGGATTTGTAGGTAACACTGCTGCCTAAAATAACAACCCTGTAAGTTCATTTTTCGTATTGGCTATAACGCCTTTGCCTACTGCGCAATAGAACAATAATATCGCTTAAGGTATGCATTGTACCGCACTATACAATTGTGTTCTGTTTTATCCACTTTTTAGCGGTACCTTCTTTATCTACATGTGACCTAACCTATCGATTGTAAAAGAATTTGGAGTTGGTGCCTCAACTAAGTGTTGAATAGAATTTTCTATTGAGGCAGTACTTCCAGAAGACTGAATCATTCTCTGATAAATTTTTTTTGCTCTTCTTTTAAAATGCCCACTTTTCTTAATTTTTTTCCATTGCGACTCCATTTTATAAAAATACTTAACTTATTTTGGCGTAATAAGACACTAAATGTATAAACAGACTTAAGTAATAAAATTATAACGCAGAACTTGCGATAATTTTATTTTATAAACTTTCTATAAAGAAGTTAATCGGTGTAGTTATAGGATAATTATAAAATAACTTTATACTTATTGTGTAGTGTGTTTACTTCTGCTTAAAAAAACAATTTTTTAATGTATCTTATAGAGCTTCAATACAACTTTTAAACAAATTCTATTACAACTATCATAAAACGTTGAAACTACAAGTATAAGAATAGGTATACAACTCTATTATAACTTTTATACAACTCTTTTAAAATAATTTTATAAGGGATTGTATAAAACGTTATACAATGGTTAAAAAATGTGTATGAGTTTGGTTCTATAGCACGAGTTGTAAGAATATATATACAATAATGTATTAGAATTTCGTCGTTTTTACGATAAAATTATTGTATTAAGACGCATTAAACAATAAAAATGTTCTTTTTGCAGCTCTAGACGATAGTTATAAAACAATTCAGTTCTTTAAGGGATTTATTTTGCTAGTTGGGCTATTACCTCTTTATCGGTTCCCTCAACCGATTTTTATCGGTAGTAGCTACCGATTATTTTTCGGTAGAGTCTACCGATTTTTTCGGTAGAGTCTACCGATTTTTTCGGTAGCCGTAACCGAGAAAATCCGCATCGAGGCGCTGTTACAAAATTAAAAAAAATATATTAATACTTAAAAATATTAACATTTAAAAATAATATTAAACATTATTCAAGTTAATAAAAATTACTCTTTTCAGTCAAACATTTTGAGATTATATTCATTGTAATTATTAAAAAATGCTATTCAAAGAAATGGGTTTTTTTATCATCTATTTAAAAGAAAGTTTATTTATCCAATTATAAATACATACAGTTTTGTCAATTATTTTATATGTAAATATAATTTTAATTTACATATATTTCTAGGTATGGACATATTGGTGATTTTAGTACTGAAAAAGAAATACTATTTTTTTTTAACTTCTCGCTAAAAAAAAAAATTTTCAAAAATTGGTAATGGATTTTTTCGGTAGCCTGCACCGAAAAAATCGGTAGACTCTACCGAAAATAATCGGTAGCTGCTACCGATTTTTTTTCGGTAGAGACTACCGATTTTATCGGTAGAGTCTACCGTTTTTTTTCGGTAGAGTCTACCGATTATTTTTTTCCGTGCAATAAGTTTGAATAAATACATACATTATTTTTTTTTTGTAAACTTGTAATTACAATTATTTTTAAAATAAATATTATTATTATTATTATTATTCAAAATAGGGGCAAAGGGTAGGTATTTTTGGGTGTGCGATAAATGAATGTTTATATTCCTAAGAGTCCTTTTTAAAAGTAATAAATAAATTTTACTTTAAAATATCATAATTATAATAGTTTTCAGTAATATTTATTTGCGGTCAGTTCTTGGTCAACACTAACGTAACTGTAATTATGCAACAATGTTAACATAATTATGTGTGCAGTAACATAACCTGACCCAAGCAGCAATTTGTGCCTGAACTTAGGCACGACATTTTTTGTTTCCAAATTGTTTTGACACAAATCGGATAACTTATGTCTGAATGAAAATTGTATCCATTCTTTAAATTTGTGGCTGCTTTGGGTCGACACTTTTTAGACCAATTGTATCAAAAAAGGTAGCATAATTTTAGAAACATGGGCCTAATTTGCGCCGCTTTTGTGTCCTCTTGGAAACAGTAACACCTTTTGGACTCGTTAGAGTCGACACCAAGTTGGCTCAATGTTTTCATATTGTACCTACCTTGCTAATCTGTTTTCGTTTTGTTACCAACTGAAGTCAAGTGGACGCAAAAGTTCCCATTTAGCTGTAGGTATCGGCTTTACGTTTAAATGTAGAAAGTACATGCATAATGTTGGATTGATAATAAATTAAAATAAAAAATGCCTACAACTCAAAAAAAAGAATACCGTGTTGAACACACACTGGGGCAGGATCCACTCAAATCCGGTATCAATTCACATACTATAAATCGTATTTTAAAACCATAAAACGTATTTTATAAATGATATTTGATGTTTTTAAATAACAATTATATTATAAATAAAACAATTAAAACATTGATGATACATTTTAATTTCGTAAAATATATGGTAAAATATGAGTTATTTTTAACAAAAAATCCTTTCTCATCTTGTAATGTTTTGTATGAGGAAAATGTATCCGGATTGCTCTGTCTTATTAAATTATATTGGAATCTAGACAACTTAGCATCTACCAGCCAGGGCATCTTCACCAGACTTTTGCACGGGCCTTTCTTAAATGATGTTTTGTAACCCTTTCTAATTCTGCCTGCCCGTTCTGTAGAAGTTGTAGTGATTTCCTTTAACAATTTGGATGCTTCTTTATTTCCTGATGCCCTTAAACTCATCTGTGTGGCAAAACTTAACTCTGCAGTGGACGTTGATTTTCGCAGGTCTTCTGTTTTTTCGTTTGGTTCGCTCGTTGCTCTCTTCAAAAGAAAATGTTGGACGTCCTTTCTTCGTTGGGTTAGACGGCTCATAGCGGGTAAAAAAATTAACGTCTCCAGACAATTATTATATTTCTGAAGAAACCTGTGTTTACATCTACTTACATTTAACCATCTAGACTTAAATTTAGACTTGGAGTGGTATATTTTGCTATTTAAATCCTTTAAAGCAGATTCAGGACAGCCTGTACGTACTTGAAGAGAATTCGTTAAAAACTTGAATTGTTCATTACATTTTTTCTACTTTGATTGTAAAAGTCACTCACACAAACACGATAGCGATAAAACACAGAAAATGAACTATTGACCACTGCAAATGCATAAACACAAACATAGACTAAATACTAAATATACCCTTCTCTTTATACCTAACTCACAACGCGAAGGTAATTTAAGGGAATTTTTATTTAATGTAATTATTATTTAGTATTTACGTGATATAATAAATAAAATTACATTAATTACATACCTTGTGGTTGTTTGTTATAATAGGTAAAAAAATAACGATTTAAAATATTACTTCCTCTATACATGAATAATATTGTATATGTAATTTTTTATATACCTTGTAC
Source organism: Brassicogethes aeneus (assembly GCA_921294245.1). Taxonomy (NCBI): domain Eukaryota; kingdom Metazoa; phylum Arthropoda; class Insecta; order Coleoptera; family Nitidulidae; genus Brassicogethes; species Brassicogethes aeneus. Next base: position 57,027,555 of record OV121133.1, on the reverse strand, counting down.
AATAATTTTGAACAAATACATACAAATCAGAAGAATGGAGCTTTATAATACTAAGAAATTATGTAAATCGGCCCAGTACATTTAAATTATATCAAAAATTTTGTAGACATTGAGGCGAATTTTTGTAGACATTGAGGCCCACAAAGTTGGGATTGTACCACAGTATATGGAAGACAGCAGAGTCAGTCCCGAGATCTGTGCGGCTCTCTTATCAGCCGTTGTAAAAGAATGGGCGGGGAATGTTATAGTAAACAAAGCTTATTAATTAGATCTATGCGTGTTTATAGTTTCTTATTTCTGTTTAGTCTTTGCCTTGCGTTAAAATGGAAAGTGGTGATAAAAATGCAAGCGTAAAATACATTATTGTGTTGTGAATTCATGTTAAAATAATTCAAATAATTATAAAACATCATACCACAGTAAAAATCACAAAAAATATAAATAAAAATATTCATGTTTTTTTATTTTTCAGTGTTAAATCGTCGAGTTTCATATACCTACTGTGCTTGTACATTATTATTTTGTTGTGCGGTTGTGCCTTTATTAATTTAAAAATAATTATTGTAAGATAGGTAAAAATGAGCAGTACCTCCTGGGTAATGTGGAAACTGCTGAAGGAATAAATAAAAATCCCACCTCGTCCCGCACTTTTTGTATTATTCTAGCTAAATTTTGAAAATTCTTCTCGTGAAAGAACATATTTTTAAATAATAAATTTTTATTATTTAGATTCTGAAGTGCTCCAAAAACGCGAGACACAAAAAAAATTGCCTGCGGTGCCATATAGCGGTTCATGGGCCTCACCTTCATGAATGGTCACGAGCCGCCACTGTTGTGGTTAGTATTTTTTTCCAAATAAATATTTTAAAAATATAGCACATACTTGCATATAAACACTCCATATCAAAAAATTAAATTTAAATAAATTTTAACACAGATACAATGTTTTTAATATGAACGGAAATAAAGTAATAAGCGGTACACGCGCACTCTTTGTAAGTCCTTTTTTGCAACCGAATAAGAGGGTAGGGGGTATGTTATCGGTGCTGAAACATTCGGTATTTTATGCACAGGGGTGTTGGTAATATTTTGATCTATATAGAAAATATATTCACTGCACTTCATTTTTCGAATTAATACCGGACTTGAGGGGATCCTGCCCCAGTGAGCGCAGTTCTAGTAGTACTGTACTACATTCGAATAATCTGTGATTTAAAAACAAATGAGAGTTGTAGAGAACATTCCATTTATATTTATTTTGGCAGCAATAAAGTATGTATAATTAAATTCAGACGAATTTTATAGAAATTCTGCACATGAATTTTTTTCAAATTCCACTTGACGAAACCAAATTGGCCCAAAATGTATTCACTATTGGGGACCGAAGCTGTTTAATCATCTTCCAGAATCAATAAAAAAAATAAAGAATCCCAAAGCTTTTTTAAAATCTTTGATAAGTGTAGGTATATAAAATGGAACTATTTATTAAATAATTATAATTATAATCGTTTTCTCAGATTTAAAATAACCTGTAATAACGAATAGACGTGGATTAAACCATGCCTATTTTAGTTTGTTTTTTCCTCTTATAACAATGCAGGTAAATTTTTAACTATTAAAATATCACAGCTAAACGCTCGGACACGTAGACATAATTTTTGGTCGTAGATTCCAAATCCGTGCTCGGTTTAGCTGTATCAGGTCTAAAAAAGTTTTTCCTATTGGCAACCCAGCTAACAAAATTGATTATGTAAGTGTTGTTAGAACTGCTATACAACACATATTATAGAAACGCTAAAATTGTATAATGCGTTTAAAAACTACTATACAACACTTACTCAACCAAAAAGGGCCCCGTTTTATAAAACAGTTTACTTCGTTAGCAGTTATATAAATACACTACACAACCCTTATAAAACTCAGTATCAGTATACTGGGGAACTGCTATACGATTATACTATAGCGGTTTTACTCTGCAGCTTAATTGCACTTTACGAATATTTATAGAATATTAAAACAAGCATTTTATAAGTATGTTATAATGCGACAGAATCGTTATAAGAACATCAATTTGTTTCCTTCTCTAGAAATTAGGAATGGAGTGGGAAATTTTTATCCTAAGACTATTTTATAATGCGAATTATGTTGGATGTCAAACGGCTAAGATCCAAAATGGTGCTTGTTGTTTATTATGTAAATATAATTATTAAACCTTTGAGATTTACGCTATCGAGGACAACATCTTCCTGCGGAGCAATCTTTTCTGACAATATATGTATATATTTTTAACGAAAAATTAAAGCGCCAGTTAACAAACATACCTACTAAAAATTATTTAAAAAAAAAAATTAATTTTTTATTTGACAAAGTTTCATGTTTTTTAAGAATATTATTGTTTTATTTGTTCAGTTTATAATTGACTAGTCTTAAGATTACATTAATTTTTTTCAAGAAAATTCATTTTTAATTGACAGTTTTAACGTTTGTTGGTAAAATTCACACAATGGCGGCGATTTATAAACAATTGATCGGTCAATAAATATGGCGTTTTTGTTATAAAATGGTTTTGTCTTTATAAAAACGTTATACAATTTATCTGCTCTGTCGCGTGCGTTATACGATATTTAGGTTCTGTAAAGTTGTTTATTACAGGCGCTATAAAAGTAAAGCAAGAAACTGACATTTGAGATGTTGCCAGATTTTATCTGTATTTTTCAAATTATTTGTTTTTTTTTAGAATAAAATACTCATTTTTGGTGCAGTTAGGTACATCAAGTAAAATTTTATTTATCCTGCACGACGTTACCTTCATTTTTTATGCAAATAAGGATTTGTAGGTAACACTGCTGCCTAAAATAACAACCCTGTAAGTTCATTTTTCGTATTGGCTATAACGCCTTTGCCTACTGCGCAATAGAACAATAATATCGCTTAAGGTATGCATTGTACCGCACTATACAATTGTGTTCTGTTTTATCCACTTTTTAGCGGTACCTTCTTTATCTACATGTGACCTAACCTATTTTTATATTTTTTTAAATGCCCACTTTTCTTAATTTTTTTCCATTGCGACTACATTTTAAAAAAATACTTAATTTATTTTAGCGTAATAAGACAATAATGTATAAACAGACTTAAGTAATAAAATTATAACGCAGAACTTGCGACAATTTTATTTTATAAACTTTCTATAAAGAAGTTAATCGGTGTAGTTATAGGATAATTATAAAATAACTTTATACTTATTGTGTAGTGTGTTTACTTCTGCTTAAAAAAACAATTTTTTAATGTATCTTATAGAGCTTCAATACAACTTTTATACAAATTCTATTATAACTATCATAAAACGTTGAAACTACAAGTATAAGAATAGGTATACAACTCTATTATAACTTTTATACAACTCTTTTAAAATAATTTTATAAGGGATTGTATAAAACGTTATGCAATGGTTAAAAAATGTGTATGAGTTTGGTTCTATAACACGAGTTGTAAGAATATATATACAATAATGTATTAGAATTTCGTCGTTTTTACGATAAAATTATTGTATTAAGATGCATTAAACAATAAAAATGTTCTTTTTGCAGCTCTAGACGATAGTTATAAAACAATTCAGTTCTTTAAGGGATTTATTTTGCTAGTTGGGAATCCAATCCGGAGGGCCACTGTATACTGGTATATTATAATTTTTAAAATAATATATTTCACCTCTTGTGACAACATTCCTATGCTTTTTATTTCGTTTAATATAATATCCTCAATTATGCTCAATAAAAAAATCAGCAAAAAACCATTTTGAATTTCCTAAATTATCGTATATAATACAACTAGTAGTAAAATTTTACCGATAAATTTTTTTATTTTTATACGAATGTTTTTTTCTTGGAAATTTCGCTCGTGGCATTATTTTTTTAAAACCACGAGCCGCTAGGAAAAATCTTGAGTAAATAAAAATCAAAAAAAAATTCAGAGAAAATTTTATTACGAGTCGTTATCATCAAGACTATTTCGCGAATATTTTTTTTAAATAGAATTAACTGCCGATTCAGATTCTGTATGATTTTTTGACCAAAATGCATATTTTTTGACATTTTTATTTTAAAATTAGAAACGTCAACATTGACAATTATTTTTCGCATATCAACCAATTGGTTGCCATGCAACTAGTATAAACGAGTGGTTTTTTCGTAAGTAATATCATAAGGCTATCTAATTTTTTCGAAAAAAATCGTAAAAACACGTTGCCAAGTAATATTTTAACAAGAAGCATGAGTGCTGGTGGCAACAAAAGTCCGAGTCGAAGACGAGGATTTTTGCACCTGAACAAATGCATTTTGTTAAAAAATATTAAGTACTTGGCATTGTGTTTTTTCGATTTTTTTCACAGGAAAATTGATTTTTTTTTAAATTTATACAGGGTGTTTAAATTTATACGGGATGTTTTCAATATCTTTGAATTTTGTCCCGATGCACTAACCCAAGCACGGATTTGTAATCTACGACCAAAAATTAAGTTTACGTGTCCAAGCGTTTAGCTGTGATATTTTCTCCTTCCTACAGTGTAATCAAAGTATAATTTTTCATCCTTGTCTGCAGCATCACTCACTGTATGCAATCTAGTGTTTTAGCAGTACAAAATCATCGCTCCTACGTAGGAGCAAGACGTGCTAGTTTCTCCGCTTTGAATTATAAATAAGTATACAGTGCTTAATCAGTGCATTTTAAAATCTTAATTTCTAAAAGTTTAAAAGTGTGAAGTGAATTGCCACCCCACCTGTCGGAGTCACTGAACCACCCACCTGAACAGGTGGTTCATCGCTGCAGGAACCTGGAAGAGACCAATAACAAGGGACAAGGCGATATTTTTTTTAATATTTGCACGTCGCTAATTGTGGGATAAATCCGTAGAAATCAAGAAGAAAAAATAAAAGAGTTGAACAGGGTTAACGAACCCTACATTAAATATACCAAAGATACTGTATGCACAGGCAGTTCGACTTAAAACTAGATACTCTTTGCCGTATAGGACGTGACAAGTAGTACTTAATAAACACATAAATCTTATGTAAGTAAGCAAACCATGTTCTAATCTTTGCCTTAAATAAACAAACTGCTTCTCTACTTCTCAAGTATATAAATAAACAAATGGTAGAAGCACTAAATACAATTTCTTAATTGTTAAATAAGAAAAGAAAACGTAAACACATCGAATAGTCGTTTTCAATAAATAGCTATTCTACTACTCAAAAAGTTAAATTAGATAATTATAATAAGTCACAATGATTGCTTAGGTGAGTAAACAAAAACTATCCTAAAAAAACCAAACCCAATAATGACTGCTGCATTCGGTAAAATTTGTCTAACCATTAGCGACTGCCTTTCCGCTGGAACAATGAGTCAATAACAATAACGAGTCATTGTTATTGTTGTTACTGTTGTTCACTAGTTGTCCTACACTCCACTAGCCTAAATCGGGCGTATGGTCGGCCCGGCGACAAAATTCCGAGATTGGCCTTAACCATCGACACTGTCATCCACGACCTCCTTGGGAAGATGACCTGCCGGGGTGAAAATTCGGATCCACCAAACACAGATAAAGCTGTGCAGTGGCGGGATACGTATACGTATACGTTCTTATACTTATACTCATAGTTAAGCATTAGTTTTTTAGCATTATTTTTATTCACACATATTATCAATATTTTAGTTAGGTTAATATTTTTAAGGGGTTATATACAGTTAGAAGGCCGAAAAAAAGTGAATTTTTCAGAAGTTTTTCTGAGAAAACTTTTAAATTTATTGATCCAAAAATTTATACACATATTATGGTATCTTTTAACTATATTTTAAGACTTAGTACTAGTAAAAATATTTATTTGGAAAAGAGCTACAGCTGATCTCCGGATGCTCCTCTCAAAAAAGACGTTTTGCGGTGACCACTATAACTCTGAACTGGATCATCTGAATTTAAAAAACCAAACAGATTTCGTTAAAGTAATGTTTAATCTAGTAATTAATCGAAGGAATAAGCAAAATAAAATTTTTTGACAAAATGGCGGTTTCTCAAAAAAAAAAATCGATTTTTCACCGAAATTTCGGCCTTAAATTGTTTATAAAAACAAAAATATTTATCGGAGAGAAAAAATCTTCGATTAATTACTAAAAAATATATTTAAGAAGCTCGTGTTAAAATTTGAGACTAATCGGTTTAGCCGTTTTCGAGTAATGTTGGTCACCGACTTTGAAAACACCATTCAGAGAAAAACGCGTTTAAAGTTTGGAATGCAGTTTACATGGAATACAATTTTTTATTTTTTAAATTACATGGAGTCGTCTATTACAGACCAATATAATACACCCTGTTCACACTGTTGATTTACACATCTAAATACATTAGAAGGGAGCATTTACAAGGCAGGTGCATAAAAGGGTAGTCGCTGCCTCTCCGGCCTTGTACTTCCAAGCACTCTGAAACGCCTTTTCAAATTTGTGTGTAACTTTGAAAATATTCACCGGAACGATATGAAATTTTCTGTGTGTATTCTTAAATATATGTACATTAAGAAAATAAAATAAAAAAAAATTCGGTGTTTTGAAAATTCTAACTGTATGTAACCCCTTAATAAAAATTTATACAAAAAAAATAAATGCAAAAAATTAAAACTTTGTTTTGTTACAGTAAATACAGCGGATACATAGACTGCTTTTTTAACGAACCAAAATACGAAGTAGCCCAGCATATGATAAAAGAGAATGGGCAATGCCCATTGGCCATTGCACATTGGGTATACATCAGATTTAGAATAAAAAGCACCACAATACGAATACAAAATTTATCTTATGTATACTGTGACTTCAGAACGAATGAAGGACATAGTTTAAAAATCCACATCTACAGAAAATATAAAGAACAAAATAAATTAGGAAATAATAATAATACATCAGATTTAGAATAAAAAGCACCACAATACAAATAAAAAATTTATCTTATGTATACTGTGACTTCAGAACGAATGAAGGACATAGTTTAAAAATCCACATCTACAGAAAATATAAAGAACAAAATAAATTAGGAAATAAAGTAAAAATTAACATAAAAACTCATTTTTGTGTGTACTGTGACGTTAATACAGTAAAAAACGCGATTTACAAATCCATGTCTATAACAAACATAAAGAACAAAATGAGTTGGAAAATAAGGTAGCGATAAATTTAAAAACTTCCTCTTGGGTGTACAGTGACTATACGACATCTTATAGTAAATCAATACAAAGATAGGTTATTGGAAAACATACAAAATGTGTTAAAAAAGAAAGTAGAAATAAACATAAAAACTTGCTCTTTTGAGTTGTGTGACTTCTCACATAAACAGAAAACAAAAAGAGCAAAATCAAGTAGCAAGAAAAATTTACTCTTGTGTGTACTGTGACTTTAAAGCAAATGAAAGGCGTAGTTTACAAAACCACATCTCTAAAAAACATAAAGAATAAAATGAGTTGAAAAATAAAGTAGCGATAAAAGCACACTTGTGTGTACACTGACTATACGGGAAAGAAAGTACCGATATCGATAAAAATGTACTCTTGACTACCTTAGAGTGCAAAATAGTATATTACACTACAAGGGCAGAAAGTGTGAGATTCTTGCACTGCGCGCCATGATGCCCGAGGCGAAGGCCGAAAATACAACCCGGCCGAAAATACGGGAAAAAATTAAATGTGTATTTATGTACCTATCTCCATTTGAAGAGCTTGATAAATAAATAACAGTAGGCCGTGAATTCAGCGGTGCCAATACAGTAAAAATAAAACGTTGTATTTTAATTAACAAATTACTACTTTATTACAAATAAAAGTACCATTAAACACTTAAAACAACATAAAAAGTAAAAAAGTAAAAACATAAATTGTTTATTTGTTGTTATAATTGCAAAATTATGGTTTAAAACTGTCATATTTTTGTGTTTCTCATGTTGGCAGTACGAAATTTGAATGTTAAGCACACGACTAAAAAATTTTTACTCCCGCTATTAGAGTGTGCGCGTATAGCTTGATCAATGCATCAAACGTAAACTTTCTGCCGTGGAATCGGGGACGAAACAACGTATTTTGAGTCGAGGTAGTAAGAAAAACAAATTTTTATTCGCATTATATAAAATTACACATTGGAAAATTCTAGATACCAATATTTTTTCTACGGTGCTCTATGTAAAAATAGAAATTTAGAATATTCTATTTTTAATTTTATTTTTTCAATATAAAATAAGACATTTTAATGATTTGAAACATTTATTGAATAATGTTTACTCTAATAAATAGATACAAGCTAAAAGTAATACTTAATTTCGTAAAACTAGCTTAGAGATTTACAATGTGTTGTTATTAAATTTAACAAAACAATATACAGGGCGATCTTATATTTCATTACATATTTACATACAACAGATTAATGACAAAATAAATAAAACAAACAAAAATATTTTTACAATGGTAACTTATCATAAAAGTATAAAAATCACCCTGTATATTCAGAATATACATTTGGCAAGGTAACGCTATGGGCGCGAAATGAAAAATAATTTTTGTGGAATATAAAATAGGAATTAATAAATTAAAATGTGTCCCACGTAATAAAACCTAATTAATAATTTTGGCAGTGCCTTTTTTAAGCAAAAGTACTATATAAGTAATAGAAGTAGTCTCGCACACTTGTTCTCCATAAATTATAATATAATAAAAATAAGGGTGCATTCTCATTCCACAAACTCGGGTTTGTCTAGTGTGTATTAGCCTTAATTAATATAGAACAATCACAGTCAACTAATAATAAAAAGAGTATTTTTTTGTGATGATATAACTACTTAAATAAATTAATTTTTAGATTATTTACTAATTAATTATAATTATAAATAAATAAGGTAACGCAAAACATGCTTCTTTTTTTATTTAACTAATGGTCAAATTGATTTTTTGTCTACTGTACTTAGAGAGTTGTTATATAAAAACATTCATACACTATTTTACATACACTTTTACAGGATTTGCTAATAGTATTTAATTGCTATTTTTTATTTTTTTCGCCTATTCAGTACACTAAATTTGTCTTTGGACATTTCACGGTGCGATCAAATTAATAATTATACAAAAAAGTGTTTCCTAATATTTGCGACTCTACTTTCGATAGAAAATGATCTCCACCGTGAATTTGCCCCAAAACAGTCACCATATCTTAGTAATAGTTTATTAATTTATTTTGACTACTTAAAAACTTCCAATCACAGATTTAAACCAGCAGGTCCTGCTGCGCAATTTTGCAGGACACGCAGCATTGGCTTGTATAGTAAGGGTACTTACACAACCTTGCCCTTACCGCCAAGTGACATTTATTGATTTTATCCACACAATTTTCTAAAAAAAATACAAAAAATAAAGTTCCACAAGGGTGCTATGTGGGGTACTTACGATCAGATGGTGCGTCTTGCGCAGGTCTATATCTGTCACGGTTTTCGTCCCTTTGGACCTGACATGCGCATGGTCGTTTTGATATCGGTATGTCTTCGTTTGGGCAATTGTTGGCTAAGTAACCATTAGGCTCCAAACAAGACACTTTTCTTCGTTGAGTACCTAAAAAACTCGTAGTAATATATGACATTTTTATAGTGATTTTCAAATATTCTTAGTCCAATTTGCATGAACAAGTTACCTGTTGGACATGGTCCCTCACATGTACCCCAATCCCCAGTAAACCATTGTGTAGGGCAACTTCCAGAACAAGCTTGTTCCGAATAAGGTTTTAAATGCAATGAACAGGTCATATCATTGGTGATATGAGGTTGCCCTCTTAATTTGACAACACAGTAAACATCACGTTTTTGCTTTGCTGGCCCAATGCAAGAATTACTACAGGAACCCCAGGGACCTAAATTGTCTAATTGAATATTCTGATTTTACTTTTTAAAACGTTTTTCTAACCTGTAAACCATTGCCCACCGCATTGCTTCTCATTAGAACAACTCCTTGTCAACTCAGGCTTACTACTATCCTCACAATCATTATCTGGACAAATTGCCATCCTATTTTGGCTCCCAGTACCGCAGTCCTCAGAACATTGCGACCAATCCGATATCAACCATTTATGATGACCATTTTTACTTGTTGTTTCATGACGTATTAATGATCTTGATGGTATATTATCTGGACATAAACCCATATCGCAGTATTCAGCATGCAAGGGTCTATCAGCTGGGCGACATAAACCGCTAAGGCATGTTATGGAACGAGTTCTATGGCCAGTTCCACAACTAACAGAGCACTAAAGATATAAATAGTAAAAATGTTATAATTTTGGAATGTGATTGTACTTACTGCAGACCAGATTCCTATACTCCACTGCTCTCTTCTAGTACTTCTGTATTTTGGTTCATCGTCACTTAATACTTTATTGTCCGCATCGTTTTCACATGAGGCTCGCACGCAAGTTCTTGTTTCTTTTATAGGTCTTTTGGGACATAGTGTTTCACTGACTACTACACTTCGTCCTGAGCCAACGTCTTGTCGGCATTCGGAAATATAATCTTCAGTACCTAAGAAAGATTTCTTGTGGGTTTCATTTTTAAATTATTGTTTTGTAACAAACCTTCTCCACATGTTACACTGCATTGACTCCAATAACCTGCCCAATGTGCTACAGAAGGACAAGGTTCATTGTTGCATTGTATAGGATGAACAACAGGTTTCTCTAAGTGAGAACATCTTCTTTCCACCACTGGATAATTGTTTCTCACGCAAGTCAAAATTGGATTTCTTAAACCTGAAGAAAAACATTTAAATTTCCTTTAAAGTGGTTATTATTAGGATACCCTACCTCCCCCACACGTTTTCGGACAAGGCGAATATGATATACTCCATTTGAACTTCTTCCTTAATCTATTCCTCCTGTGTAACATCGGCGTAGCAGCTTCATCCTTCTGATTCAGCGAATTAAAACTGGAGTCCAGTCTTCTGGACTCCACACCTCCATCGTAGGGCCTCTTCATCAATGGTGGTGCAATTTTCGGTAACTCACTATCTGGTATGGAATAGCTATACTTAATTCCTGGATTTGCCTGGAAGTTAACCACAAGGATGTCGACGGAATTAACCAAAGGACCAGAAGCTGATAGGGTTTCCAAGGAGTTGCTATCTTGTTTTGTATAGCTAAATCTCGTTCCAGCTGCTTCAAAATGTCTTGAGTGACTGGGTTTCCAGTCGCCATTGAAGGTATATGAGTCATTATGGCTTCTTAATGCTAAAAAGGATTAAAATTATGTAGTTTAGTTCCAAGACATTATTTCTATTAAACTATTAGTTTATGGCAAAATCAATTAGGTTTAATTGTTAAATATTGATATTTAATGTATATGGCCTTTCACATTTAATATCTATTTAATAAATAGTAACATTAACATTAGGCGTATTAGTTTAATTAAGATAATGATTTATTTGCATAAATCTTTAATGAATATGTAAAACATTTAACCATTTAAAAATCCACATGTAATAATATTTACATAAAATGAAAATAATGTTTTTAGTGAATGAACATACGAAAATAAACGTGATTGTGTTGCGTGAAAAATTATGTTTCGGTGCCAAAATTAATAGCGTATCTAACTTACGCATTCCTCGTAAATCAGGAAGTTTATTTTTGTTAAGGTGCAATTTTAATGGGATACAAATAACCCTAATTGCCATTTTCTATCAAATTATCAAATTATTCCATATTTAGTTAAACGATTACGTGAATTTATTGCAGCAATTTATTGTCACAAATGGTCATTTATAATGGAAAAAAAAACATTTTTTTTTTGATATTCTACATTATTGGGATTGTTAACGTTCCTGGATAACATTCACCGTAAATGCATGGTGAAAAATATTGCTTGCGCCAAGATGCATCCGGATTTCACGGTTAATGTTTTCTTAAATCCTTTACATTTCGGTCTTTAAATTTTTATTCATGAGGTAGGTATAATTTGTATAATGTTTAACACCGCAAGGAGCATTTATTTTTTAAGATTCAAGCCGTGCGCCCGGTGGCGTATTGGCATTGTGTACTACGATACAGAGCCATAGTGTTCTGAATCGCAGTAAGGATTGACAAAATTAAACGCCACTAAGTACAATACAATCCATACTACGATTCAGCACATCTCCCAGTTTGTGATGTTCTGAATCATAGTAGAGAATGTTGAAGTGTTTGCGCGAATGCAGCAGGCCATAGTTTACTGCGATTCAGAAAATATTGGCTATGTGCCGCACGCATAAAGTAATAAGCCAGAGTTATAGGTTATGTTAGAAATTAATTCATAGTAGTGAAACAGACCCAACCAAAAATCTCACTGACAATATTTATTTTTTATTATCGATTTTTCAAGTTAATTAACTTAAAGATCGTTTTACCCTAAAATTTTATTTGGCTTTATCATCGACAATCCTTAATAGATTTTTATAAATATTTTAGTAGTTAATGCCCTCATGTTTCTATTTTTCTTTCTTAAATATAAGAGAAAAAAGCAAAGGATTTTATATATTTAAAAAATAAAAAATATAACTTATATCAAGTATAATCTATGTATTTTTATTTGGTGTCTATTAAAGAAAACAACACAATACAAAATATAATATAATATAATACAATACAATACAATAAAATAAAATTTCTTATTTATGTATACAAATATATATATTTTATGTTTATGTTTTTGCAAAAGTTTTATGTAAAAGTAGAAAAAAAGCCTATTAACTATTTCAAATATTATTTAAATCCGTTGTGGTACGTTTATATCTGATACTTGCAAAATTTTTGGGTAAAACGATCTTTTTGTTAATAAGTTTGAAATGATTTTTTTCGTTTGGGTTAATAGTTTGTTTTTATTAATATTTATTAATAAATAAATTCCAATTAAAAATAATAATTTGTTTTTTATTGATAAGGCGTATTTGTAGGTAAGCTATCCAATTCAAATTAGAATACTATTTTCTGAATCGTAGTAAAGTATGGCCTGCTGCGGTCGCGCATACCCTACACCATTCTCTACTATGATTCAGAACATCACAAACTGGGAGATGTGCTGAATCGTAGTATGGATTGTATTGTACTTAGTGGCGTTTCATTTTGTCAATCCTTACTGCGATTCAGAACACTATGGCTCTGTATCGTAGTACACAATGCCAATACGCCGCCCGGTGTGATTAAACGTGCATTTACGCATGTTGCCTGGGTTGATTTTAAATAATCGTGACATTTAGAAAAAGTAGGAAAAATAGGATGATATAGCGTTGTTATAGTATATTAGTTTTTGTCGAGTGTTTAATAATACGCCGATTGCATTCGCGATTGTTGATAATTAATGATATACATTCTTCCCTATAACAACATTACTCCTTATTTAGATAAAATATGCCTTCCCCTGTATAGCATTTCTTCCCTATCAACAGCTGTAATCTAGGAAGGAATAAGCATAGACATTTCCCTTGATATTTTTTCCCGCTATAATTGACTTTCAATGTAAACGTCAGATTTAAATAATTGAAATTAAAGTATGAAAATCCCGTAAATACACTTTAGTGAAATTTGCAAAAATGCAGGAAAATTGTTTCGGTTACTAACTGTTTTGTACAATTTTTAGAGTAACTGGTTATCAAATTGTAACAAATCTGTGGGTAAAAGGCATAAGGGGATAAGTAAAAAAAGCTTTTTTCAGTAAAGTATTCGCTTTAATTCAGGAAACATTTTTATGGTTAGCGGGTATACCCTTTTGTTAGCACATGTCATATGCTTACAAAAGCGTATTCCCGCTTAACATAAATATATTGAAAAATTGCTTTTTTTGACTTGCCTTTTACCCACAGAAATGCAACAAAATCGTTTAATAATAATAAACTCACAAATTGAAAATAAAAATGAAGTTGGTGGCATTTAAAGGATATTGGATTAATGGATTTTGAATATAAATAACGTATATTTAGTGGGGTTTGATATATCATACAAATTTTATTTATGCAAAACGTTGTATCTGGCAATTTATTGTGTAAATCAAAATTTCTCCCTTAAAAATAGACCAACAATTGATATAGAAGCAGTTTTATATGTAAACCTAAATAAATAAATTAATTAATTAATAATACATATTATTTTACAGCACTGAAAAACTTTTATAAAGAAAAATATTGCACTATATTGTATATTTCAATTTTTAGTACATTTATCCTCTTTAAAACTCCATAATATGAATTATATCTACAGGACAATTAAATATTTGTAGAACCTAGAACTGATGTCTACTAAAATATTTAAAAAAATAATGTAAAGATTGTAAGATAATAATTATTATCCTTATTATTTTTTATAATAATTATTATTATTACAAGTTTTGTAGTTTTTTTTTGTTCCCAATGTAAGTACTATAATGAAATATTATGCTTATAAATAAATTAAAATTAAAATTTAGTCAAATTACTCACAATTCTCACAACAAACAACTCGGGACACAGCGGTGCCAAGAAGACACTTATTTAGCATGAAACTTCATTAAGCGAGAGCGAAAAGTGTGGTGTAGAAAGGGGTGACAGAACGTTAAGGTCGCTCCCGCCGAGGATGTTTGGGCGTTAGAGCACCTAGAAAAGCGGCAACGCTGTCAACGTAGACTTTTGCGCCATTATTTGGAAAGTTAATTATTTGCTGAGGGATGAGGGATCCAGCAATTGCCATCCCTAGTGGCCGGTGAGTGTATATAATATATACCGTACCTTCATTTGCAAGCTAACCATAGGGAAAATACATTGTAACTGGACCAGATAAGTCGCAGTCAACACAAAGCGAGAACCTTTTCAGAAATGATTTGGATGCGTCGTCGAGACATGCGTACTAAAACAAATTTTACCAGATTTACACCGCACAAAATAAAAAGCAATAATAAAGCATCGATCGTATGAAGCAAGGTCAACTGTTACGGAGCATGCTAGCCTACTCGTCCACGCGTCCAAATCATTTCTACAACGTTTTTCGCTTCGTGCTGACTAAGACTTATCTGGTCCAGTTACAATGTATTTTCCCTATGGTTAGCTTGCAAATGAAGGTACGGTATGTATATATTGTAACCAAGTGAGGACAATTTAGTAATAGAAAAGAGTTAGGTAGAAAAACATATTTATAATATAAATATTTTTTTCCACTTAAATGGTTTCTGTTAATAAATTGTCCCCACGTGGTTAGGGTTTACAGTCATCGGGGCAGTTGCATACAGTATTTTGTCAGGAGAATCTGTTTCTTAACAATTGTACAACATTAATACAGGTAAAACCATGGGGCATTTATTAAAAAAAACAATGCAAAGTATACTTCTTACTCAAAATGACGCCTGATAATCAGGACACCCACAATACACGCGTGGATCCCTTACTCGTTACATAACATTCGCCGGACCGATTCTACGTATGTCGAAAAACGCTTGGACTATACGTATATCGAAAAACAGGTTTTTGACATTTTAAATTCATTACGCAATGAAAAACATTGGCCGTGTTTACTATAGTATATATATATATATAGATTGAACGCAATCGGAGAACTACATGTACCTAGGTCATCACTTTTCTGCGCCAACCCAAGCAAAAACCTTCTCTAAAAATGAATTAGTCAAAAATGACTAATTGTCATAGCGAAAAAGCAGCCAATAATAATTCTCGGCAACAGCAATTTGTATCCCGGACATTTAGCAGTCAATTCCTATGTAAAATTGTCTGCTGAATCCGAAAATGTCGTTATTAAAGTAGAACAGTTTTTGTGATATAGTCAGTTTTCCATATTTTTCAAATTCAGGGGACAATTTTACATAAGAATTGGCTGTTAAATGTCCGAGATACAAATTGCTGCAGCAAGTCACTCATAACTGTAGTCCACATGTGGACTACAGTTATGAGTGACTGCTTTTTTACTTTGAAAACTACTTACTCATATTTGACTAATTCATTTTTAGAGAGTTAATTCGCTTCGATTAAATTAAAATAAATTTTAATTTCTAATAAATTTTTATTAACGTAGTTAGGATTATTAGTTTATAAAACTTACCTTATAATCCCCTTAAATCCGTTTTTAATGAAAAATGAGATATATGCATTAAAATATTCCTACTTAATTTCCCTATCAATGTGTGCATTGGAATAGTTTGCCAAATATATTTAAAAATTGCGTTAATATTTTTCACAACCCACTAAATCCACGTTAGCCAATAAGAACACTATCGCGACAACACGTGATCCGCGGCGCCATACAAATTGTATTTAAGCAAAACGTTGTAATATTGTAATATTTTGCTAGTATATCAGACCAGTCATTGTTCTGAGAGCAGCTATTTAATGATATATTTTCTACTCCCACGACACTAGCTTAGTGTCGTGGAAACGATCACTAGTGACCTTTTAAATACATATTGACAAGCTGTGGCTTTACGGCGTTTTAGTCACGGGCTGAAGTTAGCAACAGGTTTTTAGTCACGGGCTAAAGTTAGTTTTAAGGTAGTTGACAGTTCTCAAATGTTATACAATAGTTAAAATAAAGTGCCTTTCTTGTAAAATAATACTAAATGTAAACATTATTTTAATATCTCAATACAAAAATACAAAAGTATTAAATAGTTTCTTGACGCCAATATTTGAAAAGATTATATGAACGTTTGCACTGACTTTTTGATTTCGACCTAGTTGTGCAGTTAACTAGATTTAACTGTACAGTGCCCATAAAACATTATCTTTTTTTTTACTGTGAAAAACTGCTTCTATATAAATTGTTAGTCTATTTTTAAGGAAGAAATTTTGATTTACACAGAAAAATTTGATATTTTAACGCCGAATTTTTAACTTGGGAATCAAGTTAAAAATTCCAATAAATACAACTGTACAACTGTACAAAGTTAGTTTAATATTTTAAAGTATCAATAATTGAGGAGTGATTTTTCAAAAGGCCTTATTTCCATTTTTACTTGAATGTAATTTTTTGACAAAATCCCAAAGGTATGGTTAAAAGCACGGTCTTATATAAGGTTAAAAGGCATATATTAACGGCGAAATATGACAGCAGGTCTGAAGTATTATTAAATATTCATCAGAATTTTTTTTAAATAATCTATATTGCCCTAACCTATACAGGTTATAGTCATTTTTTTGAAAAATTGTTGCAAATGGAAATAAGACCTTTTGAAAAATGATTCCTCAATAATTGTTAAGTTTAATTAAAATAATAACGCGTTAACGGGAAATGTTAATGGTGAAAATTACGTCTAAAATGTTTATTGAGATGGTTACTTTATATTCGTATAGATGTTGCTTTATACAAATATTAATATTAAGTATTTGTCGTAGAAAAAGTATAGTATGAAACTCGTTTATAAACTTTTCTTTGCACTTACTTAATTAAGCAATCGCTCGCAAGCTCGCTCGTGTCTAAATTAAATTCGTGACTAAAATGGCGTTTATCAAACTTGATACATAATATACTTTTATTTTATACTAAACATACTTTGATTTTCCTTTGGACTGGTTGAATTCTTTATTTATTTCAATAAATATTTAACAGTATTATTAACTACTCGACTAAAAAACTTAAAACACCTTGTGAAAATCTCCATAATTGTGCATAAAAAAAGTTTATTTTAATAAATTTATAACTTTTGCGCGTTGTTTAAACAACGTAATACCGTGTTAGCGTTGGTGTTAGTGAGACTTAATTTAATTTAGCTTCCCCGCGACTCGACTAGACAAGTTCTAAGGCTCAATTTGTCATCTGCAGTATGAAATTTTGCCTCTACAGTAATTCGCACTTATTTATGGCGCATTTAATGCCATCCATTGCAAAATTATCTTGTAGGAAATGTACGTAGGTACTAAAAATAAACTACGAGGAAAAAACGTAACATTCAGATCGATGCTAAGACGCGCCTTTATACCTTTAAACCGGTTCAAATGGTTTAAAATCCTCTCCAAAGTTTAAAATATAAAAAGCATAAAAAGAACTGACTTTATCATCTTATATATAACTTATATATAATATAAGTATGTTCATATTCTTACCCAAGAAGTTTCTGGTATGTTTAAGTTGTTGCACGTGAATTTTGCAGGCTCCCTCAGGAATCTGGGTTACTAGGGAATAACCCTCCGGTAAGTCTGGCCGCGTGTATATACCATTTAATGTTTTACAGGTTGTCTTCAGACACACCGAACATTGTTCATCCAAATCGTCTATGCTTCCAACTACTCCATGCGAATTTACACTCTGAAAACAAAGATTATAGATTATAACTTAAAAAAATATATATATACAGGGTGTCCCAGAACTCGCGCCACAGAGAAAAAGGGGGCGTGCCGATAGCAATGGAGATGCCAAATTTAAAAATAAAAAATTTCTAGGTAATAGTGTAATCGAATGAGAGCAAAAAAGCGGCTGCCAATACCGAGACCATAGAAAAAGAATATAAGAAGGGCGACCACTGTGTTAAACTTAAGAAACACAAACGTCATAAACGCCTGCCAATTAGGGCCGTACTCCAAATATTTTATTAACTTTTATAATACAGGGCCGGCTTGATCTATTTTGTATATATTAATAATTATAATATTAATTTATTTAAATTTGACCAATAAAATAAAATAGTTGCAAAGATTTATTTATTTTAAAAAGTAAATGGTTATAATACACTAATTTTAACAATAAAATAAATTAAAGAATATACAAACAGTGCATCTATATTTTGAATGGGTTCAGAAGTGAAAGAAGGTATAAAACTTCCCTCCTGCATCGGTTTTGGCCCTAAAAAAAACATTCATGTATTAAAAAAATTTTGATGTCCATTAATGCATTACATTTTTTTACAATAGTAAAAATTTCAATATCTTCTTCCACCAGGGACATCAGTACGCAGGAAATTACTTTCAAACAACAATAGTCCCCATTAAAGCAAATGTCCCAATAATATTTAGTAGTATTGGTTTTTGCAAAAAAAACTAATCGTAATAAATTACACCCAAATTAATTATTTAATAGGTATGTCAATCTCCAAAAAAAACATTATAAAAGCAACTGATTTATTGTATACATTATAAAAGCAACTGATTTATTGTATACATATACATATACTTACTGTAACTTCAAGGGAAAGCAATACAGATGAAAAAACTCAAAAAATACTTAAAAGCTTAGAAATAGATCTTTACCGTTATCAATATTCTTTCTATTGTTGACAGATGTCAAAACTGACAATTAAAATAATTATTAAAAAAGATGCTCGGGAGGCGCTTGTTGCGCATATTCCTATCGCTTGTTGCGCATATTCCTATATGAGTTTCACCCCCCTGACCGAGACATCTCGCCTAGGTTAAACGTAGGAGCTTTAAAAATTGCTAGGAGACGATCAGCGTTGCCAGACCACGAAAAATTTCCGTACTGATTTGGAATGAAAAACGTACTGATTTTAATAAAAAAGTACTGTTTTCAAAAAAAATACAAGATGTTAATATTTTGACGTACACCTCGTTTCTTATTGTAGTACACGTTCATCGCCCATAATGGCGGGTGGGGGCGTTGCAACCACATACTTAAAGTATTAAGCCTGATTTATAGATTGCCTTCCTTCCTTCCTTCCTCCCGTAAAAGATGAACAATACAAAAATCGTAGTGCCATTTATAGTACAGAAATCTTTAAACTGCACAACGGTTTTTGTACTGTTCATCTTCTACGGGAGGAAGGAAGGAAGGCAATCTATAAATCATGCTTAACTGTGGGACCCACAGTTAAGCATGATTTACCAGAGTTACCAGATTCTGTCAAAAAAAGACCGTACGTTTCGTTCGAATTTACCTTAATTACAAAAATGACTCAATGGACAATATTAAATAACATCAACTTGACATAATTGCATTTATTTGTATTGTTTCATGGTGTCATTTTGTAAGTAAGGTAAATTCGAACGAAACGTACGGTCCTTTTTTGACAGAATCTGGTAACACCCACAGTGTGGGTTCATAATGACCGTTAGAATAAGCATAAGAAATACATAACAATACCATATACCTACTATTGCTAACAAAAAAAACTCATACAGCTTAAAAATCTAGTGTTCCAGATTTTCTATCATTTCGTTGGAGTAATTATGGCTTTTAACATGATACGTCACATTTGAAAGGTCTAAAATTAAATACAAAGTTAGGTTGAAGTTTGAAAAAAAAATAATATTTCGTCATCCCTCTGTTTTTGTCAATTACTGCCCCCAAACGGCAAAGCATGGAAGTCGCCGTCTTGCTTTATCTCGTTCCAAATGGCTTCAATGGCTTGCCAGAGTTCGTCTGCATTGTTTGGTTGAAAATGTTGTTAAAAAGTCATAATGGATGTGACAAAGCTCGATGTCAGCTTGACATTGACGGAAAAGTTTTATTCACACAGCCACATTATAGCTGTATGAGTTTTTTTGTTAGCGATAGTACTTAAAACATAATCACAAACACAACGGCCTGCAACGCACTAAACTAAATTATACTATATTATATTATATAAACTAAATTATACTATATAGATGTATATAATATTTAATTTAGATAGTTCTTTACTTTTAAGCCTATATACACTTTTAAGTTGTTTTTTTTTAAGGTTTATTGACTTTTAATCTTTTCGACTATTTAGCCAGCTCATTATTATATATTTTTATGCTCGAAAAACAAGCACAACACCCAAGGCTGTGACCGGGAATCGAACCTGGTACCGTCACTTTTAAGTTTTAAATTAATTAATGTTTTAAAACATTAACTGTCAAATCCAGGCTGTGTTGCCAGGTCGCTTTTTAATTGTGGCGCCACCGCTCTACTTGATAAGTTGGCAACACCAAAACCTTTGGTACGAAAGAATGGAACAAACCCCAAGAAAACAAGCAACACCGCAGCCGGCAACGCTGTAAGGCAAGGGTTGGCAGCAGCGACAGAAAATGACAGAAGCATCCAAAATAGGCAACCAAGATTTCACAAATCTTTCAAATAAATTGTATGATTATTAGGGTGTGTCATTTTTAGGTGACATTTTTTTTTTCGCTGTTATACCAGAAAATCTAATACTTTATAGAAAATAAAAAATTATGCCGCCGGGTAAAAGGTTCTAAGTGCAATAGCGGCTTAGCTCATTTAAAAATTCAATTTCCCATTGAAATAACACAGAAAATTTTTTTTGTTCATTTTAATTAGATTTTTCGCTGTTAAAAACTTTTTTTCCTAAAAACTTTTTTATAGCTTTTGTAGGAAATTAAATTCTCTACAAAATCATGTAAAAGTAATAGATTAAAAATAAAATGGAATTTGAGGTCTATTTTTATAAAAGTTTATATTTCCAGCGCTATAACTCTGAAACTACTGGTTATACGGTCTTCGAGGAAAGGGATGATTTTGTAGAGAATTTAATTTCCTACAAAAGCTATAAAAAAGTTTTTAGGGAAAAAGTTTTTTACAGCGAAAAATCTAATTAAAACGAACAAAAAAAATTTTCTGTGTTATTTCAATGGGAAATTGAATTTTTAAATGAGCTAAGCCGCTATTGCACTTAGAACCTTTTACCCGGCGGCATAATTTTTTATTTTCTATAAAGTATTAGATTTTCTGGTATAACAGCGAAAAAAAAAATATCGCCTAAAAATGACACACCCTAATGATTATATTCAATTTTGTTTTTTTGGGAAGGAAATTTCGCAAAAAGTACTGAAACTATAAAAGTAGCACTGACGTACTGACAAACCTTGAAAAGTACTGATTTCAGTACAAAAGCACTGGCACTGGCAACCCTGGAGACGATAGAACATTGTTTTTTTAAAAACATTTAAAAATCTTTTGGCCAACTGTATTTACTAAGTTGTCAAAAGCTTTCAAAAAATTAGGTTATTAATCTATGACTGATACTTCAGAACGCCAATGTTTTAAAGTAAAAAATCAAACCAGTTGTACTTTATTTAGCTTTTTTTGCGCCCACGCTCCCCATAAATAACTTAATTTATTACCTAATACAATATTAATGACAAAAGTAAAGATTGACAGCATTGTCAATAATAACTTAATTTATAACCTAATATAATATTAATGACAGGAGTAAAGATTGACAGCAGTTTTACAATGAATTGGATTCCAGTGGACCAAGTATTTTACATATTTTTTATTATCAATTGATTAACAATGCAACCTAAGTATCCTAGCAATTTAAAGAATTCCCTGTGGTGATCTATTGGGATTGGCTATCGTTTTTTATTCTTATCTCCCTTTATCCTTTGCGTTGGAAAATTTGAATTTTTAAATATGTGTTTCAAATTACTTTCGGTACGTTCCCTTTTTCTCTGTGGCGCGAGTTCTGGGACACCCTGTATACAGCAGTTTTTGCTTTTTCAAAAATAGCAGTTAGGTCTTTACCTAAGCTGAACTACATACTTGCTGATCAAATTTTGATATTTATCAAAATGAAGGGTCTCGAATTTCTTTAATTTTTACATTTTTAAAAAAATTTTAATTTTTTATGATTGAATATTATATGTGTATCCAAGATTTATACATCCTAAATAATAATTTGATCAAAAGTAGCTTCTCATATATACAGGGTGTCACCTAATAAATTGTCATCCTTTGGGGGATGATAGTACACGCCAAAACAAGAAAGTTTTTCCTCTATCATTTTTGCATTAGAGCTTCTGTTTTTTAATAAAACAATTATGAAATTTATTTTGACAAAACCAGGAAGCCACTAGATGTCACTGACCTATCCTATATATATATATATATATATATCATCATTGTTTTTACCTCTAAAAACAATGATATTATTCATCCAAGCAAAAAATAAACAGGTATGCGCACAGTGTATTACATGTAATATCAAGCAAACTTTTAAACTTATTTAGTACTTTGTTATCATTGATTACTAAAGTCAGGGCCGTTCCTGGCGAGCGGGCAGTGCGTGCACGCACGCAGGCCCATCATTTCGGGGGGCGCAAAATCAAAGGGCCAATCAGTACTATAGTACTGATTGGCCCTTTGATTTTGCGATATATGTAACGATAAACTTTCTTGCAAATAAATAAATACTTAAACATACATAGGATAAAGGTTGCCGCCTTTAATAATAATAATAATAATTTTATTGCCATAGGATACAATGATATCGAAAAAATACATTATTTAAAATCATTAAAAATATTAAGTTAAATACCCAGACTATAGTTATCACAAATTAAAAGTTTATAAATTTAATAAAAGGGTTAAAACAGTTTTGGAGAAGCAAATGTTTTCTAGCATATTTATATTTTGTAATTGATGGAATGTCCTTAATTTCAGATGGTAACTTGTTTGCGCCGGCCGCATTAAAGCCTTATGTCGCTCTTTTCGTCCTCTATAAAGCGCGTTTTGATATAAGTATCAAAATAAAAGTACAGAAATTGGCATAATATTTTTTTAATATTTATTTGATAGTTGCAGTTGACGGTAGCAAAGTTTAACAGTAGTCTACTCAGTGTACACCGTACCTATACACAGGGCCGCGGCCGGCCGGCCCGACGTTTTTTGCCGCCCCGGGAGCGTATTGGCATTGTGTACTACGATACAGAGCCATAGTGTTCTGAATCGCAGTAAGGATTGACAAAATTAAACGCCACTAAGTACAATACAATCCATACTACGATTCAGCACATCTCCCAGTTTGTGATGTTCTGAATCATAGTAGAGAATGGTGTAGGGTATGCGCGACCGCAGCAGGCCATACTTTACTACGATTCAGAAAATAGTATTCTAATTTGAATTGTAGTTGGATAGCTTACCTACAAATACGCTAGCTGCACGCCTTATCAATAAAAAGCAAATTATTATTTTTAATTGGAATTTATTTATTAATAAATATTAATAAAAACAAACTAGGTACTCTCTGCAGTTTTAATAATAAACATAAAATATACATAAATAAGAAATTTTATTTTATTGTATTGTATTGTATTGTATTATATTATATTATATTTTGTATTGTGTTGTTTTCTTTAATAGACACCAAATAAAAATACATAGATTATACTTGATATAATAATTTAAAGTTATGTTTTTTATTTTTTAAATATATAAAATCCTTTGCTTTTTTCTGTTATATTTAAGAAAGAAAAATAGAAACATGAGGGCATTAACTACTAAAATACTTATAAAAATCTATTAAGGATTGTCGATGATAAAGCCAAATAAAATTTTAGGGTAAGTTAATTAACTTGAAAAATCGATAATAAAAAATAAATATTGTCAGTGAGATTTTTGGTTGGGTATGTTTCACTACTATCAATTAATTTCTAACTATTCTATAACTCTGGCTTATTACTTTATGCGTGCGGCACATAGCCAATATTTTCTGAATCGCAGTAAAGTATGGCCTGCTGCATTCGCGCAAACACTTCAAAATTCTCTACTATGATTCAGAACATCACAAACTGGGAGATGTGCTGAATCGTAGTATGGATAGTATTGTACTTAGTGGCGTTTAATTTTGTCAATCCTTACTGCGATTCAGAACACTATGGCTCTGTATCGTAGTACACAATGCCAATACGCGCCCCGGGAGAATAAATTTTTGCTGCCTCTTTTTTATTCAGCAGGGATAGGAAAAAAAGTAATTTTTTATAAGAGTTTTTTATGCTTTAGAATTACTAGGTAAGGTAATAAACTGTTAAATATATATACATAATTGCATCATTTGTCAATGATTATATCCTATATATAATTATATACTATAAATAGTGTTACTATTATAAACTGCGCACCACTCAATGTGTCGCGACCAAAAAGTTCGTCCTTTTTCAAAAAGGCATAACTTTTTTGTTTCTTGAACGATTTTATTTTGGTTTGTGATGTCTGCTAGCCCCATTCTCTGTAAATTCATGCTATAGATATGAAGCTCACGGTTCTTCAAGTAAATTTCCTACAGGGTGATATGTAAAACGGTGAAAAATTTCAATAACTTCATCCAAGCCCCGTTTGTAAAAAAAAATATTTTTTTCTCGTTTTTACTTTGAAATAATGAAGTATTATGTCTTACCTTAAAACGTTTTTCAAATTTTTCGAATTGGAATCTTAGCAACAAAAATATGATTTTTTTTTTCAAAAGAGTACATTTGATGATTTTTTGTAGGGAATACACTCAGCCTTTTTAAGATAAAAAAGATAAGATGGTGAAAGATTGTTCCTTGAATAATTCTGAACAAGCGACAAGCAACAAACTTCCATTAATTTCAGAGGAACCTAAGCAAAGATCACTTTTTCAAAATGACATTTTGGAGAAAATTTGCGAAAACTAAACCTGAACCGATATTTACGATGAATTGGTAAATTCGATTCAGGAAGAATGGGAAGTTTGTTGCTTGTCGCTTGTTCAGAA
The DNA here is from genome assembly GCA_921294245.1 of Brassicogethes aeneus. Classification (NCBI taxonomy): domain Eukaryota; kingdom Metazoa; phylum Arthropoda; class Insecta; order Coleoptera; family Nitidulidae; genus Brassicogethes; species Brassicogethes aeneus. The sequence goes on along the minus strand of OV121133.1, from coordinate 57,002,096 downwards.
TTATTCAAGGAACAATCTTTCACCATCTTAAAAAGGCTGAGTGTATTGCCTACAAAAAAGCATCAAATGTACTCCATTGAAAAAAAATCATATTTTTGTTGCTAAGATTCCAATTCGAAAAATTTGATAAAAGGTTCAAGGTAAGACATAATACTTCATTATTTTAAAGTAAAAACGAGAAAAAAATATTTATTTTGGATGAAGTTATTGAAATTTTTCCCTGTTTTACATATCACCCTGTAGTAAATTTACTTGAAGAACCGTGAGCTTCATATCTATAGCATGAATTGCCAGAGAATGGGGCTAGCAGACATCACAAACCAAAATAAAATCGTTCAAGAAACAAAAAAGTTATGTCGTTTTGAAAAAGGACGAAATTTTTGGTCGCGACACCTTGAGTGGTGCGCAGTTTAGTAAATATAATTAAACAATATTTTTAAATTACCTACAAGAATTCTTTGGTTTGTTAATATTCACTTTCGCAATATTCCGCGATAGCTCAGATAATTGCTGTTAAAATATTGTATTTTTAATTAAAAGTATACAGACAGAGTGCACCCGAACATTTTAAGTAACTTACTTACAGGTGAATCATCTTTAAAAGTATATTAACTCAATAATTACGTAATGAGTTATTGATTTTAGACCTCTAAAAACAATGTTTAAATGTACACAACAAAAATTAAACCTCATTTTCATATATTCAATATTGTTTAATTATAGTATTTATACTTAATTATAATTATTATACCTGCCTACGATGCATCGCGATGGTTCTTTTTGCAAGAATTTGGAAAAGGTTGCTGATAGTACTCGATTTTCCGCCGCACGCGCCCTTCTTTTCTTTTTATAAAAAAATCCTGAATCTTTTTTGCGTTTTTCAGATATTTTATACTAGTAATTATAATTGATAATTGATAGTTTTCAAACTACGTTAGCAATGCACTGATTTTACATCGCACGATGGTGATATAATATTTGTCAATTATTAATTGTCAATTGTGAAACAAAAGTATAGAAAACTACAGGATGTGATTGAAGAAACGAATAAAAGAGGGCGCCAGGGTCGTCTTTGGAGGGCGCCTCTATTAAATATTTGTAACAAAGATAAATAAATAAATAAATAAACCATTTATTAGCATAACCTATTTACATTACAAAAATGTCATATATAAAAAAATCACAAAGTCAAACTATCACAGTAAAAAGTTTTCTTTGACATGTTTAATTACAAGTTTCTTAAATATTTTAATGTTATCACAATTTTTTATATCACTTGGAAGACTATTAAATAATATTAATCCATTAACAAAAACATTTTTTGTTGTTTGTACCCTGTCATACGTTTCAACATAAAAATCATTATTACTCCTAGTATTGTAATTATGGACGGTTTGTACCAAAATTAATTTGTCATTTAAATAAATAGGAAGAATTCCAATTTTAACTTTAAATATAAATAATAGTGTTTTAAAAACCACATATTGTTTTACACTTAACAAACTTAATACGTCAAGCATCATTTCGATTGGTGTATACCTGTTACATTTTAAAATAATTCTCAATGCTTTATTTTGCAGTTTTTGTAATTTTTGCATTTCATTATTATTGATACAGAACAATACAGTGGAACAATAATCAAAATGTGGAGCTATAATGGCTTTATATAACAATAATTTTACTTGCAACGATAAATTTTTCCCAATTCTACCAAGAAAATATACTTTTTTTGAAATTTTATTTAACAAATATTCAACATGGTTTTTAAAGTTTAAATTCTAGTCTAATATAATACCCAGATATTTTATTTTATCTACTTTTTCAATTTTTATATTATTAATTACCAGGTTTACTTTATTAAAAGCAACATTCCCAATTTTACGACTAGATGCAATACACATATATTTGGTTTTACTTAGGTTAAGACACATATTATTATCACACAGCCATTTATAAATAATTTCTAATTCTAAATTTAGAATATTTACCATATCAACAATATTATCACCACTAACATAAATCATAGTATCATCCGCAAACATACAAATATCACAATTTTTGGCATACTTTGACATATCATTTATATACAATAAAAACAACAGTGGTCCCAGAACAGTACCTTGAGGTACCCCACTAAGCAAAATACTGTTGGGCGAACGTTGCAGCGATGTTAACAGTAACGCTGTAACGTTAACTGGGGGGTAACATTAACGTCACTTAAACATTACAACAACGGTTAATGTCCGCCTCATGAACGTTTCAATGTTACATTGCAACGTCAACGTTGAAACAACGTTAAACCGTGCCGTACAGGTGCTATTAACTGATACGTTAGCGTAACGTTAAAGTTAAACGTTAATTTACTGTTTTTAAATAAACGTTAATAAAACGTTGAAATTAATTGTTTTATTAACGCAGCTCTGGATGCCAATTCTTGGCGGGAAAGACAAACAAAGATATAGATTTAAAAAGAACTTGTTATTTTTACTTCTTTCGACATTATTTGTAAAAAAAATCTTTTATAATTTTTTCAAAACCCGTTGATGGCCTTGACGAAACCACTCCATAGCAGATTCTTCCGGATAGCTAAGTTCAACACCACCTGCAAAAAAAAAAGAAATTTAGCTTAAGCTGACAAGAACGATAATTTTAGATCCATGACTCTAAAATAATTGTTCTTGCGGACATATTGACATTTTTAATTTTAGTTTAGATTTGTTTATTTCTGTTAACTTAAATATTTCTGAATTAATACTTCAATAAAGCTATTGACGCAAAAGGCGCCACGAGGTATATACCTAACAGAAATAAACAAATCTAAATTAAAATTAAAAATTTCAATATGTCCGGTATATACCTCGTATATATACCAATATACAAGTTGTATAATACAAGTTGTATTATACAACTGAACAGCTGCCACCTGTCGCCCTCGACATTAGCGATTTTGACCAAACTTGGAACATTAAGTGCAACCCCCAGCCTCCTGCCCCTCCAAATTAAGATAATTCAAATTAAAGTGGTACAATATTTAATTCACTGAAGTTTATCGACAAATTTCAAATTTTATTAAAAAAATTTAAGTATTACAGATTTTATACCATTTCAAATTTTTTAAAATTTAGTAAAAGAAATAATAAAAATTATAAATGGTATAAAACCTGTAATTCTTGAATTTTTTTAATAAAATTTGAAATTTATCGATAAACTTCAGTGAATTAAATATTGTATCACTTTAATTTGAATTATCTTAATTTGGAGGGGCAGGAGACTGGGGGTTGCACTTAAAAACTAACTTTTTTTCGCAAACTTTAATTTAAATTCTGCTTGCGCAGAACTTGTCTATATAGTGTCATTATAAACTCATATAAATTTGATGTGGGTCCCATGTCTAATAACTGAGATATGGGGTGCCCAAAATCCACCAGCCGCCACTGGTCGAGGGCGATAGGTGGCAGCTGCCACCAACCTAGGTTTGGCGCATTTACATATATTTACGAGGTTGCTCCTGACAAACCTAACCTAGAATAGTAAATCTTTTTGAAAATAGTGCACTGTCAGGCGTTCGTAACCATTGACAGAAGTATAGATACGTTAAATCGCAATCTTAATAATGCCAATATTGGTATAAAAACACCAACACGCCTGCATTGCGCATGCTTACCAACATACCTACATTAAGTTACATTACATTAAATGCTGGATACATCCACCTTATTAAACAATTCAATTAAATTTAACTAAATATAACTTAAATATAATGAATATTAGCTTAAATGTAATATATATTAGCTTATACTTTGTTGTTGTTGCACTTGTTTTTGTCCTTGCCCTTGCCCATGCCTTTGTTGCTTTTGGATAAAAAATGTATGTTAATTTTGGCTTAAACTAACTCCTTCCTGGTAACGATAATAAGCAGAGATCTAAAACTAAACATAGCAATTTCAGACTTGATGCAAGTTAAAACATATTAAGTAAAGGTGCTTAGCTTCTAAGCCTGCTGTTGAATGACTTTGTTGTTGTTGCACTTGTTTTTGTCCTTGCCCTTGCCCATGCCTTTGTTGCTTTTGGATAAAAAATGTATGTTAATTTTGGCTTAAACTAACTCCTTCCTGGTAACGATAATAAGCAGAGATCTAAAACTAAACATAGCAATTTCAGACTTGATGCAAGTTAAAACATATTAAGTAAAGGTGCTTAGCTTCTAAGCCTTAGCATAGTAGGTATCACTGATAAGAAAATATTACACAAAATAAGAAAGTTAAACAGGTACTTAGGTACCTATTTAATTTTTTTAAACTATTTTTTATGAAAAAGTACCTAAACCCGTTAAAAATAAAGAATGAAATATTTAAAATCGCTAGAATATAAATTTTTGTAAATATAGGTATAAATATCAAATTATAATTTGCAATCTCAATTAATTTGCTTTAACATAAATTGTAGTGTTAATAATTATCTTTGAATGAACCTTATAAGGATAATATAAAGATAATTATTAAGACTACAATTGATGTTAAAGCAAATTAATTGAGATTGAGACGCCATCGCCATTTTGTTATGCTATTTAGCTAAATAGTATTTACTGAACGAGCCGGCAAAGCACAGAGGCAAAGTGTTTACAATAGTTTTTAATATATACATATTTAGGCACTTACCTACCAAAATTTCCACATCTATTAAAACGTGGATTTGAAACATAAAAACCAATAACACTGATTGCACTTCCCATTAATTATTTTAGTAAAAATTTCACTGCATCTATTATGAACGCTAACGATAGACTGCGCTTTGAGGTTATGTTCTGTCACAGAACTTCTGTGTTGTTATCTTAACGTAGTCATATGAAACGTTCACGTACATATAACATTTAACGTTACCTTAATGGCACAAGATTTAACGTTGTAATTAATTCGTTCTCCTAACGCAGCAATGGATAACATTGCTGTACCACTACACTATTAACAGTTACTCAACGTTTTCGAAAAAACGTTACATTATCAACGTTGACACAACCCACTGGCAATGTGTTCGAAAACACCATTACTTTACTGAATTGTATGAACGTCAGTTTAACAATAAAAAGTAACGTTCATTTTGATACTCTCTGCTAACGTTGACCAACGTTATTTAAACGTTTCTTGCTTAGTGGGACTCCATAATGATTTTCAATTTTATCAGACATAACACTATTAAATTTAACAATTTGAGATCTACTAGTTAGATATGAACCAATCCATTTTAAAACAACGTCCTTAAAACCTATTTTATTAAGCTTTTTAAGCAACAATTCTCTATTTACAGTTTCGAAAGCTCGCTTAAAGTCTAAGAAAACAGAAATAACAATTTTACCTTTATCAATTTCTTTAACAAATTTATCATAAACATCTAAAACAACAGATTCACAACAGTGATTTTTCCTAAATCCCGATTGGTTTGACACAATTACACTATTATTTACACAAAATTGATCAATCTGTTTTTTTACACATACTTCCATCACTTTTTCATAAGGTGCTACTGAGTTTATTGGTCGATATTCACTACACAAATTTGTTCCAGCAACTTTTGGTACAGGTACTACTATAGAAGTCTTCCATTCCTCTGGGAACACTCCAGTTTGGAGCGAGGTATTGACTACATCCAGTAACATATTTGCTGCAACAGCACACGCATCTCTTAATATAGCAGTTGAGACTCCATCTCCCACATCAGCAGTATTTTTTAGGGATTTTAATACATTTTTTAATTCATTCATAGATACTTTATCAAACTTTTCTAATGTGCCACAGTTATTTACTTTTTCCAGTATGTCATTAAAATTATTATTTTTAGGTATATCCTTAACTATTTGTTCAATGCTTTCAACAAAAAATTTATTAAATTTTACAGTAATTTCTTTTGGGTTGTCTTCTAATAAGTCTCCGAATTTAATTTTTTCTATATTATTACTTTTAGAATTTGGTAACAATGTTTTTAAACTTTTCCATAACTTTTTACTATCATATTTATTTTTATCTATTACATTAATAAAATATTTTTCTTTTTCAAACCTTAAAGTTTGTGTCACCCTGTTTCTTAAAATTTTATATTCATTCCAATCGTACTCATTTTTAGTAAAAACTGCCCTTTTAAAATTTAAATCCCTTAACTTCATCATTTCAATTATTTCCAAATTTATCCATTTATTTTCCATGTATCTTCTTTTTAGTCTATATGATATTAAATTATCTAAACTGCATTTCTCGTGCGTAATTCTTGAAAAAATCGCCAATCGAAAATTCTTTAGTATGTTGAATAAACTTGATTATGATTAACTAATCGTAAAAATGCCGCCCCCCCATTATGCCATTCTGGGCCGTTGCCCGGTTCGCCCGTACCTCGGGCCGGCCCTGCCTATACACTTTGTAACGAGCTTACGTCACTAAAAACCAGTTGTAGTTATTATATTGTTTATATAGGTTTTTTTTGTTTTCGTTAGAGTTTTTTTTATTACTATTAAAAAAAATTTGTGATTTTGTTTGTATGGGGGTATTTCAATTGTAAAGGGTGCGACACTGACACTGCGTTTTTTCATGATAATGAAGTGTTGGTTCATATATCTCAAGATACGTTAATATACAAAAATAGTATAAAAAATTAGATATTTAACTCAAACAAAATGGCAATAAAAACTTGTAAGAAAACCTTTTATAACGTCATAAATCGCGTAACGGGCGCGACCTTAAAAAATCGGCAAATGCGACCAAGTTGGCTTCTAAAGTTGATAATGTAAAAATTCGGATGAAAGCATAAAGTAATATTTTTTTTGTGTAAAACTTGAATAGTAACTCAAACAAGCACGTATTTTAAATGCACAAATATTGTATACTCTATTTTCTAAAATTTTCTCAAAATGTAACGGGTGCGACATTTTAACTTTGTATCGAGTATTGAAACTCTTCCGTGCTTAGTCTTTATGCTAGCTTCTTAGCATTACAATGTACGAATATTTTAAAGTTATAAATTACATCGCAATTAAACTATTTGACTTCAGATATAGTTTTTATTTTGTTAAATAACACATCTGATTTTTTGACAAGGTTTCGCGGAAATACCCTTTGGTAATTTAATAAATATTTTTTATACTTAAATTCAGCAATTTTTTTACATTTTCAATTACATATTGCAGCAAAATATATATTTTTTAAATTTTAGGGCTAAAATATTAAAATATTTAATGTTTTATATTTAAATATAAAAGGGGCGCACGTAGTGGTTGTTATTGTGATTTCTCGGGGCTACATGAACAGCGAACTAAAGCAGATGAAATCTGAAATCAACCAGATACTTTGTTTTGATAATAACGGTCCATTTTTTTTGTTTTTTTTTTCAGTTTTTTTCTCATTGTTTTTGATTTAAACTTAAAGGTAATTCAAAAGGATTATTGTCTTTCAAGAAAAGAATATTTACCATTTTTAATTTCAAATAATTTAGTTCCTTTATTTACCTACATTTCCAAATAATATCGCAGGGGCGAGTTATTTATGTCATTGTCAAGTGAAGAAATATCAAATAAAATGTGGTTTAAATTGCTTGCGGTAGTTAAATAAAATAGTATTATTGTGTGCGACTATTGGTCACGCTACTGCGTGCCATATTATTTATGTCGCCGAAGTTGGTGCAATAGGTGCACGGAGAAAATAAAACAGTAGGTAACCATTGATGCGCAGAACAGTACCTAATCTACTTTTGGAAATAATCTTAATGTGCAAAATATTGCTCACATTGATGTGACAAAAGTAACCATTGCTGTTTTCACAGTAACCCGTGAGGTTTTATTAGAAATTGTATGATTTCAAATTGACGTTGACATTGCCGTGTGTGTCAAATTTTAGCTCAGAGATAACTTCAAAATAGAATCGTAACAAAAAAAGAACAGTAAAAAAACTTCGATCTTTTAAAAATACTATAAATTAAGTTTAGTTTAAATAGTAATAGGGGTAATGGAGGTCTCAGATGCACTGAAAAAAAGATACTCGCGGTGATACCAAGCGAAAGGACATTGTAAGTATGGCATCGAAGATTTTAAATTGATAAAGACTTAATTAAAGAGTAAAACTTAACGAATGCAACGATCATGGTCTGTTTGCGGATAGGTCGTGGATATGAGCAACTGAAAAAAACTAATCCAATATGGCGGCGAAAAAGGTAATTTAGATAGTAAGCAAATTCAGGGTTTGGACATGGGCAGCAAAGAAAAAAATGTAACCGAAATTTTTGGGTTACGACTATAAATTTCCTAAATTGGGCCAATATATTTTAACACACTTGTGGATGGCACATCTCTCGCAAACCAATTTTATAATTCTTTTATTTGTGGCGGGATTTTCGTACTTATTGATAGATTTGTCGACTAAAAACCTACTCAAAATAAATGGATTAGGTATATTCGCAGTAAAACCTGCATTTTTCTTTGTTTTCTCGGAGATTTCTCCTTTGGTTTAGAGACTCTGTTTATTATTTTAAAATAGATAAAAGTGTTTATGGGTCATAATTTTAACGGGATAAGAAGAAAATGAAAACTCATAAATTTTTCGAGTATTTTTAATTTTGCTTTAATATTAATTTGATTTGTAATTTATTGGGCTACATAGTTTATTTATTTCTTTTACGATCTTACTTAACCACAGTAGTTCTACTCCATTATCTATATTACTATATATAGGATATATATAGGATAATACATTGTTTAAGAATTCAATTGTATTTAAAAGTGTTGTTTTTCACCTAGGTTAGGCTACATAAAACATTATTACATATAGCTTTGACATTTGTAAATACACAGATAATAATTAGGTGTGTATCTATAATAAATTATTTTCAGTTGATTGAATCAATATAGTTGATCAAGTGTCAGCCAGACAACTGACCATCTTTTTGTATTTTTTTTTTGCTTTTAAAAATTTTTGAGATTGAACAACTATATGTTTAGAGTATTTCTGTACCACAGAGCCAAACTATGCCAAGTCCAAAATTGGTAAAAATGAATTAAATATGCCAAGTCACTAATCTTGCGGCCTTAAATACATCGCATTTTTTGCGTTTCATTATAAACGCCACTTTATTTATTTATTTATTTATTTATTTATTTATTTATTTATTTATTTATTTATTTATTTATTTATTCGTATCCAACAGGCCCAGGGCCCAATAACAGGATTACGTTTTTATACATTTTATTTTTAGAAGATAGCTTAAGAAAACTAATTCCAAGTCCATCACTTATCAAGAGCAAGTATGAGCCAAGCCCAGTTAGCTTAGTTTGCTTTGAAATGGTTTACATCTACACAGAAAAAAAAAGTACATAATATTAATGTATTTTAATATTGTGACAATGTATGCGCACATTAAAATAGAGCCGATGCACAAATACATTATTATAATGTAAATGTTTCATTAATGCATTACAAATTACATTGAACAATGAAGAGTACATTGATATAATGTAACAGTATACATTGGTCAATGTATGTCATACATTTATAGTATGTACCTTATTCATTAATATAATGTACCAGTACATTAATATAATGCACCCTAAACATTGATATAATGCATCTTGTACATTGATATAATGTACCCTGTACATTGATATAATGTAACCTGTACGTTGATATAATGTACCCTGTACATTGATATAATGCACCCTGTACATTGATATAATGTACCATGTACATTGATATAACTATATATTGTTATAATTGACTGTGCGTTCCACGAAACATTGGCGGTCTTAGGAATGTGATGCAATCCTTTATTTCTATACGGCCAACTTTTAATTATAATAATAATGCTAGGGTTTTCCATATATTTGCAGCCGTTGCAGGCAAACGTATGCAATAAACCCTATCCCGATATCAATAAAGAGTTGGCCGTTATACAGAAATGAAGAATTGCATCACATTCCTAAGACCGCCAATCTTTTGTGAAACGCACTGTATAGGGTGTTTTTGGATGAGGAAAAAAACACATTTTTATACATATTAGATTTTTTATTTAAATACTCTTTTAATAAATGAACTTTACCAAAATTGTTTGTCGTTTTAAATAAAAAAAGAGGTTTCTAAGAAATTATAAATCATTACTGATTCGGGCGGAAAATCTAAATTAAACAAATAAATACATTTAAAGCAAATATGTACTGCCCTTAATACACTTAAAAATTTATATCGGACACCATCAAAATAAAAGATAAATTTCTTTAATGTTTACCTCATCCTATCCTATCCAAAAAATAAATAAAACTGCTGTGCATTGACTTGCTTTTTTTTAAATGATCAAGATGCTTCTCGAACTCCTTCAAAGTGGGTGAGAGGTACAGAAATGCGTCTTGTGAATCCTTTATCGTAAATTTAGTTGTCACGTTTTTTTCTGTGTTATCTTTTTTGACTATTTTGCCAGTTGGATTGCCATGGATTACCAGAAAAATTGTAGCATCTAGTGCATCTGAAATAATAGCAACATAATATTATTTCACAAGCATCTAAGGTAATTTCGATAAAAAGTGGCCTCATTTAACGTAAAGTGTTATTTTCATATATTATATTACTTTTTACATTAATAAGTGATATTCCTTACCTTTTTTTTCTATTTATCTGCTTTTTACTTTTACAATAACCACCTGATTCGACTCACAAACACAAAATAATAATAATTTCAATTTTTTCTTAGGTTGTGGGCTCTGAAACAGAAACAAATGCGTCCTTGCACTGTTGGCTAGTAAAGCGGAGGATACATTAAAAGTAACCCATCGACGACCAATTAGAAGGCTGCATCGATGCAGTGTTGCCGTAGTGCAGTGCTGGGCCGCGGTATAACAAACATAACCTCAATATCTTGGCAGCAATTTTCACATTTGTTTTGTCGCGTCGTTTGCTTGCTTTATAAGTGTGGCTTTTCTGTGTTTTTCACTTTATAGTTGTGTTTTTAGTGTTAAGGTGTGACCTTTTTTGTGCATTTGTGTATAGTAAATTTGTGTTTATTCAATTGATATTAGAAACTATTGTTACTCTATTCGATTTTTGACTTTTTCTGTGCTTTATAGACTATAAATTTGTGCATATTCAATATATATTTATATTCTTTAAAAGGGATTTAAATAAGTAAGTTTACACAAATAAGTTAAATTAAAAATTAAATGTTTACTTTGTAGGCAAACAAATCCCAAAATTTGTGAGCATTGTGAGATGGAGTTTTGCAGTGTCTCTTCCAAAAATGATCATCTAAAGCGAGTCCACAATAAGCCAGTGGAGAATAAAACAACGCCTCGAATTTTATGCCCACTATGCTCTGAAGGGGAAACATTTTTAAGCCATAGGCTTGTAAAGCATTAAAAAGATATTCACGACATTGTTGTTAAGGTTTCTACTTTGAACTTTAATAACATTAAAGAATTTGAAATCTGAAGAACACTAGAAAAAAGGGAAGTTGATTATGCTTGTCATAGGAAAAATAAAAGGCCAAATGGAGAAGAACATTGGTATTACAAGTGGAATAGAAGTAACTGTGCAGGTTGTATGCTTTATTCGCAGTATTTAACATTACTTATTATCTCTTGTTTAGGATTTAGTAGTACTGCAACTCAACGTAGTTTAAAAGTCAAAGGAAGTATTAGGATTCATGGAATATGCCCCTCAAATATAACTGCAAAAATTTCTACCAGTGGTAAATATTTAAATCTATTTTAGCAATATGTAATAATTAGAAAATAAATTCATTTACATAGTATGTTTCAAATCTATGTTTTTTTAGGATATGTTACAGTAACTTTTTTTGAGACACATGTGGGACATGAGGATGACCTAAGGACTAAACGACTGTCAAAAAGTGAACAAAATGTTATTGTGGAAAAATTAAATGCAGGAGTAACAAGCCAAAGAATAATCCAAAATGCTAGAATGGTTAGTAACGATAGTTTGGAAAGGGGTGATATTTAATCCGAAAATATAAAATTGATAAAAAAAGGCATGCTGATGATATGATTGCTGTATCTTTGAAAGTTGAGGAATGGAATCAACAGGGAAGGAATGATGCATTTTTATTTAAACAAATAGGTAGGAAATTGGATTATTAAATACATTATGGGGTTTCTCACAAAAATATCATTTTTAGGAATTAATTTTCCAGGATTGAAGGATGAAGATTTTGCCTTGGGATATATGAATGGGATAATGAAAAGAAAACTAAGGGAATTTAAAAAAATTATTTGCATTGATGGGACACATGGCACTAATTGTAGAAATTGGGATTTAACCATTGTGCTAATTAAAGATGAGAACAACATGGGTTTTCCTGTTGCATTTTTACTTTCTAACAGAATGGATAAAAAAATACCGAAAGTATTTTTTAATGCACTCAAGGAAAAATTAGGAGGTCCTATTGAAGCACAATACATAATGAGTGATGATGATCCCAAATATTTAAATGCATGGACCCTGGTGATGAGCACAGAGGAAATACCCAATCCAAGAAGAATCAATAATCGATTAATCAAATAATCGATTATTTTATAAAATCAATAATCGATTATGAATTTCCATAATCGCCCAGCCCTAGTAATAACATTATTTGGCTATGTATACTTATTATGTAAAAAATTAAAAACATCACAACATCTATTAAAATTATATTGTATGATTGATTATTTTATATTAAAAAAAGAATAGATACAATAGTTTGTGTTTTATTTAGATATTCACTTCAGGGTTGTTCAAGTATTAAATATTGCTTTTGATAGGGAAAGGAGTTTTGTGTGGATTTTTATTTCTTAATGAAAAAATAAATATTAGCATTTTTTGAGCAAATTAAAATTTGTAAATATTACCAAGGTGTCCAAAAAGGCCAAAAAGCTTTACGTAATAATTAAAATTATTTGAAAATATAAATTAATATAAAATTATTTATAAATATAAACATAAGTGTAGAATGTGTAGGTATTGCAGTTTTTTTATTTATTGTGATAATTACAAAATCCCTGCTTAAAATACCCCATAGAGACCCTGTTCAAACTGATAGATATTTATATTGGAATGTATGGTGTTTCTATAGGGTGTATCTGTTTGTATAGGACCCATAGATGGGATTTATGGTTGTTCTATAGGGATATCCACCCTTGATTTATTTACTATTGGTTCCAATGGGGAAAATACACATAAATGTAGAAATTAGTTTTCCCCCATAGGTTTTAATAAAATTTTGTCAAATGTTTTATGGTTTTTCTATAGGGATATCCCTATATATCCTTCATTGAGTTATTTCCTATCGGTCTCAATAGGGAAAATGTAAAAGTTATGGTGTGCCTATAGGTAATTTCCTACAAATTTTCTATCGGGCCGTATCCGGAAAAAACCATGGACAAATGCACATATTGAATCCAGTAGCGCCCGATAGATTAGGTATGCATACCTACAAAGTTACCTAAACACATTTCCATTAGCTTTAACAATATTTTTGCTTGCTAAAAATACCTTTACCTATTATAATTTTATTAATGACAATAAATAATGTAGTACTTACTTATTTATCTCAAATATTGTTTAAAAACCATTTGCGATTATCTATCTAAGACTTAAACCACTATTTTTTACATTATCCATGCCATTGTTATACAACTCCTATTACTTACGGGGAATTTAAATTACCCGCGGCACGGCACAGCACTGCGGCAACATCGCAGCATCGCAACAAATGCTGCTACGCTCTGATTGGTCGTCGATGGGTTACTTTTAATGTATCCTGTAAAGCGGGAAGCTATATAATTAATACTCTGTAGGCGTTTATAACTTTGCACATCAATACAATGTATTAATTTATTGAATAATGAACAATCTACCTTGATTAATGAATTTATACATTGATATAATGTATTAAAAACATCAATTAATAAACCTGAAACATTGGTTAATGTATTTATACATTATTATAATGTACGTTTTTTTTTTAATGATTTGGCTAAAGTTAATGTATATATACTTTAGTTAAATGTATTTTTACATGAATTTAATGTATTAATAAATTGATATTATGTAAAATTGTACATTATATTAATGTATGCTATACATAATATCAATGTACGTGGTCATGAGCTTATAAAATTTAAACATTCTATTAATGTATTTATACATTTTATTTATGTATAACTACATTAATTTAATAAAATATTGGTCAATGTTTGGCGTACATTGATAATATGTAATTATTTTTTTCTGTGTACGCATGTGTCAAGTCCGCGGATTGCCCGACTTCGCCTTTTCATAACCACAAACTGTTTAGTGTGACCACTTACTACTTCATACATGCCGGTTGAGGTGCATTATTACAAACGTAAAAAAAAATATTATAACACGTATGATAATTTACATTTTTAAAAGTGTGATAATTATTTCGGAAAGATGTGCGGAATAGTGTAAGAGAACATATCTCAAAGTTCCCTGCTTATGAATCATATTATAGTCGAGAAAGAACAACCCGCAAATACTTAGGTACCTAATCACTTAAATACATCCCGGATGTATCTAAAAGACTGTCAAAATCTAAAAAAAGATAATATAGCAAAAGATGGCTTTATGCCGAAATATTTAATTATGAATTTAATTACTCCTTTAAGAGTCCCGATACGGACACATGCGATATTTGCGACAAATTTAAACTACAACAGCAAGAGGCGTATTTAGAAGAAGGACAAATATTTCAGGTCAATTATGAAGGGCATTTAAAAGATGCTGGGAATAGATATCGCCTTGAGAAGAATGATAAAATTAGAGCTAGGCTTAATAATAAGGAAAAAGTTGTCATGGTCGATTTACAAAAATGCCTTCCAACTCCGGACCTACACAACAGCCAAAGTTTTTACTCCAAAATGCATTTTGTCTAATGCATCCCACATGTGGGACGAAAGCATATCAGGGAGAGGTGGAAATGATGTTGCTTCTTGCCTAACCAAATGGGCCGTCGAATATATTACTGATCAAACCGAAGAACTCACAATATGGTCTGACAATTTCCCGAGTCAGAATCGCAACATAATTATGATTATGAGCAATTTTTGGGTAATACATCTTAAACCCAATATTAAATCAATCGGTCACAAATATCTGGCATAGGTCACACCCATCTTGAAGCGGATGAAGTCCATGCGATGATTGAAAGGGAAAGAAAAAAAATACCCCAGTTTGAAATCATGAACCCCTGGGACTGGCGACAGCTGGTTCGCTTGTGCGGTTCAAATAAAAAGTGGGTGATTTAAAGATTTTAAACCACCGCGGTGCACCGTACGAGGGGAAGGCAGCACCTTATCTTGCCAACAAAAAATCTGAAAATGGAACGGATTTTCTTATTTCAAATTCAGATCACTTACAAGTTCGAAGAGATAGCAGTACAGCAGTTTTACAAAACAAAGTTTGATGATGAAAATTTCTTGCAAGTTGATTTAAAAAGGAAAACCAGACGCACAAATAACATTTCCGTACACTGTTTAAAATATCTGTGGTGTAAAAAGTAATCCTAAAATGGTGTCAAAATCCAACACCAAATGGTGTTAATATAACACCATAAATTATGGTTGAAAATGTGTACCGATCGCGGCAAAGGCGGTGTGGATCACGTGATGTTCTTAAATCTCGCGTCTGTTGACTTACATGAAGAATATATTCTTTAGTATCGAACAACTTGTAGTGTCACACCAAAGCAAAGGATTACCTCAGTTTATATATATATAAACTGAGGTAATCCTTTGCTTTGGTGTGACACTACAAGTTGTTCGATACTAAAGAGACCTTAAATAGGTGGAAACAGCTGTCAATACTTAAAGTATTTTAAGTTAGTGCAACGCACTAAAAACATTATCTTTAGCGAGTTGAAGGTTTCATTTTCTGGAATAATACCACTGGTAATATACTAGTAATGCGTCAAGGAACTTCCTGCTTCCTTTTTTTTTCCTTTTTTCTGTGTAATATGATTTAATTTGTCCACAAACACATAATATTTAACACTGAAAAGGAGTTCAATTTACACCAAGTAAAATTTATTTTAATACTTTGTGAAAGTTAAATTAACACCATTTTAGTATTTGAATTTAAACCGGTCAACGGACCTTATTTAACACCATTTTGGTTTGTATCGATATAGACCATGTTTGGTGTTAATTTGGTATTAAAATGGTCATGAAATTTTGAACAGTGTAGTTATATCAGCAATAAGAGATCGACCTAGGCCAATACATAAAATACAATCATCCCAAGAAACTGCACTGAAAGAAATATTGTTCATATTATTAATGAACGATGGTTATTGACTTTTTTCCATTGACTCAATGAAGTTTTTTGTTTACTCAATGAATTTTCGATTATAGAGTAAAGACCTTATTCGTCAATATTATGAAAGCACATTCATTAACATAAAAAATTCTAATCATCAAATCAATGAACACATTTCCTTGACTCAAAGAAGTTTTTTATTGCTGCAATGAAGTTGTTTATTGTTATTGAAGTAAAATTATAATTGTACTTTACATGGTATTAATGACTATTGTTCATTAATGTAATGTAAATGTTTTAGTATTATTTAAAAAAACTAATCGCAATTTAATTAATAAAGAAGAAGTTTCATCAATGCAATGAATTTAAATTATAATAATATTATTCTTTATATTAATGAAGTAAATTCATTAACCCTGTGCCATTATGTTCATTATTCACACTCCCACCACAGAATCGTTCGCTTCCACCACACCTGTTCTGACAAGGTCATACAAATCAAACGCCAACAGGAGATCAAAGAATAAGGACTTTGTTAATAATTATTATTAAGCAGTGAAAGTGTTTAAAGTTTTAAAAAGCAAACAGGTAAGATAGTAATATTTTATTGTCTACAGACTAGCGTCTGGCCGTTGGCAAACGTTGCAACAGGTCAATAAGGGAATTATTGCAATAACCATGGTTAGTTTTGACAAAAATTATCGATTTTTCTTATCAATTTTGTTACAATTTTAAATGCCCGTATACGGGCATTTAGAATTGTAACAAAATATAAATATAAATAAAGTATACTTACTATTAAAAATATATTTGCTCTCGTAAAAATCTAAACGATAAAATTTTTATAAATATTTATCAAAAATAGAAAAAGGTATACTAGGGAAATGTTTATAAACATTCCCCTAGTGCTGCAATAGATTTGTGAATAAGAATATATATATATATATATATTTTATTGCGATAATTTTAGGATTATTACCGCACGGAGAGAAGGGGTAGGATTTATTCTAAATACTACAATTCAGTAACAATATTTAAAAACGGTGTTTTAAAATACCTGACAGAATCTAAAACCAATAAAGGAGAACGAAAGTCAAGGCATGAGGGTACTCTACTAGGTAAAATATCTACAGCTTAATTAAAAAGTAAGTACTTATAAACATTATTTCTAGAACCTGAAGAAGATGCAGAGAGTTATTTAAGAGCTCCCAAATTTGATAACCTTACAGCGGAAGAGTTTGATGCTACTTGGAAAGCATGTTGGGGGTATCGGTATAACTGCATTAAGAAATCAAAAAGTACGGCTGTAATATTGGAGAAATGGCCTTTTTATAAAACTCCTTCGGGATATAGGATGGTATGAATTTTAATTCAGAATTTTGTTTTAAATCTTGATTTACTTTATTTTTCTATAGATTGACATGGATTTTAAGTCAGCTTTCAATAGTTGTAAAAAAAAAGATGGATTGTTGGAAGGATGGGACAGAGCTTGGCAAAAAATTCATACCTTCTTAATGGAAAATCACGTCAAAGACAAGTCAGTCAAAATGCTACTCGAAAGGCTTAATGACACCACAATCTCAGAGAGTATGTAAAATTATTTTTTATTTATTATTATTTTTTAAATTACATAAATGCATTGAAATTTGACATTTTTCACTGTTTATTGTTTATAATTTGACAAAAACGTCGTAACTTTTTAAAAACGTCAAGCTTTAACTTTTATTAAAAATTTTATGAGAAAAAATACTGCCTAGCGCTAAAAAACTTTTCGAATAAAAAAAAAATAAAATTCAATTCTATTAAAATTATTCATGACTTTACAGATGGACGAAACGCTGCCGTAATTTGGGCACTACATGGCTATTTAGTGCCCACAACCAAAATAGTAAAAAAATATGTAACTGGAAAAAAAGCAACAACGAAATTTTCAATCAAAGATTCCCAGGAGTCAGTTATTTTTGTTGGGAATAATTTGAACGAAGTGGAGGATAGAATCAACCATCTCAAAAACACGAAAGAGTCAATTGAACCATCCATATACGGCATTGGTAAAAGCATTTTTGAAATCAATGATATATTTATACATTTTGACGATATTCGCTTCAAATTCACCAACATCGTCAGAGCTTTAGATATCTGTTTTAAATTAATATACCTATTTGATTTAGAATTTCCGCATGAAAGTGAAATGTTTTTTAATTTTTTAGAAACACATTTTTATAAGTTTGAGGGTAAATGTAAGTACCATAAGGTACAATTGTTAAATCAGTATTTAAATAATTTAAATGAATAAAACAACTACAGATAATTTTATATGGAATTATTTCTTCCCCATTCCTTAAAATCGTAAGCAAAAGTTTTAGTAGTAAAATAAAATCTATTTATTTAACCGGTGGTGTTCTTTAAAAAAAAGTTATAAGTTATAACTTATAACTGTAGGAAAAAACTTTAGTAGTTAGCACCTATAATAATTATACCTATATATAGTAACGTTACTATTTAGGTATAATTATTATTATAATAATAGGTGCCTCCATTGTATTATTGACACTTCATTCGGACAATGTAATAAGTTCATTAGGGTAATTCATTAATTCATTGGACAAATGAAGATAATTTATTAAGAGAAATAATACCTTCGTTGCATTAATGAAAACCTTCATTGGGTTAATGTATGCAATTTTTTATTCAATGAATATAGTAAATTAAAACAAGGAATAAATTCATTGCATTAATGTATGCATTATTTTATACAATGAATATAGTAAATTAAAACAAAGAATACATTAATTGTATTAATGCATGCATTCTTTAATTTAATGTATGTGGTTCATTAAAACAAAGAATACATTTCAATGTTGTTAAGAAGAGTCTTCATACAAAAATAAACGATTTCGTTGGGTCAATGAAATGCCATTCTTTAATAGAATTAATAATGACGATCAGAACAAAGATTCGTTTCGTTTGGTTAATGAATACAGTCCTTAATTTTAAAAATGATCTTCATTAATATAAGGAAATCGCTTTCGTGTATTTAAAGATGCACTCTTCATTGACACAAAGAATTTGTTCATGTGCTGAAAAACGATAATCGAATTCATTGTTTCAATGTAGCTTTTCATTGTACTTATGTACATTTTTGGTTCAGTGTGCTTCAGTGGGTACCTACTAGATTTAAAGAATTTTATAAAAAATTTGCCACATGGTAACAAAGAATCAGACGACTAAGTTTTTATTTTAAGTTAATAGAGATTATAATAGTCTAATTTCATGTACCCCTTAGCTATAGCTATTTGTATCTATAAAGTTGCCAAAGCATTTTTGAAATAATGCGGGTATCTATTATTATTTTGTTAAAAGTGCCTATCGAAAATAACGGGTGATTCATTTAGACCTTTTTTTTTTAAATTCTAAATAAAATGCATAAAATGGAATTGGATGGCGGAATCTTTATTATGGCCTGAAAGAACAATCTTTGACATTTATTTTTTGAAAATAATTTCATTTAAATGCTGTCCGGGACTACGGCGTACGTGGTCCATTCGGAAGATCCAATTTTCGATCACTCTTTCTAGCATTGCGACCGGTATCTGCCCAATGAGGCGAGTAATGTTGGCTTCTTAGTCCTGAATCGTAGCTGGATTATAGACGAAGACTTTTGATTTAACAAGACGGAGCTGCGGCACACACAGCCTGCGAAACAATAGCTTTATTGAGAAATCATTACTCGGGTAATTGGGCAGATACCGGTCGCAATGCTAGAAAGAGTGATGGAAAATTGGACCTTCCGAATGGACCACGCTGTACGCGGCCAGCATTTAAATGAAATTATTTAAAAAAAATAAATGTCAAAGATCGTTCTTTTAGGTCATAATAAAGATTCCGCCATCCAACTCTATTTTATGCGTTTTATCTAGAATTTAAAAAAAAAAGGTCTAAATGAATCACCCTTTATAACCAAGTTCTAAGCGATATAATAATAATTGTTCCTAATACGGTTTTATTTTGTTATTAAATACAAAGGTACCAACATTCTATTATTATTCTTAATGCAGACCTATTAAAAATATTGTCAGAAATTGTGTTTTAAGTTTAGTTTAATTTTTTTTATGTGGAAAAATAAACTTATTTTCTTAGTATCACTGCAAAGAAAAATATGATACATTATTAATACTTTAAAATATTTCAAGTCCAGTTATAATATTTCTTTCTTGGACTTGGAATGAGCCAAGTCCGCAAAATACTTTTTTTTGTAGTAGTAAAATATGCCGTTTTTGAGAAAAATCTATTTTTATTTTTCGAAAGCTATAGCTTCCTACACAGTACACCATTAAACAATACTGTTACAGTAACTTCATTAGGATTCTTTAATTAATAAAGTATACATTGCCTTTGACACATATGTCAAAACTTTAAATGCGTTTCCAAAATCAAGTTTTTGGACTTGGCATAGTTTGGTTCTGAGGTACAGATTTGCATCTTAATGAAATTTAAAAAAATATATTTGTTATGTTATAATTTGTTAGAATTCAAAACATTTGTCACTAGATGATAATTGCTTTGGCGCACCCAGGCACTAAATACGATACGAACAAGACAGAGATTATCATGTAAATGTGCAATAAGATTATGTAAACAAGGCAATCTTAGAAGGTGGAAAAGTGTTAATAACCATCATTATTATTAGTTATGGACTTGTGGGGATTTTAGTTAGTAAATTTTTTATGGGGCAGCCCGGAGGGTTTCAATTAAAATTTAAATTAGAGAGTGAGTACTGTTACAGGGATCGGATTTGTCTGTCCAATTAAGTAATTAGAACATCACTGTTAGCAATTTTAAGAGATTAATGGATGCGTTAACTTATTTAACTAAAGAATATGCAAACACTAAGAATTTTAATAATCATTTATGAAAATACAGTATACGGAATAAAAGAAACCTTTGCCCCAAAGAAATCTGTCATTTTCCCAAAGGAATGGGTACTTTGGATAGGTCCAAATTGAAGCAAATACGTAATTTCTTTGAAAATTATGAAATGATCCTATGGGAAAGAAATATAAATTTAGAAGATGTTCATTATATGTTTTAAAATGTCGTGCTTTTATTAATAACTACCGATTTGGATCAAAGGATTAATTATAAATAAAAAAGCGGGTTTAAAACAAAATCTTGGGTGTTTGTCCTATCTCAAAAATAAAATAAAATGTTATTTTAAAAACTGTACCTAACTTAAAAAAGTTTTTATTACGAAATCATCAGAAGATTGAGGGGTATTTTTAAAGCGGCTTGGGCCGATCGGATCAAACCTAATCCTTTGAAAAATAGCAATATCGGAATCGGAAATCTGTTTTTCAAATGATTTGTACTAGTTAAAAGTGGATGGAGTCCAATCCATGCCAATGTAGACAGACCTCTATCAAGTTTGTAAACAGTAAATCCAACCTTTATTATTATTTACCTATCCTTTCGACTGGTGACTGTTTTGAAGAATGTACACTAACAAACTACTAGCAGAAAGCCAAACGTGCGTTTTCTATCAAAATACCGAATGATTTCCGTCAAATACTTTGTACTTGGAAATAAAGTTATGAAGAAGGATTTAGCCAAAAGAATAGAGAGTTTGTCTCCAATGCATCAGCCGAATGCCAAATAATTTGCAACAAACTAATTTTCCTTAAACTAAATTAATCATTTTCAAATAAAATAATCCACGTTTATTAGTTTATTAGTTTACGACAGCGCAAAACCGTGGAGTTTCTAGCAATAACATTAAATTTTGATATAAAGACATGAATTCAAGATGTCTTTTGCATAAATGTCTTTAAATGTCAAAAGAATCGAGAATTACACCTAAATGCAACAATTATCTTAGCCGAAGGGAAACGCATTTAAAATAAATACAATTTATTTGAACTGAATCAATATTTGCCAAATGAATGGATTCACAAGGATACCATTTTTATCAGTAAATATTTTATTGTGTTTTATAAAAAATAGGTTTAAACGTACAGAAAATACTTCATTTCTTTTATTAAATTGTCATAAAAACGTGGTTCTTAGAATTGGTAATGTACTTTGGGAATTATTTATTATAAAGAATAAAAAGAGGACTTTATTATTAAATTATATTTTAGGCGTAGGTACTTTAAGTAAAAATAGGTCACTCTAATAATTTTTTAACATGTCTACCTACATAATTGTGTGTACGTTTTGGTTGTGTACCAACTTATAGAAAATAAAAGTAAACTTTATTTAATGTACACATCCGGATTATTTTTTGTGCCTAACTTATTGTGGAATTTATAAATACATTATCAAAATTAAATTTTAATATTTTGGTCAGGAGTTTTTTATTGAGCGTATAATTCGGCACATGCCTTATTAAATTTAAAATTATTTCTACATTAATTATTTTTACTGTACATTTTAATGGTATTTAATCTTTATCACCATTTGTTGGTATGTTTTACATAAATAGGTACTACAAAAACCCGTTAAACAAAGTCTTTGAAAATTTTTCATATTTGTTTACGATATGCATCCTGACAAATTGTCTATTGATATAACAAAGTATTATTAATTATTATTTTGCAAATTGCTACATTGTTTTCAGGGACTTTATAGTAATATTCAATTAATTAAAAGGTTACAAGTGATTGCACAAATACGAATCAACAAACATGACAACAGTTTTATTGTTTTATAATACACTGCGCGTCAAAATTAACGCATAATAAGTAAAAAAATTCTAACTCTAAAACGCCTTTACCAATCTTTATGAAATTTTGTATAAAAATACCTCAACTTATATCTCAATTTACGTATTCGAGGGTTTTTCGAGAAAATATTTTTAAAGCCCTTTTATTTAATAATAAAAAAACGTTCGAAAAATACCTTTTACACGGAATTTTTTTAAGTAAATAAAAAAGAGCGTATTTTTGTTAGTATACCCTGAAAATTTTGTACAAATCAAACGAACAGTAACGAAGATACAGCGCTTCAAAGTCGGTAAAAAATTTTTTACTAAAAATTACCCCTTTTTGATTACTTTGCTGAAAAGTGGTCATTTTTTAAGACTTTGAAGCGCTGTATTTTCGTTACTGTTCGTTTGATTTGTACAACTATTTTAGGGTATACTTAAAAAAATTAGGTATTTCACAGCATATTTTTTATTTACTTAAAAAAAATTCCCTATAAAAGTTTTTTTTGATCGTTTTTTTATTATTAAATAAAAGGGCTTTAAGGATATTTTTTTGAAAAACCTTTACACGTAAACTGAGATATAAGTTAAAGTATTTTTATCCAAACTTTTATAAAGATTGGTAAAGGCGTTTTAGAGTTAATTTTTTTTTACTTGTTATGCGTTAATTTTGACGCGCAGTGTACTAGCAATAAAACTGTTGTCATTTTACCTCTCTTCGATTAAAAATGTGGATATTTTGTGTGATATTTCTGGATACAAAAACTGTAATTTGTTGTTAATACATTAATAAATTAGTAAGAATTCGCTTAAAATTCTCATGCTCAATAAAATTTTTATCTGTCATGCCACATGGCTCTTATGTAAAAACGTTATCTTAATGATTTTATTCACTTTGTACAACCATTCGATTTATTTAATTGCTCAGAACTTTGCCATGGTCAAATATTTTTGCATGGCAAGAAAACATTCCTTAACACGTCAAACAGTTTTCAGCTCTGTAAATTCATCTGGGCTGGTGGAAGTGTCGGGCGATTGCCAGGGGCATCTCACGACCGACAAAAATTTGAAAATTTTGAACTGTCTCTAACAGATGGTAATTATCAAGATGTTAATAAGACACAAAGAGTACAAACTCAATAGAGGGAATGGACAGAACCTGCCTACTAAATCTTAATTTTATCAACAAAAAATACTATTAAAAGATTTTTTAAGTAAAATGTCCTTAAATTTTATAAATTTTTGGAAGATTTGGAAATTTTCTGCAACAGTAAAAAAAATCGGAAATATCAACAGCACTAGCCACTAGCTAGCACCTTGACTGGCTAGTAGAAGGTGCTTGCCCGGTCTAAATATGTTCCTTTCGCCGGCACTGCTTTCAGTAATTTCCTAACTTAAGTTTATTTAAGCTTTACTATCTTTATAGACTTTGCCCTTTGGGAAGAGAATCATGTTTTGTGAAAGAATAAAGTTTGGTGTAAGATATTTTAAATTTTTTACTCTTATTGCATATTACTGACATCGGGTTTTTTCGTACATAATGGTGACCATTAATAAACTCATTATTCACGTAAAGGCATCAGTGATTGGCTGATTTCAATATTCAGTGTGATTTAAACCAATCGGGATTTAAATTGGGAAAAAATCAGGTTTCTCTATGATCAGGTTTAAACTTTTTAAGAGATGTCATATTTTTGCATGCAAGGTGTTCACATTCGTGGTCCATTAGAAGTTTCTGGGGAACGAAAAAAGATATCGATTTAAAATTTTAAAAGCGTTTATAATCCATTTGGGTCTATTTTTCTAAAATATTTTGAACAAAATGCCACTTTCAGTTTACGCGGAAGTGACATCAACTTTGTTATTTTAAATATATTTTTACATTTTTAAATTCTACATAAAATTATTTCTGAGTAAAATTACTGTACCATGTCCTATACCTAAAGTAAATTGTTTTCGAGTTAATAATATTTTTCGTTAAAATTTAACAAATGCGTGTTAATTAAAAATAGCCTATAATTTTTTGTTATTAGGTTTGCCGAAATAAGGGTGGAATTTTAAAACATTGTTTAAAAAATTCCATCGCAATTCTTTAAAATTTTTCAACAAATTATCTGAGAAAACCGAGGGCAAATTAGCACAACTTAAAACGTTTAAATTTTGTTTCTATTTTAAATGTAACACACGGTATGTTTATACACAACCAAATAGTAAATTAAAAAACCTAAAGTTAAAAATTACTGATAAAAAATAGCAGTCAGTGCCAAACATTTTTAAAATTTAAAAGTAATACAAACAGAATTTGCTAATTAAAAAAAAATTGTTCATGTTTAAGCTGTAGGATTTCAACTAGATGAAGCACTTGGAGGCAATAAAATATAAAAATTATTTTAGGAAATATTTTAATAACAAAATGAATGTGTAACTGTAATAATTTAACGAGGGGTAAACCACTGATTTTTTAAAATTAAAAATCGCTTACGAATTAACGGCTAAGGACAACAATAACAAGGGTAGTCATACGCAACGCGTCGCTAAGCACTGATTAAGCAAGTTTTCCTTATTGATAACGACTGATAAGGAAAAAAATCACAACACAACGTCCACTAACATTGAACGTTGGTCTCTAAGATTTTAAAGTGGTTTACCCCTCGTATTTTAATAATCCAACAATATTTTAATCAGCAGTTTATTACTAAATGTTCAAAGTGTCCCCCATTTACATTCAAGCAGTTCTTAATTCTTACTTCTATACTAGGCATAGCTTTTCTTAACTATTTTGGTTCTAATATTAGAAATTGTTAAATATCTCATATTAGTTTTTAATTAATAACAAAATGAATGTGTAACTGTAATAATTTAATAATCCAACAATATTTTAATTAACAATTTATTATAACATTTAGTATATTAAATGTTCAAAGTGTCCCCCATTTACATTCAAGCATTTCTTAATTCCTACTTCTACATTAGATATAACTATTTTGGGTCTAATATTAGAAATTGCTAAATATCTTATATTAGTTTTTACTTATATCGGTATGCAGGCAATTAGCTTATACCGGTTAGCATAGAGACGCCACGACGATTCATTTGTAACGACACCTGTTAACTGTCTATATTACTTCTGTAATTTTCGCATCTGCCGTAGCTTATTTTTGACATCTGTCACTGACAGACTGTCAGCTGAGAATTTAAAAAAAATTAATAATTTTCAAGATTGAAAATTTCCAAAATTTTGAAATCTTTAAAATATTTTTAATATTGCTAATATTTAAAAGCTAAGAAGCTTAAAGAAAACTGAAAAACTTAAAAGCACGAATTTAATTAAATTGTCCAAAATAAGTTTCAGCTCACACGTCTAAGCGCATATTTGTTTTTTATATGCAGGATGCTTAAAAGATCGATTTAAATTCCTAGTTATAAGTTAAAATAAGACTTTTTAGTAATTTTTTTTTTTAAAGATAATAAATAATCCCAATTTGTTGTTCTACACGTTCTCGGAAAACTTAGTGTACAGCATCCTTTTAATCGCTTGCAATAAATTTTTCTTTAATTAAAAACGATCTCTTCTCGTGTATTACGATGCGTTAAGTTTTCAACTTGTTAAATTGTCAAGATGCTTGGCGTTGATAAGGTTGGCGCTACTGTAAGCAAGCTACTTTAGTTACATACTTGACTCAAATGTATTAAATGTACGTATGTGTGTATAGGCATGCCAGAGTGTAAAATAATAGACGCACTCTCAATTTCAAATAAACATCATTAAATATATCACTTCACACAAAGCTATTGAGTTACGTCTATTATTAAGAAAAAATGTTTGTACTGTGTTCAAATTGATGATTTTGAACATTTCGATCCTTGATGCATAATTTTGCTACCTAGTCCGCGCGGTCGCTTTATTGTTAAGCATTAAGATCATTATTATAATAGCTGTACATTTGGTACAAGTGTATGGATATAAATGATACTATAGACCATATTATTTTACCACCATTTGTGTTTTGTTATATCTACCTATAAATGTATCTAGAACAAAGTGAAACTAAAAAGACTTAAATTGAACAGTTTCTATATAAGTGGTGTGCAATTATTCAGGTATAAATTAGTACATAAACATAAACGCTGCAAGCTCGCGGAAATTGTCACTTTAAAGTCGGTTTTCTTAATGCTCTGTTTATGGCAGCTAATAGCACCTAGTTTAGTTTTAAAATTAAAAATAAATATTTAAAGCATGATATTAAAAATGTATCAGGTAAAAAATCTGAAATTAATTAGGTACACAGTAAAAACTTGTAAACTAAAATTATGTCAGTTGAACAGTATGTTGCCACGTACAATAAGTGTTCCAATTTTTGCCATCGAAATGTATAATTTGCTTTTGTATGTGCCAGCACAAGTGGGGTAGAGTACGTGGCTTTTTATTAGGAAAATTCAATATGCTGTATGAGGATATTGGAAATTTTTAATATTGGCTGAACCTATGCCAAAATAATTCAATATATATGACATAATATAAAAGTGGGACTGCAATTTCGAAAATAAGGCAACCAAACACAATGTTAGTGCACGAAAGAAAAAAATGCTTAATTTTTAAACAGCGATTTTAAAGCGTTAAAGTTAAAATAACTACATGATTACTTATAAGTTGACATAAGTTATTTTTACAGGAAATGAAAGCAGTAAAATAACGGTACAAATACGAGAAAAAAAACAAATATGGGGAGTGGTTTAATACGTTAATTATACTACATAATAACTATCCAAAATACCAAAAGAATAACGTAATAAAAACGAATTAAATACTTCATATTTACGTTTTTCACACTGAAAGTGAAGAAAATGTTTTATTAGCACTTCCCGGTGGAGTCCGAGCCCGACTAAGTAATATCTAGTTTACTGCCGGCGAAATTAAAAGGTCAGTACAATGTTTATATAAACTTTTCAAATATTGGCATTGAGAAACTATTTATTGCTTTTGTATTGAGATAATAAAATAATTTACACATGCATTTAGGATTATTTAACAAGAATGGCAATTTATTTTAACGATTGTAGAACATTTGACAACTGTCAACTAACTAAAAGCTAACTTTAGCCCGTGACTATACCTGTTGCTAACTTTATCCCGTGACTAAAGCGCCATAAAGCCACAACTTGTCAATGTGTATTTAAAAGGTCACTTATAGTGTCACAAAAAAAAACAAAAGAAAATAAAACTAACTATTTGTGAAAGACGCCATATTAATTTATTAAATATGTCATCCAATATTTCATTAAAATTTATCATTTTTACAGAAATTTTAGAAAAAAGTAATATAAACGGTGTCCAAAGTTATCTGCTCCCATTGCTGACTCCAATATTATTCGAGCTACAAATTGGTGTACACCCAGTATATTTTTACATAATTTGAATGACAATTTAATTTGAAACAAAAAATTATAATTGACTTTAATATACACTTTCTGATTGTTATTAAAATTAGGTTATAACTGGATAACGCTTATCGAAAAAGAACCAAGTGCCAAAAGGGATTGAAAGGGTTCCCAAATCATTATTATTTTTTTGAGCTGCATTAAAAATGAGTTATTTTGCAAATACTTTTGTTTACCCCAGAAAAAGTTTTTGGCGCTTGGTTCCTATTCGATAAACGCTATCCAACTGGTTGAGATTACATTACCCTTTTATTTTTTTTTTTACTTAAAGTTAATTTTTTCTTTTAAGTCATAATTAATAGTTTTTTTTACAACTTTAAACCCTAAAAGCTTCCTAGACAAATAAGAAATATTTACAGTTTTTAAAATAAAATAACCCAATTTTTCCCTTTCGTAAAAATTACTTTAAAAAAACATCATTAAAATATTTCAGAGTTGGGAAACTTCATAGTTAATAAAGAAAGTAAAAAATTCGTGATAAAAACTTTTTACTTTAATGAAAGTTTTTAAGGTTAATTTAAAAACATATTTACTTAAAGTAAGTAATAAGTCCACAAAGCTCGACTGTTTTACTAAAAATGCTGCTTGGAAACGCGATCGCAACTTTTCATATTTGTGGCCAACAACTTTTTGGGGTAATTTGCATGTGCTGATTCCAAAAATGACCACTTTCAATAAGGTCTTATTTTTGCGACAAAACCGTTTTTGTCGATATGCAAACATTCAAATTCGTAAATATTGTTTTAAGTTAAATACTTTTACCAAGAATTATTAGTAATATAGCTATGATTCCTAAATAAACTAAACAATTGAAATTATATTATATATATAAATAATATATAAAGCCTAAATTATAGAACGTTTAAAGATTAAAATAATTTTATATTGTTCAAACAAAATATACAAAACTGCTAAAATAAATGTAAACAAAATGGTAAACATTATTTTTTTAAAAGATTAAACAATTTATTAAAACTTTTGTTCACAGATTATTTTAAGGAGTAGTAGGTGTGTACCGTACACGCGCCAGAAGCTGAAATGGCGTAACTAACAATGTTGTCAGGCGCTGTTGTTTTAAGTGTTATTTTGAAAATTTTTATTAGATTGCGTTGAAATTTTATTATAATAAAGTATATAGGAAGATATAAATTTTGGACAAAAATTGTTCACGTAAAAGCACTTTGAATTTTGAAATTTGTCAAATTTTGGCTAAAAACATGAATTTTAAAGGAAATATCTTTATGAATGTGCATGTGTATGTGTGAACAATATAAAATTATTTTAATCTTTAAACGTTCTATAATTTAGGCTGTACCAAAATATTTTATTATAATCCAAGCAGCATTTTAAGTAAAAGTTTAGAGATTTGAGGCAATATTACTTAATTTAAGTAAATATTTTGTTAAATTAACCTTAACAATTTACCTGAAGTAAAACTTTTTTTAAAGTTATTTAATAAGTTTTATTTATGTTATTTTTACCTATTTTTAATAACCCTTAAGTTTCAACACTTTAAAGTATTATGAGGGACGTAATTTTTACGAAAGAAAATTACTTATATAGTATTTCACCTAAAGGAAAATTTAATGGTAATTTTAACGTCAGAATTTTTACTTAATGGTAAATGTTAATCATAAGTCATAATTTTACGATATTAAGACCACTTTATAACCGTAAATAATTCCTATTTGCCTGGTATTTTTTAGGGTTATTGGTGGTAATAAATACTATTAATATTGACTAAACAAGGAAAAATAAGCTTAAAGTGAAAAATAAAACTTTAAGGGAAATTTTTTTTCAGGTCGCCATAATGAGTTTTTTAAGATGGCATCCATTACTTATCTAAACATTTATATAATATTTTTTCATAAATATTTTTCTAAAATATAATAAGGAAAGTTTTAGTTATTAAATGATTAAAACTAAATGATTTTATAAAATTTTGTAGGTATTAAGTTTTGTTGAATTTTTACCCAAGCAATATTTTTTCTTAAAACCGTAAAATATTTAGAGGGCATATAATTTTTAAGATGTATCTTGCCTATTTTTATCAATAAAAAAATGTGCGTTTGAGTTTTAATCCAAAATATTATTAGTTTTGACAATTTAAGTTATATTTTTTAATTTTACTCTAGGGTGGCCTTTATTACTTTGTAAGTACCATTTTGTAAAATATAAATTAAAAGAACAAAGAAATTACGAATGTCAATGTTTTAGAAAGGGAGAGCAAACAGTAATTATAACGTTATTTTTACGTAAATTTGTG
The DNA here is from genome assembly GCA_921294245.1 of Brassicogethes aeneus. Classification (NCBI taxonomy): domain Eukaryota; kingdom Metazoa; phylum Arthropoda; class Insecta; order Coleoptera; family Nitidulidae; genus Brassicogethes; species Brassicogethes aeneus. Next base: position 56,971,393 of record OV121133.1, on the reverse strand, counting down.
GTATTTATATTGTTTTTATTATTTTATTTATTCTCTTATTAGATCAAAAAGGTTATTTTGTAGGTATAAAATAACGAAATAAACCATTCCCCAAATTTGGTAATATTTCGTATCTATAGCGTTTTGGTTAACCGTAAAAAATACTTTAAAGTTGAGTAGTAAATTTACTTTATAGTTGAGTAATAAATTTGTAGTTATTTAAACTTAAAATACTGCTTGGGAATCCCTTAGCCTGTAAAAATAATTTAGACCAATCAGGTAAGTTTTTACCATCCTAGTCTTTAAAAAAACCGTTAGGACCAATTATCTGACAGCTCAATCTATCTAACCTTACTTTATACTTTTAATAATTATTATATATTATTATAATTGGTAATATAATAATTAATGTACGCTTTATGTATAGTTAAACAAAAATGTTGTATGCCGTTCGGCTGTGACGTGTCTTTTTGTACTTTACTCAATTCAAACTTTGGGCTTAGCACAAAAAGACTCCTCAACCTTATGACATAAATAACCACTATTACGTAGGTATGATTTAGATTTGCGAGTAAAAAAAAATAATGCAAGCGCTACAACAAGTTGTGATATTATTAATATGTAGTAGTATTGAGTATTGTTCATATTATTTTTTCTCTAATAGCTTGGTCACGCTTTCCACAAAAAAAATGGTAAATATAATAGAGTTAAGCTTTTGTTAGGTTATCTTCAATTCGGGTTTTTCTTCTTCAATATTTGTTCGGAAAAATGTAGGCAAAAAATATGTAGGTACTGTAACATTACAGTGAACTAGAGTTTAGCTCTGGGGTACAGATATAAATTAATTTTTCTACTCCCACCTTTAAAACGCCCTTTATCGTACATGTTTCCATGACACTAAGTGACCTTTTAAATACACACGGGCTGAAGTTAGCAACAGGTTTTTAGTCACGGGCTGAAGTTAGTTTTAAGTTAGTTGACAGTTGTCAAATGTCATACAATCGTTAAAATAAAGTGCCTTTCTTGTAAAATAATACTAAATATGAAAATTATTTTATTATCTCAATACAAAAATACAAAAATATTAAATAGTTTCTCAACGCCAATATTTGAAAAGTTTATATGAACATTGTAATGACCTTTTAATTTCGCCGGCAGTAAACTATAACTTAAATTCGGGCACGAACTCTATAGAGTTCGTTCACTGTAAAAAGTGATGGTAAATTTAAAGCAGTTATCCTTGTGAGGAAATACTGAATTTTACCATCCCATATAAGCAAATTTACAAAAAACTGTAATAATGCTTTATTTTTCATGTTATTAGTAAATTTTAAGTTAAACTACAGGTTAGGTTGTAATATCCCTTGAAAAATACAGGAAATGCTTGTAACAATAGGTCGAATTCACAGTAATATTAAAAAACACAGAAGAACTGAAAAAAAGCTGTAAAAATACGACGGAAATACAGTAAAAGGCTTTAAATTTACAGAAGTCCGGTAAATTACGTCACGAAGCATACAGAATACCGCGTGAAGCTCCCATCGCCATTAATCGTTCGATCAGGTGTCGCGCAGTATGATATTGAGGTTATAATATTATAGTTTTTAAAAAGTTTGTTTGGCTGGTTCATTTGAAATTGTAAGAATAAACATTTAGTGTATTTGTTCTTGTGGAATAAGTGTGTACACTTTATGCAGTATCGAGCTTAAGGTAAGTACCTATTATTATGTATAAATGTTCGTTTTGTGGCCATTCCTTTTCGGTAATCACAAAGTACAATGCTCACTTGTATTTGCATAGACATTCAAAAACCTCTTTTCACTGTAAATACTTGCACTGTTTTTTGCTGTTTAAAACGTATGCAGCTTTTAAAACTCATATTTTTAGAAGCCATACTAATAATAAAAAAAGTAAAACTATAAGTAGCACAAATGTTGCCATATTCAAATGTCCTTTTAGTAAAAACTGCGGTCAATTCTATTGCTATAAGGTATACAAAGCCCATATTTATCATCATCTTAGAAAAAGTGAAAGTTTAAAATGCCCGTTTCTAGAGGTATGCAAGAATGAATCGGTGTTTAGTAACGTTCGCTCGATGCAACTTCATTTTTTTAGAAAGCATCCCCATGAAAGCCTTACAAATAAAAATAATAATGCTGGCGTGTCCAATGACATGCCGTTACTTGATAATGAAAACGATTTATCCAATAATATAGAGACGGTTGAAAATTGTTTAGCAGATGAAAATTTAGAAATTATGGGTTTAAGATTATTGAGTACTTTATATATGACCTTGGAATCAAAATATTTCGTGAGTAAAGCAGCGCTGCAACAAGTTGTCATTATGTTAGCTGACTTAAATAGTTTAAATGCGACTTTAATAAAAAACAAGTTGGCTACTGCAGGCAATATTATTGACGAAAACCTAATTACTCATGACGTTTATTTTAGTGCACATAATGTTCAGACTGGTCTACTAAAGTCAGATTTTTGTCGACAACAATTTTATGAAAACAATTTTGACTATGTACCCCCGAAAAAAATTAATTTACAAAAAGGTAATTTAAAATCTTTTTTCTATTATATCCCCATAATAACAACTATTAAACTATTGTTAAAAAATAAAAATGTATTGGAACAATGCTTAACTGGTCACACATGCGAGAATAAAATTATTTTATGCGATATTGTTGATGGGAGGTGTTGCAGCCGACATAAGTTTTGGTCAGAAAATAAACATGCTTTAAAAATAATATTATACCAAGATGCATTTGAAGTGTGTAACCCATTGGGATCTGCCCGTAAAAAACACAAAATATTGGGAATATATATGACACTTGCGAATGTTAACCCGTGGCAGCGTTCGAAGGTCGACCAAATTCAGCTTGTAGCTTTGTGCTATGAAAAGGATGTCAAACATTTTGGGTTTCATAAAATTTTTGAAGTTATAACTCAGGATATAAAATATCTTGAAACCGTAGGGATTTGGGCTACTGAAACTATTAATGTGAAAGGATCTTTACTTGCAGTTGTTGGCGATAATTTAGGGAGCCACCAAATTGGAGGATTTATAGAAAATTTTAATACAAATAATTTTTTTTGCAGGGTGTGTTACAAAAACGATCACCTGTTTAGTACAACAGAAACTCCTAGATATCGTACTGTTGAATCCCATAAAGAGGATGTTGATTTTGCTGTGTCAACAGATCAAATTTATAAGGGAGTAAAGGAAGATTCGGTGTTAAATTCTTTAGAACAATTTCATGTGTGCAATCCAGGACTTCCTCCATGCATTGCGCATGATTTATTTGAAGGAGTCGTTCAATATGACTTAATGCTTGTTATAAATAAACTCGTAAATCAAAAAATTCTTACTTACCAACATATTAACGAAAATATTAATAACATAACATTTTCCGAGGGCTATAAAAAACTTAACTTCCCAGAATTAAAAAAGTTCAAAAAATTGACTGGAACTGCTTCACAAAATGCATATCTGTTAAATATTTTGCCATTTTTAGTTTATTCAAAAATATCTTATTTGGAAAACAATGAATATTGGAAAATGATCCTAATCCTTAGACAAATTTGTAATTTGTTGTTATGTCTAAGAATATCTCTTGATCAGATCGCAATTTTGAAAAATCTTATAACAGAGTATTTAGAATATAGAAGTAGGTTATTTGAAAATATCACGATCAAACCGAAACATCATTATTTATTACATTATGTCTTTTTAACTCTTCATTTTGGCCCTCTTAGGCATATGTGGTCTATGAGGTTCGAATCTAAACACAGTTACTTTAAAAACTGTGTGAGACACTGTCCAAATTTCAAAAATTTGCTCTATTCTTTAACAAAAAAACATCAACTTCTGCAATGTTTAAATAGTTTTCAAGGAAATATGTTTGATGAAAAAATCACAGTAAAAGATGCACAAACTTGCAGTAGTTCTTTGGCCACAGATGAATGTATAAGATATCGATCGAATGAAATTTGCTATAGAGGAATTACTTATACCGTAGGTATGCTTCTTTGTGTTGAAAAAGTTGAATATAATACCTATGCTATTTGCAAAATTCAATCGATTTTATTAAGTCAGTCATTAGACAAAGTAATGTTTTTTGGCGAAATTTTTTTAATTTTTTATGACGACGCATTAGGCCTTTATCACACGTGTAATAATCAAGCTGAATTGTTAGATACTACTATTACAATTGAATACGATAAATTAGCAAATGTAGAACCACTAATACACACAATAATAGATAACAAAGATCTTTATTACTTCAAATCAGCACCTTTAGAATATGTCTGACAGGTGGTTACCTACCTATTTTAATTCCTGAATTTATAAATTTTGCTAGGTTTAGGAATGTTCCATCATGAACTTCGCCAATTAATGATGGAACATTCCCAAACCTAGCAAAATTTATAAATTTGAGAATTAAAATACCCGCTGATGCATCAGCTTGTCAGACATATTATAACAATTTTTTATTAAGTTTTTAATATTTGTTTTATTCCGCAGCAATGGCTTTAATATTCAAAGTGTGGTCCAGTAATCGAAATAGGAAATGTTTTGTCGTTGTAAATGAAAAATTTAATATTTTAGAAAACTTAATTTTAAAAGGTATGTATGTATTAAATATCGCCAAGACTTTAACCTTTTTTAAATTGGTATTCTTAACAATCAGTAACAAGTTTTGCTAATAAAAAACTAGTTTAAGCTAATTTATTAGGTATAAACTTTTGTTTATAAATAACAGCTAAATTAAAATTTTAAACGTGTACAGATTATTTTATGTTCATAAAGTTAGCAAAACATTATTAGTTTTTCCTTTTTTAATAGTAATTTGCCGCTTTTATATTAAAAAAGTAATATTCTGCAAAATTTATAAAGTTAGCAAAACAGAGTCCTAAAAATAATTACAATCATAAATAGAAAATTTTCGGTTTTTTTTCGCCAATTCAACCCGAAAAAAATACCGGGTGTGTCGTTAAGTGGACGAATGACATAGGCTATGCTTCTTACGAATTTTGCCACTCTAGTCTTTGCGAATTTGTCTTTCCATTTTTTAAACTTATCCTACTGAGTGAATTTGAAATTTTGAAAAATGTTGAATGTTGTTAATGATCAATTTTGAAAATTTTGGGAATTTTTATAATAAAAACAAATTGGATTTTTTTTTGGATATTTGAAAATTGTAAATTTGAAAAAAAATTGTAAATTAAAAAAATTGTTAATTGTAAATTTTTTAGAAATTTTAGAATTTTGACGTTTAAAAAGTTTGGAAATAAAAATAAAATAAAAATTTTAAGAATTTCAAAAATATTTTTGTAAATATAAGATATTTAAAAAATGCAAAATCAAAAAAAAAATTAAATCTTACAAAAATTTGAATTTATATAGATTTTAAAAAATTTTGATAATTTTATATTGACACAGTAGCAGTAAATTTTTCCCATTTCGCACAATAGGATAAATTTAAAAAATGGTTGGGCAAATTCGCACAGTGTCATACATTTAAAAAATGCTAGGACCGCACAGTTGTTCAAAATTAAATAATAATAATAATAGTCGTAATTTTTTTTAAGAAGCGTTAAAAAATTCCAGTATTACAAATTTTATACCATTTTTAATTTTTATCATTTCTTTTACTAAGAGATTAAGTATTCTGTTTTGCTAACTTTATAAACTTAGCAGATTATTATTATTATTTTTAATATGAAAGGTTAAAATTTTTAATTATCACGAATAGCTAGCGGGAAATTATCCACTGTTTATTGATACAATAGTTTTTTAGGGCTCTATATTGTAAAATTTAAAACTAATAATAATTTTGAAGATTTCTTTCTTACACCTATGATATTCGTGCTTTAAAATTAACACGTATTTTGGTTTTCCCTTCATCTTATTTTTTCCCCTCCCAACTAGTGTAACATTTTTTAGCTTCAGCGAAACTACAAATTAACGGAAGCGTTATTGTACTGGAAAGTGATGGCACTGAAATAAGCGACGACGAGGTACTTCGAGAAATGACAAAAGAAATCCTAATTCTTCTCCAGCCGGGGGATAACTGGTCACCCGTTGCCTGTAGTAGCAGCAATGTTTCTTTATCCAGCTCTACTATAACCATGACCAGTGACACGGATATGAACGATGTTTTCTCGGACACGCCTGGACCAAGCTTAGAACCTTTAGGACATAACCTTATTTTACCTGGACCAAGCAACGAACTATTACAAGAGCAATTTATTTTACCGGGACCAAACAAAGAATCATTAAAACAGAATTTCATTTTACTTGAGGTTCCTGCCAATGACAATACAGATAAAATTGTTAGCACTAGTAATATTTCGGAATACACATGGGAATCATTCGAAATCCCATGGGACAAAATTCCTGCCTATATGTTAAACTCTTGTGAAAATGGAAGCATTGACAAAACCCAAAGAAGAGAAATTGTTCACATATTGGTTAATGATATGAGAAACATTAAAGAACAAATTCCAAACAAGGCTTTTAAAATAGTTGCAAAAAAATTGGTTGAAAGATATCCTAAGGTCTTCCTAGATACAGACGAAGACGGTAAAGTTTTGGGAAGTGGTTTATCGACACTGTTGTCTCAGCTACAAGATCGCAATTGGTATTTAAATAGGTCACATAAGAGAACGGGGGAGTTTCTGAAACCAAAAATACCTGCTAAAATGCTTAAAGAGATAAATAATCGTAGGGCAGGTTGTTCGTTATCTAAGTGGATGCCTGCAGTTGAAAAAGATGTAACTATTTCTAAAACACTATTAAATAGTATGAGTATTGACGATCCTAGATTTTATGAATTGTTAGAAGAGACTTATCCTTCTCAAAGAGAGTTTTTGACACGCTCTAATCCACCGACTTTTGCTGAAATTAAAAGTGAGTGGCCTGTACTTTTAATTAAAGATGCAATTTTCTGGCATTTTAAGAAATTGACTGAAAAGCCTGTACTTGAAAATGATAAAAAATATTTAAAGATTATGGAATATGGAAAATTAAAGAAGCAGCAAATTAATGATGACGAGGAACTCGTGTTAAAAGTATTAAGAGTATTAGCAACTCACTTTAAAGAAGACCTAAAATCATTTTTCTACCAATTTCAGGTATGTACTGCCCTAGCGTTATAGCCCTAATTTTTAATTAATGTTTTGTGATTTTTTTAAAATTTAGAAGTGTATGTTCGTCACCAGTGTTAGTCGAACGACGACCTTTATAAGCTTTCTGCCCAATGCTCTATATTATATAATATATTATATAATATAATATATAATATATTATATAATATATTATATAATATATTATATAATGTATTATATAATGTATTATATAATTTATTATGTAATATATAATATCATATAATGTATTATATATTATAATGCCATGTAAGCTAGGTTGGCATAACTACTCACTTTTTTTGAGAGGTTTATTTTTAGTATGTATGCATAAAACTTTTTACCATTGGTTCATTTTGGGTGAATGGGGAAGCAATTTTTTGCGAATAAGTAGTTATAAAAGCCTACAGGCTATAGGCTACAGTGTATAGACAGTAAAAAAAATCATGTAAAATTACATAACTTTACATTGGCAATTTGTAACCAACGTAAAGTGTGGTAATTTTACATTTTACAATGTAAATCTCATTTTTATGAGAATTATAGCGCAACATTTCGACTGCTTCATCCCAAAACCTAGTAAAAAAACATTTTTTTGAAAAATTCGTTTTATGCACTATTGCATATTAGTATTCTTATGCAATAGTACACAAAACACATTTTAAAAAATGTTGGTGACTAGGTTTTGGAATAAAGCAGCCGATTTACACAAAGAATCATGTTACATGTAAATTCAAACAATAAATTATTTTTTTTTACGCAAAAAAAAATTATTTAAATAACATAATTTTACGTTGGCAACCAAGGTAAAGTGTGGTAATTTTACATTTTACAATGTAAATCTCATTTTTATGAAAATTAAAGCTTAACATTTACACAAATAATCATGTAAATACGCACAATAAATTATGAATTTTTACATTTTACCAGGTTTATTACAATGTAATAAAAGTCTTACATCTTTAATTATTTAAATTTAATTTTTTTGTGAAATTATTATATTATTTAGTGTAAACAAAATAAAAGCATACATAATATAATCTGTAAATGTTACATATTATACTATATAGTTTTTTCACCCATTTTTATCAGTATAATACAATGTAATAAAATTTTATATCTTTAAATTTACATTTATTGTAAAATTTCATATTATTTAGTGTAAAACAAATAAAAGCATAATATAATTTGTAAATGTTACATATTAGGGGTCGTCCATATAATACGTCACACGTTTTTGGCCTATTTTAGACCCCCCCTCCCCCCATGTCACACGTCGTCACAAAGTCTCGACCCCCCCCCCCCCGAGGTCACGTCACACTCATTTTTCTATATTTTTTTGTTTTTTTCCACATTTTGCCCAGAAGCGTCAGAATTTTTCCGAAAAAACATTGAATAAAATATTGAAAAAAAAAAGATTTTTTTGTGACGTCACACACGACCGACCCCCCCCCCCTCCCCCATGTCACATTTCGTCACAAATCTCCGACCCCTCCCCCCCCAAACGTGTGACGTATTTTATGGATGACCCCTTATACTATGTAGTTTTCCACCCATTTTTATCAGCGTATATGTATAAAAGAAATAAACCATCAACAAACCTTCGACTAAAAAATTTGTAGTTATGTATGTCACCATAGCTCAGATGGTTAGAGCATCGGAAACCCAGAGGTCGTGGATTCGCTTTCCACTAGCAATAAAAATTTGTTGCAGCATATGTACACTTTTTGATTAAAATATATATATATATATATATATATATATATATATATACTATCATCCACATCATAAACGCCCACTTTGACAGTTCATTGAGGAACGCAGCCTTTTGATGACAAGTCATTGTATATTCCACGTAATTTTTTTAAAGTTAAATTGTATTTTAACGTTTGCATATCATTGACATGAAAACGTAAAAATACAATTTTACTTAAAAAAATTACGTTGACTTACAATGGCTTGTCATCAAAAGGCTGCGTTCCTCAATGAAATGTCAAAGTGGGCTTTTATAATGTGGACGATAGTATATATAATATACGTTCTTTGATATAATAATACTTTGCCTTTGACTTATAATGAAATTTTTTTATAGAATGTCAGTCCTGAAGATAACACCATTTTGGAAGAAATACCAATACTTGAACCAGTTTTGATTGAATTTGGTGAGTTTACAGTTTATAAAAAAATCAGATTTAATGTTATTCATTATCAAATCTCTATAACCTAATAGGTTATAGAGAATTGATGAGGTTTAACTTATAAAGATAAGCGGATTTAGAAATTAGGTTTTAATTTAACATTGTCAATTAAAATATCGCGTGTGTCTTATTTTTAGATATGAGTGGTCAAAAAATATATAATGTAGCCATGGAGAAGAACCTTATAAGTGATAAAGGATACCCCTCGTTTACTGAAGCGTTTTATATATGCTTCTGTCTGTTTTTTAATTTTGGTGTCAAATTTCCAAGAAATGTGAGTACAACTTTGGAAATGATACAAAGATATATTTTAAATGACCATCCCGACACCGGCACCAAGTCTAAGAAGGTTGAAGCGTCCAAAAGAAAAGTAATTGCATTAATAACTAAGTTAAAAAATTCTGTATAAACCTTAATGTTTTGTATTACCGTACATCATTGTTTAATGTAATATTCCCTTTTATTAAACAATATCAACAAAGACAGTTTAAGGTTTTTATGTTAATGTGTAGTTTTTATATTAATACGTAGTTTTTTTTGTTATATGAATTGTTTTTTTATTTTCTCCAAGGGCAAAACTTCCTAATTCGTGCTGTCGACTGCTGCGATTTTTTTATATTAGTGTTTATTATATAATGGAATTGAAAACGACTTCATTTCACAGTACCATGGTCATGCATGACATGTTTTAATATGCATCTCAAATTGTAGAATTCACTGGTACTGACATAACAATTTTGATTTGATGTTAGGTACTTTTTTCAAAATTTCAAAAGTAGGAAATTTTGATTTTATATCGTCCGTCCTTTTCTTATTTACCCTGGAGCGGCTCCAGTGGAGCCGCGAGAGGGAAGAGTTCTTTCTAGGACGTCGTTGCGCGGTATTTTGTACTGTAAAAATGAGCTTGTGTTCAATCCTCTTAAAATGCACATATTTTTCATAATGTAACATTTTTGTAGTCGGGTTTTAAATTTATTTTCGAAAACAGTAAATATTTCTTAAAACAATATTGTCATCTTACAACCATGAATTTATATAGTATTTTCGCAAATAGATTTGAAACAGAATACACCGCGGTTGCGAAATAGTAGCAGCAAATTATTACTTTCCTGTATATTTTATTACTAATGAATTTGATTTAAGTTTGTATGTTAACATATTCTTAAGACTGAAAACATATTCTTAAGACTGAAAACATATTCTTAAGACTAAAAACACGTAGTACCTGAGTAGGTTTTATGTTTTTTATTTTTTATGTTATTGATTATTATAATATTTATGTATTTATGTTATTGAATATTACAATATTATAATAAAGTTTTATTTAGATATAGATATGTATGGACTGATAAGATTAAACCTATACTTCAGGTTAAAACATGAAGAGGAATTTTGATGTTTTTTTTTAATCCTACCCTAAATAGTGATAATAATAGAGATTGACCTGCTCTTCCTTGTATACAGGATATATTATTTAACAATATTTACTTTTTAAATAGTGTATACTTTAAATATTCTTACTGTCTAGAATAATTATAGGTAAGCCCCAATTACTACAGCCTACACTCTAAAAAATAATTAACACGCTTTAACACCAAACTGTGTTATATTAAGTCCACACGAAACCAAAAATTTTTACACCGCATTAGTGTACAAACACTAATTAAATCTTAACACAGAGTTATGTGTTTAAATTTTATAGGTGCCTGTAATCTTTACACGTTTTTGGTAAAACACAAATGGTTTTATTTTAAATATTTTGTCGTGTTAAATTTAACACATTTTTGGGGTTGGGTGGGTAAATAAAAATGAGGTATTTGTTAAATAAAAAATTTATTGTATTTTTTTCCAGATTAAAATTTATAAAAATCTTAAACTTTCATAAACAGAATAATAATCTGAAAATATAACTAATCGGTTAAAAAATTTAAATTTATAAAAAACTTTAACATAATGTTGTTAAAGTTTTTTATAAGTGTTAATTTCTTAACCCAGAATAGTTTTTTCCTGAAAATATATGATAAAAACTGTTATGTATTAAAAATTTACATAAACAAACATATATGTAATATATATTATATATATTATATATTACAATATCGCCCCCTTAGTGCTACAACTGGATAACTGAACTTTCGTGATAAACAAAAATACATAACAAACAAAAAAACATTTGTTGGTTAATGCCTTTTTGTTTATCACGAAAATTGACTTATCCATGGATGGAACTGCAGTTATAGCATTAAAATAGCGATATGTTTTTAGGTAAAAACTAGTCTGGGTTAAAAATTTGCATTTATAAAAAAACTTTAAACTTTTATTCATAAATTAACATATATAAAAATTTTAAAATTACATAAACATAATATTCTAAATATACGGGATTTTACACAGATATTTTTTAGAGTGTAAGTTATTTAACTCTATAAATGGTTTGTATAATTAGGTATACTATTATGCTATATAATTATATATAAATATAAATATATATATATATATATATATATATATATATATATAGGTACAACCGGCGATACCAGACCCGATATATCTAAAAGGCTACCTCAGACCCACTAGAAATAATGAAGTAAAGGGAGTGTATTTTATATTTTTATAAATAAATTTATGCAAATAACATGAGCAAACCATGAGGGGAAACTATTTCTCAAAAAAAAAATTTTTGGTATGTTCCGTGTACTTTCACAAACCCCACATCTCCAACCGACTTCCTGAGCCCGTTTTTACACAAATTAAATGGTCGACCGTCGTTGCCAGGCCCTGCTGCGTTGCCACATTTTTATAATATGTTTCGGTTAAATTAATTTTATTTTTAAATCTCTAGAAAGCGCGTTTACCGGTCTTCTTATTACGCATTAGGAGATAAAAAAGTGTCCACAATGTTTTGCGGAAAATTATTAGTGCAATTGGCTAGAAAAAGTGCGGTTACAGGTATGTAATTTTAATTAAACATGTAAAAATTATGCAAGCTTGGTTGGTAGTAGTTAAAAATATTTCAAACTGAAAGAAATATGAAGTTTGTAGCAAATTCTAGGTGCAAAAATCCCTATATAGGTATTTTTGCATCTACAATTTGCATAATTTGTGTTTGTAATTATAATTACAAATTAATTTTCATTTAATATATTAAATTGAAATTCTTATAAGCATATTAAACACATATTGTCCCAATTATCACATAATGGCGTATTTCATATTTAACAATTTTACAGAGCATTTCAAAGATTGAAAGTTTTAGCTAATTAAATTATTTTTTGGAAAACACACGTACTACTATAGGTATTACATTAAATGTCCTCCTGGTTTAAATTAGCTAAAACTATTCAATCTTTAAAATTATCTGTAAAATTTTAAAATATGAGATACGCCCTTATGTGATAATTGGGACGATATTATAGACATGTCATGAACATTACTAGTATTTACAATAACCAGAATATTTTTTTATTTTAACAGCATTTTTGACGTAATGTGACAATTAGGTAGTGTTGACACAGCTAGAATAGAGGAAGACAGAAGTCGCATTCAAATCATTTGAATAGTTTGAATATTTGCTGTGATTCGAACACTATTTGCACATTTCTAATTTAAACCTTTATTTTCACTTTAGGTTGACGGAAGATACTTACCAAACAGCTAAGGTAGCGAAAATTTTGTTATTACTAAATGCTGGAAAAGGAAAGGAATTCAAGGGAAAATGTCTGATGGACATTGAGACCTGGTCGACTTTAATGACATGGTATTTGAAAATGAATCTGAAGAGGAATCTGAAAGAGAATCTGAAAATGAATCAAAAAAGGAATCTGAAAAGAGGTCTGAAAAGGAATCTAATAAGAAGTCTGAAAAGGAATTTGATAAGAAGTCTGAAAAGGAATCTAAAAAAAAACCTGAAAAGGAATCCAAAAAAAAACTGAAAAAAAAATATGAAAAGAAATCTAAAAATGAACCCGAAAAGGAATCTGGTCATAATGCCTTTCTGTCCGAGCAGCCTCGGAATCAAAATGTTAAATCCTTAAGTTTTGGAACGCACAACCGCCTACGTTGGTCTAAAAAAGAAAAGGCGTTGGTTTTAAAATTTTTTAAGAAAAATATAGACCAAATTTTAAAGCTAGCTCCAAAAAAACAAGACTATATTAATTTTATCCAACAAAATAATAATTCTTTTACTGAAAGTGATTGGGTACGAATTAAGACACTTACTGATTAAAATAATTATATATTTTAATATCTAAAATAACTATATCTTTTAATATTTGTTTCGTTTAAAATAATAATATGTTTTTAAGTGTCATGTAACAACAGTTGTTATAACCCAATAAAGATTGTATTTTAAAATATTTGTTTATAATTAAAAACCAGCATTTCATACTTGTGTTTGAAAAACACATTATCATAGGTAGGCATGTAAATCAATAAATAAAAACAGAAATTGGCAAATTAAATACAGGGTGCTTAATAATAATAGTTAAAATTCAAAAAATCTATAAAATAATCTCAATAATTTTATTAAATAAATTAACTTAATATAAAAAATAAAACAATAAAGTTAAATTTTTATCAGGTTTAAAAATAAAATAAATTAAATAAAAATGTTCCAAAGTAATAATAGTGTAAATTAATAGTATATTATAGTGTATTATTTGTTTGTTTATTAATTTACATGCAACAGGCGCAGGGCTAATTATAGTATTACGTATTATACATAATTAATTTTTTTTATCCCAATCTAATTAACATCAATATCCATATCATACTAAATAATTAACCATATTTTATGTTTCCATAATCATAATAGTTAATATTTTCTTTTAAAACGAGAGTTAATGCGCATTATCTCGAGTGTAATACTATGTTTTTCTACTCCAATTAAGTAATGTTCTTTAATAACACAACTTATTATAACGCCAATTTCTTCCGATTTTAATGATCATTATAGTAGCCCCTCGTATATATAAAAAAATCTGACATCTGATAGAAAGTTCCAAACTCACTTTTTTCCAATTTAAAACCCTATTGGTTTAAACCACAGTAAATATTGAAATCAGCCAATCACTAATGCCTAACAACGTGAATAATGTGTTCAATATTCCCGTTGTTAGGATTTACTGGTTACCATTAGATAGGGAAAACCTAAGTAATGTCAATAATATGCAATTTTTTTAAAATTGTGTAGGGTAGTAAAAATAAAAATTTTCCTTTTTTTATTTTTTTATACAAATAAAATAGGCTAATTTATTTTGATATTTTATAAATTATTTAGTTAAAAAAATTGTTCTTATTAAATAAAATAAAATTTATTGCAGAAAAATTAATGTAGGTAGGTACCTACATAATAAAATTTGGTCTCATATTACTTTAGTTTTTATGTTTCTTCTGTGTAATTTAGCGATTTTTTAGTAAATATAAATTTAATTTGTTCTATTAAATTTATGCACATAATTATAAATTACAAAATTTTTCTTGTCATTCTGACCAGGGCAGAAGTAAACATTGGTCATCACGTTAAAGTCCACTCCTAATTTATTTTTTAATGTTTCATTTAAATTACGCCACATTAAAAAAATATACCCAAATGGTGTAATTTAAAAATAACATTTTCCCCAAACAAATTTAATTTCAAGATATAACTTTGGTTCTAATAAAATTTATTGTTATTAATAAATATAGAAGAAGTTTTTTTATTAATTTTGTTTTCAGTACAATATTATTTTGCTTCAATCATAATAATTATTTTAATACATTTTAATTTAAATAAAAGTATTGGTTAAATATTTTGGGACCTATTTTTATGTTATTTATTTTTATTTTCTATTTAAAAGTAAAACGGCATGCCATCCCATGGGGAAAAATCGTCTAAAGACGATCGTCTTTAGACGCGAATTCGTCCAATCGTCTTTCAAACGATCGTCTTTCAAACGATTCAATCGGTTGCGTAGGTTAGGCGGTCGGCTGTACAGACGAAATATATATTTAAAATTCTTCACTATTATAATAAAGAATTTCAAATATATATATATACTTTGGAATATTTGGAATTGTCTATTATTCGAAGTAGGTAGGTATCGCCTTTAGAATTATTTTTTTAATTAATTTAATTAATAATTATGACAAAATAAAAATATTTTCTCATCGGTTAAGTTATAACTTAAAATTTTAATTAAAACGATCGTCTTTTTTCGACTATTATTTTAGACGATCGCCTTTTGTATCGTTTATCACTTTAAACGATCGTCTTTAGGGTCGGCTATTATTTTAGACGATTAAAGACGATCGTTTAAATAATTAAATGATTTCGTTTGAAAGTAGACGATGATCTTCAGACGATCGTCTTTTTTACAAAAGATCGTTTAAAAAATTAAGCGATATCGTTTAAAAATAGACGATCTTCTTCAGACGATCGTCTTTTTTTTAAACGATTTTTTCCCATGGGATACCTTTAAGTTATTCATAATTAAATGCAGGGACGTAGCGTGGAGGGTGTAAGTTTTTCGGAGTCTGCATTTTTCGAGCTCCGATAATATATAATATATTATATTTCAATATTTCCAATGAATGGGAACGTCATTTTAGATGATTCCGAAAATTATATAGTTAAAGATTGTTAAATAT
Source organism: Brassicogethes aeneus (assembly GCA_921294245.1). NCBI lineage: Eukaryota > Metazoa > Arthropoda > Insecta > Coleoptera > Nitidulidae > Brassicogethes > Brassicogethes aeneus. The sequence continues at coordinate 56,955,437 of OV121133.1, read as the reverse complement.
ACGTGAATTAGGATCCTCATTTTACTGTAAATTCAGTATTCGGCATTTTCGAAAGTTTTATTAGCTGCCGACTAATGCGAACTGTAGCTCCAGCTAATGCCGACTTTCAAAAAACTATTTGCACTAAGTATAATTCTTCCTCAATCTTAAACATTGCTGCTGTAGTCGGCAAAATCTTCTAAAAAGTCTGAATTTCTCACCTCCACATGGAACATTTGCTACGTTCTTAATTAATAATAATTTGTTACATATTTTTTTCATATACATATTTTGTTAGCAGTAAATAAAATAAAAATATATAATACATATAATTTAAACAATAAAAATTTAATATGATAACATAAAACATAGATTATGATTATAGATTATATAATTATAAAATTATTCATGAAAATGAAAATGAAAATCCGAAAAATATAAAAAAACAGTAATAGTCACTAAAAATTGGACATGTTCACTTGGTGATTTATAGGTAGTATCAGTTTGCACCATGCATGAAAAATGCAATTTTTATTTTTTTTTAACTTATAATTGATGTATTCTTAATACATTACATATTACTATGTTACGGGTTTAAGTATATATAGTGAAAAGTAAAAACAATAAAAATATAACATTTTTTAAGGTTCATTTTGTAAGTTTGGACATACAATTCCCTAAAAACAAGATCTAGGTATATGTTAAACAATACAATTTTCATGATATGATAAATACTTATAAAACCTACATAATTATTTAAAGTAAACTTTAAAATTTGAAAAAATATATAAAAACAAGAAAGTTAGTATACTATAGTACCAAGTATTTTTTTTGTTATAACTTTGTTATTATTTATTAGAATTATTATTTAACTATTAATTTGATTATTAATAATTATATTAATTGTCATTAAAACTATGGGTTTAGAATAACTGCATTTATTTTAATAAAATCGCTCAGATGTACTGAAAAAAAGTGTGCATTTGACTATTATTAACAAAGTTACAACTATTTAAAATGGCTGGAAATACCGTTGTAGCCCGCGCACCAACGGAGAGTTAATTGTCGAACTTAATTACATTTAAATCCATAAATCTATTTTTAAAATGATTTTAAGTATAAATTAATACACAGTTGCCAAATTTCGGGACCGTAAACGTCAGCACCGTATGGTCTTCATATAATCGTGTATAAGTCTGGTTTGTGTATAACAGTCCTGCCCTCTACGCGGAATAAGCGTGAACTAATTCCATATAAAAAAAAATGTTTTACCGATTTTTCAAGCCCTCCCAATTTTTGTTTCCTTTAACCCCTCTTTCCCTTCTGAACACAACTGTATAGCTAAACGTTGTCGAACCCGAAGCCGGGTCTGAAAACGTCGATTTTGGTCTTGAAAGTCGGTACTCTATAGCGTTTTGGGTCCGTATAAGCGGTCGTACAAATGTATATACTATAATTTTACCTAAAACCGCAGCAATTTTAATAGCGTAAAAGCTTAAATTTCGCTGTAAAATAACATTAAAATTAAAGTGTTGAGTATATTAAATGGTAAATTCACAGCAATTATTTGTGTACTTGTGTACTGTGATTTTACAAGTTACTGTAAAATGGGTTGATCTTTACAATACGTAATAATAATATTACAGCAATTTTTGTGGGTTTTTTACGGATAAGGTTAGTAGTAACACTGTAAAAGTACATCTTTATTACAAGTGTGTGTGGTATATTTACAGCAATAATTGTTGTGAAGATTTAGCACAATTTACAGGCGTTCTGTAAAATGCTGGTAGAATTACAGCAACGATTGTAGTAGTTTGACTGTAATATTTTATACATTTTACAGTCACTATAATTAAAAATTAAGGTATTTTTACAATCGGTATTTAAAAATACAGTTAAGCTTTAAATTTACTATAATAATTGCTGGCAACAAATAGCCTACAATAATTGCTGGGAAACTGCTTGAACTGTTTTACAGTATACTGTAAAGTCCTCATAAAACATTTCCTTTACTTTCACTGTGAAAAACTGTCAATTTTCAATATCCATTTCGATTTATTACCTTTATAATTGTGTTTATAAAATGTAAAAATGTGACATTTGACAGTTTCCCCTGTTGTTTCATAGATGGCGCTCTATACAAATTTTTGATTTAAATCATTTTAAGATAATAATAAGTATTTGTCGTAGAAAAAGTATAGTATGCACCTCGTTTATAAACTTTTCTCATTAACTTAAGCACTCACTCGCAAGCTCGCTCGTGCCTAAATTAAATTCGTGTATAAAATGGCGTTTATCAAACTTGATACATAATATACTATTTTCTACTCCTACATTCACGATCTGTGACTTTATAGTATTTTAGTCACAGGCTGAAGATGTCAAATATTTATAAATTAAAATTGGCTTTAAATTCTTATTTCTGTTCTTAGTAGTAGTATGCACTCATTTTATAAACTTCTCTATTATCTTAAACTCGTAACTAAAATGGGGTTTATTAAACGATACATAATATACTATAAGACACAGACCAGTTGTGGTTACTAGTAATAGTACTTTTTAGCAATATTCTCATTCAAAAGTCCTTACTATTTAAATTTAAATAAAATTAAGTTACTCGTATTAGTAATAATTTATTACCAAATTTCTTAATAATTTAATTTTATTGTTACCTTAGGTACCAATATAGGTATGGGCGCCCATGACCGTTAGCGATATATTGCTTATCACTAGTCTAAAACCTTATAATAACTTAGTGGGGTCAATTGTCCTGCTTCTTTAAAGGTTTGTGTGAAATCAATTTTTGGCAGATGTATTTTATGATAGTTTGTGTCGAAAAATTAAAACTATGAAAATACAAACAAGTGAGATTTTTTATAATTTTTTTTCACAATTACATTTTGATTGAACCCAAGAAACAATGTAATAATACAAAAAAGATAATATGAAAGCGGCCGGACCGCATCACAAGGCGAAATCGATTAGATCGATATCTCGAGATATCGATTTTCGTCGATAGCCAAGGTGGCGGCACGACGGGTTTAATGAAGGCATTAAGAAATTTTGCACGGTTAATGTGTTAAAAGAAAACACCGTTCCTGGTTTTATATTAAAAACAGTTTAAAAGACGCCGATGGCCGAACAATTTACAAATAACTGTAATCGACGCGATCGCGATGTTCGCTAATAGCGTAATCAAGGGATAATTTAAAAATCATTGTAATTAGGTAGGTAACTAGATTGTCTTTAAGCGGACTCAAGAATAGCTAAAATTATTTCTTCTCAATCTGGTGTTTTGGTTTGGCCCAGGGCTAACCAATTGGAGTGAAAGAATTTATTTATTTCGCTCAAGCACAACAAAAGTGAGAACTTTAAAAACACATCCTCTTGGATAAATATTCAAAACACGTCTAGTTTAATTGGAGGCTTTGAGCCTATAATGCAATTGAATGGACATTGTGGACATAGAATAAGCGAAAATTTTAAAATCGCCATAAAAAATGTGGATTTTTGAGTTAATTTACTACTATAATATATCCAATTATTATTAGGTATCGGGTCCTAAATCTTGTCCAGATCTAATAAATATAATATTATCGCGAGTTATGTTTTCGGTTGATCGCTCTAGTTTGAAGAAGTGTTATTGGAGCGAGTTATGTTTCTGGTTGATCGCTCTTGTTTAAAAAAGTGTTTCCGAGTTGGTGTTAGGTCAATTCCATGGTCTCTATCGAAGTTTTGATGTTAATTGATTTTAATAGCTTCTCTGTAAAGTCTCGGCCAAAAATGTTTGGGTTTGGCTAGAATTTCGGTTGATTCAAATTCGATGGTATGTCCTGTGTTGATTATATGTTCCGCAACTGCTGGTGTTGTCTATTTCAATGCTACTAATAGTTCTTATACGCATCGTTTTCAGTGCAACTAAAAGCTTCACTGAAAGAAATTTGTTGCTAAAAGTAAATATAAATTTATACTAAAAATTTTATACTAGTGCTTTACACATTTATACTACTGTTTATTATGAATGTATGTTAAATTTTGTAATACATTTATTGTAAAGAAGATATGTTAGATCTAAATAAAAATAAACTTACCCTTACTATAAAATGTAAACTATAAGTGAATTACAGCAAAAAAATATTGCTAGAAACACATTTATATTGCTAGGGCAGCAATAGGCTGCTAACCAAACGAATATATTTTTTTTAGCAATGTATGTGGTAGTCCATATATGAAACATAAAATATATTTGCCCTAATTATTTTTTTATTTAACTTTAGTATATATTTCTTTCAGTGTTCTTAGAAGGATCGAAATTATAGATTTTTTTATTTCAGATTGTCGGCAACAATTTTCATGTCAACGATGGTTTTGTTTATCAAAATTATATTATAAAATGTGAGTAAAATTATTAGATGTAAATGTTAACTGTGTCTAGCTCTTAAAAGCATCAAAAGAGACAAAACCAAATTTGTTTTATTTTGACTGATATTAAATATTTGATTTGACTTATCAACCCAGTATATAAGCACAAGTAGTCCTTTGTTTTGGGTGTGTTCCACTATAGTGTATACACCAAGTTGCCCGACATTAATGATACCCAATATAAGTCGAAACAGCTGTCTGTCAGTATTTGAAGTTGGTGGAACGCACTCAAAAAAAAACTTTTCCGAGGTGAAGTTTCAATTCTTTCTTATGAATATTACCAATAGGTCAAGAAAGTATCTTGAAGAATCTAAAAAAATGTTTACCTTAATGTTTAGCCCGGTTGGGCTAATTCTAGATTCCTTTAGGCCATATTAGTATCTGTATCACATGTGATACAATTTGCTGTGTGCAGTCTTGGTTGCATAGTATGTACCGATTTCGGCAAAGACCACATCGTTAGACGGTGTGGATTGTGTAGAAATATTTTTAATAACTTTTTTTTGACTATCAACTTTGCAGGGTTGTTGGACACTTTCTACCACAGTGCGACGCCGCGACGCTTTTTCAACAATTTTAGGCGTGTAGCCTCCGAAGGGACCGCGTTTCTACTGGGCACCACCCAAGTAACACATGTGTATCTTGGCTTTTACCTAAATATTATATTAAAGATTTATCATACTCTTTAAAAAGATGTTTGGGTTTATGGGAGTTACCACAAAGGTTAATTGTTCTTAGACCCACATTACTTTAATAGAAAGCTTTCTTAGACTTAATAAAACCATAACGGCTATTATAAAGGGTATAAATGGCATCCCGTAATAAAGCAAAGTTAAAACTTACAAGCGTATACGCTATTACGGGATGTCATTTATACCCTTATAAAACCATATTTTCTTAAGAGACACTTAAGGCCTATTTAGCTTTATGGCAGTATATTGGTTTTAAGGGTTCTCAAAAAGTAAGTTTTTGTTGAAACCTTACTTCTGGAGGAAACTGTCCTAAGACTATTTGCTAGTGCTGTAAGTACTTTTTACAGCTAATACTTTAATCTGCTTTATTATACTACTGTGTGCTAGCTTCTCAAGAGCAGTTGGCCTCGATGGCAATACATTAAAAGGCATCAAAAGAGACAAAACAAAATTTGTTTTATTTTGACTGATATTAAATATTTGATTTGACTTATCAACCCAGTATATAAGCACAAGTAGTCCTTTGTTTTGGGTGTGTTCCACTATAGTGTATACACCAAGTTGCCCGACATTAATGAGACCCAATATAAGTCGAAACAGCTGTCTGTCAGTATTTGAAGTTGGTGGAACGCACTCAAAAAAAACTTTTCCGAGGTGAAGTTTCAATTCTTTCTTATGAATATTACCAATAGGTCAAGAAAGTATCTTGAAGAATCTAAAAAAATGTTTACCTTAATGTTTAGCCCGATTGGGCTAATTCTAGATTCCTTTAGGCCATATTAGTATCTGTGATACAATTTTCTGTGTGCAGTCTTGGTTGCATAGTATGTACCGATTTCGGCAAAGACCACATCGTTAGACGGTGTGGATTGTGTAGAAATATTTTTAATAACTTTTTTTTGACTATTTTTATTTTTAAATTTTCATCATGATAGAAAGTCATTTATTTCGTATTTAGTAAATATATAGACTTTCAAACGTATACAATTTGATTACAATAAATTGTAACTTGATATTTATTTTTGTTTATTTTTCGACATGAAAAAGATGGCACGGAAAATGCAGGATGAGGATGAAGTGGAGGATAGTTTTAAAATAAATGAAGAAGGAGAAGAAGATGCTGCAATACCGAGTATAGATATTTCGCATTTACAGAATCCTTGGACTCCTGACTAATAAAAATATTATTTATTTATTCGTTATAAAAGATACCTATTTATTACTTTATTTAAATTTTATTATAAAAACTAAATAAATACTTAAACTCTCAAAATTTGTGTACTATAAATTGAAATTTACCATATTCAGGGGGGCTTAGTTTTTGTGACGAAATATTTCTAGGAGGGTCACAGAAAGCGTGACACAGCGTGGCAATGGGGTCAGAAAAAGCTGATTTTAGCGTGACGTATTTTATGAACGGCCCCTTGGTGGAACGCACTCAAAACAAAAAACATTGGCGAGGTGAAGGTTCAATTCTTTCTTATTTAATTTTGTCATTTCTCTTCACGTCAATTTTGCCAACCTATAGATTAAATTAAACTACTTGTTTTTTTAATATTTATTTAGTTTTATCGATAAATTTTGGTCTAAATAGAGAAAATATTAAACAATCAAATTTTTGTAATTAGGTAGGAGATTTTTAAATAATTTTTGTATAATAAAATTATTCGAGATCACCCAACATTCGATGTGAAACTGGGTGCTCAACAGGTTTTAAAATACACCCCTATCACCGGCGCGCCGTACGGAGCGTCGATGATATTTATGGTGACCTCTCAATAAATATATTTTGAGGTGGTAACATTCCCGAAGCAAAGCTCGGCGAAGCTTTTTTTGGCTGTCGAATATTGGCGAGGAAACATGATTTATTAGCTTATATTTAGGAAAACTATGAAAAACAATTTCCGTTTGTTTTTATTTCAAAATAAATTATCCTTTTAAAAACTCTTTATGCCCTTTAAACAATTAAAGTATCAGCTGATTTTTCAAATCTTATTTAGGAGCACAAAAATCCCCAAACAGTTCTCAATAACGAAAATACAAGTTACAAATATTATTTAAAATTAAAATGAATGTACAGTTATTTAATAATGTAATTAACCAATTTTGGACCATTTATAGACGATCAACTTTTGAGGGTTGTTGGACACTTTCTACCACAGTGCGACGCCGCGACGCTTTTTCAACAATTTTAGGCGTGTAGCCTCCGAAAGGACCGCGTTTCTACTGGGCACCACCCAAGTAACACATGTGTACTCTTGGCTTTTACCTAAATATTATATCAAAGCTTTATCATATTCTTTAAAAAGATGTTTGGGTTTATGGGAGTTCCCACAAAGGTTAATTGTTCTTAGAACCATATTACTTTAATAGAAAGCTTTATTGGACTCAACAAAACCTACTTTTAAAACCAAAACGGCTATTATAAAAGGTATAAATGACATCCCTTAATAAAGCAAAGTTAAAACTTACAAGCGTATACGCTATTACGGGATGTCATTTATACCCTTATAAAACCATATTTTCTTAAGAGACACTTAAGGCCTACTTAGCTTTATGGCAGTATATTGGTTTTAAGAGTTCTCAAAAAGTATGTTTTATGGAAGCAGTTGAAACTTCTGGAGGAAACTGTCCTAAGACTATTTGCTAGTGCTGTAAGTACTTTTTACAGCTAATACTTTAATCTGCTTTATTATACTACTGTGTGCTAGCTTCTCAAGAGCAGTTGGCCTCGATGGCAATACATTAAAAGGCATTTTAGCTCTAAAGCCAAATTACGACATTACGTGCCGCTCTAATAGGTAGTGTCGTATTCAGGTTAATCTAATTAGCACATGCAAAATGTCATTATTATTCGACAAGTGCACTTGGGTTAAAGTGAAAAGAGGTGGCAACTTTTATAGAAAAGTTGAAAAGGCGTCGCAGAAAACTGCTTCAAGCGTCGTAATCGTAATAAAACTTTGATTAAAACACTATAAAATAAAGCGAATTAGAAAATAAATTATAATTATCACCTATATTCTTATGAAGTGCGGACATGTTGAATACCATAAAACAAATTTGATAAATTGTTGCAAAATTAGCTTGTTGCGAAGGCCCATTTGTAGAAGTATTTCATCGACTTTCATAAAAAATGTGGTAGTGGCATTAAAATATCACCCCAGGATGAAAAAATATTGCCTTTAAATATTATGATAAACTACACACAATCATATTTAATTTTCAGTTGTACTTAAATAAAATAGTACACAGTTGTACTTAAATAAAATAGTACAACAATACAATACGTATTTTCTCGAGAGATAATAGTTTTAATATTATTCTAAGCCAAAGGAATATAGTATATACTACGGCAAAAATTTTTAACGACCTCTTTGTCTAAGGACACCATAAAGCACACTTAACTACCAATTATAATAAAACCTTTAGGTTTTAATATCTATACAAAAATATGCCTTAAAGGCAATATTAGGATTATCCTTTTTGGTAGTGATGCCGCAAGACGAGACGAGAAAAGTCCTCTCGTCTCATCTCGTGCAGCGAGAGAAAATGGGTCTCTCGTCTCGTCGAGAATACTCTTTTCTCGCTCGAGAGTGCCTTTCTCTCGTCTCGTCTCGTTTCTCTCGTGGTAAAAGTACCTAAGTATGAATACAAAAATTATTTGGAATGAAATACGAATTTGTTTATATTTTTTTCTATAGAAATTTAAACTGGAAATAACAAAAAATGTGTGCCAAGACCACACTAATAAAGTAATTCTTTTTACGCCGAAAATGTCGCGCATTTGAATCAAATGGTTGGATCTATGTGGAGTAGTTACATCTAGGGTTGGGACAGTTGAAATTTTCAAATGAAAATTTCAACTTTGAAAGTTTCAAACTTGAAATATTTCATTTAGTTGGAAAAGTAAAATTTTTAAAATTTCAAATGAAATTTTCAATTTGAAAATTTCAACATTTCCTGTGAAACTTTCAGAAATTTCATTGAAAGTTTCGCAATTTACTGAAAATTTCGCATAAATTTCACATGCGGCCTCCCCTGGGACCTTTAATAATAATTTACAACCGATTCCGAATCGACCAATAAGAACGAGTCTGGGCGTTTTTGTTTTGTTTAATCAGACTTTAAAATTTTTTTAAAAGGGATGATTAATTTAAACTTTTACTTTTGCTATAATTGCATCAGAAAACGGATAAAAAATGCCTTTGGCTCATAAAATTTTGATGAAGTTTCTTCAATTTTTGTAAAATTTCAGTAAAATATATATATAAAAATAATAAATATATATAAATATAAAACAATGAAAGTGGCACATTCTCATTAGGTTACCAAAAAGTGCTTTATCTCTCTTAGTTTTATATTATTGGTGCAGGGCCCACAGAGGGGTAGGAGGTAAGAGAGGCAATTTGCCATGGTCACCGAGTGGGCTTATTTCAATAATAATATATTACACTTAAACTGATTGAAATTTATTGAAAGTTTCAATAAATTTCATAAATGTCGTGAAAATTTCAAGTGAAATTTCAAGTACAAGCAAAAAGTGAAATTTTCCCAACTCTAGTTACATCTAGTATATATATATGCGCCTATAGGCGCAGTAGTTTTCAGATGGATGGATCAAATCTTTTGATCCATCCATCTGAAAACTACTGCGCCTATATGATGTAACTACTCCACATAGATCCAACCATCTTGTACCTACTGCGCATGTCCGTCATTTTGAATTCGCAATTTTGTTTTTTTAATGGATATCAAATTCTGAATAAGGGACCCCATAAATATCTGAATACTAAATTTTACCCAAACCATTAAAGCCGAACGACAAATTTTCGTGATATTGGATCAGCCATTTTATTTAAAAAAAAAAATGGATATCAAATTTGTAATCAGGCCCTCAAAAACCACATGTTGTTGATAAGTTTATTGAATAAGCAATGCTTATTAAGCATACGGATTTTTTAATAGATGTGCTTATACAGGGTAAATTTTAAAAATTATTATTATTTTATAAGTAATTTTTTCTTGGTTAACGTTAAGTTGTGTTATAAAATAATACAGCGTTAACCAGGAACAAATTTTGTTTATTATGAAATTCGAATAATGTTCTCATTGGTCCAAATAAATATCGTTATTTATGTGCAAAATTATAATTTTTATGTAAAAAAAAATTGTTTACTTATTACCGGAATAACCGAGAGAACGAGAGAGAAACGAGAAATTCTAGAGCAAGAGAGGGCATTCTCTCGTCTCGTCTCGAACCTTTATTCTAGAGAAAATTGCCCTTTCGTCTCGTCGATACGAGACGAGACGAGACGAGAGGCGAGAATCTCTCGTATCGGCGGCATCACTACTTTTTAGTGCTCCTTAGAAGCAGCTCCTACAGCAATAACAAAACCTAATGTGTTTATTTATTTATGTATATTTTATTTATTTCTTGCATACCTCTTTCAGGATCATTTTATTCTACCACATGTTGAGAAATTGTCCAAACTTATTATCGAAATTCGAGTTTTGTTTGATATACGCTTCTTTAATCAAATAAGTCAAGATTCTTAAGATTTCTTGACAAGATTTCCGATAATAATGATATGTTTTTCTGATGAGTGGGCTGTAGTACCTACATATAAAATATAACGCGATTAAATCCAATTCAATTGACTCTCGTACCTTGACCTACTGATATAATACGTTTTCTTATTTGGTATTGTGATTTATTTAATTAACTTTATAAATTTTAAAACAAAACAAATCTTTTCACGTGGGTTATTATCAGGATATAAATAAATCTAAGGAATCTCAATTCAAACACTAAAATTAATGGGGTGTCCATAGTATACAAATTTATTATTAATTTATACAAAGTTGATTGTTAGATAGTGCTACGAAGCTTCTGGTGGTTTTCGTTTTATAAAGCTTTAAATATTAAATACCAAAGTATGGCATATGTATGGAAATACTAATAAAATAGGAGTATAAATCTCAACTCACCCTCAATTGGTGCAGACACCAACACAAATGATGGTCTGATGGTGAAGGTTTGGGTGGATGCATGAAAACTTCCCAGTCAAGCTCCCTTAAATTTTGATATGAACATTTTGAAAATCGGCCTGTTAAGTTTGCATGTCTGTTAAATTTGCAAAAATCCATTTGGTGAATGTTTAGTTACTCCAGTCTTGCTTAACCTTGGTAAAATCGGGGAGAACTCCAACTCATAATATAAAGTATGATTCTCAAAAACCCATTGGTATAGGTAGTTAAGATGGCTAAGAGTCAACAACTTTGAAATGAATTAAGATTTATAAAGCTTTAATACGAGTCGTGGGATTAAACTATTAAACAAAGAGGATGGTGAATAATAAATCACATAAATCACCGCTGGACTAAGTAATGGCTAAATTGTTACATTAATCTTATAAGTAGGGAAAATGTTTCTATACCTATTCTTATGCTTACTCTCTTAAAATGAAATTCTACTATTTGAATTAGTACCAGCATTTTTTACTAATAAAATAGTCGTTTTACTTTTAAATTGTTATTTTTTACTACGTAATTAGTTAAAGTTTGACTAATTTAAGATTAGTCACCATCTTTGACTATTTCTAAAAGTTAAAAGTAACTAATTTCTTTAATCGTTTGTGGCCAACAACAAAGTATTATTTAAATTAAATGCATATAGGCTCCATGGTTAAATGGCCAATAAAAACAAACAAAAAGTTTAGCTCAAAACGGCAACACAAATAATATATTTAATTTTAAAATATTATAAACAATATTTATTGACAAATAAAATTGATTTTTATAAGAGCGACTGATATCCACATTGGTTATGACAACAGCTTGACAAGCTTGACAAGTGACACCCTGAGTTCAATCCTCGGCTGGGTCAAAACTTTTTTAAATTTAAATCTACTAATTTGACTACTTCATTCAGTAGAATATGAATAATTATTAGTGACTGCATGCTTTTTCGCTATGACAATTAGTCAAATAGGACTTATAACACTGTAGGGAGGTGAAAATATCACGTAAACTTAATTTTTGGTCGTAGATTACAAGTCCGTGCTTGGATTAGCTGTATCCGGTCAAAATTCAAAGATATTGGAAACACCCTGTATAAATTTAAACACCCTGTATAAATTTTTATTTTAAATTAAATTTGGCGGGACTCACACATAAGATCCAAATTAAAAAAATTATCAAAAGATACACGTGTCTAAAAGGGTTTTTCTTAGATAATTTAGTAAATTTGAAATGTTTTTTGCTGAATTTTTTATATTGAGTATAATTGAGGATATTATATTAAATGAAATAAAAAGCATAAAACTGTTGGCACAAGAGGTCAATTATATTATTTTACAAATTATAATATACCAGTATACAGTGTGTCCCCGGATCGGATTTCCAAAAGGAAAAACTTTTTTAGATCTGATACAGCTAAACCGAGCACGGATTTGGAATCTACGACCAAAAATTATGTTTACGTATCCGAGCGTTTAGCTATGATATTTCAAAAGTTAAAAATTTACCTACAGTGTAATTAGTTATTTTTGAATAGGTAATTCATTTTAAGAGAGTATGTATAAGCAAAGCGTATTATTATTGCAATAAGCGATTTAAATTGTTTAAGAGAGCGAAAAAAATATCAATTAAAGATAAAAGTTGCCGCAATTATTATATCCTATACATATTAAATAAATCATACCATACAATAAATTACCATAAACAACAACAATTGTTTTATAGTCAATTGACATTAAAAATGCAAATATGTCTGCAATAGGCCATTCTTTTGTGTAATGTTTATGTATAAATGGCGCTAAACAGAGTCGTAAATTTAAATCGCAATCTTTATTCCGGCTAATTATGCGCTCGTTTATCTTTTAAACGCATTAAACGTAATAAAGTAGAGCGATCAATTTGATAGGCGGGATGCGTTTTATTGTTTTTCCAGATGCAAATGCCATAAATAGCAATATTTAAATTTTGCATTACGTGACACACATTTGTATATAGGTATATAGGTATACCTCTCTGAAAATACTGTTTTTCTAAAACTAAGAAAGATGTATATCAATATTATATTTTTTTAGAACCAATGAAATGATATGATACATGATATATGTATCATGTGGAACTGAATGGTTACGCGTTTATCCACGGCGTTCTCTATAGAGAACGCCGTGGTTTATCACAACGATAATATTTTATCACATTGCGGTAACCAACGCAATTAAACTCTTTAAAAGATCGGTGTTATTTATCAAAATTGTACTTTATTTCAAGCGTAGTTATACATTTTTTTAATTTATGAAGTTCATAAATCTATATACACCGTGTCCAAAATTAAATGTTTACTCCCTTATTATTAGTTTTACAAAGTCGGTTTGATTAGCAAAGTGCTTGCATTTTTTCCACTGATTAAAATGGTGAAAACAAAAGAATAATTGAACGCCGTGTTCCTGAAATATTCACAAAATTAACATTTTTTTAAATGGGTCACCCTGTATATTTTTACATATTAAATAAAAATAATTTGGAAATAGTATTTTCTGTAACAAGTTTGAAATACGTCGTATTCCGCTCAAGTGAAAAATTTGTCACACGAGCCGAAGGCGAGTTTGACGGTTTCACGAGAGGAGAATATGCAATTCCAAACGTGTTTCAGACTATACTTTTTCTACGTTTCCAAAAAATACCATAGAAAAATAATTTAATTGGGAGAAAATGAGGTTGGATCGGTCTAAAATTTGTTAGATATTAAAAACAGAGATGTCACCACCAGTGTTTATTCTATCATCCGATGATTTAGAATTTTTATTTAGAATATTTCATTCTGTAACACTTTACGGAATATACATATATCATTCCATACATAAAAATGATATTAGAACGGTCATATTCCGTAATAGGAGTAGAAAAAAATTGTTATTGCATAACTACCCTAAACTTAAACTTAATGCTTATTGTTTATTTTTAAGTTAAGGTTAGTTATAAGAGTGGGTTGAATATCCGCTTTTTTTCGAAATTAATTTGGTAATAGAAAAAATATTAATATTTGAGGCAAAAAAAATTATGTGCGAAGGAAAAAAATTGTTGGTTGACATCTTAGGTTCCTAAAATTTAAAGTAAAAAAGGTATTTTTTATTTTTTTTTAATTATGTTTTAACTTTCTTAAGCAAAATTAAATAATTTAGTTACCTACTCAGTATTATTGCAGTACAGGTTACATGTATTATAATATATATAATTATACATTATTGACCAGGCGAAGAAAGCTTATATTATAGCCGAGCATAAATTTCAGTGTCGAAGCGCAGCCGAGGCAGTAGATTGTTCTCTATACACTGAACCAAAAAGGTACGTAATATTAATAAAAAAGTTATTGGCTTAACGAACTCTGTTTATCGTTTTTCGTCCGATGAACGAGTTAATTGGGCCAACGAATACTTGTACATTAGTCGATGTTTATAATTTTATCACTCAATTAACTTTTTGAATTGGGTTAATAAAAATATTTATTAATATTATTATCGAATTGATGGATATGTTTGTAGAATCAATGAACTTATTTATTGATGCAATCAATATATTCGTTCATTCAATCAACAGGTTTATTGATTAAATGAAAATATTTATTGATCCAATAAACGGGTTTATTAATCTATGAACACATTCATAAGCTCAATCATTTTTGTTCATTAAATCATCGAACGTATTCATTGATCTAATAAACGGGTTTATTGATCCAATGAACACATTCATTAGCTTAATCATTCAATCAATTCGTTCCTTAATCTAACGACACTATTTACACTACTTAATACACTACACTACTTAATAAAAGAATACATTAAAAATAAATAAACATTTATTGTCAAAAACTATGCATTTAACATTTTTGCCTTGTTTATGGAATAGAAAAGATGAACAGTTGGTGAAAATATACCATTACATATTTTTATACACTAATTTGTAGTGTTGTAGGGCCCATAATACTGCCGCATAACGTCCATCTGAAAATATTGAAATGACTTTCATCCTCAATGTTGTCCAGCAAACATTTTGTAGTCTTTTCTTTAAGGTTACCTGGAACTTTCAAAAAATCAAAAATCCTCTGAAAGCATTCCTCCCAATGGCTAAGTAAGCAGTCCCTCTTGGAAAATGCTCCTTCAAAATCCGTATCAATCTAAAATAAATCTCGTAATATTACTAAACATTCGATTTTTAATTCATACTTCGTACCAATCGATATCCCTTTGGAATTTTGTATTGAGACAATTTTTTCAAGATTTGTCCACAGTTTTATGCCATTTCTAGATCGTTTAATCTGTACCATGTCTTCCAATAGTTATCATGCCCTTAGGCATGCTTCTCCGTCAGTTTCCGGAACTACAAATTTATATTGATTTAACAAAAGTTTTCTAAAAGTTTTGATCAAAAAAGAATCCAAGTTTTTAAGAATATTGAACACATCCTTTCGAGAAAAAATATTGTTATTGTGTAAGGCCAAGACAAATTTAGCTGCTTCATTATTCAATATTTTTTTGATATTCATCTATGATGAAGGTACCGGGTTTTTTAGATTCATCATTTAAGTGTCGATCTGGTGAGCAATAATAGGAATATTTTTAGTTGGTTGATCAATTGATTTAAAATACTCTATAATGGTATTTGAACTGGATAGTTGAGATTCAACAGAATAATTCGTCTCCGCTATCAAAATTGTATCCTTGCATAGATTTTGCAACGATTAACAAACAATCTTTTGGCGCTTAAAATGTCTAATCCTTAACGAAAGTGCAAAACGATTATGACAAAAAAGCAGTGCATAGTGAAATATGTAAATTGAAATGTACTTACCCTTTGGAATTTTAAACCAGAATATCAACTTAAACTTCTTTATATAAAATCCAAAGAAATTGATTTGCGTAAATAATAAGTATCGCGAGGGAACCTCTGTATCCTTTGCGACGAGACCTTCCTTCGCCTAGGTAATTAGGGACTAGACTGGATAAATCTTATAGTGTCTTTTGTGAAATTTACCTATGTCCCGGCAATTTTTGTTTTAACCAATAAAATCTCTTATATTTTATGTACTGTTTATCAGCTTAATAAACGCATTTATTGGCCCAACGAATGTATTTATCAGTCAATAAATGTTCGTTGAGTCAATGAATGCATTTATTGGCTTAGAAAAACCCTTATATCAGTTAATAATTGAATTCATTGTCCTGACGTACAATTGTTCGTAATATCAATCAAAATATTTCTTCAAACCAATGTACACGTTCATTTATTTATCGAACTGATTCATTGATATAACGAATGCATTCATTGATTAATGCCCAGTATTCATTAATCTAACGAATTTTGTTTATCAATTTACGTAAACGCGCTTGATGTACTATGTTTATTGGCCCAATGAACACGATTCATTGGGTCAGTAAAAAAAGGTAATGACTTCGTAAGAAAAAAGTAATGAACAGTAATTCGTTAAACCAATAACCCTGTTAATCATCCAAGAACCCCTAATAATTGACTTAACGATTATATTCATTGTGCTAATAAATAAATTTCGATAAATAGTGTTTATTGATATTACGAACAAAATTATTTTCAGTGTAGAGTCATTCCAAATAAAAACACCAAATGGGGTGCGCTGCGTGATTTTTTATTTTGATGAAAAAATTTGAAGATGATCTTTTAGGTGTCAAATATGAAAATCCGTTGCCGTTTTAATTTTTTGTTGCTTTACTTTTATTTGGCACCCCTTAGAAGTCTGAAATAGTGTCAATTTCTTACTCTCTTATAGTGGGCCAGAACTTTTTTTCTGTGACAAATATTGAAATAATTTTAATTTTGTTATACTGTCCAGTAAGTGTGTTTTCGATATAAATTATTTTTATCCAATTAGTTAATCTCATAAAAGAATGGTAAACCACTAAAGATTCATGATAATTTGCCAATTTTTGTGATTTTTGTCTGGCTCCTGTGCCTATTCTACTGAATTTAGAAGGTTCATTATTTTCAGGAATAAAGTACTTATACAATAGAAAACGTAACTATTATTTTAAGTTTCTAGACTATCAATTTCTTTATTAAAAAAATTATTAAAAATTGATAATTCTCAAA
This sequence comes from Brassicogethes aeneus, assembly GCA_921294245.1. NCBI lineage: Eukaryota > Metazoa > Arthropoda > Insecta > Coleoptera > Nitidulidae > Brassicogethes > Brassicogethes aeneus. The sequence continues at coordinate 56,938,212 of OV121133.1, read as the reverse complement.
ATTAGCCAATTTTGCCCTCAGAAATCATTATGTTGAGGAAAAAATAAAAATCTGAAACTTTCAGGAAATGTAGTCCCCACCTTCATCTTTTCAGTCCAGTTAGTCTTGTTTTGTTATTTTTATTCCTTTAAAAGATATATTAATTTTTTTAATGGCCGTTTAGTAGCGATATTGTTAGTTTTATTTATAATTTAAAATTTAGATGGCTTTCATGTTTGGTGGAGAAGTGTCAGAACTGTCAAAAATATTTCATAAATATTATTTGTGCGTATTTCTTTGGTAAATTTTGTATATAACATAATATGTAATATTATGTTATATATAAAACTTTTTAAAATCACCAAAGGAATACCACAAATAATAATTATGAAATATTTTTGAGAGTTCTGATATTTATGGTAGTTATGTTATATTTTATGTATTGAAAAATCATATATATATATATATATATATATATATATGTATATGATTATATATTATATTATATATATTTAGGATCCTTATGGTTTATATCGTTAAGTATATATAATAAGTGAAATTAATAAAGAGATAATTTAAACGTATAAAAAATGCGTTAAGCAGTTTTTTGTCGGTTTCTTTCACAATTTAAACCAAGTTAGTCTTGTTCTATTATTTTGATGCCTTTAGTAAGGCACTAAATAGTTAAAAGTTAAATGTATGTATTTTAAATGTTAGTGTTGGAAAAAATTTACACAATCTGTAAATACTTCTTTAAATTTTAGTTTTTAGGTAACTGGATAAAATAAAACATGTTATAATAAAGGGGTTTATTTAGAATATTTTTTGGTTTTTGTTTATTTTTAACAATTTAAAACTTCTCAGAACTTAAATATTTTTTATAAGAAAGAGGTACAAAATTATGATATGTTCTTGCATTTTTAATTGCAATTAAATTCATGAATCTCGAACACTTCGTCATTTATTACACTTGCAAACTTGCAAACTTTTTGAAATCACAATTTATATACACACAAATAAAATTTATGAAATATTTTTGACAGCTCTGACATTTCTCTACCAAACATGAATTGACAAAGTCAAAGCCACCAAATTTTAAATTATAAATAAAACTAACAATATCGCTACTAAACGGGCATTAAAAAAATTAATATATCTTTTAAAGGAACAAAAATAACAAAACAAGACTAACTGGACTGAAAAGATGAAGGTGGGGACTACATTTCCTGAAAGTTTCAGATTTTTATTTTTTCCTCAACATAATGATTTCTGAGGGCAAAATTGGCTAATTTTGAGAATTATCAATTTTCAATAATTTTTTTAATAAAGAAATTGATAGTCTAGAAACTTAAAATAATAGTTACGTTTTCTATTGTATAAGTACTTTATACCTCAAAAAAATGAACCTTCTAAATTCAGTAGAATAGGCACAGGAGCCAGACAAAAATCACAAAAATTGGCAAATTATCATGAATCTTTAGTGGTTTACCATTCTTTTATGGGATTATCTAATTGGATAATAATAATTTATATCGAAAACACACTTACTGAACAGTAAAACAAAATTAAAATTATTTCAATATTTGTCACAGAAAAAAAGTTCTGGCCCACTATAAGAGAGTAAGAAATTGACACTATTTCAGACTTTTAAGGGGTGCCAAATAAAAGTAAAGCAACAAAAAATTAAAACGGCAACGGATTTTCATATTTGACACCTAAAAGATCATCCTCAAATTTTTTCATTACAATAAAAAATCATGCAGCGCACTTTTAAATTCATTTTTGGTGTTTTCATTTGGATTGACTCTATAGAGAGAACGCTTTGGTGCGAGGCAATTAATCAGCTTTCACCGCCGTTTTGAAGTATGAAAATATTTATATACTATTTTTAAGTATTATTTGGATTATTACTTAAAAAATTATCGCTCGCGAAACACGGACATGTCTCGGATTTGCTTTAAATTTTGAAGGTCTTTAGTAAAGACTCTTTAGTGGAACCCAAAAAATAAAAAATAGATTTTACAGTATAAACAATGGAAAGTGGTGAGTTTCTTTATTTTAGAATAATTCTAAAATTAAATTGAATAATTTTGAAATACACTCTCTAAAAGTGAAACAGTGAAATTTTCACTATTTCCGTCAGTGAATTATTATTCACTGTAAAATTAGTGTTTTTCAATATAAATTAGTGAAATTTTAACTTCTTCAAATTAGTGTTTTTTATTATCACTACTTTTCCGGAACTCTCGACATAAAATAGTAAATTTTAACTTTTTTAAACTAAACCTATTTCACTAATTTGTACAGTGAAGAAATCGCTACATGAAAAAGTGAATATTCACTAATTGCTAGTGGTATACTTATCACTGCGGCAAATAGTTAATATGCACTGTCAATCAGTGAAAATCCACTGTTTCATTTTTAGAGAGCACATACCTTTTTTAAAGCAGCCCAGATTAAAAAATAATGGAACAATTCAAAAATAATATTATCTTAATATAGAAATAGGTATATATACTTAAAAATTGCGCTAATGTTAGAACTTTAATTATAATAATAGGTGTATACACCTATTATTATAATTAAAGTTCTAACATTAGCGCAATTTTTAAGTATTTATTTTTAAGGCATTACAAAACTTCAGAATTTAAGAATTTTTTTCTTCACGGTAGCATCAATTTTCAAATTACCTGTCAGGGCGTGCAAGAAACACGGCTAAAACTAACTAGTTACTGGCTACCACCTACTGTCAAGTTACCTACTAGCTACCAGGTAGTTACTGACTAATTACTAGTTAGTTACAAGCGGTCACTGCGAGTTCAGTAATTAGTTATGAAGGTCATCGAGAATAATTTGGTGGCAATTCCCATTTGGAAAGTAAATGTGACTCAACGCGTAATACAGGCCACACATAATAACACAGTTCCACAAAATAAAACAAGTGGTTTGCGCCATTGCATGAATAAAAGTATGATTTTTATATGTATTTTCACCCGCTGAAATTTAGCCCCTACACGTCTGGATTTTTTTCTGCAGTTTGTCCCGAGAAAATGGGAAAAAAATTTTTATTACCTATGCGATTTTGCAGAAAAAATCTTTTTTTTATCAAAACCCCTGCAGACATGCTTGTTTTAAAACAAGATTCTCATTAACAATTTTAAATCAAATGTACAGGGTGTTTGGAAATTTTGAGAGTTATCTAAGTACAAGTAAATTTAATTCAAATTATTTTACTAGAAACATCATTTTTTAAACAAGCAAGAGTTTTTATGAAAAATGCTTTTCTTTAAAATGCATAATAAATTTTTTTGGCTACTCGAGCCGAGAACACACTGAATAAAAAAATCCAGACGTGACATTTTTGCGAGCATGTGTAATTAATATTTCACAATTATTGTGAAATAGGAAGATATAATGTATCTAAGTTATAGTGGCATGTTTTTTTCAATTGTATAGTGTAACTTGCAGAGGGTCATGTGGCCATAATTATTAATTTGTGTAAAATAATTTTAGTCGTGTTTTTTGCACGTCCCGACACGTAAGTCGAAAATTGTTGTCGATCATTGGGGCATTTTAACGCGCTTCCGTGAAAAAAATTGCAGTTTTTGAGTGCGCAAAAAATGAAAACCCAAAAATTGCTCAAATGTAAGGACTACAAGTATGATTTTTTTCAGATTTTTAAGAAGTGGCGGTTTTTTAAATATAAATTTATTTTTTAATTTTTCCTATTTTTTTAATAAAAAATGTTGATTAGGTATTTTTGTTTCGAAAGCTTAAAAAAAGTATGTGTAAATTTGTTTAAAATTTTACACTGACTATTTCCCTCGTCTTAATTTCAACCAATCACAAACGCGCAATTTTGAATTACAAATGGTTTCTAGGTGGAAAAGCTGTATGACAGCACCTGTCAGCAGTTTTTTCTAGGTTACCCGCGGCAAAACTTGACAGCTGTTGTCACTAAAAATTGCAATTTATATTTTAATTGTTAACTGTTACTCATGAAATAGTCTTGTCAAATACCATTCGGGCATCTAATTTATCCTGTGAAAAAAATCGAAAAAACACCATGCTAAGTAATATTTTTTTAACAAAATGCATTCGTGCAGGTGCAAAAATCCTCGTCTTCGACTCGGATTTTTGTTGCCACCAGCACTCATGCTTCTTGTTAAAATATTACTTAGCAACGTGTTTTTTCAATTTTTTTGGGAAAAATTAGATGCCCTTATGATATTACTTACGATAATTTCGGAAACATAAAACAAAGAAACTATCACTACTACTATAGTATACTTTTCATTGATTATACTATTAAATCCGAAAAAATGCATACAAGTGCTAAAATTTAATTTATTACTTTAGATCCTTAAAATTTTAAGCAAATCGGCTGTGAAAAACGGATATGAGATTTGGTGAGATTTTGCTACACCCCTCCCCCCTTTTTATACGTGAGATAAAAAGGGGGGAGGGGTGTAGCAAAATCTCATAATCCCCATACTTAAATAAGTATTTATATTAAGTCCGTTTTTCTACCACCACCTTTAAAATCGGTCATGTTTTTATGACACCAAGTGACCTTTTAAATACACATTGACAATTTGTGGCTTTATAAAGTTTTATTCACGGGCTGAAGTTATAACTATAGTTTTAAGTTACTTGACAGTTGTCAAGTGTCATGCAATCGTTAAAATAAAGTGGCCATCTTGTAAAATAATACTAAAGGTAAAAATTATTTTATTATCTCAATACAAAAATACAAAAGTTTCTCAACGCGAAAGTTAGATTTAACTTAATTTCGGGAGATTCCACCGTGGAGTGCACATAAAACACTTTCTTTACTTTTACTGTAAAAACTGTTGTCAGTCCATTTTCAAGGGATACAGTTCGATTTACACATACAAATTTGACATTTTCACCGGTGCGCCGGTAATACAGATTCCCATTCTTACTGTTACTTTATTTTTGTATAGATGTACAAATATTTAATTTTGTATTTGTCGTAGAAAAAGTATAATATGCAATTCGTTTATAAACTTTTCTAGACACTCATTTAATTAACCTCTCGCTTAAATTAAATTCGTGACTAAAATAGCGTTTATCCAACTTTATACATAAAATACCATTTTATTTTCCAAATTTCAATTGTAAAGGTCAAACTGACAATACGCTAAAGAAGTATCGGGTTTTCGCAACGCGCGCGCCATCTGGTTGACTTCGAATGCATTGCGTAAATTTAAGAATTGTCAACAATGCATTTAAAGCACAGATTATACATTTTTAAATAAATAGGTAGTTTTTTTTACAAAAGAGAGGAAGGCAGAAGTCTTACTCGACACGTTCAATTGCACAACTAAATCGCGCACGTTTGTGTTTTACGTTGCAAGGAAAAAAACTTTTTTAGTACTCGATTTCGATTGATTATTCCTTATACCATTGATTAAGAAACTCAACGCTTAAATGCTTATATAGTTACGTTAGTGTGTGTATTTTATCAAAGGGATCATGGTGAATTATTGTGTTTTTAATTGTAAATAAAATTCAAGAAGTAAATCGTTGCATTTTCATGTTTTGTCAAAGGATCCAATTTGGTAAGTACATTTGTTGGTGCAGAATTAACTAATGATAACTTTACCTAATATAATTTATATTTAAGATTGGACTTTTTTAAGAAATTAGTAAAAAATAATTTTTGCACAACAAAATATACCTACGAATTCATGGCAACATAATATAATGGTATTTTACCGTTGAGTGGAGACTTTCATAATCAACGCTTTTAATAATGCTAAATGCTGTTTAAATTTAGACGACTTATTTGTTTGACGATTTTTACTGAATTGAAATGTTTACACTCTTCACGTTAATCACTACTTAAATGTGTATTTATTGTATCTAATAGGTACAATTTATACTTACAGAGACTGTATGCAATTTATTTCTTCATTCAGATTAACACTGTTTATTGGAAAACCGGTAAAAACTCAACCCAGGATTTCCTCTCGAAATACACCCAACAACATAACAAATCGAGCCACGGTTTTTTTCGATATTTTTAATATTTTCCGGCTACCTATATTCTCAAAAACACTTGTTTGTAACATAAGCGTTTGACAGCTGATTATTAAAAGTTATTATTATTATTATTATTATTATTATTATTATTATTATTATTATTTTTAATGTGCCTTCAACAGGCACCAGGCCCAATTACAGAAGTACACAACACAAATACAAATACACAGCCATACCCCTGGTGGGATTCGAACCCACGACCTCTCGGCTTGTAGTCCGCAGTGCTAACTACTACACCACCGAGGGCGGTTATACTTTTGTTACGATGATAACAACCGAGTGGTGGCGCTACTAGCGATACTTATAGATAGATATTAGTTACTAAAACCAACCATACCTACTGTTAAAAACGATTTTTGCTGTTAATGTTTTCTTAAAAATGCACTGTTTACCTAAGGTAAATTACCTTCAGCTTTAAAATACCGTATGCAAAAATAAAAATTTCGAACATAAGTTATGTTACATAACCAAATTATTTGTCAGTTTTAATCTTTTTACTTGTTATAAAACGATTAACAGCGTTAGAAAGTTCAATTATTTTTTTAATTTAAAAAAAGCACCTCTATTTTTTTTTCAATAATTTGAAGAATATTAAACATAACCTAGAAACATATAACATATACGATGTGGCTCCCGTCCCGAGGCGGGACTTAACTTTGATCCAGCCAGACGTCACACACTGTAAATCCGTTTTTATTCCCCGAGCTTTTAAAATTGGTGTCAAGCTGAATGGCTTAGATGGTAGGGCGGTCGCTTGGCATGCGAGAGGTACCGGGTTCGATTCTACTAGAAGTTGTCAAACTTTTTTTATTTTTTTTATTTTATAAATTTATTGTTTCTTTGTTAAAAAGTGTGGCGGGGTCGGTTCGGTTGTGTTGTTGAGTTTGGGTTGGTTTGGTTTTATGACGTAACTAACGTGCCCTTAACATTATAACATAACAAATCTTAAAATTATGACGTTAATCGGGACTGAACTCCCGCCTCGGGACGGGAGCCACAGCGTAACATATAACAACTCTTGGATACTTTGATCAATCTTTATTTAGCGTTATAACACGTAGGTTTATTATTAATAAATTATTAACTACAAATTAAAATAATAAGTGCATACACTGCATAAAAACGAAAATATCGGAGTATGTTGATATCGCAATAACTTAATGTAACAAAAACCTAATTAGTGAATTACACGGCCCTTTTTTCAATAAAACCGCCAACGTACTAAATAAATAAGGGAGTTTATACATTTAGGTCCTTCGAAGTATATACGGCGATTTACGACCCTAGAGAGTAATAACCTAACTCGGTCCATCAATAACTTATTTTTTTTATTTTCTCTTTCGAAGATGCAAGGCCGTACGCGATCGATGAGAAATTAAACATTAAGCATACCGAAAAAAATTTTGTTCACTTCCCTGTTATGTATGTTTCTTTAAATTATTTGTTGGGGGCATGCAATCGTACAGGTGATTAAAAATAATTGAATGAGAACGCCTTAAAAAGTTTTTTTTATAATAACAAGGTATGGAAACATAGACGTTATTGCACACCTATTGACTTCTTTTTTTTAAGTTCAACAAATATAAAATAAGAAATCAAACATAAAAAATATATTTTTTGTACCTATTCTCTATGGAAAAGAGCATACTTTTTTTAGAGAAAATCGTACAATAAAGTACCTACTAGTTTTATGGTTACTCGCCGTTACTAACCATGGGTTAGCAACTCTTTTTTACTTAGCAACACTCTTCTTAAGCAAATCTTAAAAATCGTAAAGAAAAGTACTAGTTTTAAGGTTAGAACGTCTTTCTGACGGATGACAGATTGTTTGTTTGACAGATGTCAGTAGTATACGAGGGGCGACTATAATGATCTATGATGATTTTAATTAATAATACGAAAAAAGAGCGTGAAAATTTAATTCACTCAAATATAAAAATATTTCCACTCAATAGAAAACTATCACTTTTCTTTACTTATACTATAACTGTTATAGACTTTAATAGTTATAGTATAACTTATATTCTATAAGTAAAGAAAAGTGATAGTGATAGTTTTCTATTGAGGAAATATTTTTATATTTGAGTGAATCAAATTTCCACGCTCTTTTTTCCTATTATTAATGAAAATCATCATAAATCATTATAGTCGCCCCTTGTATATATAACTTAGTATAGTATAGTATACAGTGCTTGCAAATCCAAGTCCGACCGGTTTGGGAAAGACGCGTGAAAATAACAAGGATAGAACGCCAAACAGAAGGCGCTTACAATACGCACGCCTGACGCTCTGACCAATCAAATTCTGTTTGGCATTCTATCCTTATTCTTTTCACGCGGGTATTGAACAACCATCCTTTCCAACGCGGTCGGACTTGGATTTGCAAGCACTGTATAGTATATATTAGGGTGGTCTTATTTTTAAAATTCTGAATTTCAATTGTCTCACCCTCTTATTTTTTTCCTTTTGATCATATATAAATCCCTGTTAAATTTTACACTGATCAGATGTTGTTAACCGGTGCCTCATGTAGGTCAAAAGTTGCCAATAGTGAATAATATACTATAAACAGTTTTTGTGCCACCGCAAAATAATTTGTAAGTGTAAAATAGTACATTACACAGTAAAATATCGACTTGAGTAAATCGCCAAAAATCATTGAGTTAATGCGTTGCTTAGTGAAATGTTGAGTAATTTTGTAAATATTATTCTAATTTGTGAATATTTAACTAAAACATTATCTAAGTTACACTTTTTTGTGAAATTGCAATTAAAATTGTGTAATTTTACTAAATATTTGGTTAAACATAAGTAATTACTCATATTTGGGTAATAAAAACTCTAGAACGTGAAGATTTATTTCTTTCGGTTGAATTCGCGTCTTTCACCTCTTAGTTGCCTGTTGATCTGACGCGTTGCATATTCCTTTAGGATTTGTTTTGGTTAATTAGAGTACGAATATAGGTAAGTTATTCCTGTAATATTATATCGTTATATATAAGACTTATCGTATAAGTAATAATATATTCTATATAACGTATCGAAAAAGTTGTATTTAAAGTGGGATATTTAGGGAAACAATGTGGAGTCGGCGTTCGAAAGATGAGCTCAATTATTCGAACATTATTGAACTCTGCTCTAACTTAATAATTATTATTAACTTTAACTTAATTATTACTTTAAGTTTTGATCTTGCTTTAAGTTGTTTGTTTTAGGAGCCATATGCAGCTTATCTGTCATACAATACACACTGTAAAAAAAATGAGTGAAATTTCACTAAAAAATCACTCAATTATGTATCAGAAAAGGTCCACACCAGATTAAGTTAATTTTTTACCCAATTGACGTGAGTGAAATCTAAATTTTATGAGGAAAAATATATCATCAAAACTCAGTGATTTTGCTGTTTAGATTCAGGTAAATATGAATTGTCTTGAGTCTCATACGGTACGAAACGTGATGCTGCTGATTGGCGACTCAAAGGCGTTTGAATTGACGCGAAAGGGATGATGGGAAAAATGCAAAAGCGCTCAGGAATAAGTTTTTTTTTTGCAAACAAATTAACAAATTGAGTAAAAGTCACCTAAAAAGAGTTTTTTCGCTTAATTAATCCTTTATGCGAGTAAAGTTAATCAGATTTGTTAAAAATATTGTCACAATTGGAAATCTTTGTAAAAAGACCAATTTTTAATTCAAATTGTACTCAAATATTTAACTCATTAAATTAACTCATAACCAAAAACAAAGTTACTCAATGAGATTTTTTACAGTGCAACTAAGCATTATATTATTATTCTAAAGTATGCTCTCTAAAAATGAAATAGTCAAAATTCTACTATTTGAATTAGTAAAAGCATTTTTTACTAATAAAATAGTCGTTTTCACTTTTAAATAGTTATTTTTTACTATGTAAATAGTTAAAGTTTGACTAATTTAAGATTAGTCACCATATTTGACTATTTCTGACAGTTAAAAGTAACTAATTTCTTTAGTCGTTTACGGCCAACAACAAAGTATTATTTGAATTAAATGCATATACCTACCTCTCTATGGTTAAATGACCCATAAAACAAATAAAGATGCAAAAAGTTTAGCTCAAAATAGCAAGACAAATAATAAAACTTTAAAATATTATGAACCATATTTATTGACAAATAAAATTAATTTTTATAAGAGAGGCTGACAGCCGAATGCGTTAAGACGTTAGTTTGACAAACTTGTCAAGTGGCAGACCTGAGTTCAATCCCAGGCTGGGTCAAAACTTTTTTTAAATTTAAATTTACTAATTTGACTATTTCATTCAGTGGAATTTGACTAATTATTAGTGACTGCTTTTTCACTATGACAATTAGTCAAATATGACTTATAATTAGTTATTTTTGACTAATTCATTTTAAGAGAGTGAGTTTTGTTAATATCTTATCCTATTTTATCATATGGGACATTTTTTATAATATTTATTATGTATTATTGGTTTTGTATTTAAAAGTATATTTATTTTATTTTGTTGGGATCTTTTGCTGTTTTGTCATGGGCCATTTTTTAAATGTATACATTTGTTTTGTATTTAAAAGAAAATTTAATTGATAATTTACTATTTATACATAATTAAGCTACTCTTTTTAAAAATAATGTACGTTTTTTGAAATAAAGTTTTGGTTTTATGATGAGTGTAATTTTATAAATTTACCTGCATTAATTAATGAGTAGAATTATCACTATTTAGTGAAAACAAGTCACTAAAGTGTGTTAAAATTAAATCAAAATAAGTTCAAAGTTACTTAAAAATATGTAAATTTTTACACAATTTTTCGACATAAATCACTTTTTTGAGTTAAAATTCACTCAAAATGTATTAATATATTTAACTCAATAAAAGTTAAATGTTACTAAAAAATGAGTTAATTTTTTACACAATCCGGTGAGGACTCGTTTTGACAACACTTTGAGTTAATTTTGAGTTAAAATCCACTCAAAATTTTTTAGTGTGTACAGACCAGTCGGAGAAAGCACATATTATCGCCTAGCATTCATTTCACTGCCGAGGCGACAGCCGAGGCAGTATATTGTGTACGAGGCAATTAATAAGCTTTCGCTGACAAGTTTTATACAGTGTTTTTTTTTCAAGCATTTAATTAAAGAAATTCTTAGGATTCTGTCACATCATTTTAAATTTAGGTTCAACTGACATGATGAGTTGGTTGGCGCTGGTTTTAGTTGTCTATTTTAGGTATAAATCACCACAGTTTTTTTAGTTGCTTAATCAAAAATGGCTTGCAAGCGTAAATAAAGAACTAATTCATACTTAATATATATATACTATACTATAGGAAGCAAAGGCTATATATTGTTTTAATATATTCCTCTTTAGGAGCTAGTTTAAACTAACGTTGCATGAAAAAGAAGGTCTTAAATATATTTCTATTTTTATTATTTGCTTTTACATTAAAGCGTGGTTTTGTTGCCCTATAGCTGCGAAAGCACCATTGCAAGACTTCAATTTTCTTAAAGATTTTTTTTATAAAAGCACTCACAAAGTTTTATCAAGTACCTAAAGCTATAAAAAAGTTCTGCGGCCATCTTTGGTATTTGACAGCAGAGTCAATTGCTTTGGCGCTTTTCGACGAAAGCGTTAACATTGAAACGAAAATTGAGCTAGCAAAAGCAATCCAGGCAGATGAAGGCAATAAGGACGATTCCCAAAATTTAAAACATGTTATACTTGAAGAAAAATATGTTGTCACTTATATCAACCAGCCGCTACCAATGTCTTGCATGAAAAAATACTACCACCTTTTTTAAACGATTTAAAATAGGGTGTGAGTTTTTGAAGTACTATCCGTGCACTTGAAACTCGATAAGATTTTTAAAAAGGATTGTCAATCTTATGGAGAAATTTAACAGTACTTTAACAAAAAAGGAAGATCAGAAACAGTTTCTTTTAAAAGTTGCTAAGGACTACCGTAAAAAGTTTCCGAGCAGTAGTAAAACAGCACTTTTAAGAACAGTTTAGATAACATTTATTTGTTTAGATGCATTTTTTTATAATTTCTTGTTTTTCCCTACCATATTTTCTGTTATTTATGGTGTTTGTTTAATAATAAAAAAATAAATCTTCCACAAAAACAAGGCTCTTGAGGCACGACACGTATGTTAGTATATAATATACAATTTTCCATGTAAAAACCTGTTTTCTATCATTGTGCACAATCTCCTATCTATTGATTTGCATAGTTGTAAATAAAAACAAATTATGCGATTGTAGTAAACATAAGGCTATAACGGCATGGTTAAAAGCCAAATTAATTCAGATTTTATCGTATCCTGTCGATTTATTTGTGTTTTGCTTTTATTTGTAAGCATATAAAAGTATAGAAACATACTGAAACCGTTTACATTTAAATGTTTGAATTAAGCCCTATTCCATAGGTTCTTAATTTCGTTTTGTGGTCAGTATAAACCATTTAAGACTACGATGTCTTTAGATAACGCTGGTCAATAAATGGAGTATTTTTTGTTTGGATTGGGAAATGGTGTAAATTTGGTTTTAATTTTTTTTTATTCTTCTGGATTTTTGGGCACATTTTGTTGTTGTCTCAGCGCTTGCAGAACTATTAAAGATTATTTTAGTTTAAGTTTAATTTAAATTAGAACAAAAATTTTAAATTTATTTTAACACTTTATCGACAACCAGTGATGGGCGGTGGGTAAATACCTAATAAATATTATTTGGGGATATACCTGGTATATCCAGACATGATGGGTGTACGGGTATATACCTGATATTTACCCGATAAATACCAGGTATTTACCATCTGGTTAATAACATTAATACTACTATTCCTTTTTTTGTTAATAAATATTATAAGAATATTTAAATTAATCCTAAATATACAAAATGTCATACAAATGTGTTAATTCTTTCCACCCGTTTCTTATGTTTGTTGTCCTGAAAGTGGAAAAAAGACAAAGTCACACTATTTTTGTATTGCGATAATAAAATAATTTTACATTTAGTAATATTTTACAAGAAGGGCACTTTATTTTAACGATTGAGTGACGTTTGACAGCTGTCAACTAACTTAAAGCTAACTCCAGCCCGTGACTAAAAACCTGTTGCTAACTTTAGCCCGTGACGAAAACGCCATAAAGCCACAACTGTATTTAAAAGCTCACTTAGTGTCATGGAAACATAATGGGCGTTTTAAAGGTGGGAGTAAAAAAAGCCATTTTTTGCACAATGAGGTTTTATAACTCGCCTCCGGATCGTTTTAAATAAAGTTGACTAAAAGTGTCGCTTTATATTATTGTTGCATAAACCCTATTGATGTTCTGTTGACAAAAAACTGTTGTTTACACTTAATAAATATTATGTAAAAATCAAATTTTAATGACAGTTTTCGAAAAATGATTTTTTTTAATTAAAACTAGAAACCTACTTGCCAAAAAATGTATTTTTCTTAAAAATTTTCGGTACCCCCCTTAATTTGGTAAAATAAACTTTTGTGGTAAATTCACTGGTTAAGGTCAAAATTCTTGAATATTGTGACTAATGAAGGAAAGTATGCCATTACCAAAAATAGACATAGTACAAACTCCGGCCAAATGAAAACAATAAAAATGCTATTATTAACTAATTTAGAATGAGTAATCACGAACATATATTTTTTTTGTATACGTCTAAATTTAATTCTACAGTTAAAACCTGTTCAATAAAAAAATAAAATATAAAACTTTTGCAATATTATACCATATAAATTATAGTCACAGTCCAATTCCTTTTAATCTTTTTATTCATTATCATATTTAATGGTGAATTATTGGTTGTCAAAAGGAAATGTGGCTCTTTTATTTGATTAAGAATGTCTTTACTTTATTAAAGAGAAGAGGTTTTTATGCAAGCAAGCAAAAAAGCATTGATTAACTGTATGAAGAGTTAAAATCTATTTAGGTTTTATATTTGTATACAATATATTGTGTTTATTTTTATTATAATAATATATGTATATTTATATATAAATATACATATAGGATTATTTTGTTTTAATTATTCTTGTCAGCCGCTCTTATAAAAATTAATTTTATTTGTCAATAAATATTGCTCAATGAACAATGTTCATAATATTTTAAAGTTTAATATATTATTTGTGTTGCTATTTTGAGCTAAACTTTTTGCATCTTTATTTGTTTTATGGGTCATTTAACCATGGAGAGGTATATGCATTTAATTCAAATAATACTTTGTTGTTGGCCGTAAACGACTAAAGAAATTAGTTACTTTTAACTGTCAGAAATAGTCAAATATGGTGACTAATCTTAAATTAGTCAAACTTTAACTATTTACATAGTAAAAAATAACTATTTAAAAGTGAAAACGACTATTTTATTAGTAAAAAATGCTGGTACTAATTCAAATAGTAGAATTTTGACTATTTCATTTTTAGAGAGTGGGTAAAGTAAGAATTTCAGTCCCTGTTTAACGTGGACTCCACGTCTAACTCGCAGCAGAGCAGCAACAGCAGCCCAGCAGATAGGACCTGAAAATGGTACATGAGATTGTACCGAAACGTTGTCAGACATACGGTTCTTTTAAGAACCAAAAACTGACAACACGGAGCAGATCACGGAAAACCATTAATACATATATATATAGTTTTCTCTCATTTTAATTCTTAATATTTTATGAATACAACTGTAGATGCAGGGTGTGAGCCTATAGTAATTATTTGTTTAGTGTATTTGTATTTTCCTGCTTTTTTAAAGAGGTCCTTTAAAACCTAAGTAAAAACTATTTAAAAAATACTTTTAAGTCATTTTTACAAAAATGTTCAGCAGTTTCTGAGATATAACCCTACTTTACCATATATTCCATTCAACAACGTGTTTAGAGTCGCGACGGCAAATGTTTCAAATTGCGTCAAAAATGTCAAAATGTCAAAAACCGATTTTTCGACATACGGTTAACCTAGCGGTTCCTTGGATTATATACGTAAAAGAAAACAACAATAATTGTAATTGGTTCAATTTGATGACGCAATTTAAAACATTCGCCGCGACAACTATACACGCTGTTGAATGGTGATTAATTACCCTTATTATTAGTGTTGTCAGATGATTGCATATCTTAACACTCGGTACATCTCAGTGGGTAGTAAATTAGATTGAAAGCAGGAGGTGCAAATAAAATCGGGCTCCATTAAATTAATTAAAAATAGCCGCAACACTTCGACAGACGGGTTTACGGCTCACTTAGAAAACCATCGTTAATTTTTCATTTCGCTCATTGTGTTTTGTCTACAATGTATCGTATTAATTAGATCTTTTAATTATTCATCGAGAAAGTAAACATGGTTTTATTGGCGCCCGTAAATCATCCGGCCCTATAAATTACGGAATTAAGGTTATGTTTTTGTAAAGTCGATTTCAAAATGTTTATCAATAACAATACAGCTGATGCGCCACTTAGGATCACATTTTTGTCAAAAAATATTTTTTTAATAAAAAAACTTGTTGAGTCTTTGGGAACCAATTTATACTCTTCACAGTTTAAAATTCTATAAAAATCTGTATCCTATTAAATGCATTATTTCCATTATTTGCTTGCGGCCTTCACGTTTCGTAATGTCGTTAATAAAATCGAAAAGTGACCGGAGTCAAAGTTGACTAGAAAACTTACGGTTGAGCAACCAAGTTTTGAAATCCATCTGAAAACTCGGTTCATTTTTATAATGTGTTATAATGATAGGTTACGTCTTCAAAGAAACAGCGTTTAATTGTTTAATAAAGAGCCACAACGCATGTTATTATTTTTGATTGAGTGGGTTTCATTTCAACACTAATTTAACTTAAATAAATAATACCTAGTTTGTGGTCCATTAAGGTTTGTTTTCTTAGGTTTTTCTTGGTTTTAAGACATATTAAGTGAGTTTTATATATAATAAAACTTTTAAAATTACCTTTCTATAATCTTAATTGGGAACATCTTGGAATTGTTTAAAATCCTTTAGAAGATTTTTAATGCAGAATATGACAGGAACATACTAGTTTCCGAGTATCATAGACTATCACGTCAAAAACTGATATTTTTATTCTTATTTCTTCATATAATTTAGGGAAATCCCATTTGATAGCTCAATAAAAAATTTATGTTTAAAATGAGCAGGAAATGTTGAAGTTTGTTTAACTATAAAATCATTATTATTTGGTTTATGGGCATATAAATACTAGGTTTGGTAAGTTATTTAAAAATTATTGAATTTTTTCGATAATTTGAATAATTATTCAAAGTTAACGAGTGAGGAATTTTGTACCTAAATAAAAGTGTAATTTCTATTTCGATAATTTTTGTTTAATTTATACAGAGGCTGATTTTTAATACCATTTTAAAATACTTTCTTAATTTATGAATGAGAAATTTTATGAAAAGGAAATTTTTTAACATCTTATTATTTCTACACAGTGGGGGGAACTCAATGAATATAAATTGGCCCTGTTTAGAATCATTTGCCTTTTAATGAGAAATTATATGTACAAGAAAATTGAACCACTTTTTTATGGAATATTCATTTTCTACTCTAATTTTTAATTAATGTCTTCAGGAATAGTTTATTTTAATTTATATTTAGGTATTTATAGGTTTATACAGAGGAAAATAAAAATAAACTTGTACTAAAAATCGGGTATTGGGTACGTTAGAATTTGTTTTTTTTTATATGTAGACATGACGCAGTTAAGATTTTTTTACAAAGCCAAAGTATGATTTGAAAACATAAATTGATTAAGGTGTTATGTCGAAATTTTAATAATAAAGGAAGGCACATTGGGATGATAATTTAAAATTTATTTTTAAATAAAAAGTAAACAAGTAATTAATGTTCAAGCTTTTTATTTAAAAATAAATTTTAAATTTTAATTTCAAGTTTTCTGTCCTTTATTATTTAAAATGTGACATTAAGGTCTAAAGGACTTTATATAAGATATTTTCTACAATACCAAAAAGATATAGTCTTTAATCAGCCATATTACCTGCCTTTACTCCATATTTCATAGTTTTCATGCTTTGTATTAGCTTCACTTAATTGAAGCATTGTAGCAAACAAACTATGTCCATGAACTAACCTAGGAAGTCGATTTTAACCTACTTCCACCCAGCCGATTTAGCTGAATTTTTAAACACACTTTTGGTGCTGGTGACAATCCAGTCTAATATACTCTAAGAACTCTACAAAGTTTTTGGGCCCAGTGAGTAAACCCATGGGTTTATTTACAAATTATAATTTGCATACCCATAACTTTTTTTTATTTTACATTCTATACAGGGTTCCTAAAAGTAGCGCACTACCTTGGAGGTGGATGATCTACAGAAAAAAGGTAGTTTTTTTTAACAATTTTTTGGGATTCCTGGGGATCCGACTTTTGGACACCCTGTATATAAAAGTCGTTATATTACTCCAAATAGTCTTGAACTCGAAAATATATCAGCAAATCAGATAAATATCCTCTTATTGGCGACAATGCTGTGCAATGTTGCAAAACATCAAAAATGAAAATCTCAAAATGTACAGTTTTCGAGTTTCCAAAGGAAAATATAGAATTATATAGCAAAATTAAGAAGTGACAAGTTAATTAATTGCCCAAGTTAATGACATTATTTTATACTTTTTAGTGCATTAAAGCTTGTTCTTAGTTTTTTAAAACTATTATTTATTTTCTATAAGCTTAACCGAGCTTGTGTACTTAAAAAGATAAGGTGACTAGAACAGTAAATCTTAATTATAACAAGTGTTATTAAATGAAGCGAGATAATTCTTCTAAAACTAGTTTAACATTTGGGACAATTTATAATCTTTTTCTACTCCTATTGCAAAATATTGTTTTTTTTCCATGAACAATGATTAACATTATGAATTCCCTGCCTAACAACGTGAATAATGAACTTATTATTTACGTTTTTAGGCATCAGTGATTGGTCGAGTTTAATATTCACTGTGATTTAAACCAATCGGGTTTTAAATTGGGAGAAGGCGACTATAATTACATTTAAAATTGTTAAAAAGTAAGGTTAACCTTTTGAGAGATGTCAGATTTTATTTATTTATTTTTAAAAATTATTTAATTATCTACTTATTGGAGTAGATAAAGTATATTACACTGCGCATTATTTACTCGGACGATTTAAGACGCAAACCTTATCCTTGTGAATAATGGCCTGCATTATCTCTCGTATAATAATACACTATAATTTGTTTACTTTTTTTAATATTAATATTAGTAAGGTATTGAATGACAAATTGTCAAATTTTTAAACCTATAAAAACTACAATTGTTTAGTAAAATTACCATGGAAATGTTTAACAGTGTACTAGTGGTGTATTTAAACACTTAGTAGAATAAAAGAGATCGAATACCTACTTAAGTTCGAGTGGCATCTTCATGTCAACATTTTGACTTGAAAATTAGTTAGAATTAATATTCTTTTGTTGTTGGTATTACTTAAAGTGTAGATTAAACTACCAACTGTACTGTGTCATGCCAAGATGAAAGCAAGATGCATTAATATTTCATTTAAACAAAGTGCAAGAAGTGATGCTACACATTTGTACATTGTTGGGTGTTTCAAAGAAATAGGGACTTGAATTATAACGATGCCAGTTGTGAGTAAGAATTAATGGAGAGCAACTACATGTATTTTAGCATTAAGATGATAGGTTTTATTTATGAAATAACAACTGAACCCAGTGATTTTTATACGGGCATTTTTTTTATTTAGAGAGGGACAGAAATACAAATTTAAACCTTATTAAAATTTAAGTTTAAAAGCACTTCAGTCATAAAGATTACCTACATTAAAAATTTATTTTACTAAAATGTTGGTGATAAAATAAATATAAACTTACCAGACAAATGATGAGAAAAATTGTAAAACGACACATTTTTTTGTTTGTATCCATTTCACATATCTCCACTATTTTAATAACATTAAAAATATATTTAACGAAAGATTGTGGTTGATTTATGTAACAAGTTGCTTATAATAATCTAAAATCGCAAAATGCAGTATTTTCAATTAAAACCTATATAAAATTGGATCAATTTAATTTATCTTTAATTACTCGATAATACAATTCCAATTAGCAAACAAAAACACATCGCGGCTTCAAAAGCCGCCGATTTAACATAAAAATAGTTTGTTGTTAATTAAAATGGCGCTATAAATAATTGAAGATCAAAGAAATTGTGTCTAATGGTTATCAATAATCTTATTTCGGTATTTCAAAGATGTAATTTTTATGTAAACTAGCGAATTCGCGAATAAACAATATTTTGCCATAAAATAGTGTTAATAGATTTTTACAAGGAACCTAATTTTTAAACAAACAATAAAAACATATAAAATAAACAAATAATTGCAAAAAATGGTGTTAATGGTTTTACCAAACATTTCTCCGTGTTATCTAATAGGTGTTTATAATAATATTAATAAAAAATATAAATAATAACGAATAGTATCACATTTGGTTTTGTTTAGTTTGTTCATTATTTTTTTGACTAACTAACCATTTTGAATTGTTAATATAAAATATTAATATAATTTTTTTAAATGTTCAAAAGCTGTCTAAAACAAATTTGAAATTATCATTAATAAATTTGTCAAAGACCAATTTGCTGTAGGTATACCCTTTAAAGAGTAGTTTGTGTTGGCCAGTTTACTTGTAATATTGCAAAGGTTAGCAAATTTTTTGTACAAAATACTGACATTTTATAGTGTTGGCATATGGCAAATATTAACTTTTAACATAATTTGGGACAAAAGAACATTTCGTATAATATATAAAACTTGCCTGAAAAATTTAGCAAAGTAAATTTTAATATGTTAAACTTCTAAAAGTTGTTTAACTTTCAAAAAACTTTAAGTTACTAGATTTTAACATTTTTCAAAAAGATATAAATAATAAAGTTTGAAATGCCAATTATTTATACTTATTTAATAAATAATTCATAGATAAAATCAAATGTTAATTCGATATTTATTTACAACTGTCTTTTAAATTAATCAAATAGAAGTTCTGATCTATAAATATTGAATAACTTAATTTTATATTATAATGTCGAACATTTTTTTAATTTTATCTATAACATTCTATTTATTACAATATATTAATTACTTAGGCCAAAATTAAATATTTAAATTGTATATTATATATATAATATATACATATAATAAAATAAATAAAGTCATAGTAATAAAACCAATAACATAAATATTTTATCGAATTTGCATGACAACATGATTTTATAATATAATTATGCAAATATAACTTAATTTTTAAATTAAAATTTTTGGCAATGTGTTTTAAATTTAAATTCCACCAAAAAATTCTTATTTGAAGTGAGACCACCACGGATCTTCTTCAAATTTTGTAGAATTATTCTCTACATTAAAGTAATCACTCATTGAAGATTTGAGCTCTTATTATAAAGTATGGCTTGGAATTTTTCAGTTTTAGAAATTCGAATACTCGTTTAAATATTAACTAGAATAGTTGAATTATTCGAATACTCGAGTTATTGTTATTGTTGTTATTATTATTATTATTATTATTATTATTATTATTATTATTATTATTATTATTATTATTATTATCATTATTATTATTATTATTTTAATTTTCACATATTAAAATGTGAATATTCGAATACTCGAATATTTGATTATTCGAATTATCGAATACTCAAATTATTCGTAATCGTTTTCCAACCTTAATTTAAAGTACTTTCTTAGCAATAATTTTTCCAGTTTTTACGATATTTTTAAAGCTATAGTTACAGCATAGGTATATGCTTAACTCCAGCTCAATTTAAAAAAAATAATTTTGAAAATTTTTGTATTTTTTTTTGGCAATTTTGATTTTTGAAATTTTATATTTATACTACTGTTTGAATTTTTTACAAATTTTTTAAAATTTCAAAAATTTTAAATATCAAAATAACCAAAATGTTCAATAAAAATATTCAAAGTTTTAAAATTTCCCAAAGTAGGTAAAAATTCATAAACTACAAAAAAATATATTGGAATGACCTTTCGGTTTAATGCTATGAAAACAGTATATTAAAAAAAAATTTGCATGTGTAATTTTTCACTAGTAATTGTCATTCACAAAACATTTGAAAGCTATAAATTCACAGATACATACGTATGAAACTATTAAATCTTCTCGTGTCAACTGCCAAGAATATGGCAAAATATTTGTGGCGTTTTTGATGTTTTCATTACAGCCAATTAAAATTACTAGTGTGTATTAGTTGCGCCAAAACTATAAATTATTGATAACTTGTTTTACAAGCGCGTGTTTTATTGTATGTCAGTTGTTTTACATTCGTTTTGATTTTAAATATTACGAGGTTTTTAAAATAAACTTTTCGGAATAAAAATAACCGGACAGTTATTTGTAGTTTAAATATCCTGAATTGACTTACCTAGCTATAAATAAATTTTAACTGATATTAAAAAAAACCAAAATCCATAAAATTCAGTTTTTAATTAATAAAAAATGCATATTTTAGAATACCTATATTAAAGATCTTAAAAAATCTCAAAAATAGCAATATTTAAAAATTTGCTTTTTTTACATCTGCTGCTAAACGACTGCGACTAAAACCTCGGACACCCTGTATTTTGTTTTGGTTAATTTGATAAATTTGACAGTTTTGAATATTAGCAAAATTGATAACACAAAAAAAACGTTGAAGTTGAAAACCAATGATTACTAACCTAACGTAACACCCTTGGTAATATCAAAACAGGAAAGCAAAGACTTTATCGGCACATCGTAAAATAGTTATTAAATTTATTGCGATATGTAATTAATACCATAACAAACAATTAATAATTTCATCAGATATACCGAGAAATGTCGCCCCTAACAATAAGTATAAAATAACTTTATTAAAATATATTATCATTATTAATAATAATAATTATTATTATTTGTTCTTACATAAATCACCCACAATCAACGTAGGCCAAGTGAATACAGGTGAATCACATGGAATTATACATTGACAGCTGTCAAAATATACAATAAGTGAGGTTAAAACTCGCGCGCAAAGTTCGTGACAAACGTGACCGGCCACTGGACGTGTTCTTGTAAGAGCTCTGCGTTTTCTGCTGCTGTATCGCGGTGCGCGGAACAACTGACTAACGTGTGCACGTTGCACGTATAGGGAGGACAGCAGGAGCAACTGAGGCAGCAGGAAAAGCCGGCAGCAAGCGAAGAGCGCGCTAAAATATCGGTCGCGAAGGCTGGTTTTGTTTTGGTTTTGCGATGCTCTGCTTCCTGGTTTTGCTGTGGTTGGGTAAGGTCGCTAGGTCAGGTGGTATATAGAATCCTGCAGAGGGATTGTTGCAGGAATGTTAATTTTTTAAAAATAATAATAATAAAAGTTTTAATAAATTAAAAAATGGAGTAAGTTAAAAATATCTACTTATAACTAGTGTAAAAAGCCCATAACGCAATAATACAAAATCGGCCTAAATGAGTAATAAATTATGCTCCCACTGGAAGGCCTTATAATAGCTATTTACATACCATAGGAGAAAAATAGTGCTTTTCCTCCCGCGAATAGTTTGATGCTTGACGCGAAGCGAAGGGCATTAAATATTCATGGGAGTAAAAGCATTTTCCTCCTGAGGTATGTATATAGTTTTTTCTATTACCTTTTACCGGTTTTAAGACATTTTAAGCGTTCCGGTTCCTTTTACTAACCCGGTATGGGGCTATAAAATTATGACAAAATATTAAGTATGTGTTGTGTCGCCGACGTTATGTTGACAACGCTTTGTTGCTATGGTATTTTTTTAATACAAACAACAGTTGTTATAAGCTGTCAGAATGTTTATCATAAATTTGAAATTCTTCCTACGTTTTGAAAATGAGTTCTAGCGAAGAAGACCTGCCGCAAGATCTTGCTGAAGAGGCAAGAATAGCAATTAATTTCCTTTCTTAAAAATCGAAAGAGCGATATGAAAATAAATATAGATTGTTCAAAGAAAGATTGGACAAGCGCGGAGTAAATCTTTTTCCTACAAGATCAAATAGGGCTAGACAAGGTACAAAAACTCTTGCTAATGTAAAATTGTTAAAAAAAAAGGGAAAAAATTTTCCTCCCTCGCTCGGGGGTGGAAAATTAAGTTTTCCAGTAAGGTAGTAGAAAAAATTATTATTGGCATGGATATTACCAAATTGCTAGCTTATTCATTTATCCGTCATAAATCATTAATTAAAAAGAATTTTGTAGGAATATTAGCATTTTTTTACAAATAGTCCGGATTCTTTTGCTTAAAATTCTGGCTATGCCTAAGATACAGGGTGCACCAAGTATTCTTCTATGTAGGTATACTTCATTGGGTATTTTTTTATTTGAAGAACTATACGGTCGGTTTCGTTATAAAAAAGTTGCGTAAATACAAGCCTATTAAAATCAAATTTATAAATTGAAAAATAAAAAAAACCAAAAACCTTTTAAAACTCAAAATCGTTATAACTTTGTTATTACCGAAAATTTAGACAAAAATTGAGTTTTACATGTAAACGTACACATCATTCTACATTTTCGTCCAATTTCTTCGCTACCATCTTTTGTTTTTATAATGGCCGCCATAACGTATGTAGTTTGATACTTAGTTGGATTCCTTGATTTTTGTTCTATCTAATCATGTAAAATTGCAGTATGGCGTCCATGGGAAAACAGAAAATGGTGGAAAAAAATCACAAATTGTATAAAAATGTGGATAAATGGAGATGTTTACATGTGAAACTAAATTTATTTTATAATTCCTAACAATAACGAAGTTATAACAATTTTTTGTTTCAACAGATCTTCAAATAAAAACTATACCCATACATAGAAGGATGGTCCACCCTCCTACTATATAATACTCTCTACACTCCCTACTAGTATAATATATTATCGTAATATTGTTGAGTGTAGAAAGTATAGGTACTTATACCTATACTCTCTACTTTAGTACCTATTAGGAACTAATTACTAATATCAAGATTGACAGGTGTCAAGTTAACAGATGACAGCCTTAAATTCGCATTAATTTGGAAAAAATATTTATGATTAGCGGGTACCTATACCCTTTTGCTAGCACCTGTCATATGCTAACAAAAGCGTATACCCACTAACCATAAATATATTTCCTGAAATAATGCGAACACGTTAAAGGCTCTCCTAAAAAATTGCTTTTTTTGACTTATCCCCTTATGCCTTTTACCCACAGAAATAACAGATGACTGATGACACACTCCTTACTATAGTAATATATTATGTTGGTAACTATTCGTCACCCTAATATAACAAGGTTGTATGTTAAAAAAAACGAAAAATTTAAGTCTATGTTTCTACATGATTATACGGGCCTACGCTTCACATACCACTTAAAAATAATTCTATAATATATTGAATGTATATTCTATGTATACATATATATAGAGTTATTTTCAAGTTGTATGTCAAGAGTGGATTACATAAAACCTTGTAGAAGCATAAACTCAAATTTTTCGGTTTTTTAACATCCAACCTTGTTATATTGGGTTAACGTATTGTATGCGCGCCACGTTTTTATTATTAAATCTTACAATCTTGCATCGTATTTTAATAAAGACGTTTATTATTATTATTATTAATGCAATAAAACATATTTTAAAACTATTAATTTATTGTAATTTAATTTTTTTACATTTTTAAGTCCAATTTTTTTACATTTTGTTATTACATGTGTTTTTTTCCTAATCATTTGCTAATATGCATGTATAAGTAAAACAAAGATTTGGATTTTCTATTAAAGTGATTTAATATTTAACTAAAAATTTATTTATTCAAGAATTATATAATACTGCATCTAAAACAAAAGCCTACTATTGCATTTTAAAATTAAATTTTTAGACTCGCCATAAAAAATTTAAACCTAACCCAAATGCCTTGCTTGGCTTTTAAATCATTAAAACTAATCGAAAAAATGTGGCATGTAGGTGTAAATAGGAATCGTTAAAACTTAAAAGCGCTAACAAAGTGTAGATAATTGATTATCATTGTTGATCCGTTTATTAAAATTTTATTGGTGTAGGTCAGCACTTGTAATTAATGTCGATTAAGTGCCATTTAGTAATTAAAGCCGTTTTAATTACAATTATTATAAGAAAAGCAGATATAAATAGGAAAATAATAAAATATTTTTACTAATAAGTCTATTTTTGTCGGTGAAAAGTGTTTTCCTGCAGCATGTTTTAGTATTTGTATTTACAAATATTTATATTTTTTTGTAAAATTAAAAATAGGGGCCTAAAAAAGCCCTAACCTAAGCGCCATTCGTGCCAAACCCGACCCTGCAACTAAACTATTTCCTACTTCCATCTTTCCCCACACTTCCTCACAAAAATGTCTTAACTGCTAAATTATTCATTCGTAAATTACAGAAGTGTATGCCATCCATCTCCCACGCAGCGTCTTTTAAACTCTTTATAAATAAACTGTTATTGTTAAAGCGCATTAACAGCCCGAAAAGCAAAAGAAAATACGATAAGTAACGACACCGAAAATCAGAAAAAGACTGGATTAAATGAAACGCTCGTCTCAGCTCTCTCTTCAAGAATAAATTTTCGATTTTATAAAATAATAGACGAAATATGGTATCAGTGATACGTTAAATATAAACATCATAATCATTATTTTTAATCAAATGTTTTAGCAAGTGTCAGAAAAAACTAGTACACATGGGCTTGTTTTTAACGAAATATAAAAGGAAAGACTCTCTTTTTTGCCTGACAGCATAATTTCTGTGGTTCAAAAATTGGTGCATTATTGGGCCTTTGATAAAGCAATTAGTGAAACGTTTGAAATACGAAAATAGTCCAAATTGATTGATCGGTATTTACTGAAAGCAATCGGTCGAGTAGTTTCATTGAATAACTCATAGGTAAACGCCAGAGGGATATAATTGCATTTTTGTCGCGTTTCCGCTGTTAATCGAGAATAGGAAATATCAATTCGCTTGTGGTGGAACGAAAAGAGAAATGAATTTCTTTGTTTTGCTGCAAACAAGGTTCAAAATAAAAGTTAAACGAGACTCTAAGTACTTTGCGAGATTGCCGGACGTTTATGTCCACCATGAAAAGAATACGTATGCTATGTTCAAATTATCTACTTGATAGGACTATAAAATATGTCGCCATATTCTACATTGTAGCAGGCACCAAAATAAAAATTGATTATGCTGAAACTGCACGACCGGAAGTAAACCATGACCTTTTAGCCGCTGAAAAATACTTTAAACTTCACCGTTCTCATCAAGAGTTATTCATTCGAACTCTATAAAGGATGTTGTTAACTTCATAAAACTTTTTAGGGTAACCGTCGTGTTTTGAAAGTTGGAAAATGAAATTATTCGCGGTGTGACGTTTGCTTAAGATTTATGAGGTGTATGTTATGTATGGAAAATGCACTCTCAAGTCTCCAAGGATTTAAGTTGACAAGGTTGACTTTGCTATATGCATCATCGACCAGTTTAATCTTATCTGACATGAGGTGGATTTCAATCAAAGTTATGAGTAAATTTTATTAGTGTGACAGAAATTAAAAAAATATATTAATAGCGTTTGTTTACATTGTACCAAAAGTATAAAAAATCATCTCAATTACTTTACACCGCACCTAGAAGAGTTTACAACCTGCTGCGAGCCGCTCACGCTCACTTTCTTGGGTGGCTAATAAAAACTGAGCCACAATAAAGTCTAACACCGATAACAATTAACCGACACCCATAATATGTTATAGTAAAACATTTTTGTATTGTATAAAACTCTTTATTACCGCTAACTTAGTGTCGTCATAACAGTGTGGGCATTTACTAGGGACGGTCCACAATTTTTTATTATATTAACTGACAATTCTTTTTATGACAAATTTATACCCTTTTCCTACTCCTCAACTAGGTATACAGAGTGTATTTAAACTGGCAGAAAAGCTCTTGAGAACGTTTTAGGTGACCTCCAAAAAAATACTAAATAAACCAGATCGATAATTAAAGGAGTTAAGAAAAGGCTTTATAGGAAATTTCGGAATTCTGCAACGTTGGTTGGGAAAAGACATGAATCATTAGTAAAAATAACTTGAAATAAATAAATAACATATTTAAAAATCACTATTTTCCCACCAACAAAATAGTAAATAAACCAGATCGATAATTAAAGGAGTTAAGAAAAGGCTTTATAGCAAATTTCAGAATTCTGCAACGTTGGTTGGGAAAAGACATGAATCATTAGTAAAAATAACTCGAAATAAATAAATAAGATATTTAAAAATCAGTATTTTCCCATCTATGGGTGCCATGAATTAACAGTTGTATCGTCCTCGGAACTACAAATAAAAATTTAGGCCGAATATAATTGTTAAAAGACCAACAAATTTATCTCTGATAAATAAAAGTCAGTTAATATTTTTTTTATTTATTCGCGATCTACTGTCTTTGATTTTTATCACAAGAGTAGGAATAAATCCTAGCAGTAATCGAAGAATCCCCATGTTTCTACTCAGCAGAAGAATCAGCACACATGGAGAAAATAAAACAGTTAACATGTGCAAAATCACTACAGTTCCTGACAGTAATAATTGATGTCACAAAACTAACTACTGCTGTCAGGCCCGTTCCTGGGGTGTCTGCCGCCTACGTGCAGCATTCTTTGGTGCGCCCCTTTTATATTTAAATATAATACATTAAATATTTTAATTTAAAGCTCTAAAATTTAAAAAATATATATTGGCATAAACTGGCATCATGTAATTGAAAAAACTGCTTATTAAATTACCAAAAAATATTTAGTTATAAAAATACTTTAAAGTAAACAAAAACTACAACTGGTTTTTGACGTACTCTCCAAAAATGAATTAGTCAAAAATTACTACTAGTTTTCAAAGTGAAAAAGCAGTCACTAATAACTGTAGTCCACAGCAATTTGTATCCCGGACATTTAACTGCTTATTATTATGTAAAATTGTCCCCTGAATCAGTGGTGGCTGGTGGAATTTATGTATACCAATATCTCAGTTATTAGACATGGGACCCACACCGAATTTATAATAGTTTATAATAACATTAAATAATTAATTTCGAAAATGTCGTCAAAAGTTATAAAAGTATAACAGTTTTTGAGATATAGTAAATTTTTCATATAATATGGAATTAAATATATTTCAAAAACTGCTCTACTTTCATAATTTTTGAAGGTCTTTCGGATTCAGGCTGGTGGATTTTGGGTATACCAATATCTCAGTTATTAGACATGGGACCCACACCAAATTTTTAATAGTTTATAATGACATTAAATAAACAAGTTCGGCGCAAACAGAATTTAAATTGAAGTTTGGGAAAAAAAGTTAGTTTTTCCTGTTGCCTCACCCGCCTCCAGGCCCCCTATTTGAGATAATTCAAATTAAACTGGTGCAATTTATTATCCACTATAATTTATCGAAAAATTTAAAATCCTATTTAAAAAATCCAAATATTACAGATTTTATTCGATTTTAAATTTTTATTATTTATTTTATTAAAATAAAAAAATATTTAAAATGGTATAAAACCTGTAATATTTTAATTTTTTAAATAAAATTTTAAATTTGTCGATAAATTATAGTAGAAAATAAATAGCACCACTTTAATTTAAATTATCTCAAATAGGGGTGCCTGGAGGCGGGTGAGGCAACAGGAAAAACTAACTTTTTTTCGCAAACTTCAATTTAAGTTCTGTTTGCGCCGAACTTGTTTATTTAATGTCATTATAAACTATTACAAAATTGGTGTGGGTCCCGTGTCTAATAACTAAGATATTGGTATACCCAAAATCCACCAGCCTGAATCCGAAAGACCTCCAAAAATTATGAAAGTAGAGCAGTTTTTGAAATATATTTATTTCCATATTATATGAAAAATTTACTATATCTCAAAAACTGTTATACTTTTATAACTTTTGACGACATTTTGGAAATTAGCGGACAATTTTACATAAGAGTTGACTGCTAAATGTCCGGGATACAAATTGCTGTTGACGATAATTATTATTTATTTTTAGAGAGTAAGCTCGTCAGCAAGTCATGCACTGTGTAGACAACTGTTAAACTTTGCTACCGTCAACTGCAACTATTAAACAAATACTAAAAATATGATGACAATTTCTCTCCTTTTATTTTGATACTCATATATGAGTACATTAGATGCAAAACTCGGTTTTTGCACATTTTTAAAAAATATATATTTTATCTTATTTATGTTCATAACTGCACTGCCCACAGCATACCTAAGTAAACCAGATGCATAAGTTAATATTTGTAGAATAAAATACATTTATAAACTTACCGCAGCTGCAAAACTGGGTATTTGTTTCTTCCTGTCGGATGCAAAACTCGGTATTTGACCAATCACCAATAACGTCGCTAGTATACGCATTAACTGACGGCATAACAATCAACTGATTAATTGTTATTTTTTTGGTATTTGCACTTTTCACTTGCAAAACTTGGTCTTTGAACGAGGAAGATGCAAAACTATGTTTTTAAATCTTTTGATTTCAATTATTTACTAAACTACTTAATTTTAAAGGACTTTTTTTTACTTTTTTGAATAAGAAATGATGCAAAAGCACGTCTATACTATTTTTATATATTTTTTTTCAAATATGACCTTATGAGCGGTTTTTCGTGTTTTTCTTAAAATCACTTATCCTGCAAATACAGAGTTGTGCATCTAATGTACTCATATAAAAATTAAGCCGCCAATATCAAAGCGGCAAAAGGCGCTTTATAGCGGCCGAAAAAAGAGCGGCATAGGGCTTTAATGCGGCCGACGCGTCGCGACGCAAAGAAAGGTGCGACGTTGCGTCGCGACGCAAAGGTGGTAACCTTTATCCTATGTATGTTTAATTATTTGTTTATTTGCAAGAAAGTGTATCTTTACAAAGTACTGATTGACTCTTTGATTTTGCGCCCCCAAATTGTTACGCCTGCGTGCGTGCACGCACTGCACGCTCGCCAGGAACGGCTCTGACTGTTGTTAGGTATACAAAGTATACAATTTCTAATAAAACATCAAAAAACATAAGAAACATTAAAAATTGTATGATTTTAAATGTGGTACACTGACAGTGTACATATAATACAGTAAAACAATGCAAATTGTGAAATTGTGATTTGAAGTTACTTAAGAATTGTTGATTGTGTCATTTTTATAATAGGGTAATTGCATCAAAAATGAAAATCCCTAAAAACCTTTTTATTGTAATCTAGAGGTAAAAACACATTGCGAAAATATTTTTTATATTCCAAAAGTTCAACCCGGCCCCAAAATATCAAATTGAAAAAAAGGTACTTTTCAAACGTTCCGAACTCCCGCCATATTGCATGACGTCATAAGCTTCACCAGCTGTCAGAAATCAAGATGTCAACAAATAATAAACACCGATAAAGTTTATGTTTAACATATGTTTTCCATATGGAAAACGCGAAACCAAAAATTGGTTGTAAATATTGTTTTGTGCCTTGTACAAATACAACCTGGAAAACTCCTGGGATAAGGTTTATCACCGAGCCAAAAGGGAAAATAAGGATAAAGTGGATTAAAATAGCTCGGCGCGATATCAAAACATCGTCACCATTTTATTGCTCATTTTAAGGATCATTTTAATGTAAGTAAAATAAAATGTCGTTTACTAGGTATATGGTTTGAATAGGTATGTTAAATATTAATAAATTCAAGAAAATACGGCTGAGCCGTAACTACTCTCAGTGTAGGGTCATAAACTTTGCTTTTGATAATTGAAGGGACAACTTTCCCAGGAGTTTTCCAGGTTGTATTTGTACAACAAGGCACAAAACAATATTTACAACCAATTTTTGGTTTCGCGTTTTCCATGTTAAACATAAACTTTATCGGTGTTTATTATTTGTTGACATCTTGATTTCTGACAGCTGGTGAAGCTTATGACGTCATGCAATATGGCGGGAGTTCGAAACGTTTGAAAAGTACCTTTTTTTCAATTTGATATTTTGGCGCCGGGTTGAACTTTTGGAATATAAAAAAATATTTTTGCAATGTGTTTTTACCTCTAGATTACATTAAAAAGGTTTTTAGGGATTTTCATTTTTGATGCAATTACTCTATTAAGGTAAATTGTCACAAAATGTCATTTATTTTTTTTGACAGAATCTGGCAACCCTAACTGACACCGACATTGACATTGTTAATTAAGTTTTATTAATTGTTCTGCGCATCAATGGTTAGTGTTTTGTGATCAATGGTTACTGTTTTATTTTCTCTGTGCAGGTTTAGCTTTAATCTGTGGGCAAGATGGGAGATAGTCTAAATGATCTTCCCCGGCTTATTTTGCTGTTGCGGTCAGAACATAACTTGACGAGCGATTCCCGAATTCCTGGATCGGAAGAAACGGACCTGTTCCTTGGCCTCCAAGATCTCTGAACCTCACGCCACTCGATTTTTTTCATTGGGGCAACATTAAAGGACTGGTTTATGGGACAACAATCCGCAATCGAGATGAACTCGTCCAGCGAATGCTGCAACGCGTTCAGAAAAACATTTTGCGAAAACCAAGTACATATTTGTTTGGAGAAGAATGGGCAGAATTTTGAACTATAGTATACTCTAAATTATGTGTAAATCCGTAAATTCTAGTGGTACCGACGTCATAATCTGGACATAAAACCACAATAATGGGTTATGCAATAATTACTTTTTTATAAATGGTTCTATGAAAACAGCGCACCAGTCACCGTATCAATGTTGCCGAATTTACGATTCCCTTTTTGGGTAATAACTCCTCTAATACCTACCGCAAAACATTTTTTTACTATTTTTCCGGGCTTCCCTAGGGGTCCCTTTAAAAAAAGCTTTTCCGCATTTTTGAACAATACGAAAAAAATCCTAGTAATTACTGGGAAAGGCATATAAAATGCCCTATATAAACAACTCACGTTCGGTAGCCCAAACTAGATTCTCGTTACCTTTGCTGTGTGATGCGTGCTGTGCATTCTTTAATTTTCTACGGTGTGAAATCCAAAAGGGTCTTTAAAATTGAGGTTAGGTTATCTGTCAAATAAATCTTTTTTTTTTGATAAGATTTGCCCATTTTTTTCCAGAAATTTATGGAAAGCTTGGTAAATGTTGCGTTTTTTTCTTTCGCAATACTAGGCGGCTTAAATTTAAGGATCGGAATCGCAATCGGAAAATATTTTAAGTTGAATAAGATACCAACTTTGTAAAAATTGTCATTGTAGCCAAACTAATAAAAAAAAACTTATTTAGGCGTAAATAATATCGCATAAAGAAGCGATCTCGGGAATAAAAATATTCTTATTCACATTTTTAATTAGGCGGCAAATCTTGTGGTATGCAAATAGCAATTAGATGAATGTAAAAAAAGTATTGAAAAAGTGACCGCTTTGCATGTGTGTGTCGGTCTTGGATTATTAATGTCATGTCGGCTGTTGTTGTTAATGGACTGCCACATTTATTTAGAATCCGATACTTGACGTGATCAACATACCAGTATTCTCTTCTCTCAGATTGTTTGAACAAAAAACGCGCACAAGCAGAAGCGAGAGCAAAAGTTTATCGAAAATTTAGGTGGGTATCTTGGATATAAATAAGTAAAAAAAAATTTAGCCATATATACCGGGTGCACCAATGTTTAATATCCATTCACGTTCGGTAGGCCAAACCAAATATATTATCTTTGAGCCAAACCAAAGATAGATTCTGGTTACATAGTTACTTCTGCTGTGTGATTCGTGCTTTGCATTCTTTAATTTTCTGCTGTGTGAGATCCAAAAGGGTCTTTGAATTTAAGGTTAGGTCATCTGTCAAATTAATCTTTTCTTTGATAAGATTTGCCCATTTATCAGAATTTTGTGAAAACCTTGGTAGGTAAATGTTGCGTTTTTTTTCTTTCGAAATACTAGGCCGCTTAAATTAGGTTCCATTTTCAGAATCACAATCGGAATATATTATGACAGTTTTTTATGGCTGACATAAAATTTTAAAATTTAATGAGATATCAACTTTGTGAAAAAATAAAAAACGCGTTAATTGTCATTGTAGCCAAACTAATAAAAAAACTCCTATAGGTATACCTACATACTTCTATGCATAGAAGTATGTAGGTATGGGTATTTTTTTTTATTTGAAGAGCTACAGGATCGGTTAATAACAGAAAAGTTGCGTATTTGAAAGGCTATTAAAATGAAATTTAAAAAAAAAATTCAGCGGTCCTCAAAATATTAAAAAAAAACACTAAAAACCTTTTATTATTCCTGTGAATTTTGAAAAAAAAGTAAGTTTTACATGTAAACATACACATTAATATACTTTTGCATTCAATTTCTTCGCTACTTTATTTTAAGTTACCGTCGCCATAACTTATGTATGTACTCTCTTAAAATGAATTAGTCAAAAATAACTAATTATAAGTAATATTTGACTAATTGTCATAGCAAAAAAGCAGTCACTAATAATTAGTCAAATTCTACTGAATGAAATAGTACATTTAAATTTAAAAAAGTTTTGACCCAGCCGGGGATTGAACTCAGGTCTGTTACTTGTCAAGCTTGTCAAGTTGTTGTCATAACTAATGTGGCCATCAGTCACTCTTATAAAAATCAATTTTTTTTGTTAATAAATATTGTTCATAATATTTTAAAGTTGAATATATTATTTGTGTTGTTGTTTCGAACTAAACTTTTTGCATCTTTGTTTGTTTTCAGCCCGTGACTAAAACGCTTTAAACCCACAACTTGTTAATGTGTATTTACATTGACAAGTTGTGGCTTTATAGCGTTATAGCGTATAAAGGTCACTTAAGGCCGTATGCAGAAACCATTACTCAATGCAGAAACGTTGATTTATTTATATCAAGTGATTTAGCATATGAGTGGATAAAGGTTTTTGCACGACATGGCAACGTAGTAATTTTCTTTAAAAACTGTTGTTTTATAAAATAAATTGGGTAATTATATTCCAACGTTTATATTTTTCCTAAAAAAGTCGATCTCTATACATTGACATTTTAAATTAGACATAAAACAATTAAAATTTCATAAAGATTTGACATTTGTGACATTTGCTTTTAACCATGGAAAATAATTAATATACCTAAGTCAGGGTTTACTAGATTTGTTTTTTAGCCAATAAACTCATCAAGTCCAATATCAGGCTGCCAGAATATGCCTGGGTGCCATGAAATCAACCCCAACCAACGCTTTACTATTAGAATCTTGTCTTCCACCACTTAATCTTAGGAGACAATAACTAGGGGATAGATTTATCCTTAAAAAAATGGCAGTAGAAAATAATATTCTTTAACAAAATTTAAATAACTTATTATAGAAATACCCTACAACCATATCAAAGCACAAAATCTCTAAAAACCATTGCCTACTCATCTCAATAAAAAATTCAAAAAAATTAGAACAGAAATTATTACTAACAAAACAATACCGATTTTCAAATTTGACTTTTTTAAACAACTAACAGAAATTTCAAATGAATTAAACTCTGGAGTCGAAAAGGACATGAACCCATTACTAATTAACAAAATACTTAAACGAAAATTATCTCGTTATCCAGAATTCACACAAATTTATACCGACGGGTCATTAGGCCCAATAAATAATACAACTTCATTTGGTATCTACATTTCCAATATGAACATTAAGAAATCATTTAGAATTAACAATTTGGCTTCTATTTACATGGCTGAATTGATGGCAATTTTTATGGCTATGGCCATGTGCCTTGAAACAAACATTAAGAAATTTATTCTTCTCATTAGATGCATATAGCGCTCTTCAAAGCATTAAAAATACGAAGTGGGGCGGAAACAGTAACATTTGTTTGGGAATTCTCAAAATGTTCTATGATATCAGATAGCAAAAAATGGAGCTAAAAATATTATTATAAAACTTAAAATCCCTTCCAGTGAGATAATAAAGGTTGCAATATCAGATCTCCATTTAAATTGGAAAAACTCTTTGCTCACTGTTATATACAGATATATTAGAGATAGTAAAATAAGATTATGATATGTTTAACAACCTTTTTTCCAGTAAACTCCAAATGTTTGTTTTGTCTCACCCTAACCTTACTTACAAAAGTGAAGATAAACATAAAATCTGGTACACACATATATCAGCAGCGAGACCCAGAAAATTTTGACTAAAAGATACAAAGGAAGAATGCAAATAAATCTACTGGTGACTGGTTAAAAGAGCCACAACGGCTCAGACCAACTCCATTACTCAGGGAGAGGCTTTTGGAACTCCGGACGTAGTGGATAAAAAATAGAGATAGAGAGAGAGAGAGAGAGAGTAAAGTTAAGAAAATTATAATTATTAAGGTTAGTTTGTTTAAGTTGTTTTGTGCTTAAAATCTTTGTATTATGCTTAAAAGCTTTAAATAAAAAACCTTTTTATTCAAAGCTTAAAAGTAAAGATAATCATCATTCAGTCAACCACAGTCTTGCCAACATCGGTTTCAAAAAACACCATGTACTAAATGTTGTATAAATTGGGCAATTTTTCTTAAATTACATAACTAAGGTGGATTTAGCCAGCATTTAATACAATTTGTATCCACCTTAGTTACTTCAGAACATAATTGAAGGGGTTAGAATAGAAAGGGTATAAGTGCAATTTCTTTAATTTAGGAGATAAGTTCGTTTTGTGAATGATAAGGTTCCGACGTATCGAAATGAAAAGGATTTAAGTAATTTTCATACTTCTAGGGACCTCTATTATCCAGTAGAAAAACATTACTAAACAAAATTCCTCACTTTTTTATGGTAACATAACTTTAACTTCAAATATCTCCAAAAAATGAAAATGTTACTTATACCCTTTTTATTCTAACCCCTTCAATTCTTATGATATTTTAAGAAACAAGTTTATATATATAAACGTATATCCTACAATGTAATACTTTTACTGTGGATCCCACAGGGTATTTTTTCAGTTTTACTTTTTTAAATGTCTTTTACGTAAATTGCAAAAATGTAACAAAATTTGTTATACGGGGGTTTTTGATAGCGCTAAATACAGACATGCTGTTTTAAATTTGAAAGTATTATACTGAGTGTTTTTTTTACAATTGCCCCTTTAATTTCTTATTAACAATGCCCAAAAAGGTACTCTTGTCGATAAAATATATGGTTTAAAAAAATACCTTTTAATATTTTTGGTCCACCGAGCATTGTTGGGCGAACAAGTCTGTAAAGAATGAAATTAGCTAGAAAGCTTGATTCTTTGTAGAATTTTAAGTTTATGTAAACGGGTGTTCGGAAATGCTTGGAGTTCGACATAAAGGGTGTTAAAAATTACAAGATTTTTTTTTCCAAATTATAAAATTTGACACCATTGTCTCAGTAAGGAAGCATTTTAGGACATTTGTTAAATTAACTTTTTTTCTTAAAATATCGGAAGGAATTGCTACTTAAAGTTACGGACCGTACTCAAGAAACACCCTTAAATGTCAGGGCGAATCCTGGGTTTTGCGAAGGAGGGGTATATTTTTTCGGAAACCCACTTAATTATAATATTAATAATAAAAATATATGTCGAATTTTGTTTTTTCTGATCGGGAATTGGAGTCCGGACTCCGGACCCGAAAACCCCCCTTTGTGGATCAGCTTTTTTTAGTTATCCTTAATTCTATTTGTTTTTATTAATTTATTTATATAATTTACTTACAAGTACAGTACAAAAATTAGCCACAAAGAATGCGAATTTTCAGAGGCCATAAAATAAAAACGGGAGCTTCTTGTCTGTCTGTCTGTATGTTCTACTCTTTCATTTCGCGTTGGATCCATTTGGGCTGAAATGTTGCACTATGTTGTCGACCTTTATTTATATCTCTGTTATTTCTATATATATTTATTATTATATTAATATATAATAATAAATAATAAAAGTGATCGAGTTTGTTAATACAAAATATAGGACTTTGCTGTGTTTGATATTAGACCCCTAATTTATGGCCCGGTTTAAAAAAAAAATAAAGTTTTTTGGAATTTTAGTTTAATAAATACAACTTTTGTGTTAAATTTTTTTAACAAAAATATCAACAACAAAAATTTATTTGAAATGAGTTAGTCTCGATGAGATGTCTAAAAGTGCATTAGTTTTGACCTTAGAATTGCCTCCATTGCGAAACACGTGCTTTAATCTATAAAGTTGCAAATGATTTATGTCAATATTTATTATTTTACAGGCGTTCTGTGCATTCCACCGATAAATTTCAGATTTTAGGCGGCCCTGAAAAAACGTCTATTAATAAATTTGTGTTTATTTTATTGCCTATTCGAATATTATTGCATTAGATAAAACGGAATTTTAATTGGTTACATTTTTTATTGGCTTCCATTAAGTTTTTTACGATTTTTTTCTTAATTTTGTCCTTCGCAACGTGTAAGTTAACGCGCAAAGTGCATACAAAATTAATTTGTTGCACTTTTTACTGCTTCGCGTGCAGCTACAAGATTTATTTCTTAAATTAAAAACTAAACAAAACTATATATAGTTGCATACAACTATAGGTGTGTATATATATATATATATATATATATATATATATATTAGGGTGCTTCAAAAAAAAAATTTAATTTTTTTTTCGCTCTTACCCTCTCAAATGTTTCTATTTAATATAAAAAAAATCCTCACCAAATATGGGCGTTCCAGCTCAACTCTAATAGGTCGCTGTTTTTATTTTAGTTTCCCATTTAATTAACATGGGAAAAAATAATTTTATGTTTGGAATTGCATACCTCTGTATCAAAGTAACTTATGGCAATGATCATTGCAGTTTCTTATATAAAATGTAACGCTCTACAAAAAAGGTCTCTTATTATTTTTTGATATATTGATTTCGAGGTCAAAGTTTGATTAACATCAATTTAATTTTATGGTACAATTAGCAGACGGGAGGTGAAAAGGGGGGAAAACAATGCAGCGGGGGGGGCAAAATGGGGTACCCAAAATATTTAGTTTTATTTAGTTTATTTCTAAATTATTTGAAAATTGACTCTGTAGAGCGAGAAAAAGGATGGTACAATTTTGGAAAACTTTTCATATGCTCATTGTTCGGGTACCCCATTTTGCTCCCCCTCCGTTGCCTTGTTTTTCCCCCTTTTACCTCCTGTCTCCTACCATAAAATTAAAAAACCCAGAAAATTTGATGTTATCAAACTTTGACCTCGAATAACTCTAGAAGAAATCAATTTATCGAAAAATAATAAGAGAGCTTTTTTGTAGAGCGTTACATTTTATATAAGAAACTGCAATGATCATTGCCATAAGTTACTTTGATACAGAGGTATAAAATTCCAAACATAAAATTATTTTTCCCATGTTAATTAAATGGGAAACTAAAATAAAAACAGCGACCTCTTAGAGTTGAGCTGAGACGCCCATATTTGGTAAGGATTTTTTTATATTAAATAGAAACATTTGAGAGGGTAAGAGCGAAATATTTTTTTTAAGCACCCTAATATATATTTATTTATGTATAATTTTGTTCTTTTTTAATTGGTATACCACATATTTAAGTAGGTATGTTATGTAATCTAAAAGTTCAAAAAACGAACTTTATTAAATTAAGTTAATTTAATTGATTTCAAAAGTAATTATACTTATTTAAATTCTTTTTTTCTTTATAGTGGAATGGGTCGGTTTTCTTGCAAGTATTATCTTAAATTGCTCAAAGCAATTTACGGATCTTTTTTTCAATTTCAATATAATTTATTGGACAGCCTCTATTAACACTTGAAACAAATTGGCCTAATTGCCAGATAGTTAACAGGGAAATATATTATAGTCTAATTTAGCGCAATATAATTATAATCACATTATTTCATTTAACAAACATCATGAAGATTACTTTTACAAAAAGGTCTTTACATTGGTTTCACAATAAATCCAGACGTGTAGGGGCTAAACTGAGTTCAGATTCAGTTTTAGTGGTAGTGGTCTTATTCATGGGGCAGACCATTCTTTTTATGTTCTCAAAAATAATTTCTCAGCAAAAATGTCTCACTACAAAAATTTCCTAAAGCAAAAATTTCTTATTGCAAAAATTTCTCAAAGCAATATATTCCCATATCAAAAATTGCTCAAAACAACTAATTCCCAAAGCCAAAATTCCTCACGCAAAAATGTCTTTAATACAAAAATTTATCACCATCATCCGGGAACCTACATAAAAATTTAATTCTCAAAAATTACTATTAATAGGCATAACTACCAGTGCTTTGAAGTAATATGCATAATAACCAAATGTAACTAACTCAACCAAACCATTGTTCGGGGACCTACACGGAAAAAAAAATGTTGTGAAAAGTACTACAATTGAAGAATTTTCTGGTATAAATTGTTTAAAAAATACGACCAAGAACAATTTGTTGGAAATAATTTAACAATTTTGTAATAGAAATAAACAACAATTTATTGAAGATATATATATATATATATATTGTAGTTAAATTACTACAATTTCTGTTTTAAATTAATATTGTTTTATATTTTAATAAAAATTGTATTGACTAATGCCATTCTTTATTAAAAATAATACAGATTTGCGGTGCTCCAAAATTGTGTACTTTAAATAAATTATACGTTGATATAAATGCTTTAAGTTTTAGTTAATTTCAAAACAATTGTATTAAATAATTAAACATTTTTTTTACAATATAGTTGTAAAATTTAATTTAGTTTTTTTTTCCGAATATTTGGATAAAAATACGGTATTTTAAATACCTATGTATATCATCAAAAATTATTGTTTTTTTCAGAAATATTGCTATTGTCATGGGCCTATCTGACCAGATTTTATTAAATATATTAAAAAAAAAACATAACATTCTGAACAATAATTTTTAATAATATTATTAACGTTACGAAAATCAAATAATCACCACCTAAAAAAGGAAATAAGGTCCTAAATAATTTTATACCATAGTAATTTATGTTAAGATTATTATTGCAGTAAGAAATTATTACTAAGAAATTTTGTTCTGAAACATAAGAAGTAATACTTCTTCTTCTTCATCATCAATCCGAACATATAGCACTGTGTTTAGGGGTAATGGCCTTTAGCTTACCCACCTAAAAGCTATTTGTTCACCTCATTATGTTTAAGAAGAGTTCCCTTGGAGTTTGGTTATGGTCCTCGTGTGATACGGTTCGCTGAATGAAACAGTATAAAACATAGATAAATTTTCGACCCAGAAGGGTAAAAATTGGATATACTTTACTTTCACTGTGAAAATCTGTTGTTAATTCATTTTCAAGGAATACATTTCGGTTTTATAACCTTTATAATCTTGTTTTATAGATTTAAGTAATTTTAAGATAATAATAATTATTTGTCGTAGAAAAAGTATAGTATGCAACTCGTTTACAAACTTTTCTACACTTATTAATTTAAGCACTTGCTCGCAAGCTCGCTCATGCCTAAATTAAATTCGTGTCTAAAATGGAGTTTATCAAACTTGATACATAATATAATATTATTGCTTTAACCGATTTGTGGGAACGTTTAATATATGAATACGAGGGTTGCCTTTTATATTTCGGGAATGGCCGAACCTGCTGATGCTATCGGACAACAATTGTCTGTATCGTTAAGTTCGACCTTTTAGACGGTGTTCTTACTTAACACGTTTTGACGTGCGGGCGCAATTAGTATTATTAACAGTCACTTGAAAAATTAATGTCGGCCAAAAAAATGGAATTGACCCGTGAACATTTTCGTGTTATAATTTTTACAACTTTAACGTGGATTATCCCAACAATAATGCATCGATGAACTTAATTTGACTTTTGGCGACAAAGGGTCATAAAAAACAAGTGAATATCGGTGGTGTTCCGAATTTAATCGTGGCCGTGGTTCGCTCACCGACGAATTTCGTAAAGGTCGTCCAAAATCACTCGTTCTTGCAAAAAACGTTGATGCTGTGCGTGAACTGGTAATGCAAGATCATTATGTGACATATCGTGAGATTGGGTCATCCTTGGGCATTAGTGGGACCAGCATACATTCAATATTAAATGAACATTTGGCCTTCAGAAAAAATTGTTACCGTTGGATCCCACATAATTTGAGAATCGATCAAAAAAGGTCTCGGGTCTAGTAGTCAAAAGAAATGCTTAAAAAATACGATGGCGGTGCTTCAAAACATGTTCATGACATTGTAACAGGTGACGAATCATGGATCTATGCGTGTGAACCTGAAAGTAAACAGCAGTCGACTGTGTGGGTCTTTAGAAGCGGTTGATGCGTTCAAAATGCATGTTTTGGAGGTGCCTCAATCGGAGTGAAAAAAATGCTTCGAAAATTGGTTCAAGTGCATGCAAAAGTGTGTCGATCTTCATGGAGAATATTTTAAAAAACAATAAAGCCATGTACGATGATTAATTGTTGTTTGTTTTCTCTATTCCCGAAATATAAAAGGCAACCCTCGTATATATACATATACATCCCTAATACAATATTGCATCATTACAATTCGCGACCTTATTGCGTCTACTAGAAATACGGTATTTAGCGAAAATATAGAAGAGTATATTGGCGTACTTTTTTTTGCTGATTCCAAAAATCTGGTCAGATTTTTTTTATCTTAAAAAATAAGATATACACTTTTTTTTCAAAAGTCACTACATTATCAAATCATTTTAATCTTGATATAATATTGCGTCACGTGTATATTTCATTTTAAATTTTATATGGCTTGTACAGACTTTATTGCGTCCTACAGTGTTGCCAAATTGTAATGACGCAATATTGTACTAAGGATGTATATTTATGTATATGTATATATATATATATATATATATATATATATATATATATATATATATATATATATATCCGTAATACAATATTGCGTCATTACATTTCGCGACCTTATTGCGTCTCCTAGAAATACGGTATTTAGCGAGTCAACTTTAATAAGATATAAATGAATTTTTAACATGTGATTTTTCTTCTATGTAATTTTTAATATTGATATTTTGCATGTTTATAAAATAATGTCTGTATTAGAAATGTGAGGTTTAAAAAGTTTTAATTAATTTTATATTAAATTTTAAATATCCCTATTATTTTTTAAACCTTCAAGGTTTTAGTTTCTATTTTTTTCTTGCTATACATTTTAACATAAATAATTACCATTAATATTATAGTAATTATTTTTGAAGGGTATATTTTTTAAGGCTATATTTGTTCGTATTCTTAATGAAAAATAGCATACTTACTTTACTAAGAGAAATAGTAAAGAAAAGTATACGTTTTCTGGTTAGCAAAA
This sequence comes from Brassicogethes aeneus, assembly GCA_921294245.1. NCBI lineage: Eukaryota > Metazoa > Arthropoda > Insecta > Coleoptera > Nitidulidae > Brassicogethes > Brassicogethes aeneus. Next base: position 56,895,748 of record OV121133.1, on the reverse strand, counting down.
CTTTTTTACCCAGCAACACTTTTATTAAGCACATTTGAAAAATCGTAAAGAAAAGTATTATATTAATCAATGCTTTTTCATGACTCTAGCAGCATAAATTCGACTTTTGCTTAACATAAGTTCTTTAATAATTAATATTATTAATTAAGCCAATTATTGTCTTTAGTTTGGTATATTTTTGTTTATGAATTAACTTAAATATTAACAATTTTTCTCTCTTAAAGGGCAGCGAAAGTCGAATTTTCATTTTGTCATAAAAAAATAGTGTACATATTTCGTGGCGAAAGGCGGCCATTTCTAAATAGTGTGTTCTACATTCGCCTCGCTGGTGCAGCAAAGCTCGATTGTTCATAGATAACCGCATAATAGTTTTCTAAGTGTAACTCGAGTCCGGCAAATTTCGATACATTTTCTGATTTATACGACAAGATCTCATCTGAAAACTCCTCCAAATCATCGGAGTCGTCGAGTTCCATCACGATAGAGTCGGAGGAGGATACAGTGCTTGTGCTACTAGCAGCTAGTAACTACACTCTTAGAAAAGACCTGGTATTTGCAATGAAAATTTAGTTCCCATAACCAATTTTATTAGTGAAAATAGGCACAACAAAAAAATATGTTGTGGGAACTAATACAAATTTGTTTTTACAGTTTGTTGTCGGAACAGCCAATATTGGTAGCCCCAACCAACAAGTTTAAGTGCATCGATATTAGTTTTTTTTTTCATACAAATAATTGATATTTAATGCAATCACATTAGTCTGTCATTTTAGCAGCGTCTAAGTTGAAACAACTGCACTTGCTATTTATCGCAACAAACATTGTATCATGCAGGAATTTATTTTTTAATTGAAATTACATGAAAAAAGGTACATTTAAAGAATTTAATAGTTGATATAATATAAATTTGTGTTGTACTGTAACTAAGTTATATTTAACATTAAATGCTTGCATTAGTAGCAACAACAAATTGGTATTATTCCACAGTACATACCTGCTTAGTAAATATAACACTTTTTGTGTAAATATTATAAAAAATAGAGAAAGGAAATTCATGCCCGTTCGTTTTATAAATATTTATTATAAATTAAAAAATAATAATATAACTGAAAACACTAAATTTTGGTTTGAACATTATAACAAAAATTAATAATTACTCTAAGAAAACATTTATAAATATTTTAACAATAAAACAAAAACGATTCTTTGGTAAATATATACAGATTACATTAAGATGAAAGTTGACTATACTTCTTCAGTAAACCGTGATGTTTACGTGAAGTGCAAGCCTTTGTTTAACAACTTAACAATGATTGTTAGGTACAACGTAACATACTTGCATGATAACAGGGGTAAGCATTCGATAAATTTTGAGTGCCTATACCTAAAATGCGACTTGAGCTGTAACAAAACAAAACAAAAAAATTCTCGAAATTCCGACCTGATGGAGACTTTTGGTGGGCACCATTGGATTCAGGAGGCCATTTTCAGTCGGAATGGCATTTTCACATTTTTTGATTTTTTTTCGGACTCCAAAACTACAATAGTGTAATTAAAGGAGGGCAATAATAATACCTAACCTTTAAAAACTGGAACTAATTCAGGTATACCCCATGTTCCTCATAAATCTGCTACTTCAGTCCGCTCATCCATATTATTTGTTCGAGATATCTATAAGTAACCAACACATAAGAATATATTCTTATATATATGAATAGTTAAAAAGTATGTCGCCACTGAATTTACCTAAAATATACACTACACACGAGCTGATACAGAAATACAAAAGAACAAACACCACCGAAGTCTGGACGCCGTGCAACACCGTTTGTTTACAGGTTAAAAGTAAAGCACGCGCCGGGCTGGACAAATCGCGCGCGAAATGCACAAAGTTTGCAGTTGCATTAACCTACAGAGACAACATCCCCAACTGACACTTTGTTTCACACCACTGGTGTCTTAGCTGTGTGAAAAGTGACGCATAGTTTATACAACCGAACCGTTAGTTCCACGGACTAATTTCAGTCAGTTGAGAATGTTACTTAAATATTTGGTCCAACAAAAACATTTTATTGCCGAAATGATTTTTTTGAGATAATGTTGTCAATACTTCTAGCCAACACAAAGTTTCAGTTAAAATAACTTAATCGCCTTTTTGCAGTAACTAATACTCAACAACAAAACTAAATCTTTTCAGGTAATGATGCAAGCAGTTACACATATGAAGGTACTGATTACAAAAAACAAAAAATTTTATTTTCTGCAACAGTTTTACCCCAACGATAATAAGTTAGTTACAAATACCAGGTCTTTTCTAAGAGTGTAGCTTGATCCATGCATAGCTTCTGTTTATAGTCAAGGTCGACTTGGAATTTTTGCAAGGTGTTTTCTTCGGTGTTTTCCTTGTACTGCCTATAAATCATTTTAATCGGCCAGTACTTACTCTACCGTCGGACTGCAGTCCATGATCTAAAAGCCAGCAGTACGATGATTTTTTAATAACTGAATATATAATATTATTTAGGTACGGTGATTTTTCCGATTCACTGTGCACTTTTTTAGAAAAGTCTTTTAAACTTATAAAACTCGTTTCCAAAGTATCACATTCGCTATCTTCATTAGAAATCTCGTTCGAAATTAAGTCCATAACTTCATCCATAACTTTATCGTCCTCATTACTAATATTTGTTTTTGCCAATTTTCTTCGGGGTTTTCGACAATTTTAGCGTTGTCTTCGTCGGCGTCTTCATTATCCTGTGTAATTGCAATATTTTGTTTCCGTCTTATTAACGGTTAACGGTACCTACCTGCATATATTTCCAATCGTTTTCTTTTTCATTAATTCCAAGATGTTTCATGTCCTATATGACATTTTGTAGAGCTTTTTTAACTGTAGATTTGATATCCAAATTTAAAATTTCTTCTTCACGTGGTAAATTTTCTTTTATTAGTCTGGTTTTTAATCTTTTGTCTTCCCTTGGAAATGTAAAAGTCCCCCTCAGATTGTTTATGGTATCAGTTGTCTTAACCCGTAACCGGTACTGTGGTGTCTGGGAGACACTCATCAACGAACAAAGCCCTGTCCCACCCTTACCTTTTATTTTAAAAATCTGTCGCTTCCAATACTTTTAAGTTGAGCAGTTATCAATATGCTCTCAGACTTTGAACAAGTTGGATTGTCAAACGGACAAATTATTACAAGTCAAAATGTTGAGGTGTCTAGTAGACCACTGCGTACCGTTTACGTAATTTTTATAAAACAATTAATTCGTTATGGATTCGCAGCAAGGGCCTTCTAAAAGTGTCCAAAGTGATAAGAAAGGCTTTAAGGAAACTGTAATGTAGCGGTTTTATGAAATCTACAGCGATAAAAGTGATATAGATGACTGTAGTATACTACATAACCATTATAGTGATTATGTCGTTGAAGATAATCACAGCAGCGATTCAGGACTTGTCTGTGAAGAGTCTATAAAAAATAATTTTATAGGGTCAGATAGTGAAGAATTTGAAATTTTTTAAGAATTTGAAAAAAAAATAAAAAAGTTACCATGGAAAAAATAATTGTAAAAATTAGCTATAGTTTGAAGCAGTTATTTTTGCTGTTAAAAAAAGATATTTTTAAATTGTTTTTGTTTATGTTATTTTTTAAGGTATATTCTTCGAAATAAAGATTGTTTTATTTTGTTTGGTTTAATATTTTTTATAGTTTAATCACAAAGTTTGCACTACTGCACTTTTTGTACATGTTTTGATTAAAACCTATTTGCTTAAATTTTTCTTTTATTCAGGTATTATTTTTGGTGATATTCTAACTTTATATATATTTCCTAGTATCTCCAAAGCCTCAGATAAAAAAAATAATATAAATTATAATTATAAAAGGCAGGTGTCTCTCAGACCCCTTAGTACCGTTTATGACCTGAAAGTCGTACAGTACCGGTTACGGGTTAATTCTCTTAATTCGGTTCAGCATATCCTTTATACTAAAATGTATTATTGTTGAATACGTAAAAGTCATGGATCTGGCAGCCCGAAATAAGGATTCACATTCTTGGCTACCAAAAATGCCGGTGATGAACATATCTGGTTTTAACTCACCGCTGTTAAGCTTCAGTATTAGTTTAATCAAAGCATGGGCGTTTCGATGCAAAGGTTACAATTACTGGTCAAAAAGTTGTCTGTTATTTTATATTCTTTTTGTTCTTTAATCCAGGCTTTCCAGATTCTAGTAAAAAATACAACATACCAGATGCGATATAATCTAGTATGCAACACAGTGCTGGAATTTAAGAACGACGATTCGATGTAGTACATTAGCTTGAGATACGCCACGCTCTATTTAATTTGTGGAATTTCCTTATTTAGTCGTTCAATTACTATCAAACTGCACATTTTTTCTGCGGATGCAAAATTCATCTTGTCTTCACTTTTGAGATCCGAATCTGTCAGGAGATGTTTGTCTTTCGGAAACTTTAAAATTAATTCCCTGAGATGACCAGAGAAGACAGTGTATTTCCCAATTGGCAGATGTATTCCTGGTTTTAGGAAACGAGTACTAATTTTTGTTAAAATATGGATGGTGTGCTGTACACAACATTCTTCATTTTTTTCAATGCTGCAGTGGTACTACTCCCAATCTGGAACTGGCAAAGAATGGAGTAGCTCTGTAACTTCCGGGTTTTTTTTGTTTTTTCTTTATATTCAAGTGCTAAACTAGACATCAATTTTCTTCTAATTTCTTTCTAATTCCCCACTAATTCCACTATTTGCTTACTAATTTACCGAGTAATTCCCCAAATTCCCTACTAATTCCTTTAATTTTCCACAAATTCCTCTAATTCCTTACTAATTCCTACAGATTGTACACCAAAATTCCCCTGCGGTTTACCCCTCGGGGTAAACCGTAAAAGAAAATGTGTACACAAATTCCCAGGATTGCTACTAATTCCTCTATTTCCTTACTAATTCCCCTTATATATTATAATTTCATTTTAATTTAAAAAATACCTAGAAATTCCACTAATTCCCTACTAATTACCCTAATTTTACTAATTTCCAAGTTAATTCCCTACTTATTGACCAAATCTATTGTGTAAACTAGGCCACAAAAAGGTGTACAATTTTAGTACAAAAATTTCCGTGAACATAAAAAAATCACTAAATTTAAAAAATTTCCGGGAACTTTTATTGAGGGTTCATTGTCATTGTAAGAAGGGTACACAAATAAGCTGTTTTTTTCAAATTTTTTAAAACAAATTTAGCCGCGCCCCGGGGGGTTGAAATTCCTCAAAATTTAATAAAAAATATTTTTTAAGTTAAATTTTGAATTTGGCATATTAAAAAACTATTAGGTATTAACTTACTTAAGACACACAAAAAAAATATTTATATATTTTAATTTTACGCCGCGCACCACGCTGCATATTAGAACTTTAAAAGCTTTGAGGAGGGGCTTAAAATTAAAATTTATTAACAAGATTTTTTTTTGTGTTACAAGTGAGTTAATACCTTATAGTTTTTTAATATGCCAAACTCAAAATGTAAGTTAAAATTTTTTTTTTAAACATTCAATCCCCCGGGGCGCGGCAAAAATTAGAAATTCGGTAGGCTGGGCTGAAATAATTATTTTTGTAAATCTCACTTAGTTAAAAAAAAGTTGTGAGAAGGGTATTTGTATAAGCTGTTTTTTTTTTAATTTTTAAAAATAATTTTTGCCACGCCCCCGGGGGATTGAATGTTTTTAAAATTAAGACAATTTTTTTAACTAACATTGTGTGGTATTATTTGATTTTAAGATTTACATGTATTTAATTATGCCTGAACATAGAGATAATGGACGGGGTGACATTCCATAGACCGCTCAACATTCGAGTTTCAAAACTACTTATTTAACTTGCTACTGCATTGTTTAATGATATTATTATGTTTAATTTTGTTTAGTAATGTTATTATTATAATATGATGTAATATTATTATTATTACAATAATTAAAATTATAATAATTATTATTATAAGACATTCAAATTTGTATTGTGTTTTTGTTATTTTGTGTAAAAACTGTAATAAATCTACTAAAGATACTAAAGAAAAAATGTCAAAATTTACTAAAAACTAATTTCTTTTTAATCCGCCCATAAATAACTTACATAAAAAGTTTTACTTCAAAACAAAGTTTGACAATTCAAAAACAAAAGCTCAATAATTTCAATTATTGAAAAATATTTATTAGAAAGCCTTATTTAGATTGTAAATTTTTAGTAGAAACACCCTGTATTTATAACATTGATGTTTTACTTTTTTAAAATTTTTTTGAATTACCTGTTAATAACATAAAACACATTGTAGTTATTTACATTGATATTAACTTTTTTTTTTTAAGTACCTATCTAAAAACATGACAAACTTTTATTATTTTTGAAATAGTAAAATTAACAGAAAAACGATGATCATTTTTTTACGATTATAAGCATAAAAAAATGATAATCGTTTTTCTGCCTTTAAATCTGCTTCTGCATATATAATTTAAAAATACATTGTCACAATTACTTATGTAGAAAACAATTTTATCGTACAATCAGTTTTAATAAATCGAGAGTCATAATTGTAAATTTCATGAAACTCGACGCGCGCCCCAAGATTATAATATGATTACATTTAAACGAAAGAACAATTGTCTCTAGCGTGACGTCACACGGTGCGAGAGAGACAGCGCTACCATTGAATGGTAACCATTCGCAACAGTATCGTGAGTTTAATTCAAATATTAAAATCATAGGCGAGACGTTGCCAAATTGTGCGACGCAACAACATACAGTATTTAAAAACACGTATATTGAAAAACGTATATTATCGCAACGCCCTCATCGTCAAATGGGTTGAACTAAATATACACATTTTTTCCATTTTTAGTATGTTGCTGCACATTTTTTGAGTTCAAATTTTTCTAAATATTTAAAAAACGCAGGGTCGGACATAAAAAATTTTTAGACACAAAAATTGGGCATTAAATTCTACACAGATCTGTATTAGCAAGAATCTTAGAAAGTGCTGGGATGAAGTAAATTTTAAGAAATAAGCGCTTGACATTAGTGCGTCAGATATACTGATGCAGTAAGGTCGTTGACGCAATAAGAATAGGGATTTTATAAATGTATGGACGCAGCAATGATAGAATTTTGTATATATATATATATATATATATATATATATATATATATATATATATATATAAACAGATTATTTATAAATTCTACCGCGGCTTGCATATTGTTTATCTTTTACGGGCTGCCGGGAGTTTTTTTGTTACCTGTTTTTTATATTTATTACTTGAATTACTTTCATTACCTACTATTTTGTGATATTGTGTAGTTTTTCCCTCTCTGCTTGGAGAATTCTTGCCAAGAGTTTTTCCAATTTAAATGGAGATCTGATAGTGCAACCTTAATTATCTCACTGGAAGGGATTTTAAGTTTTATAATATTATGTTTAGCTCCATTTTTTGCTATCTGATCTACTATATCGTTTCCCTCTATGTTTTTGTTTGCAGGAATCCAGATTAAGATTCGCTGACAACCTGAGTAAGAAATATCATAGAACATTTCGACAATTCCCAAACAAATGTTGTTACTGTTTCCGCCCCACTTCGTATTTTTAATGCTTTAAAGAGCGCTATATGAATCTAATAGAAGAATAAATTTCTTAATGTTTGTTTCAAGGCACATGGCCATAGCCATAAAAATTGCCATCAATTCGAACTAAATCTTGTAGCTTGGTCGCAACCAATTTTTATTTATTTTTATATTTTAACGCAAATGATTTTTTCTGCTCCCTGACTTTGCCGCCCTAGGTTTTTGCCTAGTTTGCCTATAGGTTACTCCGGCCCTGGGTGGCCTCGATTTTTATTGCCGGAAATAGTGGTCCCTCTCATCTAAAGCCGGGTCTACAATTGTCGCAGGGGCCCGATCACAGAACATAAGCTTGCGCAAAGCACCCCGCGACGTGGCGATGGAGCAAGGTTCTTAGGTCAGCTGGGTGTTTTGCGCAAGCTTATGTTCTGCGATCTACCTGTGATATTTGTAGACCCGGCTTAAAGTCGAACGCGCGACACCTTAAATATTGCGCGCCAGCCACTTTCATCGATTTACGACGATTTATTTCGTTCGATTTTTTTTTTATAATCAAGTGACTAATTGCATTTAGTCAATAAGTTATATTATATTTTTATATAAAATATATGAACGATTTACGACGATTCATTTTGTTTGGAAAATAATGTTAGTTACGGATTGCTTTCCGTCAATGAGTTTTAAAAAGAATGCAACCATAACAGCTGTTCCACGTTTTAGTTTTTTTGCATGACGTTTTTTATTTCTAGGTTTTCTTTAGTACGTTTTATTTCCGGAAATAGTGGCCACCCTTATTCATAGTCGAGCTCGCTCGACACCTTAGAAACTGCGCTCCAGCCACTTTCAGCGCTCTATTTCTGAATGCAAAAGTAATTCGAAAGCTTTACACGATAATTAAAAGAAAATAAGATTTTACAGCTATTTTGCATACTTTGGAAAGTATAAAAAATGCACATTTCCTTTGGCTACGCCACACTTTTGGTGATCATCGCTACGAGTCTTGACCATCGAGTTTGTGCCTTTTGGCAAAGTCTACACGATCAGTCAAACGATCCACAAAAGCTTTCACAGTTGAAAGACAATATTCGTTAAATTTAAATTTATTTAAATGTATATCTATACAAATTTTAATGTCGAAAAAAAAACCGGTTTTTTTTCGCAATATCTTGAAAACATAATATGATGGTCATTTTAAAATCAGCGTACTCAAATTACCCGATAAGGTCTTTAGAAAATTTGTTAGCAACCATGTGGCAAAATTGCTATCGAACAGTTTAATTATGGTATTTACATTAATTGATGCTAGAATTGAATATATTTTTTTAACCTTGTTTCTACATTTTTTTCAAAATTTTAATAATTTTATCCATTGACCACTGTGGTTTTCAGGCCAAGTCACTCTACTGTGTTAAAAATAGATAAATTTCGATATTTTGTAATAACATTTTTTTTAAACGTATCTATTTGAAATTAAGATAAAATGTAGACCTTATTAAATATAAATAATAAATCCACGTATTATTTTTTTAGATTTTAACATACAGGGGCCGCTGGGGACAATTTAATTTAAAATTTTACCATTTTTAAGGGTTAAAAAGTCGAAGAAGCCACGTTGTTTTATAATTTTGAGTATATCACGTACTGATAATTAACTAATATTCTACATGCAAATTATGTTTCTACGAGTGACACCATTTTTAAGTTAGGCCTTCAAAGAGCATAATACTAACATAACCTAACAAAATATATTTTTTTCATCTAGTTTTATAAGATAATGCATTATATATTACATATTAAACATTATATATTACATATAATATATTATGTATAACATACAATTCTTACATATTTATTTTAAAAAATCGCCATGGATAAATTTTAAATTTTTTCAAGTTTACTAATTTTGATTATAGTAGGAGGCATCATAGACTTTTCTCTATGGTAACATACCATTGGAAGCATGAAATATAATTTGACAGTTCAGTTTATAATTTGAAAATGACTGATTGCGTTTCAATTTATAAGTGTATTATAAACTCAAAACATTAATTTTTTAAAATGAATAAATTAAATAATAATTATAGATAGTGTCAGCAAGTTAGAAATTATAACCTACTTTAATTTTGTTTTTTTCTCCACAACCAAGCTTCAGTTTATTTTTTACTCATTAGCAAGCTTCAATTTTAATTCCAAACTGAGGAAAGTAAGATTTACCCAATAAATAAATTGGAATAAATACTTTATTTTTTATGTTGCAATCGTCTATTTAGATATATCTATATTTTTTATTTAGTTGTTTTTCGATTTTTTGTAATTAGTTATTTTGCATTTTTTTATATTTAATATAATGCTGTACGGGGTGTTTCGGGAGAAACGCAAACGATATGGATTTGAAATTTTAATAGCATATACAATTTGATTTAGACTATACCTAAAGTCAATAGTTTTCAAGATATTAATTTTTTTCGTTAAAATTTTGCTAAATGCACGTTAATCAAAAATAGCCTCCAATTTTTTTGTTATTATGTTTGCTCACATGGAGTTGGAATTTTTGGAATATTAAAACATTGTTTAAATAATTTAATTTTTTAAAGGTTTTTCAACAAATACCTTGAAAAAAACCACTTGAAACTTCAAACAATAAAAATGTTTTTATTATAAATGTAAAACCCTGTATGTTTTAACATAATCAAATAGAACATTAAAGAATCTTTTGATTGGTATACCAATCAAAAGATATTTAATAACTGTTTAAATTTCAGAGACATTTAAGAATTTCTAATATTTTCAATACTAAATATTTTGTTCTACATGTGGTTTAATGTGACAGTATCCATGGTTACCACCAAATCTGTCATTGTTTAAATTTAATTAAAATAATTGATTAAAAAATTAATAACTCAAAAAATATTGACTTTAGGCATAGGATATGGTATAGCCATTTTACTCATGTGTTATGCTATACTTAATTATTAATAAAAGATACAACAATATTTGTATAAAAATGACAAAATGTACTAAACTAAACATTTATGAATACTGCTACTGCTAATTCAAAACTGATCCTGGCCACAGAAACATCATTTGCATAAAAAAGTTAATATATGAAATAATAGTCAAATATACGTGTTATACTTTATAAAACAAAGTTGCTTCTTCGATTATTTACCATTTAAAAATTGTTAAATTTTAAACTAAATTATCACCAGCGCCCCCTGTACGTTAAAATATAAACAATTTTTTTTATGGATTAATTGTCATTAGTAAGATTTCAAATCGATATGTTTTGAAATAAAAAATGAAATTTCTTAATTTTTAACACAGTGAAGAAAAAAATAAAAATAAAAACAAAGTTGTCAATGGACGAGATTTTTTTTTAACAAAGGACTGCATTTAGATGTAGAAATAAGGTAAAAAAGTTTCAATCGATTTCTTGAACCCTTGCAAATCGACCGTTCGATCCTTTCGCGAAACCGTCGTTAAGTAGAATTTAATTTAGCAAAATATGTATCCGAGAAGCAAATTGTTCGGTCACGTTCTCTTCTATTTGAGGAAGTTGTGCGTTAAGATATACAATATAAATAATTGACATTATTTGAATGCGCGGAAATATCTATGATTAACTCTTTTAAATGGATATCTTATTTCGACCCGAACCGCATTAAATGTCTTACGTATGCTTATCTGATCTTTGCAACCACGAATATAGAATCGCATCGGATCTAACTAATAGAAAATAAAGTGTTGTTTACAGTGGCGTTTTTAAAGATGAAAAATTCTATTCCCAAAGGTTTTTAACACGCTGAATCCGAATTTGACCTCGATTTGCTCAATAAATTCTAGACAACATTTTGAAGTTTATCACAACGTATTTTTTCTGCGCAAAATAATCTTAGAAACTTTATGAACGCCACTGGTTTCTTAACTGTTTGTCTGGTAGTATTCTGCTATTTACCATTTAAATCGATTAGGAGTTTACAACAATACTGATGGGTCATTTGCGATAAAAAGTGTTAGATAAATTAAAAGTTTACACTTAGGAGAAAAACGCATTTTTAATCGGATAATGCCCAATAAAATTTGCTTTGATAAGATTCGTTTTTTGTAAATACATGTATACTAACAATACCAGGGGGTGTTTCTTAAGAAATTTCAATTGAAATTTGCCTTTTATAAAAACATTCTACACAGCACATGTAAAGTCACAAACACCCCTGGACAATTTCAAAATATTATGTTAATTGTTAACATTCAATTTGTATCATACAAAGTAATGATTCAAAATTTGCCCATCGTGTGTCCATGGCTGGGCAATAAAATATTACTTATGGTAATTTTATTGAGACGTCCGATGTAAAACTGATTGATGCCTCATTCGCATCGGATTTATTTTATTTTTCTTATCAAAATATAAATCACGATCATCGACAATGGCGTCATTATTACGAATGTTAAATATCCGATTTCGTACGCTGACAATTATTCTTCAGTACGATGTGCTAAATAATAGGAATAAAAAAACAGGTTTGTTTAAGCGATTCTCCTTTTAGATAAAAAAAACTTGCGGTGCATGCATAAGTGTACCCAGTTTTAATATTTGACAATATTTTTTTACTTAACATTTTTTTCAGAAATAAAAATAATGTGCGCCCTTTTGCAAAATGTATTAATTTATGTTTTTAATCTCTTTTATTTATGCATTGTGCACATCAATAATTTAAAAAAAAAACATCTAAATTTTATACACAAACATGAAAACTATTCCACAACAAAAAAATCATTTAAAACATTCAATAAATCCCAGTACTAATGAACAAACAATAAATATCGATGTTTTCAATAAATTTGAATTTCTAATTCTGAGGAAGCCCTGGGAACGACTTGCACTTTCCTTATTGGCCACCCGATGACAATTGCGAATCGCGACCATAAAGCACTGCCAACTGCAATTGTGCTTATCTGAAAGTTGGACGTCTCGAAAAATATTACGGCGCCATTCGCCTGGCAGGTGAACCATAGGTATTTCGAAAAAAAAATCAAATTGCGTTTATTATACCTAATTGAGTGTATTCGATACACAATTACGTCTAGACGCGGTACTGGGTGTTAATAATGATTTTCCGCAAGGTAATGTTAAGGTTAAGTGGTAAATACGTCTAATTAACTTGTAAAAACACCTACGTGTATTTTGCAACTTCCTTAAATGAAAACTTTAACAAGTTTTTTAAATGTAGGTGTTTTTTATTTGTTTTTTATATACATATATAAATCCACATATTCTCTAAATATGTATATGTATATCAAGATTGGGGATTTTTTCATTCATAAAATTATATATAATTTACTATTAAATTACTATAGTAAATTTTCTTGGTAGATTTTTTAAAAAGTATTTATTTTGTCCTTATCGTTTGTTGATTTTATGTCCTCGTATCGGTGTTTTTTTTTCATTTAAATGCTGCATAAACATGTTTGAGTAGTGAATATTTCAGGATGCATTCTTCTGAAAATAATGCAGGAAACAGAAAAAGTCGGGACGTTACAGGCTTCACTTGGTGAAATAAATCTGCGAATGTTGACTTGTGCTAACTTGCGGAAATAGGGTGAAATATTTACTTTTAAAATACTTTTTAAACTCTTGCAGAAGTTTTTTTGCTTGCATAAGAAGTTTCTGAATGTACAAGAAGTCTTAAAAAGCATAATATGTAATATATTACTTTAATAATTATGAAAATATTACAAATATTGTCAATAGCAGTCCCAAAACACTTTAAAAATAATTTAATAATGTTCGCATTTTCTGAAAAAAAGCATAAAAAAGACGTATACATTTTATGCTTTTTAAGACTTGTTATAACAAAAACGTATAATCAACAAAAACCTTAATTTTATTTAAAATTTAAAAATTGAAAAAATTCTAAAATTTGCATTTTACAAAAAAAATACCTACAATTAAAAACTTTTGGGGATTTAAAATATCAGGGGCGGACATCGGGGACCCGATCATATAGGTGCCCCTATACATGTAGAATATTGTTAAATAAAATAATTATTGTTTTTACACCTTTGCACGCCTACTAAAATATTGACAAGGCAACATTGTGTTGCATCGCTACCACTATAGGATGTTTTGATTGCAGCAACAGCGCGTTCTCTGCTCTGTGAATCACATATTATGTGTTTTCGGGGTACTAATCCCGAACTACTTCGGACATCCTAGGCATGCGCATTTTAATATTTGTCATGCGCACTTTACATTTTGAACGCCAAATTTTAAAAAGCGCATGCCTAGGATGTCCGGAATTAGTTCGGGATTAGCTCCGCGAAAATAGCTATTATTTTGTTTGGGTGTTCCTACCCCCTATTCAAGGAAAAAAAGAATCGGCAGCCATTTTCACGCTCTGATTTAGGGAGTTTTAAAATGTTTTAAAGATTTTATTGGTTATGTTGACAATTGTAAACAATGAATAACAAAATTAAAAAAACATGATACACTCTAAAAGAGGTAAAAAAAACTTAAAAAAACTTGAAAAACAAAACCCGATCTGTCCAAAATACCCTTAAGGTCAAGTCATAGCTATGACTTGACCTTAAGGGTATTTTTACGCTGCAGCGTATTCAAAAATACAATGTGTTTAAGGGTTTAAAACATATGTATGTGTTAATTCTTTTGTTTGTAATTTTAACATATGTTTTCAATAAATTAAATATTCTTATTATTTGTATAAAGTAATTTAAAAAAGGGGTAAGTATTTCCGCGAAACCTGACCCCACCCTGACAAAAAATCCGATGTGTTATTTAACAAAACAAAAACTATATCTGAAGTCAAATAGTTTAATTGCGACGTAATTTATAACCTTAAAATATTTGTACATTGTAATGCTAAGAAGCTTTAAGAATAAATATTTTTTGATAAAATTTTAGAAAATAAAGTACCTATACAATATTTGTGCATTTAAAATACGTGCTTGTTTGAGGTTACTATTTAAGTTTTACATAAAAAATGTTATGCTTTCATTCAAAATTTTACAGGATTTACTTTGGTCGCATTTACCGATTTTATAATTTTGCGCCCTTTACGCGATTCATGACGTTATTAAAGATTTTCTATACAAGTTTTTATTGACATTTTGTTTGAGTTAAATATCCAATTTTTTATACTATTTTTCTATATTATCTATATTGATATATCTGAATAAACATTTTATAATCATGAAAAAACCCAGTGTCAGTGTCGCACCCGTTACAATGAAAATACCCAAAGGTAAAATTCGTCTTTAAGGCAAAGATACAGGTGCCCAAGTATGATTTGCACAGACACCCGCTTCTGCTTGGATCCGCCACTGTAAAATATCCTTAATTTTTAAAACACATAACGTTGTGTTACTATCTTAATGATCCAATTTAGTTCCTATAGTGCTTACAATACAATTTCAAAATAATATCAGATCCCCATTCGTATTGTTATTTCGTTATTTTTGTATTATTTTATGTGTAAAACTCGCAATAAATATAAATTAAACTCCTTATAACGACCATAAATATCCGGGGGCACTCCAAGCGATAAGAGATTAATACTAAAACACAAAAACAATAGCCGGTAGTCTGCACAGCCTACTATGTGGATTGTTTAGTTTGCCATTGCGAGGTCTTCAATATTTTAAAATATTGATAGATATAATTAAATATACAAGAGAAAATTTTTTTTAAAAGTTTTAAGAATACTATATGAAAATTTACATTTATTTTTACAAGGTTTTAACATAAATATATTTTATATATTATTTAAATTAATAATGCGTTGCATCTCTTTACGCTACGTCACGTACGTGTACGTACTCGTCACGAAAGTAGAGGTGGTAAATTTGTCTTGTATAATCTGGACACACTGCCTGAAAGTAATATTGTTTATCTTTAAAATCTATTTTGAATTTTTTTATTATCCCTTGCTTTATCGAGAAATCTTCAGTTGAAATGTAATTATTTATAAAAAAATGTCAACGATTTTTCGCAGAGGAAAAAGGATATTGGATAAAAGGCCTTTGAAGAGGAGTTCTGTAAAAATATATTAAATATCACGAAATTCGTGATGTTTCTATTTTTGGGTTACCTAAAATTTCTTAAAAAAACCTAACGTGATGTTAGTTTTGTAAAGTAATGGCAAATTTTGAAATTTTAGGAAATGCAGACGTTTTTCAATAAAAAAAACTTTTTGAGCAATAATTCTATGTTATACCTATTAAATATTTATAATGTTTATTGAATTTAATGTATTTCACACATGTAACAAAACTGAAAAGTTCGTTTTGAATACGTTCTCTAACGTATCTATTAGAAGCTGGCGGCTGGCATCAAAGAGCAAACAAGTGACAATCTGCACTTTGCTCGACGACAGTTAGATATTAATGAGCCTTCAATTTTATTCACGACATGAGAAGGCCTTCTGGATTTTCCGAGCCTAGCGACGCCGTGTCGCGCGTAAACGATTTTAGCCTTAATGTGGTGGCAGAAGTGACGGGATTTTTTGCTTTAAGCTGAAAATTGACAGCCAGAGTATAATGTAAGCAGAGCCGGATTACCCAATAGGCTAAGTAGGCTATAGCCTAGGGGCCCAAGGCTTGCGAGGGGCCCTTAAAAGTCTTCAAATTAATGAAAAGAAAAGTAAAATAGAAGAAGAACTAAGAAAATAATTTACTACTACCACTTTATTAATATAATAATAAAAAAATAATTATTATCATTATTTATACTAAATCTAGTTGCAGCGTGGCACGCACCGCTAATGTTAGTTTTTACTGCGATTTAAGATACCTAGACCGACCGACGCCTCTGCAGCTGCACTCTGCGCTGCAAAAAAACTTATGTGAATCCCCGAATTTCAATTCCTAGCGTAAATACAAGGCGGAGTGCCTGGAGTAGTCATTTCATTATGATTATGTACGAGTTTCGTTTATTCGATAGTTGAAAGTTATTAATTTATAGGTAGTTGTAGTAATAATTACAAAATTAGTTTGTATTAAAAAACTTAATTAGTGCATAGTGACTTAGTGTACATTATACAATTAAGTCAGTGTCTGTATATTATTGTCTAAAATGAGTAACTATCCAAGTGGGGCAAAAAAGCGTAAAATAGCTAAAGAAAGAGCTGTTTTTCAGGCGGCATCTCTAGCAAATGTTCCAAAAATAGACACATTTTTTAAAACACAAAATATTGATAGTAAGCAATCACAGAAGTCTAATTTTATTCATTGCCCACATGATGATTTACCAGGAACTTCAAAAATAAATTTGGAAGGTAGGTATTCATAACATATAGGGTCTTTTTATTCCATAGGCTTCTTTGTATACAATTTTAAACTTCATTATTTATTTTGTTTTAAAACAAAAGTAATAGGAGTTAATGTTTTTAGATATTATCTGATTTTTATGTACTTTTTTAAAAATAAACATACAAACCAGCTATTTTTCTTTCAAATTTGACTTTATCAAAAAAATGACCACCATAAAATAAATGGGGCCCTAAGTAATTTTTAGCCTAGGGCCTATTGTACTGCTAATCCGGCACTGAATGTAAGGTTATGCATATTTTAGGATCGGCCCAGTGTGCGCATGTGTTTTTGTGATAAAACGATGTGAGTTTTCTCTTCAAGAAATAGTCCGCAGAAATGTATAGATAGCTGAATTGGATATCGGGTTACCAAAAGTGAATAAACAAAATACCTAACAAATTTTTACACGTTTGAACAGAATTAATTTGCATAAATTTATGTAAAAACTAACGAAATATAATATAGAAAAAAATTATGGACCATTATGAATGCTAAATACTTCATAACAAATTAAATCGCCTATCATCAATAATTTAAACCTCAATTGGAGTGTGCGTTGGCCACCATGGTTGTTAAATTTAAGCCATAAATTCTTTTGAATAAACATAATTAATTAGAAATCTTGGTGCTTCATTTAAATAACTATTATCGTTGATTATGGTTAATTATAAAATGATATTTTTTAATATTTTTATCGTTTCCATTTAATCATTATTATTCTTATTTGATTTTAACGAGAATAAAATTTATCTATTTATAAAATTGCTTAATTTAAAAGATTAATATCTTTGATTAAAATATTATTTATTATAAAGGATTTACCAACAAAGATATCCTAATATACAGATTGTCCCAAAATTAGCGGCCCAAAGGGTAAAGGTAAATTCCTCTTAAAATTCGAAGAAGAATTTTCTAGAATTCGCAAAATTGCAGGAGTTAAATAACTTTTAAAGCCGCCAACGAGAGCGCAGTATTTCTCGAGCTCCGTGTTTGTTCGAATGTAGGCTGCTTTCTCATTGGCAGCTTTTAAAGTTAAATAACTCCTGCAATTTTTAGAATTCAAAAAAATGGAAAAGAAAAGTTTGTCTTGAATACATTTGCACTTTATAGCATAGCCTAAAGTGCTATGCTATAAAATACTAGATGTAGATACACTTAAATTAGACACTTTTCTTGTGTGATACTTTTTAATAAGTGTGAACATTTTTTGTAATGTTTGTTTATTTCTTCTTAAAGTTACTTGGATGCATTTCAAAGTGCGAATAATTTCAACCCAACAAATATGAAAATGGCAATTTGACAACAAATGCTAAGATTTATTTTTTACTTGGGTCTGTTACAGTAGAAATACCAAGAAATTTTAAGCCTTATCTAAGTTGCGCAACACCTCTTAAAATATGTTTCTAAATCTAATCATTTCCCAAATAATTTACCTATGTAAATGAATTAATTTATTTCGATACAAATTCCTTAAGCAACTTAAAATAATAGTATTAACTTATAAGTAAACCAAATTTAAGTCCAAACGCTAATAAGACATATCTGCCCAAGGACTTATCAGACTTTCAATTATTATTAAGCGACAATATAAGCCTTTTTATTTTCTTAATGCCGGTAATTTATTGAACAAACTGCGAAATATCATTGACTGTAAATTATAGGCTTTCGTATGCTGTGTACATGTTATTTACATGAATTATAATGTGTTTGTCTATAAGAGAGTTCTAATTTTATAAGGCCCAATTTATAGGTAGTTCACTTTACGGATATGTTAATGTAAATCTTTAAAGTCTAGTGCTTGAGAAATAAATTCTCAATTAACATATTTGAATTTTATTTTTATTACAAAATCAAAGGCGCGAAATTTATACTAATAATAGACTTATAAGCCTAAGGATTGATATATGGTCAATTCTCATATAACTTGTTCCGATGCTGTATCCACTTATTTTTGTGAAAACTAATTCTCGCTCAAGGTTTTTTTTTAGTGTAATAAGCATGTAGTATTTCAAGGTAATGGGAACTTAAATTATGACAACCCTAATCTATTAATTTTTTCCTAAAATGCAGGCTTTATGTTGCAAATGTCACATAAGTTACCGGTCACCAACTGCAATATCCTAACATCGATGAATATTTCAACAAAATGGCCGTTCAAACAACTAATGTTAGTGCTTGATTAACTAAAAATAGACTTAAGATTGACGAAAAATTATTTTATCCGAAATCGTCAGTAAAGTAGAACTTTACTGCCGATTTATTTTAATTTACGATTGTTGACTACTTTACTGCCTATTTCGGATAAAATAATTTTTTTGTCAATCTTAAGTCTATTTTTAGTTAATCAAGCACTAACATTACTTGTTTGAACGGCCATTTTGTTGAAATATTCATCGATGTTAGGATATTGCAGTTGGTGATCGGTAACTTATGTGACATTTGAAACATAAAGCCTGCATTTTAGGAAAAAATTAATAGATTAGGGTTGTCATAATTTAAGTTCCCATTACCTTGAAATGCTACATGCTTATTACACTAAAAAAAACCTTGAGCGAGAATTAGTTTTCACAAAAATAAGTGGATACAGCATCGGAACAAGTTATATGAGAATTGACCATATGCAACATGTGATTTAGATAAATACAAAAAAATACATAGTAATAATAGTCACTTAATATTATATAACAAAGTACGACATGAAAAATTGCTATAGATTTTGAAAATAGGCTTAAAAAAAATGATGAAGTGCGATCCAATAAAATGTTATCCAAGGTATTCGCACTTAATAATACTTCGATAACAGCTAGACTGTATATTTGTATAAATAATGTATTCACTAAATAAATGGACAACCATTAAAATTATTTATTGATTTTAAAATTATTTTAATTATAATTATCGTGGCCCATTAAAAGTTTCTGAGGAACTGCAAACGATATTTTAAATAGAACACCCCATATATGTTTACATTTTTAAATTCTTCTTACAATTCTGAGTAAAGTTACCATGTCCTATACCTAAAGTCAATAGTTTTCGAGTTAATAATTTTTTTCGTTAAAATTTGACAAATGCTCGTCAATTAAAAATAGCCTATAACTTATTTGCTATTAGGTTTGCGGAAATGGGGGTGGAAGTTTTGGAATCTTAAAACACTGTTTAACAGATTCCATGTCAATTCTACATTTTTTTAACAAATTACCCAAGAAAACTCAGGAAAATTATGCTAACTTTAAACGTTAACTTTTTTTATTTTAAATGAAGCACTCTGTATGTTGTTACATAATTCAGAAAAATAATCAAAAAGGGGTCATTTTTACCGACTTTGAAGCGCTGTATCTTCGTTATTGTTCGTTTGATTTGTACAGGGTATACTAACAAAAATACGGTCTTAAACATCATATTTTTTATTTACTTAAAAAAAATTCCCTAAAAGTTATTTTTTGAACGTTTTTTTATTATTAAATAAAAGGGCTTTAAAAATATATTCTCGAAAAACCCTCAAACACGTAAACTGAGATATAAGTTGAAGTATTTTTATACAAAATTTCATAAGGATTGGTGAAGGCATTTTAGAGTTAGAATTTTTTTACTTATTATGCGTTAATTTTGACGCGCAGTGTAATAAGAATGGTTGTATAAAAAAAAATTCTACTCCCACCTTTAAAACGCCCTTTATCGTACATGTTGCCATGACACTAAGTGACCTTTTAAATACACATTGACAAGTTGTGGCTTTATGGCGCTTTAGTCACGGGCTGAAGTTAGCAACGGGTTTTTAGTCACGGGCTGAAGTTACTTTTATGTTAGTTGACAGTTGTCAAATGTCATACAATCGTTAAAATAAAGTGCCTTGTAAAATAATACTAAATGTGAAAATTATTTTATTATCTCAATACAAAAATACAAAAATATTAAATAGTTTCTCAACGCCAATATTTGAAAAGTTTATATGAACATTGTACTGACCTTTTAATTTCGCCGGCAGTAAACTATAACTTAAATTCGGGCACGGACTCCACTATAAAGTCCTCATAAAACATTTTCTTTACTTTCACTGTGAAAAACTGTCAATTTCAAGAAATACATTTCGATTTATAACCTTTATAATTGTGTTTATAAAATGTAAAAAAGTGACATTTGACGGTGACACACGGTTTCCCCTGTTGTCTCATAGATGGCGCTCTATACAAATTTTTGATTTAAATCATTTTAAGATAATAATAAGTACTTGTCGTAGAAAAAGTATAGTATGCAAATCGTTTATAAACTTTTCTTTACACTCATTAATTTAAGCACTCGCTCGCAAGCTCGCTCGTGCCTAAATTAAATTCGTGTATAAAATGGCATTTATCAAACTTGATACATAATATACCATAAATGACGTGATTTCGTTAAACGGTGAGACACCGATACGATTTTTCATGGGAAGAAAATCTTGTTGAACCGGTTATCTATCAAGTTTTATAAACGTCATTTTAGTTACGAGTTTAATTAGGCACGAGCGAAGCTTGCGAACGAGTGTCGGTAGAAGTTTATAAACGAGTTGCATACTATTATAGTATAATACTTAATCTATGACGAACACAAAACAAAATTTAAAGCCAATTTTAATTGTTGAAAATTTGACATTTGTCAACTGTCACCCTAATTAAACCATACTTTTTTCCAATTTATAGTAAAGATAACTTCAGCCAGTGACTAAAGGGCCTAAAAGCCACTGTTTCTAACCACCCTGTGAGTAAAACGCCACAGCTTGTCAATTTAGAAGTAGATAATAGTATATTTAAAAGTAGATAATAGTATATTAAGTACCTATCAAGTTTTATAAACGCCATTTTAGTTACGAGTTTCATTAGGCACGAGCGAAGCTTGCGAGCGAGTGTTAACGAGTGCCTGGAGAAATTTATAAAACCAGTTGCATACTAAACTTTATCTACGACGAGCACAAAGAAGAATTTAAAGCCATTGTTTTTAGTTAAACATTTGACATCTGTCAACTGTTAACGGATTTAACCTGACTTTTTCCCAATTTATAATAAAGCTAACTTCATGCCGTGACTAAAATACCCAAAAGATAATTTATAATAAGGCTAACTTTAGCCAGTGACTTAAACGCCATAAAGTCAAAGCTCGTCAATGTAGGAGTAGATAAAATCATTTAAAAGAGCAGGATAAAAAATATAATGTTAATTTAGAAAAAAAAGTCGCTGTTAGTAAAAAACTAATTTTTTTAATGAAAAAACACTTTTAAAGCAAGTATTACTTTTTACTCTTTCTACTTTTGCTTTTTAAAGTTTTTTTAACCCCCTAGGGGTGCGGAGCGAAGCCTGCTAGTATTCCATAGTTTATGTATAAATCTAAAATGTATTTTCATAATGAAACATTAATTTATATGCATGTATTTAAATATAGAAACACCTTTAAATATGTGAAACTTAATAAATTAATTCAACAGTGATGTTTAGTGTTTGTTTATTGGCACTTGGTAACAAATTGCTATTTATGTGGCAGATATGTTCATTAAATATTGTAATTAGTTGTTTATATATATTCAATACAAGATATTTTACAATATTTTAGTGAAAAGTGAAATTTAAAAAATTATTTACAGCTTATTATAAATCACATGATTTTAAAGTCAGTGCACTGGTTTTATGCCTAGAGCACTTGATAATTTAATTTTTTAACTGTTTTAAATTGCTCCTTCTGAAATTTTTTTTATTTAAAAAAATGCTTTTCTACTGCATTATATTGTGTAAAGGTAATTAAATAATTTTACTGTAAATTATATCATTATTTTTTTTCGGCAAAAGTAATAAGGGACAAAGTTATTATAATTATTATTTTGCCATTTTTTTGCCAACATAAGTAAAATATCCGACAAGTCAATTTTAAGTCTAGTTTTCATAAAATATTTAGAGGTTGTACAAGGCGGTTAGCGAATTAAAAAAAATCTGCTTAGAAGGGCTGAAATCTAACAAATTTAAATGAGCTATTGAAATTTCTTACCTTGCATGAGCCATCGATGCAAATTCCTTTGGTACCCTTGGGTGCATTTTTGCCTATAGATGTCGTTGGTCTATTACAGGCAGTTCCATCGATGACGGTTTTGTTTAAGGTGGCGTAGAAACTCATTCCCATTGGTCGACAGTTCAAGGCACACTCGTCGGGGGCTAAAATATATATAAGATTTATAAATAAAAATTGGAATAATAAAATAAATTTTTAATAATATTCTCTTAAGCTTTTTGATTTTTTAACATTTTTGTAAAAAAAAATTAAAAAAGTGGTTATTTTAGAGGCAAGTAAATAAAGTATTTGGGTAACATTTTATAAAATAATAAAGGACAACACATTGACGCCCAACTTATATGTAACTAACATGGTGATTAGGTACTTTTCTGTACTGCAGTGGCGGCCCGCGACCTTATTAATTATTATCAAAATAATTTTATACAAGGTTTTAATAAAAAAAGAAAATTTCCACACCACCTCCGTTAATAAATAATAAATCTGTTAAACTGTTATTTAATATTTATTATTTCTACCAAAGTATAACCTGTTATGGTGATAACTATAGCCTGCCCCTTTAGAAATTTAATAATTAAAGAAAGGCTCCTAAAAAGGCCACAAAAAGAAAATATTAAAAAAGGCAAGTTTAGGTATTATTACACAAACAAATAAAATACAACAATATTTATAACCTAAATAATTTTATTTTCTTAAAGAATGTCGTTTATCACGATACTGCAGTTAAAATATTTTTGTAACAGAAAAAAGAACGTTCTACCTCGCTTTTACCTTTTGAAAATTTTTTAAATAAATTTACCCTGTATTTTTATCTAAAAAATATTTAGTTTTTGTTGTATTTTTGTTTCGATGGCTCCATCTCGCATGGCTTTATCCTTACACCTTTTACAGTTTTAAAAGTTTTTGAAATACATTTACCCTGGATTTTTATCTAAAACATATTTTAATTTTTGTTGAATTTTTGTTTTGATGGCTGCCGGAATGCAATTTGCAATTGATTCTAGTAAAGCGAGTTTATTGAATTCTAATTGTTTAATTGATTCGGTCAGTTTAAAGTTCGATGCTATAAATATTAAATTATTTTTATACTCGCATTAGTGAAAAAAAGTCGTACCAATGTCAATTTTTGAGAAAATATTATTAGACTAAAAAATACAGTCAATAAAAAATAAATATAAAAAAATCAAAAGTACTTAAAAGGTATTAATTATATATTTTATTTTAGGCAAGCATTTAGGCTCCTTACGCAAGCATTTAAGCGTTTTAGTGAAAGGTTTATGCATTAAAAAAAGGGGTATTTCCACGAAACCTTACCCCACCTTGACAAAAAATCAGATGTGTTATTTAACAAAATAACAACTATATCTGAAGTCAAATAATTGCGACGTAATTTATAACCTTAAAATATTCGTACATTGTGATGCTAAGAAGCTAACATCACGGAAAAAAATAATCGGTAGACTCTACCGAAAAAATCGGTAGACTCTACCGATAAAATCGGTAGTCTCTACCGAAAAAAAATCGGTTCCCTCAACCGATTTTTATCGCTAGCAGCTACCGATTATTTTCGGTAGAGTCTACCGATTTTTTCGGTGCAGGCTACCGAAAAAATCGATTACCAATTTTTGAAAATTTTTGTATTTTTTTAGCGAGAAGTTAAATACTCGCTTTTTATTAGATAGAAAATAGTATTTTTTTTTGAGGTACCTATAAATAAATTTGAAATACAAAAATATTAAAAATGAGGAGTAATTTTTATTAAATTTTTTACAATTCTAAATAAATATTAAATTAAATGTCTGGTGGCTACAAAGTAGAGATTTTTTTATTATATTTACATATAAAATAATTGACAAAACTGTATGTATTTATAATTGGATAAATAAACTTTCTCTTAAATAGATGATAAAAAAACCCATTTCTTTGAATAGCATATTTTAAATAATTACAATGAATACCATCTCAAAATGTTTGACTGAAAAGAGTAATTTTTATTAACATGAATAATGTTTAATATTATTTTTAAATGTTAATATTTTTAAGTATTAATATATTTTTTTTAATTTTCTAACAGCGCATCGATGCGGATTTTCTCGGTTACGGCTACTGAAAAAATCGGTAGACTCTACCGAAAAAATCGGTACCTACTACCGAAAAATAATCGGTAGCTACTACCGATAAAAATCGGTTGAGAGAACCGATTTTTGTTTCGGTAGAGACTACCGATTTTTTTGGTAGAGTCTACCGATTTTTACGGTAGAGTCTACCGATTGGCAATCGGTAGCTGCTACCGATTGCCAATCGGTAGCCTCTACCGATTATTTTTTTCCGTGATTAAGAATAAACAGGAAAGAGATTCAGAACTCCATAAAATGTTCAAATGTCGCACCCATTGCATTTTAAGAAAATTTTAGAAAATAAAGTATGCAATTTTTGTATATTTAAAATACGTGCTTGTTTAAGGTTACTATTCAAGTTGTACACAAAAAAATATTACTATATGCTTTCATCCAAAATATTTCAGTATCAACTTTAGAAGCCAACTTGGTCGCACTTGCCGATTTTCTAAGGTCATGACGTTATAAAAGGTTTTTTTACAAGTTTTTATTGACATTTTGTTTGAGTTAAATACCTAATTTTTCATACTATTTTTTATAATTTTACGTACCTTAATATATATGAACAAACATTTTATTATCATAAAAAAACGCAGTTTTAGTGTCGCACCCGTTACAATGGAAATTCCCAAAGGCGAAAAAATGCAAAAATTAAAATGGGTAAAATTGCACTAAAAATGTTTAAAACGCGCATTTTGCACTATGAATTTTTAGCGTTCTATCAAAATTGACAATAGAATATAAGAACTAGTGATAACCAAATTGTTTAATAAATTTGATTTGATTTGATGTACCTATGTAAGTAAGTAAGTAAGTATTTTAGGTAAATGTCATATTAGGTTCTCCTATAATTGAATCGCCAAGTCCGCAAAATGACGTTTTGTCCTAAGAGAGCGAAGTCCAGGACATGTTTACAGTATACTGCGGAATTTTTATGTTTTCTCATTTGTACTGTTTTTTTAATTACCGATTTAATTTAATGAATTAATAAGTTTAATTATACTTTATTGCAACAGAGCAATATTTTTGGTATACAATCCCGGGGCATTCGCCATTTTTGAAAAATTGCAAATTATGGGCAAATCAAGCGACCTTTTATCAGTCATCTAAAATCTGAAATTAGCAACGATGACCGGGCAATTTCGCCGCTCTTAAACACCAATAAAATTAAAATCCTTAATTCTCGATTAGCAATGTGTATTTCTACTTTAAATGGGCTTAAGTATGTGAATGGGCTTAATCCCGGTCTCCAGCATGCACAGCACTGCCACTGTGTAGCTGCATAGTGTAAACTTTTTTTAATGCCAATGGTTTAATTGAACTAACAAAAAGCAGTGCGCTACAACGCAGCTATGCGTATAATGGAAATTAGTTAAATAAAATGAAGTGGTAGTGGACTGGGAAATCGGAACGCCTGCTGCGATGCAACTCTATGCTATGCGTATAATGGAAATTAGTTAAATAAAATAAAATAGTAGTGGACTGGGAAATCGAAACGCCTGCTGCGATGCAACTCATTATACGTTTCTATGGTGTAAGTGTTAGTATAGTTATGATTGGTTTTAGGTAAAATACCTATAAATAATAATTACTGTTTTTTAATTTTAATATTTTAGGTCATTTCTGCTGAACATTTAAATTAAACATACAATTCGCAAAGAAATAATGAAAATTATGTAAGTTTTTCATTTTAAAGGTATTATAATTATATACACAAGTGTATGTATTAATTAACCAATCATAACTATACTAACAAAAAAGGCATAAGGGGATAAGTCAAAAAAAGCAATTTTTCAGTAGAGCCTTAAACGTATTCGCATTAATTCAGGAAACATATTTATGGTTAGCGGGTATACCCTTTTGTTAGCCCATGTCATATGCTAACAAAAGAGTATACCCGCTACACATAAATATATTTCCTGAATTAATGCGAACACGTTAAAGGCTCTATTGAAAAATTGCTTTTTTTGACTTATCCCCTTATGCCTTTTACCCACAGACTTACACCATACACTACTTAAGTGTATTAAGTGTATAAGTGTATTAAAAAATTCTAAAATGACTTTTTGTTTTTTTCTTTAAAAACTTTTTGATTTAAAAAAACGAGATAATTTTCCAAACCTTAATAAAAAAACACAATTTCATAAATTATTTTTTTTAAAGTTATGTATGTTTTATATAAATGATAATATACCTAAAAAATCTTTAATTTAAAAAAATACTTGTAAAATCTCTTTTAAACTACTTAAAAAAAACAATCGGTTTATCTTAAAAAATGGAAACATTATTTTTTTCAAATTTTTATATATAGATTTTTTTGTTTTTTTTAACAAATTTTTATTTTTTTTAATATTGTTTATTATAATTAAAAAATGTAAATAACATTTTATTGATTTCTGTGCCTGTATACATGTATTTGTAATATAAATATAGTAGGCAACCAATATTGCAAAGACTGAAATGCCTTCCATCTCGCCACCGAGCCGGGCTCGAAGCGCGTCTCCCGAATGGTATGGACTAATGCACCAAACCCACCAGCACTGACAGATAGCGTGTTTCGACCTGTTGGGTCTCATCAGTG
Source organism: Brassicogethes aeneus (assembly GCA_921294245.1). Classification (NCBI taxonomy): domain Eukaryota; kingdom Metazoa; phylum Arthropoda; class Insecta; order Coleoptera; family Nitidulidae; genus Brassicogethes; species Brassicogethes aeneus. The sequence goes on along the minus strand of OV121133.1, from coordinate 56,868,062 downwards.
TCAGGCAGTCGGTGACGGGAGACACGGATGTGTCCGTTTTAGCTCTTCCACAAGAAGAACTCAAAATCAGACACCATCCTAAGAAGAGCAAGCCAAGCGCTCCTACGAGAAGCCATTCAAGACACGAGGAGACTTTTGGATGCAAACAACAAATAACTCTTACAACTACACCTGAAACTCAGCAATCTCTTACACCCTGCACTAAGGAATATGGTAGACCAGCTATCCAATTTCCGATCACAAACGGACGCCGAATGGACCACTAACAAACAAAAGAAGAAGTTTGAAGAGCTAAAACGGACACAAAAGCCTCACAAACAAATCCAACCACTCGACATCAAGAAATTCATACACAACATATCAAGCTTCCCACTGGATAAGGCCGCACAGAACGTCCTAGCCAAAGGATTTAACTATGCCGTAGCACCTACCCAAATCCCAGTTGAAGACATCATCTGCAACATAGAAGCAGCCATAGCGGAAAGGCCAGCCATTACAGCCGACACCATATGACAGGATGTAACACGTATCTTGAGAAGTGCCAAACCACCAAAAAGGAATATTTCACGATAATAACATCTTGCCCTAAAGAAACTGAAAGAAAACAAGGACATCATCATCCTCCCAGCAGACAAAGGAAACGCTACGGTAGTAATGGACATACAAGAATACAATGGCAATGGCCCAAAGCTATACGGCCTTCCGAAGATACACAAGGAAGGAACACCACTAAGACCTATCGTCAGTTCAATAGGCTCACCGCTACAAGAGCTCGCAAGATTCTTGGCTAAGCAGCTGCAGCCGTTCGTCGCAGAAGCGGAATCTTACTTAAAGAACGCAAACCACTTCATCGAGCGCATAAAGAAAATAAAACTGGAACCAGGCGACATGCTCGATGTCGTATCTCTCTTTACGAATATTCCAGTCAGCGAAGCCTTGGAGACAATTCAAAGAAAACACCCAATAAGTAATGACAAATACAAATACAAATACAGACACATATAAAATCAACAATATGCAATAAAATTAAATGGTGTAAAATACAAATAAATACAATAAATGGTAAATAGGAGAGGGTCATAACAAGAAACACCTAAACATGGCCAAAACTCTAACCACCAGAAAGTGTCGGGCTGAATAATAATATAAAGATATTTTTATCACATATAGTCACGTTAAAGTCATCAAATATTCCAAATAAAGCGCTAAGATAAGCAGTTTAAATCTAAGTCTCTATCCAGAATCTATTAAAAGGCTAAACGGTACTATTACCTTACCATGTAATGGTAATATCAAATTTTATAATAATAATAGCAATAATAATAATAATAATAATTATTATAACAATAGCATTTTATAAACCCTACCCAAGTAATACCAGTATTATAATGATAATATAATTGTTATAGATGTTTTAGCCGTATGATATCAGCATGGTTTTCCTTTTCCACAAGCTTTCAAATGATGTATCACTTGATATACCTTTGCATTTGAAAAAAAAAGGTGGTTTCTTATATTTTTAAGATTTACCACAATTTACCCAGGTAAATTTATAAATTGACCTGTTTTTGGATTTTTTTTAAAAGTAAGTGGTTTTTAAAATACAGAATTTATTCCAGTTAAGATTTCCACCCTGTATATATTTATATATTTATTTTCTTCTTAGATGAATCAGCGACTTAGATCCCTTTAAAACTGTAATTTCGAAAAAAATCATTTTAGGTCAAGCAGGTCGAAACTACAAAAAATTAATCTATTTATCTGAAAGTTAATCCGGAGACATACTGTACATGTATATACAATATTAATTGTTTTTGTATATGTGTCAAAAACTGTTTTTTTTATTTAATTTTTAATTATTAACAATTATTAATTATTATTAATTGAAACAAAACTTAAAAATCACTTAAAATAGAGTAATATCTCGTATTTTTTCTTTAAATCAAAATTTGAAACAACAGGATACATTAATATGAGGCTAAGTTTTATATAAGTAATCAAAAGAAGAAAACTCCGATATCTAACGTATCAATTTACCTTGTAAAAACGGTTCCCAATAGTACGTGTTCCCCTTAAATTTTCTGTTGTTGAAAGTTGCGCATTGTTCGTGTCTGAAATCGCGGCCGCCCGGACAATCCTGCAACAAAATTAAAAAACAAAGGTCAACAAAGAAAAATCACGCATCGAAAAACAAAACAATGTCTTATTATGGGTGGGCCCTGTGAAATCGGTAGCGAACATCTCTTTCTTCATACATAGTCTATTATTTCGGATAATGACAAGGAACTCGAAATTGCCAAATTGAATAAGAAATAAATTGAATTTTCGTAATCGATTTTTTATGATATCCCTCTAAAAACACAACCGCATAAAAAATATAATTTACAAAAAAAACAGAATATATTAGTTTTGTAATTAACTATTTGTGTTATGTGTTATTTTTAAAAGGTATTCAAAGATTTTTAATTGAAAATTTAGATCAATCATATTTATACAATTATTGTTTATTTATAAGTAGTAAAAATTAAATTGGGAACTTTTAGTTTTCTTTTTGAAACTTATAAAGAAACAAACAAAACGTTTTTCTCGATATATAAAATTTTATTTTCTTTACTTACTTGCTCTCTATAAATTCCTTTTTACGTACTACTAGTAAGAAAAGCTAAAATTCGTGTGTGTTTATAACTTTAAAACAATCAAAACTTTACTCAATCGGCGTTATATTTAATTTTCAACACACGAAATCGTAAAAAATAATTGAATTACGCATTTTACTGTCATAAATATAATTTTGCACCATTACGAACTTCGAAATTCCTTTGGCGTTATTTATAGATACATATACGTTGTAAAAATAATTTTCAATAAAAGATATATCGATATCATCTGTAATGTTTAATAAAAGATGCAGAACGATTTATCGGGGTTTTCAAAGATGTTCAATAAACAATATTTATTTTCAAGCGTTCTATAATTTAAACCTTATTATTATCAAAAGTCGCTAAAGTAATTCACAGTGTCCCTGAACGAAGTTTAGGTCACATAAAAATGACGCCAAAAACTGATTGCAGTTTCTTGTTCGGGACCCTTTGGTGACTTAAAAATGATATTTACCAAAATCCTAGCTGATCCTCTTTTCGAAATTTTTTGAAATTTTTTTTTTTTTAATTTTTGTCTACCTTTGACAGAGTACCCATTTGTACACCGACTTTAATAATATTGGAGTACCTATATTGTTAAGGAGATTTGGAGAATACTGTTTATACTGTGCACATCATTTAATATATACAGGGTTAGCCAAAAATTGCTTCTTTTAATAAAGCAAAAGCGTAAATTCATGATTTTGGCATAACACGCAAAAAATATATATACCCACCCATGTTTTTTTAGATATTTTTATGTTTATCAGGCTACAAAATGGGATTCTTATCAAGACTTTATAAGAAAAATTGATTTTGAATAAAATTAAATAAAATAAATTTTTTTGGAGATAAATCTGTTTTGTGCATTATGCTTTTTACTATATAAAAACGTGATTTTTGGCTAATCCTGTATAAATCTAATGATGTGCTCAGTATGAAAACAGTATTCTCCAAGTCTCGTTAACAATATACTCCAATATTATAAAAATTGGTGTACAAATGTGTACTCTGTCAAAGGTAAGATAAACAAAAATTAAAAAAAAAAATTAAGAATTTTCAAAAAAATTCGAAAAGAGGAGCAGCTAGGATTTTGTTAAATATCATTTTAAAGTTACCAAAGGGTCCCGAACAAGAAACTGCAATCAATAAAAATCGGTGTACAAATCTGTACTCTGGCAAAGGTAGACTTTGCGATAAACAAATAATTTAAAAAAAAATGATTTTTTAACAAATTTAAAGAAAAGCAGTTAGAATTTTGGTAAATACCGTTTTTAAATCTCCAAAGAGTGCCGATCAAAAAACTTTAACCAGTTTTTCGTTCAAAATTGAAATTAAACAAAATTTTAAATATTCTCTAAGCGTTATTTTATTTAATTTTATTAAAAATCTATTTTTTTAATAAAAGGTTAATAAGTCCACCCTGTATATATCAAATGATGTGAACATTATTAAAAAGTATTCTTTAAGTCTCCTCAATAATATACTCTAATTTTATAAAAATCGGTGTACAAATGTGTACTCTGTGAAAGGTAGACTTTAAAATAAACAAAAATTTAAAAAAAAAATCATAAATTTTGAAAAAATTTCGAAAAAAGGATCAGCTAGGATTTTGGCAAATATCATTTTTAATTCACCAAAGGGTCCCGAACAAGAAACTGCAATCAGTTTTTGGCGTCATTTTTATGTGACTTAAACTTCGTTCAGGGACACTGTGAATTGATTATCGCCTAGGATGTAAAAATAATTAGACCAATCGGGATTTTTTTTTACCTCCTAGTTACTCGGGTAGGAACTAGTCAGATCTACCTAACCTCACTTTCTACTTTTAATAATTATAACTATACGTATATATAGTACCTATTATATATTATATACTATAAGTATATAGTTGTTTGTTTTATGTATCGTTTAAAAAATAAAATTGTGCCTTGAATATAAAATGTTGTATGTCATTCTGCTGAGAAGTGTCTTCTTGTGCTTCGTTTAAAACTTTGAGCTAAGCATAAAACAACTTACATTAAATGTGTGAAATTTTCAGCCTAATAATAAAATTATTATTTAAGGAGGGTAAAAATTGCCTTACAGTTCTTTTTTTAATAAACGTTGTCTGAACTTTTTATTTTTAATTTAGCAAAAGTAAACATTACCTTTCTGTTGCAAAGGAGTATCCTTTTGTACAGTCCAATACAAGAGCTTGCATATCTCCTACGCCTTAATCTTCTTGCAAATCTGAAATTTTAAATATATTTAAATAATGCATAAAAATATCTACAAATTAAGAAAAAATAAATGTTTTTTGTTGTTGTCGAGACAACAGCATACTGATGGGTAAGCATTAGGGATAATTTATGAATAATAAGCGGGTATATTTGATTCAAATTGAAAAGTTTTGTTTACCAACAGTTTTACAATGTATTGGAACAGTTTTAAAGTTCACCACCCTCTTTAAAATATTCGTACACTGTCTTTAAAATATTCAATACGAAAAGAAATCTATTTATTTTATTGCGTTTCTCAACGTTGTTTCAAAAAGATGTGCATTATAAAAAAATTGTTATACAACTATTAATTGAATGGGACACACCAAGAAGCAAAAACATATTTGAATAATCTCGTTTTTATTGATTTTATCGTTTTTATTGATTTTATAACATTTTTTCTCCGAGTGAAGGGCATGTAGTATCATTTTAAAGGGACTTATTTATTAAAATTTACGGATAAAATTTAAATTTGTGAAGTCAGGGGGCGGGGGTGGTACATTTTGTGACTTCGTGTGACAACCAGGTAAATGGGGTCAAAAATGTCGAAATTCGCATGACGAAGTATGTGAACGGCCCCTAACTAATAAAGACTATTTTATATCTTTTTGATTTATTACTACAAATACCACGCAAATATGCCAGTAATTATACAACCTGACGAACAAGTTAAAGGTAATTATTAAGCCAAGTATGTGATTAAAGTGTACGCTTAAGATTATGATTCTATATGTAATTAAAATTGAATGAAAAGTGGAAAAAAATCAAAAACTTTGTAAAAAGTAGCTGTCTATTTTGATGCCTCGCATAAAACAAACAAATTTTCAATATACATATTATTAATTACGACGTTGATAGCTTATTTCCGTCGATATATCGCAGACTGATATTCATAAAAACCCGTACACATAGTGATATTAATTTATTTTATTACATCCGGCAAAGGCTAGCCGAAATGCACTTTCGCAACTTTACGAAATATTTGAATATAAATTAATATTTATTAAATATTTGGTAGAGTTGACGTCATCAAAATTTAATTATACAACGGAAAAAAAAAATAAGCTAAAAAGACGAAAAAAATTAACTTGTACAATTGTGTTAACACGATATAGGAGTAAAACTTTTTAGCAGTATTCAAAATAATACCAGGAAAGGGGTTAGAAAATTGGATAAATTTGTGGAAAAAATTTTCAAAAGCATACACCACCTATTGAATTTCTAATTTTAATTTATTATTATTCTGTACTTTCGTCAGATTCACACAAATCAATAGGCTTATGATAACCAAGGTGAGATTCATACTGTATGAAATAATCATTTTGTATTGTAATACGTACGGTAGGGCAAAATCAAAGCCGTGCGTAAAGACGTTTTACTTAAAAAATTGCTCTTCATTTATCTTCAAAACCTGACATAATACCAAAAAATGTAGTTAAAAGTTTAAATCGCGCACTTTAGGTACTCCCTACCCTACTAGTAGTATACTATTTTCGACACCTAAACAAACCACGTGCTAAGGTGATTACTAAGTATAGATATTTAAAGGGCGATGATTGTCTAATGAGTACCCTGATCTCGTACTATAAATCAAATAATTTCGATTCCACTGCTGTGTGTGTAAATCACAGGTTACTTTGTAGATTAAAACAGTCGATAGGGCAGCCGTTTCAATCAAAACTTTTATTTATTTACTATCGCCTCTTGAATTTTTATGGGCCATAATTTCCAACAATTAACGGGTGTTTACACTTTTGGAACCGCACTACATTTTTAGTGTATCTAAGATCTAGTAAATTAGTAGAGGTAAAATATTAAATAAAATAAATGTTTTCTTTCTATTTTAAAACAATTTACATATTACATGTTTACATTGTTTTAAATTTAGTAGGTTCCATTATAAAATTAGTCCCAACAATGTTACTTTCAAGCACAATAAGTGCTGTTTGGCGTTACTGGAAGAATAATTTGTTACCTAATTGCAAAACCGCAAGAGAATCGTTTAATCAAAACGCCTACTGTTACTTATGTTAAAGGATCCTGCAAGATAGCAAGTGGTTGTGATCGATCTAGTGTGCGCTAGATATTCGATAAATCACGTAGGTACGCGATATGTTATTATATCGCTTTTACACGAATAATTATCGGAAGGAATGTGTATGTGTGTGTATATAAACCGAGGCATGAATTAGATAAAACAATATTATTATTTATTGACATAAAGAAAACTGCATTCTTAATACTGCATGCTGGATATTTGGGGCCATTGAGCATTTTGGACAAATATGCAGACTTTGTTTTGAGTAAATTTTGGTACCTAACAAATGAGTCGAAAAACATTATGAATAAATAATATTTTATAAATAAATAGTAAAAATATTTGGGCGTGCGAGAAGGAAATGACGTGTTCTCACGCCCTTAGCACTCCAATGCGTCTAAACAATGAAACATTAAGTTATTGGCACGTTGACTAAATGTCATCGACAGCTATTTTTTCAATTGCAAAAGTCTACTACAAAAATGCTAAAGAAACATTGTGGTGTATTATTTTTTCATTAGTTTAAAAAGTCTCTGTACGTATATTTTTATGTGTGGAGAGAGTTGAGGAAAGGCAACTGTTATTCAAAAAATATAAAAGGAAAACAGTATAACTTCATTAATAAATTAACGGAAACTCTAGTGTCACCCTAAGTTATTCTTTAAAAATCAATTTTCAGGCTTCCGTTCAAAAACCTATCAAAATATTTTTATTAGCTGCGTCTTCACTCATCATTTACAAAAGAAAACATCATTCAACGCCTTCTAAGTAAGTTGTTGATACATAGGTAAGCAGCTATGAATATTTTAACCACAAAACAGTGCGGTATCATGGAATAAGTAATTATTAAATGAAAATTCATAAACCATATATCAATTTGAATTAAAATACCGCGCAATTGACAGCGCATTTAAAAATGAATTATGTGTTTAAGCGAACACGAACAAAAATAAAAGAAGTGTGGGGAGTTACATATGAGATGAAGTTTGGCAAAAAAATTAAAATTTTAACAATAATAAATTTATCATTATATTTTTATAATCTATTGTGAATTGTGAAAACAAATTAATAGTTCAAAAAATACGCTTTATCTACGACTACTAATTAAATTGTCAAAAACAGTTCCGTCAACTTGCATGTAAGTAGGTCATACACTGTTACATAATGGAAGTGTATAATTATAATTTTTTTAAACGTACAATAATTTTTATATTATAAGACTTATAAGTCTATATAGAAAGAGTTCATTTTAATACTACAGTTCATTTTTTTTTATCTGGACTCGTGTTTTTTTTGTTAGGTTGGTGGCTTATGCCAGTTTGACTTAGTATTTTTAGTATTTAAAAATGGTACTTCTGCTAAAGAATTTAATTAAATACTTTGACAATGTCAAATTGACAATAATATTTTATTATTGATAATTTACTTGTCAATTATAAATAAAAAGATAATTATGCCAAAAATAATAGCAACGAATTCGAATGTAAAAGCACTTTTGAGGGCAAAACTTCATTTTGATCAAATTATGCCAAATGCCACAATGGAAGAAAAAGTACATCGCCTTATGGACATTTTTGGAGTAAAAAAGTAACGAATTTGGTTTTATAAATATTACATCGAAGAATATTTTAGCTATTTTAAAAACTAAATAAGCCCTAGTAATAATAGTATATTCTGTAACAAGTTTGGAATACGGCATATTCCGCTCGAGTAAAAAGTTTGTCACACGAGCCGAAGGCGAGTTTGACAGTTTCACGAGAGCGGAATATGCAATTCCAAACGTGTTTCAGACTATACTTTTTCTACGTTTCCAAAAAAATACCATAGAAAAATAATTTCATTGGCAGAAAGTGAGGTTGGATCGGTTTAAAATTTCTTAGATATTAAACACAGAGATGTCGCCACCAGTGTTTATTCCGTCATACGATGCATCGGATGATAGAATAATTCATTTTGTAATACTTTAAGGAATATACATATGTCATTCCACATTAAAAAGTTATATTAGAAAAATTTCTAACCACTTATAACAATACAATTAAATAATGTTCTGAAAAGTTTGTATTTTTAAAGCGTGTCCCTTTTGAGTTATTTCAGATTGAAGATACTTGATTTTAGACGAATAGTATAGTTAAAACACAGGTAAAACAATAAATATAAATAAGTTTTGTCATTATTGGTTAATTTAATATGAATTGAATCCAATATTCAATCATTGAACTTCAATGACTATGCCAAAAAGCGTGGGGCGCTTTTTGGTTTTGTTTCTTCGAGAAGCATGTATTTTTAATTAATTTTTATAAAGCTTTCTACGCGTTTTGGCATAGTCATTAAACATTAATTAAAAATGACAAATTTATCAATGGATATTTTAGGTAAATTACATTATTTTATACTCATTTAAGCGTTAAATCGTGTTTTTTAGTTTCTGAAAACTACACATTAATTTATTTATTCTAACAAACCACTTCTTTAAATCACCCTGTGGATAGCCGGAATATATTTTCTCAGTAAAATTAAAATTTAAAACGGGTGTTGTTTAATTATGCGGCGCCCGACTTCTAGATATTCTCTCTACGGGTATCAAGTTAACATGTAAAGGTATACCCTTTATCTTAGACTTAAATTTGAATAAGCAATTAGTAAAGAAAGCAGGGGTCAAATGAATTCGATCGTTTTTAAAATGAAGAGGCATAAGACGTTTTTAACACCAAACAATTAAATATTCAGACTAAAAATCATTAACCATTCCTGGGTTTACGATGTACTTAACTCTGGCTCGTTTGTTTATTGATTGTTTTATTGGATTTTTCTGCTCGAAACTATTAGTGGTATGTCAGAATTTTAATTAGCAGTAGCAGAAAGTGATATTTTATGGGTTTAAGATTTTTTTTATGTTTTATTATTCTGCGCGCCTTTTAAAACTGTATAGGGCAAAGTGTTCTAGGAGTGCGCAGCTAAGGTAAAGCGTTAAAAAGTCCGATATTTTTTGTTTAGTACTGCGCACTTTTGGCCACTCGACTATTGGTAATTTAAAACAGATTAAACCATTTTAAATACTTTAAAGCTTATAATCAACAAGCAATAATAATTATTATAAATTAGTTAGGTTAACGATACCATAAAGTATGATTTGCAAATTAGTTAATTTAACTTTATGTGTTTTTGTTTCTAATAATAGCATCATAGACTATAAATTAATTCATAGCGCCAATACAGCCCAGTTTAGTACAGTAGTTTGTTTATTATAATTTAAAGTATTAATTTCAATAGAATTTGTTGCTAACGCATTTATGTTATTTAAACCACATGCTATAAAAAATATTTTTTAAATTAAAGTGTATGAGTGTACCTATTTATAAATATGTTTTAATTTTTATAGCCATCTATGAGTAAATATGTCTACATTTTTTTTACAATACATTCTGTCTGGAATTTAAACAGAAGCAAGGTCATTTAATATTGTAAATTACAATTTGTAATACAAAGTATGGAGTTGTGGTGTAATTGTAACACGATGCTGATTGCAATACTGTATTTATTTACAAATAAACTATTTACAATAAGATGGTAGCTGTTGTCTTCTATGATGTCGATTGTTGTGTTGTATGATGCAGACTGTCTTTGATGATGGTGTGCCTGGTTTTTATATGCAGAAACAGTAATACCCAAAAATACCAAAGCTTAAGCCAGGTAGGTTCTACAGTAAACGCTTGTTTACAAACTATAAACTTAAAATTTACAGGTAATAGTATTTACATAAGATATCTATTAAACAATTGTTGTGATTTAAATTTAATGTTGGGGAAGTTTGAAATTTAATAGTGAGCAGACAACATATTTGCGTATTTACGATTATTGGGATTATAAGACTATTTAAATTTGGAATTTAATGGTGAGCTTAAAATATTAAATTTCGTGTTTGCCTTGGTTGATACCTGAGTACGGGCGAAATTGCCGCTACAGTACCCCCCTACCAGTAATTGCCGGAAATTAATTGATTCCTGCTTGGAGGCGTTCCGGGAATCGGACACGTCTTCCGTAACGTGTGGTGTTCCCCGGGGTAGAAGGTCCAGGTGTCTGGTTGGGTGGTGGTTCTGGGCATTCAGCGTTGGGATGTCTGCTTGGGGCATCTTGTGTTGAGTCATCTCGCGTTGAGGCATCTTGTGTTGAGGCATCTCGTGTTGAGGCATCTCGTGTTGAGGCATCTCGTGTTGAGGCATCTCGTGTTGAGGCATCTCATGTTGAGGCATCTCGTGTTGAGGCATCTCGTGTTGAGGCATCTCGGGTTGAGGCATCTCGGGTTGAGGCATCTCGGGTTGAGGCATCTCGTGTTGAGGCATCTCGCGTTGAGGCATCTCGCGTTGAGGAGGATTGAAGCCGTTGAACGTTAGAGCTGTTGCTCGTTAAAGCAGTTGTACGTTAGAGCTGTTGAACGTTAGAGCGTTTGAACGTTAGAGCTGTTGAACGATAGAGCTATTGAACGATATAGCTGTTGAACGTTAGAGCTGTGGTTGTGGCCGTCATCCAGTGTTTGGATGATTGAGCTGTGACCGTCATCCAGCGTTTGGATGGTTGGTTAGTGGTATCCAACATTGTCAACTGTGGTTGACCTTAGTGCTGGAACCAGTGTGGACCGTGGCTGTGGATATTGGCCCCCAGTACTGTCATACTGAGGCAGATCTTAGTGCTGGACATCAGTGTGGACCGTGTTGTGCACCGCAGCGTAGGGGAGTGCTACAAAGCTCGCTACGTTTGCGAATGATTGCCGTAGGCCGGAAGCTTTGGTCTTCGTCATGTTGGTAGCACTGATTTATTCTTCCACAAATACTTGCATGTTCGAATCACGTCGGGGTCACCAATTTATGGAGTTGTGGTGTAATTGTAACACGATGCTGATTGCAATACTGTATTTATTTACAAATAAACTATTTACAATAAGATGGTAGCTGTTGTCTTCTATGATGTCGATTGTTGTGTTGTATGATGCAGACTGTCTTTGATGATGGTGTGCCTGGTTTTTATATGCAGAAACAGTAATACCCAAAAATACCAAAGCTTAAGCCAGGTAGGTTCTACAGTAAACGCTTGTTTACAAACTATAAACTTAAAATTTACAGGTAATAGTATTTACATAAGATATCTATTAAACAATTGTTGTGATTTAAATTTAATGTTGGGGAAGTTTGAAATTTAATAGTGAGCAGACAACATATTTGCGTATTTACGATTATTGGGATTATAAGACTATTTAAATTTGGAATTTAATGGTGAGCTTAAAATATTAAATTTCGTGTTTGCCTTGGTTGATACCTGAGTACGGGCGAAATTGCCGCTACAACAATTTGTAATACAAAGTTATTTTGCTGCACGACCGTCAAACGTAGTGCGGCAATAGTACGAGTAACACAATAAATCGAGTTTTTATACTATTTTGTCTATTTAATAAATAGACGAAATAGTATAAAAACTCGATTTAGTGTGTTACTCGTATTTATCAATCTAATTAAAAAAACAACAACTGTAATTCATGTTGGCACAATTAACGTAAAGCGAAATGTCAAAATTAAATATTTAATATTAGTCAAAATAAAACCTCAAATTTTGTTTTGTCTATTTTAATGCTTCTAAGAGCTAAACACAGTTTACATTTACTTCTAATGATTTTTTTAACATTTTATAATATGATTTTGATAAACAAAACCAAAAAAACGAGTTTAAACTTAACATTTTTACACATCGTTGACATAAAAATTAAAAGGGTTGCCTTTGGCAAGTTGCCAACATTTTGAAATAAAAAATACGTAATTTCGATCATAAGGAGCTCTTAATAGCACTGAAAACGATGCGTATAAAAACTCTTATGAGTACTATGCTCCACACCTTAAAGTCCCACCTCGTGACTACGTACATAGATAACAAAGCCTACGTACGGAATGCAGTCTTTTGAAAATTTGGCATTTAAGGCTTTTCAGGTTATGTATCTGTCAAAGTATAGTCAACGAAAGAAATAATATTATGTTTAAGCGTTAAAAAATTCAACAAACAACTTGGCTTGGGTTGGGTTTGGTTGGGTTGGGTTCACAATAATACACGACAATTCACTTGTTTTATTTTACAAACGTCATATAGTTGTTGAAAGCTCGCATTTACCGCCTTCTGAGTAAAACACAATAGCTAGAACGCGACGTGGGTAAACGAAATGCTCCGCAAAGCAAAACAAAAGCGCGCGAATAAATATTTCGTGTCGTGTCTGGTTAATTAGCTTTACTCACTGTTTGGAAAAAACGTTTATAACCGCATCGTGGGTAAACTACTATACACATAACGCGTTGTGGACAAAAAAATCGGGCAGTCAGCGATTTCGTCTATTGCGAATAACATATACCTATATTTATATGACCATATTAACACACTCTTCCAAATAATCCACTTATTTATTTTGGTTACAATAGATTTTTCTAACCTTAAAATTCGAATATTTTTTGTTATAATACATTAACCTACCTTTGATACAGATATTATTTTTGCATAATAAAGAAGTTAGATTTTTTGTTAATAAATGCTTTTAGTTAAAACTATTTTATATATAAAGTAATAGGTATGTTTGTGCATTTGGTCCACATATCTCTATAGAGATATGTGGACCAAATGCACAAACATATCTATTACTTATTTGGCACCATACACTTATATTCCTAAATTCTTAAACCAACCATTGTTATTGTGATACTAAAAAGATTTATTAACTTTGAACGGTGTTACCGTCGACCATCGAAATAGACAAAAATATTTAAAAAGCTTTAAAACAGTTTTTTGTTGTAATATTCTTCCATTTATAATCCAATATAGATTTGTTCAAATATTTGCCCAAATAAACGTAAAAAATGTTTAATCGTTTTTTCATGTCCAAACATTCCCAAAATTATAACAAACCTAAGCTTTTCAAACAGCTTTTGTATTTATTGGGCACGATTTGATCGTTTTTGTGGACCATCACGATTAGATTGGCAAAATTTTTTAAAAGGCAAAATGGCAATTCCTGGCCAAGTTTTGACCTGATATTGCTGTCTGGGGTAGCTAAGACAATTTTCGGCATTCCATACGATATATATACAGTATTTGTTAGCGGCCCAACCCTTTAAAATCTTTATTTATTGTGCGATTTTAACCGGATTTGTTTTAAAGTGTAGATCTTGATAAACTGTATATTTGGAGCAAAAGTTATAGTAATAGTATAATGGTATACCATGTTACTATTTGTTTAATTTAATTTCAATGTTTTTTTCATGGATTACTTGACAAAATAAATTTTTGTGGTGCATCCAGTGCCGTGCTTAGATTTTGTTTAAAAAAAAAATCGCTAATATAAATTCTTAAAAATTTACTCTTAAAAACTGACATAGTAGGCCATGTATTTTGTAAAAATAAGGCGTTTTTTGCTCAAAAAATACAGTTTATCAAGATCTACACTTTAAAACAAATCCGGTTAAAATCGCACAATAAATAAAAATTTGAAAGGGGCGAGTCGCAATCAAATGGGTCACACTGTATATATATACACAACCAATCCTTTATGAGGACCCCAGAAGCCAGGGGATACAAGTGCACATTAACAACAAATGTACAGAAAAAGATGGTAATGTGTACATTTTACTTTGTATCCAAGGGATATAACTGAATTCTAGACATAGACATATTGAAAAACAAAGTCATAAAACAACAAACAATTTTGACTTAAAATTACAAGTTTACTTTAAACATGATTATCTCAAAACTAAACAAAATTTAGTTGGCTTCTAGGGTCATCATATGGAATCACCCAGTAATTACGAGAAAAAGTATTTTACTTCAAAAAAGGAATTGAAAATAAAAAGCACCTTATCCTAACCAATTTTATTACAAAAAAAAGATAAAAAATTATAATAACAAAAAATTACAATTTCCTTGAGAATAAACTTTACGGTAAATAAGAATTTAAGAAGATAGGTTTTTGTTAATTAAATTATCAGTATTGCTACCTCTAGCATTAATTCGATGTTCTATTAAGTTATGAACTTCTTCTTGCGAAACATTTCCTCACCCCTCTAGTTTATCTGCATTGCCAGGGCTATTTTGACGAGCTATAATCCTTCTTTTAACCTTACTCCACAAGTTCTCAATTTGATTAGGATCCGGTAAACAAGAAGACCACTCTAAAAGAATCACGCCTTCCTTTTCCAAAAAATCGTTGGCAACTCTGCTGGTAAATGGAGGTGCATTATCCTATATAAATCACGAAAAGCACCTTTTCAGAGCCTTACTACGGGTTTTAGAACTAAATGGACATACCTTAAACCTCTTAGGGATTGTCTAATGGGAATCAAAGGTATGTTTTCACCAATCATAAATCCACTTCAAAACATTACACTTCCTCCTTTGCCTTAAAGGATCGATCGTCCAGCTTAGAGTCTAGCTTGTCTCCCACGACCTCTTCAAATACAAATTCACCGGTCGACTGATCGTAGGCCAATTCTGGATTTATCCGAAAATAAGACATTTCTCTAATCTTTAATTGTCCAGTTTTAATGCTTCAAATACAAATTTAAATGGCCAACTCTATTTTGCACTAATATTTTTGGAACCCTTAACTGTGTTCTGCGATTTTTTTTTTATATATGCACCACCGCTGATTAGTAGAGTTGTTAAAAACGGTTGAGAAATGGAAAGTTTGACTGTTTTAGAGTGGCCTTCTTGTTTACGGGATCTTAATCCAATTGAGAACTTAAGGGGTAAGGTTAAAACAAGGATTAGAGCCTGTTAAAACAACCCGGCAACACAGAGCAACTAGTAGTAGTATTTTTGAGGGGTGGAAAAAACTTCAACAAAAAGATATAAATAACTTAATAAAAAGCATCGTCGAATTCGTGCTTGTATGGGGTCTAGAGGTGGAAAACCCTAATTATTAAATTAACAAAAACCTATTATTTCTTACTAAAGTCTTATTTATTGTAAATTTTATTCTTGGAGAAATTCACATTTTTTTGTAATCTGCAGATGTTCTCTAGAAAATTTGTTTTTATAAATTGTTCTTAATTTTTGTAATACAATTGGTTCTGATAAGGTTTATTTACAATTTTTTTAAGTGGAATAATGTTTCTCGTAATTACTGGGTGATTTCATATAAGTTTGGTTGTATATATAAATTATATTTTGTATTCAACACAAAATGCCATAAATGCTGATTTACAACATCAATAATAACAATTGCTTGCTATGTGCTTTGACTTTATATCGCTAAATAATTTTTCTCTCGCACTTCGCTAAGAACTTATGCTAAACCGATCAAAACCAGCAAAAACATTTCTTATAAGCGCTGAATGCCAAATAAAAAGGTGGTTTGCTATTGGAATTCCACTTCCTTAATTATAGATAAATAGGTTTATTTGTCATTTGTGGGAAATTTTTATAGAAGCACAAAACGTGTTTGAAACCTTAAATTGTAGATAAAACCCATTGAAGTCGAAAGGTAAATAATACCCTTAACACGGATAAGGTAGTTATAACTGATTTGTGAACACCACGCAGAGATCTCTTTAAAGATACCAAGAGGTTCAAAGGACTTGCCGCACATGACTTATACAACATGCAACGAACTTGATAACAAGAATTACTGTACTACAATATCGAACAGTATTGTCTGAAATTTTAGCACGAATAGGATTTTAAGATTTTTAAGATTTCGTATTGCCCAAAATTTGAACGAAGTCACTAAAAAGTTGATGTCTCAAATTGTAATTGTAATTATATATTATCAGTACTTTTTGTAAATACAACCCCCAATTTAAAACATAAACTTTATATATAACAGTTTTAAATTTCTTTTAAGATTTTTAGGGCATTTTACTTCTTAATTAAAATTCTAAATTTTCGTCAACTAAGAAGTAAAATGCCCCCAAAATCATAAAATTGTTTTAAAACTTGTCCAGAACGGAGCAAATATGCTGAAACTCTTAAATAAAATATACTAATGAAAGTAGTTAGCATTTAAATAACACTACAATAGACAGTTTATGTCTAGCAGTAGAACGTACTTAACCAAAAAAATAAAACATTATTTATTTTATTAATTTGAATTTGCTTAAACGCTTTAAAGTCAACTCCATGGACTATCACCACCTAGCGTAGGGACAACAAATCATCCATATACTATTAGACTAGATGCAATTTTGAAATGATTCTTTCATATTGCATTTCCTCTAACTTGGAATGTATAAAAAAACACAACCAAAAGCAAACTTATTGATATTTTAACCCAAAATGTCGAATAAAGCATGATACACCATTTTACAGCTGAGTTCTTTGCAGTCTTTTAATATATGATAAATCCCCTGTATAAAACCTATTTTAGTAATGTTTGAAGACTTTGTCGTTTGAGTGATTTAGTGTTGATTTGTGTAAGCAAGGCAAAGGGGGTGTAATATTTAATAAAAATTTATAAAGAACAATTATTTGCGAAAAAACGGGTAAGTATTTTTATTAAAGATCAACTCCATGTCTTTAATAACAAAGGGATTTAAATACAATTGAAATTTAAACTTTCTCCAGATGAAATAACCAAATATGCTTTGCTTAAATTACAGTTAACTAAAGATACATTATGTATCATTTTCTAAAGTTTATGACTTTAACTATAAAAACATCAACTCCATGGACATCAACTCCATGGAGTTAAAAGGTATGTCCATGGAGTTGTTTACTTTCTTATTATTGCCCTAAACTCTTAGCTCATATAAGTTAAGGCTTTATTAACGATAATTAATAATATATAGTTAAATTAAAATAAATTTAATTTAATTTTTCTTTAAAAAAATGATCTAATAGTATTATTATTATAACTATATGTATATTAAGTTTAATTTATAGCCGCCTTGAAATTACTTTATGGTATTAAGAAATACACATTAAGGTATTATTTTGCTAGTGTTTTATTAATCTTTGCTTTTTATTTTTTTACCACCCCAATTTATCCCCGTTTTGGATATTCACCCATATATAAAGTTTAAATTTAAATCATTTTGCAAATAAATTCCTTAATTTTCAATAATTGTATTATTCTTACAAATTAGACAACTATTGCAAAACAGGTAACACAATTCAAAAATATTACTTAAATAAACAATTTATTAACATAACATTGACATTGATTATTGCGTACACAATGTGCCTAATCAAGCTGTTATAGGTGGGCGATATTTAATAATATAATCAGTAACCACTTTGAAAGGAGAAAAATGTAATAGCATACAATTGAAGTGTATTCAATAGGCATGGCCTGGGGACAGGCATTAAAATACGTGAATTTCTAATCAGTTAATTATAGTTTATGTGAAATATATTATATTATAATTTGTATTATAGAGATTAGAATTGAACAGAGGAAAAATACAGGTCATTAGCCAGGTTTCTAAAGGGCAAATTTATAGACTTTTTTATAAACAAAATTTATATTAAAATGTTTATTTCTCATATGCAAATGTTATTTCATATATTTAGTTCTGACAAATGTAGAGTATTAAAAATTGTCTGTATGTATATGAGATTGTAAAAATGAGTTTCTCACCTTGAGTCTGCAGGCCTTGTGATGCAGTGTCTGGTTTGTTGCGTGATGCCTCCCCCACAGCTTCTTGTGCAGGGACTCCACGGCCCCCAAGGGGACCACTCGCCGATAGTCTTAGGCGCTGATTTTTTTGATACCTCGTTTTTATACATGTTATGAACCTACAAAAAAAAACAAAATTTGTTTTTATTATAAAAGTATTTCGGTCTGCTTGAAAATTATAATGAAATATTTTTATGGATTAGATAGATTTTCGATATATTAATTTTTCATTTTTGTTTGTTTGTATGGTTGCATATTTTAAAAATTAAAAAATTTCACTGTAACATCAATTTATATATATACAGGGTGTCCAAAATGTGATGGGATAGTATTGCTATCTCGGTAACGGTTATAGTTGGAATAGGGCATCAAGAGTTCAAAAGTTGCGTAATTACATGCCTTTTAATATGGCATAGAAGATTGCAAAAAAAATCAGCGGTTCTCAAAATATTTAAAAAAATATAAAAATCGGTTAAAACTTATTATCGCTTATTTCTAGGAATTTTAAAATACTGAAAGGTTTAAATTAAAACATATAAAGTAGTTTTTTAAAATTTCTATAAATAAAAAAATTATAGCGATAATAAGTTTTAACCAATTTTCAGTTTTTTTCAAATATTTGGAGAACCGCTGATTTTGTATGCAATCTTCAGATGCCATAATAAAAGGCATGTAATTACGCAACTTTTGAACCCTTGATGCCCTATTCCATCTGTAACCGTTTCCGAGATAGCAATGCTATCCCATCACATTTTGGACACCCTGTATACATATATATATATATATACACTCACCGGCACGAAAAACGGAGCAGTTAAACTTTTTTAAACAAATTAAAATTTTAACGATTTGCAATGTTTTATTACTATAATATCTTAAATACAAACAAAACAACATGTTTTAAAGAAATTTATAACAAAAAATAAAAGATTATTTAAAAAGAAAAACTATTTTGTTACAACTTTAAAAACTAGGACGAAAAAACACAAAATGGTGCTGTCGCAAAATGATGTTAAATTAGTAAAAACTGAAAACATGAGCTAGCAAAAACTGAAGATCATCATAATTAATAACGGGTGTTGCCTCCACGTGACTGAATTATAGCTTGTATTCTCCTTGGCATGCCTAAAATTAAATGGCGAATGTCCTCTTGAGGAATAAGTTCCTATTCCTCTAAAAGGGCTTGTTCCAACTGATTTAAAGTTAAAGGAGCAGGAACACGATTTCTTATTCTTCGCCCAAGCATGTCCCAAACATGTTCAATTGGTTTTGTATCTGGACTTAACGATGGCCACTCCATAACAGGAATGTTTATATCGTTTAAGTACCGTTGAGTGATTCTCCCGGTGTGAGGTGGGGCATTATCATGCATGAAAAGAAAGTCATCTCCAATAAAACCGACATAAGGGACAACAAAATCTTGTAAAATTTCCTCAATGTACAGGGCAGCAGTTAAGGACCCTCGAGGAACGATGTACAATTCTGTGCGTGCCTCCAAAGAAATTCCAGCCCACACCATAACTGAGCCACCTTGGTATCCTACCCTAGGACTAAACGTACATTCTGCAAAACGCTCGTGTGGTCTTCGCCATACTCTCTCACGACCATCTGGAGACCGTAGACTAAACCTTGACTCGTCCGTAAACAAAACACGCGCCCATTCATTTTTAGCCCAATGCTCATGATTTCTAGCAAATTGTAGTCGCGCAACGCGATGACGCCTAAGAAGCTCTGGACCCGTTGCAGGTCTACGATTAGTAAGATTTGCTTCCCCAAGTCTTCGTCTAACTGTTCGTTCACTTATGTTGGTATTCCGAACGTGATGCAGTCGATTTCTGATTTCTACAGCTGTAGCACGACGATTTCACAGACTTTGTAAGATAATAAAGCGATCATCCTGAGCGTTATTTCTTCGTTGGGGACCAGTTCCAGGTCGTCTG
Source organism: Brassicogethes aeneus (assembly GCA_921294245.1). Lineage (NCBI taxonomy): Eukaryota > Metazoa > Arthropoda > Insecta > Coleoptera > Nitidulidae > Brassicogethes > Brassicogethes aeneus. Next base: position 56,847,543 of record OV121133.1, on the reverse strand, counting down.
GTGTAAGCTCCCGTTTCCAAAAAACGTGTATAAATACGGTGAACAGTGCTATTGGATGTGTGATATTGTTGGGCAACATATCTCTCCGTTTTGAATCAATGCAACAATAGCAGCTGCTGTTTCGGGATTAACGGCCATATTTTTTTAAATAAAATACACGCAGCACAAATTAAAAATGTGTTTGACACTTCTTTTGACTTATAAAATTTCATGGCTTCATCGCCAACTATGCTCTTTTAAGTAATAGCGTCTATGCCACAGACCTATGCAATATTTAATTGATGATTTTTATTTAAAAACATTTTATTTTTTTAAATAAATGTTCAATTGTATTTAGAAATTTCTTAAAACATGTTATTTTATTTGTACTTAAGATATAATAATAATAATATATCACCAATCGTAAAAATTATAAGTTTGTTTAAAAAAATTCAACTGCTCCGTTTTTCATGCCGGGGAGTGTATTAGGGTGGCCCAAAAAATAAGAATATTTTTTTTCTCTTGTCTCTTGTGAAAATATGTTGGTTTGTCATGTTTTAAGAGCCCTGTCAACAGATCAGCTCCATTAAAATTTTTTTAGGGGTCCCTCAAGATTTTTAAAAATTTCCAAAATAGTCAAAAATTGGATTTTTTTTTTATTTTAATTTTTTTTCTCTTTCCGATATTATTTTTTAATTTAAAAATAATAATGATTCTGAAAATTTCAAATGGATAATTTGATTTCTAAAGGTCGCTCAAGATTTTTTTAACTTTCAAAGTAGAGTATTTTGAATGTTTTCGAGCGACCTCTGAATATAAATACCAACGAACTTTTAGCGACCTTTAGAAATTAAAATATTGATTTGATATTTTCAAAATTTTTATTATTTTCTACCAAAAAAATAATATCGAGACAAGAAAAAAAATTAAAATAAAACAAAAATTCAATTTTTGACGATTTTTACAAGAGACGAAAAAAAAAAGATATTCTTTTTTTTTGGGCCACCCTAATATATATATATACTATTATATATATATATATATACTAGTCTATTATATTTTTAAGGAAAAGTTGAATAATTTTATGAACAATTCTTATTAAATACTTATCAAACTAGATATAAAAACCTTTTAATTCCTAATAAAACAAAGTTATCTTTAGTCCAAAGAAGTGTAAATGGTAAAATAATAAAGATTTACAATCACATTTCACATCAAATAAAAACATTAAATGATAAAAAAAATAAAACTTAAAATTTTGAAAATTTTACAATCTTTCAATTATACATTTTAATATATTTTATTACTATACCTAATTATAATTTATATTAGTATCTTGAAAGTTTCAAGTTTCAAGTTGAAACCTATTTTAATAATTTAATATTTTATCTTTACTTTGTATATTCAATTATTTTATCTATACTATCTATCTATACTTATAATAATATTGGTATACTGCTATTTTATATTTGATTATTATTATATGTTAAATGTGAAACAATGTATTGTATTTAATTCTGTTATTTATCTAAGTTAAAAATTGGAGCTTAGAGCAATAGACTAGTTAGGGTAGAGAGTTTATATGAGCATCAAACAGGAAATGCTCGAAATTTCCATATAGAAAAATTTAATCGAGTCCAGAGTTTGGACTACTAAACATATTTTTGTAATGCTTAACAATCTGACAATAACATAAATGAATTTAGGTCTCTATTGATAATTTATATAATTTATACACAGTAGCGATGTCAATCTCTATACATATATATATATTAACAGTTTTACAAAATATAATTTTTCTACTCCCACCTTTAAAACGTCCATTACTGTTTATGTTTCCATGACACTAAGTGACTAAGTTTTAGTCAAGGGCTAAAGTTAGCTACAGGTTTTTAATCATGGGCTAAAGTTAGCTTTAAGTTAGTTGACAGTTTTCAAATGTCTTACAATCGTTAAAATAAAGTGCCCTTCTTCTAAACCTAATAATATTAAATGTGAAAATTATTTTATTATCTCAATACAAAAATACAAAAGCATTAAATAGTTCCTCAACGCCAGTATTTGTAAAACTTTATACATATGAACATTGTACGAACCTTTTAATTTCGCCGCAGTAAACTAAATATAACTTAAAGTCGGGCTCGGACTCCACCGTGAAAAACATTTTCTTTACTTTCACTGGAAAAAACTGTTGTTTAATCCATTTTCAAGAGATACATTTTGGTTTATTATCTTATGTATTTTAAAATATTCATTTCTAAAAAAGTATTCCGGTAGGTACCCGAACCACCTGGATAATAAACATTTAAAACATTTATTTGTCATATTAATAATTAAATTACATTTTTCTACTCCCACCTTTAAAACGCCCATGTTTTCATAACACTGTGACCTTTTAAATACACATCGACAAGTTGTGGCTTTATGGCACTTTAGTCACGGGCTGAAGTGAGAAACAGGTTTTTAGTTCGTTTTAAGTTAGTTGACAGTTGTCAAATGTCATACAATCGTTAAAATAAAGTGCCTTTATTGTATTGTATTATCATTGTTTGTACTGACCTGTTGATTTCGCCGAAGTAGTAAAGTTAGTTAAAAATTGTGCGTACAGTGCCCATAAAATATTCTTTTTTCTTTTACTGTGAAAAACTGCTTCTATATCGATTGTTAGTCTATTTTCGAGGGATAAATGTTGATTTACACAGAAAAATTTGAAATTTTAACGCCGGTGATTCCCAAGTTCGAAATTCTAACGGGAATTCCAATAAATACAACTGTCACTTTTTGCACCTTTACCATTTCACTTGTATGAATTTTTAATACTTTGTGATAATATTTTGCAATTATAGTAATAAAAAAATCAAAGGATAAAATATTTTTTTAACATAATCATATTTTAAAGTATTTTTAATATTTGAAAGTATCAATAGTTCTTAAGTTAAATTAAAATGGGCAACGGGCAATGAAAATTACGTCAAAAATATTTATTGGGATGGTTACTTTATTTTCGTATAGATGTCGCTTTATACAAATATTTAATTTAAATCATTTTTTATATAATCTCAAGTATTTGTCGTAAAAAAAGTATAGTATTTAACTCGTTTATAAACTTTTATATATAATTAAGCACTCGCTTGCAAGCTTGCTCGGGCCTAAATTAAATTCGTACTACATAATATACTATTATATCAATAAATTATTTAAAGGAGAAGTTTAAAAAATACCTTGCCATAATTAAAAGCTAGGAATCCTAATCACTAGACCATACTTAAACAAAACTTATTATTATTATTATTCCGCTCGCGAGCCATTTTCTTTGAAACGCTTACATTTATGAAAAAAACTGAAGATGTAGATCAGTTATTTTCAACAAAAATATGTTCTATTTTAAAATTCTTAGTATTCTGCAAAATAAAAAAAAATTTTAATGGCTAAGTTTACGAAAAAAACATATATCTTTTTCCCATCAACATGTTCATTAGGCTTAGAATATGAGATATACATTTTTTTGAGACTAATGTAAAAATGGAAAATTGCAATGCAGTTAATAGTAAGACATTTTTACAAAAGTATATTATTATATTTTCGGAAAATAAAAAGCGTTAATTTGATGCATATAACCTCAACTATTTGAAAAAATAACACAATTACCTACTTTATTATTGTATTTAAACAAAAAAATAACCCCGACGTAATTTTACGGTTCGTAAAATGAAATATTTTATTTAAAAAATTCTCAGAATAAAATATCGAATTTAGAATAAAAAATTGTTACAAGGCCGGAAAAATTGCATTTTTTATTTTAATTGAATTTTTAGGGTTACACTGTTCAAAATTTCATGACCATTTTAACACCAAATTAACACCATATGTGGTCTATATCGATACAAACCAAAATGGTGTTAAATAGGGTTCGTTGGTCCGGTGTAAATTCAAATACTAAAAGAATAAGAATAAGAATAAGAATAAGAATAAGAATAAGAATAAGAATAAGAATAAGAATAAGAATAAGAATAAGAATAAGAATAAGAATAAGAATAAGAATAAGAATAAGAATAAGAATAAGAATAAGAATAAGAATAAGAATAAGAATAAGAATAAGAATAAGAATAAGAATAAGAATAAGAATAAGAATAAGAATAAGAATAAGAATAAGAATAAGAATAAGAATAAGAATAAGAATAAGAATAAGAATAAGAATAAGAATAAGAATAAGAATAAGAATAAGAATAAGAATAAGAATAAGAATAAGAATAAGAATAAGAATAAGAATAAGAATAAGAATAAGAATAAGAATAAGAATAAGAATAAGAATAAGAATAAGAATAAGAATAAGAATAAGAATAAGAATAAGAATAAGAATAAGAATAAGAATAAGAATAAGAATAAGAATAAGAATAAGAATAAGAATAAGAATAAGAATAAGAATAAGAATAAGAATAAGAATAAGAATAAGAATAAGAATAAGAATAAGAATAAGAATAAGAATAAGAATAAGAATAAGAATAAGAATAAGAATAAGAATAAGAATAAGAATAAGAATAAGAATAAGAATAAGAATAAGAATAAGAATAAGAATAAGAATAAGAATAAGAATAAGAATAAGAATAAGAATAAGAATAAGAATAAGAATAAGAATAAGAATAAGAATAAGAATAAGAATAAGAATAAGAATAAGAATAAGAATAAGAATAAGAATAAGAATAAGAATAAGAATAAGAATAAGAATAAGAATAAGAATAAGAATAAGAATAAGAATAAGAATAAGAATAAGAATAAGAATAAGAATAAGAATAAGAATAAGAATAAGAATAAGAATAAGAATAAGAATAAGAATAAGAATAAGAATAAGAATAAGAATAAGAATAAGAATAAGAATAAGAATAAGAATAAGAATAAGAATAAGAATAAGAATAAGAATAAGAATAAGAATAAGAATAAGAATAAGAATAAGAATAAGAATAAGAATAAGAATAAGAATAAGAATAAGAATAAGAATAAGAATAAGAATAAGAATAAGAATAAGAATAAGAATAAGAATAAGAATAAGAATAAGAATAAGAATAAGAATAAGAATAAGAATAAGAATAAGAATAAGAATAAGAATAAGAATAAGAATAAGAATAAGAATAAGAATAAGAATAAGAATAAGAATAAGAATAAGAATAAGAATAAGAATAAGAATAAGAATAAGAATAAGAATAAGAATAAGAATAAGAATAAGAATAAGAATAAGAATAAGAATAAGAATAAGAATAAGAATAAGAATAAGAATAAGAATAAGAATAAGAATAAGAATAAGAATAAGAATAAGAATAAGAATAAGAATAAGAATAAGAATAAGAATAAGAATAAGAATAAGAATAAGAGAATAAGAATAAGAATAAGAATAAGAATAAGAATAAGAATAAGAATAAGAATAAGAATAAGAATAAGAGAATAAGAATAAGAATAAGAATAAGAGAATAAGAATAAGAATAAGAATAAGAATAAGAATAAGAATAAGAATAAGAATAAGAATAAGAATAAGAATAAGAATAAGAATAAGAATAAGAATAAGAATAAGAATAAGAATAAGAATAAGAGAATAAGAATAAGAATAAGAATAAGAATAAGAATAAGAGAATAAGAATAAGAATAAGAATAAGAATAAGAATAAGAGAATAAGAATAAGAATAAGAATAAGAGAATAAGAATAAGAATAAGAGAATAAGAATAAGAATAAGAATAAGAATAAGAATAAGAATAAGAATAAGAATAAGAATAAGAATAAGAATAAGAATAAGAATAAGAATAAGAATAAGAATAAGAATAAGAGAATAAGAATAAGAATAAGAATAAGAATAAGAATAAGAATAAGAGAATAAGAGAATAAGAGAATAAGAGAATAAGAGAATAATAATAAGAATAAGAATAAGAATAAGAATAAGAATAAGAATAAGAATAAGAATAAGAATAAGAATAAGAATAAGAATAAGAATAAGAATAAGAATAAGAATAAGAATAAGAATAAGAATAAGAATAAGAATAAGAATAAGAATAAGAATAAGAATAAGAATAAGAATAAGAATAAGAATAAGAATAAGAATAAGAATAAGAATAAGAATAAGAATAAGAATAAGAATAAGAATAAGAATAAGAATAAGAATAAGAATAAGAATAAGAATAAGAATAAGAGAATAAGAATAAGAATAAGAATAAGAATAAGAATAAGAATAAGAATAAGAATAAGAATAAGATGGTGTTAAAATAAATTTTACTTGGTGTAAATTGAACTCCTTTTCAGTGTTAAATATTATGTGTTTGTGGTCAAATTAAATCATACTACACAGAAAAAAAAGGAAACAGGAAGTTCCTTGACGCATTACTAGTATATTACCAGTGGTATTATTCCAGAAAATGGAACATTCAACTCGCTAGAGATAATGTTTTTAGTTCGTTCCACCAACTTAAAATACTTCAAGTATTGACAGCTGTTTCCACCTATTTAAGGTTTTTTTAGTATCGAACAACTTGTAGTGTCACACCAAAGCAAATCACTACCTGAGGTTATATATTCTTCATGTAAGTCAACAGAGGCGAGATTTAAGAACATCACGTGATCCACAAAAAAATAAATACTTATGGGTCAACTAAATTAATATAGTTAAATGAACTATTCCTTTTTTTCTGTGTAGGTGCACTTCTCAAATATTTTTAGATAAACACCGTTTTGGTGTTCATTTTCAACCATAATTCATGGTGTTATATTAACACCACTTGGTGTTGGATTTTGAGACCATTTTAGGATTACTCTTTACACCACAGATATTTTAAACAGTGTAGTTATAATAAAGAATGAATACTTTTATTGAAAAGCTAAGAATGTTTTACAATAAAATATTACCGTGTCTATTTTATAAAACAATATTTACATACAAAAATAATTAACAAAAAAGTTTAAAAAAATAAATTCTCAAATCTTCAGTGAGTCAAAATTTTAATGTAAAAAGTTTTTACTAAAATCACACAAAAATCTTCCCCTCTTACTAATGTTTATTTTTCTAAAAATTGTACCAAAATTATGTTAAAATTCATTTTTGACCCTTTTATGATCTTATGAAACACAAACTAGAATAAACCAGGCCCGTGCACACGGGGGTTTTGGATGTCCAGGAGGGTTTTAAATTAGAATTTTTACTTAGGATACTGAAAAATAACCAAAAATACATATTTTTTATAAAAATGTTTAATATAGTGAATTTTTAAATTGAATGAATTTTTAAAATGGATAGAAATTCTTATGTGACAAAAAACAAATACCCGTTACATTTTTAAAATATGTATTTAAAATGTATTATTTCGTAAAAAAAATAAATAAAAAACCAATATAAATTACGAAGTTTTTTGTGAAATTATAAGGGGTGAAATTTTCATAAGTGTTTTTATAATTTTTTGGGCCAGTCTAGATGTCCATTCGGCCAATCTGACATAGCGGCCCACCGGAGCCCATCCGCCCTTGGATACAATTTCATGATTTTCTAGTTGAAATTATATTATCCATCTACGTAGTTGTCCAGACAACGCGAAATTAATAATTCATCAACGATAAATCAATTACTTTTTAACATGGTTTCTTCAGATCTCACAAGACATCATGTTTAAAACATTTCATAACCTTAACTGAACTAAATATAGATCAAAACGAGACAACTCAAATCTTAATTTTATCAATTGTATTGTATCTATTGGCATTTGTCCTTAAATTAAAATTATCGACAATCTCCTTTTCCTTCTCCAAAATGCAATCTCGGCGATCTAAGTAAGGCTTTTAAACATTGGAATGTATCATTTATATCCTCGTTCTTTGTCGGTCTGCTCCTGGTTTACTTTAATAGACAAAAGTTACAAATGGAATTGAGCCAGTCAAATAATTAATTTTGTTATTGTAATCGCGACAGGTCTTGATGCCTTATCTGACATGGTCAATTATAAATTGATTAGGTTGCGCGACCCGCTAAGATTGATCGATTACATTTTTGACAATTAAATTAGGAGGTTCGATTTAATTTTTAGACAAACACGATTTTTTTCTTTTGATTCGATTGATAAATACTTACTTGAAGTGGATATTTCTTGATTTTCTTGTGTACTTCTTCCATGTTGCATACATTAATCAATATAAAAGCTGCTATCAACCTGAAAACAAGAAAAATATGTAGGGTAAAGCTTAGTAAAAGTCTGCAGTTGAGTTTTACAACATTTTTTGTTTCTAAATCTTCATATCTGTACTAGATCGTTCAATACCCAAGCAGCAATGTGTGCCTTGGGCACGATTCTTTTTGTTTCCAGATTGATTCGACACCAATCGGAAAACTTACGTCTGAATGGAAATTGTGTCCATTCTACAAATTTGTGTCTGCTTTTAGACCAATTGTGTCCAAAAAAGTATGGGTCTAAGTAGCAATTTTATAAATATGTGCCGAATTTGCGCCGCTTTTGTGTCCTCTTGGAAACAGTTACACAATTCGGACTCTAGGGTCGACACTTAGTTGACTTAGTTGACTCAATGTTTCCATATTGTACCTTACAAATGGAGTCAAGTGGACGCAAAAGTTCTCATTTAGCTAAATTTTAGATTCATGGTATCTGATTTGTTTAAACAATGTGTGGGGCGGGAGCATTAAGTTCCAATTTGTGTCTAAATTGTGTCATGGTAGATAGGTAGTTGGTTGATATAAAATTAAAATAAAAAATGACTAAAATTAAAACAAAAAGTGAAAACCGTGTTTAACACGCAGTACTCACAAGTGAGTATTTTGGATGTGTTTAAAATGTAACCAATTGGACACATTTCGGTATATGGGGCAAAATTTACCAAGTGTATACAGGTATACCAGGTGAAAAAATTTTTGTCACCGATTTTGTTTAAACTTTACTTATTTGTTGTTCTTATAATGAAGAATCATAACATAAATTTTTTTTGCTCTAGGATTGTTCATTCAAGAGTTATGGATTATTGAAATTTATCGATTTTTTACTTTTTGGTGAAATCGCTTTTTATTTAAAAATTCATAACTTCTGTTCATCTCTTTATTAAATATTTCAATTTAACCACCTTAAATGATTTTTTCCGTACTTTTCAATGGGCTATACCGTTTTTGCAAAAAAATAAAAATTGCAATTTTTTTTTGAAATTTTGCAAAATTTTGCATTTTTTTAAACAATGTGTATTTTTTAATTTTTTTTTAAAATAGCATAAAATCCAAGTTTATTATGTTACCTTTGAATAAAAAAAAAAATTAGAGTGGGCCCGACATGTAGAAGGGAAGTTTTTCATATTTGAATGCCGCACGGTCTAGCCATCGAATAGCTACTACACTGCCGTATGCGTTTATACCTAGTAGATGCGAGTAAACGAATACAAAATGATAATTTAAAATGTAAAATTATGTTTGAGTAGTCAATGATGTATTTTAAATATTTACACTGCCGCACGATATAGTTTTTTAACTGTATTTTTTTGCACAAATTGTTTAAGCACGGGTCTACATAGATTTCGCAAGGAGGATCGATGATATTAAATAAAAAATTTATTGTCATAACCGTAACGGCTTGCCTATAAGCTGAATGGCGCCTTTACGGTTATAACAATACATTTTTTATTTAATATCATCGACCCTCCTTGCGAAATCTATGTAGACCCATGCTTAAACAATTTGTGCAAAAAAATACAGTTTATATATAAAAGTGCTCTTTTAGTTCCACCCTTACTTCTTAAGAAGTCCCATAAGCCAGCTGAATGGCTTGTGCGGGTTAGGGGTAGGAACGGACCGAAGGACTAATACACAATAAAAAAAACTATATCGTGCGGCAGTGTAAATATTTAAAATACATTATTGACTACTCAAACATAATTTTACATTTTAAATTATCATTTTGTATTCGTTTACTCGCATCTACTAGGTATAAACGCATAAGGCAGTGTAGTAGCTATTCGATGGCTAGACCCGCACGCATTCAAATATGAAAAACTTTCCTTCTACATGTCGGGCCCACTCTAAATTTTTTTTTATTCAAAGGTAACATAATAAACTTGGATTTTATGCTATTTTAAAAAAAATTAAAAAATACACATTGTTTCAAAAAATGCAAAATTTTGCAAAATTTCAAAAAAAATTGCAATTTTTATTTTTTTGCAAAAACGGTATAGCCCATTGAAAAGTACGGAAAAAATCATTTAAGGTGGTTAAATTGAAATATTTAATAAAGAGATGAACAGAAGTTATGAATTTTTAAATAAAAAGCGATTTCACCAAAAAGTAAAAAATCGATAAATTTCAATAATCCATAACTCTTGAATGAACAATCCTAGAGCAAAAAAATTTTATGCTATGATTCTTCGTTATAATAACAACAAATAAGTAAAGTTTAAACAAAATCGGTGACAAAATTTTTTTCACCTGGTACACTTGGCAAATTTTGCCCCCTATACAATACCGTTCAATTTTAGTATTTTACTTATATCCGCCAATGAAATTTGGTTCGTATTTCATATTATTATATACATTATTATAATTATTAATAATACATTATGCGCTTCAGTAAACTTTTTTAAGTAAACTTCTTGAAGTAAACTTTTTGAAGTAAACTTCTTGAAGTAAACTTTTTGAAGTAAACTTCTTAAAGTAAACTTCTTGTCTTATCCTTTGATACTGCGGACTGCGGTAAATCCAGTTCTTCGTTCAGTAAATCCCAGTTTAACTTCATAAATAAGTGTGAGGCTCCGGTGGTGAAATTTATTGCTAATTATCTAATAAATGGTAACTAGATAAAATTATTATAATACATGTGGGTATGTGTAAGTAGTAAATACTCTCTCTAAAAATGAATTAGTCAAAAATGACTAATTTAATAGTTATTAGTGGCTGCTTTTTTACTTGTACCATGGAATACCATGGTACCCCAAATTTAACTGACAATTCTTATGTAAAATTGTCCCCTGAATCCGAAAATACCGTCAAAAGTTAAAAAAGTACAACAGTTTTTGAGATATAGTAAATTTTCCATTTAATATGGAATTGACTTTATCTCAAAAACTGCTCCACTTTCATAATTTTTGACGATATTTTCGGATTCAGGGAACAATTTTACATAAGAATTGGCTGTTTAGTTTTGGAATACCATGGTATTCCATGGTTAACCATGGTACAAGTGAAAAAGCAGCCACTAATAACTATTAAATTAGTCATTTTTGACTAATTCATTTTTAGAGAGCTTAGTCATGGTAACGTTATAAGTTCAGGAAGACTTTTTATCCTAGCCATTTGGTCCTGAAAGTGGGTTCAAATATATACCAACATCAAAATCACAAAGAAAACGAAAATATTTAGGCAATTCATGATTGAAATTAGTGCCAATGATATTGATAAGAATAAAAGTCAGTACATCAACTCAATTAAGTGCTAAAAGTGCTGGTGTCGTCTAAAGTCCAAATCTAATCAAATAATAAGAATAAAGATCAAAAACCAAAATCCTTTTTCTTCAATACAATTTCCCAGCTAAAAAGCTAAAAAAATCAAGGAATTGGGCTAGGAATTGCTCGGCATCCACCTTCTTCGCCAGATCTTGTCCACACTTCTATTACATATTCTTAAATCTAAAAAATGGTTCGCTTGAAAAATTTTACTTAAATAAAAAAGTCAAATGGAAAATCAATGCCTATATTTAGACTTGAGAAAATCCATTATAAAACTTGATGAAGATTTCATTTAATAAATAAAATTAGTTTTGTACAAAAATTGTGTTTTTCTTAGGGCTTAGACTTGAACGAACTAATAATAATAAAAGGGTAAATTTTAGTAAAACCTATTCGATAGCAAAAAAACTTGTCATTAACCTTCTAATTAAGGGCGTGCCATGGGAAAATATGCCATACCAATTAAAATAATGATTGATTGTCGATGCCATTAGAGAACACCGAAACAATTAATCGCGATGCATTTTTTAAAACACCTCTTTTAATGGCTCGGATCACGCAATGTTGTCAGATAGTAACGAATTATGGAAATTCGGAAAATTCGATCAGTATCGCGCCAGATGTGATAAATAATGCTCATTTGTTTCAATTAAATGTGTTTTGTTCGGGTGCATAAATTATCTACAGGTGGATATGTACATAAATATGTTTATATGTGCAGGGCCGGTTTGGCAGGCATATTTGAGTCTTTGAATACTATTTCAAAATATTATTTTAATATAAAAATGTTCTAAAACCGATACTGCATACACATGATTAATCAATAAAATAATAAGAAATTAATCTTATTATTTTATGATTTAGTTTTTTAGAAACACCATGAACAGTTACGTGAGACACGGTGTAGACAGTCCCTACCCCCCTCAAGCACAACGTAACAATTTTTTGAGAGCTAGAAACCCGCAACAACAAGGCATTTACAAAGAAGCAAAAAGAATTGAAGTGGTAGATGTGGCAGCTACGCCAAAAGAAAATGATAAAAATAACCCTGAACCTGAAACTCTTGATTATTACGACAATTTTTATCATACGACCAAAAGTTTGCTGGTACTGTTTCAAATCATGGGAATCATGCCCATAGAACGGGCCCCTAGGACCATGCCAGAAAGGACCATTTTCAGGTTAAGAATTTGATATTTTTTCACTAAAGGTTTTCTTAAAATTATCACAATAGGCAGCAGTCCCAAAAAAAATTGGAACTCTACTTGACACTACTAGACAATGTCTGGTAGACATAGAAAAAAAAATTTTTAATGTAATTTTTTAGATGGTTTTCACCAGTCACCATATGGGCGATGTTTATTTTCACCATAGAATCCATTTTCGTGATTATAATTTTTCGAGAACGCCTTAATTTGATTTTACAAGGCGGTAAAAGATTTGACGAATATATTTATAGCATTATTTTTTTGAGTATTTTGGTACCGCATTTTTCACTGCCCATATTGGCATGGACAAACGGCAATGAAGTGGCTAAATTTAAGAATATGTGGACAAGATTTCAGGTATAAAATATTTTTAGTACTGGTTTGGAAAGTAGTATTTTTTAACCCTGATAAAAAAATTTGCAATGTTTTGATAAAGAAGATTTTGGTATTAATATTTGTTTAGTTGTACGATATACGTCATGTTCTTGGAATCAAGTGCACCATGGTGCCGTCGCAATTAAGAAAATATTTTAATGAACATGTCTAATTTTAATATAATTGTTAATTATAATTATACATTCCTCTTGTATATTACGCATTCACTTTCTTGCCTTATAATGATTTGTACTATCCGCCCTGTTAATTACACTGATCTGTAGCTATTTTATTAAAAATTAAGGGTTTTAATATATTTAACTTTCCTTTATTGCATGAATTTCTACTATGTCTTAAATATGCAGTTATTTGTTTTGCAAAATTTGCCTTTATTCATTGATGTTGTAATGGTACGTTCAGGTTTGCATGGTGGTCTGAAGTGGCAGATATTGGCATTAACATATTTCAAGTTCATGACCGAACAGCTAATAGTTGTTTTGCTCTAGAAATATTCTAAGCAGGGGTTATTATTCAATTTTCTGTTAACTAGGATAACCAACCAACTTACTATGATTGATATAACTCAGATTATTGACATGAGTAACAATTTTATGCCATTATGGATTATATTTATTAATATTTATGATTATTATTGTTTTAGTATAAGTACTACAAAGTGATAGGCAGGCCAATAATATTTAAAAACCTCACTATAATAACATACTCTTTATGCGTATTTTCCTGGATCCTTGGCGTTGTAATCATGCTTGCACAATACTACTTGCAAGCCGATATGCTTCTGTGGCATACTTTCGGTTACTACCATATTTTGGCGATGTTGAACGGCCTTTGCAGTCTTTGGTTTATAAACTGCACCGCCAAAGGCAGGGTTGCCAAATGGTTGGCCGACAGTTTACATGAAGCTCTGAATTCTGAGGATCCTGCCAGCAGATTGGGACAGTATAGGGATCTGTGGGTAGATTTGTCCCATATGATGCAACAATTAGGTAAATTAGACCTTTCTGTGTCCAAATAAGAATTTCCTTTCAAGTTTCGCATGAGTCTTAAGAAAGTCAACCGTCCTAAAACGTTTTAATAGCTCTGTTTTAATAACTAATTTGTAGGATAGGTCCATTGTAATTCGATACCCATAATATACTAAAGTAGCTAATAAAAAAAACATAAAAGATAAACATTGACCCAATTAAATCATAGGTAAGGCATACAGTGGTATGTACGGGATCTACTGCATACTGATCCTTCTAACCACAATTGTCGCCAGTTATGGCTCCTTAACCGAGATAATGGACCATGGCCTGTCGTTCAAAGAGGCTGGCCTCTTTCTTATCTCCTTCTATTGCATGTCTCTGCTTTATGTTATTTGCAACGAAGCGCATCACGCTTCGAGAAAAATGGGCCCGGAGTTTAGAGAACGACTTTTAAATGTCAATTTGGGTAAGAAATTAAAGAAATAAAACCACATATAGCTATTTAGCGTGCAAATACACATTCTTTATTTACACACTGCAGAATTAAAAGTCCCAAATTGTAGGTTCTGTGGATTCGAGGACTAGAGAGGAAGTAAACATGTTTTTGACTGCTATTGATAAAAATCCGCCAATTATGAATTTAAATGGGTACGCGAATATTAACAGGAAACTTATTACGTCGGTGAGTATCTTGTTTTCTTTTGATTATACTGAACAATGGGCGAAATGATTGATGATCTTTATATGACATTTTATTTATTAAGTATCCATATATAAAGGGATTATTATGTTGGGAAGAAGAAGGTCATTACACGATATTATACGGTTTTTGAGTCTGGGTTTTAATGCTGCAGAAATAAATATGTATTTTAATAAAAAACTGCACTTTTTGTCACAAAAATGCCTCTTTCAATTTTCTTCCCTTTTTCAATTTGAACAATGTATATAAATATATATATATATTTCTTCAAAATAAAGTGGTTGCGAACGATTAAACCCATTAATGCAGTATTACCATCCAATAAAGAAACACCCTGTACAGTTTATTTTTTTGAACATAATATTTTTCTTTTTTTTAGACTGTAACGTCTATGGCCACTTATTTGGTGATGTTGATGCAGTTTCGCTTATCTCTAAGCCGTAATGCAGCCATTAAAGCCCATAGGGCACAAGTTCTACTAGCGGCCCAAAATGCCTCTATGGCAATAGCGAAAACATAAAAAATGTCTTTTTTGTTTTTTTCAGTAAGTGTATTCTACAAGTAAAATAATGTATGTACCTAGTTGGCCACCAGGATCACCAGACCTCACACAGTTAATCTATTCTATTTCCCTGTATAATATATAGATAGTCTCAAAAAAAGTGCGTATTAATCTTAAAAATTGAAATAAAATATTTAACACAAAAACTTACTTCTCCTAATTGTTTTTATATAAAATTAGCTCATACCTACTTATAAGGAGCAGAAACTAATGCATGAATTGATAACGATTCGCTAATGAGCTGCATCCGCAATTTGTTCGTTCGGTTGGCGCCATGAAAAAAATAACAAAAGAATGCAGCCTTCTTAAGTCGTACGCGTGTCAATTTTGAAGCGTGGTACGCATCTTAAGGGTCAAATTAACCACCCACTAATTAAATTGTGAACTAATGTTAATCGAGACCAGCCTAGTCTGGGTGTGTCAAGCATGAAAAAATGTCTCTACATCACGAAATATTTTTTTCACATAACTCGCTATGCAAATACCATCTAATCTTCCTCTTTAAATTCTAAATTTTTCCAATATCTTTTATCCTCTCCGAGAAATCGTTAGTTAGAAATTTATGATCAAAACGATAAATCAATTTTTTTTACCAATTTCAACGTTTTCTCAAATTCAAAAAATTCAAATGGATTTTTAAGAAGTAGTACTTTTAGATGGCGAGTTTTATGAAGAAAAAATACCTTATTATGTAATATAACTTCATATATTGACTGCTTTTTTCCATGTTTCTGTTTAAAAATTTTGTAGACATGTGTAATTATAATGATTGTACTGTCGATACCGGCGAAGCGAGTGGATGTGTAGTGCCGATCCACAATAAAATTCTTAAAGAAACATACTGTCCGTTCAGGCTAAGTTGAGCGGTCTTAGGAATGTCACCCCGTCCATCATCTCTATGTTTAGTCACAATTAAATACATGTATTTCGGTAGCGGCTCTGTACCAACAAACCGCAAGCCCCGGCACTGATAAATCATCTTCTTGTTACCGAAATCTTGCGAGGATTAGATATTTAATTTAATCAACGGTCACCAAAGCGCTCAACTTAGCCTGAACGGACTGTAACTATTATATACAGTGTAGTCGAGTAAAGTACGGTGCGAAACAGTGCTACTATTTTGGGTTACTACATACCTGTACAGGTGAAATCAGGGTACCTGTTCTCCGAGGGGTTAATAGAAACATTAAATAATTCCTCAAAAGGCAATCTCTCAACGGTGAACATAGGAGTGAGGTTCGTGCGGACACGAAATAATAAAGTGACAGGGGACAGGTCAAGGAATCACCTATTTAAAGAAAAAAACAAGTCTAACAAAGAGCGAAAGGGATCATCATCATTACCAGCAGACTGTGATAAGTATTATTGCATGACCTAATACGCAAATCTGTAAAAAAAAACCTGGCAACAATCATTGCCGAAAACAGCGTACGTGTGTAAAAAAAAATCAAATAAGAACATCACAATATTATATTATTGTATTATATATATTTTATAATATACGCAACTTACGGCTCAGCCACAAAGCAAAGCTAGAAGATCGAATGTAAATAAACAAACCGCCCACGTAAATAAAGTAAATAAACCATCTATTAAAGCATACGTTAAACGCCTGACACTAGGGCCGTATTTCAAATTTTAATTCGATACACCACAGGGCCGGCTTAATCTAATTAGTATTAATTTAGTTTTAAATTAAATTTGGAAAAAAAGTAAGAACGCAAAGACACAAATTAAATAATAATAAACGGTATAAACAATAATTTAACAACA
Organism: Brassicogethes aeneus; assembly: GCA_921294245.1. Classification (NCBI taxonomy): domain Eukaryota; kingdom Metazoa; phylum Arthropoda; class Insecta; order Coleoptera; family Nitidulidae; genus Brassicogethes; species Brassicogethes aeneus. The sequence continues at coordinate 56,830,502 of OV121133.1, read as the reverse complement.
AAATAAATAGTTCACCAACAAGGACAGGTTCCAGCAGCGCACTAACACCCCGGCTTAAAAATACAAGAACAGCACAGAAGAAAGAAGAACGACCAATAGCCAATGCAGACCATGGTGGCATTCCACCACATACACTACAGGGCCGGCTTACCGATTTTGTATATTAATATTTATATATAAATATATATAAATATATATATAAATAATATATATATGAAAATATATTTTTAAATTAAATTTGGAAAAAAAGTAAGAATGCAAAGATATAAATTAAATGAAAACGGTATAAACACTAATTTAGCTATAAAATAAATAAAGAGTATACAAGGTTGGTAGCCGGAGTAAGCAAAGAACTAACATACCCACCCCCATTCACGAATACCAATTGAATGGGGTTACTACTAAGGCCTAGGTTGCGGAGGATTCCGGATTGTACTTAGTTTTGGGTCAGTTCAATGTCCTCCAAAAACCCTTCCTAAACTGGACGTATGGCCCGACCCGGCTGACAAAAATTCCGGGAGCGGCCTTAACCTTTGACACTGTCTTCCACGACCTCCTAGGGTGGATCTACCAGCCGGCGTAAAAACTTCGGATCCAACAAACACAGGTAATGCTGTGATTTGGCGGGATACGCAGGAGAACGAAAAGGGGGTAAAATATCCCCGGGAGATCGTGGAGGATAATATATCTGGGGCCTGCCATACGTTCCCATACTCATACTCATACTCATACTCATGTGTAATTATAATGATTGTTTCTGGCCTTTTAAAAGAATATGATTTATGATAAGCAATATTTTTTATAACTTATTACCTAATTTATTAATCAACTCATTACAAATTACCTTAGGTTAAAAATAATACCTGAAAACATATCATTAAGGTTTTGATTCTTTCGAGATAGTGGGTGGTATATCATAAATTATACATTAATAACTTAATTTGTAATGTGAGCTGCCTTTTTGATGTTTTTATTTATAGTATTTCATTAAGCAGTCATTTATCATTGTATTGCCAGATGTATTAATTATTTTTTTGTTATTAACAATCGTTTTATATTTAAGTTTTCTGCCTTTTAGTCCAAAATATTATAGTGTATAATGTTTAGTGTTATTAATCATAAATACTGTTAATTTCCAAGAATTAAAGAAAAAGATGTTTAAATTTCTTTTTAAAGATAATGCAGGCGTTAAAGTAACAATTTCAAGCCAATTTAAATTTAATTAAATGTGACTGTTTGAATGCACCAGCTTAATTATGTTTACAAAAAAGATTACGACCGTTAAGTTTTTAATTCGAAAATGCATGCATTTTTTGTGAATTTTAAGTTTCTTAAAATTGATTTAATTTTTATTATTCAATGTTTTAAGACTATTTATTTGTATATTAGGATAGAAAACAATTTTTATATAACGTTTCACAAATAAAAAATTAAAACTTGTAAATACAATACAATAAAGTAATGTTGATTTAAATTTTCATCTTTTGGCACAAACTTTTAGAAGTGTAATATTTTAGCTTATCAGACACACAGTGTTGCCAAGTTTTACTTAAATGCCCAGTAACCCAAAAACTATAGGTACATTTTACAATTTTGCAATTTGCATAGATTATTGTTAAACATTTCAAATGTCTATAAAAATAACTATTAGTTCATTCATATGTTATTTTTTGTTATCGCTTCTTAAGTATGCACTTTTAGGTTATCAACGTCACTATGATTTATGGGACAATTAGAAAAACATAAAATATTGTATCGTATTAATTTAAAATTTGTTAAAATAGTTACTGATAGTAAGACGTCTGATTTTGTAATAAATTTAAGAATTTAAAATTTCTTCGATAACTGCTAATTTTACGAAAAAAGTTAAAACCTTTCTTGTAGAGAATTAAATGATCTATATTAACAAAAACTAACATTATATTTTCCGTCTTGCTTACTTAATGTAAACTAAAGGTCGCGAATCTTTCGACCCCTGAAGCATACATTAAGTTGAAATGTCACCGGAAACCGAGCCTATGTCCGCTGAAAAGCATCATTGAACTCCTATGACTTATGCACCATTATCGAAATTAGAAAATAACAAAATGTCACTTAAAAATTATAAAACGCTATCTATTTAACTATAAAACATTAATGCGGATAGAGTTTGGTTTATGATCCGTGGTCCAAAGAATTGTCAAAATTTAGTTGAATGGATTTTTTATGACTACTATAAAGTTATTGGATTGTGACTGATTAAAAAAATCGTGGGTTTTGGTTTGGGTTTTCAAATGACAAAAAACATTTTTGTTAATTATTTACCTCCTAAATTATTGTATACTACCTTTTTCATATTTACTTTCTTAAATAGGAAGCTAGAATAACAAATTATACGTAAAACTGGTTGATAGATGATATAATCACAATTTGAAGCCCACACACATATCAATGGGTGAATTCATTTAAATCACTGAACTGCAGTGGCGTTAGTAAAAAAAAGGAAATTTAACCTTCTCTAGTGCGGTACTTTAACTTCAACAGAAACTTATTTCATCCAAATAAACTAAAAAAAATCTGCCCAAAATAGCTAAAAATTAAATAAATATTAATAAATAAATATAGTTTATAGTTTGTATATGGCTATTATAGCCAAGCCATTTTTAACAATTTATTTTTTTTACAGTTTTTAATACTAACACTAAGGCTAACATTGATGTAATTAATTAACATTTTCTTAAAATCCGTATAATTATCACAACATTTTACATTTTGCGGTAAATTGTTGAACATTCCTGGGTTGGTAAAATAGTTTTTACTTAATTCTTCTTTTACCAAAAACCCTGATTAAGGTATTTAAGAAAGGCTTTTAAGTAGATAATTGTACAAATTGATAATTGGTCAGTTGACGCACAAAAAAAGTAATTTAGGGAGATAAATAATTAAAGCAATTAAGGCAAATGTTTCAATTGACAGTTTTTTATTATATATATATATATATATATATATATATATATATATAGATAGACAGTGTCATTTAGGCACCCATATGGTGTAAACATTGTCAATGTGACTCCCAATTTTACAATGTGGCACCCGGTTTCGGGTGCCACTTTGTTTTGCCTTCAAAAATTTTTCCAATGAAGGTAGGGTCCTTCTAAACCATATAACAAAAAATTTGAAGGGTGCCACTTTGACAAAGATTACTCCCGGATATACAGTTTAGTTTGCGAAGTTTATTATAGATGGCGCTCTTTTTTATACAGATGTATATATTTTATACACTCATTATAATTGTTAAACTTTTGGCACCCATAATATGCCTTTACATTATGGCACCCTAAATTTGGCAACAGTGGAAGAAACTTTAAAACCTCGTGTGTATAACAGACGACACCAATTATCACGGAAACCTCGGAAGTATTCGGCCGTGTCCGGAGGGCAGCGAGAAGCGGCTGGCGGGAATTTTGATTATAAATATTGTGGTTCATTCTTTATTCTAAGATCGTATAATTATATAGTCTTCAAAATAAGTGATGATGTATTAGGTTTATTAAGTATAATAAACATAACAAATCATTACTTTTTTGGAGAATTTGTTAGATATAATAATAATTTACACAAGAAATATTAAGAATATGATTCTGATAAGGCTGATTTGCATTCTCGTTTTAAATTTATATCAAAATCACTTGCTTTCGGATGTTTAAACGTTTTTTGTTATTTATATTTCTAGGGACTTCAATCTATTTCATCTTTGATGGTGGAAAATGAAAATTGTTTTATTCTTTGCAGGAAAGTGGTATGCATTCGAATTTGGTGTACGGTTAACGCAATCGAAATTTTGTTTTCACATAGATGTTATTTTTTCCATGGTTTTAGGAAAAACTGTTTTCTTATATCACAAAAAAAATAGGCATTTTTAAATTGTAAAAATTTATCGTAAGTCCATTTATTAGTATTTCTATAAATATATACACAGTGTCCCACTTAAAACCTACCATCCTCTTGTTTTGACGACAAAACTCATCGCCAACTGTGATGTCTGTTTTGGGTCGAAATTTCGGTTTTTAGTGGTCCCGAATAAAAATTCGTTGTAACTTTTGCTCTAAAAAATCCCTAGTAGGTAGTACTAAAAAAGAGATCACAGTTTAGTCTTTAAAACCAGTGACATATGCGTTTAAATCCTTTTCCAGAGATCTATCCAACAAAAAAAGTTTACAAAAATCGGTTAAAAAATACAAATTTTACGAAGGTGGTAAGGTCTTAAGCGGGACACACTGTATATATATTTTAAAATAAAGTGAAGAAGTTAAAAAATTTAGCAGAAGGCTTTTACATTGTGTTAAAATTTACAAATTACCATTATATAATAAAATTACAAATGATAAAAATTATTTTAGGACAGTATTTCTCAGCAAGTTTCCATAGCTGAACCTATTATGATATTTTCTCCATGGCTTCATCGTCGATTTTCTCAATGGAAAAAGTCTATATTTTTCTTTAAATTATGCAGAGGGGTTTTTTTAGTTATGTTATTGCAAAACTCGCCTATGGCTTGTCTTCACATTCGCAAAAAAACTCCTTCTGCACTTGTTTAGGAATATAAAATTAAGGCAGCAGATTTAAAATAAAATTACATACATATTCACTACTATTTTCGCTAGATGGTATGTATTCATCTTCGCTTCCATCTGTTTTGTAAGGATCAGATTCTTCCGATGAGGAAAAATCGTAAACATTTTTAAACCTGCATCTGAAAAACATTAAAAAATATTTTGTTCTTTCTCTTTATCAAAGTAAGTTACTTTTTGTTTTAAAAATTAAACTTATGAGCACCAAACATTCGGCCACCGCTCGGCCCCAAAATTACCAAAACTTTTTGTATGATTCGTAACAGTTTAAATTACCTAAATGCAAAACATAACTGGCCGACTGACGTTAGTATAAAAAAATACTGTTGATGTTTTTTTAATTTTTTAGTTAGAAAGGGAATTAAAATATTATACAGGGTGTATCAGGGTCGATGGTAGGTTACATGTTTATGGAAAACGGAAAAAAATATCAAATTAAATTTTTTAAAGCAATTATAATAATATTATCATTAAAACTATTTTTCTAAATTATTTGGAACAAAATTCCACTTCCGGTTTTAACGGAAGCGATATCAACTTTGTTATTTTAAATGAATCATCACAATTTTTTTACATTTTTTATTTCTTAATATTATTCCTTATAAAATGACTACCTATATCATGTTCTATACCGAAACTTAATAGTTATTGAGTTATTAATTTTTTTCGTGAAATTCGGTCAGTTTCACCCTCAACAAAAAAATCTTATATTTTTTTTTAATATTAGGTTTGATGATATTCGGTTGTATTTATTGTAATATTTCTTAAAAGATACTTGATAAAAAGCAATGTGAATGTAGATAACTTAAAACAGCAATAAGTTTTTAATTTTTAACGGAACGCCCTGTATATTTTTACATAATTAAATATGAAATTATAATACCTTTTCATTGATATAACCATTCCCTAAAGTTAATAATAACAAAGATATTTTACAATTCCTATTATTTATTATTTCAAATTTTTAAATATTAATTTTAAATTATTAAACAATACAAGTGAAATCTACGAATAAGTTTTAATAACTGTATGTTTTCATATGACAAGAAAATAATAAATTAATATATTTTTTTTCGGTCTAAAGTAAATATGTCGATAAGTATGTGTATAAACGGTTTAATTGAACGTCCGGTACCTTCATTAAAAGGTATATTATTATTTACTAATATAGTTAGAAATTCATTAATTTAATAAAAATTGTTAATAAAATAGTTAAAATGAAGAAAAATCACTATTCAAATAAAGTTTTGATGAACTGGTTTATTCTTTATGGACAATATGACAAACTTAATGCTAGAACATGCAGACACTTTTTGTATGTTGTACCTTTACCCAACTTACCCAACTTCTTTTGAGTAGTTATTTTGATCTTTATTTTAATAATAATAATGAGATAATTTTGTTGGGCCCCAAATAAAATAATTAAAATATTAATTTTTCTATGATCATTGGTACAAAAAAGGAAATATTGTACAACATAACTTGCTGCTTACAAGGATTTATTTTGGAACATTAAAAAACTATAAGTACATGTACAAAAAATAATTAAAAAATATTCTTGAAATTAATTTAATAAAAAATTAAAATAATGAATGTAAGTATATTTTTGATTTAATTTTTTTTACATGTACTTACACGAAAAAAAGTAATAAAAATTCTCAAGCACTTATAAATGACAGGCACTGTGGTGCATGAATCTAAATTTTACTACCTTTGGTAAACATATTTTGGTAGGTACTTATTAAATAAAAAAAGTCAAATTTTTCGCTCTCACATTAATGTGAATTTATAATAATTATTAATAAACAAAAATTTTGTTCGTACCACCGCTTCCGCAGTACCGCGTTGTAGTGAGAGATTTTTAAATTCTTAAAAGACAAATACAAAAATATTAATGGTAATTATTCCTGACATCTTTAAAAAAAATTCTAACCTTAATTTCTTCCATTTGCGCGCCTAAATTCGAATTTTGAATGGAGTTACATTATAAAACTTATTTTACGCACTCCATTTTATCACAATAAAGCTAATATTATTATAATTTTCGAATTATGATGCAGAATAATATAAAATAGAGTATTTCACCATATTTGTTTTAGGTAATCAACATTTTTCAGATATGAATATTACTAAATAAAATTATATTAAATTGTATATCTTCAATATGGCACCCGTAAGTATGGCAACAGTGGAGGGTGCCTGTTTGAATATAATTATAACCAGTTTATACGTGAAGGGTGCCACTTGATCATGATTTTTGGTGGTGCCACAATGTCAAGTTTTAAAATTGGTTTTTTATACGAGGGGGTCACATTTACGTTGATTAAGTGGGTGCCACTTCATACAAGATGCATGTATATATATATATATATATATATATATATATAATTTAATTGTTTTAGTTTTGGTAAATAGAGATCTAAGGTGAGGGAAACATCCGGTTTTTTTTTGTTATTTTCATGTTTTTCGTCGTTTATGATAAACATTATAAATTCCCTGCCCAACAACGGGAATTATTAACGCATTAATAATGAGTCATTATTCACATTGTTAGACATCAGTGATTTGTCGATTTGAATATTCACTGTGATTTGAACTAATCGGGTTTTAAATTAGGAAAAGGTGACTATAAAAACATTTATGCACGATGACATTATAATATGACAATTATAACAAAAATTCTTTGACGTAAACGTCTTTTTATAGCCCGCGGGCGTTATTATGACCCAGCGGGCTATAATGAAACGTAAAAAATTAAAAACAACAATGTTACACCATTTGATATATTCGAAGTAAGTTTTTTCGTATAAAGATTTTGATTTTTTCGGCAGCAGGCCGCAATTTTTCGCCTTTTCAGCTGCTTCCTCAATTTCATTCATCTTTAAACTTTAAAACTGACTGATGTCAGTTGACATTATAATAAAAATTCTTTGACGTAAACGTCTTTAAAAACAATAATATATTAAAAATAATAATATATTAATCGTGCATAAAGTTTTGTATGGATTGCTGGCATAACTGGTTTTTATGGTCCTACGACGCTTTTTTAGCCCTCGCGCTTACGCGCTCGGGCTCGAAATAGCGCCTCGGACCATAAAAACCTTATTATGCCCTTAATACATAAATAACTATTAAAATTGGCAAAAAATGAGGTTAACCATTTAACAGATGTCAGACATTATTTATTTTTGAAAATCATTTAATTATCTACTTATTGAAGTAGATAAAGTAAGTGTTACACTCAAGATTATGCGTCTTATTCACTCGGATGATTTAAGTCTCTCGTCTGGCTACTCGAGACGCAAACCTCATTCTCATGAATCATATAATACTAATAATATACTATTATGGAAATGTAGTTATAAATATAGATATTTTTTAATGCAATTTTGGCAAAAATATAAATCTAATTTAACACTAATTTGTACTATGTTTTACTTTATTATAATAATTATTTATCGAAAGTTTAATATTAAAATGATTAAAACTAAAAAGGTTTGTTTATTTTTCATTATAAAACTGTTAAAACAATAAATACTGATGCCAAATAGACACTAAAATACTTAAGACCTGTGGGGTATCTTAGTTTTTGTTAATTTGGCATTTTATTTATTTCTGTGTACCTACATGGTTTTTCAATGAAAAAACTTTCAGTTCTTAAAATTGACTGAATTATTATTTACATACGTGTAGAACAAAATTAGAGTAGATTGACAGTTATTGACAGTGTGGGTACTTTATTGTGAATTATTGTAGCGGTTTTATATATAAGCAAAAACAAAAAGTTTGTTTTATTAAAAAACCCGTTTTTATGTCTCCATGTCAGTTCCAAGACCTAAATCAGTTTTAAGACTGTTTTGAGACATTTTAGACAGTTTAAGGATATTTGCAAAGTTTAATGATTTTTGCAAAAATTACCTTACTATAAACTAATAAAAAAAAATTAATTATTTTATAAAAAAAAAATGTTTAAAAAGAGTTGGTTCTTAATAAAAACTATCAAAATATTTTCTATGTATGCTTGTTAAGCTTTTATATCAACTATACTAAAAAACCCGTTTTTATGTCTCCATGTCAGTTCCAAGACCTAAATCAGTTTTAAGACTGTTTTGAGACATTTTAGACAGTTTAAGGATATTTGCAAAGTTTAATGATTTTTGCAAAAATTACCTTACTATAAACTAATAAAAAAAAATTAATTATTTTATAAAAAAAAAAATGTTTTAAAAGAGTTGGTTCTTAATAAAAACTATCAAAATATTTTCTATGTATGCTTGTTAAGCTTTTATATAAGATATATATCAACTATACTGTTTATTTATCTTACAAGTTGTCATTTTCGACCACTTAAAGTCGAGCAAGTAAAACATTTAAAAACATGCCGACTAATTCAACAAAATGTTTGCTTGGTTTGTAAACAAGCTGAGAAGAGAAAAAGTTTTGCATATTTGTACACGTATTCGAAATTCATATTAGAGAACGTAATTAAGTTATTCGTTGATAAATTTAGCAAAAAAACTATATACTTTACTTAAGTATTTATATATTAGGTGAAACAAAAATTCAGTGAACGACTACGTTCGTTGCTCACAATTTTTAGAATGGTCTTAAAAACTAAAAAATACATAAAATTCTCATGCATCTATGAATACTTAAAGATACTTAAAACTAATATCATTGAGTAAAGTGTCTTCTTTACTCAATGCTAATATCCTAAAGTAAAGGGCCTAACTAGAGAATGCTTTTAAGAAAGGTGTGAAATGACATATAACATAACTCCTCCCTCATTAAGCAAAAAAATAAGGGCACAATTGCAAATATTTATTTACAAAGTCCCTTTTTTTTTATTTATTTAATTAACAATAAAAATGATTAATAAACTACATATCTTAAAAATACTAATAACAATAAATGTGGATACAAAAAAAATAAAAATAATAATGCTAAAACTAAAACTTAATATTATCATTAAATGCATTCGCAGAAAAATGGGTTTATGTGCACTTAGGGTCGAACATAGTTGGTTAACAATTATTTACCATTACACAAGGATCGTTTGCATTTAATACGAAGCACTTCACTGTCTAGTTGAAAAAATCGTTGCAAGAGAGTATTTTTATTACTTTTGTGTTGCTTTATACTGTTAGGTTTGCTAGGATAAATGGGTATTAAGGAGAATGAGATTTTGAGGAAAACTATGCGTATTTTGAATATAGAAATTATGAGTTATGGATTATGTATATATATATATTTTTTTTTTCAGTTAGTTTCATTATAATTTGCAATATACCGTTGAGGTTTTAATTTGTCGTAATAATAGATTTTATTATTATCATTTATTTTGAATTCGGTTGTTGTTACTGGGTTTTCTACTCGTTTGTATAAGGGATGCGTTTTTACTTTCCATCTACGGCTTAAATTTCCACCTTTTATAAAGAGTGGTTCATCGTGATTAATATCAATCCTATCTCGATTCTGATTTCGCGACTCTAAAATTTGATCTTGTTTCTGCCCTAATTTTTGTCGAATTTGTTGATTAAGAATTTTTACATTTTGTGTATGTTCGTCAATCCAATCGGCTACTACCTGAGTGGGATGAAGTTCAAATGGGGAAACGTAGTCTAGTCGACCTTTTATCACTTGAAAGGGAGTATAATCTAATGCCGAGTGTATAGAATTGTTATAGGAGAGAGTTGCATAATCGATTAATTCGAAAATAGGGGCTTTTGGTTTTTCTTGTCGCAAAACACGTAGACCTTCGATAATTGTTGAGTGAAATCTTTCTACTGGGCTGTTGCTATTCGGATGTTGTCGAGTAATATAATGAATTTCAATATTATAAATTTGGCAAAATTGTTCAATTAGACCATTTTTAAATTCGGTACCCTGATCGAAAGTGATTTTCTTTGGGATACCATGGTGTGAGATCCAATTAAGAAGGTTTCGAGCTATTTCAGTGCTAACTATGGCATTTATTGGAAATAAATGGCCGAATTTTGAAAAACTGTCTATAACAGTAAGAAATATTTTGCCTTCAATTTTAAATGTATCGATATATAAATGATTAAAAGGCTCAGAGCCTATTGGGGTAGGTTTATAAACAATTTTGTGAGGATGTCTTTCATATTTACTTTTTTGGCATATCGTACAGGTATTAATGTAATGTCGAACATTTTCTGCCATTTTTGGCCAATAATATAGACGTTGTAGACTATTAAGATTTTCATTGTAACCCCTATGGGTGGTTTTGGTTTCATGTTGAAATTTAATTTTTTGCCACTGATCTTCGACATTTGTAATATCTTGTAAGTAATTACGTGATAAAATTAAATTGAAAGCGGACGCTTTAAATGAATTTTGTAATAGTTTCAAAAGTTTGTTAATTATGGTTTCGCATTCATCATTCACATACAAACAATATGTTGTTTTAGGCTTTAAATATTCTTTTATAAATTGTACTAATTCTTGTTCGCTAGGGATAAGATGTAGATAATAACAAATGGAAAGTCTAGTATTACCAAAAATTGTTTGCTTTCTTGCTTTAATTGTCTGTTTTGTGGTTTCATGGATGGTATTGATGGCTTCAAAAAAAATCTGGTTCTTAAATAAATTGACTGCCTTTTCTGTATATTTTGCTCCAAAAATTGGATCTTCGTAACTAGAATGGATAGTATTTAAGTCATCGTTATTGCGATCGTCAGGGGGCCTTATTTGTATGTCTTGTAAAATATTAATTTCGGGTCTTTCGTCTATTGTCATTTCGTTGTTAATAATTTCGTTTAAATCCTGTAAGTCTATTTCTTGTTCTGAAGTAAGCTCTGTTAAGTGTCGATTTTCTTGTTCATTGGGGTCATAATTAGCAATAATTGACAGCTTATCATCACTATTTAATTCAAGTGGGTGGCACTCTAATACATTGCACTCTGTGTTTCTAATTCTAGAAAGAGCATCTGCATTTAGATTTTGTGTCCCTTTTTTGTAAATAATTTCGTAGTCATACTCTTCGAGCTTTAATCTCCAACGGACAAGCTTACTGTTAGGTTCTTTAAGTGAGAACAGCCACTGGAGGGGTTTATGGTCGGTAATTATTTTAAACTTTGTCCCATACAGGTAGGGCCGAAAATATTTAACAGCCCACACTACTGCTAGCAATTCTTTTTCAATTGTGCTGTAGTTTATTTCTGCTGGATTAAGCGTGCGAGATGCATACGCAATGGGAAGGTCATTTCCAGGGGGTCCCTGAGAAAGTACAGCCCCTAATGCATAATTTGACGCATCAGTTGTCACATTAAAAGGTTTGGTAAAGTCAGGGTGTTGTAAAATTGGTTCGTTTATGAGGATGGATTTGCACAAATTAAAACTTTTAATAAATTCGGAGGTGTGTTCTATTTTATTATTTTTTTTTAAACAATTGGTCATGGGTTTAGTGATTTTTGCAAAATTTTTTATAAATTTACGGTAGTAACCGGTAAGTCCTAAAAACGATTTGATTTCTTTGGTGGTTTTAGGTATAGGGAAATTTTTTATTGCTGCTATTTTTTTCGGATTTGGTTTAATGCCTTCAGGGGTTATGACATGTCCTAAAAATTCTACTGATTTGCAGAGAAATTCTGATTTATCTAACTGAATTTTTAACCTTGCCTCCCTGAGTTTATTGAAAACTAATTTTAAATTATTAATGTGTTCTTGTAATGACGACGAAAAGATAATAATGTCGTCCATATATACTAAACACACCTTTCCTTGCAAGTCTTTTAAAACATGATCCATTACGCGTTGAAATGTAGCCGGCGCATTTTTCAAGCCAAATGGCATACGGACAAATTCGTAATGGCCGTTTTCAACATTAAATGCAGTTTTTTTTATGGAATCTGGATGGAAATTGGTTGAGATGGAAAATGTGGTTTATAGTTAGGTTGAAACGAAGATGGCACCTGATTTTCGCTTTGCCAAGTTTGTTGCTTTGTTCGCAAAAACGTGTTGTATTGAGGTGTAGGGTTTTTATGATAATTGGTAGGTAAAAAGTTATTTTGTTCAGGTACTGGTCGTTGAAAATGTTGTGGTTTTGATTTGGTGTTCGATTGTGTTTTATGATTACTAGTACCGGCAGTTGAACGAATTTGATTAATGTGTTGTTGTCGCAACACAAAATTGTTAACAGTAGTGCTAGCTTCATCCAAGGTATTTGGATTTTGAACAATTAATAATTGTTGTAACATTGGGCAAGAATTGGCTATTATTACAGTTACAGCAATGGATTCATTTTGAGCCATAAGGGCATCTCGAGCATTTTGAGCTAATGTTTGATCGGATTGAATTTTTAAATTAAGCCGTATTTGTAAAGATTTTAAACGCTCGATAAAAGGAAGAATGTCTTCGTTAATTTCTTTAGTCAAATATGAAAATTGTTGTTGAAGCAAGTGACGATTTGTACGATCGCTAAATTTTTCGGTTAACCCGTTTTTAATCGCCGGCCAAACGCGAAGGTCCGGTCTGCAAGCCAGCCAATGAGCTGCTTCATCGGTTAATTTTGAACGAATTACCGCGTTTACGTAATTTGTTAAATTTTGATCTAAGGTTCTGCCGTATGTATTATAATACGAATCTACATCTAATAAAAATGTTGTTAAATTTAAATGGTGACCATTGAAAGGTCGCAAAGTTGTTGCCATTTCTTTGGCATCTCGAATTGAAAGCACATTCGGTGCATTATTATTAATTTGTTGATTATTTAACGCCATATTAGCAAAATCTTCTATAATATTATTAAGATTAATCATACAATAATAGGTATATTATAAATTACTTGACAAAAGGTAGGTAGCAATATACGTATATTCAAAATTCGCTAAAGGATTGTTGAGAAAGAAGGAAAACAGTTAAGCATGCACACAATACCTTTGATTTATTATCTGGGTGAGTTGGTACACACAACAGCAGGGGGTCTTGTCTGGGGCTGGAACGGCGTTGCCTTAAGTCAGGTCCAAACTTCGACGATTTGTAGCACTAATTATTATAGATGTACTCCAATGTAATAAGCACTTATTTGGTACGCACAACAGCAGGGGGTCTTGTCTGGGGCTGGAACGGCGTTGCCTTAATTCAGGTCCAAACTTCGACGATTTGTAGCACTAATTATTATAGATGTACTCTTATGTAATAAGCACTTATTTGGAAGTTCTGGTTCGATGTAGAGCATTAATGGTTAATACCAAAAAGTACGCAAATTTCTTCAGCGGACTTTTGCACTATCCTTAACGACTGCGCCAATTAAGTTATTCGTTGATAAATTTAGCAAAAAAACTATATACTTTACTTAAGTATTTATATATTAGGTGAAACAAAAATTCAGTGAACGACTACGTTCGTTGCTCACAATTTTTAGAATGGTCTTAAAAACTAAAAAATACATAAAATTCTCATGCATCTATGAATACTTAAAGATACTTAAAACTAATATCATTGAGTAAAGTGTCTTCTTTACTCAATGCTAATATCCTAAAGTAAAGGGCCTAACTAGAGAATGCTTTTAAGAAAGGTGTGAAATGACATATAACATAACTACGTTCCCAGTGATTTAACCCAATCGGGTCGTTAAACTAATAACAAAACGAAATTTATGTGCATTGTTTTTATTTCCGGATCGCTCCGATATGTTGCATCATTGCAGACTACGCACACACATAATACACACACCAATCGAATCAAATCGGTTCGTTTATTAGACGTACTTACACATATCTGACCTATGAAATCATGTTTATTTTTTAGATATAAATGTCCAAAAACAAATTTGTTACTAGGTATTTATAAATAGAATACTAACTAATAAAAATTGGAAAATATTTGAAAGTAAATTCGAATCCTCATTTTCTGTAAATTCCGGAAGCTTTATTAGATGCGGACTAATGCCGACTGCATTGCAGCTAATTGAATAATATTATAGGTAGTACCTGGTCCAAAGAGTTTACTCATTTATTTTGGGATTTAGGTATAAGGCACAGAGGTCCTGAACGAGTCATAGGTCCCATAAAAATGACGCCAAAAACTGACTGCAGTATTGGAATAAGGATGTCCTATGAAGTTTAAAAATATGTTTTTTTAAATTGTAGCTGATCCTTTTTTAAAGTTTTGCTTAATAATCCAAATATCAAACGTCATTTGGTGATTCAGTTTATTTTTGTGCCATTAACTTTAAAACAGAGGCCTTTTGAAAAAAAATTTGAATAAGGAAATTAATTATCTATTTAAGCATGCCTCCCTAATTATACCTAAACTATTGGCATACGAAATCCATGGTCGTAGTCGTGAATTTTTTATGTTTAACTGGGTATGTTACATTTTTTTGTAAATAACCTGCCATAGGTTACTTTCAACATTGCAACATCATTTTTCTTTAAAGAAATATAACCTATATAAAACAAAAAAGACAAGTAAGTACTTAATAATTGTCAAATATTATTTATTAATCAAAGTTACCTATGTTATCAGCATGAGAAAAAGCATTAAATATTTTTTGATGAAAACTCTACAACTTTTTTTTTTAACGACTCTTTGAAAGGATGTGTCACGTTGTTTATCTTGTATTTATTTCAAAAATTTTATGAACTCGCGATGTACATTTTTCCAAGTGATTAATTAGTACATGAATTTTTAAAATTTGAGATATATCAGCAGCTTTAAATATAACTACTAATTTTTGTATGTGAATTTTTATTTAGCCCTAATTTGGCGTTTTGGTAGAAAAATAATTCTCAACTAATTTATCCATAGTCTTAAATTGGGACACGTATGGTAAAATGGCCAAAGGACTAACAGTTTGCAAAAAATCTTTTGTTAGAAGGGTATCAGGATGTTTCAGAAGCATTTAACATGTATTTCCCTCAAATATGTCACCTTGCTAGTTCTTAGAGACCAAATTTAGTGTTTAAGGCAATCTCAACGCCTGTTCTTTTCCCAGAAGTTTCACTAGTCCGTTCCAAAATACGTAGGCAAAAGTGTTGCCTGGCAAAGGTTGTTGGCAATTAAATGTAAGCAAGGTACTCAATTTATTTAAGGGTCCTGCTTTTTTTTAATAGTTTTTTTTATTATATAAACCATTTTCTGTTGTTCTTTCTTTTTTTTGTGAAATATGGTTTCGTTGATTAATGTGCAAAAACATCAAGTTTTTAAACATTTTGTAATTAAAAAAATTATGTCTACGCCAATGGTTGCGGTTGTGAAGCATCATTTAATAGATTATTTTGTCGTCTTTATTTCTTTATTTTAATTTTTTTCCTAAAGTGCTCAGTTTTAAAGAAATTCGCAAAAAATCTTAAATTAGTCACTAAATTACAGTTGGTATTTGAGTTAACTTCCAAAATTTAAAAAAAGGGATCACCTTCAACTTTGGCGTCATTGTGACCTATCATGGGTCACATAAAAATGACTCATTCAGGACCCCTGTGAAGGATTACTCGTCAAAAACGCGGTTTTTTTTATAGAAAATCTTAATCTTTCTATAGTAATTTAAAAAATAAATAGACAGTTTGCTGTAACATTATAGAAACTCGGCTTTCCCAGGTTCCCGTAAAAAAAAACAATCCCCAAAATCCCGGGATACAAAGTCTCAATCCCGGGATCTTCTTAATAAGTTACAAAGAATAAAATGGCATTAATAATTATAATTAATTAACAATAATAATAACATTAATAATTAATTAACAATAATAAAGTATTTACCGAATAATGTCACACAACAGGTGATATAATATTGTTAAATTAATATCTAAAAAATAATGGTTATAAACATTCGCTTCCAACCCAAAAGTCTCACGTCGCAAATATTAAACATGAACTAGAAAAACTTCTTAGCTAGATAGAATAGAAAATAGCAAAGACGGTGTTGGAAAGAAATGGAATTATTTGCTGTACAATCTATAACGTGTCTAAGAGTTCTTGAAAAGCATTCCTCCAACTAGTGCGAAGTCTGAAAGATGTTTGTTCATTTAATGAACTTCATTATTTTAAATTATATTTTGTAAAACTGTTAAAATTTATACTTATATGTTCGTTTGTTCGTTTATTTTAAATTGGTTTTAAAATTAAAGATTTATATTTTTCGGGAGTGAACCCGGGTTCCCGGGATTAGTTACATTTGGTTCCAAAAGTCCCTGGATTGAAAAAATGACTCAGGATCGACCGACACTATTATTTACTTATTGGCGAAACCAATGGACAGTGGAACGTCGAAGCGTTTTCCGTTTATGAACGATGATCGAAAGTGCAGATTAGTTCGCATACACAATGTGGCCATTTGCGCTTTTGCAAAAAATATGACAGTCAACTATTTATTCGTTTTGTGAGCAACAATCTTTGTTTAGTGTGCGCTCTGCATGTTGTTGAAACGCATTGTTTTCGGATTTTTAATTTTCCACCATGAACTGTTTACTGCCGGCTGTAAATAAATGGCGGCTGATTTTATTGAGTGATTATTCTTGCTCGTTATTTTCATCATTAGGGAAGCTTATGCAAATGTGAGAAGCCAGAGATATCTAAAAGAGCTATGTTCCTTTTTTTACAATTTTTAGGAATTTGGCACACTGAAAGAAAAAAGCGGTCAGCGGTACCCATAGTAATGGTAAAATAGGCGCCAACCAATAGAACCTTAGTTGCTACCATTACAGAATGGTAATGAGTTATTGTTACGAATTGACATTACAGCAAAGTGATCGTTACCACTACTGCTTTAATTAAATTTTACCACTACATGTTGTTATACAATAACCGTTTTATTAAAACCTTTTACCACTACACACTGTTGAAACTTACGAATACATATTGGTATATGGTACGCTTAGTATATTATTTTAGCTACTTAAAATAGTTTTTAAAACAGGATATAACAGTAAGGCGAACCTTAGCCAAAATCATTGTTTAATTTGTATTATTGATTGCACTTACCCCTATAATTTGGTTTTCTCAACAGCAAGGTAAGGTAGTAAATAAATGACAATTATATTAAAAACGTTCTTTATTAAAATAAAATTATTTATATGAATTTCCACAAAAATATAAGTTAAATAGGACCTACAAAAATTATGCAATAACTAAATATAATAAAAAACATGGCGGATCCTTAAATTATCGTACAAATATCCTTAAATTATCGTACGAATATTTTTAGAGAAATTGAATTATGTAGTAAAAACCCAACCCAACCAATATATAAATAACATGTGTTTGTTAATTTAATTTTTGTTTGTAGTTTTTTTTTTCTTCTAAATTAGTGTTGCGCACACTTCCTAGTGAATGTGAGAAGTAAAAACCTTGCCGGTAACATAGGCATTAGGTAGGTATTATTTTAAAACATCGAGAGAAAACGAGTTATAGTTAACCCCCAAAAATCAATATTATAATACCTATGGGTAAAATGCGTTTTACGATCCGTACCGGTTAAAATGGGGAGTAGTTCCACAATATCCCAGTCCTTTTATAACTATTCCACACCTACTCACAACACGATAAAAACAGTATAGTATGATATCACAAAACTACGCACTATGCAAAGCCGTAAACAGACAACCACTAAATGGCCAAATTTTCCGTTGCTTCTTGATTCGTACCAAATTTCATTAATTATAACATTATTAGTATTAACCACTGTAGTGGTAAACGTCAAAAAATTACTATTTGTAGTGGTAAGCTATTTATTACGAACCAGTTGTAATGGTAAAATTATCCATGACGCAGAATTGTACAATTTTTAACTATTTTGTTATAATCCGTGCTACTTATAGTAGTGGTAAATTTAATTTACAGAGTATACCATTTCGTATACGAAATGGTATACTCTGTAAATTAAATTTACTACTACACTATAGTGGTATGTATCTCTCATTTAATATTAATCCTAATAACATTGTCCCTGTTGTAGTTAGTCAAAGTCACTTTACTACTACAAAAGTAAAATAAAAGTAAGATAATTTTTTTCAGTGCAGACGGCGGATTTTAGGATCTCAATTTAAATGTCCACAAAAAATAAGTCGTATGTGAAAAATATTCTTGGATAATGTAAATGACATGCAAGCTTGTACCCTTTTAATGGAATCAATTAATATTCCACTTAATTAGAGTGACTTTCATATCTAAAACGTTGCCGCTTTGAAAAACTAAATTGTTAATAGCTCTGTTTTATTTTAAATACGGGTAAATTACTTAAAACAATTATAACGCATTTATATCGACTTTTGAATGGTGGATGCGCCATAATAGTCGCCATTTTTGACAACAATAATTGTTGTGGTTGATTTATAGTTTACATTTTATTGAGTCCTTTTTGATATGATTTATTGGCGCATAAAATTTGGTTTCTAATGTATTACCAACACAAATTTATAGTTACCTTTAAAGGGAGAAACAAAACACAAAAAACTAAAAATCTTCTCATCTCTATAAGCCCACTTAATTACAACATCAAAATAAAAAAACAAAAAGAAAGCTTATAATCGAGTAAATTAGATCATCATGTTTACAAAGGTATTAGATTATAATATCCCGCTGCTTTGACCGGATCACGTTACCTTCTTTGTTGCCGCCGGTGGCATAAACTTTTGTTTTTTTATTTGTTTTTACTCAAACGCCTTCTTCTTCTCTGTGTTGTCCTACTGTTGTCTTTATTTCTATTTTGGGAGAGAATCGTGCAGCGGTAAGTCTCACGAATATATTTTTTAAAATATTGTACCAGTATTGATAATAAATACCCAATAATCCCACAAGGAAATAGGAAATATGAAAAGCATAGGTCTACAAATAATATAAAAAACAACTGAATATACAGGCTAAAGTCAATTAAAAAAGTATAAAATCATCGAAATAGTTTTTGGGCGTCATTTGAACCATCGCGATGCATCGTGTGAATTTCCCAACAGTAATTAATTGCTTGATCCACTTTATTCGGTATTTAGAGTTAAATTGACTTTTGTTAAAAATAAATTTATCTCTTCAAAGTCATGCCGAGTTAATAATAAAAGTTTCACAAATTATCCGAATCAAACGAATAGAAGGCATCTTCACAACAATGACTTCATTTATCCTGCCTAAATGATTTTGATTTATCATCGGTGCCCTCGTTTAATAAAATTCAATTAAAATACATTAAATTTAAAAAGAGTTGAGCAATAAACATGTATTTATTTTTTAACTGCTTCGTAAGAGTGCCCAACGCTGCGCACTCTTAGCCACCCTACCTACCTGTTTTGAAAAACAGTGAGCGCGTAAAATCCCCCTGCTTTTATTTTGAACCGCTGGATTTAACAATAGAAATTTTAATGTTAATTTTAAATGAGACTTTTTAACATAATATAAATTTCAAAATTTTTAAAAATCGTACTGTCAAAAATGTCACATTTTTTACAACGGGAAGTGGGGACATGTGATACCTCATTGAAAAGGTATTTGCAAGCTAGTCATTACCAAATACTTATTTTAGATTTTATAATAAAAATAACAACAAGATTTACATTTAAAACGTGTTATTTTTATAATGACTCAATGACAAAATGTTACCCGGGAAAAAAATTATATATTATCATATAAATATTTATATAATTATGTATGATCATATATAATTTAATGTATGGACATATATGATTATATATGATTATTCATTTACGTATAATTGGCTTTTATATTGGTTGTATATAATTATCTATAAACATGTAAGAACATACATGGTCATACAAAATTATATGTATTGATATTTATTTTAGACGAAGGTTTATATTTGTAATATATGAACATATATAGTCATATATTATTATATGTGATTTATTATTATTTATTTTGGATCCAAAATAAATAATAATAAATCACATATAATAATATATGACTACATATGTAATACATATTATGTATACTAGGGTGATGCAAAAAAAATTTTTTTTTGAATTCTATGCGAGACCACTCGGGATTTCAAAGAGTATCAAGAAAATAAAAATCTGTAAAAATTTGAGAGAAATCAATTAAAATTTAGAGGTCGAATTATTCATTCACAAAAACACTCGCCCCCATCGTTAAATATGAGAAAAAAAATAATATTTTAATTAACTACACTTCGCGTCAAATTTAACGCACCACTAAAAGTTTGTCACATTTTCAAAGTTGATTTTCTCGCGAACCGTCAAACCGAATTTGGTAATTTTTGTTTTAAAATTGAGGTTTATTCTTTGGTTATGATGCCTTTATTAAAAAATTCTTTTAAATTTAAGTTTTGAGTATATACATATATAACCGTCAAACCGAATTTAGTTATTTTTATAATAAATTGTAGGTTTATTCTTCGGTAATAATGCGTTTATTAAAATATTTGTTTAAATTAACATTTTGAGTATATAAAGGGTGCAAGTGTAATAATTAGTTTTTTTCCAGAAATTTGAAACGCCATGTTGGTTGTACCAGCTATAACTGCATATGTCTCTTACAATCAAACTATAGCCCCATGTTCTATTAACATTTTGTATTTTTATTCACCGGGTTATCTTTATTTTTAAATGAAATATACATTTAAAGATTAAGGTACCATGAATAGTGTAAGATATATCGAGGACATTTTATTTGAGCATGTTGTCCCTTTCGCCCGGTAATAATTTTTTACTGATGCAGGATAATGCTATATTGTGCAAGAGTGTTAAAACTTTAGACTGGCCTGCAAATAGTCCGGATCTCAACACCATCGAGCATTTGTGGGATAATATGGGTAGACGACTAAGAAATCATGATTCCTTGCCTGCCTCCCTTGATAACGTAGCAAATATTCTACGAGAAATATGAAATCTCATTGATCAAGACGAGATTAGACATCTGGTTTCGAGTGTAAGCCGTCGATGTGAAGCCGTAATTAGAAGTAGAGGCAGAAATATGCGATATTGATATTCTTTAATGTTGGTTTTATTGATTTTGTTAATATTTTTGTTGGTATTGTTACAATCGTTCTTTTTACATTTTTGTATTAAACTGGAGTTCTTTAATCTTTAACTGTATATTTCATTTAAAAATAAAGATAACGCGGTGAATCAAAAAACAAAATGTTAAGAGAAAATGTGGCTATAGTTTGATTATAAGATACATATGCTGTTATAGCTGGTACAATCCACAGGACGTTTTAAATTTCCGGGAAAAAACTTTATATCACTCTTGCACCCTGTATATACTCAAAATGTTAATTTAAAAAAATATTTTAATAAACGCATTATTACCGAAGAATAAACCTACAATTTATTATAAAAATCACTAAATTCGGTTTGACGGTTCGCGAGAAAATCAACTTTGAAAATGTGACAAACTTTTAGTGGTGCGTTAAATTTGACGCGAAGTGTAGTTAATTAAAATATTATTTTTTTTCTCATATTTAACGATGGGGGCGAGTGTTTTTGTGAATGAATAATTGCTTGTAGACCTATTAACAATGTTTTTACAGATTTTGAAACAAAAAAAAGATTGAATGAATTATTTGTTAACTAAGCTATATTTGCTAATTAATATATTTTTTTTAAATATTATGAAAAATTTTTTGAAATCGGGACAACATTATTTATTAGAATAATCATTAAGAGTCCACCAAAAAAAAATTCAACCATTTTCATTCAAATTTGTATGAAATATGCCTACTAGTTTATAGCATTGCATTTGAGATGCGTGATTTTTCTAAATTAAACAATTGCGTTGAGCGACCTCTAAATTTTAATTGATTTCTCTGAAATTTTTACAGATTTTTATTTTCTTGATACTCTTTGAAAACCCGAGTGGTCTCGCATAGAATTCAAAAAAAAATTTTTTTTGCATCACCCTAATGTATACCTACATGACTGCATATGTATACCAACATCCAGGATACATAATATGTATCGTATTGTCATATAGGTATTATATATAGTATAGTATGCTATATTTAATATATGACTATATATGTTTAAATATGGCCATACATACTTAATAGGTACATATATTATATGTACCTATTAGGTATGTATGTCCATATTTAAACATATATAGTCATATATGTATGTATGTATACATATATATATGTTTAAATATTGCCATACATACCTAATAGGTACATATATTATATGTACCTATTAGGTATGTATGTCCATATTTAAACATATATAGTCATATATTAAATATAGTATACTATATAATATATATAGTATACTATAATATATATAGTATACTATAATATAGTATACTATAGGTATTATATATAGTATACTATATTTAATATATGACTATATATGTTTAAATATGGACATACATACCTAATAGGTATATATTATATAATACCTATATGACTATATATGTTCATATATGGTCATACATACCTATATATTTTTTTGAACAGATTTGTAATTTTGGTGTCAAATTTTGTATATTAGGTACCTATCTACCTAAAAAATGGTTGGTCCACTTTGTTTTTTACTACCTCCTTAAACCTGATTGTATATATATATATATATATATTTATATATTGTAACAGCCTAATTTAAAGCATATAATTTTATTTTATTTTGGGTGTTAAAAATCATTTAGGTAATTTTTAAAAATTTTGGTATCAAGTAATTTAATAGTTATCCATAGACATATATGTTATGCTTAATAATTGTTAATATGTTTCGTTTTTAAACGAATAAAACTCGTGGCTTTAAGTTTTTTATTAATCTTTTAGGTTATAAATAATAATTATTAATAATATTAATAATTAATTTTCTCAGATGTTCTTAGTGGTTAATAATTATTATAATAAATAATTATAATTTGGTGGGGACCTTATAGACACTTTTTTATTATCTTGACTTGATTTAATTTAGGTATTTTTGTTGTAAATTTCTTTTTGTTGTTCTGTGCAGAGACAAGTCTCTAGTTCTGTGTTTGTCTCTTAAAAGAGACTCTATTTTGACCTTGGGGTTCCGAGATGCGGTCACGTCATTACTAAAGGCATCCTGTAGTTTTGAAGGGCAAAGAGCTTATAACATTCTAGGTAAATACCACTTTAAATTCGGTAAAAAAAAAACATTTCTCAACGATTTTAGTCTTTTTCCCTAAGATTTAAAATTCCTAACCTCAAAAACACGTTGGAGGGTGTGAGAATGGTTAGTGTTGTATTGCAGTAATGCACTCGTAATAATCTCCGTGGTCACTGACAAATGTGTTGAGCAAATATCCATAAGGAATCCATGGAATTACCTGATTTCTTACGATCCTCCCTTGATCTACAATAGGTCCTTCGAAGAAGAATAACCTTTATTGTTAGTGGAAATCTCCTATGTCTTTCATGTCATGCTATCACTGAGGATTTTGGTATTGGAATATTGGAACCTGATGACAGCTGACATGTAGTTTTCAAGATTTTTTTAAGGTATTTCTGTTTATTTTTATGCCGCGTGGACAAAATAACATTTGTTAGTTGAGTTAAGTTAGAAGTTCAATTGCCACGTAACATGGTTGGCAGTATTGCCATGATTAAGTTTTTATTTTATTTAATTGTACTGGTATTTAGTGAATTTGACGTAAATTTGAAGCAGCATTCTTGATGAATATGTGTTACTATAGTAATTTCTTGATAATTCCTTCCTATTTCTGACTTCCTGTCAAGTTTATCAGAGCTTCCCAAAAGTCCCGGGACGGAGCTATTAATTATATATGATCAGACATAATTATATATAATTTCATTATACATGATCATGTATGAATTTTGCCCATGTATGACCATACATGAATATTGATCCATTATAATTATATATGATCATTTATGAATTTTGCCCAGGGCTTCCCAAAAGTCCCGGGATGGAGCTATAACTTTTGAAGGAGTGAAGAAAAAAAATTGAAAATTTGGAGATCATTATAGGATCATTACACTACATTCTTAGATAGTTTAGAACTTCCATGCAACTTGGAGTTTTTTTAGGGGATGACCACCCCAACATTTTAAAAAGCAACCCCTGTCGGGTTTTACCTTATTTTAAAGGTAATGTTATAAAAATCGTAGTAAACGTGCAAAGAACAATAAAAAAATTTCAATTTTTTTTTCTTTACTCCTTCAAAAGTTATAGCTCCATCCCGGGACTTTTGGGAAGCCCTGGGCAAAATTCATAAATGATCATATATAATTATATTTGGACCAATATTCATGTATGGTCATACATGGGCAAAATTCATACATGATCATGTATAATGAAATTATATATAATTATGTATGATCATATATAATTTTTTTCCCGGGTACCTATTCATTAAAAACCAGTGACGGCTCGTGATGTAGTGCCACGGAGCCATGGCACCACCTTATTTTTCTCCAAAAAAATATTTTTTATTTTAAAACATCTTAATATTATTTAATTCAGTTTCAAATCAAACGGGAAGAGAGTGGATGTGTAGTTCGAGCGCTCTTAGTTCCTTTCCACAATAAAATTCTTAAAGAAACAAAAATATTATATACAGTGTAGTCGATCAGGGTACCTGTTCTCCAAAGGGTTAGTAAAAACATTAAATAATTCCTCAAAAGGCAATCTCTTAACGGTGAAAACAGGTAATAAAGTGACAGGGGACAGGTCAAGGAATCACCTATTTAAAGAAAAAACGAGTCTAACCAAGAGTGGAAGGGATCATCACCCGCAGATTCTGATAAGTATCATTGCATGACCTAATACGCAAATCTGTAACAAAAACCTGGCAACAATTAATCATTACCGAAAACAGCGTGGGAGTGTAAAAAAACCAAATCAAGTAAGAACGTCACAATATTATATTATTGTATTATTATATTATATAATATACGCATAAACTTACAGCCCAGCCACAAACCAAAGCTTTAAAAGATACGAAAGTAAATAAACAGTATCCTAATAAACAAAACGACCACGTTAAAATCTAATGTAAACAAACCATATAAAGCATAAGTTTCACGCATGCCATTAGGGCCGTATTTTAAATTTTAATACAATACACTGCTTTATCTATTTTGTGTATTAATATTTATATTATTAAATTAAATCTGGAAAAAAAGTAAGAATGGTAAGACATAAATTAAATAATAATAAACGGTATAAAAATAAATAAAGAATATATAAGGTCGATAGTCGGTACTCGGTATGAGGGGTTGAATATCCACAAAGGCAGAGGGCTCATACGGCGGGTCGTGGACATAGGGCCGTATCCCAATTACGTACACTTCAGGGCCGGCTTTATCTATTTTGTATATTAATATTTATATTTTTAAATTAAATTTGAAAAAAAAGTAAGAATGAAAGATATAAATTAAATAATGTAAACGGTATAAACACTAACTTAACAATAAAACAAATAAAGAATATACAAGGTCGGTAGCCGGTACTCGGCATGAGGAATATCCACGAAGGCAGAGGGCCCTTACGGCGGGTCGTAGCCGTCAACACTTTGGTAATAAAGACAAGATTCAGTACTTAACAGGGGGGCAAACAATTCTAAAGAGGTTACCAGGAACCGGAAACAGACTAGGACAGAGACGTTTAGAAGTTCACCATCAAGGACAGGTTCTAGCAGCGTACTAACACCCCGACCCCCATTCATGAATCCCAATTGAATGGGATTATTACTAAGACCCAGGTTGAGGAGGATTCCGGATTGTACTTAGTTTTTGGTCAGTTCAATGTCCTCCAAAAACCACCACTAGCCCTCCTTATCCCGCACTCCTTTAGCCTAAATTGGACGTATGGCTCGACCCGGCTGACAAAAATCCGGGAGTGGCTTTACCCATAGACACTGTCATCCACGACCTCCTAGGGTGGATCTACCAGCCGGCGTAAAAACTTCGGATCCAACAAACACAGGTAATACTGTGAAGTGGCGGGATACGTAGGAGAACGGTAAGGGGGTAAAATAACCCTGGGAAATTAGTGTAAGATAATGTCCATGGGGCCTGCCATACGTTCCCATACTCATATTCATACTTTAAAACATCTTAATATTATTTAATTGTATGCATTTCTTTTTACATTCATAAGTTATATGAAGTTAGGCAACCGTGCGGATTCCGCACTGCGAATGTGTGCGCCTCCGCGAAGGCGGGAACACGAACGGTTGACGGCTAAGCTGTGCCATTTTTATGCAGGCACTAACGAAAAGAGAGATTTTACAGGGATCCTATATGAGCGACTGAGATGGGGCTATGTTGGACATTATGTTAAATGGTAAAATCAAAGAAAATATTGTGCCAGGCTCAGCGTCTCAGCTCATCGTTTGATTTGACTTTCTTTACTTTTACGCGGTATATTCCGTCGCCTAATTAGATAAATAGAAAAGCGTGGTTGTCAGTTGTGAGTAATAACTTTAGTGTCTGACAATTAATAAAATTGCCATCTTAAAAAGATCTTTTGGTAGTTTTTCGCTCGAAAAAAAAAACTATAATTTAAAAATTAGGACGGCCTATACCCGATTTCAAACTCATAAAATGTTTTTTGTTCTAATTTCGGACAAACCCTGTACAGAATCTTGGTCGCAAAGACCTTTTCAATGATGTGTCACTAATTCCCATTAAAATAAATGTAATTTTTTTTACGTAAAACAAATCCTGGGGTTCAAAGAATAAAAGGGGGAATTTTTAAGTGCAAACTATTTATCGAAATGCAATGTAATTGAAACATGTTGGTGTGTTTATACGAGTATTTTGGAAATGAACTACGCGTAACAATACTTGGAAGTTATTTCCAAATGTTTTTTATTTATTTAGGTCAAATAATTTTAAATACATATTATATATATTCTTGTCCTAATAAAACAGGTATTTTCTTATCAGCCGAATTAAGAATCAAACAGAATACCTGAAAAATTTATCTGGACCACCGTAAAAGCCTCGAAATTCGAGAACGGCGGTTAAAATTTATTACATAAAAGACTATAATACACCTACAAATGGAATAGAAACTTTATATTATCTTGGTATTTCTCTTTTTTTATTATAATAGTGTCATAAAAAATAGTTTGTTTAAGGTAATTTTTCGTTTTAAATGGCAAAACTAAGTAAATAGTAGAGACCATGATACTACATGTAGTATCATGGTAGAGACCGTGTTTTTTGACATTGAAAATGTCTTATGGCTCCAAATTCTACAATTCTCCAAAATCGACACCAATATTTGACACTTTAGGTAATAATATATGTGGTCTACGAATTTTATAGAGAGAAATTGTTATTTATCTAGAGTTGAATGGTTTAGGATTTAGCCTTAAACCATTTATTAATCGACATCAAAACCCCGAAACTTGGAAAGCATTTATCGCTAATAACATTGGCTTCCAAACAAACAACTACAATGTTAAATTGTGTGTTTTATTGTTATTGCATTAGTAAAATGTATTTTTAGCTTAGATAATGACGAACCATTAAAAAAATTAAAAGTATGTTGCTCTCTTGAAATGGCAATCAATTATAATTATCGGATAACATAATAATTGGGCCCCATTACGAACCATGCATATAGTGAATATACGATGACGTACGGCTAACAATCGAAAGATTTATTTGCATATCGAATTAAATACACGGTGATTTGTTTGCAGAGCGACACAATTAAGGGAAATAATTAAATTAACATATGAATGCGACCGATCAATTTGTCAATCAATGGCGAAAATTATTGAAACTATTTAACAGCTTTTAATTTTGAGCTATGTACTTTAAGACATCATTTCTATTTTTATGGTCTATGGTCATACCTTTGAACCAATTTTTTCATGCGAGCAATTGTTTACTTACTGTACCGCCCCCTTTTTTTAAATAACCAGTTAATACTCGTTAAATATACAAATGATGTCTTAAAGTCCGTGGCTCAAAATTAAAAGCCGCTATCATTTTTGACAAGAAAAAAGAGTTCTACTAATTGGTATATTATAGTATACCAATTACCCACACGGCATGTAATAATACGGAAATGTTGTTATATGTCTGAAATATTTCAGTCATATTTCAGTGGAAATATTACAAACGAAATATGCCTGAAATATTTCAGACAGATTTCGTTGATATGTTTCAAATAAAATATGTCTGAAATATTTCGGATATATTTAATTTGAAATATTACAAACGAAATATGTCTGAAATATTTCATACATATCTCATCATTACATTTCAAATTAAATATGTCTGAAATATTTCGGTTATATTTCAATTGAAATATTGCAATTTCGTTTAAACGAAATATGTTTGAAATATTTCATATATCTGGTTGTTATATTTCAAATTAAATATGTGTGAAATATTTCTGTTATACCTATTTAATTTTAAATATTACAAATAAAATATATCTGAAATATTTCGGGTACCTACCTACCTATATTTCGTCAATATGTTTAACTATTTCCAAATGCTTTTATAAAAGATCTTTTATGGCTCGAGGCATATATATAGTAAATTTTATCTATATGTAGATAAAATTTTAATTCAATTTTATATTAAAATAATAATTATAAAAATATTTTTAACTATTTTCAAATGCTTTTATAAAATTTATATAAATTTATAAAATTATTTAAATATAAAATTAAATTAAAATTTGATCTATATAGATATATTTATAAATACCCAACTACCTACATAATTATAATAATTATAATTTATTTAGAAGCACTATTAAGTCGGTAGCAGCTGTCTGTCGAATTTGTCAAAACTATAATGTCCGAGCGGTTAAGGAGATGGACTTGAAATCCATTGGTCTCTGCCCGCACAGGTTCGAATCCTGTCGGCAGCGAAATTTTTGTTTTACCAAATTAACGTTTTTTTCTTGTATTATTCAATTAAACAAGACCAAGTAGTGTGTTCCAATAATTTTTATAATTTTTTAAATCTGTATAATTATTGGGCTTAATTAGAAACGTTTTAGTAATATTACTAAAACATTACAGTAATATTTCTAAAACGTAACTGTAATGTTTCAGAATTATTTCTAAAATATTACTGACATATTTTAGATAGGTATATAACCGAAATATTTCTCACATATTTGAGAAATATTTCATTGAAACATTATGCGGACATTTACATATTTCAGAAATATTACTGACATATTTCTGAAATATTTCAGTTATATAACCGAAATACCTATATCATATTTCAATGAAATATTTCTGAAATATTTTTTGCCGTGTGGGTAGTAGAACTCTTTTTTCTTGTCAAAAACGATAGCGGCTGTTTTTTAGATAAAATTAAAAATACGTATGTTATTTGAATTCACCCCTTAATCCAAGATGGCGGAAAAGCTGCTGGGGTTGATGGTCGAAAACCCGAAATTAAGCGTACCTATTAATTATTATAATAGGTTTTTTATAATACCCACGATGCGGTTAGAAACGTTTTTTCTCTACGACTACTTAAGAATAGTAACATTCTAGTGTAATTTTTGATCATAGAAACTTTTTAAAATTTTAAAATATTTAAATATTACTGTATTATTTATTAATTAAAAAATAATAGCAGTTGTATAATTAAGGTTTAGGCACAAAAAATTAGTTATATTTATTGTTTTTCAAATATACAAATCAAAATTATAATAAATTTGATATTAAAATGATAAACCAGTTACCTACTATACCGGCTTTGAAGTTTTGACAGATTCAAAAAGTTTAAAAAAAGAAAATGTAGAAAAATAATAGATGTTGACATAGATTACTTGTAAAATTAGTTTTGTATTTGTTACAATGTTATTTTTTTATTAGTTAGTGTAAATAACTATTTTTAATTATAATAAAGATTTAGGCATACCATTTGTTTAAATTTATTATAATTTACATTATAAAATTGTGACGGTACAAAATGGTTTGACAATACAAAAAACTTAAATGTCAAAAACTCCTTGTTTTCTTTTCTATGTTTAAGATTATATAAGCGGTACTATTCTTACGTAGTCGTAGAGAAAATAATGTCTGAAACACGTTTGGAATAGCATATTCCACTCTCGTAAAACCGTCACACTCGCCTTCGGCTCGTGTGTCAAATTTTTCCTCGAGCGGAATATGCTGTATTCCAAACTTGTTACAGAATGTACTATTCCGAACAGTGAGTAAAGCTAATTAACCAGAATGCGTTGTGGGTAAACTGCTACCCACGACACGAAATAATTATTTGCGCGCTTTTGTTTTGCATTGCGAAGCATTTCGTTTACCCACGTCGCGACGCGTTTTGGCTATTGTGTTTTACTCAGAAGGCGTTGAAGGCGAGCTGTCAATAACTATCTGACGTTTATAAAATAAAACAAATGAATTGTTGTGAACCCAACCCAACCCAAGTTGTCTTCTGGGTCTAACCAAGGATTTGTCCGATGTAATTGCCTGAAAGGATGTCAAACGAAGGCATGTAGGTGCATAAAATTAAATATAAAATGAAACTCAACATGCCAAAAGAGCTATTTTTGTAAAAATAAGTAATGTTTGTTTTTTAAGCTCGTTTCTCCATCTTTTTTAAATGTAGTAACATATAATTTATGTTATACCTATGCATTTAAATAAATGCTTTTTTTATTTATATTTATTGTTTTATTAAAAATGCAATTTGAGTAAAACACAATAGCTAAAACGCGACGTGGGCCAACGAAATGCCCTGCAATGCAAAACAAAAACGCGCGAATAATAATTTCGTTTCGTGGGTAGCATACACAACGCACAGCTGTCCAGAACGGGTCAAAATTTAGAAAAAAATGACAACAAAAACCAACTGTACGGTATTGTTAGAGACAACTCCCGCATTAATAAACACCTTTTGCGTAAATCCCATCTGATCCTTTTTCTGATTTTTTCATGTTTTTGTGTTTTTTTAAATTATTTTTAATAATTCTCGTTTTTTTGTATATCAATTAAAACTACAGCACCACTTCGCTACTTTTTTGTTTTTAATGCGTAGGTACTGACACAAATTTGCAATAAATATTTTTTTATGTTTGATAGCTCAAAAAGTAACTTCAAGTTTTCATATGTCTCTTTTACCTGATGAAATATGCAAATTAGTATTAGTTTGTTGACACTGGTATCCTTAAATCCTTTTTCTTGTCCACTTTCCTCATGCCATCCATTAGCCTCTCTATCTTGATCGGTAACCATTACTGACATGGAAATCTTTAAAAAGCCTTAACCCCCATCTGCCTTTAGCTTTACACTGTAACTTCCTACTATTTTTCTGTCTATTACAATTTTTCCCAGCAAAGTTTCTGCATCTGAATAAACAACTGACCTTTAACGTTTTTCAACAGCACCGTCGACATCAAAATAACGATCTTTCAGTGTATAATAATTGTCTAAAATTTTGGAATTTTCAGCAACGTGTTGATTAATTAATTAATTTGATGGAATTGATTTTCTACCCATAGATGATCTAACAAAAGTCGATAATATTTTCATACCGATGTTGGAGATTTCCGAAGTAACCTGAAGCTTTCTGCGGAGAAACCTGCTTTTCTGATAACTTTGGGATTTACTGACACCCTGGATGGTTTTCCTCCAGTAGCCAAATTTAAAGCGGCGCCCTTCTAAGATATATTTTAATTTTTTACTTTCTTTAGCAGCATTGTTGCTAGTACTTTTTCTTGGCGTTTATTTGGAATATTTTCAATAATATTCACAATGTTGGTATGAGCTTTACAAGTAGAACAATTATGCCTTTTTTCCAGGCCAATTTGTTGATATCATGTGGAACAAATCTTGTGTATTGTAACATCCATCTGTGGGACTTGAGTCGACGGTCTTACCTCTGGTTGCAAATTTCTTAACAAATTCCATGTCAAATTCTGGCATTTTAGGTAGTGGTCTTGTAAAAATATTTTTTTTCTCGTTCGAAAAGTGAAAGTCTACAACTAGTACAAATTGATATAGGAAACTTTTCATTATTAATATCAAATTTTTGGTTAGAAAATTACTTTAATAAATTATCAATTTTCGACGTCACAGCAATATGAGGCGCCGTTTGCGTCAAAATAGAAGTGTAGAAAATAAATATAATATCTCTCACAAAATATAGAATTTAACGGATAAATATAACAAAACATATAATATATAAGAAAACATATAAAATATAACAAAACATATAAAATATAACAAAACATATAAAATATAACAAAACATATAAAATATAACAAAACAAATAAAAGCCAACAAAACATATAATACACCTGTAACAAAACAAATAAAATCAAACAAAACATATAAAACATAACAAAAAAAAATAAAATTCAACAAAACATAGGTATAAAACAACGAAACAAATAAAATTCGACAAAACATATGATATACTTACAATAAAACAAATAAAACCCAACAAAACATAGAAAATCAAGCAAAACATATAAAAGCCTACAAAATATTAAAACTCGGGTTTCCCACTTGACCGCTTGAGGGCGCTAGACGCACAAATTTCAAGAAGACTAATAGTGGGAGATTTTTCGCCAATGCGGAAAGTTTTTAAGGTTTTCTTTACATAGTTCTTTTAATTATAATTTATAGCTTTAATTAAAAACGGTGGAGTTGAATCTGCCAACATTTTTCAGGGATTTGATGCATGACTTCGCTAAAGGGGTTCTTCACGACATCAACGAGACGTAGTAGAATGCTCTGCTAAATTAGAGGATTATTGTCGTGTCCGTATAGGACCTACCTGTACTTAAAAGTGTACACATTTTTACAGATCGACCAACACATATGTTTATTATCCTTTGGAGATGAGATCAGTGTTGCCAGATTGGGCGATTTATCACAAATTGGGCGATTTTTGACTCGCACTGGCGACCATAAATTTATAAAAATCACAAGTCGCCATTTGGGCGATTTTCGGCGCTAGACCGGCGTCAGACCTAAGGAGGGTAGAATAATTATCCTTGACTCACCAAAGCTATGATCGGAATAATATAAATAGGTTCATTGACATAAAACATATGTTTTATGTCGATGGTTAATGCGAAATTGCGCGGCAGAATAACGAAATGTGTAAATAAAAATCATGCGTGAACATGTTCAGTTATTTTTTTATTTTACAAGTAAAAATTCACAAAAAAATGTACTTAAAAAAAACTGGCGACTTTTACTTTATTTTGGCGACTTTCGCCGCCTCTGGTGGCGACAAGAAATTTTTTTATCTGGCAACACTGGATGAGATTCTCATCATGAGAAGTGAATCCTTAATAATTGTCCAATTAGGGGGCATCCATTAATTACGTGTTTAGGGGGAGGGGGTCGAGTCAAACCTCACCCAATCTCACGTGGGGGGAGGGTGGTCTCGGCAAATATCACGTAATTTTTTCTTTTCGAATGAAACAGTGTAAAATTGGGAGAAAACTGGGTTAAATTAAGTAAACAATTATAAGCAAATTGTTTTTTTAAATAAATATAAAGGAGACAAGCACAGATTAACTTATTTACATTAAAACCATGCATTTAAAAAAATCTCACGTGAGATTAAGGCAGGGGGGAGGGGGTCGAGCAAAATCTCAGGACATCTCACCAAGAGGAGGGGGGGGTCGAAAAATCGCCAAAATTTCCTCACGTAATTAATGGATGACCCCTTATTGCAAAACGCTTTTGTGTGGACTATTGGTTCCGCAGTGATGTCCTTAAGGATGCAATTGTAATGTCCTTAAGGATTCAATTGCAGGGTCTGCCAGCAGTTCCACTTCCCATCTCCAAAGGATAATAAACATATGTGTTGGGTCGATCTGTAAAAATGTGTCCACTTTTATTAAGTACAGGAACTACCTGTCAGGTAGGTCCTATACGATTTATCAATACCCCCAGCACAGGACAATGATCCTCTAATTTAGCAGAGCATTCTACTATGTCTCGTTGATGTCGTGAAGAACCCCTTTAGCGAAGTCATGCACCAAATTCCTGAAAAATGTTGTAACTTCATCTATTCTTGGCAGATTCAACTACATCTTTTTTAATTAAAGCTATAAATTATAATTATAATTTAAACAACAGTTGTTACTATGTAAAGAAAACCTTAAAAAATTTCCCACTATCAGTCTTCTTGAAATTTGTGCGTCGAGCGCCCTCAAACGGTCAAGTGAGAAACCCGAGTTTTAATATTTTGTAGGCTTTTATATGTTTTGTTTGATTTTCTATGTTTTGTTGGATTTTATTTGTTTCGTTATATATATATATTTTATATGTTTTGTTTGATTTTCTATATTTTGTTGGATTTTATTTGTTTTATTGTAAGTATATTATATGTTTTGTTGAATTTTATTTTTTTCGTTGTTTTATATGTTTTGTTTTATTTTATATGTTTTGTTACAGGTGTATTATATGTTTTGTTGAATTTTATTTTTTTTGTTATGTTTTATATGTTTTGTTTGATTTTATTTGTTTTGTTACAGGTGTATTATATGTTTTGTTGGCTTTTGTTTGTTTTGTTATATTTTATATGTTTTGTTATATTTTATATGTTTTGTTATATTTTATATGTTTTGTTATATTTTATATGTTTTGTTATATATTATATGTTTTGTTATATTTATCCGTTAAATTCTATATTTTGTGAAAGATATTATATTTATTTTTTACACTTCTATTTTGACGCAAACGGCGCCTCATACAGCAAACACAACTTCTTTACTTTTACCAAATTTAATCTTCATACCACAACCAGCACAAACTTTTTGTCCATTTTGATTATGACTTAGTTTTACAGATGGTTTTGTCTTCATTTTGAATGAAAACAGATATGTGACAAACTAAATTTGACAGAAAATAATGTTTTATTTGAAGTATGCGTTCTTTTGTTTTATTACAAAAATCACGGCCAACTGTGTTACATAATAAATTTAATTATTAAAAATTGGTTTGTGTACCCAATGATTAAGTTTTATTTTTTATACCTTATATAACTTATTTAAATTTAGTAATCCATAATATTATAAAAAATTGCTATTTTTTATACTTTACATAACTTATTTAAATTTAGTAACTCATAATATTATAAAAAATTGCCATTTTTTAATAATAAGACCTGCATATAAAATACGATATTTTTATAAAAATAAAAATGGCAAAAACTTAAAAAAAAGATCTGCTGGGATTTCACTTAAAACTGTTTTATAACGCAGGGATGGTCCTTAGCATCCCGCCATGGTTAGTTTCTGTTGTCATTTTTTTCTAACTTTTGACCCGTTCTGGACAGCTGTGAACGCGTTCTGTTTAATTAGCTTTACTCACTGTCGAAAATAACGTCTCTAATCGCATCGTGGGTAAACTACTATACCCATAACGCGTTGTGGACAAAAAATTCGGACAATCGGCGATTTCGTCTATTGCGAATAACATATATATATATATATATATATATATATATATGTGTTCCGCTTTTCATAAATCCACCCTTATATTATATATCTCAGTTATTATTAGTGCGATTTTCTTCAAATTTGGGTGATGATTGTATGTTGGAGAAATGAAATATTTGCCATAGTAAAATTTTGTATTTATCATTGGCGTACGGTTTTAGGGGGTAAAAAAGGATATTAGGGCCTATTTTAGATAATTTTTTCAATCATATTTAGATTTAGCATCCCCAAAAACCCCTTAATCAATATTCTTAAAATCTAAAAAACTGATTATGGCAGATAAAAAAATTAATTAATTTATTAAGGCCCAGTTGTAAAAAAGTCACAACAGATTAATAAATTACGGATTAATCAATAATAGCTGGTTAAAGAAAATTTTGTTGTGCAACACTCGGTTATGTTTTAATTAGTTAATTTTCAAATTTAGGGGAATTCGCTAAAAAAATCCCCAAATTTTGGTATTTGTCATGTCATAATTTTTGTAATTGTCAAATTGACCATGTCCTAAAATTCATAATAATAATTGTTGTTGTTTAGGAAGATTTTAGTAAGTATATTGGTATTTATTTATTTATTGCATACATTAATGTGCAATTGTAAGTAGCTTTAATTATATTTCTTCTTGCAGGTGTGTTTTGTGTAATTGGTTAAAGGTTTTAATATTTTTTACAAATTGAACAAAAAATAGCTTGTTGTTCAAAAATAAAAGATTGTAGTAAAAGGGTCGCTAACTTTAGTGGAAAAGAATCTTGGCTATTGCTTTGAATAGGTAGTTGAAAAATATAAAAACATTGTAGAATGCAAAATAAACCGGTTACCAAAAATCGTAAAGTTAATTCAATCATTTGCCTAAAAGAAAGTGCTTATTTTGTATTAGTTCTTAAAGAAATAATGGCTGATATTTATTTATTTCAAAAATATAATAATATTTCTTGAAAGACAAAATCTGTTTCTGTATTCTTCTATGTTTAAATCTTTAAAATATTCAGGTCTTGCAATAAAGTTTCGGTTTTCTAGGAAAAATAACAATTTCTACTAATTTTAAAAAAATAATGAAAATTTTTAAACGTTGACATTTATAAGGTTATGTGTGTTCTAACCCGGCCTTAACCACACAAAATTCACCGATTTGTTAATTTTATGTTGATCACTTAATTAAATTTTAACCAATGTACAATATACAACTTAAAAGTTAGGTTAATCATTACATAATTATTATCAAAAGTTAACCAGCTGTTTACCAACTGTTATACAACTGGGCTGACCAGTGCAAATCAAAGAGTTCTTTGAAAACCAAGTTTTTGTATGACATTTGTCAATTCGTACGAATTGTTAAAAGTTAAACTGTGTCATTTATCAATGCATTAATAAAATGGCACAAAATCAGAGAGTAGTTCTTACAATTGAAAAAAAGTTGAAATTATCCGCTTAATTGGTGATAATGAAAGATCTACGCGTCAGGTTGCTCGAATATTTATTCAGCGTCATCATGATCGTGCACCAATTTGGCACAAAACCGTTGGTGACATCAACAAATTGTTTACAAGAACCGGAGCCGTGTTGAAAATAAGTCCAAGAAAGTACAATATCCAGACGACGAACGCATCTTAGCAGAATTTCGGGACAATCCAAATGGTAGTATAAGGGCAGTTGCGAAGACACAAAATTTAACCAAAAATAAAATATGGAG
The DNA here is from genome assembly GCA_921294245.1 of Brassicogethes aeneus. Lineage (NCBI taxonomy): Eukaryota > Metazoa > Arthropoda > Insecta > Coleoptera > Nitidulidae > Brassicogethes > Brassicogethes aeneus. The sequence goes on along the minus strand of OV121133.1, from coordinate 56,792,874 downwards.
GAGTTTAAAGCGCAATAGGATTAAGGCATTTAAGCCAAAATGTCTACATACTCTCTTAGATGGTGATTTTGAACGACGGTTTGAATTTTGCTCATCGTTGCAAGGTAACTATCTTAACGATAGATATTTTTTAAAAAACATAATGTTTACTGACGAGGAAACATTTACCACAAACGGTGTGGTGTCTAGTCAAAATTGTAGATATTGGGCATCCGAAATTCCCAACTTAATTAATTGTAACGTAATTAATTGTAAAAACTAATACAGTCAAAAAGTTAACGTGTGGTGTGGCATATTAAACGAACGAATTGTTGGCCCCTTTTTTCTGGATAACCTCAACGAAGAAAATTTTCAACATTTTTTAGAAAATGATTTTCATGATTTTTTAATGGAATTGCCTTTAGCACAGAGAGACAATTTATACTTCCAATTAGATGGTGCCCCCGCACATAATTCCCTGAGAGTGAGAAACTTTTTAAATTAAAATTTTCCTATGAAGTGGATAGGTAGAAATAGCCCTTTAGAACCATGGCCCCCTAGAACGCCTGATATTACCCCTTGTGATTTTTTTCTATGGGGATACTTGAAAAACAAAGTGTATTTTACTCGGCCGCGTAATAGAGAACAACTTTGCGTCAGAATTAGGCAAGCGTGTCAAGAAATTACTCCCCAAACTTTAAGAAAAGTAAGTGAACGGTTAAGAAAAGTTATTGAAAAGGGTATTGTTTTGGAAGGTGGTTATGTTGAAGAGACCAGAATTTTAAAAAATAATAATTTTTAGGTTTGTTAATGCAACTAAATAAACAATTTGTAAAAAATTAAAAAGTGTCTTGATAAATTAATTAATTTTTTGTTTCTGCCATAATCAGTTTTTAGATTTTAAGAATATGGATTAAGAATAGAATAGAATAGAAATTTATCTAAAATAAGCCCTAATATCCTTTTGCCGAAAAATCGTCCCCCTTTTACTCCCTAACACCGTACGCCAATGATAAAAAATCACCAACCAAATTTGAAGAAAATCGCATTATTAATAACTGAGATATAAGGGTGGATTTATGAAAAGCGGGACACACTGTATATATATACATATATATTTATATATATATATATATATATATATATATACATATATATTTTAAAGGGAGTGCACTTTAAAAGTGTTCTTATTCATTCTAAAACTGTTGGTAAATGTATATGTTACGGCTAATGTGCAAACTTGGATAGTTTATAAACTAGCCAAACTGTCAGCTATTTTAATTGAAAATGTATTTTTAACTAAATTAGCGGCTAGTTTACAAAATAACCAAGGATCTTGGCTAATTTACTTGAAATTATTAGGGAAACTAAAATTGCTGGATAGTTTGTCCAATTCAATTTGGCTAATATGAAAACCAAAATTTCTAGTAACGTAAAATAGACAAGCTTTAGCTAGTTTGTAAACTAACCAACCAATTCTCTGGCTATTGCCCATTTTAGTTGAGTTTTTTGCTCAATGTGTTGTGTTGTTGAGTTTGGGTTGATTTGGTTTTTTTTCTCTCATTTTTGACCATTTGACCAAAGGTGCGGAGGGGGCCAATGGGGCGGGGTCGGTAGGGTTGTGTTGTTGAATTTTCTAACAAGAAAGCGTTAAAATTTTGCCTATGATTCATTTTAAAAACGTTAAAATGCACAAAACAAATCCGGTTAAGCCGGCAAAACGAAAAACAATGCCGTAACCTCACTTTTTTAATAAATTAGCCAGAGAATTGGTTGGTTAGTTTACAAACTAGCTAAAGCTTGGCTATTTTGTGTTACTAGAACTTTTGGTTTTCATATTAGCCAAACTATTCACTAGTCGGCAGTTTCAAAAGTTTTATTAGCTGCCGACTAATGCAGCGAATGTCGACTAATTGCTAATTAATTAATTATATTGGGAAGACTAACCTGTCAGGGATTATTCGGAAAATTCGCGTGGAAAATCGGGAATGATTGAAAGATATTTTTGTAGTAATTTTAAACAATAAATAGACAACTTTCACTGACTTTGCAGAAACTTGACTTTTTTCCTATTTAATTTTTTTGGTCAAAATTGATGGTGCTAAAATAAATCTAAATATGTGATTTTTGATTTTTAATCGGGAGAGTAAATAATGCAGACTTGAAGAGAAATTCAAATCGTGAAATTTCGACTAATGAATATTCATTTTCGAGTGTTTTCAGCGTCAATTAAATTTATAAAAGTAAAAAGTCTAGAATTCAAATTCGGCGGAATTTGTATAGTGAATAATTATTCTTTGCCCCGGGCCCCAGTAGCCACTGATCTTTAGACAAATTTATTTTATGTCGATTTCGTGCCCCTTATAAAAATGTTATAAGCAGCTGCTTCGACTAGTCGAATAAATATCATTGCAATCAATTCAATGTATTTATATTCATTTTAAAAAGCAAAAATCGGCAAACCACTCTATAATCGCAACCTTCGGTACGCCCCTGTATGTGGTTGCTTCAAAATCAAAACAATGTTTTTAAAAAATTAAACTTTTTCAATGAAAAATATATGGTACTGTACTGTTTTATTTAGGTATATAACGCTACAAAATCTCTCAACACGAGCACTGATCTGTAGAAGGTTAACGTATTTTACAATGTCGGGATAAACTAAATTTTGGATGTTAAAAAATCATTATATATAATATAAGATAAGATAAGATAAGTATTTTTACAAAAAATCACTAGATCTAGTAAAATTTTAATAGAACTGACAACACTGCTTATAGATAAGGGGTCGTCCATATATTAGTCGGTTGATGACGAGGGGGCAGGGGCAGATTCTTATGAGCACGCCATCATTTTTCTAATAACATAAAAATAAGAAAAAAACAAACAAATATGATGACGTCAACAGGGGGGGCGTTGCTGGGTAGTAACGATTAATAATAGAGGGTCCAAAACTATTTGACTTTTTTGGCGTCGGGCCCATAGGCCTATATGGTCCCAAGATACATATACCTAACAAACGCTAAACATGTTTTTCTTACCAAATAAGTTGCAACAATATATTGTTGGGTATACCCATAGATCGGACTTACTTTACTGGACTATAGCACAGTTTTTTGGAATTAGGAAGCAATATTTTAATGGTTTTGATAGAGACCACCCTGTACAGTTTACATTAAATTGTGTAATTTTATGAATTGTTGGCGATAACCTTTAGCCTCAACAGTTTTCGTGGAATTCTTATTGCATCTGTCCATCCAACAATTAAAACTATTCATTTATGGTATCTCTTATTATTAACGATTTGTCACCATTACCATTTAATAATACATTGCCATTATGTTCGTCTACAAAATTTGTAATGTTTTTAAATAATAAAATGTCGCGATTGTGATTTGCAAGTGCACAATATTTTAAATTACAAAAAACAGTTTTTCTCGATTAAGTATCTTGTAAATTATTAATTTTATAAACTTTGTTTATTATAAAATTTGTTCCTCATGTAAATTTGCACAAAAAATGACTCATCTAAAATTTACGTATATATACGTATACGTATGGTCCTATAGGACTAATATTTCTCGGGATATGAAGCTAAGAGAAGTTGAAGCGGGGCGCAACAAATATGCAGCCTATTTTTGCCTAATTTCACTGTGCTATTATATCTTTCTTAAGTCCTGTCACCTTGCAAAAAAGATATATTCATAATTTAAAAACTTTTAAGGTAAAAATTACTCACTTAAAAGTATTAATAGACAGTAACAAAAATAATTAATCTTGGATTTTTCTTTGAAACTCAAAGCCTTTGAAGAATGTGGTGGGTCAAGTAAGTAAGGGCTTTTGTGAATTTATCTAAACAAGCTTTGTGGGTAAAAAGTTAAAAGCACAAATAACAAATTTACGACTGAAAACCAAACAAAATTGTTTTTATTGGTTTCGGAACCGCGCGTATGTTTAACCGCATCATAAAACTTAAATGCTATAAAGTTCGTTCGTACCGAAACAAAAGCGAAAATATTTCATTAACAACAATAATTCAAACAGTGTTTACAATAATGCAAAGTAATTTTCAAGTAGTTAAAAATTGATTTACGATCGAAACAAAACTGAAAAACAATTAATGACGGCACACATTTATAACTTCCCTGATATGTTTTAATCGCATTTAATAACGATAAAAGTGAATTAAGGCTGTCGTCGAAAATTAACACATTTTCAGTTGGCTGCAATGAAAACCACGGGTCAATGAACAAATCCTTTTCATTACCAAACTCCGAAATAACTTAAAACATCTCTTAAAATAGAAAAAATTTAACATAATGTGCAAAAAACATGTTAATTTTGATTTATAATAAATTGTTTTATTTTATATTTTAAATTTCTCTTTGACCTAAAATGAGTAAGTACATAAATTCTAAATAATCTCAATTGTATCTAAATATTCGCCTATACTTTACACCTACTCTAAATCTTGTTTCAATATTTGCAATAATCAACAGAAGTTTCGAAAATTTAAAAAAATGTTGACTCTAAGCTACTCAGTTCTGCACTTAACTTATTTTCATGCTAAAATGCACTTGTACCCTTTTACCTCTTACCCCTTCAAATGTATACAATATATTAATCTAAATTGTAAATACCCCTGTATAAAAAACCTCATAAATTTGTATTTTAACAACAGTCTATTATTTTAAAAACGATTAAAGGCCCGACAATTAAAAAAACACTGCTGATATATCATATATGAATTAAATTGTTAAAATCCTAAACGTTTAATAATTATAAATTATAATTTGTCATTTTCATAATCTCTAGCTATTAGGTCCCCTATTTCCTATCCCTATTTAAAATGGCCTTTCACAATTACAATTTGTAAGAAATACACTTCTAGAACATAAGTTAATAACTTTTAAATTTGTATTAGGTACTAAAAATCTTAAAACCAACATTACGATGTAATTCGTATGTAATTTATTGAAATCAAATATTTTTATTGACTAATAATTTTGTTATAAACGGGCCATTAGCATAAGAATCAGTGTCAGATTTTATTTTCATGTTCTCTAATACAACTATTATTATTTTTTATGGGATCATAATAACATTTCCATATATCGTTTAATATATATATTAAACGATAACACCAAAGACCACTAATTTACATAAATAGCATTTAATGTCTTATTTAGGCATATTTTGACGAAATGAGAACACGTGCCTGTTTTCTTTATGTTTTATTTGTTTTTTTTATTTATTAATTTTTTTACACTATGTTATAACTAGCAAAACAGTTTTTAAGAATTGTTACGGCTTAGTCTATACAGTGTGCCCCATTTGTATGAGACTTACCCCTGTAAAATCTTTATTTATTGTGTGATTTTAACCGGATTTGTTTTAAAGTGTAGATCTTGATAAACTGTATTTTTGAAGCAAAAAAGACATATTTTTACAAAATACAAGGCAATAGTAAAATTTTAAGAATTCATATTAGCGATTTAAAAAAAAATCTATGCACGTCACTGGATTTACCACCCCTCAAAACGACCCTATACTAAATTTTATTCAAAAACGATTTTGTAGCCAAATTAAAAATTAATAATAATATTCAAAAATTTATTCCGTCAAGTTATCCATGAAAAAAAACATTGAAATAAAATTAAACTAATAGTAACATAAATATATAAATTCCTATGCCTAGTTTTAACATAACTTGCTTGCAAGCTTCGCTAATTCCTAATTAAAATTCGTGACTAAAATGGCGTTTATAAAACTTGATACATAATACATTCATATATTTGGACGGTTCTAACAAATAGTTCATTTTAAGTTTTATAGCAGTTTTGCTTGATTTCAGATTTATACGTCCCCAATTAAAATGGGTGCATTACATTACATTTTCTTTGGCTGTAGAGTGCATACATGGAGTAATTATGAAAATAAATTGTAAGCCATTTGACACAACGTGCCATGGTTTTCATTGTATACATTTTAGCCTATTGGAAGTGTAATTGCAGTTTCCAGTTGCCCTTAGAACGCAGAACAGCTGTCACCTCCGTAACACGAGATAACAGTTTGACTCGAATCTCACATCTCTCGGATTTGGATTAAATGGGCTGATTAATGATCCGAACCCTGTTTACAACACTTTAACTCTTTTCCATCCATACTAAAGACTCCTAATAGTAAAGATTTTATCTAATGTGTTTGTTTTGAACTTAATTATAGTTGTAAAATACAATAATTGTGTCATAAAAATGCCTCAGAAAAAAAATTCATTTACTTATTAGAGATTTTCTACATCCTCAGGATGAATTCGTTTAAAACGTATTAGCAAAACTATATACATAATATTACATTAAGGTTATGATCTATAAATTTTGAGATTTTAACACAGGAAATAGTTCATATAATTTGTGAGTACCAGTAGCTCTTAAATCAATTAAAAAATATTTTACTAAATTTTAGTTCTATTAACATAAAAAAGTAATTTATTTTTAACATGTCAGGAAAACCACGCTTCTAAAAATTCTATTTCATAGTATCCCGTAATGTTTATTTTCATAAAAAAGACCATTCAACTCGTGTGGGATTAAAAAATATACCTTTTACTTTACATAACAAAAAAACTACATATTTTCTATAGGTAACAATTCTCTTTAAGGCTGAAATGTGTAAAATGATACATTCACACCAAAATTGGTATTGTTAAATGGAATAATATATTTATTATGATTTTAAAGTGCCTTTAAATATGTGTCCCATAAAGGTTGATTAAAATTCTATTCAATTTGAATGTAGTAGAAATATTAAACATCTAGGATGTTACGTTGCCTTCTTTTTGCTTTGGTTTGAAAATCTTGTAGGTCTACCATCGATTTAACCCTTAGCATATAACTAGTTTAAGAATGTCAACTTAAGCTAGATATAACTGTTTTAATAATGTTACCTATCTAAGATAACTCAAAGACGTTTGATTGTTGAAGTCCACGTCTTGGCCATCGGGCCTGATTGATGTTAAAACATGTTGTAGAATCAATTTAAATCAATTTATTATTTATTTTCAATTAAAGTCGGACATCCTGGACATATCCTTCATCCTCCCATGGTTAATTACCAGCGAGTACAAGAGCAAGCATTGTTTTCGCTCTTTGAAAGTCGTATCGGATAAATAAACGAACATTTTGAGTGACTGTTCATTATTTCAACTATGCGAATGCATTTTTAAGCTTTGTTTTGTATGAAGTGGTGTAAATTGACAATGCGTGGGTGTAACTATCTATAAAATCAAATTTGTATGCTTTAATTGGTGGTATTTAGTGTAATTGTTTGTTAGTTATGCGGAATAACTTATGCTTTAAATATTTAATATTGTTGGGTTAAATTTCAAAACAATATCTGTTGAGGACAAATTTCTATAATCTAAAATATTACATTCTTATTTACACAGGGTGTCTACACACTTTCCAAATATAATTTAAGAAAATGTGGATTTTTTTATATATAGACTTTGGCTAAAAGTTAAAATTAACTAACTAAAAATAATTATTTTTCATCTTATGATCTCAATATTTTTTTCGAAGTCCTTAAAACATCACAAGCATTTTAAACGGAAAACAGAAAAATATCTTTCCGTATTACGGATAATGCAAAATTTAGGTTTTCTACAAATTTTTCAATTTTTCCGTTTAAAATGCTTGTGATATTTTAAAGGCTTGGAAAAAAATACGAGAATAATTTTATGCAAAAATCAATTTTTCTGAAAATTGGAAAACCTTTCCGATTCGTAATACGGATAATACGAAAAAAATGCAAAAAGAAATTTTTTGAAAAATTTCCCAATTTTTTCGTTTTTTTTTAGTAGCAATAAGAGCAGATATTAATTGTAATTTAACTGTAGCCCTATCTTTTCTGAACATTTTGAATAATTCTGAGGCCTTGGCTTTAAAACAGTGTAGGTATGTATCTTAGTTAAAACCAGCGATAACGTGAATAAAAAACAAAATGTTTAAAAAATTTAGGACTACCAATGATTTTATTGACATCCACTGTTATTGCTACTGCACCCCACAGGTGTTTCAGTAAAAAACTTCTTACACCCTGTATATGCTTAAATAAAAATGTCTACAATAGCATTGTTTATAATAAGTCAACCTATAAATAAAAAAAAAACATCAAAATCAGATTAGCGTTTCGCGAGGAAATCAACATTAAAATTGTGGCCAATTTCTGGTGGCCGGTTTTTTTGCCGGTGAGTGCATATTTTTTTGGAAAATGTCGATTTTAAAAGTTTTTATTAATACATAAAAGTATTTAATATGACTTAAAATATGCCAAGAACTGTTTTTTAATTCCATTAATTTAAAAAATACGAGTTCTAACGAATTTAATGTGTATCAATGTCTTAACTTTTTATCAGCATAAGAAATTAATATATTCAAATTAAAGATCAAAACACGTTTCATAAAAATTCACAGACAGTTAAAATGAAATGTGACACCAATCGAGCTACCTAATTTACAAGTAAAATTCATTTATCTCCACGCGGTCTATAATTTAAACTTTATTGTTGTCAACATTCGATAAAGAAATACCTTGTTATGGCCTAGGCCGATAAAAATTTTTATGAGGCAAGTAATTAGTTCGATTTTTTCTCGCTAGGGGTATTGTTTTGACAAATTAATCCTTTTCTAAGAAATTAACGTACTAAACTGGTTTAATTTATTTATAATAAGCACTAATTTGTTTGTTTTACTGTTATAACATTATAATGTTTAATATTTTTCATTAAATTATTGTAAAATTAAATATGAATAATAAAACAAAAAGAGAGGTTAGGACATTGCAATTTGACGTTTCACAGTTGTGTTTTCTTTTTCTACGATTTAAATTATCTTTAAATTTTAATTTGCTTTAAGTTTTCAGTAAAATTAAATGTTAAACACAGCGTAAACATTCCAAACTACCTATTTTTTTTAATAAAAATGCAAACAAATTGAAATTAGATACCTATTTATTAAACAATTAATTGAATTCAATGTAATAGCAAGAGGGTAAGTAAACCATTTTCTTACAAAAATCCATTTCTACTTAAATCATGTAGCTAGGTATTGTCAAACTATTACTGCTTCTAAAAGGAATAATAATTATTGTACATTTAATGTAATCTTTAGCTAATAAATAAATGAGATTCAAAAAAGTGAGGTTAGGCCGCTTTCATGTTGAATTAAATTGACCTATATAAAGTGCTTTGAAGATAAAATGTTGTATGCCATTCGGCCAAGAAGTGTCTTTTTGTGCTTCGCTCAATTGTAGGCCTCCGCTACGCGTCGGCCTTCAAACTTTGAGCTTAGCACAAAAAGCCTTACTTCTTAACCTAATGACATAAATAACTATTAATAAAGTCACCAAATAAACAATGTTTGGAAAACGTAGGACTATCGCCGTTGAAAATGCGTTTACGTATTACAAAGGCGTAGGTATCTCGTTTTTTGTGCTAAGCAAAAATATTGCTTTATTACCTACTTAATATTGTGGTTTACGTATTTTCAACAGCGATATGACATGTGGAATCATTTGTTTAATAGTTAATATTAAAAATTACGTTTATAGGATATCAGGTGACCTAAGAATGTTAACTACAGCGTTTACTTAAAGTTGAGTAACTTAAATAGTAGATTATGTCATAAGGAGTAGAAGTGACTCTTTTTGTGGTGAGTGCAGAGATTGACGGCCGAAGCGTAGCTGAGGCTGGCAACTGTACGAAGCACAAAAAGAGCTTCTACTCCAAATAACATATACAATTTTTTTTTCAAGGGCGTAATATAAATAGGATAAGAAATAGAATTATTTTATCTACTCATAACTCATGTGGTATAAAATTTTGGCTAAAAGCATTAGAAATTATTGATAAAAACTAAAAAAACTTATAACCCTTACTTACAATGCCGATAAATATCCTAAACCATAGATAACAAAGCCTAAACTAAAAATAAACCCTGCTCTGTCAAAATGCTGCGCTTGAATTAATTTTGACGTATACGTAGTATACTGACATTTGTTTGGAGTTCCGACATTGGCGACTCGTCTATCATCATAATATTATACTAATAAACTAGTTGTTCTTTATTTCGTTCAATTAAAATTTAATAAATAATCCCTAAATATTCCGTGCGATTATAATTAATATAATTAATACATCGTGATTGCTTTGTATGAAATGCTAAATTAATTTTATTATTTGACGTCTATTGGGACACCTATGGATTTACTTCTATCCCTAGGCTTTTTTGAGTTTTTTGTCTGCCGCAAATGAAAAAGACGCACTTCAACTATCTCTATACAGGCATATACGAGTAAGGTTGTATATCATGGCCGCTTGAAAAAAAAGTATATTTTACCCTAATATTGCACACTACTAGTATGACACTAGGTTCCTAATAATAATAATAATAATATAATACGACATAACTTATTTAGGGTGTTCATTGTTATTCATATAGATTGCTTGATAACCATAGTATTATTGAGAATTTGTTATCCATGTGTTATATTATTTAAAAGATTACAGTTTAAAGAAAATAAAGTGCTTTTTTAATTTTTACTTTTGATTAACAAGCCGATGACGGCTTCTTTTAACGCCAGATTTCCAGCTGTTAAAAAACACGTAAATTTTTATCAGATTTTGATAATTAAACATTTAATTGTATATTTAATCCGTGAACGTGCTGTAGCATTTAATGTTTAATGGAACAGAGTTGTTTGAACATTTTTTAGTGGGATTATTTTAGGTTTTTTTCTTGCATTAATAGTTCTATTCAAGTAATAAAATACGCTGGGAGATAAGTTTTCAACTAATTACAAGACTTAGTGTTCGGAGTTCTCACAAATGAAGTCTTCCACAGGTTAATCACTTTTGACTATTTGTTGAACTAAATAAAATACTTAAAACATACCGACAATGTTTTTTATTAATAACCCATATCCTGTCAACTGCTTTATAACTAAATGTCATATCGCATTGTAATTGTTCATTTTTTGTGGTGTACTCGTATATGCGGTGTCAGGTATTATTTCATTTATTTATTTTTCCATTCCACCATAACTGTTCACTCAATGCTAACCTATTAAAGTTTAGTGTCAGGTTACGTATAAATAAAAAAATCGGTTTTTGTTATACAGGGTGTCCAGAAAATGGCACACTAACAACGCAATTCTATGCATGTAGTTTTTCAAGTTATAATAATTGCAATTATTGCATTTTATTTTTTATACTTAATATTTTAGTTAACATAAAAGATTGGCCGTTATGTATTTTCAGACAGTTCTGACGTGTCAAAAAAATTAATTAATTAAATGTTTTAAATAAATATTCTTATAAAAATGTTCAATTAAATAATTTTAAAAAAATTAAGTGTAATTAAAAAAAACTTTCACGATATTTTCGGGTCACCCTGTATAAAAGATGTTTAAAATTTATTTAACCACTGAAAGTTTTAGTCATTGATAAAAAAAGGAAGTTAAATTACCTGAGTAAATTCGAGTAAAAAAGCATCTTGCCGGCACAAAACACCTCAAACTCACAAATAATTTTCAAAAAAAACACTAAAACTGTCAGTTTCGTATAAAAAAAATGTTTTAACCCATATTACTTAATTAATAAATGTCATTAAGTACGCCGGGCGCAATCAGAACAACATCGCGAACATTTTGACATCTGCTACCAACTGTCATTTCACTGTCACTTTAATAAAAAAAACTCTAAAAATCTAAAAACGTGCCGGAAACATTCAAATAACTGTCACATGACTGTGAAGGTGGCGGAAGGTTGGTGGTATTGGCGTTTCGAAGAGCGGGAAGCGACTAAGCGCGTGGATATAGCGATGTTTACGGTCCGATGTTCGTTTGTCTAGTTTTAAATTTCGACATGCCGCTAGATTCACCAAAGCTTTTCCGGGATTATCGCTATATCGTCGGATTGGTCAAATTGTTTACTTAACTCGATGCAATTGAAATAAATAATATTTACTACTTCTATTTTTAAATCGTTTAAAGATTTTTTTGTTACTAAACTTAATTTTAAACATTTTGACATCCAATTCATCCAATTGTTATTATTACGGAAACAATATTATTCGCAAAGGCTGACAAGATTGACAGATGTATTTTATAACAGTTCGTGTCAAAAAAATATAACAATTTTATTTTTTTAGAATTATTAATAAAAAATTCTTTTTAAACTTTTTTATCAAAAATATTCTAAAACAAAACTCGTAAAAAAATGTATTTTGGCCCACACTCACGTGGAATTGAGACATTACCTATACGCTCGAAAACAATAAATGAAGTATTGTTACAGAAGGAAAAAAATTATAAATAATAAATTACACCTATTTTTACCCACAAATAAATATGATTTTAAACATATGTTCACATCATAGAAAACCCCGAAGGGTTCACATATTAACTACAAATTAAAATATAACAAAAACATACAATGTTAGAAAACTTAACCTCAAAACTAAAACACATGTGTAAAATTTACACTGTAAATAGTATTAAGTTTAGTTCACACTACGATTCGCTTATAAAGAGTTAATGAAATAAAATTTTTGATTGATCATGGGACAAAACATTATGTAAAACTTGTAATTACGTAAAGAATAGTCGATTATAAACTCGCATTCTTGCCACGCTTGCTTTACTCGTGTGTCAAACGAATGTATACATGCTTGAAAACTTAAATTTTTTTTTGAAAAATCATTAGCACTATTTTATACCTGCATCTTGTGAAATATTAATTAGGCACGCGTTGATAGTAAAAAATAAATATAAACATGTTTATTAATATTTAACAAATATGTTTACAAAATCCTATTTCAACAAGATATTAAGTAGTCTATTTACTTTAATTATATAAAAATTTACCAAACGTTTTTGAGATTTTTCAAAGTTAATTTTTTATTATTTTTATGTTTTAAGACCATTTATTCATACAGGGTGGAAGGAACCTTTAGTAACTTAAGAATCAATAAAAACGTCAAAATAATATTAATTTTCTTATAAACTTATTTTGAAAATCAAACAGTTTCATAAAATTTATTTATGTATTTAATACAAGTTGTTAAAGTTGCATACCTATAAGTATATTTAATCATTAATTTGTCCTAAACTAAAAAACACGTTTTGACTGAAATTTGGTAAGTGGTATTTTATTGGGTACCATAGTTATGGATTAAATTCGTTTTCATATTACAAGCAGTGGCGGTACCCAGTAAGCACAAGCTAGCCGGCCCGCATAATGCCCGAATACGTTTTGCCGAATCGGCCGCGTATTTGTTCCGGCGTGTAGACCGGGCATGTCCGGTGTCGGCTGTGTATAGTTGGCCGAGTGCCAGCCACAACAGCCTGGCCATTCAAAAAAACCCTTCAGACGTCCTGGATAGGTATATCCTAAAGGTTTAACACACTCGACTATAGCTAGCCATTATTCGTTACTGAGCAGATGAGGATGGAGATGGGGACTTTAAACAATTAATGCCATTACAGACGCACACTTCCAACTAAATATTGCAACCCATCGCTATTTATAGTTACCTCGCTTGCGTAAGCAGCCGTGAGATGTATTGCTTATGTCGCGGCAGGCCATATTACGGCCGTAAGCGGGCGGATAGGGCAAGCCGAACGATTTTGCAGCGGGATGCCGTATTCTGGCCGACTTTGGTTAGAACATGGCCAAACGGTACCGGGCTAACATAACGCGGGCCATAAGCGGGACGACTAGGGGCACGCCGAACCCTGGCAAAAATAAAGCGTGCATGAAAAGTGTGCAATAAGTGTGCATTTAGAGTGCAAGTCTTTATAACAATGTGCATACGCGCATTTTTTAAAATAATAATGTTTTTTCACTCCTTATCCACATTGACATCACGCTTTTTATTTGTCAATTGTGACGCTTATATTACATTATTTTTTAGCACATTGTTTCCCTGCTTAAAATACCCCATAGAGACCTATACAAAATAATCTATCGGGTGCTACCGGATTCTATATGTGCATTTGTCCACGGGTTTTTCCGGATACAGCCCGATAGAAAATGTATAGGAAATTACCTATAGGCACACCATAACTTTTACATTTTCCCTATTGAGACCGATAGAAAATAACTCAATGAAGGATATATAGGGATATCCCTATAGAGCAACCATAAAATATTTGACAACATTTTATTAAAACCTATAGGGTCCTATAGCAAATAAATCAATGGTGGATATCCCTATAGAACAACCATAAATCTCAACTACGGGTCCTATACAAACCGATACACCCTATAGAAACACCATACATCCCGATACAAATATCTATCGGTTTGAACAGGGTCTCTATGGGGTATTTTAAGCAGGGTTGCACAGTGTTAGTACATTGTTTAAAGACAATTTTGCAAAGCTTCAGTCTATCTTACGCATGTCATATTTTATACATACTGTAAGCACGCTTTATTATTTCTCATTTATCACGCTTATATTAGTTATATTACACCTTTTTATAGCACATTGTTTGTACAGTTTTAGCGAACACTCAACAGTTTAAGCACATTTTAGATATATCTCGCTTGTGTTGGGGTAAAACATTTATTTAAAAGATGAGGTAGATTAGATCTTATGTATCGCTTCTCGGCCTATGGCTAAGTTCAAAGCAATCCCCGTCGTGGAGTTGACAGTGCAGTTATTTTTCATATTAAAATACAGTATGTACTATTGCGGCCGATAAAAAGTAATCGACTAATTTTCCCGTTGTAAATATGGTTGTCACCAGTGGCATTTCAAAAATAATTTTATAAAATTAAGTAACGTCATCTTAAATTAAGTAAAGTCATTATTTAATTATGCCTTACCATACTTTAAGTGAAGCTATATTATCGCCAAAATTGGAGAAGGATGGTATCAACAACAAATAGCAGATGAAATAAACTGCACCAAAAGCGCTATTTAAAAATTAAACAAAAAGTGGGTGGAAACTGGTGACCTGAGTAGGGTAATGGGTTCGGGGCGTCCAAGAAAGACAACTCCAGTAAACGACAACGAGTTGGTTGAATATGTGAGGCAAAACCCATTTTCTAACTCCATTCAAGCCAAAGAGGAAACCAACTTCCCAGCATCTGTTAGGGCGGCAAGAAAACGTTTGCGAGAACAAGGTTTATTTAACTGCGTGAGTGCTAAAAAGCCTCGCTTGACGGATGTTAATAAAAAGGCAAGAGTGGAGTTTGCAAATAATTTTTTAAATCAAAACGCTGAATATTGGGAGCGAGTAGTCTTTTCAGATGAAAAAATATTTCAATCCTGCTACAATGGGCAACTGCGAGTTTATCGTCCCTGAAACCATAAGTTTGATGAAGAATACCTTCACAAAACTGACAACAGCGGAAGATTTTCTGTCCACGTGTGGGCGTGGATATCATCTTCAGGGGCTGGTATAATTCATATTGTAGAAGGCCGATTAACTGGGAACCGATACGTGGAAATTTTAAATGCTGTAATTCTCCCGTCAGTGCAAGAAAGATTTGATAATAATTTTGTGTTTCAACACGTAACACTTTATGATTTATCTTTCCTGATCAAAAAAATATATTTTTTTCATTTTAAGGATAACTCGCCAGTTCACACTGCTCATGTGGTTCATAATTGGCTAGAAGAAAATCATTTTACAACGCTTCCTTGGCCGTCAAGAAGCCCCGATTTAAACCCAATCGAAAATATTTGGGGATATCTCGAAAAAAATATATAAATATGAATTTAGACCAAGAAATAGAGAAGACCTTATTAATGCAATTCAAAATGAGTGGAACAATTTGGAAGAAAATTACGATATGCAAAATTTAATTAGTTCCATGCCTAGGAGATTACAAAATGTTATAGAGAAGAATGGTGGTTCTACCAAGTATTAATTATTTTTTTAAATGGAGTTTTTATAGCATTACAAATGTGTAAGATTATGTAAGATAATGCCCGAGGGAGGGCTGAATGAAAAAATTTGCCAGGGCCGGTTTTTTCTGAGCCCATCCAACCCTGGTTGGCTCATCTTTTATAATTGTTATAGTCTTAGTATACTATTTCTTTTTAAGTTTAAATTTATTTATTTTGGTCGCCCAATAAATAATTTGTTCTTTTTGTTTGAATTACGAATAAACATGCTTTATATAATTTAAGTTTTTTTTATTAAAAAATTAAATATGTCATACACCTATGATTTTTTGTCAAAATAATTTAATTGACATGACTGACGTAAAAAACCCTACTTACAATAGACAATTTTTAAGAAAAACATGCAACTTGATAAAGAATCGATTACTTTTTATTGGCCGCAATAGTACATTCAGGTTATTTTTTTTTAATTAAAAAAATATTAATATTATTATTAGGATATTTATTTATTTATTTATATTTATTAAGTGTAAATTTAAAAGACTTTAGAGGTCAACAAAAAGAGTCTTTTTGTAGTAGGCCCACAGAAGGTGCCAAGAAACAGTGTGCAAACAATGTGAAAAATCAAAAGGAGTTACCTTTAGAACATTGTCCAGTGATTATTCACACTTTTAAACTTTTGGTTTTGTACATTGTTTCATGTTCCATTTCCCACCCTCAGCACATCATTTTTTTTTAAGATTGCACATTGTTCTTAAATAATTTTGCACACTTTTTGCACATTTCATTTTCGCCAGGGAACCGCCGGTCAACCGCCTATGCCGAGCGAAGGCCGACTGTTTGCCGAGTGTTTGGTGCTTACTGGGTAGGTACTACGGGGGTAATATTGTTTGCCTCCAGATGGCCGGCTCATGGCCTGCGTTATGTTACTGTTTGTCACACGTTTTTTTTTTGACCCCCTCCCCCTCTTGTCACAGTGTCACAAATTATGGGACCCCCCCTCCCCATTGGCGTCACGTCACACTGATTTAATTTTTATGTAAGGTCTACCCCACGAAATTTTTGCTTAAAATAAAATATTTTTATAATTTTGTGACATCACAACCTCCCAAACCCCCCCGCCCCCGGCTGTCACATACTGTCACATTTTCGACGACCCCCCCTCCCCCTAAGTGTGTGACATCATTTATGGACGGCCCCTAATCAAAGTCGGCCAGAATACGGCAGTTACTGCCGGGCAGTAACGAATAATGACTAGCTAATCAAGTGTAAAGAAGTATCTTGCCATTAAGAGAATTTTAGAACTGAACCTATAGGATATATCTAGGATGTCTGTCTTCGGTTGGTCAAAAAGGGGGCCAGAGCCCGGATCATCTAGGTCTGGAACTTGCGACATTTGAGCACGAGCCTGTCTTTCCCGCTCCTGTAGGTGTCTCTCTTCACACTAAGGTTGTTATTATTATTATTATCAGAGACGACACCTGACAGACGTTTTAAGCTGGTGGTTTTCGCAAATATAATATAATATATTATATGCCGTCTATTTTTTCAACCAAGTTGGTGGTAAAATTTTCGAGCAACTCTTATGATTTAAATTTAGGTTTCTGTTCTAAAATATTTTTTTTCCAACCGTATAACAATTTTTTATATTTACACTCAAAGAAAGACTTCATATATGTACGCAGTTCAAAAGTCAAATTATAATAAACCGCCTTACAATAATGAAAATACATTGAAATTACATAGTGTTTTCATCTAACGCGTTTATGTCGAAATAAGCTGGTCACTGTAGAATAAATTTATAAACATGTTTATGCATAAGTTCATATCAAAGGTCAAACCTGACAAAATGTGGCAAAATTGTAAGTAAGTATAGTGAAACGGCCAATGTTTTACATTGCGTCATCAATTTCTGAACCAAGCACAAACATAACAATTGTTGTTTTTTACGTATGTAATCCAGGAGAAACCGCTAGGTTAGATAACAATCACTCGAATCTAAGACGTACGTGATTTCGATCTCGCGCTCACCTAGCATGTTTAACACAAGGACGTTTTTGTGACGTGCTCAGCGGCGTTCGTTATTGATATTTAATATTAGTTCTTTGTCAAATTGACATTTGATATTTCCATCATTTTTAATGTTTTTTTTTATCAAATAAGGTATTTTTATGAGAGTAGTGTTTCATTATTCGATCTTGGCAAAAAACCGTACGATTATATTCATAATGCCCGGAAATTGGTTGAATAAGGAACATCAGCGATTTGTTTTTAATTTAGTGAATTATTTTTAAAGAAAACTGGAGCCTGAGGGTCCCCTGCTCCCGTTAAATTGTATTCCAGAGGTACCATTGTTATTATTGTAGTAATAACCTTTAGCCTAAAACATCCCAGATAGCACCATTCGTCCAATGGACGTCCGTTTAAGATCCATTTTAAGTACATTGGTCCACGGACTAAAAATGGATGTACTATGTACGTCCATATATTTACATCCTTTGTACGATTTTAATGGACGTCCATATAGTGTCCATTTTACGTCCATAATTATTATTTCAGAAATGCAAGTTAAAACGTATTGTTGGCTGCATAACAACAGTTATGATCAATCTCAAGCCGGGTCCAGACTTGGTAACATTGTTATATAACTTTGCTATATAACTCTGCTATAAAACTTTTGTTTAAAAACATAGTCGCGTCCACACCTAGGTCAGTCAAGATGAATGCAGAAAACCAACTACTAGCAGCAGCGGCGCACTGTGTCGTATTTGACCTGTATAGGTGACCAAAAGTCGATTTCTGAAGTTTCCCTTACAGCAAAAAAATATACATAAAATTGATCATTATGCTTTTCTTGACAATGTACAACCATTTGTTTATTTATAAAATATTAATAAGGACCGTGACGTATAAAATTTTAAAACAATGCACAAACACATTTTTTATATAAATAACTCGCGCTTGGTAAATATGCGATTAAAACTATAAATTATAATTAACAGCAGTTATATTTGGTGGATTGCTTTAAAATAAATGTCTTTTAAAGTATAACGTTAAAAATTAAAAAAATATTTTATTTTATATATAGTAATAGCCGTCCAAATTTTGTCATTTTTTTAACGTGCATTCAAGCAAACTTTTTGCAAATAGTAATGGTGCCCCAGGTTGCCCCAATTTCTTTTGTGTGTGGAAGTGTTTGTTAATATATGAATAATGGTCGTTATTAAGGATTTTGACGGGAAATGTTGAGAAACTTGGCTACACTTGATTTTATGTCAAAAAATGTGTATTACAGCTCATTTTTTTAAACTTTTGTCCTTATTTTCCGAGTTTTTCTGGCGCCTTAAAATTAATTAAAAACATAAAAATAATAAATATATATTAATTTAAAACAAATTTTTATAGCCAATTGGCTATAAAAATAACTTCTTAACTTTCTTGCTAACAACATCCATTTCAAATACCCAAATTTAGCAATCTAACGGATTTGAGAAAAATGAATGGCAGATGAGGTATCTAAATAGAAAACTTTAACAGGATAAGAGTACAAGTGCGGAATTCCTTTTAGCTCTGCAAAAGGCCCTTAAAAACATAAAAAAGTACGTAGAATAAAAAGTTGTATAAATCGAAAATAATAAAATTGGTATCGTCCCAGAAAAAATTGAACACCCTGTATAAATTAAATTACAACATTAAAAAATATGTATTAATTCAAATATTTTTGTTCCCTACAAATTTTTCATAACTACAGTTGTTTCTGAGATAGGCATATGGGTTATCTTACGTGGTTCACCCTGTACTTAGCTTCTTTTAATCCTAACTAATGGTTAAATTTATTAAAAATTATCTTTTTGTATAACAAAAAAGCCTTTTCAATATGTTTTTCAACAAAAATATTTTTGGTCACCTAATCACTCTGTTTACGACATAGTGCGGCGTGCGTAATTTTGCTTACCAAGAAGAATTGTTTCTCTTGGTTTGTTTTTGTCTTGTAAAAACGTCAACATTTTAAACGCAAACCATTTAGACTGGTACGCTTCATCTGCCCCTGTTCCTGTTCCTGATTTTGTTTTTTTTGCTCCCTTTGAAATTGTCCGATTAAGCATCTCATTTTTTTTTCTACTTCGGGCTAAATGTGTCCCATAGTTCGGAATTTTGTCTATATAATTCAATAAGCTTGCAGGTTTGTTCCACATTCCATTCCATTTTATATCAATAATAATTATATAAATAATTATTATTTATATATTATATTTTGTTTAAATTTATTTGCACTTCACTCAAGACAAACTGCACAGCACTGATCGGTTGTTGACATAAAATTTAACAAGTGTGGACACGTTTGTAATAGCAGTGCGATATAACTTCTTTTGATCTTACCGACTCTAGATGGATAACATATAGCAAGTAATATAGCAAGGAATTCTGCTACAATTAAATTAAATTTTAGTAACATGTTATATAACCTTGCTATATAGCAGTGTTATATATCAAGTGTGGACCCGGCTTCACTGACATTCAAGCAAGCGCGTGCTATAAAGGACTTAAGCTATCAATGAAATGTTAAACACTTGTAGTATTGCAAATGTAATGTTCCTGAGTCGAATACCAAGGATTTACTGCAATGTTCAACATTGAATGTTGTAACTTTTTACAACTTTTAGAATATTTATATTCCTAGTGGGATTGTTACTGAGCCAGACAAAAGGCATTTCAGTCATGTTGTAGAAAATTTTCTGCAACATCGCAATGAAAATACAGTCGCAAAAAACAGTTAAAGTAAGCAAAAAAGCAGGTCCTGGATGCTGGAGGAATGGTTCAAACACCTTATAGACGTCCATCGGTGGACGACTTATGGATGTCCAAAGTTGTGACATCTGGACTCTAAACGGATGTCCATGGGACGTCCATAGAAAAAAAATGGACATCCTATGTACATACAGACGTCCACGAGCATACTTTCATTGGACGTCCATAGTATACCTTTGTGCTATCTGGGATATTGATGTGCTGTACTATATTGTATGCATACTTTCTGTTTTATGCTGCTGTTATTACGACAAGCATATTAGTCTAAGATCCCAAGTAAGGTCGACCTTCACCCATCTGCTTACCAGATGAAAATTATATTTTATCAAATAAAATATGTTTCTGAACATAAACCAATAGGGTTGCCATAAAAAATATGATCAAGGCTAGCTATAATAAATAAAAATTAAAAAAAAAATAATTAATTTTTTAAATTTCACCGACTTGCTTGCCAAATGAACGAAATTCCAATGGAAAGCATACAACATACAGAATATGTAACAGCTAGGTTGCCTACCTTTTTCTGGTCCCTATTACCTGGTTGCTTTGTACAGGGTGATCCCCTATAATGTCGCCCCCCTTTAACTTTTTTATTTTAAGTGTCCCAAAAAATTTAAAAGTGTGGTTATGTAGGAACTAAAAAATACTTTTTTTCTACGTATAAAGAAAATTGGAAAATTGATAAGTATACAGGGAAAACAAAAAGTTTATTTTTTTCAATGGATCACCCTATATATGAATTTATTTTTCGATTCCTTGTAAAATTCTAGAGATTCAAAATTTCCGGAAAAATTGAGTGTCGGAAAAAAACCCTGTTTTTTTCCTGGAAAAATTGGAAAAAAACGGAAATTTTGGGAAAAATTGATATTTTCTTAAAACTAAAAAAAATGTTTAAAAATATTTTAAATATTTTTTATAATAATTATAAATTATTTTGATTAAAAAATTCCCGTTATGTATAGGCGCCCCCCGGGGGAGGCACCTGTAGGGTCATGCTTTTTAACGATGAAAAAAGCCTAGTTGCCTAGTTGCCGACGGCCGTAATTCACATTAAAATCATTGTTGTATAGGTAACTATTCAAAATACACTAACCCAGGAGTTAGTAGCATATTCAATGATTTTAACATCACAATGGCAACCCTGCCCGATCAGCTGATTAGGAACCGACACGTCGGACCGATCGTCGTTCGTTTACAGCGTTACGGTAAGCATAAAAACATTTATCTTGTATTAAATATACTTTTTTTATTGTACCCACAATACACAATGGTATGCTTTTTGCTCAAAGCACAGACTTCTGTACTACTGCAAAAATATATTTATTTAATTTCCACTCATTAATACATAAATTATATCAAATCAAAATACTTTTTGGATTTTAGTTTTTTTTTAAATATTTTTTCAATTTTTCCGTTTTTCAATTTTTCCAAGGCTCGGGAAAAAAACGGAAAAAAACACTGTTTTTTCCAATTTTTCCTGTTTTTTTCCGAACCTTTAAATCTCTATAAAATTCTAAGCATATATCATACCATATACCTAAATTCAACCGTTTCTGAAATATTTAAATTATTTTTAAGATAATAAGTTGAAATAGTTTGTTTTTCTCTGTCTGAGTACGCCATTTTTACTTATTTAACAACACTTTTGACATAATGTCACTATAGTAATTTATTTTCAATAAAAATTTTGGTATACTGAGGCTTCTTGATTTCTAACAGTTTAAAAAAACATTTAATGATGACATTTCGAATGCGAATATTTCAGAAACGGTTGAATTTAGGTATATGGTTTGTTATATAAATTATGCTCAGAATTTTACAAGGAATCGAAAAATAAATTCATATATACGGTGATCCTTTGAAAAAAAATAAACTTTTTGTTTTTCCCTGTATACTGATCAATTTTCCAATTTTCTTTATACGTAGAAAAAAAGTATTTTTTAGTTCCTACATAACCACACTTTTAAATTTTTTAGAATAAAAAAGTTAAAGGGGGGCGACATTATAGGGGATCACCCTGTACAAAGCAACCAGGTAATAGGGACCAGAAAAAGGTAGGCAACCTAGCTGTTACATATTCTGTATGTTGTATGCTTTCCATTGGAATTTCGTTCATTTGGCAAGCAAGTCGGTGAAATTTAAAAAATTAATTATTTTTTTTTTAATTTTTTATTTATTATAGCTAGCCTTGATCATATTTTTTATGGCAACCCTATTGGTTTATGTTCAGAAACATATTTTATTTGATAAAATATAATTTTCATCTGGTAAGCAGATGGGTGAAGGTCGACCTTATTTGGGATCCTCTACTATATAGGGGAGGAGAGCTACGACGGCAACAAAGTGCTGGAAATGTGGAACCGGGCACTTATAAGTAAAAATAAGCCAATGCATAGCAGATAATATCTGGCAGATATATGCCAATACATACCAGACCGTTGGCGATCGGTGGTGGAGCACACCAATAAAATTATTGAGAAGTATCTGGAACTTCCAGCGGAAAAGAATAATGGACAAAGTTTTGGAACTAATCATTAGTAATGATTCATTACTAATGGTTCATGATTCATTAGGCTGGGCTGAAATAATTATTTTTGGAAATCTCACTAGCATTATTTAAAAAAAGTTGTGAGAAGGGTATTTCTATAAGCTGTTTTTTTTTTAAATTTTTATAAATAATTTTAGCCGCGCCTCCGGGGGATTAAATGTTTTTAAAATTAAGACAATTTTTTTTAACTTACATTTTGAATTTGGCATATTGAAAAACTAAATGTATAAGGTATTAACTCACTTGTAACACAAAAAAAATCTTGTTAATATATTTGAATTTTAAATTAAAATAGGTATATAAATATTAAGTTAATACCTAATAGTTTTTTAATATGCCAAATTCAAAATTTAACTTTAAAAATATTTTTTATTGAATTTTAAGAAATTTCAACACCCCGGGGGCGCGGCTAAATTTGTTTTTAAAAATTAAAAAAAAACAGCCTATTTGTGTACCCGTCTTACAACTTTTTTTAACTAAGCCAAGTGAGATTTCCAAAAAAAAATTGTTTGCCTTTTTCGGCCCAGTCTACTTATCATCCACCTCGGAGAAGACAGCTCTGACGAGAATGATGACTGACGACGGTATTTAAATAAATAACACTGTGCGACAAATTTAAGGCGACCCATTTTTAACCGGAGTTTACTGATTTTCCCTGAAAGTATACCTTTTTTTAAGAATAAAACCCCAGCTTGATTTTTTTTATTGCTTTATGAAGATTTTAATTTTCAGGCAATTTATTGTAAATTGATACACGTAAAATTTCGCTTACAAATTGTTTCTTTTGGCAAAGTAGTGGATGTTTTCTGCTACAAATCTTCGTAAAAAGGTTTTTCTTCTCAAAATAATATAAATTTATGAATATTTAATGCAATAAAATTTAGTTTCTGGGGTGAATTTTCTTATAAAATTGACTTTTTTCCTCTTTCCTTAGGCTAACTCACTTAATATATTTTTTAAAAATTTAAGACCATAAAAAATAAATTTCTAGCTCTGAAAAATAAATAAAAATTTTCGTAAAAAAAAATTTGAGTTTAATGTTGCCCTTTTTACAATACCAAATCAACTATGGATTACTTGCGTCATACGTAATAAATTGTTTTTGACATGTCACTCATTGATTTCCGAAGTAACGATGTTTTTTTTTCCACTTTTACTAATGAGTCAACTATACCAGCTGATGCATTTTCCTGAAGCATCCGCATTTTCCTGAAGCTTCAACATTAAATCAACCAATTCTAGCTACGCAAAATAAGTTGAATAAAATTGTTAGATTAGAGCTACCACAACGAGAATCGGAAATATTTCCAAGAGAAAATAAAGTCACAGCATATCGGGATCGCAAAGCAAAGTGAAAAATTTGTCATTGTGAATGACAATGGAAATTTACCACATGGCAGATGATTGAAGATGGTTTATCGACAGTTTAGCTTGCTGCTCAAAACAAACACCAAACCGTCGATTCCAAAGAATCATTTAAAAAATGGATCAAATTTTAATATAACCCAGTAGAGGAAAATCGCCTATTATGGGGTATATTTCTTATATGGGGTAGTCACATGGGCGCCGGAAGGAATTCGTCTAAGGGGGGGGCTTAAAGTTTTTTTATAATTTTGATAGTTGTTATTTATAATCAAGTTGTACTGTAGAAGTTCACATTAAACTTAACTTAAATAAAATATCATCTTTATATGTATATTTACCTATTTATTTATATTGGTACATATTGCAAAAAATACATCACAGTTTTTTGGTAAATATATAAATATAAAAAAATTGTATCGCCGAGGAATCTCCTCTAGTAGTATAGCCGTCTTATGTTTACGCTATACAAATTATGATAAATTAAAATATAATGAACAAATGCACTTACCGTCAAATTATGGAGTACCGGAATTTCTGGGAATGAATTTCCAGGGGGGGGCGCCCCCCCTGCCACTATGTAGCGGCGCCCATGGGTAGGCATGTATCTTTGCAACCAAACTAGATACATCCACAATCCATTGTGTGGATTGTGGATACATCTATATTTTATTGGACAAAGCACACCTACTAGGCTTGTATGGATTTTTACTTAATATCAAAGCCATGTACCGATCAGCTGTCCTGTCACTTTTATTTGTACGTTTTAGTGGCGATATAAGTTTTAACTGGTGTTTATTAAGGTCAGTCATGTATGTATGTATTTTGTGCATATAGGTTTTTGATACTTTTTGAAAAGTAAACTCTTATTTCAAGATTTAATTACTAACTAAACAGTTTTTTACATTCAATACGAACAAGGTGCATAATTGTTTTATTTAAAAGTCCCGATGTTACTTACAGTCAGTGTTGCCAGAACTTATTTTCAAATAGTACTAGTTTTCAGTTAAAAAAGTACCAGATTTAAAAAAAAAGTACCATATTTTCAGAACTCAAAAATAGTTTTAGGTAAGGAGGGGTGAAAAATTTTTATTATTCATTTAGTTTAATAGTAATATATAGTTATTGCATTTAATACTACTTTACTTTCATATTATAAATAGTATAATTACCTCTCCATAATAAATATCCCCCTATTAATATTATATAATAAATATATACACTTAATACCTAATTACTTTTTTTAAAATACAGAAAGTTTCTATCAGAATTTTTAATGACAAGTGACAGTCATGCGCAACAACTCTCTTTAGTTGGTTGGTTTAGTAGGTTTCGCCATCTATTATCATTCCGCCCAATGTTTCTAAATGTGTATTTATAGTTGCGTGTATCCGTTTAAAATTTATAATAATTTTAATTAAGTAGGGTAAAAAATTGTTATTTTATTTTTAGGCCCATATATCAAAAAGTACTAGATTTTGATTCAAGGGTACTAGGGTATAGAATGTTTTAAAAAAGTACTAGATCTAGTACAATTGTACTAGACTGGCAACACTGCTTACAGTTTTTTACATTAAACTCGTTTGAATATACATTTTTATTACTACAAAAATTGTTCAAAGATTTCAACTAATGCTGTTCAGACATTAATTTAATGAATAAAACCTCTGATTGTTTGTTTAAGATTTCTTTTTATTTGTTAAAAAAAAATAAAAAATATTTCTTAATCAACAAAAATAAGAAATCATTTCCGTAAGTGTTAAACTAACAACCTCATTTTTCTCAGTGTAGCCAACCCATAATCAACTTATTCAAATAAAAAAAGGCGTAAGAGTAAATAAACCAAATCAAGCATGAACGACAAAAAATATAGAATTTAAAAAATAAGTGTTGTGTGTGTGAAATAGGTGTATATATTGTATGTATATTAGGGTGATTCATTTCCGCAAAGTTTTTGTTTTCTTCGGTGCTCAAGCAAAATATTAATCTGCATATAGAAAAAAAAATTCTCAACAAGTTTGAGCTCTTAATATCAATTTTAAGTACTTGCAGTTTAAATTTAAAGTTTTCCCATTTAAAATGCATGTAAAAAAAATGTTTTTTTTTTTCAAATTTCTAATGCTTATCCACCTTTGACAATATTGCAAATCGGTTTAATACACCTTATGGGGAATTCCACGCTCTTTAAAATTGCTTTTGAGGTTTTTTTTGTAACTCGCATTGGTTCACCAGTAGGAGTCGTCAAAGGACAGTTTTTGAAAAAAATCGTTTTTTTTTAAATTTTTTTTAACAAACCGCAAAAAGTAGGGAGAAAAGTTTTTGTTTTCTTCGGTGCTCAAGCAAAATATTAATCTGCATATAGAAAAAAAAATTCTCAACAAGTTTGAGCTCTTAATATCAATTTTAAGTACTTGCAGTTTAAATTTAAAGTTTTTCCATTTAAAATGCATGTAAAAAAAATGTTTTTTTTTTTCAAATTTCTAATGCTTATCCACCTTTGACAATATTGCAAATCGGTTTAATACACCTTATGGAGAATTCCACGCTCTTTAAAATTGCTTTTGAGGTTTTTTTTGTAACTCGCATTGGTTCACCAGTAGGAGTCGTCAAAGGACAGTTTTTGAAAAAAATCGTTTTTTTTTAAATTTTTTTTAACAAACCGCAAAAAGTAGGGAGAAAAGTTTTTGTTTTCTTCGGTGCTCAAGCAAAATATTAATCTGCATATAGAAAAAAAAATTCTTAACAAGTTTGAGCTCTTAATATAAATTTTAAGTACTTACTATTTAAAGTTTTACCGTTTAAAATGCATGTAAAAATAGTAGATTATGTCATAAGGAGTAGAAGTGACTCTTTTTGTGGTGAGTACAGAGATTGGCGGCCGAAGCGTAGCTGAGGCAGGCAACTGTACGAAGCACAAAAAGAGATTCTACTCCAAATAACATATACAATTTTTTTTTCAAGGGCGTAATATAAATAGGATAAGCAATAGAATTATTTTATTTACTCATAACTTATGTGGTATAAAATTTTGGCTAAAAGCATTATAAATTATTGTTAAAAACTAAAAAAACTTATAACCCTTACTTACAATGCCGATAAATATCCTAAACCATAGATAACAAAGCCTTTAACTAAAAATAAACACTGCTCTGTCAAAATGCTGCGCTTGAATTAATTTTGACGTACTGACATTTGTTTGGAGTTCCGACATTGGCGACTCGTCTATCATCATAATATTATACTAATAAACTAGTTGTTCTTTGTTTCGTTCAATTAAAATTTAATAAATAATCACTAAATATTCCGTGCGATTATAATTAATATAATTAATACATCGTGATTGCTTTGTATGAAATGCTAAATTAATTTTATTATTTGACGTCTATTGAGACACCTATGGATTTACTTCTATCCCTAGGCTTTTTTGAGTTTTTTGTCTGCCGCTAATGAAAAAGACGCACTTCAACTATCTCTATATAGGCATACAAGGTTGTATATCATGGCCGCTTGAAAAAAAATATATTTTTTTTTCAAGCGGCCATGATATGCAACCTTATATGCATGTATAGAGATAGTTGAAGTGCGTCTTTTTCATTAGCGGCAGACAAAAAAAGCAAAAAAGCTTAGGGATAGAAGTAAATCCATAGGCGACTCAATAGACGTCAAATAATAAAATTAATTTAGCATTTCATACAAAGCAATCACGATGTATTAATTATATTAATTATAATCGCACGGAATATTAAGTGATTATTTATTAAATTTTAATTGAACGAAATAAAGAACAACTAGTTTATTAGTATAATATAATGATGATAGACGAGTCGCCAATGTCGGAACTCCAAACAAATGTCAGTACGTCAAAATTAATTCAAGCGCAGCATTTTGACAGATCAGGGTTAATTTTTAGTTTAGGCTTTGTTATCTATGGTTTAGGATATTTATCGGCATTGTAAGTAAGGGTTATAAGTTTTTTTAGTTTTTATCAATAATTTGTAATGCTTTTAGCCAAAATTTTATACCACATGAGTTATAAGTAAATAAAATAATTCTATTGCTTATCCTATTTATATTACGCCCTTGAAAAAAAAATTGTATATGTTATTTGGAGTAGAAGCTCTTTTTGTGCTTCGTACAGTTGCCTGCCTCAGCTACGCTTCGGCCGTCAATCTCTGTACTCACCACAAAAAGAGCAACTTCTACTCCTTATGACATAATCTACTATTTTTTCAAATTTCTAATGCTTACCCACCTTTGACAATATTGCAAATCGGTTTAATACACCTTATGGGGAATTTCACGCTCTTTAAAATTGCTTTTGAGTTTTTTTTTGTAACTCGCATTGGTTCACCAGTAGGAGTCGTCAAAGGACAGTTTTTGAAAAAATTCGTTTTTTTTTAATTTTTTCTAACAAACCGCAAAAATTAGGGAGAAAAAAGGGCTGAATCATAAAAAAAAGTTATCCAACCAATATTTAATGAATTTACAGCCATTTTTATAACTGAAAACGTAAGAAATTGATAATTACCAATTCATAATGTTATTTAGATTGATTTTTTCTATTTATTATCATTATATTTCCCTACACTAAGAAGTTTTTTAAAATTATTAATTTCTCACTTATAATGAATATGAAAACAACAGATAAATTCATAAAAAAATAGCAAAAAAATATAAATGAAGATTATTTAATTTTTTGAAGCGAAATTTGAAATATGTATGTGTTGTTTTCATATTCATTATGAGTGAGGGAAATATAATGATAATAAATAGAAAAAATCAATCTAAATAACATTATAGGTTGGTATTTATCAATTTCTTACGTTTTCAGTTATAAAAATGGCAGTAAATTCATTAAATATTGGTTGGATAACTTTTTTTTTTATGAATCAGCCCTTTTTTCTCACTACTTTTGGCAATTTGCTCGAAAAAATAAAAAAAAAAGATTTTTTTCAAAAACTGTCCTTTGACGACTCCTACTGGTGAACCAATGCGAGTTACAAAAAAAAACTCAAAAGCAATTTTAAAGAGCGTGAAATTCCCCATAAGGTGTATTAAACCGATTTGCAATATTGTCAAAGGTGGGTAAGCATTAGAAATTTGAAAAAAAACCATTTTTTTTACATGCATTTTAAATGGGAAAACTTTAAATTTAAACTGCAAGTACTTAAAATTGATATTAAGAGCTCTACCTTGGTGAAAATTTTTTTTTCTATAGGTAGATTAATATTTTGCTTGAGCACCGAAAAAAAACAAAAACTTTGCGGAAATGAATCACCCTAATGTATATGCATTTAAATATAAGCACTAACTAAGAGATCAGCTAATAAATCAAAGCTTAAAAAAAACAAAACCCAAAATGTAAACGACACGTAAACCACAACAACGGTAGATTCTTTGGAAATTTTCGGTAGATTTTAATATATGTGTAATTTTTTGTTAAAAAAAACACAGGTAATAGAAAAATATTTATTAAAAATAAAAAATCCAATAAAAACAATATACAAAAAAAATCATATTTAACTTATGTTAACATTAACAAATGTAACAAAAAATAATAAAATTGTAAAAAATACAAACACAAAAAAATTAATAATATACAAAAATCAAGAGAACAAACGCCAGTGGCGAGGGGGCCCCGTATCAAAAATCTGGTAGGGGCCCTTATACGGGAAAAGCTGCTGGCAAACAATTTTCTGGGTGTCACGCCCAAACTCTATTTTGGCTAAACAAAAAAAAATTTAGGGTATCATTTTTTTGCATTAACCAATTTTTTATAATTTAATAAATAGCTTTTTATGTACAGGCATATTTTAAAATTTGGTCTGGTTTTAGACATTTACCGTTCTTCAACATCTTTTAAAAGTATGTGGATATAAAAACAACTTTGTTGTAAAGTTTCACAAAATTTATTAAATTTTGACAATTGTTTCGCTACACAGTAGCTTCTTCAGAATGTGTAGCGAAACAATTGTCAAAATTTAATAAATTTTGTGAAACTTTACAACAAAGTTGTTTTTATATCCACATAGTTAATATGGAGTTTCATCAAGTAAAGGTCTAAACAATTAATAATCTTTTAAAAGGTTTTCATTTTAAAATAAAGGCAAGTCATTTGAAATAATTGGAACGCTAATAACTATTTCTAATTTGCTATTAATATAACCTATGATAATAACACGTAAAGCAGACTCAGTATGAGGCGCAGAGCACAGAACAATATGTGCAGACTGCGCCGCAGACAACGCATAGCGGAAAGGTGCGGACAGAAACAATACGTATGAGTTCACGGCCTCGTTAGAACAGGAGGGTATTCAGGAAAATTTTAATTTAATAAATCGAACTATAAACAATTAAATAATAACATTATTTATTTATTTATTTAATTTCATGCCTCATTTTTTTAACATGTGTAATATGTTTTTTGCTTACGCATGTCGAAGCAAATCGGGGCCCCCCCTAGCCGAGGTCCCCGTATCATTGATACGGCTGATACCGCCCCCTGACAAACGCCGCTTACTTTTGCACAAAGTTGAATGTTCTGTACTTTACCAATCTACACAGCAAAAAGCAAGAATAGAAATCTGTTTATTGTATCATGAAAATTTGCGATACCGTCGTAGTGCGACTTTTGTACAAATGATTTTACATATGATAAACATTTTTAATCACATACTAGTTAAAAATATATAATACTGTCTAAGTATAATATTTTTATGCAATTTAATCTAAAAAGTCATTTATTTGGATTATTGCAAGATTTAGATTTTCGGTAGAATATTGGCATGAGGGGTTGAATATCCACGAAGGCAGAGGGCACATAAGGCTTTATTTTGTATATTAATATTTATATTTTTAAATTAAATTTGGAAAAAAAGTAAGAATGCAAATAAAGGGTGTCCCATTAAGACCGACTATTTTAAATTTAGTGTCATTTTTAGTTCTGACTAGTCAGTTAGTTTTTTCCAGGACGATTCTTGGCTGGTGCCGCATGTGGGTTCGGGCCCCATTAGCATGGTTTCGGCTTCATCAGCTGCGAAGTTGGGCTTCCACCTCATCGAATTATCTCTGCCTTCTTCTTGCACTAGGAGTTATCTGGTTATGTGCTTTGGTTAATGCCGTCATAACTCTCAGACATTCTAGTACGGCCTTCGAATTGATTTCAAATGCCTCCAGTACCCGGATTGGTTCTGGTTCGTGTGTAATGATGGTGAGCAACTTATCCGTGGGATTGCTCTTCCTCATTCGTTGAAAACCTAGTTGTATGGCAATGATGCCCGCTTGAAGATCGGTTATCTCTTTTCCCAGGTTTAGTATTTCTTGACTGCCCTGTTCATATACCTCTTTTATGCCCGCAGATACACCGGTCTCTGACCGTTTGTGTTCTACGTACCAGATTAGGTTTCCTTCTTGCCTGAGTCGGGCAATCTGGTTGTTTATCTCCTCAGCCTTTATCCTTTTTGAAATAAAAGCTTTATTGAAGTGTTTGGCCTTGTCTTTGTCTGTTCTAATGGCTAGACTGCCAGTATTTTCTAGCTCTTCAAATATAGCATTATGTCTGATGTTGGAAATAATTTCGGCATTATTTGAGATTAGTCTTTGGGCTCCCGCCAACGCTTCAGCTTTAATCTGAATGTGTAGAGGGGGGAGTCCTAGTATGTTCTCCATGGCTGCGGTCGGTGTAGTTGTCATTGCACCAGTTATTCCCAAGCACACCAGTCTTTGGATTCTGCTGAGTATCTGTTTTACAGTCCTTGTTTTTGTTGCGTGCCACCATGGTGTATATGCATATTAGCGCCGCCTAGGTAATTATGGGTCTGAGCATAGCTGTGTACACTGTACACCCATTGTACCATGCCTGGTGACAGTCCCCAAGATTTTCCAAATGTTCTTTTACGTTGTTATGTTTTCTATATGCTTCCGATGGGTGAGTTTTTTATCCAGTATTACTCCTAGATATTTAACCTCGTCTTTCAAGGGCAGCGTTTTCCAGTAGAAGATTAGATTTCTCACGGGTTCCAACTTTCTTTTACGAGAAAAGGCAATAAGAGAAGTATTTGTGGGATTTACCCGAAGTCCCTCCTCATTGCACCAGTTTTCGACAGAGTTTAGCGCTCTTTGCATTTTGGTAAACACATGAGCTGTGTTGCTGCCTCTGATAAGAAGTACAATGTCCTCCGCATATCCTATTGCGTATATTTCTTTATTTTCCAATCGTGTCAGTAATCTGTCATAGCAGGGATGATAGCACCTCCCCTTGTGGTGTGCCTCTGCATACTTTAGCTCTAACAGTGGTGTTGTTAAGAGTGGATCTGGCTCTTCGTTGAGCCAGCATCTGTTTGATCCATTTGCCAACCAGAGGTTCTATGTTGCGATCTCTTACTGATTGATTTATTGAGTCATTTGACGTGTTGTCAAAGGCTCCGATATCCAGGAATGCCCCAAGGGCCACTTCTTTGTTGTCTAAAGGAAACTCAGCCCTTTGAGTTATCTCATGGATGGCGGATTCGCCTGTTTGGTAGGCAAATTGATTTCGGTGTAGAGGCCTTCTGTACAGTACTTCTTTCCGTATATGTTGCTCTATCAGTTTTTCTTCTGTTTTCAGAAGAAATGATGTTAGGCAAATTGGTCAGAAGGATTTTGGTTTGTCATAAGAGGCTTTTGCTGGTTTTGGTATAAAAACCACCAGTGCCTCCCTCCATCCTTCCGGTATGTGATTGAGAGCTAGGCTGGCTCTAAGGATTTTGCACAGTCTTGGTATCAGCAGGTCTTGGCCCTGTTGTAACATGGCTGGTATGATTCCGTCAGATTTAAATGGTTTAAAAGTTTTTATTGCCCATTTGACTTTTTCGTATGTAATAATTTTTCTCGATAGAATCCAGTCCCCCCTTTTACCCATCTTGATTTCAAGTGTGGTTTGGTTTTGGATTTCCAAATTTTCGAGTATGATTGATCCTGGAAAGTGGGTCCTCAACATAAGCCTGAGTGTGTTCTCCTTCTGGTTTTAGGCATGTTCCTAGGGTCTACTGGGGCCCTTTGGCCATGGCTTTATGCAGTCTGGAGTAGGCCGGTATCTCTGATAGTTTTCGGCAGTTTTTGCCAACCTAGTTTCTTGGCCTTTTTAATGGCATTGTTATATTCGGTTAGGTGGTGTCTGAATAGGTCCCATCCTCCTGTTCTTTTCGCTGTGTTGAACAGCTTTCTTGTATTCCTTCTGCGGTTTTCTAGGTCAGAGTTCCACCAAGATGGGCCCTCTTTTTGTTTTGAGCATCGCAGTGGACATTCCCGCTCATAGGCATCTTTAATGGAATCTGTCACAGAGTCTGTGAGTAATTCAAGATCAAAGGTATCTTTCGCCTCTTTTGGGTAGCTCTCCAAGTTACGTTCTAGTACCTCTTTATATAGGTCCCAGTTCGTTTTCTTGGGTTTCTGTACTCCCGTTGGGTGTTAATTGTCGATTCAAGGTTAAACCTTATGTATATGTGGTCTGACCGACTAATTTCATTGGATAAATGTCACTTTTTTACCAGTTCACTTATGCGCCCCTTTGACAGTGTTAGATCGATTACTTCTCTTCTTCGTTGGTTGGTTCGTTCCCAGTGTTGAGAATATTAATATCTGTAGAAAGACAGTAGTTAAGTAGTGGTTCACCTCGTTTGTTGATGTCAGTGCTCCCCCACATTGTGAGGTGTGCATTGGCATCACAACCTATTATCAGGTTAGCCGATCCAGGTTGTTCCACCAGACACCTAAGCATGGCGGCTGGTGGTTCTCCTTGTTGGTCGTAAGGAAGGGACGCCGATGTAAGTATTACATCTTGTTGGCTCCCTTCGAATGTAAGATTTAATCTTACTGTCGCTGTGTCTTTATTGCAGTAAGTCCACCGTGGCATAGCATCCATATTACCTCTGACAAGAATACAACTTCTTGGGTTCGTCACGTTGAGGTGTGAAATAATCCTTCCCCTGAGACCCCCCAGACCCCTTATTTGGGCCCTGTATACATCCGGTTCCTGATAAGGGCAATATGAATCTCGTCAGCGGCCATATACCTGCATAGGGCCGCTGTTGCTGCCCTGCAGTAGTGGAGGTTGATTTGTATAATCCTTATTACCATGCAGGGCGATTAGAGTTTAGACGATAGCTCCTGTAGCGGCTCCTCGTCCGTTGGGGTCTGCCCAGTGGGTTCCCCCTCTCCTCCACTTTGGACTATTGTAGTAATGGACGAGGGTCCTGGTGTCGGTTCCTCGTCCATTGGGGTCTGCTCCATGAGCTCCCACTCTTCTTTTTTCTCGAGCTCCTTCTGGGTGATCCTTCTGATCTTTAGCCAGCCTAGGTTGTGGTACAGGGTTTTCTTCCCCCCTACTTTTTCCCAGGACTGTTCATCCATCAGTAAGGTCATTAGGTAGCCAGTGCCTCCCTCGACCTTTCTGTTGGACAGGACTTTCCAAGTCCCGGTCTCTAGCTGGTTTTGAGCGCCCAGCGTTCGCAGGAACCGGTCCTTGTCCTATACTTCCTCGGTTAAGTATCCGAGGACCTTTACAGGTTTTGGAACTTTGCTTGCTTCCAAAGTTTGAAGTTGAGCTACTTCCCATTTTCCATTATACATACTTTGGTCCTGAGCTATAAAAATACAAATACAAATTTATAATAGTCCACCGCCGACGGTGGACTAGTGGTTAGTGCTGCTGACTACAAGCCGAGAGGTCGTGGGTTCGAATCCCACTAGGGGTATGGCTGTTTATTTATGTTTGTTCTATTGTATATTAGTCCTTCGAAGTGGACTTTAAGTCCGCGATCCGTGGGATAATGGGCGTTTTAAAGGAGGGAGTAGAAAAAGTTATTTATTTTAATCATTAGGTACATAAAATTCTTAAACAGTTTATAATTTTACCTATATACTTGTTATAAAATCTATAGGCTATAATATATTATATTATACTATATATTAAATAATTTAAAACAGACTTCCAAACAAAATGTTGTTGATGCTTACGATATTTTGGCAAAAATTCATCGATATAATAAACGGAAATACTCGTATATATTACTCGTGAATTCCACGAGTATTTTTTACGAGTACATTGAATTTGGTTTGTAAGTACGTGTAATAAGTATTTCAAATGAAAAATACTTATGAGTAAAAAAGTACTTGTACTTTTTTACTCGTAATTGAAATACGAGTAAAAGTACTTAGTACTTGGCCAGTTCTGCTCGTAACCAAAGAAAATGTTACGGTTTTAGAATCCAACCCCGACACGTCTGATTCGGATTAGAATTATTTAAAATCTTTTTTGCTTAGCTTCATTTATAGATTTCCTTCCGTCCTTTCTCCCGCCATCCAGTAAAATGCTATATTTATAAATGCTACCGCGGCTTGCTTATTGTTCATCTTTTACGGGCGGCCGGGAGTTCCAGCGTTAGAATATTTTTATTTTGGTTGTAATATTGTGTGTTTTAATTTAGTTTTTATATGTTATAATTATATTATATTATATTATTATGATAATTTTTTTGTTACCTGTTTTTTATATTTATTACTTGAAGAAAGTATTTTGCTTAACATTTCTTGTCTTTACTTGCATTAAAAAAAATTGTATCCAAAGTTTGAATTCCAAACTTTAAGCCAAAATAGAGAGGGTGTAGCGGAATTAGGATAGATTCGGCTGTAGCGGAATTTTGATGCTGTTGTAGCGTTATTTGTTATTTTCGAGTTGGCAACACTGGTAGTGACCAATCAGCGCTGCACTGCTGCAGTGATGCAAGCTTTGAATAATTTATTCAAAGCTTATTTTCATTTACCCCCAAAATACAACCAATTGTTTAAAACCTTTGGATAACATTTGTTATTGTTCTAAATGACAGAATAGAACTACCCGGATATTTAACTGAGAATATGTCTCTTCTTTGACATAGAGAATTGCCCACTAAAGATCAGCTTATCATGGCAATTTTCTCTTGCAATGTGTATGACATTATAACATTATGAAATTATAACTATAACTGGGGATGTTTCAAATGAAAATGCGGTATGTCCAAATAAACCCCAATAAATGTAAAATATCGTACACCAAACTAAGTTGGGAAAAAGTTTACTAGTTTCTTTCCCAAACCATGCTTCTCTGGGTGGTCTCCAAAGTAACTGTTTCACACCCATGCCTTTGCTTATAAATCCTTACCTCTTTTCGAGCGGTTTTATCCGCGCTTGCCTGCAATTTGTTTGTCAGTTTTCATTTGGTTTCATCCGCGCTTGCCTGTTTTGTGTACCAGCTCCACTTTGTGTACCGTCCGGTTAAATCCGCAAATGCCTGCTACATCCGTTCCCTTTTGGTTGTATAATATACAATGTACTTATATGCATTTCGTTAAAGTTTGAATTGATCTGGTTTCATCCGCAAATACAGCCGTTCAGAGTAAAACCGAATATAGGGAAATGTTTTGGGCGTGGCCTGGCCTCCCTCCAACGCGCGTCACAGTAGCTTGTGTGATAAACGACATGACGAAAGGTCGAGCAGGTAAGACGACCTTAAAAATTATTAGCTACTGTGTCGAGCGTTGGAGGGAGGCGAGGCCACGCCCAAAACGTTTTCCTATATTCGGTTTTACTCTGAACTGGCTGTATATAATTTCGTTCCGTTTTATCTGCAATTGTCTGCATTTAGTTTTATCTCGAGATGCAGATCTGCATTCATCCGGTTTTATCCGCAAATGTCTGATTTTATCCGCGTTTGCCTGCCTTCTATGTCTGTATTCATCTGGTTTTATCAGCAAATATCTGTATTGGATTTTATCTATCTTTAAAAATTAGGAAAACATGAAATCGATTAATTAAAAAAAATGTTTATAAGACAAAGGTTGTTTGTAGTTAAAAGTGAAGTCTTAATAAAAAGATTGCGACAGAAATTATAAGTCGATTTTTCTTTGTTTTTACCAGGATTAAATTAATCCAGAGAAGAAGAAAAAGTATTTTTATTTTTTCAAAAACGTAGCTAATTCTTTATAAACTGTACCTTTTAGGATCCAGTTTATCCTGTAACCCTGTTGAAAATGACCAGTAGAAACATATAGAATCTGCACAGTGTTTCTATAGGTATAAGTATTTATAGTTTGTTATATGGCACTATGGTTTCAATATGGAATCAGTATATAAATTCATATTGTTTTCCATATAAATTCCTGTAGTGCGTTTGACTATATAAACATATATGTGCATACATGTGTTTATATGGTTTTATATGTCAGGGATTTATATGGAAACCCATCTTATATGAATTTATAATTAATTACATACATAATAATATGGTCAGTTTTTTATATGTCTTTGTAGTAATGAATATGACATAATTTATAAAGTAGTTTATAAGAAAATCCATATTATAATATCGATTTTCTTATATATAAGAAACTATAGTTTCTTATCTGGTTTTATAGTAAAATTACTTATACTAGTTCTTTTTATAAGTATGTTTTTCTAGTTATGGCAAATAGAAAATGCCATATATGTGGATATACCTAGCTATATATACCTACTCACATAAGGCTACTTTTGGTTATCTCTGGCCTTATCTCGTTTTCATAAAAAAATAAGCTTTTTAAAGCTTTTCTCATGCACATGCGCGATTAAATTTTTGACTGCATTATTAATGGCTGCCGTGACGGCAGTGCCGTCTGATGCCGTTTCATGCATGTGTTTTTCCAAAAATAACTTTTTGGCATTGTGTGGTGTAGTTTCTGTACGTGTTTGTTTTTATGCAATATACCTGTAATAGCATGTTATGCATTTGTTGAATTTATCGAGGATAAAAATAACTGCTGAAAAAGACGGGTAATATCGGATGATTGCAGATAAAAAACCAAGCTAGGTTTATGTCCATTTATATCTGACATATCTGATTTTACCCGGCATGTCGGTTTTTATCTGCAATTTTATCTCTTTAGTTCTATGTCTGCTTTAAAGCAAAGAATTCATCTGGTTTCATCCGCAAATTTGGGTTTATATCTGCATTCACCCGGTTTTATCTGATTTTATCCGCAAACATCTACTTTAATCCGCAAACATCTGCTTTTATCCGCAAACATCTGTTTTAATCTCCAAACATCTGCTTTTATCCGCAAACATCTGCTTTTATCCGCAAACATCTGATTTTATCCGCAAACATATGCTTTTATCCACAAACATCTGATTTTACCCGCAAACATCTGCTTTTATCGGCAAACATCTGCTTTTATCCGCAAACATCTGATTTTAATCGCAAACATCTGCTTTTATTCGTAAACATCTGATTTTATCCGCAAACATCTGATTTTAATCGCAAACATATGATTTTATCGGCAAACATCTGCATTTATCCGCAAATATCTGCTTTTATCCGCGAACATCTGCAAACATCTGCTTTTAATTGCAAACCTCTGCTTTCATCTGCGTTCGGTTTGCCTGCATTTCCTTTGTCCATTTCGGTCCTGTTTCGTACGCAAACGTCTGGTTTCATTCGCGCTTTTTGTTTTCCTTTTTCTCATGTATACCTTAGTTTAGTTTACCTGCTTTGTCAAATTTTACTGAGCTTTAACTAACTGGTTGTTAGCCGTTCACGGCACACAACTTTATAACTCTAGGAATTATTTGAATAACCCTGCTGAAAAAAACTGATCGAAAATGGATCAAGTTTAAATCTCGATCCTTTTTGATCATTTTTGAAAGGTTTTTGTCTTCTGTTTTCGTGATCAAAAAGGATCGAGTTTCGATCCTGTTTTCATGATCAAATAGGATCGAGTTTCGATCCTTTTTGACCACGAAAACAGGATCGACACTCGATCCTTTTTCGATCATTTTTTATAAGGTTTCCATAATTAATTCTAAAATAAAAGATACAATTTACAAAACTTGAAAACTTTATTGGGCACTTTCTATTTCAAAAAGATCGGATGACGACGACGATGATGATGAAATTCGTAATTATAATAATAGTCATATATTTGATTGTTTCGACCTTGATGAAACTCCATATTATTATTATTATGTAGATATAAAAACAAATATGTTTTGAAAGTTTCACGTGTTTTATTTACTTTTGACAATTGTTTCGTCACACAGTGACTTCTTCAGAATGTATTTATAACTTATTATTAAGTGAGTTTATATAACACAATGTTTTATGGTACAAAAATTTTTTGGTCTACCTGAATAATATTTGCTTAATACATTGAAAGAGAGTAATAATGGAAAAACCTAATTTATTGCAGTACAGTATTTTCCTGAATAATTAAAATAAATTTAATAGAGGTGAATTATTGGTTTCGATTTGATCATTTAATACAATATCAGTTTGTTTCTTTAATTTATTGATTTCCAGTGATTCTAGTAAATTTAATTTTAAGCCTTTACTTTCTACATGTACCTTAATTCAAGAAAACCATACTTTTAATCATAATTTTAAAATTTTATGAATAACCCTGCTGAAAAAAACTGATCGAAAATGGATCGAGTTTAAATCTCGATCCTTTTTGATCATTTTTGAAAGGTTTTTGTCTTCTGTTTTCGTGATCAAAAAGGATCGAGTTTCGATCCTGTTTTCATGATCAAATAGGATCGAGTTTCGATCCTTTTTGACCACGAAAACAGGATCGAAACTCGATCCCTTTTGATCACGAAAACAGGATCGACACTCGATCCTTTTTCGATCATTTTTTATAAGGTTTCCATAATTAATTCTAAAATAAAAGATACAATTTACAAAACTTGAAAACTTTATTGGGCACTTTCTATTTCAAAAAGATCGGATGACGACGACGATGATGATGAAATTCGTAATTATAATAATAGTCATATATTTTATAAAATAATATTCACAACAATAATTCCGTGGTTTCGGGGAATAAGGAGATAAGTTATTTTTTGGGTCTCTCTTTTCAGACTACTGTCATAAGGAGTATGAAAAGTTGTATATAGCCGCTAATTTAGTTGAAAATATGTTTTCAATAAAAATAGCTGACAGTTTGGCTAGTTTATAAACTATCCAGCTAGTATATAAACAATCCAAGTTTGCACATTAGCCATAACATATATACATATATATATATATATATATATATATATATGTCCGGGAAAAGGAGGTCAATCCGTTAACCATATATTCCTTGAGTTAAAACAATAAGACTTTCATAATACCATTTTTCAATTTAGAGCTTCATGTTCGATATACAGGGCGACAAAGTTTGAAATTAAAAACTGTTTTTTTTAAATAATTCGAGTAATTGATAAGATACTAAGTTTAAATTCGGTACACTACTTCAACATAAATAGTTACATTTTTTGAGACCAACAAAACAAAAAACAATTGTCAAATAATCAAAATAGGGGGGTCCAGTACTCACTGACTCCCCCTATTTTTTAGTACGTGCGCCAATGACTTCCAAACGGAATTTTTTCAGGTAATCATTTATTGTTGAAAATTTTTTGTATCTTATAAAATTTTGATAAAATGATTTGTTTTAGAGATAATTTGTAAAGTATGGGTCAGTCCATATCAAATTTTCAAAATTTAATTTTTTTTTTGAAAAAATGTAGGTCATGTGATATATCATAAAAAAGTTCTCTAATAGGCCTTTAAAATAAGCCATCACTTACCTTTCTACTTTTAATAGTTTACGAGATATCGCTATTTTTGTAACTACTTGCAAGACCCAAATTTATCGGAATTTTTTGATTTTCAAAAATCAATAAAACAAAAACCACCTATCGAAAAAAGTTCATATATGGGATTTTTGAGTTTTTTAGTGAGGTAAACAAATTTACCAAAAATGATCAAAATCGGAGATGGTGGGGGAAGAACCTTTGGTTGATTTGATATGGACTGACCCATACTTTACAAATTATCTCTAAAACAAATCATTTTATCAAAATTTTATAAGAGACAAATTTTTTTTAACAATAAATGATTACCTGAAAAAATACCGTTTGGAAGTCATTTGCGCACGTACTAAAAAATAGGGGGAGTCAATGAGTACTGGACCCCCCTATTTTGATTATTTGACAATTGTTTTTTGTTTTGTTGGTCTCAAAAAATGTAACTATTTATGTTGAAGTAGTGTACCGAATTTTAACTTAGTATCTTATCAATTACTCGAGTTATTAAAAAAAATCAGTTTTAAAATTCAAACTTTGTCGCCCTGTATATCGAACATGGAGCTCTAAATTGAAAAATGGTATTAGGAAAGTCTTATTGTTTTAACTCAAGGAATATATGGTTAACGGATTGACCTCCTTTTCCCGGACACCCTGTATATATATATAAATATATATATATATATATATTAGGGTGATTCATTTCCGCAAAGTTTTTGTTTTTTTTCGGTGCTCAGGCAAAATATTAATCTACCTATAGAAAAAAAAAATTTCACCAAGGTAGAGCTCTTAATATCAATTTTAAGTACTTGCAGTTTAAATTTAAA
Source organism: Brassicogethes aeneus (assembly GCA_921294245.1). Lineage (NCBI taxonomy): Eukaryota > Metazoa > Arthropoda > Insecta > Coleoptera > Nitidulidae > Brassicogethes > Brassicogethes aeneus. The sequence continues at coordinate 56,750,812 of OV121133.1, read as the reverse complement.
GTTTTCCCATTTAAAATGCATGTAAAAAAAATGTTTTTTTTCAAATTTCTAATGCTTACCCACCTTTGACAATATTGCAAATCGGTTTAATACACCTTATGGGGAATTTCACGCTCTTTAAAATTGCTTTTGAGTTTTTTTTTGTAACTCGCATTGGTTCACCAGTAGGAGTCGTCAAAGAACAGTTTTTGAAAAAAATCGTTTTTTTTTTTATTTTTTCGAGCAAATTGCCAAAAGTAGTGAGAAAAAAGGGCTGATTCATAAAAAAAAAGTTATCCAACCAATATTTAATGAATTTACTGCCATTTTTATAACTGAAAACGTAAGAAATTGATAAATACCAACCCATAATGTTATTTAGATTGATTTTTTCTATTTATTATCATTATATTTCCCTACACTAAGAACTTTTTTAAAATTATTATGATTTCTCACTCATAATGAATATGAAAACAACACATAAATTCATAAAAAAAACAACAAAACTTTAATCGGAATATACAGAAGGTTATGTAACATATTTCAAATTTCGCTTCAAAAAATTAAATAATCTTCATTTATACTTTTTTGCTATTTTTTTATGAATTTATCTGTTGTTTTCATATTCATTATAAGTGAGAAATTAATAATTTTAAAAAACTTTTTTATGATTCAGCCCTTTCTTCTCCCAACTTTTTGCGGTTTGTTAGAAAAAATTAAAAAAAAAACGATTTTTTTCAAAAACTGTCCTTTGACGACTCCTACTGGTGGACCAATGCGAGTTACAAAAAAAAACTCAAAAGCAATTTTAAAGAGCGTGAAATTCCCCATAAGGTGTATTAAACCGATTTGCAATATTGTCAAAGGTGGGTAAGCATTAGAAATATGAAAAAAAATATATATTTTTTACATGCATTTTAAACGGTAAAACTTTAAATTTAAATAGTAAGTACTTAAAATTTATATTAAGAGCTCAAACTTGTTGAGAATTTTGTTTTCTATATGCAGATTAATATTTTGCTTGAGCACCGAAGAAAACAAAAACTTTTCTCCCTACTTTTTGCGGTTTGTTAGAAAAAAATTAAAAAAAAACGATTTTTTTCAAAAACTGTCCTTTGACGACTCCTACTGGTGAACCAATGCGAGTTACAAAAAAAACTCAAAAGCAATTTTAAAGAGCGTGAAATTCCCCATAAGGTGTATTAAACCGATTTGCAATATTGTCAAAGGTGGGTAAGCATTAGAAATTTGAAAAAAAAAACATTTTTATTACATGCATTTTAAATGGGAAAACTTTAAATTTAAACTGCAAGTACTTAAAATTGATATTACGGCCATTCCAAGCCCATGGACAGGACACATCAGAAACATGTCTAAATATATTCTTGTTACTTCCTTAAGTTTACTTATTTTTTCTACGAGTATTTATGAGAAGTATTAGCCAAATTTGGCTAATACTTCTCATAAATACTCGTAGAAAAAATGAGTAAACTTAAGGAAGTAACAAGCATATATTTAGATATGTTTCTGATGTGTCCTGTCCATGGGCTTGGAATGGCCGATTAAGAGCTCAAACTTGTTGAGAATTTTTTTTTCTATATGCAGATTAATATTTTGCTTGAGCACCGAAGAAAACAAAAACTTTTCTCCCTACTTTTTGCGGTTCCTTAAAAAAAATTAAAAAAAAAAACGATTTTTTTCAAAAACTGTCCTTTGACGACTCCTACTGGTGAACCAATGCGAGTTACAAAAAAAAACTCAAAAGCAATTTTAAAGAGCGTGAAATTCCCCATAAGGTGTATTAAACCGATTTGCAATATTGTCAAAGGTGGGTAAGCATTAGAAATTTGAAAAAAAAACATTTTTTTTACATGCTTTTTAAATGGGAAAACTTTAAATTTAAACTGCAAGTACTTAAAATTGATATTAAGAGCTCAAACTTGTTGAGAATTTTTTTTTCTATATGCAGATTAATATTTTGCTTGAGCACCGAAGAAAACAAAAACTTTGCGGAAATGAATCACCCTAATATATATATATATATATATATTACATATTTTATTTTTTTACATTTTATTTTATTTTTTTAAATACGTAATATATATATATTTTAATGATTATGTTAAAGTGTTATTAATGATTAAAATTTTATTTTATTATTATTATATGTTTAGTTTTAAAAATAATATATTATATATATAAGCGCGTTGTGTTTTTTTGTTTAGACATATTAAAAACATTTTTTTCACTTAATAAAAGTTTTATTTTTATATATGTTTAAGTTATACACAATAACCATTATATACATACAGGGTGTTAAAAATAAATGGTAAAAAATCAAGGGGGTAGAAGACGAGCTGAGACAAGCATTTTTTGTCTTAGGGACATGTCCAAAAACGTCCCCCTACTGAGCTACAGGCGTCAAAAACTGCGGGCACCGTTTGAATTTTGCGCGCTGAACCGCCGTATGTAACATTGGTTATAATTGAACCGGTGAGAATAAGAACAGTACAAGTCCAAAAATTTTATTTTGACAACTCAATTTTTAAAATCAATTTAAAAGTACAAAAGGAATTTTGTTTAGGTATCTGTCACTTTTAGTATAATTATAACCCTATAGGGTTAGGTATGTCAGATTGTCAAAGACATGTCTTTGACAATCTGACAGATACCAGAGTAGAATTTAGGTCCGCGCGCCAAATTCAAAAGGTGCGCGCAGTTTTTGACGCCTATAGTATGGTAGGGGGTAGTTTCTGGATACATGTCTCCAAAAATACTTGTCTCGGCGTGGCCTACCACAACCTTGAAGTTTTAGCATTTATTCCATAACCCTGTATAATTATATATAATTATATGTGGACCAAAATTCATGTATGGTCATACATGGGCAAACTTCATACATGTTCATATATAATGAATTTATATATTATTATATATGATCATATATAATTTTATTATATATGATCATGTATGAATTTTGGTCCCTATATATTCATATATAATTATATATGATCATACGTGGACCAAAATTCATGTATGGTCATACATGGGCAAAATTCATACATGATCCTATATAATGAAATTATATATAATTATATATTATTATATATAATTTTTTTTTCCCGGGTAATACTACTTTTACTTGAAAAATGATCGAAAAAGAATCAAGTTTCGATCCTGATCAAAAAGGATCGAAACTTCGACGAAGAATTTATACCCGCAATCATCTGCTTTTATCCGGTTTTGATGAAGAATTTATATCCGAAATCATCCGTCATTTTCAGCAGGGATATGTGGATATACCTAGCTATATATACTCATATTTACCCAAAATTTAAAAAAATAATGGTCAAAATTACTTGAGTTACTCACATAAGGCTACTTTTGGTTATCTCTGGCCTTATCTCGTTTTCATAAAAAATATGATTTTTAAAGTTTTTCTCATGCACATGCGCGATTAAATTTTTGACTGCATTATTAATGGCTGCCGTCTGATGCCGTTTCATGCATGTGTTTTTCCAAAAATAACTTTTTGGCAGTACGTGTTTGTTTTTATGCAATATACCTATAATGGCATGTTATGCATTTGTTGAATTTATCGAGTATAAAGTTCGTCTTATTGTAAATTCTGAGGACATTAAAAAAACCTATTGCAATAGATTAAAGCAACATATGAAATGACATTAAAATACATACCTATATGAAACTTCTGGTTATTTCATATTGGAGCTAATCTGAATCAATATGGCACATTAATGTGCCAGAGGATCATTATAGGAATATTCCCAATGAATATTCCTAGAATGAAGCGGATTAATCCTAGGCGGTAGGGAATATTCCTGGAATATTTTCGAACCTTCATTGCAGTCTGAGTTGCATGGAACTGCAGTAATTGTCATTAGGGAGCATATATGTAACTCCCTGCGTCGTTTTCAATATGGTTCCTAAATGGAATGTCTGTTTCAGAAATCATAAAGGATCATATTGGAACCAGCAGTGATTTTTCATATATGGCATTTACAACAGGGAAACACAAAAAAACAATCTTATAATTTCCGTTTGTTTTAATTGCAGACCACTTTTTCTTTTAAGTTTTTTTTTAAAGTTAAAAATTAAGGTAGGTACTTCCATCTTTTAGTTAAAATCCCATTTTTTATGATAATGTTTTATTTCGTCGATCAAAACTTTTTATTAAATAGCTATTTACATACCATGGGAGGAAAATAGTGCTTTTCCTCCCGCAAATAGTTTGATGCCCGACGCGAAGCGAAGGGCATTAAATATTCAAGGGAGGAAACGCATTTTCCTCCTGAGGTATGTATATAGTTTTTTCTATTACCTTTTAACGGTTTTAAGACATTTTAAGCGTTCCCGTCCCTTTTACTAACCCGGTATGGTAGGTACTATGAAATTATGACAAAATATTAAGTAGGTAGGTGTTGCGTCGCCGGCGTTATGTTGACAACGCTTTGTTGCTATGGTATTTTTGGTAATACAAACATAACGGTTGTTATAAACTGTCAGAATGATTATCATAAATTTGAAATTCTTCCTACGTTTTGAAAATGAGTTCTAGCGAAGAAGACCTGCCGCAAGATCTTGCTGAAGAGGCAAGAATAGTTGCAATTAATTTACTTCCTTAAAAATCGAAAGAGCGATATGAAAATAAATACTGTTTGTTCAAAGAATGATTGGACAAGCGCGGAGTAAATCTTTTTCCTACAAAATCAAATAGGGCTAGACAATAGGGTGGAACGAAAATGACGAAAAAATTTTTTTTTTAGAATATCGTTTGGTAATAGTGCGGAAAAGTTGCCTATTAGGATGGTTTATTTTGCCCCAAAAAATGAACGCTATCAAAAAATATCTTCCGCTGCCCCAGACAGTATGAAATATGTTGAAATAATATCATTGTTTGTGTGATGCAACTCTTCGCATATTATGTTCTTAAAATCGCTAATGAGCTATTTTAACAAAATATCCCAGAGCTCACCGCGTGGAGGTAGTTGCATATTGAGCTCCAACCGTCCCATCCCACCCTCAAGGATATTTTACTTTTTGGTAGCATATTGTACCTTGGTATCGAATTTCGGCATTATTTTACGGGATTCTAATCTGGCGCGAATAAATCCATCTCTGTCATTCTGACCACAGACTGCCGAAGACGCCTCTGTTACTAGTTTAACGCATCTTTCAACAGCCTGTGTATGACAAGGAAACTTTGGAAATTCTAGAATGCTTCCATCTTCTTTTATGCATCCATGACTTACCATATATTTTAGTTCATTGTTTGAGTATTCAAAAGTTAGTGGTGGTTCCGTTACATTGCAATTTTCCCAGGAAATTAAGTCTATGTAGGTTTCGGCTTCAAAATTTAAAGGTGGGATTTTAAATTGCCTGATTTTTTCAGACAATCTTGGTTTTGCCCTTGCTTTTAGAATCCTCCTTAAAGCAAGCTCTTTTATATGTTTTTGCTCGGCACATAACATCGTTAAAAGAATATTTTCGGGATGACCAAAGTATCCATTTCTTTGAATTACCGGATCTATAATTCGTTTAAGATTTGAATTTAAATAACGGGATCGTTTTATTAGTTCAAGTAGGTTCTGAGAACCGTCCTTGCAAGATGGGTTACATTTAATTTTAAACCAAACTGGAGTATAAACTTTTACATCATATTCCACCAATATTTTAAGACTCTCTGATGGAGACTCTGTTCCAATATACAAACGAAGCAACCTATTAGCTGTTGTCAACCATCGAGAATGAGATACTTTACCAGGATCTCTTCGAGCTAAACTGTCACTGACATTACCACTAACAACAGCACGGCATATATGCCGTGCTGTTGTTAGTTATATATTTGTAACAAATATTTTTGGTCTGTACTTAACTCTGTCTCATCAACATCAACGGGCAAGTCTGATTCAATTGGAATAAAATTTATAACTTGAAGCTTATCACATTCTGATAATTTTTTACCAATGGGTCCTGAAAATTCACGTGGTCCAGTTGTCAGTCCATCTAAGTGCTGAAAGAGATGTCGTAAGGGAAGTTCGTTTCCGTGCAATTGACAAATGAGCCATTGTAATGGTCCACCACAGTATTCCTCTAGCAGTCTCAAAACTCCACCCTTATGTCCCGTATTTACCGCTGTTCCATCACATCCAATAACCAAAATCTTTGTTTTATCAATGTTATGTTTTTCTAAATAGCTGACAATACATAATTTTATATTTGCAGCAGATCCAGATAAGGGTGTTACGTGTCCCATATATTCAGACCCTGGTTCTTTAACTAAAACATAATGTTATTCTGTCTTAGTTATGCGATGCGACCTGTTTCCTTTAACTTCCAAAACTAAAGTTTTGTCTTTTCGACCATCGAAGAATAGTCCATTTAGGGATAACATATTTTTTGTTTCTTTCTCTACAATATTTTTGCGAAGTTTTTGTCTTTGTCTTCGAACTTTCATTCTATCTACTACATTTGTTCTATTTGTTTGTGAGACCAAGCCAACATCTTCAAGTAAAGAACTTGCAATTATTGCTGCAGCTCTGTCGGAAACTCCCGTTCTTTCACAAGCTAAGGCAAGTGAAGGCAATGAAACTCTCATTTGCCTTACTATATTCTTTTGAGAAGTTGAAGCTTCGCACTTTTCAGGTATCATTTCTGTGTCATTAACGCAGCTTTTAATAGAAATTTCTCTACTTTCTGAACCATTACTACTAACGGTATTTGACTTTGATTTAGTTTCTTTATAATTCAAGAACCTTGATGCTACCTTTTCTTTTCTTTTCATTCTTTCTTGATTTTTCCTAGTTGCCACGAGATCAACAGACCCCATAACCATTTTTCTGTCTGTTCGTTGGTCAATAAGAAAAAATTGTTCATCCTTGGGCACTTTACGAGATTTTTGACAGAAACACGCAGAAAAATCTTTGCATTTGCAAGCAGCAATATCAAACAACTTCTTAGCATCTCTACGAAATTTTGATATTTTTAATTTATATTTGTTGTCATTTTTTCGACTTTTCCAGGGTTTTACCAGATTTCTATACTTATCGTGATAGTCCCTAAATAATTTGATAATCCGGTTATTTGACACTATTGGTATAAATGCTTTTTTCCATAACTCAATCAACTTTTGAAGAATAACTTTAGCTATTTCACCTACTGATTTAATTTCAGTATCGTGTCTTAACCATAAACAAAACTTCATTATTCCTTCATAAGTGGGCAAAACATTGTCAATTAACTGGCTTGGGGTTCCAAAAACAACACAGTTTACACTTTGTCTAGTTTTTATAATTGAAGACGCCATATTTTATGCAAACAACACTGCAAAACACTCCAAATAACTCACTATAATACTAAACAAATATCAATTGACAGTTGACAGATTACTTATTTTGGCAGCGTTCCGCTAGGACAAAAAAGGCTACTTATGAGCATTATTTTATTTCGAAAAAAAATAATTTCAAAATTTTGTCCCAGCATTAAAAATTAATAATTTGTAAACCCGTTGGGGCACCGGAAAGAATTTTTGTATGGCTTCCAAATTTTGAGGGTTTCATATGTGACCCAAAAGGCAACTTTTGCTCACTATTACATTCCAAAAAAAAAAAATGAAATATCGTTCCACCCTACTAGACAAGGTACAAAAACTCTTGCTAATGTAAAATTGTTAAAAAAAAGAGGGAGGAAATTTTTTTTCTTACTACCTCGACTCAAACTACGTTGTTTCGTCCCCGATTCCACGGCAGAAAGTTTACGTTTTAAGCATTGGTCAAGCTATACGCGCACACTCTAATAGCGGGAGTAAAAATTTTTTAGTCGTGTGCTTAACATTCAAATTTCGTACTGCCAACAGGAGAAACACAAAAATATGACAGTTTTAAACCATAATTTTGCAATAATAACAACAAATAAACAATTTAAGTTTTTACTTTTTATGTTGTTTTAAGTGTTTAATGGTACTTTTATTTGTTATAAAGTAGTAATTTGTTAATTAAAATACGGCCGTTGCTAGTCGTCCGTATATTCGGACGATTAATATATTTTATTCATCCGATGATCGGACGATTAGACAAGTCGAAAGGCCGTTGCTAGTCGTCCGATCATCGGATGAATAAAATATATTAATCGTCCGTATATTCGGACGATTAATATATTTTATTCATCCGATGATCGGACGATTAGACAAGTCGAAAGGCCGTTGCTAGTCGTCCGTATAATCGGACGATTAAAATATATTAATCGTCCGGTAATAACATAAATAAATAATAAAAAGATTATCGGACTCAAACTCAACAACACAACCCAACCGACCCCGCCCCATTGCCCCCCCCCCCCGCCCCATTGAACAAAAAACCCAACTAAAATGGGCAAATTTATGTTACGATAAAAATAAAACACTTTTTAACAAAGCAACAACAAATTTATGAAATAAAAAAAGTTCGACAACTTCTAGTAGATTTTATGTTACGATAAAACTAAAACAAACCAACCAACCCAACCGAACACTGTTTAACAAAGAAACAACAAATTTATGAAATAAAAAAAATTCGACAGCTTCTTAGTATCGAACCCGGGACCTCTCGCATGACAAGCGAACGCCCTACCATATAAGCTATCTAGCTTGTTGTCAAATATTAAACGGTCGGTGAACAAAAGCGAATTATAATTATGACGTAACTAACGTTATGTTATTAACGGACGAATGATATATATTAGTCGTCCGTATGTTCGGACGATTAATATATTTTATTCATCCGATGATCGGACGATTAGACAAGTCGTTAAAATACAACCTTTTATTTTTACTGTATTGGCACCGCTGAATTCACGGCCTACTGTTATTTATTTATCAAGCTATTCAAATGGAGATAGGTACATAAATACACATTTAATTTTTTCCCGTATTTTCGGCCGGGTTGTATTTTCGGCCGAGGTAGTAAGAAAAATAGTATACACTACACGGGCAGAAAGTGTGAGAGCCCTGAACTGCGCGCCATGATGCCCTCGGCTTCGCCTCGGGCATCATGGCGCGCAGTGCAGGAATCTCACACTTTCTGCCCTTGTAGTGTAATATACTATTTCCTCCCGGGGAGGAAAAGAGGCATTTTCCTCCCTCGCTCGGGGGTGGAAAATTAAGTTTTCCAGTAAGGTAGTAGAAAAAATAAGTTTTCAATGAAAAATCAAAAATATTACAGGGACATACCATTGAGACTCAATGGACATACAGTATATCGGAAGAAAATTGAGGGTTTGCCATAACAAGAGACTTGGGCGGGTAAAAGCCAATAAAACAGAAAGAAAGCATGTATTTGCGTAAAAATCGTATGAATGCAGAACTAAAATCAAATGCAGGGCATTTGCGAATAAAACCGGATAAATGCAGATTTACAACGGGGCAATGGATGAAACCTGATGAAATCAAACATATGTTCGGATAATACCAGATGAATGCAGACATAAAACCAAATGTCTATGATTTTATTATCACCAAAACTAATTAAAAGGTCATGAATCATGCATAATGCAACGCATTAAAAAATATGCTAATTAATTTCGATAACGATCTCAACATAAATTTGGGTCACGTGTATATTAATACTCTGTATACTCTTTCCAATTTACTTACTTAACATTGTTTACATTTCCTTATTATTCTCGTAACAATTAAAGCAATAAAGATGTCATTTTTACTCCAATTTGCCATCAGGACAAAAATAAAACGAAGCGTTAAAAAAATATTAAATATTTATTCAAAAAATTAAACACATTTATCATGTATACCAACTAAAAGATTATTTTTATTAGTACAACTTACGGGCTGCAGTTTCCCTAAATGAACCTCGTATTGCCAACCTTCCGCGTACAACTTCCGGTCAGTGTCAACAACATCCATACAATAATAACCCTGCTTAGTCTTGACATTATCCTCATCGTGAGTCTGATCGGCGGCATGCGCTAAACTAAGAAAATTGTTGTACTCCAAATTGAGAGAATTAAATTGTTCACTCCTTGGATATCTCAAAACGTGGCAGTTTTTTATACCTCCATAGCAACAGGGGCAAATAACGAAATGTGCGGCGTTGTCGATGCATTTTTGGAGCACTAAATCGGTGGCAACGCCGCATGCGTGCAAGGCCACCCCGATGTCGAAGTTGCCTATGAAATAGTCGAGATTTGATTGGACAATTTCTACATTTTCCAGTTTTAACTTTTGAATTCTTTCTATGGCTCTCTCAAGGGATTTTTCTTTATTCTCCACTAATATAATTATGGAGTTTGGTAGTAAATATGCCATTAATATGCCTAAATGGCCGCTTCCGCTACAAAAGTCGACGATTTTGTATTTTTTATCACGTGCGATTTTTTTAACGGCTTTTGCTAAATTTTCTAGTTGTTCACTTTTTCTCGAGGCTCTTTTTTTGGGTAAAGCGCCACCTAGCGGGTTGGCGTCTAATGGTATTTCATCCCAATCATAGCTAACTTCATGTCCATAGGGTAAAATGGTGTTTTTTATGTTTCCTGATAGTTTTTTCACAAGTTTTAAGGCGTTTTCGATGTCATTTTGTTTTGTGAATATCCTCTTTTCGGGCCTATAGCGATTTGGATCCGCTGTATACAAACTGTGCTCCACAAATTGACTTTTTGCTGTTTCTGTTATGTTATAGTCAATTTTATTCACAATTATTTGAATCTTATTGTTAACCATATTAAATTCGTTTTTTAAATTTTCATACCATGTTGTTACGTGGGGGATAATATTTTTCATATCCCATGCACACATTTTAAAGAATACGTTAAAACATGGGTACAAAATTGCGTCAGCTAACGTCATAAAAGGTCCTTCTCCATAACTATGACTCAGCCTTAAATCTTTAATAGGCGTTGAGCTCTCTATAGAGTTATCCTTGTTATTTTCCCTTGCGACTTTATAAACATTATGCATTCTTACCGGCTGACCCATATGATATTCAAATCGGCAAATGGTGGATGGCAAAATAAATTTATTAACGTCAATACAACTTTTAGGTGCCTCAATTAATTTTTTGATAGTTTCTATTATGTCAATTTCGCAAAATCTGGTCCATATTGAACTTTCTGAACAAGCCATTAGAGAGGAATCCCGAAAACCCAATATTTTTTTTATTGAGTCTTTATTACTATGTTTAATTATATGGCGAGTTGTGGAGCATAGCCCTGATATAACATAATTTTTTTTCAGCAAAACAGGCCATTTACAATACAACGCCTGACTCTCCAAAGTATTGACAACCTCATACTCAACATCTTTCAAATTGACTTTTATTAATGTATTTTCTACTAAATTCTCAAACTTTATTTTTAGCTTAATATCTGACTCAGCCAATATGTAAACAAACACAGTTATATATCCCTCAATATCCACATAAAACTCTTCATTACTCTCAAAAACTTTAACAAATAACTCCATCATTTTAAACACTATTTGCAATTTGTCGTTGAACCCTCTGCAACATCCGTTTATTTAAAACCTTTTTTCTAAATACCACACATACTGTCGAAACAAAACTGGCTGAAAACATGAGCCCCTCAAATTGCCAAAAAGCTTGTTCGTCAAAGTAAGCAGCTCTATCACAACTTCTTGTTACAGTTTCACCATTTGCACATTTCAGGACTTCTTTGTAGTGTGTGTGGATGCACACTCCAATGCTTTTACTTGTTATTTCAAACGCTACAAATTAATAATTATTTTAAGTTCATTATACACATAATATATAAATTACCAGTGCAAGGTTCACAATCCCTTATAACCTCAAAACGCTCTTTCTCAAAACAAGTAGAATTTTGCTCGACAACAAAATTCCTTTTTCTTGTGTGAACAGTGGATTCCGTCCAGTGCGATTCCCAAATTAACACGACCACAGTTAATCTAAAATTGAGGTTATATCGTTAAATTGCCCTATTTTAAATGTTGGTACTTACATTCCCAATCCTGTAATTCCTAATAGCATACGTTTTTTGGGACAAGATTCTATCATTTTTGCATAAACTTGATATTTACAAATTCATGTATGTTGGATTTTAACCTCGATTTTGACGTGTCAATTGTCATTACAGAACACTGTAATTTTGATATATAGATTCAGAAATCTGTATAATATATTATCAAAATTACAGTGCAATTAACGTGGTTTTATGAACAAAATGTAGATGGAAGTGTATTTTTTGAATTATTGTTTTGCGTATTTAATTTAATAAACTCGACTAAAAACCAGTAAATAAACTGTAATAAAACCAATAAAATACCTACCGAAAATTAATAACATTTGCGTATGCTTATCATAGATAATAAATCATAGATAACAAAGCCTTTAATAAATCATGCTTATCTTTGATCAAACGCGTTTCTAGGAAACAGATTTTTCTTATTGTTGTTATTTTACATTATATATAATTATAACCCTTTATTTTGTATTTTTTGTCGTATTTTTTTTCTCAAAACTCGCTCAATGAATAGAAGCAGAAGTACTATGAGCGGAAATTCCGCTCATTACGAGGTTATAGAAGAGCTAGAGGGTAAAATTGCAAAATTTAAATTGTCATTTTTTTAAAGATGTTTTTACACAGAGTTACCTGGAGAGGAATTGGTGGAATTATACAATGCCAGTGAGATAGCTTACAAGTACGTGATGTTGGAAAATAAGTTTTTGTTATTGTACATCGAGAAAAACGACCCGATACTTTACCCTAGTAAATAGATACCACCATGGTACAAGAAAATTGTACCATGGGTACCACTCCCTGCTTAAAATACCCCATAGAGACGCTGTTCAAACCGATAGATACCTATTTGTATCGGAATGTATGGTGTTTCTATAGGGTGTATCGGTTTGTATAGGACCCATAGTTGAGATTTATGGTTGTTCTATAGGGATATCCACCCTTGATTTATTTGCTATCGGTTTCAATGGGGAAAATACACATAAATGTAGAAATTTGTTTTTCCCCTATAGGACCCCATAGGTTTTAATTAAATTATGTCAAATGTTTTATGGTTGCTCTATAGGGATATCCCTTAGGGTGGGTCAAAAAAACCGACTATTTTTTTTTAATTTGTAAAATCGGTTACTAGACAACTCTAGAGAATTCTCACCAAACATGAGCTCTTAATTTTTATAACAAGGTCCTCCGCTTTACAATTTTCCATTTTTTCCTCAGTATTACGAGCCCTAACCACATAATGTTCGGACACTTCATAATTTATACAGAAATTTTTTTCGTGAATACTATCTCAAAATTATTAGAAGTTATGAAAAATTCAGCTTATTTTGGCATATACCCCTCGAAGCGATTTTTATTTTTAAAAAGTTTACCTTTTATTTTTAGCTTTTAAAAAAAAGCTAACTTTTTAACTTTTTTTTGTATGAGTAAAAAAAGTTATAAATGGACCCATTAAAAAGAGCATAAAATATTATACAAACCCTGAAAATTTGGTAAAAAATAAATAAGTTATAAAAAAGTATAAGTAATTTAAAAATGCTATTTTTAAAGAGTTTTTGCAATTTTCTTAGGAAACGGGAGATTTTGCAGATATATATATATATCGCTATAACTTTCTTATTATTTATACAATTTTTACCAAATTTTCAGGGTTTGTATAATATTTTATGTTCTTTTTAATGGGCCCATTTATAACTTTTTTTACTCATGCAAAAAAAAGTTAAAAAGTTAGCCTTTTTTTAAAAGCTAAAAATAAAAGGTAAACTTTTTAAAAATAAAAATCGCTTCGAGGGGTATATGCCAAAATAAGCTGAATTTTTCATAACTTCTAATAATTTTGAGATAGTATTCACGAAAAAAATTTCTGTATAAATTATGAAGTGTCCGAACATTATGTGGTTAGGGCTCGTAGAAACAAAAATTCATATCTCTTCGACAACTGTTCGTTAAAAAATAAGTCTCCTCATATTCTTGTAGTAAATCGAACGCTCTACAAAAAAGGTCTCTTACAATTTTTTCGTAAACCTCACCGTTAAAAAGATATCGAAGGTTAAAGTTTAATTATTTTAAGAGAAATTTCTGTTTTGCTTATGAATTTTATAACTCGCTTACAAAATTTTTGTATGAATCGCGCAATTCATACTTTTGTAGGAAATTAACTGCTCTACAAAAATGGTCTCTTATGATTTGTCGATTAAATTAAGCGTTTAAAAGATATTCATCGTCAAACTTCAATGCATACTAATTTTAACAGTTTTTGATCAATAATTCGAAAAATTTCAATTTAATTTTTGAATTTTACGAAAATTTATACAAATTCGAGTTTCTATCGTAAAAGTAACTCGTATAGAAGTTTCCCTTTCGAAAATTTATTTGAGACTTTTTTATTTTAATAATATTTTCATGAAATTTATCTTTATAATAACTTAAAATCATAAGCAATTGAAAGTTGTTAATGATTCGGCAGAGCGAGCTGTTGCATTAGTCGATGATTATAACCAATGCTTAACAAAAAATGACGTAAAACTCAAAAATTAAATTGAAATTTTTCGAATTATTCATCAAAAACTGTTAAAATTAGTATGCATTGAAGTTTGACGATGAATATCTTTTAAACGCTTAATTTAATCGACAAATCATAAGAGACCATTTTTGTAGAGCAGTTAATTTCCTACAAAACTATGAATTGCGCGATTCATAAAAAAAATTTGTAAGCGAGTTATAAAATTCATAAGCAAAACAAAAATTCTCTTAAAATAATTAAACTTTAACCTTCGATATCTTTTTAACGGTGAGGTTTACGAAAAAATTGTAAGAGACCTTTTTTGTAGAGCGTTCGATTTCCTACAAGAATATGAGGAGAGTTATTTTTTAACGAACAGTTGTCGAAGAGATATAATTTTTTTTTCTAATACTGAGGAAAAAATGGAAAATTGTAAAGCGGAGGACCTTGTTATCAAAATTAAGAGCTCATGTTTGGTGAGAATTCTCTAGAAGTGTCTAGTAACCGATTTTTCAGAGTACAAAGTCAAAAAAAAATAGTCGGTTTTTTTGACCCACCCTAATATCCCTATATATCCTTCATTGAGTTATTTGCTATCGGTCTCAATAGGGAAAATGTTAAAGTTATGGTTGTGCCTATAGGTAATTTCCTATAAATTTTCTATCGGGCCGTATCCGGAAAAAAACATGGACAATTGCACATATTGAATCCGGTAGCGCCCGATAGATTATTTTGTATAGGTCTCTATGGGGTATTTTAAGCAGGGCTGTGACGCCCAATTTTTGATAGTCCATTGATGCCACTGTTACCGATTTTTAAGGAAATATCCCAGTAAGCACAAGCTAGCCGGCCCGCATACGGCCCGAATACGTTTTGCCGAATCGGCCGCGTGAGGCCCGACACACGTATTTCTTCCGGCGTGTCCGCCTGGCCAACTGTCGGGAATATCCGCATGGCCGAATGTCGGCCATGTTTACTCGGCCGAGTGTCGGCTGTATATAGTTAGCCGAGTGCCGGCCAAAACCGCCTGGCCATTTAAAAAAAGCCTATAGACGTCCTGGAGAGGTATATCCTATAACTTCAGTCCTGAAATTCTCTGAATGGCAAGATACTTCTTTAACACACTCGACTATGGTATAGCTATAGCTAGACATTATTGGTTACTGAGCAGATGTGGATGGAGATGGGGATTCCAAACAATTAATGTTCAGCTATGCCATTACGGACGCACACTTCCAACTAAATATTGCAACCAATCGCTATTTATAGTTAGCTCGCGTGCGTAAGCAGCCGTGAGATGTATCGCTTTTGCCGCGGCAGGCCGTATTCCAGCCGTAAGCGGACCGGTTAGGGCAAGTCGAAGGATTTTGCAGCGGCATGCCGTATTCTGGCCGACTTCGGTTGGAACATGGCTAAACGGTACCGGGGGTAACATTACGCGGGCCGTAAGCGGGCCGGCTGGGGCAAGCCGAACCGCCGGTCAACCGCCTATGCCGACTGAGTGTTTGGTGCTTACTGGGATATCTGTCTTAATAATATCTACTAGATATAACTGTTTTAAGAATGTCAATAGATATAACTGTCTTGAATTTAAATCTACCGATTTCTAGAAATTCTTAATCTAACAAAAATTATTTTGGTTGGCCCGGGGCAACACTGAGATTATCAGAGTGGAGTTCCCCGTTAATAAAACCTTCCGCGTTTCGTAAAGTATTGTTTTTAGTGACGATTAAACGGATGGAATTACTGGATCAGAAGGCGAAAGACAGCACCAAGCCAAGAGATTCCACGGAAAGTGGTTCAACAGATGGTAGATCCAGTCAATTATCTGCAAACACAGCGAGGTCGTTTATAAGACATTCAATGATTGGAAGTGGATCACTTAGTGTTGCGGGAAGTACCGTATCTGGAAATACAAAATCTATTGGCACTTCTGAATTAAGATTCAGAAAAAAGTAAGTTATAGGGCCTTTCTCTTATCCAAAACATGAGTATAAAAAACTAAATTTCAGAGTGTTGACACATTTTATGAAGACGGAAATGCTCCTTGAAATAATGGAAGGTTCTCAGAAAGCCTATAATTCCTTCAAAAAATCCTCCAATGGAATTTTGGAAACTTATAGAGCCGAGACAGAAGAGGCAAAGATTTATATAGGCGAAGGTCAAATATCTTTGGACACTTTTGAGCAAACTGTGGTTGTTGAAGGGCTTGATAGAATAAGTCAAAGAATACCAGCAGAAAAATGGCTAAAGTAAATAATATTATTACATATTAGTACATTAGTATTACATATTAATACCTATGTACCTACCTATACCTATACCTATACCTCAGTGGCGGCTGGTGGTTTATAAAATCTGTAATAAGTACTTAAAATTTTTTAATAAAATTTGAAATTTGTCGATAAACTTCAGTGATTTAAATATTGTACCACTTTAATTTAAATTATCTTAATTTGGGGGGGCAGGAGGCTGGGGGGCACACTTAAAAACTAACTTTTTTTCGCAAATTTCAATTTGAATTTTGCTTGCGCAAAACTTGTCTATATAATGTCATTGTAAACTCATATAAATTTGATGTGGGTCCCATGTCTAATAACTGAGATATGGGTGTGTCCAAAATCCACCAGCCGCCACTGCTATACCTATGTACTTTAGTAGGGTGTAAGATTTTTTGAATTGAAACTTCTTTATTTGCTGTGGGAAAAATTTTCGTTACGCGTTACGTTACAGAAAATTGATGTCTTTGACCTAAGAAGTAAAACATGTTTATATATATATGAATCCATTTTTGTGTGTGTAAGTCGACTTAAGCTACATTCGTAGGTAATGAATTCGCTGGCCGTGTGACACTTTGGCACGCAAGTCCCTAATCCGACAGTGTGCTACCCAGTGTTGCCAACCTTTGAGTAGGCTTTTTCCCTCCACTTACTTTAAAAATTTCCACTTTTATGAAAAAATTCCCTCCCTCTCTAATTTTTGGAAATAAAAAAAAATTAAATACCTACCTATAAGCATTTAATAATTTTAATTAGGAAAAACCAATATAACATATAAAAAAACTAAACTTGAAAACCAAAGTCTTTCAACAAAAAATAAAAAAAATAAAAGAAAATATACAAATTTTAATTTTGTTTATTCTTAAAGTCATACATTTTATAATTATGTAATTTTAAATGCTCAACATTAACCGCATATTTGGTACAGTTTATATTATTATTTTGCAAGCTACTGCGGAGCACACACATTGCATTTAAGTTGTCGTTAGTTAAGATTGCGCTTTTTTGATTTGATATCCATATACCTATATGTATATATAGGTATATGTTGATATCTGTAACACAAGAAAATATTCTTTCAGCTTTCGCATTGGAATGAGTCAAAGAAAGCGCAATCTTTATAAGTTTTTTAAATTAGGAAATACATATTCATCGTTAAAATTTTTACTATCAACTATTTTAAGCCACATTTCTTCAACTGGAATATTTTTATAATCCAAAATTTCAAACTCGTTAAATGTATTTGGCACACTTAATTGTGTGAGATCAAGGTGATTTAAATACATTTTTGCTATTTCTTTTATATCGATGTTAAATTTAGTGCGATTATTTAAATTAAATGCAACATCGGGATCTAAAAACTGTAGATTTTTAAAGAAATTGTTATTCAGTGGTAATCTTGTCTGTACCTGGGATGCAACAGTTATATAAAATCGTAAACACATTTTTAAAATATCATTTTTTTTACGGCATATTATGAATAAATTCTTGACATTCAATACCCACGTTTATATTTTCCAAATCTAAAAATTTATTGGGTTGTTTTACATTGATTTCGCTAAGATTTTTAGCAGCATAAACTTTAGGTTTTAAAAAGTTGCTACAAATTTGTTTAAATAATTTTTCTGAAGAATCACACAATTTATGAATTAATACTAATCTTGACTGAAATAAAGCATTAAAACTATTCAAAAAATTTAAAGCATATTTAAGAAAAAGTAAATAAGCCTTTGACCGCATATCATTTATTTCAGTTAAAATATCTTCTGCTGATTTTAGTTTATCTTCAAATATAGCCAGGGTAAAAAAATGTTTGATAGCTTCCCAATTATCCAAAATTGTGTTGTAGAAAAAATTAAGATTTTGGTATTTTCTAATTCCATAAATTCTTGTATTTCTTGTAAAATGGCACATCTTTTCGCACTTCCAGATATATAAGTTGAAATGCTTCTAATTAAGTTTTCAACCGATGATGATAGTTCTGCACAACCAGCACTGAAAAGGTTGGACTCCTCTAACGCCTGAAAGTATAAAACCCGTAATACAATTTTTCAATTTCAAAATAATATTTAATTTCGTTGCTTAAATAAGCCAACTAAGTAAAGTTTTTGCTACAGATATATGACATCTGGTGATGTCAATACTGATAAACATCCACTTAAGATCTTTGGAATGCAAAAGGGACCCTTCCAAGTTCAATATTCAGGGGGTGTCAGGGTAGAGATTCAAAATTAAATTAGTTAAATTATATAAATAATAAATCGGTAACTTATACGAAAATACTATTACACTGTACTACGAGTACACCCCGTATTATGGTTGCACGGAGTTATACCTCTCTACGGGACGCCTTTTTGTTAGATAATAAATAAACCGTTTATTGTAAATTATGTGTTATGTAAATAGTTAGTTAGTTAAATAATTTGAACTTGTTTAGTATTAAGTTAGTAATAGTTTTAATTGTTATGTTCAATACAATTGTTGTAATTTAGTTTTACGTTTTCAGTACCTAATCTTATTATCGGTCAAAAAACCGAATAGTTGAACTGGAATTTGTATGTATTATTTTCTAAAGTAGTACCGAAGTCGGTACTATACTAATTGTTAAAATATTTTATTGTAAAAACCAATATTTCGAAAAAAACCAATCAACCAGTACAAAAGTTGACTAAGGGCACACTTAAAATTATTAGGTATTTGACTGGGATACTAGACGGCAAAAATATCTATCCCAAATGTCTTTTTCACTTAAAAATGTTAAAACACTATTTTATCTTAATTTTGCCATGTCACACATATGGTTGACTTTTTCCAACTTTGGGGAAAGACAAAGAACGATACATAAGAGGGGGATGATTCAAAGCTGCGTAAGCGATTTGGGCAGTGAGTTTCCAGTTCTGGTTGCGTGCGGACGTTTTTCCAAAAACTCCGTTCTCGAATTCAAACTTGTGTGTAACGCCAGTTGTAGCCATCTTGGTTATTTAAATTCGACGCCGCGACATCGCGCCCTCTATCGTACAAACGTTTCAACTTTGTTTAAATTTCCCGCCGCGTGTATGTGCTGCCACCTGCTGGACAATCAATTCATTGCAGTGACATTTAATTTCAAAGCCTATCGCCGTGAGTGCTGACACCTGTTAGTAGTTGTGTAGTAACAGTGAACAAGTAGTTTATTAAGTTTATTATTAATCATTTGAGGATCGTAATCAACAAGTAGACCCGAAACTACAGGTATGCCAAGACATGTTATCATTGTAATTGTTTTTCCAACGTAAAGAGAGTAAGAGCCATTTCATAAATAAATTCATAAATAAATTAATTGAACCGGGATATCTACCTGCCTACAGTCAGATAAATCAGGTGACAACACTCTAGTACTACTAATGTTAAACTATTACATTTTCTACCAAATAAATACCACATCAGGCATATATTGACGGTATGATCTGCAACGAAAATCAATACAACATTTTCTTAAAAGTATAGAGACACCTTGCATTATTAATTGCTTGCATGTATACTAAACGCTAGTTGTGAGGCTGTCAATATACTGTTTAATCGCGTGCAATCTTGGAGTGTGCTAATATTAAATTGAAAATACATCCTGTACCTTCCGATATCCTGTAGGAACAACGGAAAAGGTTATGCCCACCGATGCGAACACCAACATTGAAACGATTCCCACCGAAAAGCTATAGGCAACCACATAAAAGAGCCAACATAGGCAATCCTTCCCAATATAAAAAGAAAACTTCATAAATATTAACACACTTCCGCAGAGAATAGTGTTGATATATGTACTGATGAAAAGGTACTAATAACCACACATCTACTTCAACAACAAAAACAAAATATAAAAAAATAAATAGAGGCAACTCTCGATCGTAACGATCGCCAACAATATAAACAATAAAAGAGGCCCAAGCCCACTGGAAATCGAAATCGAATTACACCCGTTCATCGATTTGATTTTATAATAAAAAAAGGTTTTACCATCATCCTTTCCATAAAGCAGAGTACCTGTCACCTGACTTTACGACCGACGGCACGCTTCTGGTAACCCTCCGGCTTAAACACCGACACAGGCGCCAGGTCCACGACCGTGGCAGTTTACTGTTAAAAAAAAAAGGGGTTTTAAAACGAAATATTGGTTTCCACAGTTGCTGTTGTTCTCTTTACTATAAATAAATAATATGGTTATAAATATTTGTTTGATTGTTTGTCACTCTTCCTACTTTATTATGACGAATCGGGGCTAGACGTATTCTAGGCCAAATTAAAGGTAAATATAGGTATTAAAGGGTAAATTAATTAAACACAACGTAGACAGGGTCCTTTCCATTACAGCACTAGCAACCAAAGCTGCGGAATGGCAAATGCAGCGCATTAAAATGACGTTTGGAACTTCACTTTTTAAATGCGAAAAAAAGGAATTGTTTTTTCCCACCATCACATTTGCTCCATCCGAAGCCACACCCAACTATGTTTGTAATGGGTATTTCATATTTCATTAAACAGTTTTTAAAATGGTTAAACAGTTCAACCGCACTGCAATCAGCAGCATTAAGCTGGACCAGCTCTAGAAGTTGTGTCACTATTTTAAATTGTTTTGCATAGCGAAATAAAACACACATACATTTTTTTGAACTAATGTCTGTGGTTTCATCAACAAGCACAGAAAAATACGTGTTACGTAAATCCTTGACAAGAAAATTGGTTTCGTATTTTCCAACAACATTTCTTATTATTTCTGTGCATTTAGTTCTTCCTAATTGTGAGTCTTGGCATACTTTCGAGTCCGGGAAAATGTCTAAGTAATGGTGTCAAATGATCAATTATATGAGTGGCTACGTTGTGTTCAGCTAAAAAGATACTTAGTCTTATTTCCGCACTTTTCACGGCATTTTGGTGTTTAACACTATTACTACTACGAGTTAAAAATGAAGACATACTT
Source organism: Brassicogethes aeneus (assembly GCA_921294245.1). NCBI lineage: Eukaryota > Metazoa > Arthropoda > Insecta > Coleoptera > Nitidulidae > Brassicogethes > Brassicogethes aeneus. The sequence goes on along the minus strand of OV121133.1, from coordinate 56,729,100 downwards.
GAACTAGATTTAACAACAGCCATATTCTTTAAATGTTTCTGGCCTGATGCATGTTTTGTTCACTTTTACCACATACAATCTCTGTGTTACACACTTTGCATACACATTTTTTATTATTGTTTGGTACAGCTTTAAGCCACATTTTAAAACAGGGATCTTCTAACCACTTTACGTTAAATTTCTTTTCTTTTGGTTTACTTATTTTATTTTTTTTCACTTGCCGACTACTATTAGATTCGCTGTCACTACTATCACTGTTATCGCTCATCTTTTTAATTTCGACGCTTAGACCTTCGACTGAAATTTGCCCTTCATATACAGACTGTATAGAATCAAGTAAGTAAGGCTGAAGACAAGGATGACAAATCATACTCTGATTATGAGAGAAAGAGAAACAAACTATAATTGGGCGTGGTTTAAACCACAACTTATACTAGACTATCATAAAGCAACCGCTCCCCACCTCATCACGGCACATAAGAGGAGGTGGGATTTATTCTCACTCTATCTATTCGGTTTAATATATACAGCGTGTATCATAGAAAAAGGATATCCTTTTTCTATATAGAAAGTGTATCATATGATACACGCTGTATAGACTTCGAAAGGGATTCCCGAAATACGGACCGATAGTGAACGTATGTCGGGGAATCCCATTCGAAGTCTAAGCAGCCAAATATTTGAATATAGGTGTTTAGAATATTTTAGTAGCCACTGATTATTGAACATATTTTGTGCTTTAAATAATTTTTAAGATATTTTAAAGAATAACGATAGACTAAAATGACTAAATTAAAAATCCCCGTTTTGAGTTAACTTTTTCCCTTTTTCCCTCTTGGGTTGAAAATTCCCGCAAAACGGAAAATTTCCCTCCGGTTGGCAACACTGGTGCTACCTGGGTCGGCGCGAAATTTACCATTCACAATAACTTCGAATTTAACGCATGCGTGTTGGTAACTGTCGTGTTCATCGTCTCGTTCATTGTGAGGTGAGGTTTGAATTTGGATTATTTTGTTTTTGTTTACTGCTATTTTTTAAATACAAAAATGGACAACACTTAATCAATTGTTTATTTAGTAATACATTTTTATTACAATGTGTTTCAAGCTACAAACCACTTTTTTTTTCAATAAATCATTTTAGTTAAAAAAAAGCAAGAAAACTGTATTTAATCATATATTATATCACGAGAACTATGAATTTAATCGGTTAAACTAGGCTCAGTAGTTTTTTGTTTGGTTTTTCTTGGAAAATGTTGAATGCAAAATAATTTAATAAAATCACGAGACCGCGTAGCGGTCGAGGGGTTTTATTTTTAATTATTTTGCATGAAACTATTTTCCAAAAAGAAAAATCAAATAAAAAACTTACTGAGCATAGTTTGACAGATTAAATTTATAGGTTGAGTGATATACGTCTAGATTATTTCTCGAATTAAAGGAAACTATTTGACCATTCATAAAATCTGACGTATGTTTCAAAATTTATAAATATTTTTTTTAAGAAAATTTCATTAATTTAAGGTATGTAATAAGTAATAATTGATATTTCGTAAACTAGATAACTTATTTTTTATTGTTTTTTAAAAAATGTTTGTTAAAACTTGTAAATAACACCATAAAATCGTAAACAAAAATCCAATATGGAGGCTAAAATTTAATCGCTGTTAAATAGTTCTAGTGATTTAATCGCTTATTTAAACGAAATTTATTCGAAAATTCAAGGCTTTTGATTGACTATATATTTGATTATAATGAGGAAAATAATCACAATAAAAAACTACAAACACAAAACTCAACGCCATTGAAAATCATAGAAATCATTGAAAATGTCAAACCATCATAACAAAAGCAATGCCATGTCCCATAGGCTATGGGTCATAGCTAAGGTGACCGATTTTGGCGGGAAAGTCCCGAATTTTAAAATTTTGTCCCGCGTCCTGCTTCATCAGAAAAATGTCCCGATTTTTGTGTTTGATTCACATATTTAGAGGTTTTCTAAAAAAGTGGTTTCATTACCTAGGGTACTAGTAAAGATATTTCAACCGTGTTAAATATGACGCATGTGGGGAAATGTTCCACACCGTGTGGACCACACTTGATAGTTTTAAATTTAAAGTTTAAATATAAAACCTTATCTTTACAAGATAACAAACCTATAGAGATAAAGGCATAAACAAGGTTTGTTCCACATCCCTACAAAGTTTTGTTTCATATCCCTGCAAGCATTTGTTAACCAACGACATCTCGCGAATTCTTTCTAACCTGTAGTCAACCTAGTGCGATAGATGATTTTCAAATTTACAAGATACTAGTTATTTTGGTGATTTTCACATTAATTTGACGTAAACCAAATTTAGTCTGTGATTTACCCTGTTCACTTATTTGAAGATGGTTGTTGCGAAGTGAAGGTTAGTCCAATTAAACTAGCATGAAAAAAAAACGGAAGTGCAAGTTTTCTGAATCATTGGAAAAAGAATTTCCTTTTCTTAAAAAAGGTAAAATTGATGGCATTGTGCTCTGTAATAAATGTAATATTGAATTTTCGAGGCAAAAACGACATAGATAAGCATTTATCAACAGCAAAGCACAAGAGAGCTCTGACAAGTGGGGCATTTTCATCTACAATGCACACGTATTTTCAAAAAACAGCATTTTTTTATAAAGAAAAGAACCTAGAAATTGCACAAGGGTTATTTACTTATCATACAATTAAACAAAACCAGAGTTTCCGTTCGGTGGACGAGTGGTTAGTGCTGCTGACTACAAGCCGGAGGTCGTGGGTTCGAATCCCACCAGGGGTATGGCTGTTTATTTGTGTTTGTCCTATTGTGTAATAGTCCTTTGGAGGGGACTTTAAGCCCGCGGTCCGTTCCTACCCCTAACCCGCACAAGCCATTCAGTTGGCTTATGGGACTTCTTAAGAAGTAAGGGTAGAACTAAAAGAGCACTTTTGTATAATGTACTGCACGTCTCAACAAAATTTATTCAACAAGAAGTTGACTTGCGCCAGAAGTAAAACCGAAGCGATAGCCTGCAAAGTATTTTATCCATATTCGAAAACGAAACTGTCAGAGGAAATATCTGATGCTTCATATATCGCCATTTTTTCTCTAATAAAGTTATTTGATCCGCTAGTGGGAATTAAAATTCGCTTCCCTGCTGTAAATGACGGATGATTCCGGATATAAATTCTTCGTCAAAACCGGATAAAAGCAGATGATTGCGGGTATAAATTTTGCGTCGAAGCCGGATAAAAGCAGATAAAAGCGGGTAAAAATATCATCTGATAACATCTGGTTTTGTCCGCATCGCTATACCCGTTGGTTGTGTTTTATGTCCGGTTAGTGCACCCCCGCAATTATCTGCAATTATATGTTTTTAACCCTCTTCACTGTGTGTCCTTTATATCTGAATTTGTCCGGAATCATCTGCAAACGTCTGCTTACGTCTGGTTTTATCCGCGTTTACCTGCATTTTTTTTTGTCTATTTTTGTCTGGTTTTATCTGCAAACGTCTGGTTTTATCCGCAAGCATATGCTTTTACCCGCAAACGTTTGCCTAGTCCAATTTCACCCGCCAACATATGCTTTTATCCGCCAACATCTGCTTTTATCCGCGACCATCTGCTTTCATCCGCGAAGATCTGCAATCACCCGCGAACAACTGCTTTTATCCGCGAACATCTGCAATCACCCGCGAACATCTGCTTTTAACCGCGAACGTCTGCTTTTATACAGTTTCACCCGCAAACATGCTTTTATCTGCGAACGCCTGATATCATCCGGTTAGTGCACCCCCCCTATTCACCCGCAAACATCTGCTTTTATCCGCGAACATCTGCAATCATCCGCGAACATCTGCTTTCATCCGCGAACATCTGATTTTATCCGCCAACATCTGCTTTTATCCGCGAACAACTGCTTTTATCCGCGAACATCTGCAATCACCCGCGAACATCTGCAATCACCCGCGAACATCTGCTTTCATCCGCAAACGTCTGGTTGTATCCGCAAACATCTGCTTTCATACGGTTTCACCCGCAAACATGCTTTTATCTGCGAACGCCTGATTTCACCCGGTTAGTGCACCCCCGCAAACATCTACTTTTATCCGCAAAAATCTCATTTTATCCGCGAACATCTGCTTTTATCCGCGAACATCTGCAATCACCCGCGAACATCTGCAATCACCCGCGAACATCTGCTTTCATCCGCGAACATCTCATTTTATCCGCGAACATCTGGAATCATCCGCGAACATCTGCTTTCATCCGCAAACATCTGCTTTTATCCGCAAACATCTGCTTTCATCCGCAAACATTTGCTTTTATCCGCAAACATCTCATTTTATCCGCGAACATCTGCTTTTATACGGTTTCACCCGCAAACATGCTTTTATCTGCAAACATCTGATTTTATCCGCAAACATCTGCTTTTATCGGCAAACATTTGCTTTTATCCGCAAACATCTGATTTTATACGCAAACATCTGCTTTTATCCGCAAACATCTGCATTTATCCGCAAATATCTGCTTTTATCCGCGAACATCTGCAAACATCTGCTTTTATCCGCGTTCGGTTTGCCTGCATTTCCTTTGTCCATTTCGGTCCTGTTTCGTACGCAAACGTCTGGTTTCATTCGCGCTTTTTGTTTTCCTTTTTCTCGTGTATACTTTAGTTTAGTTTACCTGCTTTGTCAAATTTTACTGAGCTTTAACTAACTGGTTGTAAGCCGTTCACGGCACACAACTTTATAACTCTAAAAGGAACTATTTTAATAAAAACAACCTGTAAAGGAAATAAGTTTATTGAACTTCAATATTATTTGGTAAAATATATTTATACAAATAAGGTCTTTGTTAAAAGACATGAATAGACATTTTTTAATCATTAAGCTTACATTTAAATTAATTGTTAGAAAACATATATGTTTAATTTCAAATACATTTGGAATTATAACATCTTTAATTTGTATGGAATTTGTTTGAAAAACACTTACCTATTTCGGCGTAGAATTTTTCATCTAACTTTGTAAACTTTTTAATTTTGGCATAACCAATATTTTTAATATACAGGGTGGAAATCTTAACTGGAATAAATTCTGTATTTTGAAAACCACTTACTTTTTTAAAAAATCCAAAAACAGGTCAATTTATAAATTTACCTGGGTAAATTGTGGTAAATCTTAAAAATATAAGAAACCACCCTTTGAGGGTGCAACCGACCCTAACTTTTTTTTTCAAATGCAAAGGTATATCAAGTGATACATCATTTGAAATCTCTTTTTAATAGGAATTTATACAAATATGCAATTTTTTATTATTTTATTTTGGTACCTTAAAAAAATAAATCCTTTTTTTATATCCACCAAAAACGTTGTATATTCAACCGAAAGAATGTATTTTAGTTCTTTAAAATTAGTTGCAAGTAACGTGTTCTAAATTGACCGTAAAAATGTCTTATTTAACTGAAACTTTGCGTATTGAGATTCTAATGATGATTGGATTTGGTGATAGACGTCGAAATCAGACAGAAGTTGCACGATTATTTAACGAAACGCATCCAGAATTGCCTCACATTTGCCAAGGGACTGTTAGTAAAGTAGAAGAAAAATATCACGAAAATGGTCATGTAAGAAATATTCCTAGACAACGCCAGCCTATCGTTGAAGACAATACGAAGCTTAATGTACTATTAGCAATCCAAGAAAATCCTGTTACTTCAGCTCGACAAATTGCTCGCGAGAACGATTTGAGTCACACCACTGTAATGAAGTTACTACATGCTTCAAAAATGCATCCGTATAAGATGCAAGCAGTACAGGAACTAATTGGGGATGATACCGATCGCAGAATTGAATTTTGCGAGCAAATGATGAACCTTATTAATGATAACCAAATTTCCTTGGATTGGATACTATTTTCCGATGAAAGTACGTTTACTTTAAATGGTGAAGTTAATCGTCAAAATTGTAGATATTAGAACGACAGCAATCCTCATTGTATTGAAGAAAATCATACACAGTATCCACAAAAGGTAAATGTTTGGGCTGAAATAATTGGTAATAGAATAATTGGTCCCGCCTTTTTGAACGAAACTCTAAATGGCGAAAGGTATTTAACTTTTCTTCAAGAAGATCTTATACCATATTTGGCAGTTCAGTTTCCAAACGAGAATGATCCAGACTTACCAGATAATAGAGTCTGGTTTCAGCAAGATGGAGCTCCACCGCACTACGCATTACCCGTTCGTCGATACCTAAATGAAATATTTCCTAATCGGTGGATTGGTAGAAGAGGTGCAGTTGAGTGGCCAGCCCGATCTCCAGACCTTACCCCGTTGGATTTTTTCCTGTGGAGTTACCTTAAAAATAAAGTTTATGTAACCAAACCAACTAATATTGGAAATCTTAAAGAGAGTATCCGACACGAAACTTCTTTAATATTACCTGAGATGTTGGAAAAGGTTATAAATGAATTTTATAATTGAAAAGAATCGGATCTTAATTAGGATCCCGAATCTTTGTAATAATGTCCCACTAGCGGAGCGCAGCCTCACGCTCCAGTTAAGGCTTGGAAACTAGTGGGTAGTTGAGTAAAACACAATAGTCTTGTTAATACTGACTTTAATTATAAAATTGTTTCCTTATATACAAATGGGATATTTTATTTTACATACTTATTTTACAAACATCTTAATGTTAGAAGGTTGTATTTTGTTATGTTATTGCTGACGCGGTTTGTTCGCTTAGATGACCGAAGTAGGTCAATTAAATAATTATTGTTTAATTTTAAGATTAAACATCCTGCCGGGCCAGCAAAGGATTAGGGTGGGCTGATGAAGTGGTTGCGCGAATCTCCTGGATTTTGGGATACAGTGGTTCAAGGGTCACTATTTCTTCTGGGTTGGTTGGTTTCTTCTTTGAAGTTCTCCAAATCTGTATTTGTTTTATTCCAACCCAAGTACTTATGATTAAGATTACCACTATAGAGCTAGTTATCACGCTTGTTATGGCGAAATGATGGTGAACATTATGCCAAGTATTTTCATCAAGGCTATCCTGGATCTCTCGTTCTTCTTTCATCAATTCTTCGATGTTTACAAGGTTGTCTGACGGCCTGAGTACCAGTTCTTGTTCGGAATCGTGGTGGAGTTTAATATGACGTTTTGACGTTAATAACGTCAAGTTTGCCACCACCGGACGGGTAAAGCTGAACAACACAGGGATTTCTACTATCCGCTTCGGTGTTAGCACGTTCCTGCGGGTAATAACTGTGCAGCTTTGGGATACGGTAAGAATTCCTGTTCTATTCAGGGCTATGTTTTTCTTATTCCATTACATGTGACTGCTACTTTGGTGATTCCGGGAGTGATGAATAGCCAACTGTTTATGGCGTACATCTGCTTCCAAATTGCTGAGTGAAATTTTTGTTCTTTAATCTCACATGCCGTGTTGTCGCTTCTTTGATATATTTCATCGATTACACAATTCGGACTGTTTTCGATGCTGTGGATTATGACGGGAGAGCAGATGTACCGGTTTTTTCCGCTTTTGACAGCCCTTTTTAAGTCGTCATCGCTAATCTCGAAGTACAGTTGATTGTTGTAGTCAACGGCCAGGATGCTGTTTCGTACGTCGAGAAGCCAATATCTATCGTTTTCTACTTTTAGGGGTGTGGGAGTTGCTTTGATCATCATATATTCATCGACTTCTGCCATCGTAAAGTATCCAAATAAGTGAATGTCTTCGCTGCTGTGTTGGACTTCTGTTTTGATGATCGTCTGGCTAATGATATGTATATTTGTGGGTAAATTTTTCGAGGCTGTTTTAATCAACTCCTCTGTCCTTGCTGGTGTAAGGAAGGCATAAAAATTGGCGTTGTTAAACTGAAGATCTAGCAGGTTTTTATACCTTTCGATTTCTTCATCTAGGTAATTTAATGCGAGTTGGTATGCTGCTAGTAGATGTATTTCGAGTTTATTTATATTTATTGTATTGTACCACATACTCATCTCGTTTAGTGTATTTATATTTTGATCCATTTTTTCCTTGAATCTGTCCAGTTGTTTGTATATTCTTGTTTCAGTATTATTAAATCGTGACAGGGCTTGAAGCATTATTTTTGTTTGACGATTTGATGACCGTATTAGTTCGTGTTGGTTTTTATCCAGGGCGTCTATGTCGCGGTAAACCTCGTCATTGACTCCAAAGACTGATGTTAGCATATCTCCTAGAAGTCCTCTTTTTTGTTGTTCGTTGTTTGGTGGTGTTTTATGTAGTCCGTTTTTTAGCCATTGTAGTTGTCCTTCTTTTTCTTCTAAATGCTGTGCCAGAGAAGAACATTTTACTTCATTTGTGAGGAATGCTAATTTGGTACAGAACTGCGACATGTTTTTGATGACTTGTTGAACCTGCTCTATCCCACTGTCCAAATCGGCTCTTTTTATTTGCACTCCTATTCTAAAGGACCCTCTGTCCACTTGTGCATGCCCTATGTGTTCAATATACATTCCTGGATTGGGATAGTCTACCTTGTATAATTCAGTTGATGCTTGAGTTGTACCGCACAATAGGATGGCGGTGATTAGGACAACTTTCCATCCACATGTGTTGCTAACTATCCCTTTTTTGGCCTTGTTCACAGTTTCTGCCTTGTTTTCCATTGGAAGGGGAACGAGTTTGTGTATGGATCTTTTTAGTGATATGCCACCCGTTTTCCGAAGCGTGACAACTCGTGTGAGGTTATCGTTTGACTGGTGTACTTCCTTAATTCTTGCTAATGGCCATTTTGACGGAGTCATGTTGTCTTCTTTTATGATCACCATGTCACCCGGTACCATGTTACCCTCCGTAAATTTCCATTTATATCTCTTTTGAAGTTCATGAAGGTATTCTGACGACCATACTTTCCAAAAGTCTTTTTTCATTTTTTGAATCAAAATCCACCGGTCCTTTAGATTGTCGCTTACGTCTGCTGACGTTGGATTTGCTGGTGTCATCAATTCTCTCCCAATCAAGAAATGCCCTGGTGTTAGTGCGCCTGAATCGTTGATATCATCTGTCAATGGGCACAGCGGTCGGGAGTTCAGACATCCTTCTATTTGGCACAATAGTGTGGTTATTTCCTGAAACGTAAGTGGCTTCGCCAACAATTCTTTTAAAATGATGTTTCATTGATTTGACGGCCGCTTCCCATATTCCGCCGAAATGCGGTGCTGCTGGTGGGTTAAAATGCCATTGTATTCCAATATTTGCTGATTGGTTTTCTACGTTTGACTCTAAAAGCATTCTTCTAATCTGTTCGTCTAGAAGCCGTTGAGTTCCCACAAACGTTGTTCCGTTGTTGCTGTACACATGAGCACATGGCCCTCTTCTTGCGATAAATCTTCGGAAGGAGGCCATGAATGCTTCAGATGACATGTCACTGACGACTCCATGTGAACTGCTTTTGTTAATAGACAGACAAAAATGGCCACATAACCTTTGTAAGATTTTTGACCTCTTCCTTTTGCGGTTCTTACTTGAATTGGTCCAGCATAGTCCACTCCTGTATGCTCAAATGGCAAATGGATAAGCTGGGTTCACCCGAGGTTCCGGCAGTTGCCCCATCAGTTGTTGAGCTGTTTGTGACTTAAACCTTATGCATTTTGTACATTTGGAGATAATGAATTTCACCGCCTTTTTTGCGTTTACTATCCAGAATCTTCTTTTGACATAGGCTAACGTCATCTGATTTCCACCGTGAAGATTTTTCATATGAGCGTCCTTGATGATTAATGTCGTCAGATGGTGTTTGTAGGGTAGAATTATTGGATGTTTTTCACTGTGTTTTAACAATTAGTGTTGTAGCCTTCCTCCTACTCTTAGAATGCCTTTGATCGATAAATGGGCTTAGATTGGAAATTTTACTTTTATTGTCCATGGGTTTATTGTTCTCTAGATTGTGCATCTCCCTTTCAAATGCCTCTCGTTGAATTGATCTGACTATCTTTATGAGTGCTTGCTCTATTTCTATTACTGTCAGTGGCCCCATTGTTTTAAATCTCTTCCAGTTCGTGAAACGAAGGCAGTAGGCTAGTGACCGCACCATTCTGGAGTATGATGAAAATCTCTCGCAGATCGATTCTTCTTTCTTTGTTACCATGTTTGTTTTGCTGCTAACCCTCCTTTCTTCCAGTGTTGGTCTATCATCCTGGACAGGTTTTGACGGATACGGCCCCATAGGAAGCCATGGAGGTCCTTGCCACCATAATTTATAGTGTTGCATCTTAGCCGGGTCAATGCCACGTGATATAACGTCGGCTGGATTTTCCTCTGATTTAACGTGACTCCATTCTGCCGACGTTAGCTGATGAATCTCAACCACTCGGTTTCCAACGTTTTCCAGCGTGATGGATCTCCTTTAATCCATGCTAGCACAATCATGGAATCTGTCCACGCGTAGGTTGATGGGTTTTCAAGGTTTAAAGCTGTCGAAATTCTTTTTAATAATTTCGCCAGTAGGTGTGCTGCACACAGTTCTAGCCTCGTAAGTGTGGTTTTGTTTTTTACAGGTGCCACTTTTGATTTGGCGGCGACCAACGATATAATTGGGTGTCTAGAGTCATTGATGATTTTTGAATATACGACTGCTCCATACGCCTTTTCCGATGCATCAGCAAAACCGTGAAGTTCAATTTTTGTATTTCTTTTTGTGTTTATCCATCTAGATTTCTTCTAATGCTTGTATCTCGTTATGAAACAGCTTCCATTTTTCTTCGTGTTTTTTCGGAATTGTGTCGTCCCATGATAATTGCTCTATCCATAAATCTTGCATTAACATCTTGGCTTTGATTACCACTGGTGACAACCATCCTAATGGGTCGAATAATTTGGCTACCGTTGACAGAATGGAGCGTTTTGTTATCTTCTGTGACTTATGCTGATCAACTTTAAACAAGAATACGTCGTTTCTTGGAGACCAATATAGTCCTAGAGACTTCTTTATCTTATCGTTTGACATTTCCATTGTGCTTTCATCTCGAAGTTCTTCTGGTAGATTTTCCACTAAGGATTGTAAGTTACTTGACCATTTCCTTAGAGTGAAACCACTAGAACCCATCATTCTTATGAGTTCGTCTTGTAGTTGCAGGGCTTCTTCCTCTGTATCTGCTCCCGAAATTAAGTCATCTACATAGAAATCCTGCAAAGTTACTCTCGATGCCTTGGGAAACCTGATCATTTCGTCTTTGGCTAATTGTTGAATCACTCTGACTGCTAGATAGGGCACTGCCGCTGTGCCAAATGTGACTCGGGATAAGTTATACTCTTGCACCGGCTCGTTGGGATTGAAACGCCATAAAATTCTATGATACTGTGTGTCTGCTGGATGTAATATAATTTGGCGATACATTTTCTCGATGTCAGCAGTTATGGCCACCGGATAAGTCCTCCATCTTAGAATAATGTCCATTAACTCTTCTTGTAAACGGGGGCCCACATGCATCGCATTATTTAAACTTGTCCCAGTGGTTGTCTTACAGGACGCGTCGAAGACAACTCGTACTTTACTTGTGGTACTTGTTTCTTTGATGACGGCTTGATGTGGGAGATAATATTTTCCTTTTCCCTCATCTATGGATGAAACTTTCGTCATGTGTCCCATATCCAAATATTCTTGTAGACATTTGGTATATTCTTTCTTCAGCCACTCATTTTTTGATAGTCTTTTTTTTAGTTGTAAAAAACGTGCCATGGCTTGAGGTCTGGAGGATCCTAATTCGTCCTTTTTTTCATTAAAGGGTATTCTGACCAAATATCTTCCATCTTGGTTTCTCTTTGTATTTTCGGAGAAGTGATCTTCTACTATTTGGTCTTCTTTCTTCAGAATGCGGTCGGATGTCACTTCTTCAAGTTCCCAGAATTTTTTCAGTTGTTCATCTTCTTCGTATCTGGCGGTCATGCTGACTATTTTTATGTTAGACTCTTGACTCGGATTTTCCCCGGACACTATCCATCCAAATTCCGTGTTTTGGCCAAGAAATCCATTTGCTGTTTTGTGCACTCCGTCCAGCAGTATTTTCGCCACTTCTTCAGCTCCTAGGAGAATGTCTATGGGTCCCATCTTGTTGAACGTTGGGTTAGCCAATACTTTGTTCTGCCATTGTTCCATGTCTACAGGGTGGCCGATTTATCTGAAGACATTGAAATATTTCGAAAACTACGCATCGGATCAAAAAAAGTTTTGAATAAAATTTGTTCGCCTGGAAGGGGGACATCCAATGATACCAAAGTCGACCCCTCACCACCACCCCATGGGGTGGGGGTGGGGGCAACTTTAATATTCTAAATAGGAACCCCCATTTTTTATTGCAGATTCGGATTTACTATTAAAAAATAAGTAACTTTTATGGAAAAACTTTTTTTAAATTCCTGATAGATGGCGCTGTAATCGCAAGAAACCCGATTTTTGGGAATATCTTAAAAAATTACACATCGGATCGAAAAAAAGAAAAACTTGTTTAATTTTTGGATTTTATTCGTATATCAATAAGTTAACATCTATTTTTAAAATTACCCAAGAATGGGAAATCCGAATCTGCAATTTTTCAAGATATTCCCAAAAATTGCGATTACAGCGCCATCTATCAGGAATTTAAAAAAAGTTTTTCCATAAAAGTTACTTATTTTTTAATAGTAAATCCGAATCTGCAATAAAAAATGGGGGTTCCTATTTAGAATATTAAAGTTGCCCCCACCCCCACCCCATGGCCATGGGAACATGGGAACATCAAAAGGAATTAATTAATTTAATTTATTTTGAATTCCCTTACAATTCTCGTATACACTAATTATATTTTTTAATGGGAAATCCGAATCTGCAATTTTTCAAGATATTCCCAAAAATCGCGATTACAGCGCCATCTATCAGGAATTTAAAAAAAAGTTTTTCCATAAAAGTTACTTATTTTTTAATAGTAAATCCGAATCTGCAATAAAAAATGGGGGTTCCTATTTAGAATATTAAAGTTGCCCCCACCCCCACCCCATGGGGTGGTGGTGAGGGGTCGACTTTGGTATCATTGGATGTCCCCCTTCCAGGCGAACAAATTTTATTCAAAACTTTTTTTGATCCGATGCATAGTTTTCGAAATATTTCAATGTCTTCAGATAAATCGGCCACCCTGTATATCAAAACTTTTTTCAGGCAGTGCCCTTGTTAGTTTGGGTAGCACTAGGAGATTTGTTGTCAGCTTAAATGTACTCGGGAATCTTGGGCTACAAGTAAGTGTCACTTGTTGGCTTGACGTTTTTATGTCCCCATCTCCAACACCTGATAGGTCTGTGGATACCTTTTGCCTTGGAAGGGCTAATAGGGTTGCTGCTTCTTCGGTGATCAAGGATGCTTGAGAGCCTTGATCGATGAGTACTCGTGCATACTCCACACCTCCACTCACTGTTGTGGCTTTAATGAGTGCGGTTGCTAGTAGTACTGTTGGACTCTGATTCCCCACGTGGTTGCTTGCCTTGTTTTTTTGGTTATCTACCTTTGATTGGGTTTTCTGTTCCGTCTTTTCAAAGTGCAAGAGCGTATGATGACGTCTCGAGCACACTGCACATCTTCTTTCTGATGTGCATTTTGCAGCTGCATCATGCCATAGGCAATTAATGCACATTTTTTTTCTCTTATTGCCTGGATCCGTGCTGTCACTGACAGGCCCCTGAACTTTGGGCAATAACTTATCGTATGTTGGTCTTGGCAAAAACTGCACACGATCTTATGCCCATGAAATGGCTGCTGCCTCTTGTTCTGTGCTGCATTTGTCGCCGTCAATCTGGGACTGTTGGGTGTTGCCTCTAAGGATTGAAAACGGTTTCGCAAAAAGTTGATTTGATCTTCTAAACATTGAATTACCAACGGATCCTCGATAGAAGACTCATATAACCTGTTTGTTTCAGCATCCCATTTTTTCGAGATCAAACAGCTTATTATTGGACCCCATGAGTCTGTTTTTATTCCCATCAGCTCAATTGCAGCCATGCATTCACTTATGGTGTCGTGGAGTTCTTGTAGTTTTCTAGCTGATTCATGGTGAATTGGCGGGAACTCCATCATTTTATTAAGTAACTTTGTTAATATTAACCTCTTGTTATTGTACCTTTTTTTAAGCTGCTCCCATGCTGCTCCGTAATTAGCATTTGTTATGGGAAATTGTTGAATGGCACGCGCTACTTCGCCTTTAAGGTGGGTTTTTAGATGCTGCATTTTTTCTACGTCGGACAAGCGTCGGTTGTTATGGATTATTTGCGTAAATATGTCTTCGAAATTGGCCCATTCCTCGTAATTACCTCCGAAAACTGGAATCTGGACCTGTGGTAGTTTGATTGATGTGCTTCTATCATTGTCGCTTTCTGTTTGTTTTAACCTACGTATTTTTTGTCGTAGGTCACAAATGCGGTCTTCGCATTCCATTTCGATTAGTGTATACGTGTTGTTCGTGAAATACGATGCCTAGTGTGTCGTCGGCTCGGATTTTAAAATGTGCTGATACTATTACTTGCCATTGATTAATTAATTTTTCAGACAGAATTTCGTACCTATCTATAGTCTGGTCATGGGCTAATGCGTCGTCAATTCTGTTCATTATTTGCTGAAGATCCTGTATGCGTTGCATCTGGTATTTTAATCGTGTATCTTCGTCTTCGTTGGATTCGTTAATACATGTTGTTGAGTCCTGAATGTACTTATAACAGTCCCGATACGATTTTTCGATTTGTTTATAATATTCTGATGTCCAATATTCATGAGATAATTCTTTGATTTTAATTATCTCGGCATGAGTTTGTTCCGCATTGGCCCAATGTTCGTTCAACGCCTCAGTGCGGCGTTTGAAGTATTCAGTTGACTTTCTTGAGGTTGAATCTTTTTTCATGTTGGTGTATAGTTAAAGGATGGCCTTCCCAGTGACCTCTTGTTTGGCCACCAGCTCGTTCATTTTTGGGTTTGTGTTCGTCATCTTAAGTTGTGTCGATTTGATTATTTTCTAGATATGAAACTGCACCACTTCTGGATTGGACTGGTACAATTTTAGGTCCGAAGGACCATGAAAATAATCGGATTAATTAGGATCCCGAATCTTTGTAATAATGTCCCACTAGCGGAGCGCAGCCTCACGCTCCAGTTAAGGCTTGGAAACTAGTGGGTAGTTGAGTAAAACACAATAGTCTTGTTAATACTGACTTTAATTATAAAATTGTTTCCTTATATACAAATGGGATATTTTATTTTACATACTTATTTTACAAACATCTTAATGTTAGAAGGTTGTATTTTGTTATGTTATTGCTGACGCGGTTTGTTCGCTTAGATCACCGAAGTAGGTCAATTAAATAATTATTGTTTAATTTTAAGATTAAACAATAATCGTCTAGGATTTTGTCAAGAAACCAGAGGAGCTCATTTTAAACATCTTTTATAATAAATCCATATTTATCATAAAATGAAGTTTTTATTATTTATAATTGTACAAAAATAAAATAATTAAAAATTGCATATTTGTATGAATTCCTATTAAAACAAGCTTTCAAATGATGTATCACTTGATATACCTTTGCAAAAAAGTTAGGGTTGGTTGCACCCTCAAAGGGTGATTTCTTATATTTTTAAGATTTACCACAATTTTCCCAGGTAAATTTATAAATTGACCTGTTTTTGGATTTTTTAAAAAAGTAAGTGGTTTTCAAAATACAGAATTTATTCCAGTTAAGATTTCCACCCTGTATATTAAAAATATTGGTGAATAACCAATGGTTATGCCAAAATTAAAAAGATTATAAAGTTAGATGAAAAATTCTACGCCGAAATATTTTGTATTTTTAAAAAAAGTAAGTTGTTTTCAAAATACAGAATTTATTCCAGTTAAGGTTTCCACCCTGTATATGTAAGAATTAATAGACTTATTTCTGTGGTACTCTTCACTATAGTATACGTTTTAAAATTTAAATCTGGTGAATATAATTAAATTATTTTCCCATTGGGCAAATGTCGTGTTGAATAAACTTATTTCCTTTACAGGTTGTTTTTATCCAAATAATTCCTTTTAGAGTTATAAAGTTGTGTGCCGTGAACGGCTTGCAACCAGTTAGTTAAAGCAGGTAAACTAAACTAAAGTAAAGTATACACGAGAAAAAAGAAAACAGGACCGAAATGGACAAAGGAAATGCAGGCAAACCGAACGCGGATGAAAGCAGAGGTTTGCAATTAAAAGGAGATGTTCGCGGATAAAAGCAGATGTTCGCGGATAAAAGCAGATATTTGCGGATAAAATCAGATGTTTGCAGATAAAAGCATGCTTGCGGATAAAAGCAGATGTTTGCGTATAAAATCAGATGCTTGCGGATAAAAGCAGATGATTGGGGATGAAATCAGATGTTTGCGATTAAAATCAGATGTTTGTGGATAAAAGCAAATGTTTGCGGATAACATTAGATGTTTGCGGATAAAAGCAGATGTTTGCAGAATAAAATAGATGTTTGCGGATAAATGCAGATGTTTGCAAATAAAAGCAGAAGTTTGCGGATTAAAGCAGACGTTCACAGATAAAAGCAGATCTTCGCGGATAAAAGCAGATGTTTGCAGGTGAAATCGGATGAATCAGAGTTTTGCGGACTAAATTAGATTTTTGCGGATTAAAACAGATGTTAATGGATTAAAGCAGATGTTCAAAGATAAAAGCAGATCTTTGTGGATATAAGCAGATGTTTGCAGGTGAAATCGGATGAAGCAGACTTTTGCGGACTAAAGTAGATGTTTGCGGATGAAATCAGATGTTTGTGGATTAAAATAGATGTTCGCGGATGAAAGTAGATCTTCACGTATAAAATCAGATGTTTGCAGGTGAAATCGGATAAAGCAGACGTTTGCGGATTAAAGTAGATGTTTGCGGATAAAATCAGATAAAACCGTGTGAATGCAGATATAAACCCAAATACAGGTATTTGCGGATGAAACCAGATGAAAGCAGACAAAACTAAATAGATGAAACCCGACGTTCGCGGATAATATTTATACCCGCAATTGCAGATAAAAAGATATGTCGAATGAAAACAGATATAAATGGACATAAAACTAGCTTGGTTTTTTATCCGCAATCATCCGATAATACCCGTCTTTTTCAGCAGAGTTACTTGATTTTATTTCACTCCCTGGAGAGACTTATGATTTGATATGTGGTTCAATATTTAATATTCTGGAGCAGAATCATCTCAAGAACAAGCTTATTGCTCACTGTGCTGACAACACTAATTCTAATTTTGGAGGCAAAAACCGAAAGGAAATCAACAACGTATTTACCAAATTAAATGTGATGCACACAATATGTGCAATATGCACAATGCCAATTAGACTGCTGCTGACCTGCTTCTGGTAGATATTTACTCATATTTTTACATATACACGATGAGGGTGGAAAATTTAAAAGAGTTTTGTGATTCCGCAGACTCCAGAAGTTGCTGGGATACAGCAAAACTAGATGGTTGGCCATGATAACTGCGATAGAGAGAATTCTACAGTTATTCAGCCCCTTTAAAGTCATATTTTTTGTCAGAAGAAAAATTCCCAAAGATCTTAAGTAATTTTTTTGAGGATGATACTTCGGAATTGTGGCTTCAATTCTTGCATAATGAAGCATCAGTTTTCTATTCCTCCGTAAAAAGCATTGAATGAGATAATATTTCGATTACAGAAGTATTTGATAGGATTGCCAATCTAAAATTAAAATATAATGAAAGACTTCAAGCTGGATACATCCCCCTTACCATCAGAAACGAAGTGAGTAGACTCGAATTATTGGGGTTGCTCAATAGAAACTGGTTTATGGGACATGTACAAAATTTTTATAAAAACTGATTCGACTATCTGGAGGAATGGTCTCAGTTCAATCAAACGGACACATTCTTATGGATAACTTTGAGGAAATTGCCGTCATGGGAAACAATTCAATCGTCGCTTCAATATATTATTTCCAATTTTCATCAGCATGATATAAATGAAAATGATGCTTTTGACGAATTTTCTTTTGTCAAAAGGTATTTTGCCGAGAAGTAAACCTTGGTAGAAAGTAAATGGGTCGAAATGTTCACTCATTTTAAAGCAGAGGATATTCCATTCAAATTGGCATATGCTTGCTTTGCCTGGTACAAACGCCGTAAAGGAACGCTTGTTTTCGAACATAAACCAGCTGTGGACATCAGAAAAAATTCAAATAAAAGTAGATACCGTAAAAGCGATTTAACACTGAACCTTTCTTAGTTAAAAAATACGGAAGTGAAATATATTTATTTATATATTTTTCTTAAACCAACCCTCCCCACCCGCAAAGTTCCGGGAATTCATTACGAATGTAGCTTTACACACACTTAAAAAAAATGGATCTCGATCGCACTGTGACATTGGAGTACGAAATGCAGTAAAATAATTGAGGTTACTCGACAAACAATTATCGACAAACGATCTTGCACACGTCGGCCCGCCGCGACGGTGGCAAACGACGTTGACACGGCGTCAATAGTAGACAGCGGCCACCAGGCGGCCGTCGCGACGGCCGTCTGGTGGCCGCTTTCTACTATTGACGCCGTGCCAACGTCGTTTGCCACCGCGACGACCCTGGCGAAAATAAAGCGTGCATGAAAAGGGTGCAATAAGTGTGTATTTGGAGTGCAAGTCTTTATAACAATGTGCATACACGCTACTTTGTGGTAATTTCACACTTTTTGAAATAATTAAGTTTTTTCACTCTTTATGTACATTGACATCACGCTTTTTATTTGTCATATGTCACGCTTAAATTAAAATATATTTTAGCACATTGTTTGCACAGTGTTAGTACATTGTTTAAAGACATTTTGCAAAGCTTCAGTCTATCTTACGCATGTCACATTTTAATAAAAATGATTTTATACACACGCTTTAATATTTCTCATATATGACGCTTATATTACACCTTTTTATAGCACATTGTTTGTACAGTTTTAGCGATCACTCAACAGTTTAAGCACGAGATATATCTCGCTTGAGTTGTTGGGGTACAACATTTATTTAAAAGGTGGGGTAGATTCCATCTTATGTATCGCTTCTCGGCCTATTGCTAAGATCAAAGCAATCCCCTTCGTGGAGTTGACAGTGCAGGTATTTTTCTTAATAAATTACAGTATGTTGGACCTACATTGTGGTTATTTTATTTTATTTCTTTTTTGAAAGAAATATTTATTTGATTAATATTATTATAAGGATATTTATATTTCAATTATGTGTAAATTTAAAAGACTTTATAGGTCACCAAAAAGAATCTGTTTTTGTAATAGGCACACAGGTGGCAAGAAACAGTGTGCAAACAATGTGAAAAATCAAAAGGAGTTCCCTTTAGAACATTGTCCAGTGATTATTCACTTTTAAATTTTTGGTTTTACACATTGTTTCATGTTCCATTTCCCACCCTCTGCACATCATTTTTTTAAAAGATTGCACATTGTTGGCACATTGTTCTCAAATAATTTTGCACACTTTTTGCACATTTTATTTTCGCCAGGGTAGCCCGCCCTTGTGGAATTTTTTCTCTGAGGAAGTTTTAATTAGAGTTTTGAAAGTCTTACTTTCTCTTAAAAGGTCTGAATAAGACTTATTAAGTCGGAAAAAGTCAGAATAAAACTTATTAAGTCGGAAAAAGTCTAAATAAGTCTTAGTAAGTCAGTCTAATAGCAAGATTTGGGAGTCTTCTGGAAGAGTTAATAAGACTTTTTAAGACTTAATACGACTTTTAGCAGAGAAATGGTAGGTACCTATAGCGATTAAAATAAATATCCGGAATTATTCAGAGATGTTGTATTTGGTTATTGCAAAAGAAAGCACAATGAAAAGTATTTATAAACACTGTTTTTGTGTTGTTATAAAAACACGGAAGCAATGTTTACAATATATATATTACCTATATATATATATACAGGGTGAGTCATAAGTGGTGAACTTCCCGAAAGGTGCATGTAGGGGGGGGCCTTAATATAGGTAGGGAAAAATGTTAAAAAAATTCCAAATGAAAAAGTGACCGAGGAATTCAGGTCTTAAGTTTTAAATTTAACTTTTTTATTATTTCATATTTTTCCACCTTATATGATTTTTACTGAAGAGTTTCGGGTTCTTAAATATTTTCTAGCAAAAAAGTTGCCCGAAAAAGTGTATTTTCTTTTAATTTTAATGTTTTAGAATGATTTTTTAACAATTGAAATGATCTGGCAACTTTGTAATCAACAATACGAAAATTGACATTGACGTTTATATTTTTTGGTGTTTTCTGGTTATTATTTTGTCGAGTCTATTTGTAATCAACAATGCGAAAATTAAGTTTGACGTTTATATTTTATTTTTTTGGTTATTATTTTGTCGAGTCTATTTAATAAAATGTACACCAATCAAGAATATGTGAATATGATGCTGGTACTTGGATTCTGTGAAGAAAATTGCAATGAAGAAGCCCGGGTATACGCAGCAAGATTCGCTGACATAACCCACCCATCGCCGGGAGTTTTTAGAAGGATGATGGTCAGAGTTAGAGAGACTGGATCTCTAATTCCCACGGCAGGTCCTGACCTTGGTCGGCCTCTAGAGATTGTACCCGAAGCCGATGAGTTAATCATCCAGCTGATTCAAGAAGATCCAACAAGAAGTACCAGAGGGATTGCTCAGGAGCTAGGCATGTCCCAGACATCTATAACCAGGCGATTAAAGAAGGAGAAGTTCCATCCATACCACTACACTAAAGTTCAGGCTCTAAACAACAACGATTTCGGTTTGCGTTTAAATTTTTGTATTTTGGTTATTGGGAAATATTAATGAGGATGGTGATTTTTTAACTCGTATTTTATGGCAAATTTTAGTAGGGATGGGTATTTTAATAGTAGAAACTGCCATTATTATAACCAAGAAAATCCATATAGAAAATGGGAATTTAATCATCAAAATCGCTTCAGTGTAAATGTTTGGGTTGGGATAATTAAAAATTGGGTTATTGGGTCTATCATATTACCGCGGCGGTTGAATAGGGATCAATTTTTAAATATTTTGGAGAACGAAATTTCTAATGAAATTAACAATTTACCCTTGGCCACATTGCGCAACATGTGGATACAACTGGATGGTGCCCCACTTCATTTTGCCGCTCCTGTTAGAAATTGGCTAAATGAACAGTATCCTAACAGGTGGATAGGTCGTAACGGCCCAGTTTCTTGGCCTCCTAGGTATGGAGTCATGTTAAAGCATTGGTGTACCAAACACCGGTACATAATGAGGAACTAATACTGCGTATTCGAAATGCTTTAACAACTGTGACCCCAGAAATGTTGACCCAAGTACAAGTTAGTACAAGAAGAAGACTGGAATTGTGTTTGGAAAATCAGGGGCATCAATTCGAGCAATTTTTGTAATGTTTGTTCATGCTTCTTTATGTTATTTTTTTCATAAATTTTTATTTTGTTTGATTTTGGTTTTAATTATTATTATTTAAGTATTATAATCACAACAACTGTCTCATTGTTGTCTTTTATTATGACAGTAATGACAACAATATAAGCACGTAACAATTCAAATAAGTTCCTTAGTTACTTCAATTAAAATGAAATCTAATAATTTCCTGTAACATTGTTAGTGTTTACACGTTGCCAAAATTCTCTTTTGAGTTCTTGGCCATAACTCGAGTACCAAAGCAGATAGATTTTTTTAAACATTTTTCCCTACATATATTAAGGCCCCCCTACATGCACCTTTCGGGAAGTTCACCACTTATGACTCACCCTGTATATATATATATATATAGATTTGTTTGACCGCACATACAGACCCAAATCGTCATACTTCGCCGCCTATACAGACCAAAATTGACGTTTTCAGACCCGGCTTCGGGACTGAAAAAGTTAATCATAGTATGGAAATCAGGGGGGTTGGTGGGTGCAGGGGGTAAATTTTTAGGTGGGCTTGAAAAGGCGGTGAAACATGATGAAATATACAGATTTAGTTCACGGTTCAGCCAGTTCGAGGGCGCCTCGGTCGGGCTCAGCTAGCTGTATATATTCGGCATAGTTAAACTACGTCTTCAAACCCTAAATTTGGCAACGCCGCGGCGTTGGCATATAAATAATGAATATGTATTTCACAGCTCTGATACAGTCCCGATATGCTCTTTACCATTTGGTCCAAAATCACACTTTCCCTCCTGAACGGAGCTTCAGATAGTAAAAAAAAAGGAAAATCTACTTTATCAAATTTTGAGGGTTATACTTTTAAATATTCGTCAGTAAAATTGAAATGTTAAATATTTAACACAATATATTATTTTTTTAGTATACATTTTCGGTAAATATTACTGTAAAAATATTAGTAGATCGTAATTTTTAATATGGTTGTATGGATGTGATTTACGTATAGTAATATTTATTGTATTATACAAAATATAAATATTAAGTTAATAAAAAGATTTGCGAAATATCTCAAGATTATAAAGAACCTTACACTGTCTGTGGACCATGTAGTTAATAATTTTAATGGTAAGTATTTTTAATATCAATTTTCATTTCCGTTTATTTATTTAGTATGATTAATATGATATTAATAATATCATTATTAGCATTATTATCGTTATTATCATTATTATTATTATTATCATTAGCTTTCTTATTGTTGTATTATAATCAATACATATTGCCAAATTTGATTAATTGAATATTTACATGTGTTTTTAGAACCTACCTTCTTATCTTATCTTATTTTATTATTAAATTTAACCAGCAGCGTATAAAGAAAATCACCCGGTATAATAATTAAAATTAAATAAAAAAATTATTTTCTTACTACCTCGACTCAAAATACGTTGTTTCGTCCCCGATTTCACGGCAGAAAAATTACGTTTCTTGCATTGGTCAAGCTATACGCGCACACTCTAATAGCGGGAGTAAAAATTTTTTAGTCGTGTGCTTAACATTCAAATTTCGTACTGCCAACATGAGAAACACAAAAATATGACAGTTTTAAACCATAATTTTGCAATTATAACAACAAATAAACAATTTATGTTTTTACTTTTTTACTTTTTATGTTGTTTTAAGTGTTTAATGGTACTTTTATTTGTTATGAAGTAGTAATTTGTTAATTAAAATACAACCTTTTATTTTTACTGTATTGGCACCGCTGAATTACCATGACAACGCTACAGTTTGATTGATTTTGAATGTAAACGTCAGAATTAAATTAAACGTCAGATTTTAATTTTGACACAAGTTTTTTTATATACATTTAATTTTTTCCCGTATTTTCTGCGGGGTAGCAAGAAAAATAGTATACACTACACGGGCAGAAAGTGTGAGAGCCCTGAACTGCGCGCCATGATGCCCTCGGCTTCGCCTCGTGCATCATGGCGCGCAGTGCAGGAATCTCACACTTTCTGCCCTTGTAGTGTAATATACTATTGTTTTAGATATTACCTACAGCATACCAAATTTTAAACTTGTATTTTAAAATTTATATTTTTTTAATATTGTACGGTTACTGTATAATTTTAATACCCTGTATCTCAGAACTACTAAATAAAAATACTAAAATACTTCAATTTGAATGCTGATTAGTGAAAATGAAATTTTTTTGATATTTTCCAAATTAAATTAACCAAAAAGTTTCCACCCCGGTTTTCTTCTCCACTTTAAATTAAAAATGAGTGATACGTCATTTTAAAGGCATTTTAAATATCTACATTTTGGCGTATTAGTTTTTAAAATCGGTTAGTTCGTTCCTGAGATATTTAAGACAAAAATAAATTAAAAAAGAAAAATTTTCTGTAATATCTTGAAAACAAACAAACCGATTAAAAACTATTACGTCAAAATAAAGGGATTTAAAATGCCCTTAAAATTATACGATACCCCTATTAGTTTTAAAATGGGTTGGTACGTTATTTGAGAAAAACTTAATTTTTTAAATTATTAATTATACACCATTATACATATTGTATATTCACAAGAATCATTTTATAAAATCACGTACTTTTAAACCACACTTAATTAAAGTAATAATTTGTGCAAACCAACCGATTTTAAAAACTAATACGCCAAAATTTTAAGGGAAGAAGAAAAAATAATTTGATGAAGTACGCAAAATAAATAAAGTTAAATTTTTTAAAGGAAATACTTAAATTTTCTTTGCTGTCGAAACTATATTCGTCTATAGGATTTTCTGCGTTTCTTTGGATGGGGATCAGGGGCGTAGCTTCCGCGGTATCAGCCGTATCAATGATACGGGGCCCCCGATTGGCTTCGACATGCGTAAGCAAAAAATTTATTACCCACATGTTAAAAAAATTTAGGCATCAAATTAAATAAATAAATAATATTTTTATTAAATTGTTTATTTTTCGATTTATTAAATTAAAATTTTCCTGAATACCCTCCTGTTCCAACGAGGCCGTTAACTCATACAAAATGTTTCTGCCCGCACCTTTCCGCTATGCGTTGTCTACGGCGCAGGATGTTATTATCATAGGTTAAATTAATAGCAAATTAGAAATAATTATTAGCGTTACAATTGTTTCAAATGACTTTCCTTTATTTTAAAATAGAAACCTTTTAAAAGATGTTGAAGAACGGTAAATGTCTAAAACCAGATCAAATTTTAAAATTTGCCTGTACATTAAAAGCTATGAATACATGGTTGAATATATTGAGATGTCCCCCAAGTGAAAATGATAATTTTTTATTTTTGGTTGTTTCACTGTTAGTCTAGAATGGGGTTTTTGGGAAGCCACCAGGTCTAGTAATAACATAACATAAGTGGTTCTGCACTAATGCAAGAATTTTAAGAAATCATACATTTTGAATATTAGAGCTTCTCGGAAGATATCTTCACGGAGGTTAGGATTTCGTATGTTTTTTTTAACCCTGTATATTTAAAATAAGTTATTGTATCTTTTGACACCTTAATATTTTTTTAAAATACAATTGTATATACTTAAAATATTTATAAAAAAATCTACTTACTGAGATATTACACTTCACGGTTGATAGGTTTTTAAATAGCAAATTAATGAACTTAAACTTTTGAATTATTAAACAGCAACACTCTCATCTGCATACAAATTCTAACTGACCTTCAGGAATCACATGCATCTATAATGTTGTAAATAGAGGTTTTTGCTTATTTAAAATGATTAAAGCGCCATCCGTTGCATAAAATTTAAAACAAAAACAGATTCACGGAGGATAGAATCAATTTTTGTAACACCTACATAAATGGTTATAAAAATTATTTCTTTTAATTTTTAATGATATTTTATATTCGATTCGATTGCTTTGGATGTGTTTAATTTACTTAGTGAACTGATATTTTTAGTATGCTTTTACTACATCAGATATTTGAAAACATATAGGTTAACCTAGAAAGAGTAACAGTCACGGAGGATATGTTTTAGACTTTTAAAACATTGTAAAAAATAATTAATTGCGGTTAAAAATCTGGAACCTGAGCTGTATTATCTACTTAATTATGAAAGATCAAAACACAATAAAAGTGTAGGGCAAACTCATCGGGGGACATTTCATGAGATTAACCCACATATGTTATTTATTGAATTATAAAAATTGGTAAATGCAAAAAAATGATACCCTAAAAATTTTTTTGCCAGCACCTTTTCCGGTATAAGGGCCCCTACCAGATTTTTGATACAAGGCCCCCTTGAGGCTAGTTACGCCACTGATGGGGATACCTAAAAATTAACTTTGCTTTAAAAGAAATAATAGTAAATAAAAAAACTAACCTAACCAAACATGCCTCCTTACCTGTATTTTGATTTTTCCCTAGTATTGCCATTTGAGCAATTAATTTGCTTCCTGCCGATATTTTCACACCACACAAACAATTTCGCCAATTCTGCTATCTTCCCGATTTACAGGCATTGAAGAGAATCACAGATTAGTATATTCTTTTTACGTACTTTCGACCTACGCCACGAGTCCCTACCATTTGGCAACATCGCTGGGTCTCGGGACGTTGGTTGAATATGGTTATGCAGGCGCGAGAAGTCGGTAAAATGATGCGGGTTTAAAAAGTGTTATTCAATGTGCAACTTTTTTTGTAAAAAGAAAATGTTTCCCCTTAAAGCATGCTTATTGAGTTATATTCTTTAAAAGCTTATTTACGTTTTATATACTCGCCTAAATTACCTGGATCAAGTGGGTCTTAGGTAGCCTGTATAGTGTACCGGGACTGAAAACGTGGACCGGATAGATATATATATATATATACCTATAGGTAAACAAACTTTATTTTAATTGAATAAAATAAAACAGTTGGGAGATACGTTTGGTTTGTGTACATACAGGTATAATAACTATAACAATTCTTTGCAACGCATAGGCGTGATATGGTTGACATTCGAACTCATACACAGATTATAAAACAAATATGGTTGATCTTTTATTGCTTCATGTGTTTTATACAGTGTTGCCGGATGAATGTCATAAAAGTTTCCGACCAAAAATTACAAAATAACACAGAGGAGTGCAAAATACTAAAAAAACTAGGTAGTTATATTTTAAATTTACTAGCGCATTCGCCCTGTTTAAAAAAATTAATTAAATTAATTTTTAAAAAATTTATAAGTAAATAAAAATGTGACAGGATGTACAATAGGGTGGGCCGAAAAAATTATTTTTTGAATTCAATTTAGGGGTAGCAAAAAAAATTTACCTTATGCCAAAAGTAGTTTGTAAAAAAAAAATTAGCGTACTAGCCCAATATTTAAGGCCCCCCCTGGGCGCCCAAAATATTATTTTTTTATATTTTTTTTGGGGTAGCAACAAAAAGTTACATTTTGTTAACAGTAATTCTAGAAAAAAAAATTGCGTACTAGCCCAATATTTAAGGCCCCCCTGGGGGCCCAAAATAGTATTTTTTTTATATTTTGTTTGGAGTAGCAACAAAAAGTTACATTTTGTTAACAGTAATTCTAGAAAAAAAATTGATTACTAGCCCAATATTTAAGGTTACCCCGGGGGCTCATTTTTTATATTTTAATTGGGGTAGTCACAAAAAGTTACCTTATGTTAACAATATGTCTAGAAAAAAAGTCCGATATTAAATTTGACGTCAAAAATTTGTCGGTTTAGCAAATTCTAGGGTTAAAAATGTTTATAAATTTGGAAATGTTTTTTTTAAAATAAAAGAACTAAAAATATTTATAAGTCAAGCAGACGACTTCTATATAAGGTTCGGCAAGTTTCCCTTTCACGCGCAAGCGGTGAAAAAGTTTGTGAAGCTTGTAACAGAAGCTGCATTAAAAATTTGCTGTGAGGTAGCAAGAAATGGTTATAACCATATATATATATAGATGCGCGGACATCTTTACCGGCCTATATGACAACAAGTCTCGATATTATTTAAATAATAAAAAATACTGGGTGGGAGGGAGCGGATGGAACTCGAGGAGCAAATATCCAATTAATTAATAATAATAATAATAATAATAAAAATGCTTTATTGCATAAAACACAAAATTAATTACACAAAAGGCCGCGTTCGTAAGGACGTCCTTCCATACCACCTACTAAGAAATTAAATCTATTTTATTCTGCATATCACATATTAATTAAACTAAATACTATAATTTCATATCACAACAGTTAATAACAAATTAAATGTGTTTGGATATTGAAATATTATGTTAAAGAATGTTTTATCGTTCAAAATTTTTATAGATAGGTCTATAAACGAATCCTTAGATTTTGAAGTTTTGTGACTAGGTATTTGAAAAAGATTGTGCCTTAAATCAAGATTGTATTTATTGGATCTTTGAATACAGTTGTTGAATAGGTATTCAGGCAATTATTAGGTATTTACTTTCTGTAAGGCTCAATTATTTTTAAATGCTTGTTTTCCAAATAGATTGAAGTAATGGGGTCAAATTTTCCGACTAAATATATGAATCTAATACATGAGTTTATTTTTAAATGTTTCAGTATGATATGAGTAGTAGACTGGCATGCAATAGTCTATAATAGGGTGTATATTAATGTTGAAACAATTTTGCACTTGGTGTTAGAATTTAGAACATATTTAAATTAATATAGTGATTTCAGCTTCATATAACACAAACTAAGTTGTCTTGTAACATGGCTTTCAAAGTTCAGGTTTGTATAAATAATAAAAAACACCCAGATTTCTTGCTGTTTCTTGCTGAGGTATTTCTATAATATTTATATGTATGGTATTAAAATTATATTGTTTTTTATTTATCATATATACTGTACCAATATTTATTACAAGACCCTTTCTGGCATTTAACTGAAGTCTATGATTAACTGACCAAGCATTTACTTCTTTTAAAACTTTATTTATTTCGATAGTGGTTGTGTTAATTAATTTAGAGTAACGCAAAATCTTTTTTAAATTTAATAAAATCAAGCCAAGAGTTGCTAATTTTTTTTCATCAAAAGGCGTCTTAATAAAATAATAAAAAAAAACTTAGACTGATACAGGCATTTGGTTTGTCTATGCAATAATACATGCATGTATTACCCCCATGGGGTAACTTTTTGTTGCCATCGCAACTAAAATATATATAGAAAAATTTGGGCCCCCCAGGGCACCCTTAAATATTGGGCTAGAATGGCTATTTTTTTCGAAACATACTGTTAACATGAGGTTACTTTTTGTGGTTACCCCAATTAAAATATGAACAAAAAATATATTTTGAACCTCCGGGGCACCCTTAAATTTTGGGCTAGTACGCTCATTTTTTTTTTAGAATTACTGTTAATATAAGGTAACTTTTGTGGTTAACCCAATTAAAATATGATAAAAATAAATATTTTGGGCCTCCGGGGCACCCTTAAATATTGGGCTAGTACGCTCATTTTTTTTTCTAGAATTACTGTTAACATAAGGTAACTTTTTGTTCCCACCCCAGTCAAAACATACAAAAAAAAAAATTTTGGGCCCCCGGGGGACCCTTAAATAATGGGCTAGTACGCTACA
Organism: Brassicogethes aeneus; assembly: GCA_921294245.1. Taxonomy (NCBI): domain Eukaryota; kingdom Metazoa; phylum Arthropoda; class Insecta; order Coleoptera; family Nitidulidae; genus Brassicogethes; species Brassicogethes aeneus. The sequence continues at coordinate 56,700,057 of OV121133.1, read as the reverse complement.
TTTTTTTCTAATAAATTACTTTTAACACACAGTGTTCCTGAACGACCTGTAGGTTTTATAAAAATGACGACAAAAACTGACCACGTAGATTGGCTCGTCTTTACGTCTAGAATAAAAAATCTTAATAAACAAAAATCGGATCAGCTCTTTTTTTCGAAATCTGCACAAATATTTCAATATTAAAGATGAGCGCCAGGCGCGCGACAGAGTGTACTTTTGTATGTGTGTGTGTATGTATATAACAAAATCAAATCAGGTCCTGATTATCAAGAGCTGGATATAATGGATGCTCGATAAATATAAATAAGCATTTACAGGATTATTTCTTACTGATTTTTTTTATTAAATTTAAAATATTCTTATATCTTAACATAAAATATGCACGATTATAAAACCAACATCTTTTAACAAATACATTTTTATTTTCTATATAATATTAGTACTATTAACTACTTAAAAAACTTAAAACACAATCTCAAAAACAAAATTAAAAACTTTAATTATAACAATTCATATGTGACGAGATGAAAATTCCACGACAGCATTCTTTAACCTCAGGTGATAAGTCGGATTATTTAACAAATTAATTTTATATTTATGCCAGAACTTGAGGAATTCTCGATGAATCGATTCACCTGCTTGTTCTGACCAAAGGCCCAGTCCACGTTTGCCTAAAAAATGCAAACATATGACGCGTTTCTCGGAAAAACATCATTAGTCCAAAATTAACATATTTGGCAAAATGAAAAAACTCTCTGACATTCCCATTTTTGACCAAAGTACTTTATTGACCTATTTACTACATGTAAAAAAATTTAAAATACTTTGTCCAGAATTCCTCATGTTTTTTTGTTCAAACGAATATGAAAAAACACAAAAAATACGTAAACATGTGAGGTTTTTAGAAGAAAAAATCGAACAATTGTCCTTACTACAAACACTACAAACTAAATATTAACTCTGAGTAACAAAATAAATGAAAAAACTAAAAACTGTATTACTGCCACACTCAGTCTTCGCATCCACTGCTGTTATCGACCGTGTTATCAGGACTGTCAGGTGCTATGGTCTTCTGGTCTTTTATCAAGTTATCATAAAATTTTCTATTGCTGTAATCATGTAAAAGAGGTAGAAGCTTTTCTAGAGTGTCCAAAAACATCACATGTTATGCACATGTGACTTTCTTAGACGAAACGGAGTGGACTTGTGATGTTTTTAGAAGAACAAGCTAAATTTCATATTTAATTATAATGGAACCTATGATATTTTTAATCTAAATTTCGACGATATTGGACTAATGATGTTTTTCCGAGAAACGCCTCATATGTTTTAAGCCATATTAAGCAATATTGCTTAATATGGCTTAAAATAACGTGGACCTTAAGCGTTTCGGATAATTCCATTGCTTTGTAGACTGTTTTTAATTCTTTGATGTGTGAATCTAAATCCGGCCCTATAGGTTTTGCTGAAAAACAGCAATTAACCACTTTATTCATTGCCCTCAGAGCATTTATAAAAGGTACAATTCGTATTATTCCAATATCATTACAAATTTCTGGATCTGATAACTTAGCACTCTCTTTCAAAATTTTCTGCAAGCATTACCTTCAAATATGTCACCATGGTAGTTTTTAGCAATAACTTTTAATTTTTTCGGCTATAAGAGAGCTTTCTCTAGACCAAGAAGAGGAACTAAGCCATCCCAAAAAATGTGATTGATAAAACCTTGTAAAATATGTTCGGGAACAATGCACTTTTCAATCACGTACATGTTATCATCTTCGGCAAAAAGAGGCAGATTAACAGTACTGTGGCAATACTTAGGATTTTTCTTTTTTTTGTGCATCTAGGAAAAGGAATCGTAATCTTTTCTAATGTGTCCGTAAGTCTTTAGAGTTTCAAATCCACTGCATAGTTTTCCTTCATCTGCATCCGTCTCAATATTGTGCTCCCCGCTATTATTTCCGCTCTCAGAATTTCTTAGATCGTTTAAAGTTATGAAGCTATAAGGACAAGGGCATGTTGACGTAGCTGTTTGTTGGCCATTGACAATCAAAAGAAGTTTAAAGTCCGATACGAATTTAAACGGTATATTATTAATGTTAGTCAATTCAAAGAGTAGCTTCATATTATCATATGTTTCTTGAATGTCAGGTACAATGCACAGCAATATTAAGCGATGGACGCTTGTCAATTTTGCTTTGTGACCTGCACTGCCACCTTCCGAATAGAGTTTTCTTTTTTTTATAGGAGATTCAAAATTATCTTCTTCATCACTACTCTGATTATTCTGAGATTTATTAGATTCGGATATATAATTTTCTGGAAGGATAGTCATGCAAATCTTAAAGAATCCTTGGCCACCATCTGCCATAATTTTAATTTCGTAATTGCCAATAAGCTTACGTTGTTCACATACGGAATCTAACAACTCTTCTGCATCAGCCCAAATTACAGCTCTTTTATGCTTCGGTTTATTTTTTTCAGTAACAAATTCAAACTCACCAGATTTATATACATTTTCTAAAGTTCTAGATTTTTTAGATACATGTGTTCGATAATCTATTGGTATAGATTTTTTCCAGCATTACTTCGTATAAAATTTGTAAGTTTTCTCATATGATTTGCTGAGGTTCCACTACTCGTTTGAAAATTGTCTAAACTTTCAGGTGAAAAACGTACTTGTTTTTCAATATGCTTACTGAAAACGATGTTTTGGCTTCTACCCTTAGTATTTAATTTTAGTTTAATATTTTTCTTACTTGATTGATATTTGTAAGTTTTCTTTCAGGATGGAATGCGCTATTTGCATTTTCTGTTTTTCAGGAAGTTTTTTTACTAGTAGCGAAATATTCTTCGAAGCTAAAACGTTCACGTTGCTAATATTAGGCCTAATAGGACGTCTACATAAATGTTGCTTTCCCTTATGGAGTTCTTCAAAACAGTTTTTGCATAATTTTATTGCATTATCTACTCTGTTTTCAATCTTTGTAATTTTTGAATATTCACTATTACTTGAATTAGCTGCATATATTCCATTAGATACTTTGTGACTCCTACCTTTGTGAACCTTTGTGTGGCCGATGGATCTGGCTATTAAACAAATGTAACAATAGCATATTTGTGGACTGATCTCAGAACCTCTTGTAACTTTTATTAGTTGAATGTCTTCATAATTAGGCATCACCAGTAAATGTCTTTTAACAATACCTTTCTCATGATCAGCTAAAGTAAGTCTGCAAGTAACGCATATGCTCAAGGGAAACTTACTGTCAGACAACGAAAAATTAGAATTTATATAAGTTTTGATGAAATCAACGTGCTTTTCATTTAAATGGAAAAAATCTACTTTTTTCTTCTCAAAAACAATCTTCTTTCCGCATGGAGCACAAACTTTTTGCCGATTTTCTTCGTGATTTAAGTAATGAGACATCTTGCCACAAGTGCGTCTAATAAAACTTGACAACTGAATTATTAAATGTCAAAATGAAGAATATAGTATTTAATATCCTTGGTTACTATATACACACACACAAGCATACAAATACATGCACCTATTCGCGCGCCTGGCGTTCATCTTCAATTTTGAGATATTCATGCAGATATTTCGAAAAAAAGAGCTGATATGATTTCAGTTTATTAAGATTTTTTATTCTATACGTGAAGACGAGCTAATCTACAAGGTCAGTTTTTGTCGTCATTTTTATAAAACCTACAGCTCGTTCAGGAACACTGTGAACATAAGGTAACTTTTTATTGCTACCCAAAAATAAATATCTCAAATATTTTTTTTTTTTCGTTTTTTCGGCCCACCCTAATGTACAATAAAATAATTATCCATTTTTAGTAAACATACAATATTATTTACTGAAAATTTTTTCAGTTGGTATTTTGATCGAAATTTGCAAATTATCCGATTTAACCGCTTCAAAATTTTACCCGCACAACATAACGAAAATACCCGATTTCCGAGTAAAATACCCGCAAACGGCAGTAGTGTAAGGAGAGCTATCTTGAAAACGCGGGAAGATGCCAGCACATGACAGATCAGCTGTGCTCCAATTGGTCACCTGAGAAAATCGATATTGTGTCTAAAAAGTGTTTGTAACAATATGGCGGCAAGTATTTGGTGATTTTCAGTCTGTGCGAACTGCTAAAGAACAGACCTTGTTGTGTGGGTTGTGGGTTAGATCAATATTTGCGTATAAATATAAACTATTAAAATAAAACGTACAGTGGCAACAATAGAAGCAAGTCAAGCGCATCGTTTAAAAAATATATAATAATTATTGTTATAATTATTACACCACAAATGTTATTATATAGGTAATTACTTATGCAATAAACTTGGCTTATTATTACCCCGGCAAAATGTTAATAAATACTTTCCTTTGTGTTTTATTTTATAATAATCAAATACAACCTCTCTGAATAATTTCGGATATTTATTTTAATCGCTATAGTTTGGTTCCTACCATTTCTCTGCTAAAAGTCTTATCATAAGACTCTTATGGTCTTATTAACTCTTCTAGAAGACTCCCAAATCTTTTTCCGACTTAATAAGTATTATTCAGACTTTTTAAGATAAAGTAAGACTTTAAAAACTCTTATTTTTTTTTTAAACTTTTTTAGAGAAGAAAAGTTCCTCAAGGGCGCGCTCGGGCGGCGTGGTTCGTCGTATGCCGACGTGATGACGCGTCAGCCCGCCGGCGGTGGCATACGACATCAATAGCAGACATCGGCCGTCAGGCAGCCAACGGACTATAGCCTGTCTGGACAAAAAAAACCTACAGGCGTTTTGAATTGGTTCAATCCTGAGGATGTCCTATAAAAGTCTCACGGTATACCTATGTAGGTCCTGAGAAAATCCTCTGAATGGCACGATATTTTAACACACCCTAAACGTATAGAACCATCATTCCCAACTAGCAATTTTATAAAACGTTTTATTATTGTACATTATCTCTCAGAAATGTTTTTAATGTATTTTTTCTACTCCCACCTTTAAAACGTCAATTATCGTACATGTTTCCATAACACTAAGAGACCTTTTAAATACACATTGACAAGTTGTGGCTTTACGGCGTTTTAGTCACGGGCTAAAGTTAGCTTTAAGTTAGTTGACCGTTAAAATAAAGTGCCCTTCTTCTAAAATAATACTAAATGTGAAAATTATTTTATTTTCTTAATACAAAAATACAAAAGCATTAAATAGTTTCTCAACGCCAATATTTGAAAAGTTTATATGAACATTGTACTGACCTTTTAATTTCGCCAGCAGTAAACTAGATATAACTTAGTCGGGCTTGGAGTGCACCGTGTAGTGCTAATAAAAAATTTTCTTCACTTTCACTGTTTTATCCATTTTCAAGGGATACATTTTTATTTATTATCTATGTTTATAACATATACAAATTTGTCATTTGACATTAACACAGATTCCCTTATTGTTTTATAGATGGCGCTCTACACAAATACTTAATTTAAATCATTTTTAGATCATTATAAGTATTTGTGGTAGAAAAAGTATACAGACAGAGACACTCATTAATTTAAGCAAGCTCGCTCGTGCCTAAATTAAATTCGTGTCTAAAATGGCGTTTATCAAACTTTACACATAATATACTCTTTTTGCATATCTTGCTTATCTTACGAAGATTTTTGTATACCTACATAAAGTTTTTAAATATATTTTGTAAGCTGCAGGAAATAATTTTCTATTAGACACTATAAAAATATTATTAATATCGCCAAATAAGTACAAAAAGTACGAAGCCATTTTAATAATATTAATTCTAAATATTATGTCATTTTAATAAATTGTGATGATATGTAGATACAGTAAATGTTTTTACTGCAAATGAAATTTTATCGTGAAGTTTTTAATAATGTTTAGGAAAATCGTTTAAAAAATTACCTTTATCAATTTTCCATTTTTTTGCCAATATATCCTAGGTAACATGATTTTTAAATTTTTATGTATTTACAAAGTGTATACACTTTATTTATAAATATTATTATAAATGCCATATTAAGTAGGGTAGGGTCTTTTTTTTAACAATTTTACATTATCAAGAGTTTTTTTACCTTGTCTAGCCCTATTTGATTTTGTTGGAAAAATATTTACTCCGCGCTTGTCCAACGTTGGTACCTTTCTTTTAACAAACTATAGGTATTCATTTTCATATCGCTCTTTCGATTTTTAAGGAAGGAAATTAATTGCAACTATTCTTGCCTCTTTAGCAAAATCTTGCGGCAGGTCTTCTTCGCTAAAACTCATTTTCAAAACGTACGAAGAATTTCAAATTTATGATAAACATTCTGACAGCTTATAAAAACTGTTATGTTTGTATTACCATAGCAACAAAGCGTTGTCAACATAACGTCGGTGACGCAACACCTACTTAATATTTTGTCATAATTTTATAGCCCCATACCGGGTTAGTAAAAGGAACCGGAACGCTTAGAATGTCTTAAAACCGTTAAAAGGTAATAGAAAAAACTATATACATACCTCAGGAGGAAAATGCGTTTCCTCCCTTGAATATTTAATGCCCTTCGCTTCGCGTCGGGCATCAAACTATTCGCGGGAGGAAAAGCACTATTTTCCTTTCATGGTACGTAAATAGCTATTTTTGTTCCTTCTGATTTATGGAACTCACCAACTGAAGCACACACAGAAAATGTGTTTGAACATTTTTGTAGAGAATTAAACGCTCTACAAAAACGGTTTCCTATGATTTTTTGCTACTCAGTTTTATCAAAAAATTGTGTTACCAACTGAGTGTAAAAACAAATATTTTTATCGATAAATTAATTAAATTAAATTGCTCAACTTATTTAAAATAAATGAATACAACATTTTGGTGGCATATCGAGTTATCAAATACTGAAAAGTACACGGATCCGAAGATTTTTTTTTTATTTCCACATACAAAGCCGTAAACCTTACTGGGCTGTTTTCGATGGGCCACCACCAAGAGCCAATATCACCTTCATAATAATATCACCTTCATAGGCGGTAAATATTTCACGCGAGCCGGACTTGTGTGGATGCGGAATAGGAGACTTTCGGGACCAAAGGTAACCCGGGATCCCGGGATCAGTCCCGAAAAAATATATATATCATTAATTTTAAAACCAATTTGAAATAAAGGAACAAACAAACTAACGAACGATACACAGTAAAAAAATATTTTAGTGTTCTCCCAGATGAAAGTTGTAGAGTGAAAAAGTTAGTGTAAAACATCACACTAATTTCAATCCTAAAATATATTTTTTCATCTAAGTGTTATGGAATGATAGTTTCCACATCAATCTAACTATACACTTAAATATTCATTTAACACTAGCCAAGCTCTGGCAGTGCACATTAGTGTAAATATGCAATCAAGGGGGTGTTCAGTTGACAAAAATGCAAACTTGTTTTGTTCATTGTTCTCTCAGAATTTGTGTTGGAAGAATGCATTAAGCTGTTTAGCAGTGGTTTATAATTATTAATTAAAGGTAAGTCAATTTCAAAGTATTATTACTCATCATGGTTTATAATTTCAAAAATTGCATTTTGTTTTGGTTCATAAGGTAGAAAATCGCGTTTTGTACAATAGTACAAACAAATTTCAAGAACAATTCTTACAATAGCTCAGTTTAATAAGTAAATCGTTTCTTTTTTTAATTTTTAGATGTTTTTCATGAGAGTAAAACATGTCCATGATGCCAAGTTTAATATCAATAATTTAGCCAAAACCTTAGCAGTGCGATACCAGCACATGGCATTTTATGATGACAACTTTAGCACTGAATTGCAAAGAGGACCTTCAAAGTTTTATTTATCACTGCAAAAATTTGGTACCTATATAATTATATAGAAAAATTTCCCGATTCGATAGAAATTTTAGTCACAAAATGGGTAAGAATTGGTTACCTGTATAAAACTACGAGATTTTAAGCTTGCTTTACAAAGAGCCATACAATTTACACCAATCTAAAAGCGGTTTCATATAGATGCGAAATGCGAACTGCGAATATTCGCATTTCGCAACTCCTATTTCATAATATGAAATAGGAGTTGCGAAATATTATAGATGCGAACTATTTTAGGGACATTTTTTTCTTACTAGGTGATATTTGCCATGGTATTTTAGGGACTTAATTTTCTCCCCAGGCGATATTTGCCATACTTGGTTAACATTTTCTATTTGTTGTTTTAAGTATATTGAGATTTTGTGTTTTTATTATGGATGAACAATTATACCAGTGGCAATTATACCATTGGTGACGAAGGCGTGCAATTGAGCTTATTTATTGTTGAACCGAAGACAGAATTAATTAATGCGCATGCGCATCACGACAAATTCGTGCGATTTTCGCAAAAAATTTTGAATCAATCTCAAGATTCACGCCCCCCAGATTTCAAATCTGTCGAAACGTCAAAACGCTTTTCCCGCCAAATCAAATGGACCAATGAAATGAATGAAATATTACATTGTCAATTGGTACTTTGTGCCAAACTATTATTTATTTATATTGGTCTTAAATCTTTAAATTCTGAGGAATTCAAGTTTTTTCGTATCGGTTTAATTAGTCCCTGCTTCCAACATTGGGGAACAACACACAATGCAAAAGTTTACGATTTGAGTAATTACTGGAGTTATATAAGGACAGCACATCTTTAAAAGGGTTATATTTATTCCATCTATACCCGTAGCCTTCGTCCCGATGCATCGCGATGCCAACTAAATCTTCAGTGACAGTCTCAAAATTAAAATATGAATCAAAGTCTTTAATTAAGTTGTTTATATATTGTATTCCTTTTTGTTATTTGCTGCATTGGTCGGGAGTTAATAAAAAAATCATTGTCAGAATTAGGATCCTGTATCTCCTCACGTATATCTGGAACATTGGAACTGTTTATAATTCTCATTCGTTTTAGCTCTTTCCATGTGTCTTTTGGGTTAAGACTTTGAAATTTATTTAAATAATATGCATTCTTTTCTGTTTTATTAATAACATTTGCTGAATTTCTTAATCGCGTGTAGTCTTTCCAATTTGAAACCGTTTAATTTTTTTCCATTTATTTAATGCTTTATCCCTTTCTAACCCCAAAAGCTTAGTATTTTCAGAAACCCATGGTGAATATTTTTTAAAACGTGTGGATGTTTTTAGGGGAATATGTAAATCAAAGAGATCAATAAGGCACGAATTCAAAAAAAATATTTTGTCATTAACATTATCTAACTCCGTAACATGATAAATTGGAAGTTGTGATAAATCCCTGCAGAAAAGATTGCAGTCAAGATTTTTATAGTCCCTATATTTAAATTGCTTTGGAGGTATATTAATTAAGTTTTTAAATTTACAATATACTAAGTCATGATCAGAGAGGTTGTGCATGTCTATAACCCCTTTCTCGGTAATGATGGAATTATCTGATGTTAAGATTAAGTCTATTAAAGTGGCGGTACTACCTGTAGTTCTAGTGGGCGAATCTATAATTTAATATAATATAACCTAAGTTATTTAACATTCCATGTAGGCATTTGGTTGCAGGGTTGTCAACTTCCAACTGATCTATGTTAAAATCACCTAGACAAAGCAAGGTGTTAAAGTCTAATGAAAAGTTATCAATAGTTTGTTTTAAAATGGAAATAAAATCTTTATACTTATTATTATCATAATTATTGGAGTTTCTTTGAGACCTATAAACAGTTCCAATTAAAATTTTTTATCAAAAATAATGGTACTTACCCAAAGCTGTTCTATTGCCAAGCTACTTGGTAATATTTTATATTTTATGAATTTCTGTATATACAGAGTGACCCATTTGAAAGCGGGCCACCCTCATATTTTTTATTTATGGAGTGATTTTAACGATTTTTTTTAAATGTGGAGGGGGCAAAGGGGTATTTTAAAGCCAAGCGGCGTCCAGTTTTTTTAAAAACGAAGGCCTACTAGATCACATTTAGAGGCTGAAAAATGCAGATTCCATATTAGCGATTTTTTTAGAAAAAATCCGCGTACGCCACTGGAATTGGCGTCCTCTGAAATAGATCTATACCAAGTTTCACGAAAAAATATTCAACATTAACGATTCTATGACTAAATTACTGTCAAGTTGTTTATTATCCATTAAGAAGCTTTTTATCTAGTACCTAGCTCATGCGATAATAAATGTTTTACAACAACTTTAATTAATAATAACATTTAATAGACATTCTTATAAAGACATTATTCTAAAATAATATTAAATTAACAAACATGAATTAATTTTAAATTCTAGATTTTTTAACCAACCAACCAAATCTCCATTTAATTGAATGCATTTATTGTATCGTCTTTCAATGTTAGACATTAGTCAATTGGTGTGGTCTAATTTCAGTGCATGCCTGTCTTATTCTTTCGCGGAGTTCTTCTGCGTTGGTTGGACGAGTTTTGTACACTTTTTCTTTAATAAACCCTCATAGAAAAAAATCTAGGGGCGTTAAGTCGGGAGACCTGGGAGGAAATTGTATTAATCTACTATTTCGCCCGATCCACCGATTAGGAAAATTTTCCTCCAGCCACGTTTTCACATCCCTGGCATTGTGAATAGGACAGCCATCTAACTGAAACAGTAGACCAACCACTTCTGCAAGTGGAAGTTCATCAATAGCATCCGAAAATTCATTGTTTAAAAAATTTAAAAAAACTCTGGCCATTCAAATTGCATTCAAAAAAGAAGGGACTATTATGAATATTGTTCATCCCTGTGGAGCTGTATTTTTAGAGCATGTTTAATTAAGACTAAGATTGTGGAGTCGAGATTTATTAATTTTAGTTAATGTATGTAAAACATTTATTATCGCATGGGCTACTAGATAAAAAGCTTCTTAATGGATAATAAACAACTTGACAGTAATTTAGTCATAGAATCGTTAATGTTGAATATTTTTTCGTGAAACTTGGTATAGATATATTTCAGAGGACGCCAATTCCAGTGGCGTATGCGGATTTTTTCTGCATTTTTCAGCCTCTAAATGTGATCTAGTAGGCCTTCGTTTTAAAAAAAAACTGGACGCCGCTTGGCTTTAAAATACACCTTTGCCCCCTCCACATTTAAAAAAAATCGTTAAAATGACTCCATAAATAAAAAAATTATGAGGGTGGCCCGCTTTCAAATGGGTCACTCTGTATATAAGCCCTCCACCGGCACCCTGGCGATCCAACCGCACTATATTATACCCATCTATTAATAACTCATCCGATAGAATATTAGGGTTAAGATGAGTTTCTGAAACGGTTGCAATAGAATTTTTTTTTTTTCAAAACAGTGTCTCTTAAATCAACAATTTTTGAGAATAATGAACGAATATTAAAATGACTACTTGTGTATCTATCTATACAAAAAAAAAATAATAATAACAATAAACTTTACCTATATAAAATGTACAAAAATTGGTAAATATATAGAAATGTATTTATACAAAAAAAAAGAAATAGAAAAAGTCAATATACAAGTACTGTACAAAAGATACTCCTTTTTACATTTAATATTTTAAATTTAAGATAACCTGCACAAAGTTAATTTCAGGACCTAAGTTACAGGTGAATAACATTAAATAGCTACCAAATATTCAAATAAAATAAAATAACTAACTGTATTTAATACCCATAGAAAAACAATTTTTTCTTTAAAGAACATAGTTAAATGTAAGCTTCGTTAAGCAATTTTAAATTTTTAAAGGAACAAAAAAAAAGAAAAAAAAAGGATAAATATTATTTATATATCCCAAAAGAAAAAAATAGGAATATGTAACCTAATTTGGCTTGACAAAGTATATAATTAAACCTAACCTAATCAATTTCATTGCTATCAGAGTCTGTGAAATGTGTTATATATAACACACGCATATATGCGTTATGGTTCCGTTAAGATCAACAAGAATTTTACCTTTGTTCGTCCAGCATGATAATCAGGGGGACAAAATCTTGCTATTAATCCTGTATTTCATAACAGATAGATGTGCGACATCATTTTGTAAGGGATGTTGTTTCTAATAATATAGTTGAGTTAAAGTATTTGTCTACTGATATGCCTGCGGATATTTTTACCAAGAGTTTAAACATTATTAGTTTGTTAAATGTTTAGGTTTAGTAGGTATATATATATAGGTATTTTGATTTTTTTTTGATCTAGGGGTGTTGTAATAAAGATCAAAAAAGATAATACAATCTATATAGTAAGGATGCCCTAAAACCTAATAAGATATAGTTTAGTTTTTGATATGAAATAAAAACTTAAAAACTTTCCTTAATACCCACCTCAGTAAATAACATACATATATAACATACATATATAATATATAAATATATGCAAAACGTATGACAGTTTAAATTACAATTTTAATAAAAATTCCAATTTGAAGTTGATTAGTATCAAATTGAATTTGTTTGTTTCCAATTTGACTTTGTTTATTCCCATTTTGAACGTGTTAGTTACCAATTCAAATTTGATTAATTCCAATTTGAAATTGTTACATTCTACATTGAAATTATTAGTTCCAATTTGAAGTTGAAAAGCTATAGTGTGTTTATAATATATTAGCAAAAATCTTTCATTATTGTTATTCGGATTCCACACCTATTTAACGAGTGTGCGAAGTGCGAAGTATCTGAAAAAAGATGCCATAACTAGTTTTCAAACTGAAATACAGTGAAATGGGTTAAAGTTATGAAATAAATCAGAAAGTGTTGTAGTAGTCCTATATATAGTCCAATATATTGTACCAAATTTCTTTATAATTTGGTTATTTCAGAATGGTGTGTTATTTAATTGTGTGCACACAATTTGGTACAATATAGGACTACTACAACACTTTCTGATTTATTTCATAACTTTAACCCATTTCACTGTATGGTTTTTTGTGTTCCTTTATGTAGGCATGTGTAAGTGCATGTGTTAATTTTTTTGTTTACAATTCTCTTCATTTAATTTACAAGAAATACTTTTGTTATAAAAAGGTTTGTAAGAATAAGGTCTTTTTTGAAAATTACAACAATTATGAATGAATTATTGACATAGAATTTTGTTATTAAATCTACAAAATGTCTGTAATAATTACAAACTATAGTTAAGTATACTTATTCAATTAGTTAACAGATTAATCTAATTACAGTTGGTTGTAAATTTAACATTAAGGTTTGTGGACCTGGATTAACATAAAATCTGGTTTATATTTAATTAAAATTAACAAATATTTTTTTACTGTGTATGTTGTGTTATCTACTAATAAATTAAATTTAAAATTTACTCAATTGTTGATACCTACGCTCTCCAGCTCTCCTCTTTACAGGTCACGAAACGCGTCATGTGCACATTGAAAAGCATACTATACACAGTAAAAAAAGATGCTTTCAGTCAAATACTGTAAGTTTAAACCAAAGCATTCATTGTTTTAAATAGCCACAAATAAATCATCTATTAGACTCAAGATAAGTTTATATTTGTGATTTAAATATATCATGATCTTAGAAAAAGTAAATGCGCGCTTTAAATTAAATGCATGTTATGACTTAGTTTAAAACTAATATATTCTTAAATGGAGAAGTTGGGCTTCTTTATGTAAATATATAATGCCTTTGTCGTAAGTATTGGATATTTTTTATAGAAAACTACGATATATTTAATTTAAAAATATATTAAATTTGACGCAAAAATAATGTTTTTTGGTTAAAATTTAACATATGGTTGATTTAAATGTATAATATTTTTGTTGGAAGAAATTCATGCTTTCATATTAAGGCAACGATGTGTTTAATTTAAATAATTTTTATACTTACTTTAAGGTCAAATTTAGATTTAAAGCAAAAATGTAATATTTTTTAATAAATCCTTTTATATAGGCTTTATTTGTACATGTACATTTTGTGTGTAAATAAACATTTTAATTTAAATAAAGCCTATATAAAAGGATTTATTAAAAAATATTACATTTTTGCTTTAAATCTAAATTTGACCTTAAAGTAAGTACCTATAGGTACTTATAGGTACCTATAGGTACTTATATATAAAAAATATTTAAATTAAACACATCGTTGCCTTAATATTAAAGCATGAATTTCTTCCAACAAAAATATTATACATTTAAATCATGTATACATAATGTAGTTTAAAATAATGTAATAAGTTAATTTAAGTAAACATGTACCTTATACACTTACATATATAAATATAGTAATATTATATTAGTTAAAATAAGCATTTAAGTTAATCCTTCTTTGCAGAATTAATTTAAAAACATTACATTTTTGCCTACAGTCTATAGACTACTATAGTAGATTAAGTCTACAGTAGAAAACAGCTTTAAATTCCTTTAGCTTGGATATATTACCATGATTTAAATTGTTTAAGAACTCCACTAAGTGGGTATGTTTTATTTTTTAAAATAAAGAAATAATACATTAAATAATTAAAAATCCATATTTATTTAATTATAATTATTTTGGTACAAATAATATAAATTTACAAGAGCATCATGAAACTAATCCTAAAATAACAAAAAATAAACATTCGCATATAAAATGAAACAAAAGATAAACCTTCGTATTTAAAATTAAACAAAAATAAACAATACGGTATCTTATAAAATATAAGATAGTATCTTAAAGATACCATATTTTAAATCTAACATATTACGATATTAATAATAATAATTTTAAAAGCAAAACAATAACAATACACATATTACTATTATTAATAACATATTACCTAACATTAAAAACGGGGATTAGATCTTCCAAATTACATTGTTCTAATAGTTCTTCCATATTTTTGCACAAACTTTTATAAACTACACCAGAGGAAACACATAAACGAAATGGCGGCTAAAAAGAATACCGGCACCGATACCGAAGCGAAACAGTTTCTGGTAACCCATTGGTTCCATAAGTCACGTGCTACTAAAATCTCGCGATAAAATATTTTAAACATACCATATATTTAAAATAAAATTATATTTTTAAATCAATTATACATATTATTTGTTTGAAGAATTATAATTTTAGTTTAAAACAAAAATATTACTTTGACTTGAAACTCTTGGTATTTTAGTATAAAATAAATCATATACTTAAATCAAAAATAAAATTGTATTAGATTAAATAACTTTATATTCTTAAAATCGAAGAAAAATATTACTTAAATCAAATATTTCAATATTTAGCTAAAGAAGCTTTTATTTGATAACGAAGATTTTTTATTTCTTGGAAAAAGAAAATTGCAAAGCTTAATTGAATAGGTCAATGCAGAAACTGAATATGTCCACTTTTTAGGGCTATTGAGTTAAACATGGATTTACTATAAGTAAAGGGAGCCCGATCGAATGGCGTAGAAATTTCACATGTCACGGTAATCTAGAATATACAAAGGCGTTAATATAGTAGAGAAACTGAATATGTCCAGAACATATGTCCACTTTCTGTTCAGTTTTTCTTATTTATCTCAAAACTAGATAGGTAGGACATATTCAGTTTCTGCATTGACGTATTCAATTGAAAGATATATTTTTAAACTAAATAATTGATTATTTCACTCAAAAATATATTTCCAATTATAGCAATTTTCTTAAATTAAGAATATTAGTTTTTACTGTGTAGTATAGGGTATACCCTGTATGTACAAAAATAAGTAATATAGGGCAAAATATTATTTTAATTGTTTAAAACAATAAGAAAATATAGTTTGTCCTTTAATACTTATTATTGCAGATAAGGGGGTTTAGCTTAGCACGGCACACAATATGTACTATGCTCCACATATATTATACCTATGTATGTCAGTATACTAAACAGTGTTTAGTAAACGTTGTTGTATTTTACTATGTTTCAGATATATGAACAACTGGACCAGACAGGGTCAGTTTATAGTACAAAAACTGTTGCTGCACAAAAACAACGAAGCAATAACTTTGAGAAAACTGAAGTCAGTGCTTAAAGAGCGACAATTATTGGCGGAAAACATTCACGCCGTCGATTTCGATCAACTGACGATAGAAAATAAGAATTTAAAGACAAAAATCGACCAACGAAGCAAATTCGTTAAGGAATTAAAAAAACTAAACGGTTGGGCTAATGTTATTTTGAGCAACTCCAGGTACTTTTTGCAGAGCCAGTTTAACGATATTAGCCAATTTAAGTTTTTGAAAGAGCAGTCGGAAAATCGGCGGGAAAATATTGACAAGGAATCTGTGAAAGTACAGGGCGAAATAGAAGATGCCAAGAAGAAATACGAAGAATGTAAAAGTATAAAGGAAAATTATATTGTATGTCAAAAATACCATTTTAGATTTTTTATTTTCATAAGCTTCTAGATGCCAGATACAATGGAGTACGTGGCAGCGAAATCAAATCTGAGAAACACATATAAAAAATTAAAAGTTGTAGAAAGACAACAACAAATTTTGGACGTAAATTTGACCATAAACTTTTGTTTATTGCATAATTAATTAAAATATTTCTAGATTGCTTTAAACGCTTGCACGGGCCAAATGAAAAGCATACTAAAAACGAAAAAAATCGACACCAAATGGTTTGAGTAAGTTATAAATGTTACAAATAATACAAAATTTTAATTTATTTGTGTTTAGGAGTTATAAAATAAGCGATAATCCATCGTTTAGCGAATTTAGTGATGGTGAATTTAAAATGTAATAAAGTTATATACCCAACTTAAAATAAAATGACTGATTTCCCCATTCATTTAAAAAATTCTGCCCTGCACTTTATTGAAAAAACCTTTAAAATATCAATACCGTAAACTTGGGTAAATTAGATTCACTGTAACTTTTTACAGGATAGAGATAATTACTTGTTCTTGGTGTCATTTATAGGTGCTAGTATGTCAGATCTTAAAACTTTGCAACTTTCAAAAGTAAAAAAAGGGTGGCCAAAGTTATAAGACAAAGTTGAGTCACTTTGGCCACCCTTGTTTTTTTGAATGAAAATGCAAAGATAACCCAGATAATAGTCGACTTTGGCCACCATTGTGTATTAGTATGGTATAGTATATTATAATATATTTATTTTAAAATGTTGCGAGTAAAAATTCCAACAAAAATAACTCGACAAAAACAACTATAAAATACGACGTTGACTATATAGACTAGAGCTAGTAGCTCTACAATTAATGTTTTATACAGTATGACCTTTTTTCATAATTTGTTAAGCCTTGTTACAAAAAAAAAATAAAAATATAAGCTTATATGTAGGTACTAATCATTTTTATATTCACTATAGTGTATAAAAACATAAAAAATTGAAAAATGATACCTAGTAAGCACCAAACACTCGGCAAACAGTCAGCCACCGTTCGGTATGGGCTGTAGACCTGTGCACAGTGGTCCCAAGCGCCCAAAAAGCTGGCAAAAAAAATCAAATCGTGAGTGAAAATGAAAGTAAATTTCTTTAGTTTTTTTTGGACAAGGAATCCGAACCAGCATTAAAATTTACAAAAACAAAATGGCCAACACAAAATGGCGGACAAATTTGACAAAAATTGTGCTATCCAGAAATCCAAATCAGATTTAAAAATGTCCAAAAACAAAATAAACGTTACAAAATGGCGGACAAATTTTTACAAAAATTTTCCATTGTCAAGGAAATCGAAAAAGGCGATTTTCCAAAATTTTTATTTACCATCTTAAATGAGTGACGCATCTTAAAATTTGTCAAGTTTGGTATCATTTTTCATTTAATACCCATGTCAATGATGTTGTAAAGAAATATGTAATGCCCCATCTTAAAGCGATCGTCATATTGAATTTAGAATAATGGGTCAGACTCTTTGAATAAAAAACCTCAGGAAGGAGTAAATGATAGAAAATAGCTGACCGCACAGGGAGCTAACCAATTGGTCGCCACAAATGGTGGACTATCGTTTCCGCCAGCTATAACCAATAACCAATTGGTCGCCACAAATGGCGGACCATCGTTTCCGCCAGCTATAACGTTTAATTCTTTGCAAGGTTTAATTATTAAACAACAGAAACGCATAGAACAAACCATAAGCGCTATTAAACAACAAAAAAACGCTATTAAACCAAAAACGCTCAAACAGGTAAGTAAACAAACACAAACTGTCAACTGTCAGAAAAAATGACTCATAATCGGACTCCTAAAATGGCGACTTCCTTCGTAAATTTATTACATTAACGAGATTCGGCAGGGTCCTTCCTGAGGTTTTTTATTCAAAGGTCAGAGTGGGGCAAAAGCCTAAAAGGTTGGCATTAAATCTTTTGTTGGTTATTTAGATACGAAATACATGCTCTCTAAAAAAGGAATTAGTCAAAAATGACTAATTTAATAGTTATTAGTGGCTGCTTTTTCACTTGTTCCATGGTTAACCATGGAATAACATGGTATCCCAAAATTTAACAGCCAATTCTTATGAAAAATTGTCCCCTGAATCCGAAAATATTAAAAGTTAAAAAAGAAGAACAGTTTTTGAGATAAAGTCAATTTTCGATTTAATATGGAATACTATATCTCAAAAACTGCTCCACTTTCATAATTTTTGACGGTATTTTCGGATTCAGGGTACAATTTTACATAAGAATTGGCTGTTAAATTTTGGGATACCCTTTTATTCCATGGTTAACCATGGTACAAGTAAAAAAGCAGCCACTAATAACTATTAAATTAGTCATTTTTGACTAATTCATTTTTGGAGAGTGTAGAAAAAATATATTATATATATACAGGGTGTCCGGAAATTAGTACACTATACTTTTACAGCAGATTCTACGTGCAAAAATAAGAAAAAAAGTCCCTATAAACATAGTTTAAGAAATGCCTCTTAAAGGAGATACAGTCCCCAAAAGGAAAGCCCTGAAGATTATTCAAGATATTTAATATCTCCATAACCGTTAAAGATAGAAAAGTGAAATTTGGCCAATTAATTTCATGAGGTTTGGGTCAGATTGATAGGAAGTGGGGTTAAAACCACCTTATTTTTTTTGTACGTATCTTGTACCAGAATTTGATGTCAGATTATGAAATTTTTGAGTTTTGCACATTAAAAAGGTCATCTTGTTAAACTTTGATAACATACACCGTTTTCACTTATAATCGATTTGAAAATTATTTTTCTTACTACCTCGACTCAAAATACGTTGTTTCGTCCCCGATTCCACGGCAGAAAGTTTACGTTTCTTGCATTGGTCAAGCTACACGCGCACACTCTAATAGCGGGAGTAAAAATTTTTTAGTTGTGTGCTTAACATTCAAATTTCGTACTGCCAACATGAGAAACACAAAAATATGACAGTTTTAAACCATAATTTTGCAATTATAACAACAAATAAACAATTTATGTTTTTACTTTTTTACTTTTTATGTTGTTTTAAGTGTTTAATAGTACTTTTATTTGTTATAAAGTAGTAATTTGTTAATTAAAATACAACGTTTTATTTTTACTGTATTGGCACCGCTGAATTCACGGCCTACTGTTATTTATTTATCAAGCTCTTCAAATGGAGATAGGTACATAAATACACATTTAATTTTTTCCCGTATTTTCGGCCGGGTTGTATTTTCGGCCGAGGTAGTAAGAAAAATAGTATACTCTACACGGGCATCATGGCGCGCAGTGCAGGAATCTCACACTTTCTGCCCTTGTAGTGTAATATACTATTACATGGCATAAAAATTCAGAATTAAATCACAACCATAGAAATGGACTCGCGTGGTCCTTGGAATACGGCTGCCATGTTTAGGAAAAAAATAGAATAATTCAAGACAGGTAACAGTTTCATGTAGTAAGTGACAGGGTGTTTCTACTTTTTTATATATATTAGATAAAAACCATATTTAGAAACAATAGGTTTTCTACTTTACGCCAGTAGGTGGCAACCAATATTGCAAAGGCTGAAATGACGTCCATCTCGCCACCGAGCCGGGCTCGAAGCGCGTCTCCGAATTTGTTCTTCGTACAGCTTTAGGATTGTCTACAGCCCAAACATGTGTATTGCAAAAATTATTTATTCCATTGCGGGTAAACATGGCTTCATCCGTCACCAAAATCCATCCTTTTTTTTCTTTGGCCGGCGGAGAAATTCTTTACGAACACTCGGTTCCTCTTGGGGCCCCGAGTAGTGTGGGACTCCGTCTATTGACGTATACCCACTAAAACTCCCACGTTAGGTGGTTCAAAGCCCTGCACTGCGGTTTGCTTTCGCAATCCTATTGTGCCCTAAATGGTATTACTTCCATAGCTCTAGCTCCGTTGCTTCTAAGAAGCGCAGTAGCCGAGGCAGTGGGAGCAATTTTAAAAGTTCTGGTGTGAATTTAGACTCTCCCAGGTGTGTTCCTCTGAAGGTGTTGAATCCCTCACATTGACACATAATGTGAAGAGGTGTTTCCTCTTCTTCTTCGCAACCTCTACACAAAGGGTCATCTATCATCCCCATTATGTGAAGGTGTTTTTTGAATGGAGCATGGCCTGTGAGAAGACCTAATGCTTTATTTAGTTGGGTCCTGGTATATGTCCTCATTGGTTTCTTCCCTTCAGCAGATGGATTGTTCAAAAGTGCTTTCGAATGCTCCAGATCAGACAGGCTTGTGTTGTAGTTCTCTCCAGTCAATTAGTTTTTTCCTGGACGATTCTTGGCTGGTGCCGCATGTGGGTTTCGGCCCCATTAGCATGGTTTCGGCTTTATCAGCTGCGAAGTTTGGCTTCCACCTCATCGAACGGTTTCTGCCTTCTTCTTTCACTAGGATCATAGTTATCTGGTTTTGTGCTTCGGTTAATGCCGTCATATCTCTCAGACATTCTAGTACGGCCTTCGAATTGATTTTAAATGCCTCCAGTGCCTGGATTGGTTCTGGTTCGTGTGTAATGATGGTGAGCAACTTCTCCGTGGGATTGCTCTCCCTCATTCGTTGGAAACCCAGCTGTATGGCAATGATGCCCGCTTGAAGATCAGTTATCTCTTTTCCCAGGTTTAGTATTTCTTGACTGCCCTGTTGAGACACCTCTTTTATGCCCGCAGAAACACCGGTCTTTCAACGTTTGTGTTCTACGTACCAGATTAGGTTTCCTTCTTGTCGGGCAATCTGGTTGTTCATCTCCTCAGCCTTTATCATTTTTTAAATAAAAGCTTTATTGAAGTGTTTGGCCTTGGCTTTGTCTGTTCTAATGGCTAGACTGCCAGTATTTTCTAGCTCTTCAAATATAGCATTATGTCTGATGTTGGAAATAATTTCGGCATTATTTGAGATTAGTCGTTGGGCTCCCGCCAACGCTTCAGCTTTAATCTGAATGTGTAGAGGGGCGAGTCCTAGTATGTTCTCCATGGCTGCGGTCGGTGTAGTTGTCATTGCACCAGTTATTCCCAAGCACGCCAGTCTTTGGATTCTGCTGAGTATCTGTTTTACAGTCCTTGTTTTTGTTGCGCCACCTAGGTAATTATGGGTCTGACCATAGCTGTGTACACCCATTGTACCATGCCTGGTGACAGTCCCCAAGATTTTCCAAATGTTCTTTTACGTTGTTATGTTTTCTATATGCTTCCGATAGGTGAGTTTTTTATTCAGTATTACTCCTAGATATTTAACCTTGTCTATCAAGGGCAGCGTTTTCCCGTAGAAGATTAGATTTCTCACTGGATCCAAGTTTCTTTTACGAGAAAAGGCAATAAGAGAAGTTTTTGTGGGATTTACCCGAAGTCCCTTCTCATTGCACCAGTTTTCGACAGCGTTTAGCGCTCTTTGCATTTTGGTTAACACATGAGCTGTGTTGCTGCCTCTGATAAAAAGTACAATGTCCTCCGCATATCCTATTGCGTATATTTCTTTATTTTCCAATCTTGTCAGTTAACTGTTTGTAATATATTATATGATTAGAGCCACACTGTATATACATTATAGTTGAAGCGCACGGTGGCAGCGCAGTTTTTTATGTATAACGTAGGGGGGACAAGAAATTGTAGAATATTAAGTTAGTTGTAATTTGGTAATGAATAAATAAAGTTTTAAGTTATTAAGGATACATGATTTTTATCCACACAGTTCTCTCCCGTATTTTAATATTCAACGAAGAATATTACAGTGGCGACGAGGATTTTGGAAAAAAGAAAAGGGTCTTAATAAAATCCAGAAAAACGTGGTCACAATGGCGTCCATTTCCGGTATAGGCCATCTTCGCGAATTTAATCCAAGCTCCTGCGAATGGAAAATTTATCAAGCTCAACTCACTCAATATTTTATAGCAAATAATATTACAGACGATTCAATTAAAAAAGCAATTTTGCTTAATTGTTTATCGGAAAGTAGTTATCAACTGGTAAGCAATCTCAGTATTCCAAAGACTCCGGAAGAAAATGTGTTTAAAGAGTTAGTCGGACTGTTGGACAAACATTTTACTCCGGCTAAACTAATATTTCCGGCCCGTCAAAAATTTTATAATGCGGTGAAGAGCAAGGAAGAAAATGTAGTGGAATGGGCATCACGGGTACGGCAGCTGGCGAGCACCTGCGAATTTGGAACCGAATTATCCACTATCATGAGGGATAAGTTTATTATGGGATTCGAAAAAGGAAAAATTCTCGACAAGTTGTTTGAACAAACCGCTGCAGACCTATCTTTTGAAAAGGCCGTCGAAATCGCCTCCAACAAAGAAGCCAGCATAAGCAAGGTCAGTGTAGTGTCGGTGAAAAGTGAGCCGGAGGTTTTTCAATTAAGACAACGGAGGGATTTCCTGAAAAATCCGCCCCGCAGAGGTTTCAGACAGCAGGATACCACAACGAAGCAGCCTGCCTTTCACAGTCGCAGCCATGTTTCCCGTAGCACTCCCTCCACATCATCGAGATCAGCAGTAGGGGTAAACCGTGAATGTGACGCGTGCGGAAGAACCCATGGAGGGGAATGCAGGTACAAAAATTATTTTTGCGATAAATGCGGTGTCAAAGGTCATTTAGCAAACAAGTGTAAAAAGTTAAGAAATAATTTTTTGGCTGATGTTGACAATTTATTCAATTTAAATTCTAATAATGTTGATCCAATTTCGTTAGTAATAGATGTTAATAATGTAACATTTCAATTTGAATTAGATACTGGTGCCAGCGTTTCTGTAATTTCTGAAAATTTCAAATTAAAATATTTTTCTGATTTGCCGCTTGTTCCCAATGATAAAACCTTGTCTACTTATACAGGTAGTCATATAAAACCAATAGGCAGGATTAAAGTCGAGGTATCATATAAAAATAAAACCGATAGTATGTTTTTATATGTAATTAAAGAAGGTGGACCTCCACTTTTAGGAAGGGATTTTTTCTATAAATATAATTTAACTTTAAATGCACTGTTGAATGGTAACAATATAATATCAGAATTGTGTAAGGAATTTCCGAAAGTGTTTAGCACTGATTTGGGTTTCTATAATAAGGGTTATATAAAATTAAATCTTAAACCGAATGCAATACCTAAATTTTTTAAAGCACGGCCGTTGCCGTTTGCTTTGAAAGATAAAGTTGAAGAGGAACTTAATCGATTAATTAAATTAAAAATTTTAACTCCTGTGGCATTCAGTGAATATGGTACGCCAATTGTACCTATATTAAAGTCTGACGGTTCTATAAGATTGTGTGGTGACTATAAAGTTACGGTTAATCCAAATTTAGAAATAGATAAATATCCTTTACCAAAAATTGAGGAGCTGTTTGTAAAATTACAGGGGGGTAAATATTTTACAAAGTTGGACATAACCAATGCGTATCAGCAAGTTGAATTACACCCGGATTCAAAAACATTAACAACTATTTCTACTCATAAAGGTCTTTTTTATTATAATCGTTGTCCATTTGGAATAAATTCAATGCCATCATTATTCCAAAAAATTATGGAAACAGTTATTCAGGGCTTGGAGGGAGTAGTTTGTTTTTTAGATGACTTACTGATTACTGGGAAAGATAAAAATGAACACATTTTAAAAGTTAAAAAGGTTTTGAAACGGTTAGAGGAAAATGGGTTTACAATTAAAAAGGAAAAATGTTTGTTTTTACAGGAATCAGTAAAGTATTTGGGTTTTAAAATAGATTCGGAGGGACTTCACACTTGTAAAGAAAAGATTGAGGCAATTGTAAATGCAAAGGAACCATCAAATATAACACAATTAAAGTCGTTTTTAGGTTTAGTAAACTATTATAACAAATTTATACCAAACAGCGCTACAGTTTTAAAACCATTGTATAAATTATTACAAAAAAACGTAGACTTTGATTTTAACGATACGTGTAAAGAATCTTTTAAAGATATTAAAAACATTTTAGGTTCAGCCAAAGTTTTAATACATTTTAACCCTAACTTACCTATACAATTATGTACGGATGCTTCGAATTATGGAATTGGTGCTTTAATTACCCATGAAATTGAGGGTACATTAAGACCTATTGCCTATGCATCTAGGACCTTATCGGCGGCTGAAAGTAAATATAGCCAAATTGAAAAGGAAGCGCTAAGTATAATTTTTGGAGTGCAAAAATTCTATCAATATTTATTCGGTAAGAAGTTTACGTTGTATACTGACCATAAACCACTGGTAACAATTTTTGGCCCCAAAAAGGGCATTCCTGTTTATGCAATGAACCGATTGCAACGTTGGTCTTTGATTTTATCTAATTTTAATTATGATATTAAATATATAAAATCACAGCATAATTTCGCAGATTTTTTATCTAGGGCGCCATTAACTGCTGCAAGTGGTGAAATTTCAGATAATTGGGAGAGATGCGAAATTAATTTTATTAGCAACAATGAAACGTTACCAGTAGATATAAATATGGTTAGAGAACTAATTATAAAAGATGAAAATATTAAGGAAGTAATGCGGTATATTTTAAAGGGGTGGCCTAAAACTATTCCGATACATTTAAAATCATATTACAATAACAAAACGTCATTAACTATTAAGGAAAACTGTTTATTTTTCGGTTCTAGAATTTTTATACCATTCTCATTAAGAAATAAAATTTTGAATGAAATACACAGGTCACACATGGGCATATGTAAGTTAAAAGGTATAGCACATTCATATGTTTGGTGGCCTGGGTTAAATAACGATATCGAAAAATTGGTAAAAAATTGTAAAGCGTGTCACACACATAGAAATAACCCTGAAAAAGCGAAATTAATAAATTGGGAATATCCATCGCAACCTTGGGAGCGACTTCATATAGATTTTTTGGGACCTTATAAAAATAAATTTCTTTTAGTAATTATAGATTCATATTCAAAATGGTTAGAGGCATTTTTTACGAGTACTCCAAATAGCTTAACAGTCATTAAAATTTTAAGAAGTCTATTTGCGCGTTTTGGTTGTCCAAAAACATTAGTGACGGACAATGCAACGTATTTTGTTTCTAATGAATTTCAATATTTTTTGAAAATGAATGGTGTCAATTTTAAAAAAATACCTCCATTTTCCCCCGCCACCAATGGTGCAGCTGAAAATTCAGTTAAATCAATTAAAAACGCATTAATAAAAGGGGAGATGGAAGGTAACAACGATTTGGACATAATTTTATCTAGATTTTTAATGGATTATCGTAACGCACCACACTGTACAACGGGAACGGAACCGTCAACTTTAATGTTAGGTAGAAAAATAAGAACGCGGTTAGACTTATTGTTACCCGATAAAGAAACTAAAAATAAAACTCCGGATTGTGTGTCAAAAAGTATGGCAAGGCAACAGAAATACTATAAGGGAAAAAGGGACAAACATTTTAATATTAATGAAACGGTATTAGTAAGAGATTACAGAACGGTAAAAACATCTTGGATAAAAGGTATTATTAAGAAAAAAATAGGGCCTAGGACATATTTGGTTTTGATTCCAGAACTTGACAAGACATGGCACCGGCACCTAAATCAAATTTTAGAATATGGTTGTTTAGTTGTTAAGGATAGTGTAAGTGATAAAGAAACTATTGAGTCAGATGTAGATAAAATAAATAAGGAAAATGTAAATATTGAAAATGTAAATAATGTAGATTTAAGGGTTAGTACTAAGGATTCTGAAAATAAATTTAATACTCCGCGTCGTTCTAAAAGAACTAGAGTTCAGCCTGATAGATTGGTTTATTAAAGTTATTTTTAGAATGGTAAGGAGGTGTAATATATTATATGATTAGAGCCACACTGTATATACATTATAGTTGAAGCGCACGGTGGCAGCGCAGTTTTTTATGTATAACGTAGGGGGGACAAGAAATTGTAGAATATTAAGTTAGTTGTAATTTGGTAATGAATAAATAAAGTTTTAAGTTATTAAGGATACATGATTTTTATCCACACAGTTCTCTCCCGTATTTTAATATTCAACGAAGAATATTACACTGTTCGATAAGAGGTTCCATAGCAGGGGTGAGAGCACCCCCCTTGTGGTGTCCCTCTGCACACTTTAGCTCTAACAGTTGTGTTGTTAAGAGTGGTTCTTGCTCGTCTTTGAGCCAGCATCTGTTTGATCCATTTGCCAACTAGAGGTTCTATGTTGCGATCTCTTACTGATCGATTTATTGAGTCATATGACATGTTGTTAAACGCTCCTTCGATATCCAGGAATGCCCCAAGGGCCACTTCTTTATTGTCTAAAGATTGCTCAGCCCTTTGGGTTATCTCATGTATGGCAGATTCGCAAGACTTGCCTGTTTGATAGGCAAATTGATTTCGGTGTAGAGGCCTTCTGTCCAGTACTTCTTCCCGTATATGTTGCTCTATCAGTTTTTCTTCTGTTTTTAGAAGAAATGATGTTAGGCAAATTGATCGGAAGGATTTTGGTTTGTCATAGGAGGCTTTTGCTGGTTTTGGTATAAAAACCACCATTGCCTCCCTCCATCCTTCCGGTATGTGATTGAGAGCTAGGCTGGCTCTTAGGATTTTGCACAGTATTGGTAGCAGCAGGTCTTGGCCCTGCTGTAACAGGGCTGGTATGATTTCGTCAGTTCCGGCAGATTTAAATGGTTTGATAGTTTTTATTGCCCATTTGACTTTTTCATATGTAATTATTTTTCTCGATAGAATCCAGTCCTCCTTTTTACCCCTCTTGATTTCAAGTGTGGTTTGGTTTTGGATTTCCGAATTTTCGAGTATGATTGATCCTGGAAAGTGGGTCCTCAGCATAAGCCTAAGTGTCTAACTTTCAGTAGTCGTGTGTTCTCCTTCTGGTTTTAGGCATGTTCCCAGGGTCTGCTGTGGCCCTTTGGTCATGGCTTTATGCAGTCGGGAGTAGGCCGGTATCTCTGATAGTTCCCGGCATGTTTTTTGTTATATTCGGTTAAGTGGTGTCTGTATAGGTCCCATCTTCCCGTTCTTTTCGCTGTGTTGAACAGCTTTCTTGTTTTCTTTCTGCGGTTTTCTAGGCCCTCTTTTTGTTTTGAGCAACGCAGTGGACATGCCCGCTCGTAGGCATCCGAGTCAGTGAATAATTCAAGATCAAAGGTATATTTCGCCTCTTTTGAGCAGCTCTCCAAATTACGTTCTAGTACCTCTTTATATAGGTCCCAGTTCGTTATCCTTGGGTTAAGGTTAAACCTTATGTATCTGTGGTCTGACAGACTAATTTCATTCGATACATACCACTGTTTCACCAGTTCTCTTATGCGTCCTTTTGACAGTGTTAGATCGATTACTTCTCTTCTTGCCACGGTTACGAAGGTTGACTCATTCCCAGAATTAAGAATATTAATATCTGTGGAGAGACAGTAGTTGAGTAGTGATTCACCACGTTTGTTGATGTCAGTGCTCCCCCACATTGTGTGATGTGCATTGCCATCACATCCTATTATCAGGTTAGCCGATCCAAATTGTTCCACCAGAGACCTGAACATGGCGGCTGGTGGTTCCCCTTGTTGGTCATAAGGAAAGTACGCCGATGTAAGTATTACATCTTGTTGGCTCCCTTCTAATGTTAGATTTAATCTTACTGTCGCTGTGTCTTTATCGCAGTAGGTCCACAGTGGCCTAGCATCCATGTTACCTCTGACGAGAATACAACTTCTTGGGTTCGTCATATTGGTGTTCACATACGGTTCCTGAATAAGGGCAATATTAATCTCGTTGGCGTCCATAGATTTGCATAGGGCCGCTGTTGCTGCCCTGCAGTGATGGAGGTTGATCTGTATTATCCTCACTACCATGC
The DNA here is from genome assembly GCA_921294245.1 of Brassicogethes aeneus. Taxonomy (NCBI): domain Eukaryota; kingdom Metazoa; phylum Arthropoda; class Insecta; order Coleoptera; family Nitidulidae; genus Brassicogethes; species Brassicogethes aeneus. The sequence continues at coordinate 56,671,889 of OV121133.1, read as the reverse complement.
GGGGCGATTAGAGTATAGACGAGGGCTCTTTTTTTAAGCAGTATAATTGTTGAATTTGAATTTCAAAGTATCAAACTTGCGAATAAAGTTGTAGTGATAAATACTCGAATTAGCAGTGACTTATTATCAGTGTAATTATCAATAATTAATTAAAATGGCAAGTGTATGCACTAAATGTACGCAGAATATCAACACAAAATCGCCGGGTTTACAGTGCGGTTTTTGCTCAAGTTTTTTCATGCGAAATGTGTATCAATAAATAAGGAACAGCTGGCTACGTTTCTTGACGTACAGGGGTCAATCTATAAGTGCGAAAACTGTCGATTAAAAAACGTAGGATGTGCAACTTGTACAACAATGATGGATGCTATTAATAATCTTCAGGCTACAATAAAATCTCTTCAGTCTGAAATACAGACAATAAAACGTAAGGATTCAGAGTCGATGGAAGCTGTAATCCAGGAGATAGCGGATCGTCAAAAACGACAAAATAACCTTATATTATACAATGTCCCTGAACAACAAGGAGGAAACCCTGCTGGTAGACGTGCTACAGATTCAGAGAATATTGTTGATATTCTGAGAAAAATTGTTCCCGATATTCCCATAGAGAACATTAAAACTAACAGGCTAGGAAAATCCTCTGGAGATAAAACTGCTCCAATAAAAGTGGAATTTTCCTCAAAAGAAATTGTATTTACAGTTCTAAAAAACAAATACAAACTTAAGCAAAACGACAGCCCTTATACAAATCAGCACGGATAAAACGACTTTGGAAAAGCAACACTTCAAAGCGATTATTCAAGAACTAAAACAGCGTCAAGAAAACGGGGAAGATGACTTATTTATAAAATATATAAATGGTTATCCAACTATATCAAAATCAAAAAAGTAAATAATAAAATAGGACATGCCAATCTAAGATCTTTAAATAATTGTTTCGATGTTTTTAAAGACATTATACTTGAAAATAATATTTCTATAATTAGTGTATCCGAGACATGGCTACATAAAGATATTCCATCTCAGTTTATTTCAATCCCTAAATTTAATGTAGCTAGACTTGACCGCGATGGTCGAGGCGGAGGAGTTGCATGCTACCTGAGCGCTACTTACAAATATACTCCTTATCATTCTTCAACAAATCAGGAAAACATAGAACAATTATGGTTAATGCTAAACTTTAATAAACAAAAACTGGCCTTGGGAGTTATTTATCGACCACCCAGTAAAAGTGTAGAGTTATGTTTAAGTGAATTACAAGTTGTGCTAGAGCGCGCTTATGTGGAAGCGGATTCTATTATTTTAATTGGCGATATAAACATTAATCTTTTAAATATAGCAAATAGTGATACAAAAAAGTTTTTTAACCTGTTGGATAGTTTGCGCCAAACGGTTGATGCTCCTACCAGAATAACACAAACCAGTGAGTCTTTAATAGATATAATTTGTATATATTTGTGAATTTGCGTGTCAAAAAATTTGTTTGTTGATAAAAATCAGACTATCGATATGCAGGGAATTTCTGATCACCTGTGAAATACGGGCAGAAACAGTAGCGGTAAGTTGTGAAACAATTTATTATAGACCTTTAAATAATATCGATTTGAATAGCTTTGCACTTGATGCAATTTATAATGTACCTTGGGACAACATTAATAGCTGTGAAGGTTTAAATAAAATTGAGATTTTAAACGGATTAATAATTGATTTATTTGACAGTCATGCCCCATTGCGTAGTTTTTCGACAAAACATAAATACCGCCCTTATATAATTTACAATATCAAATTAATGATCATTAATTAATCATGATTAAGGAAAAAAATAAAGCACACAAAAAATATTTAAAAAGCAAAACAGCAGAAAATAGATACTACTATGTGGAATTGAGAAACTATGTAAGTGGTGCAATTGATCGTGAACGTAAAGCATATATGCAGTTTGTCATATCACGGAATAAAAACAACCAGAAACAGCTTTGGAAAAATCTTACAAAATGGGGTGTGTGTACCAAGTCCAAACTCAGTAACAACTATTTGCCGGATAATTTATGTAAGCCAGAAGACATTAATGAATATTTCTTAAATGTTGCAGGGCAGTCAGATATAGATCAAAATATCTTAAGGTTCTATGAAAATAATTTATTAAACAACAATAAATTCAGGTTTAAAGAAATAAACAACAATGACATCCTAAAAGCTGTTAAGTCCATTAAATCTCAAGCTATAGGTGAGGACAGCATAGGCATAAGTATGATTAAATTAGTCTTGCCTTATTGCATAGATTTTGTTAACAAAATACTTAACGAATCCCTAAGCAAGGGCGTATTTCCAGATATCTGAAAAATTTCAAATATTATGCCTCTACCAAAAGTTGCAATTCCAAAAACATTTAATGAACTTCGCCCTATTAGTATCTTGCCAGCATTTTCAAAAATTTTGGAAAAAATTGTTGCTCTTCAAATTAAAGAATTTTTAGAACACAACTCTATATTACCTGAACAACAATCTGGATTTAGGCAAGGACATGGTACACACACGGCTCTACTTAAAGTCACTAATGACTTGATTCAAAACTACGATAAGTCACGATTATCCTTTTTAGTTATGTTAGATCAAAGCAAGGCTTTTGACCTGGTTAATTTTAAATTATTATTGGCCAAATTAAAATATTTAGGCTTGGACTTATCGGCGTTGGAGTGGTTCCGGAGTTATTTGGTGGGTCGGAGTCAAAAAGTAGTAATTAAAAACAATACTATAACTTCCTCGTCTTTAAAAAATACAACTTCCGGTGTTCCACAAGGTAGTATTTTGGGCCCCTTGCTGTTTTTGATTTATGTTTTTGATATGACGGACTGCATTTCCAATTGCTCAATTCATTTGTATGCAGATGACGTACAATTATATTATTCCTTTGACAACTCAAATATTCACAACGCTATTGATGTAGTCAATAAAGATATTGAAAATATTTCCAGATATTCAAAAATGCATGGTCTACGTTTAAACCCTAGCAAAACGGTGGCCCTTTGCATAGGAAGAGAGCATCAAAGTATGTCTATTAAGGCAAATTTTGGTTTGTTAATAGAAGGTGAAAATATTCCTTGGGTGGAAAAGACAAAAAACCTGGGGGTGATAATGGATGATTGTCTATCATTTTCTTTTCATGTAGATTATATTTTTAAATGCTGCATGGTAAAATTAAAAACCTTGTATAAATTTAAGTATATATTTGACAAAAGCACCAAACTTCAACTTATTAAAACCCAAATTTTTCCACATATTGACTATTGTTGTTCAGTATTCTATTTTTGTTTACCACAATATAACCGACAACGATTACAGAGAATACAAAATGCTTGCATTCGTTTTGTTAGCAATGTTTCATATAGAGAACATATTTCCCCATATATATATATATTCAACTATATAGTTGAATTAAACGAATTAAGGGTGGAAAACAGAATATGAGTCAAACCACGTCAAGTGGGACCAGAAGATTTCACGAAATCACCGATTTTGAAAATAATCACATTATTGTGTAGTAGGCATGACTCATATGTCACAGTAAAAAAATTGTTTTAAAATTCGTTTTTTTGGTAATGTTATTAAGGTTGACAATTTTGTCAAACTTTAGAGCACGGTAAAATTGAAAAAATAGAATCTCTGGGACCACTCTGTATAATTGAATTAAATTTTACACACTATTGTAGAAATGTTTAGAGTATATAATGATCATTTAATTAAGGTTAATTTGTTTAAATAAAAGAATTTTGCATACATTTATTATAAACAATTAAAATTTTGTATGTGTTCTTCACGCTGAAAAAAAATTAATATTGTGTCATAATATGCGGCAAACATTTCCGTTTAATAAGATGTACTCAAAAATTTGCCTTTCATATGTCATTCCGGAGATATTAATTTTTTTGTCCCGCTGTGCGCTTGATCAGTACGCGGCGCGCTTCGCTGCTAGCTCGTCAGCACACGGTGTGCCTGAACGAAGTTTAAGTCACATAAAAATTCCGCAGTTTCTTGTTCGGGACCCTTTGGTGACTTAAAAATGATATTTACCAAAATCCTAGCTGCTCCTCTTTTCGAAATTTTTTGAAAAATTTTTTCTGCATTATGCTTTTTACTATATAAAAAAGTGATTTTTGTCTAACCCTGTATAAATCTAAGCATATATATAAAAACAGTTTTTCTCGTTTACAATATCGGTGTACAAATGTGTACTCTGGCAAAGGTAGACTTTGCTATAAACAAATAATTTTAAAAAAATTGAATTTTTTACAAATTAAAAAAAACAGTTAGAATTTTGGTAAATATATTTTTTAACTTCAACCAATTTTTCGTTCAAAATTGAAAACTACTAAAAAGCCTAAATTAAACAACATTTTAAATACTCTCTAAGCGTTATTTTATTAAATGTTATTACAAATCTATTTTTCTTGTAAAAGGTTAATAATAATGCCATTTTGTAACCTGATAGACCTAGAAATATCTAAAAAAAATTAGGAATAAATATTTTTTGCGTGTTATGCTAAAATCATGAATTTACGCTTTTGCATTATTAAAAATAAGTGATTTTTGGCTAACCCTGTATACAAATCAAATTATGTGAAAAGTATTAAAAAATATTCTCTAAGTCTCCTAAATAATATACTCCAATTTTATAAAAATCCGTGTGCAAATGTGTACTCTGTCAAAGAGATAAACAAATATTTAAAAAAAATCATGAATTTTCGAACAATTTCGAAAAGAGGAGCAGCTAGAACTTTGGTAAATATCATTTTTAAGTCACCAAAGGGTCCCGAACAAGAAACTACAATCAGTTTTTGGCGGCATTTTTATGTGACTTAAACTTCGTTCAGGCACACCGTTAAACCGTTCGAACGGACGAGCTAGCAGCGAAGCGCGCCGCCTACTGATCAAGCGCACAGCCGGACAAAAAAATTAATATCTCCGGAATGACATATGAAAGGCAAATTTTTGAGTACATCTTATTAAACGGAAACGTTTGCCGCATATTATGACACAAGATTAATTTTTTTTCAGCGTGAAGAACACATACAAAATTTCAATTGTTTATAATAAATGTATGCAGAATTCTTTTATTTAAACAAATTAACCTTAATTAAATGATCATTATATACTCTAAACATTTCTACAATAGTGTGTAAAATTTAATTCAATTATACAGAGTGGTCCCAGAGATTCTATTTTTTCAATTTTACCGTGCTCTAAAGTTTGACAAAATTGTCAACCTTAATAACATTACCAAAAAAACGAATTTTAAAACAATTTTTTTACTGTGACATATGAGTCATGCCTACTACACAATAATGTGATTATTTTCAAAATCGGTGATTTCGTGAAATTTTCTGGTCCCACTTGACGTGGTTTGACTCATATGCTATTTAACAACAATATTTCTTTATAAATTGTTAAAAAATAAAAATCCTATGTACTTATACCGTCTGTTAACACGCCGATCTGACATACATGAGATAAATACTAGAACTAACTCTTTTAATATTCCAAATCACAACTGTATTAAATTCGAGGGGTCATTTGTGTTTGTCGCGTCAAAACTATTAAACAGGGTTCTTTTGAACATTAAATTGGGTGAAAAGAGCTTTTTAATTTTTACTAAAACTTTTTATTTAAATCTACAATAGGCCCTTGTTTATTTTAAATGCTAATTGTTTAATAATTTTCCTTTTGTTGGTACAATTTATTTTCGTATACCTTTAATTTATTTAAACTCTTTATATTTAATTTTCTAAGAAACGTAATTTTGTTCAACTTACGCTGTACATGTTTATTCTATAGTTAAATAATACTATTAAAAGTTTTGTAATTGATAACTATTATAATTTCGGAGACGGTGGAAGAAAGGGAAACCTAACCGTCCTCCATTTGTATGTAACATTTATTTATATACAATAAAGAATATTATTATTATTATCTTGGGGCGGCTTCACGTCTGTTGGGGTCTGCCCAGTGGGCTCCCCCTCTCATCCGCTTTGGGTTGTAGCAGTGGACAAGGGACCTGGTGTCGGTTTCTCGTCCATTGGGGTCTACTCAATGAGCTCCCCCTCTTCTTTTTTCTCGGTGATCCTTCTGATCTTTAGCCAGCCTAGGTTGTGGTACAGGGTTTTCTTTCCCCCCACTTTTTCCCAGGACTGTTCATCCATCAGTAAGGTCGACCTTTCTGTTGAACAGGACTTTCCAAGTCCCGGTCTCTAGCTGGTTTTGAGCGCCCAGCGTTCGCAGGAACCGGTCCTTATCCTGTACTTCCTCGGTTAAGTATCTGAGGACCTTTACGGGTTTTGGAAGTTTGCTTGCTTCCAAAGTTTGGAGTTGGGCTCCTTCCCATGGAGATGCTTCCTCCATTGTACCAGCGAGCCAACTTTTGGTCCACTCGTTGGCGCATGTAAGGTATAGCCTCTTCGGGTATTTGGGCGATTAGCCATTGCTTGAGGAGCTGGGCTCCTCAGAAATCATCTTTGTTGGGTATTCAATGGCTGTTATAGCCATTTTGGCCCCCACTGCAGCATCGCGGTAACTCGCCATTGGTTTCCCTGTTTCAGGGTTCCTGGGCCTCTTTTTTGTCTGCTGGGGTGTGCTCCCGTCTGACCGGTGTCGCTTTTGCGTCCCAGTCTTTTGGTGTGCACTCTCTGCTACTTGTAGGGTGGTCCTAGAAGGCCCTTCCCCAAGATTTTGGCTCGCCCTTGCGGTCTTTTCCTTTTCGAGCCCGGCCTGGCGCTTAACCCTTCGCCTTTGGGCCAAGAATTTCGGTTTTTCAACCTCATCCGGTTCCTTGGCGGTGGTGCTACCCGCCGCCGGTTTTTCTTAATTTTTTTCTGTGTCCATATTGGTCCCACGAGTAAGGAGGAAGTATTGGGGTCGTTCTCCTGCAGTGCCTCATACAGGAGTAAGGCATTTATAACTCTGGGGTGCGCCAGGTTCCCCAGGTGTGGTCGCTAGGAACTGGGCTTCCCCCCAGCCTTGCATCTCATAAGCGCGCACCATACTTTTAGAATTGGGAGAAGTTATTGTGTTCTCACCACGCGGGCCGGGTAATTAAGCCAAGCCCCCCGTGCCCCTCATGATGCGTACCCCGCGGTGTTCCGGGGAGGATCCTGCAGGGGTCGTTGTACCAAGAGTGGTTTACGGTTTATGCTACGAGCCCCAGCTCGATTCTTGAATGTATTCGAGCAGAATTCGTATACGTCTTTCGTATACGATTTACATCGTATGGTAGTAGCGCATACGACAATGTGTTGTTGACAGTGCATATTGAAGTTATTTTTAAATTGTGTGTCAGAATACATTGCCTAATAAACGGTTATTGTGCATTAAGTAAATAGGGCTAGTTTAAAACATATTAAAAAGTTATTAAAAATGGCATTGAATGAGTTGGTGCAGTTAGCGGGCGTTGGGGCGTTGGAGGACGTTGAGGAAGCTGCAAACGTTCCTCGGCGAAGGAGGTTTCATGCAATAGATGATCCCCTCAATGACCTTAGTGGCAGGGAGTTCATTAGGACCTACCGCTTGAGACTTAAACTTAACTTATTGTAGCGAGTACCGCTCTGGATATCGGAGTGATGACTCATCGCCGGTTAGTCATCGCCGATGAGTCATCGCCGGTGACTCAGCGCTCGAATAATCGAGAGTGTGGAGCTCGCTGGAATGTTCCAGAAGACCTTGGCGCTGAATATATAAGAAACGGAGCAGCACACGGCAGTCAGTTAAGATTTGGTACTCGCGGTGAAATAAATAAATATAAGTGCAAATAAATAGACTCTTGAACAATAGTGATATATAAATAATTAGTAGTTAAGTGTTTAGTTAGTTTTATAGTGTTTTAAGTGTAGTTAAGTTAATAAATAAATAGTTAAGTTCGTTAATTAACCAGTGCGTGTTTTTATTCACACTACGAACAGTTAAAAACGTTACAATTGGTGTCAGGAGTGCGGTTAGTGTGAAACTTCGCGAAAATGGTTTCGTTAATGGACTTAAAGTGGCGGACCTTAAGCGGGAGCTGGAAGAAAGGGAATGTGAAACAACTGGAAAAAAGAATGTGTTGCAGCAGCGGCTTCGAGAAGCGTTGGAACAAGAGGGTGAAAATCCAGATACGTATTTATTTGAAGGTTCATGTGATATGCATTTATTGTTGCAAAATTTGAAAGGTGATTTAAAACAGAACATTCTAGAAAATTCTAACGAGTTACAACAGAAAATGTTGGAAAATTCTAACGAGTTACAACAGAAAATGTTAGAAAATGTCAACGATTTAAAGGATGATTTGCAACAGAAAATGGTGGAAAATTCTAGCGATTTGAAAATCGATTTACAACAGAAGATTCTGGAAAATGTCAACGAGTTAAAGGACGATTTGCAACAGAAAATGCTAGAAAATTCTAAAAACCTAAAAGAATATTTGGAAGGGAAGATTCTAAAAAATGTCAATGAATTAGAAGAGAAAGTTGACGATGTAAGGATGGAATTAAATAACGTAAGGATGGAATTGGATACGAGAGAAGAAAAATTGAACGAGAAATTGGAGGTCAAAATTAGAGAAATAAATAGTAAACTGACAGCTGTAAATCTACCCATGATGCTGGCGGAACCAGGAACAATGCCGGAGGGGAGCCGAGTTCGAATGAAACCACCTCAGTTCGATGGAAAAACTTCTTGGACCAACTACATCCGTCAGTTTGAGGCAGCAGCAAAAGCAAATGGCTGGCTACCAGAAGAAAAAGCTACAGCATTGACTCTGGCTTTACGCGGAGATGCAACGGACATCTTGCAGACACTCTCTCCCAACGAACAAGAAGATTACGAAGCGTTGGTTAAACATCTGGAACTTCGATATGGCCAGACACATTTGGAACATGTCTACCATTCCCAACTTAAGAACCGCTGCCAGAAATCAAACGAGACTTTGCAAGAATTCGAGGCTGATATTGCACGCTTGGTCCGGCTAGCATATCCAGCTACTCCAACGACCGTTATGGAACGATTAGCGGTTCAAGCCTTTTTGGATGGACTTCGAGACAACGAAACAAGACAGGCTCTAACACTGGCTCGTCCGAGCCAACTGGTTGATGCATTGGCTCGAGCTTTGGAATTCGAGGCGGCAAAGCAGAGCTGCAGGAGCCAGCCTAGAATAAGGAGAGTCGATGAAGAGAAAGAGGAGGAACCCAGAATAATTGAAGCAATCAGGCGAGTTTTTAAAGAAAATCTACCAGAGAAGAAGGAAATCCGGTGTTGGAGATGTGGAAAGCTAGGACATATACGAAGTCGTTGCAGAGAAAGCCAGGTGGCGCCGACTTCGTCTCAGTCGGAAAACTAGATAGGGTCGAGGAAAAGGGGCCACCGTCGACCTGTAACCAGCATGCCCCAGAAGATATCGAACGTGTTGCATCTCTTCTACACCAGTCCAGCAGTGTTTTTGTGGATGGTTTAATTAATGGAAAATTACATGTGCTGCTGCTGGATACAGGTGCGACGAAGACAATTATTAGGCCAGATATTGTCGAAATGTCCAAGATCAAATCTACCAATAGGCGACTACGTACTGCAACAGGAGATACTGCTACTGTTCATGGAGAAGTGGACATCACGATGGTCATAGGAAACACGAAATTTAAACATCGAGCATTAGTAGCAGATATTGAAGATGAAGTTATTGTAGGCATGGACATTATGAACTCTATAGGATTTGAATTAAACTTTCAACAAGGAATATTGAGAGTAAATGGAGAGGAAGTCGTGTTGCATCGATCTAAAGAGAAGAATATTCGTGTGATGCTAACAGAAGATGCTTTGATACCGGAACACAGCGAGATGATATTGAAGGCTTTCTTGGATTGTAAATCAGAAGATGGAAGTATAATGCTTCTGGAGCCGAGAATTGATGACAAAGAGGTCGGTCGAGGAGTTGTAGTAGGGAAGACTTTAATACGTGTCGGAAAAGAAGTGCCTGTAAGAGTATTGAATGTTAATGGTTACTCTGTGAACTTGAAAAAAGGAATCGTTTTGGGGAACTGTTCCTCAGTTTCCTCAATTATTAGAAGCATTCGTGAGTCTGGAGTTCCGGCCAAGAAAATTAGCAATGAATTGACGACTCTGCTTTCGACTTCTTCAAAGGACTTAAAACCAAATGAGAGAATAAAGCTGAGAGAGCTGATACACAACTATCAGGACGTCTTTGATGATGGACAAGAAAAGAAGGGTAGGACAAGAATTGTCCAGCATAAAATTAACACCGGTGATGCACAGCCCATTCGACAGTCGGCAAGAAGGCTACCACTTGCCAAGCGAGAGGAAGCTGATAAAATTGTGCAAGAAATGGAGAAGGAAGGGGTGATCGAACCATCCAACAGCCCATGGTCTTCCCCAGTGGTGTTAGTTAAGAAAAAGGATGGATCAACTCGATTTTGCGTCGATTTTCGTCAGCTGAACAACGTGACGAAGAAGGACAGCTACCCTCTACCTAGGATCGATGACACCCTGGATACATTGGCTGGATCCCAAATATTTTCGACTCTGGATTTGAAAAGCGGTTACTGGCAGGTTGAAATGGCACCAGAAGATAGAGAAAAGACGGCGTTTACCGTGGGTGCTGGACTGTGGCAGTTTACTGTCATGCCGTTTGGACTATGTAATGCCCCTGCAACTTTTGAAAGGCTCATGGAAATGGTTTTAAAGGGACTATCCTGGAAGACATGCTTGGTGTACCTTGACGACATCATTGTGGTTGGGAAATCATTTGAGGACCATATGAAGAACCTGAAGGAAGTCTTTCAGCGCTTAAGAAGTTCCGGCCTGAAGCTAAGCCCGAAGAAATGTCACTTGTTCCAGAGGGAAGTGCAGTATTTGGGCCATGTTGTTTCGAGTCAAGGAGTGGCAGTGGACAAACAGAAGGTGAAGACGGTGCGGGAATGGCCAGTACCGAAAAACAAACATGACTTAAGAAGCTTTCTTGGATTATGCACCTACTACCGGCGGTACGTACCTGGATTCGCAAAGGTTGCTAAGCCTTTGACACGTTTAACAGAGGGAGAAAGACGATTCCAATGGGACGAAGAATGCCAAGAAGCCTTTAAGAACCTGAAAAACGCGTTGACCAGCTCACCAGTCTTAAGTTATCCTCTTCCGGATGGTGAATTTATTTTGGACACGGACGCAAGTAATGTGGGCCTGGGAGCTGTTTTGTCGCAGATTCAAGCGGGAAAGGAGAAAGTTATTGGATACTTCAGTAAAACTTTATCCAAACCAGAACGAAATTACTGTGTTACTCGACGCGAGCTGTTGGCAGTGGTAAAGGCAGTCGAACACTTTTACAAGTACCTGTATGGAAGAAAATTCTTGCTAAGAACGGATCATGCTGCCCTAAAATGGCTTTTGCAATTCAAGAATCCTGAAGGACAGGTAGCAAGATGGATTGAGAGACTACAGGAGTTCGACTTTGACACAGAACATCGGGCTGGGACCATCCATAGAAATGCTGACGCCTTGTCAAGAAGACCGTGCCCGGAAGACTGTAAACATTGTCTCAGGGCCGAAGAAAAGGATGTGTTTGTTCGTAGAACTACAATCGTGGATGATCATTGGCAATCCGCTGAGGTTCAACAAGACCAGGAAAGGGATCCGGATTTGAAGCTTATCATCGATTGGAAGAAGAACGACCGTAAACCAACGTGGCAGGAAGTCGCCCAATATTCGCCGAATGTGAAATCGTACTGGGCCCAATGGAATTCCATCATCTTAAGTGACGGGCTTCTAAAGCGCGTTCTGGAGTTGCCAGAAGGGGGGGAAGACCGGAAGCAGATAATAATCCCCAGAAATAGGATACCAGAAGTGCTGCAGGAAATCCATGATGGAACTACTGGAGGACATCTTGGGGTGACCAGGACGCTCGGAAGACTTAGGGAACGGTTTTATTGGGTCAACAGCCAACGAGATGTGAAGGAATGGTGCAAGAAGTGCGCCGTTTGCGCGGCAAGCAATGGACCCCAGAAGCGCCCAAAAGCCCCAATGCGACAGTACAATGTGGGCAGCCCATTTGAGAGAATTGCAATCGATGTGGCGGGTCCATTTCCGGAAACAGAATCTGGAAATAAATACATCATCGTTGTAATGGACTACTTCAGCAAGTGGGCGGAAGCGTACGCCTTGCCAAACCAGGAAGCTGCCACAGTGGCCGATGCCCTTATTAAGGAGTGGATTTGTCGTTTTGGTGTGCCAATGGAGATGCATTCAGACCAAGGCAGGAACTTTGAATCTATACTGTTCCAGAATGTCTGTAAAATTCTTAACATTCGGAAGACGAGGACGACTGCATTACATCCGCAGTCTGATGGAATGGTAGAACGAATGAATCGAACGATAAACCGGTACCTGTCCAAGGTAGTCTCTGATCACCAAAGAGACTGGGACCGCTTCCTTCATCTGTTCCTGTTGGCGTACCGTTCTTCTATCCACGATACAACCGGCCAGACACCCGCTAGCATTGTTATGGGGCGTGAACTTCGTCTACCTTGTGACCTGAGGTTTGGTTGCCTACCAGGGGATGATATTGTTGGAGAAGATTACGTCAACAATTTACGTAGGAAAATGAGCGACATTCACAGCCAAATTCGTTTAAACATCCAGAGCGCCAGTGATAGAATGAAAGAGGCATACGACATCAAGGCGAAAAATGGAGGATTTCAACCTGGAGACCTAGTTTGGTTATACAACCCTCAGCGCCGTCGTGGTTATTCACCGAAGCTGCAGACTTCTTGGGAAGGACCATACGAAGTCATGGATCGCATAAATGACATCATCTACAGGATCAGGAAACAACCAAGAGGAAAGCCGAAAGTGATCCATTTCAACCGATTGGCCCCTTACGCTGGAAACAATGCTCAAATAGACGATGCTAGAGTAAGGAGAGTTAATCCTCCGGAAGACGACTTGCCTTTTGAAGACTTCATGTATTTATATTCGAGCGGTAAAAAAGCTCGGTATGGTGTCACTCGAGAAGAGCAAAAAGATCTGTTCACGGTTTCGGCCGATTACTCCCTGGCTCACTGTGTTGCGGAAGACCTTAGGATGTCCAGGGGAATAGCGGTTGTCTTTAAAAACAAGTTTGGACGGGTCGACGAGCTACGAAGGCAGAGTCCCAAAGTTGGAGAGGTGCTTGAAATGGTGGATAATGAGCAGATAGGTAACCGAAGTATCTTCTATCTGGTAACGAAGCAACTCTCCAATCAGAAGCCAAATTACCGTGACGTATGGAATGCCTTAAATAAATTGAGGGATATCCTTTTGTCCAAGGACATCATGAACCTGGCGATACCAAAGATTGCTTGTGGACTTGACGGTTTGGACTGGAGAATAATTAGAAGTATGGTGGAAGTTATCTTCAGATTTAGTGGCATACACATTCTTGTCTGTTGCCACAACCCTAAAAGAACAACCGGAAGGAAGACCGTAGACTGCTACTTCTATAGGACGTCACAATGCAAGTTTGGATCTCTATGCAAATATCGCCATGGAGCTGAGGACCATTTTCGGGACGAAAATGTTTTAAGACGGGGGCAATGTAGCGAGTACCGCTCTGGATATCGGAGTGATGACTCATCGCCGGTTAGTCATCGCCGATGAGTCATCGCCGGTGACTCAGCGCTCGAATAATCGAGAGTGTGGAGCTCGCTGGAATGTTCCAGAAGACCTTGGCGCTGAATATATAAGAAACGGAGCAGCACACGGCAGTCAGTTAAGATTTGGTACTCGCGGTGAAATAAATAAATATAAGTGCAAATAAATAGACTCTTGAACAATAGTGATATATAAATAATTAGTAGTTAAGTGTTTAGTTAGTTTTATAGTGTTTTAAGTGTAGTTAAGTTAATAAATAAAAAGTTAAGTTCGTTAATTAACCAGTGCGTGTTTTTATTCACACTACGAACAGTTAAAAACGTTACATTATAAACTGTCAAAACAACAAATAATAAAAATATTAACAATTAATAAGAAACAATTAATAAAAATATTCTGGTATAATTGGTGATTTTTCGTTGCTTTATGTTGGGAACATTACTTTCTTGGGCTGTTGCCAGTTGAACCGTACGACCAATTTACGATCGATCGAATCTGCTTTTAGGATACTACTGAAGAATACACGCCAGTGTACGTATACGCTTTTTTCCATACGAGTGCCTTCGTAAGCGGGTGAAAATCGAACCCCTGGTTCGCGACGGGCTCCATGACGCGTGGGTTTTAGACCACGGCACTTCAGCTATAGCTCACAGTTGCCAGGTGTCCTGTTTCCAGGATTTACCTGGACTCCTCCTATCCACCACCTGGAGACGCGCCCGGTAGGTATGCTCAACCTTCGGGAAAAATCCATCTTAAAAAGTTGTTATTAAGTTTCTCTTATACTCTAAATGATTTAGGAACTCTTGCTTCTTTTGAAACGTGTTTTATTACAGAACGATTATAGGTACAATTATAAATATCAGTTGTCATTTCGTAACTAGGTAAAACTTTTTCTAGCCTTCTATTAAAATATCCTTTGATTATGACATGCTTCCCCCCCTAATGTATAAATGTTTGAAATTATAAGTAACTTTTATACAATATAAATTTGATTTTACGAATGCTAAACAAAACTAAAAATACACATACATTAAATAGAAAAATCCCATATTTATAAACCCCTCATAAAAAAACAAAATCACGGTGCCAATTTGGACGACGTCGTTCTCGCTGTGGCACGCAGTAGTGAGACGGCGGAGAGGGTGCGTCCGGCTCCTGGTCCCGCTGTTCCTCCGGTGGTGGCACCTGTAGCGGCGGCGGCGTTGGTTCGCAGGCCCGGTGTTCCTTCGGCGGTCGCTGAGGTGGCGGCAGTTGGGCATCAGCATCATCGTCGTCGCACCATAGTGGTACGTGGGGATGGACAAGAACTTCGGGTAGCGTCACGGCCGTAGTTATGGGTTCATCGGGTGGCCTGAGGTGCAGCTGGTTGATGTTTCTTGTGTGCATCATGCCTTTGTCATCTACCAGCTTATACATCCTGTATCCCAGGACTTTCACAATCGTGCCCGGTGAAAATTTTGGCGCTGAGGGCCTGTGGTCCCGAAAGCTAACAGGCTGCCCTATTTCAAAAGTCGGCGGTGCCAGGTCCTGCGGAGGCGGTACTTCAGGCTGGGGTCGCATGCAGTCCCAAGGCGTGCGGAGATGGTGGTTAAAAACTCTCTCGGCAGGTGCTTCTCCTGTGATAGCTAAAGGAGTTATGCGCATCGCAAAGAGTGCACGTGCGGTTTTGGCGTGCCAGTCGCCGTCGGTCAACTTCTTCATAAATCCTTTAAAAACGCCAACGTGACGTTCTGCGAGTCCGTTTGATTGCGGAAAGTACGGAGCTGATTTGAGATGCTTCGAGCCGTTTCTTGCAAGGAAATTGTCAAAATCGACGGATACCAATTGTCGACCATTATCAGACACGATTAGCTGGGGTACGCCATGCGTGGCGAATGCGTAGCGTGTGCACCTGATTAGTTCAGCAGCAGTCAATGAGCTTACCACGAAAATTTCTGGCCATCGGCTCCAAGCGTCCACCATGAGGAGAAAGTATTGGCCCTTGATCTCGGCGTAGTCCAGGGTCTGTATGTACAGTGGGGGTTGCGCTTATGCTCCTGGCAAGTGATGCAACGGTCCGTGATGGCTATCAGTTGGGTGTTGATACGTGGCCACCAGACGAAACTGCTGACGATGGCCTTCATCTTGGTAAGGCCGTGGTGCGCCGCGTGGAGGCTGGTTAAGACGCGGTCCTGCAAGCTTGCGGGGATGATGACTCTGTCGCCGCGCTCAGCGTTGCATCGTCGGTGATGGCATTGGCGATGTCTGTTCTTGTAACTGGGCTGCCAGATGACAACTCTAGAAGATGGATACCTAGGGTCTCAGGTTCGGTATTCATCCCGTTGTGGGGCAGAGGAAGGCGGGATAAAGCATCCGCGTTGCCATTTCTTTTTCCTGGTCGGTGGATGATTTTGTAGTCGTATGCACCCAGGATAAGGGACCAGCGCAGGAGTCTCGGGGAAATGCTGTCTGGTGTAGACGCGTGTGGCTTGAAAAATCCTACCAAGGGTTTATGATCCGTACAGATTGTCAGACCTGATTTATGGAATTTTGTGATGCCGAAAATGAGGGCACAGGCTTCCTTGTTGAACGTGTCGTAGCGTCGTTCGGTGGGAGTAAGGGTGCGTGATGCGTAGGCGATTGGGCGTTCTTCTTGTTCAGGGTATATGTGCGAGAGAACAGCAGCTACTCCGTAGTCGCTAGCATCCACGGCTAAGCTGAGAGGCTTCTTCAAATCGTAGTGGGCGAGCACTTGATCCGACGAGAGTATGTCCTTAACGTACTGCACGGCAGCCTTGTGGCGCAAGGTCCAAACAAAGGATGTATTCTTGTCTAGAAGTCGGTAGAGGGCTTCAAAGCGTGTGGCCTTGTCTGAGAAAAATCGGTCATAAAAGTTAACTAATCCCAAGAAACTTTGCAGTTGCGTTTTGTCGGCTGGGTCTAGGAAATGGCAGATGGCTTCGGCCTTGTCCTTAAGCGGGTGGATACCGGCGGCGTCGACACGATACCCCAGGAAAATAACTGAGCTAGCCCTGAATCAGCATTTGTTGCGGCGAATCTGGAGACCGGCTAAATGCAGCTTGTCTAGGACTATGACGAGCCGTGTGTCATGGGTCGCTGTATCTTGGCCACAGATAAGCACGTCGTCTTGGAAAACAACGACACCTGGAACTCCAGCTAGTAGGTCTGTCATGAGGCGCTGGAAAATCCCCGAAGCAGCTGAGATTCCAAATGGAAGTCTATGGACGCGGTACAGGCCCATGATGGTGTTGATTGTGAGAAGGTCCGCCGCTTCGTCGTCGACGGGCACCTGCGTGTAGGCTTGATCCAGGTCGATCTTGGAGAAGACAGTCGATCCTGAGATCTTGGCGAAGGCGGCTTCCGCGGTGGGAAGCGGATAGCGGTCTGGACGCAGTACCAGGTTGACGGTGGACTTGTAATCACCGCAAAGTCGTATTCGTCCGTCTGCGCGGTGGACTATCACAACGGGTGTGGCGAAGCCGATCGGTGCGTAGGGAGTCGGCGAGATAGCACCATTCCTCTGGAGCGTGTGGATGACGTCGATGACGGAGTCCTCGATGGCGTATGGTATGGCGCGGGCAGGCAAATATTTTGGCGGGGCAGTCTTGTCCCAATCGAGGCAGATTGGTGGTCCTTTAAAGCATCCAAGCTCCTCTTGGTTTCTGTTAAGCGCTGGGTGGAGCTGAATGTCAGTTGGAACGGGAGGTGAGAGCTGGTGCAGTGCTTTGAACCAATTTCGTCCAAGCAAAGATTGAACAGATGCGGGGCCCTCGACGATGATCAATGGCAAAACAGCATTGATCCCTTTGAAGTGGACGCGCACGGGGCGCGCTCCGATGGCAGCCGTTGTGGTGGCGTCCAGGTAGGGCTTGACCAGGATGTCCACTGGCAAGAGCTCTGGGCGGTATCCGTGCGCATATGGTGCACGGGGGGGCCAGAGTGTGTGGTAGGTACCTGTCGTCATAACTGTGTAGACGGCACCGTTGTCGATCTTCATGGTCGTGGTCTTCTCGTCGAGTTGCATGGCTGCCATGTTGGCTGCCGAGGGTCGGAGCGACGATGGGTGGCACGCGCCTGCGAACTGCTCGAGGGGAAATGAGGCTTGGTGCGGCGGTGCGTGGTGCAGGTGGATGTCCACGACATTGAAAAGTGAAACAGCATGTGGTGGAATGAAGTCTGAAAATTCAGTAGGATCTGTCTGGGGCTTGGTTGAGGGTTCCCGTTGCAGCCCTACTGTAGGAACCCTTGCTGAAAATCCGATGGCAGATTTTGGGTGAATGATGGCTGTTTTGGTGCACTTGCCTGTTCCTGCATGTGATTGTAGAAATTGTCGCCATGCGTAGGTGGGCCGGCGGCGTAGCATTTCAGCAGATGGTGGGAAGCCATCAACTGGGTCATTTGAGTGGATGGAGACTGGTATGCAGGCATCGTATCAGCGGAGGAAACAACTGATGGCCTTTGTTGCGTTGATGTTTTGTGCTGCAGCGATGGCCGTTGAGGTTGCTGTTGTTGAAAACCAGTCGAGGCTGACATCTGATGCATGGGTACCGGCGTTGCCAGTAGATGATTTTCTTGATGCTGCTTACTGCGTTGCTGTTGTTGTAGCTTGTAGGGCGTGGAGAGTTTGCGCCCTCTGCATGCAGCGTCGTTGTGTCCTTCAGAATTGCATTTTTTGCAGAATAGGGTTGATACATCGATAGTACATTTGGAGGAGTGATGGGATGCATTGCAGCGGTAGCATCCTTGGCGCTGCGTTCGTTGTTGCTGTTGTTCGGACTGTTGATATTGCTTATGAGGTGGTGGGGCAGTTGGTTGCTGGTGTTGTCGAGCTTGTGCGTGTGTTGGAATGTAATAAACAGGATTGGTTTGCATCGTATGAGTAGCATAAACTGAGGCTTGGGGAAAATATTCTCCGTTGTTGTGTAACAGTACCTTCTTTTTTATTGTATCTTCGTCCGTGTCTCCGAATGATGTTTCTAGAGATTCGATCCAACGGTCCCATTGCACTGGTTTGTCTATATCGAACGTCGGGTGCTTATTATCGTAAACAACTTGCGGCTTGTTTTTTGCAATTGCTTCCGCCAGCCCCTGTACAAGTTGCTTTAGAAAATCCGCTGTGAAGTCTCCCATTTCAATATTATCACCAGAACACAAAACACTTTATTTTACCGTTTATCTTTTTGTTCGCTCAAATCCTCGTCGCCAATATTAAGTTTCTCTTATACTCTAAATGATTTAGGAACTCTTGCTTCTTTTGAAACGTGTTTTATTACAGAACGATTATAGGTACAATTATAAATATCAGTTGTCAGTTCGTAACTAGGTAAAGCTTTTTCTAGCCTTCTATTAAAATATCCTTTGACTATGACAGTTGTTATTGTTTCTATTTTGCTCTACAAGCCAGGTACAAAAATTGACACTGCGTGGAAAATCCTCTGGCTTCAAAGCTTGAACCCTCTGGACGTGGTAAGGATGAAGCTGATTTTTGTGCAGAGTTTTACAAACTTTCGTCTGACTAAGTTGAACTTGGGAAGCGATTACACGCGTGCTTATCGTTGGATCCTTATGCACTAAATTTAAAATTTGTTCCTTTTGCAGGGTGCCTCGGTCGTCCTACGTGTCCTCCACGATGACCTTGTCATTGCTAAATATAATTTTGATTTAAATTGTTGTTTGTTGCCATATATGACAGTTTGAATTGATTATTTTGTTATTTTTATTTTTATGGTTATGTTTTTTGTTAACAATAGCCAGGACCGGCTCAAAATTGAATTAAACTTTAAATGGCTATAACGCTCTTATTTTTCAGTTTTGATAAAAAAGTTACTTAAAATATTTATTTATCTATCTGATTTCTGTACGCTGTTTAAAGGAACGCGTCAACTTAAAACTCACCCTGTATATATACATATGAATACAGGATATTATACACTTTATACACATGTAATTCGTTTAATATATTACGTATAGTCGCGGCCAAATCTGTATGGGTGCACGTCATCAATGCGATATAATGACGTCGCATTACCAACTTTGAATTGTAAAGTTACTGCCGTAAAATTTGCTTAAGGCGTAATTCTGATGTGTCATAAAAAAGTATCAATCATTTGCGTATTGTTTACTAAGAACTGTAACAATGGGGTAGTTAAATTTTTTCTGACCTATACTTTTTATGGTTTTATTCAAGGCGTTTTGTAATTTTAAACATTTCTGTGAAATCGGAATTTCAATTGAGTTTACCGATTTCGAGATATTTACAAAAAAATTTTAGTTGAGAAGAAGAAGAAGAATTGATTTTTTGACGTTTCTTTTTTTCGGGTTATGTTTTTTTTAAATTTAGATTATTGAAAATCAATGTTATTGTTATGTTATTATTAATTGATATTAGATAAGTGATTTATTAATAACGTACTCCAAAGCAGAGGAATCTTGTGGAATGGTTGGTTCCATTGAACATTGGAGCTTTTAAACAAATAAAGTAAGTACCTATAATTATATAGTCACGGCCAAATCTATATGGGTGCACGTCATCAATGAGATATAATGACGTCAGCATTGCCAACTTTGAATTGTAAAGTTACTGCCGTTAAATTTGCTTTTTTAAGGCGTAATTCTGTGTGTTATTAAAAAGAAATCATTCATTTGCGTATTGTTTACCAAGAACTGTAACAATTTCCTTGTTTTAAAACGTTTTTTTCACGAAATTATCAAAATAAAACCATTCACTTAGTAATTTTTGTGCGTGCCAATTGGTAATAGCTTAAGGCTGGCGCGCACCGTTCAATATTATTGATGGGTCGCTGTCATTTTATATTTGACTTATTTTTGTAATTGTGACATTTCGTCCGGAAGCATCGTTTGTTGCAAATTATTATAAATAATATTATACATTATGTTTATAAGATTCTATCCCTGGATTGTGCAAACAATGATATAAGGCTTGTTGGCAACTAGCCGTTATTAGATTTCGAAGACATTGCGCCCTTAATAATAAATTTGGGGAAATAATCAGACTTCAATTCTGACCTGGTTTGCTCTGATGACAAGGACAACTGGTAATTTATTATTTCTGTGTTTCTGATAATTTAGTATTTTTTTGTTATGTGCATATGTAATAAAAATGTAATAAACTCCGTTTGTTTTCTCTTTAAACACATTTAATAAAAATTTGCCTGTAACAAACTCCTAATTAGTTAGTGCAGAAGATTATATAAGGATTATATAAGGACGTTATAATTCCATCTTAATAACAGCCCCCACCGCTATAAACAGTCACAATACACGAGCGTTAGATTGTGTCTGGGCACGTATGAATAGACCTTAAGGCTGACGTCATATGCCGTTGATGACGTGCACCCATACAGATTTGGCCGCGACTATAATCATATTTTGTCGTAAATGCATTTCATTATTATAATGCCTAGTTCTTTATATTCTTTTAGATATATCTTGGACTCTAAAATATCACAGTAATATTATACCTCGTAATAAGGAAGATAGGTACTTAATGAATTTGGTGACCATCTTTCACTCAACTGACAGTGACAATATTTGTACATAATCTCTTCGGGTATTTTCTGAAATAACCGAATGAAATCATTAACAAGACAACTTGACAACAGGGTAATTTTCAACCAATAGAAATCTTAGAATTTTGGTCACATGGCGAGGTTTGTGACGTCATAAAAATTTATATTTTTTGTAAATATCTCGAAAACGGTAAACTCAATTGAAATTCTGATTTCACAGAAATGTTTAATATTACAAAACGCCTTGAATAAAACCATAAAAAGTATAGGTCAGAAAAAATTTAACTACCCCATTTTCCTGTTTTAAAACGTTTTTTTACGAAATTATGAAAATAAAACCATACGCTTAGTAATTTTTGTGTGCCAGTTGCTAATAGCTTAAGGCCGGCGCGCACAGTTCAATTTTATTGATGGGTAACCGTCATTTTATATTCGACGTTTTTTTGTAATTTTGACATTTCGTCCGTTAGCATCGTTTGTTGCAAATTATTATAAATAATTTTATACATTTTGTTTATCATATTTTACTTCAGGATTGTGCCAACAATGTTACAAGGCTTGTTCGCAAAGCCAATAATAATAAATTTGGGGAAATAATCAGACTCTGTCTGACCTGGTTCGCTCTGACGACAAAGACGACTGGTAATTTAATAATTTTCTGTTTCTGGTAATTTAGTATTTTTTGTTATGTAGTACATAATATGTTCATATGTAATAAAAATGTAATAAACTCCATTTGTTTCCTCTCTTAACACATTTAATCAAAATTTGCCCGTAACAAACTTATTAATTAGTGTAGAAGATTATAACAATGATGTTATAATTCCATCTTAAAGCCCCAACCGCTTTAAACAGTCAACAATAGACCTTAACGCTGACTTCATATGCCGTTGATGACGTGCACCCATGCAGATTTGGTCGCGACTATATAATAATGAACAAATTTCTTGTAAAACTTTTGAAAAAAAGACCGCGCAGAGACTTACGCGTTATACATCCGAATCATCAGAAGTGGCGTCTTCGTCTTCTTCTAAATTGACAGCATCTCTTTTAGCAACCAATTGTACATTTGAGGCGTTTCTCGGAAAAACATCATTAGTCCAAAATCGTCGAAATTTAGATATTAGCACCAACTGTTTCCTAACCTCCATATATACGTATACAAATAAGTGTTTCTCGTAAAAATGTCATAGGTTCCATAATAATTAAATATGAAATTTAGCTTGTTCTTCTAAAAACATCACAAGTCCACTCCGTTTCGTCTAAGAAAGTCACATGTGCATAACATGTAACTTTCTGCATACGATCTGCCAATACCAATTAAGAAAACAAACACTCTAGAAAAGCTTCTACCTCTTTTACATGACCACAGCAATAGAAAATTTTATGATAACTTGATAAAAGACCAGAAGACCATAGCACCTGACAGTCCTGATAACACGGTCGACAACGATGATAACAGCAGTGGATGCGAAGACTGAGTGTGGCAGTAATACAGTTTTTAGTTTTTTCATTTATTTTGTTACTCAGAGTTAATATTAAGTTTGTAGTAAGGACAATTGTTCGTTTTTTTCTTCTAAAAACCTCACATGTTCATGTATTTTTTGTGTTTTTTTCATATTCGTTTGAAAAAAAAACATGAGGAATTCTGGACAAAGTATCTTAAATTTTTTTACATGTAGTGAATAGGTCAATAAAGTACTTTGGTCAAAAATGGGAATGTCGGAGAGTTTTTTTCATTTTCCCAAATATGTTAATTTTGGACTAATGATGTTTTTCCGAGAAACGCGTCATTTGGAGCTTCAAAACTATTAATTATTTCCGGCGGAAATTGTTTTTTGTTTTACGTTTGTTCGTAATAACAGGATCGCTACTAACCAAAAAATGGTGGAAAACGTCTTCGTTCGTTTTTGATCGTATATAATACGAGTTATCAACGTTGGAATGTCACATTTTTATGACGTATTTTGTGGACGTCCCCCTTAACGTGGTTAAGACGATTCTTAAAGACATCTTTAATACGTCTTTACGTCCATTTTAGACGTCTTTAAGGTACAAATTGACGTGTTTTGGTTGTTGAATAATTTCTCAAAAATAGTGCTGTTTAACATTAAATGTATTGGGGTGTTGAAAATTAAGCACGTCGTTGTTGTACACTATCAACTTTATTTCTATATATCGATAATTCGTTGTTACACATCATAAGTATATTTGCTTATTCAGTAATAATAGTTGGAAGTGGCCTACTAACGTAAGGCGGTAGAAGAATGTTAGTTTATAACAATAAAATGCTAACTAATGATTACGATAAGTGCATCGCACTACATCTCCCTCTTTCAGAGGAATGGACCTCATTCTGCGCATAAACGAGGGACATTCCTTTTTCAGGGGTCCGTGCCAGAATATAATGCATTCATCGAGATCTTAAGTCTTCTTGCTACGAACTAAGGAATATAATAGTAAAACTCTTAAACTAATAGTGTACTTTACAATTAGCATCTAGACTAATATAAAATTAAATAAAATATCGTTAATAATAAAATACCTAAAACCTATAAGGTAAAATACTCAAAATGCAAGTTAACAAAATTATACGTTGACGTTTCCTCCACTCTTTTGAAATTCGACCCAATTGAATTTGTAAGATGCAACCAGGCGGTATTTTATTATATAGGATATCATAACATGCCTACATAACTAAACTTACTTTTATTGTCATAGAATTACCTGACCTATCCTAACATCTAAGGTTACAAGTGTTTTACAATTTAATTAAAACTATACCTCGCGAGATTAAAATATACTACTGCCGTTGACTGCTACGCTAAACCTATATGTATACATTTTAATCATTTATAAAATTGTTGTACTCTAGTTTTATGCACTGTCACTAAATTGTTTTTTTCACTTTTTAGAGTACAATTAACTCCGTTGCAGCTGACTACTAAGAAAGGACCTTTGTACCAAGGATCAAATTTAGTTCTATTTTCATTAGTAATGATAACTAAGTCTCCGGGTTGGATTTTTAATCGTTTTGATTTTTGGTCATACAGAGCTTTCCTTTTTTATTTGGCTTTTAATAGAAATTCCCTGGCACGTTTGTGTGATAGCTGCAGTCTATGTCTAACCTCTTGGTAGTATGTGTCAATATTGTACAAAGGGTCTATTTTGTCAGTCAGTTCATCATTTAGATTTATTTTTCGACCGAAAACTAATTCGAATGGCGTATAGTTGTGGTAGACGCTGGGAGTAGTGTTATAGCAAAAGCTATAGTATCTAACCCACTCGTCCCAGTCAGTGTGTGCATCGTCAATGTACATCCTGACGTAATCGTTCAAGACTCTGTGGTTTCTTTCACATCCGCCTATGGATTGGCTGTGGTATGCTGTGGAAAACTTGTGGTTGATTTTAAGAAGTAGCAGTAGTTTTTCTAATACTTCGTTTTTATACTCAGTTCCCATATATGTCCTAATCTCTTTCATTAGACCGTATTTTAAAATAAAGTCGTTAACAATCGCTCTCGCAACTGTAATAGCTTCTTTGTTTGGGACTGGTATAATCACAACGTGTTCGCATTGGATAGTCACTGTATAGGCGTTGTTATGTGCTGAAATGGACCAATTGTGTCGATGCAAGTTATATCGAATGGCTTTTGCGGTGTTGGAGTAGTGACTAGTGGCTCTACGTGTGTTACTTTGCTTTTATTAAGTTGGCATTTCTTGCAAGTTTTAATGTAATTAGCCACGTCTCGGGACATGCCTTTCCAGCGGTATTGTGTTCTTACTATTTTCAGTAGTCTTTTTTGGCCGCGATGCCCTCCTGTAAGAGGTTCGTCGTGGTACTGCCGTAATATTTGTAGTTTTCTTTCATTGTTAGTAATTAATTTTGGTTCCTCGTATAGTATTATTCTTAATTTATTTAAGTTACTCTGTCCTATTTCTTTAAATTTGTTTACTGTGCACATTTTAAATATTGGATCCGTTATTTTCAATTTTAAACTTTTTAATTTATTATCACTAGCCAATTTTTCAAGCTGAAACATCAATTTCTCGAAAGAAATGGTGCTGTTAGTGATTAATATTTTAAAATCATCGATGATTGTTTTCATTGTGTATACCATTACCCTGAGGTGATGTGGTCTTATTTCAAAATGTAATGTTGGTGATTTGAGAAGGCTGCAGTTTTCAATGGTTTCGTACACTTTGGGCTTTAGGACGAAATCTTCTGCTTGTAGGCTTGTGTTAGTGGGTACTTGTTGTTTCTCTTCTTTTGTCTTAGATCGCGTTATAGCTAGTACTTGTGTTGGTTTGGAAGGAATTTCTTGTAGTTCATGAATAGTTATACGAGATAAAGCATCTGCTCCGACATTATCTTTTCCTTTGATATATTCAATACTAAAATCATATTCCTCCAAATCTAACCTCATTCTAGTTAATTTTAAGGACGGATTTTTCATAGAAAATAAATATATCAACGGCTTGTGATCGGATTTTACTAAAAAAATATTCCCATATAAGTCTGAAATGCTTGATTGTCCAATGTATTGCAGCTAACTCCTTTTCTATTGTTGCTTTGTTAATCTCTCCTTTGGTAAATCCATTTGATGCATAAGCAATAGGTAATTCAATGCCGTCGAATTCTTTCGAGGCATCTGTTGTTAAGATAAACTGTTTATTAAAATCGGGATATTGTAATAAATTAGGTTTCGTGAGTGACTTTTTAAGGTGTTCAAACGAGTTTTGGCATTCTTTTGACCATATAAATTCTGAACCCTTTTTTGTTAATTTATTAAGTGGCTTTGCAATTTCTGCAAAGTTTTGTATAAAGCGGCGATAATAGTTACAGAAGGCGACGAATCTTTTGACCGCGTCGGCATTTTCCGGTGTTTGGTAATTGTTTATTACGACAAACTTTGTATCGTCGGGAAGAATTCCTTTGTTTGTAATTTTATGACCTAGGAAAGTGATATTATTTTGAAAGAATTTGCATTTTTAGGATTTAGTTTGAGATTGAATTTCCCGCAGGTTACGAAGACTTTTCTGAGGTTTTGTAGATGGTGATTTTTGGAACATTACTATAAGGTCATCCATGTACAAAAAGGCTTTTTCGGGAGTAACTCCTGAGAATGCTATGCTCATCATGCGTTGAAAGCTATTTGGGCTTATTTTTAAACCGAATGGTAACCGGGTAAACCTGTAGGAACCGGTGTTCGTACTAAACGTTGTCACATCTCGTGATTTGTTTCTAGCGGGATTTGATGGAAGCCTGACTTAAGATCCAACGTTTTGCTCTACCAAGTTGATCCAGAATGTCGTCAATTCTTTGTAGTGGGAACTTGTCTGCTACAAGTTTTTTATTTAACTGTCTGTAATCTATGACTAACCTCCATTTTTTATCAGCCGTGCTCGATTTTTTCGGGACAAGCAAAATTGGACTGTTATATGCAGCAGTTGATGGCTCTATTATGGAATCGTCTATCATTTTTTGAACATGTAAGTCGATTTCTGATATTTGTGCGGGACAAGCAAAATTGGACTGTTATATGCAGCAGTTGATGGCTCTATTATGGAATCGTCTATCATTTTTTGAACATGTAAGTCGATTTCTGATATTTGTGCGTGTGGGTTTCTGTAAGTTCAGGAAAAGAATCACGCGACACATAATCGAAATTCACACCCCTCTAAGCAATCATTTGTGTTAAACCAATATATACCATGTCCTGTATGCAACGAAGCACACACTGTGAGGAAATATAGAAAATTTTTGGCTTTAGCAGTTGATGAACGGCAAAGGTGTTACACCAAAATCTGTTATTAAGACTTTTAGTTGAAAAAGTCAGCTTATACTTTAAATTTCGGTATTAACAGTGCCTGTCGACTAAGCTTACAAGTGGAGAGGGGAGTGGTTCAAAATAATAAATGAAACTATTAATAAAATGTTCAAGGTCAAGTGGGCGCCAGGTAATTTACAACAAAATTTAGGCTCCAAGAATACTTAATAACAAAAATTACCAAATTTAATAAGTGAAATTAAAGAAAACTCAAGTATAAGCACAATTACAACTATATTTAGACGAGACAGGGGTTTATTTCCTTTAAATGTAGTGTTACAGATATTTAAACCAGTGTTCAAATTGTCCAACAAAAAGAATTATAATATAAAAGGTAAGGATTAAGATAAGTGAAAAAGTTAAGCTGTTATAAATTTCCTAAGTTAAGTTATAAGGTTAAAACAATATTTAAACTATTCCTGATTGAATAGCATTTCGTCAAATCAATTAAAGTACATTTACCGAACCAATTGGATGTGGTTCAACCAACCCTTGTGATATCACTTAGGCGCACAATGGTAAAAACTAGAATTTAGGACTATTAAGGTTGGCCGGTTAGGCAACCCAGTATACATGAATTTTTCAACATATCTAGGTACTCAAAAAAAATTAAAAATAAATTTGTTATTCAAAAGTAAATTGAATTTCGATAAGGTAATACGCGAAAATTAAACCCAAACTACCCCTTTTTAAGGGCTGAAAATAACTAAAACGGTTTTAAGTCCCTAGAAATATTAGAAAAGTTGATAAAGTTATATTATAGTTAATGACATATAAACGAAATATTCTTTTGTCGAATTGACAGTTAGTACAGATTAACCAAGGTAAGTAAATATTAAATTATATCTACTAACCATAATATGGAGTAAAATATTCCATATTCAACAATAGCAAGGTAAGTTAAGGAATAAAAAAAAGAAAACGTAAATATCCAAAATTAGAATAAAGAAATATAGGTAGTGCAACTTATCCAGAGCCGGTCGGTCCAGTAGCTGATGCTGTCAGGGTGGAAAGTTTGGTCAAATCCAGTGGTTGTAGTCAATCCAGGGTGCTACTCATTCGGACGTAGACTTGGTCTCTGTTTGCGGGAATATTTTGTCACAATCGGGTAGGTAGGTATAGTCCAAATCGGTGTCACAATCGGGTAGGTATAGTCCAAATCGGTGCTTGTTTTCACAGGGTGAGCCCCACAAAACAATTGGAGGTAATTGTGAAATGAAGTTAGTTCAATGGTAATTAGTTTACGCAGAGTTAAACTAGGGAAATACGTATAACTAAATTCGATACGTATTATTAGAACCGCGTGGTTGAGGTATTCCCAGAGAAAACGAATAAAATGCCTCAACGGTGTTGTGTGCGGTTAAAGTATTTATCTTCTGATTTCCAACCAAGCCGTGCCCAATTAATCCGGATATACCGATTGATTTACAGGCTCCAAATTCCAAAAATAGGTATCACAATTAGCCTGAATAAATCCACAGCAGGTTATTCTAAGATTTAATCCCGAAAACAACTTTGGATGGTTACAATAAAACCAATTATTTAGAAATTCCTGGGAGACAGGCACTCAGTCAGAAGTACAGAAGAACAATCCATGGCTGAAACCCTTTTTCCGGTCTCAAGATAATGCGCAATAGATGACCAATTAAAATTAATTGTTAAGGGCAAAAAAAAATTTGAATTTTTCAAATTTCCGGCAAGTTAGGGGAGTTTGTCTGGTGACACTGACAGGTTGGCAACACTGAACTTTTTGACATCAAAACAAATGAAGATAACCCAGTTTTGCAGACTCAAAATAAAGACAAAAAAAGTAAGTACACTATGATTTCCTCACATAACAACAGAAAACAAGTAATAAACGCATACCTAACCAGTTCCCACAAAAATAACATTCAAACAAGGAAAAATAGGTAAGTTTACACAAAATCTAGTAACGTAACGATTGAAATGTTTATTTTTAGATCCCTAGAGTCCATAGAATCTAGGCAAGGTGGAATTTCCTGCTTAAGACACTAGCCAAGGGAGGTTCCACATTTACAACCGAAACAAGATACAAAATACACCACCAACAGATAAATTCCGGATAGACAGGACCTTAGATGTTTGAAAATTCAATTCGGTAAATTCTAACACTACAATAAGTTATGGAAAAGTGATTTTTAGCAGTAAGTGAACTTGTATAAATTACTAAAATTAAAAAGATTTGAAAGTAAAATTAGCATTACTCTTAGCAAAAATAAAAAGGTAACAAAGGATTATACAAGGGGTCGCTGTGTTTCAATTGTCTCAGTCCAACCCACATGGTTAAAGACTGCACATCAAGTTCCTGCTTCAAGTGCAGTAAGACACCACACTTTGCTTCATTTTCCCAGGCCGGAAGATCACGTAAAACCCGACAACCACAGTGCAGAACCGACAGGTACACGAAAAGCACCGACCGCATGACTAGATACCATAACGCCTGCCACACAAGCTCGGAGACATACGACACTGGTCGTCAACCCTTTTTATAACCATCTCATGGTGACTGCTGTAATCAATGTGTTTGATCAACGACAGAATCCAATCAAATGTCGGACTCTAATCGACACGTGCTCAACAACCAACTTTATAACCGAGGAATTAGCCAAAAAATTGCAATTACAAAAAAGCGATGCGCAGTCGAAGTCGAAGGGCTGGGCACTAGTAGCACCACAACCAACCACATGATAACTGCTACAATTCGTTCAATCGATGGGAAATACGAACGAGCATTGCAATTTCTTACCGTGCCACAAATAACCCAATTAGTACCAGACCAACCAATTAACCGTTCAGCAATAAAAATACCGAGAAACCTTAAATTAGCCGACCCATTATTTCACAAACCAGCGCCAATAGATATGTTTTTAGACACAGCCATCGCATTTTCTATCATGTGTATTGGACAAATGAACATATCTATCTCAGAGGAGGCAGAATTATACCTGCAAAAAACACGACTGGGCTGGGTCATCGGCGGCAAAATACCTACCGATCAACCACTGCCGCGGCAACGGTGTAAATTAGCCAGTCTAAATTTTGATATGGAAAAATTTTGGCAGATTGAACAAATCGAACCGACAACTGTTAAACCAAATAACAACACAATCTGTGAACAACATTTTATCGAACATTTAACCAGAGATGAAACCGGACGTTATACCGTAGCGTTACATTTTAATGATAAACTCATGGAAATGGGGGAGTCACGCAATAGAGCCTTTAATCGTTTCAAAAACCTCGAAAATAAATTGAAAAATAATCCACCGTTAAAACAAGCATATACCGAGAATTTAGAAGAATATTTAAAACTAGGACACATGACCAAGGTCGATCAACCTAACGACACCGGTTATTATCTACCTCATCACGCCGTTATAAAGGAAGGAAGTCTTACAACCAAAGTCCGAGTGGTGTTTGACGGATCAGCAGAGACAAGCACCGGTAAATTTTTAAATCAAGCACTTCATGTTGGGCCAACTATTCACGCAGATTTATTTTCCCTGCTAATTAGGTTTAGATTATATAGTTATGTATTCATGGCCGACATTGAAAAAATGTAGCGTCAGGTATGCGTCAGACCAGAAGACCGAAAATATCAACGCATCTTTTGGAGAGATCCTGGCACGGGGGAGATTTGTGTTTACGAATTAACGGCCCTCACTTTCGGATTAGGTCCGTCACCGTATCTAGCTACCCGTGTCCTTCACCAGCTAGCTCAAGACGAAGGGCACATTTACCCATTAGGAGCCCAAGTATTAACAGAAGAAATGTATGTTGACGACGCAGTTGTGGGGACCGATGATATAGACATAGCCAAGCAGAAACGAGATCAATTAATCGCCATACTGAAATCAG
This sequence comes from Brassicogethes aeneus, assembly GCA_921294245.1. NCBI lineage: Eukaryota > Metazoa > Arthropoda > Insecta > Coleoptera > Nitidulidae > Brassicogethes > Brassicogethes aeneus. Next base: position 56,640,992 of record OV121133.1, on the reverse strand, counting down.
GTGGTTTCAAAATTAGACAGTGGGCATCAAATGATCAAACTTTATTGCAAGACCTACCAAATGAAAGTGTTAATCTACAATTTCAATTAAAAGACTCGCCTACCTTAAAAACTTAGGCGTATTCTGGAATTCCAAGGAACCTACCACACGAATTTGCAAACGAGCAGAACTATCACAGATTGCAAGGATTTTTGATCCTCTAGGTCTTTTAGGACCAGTAATATCCTATGCCAAGATATTTATGCAGAAACTTTGGGGCTTAAAACTTGACTGGGATGAATCGCTACCGTTAGAGTTACACACAGAATGGATGCAATATCAGACGCAATTACAACGCCTTAACCATATATCATTCAGACGACATGCGAGACAGCCAGGTACCAAACGGACAGAATTGCATCGATTCTGTGACGCCAGCGAAAAGGCGTTCGGTGCATGCATATATCTGAGAACTATTGATGCCGAAGACAAGATTAAAATAATGTTGCTCTGTGCGAAATCTCATGTCGCACCACGTGGTATGGTAAGGAGTGAGACAATTCCCAAACTAGAACTTTGCGGTGCAGTCATGCTTGCCAAATTATACACCATTGTAAGCGACGCAATTAAAATTCCATTAGACGCTACTTTCTTATGGACAGACGCCACCACTATACTCCATTGGTTGCACCCAATGAATTAATTCAATTTGTATCAAATCGAGTCGCTATCATCCAAACTAAAACAAACATCAACGATTGGAGGCATGTGAGATCCGAGTTCAATCCTGCAGACAGATTATCCCGGGGTCAATTACCTCAAGAGTTTGTTCAAGATTCAGTTTTGTGGCGACATGGTCCAAGGTGGTTTCAAGAACATGAAGATTATTGGCCACAATTAAAATTACATTTTGCCTCAGACAACCTTGTTGGCAGAAAGAAGAAAATTTGCCTTCACGCCATTAACCCGACCGACAGTATCTTGAACAAAGGCTCCTCGATGACGTCACTAGAATCCATCGTGGCCTATTGTTTGCGTTTCCGAATGGATAATAAAAACAAGGGCCCATTGACAGTTGAAGAAATCAAGGCAGCACGACGAGCTATTTTTCGACTACTACAGAGGCTTTCCTTTGCGGACGAATTAAATTGCATTAGACGAAACTAACCAATCAACCCTAAGAGCAAAATATTAAAATTAAATCTAAGGCTTGATAAGCACAGGCTTCTGACAGTTGGAGGTCGAATACAAAACTCCAATTTAAATTATAATCAATGCCACCAAATTATTATACCTAAATCACATCGTGTTACCACATTATTAATCAGCAGAGAACATTTAACCAATTTTCATGCAGGAATACAAACCACCTTATACAGCTTGAGACAAAATTATTGGATAATTGACGGCCGACATGAAGTGGCTAAGGTCATTAAAACATGCGTGAAATGTTGTCGATTCAATCCTCAACCGATCAACTACCTGATGGGTGATTTGCCGGCCGATCGAGTAACTCCATCGCGCCCATTCAGCAAGGTTGGGATTATGCTGGTCCCTTATTTATCAAGGAACGAATGCACCGCAATCGAAGTAGTGTTAAGGTATACGTAGCTGTATTTGTATGTTTGTCAGTAAAGGCAGTACATTTAGAGCTGGTCAGTGATCTAACATCTGACGCATTTATCGCAGCTTTAAAAAGATTTGTTGGACGTCGAGGAAAATGCACCGATATCTATTCCGACAACGGCACTAATTTCGTGGGGGCAAGGAATGAACTTAGAGAATTAGGACAATTACACTAGTTTACAAAATTTGTTAAAGTTGTTCCTCATTTAACCAAAACCACTTTTTTAAGGTAAAATTTTGTACTGATTCCTAAAATAATAGTAGTTTTTCTGGTTTAGCTCTAGATTTCGGGTTATGCATGAAATCTCGCAAAAATGCACTGTTACAGAATATTCAATCACAAATATGCAGCTAAAATTTTATTTGATATCAAATCAATCCCAAATCTTTATAGCTGTAATGACTGAAGTTTAATACAAATTTTAAGATGTAAAGCTCCTAAATCGCATTAGTGGTTTTGTCACCATGACCAAAAATAGGTAAGAAAAAATCACTATTTTCCGATTTTTTTTCAATTTTTTCAACTTTGGTCCACTGTATATCAAAAAATATTTTGGAATATAAAAAGTTAGTCCCCCTATATTCTAGAGAATTTAATTATGAAAATTTTAAGCATACGTACGTCAATATATAATAGGGTGGGCCGATTTTATATTTAACTTCTAAAATTTAAAAATATTAAATTCTGCATTTAAGAAAAAGTTGTGAAATAGGAAAGTAAACATTTTTTGCAAAATATTTTTTTTGATATCTATATGTTTTAAACTGCCGCAACGCCTCTAAAAATTTAAAAGTAATTTTTAAAAATTTAAAATTATTCATAAGCGGGAAAGTTGTGAAATAGGAAAGTAAACTATTTTCCTTTAATATTTTTTTCTTTTTTAATGTTCTGAACTGTATGAAGTCAAACTGTAAATTTTAAATTTTGCAATAATTGCATTTATTGGAGAGACGGAGTAAAATGGAGAATAAATATTTTTTAAGATTTTCGTGTTTGACGTAGGACAGTTGACAGTGGGCTTCACTGTTTATATAAATTATAATATTTTGACATCGTCAATTAGTTGAATAATAGAAATTTTTACAAGTAGTATCTGTTTGTGGTTTTTGGGTGTGAAAAATGGCAGGTAAAACAGGATTATAAATTGAATTAAATTTGTGTTGATAAATTAATTTTTATTTTTGTTTTTTTTAATTAATATTTATCATTCAAAACCCTATTTTCTCTCAGATAATTTTTTTCGTATTTATAACGATACTATATTACATTAAGATCTTTCAAGGCCTTGCGGCAGTTTAAGAAATTAAAATTTAAAAAAAAACTCTTATAATATTTTTCTGGCCTTATAAATGCACAACTTTTCCACCATTGCACAATTTGATATTTGAAAAATATTAAAATCGGCCCACCCTAATATATAATGAGATTTAGATTATATACGGTACATTTTTTGAACAATAAAATTTTTTATCATTTATAATATTACAATTTTTTTAGATTTAATAAGGGAAAAAACTGTTTTTTTAAATTTTTTTCTTATTTATTTTATTTTTTTATTTAATTTACTTTCATAAACATTTATTTTTAATTTTAGATTTTGTTTATTTTAGTGATTTATAATGAGGAATATGTGGTGTTCACTTTTTTTGTACTGCATCGGATCCGTTTCTCTTTTTCAACAAATAAGCCTTAATAAGCCCAAATGATTTAATTAGGGACCTTAAGTTGTCGAAAAGGGATAGTAAAGTGCTAGCATCGCGCCTTAACCAATGGAAATGTCTTGATAATTCGGCTTATGTTACATCATGTTTTTTTCTGCATCGAATTCATTTTCAGAAAAAGACGTATCAAAACTAGGTTCGTTTTTGTTTGATTTGTCATTTATGACTTATAAGTTAAAGGATGTTTTGGTTTTGTTAGATTTTCATCATGTAGAACTGTTTTTTTGCTGAAGTAACATCTGGATACCAAAGAGATCTTCTGTTTTTTGAGTTTATACCAGTAATATTTATCACACAAAAGTAACATTCTAAGTGATCCACTGGTTCTGCCCATAAAACTGGACAGCCAAAACTCAAATAAACGTTTTTTCCAGACATCCAACTTTTCAACGTTATGTTGCAATTTGGACTAATTAAACTTGGTGTCCAAGATTTCTCTTCATTTCTTATTTCAAAACCAAAATAATGTAAATATGCAATCTTTAGGTTTGGTGTTATTTTTCTACCTTTTTTTCAATAATATAGTGTCCGCATATAAAACAAAACAAATCTGGGTCATTTTTACATGCAAATTTCCTACTTGTCATTTTAAACACAATAACAACAAAACACAATAACAAAAACAAACAAACATTATAAAAAATAAATATTTAAAATCTTTTGACAACTAAAATCAATATATACATTTATATTCAAAATGACAACTAAAATGTCAAATAAATACATCTAAATAACCACTTCCTGGCACCCTACAATTTTATTTATCTTATTAAATTTAATTTATGTAAACAAGTACTTACATTACATCACTTTAAAAAATTGACCGTATAAAATCTAAATCTCATCGTATGTTGACGTACGTATGCTTAATATTTTTGTAATTAAATTCTCTAGAATATAGGGGGACCAACTTTTTATATTTTAAAGTGTTTTTTTATTTACATTGGACCAAAGTTGATTTTTTTTTAAATTTACAAAAAAAAAACGATTTTTTTTACCTGTTTTTGGTCATAACGACCAAAGCACTAATGTAATTTATAAGTTTTACACCTTAAAATTTGTATTACACTTCCCTTTGTATAGCTATACAAATTTGGGATTATTTAATATTATATAACAATTTTAGCTGAAAATTTTAATTTAATGTTCTGTAACATTGCATTTTTTCGAGATTTCATGCGAATCTTGAAATCTAGAGCTAAACTAGGAAAACCACTATGATATTCTGAATCAGCACAAAATTTTACCTTAGAAAAAGTAGTTTTCGTTCAATGAGGAAATTCTTGTAAACTAGTGTTATTAGTTAATCAACAACACCAAACGAAGGTACATGAATATACTGCACACAGCGGTATTAAATGGCATTTTATACCGGCACGCTCTCCCAGTTTTGGCGGACTATGGTTGGCGGCGGTAAAATACTTTAAACACCATTTGAGACGAGTAGTACAACTTTTCACCTTTGAACAACTAAATACCTTTCTCATTGAAGTAGAAGCAATTCTCAATTCCCGACCTATCACTCCAATTTCATCTGATCCCACTGACCTCCAAGCATTAACCCCTGGCCATTTCCTGACTGGTGGCCCTCTAACGAATTTACCTGAACAGAATTTAAGAAACGTTGCCGCGAACCGGCTTTCAACCTGGCAACACATTCAACGGGTTCGACAGCATTTTTGGACGAGATGGCAGCGAGAGTTAACCAGTCGAACCAAATGGACAGAAGGCAATCCAGAAATAAGCATTGGCAGACTTATTTTAGTCAAGGAAGACAACCAACCTCCGTTACGTTGGAAAATGGGACGGATAATCCAATTGCATCCTGGTTCCGATGGCATAGTTCGTGTAGTCACAATTCGCACCGCTACCGGTAATGTAGAGCGAAATGTTAAAAAAATCGCATTATTGCCGGTGCAAACCACGACTCAACCACCACCAGAAGACGAGATTCAACCAACTAATCACCAGCCATCACCACCAACAGAGAAATGGGACAAGTGATGTGTAGCGTATTTTAATTTATTATTTGTTCGTGTTAGTGAACAACGAATTTAATGGAACTATATTGTAGTATGTAGATACATTTGCTAGTATTAATAATAAAAATAAATATGTAGATAGAGGAATTATTAGTATCGAGTCTTCGTTGATCGGGCCCACCCGTTCAACGGGGGAAGAATGTTAAAAAGTACGTGTTAAATTGATAATGGTTGTTTTGAAGCCATAAACTTTGTAAATATAGGTAGAAAAATTTTAGTTAATATTGTGGATTTACAATGCTGACCATCATAGAAATTTGTATCTTTAGAGAAATTTAGTAATTTCTACCTTAGTTTACTACATTAATTGTTAAGTTTGAGCTCGGGAAATTTGTTAATCCCCTAAATTAGTTTATAATCACGATTTGAAATTCTTAAACCTTTGCAATAGTTAAAATGTATTTGCCTCTTCCGTTTACCTTTTTTATTACCTTTCTAATTTTAAGCCAACAATGTAGAACCATTTCCCACCCTTGAATTCCTCCCACCAACTACCCTTAGACCAGTCAGCTAAGCAGTTTTGTGAAACAGTGATTATTAGTTTTTAAGTAGCAATAACATCGTCAACCGAGACGGACACGCAGCATCTTGCGTGCCCGATTCTAACTTCATTTTATTTCTTTGTATATTATAAACAAATATACGATTCTGTTTTAATAAGTTACACCCTAACTTGTTATTTCACACCAATCATCCTAATTTCCCACACGTAAATTAGGAAACAAGTTTCAACGTTTCGTATCCAGAATTTATCGCGACGCGAGTGTTGAAATTTAAACATATTAAATTCACGAATCTAAATTAAAGTCTATGTTTAACGAAAACTCAGTTGAAATTTATCAAAAAATTAACAGTATACCAATGAGCGATTTTGATTATTACTTGATTAATTATATGAATTATCCACAATCTGTCGACAATACTTTGTAAAACAACACTTGTAAAGTTATGTCCATAAAATACAATCAATGAATACGACTTTTAGTAAGAGCAGAATTGTTTACTGGAACAATACTGCAAATGCCCTTCAAGATACTGATGAATCTTGGGCTAAAGTAAGTTACTTTAATTAACTATAAAAACTCCTACTTCCAAAAAAATGCAAATCTCAATTATAGAGTAGCTACAATCCCCAGTGACTTGCACAATTTCTATTCTATCCCTTATAATACTTATTTATTTATTTATTTCAATTACATATCCAACAGGCTGGTGCCCAATTACAAAAGTTTTACTCATATCAGTATATATAATATCTAGTTGACTACTGTTGTGAATGGCTTCCTTCCCGTCTTGCGCCAATTTAAATTGATTAAATTTGTGGCTGTTGATTGGCCTGACATAAATCCATGCTGATTTGGCGAAATTTTGACTTCACAGCATTAAAAACATAATTATAAATAATTATTTGAAAAGTTTTGAGAAAGAATTTAAAATTGAAACTGGGCTATAATTACTGAGAACACTCTTACCACTACTCTTTAATACAGGAAAAACCCTGCTGACTTTTCACAAATTCGGATATGATCCTTGACTCAATGGTTCAATAAGTAAATCTATGCAACCCTTTACTTTATATGACGGAATATCATCAGAACCCACAGACTTGCTTGATTTAAGTTTTTTTATATCGCTATTATTTATAATAATATTACTGCCTTTGGTAATGGGATAGTCAATTAAATTTGAAGGTTGAAAAACTAAATAAAAATAAGTTGCAAATCCATGCGATATATGAGTTATTTTCGAAAGACATAACATTTGGTATAATATTTACCTCTTTTTTTTGAGTTAATATATTTCCAAAAGTTATTAGGATCTTCGGTAATGGTCTGTTGTATATTAAGAATGTAGTTATCATATGCATTTTTTATCAGAGTTTTAGCTTTAGATCTAAAAAAATTATATCGTTCTTTATGTAATATATCATTATTTTGCTTATATAATTTAAAATGTTTTTCTTTTAGTTTTATATGTTGTTTGGCTTCCTTCGATATCCATATTGGAAATTTTGAGTTATAAATACGTTTCTTAGGAACACATTAATCAAGAATGTCACATATTTTTTTATAGAATAACTCAACAGCAGTATTTATATCAATTATAAGGTATAAGAAACTTCAATCCGCATCTCTTAATAAATTATACATGAGAGTAAAATTAGCTTTACTATAATTATATAACACCGGGCTGGCACTTTTTAACTTTACCGGATAGGTATATTTCAATTTCCAATGATGGATGGGAAGAATCTTCTTTAGCCAAAGAACTAGAACATTTGTTTACAATTAACTCCGTACTTGACAGTACTAAATCCAAAATGCGATTGTTTATATTTTTTATATTATTTGTTTGTTCTAAGTTAAAGTAGTTTAAATATTGTAATACAATTTGTTTTTCATTGGCTAAAGATGAATTATCATTAAAGCAAGGAATATTAAAATCACCACATATTATAATTTTTTTGTTCTCATTATATAAGCCTTCTAAAGCAATAAAAAATAATTCATAGAGTTCAGATCCTGTTTTTGGAGGAAAGTATACAACGCAAACATAAACATCAGTTTTACATAAATTTAGTTTAATGCAGATTGCTTCAAGTTTATTATCAAAAATATTGACAACAGAACTCGAGTATTTATTTTAATGGCAATTAGCACACCCCCGCCACGCAAGGTAAAGGAACTGTTTTAATCTCTGTCTTTCCTATAAACTATGTATTGCAAATTAATAAATTCATTAGGTATTCTTTTATTTAACCATCTTTCGGTTAATATAATTATATCATAATTGTCAGCTAAAACGTTAATATAGAACTCTTTCATTTTGTTTTTTATACTCCGAATATTTTGATAGTATGCATAAAGTTTATTACCTGTATTTGAATGTGTCACATTTTTACTTATTGGTTGCTATTGTTTATAATTAAAATTTGTTTTTAATTTAATATTTTTAAGGTACTTAATAAAAATTGGACATGTTTTATCTGAAGCCCTATGGTCTGTCTTCAACTTATCATTGCTGGATTTGTTATGCCTAATACAGTTAACACATTGTTTACTATCCGAGTAACAAACTAATGTGTCATGATTACCACAACACTCAGAACATACCTGAATTGTGTGTTTACAATCCTTGGCCAAATGACCAAGAGCAGCACAATGGTAGCATATTTTAGTATATAATCATTAACTGAGCATTTTGACCATCCAATCATTAAATTAAAACATTTCTAGTATTGATGTCAGTAGAGATAATAATATTTATACCTTGCTTGTAATTAATCTTTCTTACAATTTTAAACATAAATTTATGTTATGACTTAAGTCATTAACATTTGTATTCATATTATTTTGTTTGATTATTAAATTTGCAAATTCATCATTATTTTCCATATTATCATCTTTACTGATTTTATAAGCAATTAATTTTGGGTTAACATTACTTGAAGAGGACATTTCAAAATCATCCGGCAACACCTCTACTAATTTCTTCTGTTGTTCACTCACAGATTCAGCAGATTCACAATTGATTATTACACCAGAACTTTTTTCACAATACTGTTCACTTGCACAGGAAGATCTGATGGTTTAACTAACGATTTTAAGCTTATGGTTGCTTTCTTACTGTTAATGAGTATATTTCATTATTACACAATTGGCATAATAATAGATTTTTTGCAATGGGCAGACATAATCTTATAGATTCTTTTTATTTAACGCAAACTTATGCCCATATCCCCAAACATCTTATACGTGACAATGCAAATATGTTGAGGTCGCTTTAGAAAAGGATTTAATGAATACATAATTTTTTAAACAAGGGCAGTTGTTTAAAAACAGCTAAAAACTGCATAAAAACAGCCTAAAACAGGTTTCTAAATAGCCTGCTGTTTTTGAAACACAGCTTCCTGTTATTTATAAACAGCACTCCTGTTTTTGAGAAAAAAATAAGTTGGATTTGGATGAATTTTAATATATATGATTGTAATGTAAAATTAAATTTAGTTTAACAAAAACCATTCCAAAATTAACACGCACAAATATACTAAAAAATATGAAAGATAAAATATCAACCAAAAAAATAATAAAAATTAGAAAGAATATCAAAGCTAAATTAAATGCTATTAAATCTGGTAGATTTCAAACAGATTATTTTTACGATGACAGTATTCGCGAACATTAATTTGCCACCATAGATGATTACATAAATCAAGATGCATATTTTAATTTGTATTTAGATCAATTTGATGAAATGCCACGTGAATATGTTAAAGGATTAATACGAGACACTGAAAATAGATTTGATACCCACTTTTGGGAAAATTTCATCTTGGAGATTCAGAAATGGATTTTAAAGGAAATGATATTGTTATAATAAAAAATTAAGAAGTTAAAATATATAAGGGTACTTTTGGTTTATATGAATTATTATTTAAAAATAAACCAAACGAAAGTTTAATAACTTTAGAAGATAGAAACACTTATATAAGTATTATATTGAGCACAAATGTACACAAAAGAAATTTTAATGCAAATGCACAAAAAGCAGGAAATAGAGGTAATAAGTATATAAATGTAATTAAACCCCTGCTTGATTTAGAGAAATCAAACATTCAAACCGAAAAACAATACAGATCTAAATTAAGAGTACCAAAACAACAACTTCTTGGAGAAGGATTACAAATGCAATACACAAATAAACTAAAAGAATACTTATGTGCATTGGGATGATTGTAATGAGCTAGTACAAAGATTAAGGTTATTAATTAGTTCTCAATTTGCGGGGTATAATAGTCATGTCAATGAAATAAACAGCATAATTAAAGAGTTAAAAGCAGCTAATATAATCGAATAGTTTGCACAAATTCAAACATTTTTAGTACCTATGTCTGTAGACAAGTTCGGACGTGAATTGCATAATTACTTGAGCAAAAGCCATCTAAAATCTGCATATGGTTTACTAAATATTACATTAAAAAGTAATAATTACCACATCAAAGCTAAAACATTTGTCTATGATTTAAGTACTAATTATTCGGTTTATGAATTTCCTTTAAAAGGAAATTATAAATCACGTTAATGTCAGTAGCAATAATTTTCAAATTTAAAATAAACAATCAATTGTATAATCACGACAAATTGTTAAATATTAAACTAAAATTTGGTGATAGGATTTCACTACAGTCAGATAAGCTTATTACGCATGTTTTTCTGGAAATGATTATTAAATATCCGATTTTAAAAGAATGATGAAGAAAATTAAAAATAAACCTCAATCGTCTTTAATAGATTATAAACGCGAAATAGTGAGTGAATTACACACACCAGCGAGAAAACAATTCAAGCGTAGAAGAGTTGTTGTTCGCGGATTAAATGATTTATTTCAAGGTGACCTGGTCGAGATGATACCTTACGCAGAACAAAATAAAGGATTTAAATATATTTTGGTGGCTATTAATGCATTTAGCAAATTTGTGTGGGCTTTGCCTATAAAGAATAAAACTTCAAAAGATGTAACACAGGCAATAAAAACAATTTTAATTGAGCCAAATATTCCGAAAAACTTACAAACAGACGCGGGAAAGGAGTTTTACAACAAAGACTTTAAGAACCTCTTGGATAAGTTAAAAATTAATCATTATAGTACGTTTAGTACTAAAAAGGCATCTATTGTGGAACGAGTTAATCGAACATTAAAATCGCTAATGTGGAAAGAATTTAGTTATCAAGGCAATTATAAGTGGTTATATTTATTGCCCAAAATAGTACTCAAATACAATTCTACTAAACATGGAACTATCAAAATGAAACCGATTGATGTAAATGCAAAGAATGAAAAAGTTTGTTAAAATCAACCTTTAGTCATTTAAAAATGTTCAGTCCAAATAATAAATTTAAAATAATAGACAATGTTCGGATAAGCATAAGGGTACACGCCAAATTGGTCAAATGAAATTTTCACTATAAAACAGGTTAAATTAAGAAACCCTACAACTTACATATTGGAATATCAACATGGAAAACCTATTCTGGGAGGATTTTATGAATTCGAATTGCAAAAGGGTGATTTGTAACCAGTTCTGGTGATTTTAGACTGTATTTGGTGATGTGGTGATGACGTTTTAAAAAATAGCTAAATCTGGTGATAAATCAAAATTTGTAATAAATAAGAAAATCTCATATTTGAGTGAGCAGACAAGTGAACTGGGTTGTCTACTTTAATTTACCTTGATGTATGTTGGCCCCCCTTCAAGTTGCAGGGGTGGGCAACAAGAGATTGTTGGTTATGTCGTTATTGTTTATTTTTTATGCTAAAAGATTAGTTACCAATGACGGTTGCTGCTGTTATAATTTATTATAATATTAGCAAATATATGCTAAAGAAACATTTAAATTTAATGTACCAAAATGAAATTTAAATTTTAGTACATATCATATGTAAAAGCGGTTTTATATAGATGCGAAATATTTAGTAGTATATACGAATATTCGCATTTCGAAACTCCTATTTCATAGATGCGAACTATTTTAGGGACATTTTTTTCTCACTAGGTGATATTTGCCATGGTATTTTAGGGACTTAATTTTCTCCCCAGACGATAGGTATTTGCCATACTTGGTTTACATTTTCTATTTGTTGTTTTATGTAAATTGAGATGTTGTGTTTTTATTATGGATGAACCATTATACCAGTGGCAATTATACCATTGGCGACGAAGGCGTGCAATTGCGCTTATTTATTGTTGAAACGAAGACAGAATTAATTAATGCGCATGCGCATCACGACAAATTCGTGCTATTTTCGCAAAATATTGAATCAATCTCAAGATTCCCGCCCCCAGATTTCAAATCTTGCGAATTGGCAGGATCTGTCGAAACGTCAAAACGCTTTTCCCGCCAAATCAAATGGACCAATGAAAACATTTTTCGTATTTCGCATATCTCATCTATATGAAACCGCTTTAACATAATAAAAAAAATTGCAATGTTTCTTGTTTTATGTAATTAGTATTATTTGTGATATAATGACTGTTATTTTTCATAATTTACTCTCAGTTTTGTTTAGAGAGATTTTAAGTTATATGAGAGGTTTGTTTTATTTTTATAACATGTTACTTAGAATAAATTTATTTTTTAATTTAATATTTATTTATTTGAATTTGGTTTTTTTAATTTAAAGTAATATTTATAATAAATAAATTTTATCAAAATCTGGTGATTTTTTGAACAATCTGCTGATTTCGATTTTTTTGACCTGGCAACCCTGTATATGTTAAATAGTTTGGAGTAAACTACTTGGTATAACATTATAATGTACAATAAATAAGAGATTAAATAAAAAACAATTTAAGATTTAAAAGTGTTTTATTTTCTCATAGTATATTATATAATATGTTTTCAAATAAACTGTCTGTACTTCCACTTTGTTTCATTAATTTTAATCCATTAATCCTACATCAACCAATTCGTCTTCAACTTCAATGCGTATGTCGTAATTAAAACTTGATCGCCTTGGGGATCCGCCAGGAGGACCTTAAGATCCTGTTTTTAAAGTGCCTACTTTAGTTTAAATAAATGAATTGGACCCCTGCGATAAAAATAGGAATTTGCAGCTGGTACGCAACAAAAACTAATACTAATTATAGGTTACAGCATATAAACAAAAACTAAAGCTAAAGTAAAAAACATATATTAACATAAATAATAAAAAAAATAAATAATTGCAAGGTTATAAATATAATAAAATTAAATAATACTATAATGCCCCCAAGGCAGAGTGTCGTGCGAATTATTTAAAAGGGATCTTTTATCGTCAAAGCAACTTAGGACAATTTTTTGTTGCTTGACACTAAAAACATCGTACGCGATAGACTTTATTAAATTTTGATTTATTATTTTATTAGTTTTTGAATTTAGGCACTCGAAAGAATTTTGGAAAGTTATAGATTTTTTAACAATATTATATTTAACACCCTTCGATTGTTTTACGCATTTTTCACCCTCAAAAATTTAACATTTTAGAGCGCAGACCAATAAAATGCGTCATAATTTCCCCGTTAAATTCGTCTTTCTTTAAACCGGGAACTTTTTTATTTAACAAAGAGATATTCCAACGATTGTTTTTTGGATAATCGCTAGTGTCGAACATTTGAAAATCTTTAAGTATAACTTCCTTATATGCGTCACAGGTTAAAGCTTAATTTTCATGTATCCGTATGTCAGTTTTTCAATAAAATCGTCCGATAAGAAATGTTCTAATTTTCATGCATACGTTTTTTAATGACGTTTAACGGATTGATTTTGCGACAAATAGAAATTAAGTGTCAGTATATGCACTTATTAAATTTACCTAATGCTTAATTGTCATAGTTACAATTATGTCAACAATTGTAACTTTAACAGTTAGCTTTCTAATAAATTTAAAGGTAGGTAAATATACCTTATAAAAAGAATATACTAGCCCTTATATACATTAAAATATATAGTTTTAAAAAAGCAGGTCCTTTTAGTTCTAGTTTTAATTTTTTTTTGTTTGTCCTTTCTTTTTTTCCTTATTTTTATTAAATAAAAACTTAACAGTAGAACATTATTCACATAACGAACGTAATATTTTCGTTTTACAATCTTATTGAAAAAATATAAAAATATTTGAAAATAAATTATCTTAAAATAACGTTAGGCGTCAAAAACAGATGTTTAGTGACAGATGAGTTAAAATTATTTAACCTTTCTCTGTCAGACGTACGAAGTTGAAACTTGACGGACCGATAAAATGTCATAATTTTCGAATTATAATTGGACCAATAAGAGCGCTCCCGGATGAACGGACTGACGGACAAACGGATACATGAAAATTAAGCTTAATTCATAAAGCAAACTATCGGTGGCGGTGTATAATAATTTTGCGTTGTCGTTGTTGAACTTAGATAAAACATACTCGTGATGAAAGTCATAGACGCAAACCTTGGATATATCGAGTATTGACATACCAATATATAAAGGCTTGTTGAAGCACAAATTAGTTTTACTTAATTGTCCTTAAAAAGTCCGATTTTGAAAATTTGGACTGGCAATTAAATTTTTGGCGCCATACTGATCTTCCATTTATTGACCAATTTCAATATACTATGCTTACGAATATTCTCCATAGTCTTGCCTAAAACGGTATTAACCATTAATTTGAATACATTTTTTTCGAATTCATTTTTGGACATTTTTCGCAAATTTATGTTTAAATCTATATGGGATTTTAACCAGGGTGATTGATTAAATTTTAAAATTCTATGAATTTTGGTTAATTTTAGTCCGTGAGATAAAGCTTGCTTTAAATTTCGATAATGAATGATGTACTTAGATTTGTTAGTAAGGGTGGTCATTAATTTTGATAATTTTGAATTTGGTGGTTCAACATGGTCGAGGCAGAAGGGTAAATCTTTATGTAAATCATGCAAATTTTGAGGATACTTCAAATCAACTCAAAATATACCCGACCGGTGATTCATCCGATACACGAAAAACATCAAACAAAGTTTTCGAGATTTTCGAGCCATTGGAACCCATCATAGGATAAATATTGACACATAGCCCATCCGTAAAGGTTATTGACATCAAAATACATTAAATATTTGGATAATTTTGATGGATCGTACGTATCACCCATGTATTTGTTGTTTGCCTCCGCATAGCGATAAATAAAAGCATATCAACATCCTTTAACATTTGCAAACGACAACCGGTGAATTTAAGCATGCAATCGCAAGTGTATCCGGGTAAAGTGTAATAATGCGCAGGATCAAGCCCATATGTTTTAAAGCAACTATTGCGAAATTGCTCTAAAACATCGACTAATAAAAGAATATCGGTTTTTAAATAGAGATCTGAATATTCGCCCAAATTTTGACAACCGCATTCACGCCAAACAAGCTAAGCATGCGCATACTCATTTTCTGAAATATCGCAATCATTAAGTTTGTTGTAAAAGGCAGATTTTTCGGGCAAGCTAGGAAAATCTAATTTTTCAAAAGAATCTACAAAATCGTGCGGAAAATCGCGTTAAATAGGAAGCTAATTTGTCTAAACTAGTCGTATAGCTCTCTTTCTCCTTCTCTCTACGTTATATCTTTTTTCTCTCTCGAGCAACGAAATCTCGGAACGTTACATTTTTTCCAATTCACTCTCTATTCTCGTCAAATATCAGAACGCCACCAAAGAAGTTTCACTTCAAAAATTGCAACTAAAAAAAGTTTCAATAAAAAAAAATATTATTTTTTGGTCCTTATTTAACATGGTAGTGAAAGAAAAATTGAAAAATTAAGTTTTGAAAGGACTTTGCTTGAAAGATTGGCAAATGCCTATTATGTGCTATAAGCACATGTGGGCATTACGTTTAAAACACACAAATCCAGTTTTTCTATTTTTGTTCCAATAATTATTGCAATATGCATATACCAGGGGTAGTATTTTCTTGAGGTTCTTGAAGTACAATTCCACAAAATTCTCAGTTTCAATTTCAAACTTCGTGGAATGTCGGTCAAAGCAGTACGAGTTATTTGAAACACGAATGTTCACCCCGGTCTCACACACCGGAAGTCACTTTAATTCGCAATAAATATGTTCAATCGAATACAAATTGCAACTGAGCATTCATGTACACTAGGGTGTTTAAAAAAACAATTATTTTTTTTTCTAATAGTGGTGAAAAATGTTGGCGCATATTTGAGCCCTTAATATTAATATTAAGGTTTGCCTCAATTCATTTGTTGTTTTTCCATTTCAATAAAACGGGAATTTTTATTTTTTAATTTTCTTATAACTTTGGAATGGTTTGTTTTCGCAACACACAAGCGAGAGGAGTTATAGACAATTTCACGCTCTACAAAAACCATCTGAAGGTCAAAGTTCTTGAGATCAACCGTTTCAAAGATATCAGCGATCAAAAATAACACTAGTAAAAAATTATGTATATATACATATATGTACATAATAATATACATATATATATATATATACATAATAATTTGCGGTTTTCTTAATAGAACTTCTATTTTCTCCTTGAACTCCATTAATTTATAATTTCATAAGTAAATTTGCATAACTAGAACTCCAGTTCTAAAGTTAAGTTATAAAGTATACTAGTCCCAAACTATTCGCGCAGCCCAGATGGTTCTAGTGTTAGATTTATTGATGTCCAATTTACATGCCAATAACATAATTTAAGCCTGCTCAACTGAGCTACCCCCTACTACCTTTGTTTACATTAGGAAACATCCAACTAAGGGAGTTTTAAAACATTTTTGGTACCTATTACTTTTGTTCCTAGTTAATTTTACTATTTACTATTATATTTAGATTAATTTGTTCTTGAAATTAATAATATACACGCAAATTATGCTAAATAGTATTAACGTAAACCTTTTATACTAAGAGAAATTCTTCTTTTTAAAGAAAAAAGTGTGGTTCCTAAAAGAACCGTTTTTAAAAGTCAAATCTTCAAAATCGAGCAACCATGCCATCTCATTTTTAAGAGAAAAATGTGGATCTTAAAAGAACAGTTTTTAAATGTTCAAAATCGAGCAACCACGCCATTTCTTGCTATTCGACCGGCATCAAGAAGGTGATCATGAACTAAAAAAATTGTTATTATTAGGTATAGTAATACTTTAGTACAACGCTGAAATGTAGTATAATTAAAGTAATAAAGGAAGAAAGATAATTTTTATTGCTATAAACAATAAAAAAAAATGTATGTCCTTTATAACTTAATATAATATATACATATATATAAATTAATTATTGAAATTAAATACATGTATTTATATCATTTTTTAAATTATTTTTGTTTTTAATATACCTAGTTAATATTTTTTCCTGATCCTGTAACTTTTTTTTCATACTCTTTGGTTATATTTGATAATATTTTTGTATTCGTTTTTACAAATCTTGCTTTGTATAAAGGTTAATAACCTTAGGTTATTTAATAAAATCATGTCATTTTGTGCAACTAAACTACTGACCATACTGATGGCATTGTAAAAATAATTAAAATAAATAAAAATGATTGTGTTAAATTTGTCTTTTTCTGAATAAATTTTAAATTAAGAATCATATCAAATATCCTAGGAATTTCATTTTATTATCAAATATAAAAATTCGGTAAGGTGTAAAATTTTTTTTTGTGATTTTAGACCCCCCTCACCCTATTACATAAGGTCACAATATCTTGGTAACACAAAGTGATTTTTTTAAATTTGGCGTGAGAAACCTGGGACACCCTTAAAAAATTTAAAAATACCTTGCACTACTGGAATTACATCAAGGTCATCTCCTCCAGCATTAATTATCATGTTATGGATTACCACACATGAATAAATAATTTCTGCTGCCTTGACAGGATGATAATGCAAGGTTCTGTGTTTGGTCAGGCACCGAAACCTTTGTTTAAGAACACCAAAGCATCGCTCTATTACATTTCTTGCTCTTATATGAGCTGCAGTAAAGCGACCTTCTGGTGTATTTTCTGGGGCATCCATAATAGGGGTAAGCAAATACGGTAACAGTGGGTACCCTGAGTCACCTAAAATAAATAATATTTTATAGAGGGTGTCCCATAATTAGCGTGCAATACTTTAACAGCAGATTTTACGTACAAAAATAAGAAAAAAGTTCCTATAAACATAGGCTGAGAAGTGCTTTCTAAGGGAGTTACAGCCCCTGAAAGAGGAGCCCCTGAAAAAAAAAGTTGGGGTAGTTTTACCTCCACTATCTATCTGACCAACGCCTTATGAAAATTTTGAATTTGTTATCATTCCAACTTATTGGCCATAAAACGTTTGATTTTATCCCAAAATTTCACTTTTCTATCTTGAATGGATTTGGAGATATTAAATGAAAACCATCTTCAGGGGCACCTCTTTCAGGGGCTGTAGCTCCATTGGGAAACATTGCTCAACCTATTTATATAGGAACTTTTTTTCTTATTTTTGTATGTCGTATCTGCTGTTTAAGTATTGCACGCTAATTATGGGACACCCTGTATATGTTGGTATGTTTAAGCATACAAAAGGCTCAGTACATATATATATATATATATATATATATATATATTAGACTGGGCCAAAAAATCGACTATTTTTTTTTGTAAAGTATATCGAAAATATTGCTGGGGTGACAAAAAAAAATTATGGTGAAAGTTTGAGTCCATAATATTAATATTAAGAGGCCTATCATCGCAATTTTAGATTGTTTTTTCCTGAGCGAGTTTTTGTCTCAGAACTCCCAAATCATTGAGTTTAACAAAATTGACTTAAGAATATTTTTTGAAGAAAATTGAATGCTCTACAAAAAAGGTTTGATCAGATGAACCGTTTTATTACAATCATGCCTTAAAAAGTGGTATAGTTTTACAATTTGATCTTTTAACTTTGGAATTTTGTAATTCATGTAAAAATCAGTACCCTGAAAAAAAAAACCGATAAATATTCTTATGGGAAATCAAATGCTCTACAAAAAAAGTCTTTTATCATTTTTGGCTAAATTCACTCCATCAAAAGTTATTCAAGGTTAAATTTGAAGTCAAAACGAAATTTTAACCTTGAATAACTTTTGATTGAGTGAATTTAGCCAAAAATGTTGAGAGGCTTTTTTGTAAAGCATTTGATTTCCCATAAGAATATTTATCGGTTTTTTATGGGTACTGATTTTTACATGAATTACAAAACTCCAATTTAAAAGATCAAAATGTAAAACTATACCAATTTTTAAGGCATGATTTTAAGGAAACGGTTCATCTGAAGAAAAATTTCACTTTAACCTTTTTTGAAGAGCATTTAATTTTCTTAAAAAAATATTTTCGAGTCAATTTTGTTAAACTTAATGGTTTGGGAGTTCTGAGACAAAAACTTGCTGAGGAAAAAAAATAAAATTGCGATGATAGACCTCTTAATATTAATATTATGGACTCAAACTTTCACAATAATTGTTTTTTGTCACCCCAATACAAACCATATTTTCGATATACTTTTCAAAAAAAAATAGTTAATTTTTTTGGCCCAGTCTAATATATTTATATATATATATATATATATAAATTAGGGTGATTTATTTCCGCAAAAAACTTTTTTTTCTCGGCGATCAATCAATCAAGCAAAATATTAATCTACCTATAGAAAAAAAAATGTTATTTGACGCTCTTCAAAATTGTCTTTGTGTTTTTTTGTGTAACTCGTAGTGGTTCGCCAGTAGGAGTCATCAAAGTTCAATTTTTTGAATGAACATTTTTTTTGCAATTTTTTTTAACAATTCGCAAAAAATAGTGAAAAAAAGAGCTGAATCGTAAAAAATAGTCTTTTAACAAATGTTTGATGAATTTACGGCCATTTTTTTATCTTAAAACGTAAGTAATTGATAAATATTAACCAATTATGCTATTTAAATTAAACTTTCTTATTTACTATCGATATAATTCTCTACAACAATAACTTTTCCAGAGTTATTATGATTTTTGACTTATAATTAATATAAAAAAACACATTAATTTATAAAAAAACAACAAATATACAATTGCAATTTAGATTCTGCAATTTTTCAACATTTCCGTAATATAGCAATAAATATAAATGAAGGTTTTTCAAATTTTTTAACAAAATTCTTAAATTAACGAAATTGTTTTTATTGTCAACTTCATTTGCTTCAATATTGTATAAGTAGAAATTGCTATTTGAATAATTGCACTAAATAATATTTTGATGGCGTATTCGAACATAAGTAAAAAAATAATGATAATTATTTGATTGGGAAAGCAACTGTTACAATTTTATGATTGCTCTAGTTAATTAGTATGACGTTAGCGACTCTATTGTCTTTGTAAACGGGTTTGATGCTTTGTGTTATACTTAACCCCAAAATGTATTGTTTGTTGTATTTAGTGATTAGTCTGAGAACAAAGTACGAAGTGACTAGGTGCACGTTAGAGTGCCTGCAATTTATTTATTACGGGCACGCTAGTGACGTTAAGCCGGGTCTACAATTGTCGCAGGTCGCAGATCGCAAAACATAAGCTTGCGCAAAGCACCCAGCTGACAAAAGAACCTTGCTTCATCGCCACGTCGCGGGGTGCTTTGCGCAAGCTTACGTTCTGCGATCGAACCCCTGCGACAATTGTAGACCCGGCTTTATAGATAAAAAACGTCATCACTGCCGTGCCGCTTAATTTAAAATTGGCGGCACAACAATATAATATAATAATAAATTGTACCTGGATACATGTTAAGGGCAGGTTAGTTACGTCATAAAATAAAATCTTAATTTTCTTTGTGTAAAAGTCGAAATAATTTAATATTTATCTATCAACTTGTTTATTTATGACTATTGAGATTTTTATTAAATTTGTAATATATTATCTAATAATGTAATCTGTTATTTGTTTTGATTAAAGTTTTGTTGTTTTTTTTATGAATTGATGTGTTATGTTTATATTTATTTTTAGTCAGAAATCATAATAACTCTGAAAAAGTTATTGTTGTAGAGAATTATATCAATAGTAAATAATAATATAATAATAAATTGTACCTGTATACATGTTAAGGGCACGTTAGTTACGTCATAAAATAAAATCTTAATTTGCTTTGTATAAAAGTCGAAATAATTTAATATTTATCTATCAGTTGATCAAGTTGTTTATTTATGACTATTGAGATTTTTATTAAATTTGTAATTTATTATCTAATAATGTAATCTGTTATTTGTTTTGATTAAAGTTTTGTTGTTTTTTTTATGAATTGATGTGTTATGTTTATATTTATTTTTAGTCAGAAATCATAATAACTCTGAAAAAGTTATTGTTGTAGAGAATTATATTGATAGTAAATAAAAAAGTTTAATTTAAATAGCATAATTGGTTAATATTTATCAATTACTTACGTTTTAAGATATAAAAATGGCCGTAAATTCATCAAATATTTGTTAAAAGACTATTTTTTAAGATTCAGCTCTTTTTTTTCACTATTTTTTGCGAATTGTTAAAAAAAATTGCAAAAAAATGTTCATTCAAAAAATTGAACTTTGATGACTCCTACTGACGAACCTCTACGAGTTACGCAAAAAAACACAAAGACAATTTTGAAGAGCGTGAAATTCCCTATAAGGTTCATAAAACCGATTCACAATATTGTAAAAAGCGGGCGAGCATTAGAAATTTGAAAAAAAAACATTTTTTTTACATGCATTTTAAATTGGAAAACTTTAAATTTAAACTGCAAGTACTTAAAATTGATATTAAGAGCTCTACCTTGGTGAAATTTTTTTTTTCTATAGATAGATAATATTTTGCTTAAGCACCGATAAAAAAAAACTTTGCGGAAATGAATCACCCCTATATATATATAGTTTTGGACCAAGTCGAGATCCGAATAAAACTTGGACAACCAGAGATCCGTCCTAAAAACTGCCAGTTGTCGAGTATATTCTTCATAAATAGTCTGGAAATGGTCCTTTTAAATGTAACTACTTTAAAGAGGAAATAAATTTCATGTTTTAATTTTTTTATTAAAAGTTTAGCAAAGTGAGATCAACTAAAAAAGTAGTCAAGTTGAGATCATTCGTTGTATATATTGATGTATATATGACATGGTGAGATCCTGCGTTGTTGCCAAATGTAGGTAACACTTTAACCAACCTCAAAGGCATGTTTTCTTTTGTAAGTCATACGGTCATAATAGTGAATTTTTCTTAGCTGCAGTTTAACAGGTGTTTTTACTTGTGTATCTAGCAGAATGTATAAGGGTCGTACCAAGCGACTTATGAATTTAGCAGTGGCTAGTGGAGTCAAAGAAGGTACGTTTTTGACGTTTTTTCTACTGCCTATTTTATTTATTTTAAACATTAATTCACACAGATTCTGATGAATTTTCCGAAAAAAGCAGTACTGAAAGTGATGAATACGAAATAGGAGACTTTAAAGAGAATGAGGACCCCTGGATAGATTTTAAAAAATGGAAGGAGATAAAAACTTGGAATCTGCGAAAAAGACAGGTTAGTTGTATTTAAATTAAAATTTAAAACAATTTTTTAAATTTACAAAAAATGTATACGATAATTTAAACGAGACCTGTTCAGCTGTGCTAAGCTAAACCTTCGTATCTGCAATAAAGGACAAAATATAATTTTTATTGTATTTTAACAATTAAAATGATTCTTTATCCTTTATTGCTTAATATTGCAGTACATACTGGGGTTTGGGTTAGTAGGGCAGTAGATATGTTGAAAGGTCGATTCATATGCCCAAATACAAGATACACTTATGTTAAGGATCCGCCACAAATAATATTTATAATAAAGCCATTTGATTATAAAAATTCAACCTGTGAATCCCCTAAATGCATCATTTGTCACCTTATTGGAAACATTTATATCCCTGTATCTGCAATATTAATTAATACATGACGAAAGATAATTTTTATTGTTTTTAACAATTAAAATGATCTTTTGTCCTTTATTACTTATCATTGTGTATACGGGGGGTTTGGCTTAGCAGGGCAGTCCCACACACTTTGGGTGCTGGTGACAATACTTTATTAGGTGTGAAGTCATACTTAATCCAATATGGCTGCCCTACAACAGCGGATTGCCTATTTCTTCACAACCTCGAGGATCCTGGAGGAAAAAAACTGTTTTTTTTTCGTTTTTTTCCCATGCCTTTTTTTGTAAAAAAAATAATTTTTTTGCAAAATATTCCTACACATTTTAATAAAAGTAGCAATCAACAACTTGACATTATTTTATTATTTTTTTAAATCCTTTATAACAGAGAAAAAACAAATAAAACTTTAAACATTTAAACATTAAATTGAATCTAATTGATATTTTTCTCGAAAATACGAAAATATACTTATTTACAAAAAAACAAATAAAACTGAACAAAATACAAATTGCTTATTCTCATGAAAGAGTAGTCTTCACTGTCATCCTCTAATGAATTTAAAATTTTCTCGATATTAGTGTACAGATAATATCCGTAAAAATAATCGATTTTCAGAAAAATTGACTATTTCTTAGTTTCTGTATTATCCTTTAAATAAAATAAAAAAATGCAAAAGCCATTTTTAAAGTGAAACTTTTTTGGTGGCGTTCTGATATTTTAATTGTTAAAAACAATAAACCTTCATTATTATCTAATTTCCAATTACAATTTCCAAGTTCATTCTTTACGTTAATTATTTAATTTGCTTATAAATTGTTAGACACGGATTGGTAGGATGTTTAGGATACCGGCCTCCCATGCAGCAGGTCCGGGTTCAATTCACGGTGGAGAAATACTTTTTTTAAATTTTTTTTCTCTCTCAAAAATACTTAATTTTAGAATTTAGAAAAAATGTCTTTTTTATTGTCAAATTAAAATCTTTAACTACTCGCCGTTGTATTTTGTGCACCATTTCGATAAACTTGCTGCCGTTTGGTTTTAAACATTTATACAAAAAAATTGCAATTTTTATTATTTTTAAGTTTATTGAAAAATGTACATTTTTATGAAATAAACGATATTCTAGCGCAAAACTAAAATTTCTCACATTCCCTACTTTATAAGAATTTTTCATTTTTTTTTGCCGGCTTAATTTTTCCGAAAATTTTAAATGAAAGGGTTTGGCGGGTAGAAAATGATAGAATGAGTGATATACCAAATTCAATATGGCGGTCTTTCCAAGATGACGGATTACCTATTTCTTTATATTCTTTCTTCAAACTTCTTTGGGCAGTGCCCAATTAGCGGTACGCTTTGTGCTCGGTATGCATAAAGGTATGAGTGTAAATATATGTAACGCGATCCGAGAAAAGGGACCTATTATCCAAAATTAAGTTTTACAGGAGAAGCGATTGAAGTTCACCCAGCATAGACGTTTGTGTAGTAATTCTCGACTTTAAAAATGAATGGTAATGTCAATTTTTTTGACAAACAAATTCTATCTGGAGCTTTTGAAAGGTCATTTACCACTTTACTTAAAATATTATAATCTCGAAAAACAGTTTTTGAACATTAGGTCCCTTTTCTCGGATCGCATCACATATGTGTTTCATAACTAGGCCTAAACTGGTGTTATGCAGTTTAGTGTAATGCTATAAAAACTGATACACGGATCCATTTTTACATTATCTGAAGGATTTCACTAATTTTACAGACAATTTTTAGAATTTGTTTAAAATTTATGTACTAATCATTTTTAAAAGATATTTAGAAAGTAATTAAATTCACTAACCTAATCTGAGTTTTTGTTTTTTAAAGGAATCTAAATTGGCACAAGATCATGAACCAAATTTTAGTGACGACCAAGCAATACCTCCAATCGAGTTTGAAGATTCGTCAATATCTTGGGAACCGGATAAGAATGAGGATTCAGATACTAGCAGCGAACTTCAGTCATGTGTATCAAAAGAAATTCAACCTACACCAACCATTCAATATAAGGGATCAGTAAATAATATGGAAATCAATATTTGCCAGTCCTCCATTAAAAACGTGACTAAGGGAAAGTCAATTAAGAAACGTTCTTTAAATGCCTTACCAGAAATCACATACCCACTTTCTCAACATGAGAGTCTGTTTGTTCAACAGAATGATAATGAGTCCTTTAGAGACCTTGGCCTAAATTTAACTTGTGAAACTCAAAATTCAGAACCAGTCAGAAACGAAATTAACACATATAAGAGTTCTAAAATTAAAATTTTACAAAATATTGTTTTACCCCCTTCTAACAAAAGCATTGATCAAAATAAAAAAGCCCTTAGTGTACCAACAAAGGAAGAGACGAATGTTAGTGACAAAAAAAAGCAACTACGGAGACTGAAAGAAAAAATTTAAATATTCATACTTTTGGAGTAATAGGTGTCACAAAAAGCACAGTTGAAATTAGCCACCGTAAGTCCAGAATATGGGATATTGTGATCGTGATTTTACAAATTTTTCAAGACATCTATTTCGAAATCACAAAGAAGAAGAATCAGTTCGTAAAATTATGCAGCTTCCGAAAGGTGATCAGAAAAGAAGGCAAATGATAAATCTGTTAAGGAAGGAAGGGAACTTGTCCTTAGTGGACGAAAATAAAATTAGACCAGTTCAAAGAGCCACAACTAGATATGAACGAAGCGGGGAAATCAGCGAAGAAGCTCAAGAGTTTTTGCCATGTCCCTATTGTAAGGGCATATATCGCTTAAAGTCACTGCGTAAACATTCCAAAACATGTTTGTACAATCCAAAAAATGATGAACGATGCAATGTTGCAAGTCTAGGTCAAAATCTTTTAGTTTTTAAAGCATCTCGGAAACCTTTCTTGGATACTCTAAGATTAAAGACTGAAGTATTTTCAAAAATGCATGCTGACAGAGCATCATTCAATGGGAAAAATGACCCTGTTATTTGTCAATACGCCGAGGATTATTTAAGGAAACATAAAACACCTCACATTCAACATGCAGTTTCTAATAAAGTTCGAGAGCTTGGTAGGCTCCTTATTGCACTTCAAGATGTATATGACATAAAATCAATGCTGGAGGCAATGAACACAAAACATTATGATAAAGTTGTTCATGCAGCACATATAATTTCTGGCTATGACCCCACGTCAAAGACCTTTAAGGCACCGTCTTTAGCAATGCATTTAAAAACAATCCTGTTGGCTGCATCTTTAGCAGCTAAGACGCTTTTATTAAAGCAAAATCCTGTTTTACCTGTACTTGATTATACGGAAGCTCTTAAGGCTGTGAAACAGTTTCGATTGTTGGTAGACGAAAGATGGAAATTTGATATATTATATATATATATATATATATAATATATCAAATTTCCATCTTTCGTCTACCAACAATCGAAACTGTTTCACAGCCTTAAGAGCTTCCGTATAATCAAGTACAGGTAAAACAGGATTTTGCTTTAATAAAAGCGTCTTAGCTGCTAAAGATGCAGCCAACAGGATTGTTTTTAAATGCATTGCTAAAGACGGTGCCTTAAAGGTCTTTGACGTGGGGTCATAGCCAGAAATTATATGTGCTGCATGAACAACTTTATCATAATGTTTTGTGTTCATTGCCTCCAGCATTGATTATATGTCATATACATCTTGAAGTGCAATAAGGAGCCTACCAAGCTCTCGAACTTTATTAGAAACTGCATGTTGAATGTGAGGTGTTTTATGTTTCCTTAAATAATCCTCGGCGTATTGACAAATAACAGGGTCATTTTTCCCATTGAATGATGCTCTGTCAGCATGCATTTTTGAAAATACTTCAGTCTTTAATCTTAAGAGTATAATATAATATATATATATTATTTATACGCGAGAATATTATTTATACGCGATCGTAGAACATTGCTTAAATAGTGTGTCTTTAGTTTTGCTGTAAATAAAGTGAAAACTAATTATTAAAAACAGTTATGGGTGATACTAATAAAATCAGTAAACCTTCTGTTAAAATAAGAGATAAAATAGAGCCAAGGCAAAGGAGTTTCTCACTAGGAAGCACTAAATTATCACAATCGGATATTAACAAAATAATAGGGGTCATGGACAAGGACAGATATGAGAATAAAGCCGGCTGCCTCGGAAGAACTCATCACCAATGTATTTACAGCGTTAGATCAAATAGCACTGATAACTGGAAAAGAGGAACAAGACGAAAAAACATATTTGTCCCAAAGTGAACAAAAATCAGTAAGAGAGGCGCGGGACACAATACATAGAGCTCTAACAGTGTTAATTTTTAAAGTGAGCGAGCTGGAAAAGAAAAATATAATCCTAGAACAAAGAATGTGTCAAAGGAATAACGAAAAATCCCTTTCTAAACCAAATGATAGAGACCTCAGTCAAAATAAAAAAACATATGCCCAAATAGCAAATGAAAACCAAAACGGAGATCAGCATACAAATGCATCAAAAATAATATCGAAAAAATGGAAGACCCCAGAGACAACAAGAAAACATGAAACAATTATAAGATTTGAAAATGTTACTAACTCCAAAGAAGCAATAAAAACGTTAAAGCAACAAATTGACATAAAAGAAATGGGAAAAGCCTTTAAAACCATAAAACAAACAAAGGATGGAGCCTTGGTAGTGGAAAGTTATGACACAGAACAACAAAAACAATTAAAAATGGCAATAAGTAACAAAGAAAACATTAAATTTAAAGAAAATGTAATCTCAAACCCTATGTTCATGATAACCGGAATTGAAAAAGGTTTCTCAGATATAGAATTTATTAAAGAGCTGGAAACATTAAATTATGATAATGTTAACGAATTAGAAACCAGTATTTGTGATAAAATTAAAGTGGTAGCTAAGAAACAATGCAGAAACCAAAATAAAGAGAACTGGATATTACAAGCACCACCAAACATCACAAAGTGGTTTTTGAAAAAACAGAAGGTATTCTTTGACTTAGTAACCGTGTACGTGCAAGAACATATCAACTTAGCAATGTGTTTTAAATGCGCAGGTTTTGGACACGTAGCAAAATACTGCATAGAAAAAGAATGCTGTTACAAATGCGGAGAGCAACATACGTCAAAAGAATGCAAGACAAATGTATTAATATGCCCAAACTGCCAAAAATTGAAACTGTCAGATACTAACCACTCGGCAAGAGATAAAGATTGTCCAGTATACAAAAGAAGATTGGAGAGGTTTAAAAATAACATAAATTATAATGAGGAGTTTTTTTAGAAGTTCAATCAGTACCAATTAAATATGATAATAAAAAAGGTAAAAAACTAACATATCAAAATAAATGTAAAACAGTTCTAGAAGATATTAGTATCATTCATCAAAACGTACAGTCACTAGGAAATTCTGTTGATGGATTAAATGACATGGTGAAAGATCATGAAAAATGTAAGATCTTGTGCATTACTGAGCATTGGAAAACGGAGGATCAGTTGAAATATCTAACTTTACACAACTTTAAATTGGGAGCAAGTTTCTGCAGACAATTAGGACAACATGGGGGATGTGCAGTGTATGTGCATAAAAGTGTCAGTTTTCAACCAAGACACACTATTACCAAACTTTCGGTGACTAATGAATTTGAGTATTCAGCTGTGGAATGTAATTTTGAAAAATCTAAACTTGTAATCATATGTGTATATAGACCACCATCAGGTAAAATTAACGATTTCTTAAGCAGTTTAGAACATCTGTTGGAACTTGTGTGCATTGAACACAAAATAGTCCTGGTCGCAGGCGACTTTAACATAGATTTGTTGAAGGATAGTGCAGATAAACTTAATTTTCTATCAGTGATACAATCTTTTGGTTTAAAACAATCAATTTTTAAAAACACCAGAATCTCTCACAATTCAGCCTCATGTATAGACAATATCTTCATAAACATAGATTATGTAGAGACAAATGTTTTAAACACGTTTATCTCTGACCACACCGCACAAAAAATATCTATTAAACTAAAACTAGCCCAAAAAAATATTATACAACAAAGGAGGATTTTTTCAGAGTATGAGTATGAGTATAAGAGACGTATAACCAGCCCCATTTCCTCTTGACTCTCGAACCCCGTACAGGCCTATGTTTACTTACGCCGATTTTTGTTCTTCCCCAGCAACTGCACGGCTTCACCCGTGTTTGCTGGGTGCGAATGTCCATTGCGTTCCGTACTGTCCCCTATTTGGGGCTCGAGAGCGAGAGGCGAATAGTTATAATAGCCATTCCCGGGTTCGCCGAGCCTATGCTATACGCTCAGTGGGGTATGGAGGAGGGACGGGAGGGTGTTGGTTTTTGGGGGACAATTACGCCGACTTAAAACTAAGTACGACGCGGAATCCCCCTAGACCAGTCGATTAGTATTACTCCAAACATTTGGGATTACTATTTGGAGTTGGGGAGTTGTTATTTCGCTGCAGGAGTGTAGTCTCCTAGTCGAGGTCTTTGTCTTGTTCGTTATTGTCATTGTCCGTGTCCTGGTCAGATAGTTCCTGCCCTTGGTAAAGTGTGTCAGTTGTTTTTAATAATTTTTGTCCCAAGCACGTTTTGTGGTAGAGTTCCGTCTTTGTTTATCAAATTCCAAAGCATTGCATTTATTCACTAGTCAAACAAATCACAAGCGCGATTATTCTGTTGTCTAATGTTTACGAATCTCGAGTTTGGCTATTAGGCCCTTTTTTTTTAATGTGTTAGAATTATGTGATCAATGTTAGTTTACTCTGTCAGTCCAGTGTTTATTTTCGGTCTCGATTGGGACCGCCTTACGCATTTGCTGTTGACAGACTTATTGCCCCACACCGCGTGCCCTTCATAGGTTTTAAAGATATCCCAATAAACACTTTAACGATACCTATCACCATTAACATTGCCCGTGTAAGAATTTTTAACACTTTTTAATACAATTTTGCAATGATAGTAATTAAAAACAAAACAATTGTTTAAAGAGTAAAATATGTTCTTAACATAATCATATTTTAAAGTTATTTTAACATTTCAAGTAAAATAAATGTTATGTTTAATAAAATGAATACGGGCAATGTTAATGGTGAAAAATACTTTTTTTTTCAAATTTAATTTAAAACTAGCTTAATACAAAATAAATAGCCGGCCCTGTGGTGCATCGCGTTAAAATCTGAAACGGCCCCGGTATCAGGCGTGTAACGTATGCTTCAATAGATGGTTTATTTACGTTATGTTATTGCGTGGGCGCTTTGTTTATTTACCTTCCTTCAAGCTTTGCCTTGTGGCTGAATTGCAAGTCGCGTATATTATACAATATATATAATACAATAATATAATATTGCGACGTTCCTGCTTGATTCCTTTTCGCACACGTACGCTGTTTTCGGCAATGGTTAATTGTTGCCAGTTTTTTTTTACAGATTTGCGTATTAGGTCATGCAATAATACTTATCAGAGTCGGCTGGTGATGGTGATGATCCCTTTCGCTCTTTGTTAGACTTGTTTTTTCTTTAAATAGGTGATTCCTTGACCTGTCCCCTGTCACTTTATTACTTCGTGTCCGCACGAACCTCACTCCTATGTTCACCGTTGAGAGATTGCCTTTTGAGGAATTATTTAATGTTTCTATTAACCCCTCGGAGAACAGGTACCCTGATTTCACCTGTACCGTTATGTATACATACTATAGTAACCCAAATAGTAGCACTGTTTCGCACCGTACTTTACTCGACTACACTGTATATAATAGTTATGTTTCTTTAAGAATTTTATTGTGGATCGGCACCGAGCTCTCGAACTACACATCCGCTCGCTTCGCCGGTATCGACAGTACTGATGAACAAAGGAGGATTTTTTCAGATGAAAATAAATCATTATTTTTGGATTTAATGAAAGGGGAGGACTGGTTTGAAATATACAACATAAACAAAAAAGAGGTTAATAGTCAATGGAATACCTTTGTAAATATTTTTACTGCAAATTTTAATCATTGCTTTCCTACCAGGTCAATTACGCAAACCTCAAGAAAATATAAAAATATAGATAATCAACAAATTAAATTCTGCAAAAATAAATTAGATATTTTGCTAACACTTTCAAGAGTAGATAATAGGTATAAAGATCAATATAAAAATACAAA